>OU975431.1:5900685-8657836 GCA_918857605.2 Philereme vetulata | reverse complement strand
TTTCGAGGCGTAAGGTACTTGTTAAACCAGTCCATTATTTCCCTGAAAATATGTAATATATTTAAACAAATCCTTTCTAATATGGAGTTTGACCAGACATGATCATGCGAAGCAGCCTCCTGTATTCATCATCATCATATTAGCCAACGGACGTCCACTGCTGAACATATGCCTCCCCCATATAGTTCCAGAGTGACGGATCTCGTGCGGCCTGCTCCCTACGGCTCCCAGCAACCTTTATCAGGAATTCTTTCCATCTAATGGGGGACTGTCCTTCGCTGCACTTTCCAGTGCGTGGCTCCAGTTTCCAGTTCTTTAAGCTATGTGCCCCCCCCCCCCCCCTCCACTGCCACTTCATCTTGCTAATCTTTTGTGGTATGTCGGTGATTTTGGTTCGTCTACAAACCTCCCCATTTATGATTCGATCTCGTTGAGAAACACCAAGCATAGACCTCTCTCATAGCACGGTGAGCCCATAGTAAAAGAGCACATTTCTGTACCAGATGTTATCTCTGGTTATAACCTCGTATATTATAGTTATTAATTGAATTGTTTTGCATGGTTCCAGGACCTACTCCTGGGTGACGCGACGAAAGCCAAAGAGAAGCTCGGCTGGGTCCCGCGGGTGACCTTCGACGAGCTGGTCAAGGACATGGTGACGCAGGACCTGGAGCTGATGAAGCGGAACCCTGAAGCGTAGGTAAATGTAATGACGTATGAGAGGGCGGTCGGAAGCAATAAGGCTGGACGTCTTTCAATAAGCTAGTGGTTCGTCCCGAACTGAGATCGGGGCGACTCGCGCAACGATGCTTAAACGTATTTAGTGGCTAAATATGATTAAAGGAGTTGTGATACCATACAAATACGTAAAATTTAAACATGTTTAGTCGCTAAATACGTTTAGGGATTGTTGTGCAAACCGGCTTTAATCTTTGACTAATAAAATAGTTCCACGAAATGTTGATCCAAATAACTTGACCTACAGTTTCATTCAAATTACAGGTAACAGGAGTTCATGTATTTTGGTTATTTGCTTTGGCATGAAAGGGAATATTTGTAACGAAATTGTACATATCATAATGAACTTTATGTCAATTGTGTAACGTAGCCTACCTACTTGGCACATGCTGAGCTGACGCCATTTTGGCATGACTACTTAGTTGTGTGGAATATTCATGTATTAACCTGTAATCTTCGACTTCTGGCATTTTTCTACATACTTATCCATCTATTTACACCCACCTACTTCTCAGAGCCACAAGTCAAGAGTCGACATTCCTTCTATGTCACCATCTTCTTTTGTGTTTTATTTTGTCCATGAGTCGTGTCAAATAAATGTCTTCATTTTTTCATTTACTTGATATGAGCCAAAAATAACTACGGAAGACGCATGACCTGTTTTTTAAGCGATTATGATTTTGTGGCTCCGTAGAAAATTATCGAAGCCAAGTATCACTAACTTCTGAACTACACAAAATCGTAGAGCATACATGGGGGTGATTAGTGTAGGCCGATCATATTGAAAGTGGTCTATATCGATCCCCAGGGGTCGACTACGACTCCATTTCCATGTAATCGAAAAAATAAAAACAAATTTGTTGCTGATAAATTTGCAAAAATTTTATATTAGGGGGTCTATTAGATGCTAATATATTTTTTTATATTAGGGGGTCTATTAGATGCTAATATATTTTTTTATATAAGGGGGTCTATTAGATGCTATTATATATTTTTTATATTAGGGGTCTATTAGATGCTAATATATTTTTTATATTAGGGGGTCTATTAGATGCTATTTTATATTTTTCAACACACTTGCTCGTAAAGTGAGCCATAGTACATCGTTATTAGGGCCATAAACCGAACTATAACACACGCGTGCGTAATAATATTACACACTAGTGCATAATAGAATTATCCCTACAAAGTTAAGTTAGTACCAAACTGCAAATTATATGCGAGTAAACAGAGCATTTTCAATTTAACGGAGTAATACAGTTTTTGTAACAACAAAGAGGTTTTATGACGCTAAAAATCCTATTACATTTTTAGAATAAATAAATGTATCCCTAATTAAGATGAAAAACATTTATTCTTATCAAATTACTTATAATTAACAATATTTGTTATAAAATATTTTATCACTAAAATTATAATTTTGAAGTAGGCTGTAATCAATCACCTTACATTTGGCGCGTGCAAAAAAAAAACTTACGCGTCATTTCCCATTTTTTTGTTTGTATCGCATTTGTTGATGTGTGGTAAATAATTGTAAAAATGTCAAACTTTAGTACAGAAGATTTGTTTTTTCCTCGCAAGTGTGTCGAAAAAGTGCGTATGAAACTCGTGAGCAACTTGCTCACTAGACACTCGGCTGATTTACGCCCTCGCCTACGGCTCGGGCTGCAACCCACAGCCTCGTGTGTAATAAGCAACTTAGCTCACTTGGATCATAATAATATACTAAAATTAATTTCTTATGAACATACAAACTTAATAATAACGTAAGTAGACCTCCAAATCAACTTGGGCAAATCGGCTTTGTATGTATATATTCGTATGTATGTTTGTCCGAGGATAACTTCCGAAGCGTTGATTCGATCATAATGAATTTTGTTTGGCACAATCCTGGTGTGACTAAATGAGCTAAAAATGTTGGGAGGTTGTTGAGACATTGGGGTTTCAAGCGAGCATCTAATGAAACGTTTTCATTAGTACATTTCGACCCCGTTTTTATTTTTAATTTAATCTTTGTAGTTTTTGAGTTATTAGCGACCAGTGACCCCACAGAGCTAAAATTTTGTATGCGTGTAGCTATAGTAATACAAATATAGGCAAAAGTCTGAAATCCAGAATAACTGCAATTTTTACCCCAAAAAAGTATAAACAATTACACGAACTCCCGCTACCTGTAATTTGAATGAAACTGTAGGTCAAGTAGGTTGGTTAATTATTTCGGGGCATTATTTTGATAGTCAAAGATTACGAATAATTTCTATCTATGTAGTGGTCTTCTGTACATAGGCCTCCCCCATATATTTCCAGAGCGACCGATCTTGTGCGGCCTGCACCCAACGGCTCCCAGCAACTTTTATCAGGACATCTTTCCATAAATTTATTTTAATTTGCCCATGTTCAGTGGACGTCCTATGGCTATACTACGTGTTCTCTTATGTACGACATTAAATGAAAACACGGGTAGGGCTAATGGCTACTATTGTTAAATAGGTATTTTTCAAATTCATTACCATATCTAAAGGTCGTAACTGGATGGGTCCCTGTGGAACGAAAGCGACACCGGGGAAGGCCTAAGAAGCGGTGGCGCGATGATTTGGGCGCTTTTTATAGGGACTAGCGGGATTTAGTACAAGGTCGAGAAAAGTGGAGAGATAAGGGGGAGGCCTTTGCCCGGCAGTGGGACAGCATAGGCCAGATAAAAAAAAATTACCATACCAAGTCCTAAAATATCAATGAAACTGCCTGTATAAAATAGGTAAACAAATCATACGACGACCTCCGTGTTGCAGTGGGCGAAAAGCCGGCTGAGACGCAGGAGGTAGCGGGTTCGATTCCCGCCGCGGAACAAATGTTTGTATGATCTACAGATATTTGTTCCGGGTCTGGATGTTTTTCTATTTATCATAAGTATGTATTTACAAAAAAAAACAGTATTATAAGTATTCTATCAGTTATTTGGTCCCCATAGTACAAGCTCTGCTTAGTTTGGGACTGGATAGCGTTGTGTGGAATATCCCGCCACATATATAATTTATTTATTTATATTCATATTCATTCATCGTGTAAGTAGGTACATACCTGTTAAACTGACTTAGCGGCATCGTCGATTACAGGATAAATATTGAAGCTTATTATACCCGCCTCTAAAATCAGAATCGTATTAGATTCTGGATGTGTTTTTAAAATTAATGTCGTACATAACAAGACAGGTTGTATATGATGATGATGATTTATCTTCTCTATCAAAGATCACCTGCCTTTAAAATCATCTCTCTAGCCTTTTCTAGGTTTAGCCTAAGAAAACGTTTTCTTAGCTCTTCTAAACCTCAAGTACATATTCTCTATTTCTATGTGTTTTCTTAATTTGTAATATTAAAGATCGAATCAGAAATAAAGAGATTCACAGAAAAACTAATGTCACAGATCCAGAGGTTTACGAGTAGTTAGTTGTAGTGGCAGTGGGCGAGGGACATAGCACGAAGAACTGATGGCCGTTGGGGCAGAAAAGTTCTCGAGTGGAGACCACGTACTGGAAAGCGCAGCGTAGAATGACCCCCTCACTAGATGAAAAAACGGCTAGTTTAATGTTGTTGGGAGCCGATGGGTGCAGGCCGCACAGGAAATCTATGAGGGAGGCCTATGTTCAGCATTGGACGTCCTGTGGCCTATGATGATGATCTTGAAAACTCTTATTATTAATTGTATTGTGTTAAATGCATTTGACGACCACTGTGGTGCAGTGGGCGAATAGCCGGCTGAGACGCAGGAGGTAGCGGATTCAATTCCCGCCGCGGAACATATGTTTGCATGATCTGATATTTGTTCCGGGTCCGGTTGTTTCTCTATATATTATAATAAGTATGTATTTACAAAAAAAAAATGTAAATATGTATTCTACCAGTTATCCGGTTCCTATTGTACAAGCTCTGCTTAGTTTGGGGCTAGATAGCGCTGTTTGAAATGTCCAGCGTTATTTATTTATTTATTTGTAACAATTCTAGCAATATTAATGGTGGTTTATTTTTCCAGGAAAACCTTGAAGAAACCACTGGGTTTAGAGCCTTGTGATCACTATGATATAGATACCATTATAAGAAGTTGATCGTTTATATATGCAAGGCGACAAAATGTATTAGTACAATCACAAAATAACTGTATATCATAGTTTGAACATTTATTTTAAAATTAATTGAGATTAGGGCTTCTATTGCACAGGTGAAAATCCCCTTGTACCTGTAATATTGGCATCAAAAGGTCACATACTTGCCATCTATTTACGCCTTATGCCAAATACAGTAGGAATTCCGATTCGGAATTGGCAGCAAATCCATACAAAATCAAGGTCGGTGCACACGTACACTAGTTTTCGGTTAGATTTTTTTCAGAATTTGTATACCTGTTAATGGAACTAACATATAGCCCACCTGATGTTAAGCGGTAAGCATTGCCTGTAATAAAGTATTGCCTATAACGTCACACACCTTAGAACGGTAAAAAGGTGAAAGGCCTCATTTACCTGTAATTTCACCGGCAACCATACCCTCCGAACGTAAACACAGCAATGCTGCTTGACGGCAGTAATAGGTGGCAATACTTTGGCGGGCGAGCTGCCTTCGAAATTCACAATCGATATTCCGAAACGGCATTCCGAATGTATGTGGCCGGCCTTATTTTTTCATGTCATGTCGTTGCTGTTCTAAGTGACTTTTATCTACTTTTGAAGACGAACCGATCCGTCTGATCGGCGTATCTGCATCTTCTAACTACGTCTAGATTCTAGATATATGTTTGACGTGTCTACCTTAAAATTATAAATCATTCGAAGTGTCCTAAAGTACACTTACGACATTTAGCAATATGTTGTAAAATGTCGGTTACGTCACTTAGAACAGCGACGATGTATCATATTATTCATGAGTTATTATGATTTATTGAATTTATGTTTTAATATAAAGAATAACAGTTTGTGAGAATGTTTATGTAACGGCACAAAGTTTTCTATGGCTTTATAGATTCATATAAATAATTTTTGTCTTTTGATTTTTATATTGTTTAACTAGCTTCCGCCAGCGGTTTCGGTACGCGTTGTTCGTCAACAAAAAGTAGCCTGTTAATCCAGGTTATAATCTATGGGCATAACAAATTTCATCGAAATCGGTTCAGCCGTTACGACGTGAGTAACAAACATTCAAACTTTCGCATTTTATAATATTAGCGTGATTAATGTATGATTTATGAACCAAATTAAGCGATTTGGACAAAATTCTTTCCCGTTTCTGAATTTTTATATTATTTTGTAAGAGAACGGGTTTGTGATAAATATGTTAATTAAAAATTAATGTGTGCGTAGATAGCATGATACTATATATTATAACTAGCTGACCCGCCGAACTTCGTACCGCCTTGACATGCATAAGACGCGGGCTGGCAATGTCGCCCCGGTAGAATTATCAATCGGCGATCATTAGCTGCATCTATGTATGAGAAAATGAATTTTCTTCTTAATTTGTTTTTGTATGATTTTTTTTCGATATTTTAATAGTTATTCTATTCGGGGCGGAGACAAATCCAACAAATCAAATACCATCAAAATCGGTCCAACCGTTCTTGAGTTATAAATGGTGTGTGTATCTAAGATAATCTATATAGATAAAGTATTGAAAACAGATTATTGATGTGGATTACAGGCAAAGGCATTCCTTAAAATTAGACGACTGTTTTATAAATTCATCTTGTATTCCAAGCTAGTTACTGAATACAGAGTGTCTCAGGAAAGTGTCGAATATTTAAAAAAAATATGTAGTAGCTGCCTCCCTAAGCATCGTACGCATTACACTACTAAGTGTGTAGGTAACCTAGAAATAAAGCTAAACTCGCTGTTGCATTTTGATTTGACACCCCATTTTTATCCTATGGTACCTGATTTATGGGATAAAAAGTAGCCTATGTGTTAATTCAGGTTATAATCTACGTACATCCTAAATTTCATCGAAATCGGTTCAGCCGTTACGACGTGATTGAGTAACAAACAAACATTCGCATATAGTATAATATTGGTGTGACTCTCGCGGCACTACAGATGTTGCCATATATCTCTTTCGTAAGGCATCCTGTATCAAATTTGTGATTATTGACGTAAAACTTCTTTACGCACGCTTGACTTGGGGAGTAAGCTGGTGAATGCGTTACGAAAAGTGCGATCGGAAGTTGAGAGAGATACATATATAAGTTAGTGAAGATAGAAAGAGAGAGAGTTAAGTTTCGTATATTACTGTAGGGGCAAGAGAGAGAGGTGCGATCACACATTTTCTTTCTGTCATAGCCAGAACTGCAAATATATATATACATAAATATAGATGAAGCTAAAGAAGTTTTACTTCAGTCGTGTGCTCTAAAGCACACGCGTTTTCTTTTTAGATAAAAGCTATTTACTGCGGGTTCCTATATCCGTCAGCTACGACTCGTTTCTCCTTGAAAACGTGTCAAAAGTTTGACACTTTTTCAAGGAGATACGAGTCGTAATCGGTTACCGACAGATATAGGAACCCGCCATTAGTCATACTCGTAAACGCTAAATTCGTTACTCTAGATTCAATTATAATATTGCTACATTTTATCATAATGCATTTGAAATATTTTTCTATTGCTATATTTATACTATCAGAAGCAAATAATGTCCATTTCTTGATGGCATTAATATTTATGTTAAAGCAGGGCGAAAGTAATAGGTGAGTGGGACCCAGAAAAGTCACCCGGTCTTGACACAATATTGTAGATATTAATTATTAGTACCTACACTTCATCCTAACGGAACATCTGAATTATCATTAAATATAACGTTAAACGCAGTAAAAAAATGTTCTGCGCAAAAACAATTTCTGAAATGAATTCTCAGAAATGTATAGTCTCTTAAAAAAGTACAAAATGTAACTTTACCTATAACAACAAAACCAAAATATAATTTCCTAGTAGTAGTGCATTTTCGTATCAAGAGGAAGGTTGCGGGTTCAAGTCTCGTCTAGGCTTGAAATTTTTTTAAATATAAGTTGTTAAGTACCATCTTTTTAATGATGAACGTTTATTTATAAGACTTGGGTCCATTTTCGTCATAAATTGTTTCGTCTTGCCTTACAACTTAAATATTCTAGGCCTACTTTTAAATAACGAAAGTAATGTTTAACAGTTATAATGGTAACGCCTTAATTTGACATAGGTACATTCCACGACTTCTCTTCCATTTTACTTCATGTATACATATAAAGAGTAGCATCATGTTCGTCAGTATTTTATGTTATTTAATTGTAAATAAATGACTTAACCAAAATTATTGTTTTATTTTTATCACAACAAACAACGGTTAGTGTAATATAATTTTGTACAAATTTTACAACGCCATCTAATTATGTGAGCGGTAAACTCTGAAACCAAGGCCGCAAGGGTGCAACTTTGTTTAGGGTAGATAAAACCCTTTGCTATAATTTTAACTTTACTATGTTGATATTATTATAAGTGTTTAAAAAGCTTCAGGTTTATTTACGACTAGCCGACCAATCCGCAGCTTCGCACGCGTAGATTTTCAATAAAAACATTACCCTCCTTCTGCGCAGTTGGGTAAAAAGTAGCCTATGCCACCCGGGGATAGTGTATGTTCCCAATAAAAACAAACAAATATTTCCTCTTTATAATATTATAGTATAGATAGTATTTAAAAAATACTAAACATGCTTTGTACTTTTAATAACTAAATTACAAAAATCATAAACCTAGTAAAAATCAATTATAGATAAGTATGTAGGTACAAAATTTACATTACAAGTACAGTGTAAACTCTATATAACGACACTCAAGGGACTGAGCATATTTTGACGTTATAGAGAGTTGTCGTTAAATGGAGAGAACTTTTTCATCAATATACAGTGATTTTCTCTTACTAGCCATGTTTACAATTTTAAAGTTTGTGAGCTACTAAGAATATGACAACGTAAAGATTAAATCCATCACTTCTACTAACAACAGTCTGCAGCTACACGTGCAAGCAATTCCATTTTGTAAACAAAAGAACGGATTTCTTAGAAAGTTTGGTGTGTATGATGCCGACAGTCGAGTTTATAATGGTCTAGGATAATAAAACGACAAAAGGATATACACAGCTGCGCAGTTTTTACTAATTTGGCAACTTAAAAAGAACTGTTTATTACAAATTGTTGTCGTTATTGAGAGTGGGTGTAATGCTATACAGAGTGTACTATTGTATGCAAGACAAGCTAAACCGACCAAAGCCGAGTGATTTCGACGCTTTAGAGAGTTTGTCGTTAAAACGAGTGACGTTACATGGAGTTTACCTACACTGTATAAGTCAAACTCAATGAGGGCAGTAGTGACTACTTATTCTTTGACTTCTCAAGAAACCAATCATTTAAATAACTTTATTAGCTTAATTTTATTTGTAGCCCCGGATCTAGGGGGGGGGGGGGGGAAGGAAACCTGTTTCAAAGCACGCTTAGCATCCAGCGCACGTCGTACTATCGATTATTTCACTCCCTGCCCGTGGTCCACCTGGCTGATGACTTAGTTCATCTGGCTGTTCATTACTTCACCCCCCCCCCCCCCTCCAACACTGGAGGAGGGGGAGGGGGGGGGGCGCCTCATCAAGTTTCTGCCCAGGCCAAGAAAAAATCTAGATGCGTGCTGTTAATTTGTTTTATTGCTCCCTGGCGCACTCCTGAGCCATCTTGTTCGCTTTGAATTCAGATTCTTTGGTGTAGGTACTTATCAGATTTCGATTCAAATTGTAAAGTGTTTAGGTACAGTACTTTGATCTCGTAGTTTGCTCTTCTTAAGAATATGTTTGATGGTCCCTTCACTGTGGTTACTTCGTTGGTCTTGGCGGCTCTTTAATTCTCCGTACTTCGCTTTTTGGTGTAGTTTTCTCAACTACTTTTGTGCGTTTAGGTTTTATATCCGTTTGTGAATCAATTTCAGTGTGTTCGTCTGATTTCTTCTTTCTACCTCTTGTTCTAACGGGTCTTGTTAATTCAGTTTAATCCAAGCGTTCTGCTGTGATTTTTTTCTGTTTCGGCTCTATTTTAAAGTCATGTTTTATTTTAGCTGGATTTTTGTTTTTGCTTTCGTACTCTTTTATATTCTTCTCTTTGATTGGAACAGTCAATGATGGTAGTTCTAATCTCGTTAGAACCACTCTCAGTAACTTTGTTTCACCTGCAGAGGTTTTAGTATGACGTTTAGATTTTCTTGCGTAATTGGTCATATCATGTATCTTTTTGGGAATGTTCACATTTTTAATAGATTTAATCGATTCTATTGATTTGTCTAGGTTTTCAAGTACTGCAGTACTAAATTCTGCAACCGGTAAAGATGTTTTCTTGTAACGTTGACTTTTACGAAGAGAAGAAACCTCAAAGAGGTTATTTGTATTTCTGATTTTGGTTTTGATTTCTTAGATTTGTTTTGTGGAGTTATCTTTATTTTGGTAACATCAGAAATGCTGTCTTTCTTAGTGGCTTTCCTCTTGTTAGGTATTCTATTTTTTCTCTTAACATTTTTAGTTGCATCTGTTTCTTTATTTTCCTTGACAATTTCAATGACATCGACATTTTTATCGGCGTTAAGATTTTTGTTTTTATAGTATTTCGTTCGTTTTAATTTAATTATACGACTTTTAAATCTTTTTATATTTTCAGCAATAATCTCTCTATCAACATCAGCATCTTGTTCTGTCAAGAATTTAGGCATCAAAATGCTCTCAATTATCTTTTTACGATCTGACTTATGTACGTGAAAACATGGTAATCTTACTCGCGTCATAACTCTGATAGGTAATGCTTCAATATCATTTCTTTTTGTAAGATCCATTTTTACATCATGTTTTATTTTCTTTGTTTTTCGAAATAGAAAAGACGTGTCTTCGGAACTTCGATTGGTATCAGATTCACTGTAAGAGTCAGTAACTACATATTTAGTTCTGAGCGATAAACAGGTTTTGATTTCTTCGTCACTCGGTAAATCTATATCTATGAATTTGAAAGGTAACGTTTCTGCGGAAGTAAGCTCAAGGACTGACGAGTCGCTTTTTATTAACCCGACTTTTTCCACTGTAGGAACATCTCTGACATCTTGAGTAAAATCTGTTGTACCAAAATTATTGAGTCTCTCTTCAACATTACTATTTATTCAGGGACATGTTTGAGTTGGACATTTCAGGTGAAGTTACTCTTTGTAAACATAGATAATATTATATCGTCTTTAATTCTATTATCGGAAAAGAAATCAGAATCACCAAACGAATCTTGCTAATCTGTCTCTAACATCAGGCGGCTCCTGTATCGTTGGAGCTGACGTCAGACTGATGGTATATCACCTAAGGTAGATGTTATAGGCAAGTCATCTTCCTCTTGTTCAAACTGCATCAATTCGCCATTTTTCAACAAAACACAGCAAACCACTTACATTTATTTTGATTAACACCGATTTGATAAAAAAATATTAGTTCAAACAGTCGGCTTTGAATTATTTAAGACAAACTCAGTAAATTTTAGAGATGACTAAAAGGTCTACTAATTTTAGCAACTCTGCACCAACTGTACAGTAATATCATAACGCGCTATCAATACAATTAAGTAGTATGAATCATGTATGATAAGCATATCAAAGTTATGGTAAATTCCGAATTATGTATCTGAATGAGGGGTTTCCCTAGGGTATAGATAAGAAAACAATTTTTAAAAAGACGATCATATATTACAAACACTTACAAAATACAGTTTTATGCTACAAAATGATAAATTAAGAGATTCATTTTGTATTACTGGTTCCGAACTCTGGATACAGTGAAATTTACAAGAAGCCAACAAGAATAAGTGGACAATTGAATTAATGACAGAAATGGTGAGTTGAAAACATTGAAAATACTATATTTCTTTGCAAAACATAAAAAGCCTAGTTACACAAAAATAAAATACACTGAACGCTACTAATACAAAATGAAGCACCTAAAGTATGCCGGTGCCTTAATACAGCTGACGCACGCATTTGCAACATCTGTGCCGATCGGCAGCCAATAGGCTCATGGCGTCAGCCTTTAAATTAGACACAAATTGTGCGATACATCAGTTACAAATAAGGCGGCGCCGTTTATTTAAATTTAAAAACCTTTAAAAATTTAAATACGTATTCAATAATAAAATCTAAAACTTTCACATGTTAATAGTGTGTAGATGACATGTAAAATAAAATTAAATATGTTTTAAAATTTGCGAAACAAACTAACTGGTGAAGGCCGCTGCATAAACTGTGATCGTAGGCAGGAAACTTTGCATAATCATGTTTAAACACCAGGCATCTTCAAAGTAATTTCATTGATAAGTTTTTGGCTGCAAATAAATATTCTATCATTTTAAGTTTCAAACAATAAACAACTTTTTTTAAATTTAATTGTTTTAATTTTTTTAAACATATTTAAAACAAACAGTTGGAACAAATTTAAAATAGCCTTAAAATAAAGAATTATTGACGCAATTCAAATCACATCCATTTAATTTAACTTTTCTTGTAAAACATTGTTTCTTGTAGGAATTCCTTACTTTTATACAATAACAAATATGTAAAAAAATATTAAAACACTAACTTCCGCCAGCGGCTTCGCACGCGTGTTTTGTCAATATAAGTAGCCTGTCCAGGCTAGTCTATCTGTATACCAAATTTAATCGAAATCGTTTAAGCCGTTACAACGTGATTGGGCAACAAAAAAACATCCAAACTTTCGCATTTATAATATTAGTGTGATATCTGTAACATCTATTTCTAGCATACCTACAATCTACAATTCCAGACAAACAGTATTTTACAGTATTTTTATAACCTATATTTTACAGTAAATCTAACTCTCTTTAGCATTCTTTAAAATGTAAGTTAAAAGAATTTAACCGAGTACCTGCCTGTCTTCTCAAATCAATTTTCATGACATTTGTTAGCTACCGTTTAAGAATGTACATTATTGGTGGGATGTTAAAAAATATCTATAAATAAAGTAAGGAGCTCTAAACACCAATATAAATAAATATATATTGCTGGACATTTCACACAGCGCTAACTAGCCCCAAACTGAGCAGAGATTGTATTATGGGAACCAGATAACTGATATAATACTTTTCTTTTTTTTTGTAAATACATACTTATAGAAAAACATCCAGACCCGGAACAAATATCTGTAATGCAAACATTTGTTCCACGGCGGGAATCGAACCCGCTACCTCCTGCGTCTCAGCCGGCTTTTCGCCCACTGCGCCACGGAGGTCGTCAATATAAGGCACATAACATCATTTAATCTCTAGTGTACTCTAATTTGGAGGCTGCTAATTTGTTTGAGGTAGGTATAAAGCTTATAACAGCTAATTTAAACTTTCTTTTATGATTTGAGAACACATACTTAACGATTTCTTTGCGTAAGGCTAAAGTGGAAAGAATATGTTCAAATTACTAGGTTAGAAAGAAATCGTTGACGTATTGTCTTCATTAGTAAGAGTTCTAAAAGCTTATAATGTGGGCCATTATGTTGGTACAAAATTACATTTAGATTCGCACATATTAAATTAAATTTAGATGTGACAATAAAATGACAACTGTCACCTTCTGTTTAAAACAAAAAAGGATGGCAATTTTTTTAGAAAATTTTTGGCATACTTTTTTGTTTTAAATATACAGAAAGTGGCAGATGTCATTTTATTGTCACATCTAAATTTAGTTTAAAATGTGCGAACACAATTGCCCCCAATACATAGTTTAGGATAAAAATATTACTAAACATACTTTGTACTTCACATCAAGGAATGTTCGCAAGCGACCAAGTCGCTTGCGAATTCTAACGCTACTTATGGCCTTGCCAAAACAAATTGACTCATTTGTTTTTACGCGATATTTGTATCTTAAAACTTGGCGTAAATTTCCTGCATATTCATAACAGACCAACATTGATTTATTTATAACTAAGGATATAGCACGCCGTACTAACCATTTTGAAAAAACTGGCATGATGCTAGATAGATTACATAGTAAATACTGCTTTCGCTTATAACTACCTATTTCTGCTGCCAAACATTCCTGTGTTTCTGTATGAAGGGTATGGTTTCCGGTGAAATTACAGGCACATCTTTACACCTGTATGCTTCAATTTGATGAACGCAGGGCAGTGCATCGTAGGGCACGTCTCAAGACTTATGAAGCAATACTTTGCTATAGGCGATAGTTACCACTTAAGGGCGCACTATACCTGGGGAGACGCTAAATCGCTTATTGAGAAACGATGTTTTGTTCAACAAATTTCGTGCTTTCAACTTGTAATTCATAAATGTTATAGTTAAGGATACGTGCTAGAACCAAGGGCGGAATCAAGGGGGAGGGTCATGGGGTCCCCCCCCCCTGGGCTGGGTCCAGGACCTAGGTGGACCACTCATTAAAATTGTTAAACATAACATTTTTATATATTTTTTGTCACAATATAGATTTTATGTAAGTAATTTCAATATTTAATTAATTTAATTTTTTGATTTAAAAATTGATTTTGTTATTTAAATATAGGTATTTTTAAGTACAGTATGTAAGTACATACATTAATAAAATACCTACTTTTTACTTGTATCTACGATTATGAAAATTAAATTTTAACTTGTGACTTGACTACGACTATGTGACCCCCCCCCCCCCCCCCCCCCCTCCTCTTCCTCCCTGGCACTAAAGCTGGATCCGCCCTTGGCTAGAACGCCTGTGTTGTGAAAACACGATTCCGTAAAATTTCTCTATAGAAAAAAATCGAAAGATGACTCCAAATTTATCTTAAAACCGTTTTTATGCGATGAATACAGATCTCAATATAGATCTTGAAACTTTATACAGTAATTCTACACAACATAAATAAGTTCACCTGTTTTTCAAAATACCTTTTAATTTTACCATAAAATGAAAATACCTAACTTTTGCACTAATGAAACCATTCGCTTCGAAACCCGGTTCGCGATTCAGTATGTAATTCTTAGGTAGAATTTATATTAAGTTCGTTTTTGTAAAGACTCAGTAATGAGAAGCACAAAAAGAAAATGAAGGGACTGAATGATAAAAAAACCGGCAAACATATGAACCACGGCGATATAGGACGTGCAGCGGTGCGCGGAGAAGCGGGGGTGAAATTCGAGTTTGGGCTGAGGCATAGTCAACTCATAACATCAAGTGGGCCATATGATTGTTACATCACCAGGTAAAATAAAATAAAACTTCAAACAAATAACGACTCTATACTAAAACATTAAGGCTACTCTTCAATACACACTGTCATGTTAACACCTCGACAGCTATCGAGTGACGGACGCACCGACGCGTTTTACGAGTTAAGCCACGTCGGGCGATTGGTGCGAAATCCATAGTTATAATAAATCAATGCAGATCAATAATGGTTCAGAAACAACAATTTGAATACTAATGCTTTGGAGCGCGCAACCCAGCTTTAACTGTCTTTAAATTCATATCAAGACCTTGTAAGTCTACATTTAATGTAGATTAGGAATAACATTTGCACTGACGTCCCGCATTGGAGTGCGGTCACAATTTAAGGGCAACACTGACGTTACTTGTACGACTTGTAATTAAATAATGAGGGTTTTTCATTTACGATTTAAATAAAAACTAGTAAATATGATATATATGCCCAAAATTTTTCAAAACCCAATATCAAAATATGTCTAAAACAATCTCACTTCATTAGATAAACAATACAAAACTTTTTTTAGTTTTATTATACATTTTTAATGATATCACGGCAGTTGACATTAACGGTTCACATTCCTTTGATAATCAGCGAGTTGACAGAGCAACGCCAACTGTTAGCAGTTAAAGAAACATGGCCGTGAAAAGCCCTCATGCGCTTTCACATTTAGGCGACTTTAGCAGCGCGACAGTCGCACGACCGTCACCCAGTCAGAATTTCATATATAAACAGAAGCGCGGCCGCCGCGTGCACCCAGTAAACCCTCCGTCGTCCGAGACACGTACTCGGAGACCCGGATGACGAAATCACCTCCGCTAACGCGGAAGAGATTTCTGAGTCATCTACATTACACAGATCAACCACTTCACAGATACACCGACCTCGCCGGCGAGGTCGACGAGTCCCTTCAGTCGCCGCCTATACGAGGCACAATCACGTACCCGGGCGTTTCTCTCCTATCCCCATCCTGGCAACGGCTCAAGCCGAGGTTCGAACCTAAGTGGTGCCCTTGCGTTAGTTGCCTCATCAAAACTTACAGGGCTGAGCGCCTTCTGCGCTCGCCAAAAGTTCGGTTAAGCTGCAACGGCCTCAGACCAACAGCAAGATTAATCCATACGAAAAAAGAAATAAAAAACCGCGTACGCTCAGTCAGCGGTGAGCTATTGTTGCAAGCGCACGTGATTGTAATAACCGACTGCAAATTAGACATTAACAATGAATTGCAGACATTTAACAATGTTTCCTCGTCGGAATCCATATTTGAAATGAAGTGCGCCACACTGATCTGAACTGAGGCGCGGCAGCCGCGCTGCTGTCGCGCGACTGTTCTTATAATGTGAAGGCATCTGCGTCTGCCTAATGTGAAAGCGGCCTTATACCTTATACCGTATTGCCGTAAATACCCTTGCAGAGCATTGGATATTATCACTGGAATGTTTCACATGGGGTCACCATAAACACTGACACCAGCCCACATCGAACTCACCAATACACATAACTACCACTATTCTATCTCGACCACATTTCCGCTTCACTCTGTTTTTTTACTTTACTTGTATTTTAGTTGAAAGATTGGGAGTTAGTGGGCGAGGCACGTACTTCGAAGAACCTCAGGCCACGCGAGTAATTTATATAGGAGGCCTATATGGCTGATATGAGGATGTACAGGTATATGCATAAAATAATACTAATCGACCTTTAAAAAAAGACAATCCGTTAGTTTCGTCTTTGTAGAGTCATCTCTGTCACTCATAACTGTGTACTTTTGACGCTAATATGTCAGTCTTGATTTGTTAGTATAACCTGTGACAAGTAACGTCGCTCTAAACACTCGAAAGTGGCCGATTATTGCCACTACTAGACGCCAACGCTCCTGGCAGACGGGATCATAAAAAATGTGACAAGCGATGGTATTGCGATCTCGCTCGCCCTTGCAGCCCTTCCGGGCGCCGCTAGTGATGCGCCGAGTACCTATCGATAACACTAATTGCCAGCAATTGTATTGAAAAGAAAACTAAACATGTTTATTGGTTGGCCTCGTCTGCCACGAGGCTTGGAGTACAGTTGACCCGCGGTAATCCGGCACCCCCTATGATCCGACATGCCTTTATCAGTACATATAAAGCACATTGATTACCATTTGTAAATAGTTTTATAAGTGCCTATGTAATTTGTTACAGATTAAACAGATTACAAGGTACTCCTTTTCATAATATTTTTGGACTAACAGGTGTGGCAAGTAGTAATTATCGAATGAGTATCTACTTGCCACCCCGTGTGTACTTGTAGCCCAGTATACAGTAGGTACTCTAAAGTCCGACAAATTCGATAATCCGACACCGCCTTGCAAAACATTTGTCGGATTACCGCTGGTATATATACAGTCTTTTTGTAAAGCTCGATCAGCATGGCCTAGTACTGTCTGCTATTGTATTCTGACAGCATTAGCGGCAATATCCAGCCGCTGGTGCAAGACTCCTGCCAGTATGAACTCGGTGGAGACGAGCGTGGCGCCGCGCTTACTCAGCGCGGGCCACAGCTCCTTGTCCGCGGCGCACGTGAGGCACACCCAGCGCGGCCCGCCTTCCTGCCACTTACCGCCCGAGCATTGGACTATCACTGGAACATAGTATTTTTATCTTTATCAAACAGCTCAAACTCAACTTGCCTTACAGGAGGTACATGTACTAACTTCCTAAGCTACTTACTATACAGAGTGTTTTTTTTTCTGTAACAGTACGGCAGCACCCATAACCAGAGGAGATACAGGTGCAGTTTCTTTTAAAACATCAGCTCGTTTTCAAAGAAAAACATTTTGGCATTAAATTTTTTTTGGTCAAGTGTGAGTAGCGCCTTGAAATGAATCAAGTTGGTAAAATTTTTTTTTGATGCCGATCGATGCAGGTTTTTGTAAGGATCATTTTATTGTATCGGATGAAAAAAATCTGAACAGCGGAAGTTAGTCAAATTTGATAAAAAGTATTCTCATACAACAGGACAAACAAAATTCCTTCTACAAACATTTTATTAGATTCTAATTGCACATTAAAGAAGTATTAATACTGTAGCGATTATCGCGATATCATCTTATTTGTCCTATCAAGGCATTGTCAAATAAAGCCTAAAAAATACAAAAAAGTAGACTTAATTGAAGCATACTTCCTTAACCGACGAAGCCCAACTAATGCGTTGAAGTGGTATCAGGAACCCTACCCAGACCGCGATTGAGGAAGTATGCTTCAATTAAGTCTACTTTTTGCGTATTTGACAATGCTATGATATGACAAATAAGATGATGCAATGACTGATATAAAAGTCCGACAGGTGCAAGAACCATGTTCGAAATTCAAAATTGTTCTGAAATACGAAATGTTTTTGAATTGCTCATGATAGCATGGAGTTCCTAAACTTCTTAATCGCTACAGTATTAATACTTCTTTAAGGTGCAATTAGAATCAAATGCAAATAAAATGTTTGTAGAAGGAATTTTATTTGTCCTGTTGTATGAGAATACTTTTTATCAAATTTGACTAACTTCCGCTGTTCAGATTTTTTTCATCCGATACAATAAAATGATCCTTAGAAAAAACTGCATCGATCGGCATCAAAAAAAATTTTACGAACTTGATTCATTTTAAGACGCTACTCACACCTGACCAAAAAAATTTTAATGCCAAAATGTTTTTCTTCGAAAACGAGCTGATGTTTTAAAAGAAACTGCACCTGTATCTCCTCTGGTTATGGGTGCTGCCGCACTGTTACAGTTAAAAAAACACTCTGTATAAGCTCTAAAAAATTAAATTAAAAAATAATTGGTAACGTCCTTCCTGCTGGATATAATTTTCATGTGTAGCAATTTAAACTAGTTATATTAAAGGGACGGTTTCTACACAAAAAATAGCATATAAACGTATCCATAAAATTTTCTTTTTTTATTATCAAAATCTCGAGAAAATCGATCAAATACTTAATAAAATAATTAAATGATTTTTTTATTTAGTGAAACCTGTTCTATATACACCTAGGAACACACTCAATTCAAAAAATTATAATATTTCAAGATTTTTTTTTCTTGCCAAGTATAGGGTTAAACTTTGTAGTTTTTAAGTTATTGGACATAATAAAAACTGAACTTTGATTTCGACAGGGTACACCAGTGACCCTACCTACAGTGATCAAATTTGGTGTGCGTGTAGCTTTAGTGACACAAATGTGGGGATAAATATGAAATCCACAATAAATGCAATTTCTACCCCAAAAACGAGAACCATGTAACATGAACTTCCGTTACCTGTAATTTGAATGAATCTGCAGTTAACTGGTTCGGCATTTTATGGCACTATTTTATAATAATATGTTTTTTGTTTTTCTTGGAGACTTGCGAGATCTCAGTTCGGAGCGAACCACTAGTATTATAAATTGGAAAGTAACTCTTGTTTTAACGACTAAATGCCTGTACTAAACTTGACATCTGTTGCTATCCAATGTCTTACGTTTCATTTCCGAAGGCTGCGGCTTCACGGCGGGCGTGGAGGACACGTTGTACCCCTTGAGGAAGCCGCGCTTGCCGCAGAGCGTGCGCTCCAGGCTGAAGCGGTACCGGCTCTCCGCCTGTTCGTCCTTTATTATGTACAGCGACGGTTCTATAATAAAAATCTTTATTTAAACAACTTGGTTACATACATATAAAATTGATAACAATTACTTTCCTGTAGGTGGTAAAATAATTTATATGTAATTATGATTAAGTATTCTCTGGCTGCTTAAACTAGGTTGATCCTGCCAGTTGCATTCGCGGTTGGTCAATTAATTTTCAACTATTTGGATTTTTTAATGTGGAATAAGTCCCTAAATTGTGTTTCTTACATAAAAAAACAGAGGTATGTTTTTAACTTAAGATAAAATAAATATATTAAAATGTATATAAATACGATATCATGAAGGCTTGTACGAGTTTATTATGTACAGCGACGGATCTGGAAACATATGTAATAAAGGTTTTTTTTATACTACTTATATGGCAAACGAGCATGCAGTCCACCAGATGTTAAGTGCCCATGGATATCAACATAGAATTCAAAACAAGGTATTATGTTGTCTTGATCTCTATGTGGATACGTTGCCGTACTATAGGACTTAGCTGTTATGCCTATGTGCCAGTAATTACAGGAACATACCATTACCATCTAACCGAAACACAGCAGCACAAGTACTGCTATTTGGCGGCAGATAAAGGTAAGGCGGTGGTGCCCACTTCCTCGAGCTCGTTCACAAAAGCTCTACCACCAGGAATGACATATTTTTAATCGAGCTGATGCACTCGCGGCTCTGCACGCGTGGTTTAGCAATAATATATAATATAATATATTTTCAATATTACCTTGGCGAAATTCACAGATATGGTCTTGCATTTTCTAAGTAGGACCTATCTAGTTTAAGTGTAAATAAGTAGTATATAAGTACTAGATATTAAGGTTTTGCACTGTCGCTTTGGTGTTACTTTAATGGCTGTGTAAAATTTAAATAAATAAAATAAAATCAACACCCTTCTGCGCAGTCGGGTCAAAAGCAGCCTATGTCTCAATCTGATCATAATCTATCCATCCTTACTAATCCATACTATTATTATAAATTTAAAAGTTCTCTCTCTGTTTGTTACATTTCACGACTAAACGGCTGAACCGATTTCGATGAAATTTGCTATATAATATTATATACAAATTTCATTATAATATTATATATATATAATATTATACACGGTGTCCTTTAAATCACTGTTTTCCCAGAATAAACGTTGTTCAGACCATGGTTTACAAAAGGTTTATAACCTCAAATTAAAAACATAAATAAAATCGCTCTATGAAAAACTTAAAAACTTACGAACTTAAAACGTCTATTTTAACGTTACGCCCTACAACATGCCGCCATATCGCCACAAAAATATTAATAGTAGGTACGCTACGACTAGCGTGCCAATGAACTTTATGTCACGGCTAGTTTTTGAACCTATTTGAGTCGGTCTAGTATTTTTTTATAAATTATCTTGTTTGATGCTATAAACTGTTAGTAGACCATGGTCTGAACAACGTTTGTTCTGGGAAAACAGTGATTTAAAGGACACCGTGTATAGCAAATTTAATCGTAATCGGTTCAGCCGTTTAGTCGTGCGGACGTAACAAACAAAGAGACAGAACTTTTGAATTTATAATATTATATTGATTAGTAAGGATGGATGATGGAATGCAATTAAAACTGTTTTCAGTTCAGATACTTTAGGTAAACTCTTGTTGATCGATCGAAGCGAGATTTCCAAATCAACTAGGGCAAATCGACGTTGTATGTATGTTTGTTTCTCCGTGGATAACTTACGAAGCGTTGATCCGATCATCGAGAAATTTGATACATAGATAGGTAGTGTGATGGGACAATTCTGGTGTGACTAAATGAACTAAAAATGTGAGGGTGTTATTGAGATATTGGGGTTCAAGAGAATTATGAAAATAAGACTATTAGGTCAAATGTGACGTCAAATGAAAGGAACATTTCGACCCTGTTTTATTTTTAGTTAAGTCTGCAGTTTTTGAAATATTAGCCATAATAAAAACTTAACTTTCACAAAATTCAGAGGGTACACCAGTGACCCTCACAGTGCTGAAATTTGGTATGCGTGTAGCTTTAGTGACACAAATACATATAGGCAAAAGTCTGAAATCCAGAATAACTGCAATTTGTACCCCAAAAAAAAGAATATCCAATTAACATGAACTCCCGTTACCTGTAATTTGAATGAAACTGTAGGTCAAGTTATTTGGTTATTCATTTCGTGGCACTATTTTGATAGTCAAAGATTACGCGAGATCTCAGTTCGGGGCATATATGTAACATACATTTCTTGAAGAGAAAATCCATTTTACTTAGAAAACTTTCGTGATTGATTTCAATCATTATTATAAATACGGGATTGTCGGTCGAAACACCGATAAGACGGTACGTGATAAATCCCGTATTTATAATAATGTTAGAAAATCCATTGGTTCATGTTAGAAAACCTCCGGAGGTCAGGGTACATCCCACCACGGCTCTGTAAACTTTAAACTAGTACCAAAAACTACTTTAAACTACTCCTGAAATATGTTCTGTAACCTGGTAAAAACATTCAGTGCGCGTCACAGCGCTCAGTATTTCTGACGGAAGTTGCCGAGTCAAGCACATGTCTCATCAATGTAAAACTTCATTTGTTTCATTTTTTTTGTTTATTTGTTTTTTTACTAGGGTGAAACGCAGGAGGTAGTGGGTTCGATTCTCGACGCGGAACAAATGTGTGCATGATCTACAGATATTTGTTACGGGTCTGGTTGTTTTTCTATATCTTATTAGTATGTATTTACAACAAAAAAAAGTATATAAGTATTCTATCAGTTATATGGTTCCCATAGTACAAGCTCCGCTTAGTTTGGGGCTAGATAGCACTGTGTGAAATGTCCAGCAATATTTATATTTATTTCCAGTATTATTTTGCAACTAAGGGCCCTTGTAAACGCTATGAAATTTCACCGTGTCTGTAAGAGATAGGACCAATTCATCAAGTACACGACTAGAATTTAGTAGGATCTCTAGCCACGAAAATTTGTCGTGTCAGCTCCAGACAAGATAGATAGGAACGTTTAAACGATGAGATTGTTTTCGGGCAGTCGTCGGCCCTCCTTCCCCCTTCCACCACCGGACAAGCAGTCGTACAGAGAAGTACCACCCATACCTGGTCGGCATACCACCTTGCCGTTCCAAACGATCTGCTTCAACTTTTCTTGTTAGCACAAGTAAGGAGTGGAACTCATTTCCGGCGTATGTTTTTCCGGACCAGTATAATCTCGAAGTCTTCACGACCAGAGTGAATAAGATTCTTTCTAGGCAAGCGTGCTCTCAATCGATCACACGGTAGTGGTCATTCCTTTGGTTATAATAAATAATAAAAAAGTCGTGCGTAGGGTATGGTAGGGTGCACTAGTCAACGACATATTACTACACCTCACCTACTCCGCCCCTCTCTTCTACGCAACAACACAGAGCGCATCGTGTCTAGCGTAGATAAAATTTTCTTTGTCAGCGCCCCGGAGCTATGTACACAGTTCGTACGTAGACAAGAATTCTTGCGTAGACCCGGCGACTTTTCTTAGCGTGTACAAGAAGCCTTAGGCAGTTTTCTAAAAAGAATACTTTTGCTTTATTATGGCTGTTCATTCTGAAAATTATGATTTTATTTTGTAGTTTTCTCTGAAACTATTCTAGTCTTTTGTCGAATAGAAACACACATAGCAAGAAACTTTAGTTTATTACCAACTACTAAGATATTGATAGATTGATTAGTATATTATATAATATTTTTTTATTCTTAGTGTACAATACTAATAACCTATGACGTTCTTGTGAAATCCAGTACATCCGAAGGTTGTCTGGAAGAAATCGCTTTTAGCGATAAGACCGCCACTTGTATTTCTGCGTGTATTGTTATTGGTTTTTTTGTTTTAAGTTTGATTTACAATAAAGCGTTTTCTATCTATCAATCTAATACTATAAAATACCCTTGCAAGTAATATAATTACAATCTAGCCATATAATATAGGCTAATAAGTAATTTGAGTTTGACCTAGTCTTTTAGTGTAAATTACAATCAAAGAATCTCTTTTTTTTAACCTATACTCTCCCACTGCTGGGCAAGGGTCTCCCCCATGTTCCTCCACATCTCGCGATCACTCGCCACGTCCCTCCAGCCATCTTGGAATGCATCGAGGCCGTCACGCCAACGCTTCGACGCCCATTGTGTATTGTATTGTATTGTATTTATTTTTATTCCTTATTGATACTTTAAATGTACACTAGGAAACGTCACAGCAGAATACATTAGAAATAAACTTTAACAGTATCACTATCAGTACCTAAAACATAGGTAGGTACAATCAAAAAAAAATATATATATATATATTATTCACACGTACTAAAGTATGTGCTAAAGTCATCAGCTAGTGCTTCGTCAATATCATAATATGATTTATACAATAATAACTTTCTAATTTTATAATTATATTCCTTACAATCTAAATTTCTTATAACTAAAGGTAACTTATTAAATAATTTTATGCTTAGGCATAAAAAGCTTTTATTTATTTTGTCAAGCCTGTGTGATGGAACAATAATATTGTTTTTATTACGTGTATTGTAACTATGTATGTCTTTGTTTGCTTTGAAATCGTCAATATGTAATTTAGCATAAATTAAATTTTGAAAAATATATTCACCAGTAAATGTCAAAATATCTAATTCCCTAAATCGTAGTCTACAAGAGTCTAATTTATCAATTTGCAATATAAATCGTATTGCTCGCTTTTGCAACAAAAACACTCTATTTGACTGTGATGCATTTCCCCAGGCTAGTATACCATACGTCATCAACGAGTGGAAATACGCATGATACACTGTTTTGGCAGCGCGTACGTCGCTCAACTGTCTTATGGTTTTAATTGCATACGCGGCTGACTTAAGTTTACCTACTAGAATGTCAATATGGCTGTTCCATGTCAACTTATTATCTATTTTAACTCCTAAAAATTTTACGTCACTTATAATATTAATTGAATTATTAATAACTGTATTTTGAGCTGGGTCAATACTTTTAGCACTGCCCAGGAAAAATCTCATAATATTAGTCTTATTTACATTTAGTAAAAGATTGTTTGCCTTAAACCAATCATTGATATTTAACAATAATTTATCTAATTTCATGCATACATTTTCTTTATTTTTATCACTAACTACGACTGTAGTGTCGTCAGCAAAAAGTACAATGTCTGTTTCCTTTTCTACGCATATTACCAGGTCATTTATGTATATAATGAATAGCAAGGGCCCTAAGATGGACCCTTGTGGTACACCCATTTTTATGTCAGTCGATTTGGACCTATAACTATTACATTCTGTTATTTGCGTTCTATTTTGAAGGTAAGACATAATAATTGAAAGTTCATTATTGCGTATGCCATAATGATTTAGTTTTGCCAATAAAGTTTGATGACAGACACAATCGAAGGCTTTGGAGAGATCGCAAAATAAGCCATACGTGTTCTTAGAGCTGTCCAGATCCCATAAGACTCTTTCCAGCAGAGTAGTTATTGCATGAGCAGTGCTTTTATTCTTTTGAAATCCGAACTGCCTGCTGTTAATAGTCTTACTGGATTCCACAAACTTGTACAGCTCATTTGTTATGAATTTCTCATATATTTTACTAAAAGCCGGTAAAAGAGAGATAGGTCTATAATTATTAGCATCAGAGTGAGACCCTGCTTTATATAGTGGTATTATCTTTGCAACTTTAAGCAGGTCTGGGAAATTGCCTTTTTTGATACAGTCATTTATTACATTTGACAAAGGAACTGCTAGTTCATATTTAAGTTTCTTTAGTAATGATGTAGATACATCCCAAAGATCGCAAGAATTTTTATATTTTAAGTTTTCAATTATTTTTACAATGTCAATAGGTGTAATATCTCTTAAACGAAATGTCTCCACACTTGGTGGAGAAAATTTACGGATAAACGATACAGCTTCCTCTTCTGATTTTATCAGGTCCCTTGTCAAAGTAGCTGCAATTTGAGCAAAGAAGCCATTAAAATGGCTAGCAATATCGGAAGGTGACGTTAAAAATACATTTTGTTGATTCTTTATTTTATGAATATGATTGGAACACACTGTTGATTTTCCCGTTTCTTTTTTAATTATGTTCCACGTTGATTTTATAACATTGTCTGACGATAATATTTTGCTACGTATGTAAATTCTTTTGGCCATAAGAGTACATTGTTTAAAAATTTTACTGTATTTTCTTAAGAAAATTCTGAGGTTCTCGTCATTTGTCAGTGTTAGGAGGTAGTAAAAGAGCTTCATATTTGTTTGTGAGATTCTCAAGCCCTGAGTTGCCCAGTCATTAAATGATTTTTTTGCCTTATTGCGAACTGTTTTAACTGGCATAACAGAGTTTAGATGCATTAAAAATGTCGAGAAAAAATCTTCAAAAGAAGATACACTTCGGTTCGCAAATTCTCCTCTAAGAACAGTTTTTAACATTTTTACAGAATCATTATTAACTAGCCGTCTTTTTGTATAATTATTAGCATTTAATTGAAAAATGGCCTTAACAGCTATTATCTGCGCGAAATGGTCAGACTTCACGCCATATAATACATTTGAGTTCAGAACATCTGTAGTGGAAAAAATATTATCAATGCAGGTGCCACTATGGCTGGTCATTCGAGTTACGTCATATATATTTCTTTTCAAAGTATAGCATTCAAGTAGGTCTAATAATATATTACATTGGTTATTTTCAATTTGGAAATTTACATTAAAGTCTCCACAAAGTATAATGTGTTTGTGATTAAATGATTTCGCCTTTGTTAGTGTAGATAAGCATAGTTCTAGTTTGTCCATAAATATACTAAAATCACCACTTGGAGATCTATACACAACAACAATCATATAGTTTTTAATTTCTACACAGCTAACCTCAAAGTCTTTTTCAATAATAAGTTTACTAATGTCTTTTCTTTGTTTTGACTTGATGCCATTTTTAACAAGAATAGCTGTGCTTCCACGAATAAAGTTCTTTCTACAGCTAGCACCTACTATGGCATGGTCGTTAAAGGAACATACACCTATTTCTTCTTCTTTTAACCATGTTTCTGTCATGCAAAAAATATCGATCTTTTCTTGCTCTAAAAATAAATCTATTAATAAAGTTTTTCCCTTCACTCCTTCAACATTTTGATGTCCTATTGTTAAAAAATTATTAATTTCTTTATCTATGTATTTTCTTCCTGTTCCCTTGGACTTGGAAAAACCGCCTTCTGATCTATGTTGGTTGGTCTTATAAACTGGAGATTTGTTGTACTCTTAAAGTTTTCTATACTGTAGCATAATCTAGTTACTAGATTCAGAACTTTGGTTGACGGTCTGTTGAATTTATCTTTAGTGATGTTATTAATCTCTAGATATTTAACTTTCTCTTTAGCTACAGTTAGGTGGTGTATAGCATTATTTAATCTGAAAATTTCGTCGTCGTTCACTCCGTCATATTTCATGGAGCTTATTATAATCTTGAATTTCTTATTATGAAGCTTTTTCTCCAGCAATTTTGGGTAAATGCTACAGTTTCTGTAATTTTTGGAGTATCTGCTTACTAATAGTATAGCGGTGTCATTTGGTTTCAAATATTTGGTATTTTTCTCAAAGACATTTAGTATAGTTTCAGTATTGGCATCAGGCATACAGTAGTTGATGAATTCTGCATTTAATTTTAACTTAAAGTTTATATTTTTTGCCAGATTTCGTCCACATGCATCAGAAAACATGACAACTTTTTCTGTTTCGTGGGTCGCCTGTATAATATTATTGTCTTCATTTAATTTTTTACTATTTATCGTTTGGCTATCATTGACAGTTAATTTTTGTTCTATAAAAGTATTTAGTTCTCCTATTTTTTTCTCTAGAAAGTTAATTTTTTCCTGTATCCTACTTTCTTGCATTATGTCCATCTCATATTGTCGAACCATTTCTAACAATTGTTCACACTGAACTTGCAGGTCCTTTATAGTTGAATTTCTTCTTAATAATTCATTTTCTATTAATGATTGGGCTATTCTAAGCCGTGTCGTGTACTGGGTCATGCTTCGGATGCGTTTTATTAGTTTATTATGCCGCCGATATCTAATGTCCAGTGTTTTAATAACTGTGTTGCACTTATTAGGGCTTATTCCATCTTTATTTCTTCTCTGTAGTCTTGTCTGTAAACTACAATACTTTATGTACAGCTCATCATAACTTAGTTGAAGTTTTTGAATGTTTTCTTCGTGATAACTCTTTTGGTTGGTGACTAGAATAGTTTCTAGTTCAATTCTTTCATCTTCAAGTAATATTTTGTTTTGTGTCATTATTTCTATACGTTCCTGTAGGCTTTTAATCTCTATCTCTGATTCATAGACTTTTTTTTTTAGATATAAATTATCTCCTAGAATTTTTTCAAATTCTCCTGAATTCATGTCTTGTTCCAGAATTAATGTCTTAGTTAAGTTCTTCTCGTTGTCTAAATCTCGTTTTAGGATGTTAACTGTCGATTGTAATTTTTTAAGTTTCTCACCTTCATTTTCTTTAATGCTATTTGAGGCGCTTTCTAGGCATTTATTTTGTAACTTCGTTCTGGCGCGAGTATTCATTTTTGTTCCGAGAAAAGCAGTAATCAAAATAATTTATTCATTTCTGGTTGAGCATCCCGATAAAAATATAAATATTAAAAGTGCAAAAAGTCTTACATCTACATCAGGTTTTGATCCCGCTACCTCTGGTATGGAAAGCGGGCGATGCCACCCTTCGACTGTTAGATGGTTATGAAACGTGGTGAAATAGTCGTACAGTTCGAAAGATGTATTGAGCAAAATGAAATTTGCTACTACCGTCACTAAAAATAATATGCAGAATTATTATTGACGAATTGTAATTGTTTCACAATTTCACTGCTTTCGGTCACGAAACTACTGTAAATTATAGTTGAAGTTTACTTAGCTCACTATTTAACATATTCACTGTCTTTTGAGTGTTGTAAAGTATTCTATTTGTCACTGTAAATCACTTTGTTGGCGCTAATGTTTATTTTAGAATTGCAAAAAACTATGCTGTTATGTAAAGTTAGCGAAAGATAACGTTTGTGCACTTGATACAAGTTTAGTACTATCGATTTTCACTATTTTTTAAGCCGAGAACACATTTTTTTATTTTATTTAACAATAATACCGGAGCTCAATGTTTACGTGCATGGCAACGCCATAGTGGTGTGACGACTGTTGCCCATTTGTCCGGTGAATCAGTCGTATGGTCAAAGAATCCCATAATTGATAACATTACTATTACATAAATTATAAATTACATTGATGATATTGAGACATGGTGCTAGACTTAGCAAGTTCCGATAAAAATAATACAATTTTAGAAGGCTCTGCTTATGCATATTACATACCAACAATCATGTTCGCATCAGAACACGCTCGCACCCAGTTCGGTCCCACTATCGGCTTGCCCAGTCCCACTGCGCACAGCAGTTTGAACGTCCGTTTTATTTGGAGAGTCACTAGCACCGTGCATTGCATTACATCTGTTACAACGACCGCACCTGCATAACAAGTTCTTTTCAAACCAGCTGACCAATACGCAGCTTCGCACGCGTAGTTAATCAATAAAAATATTACCCTCCTTCTGCGCAGTTGGGTAAAAAGTAGCCTATGTCACCCGGGGATAGTGTAGCTTCCCAACGGTGAAAGAATTTTTTAAATCGGTCCAGTAGTTTCAGGGCGTATTCAATGCAAATAAACAAACAAATCTTTCCTCTTTATATTATTATATTTTTGTAGATATTGATATGTTCTTCAATATTGTAGAACATACTTTTGTTCTATCATCAATAGTTTCCGCAGCGCATGCGACGAAATACTTTTTAGGGCACTTTTTTACACCTTGGGTTACGTTACTTAAGTTTTAGTAAGGATCCTTAATTTTTTTAGCAATAAATATAGCCTATGTCACTCAGGGTGAATGTAGCTTTCCAATGGTGACAGAATTTTTGAAAAAGGCACAGTAGTTTTTGAGTTTATTCATTACAAACATACAAAAATACAAAGCTTTCCTCTTTATAATATTAGTATAGACAAGGAAATTGACGTTCAATGAGCGTTTTTGAAGCGCTTTATTAGAGCGAATGAAAGTAAACAGGGTTTCGAGGATCCATTTTTGTATGATTGTGATTAATGTTAGCAGATTGAGGGTCTTAAATAATTGCTGCACTCCTCGTTAATCCATATCAATACTAGGTTGGGGATAAAGTTTCTTCGCATTTTTTAAGAAAATTCAAATTATAAATTATATAACAAATTACTAAATTATATTTTTTAACAAATTATTTTACATTTTTTCTTTCTCTTATAATTTTACAGTAAGAAGTTATTATCCTGTGGCAGTCCATTGGTTTTATAAATGTCTCTCTCGTACAGATAGTTACAACGAAAATTTTGTATTAACATGAAGGCTATTAAGGCATATAATTTGTATTTTTCTGCGTTGTCGATGACACCAATTTAGAGCTGCCTTTGTATTAAATATGTTTTAATAGACAAATTTACGGTTATTTTTAGCACGAATCTAAAATTGACAAGATCAAAGCCTTAAGCATTGGTAAAAAAATAAAAAAACTCACCTAACTTTTCTAGCTTCATTATTACGTCCTTGTAAGGGAACGCAGTGAACAAAACGTAGCAAGTTTTCTGTGTCCGAGATGGGGCGGCTCTCAAACTAGTATTATAAGTCACAACTGATCTCGGCCGTTTAGGAATAGGCGCTTCAAACGGCTCTGCAGGTCGTTTCAGATTCATCGGCGTATCAGAATTCGATTCAGATGATAAGTTGTACACTGCACTTTGATCTTGTATTGTACTCTTCTTTAGAATAGATTTAACAGGATCCTTCTTTGTGATTGCTTCGTTAGCTTTGACGGTTCTTTGTCGTTTACTTCTCCGTATCTCATTTGCAGGCGACGTTTTTTTAGCTGCTTTTGTGTTAGGTTTTTTATCTGTTTGTGAATCAACATCCACGTATTCTATAAAATCGTCTGATTTCTTCTTTCTTCCTCGTGTGCTTCTAACGGGTCTTTTAGATTCAGTTAAATCTAAGCTTTCTGTTTTACTGTTTTGTTGTTTTGGCTGTAATGTAAAGTCATGGTTTTCCAAAGTATTTTCCGTCTTAGCTGGTACTTTGTTTTTGCGTTTGTACTCTCTTTTGGTCTTCTCCTCTTTGATTGGAATAGTTATTGTGTGTGGTTCTATCATAATAGGTCCACGAGGTTTTTCATCTTTGGTTTTAGCTGCTACGGTTTTAGTATTACGTTTAGATTCTTTTGTTTTTGGTCTTTCATCAATGTCTTTGGAACTGTCAACATTTTTATCGGCTTTAATCGTATCTTTAGGTTTGTCTGGGTTTTCAGGTACTGCAGTATCAACCTTAACTTTACTGACTTCTGGGACTGCTGAAGATGATTTCTTTTTACGTTTATTTTCCCTCTTTTTTGTTTCTTCTGTTTGTATTTCTTCAGATTTTGGTTTTGAACTTTCAGATTTTATGTGTGGTATACTCTCTTTTTCAACAACATCAAAACTAATGTCCTTTTTGTTGTCTGGTATACATTTTTTCTCCGAGTTTTTAATTGCGTCCGGTTTTTTAGTTTTTTCGATAATTATTGTATCATTGTTGATATTACTTTCATCTAATTTAGTAACTCTACATGTATCTTTAGCATTTTTGCATTTTTCATTATTACTTTTCAACCTTGTTATATTTTCAGTAATAATCTCTTTATCAACGTCATCGTCTTGTTCTGTTAAGAATTTAGGCTTCAAAATTCTCTTAGTCATTTTTTTACAGTCCGAATCTTGTATTTTAGAAGATGGTACTCTTACTCGTGTAATAACTCTAGTAGGTAATGCTTCAACATCGAATTTTTTCGTAAGATCCATTTTGGCATCATGTGTTTTTTTCTTCTTTTTACGGAACAGAATAGGTGTGTACTGGTCTTCTGAATTTTGTTCGGTGTCAGATTCACTAGAAGATACAGTAACTAAAGATTTAGTACTAAGCGATACACTGGTTTTGATTTCTTGGCTACTTGGTAAATCAACATCCATGAGTTTGAAAGGTCGCTTTTTGGTGGGAGTAAGCTCAAGGTCTGACGCGTCACTACCTATTGACGGGACTCTTTTTATTGGATCCACTGTAGTTTCTAAACCGATAACATTTCTGACTTCTTGTCTAGAGAGTGATAATACAAAATTATTGATTCTTTCTTCAACATCACTACAATCACTTTTATTTAGAGACATGTCTGACTTATTACTGCGTGGCGAGTTAGGCCCTTCAGACGAAGGTACTCTTTGTGAACACAAGTCGTCAAAGACGTCTTGAGTAGCTTGATAATATTTATCACCCTCATTAATTCCATCATCATTCCAAGGCTTGCTTCCAATACTTACAAAAGCCTGTATTTTAGGAGATTTTGACAAACCTTTCTTTTTAGCTTTGAATGCAGATTTTAGAGGGATTTTGAATGGACTTATTTCAACTTCATCAGACATTGGCAAAGCTTTCACAGGTTTTTTTGTTGATACACCGGCTTCTTCAAGAACCTGAGTAGGGAGATCTTCGAAATCTAGATCTATTTTATAGTTATTTTTATCATCTACTTCAATTTGTTTATCAACTTCTATAACTTGTAGTAAATCTTCGAAGTTTGCATTCTCAGTAGGCGCTGTTTCAAGAACTTCAACTATTTGCGTTGCAACATCTTCCAAATCAACTGCTTCAGCAGTGTTATTAGACCTTTTGTTCGTTCTTAATTCAATCATTTCATCTTCACAATCAGTATCATCATCATTATTTCTTCTTTCTTTCTCGGGAAATTTCTGTGAGGACAAAATATCATCATCAATCTCACAGTCAGTTGAACTATCTGATTCTATCCTCATGTTTCTTTTAGAAGATTTAGGCACAGCTATTTGTGATAATGGTTCCGTTTCGGCAGGTACTAGACCTTCAGTGAATATCGCTTGGGATTCAAAATTTTCATCATCTGGCTGGATATCAACATCTTCAAATAATATTATGTCTTCTGATCTATTCAGTTTTGAATCCTCAGTAGATTTCTTACATAACGGAGTACCGTTATTACTCTTAACGAGAATAGGAACCTCAGAAGGGAACATTTGAGTTGCAGCGTTATAGATACTGCTATCTTTATCAGCAAATATGTCGAACTGCATGTCTTGCTGTTCATTTATTTTGCATATTTCTGGCAACTTTTCCCCAGGGAGTAGTTGTGTTTCTAGGCGGTGTATTGATGGAGAGTGAAATGGGACTGGGAGTTGAATATTAGCCGTATGAATAGACTGAGATAAATTATCTGCACTGGGCAATTGTGTGTCGGCTGTGTAGATAGAGGGAGAAGACGTATTAAAGCCCGCCGGTAGTTGCGTATTCGCAGAATAAATAGAAGGAGGGATTGAGAAATCTGGCAATTGTGTGTTTGCTTCGTAAATCGAAACTGTTTCTTTAACTTGAGGGGAAGGTTGTTTATCTGATTCGCGTATATTACTAGCACTAGCTTCATTTTCTTTTTCGCTTAACTTCACAAAGGGAATTGAATCATTCAGACTACTAGTAGAGTCGTTTAGATTCATTGATGTGGACTTTTTGGATGAGTTCCAGAATATGTTGTCGATTTTGTTGCCACCTACCGGTTGAATGGCGATAGTTTTTCCCGGTTTAATGAAATTATGTTTGTTTAAGCTTTTGAATTGGTTCCCGCTCGGCTGTGACGCAATAATGAATGAATCATCCTGGAAAAAATAAAGATAAATAATTGGACCAAAGGTCAGATGGATGATTACTTGAATTTAGAGATATCAGCGAGCAAATCTGGTTGAAATATTGTGTTGTTTGGGTCACTGGGTTTTTCAGTCCCATTATCAAGGTTCCATACATTTATGCCCATTGTCCCATCGTAATCAGTTCAGTAGTTTAGTTTTTAGTGTTATCTGAAGTCGGTTTATATTTTTATTAAAAAGTTACTTGTTTATTCAATAAACACCTTTGTATTTGCAAGCCAGTACAAAATTTAAAATAAAACCTTTGATAAGTTAAGGAGGTAACTTATCAAAGGTTTTATTTTAAATTTACATTTACGCGTTACAGTGTTCATTTGTTTTTTTTTTACAATAAACAACTTTCTATTTGCAGGCCAGTTCGAAATTTAAATAAAACCTTTGATAAGTTACCTCCTTGGTTGCCATGTTTCCATTTTTAAATTACACGACAGATATGAGTTTACTATGATATTTATTTGGCCGCTAAACCACGACAGATATGGATTTTCATACAACTTTTGCCGGCCGCTGCTCGCATATACAGCAATTTCGATTTATCTCGAAGAAGGTTGTCAAAATAATGCTCAAATTTCCAAGCATGTTTGAGAAAAGATATTTATTTTATTATACTAGCCTCGAGATGGAACAAGCTTATGGCCCACGTGATTTTAAGAGGTAACCATCGCCTATAACAGAGTATTGCGTCGTAGATCCGTACGTTAGAAACGTGCCCTACGATGCACTGCCCTGCGTCCATCAACTTGAGGCATACAGGTATAAAGCCAGTTGCCGGTGAAATTACACGCACATTAGTACCATCATACCGAATCCTATTATTTAAAGGACATCATTAAACCGAAACACAGAAATGCTTGGCTTTAGAAATAGGTATAAGGTAGTAATTACTTCCCCGGGATATACAAAACAACGAACCGTACCAGAAGGACAATCTAGCATAAAGTCCTTCTAGGATGAACGACATACAAGTAAAATGACCTGAGCATAAAGTCCTTCTAGGATGAACGACATACAAGTAAAATGACCTGAGCATAAAGTCCTTGTAGGATGAACGACATACAAGTAAAATGACCTGAGCATAAAGTTCTTGTAGGATGAACGACATACAAGTAAAATGACCTGAGCATAAAGTCCTTCTAGGATGAACGACATACAAGTAAAATGACCTGAGCATAAAGTCCTTGTAGGATGAACGACATACAAGTAAAATGACCTGAGCATAAAGTTCTTGTAGGATGAACGACATGCAAGTAAAATGACCTGAGCATAAAGTCCTTGTAGGATGAACGACATGCAAGTAAAATGACCTGAGCATAAAGTCCTTGTAGGATGAACGACATGCAAGTAAAATGACCTGAGCATAAAGTCCTTGTAGGATGAACGACATACAAGTAAAATGACCTGAACATAAAGCCCGTGTAGGATGACCGACATGCAAGTAAAATGACCTGAGCATAAAGTCCTTGTAGGATGAACGACATGCAAGTAAAATGACCTGAGCATAAAGTCCTTGTAGGATGAACGACATACAAGTAAAATGACCTGAGCATAAAGTCCTTGTAGGATGAACGACATGCAAGTAAAATGACCTACTATTAAAACGTCTGTAAATTATTTTGTCATCCAGGTATTATGTCTACAAATTATAACACCATATAAGAAAAATGACTTCTTTGCTGTATGTCTATGACATAACGTACATTCAAGTGCACTCATTTATATATTATAAATTTATAATTATTAATTTGAAATTTATTTTTATATTTTATATATTTTCTCATCATAATTTTTTATTCATCCTTAAAAAAAGAGGAAGAATGACCGTATGTATTTTTGATCAAACATACAAAAGGGAAATAACAGAATTAGATGCAAAGGACATCTCTCCGTTTATTTTTTATAATGTGTATCTCACATTAAACACATTATCTTCGGAGATAATGATTGGATATATTAAATCTATTATCACATTTTATTAAACAAAAGACATTTGTTTTTTTTATGTGTGATAAACATTATAGTAAGTTTCATCATCATCATCATAACAGCCCGAAAAAAGTCGACTGCAGGGCATGGGCTTCCCCCAAAGTAAGTATATAATGGGGGGGGGGGATATCCCATAATCACCACGCTTGGCAGGCGGATTGGTAAGTTTATATTTTGTCAATTTTTTTACAAAAGGTTTAGAGGTCAACCGTAGATTAAAGATAGATATGAAAATGCACATACATAATTATGATACTCGTAACAGAGAAAAATTATACATACCAAGAACCAGACATGTCAAAGCCACAAGGCACCTGTATAAAGCTCGCTATGCACAATAAGCTTCCGTTAGAAATAACACGACTTCCTTTGAAAGGAGTTAAATTAAAACTAAAAACTTTCTTAGAAAACCACCCATTTTATATTGTAACACCGCCTCCTCACACGTCTTTTCAATCCAGTCCATCCAAAGGTTGCCTGGAAGAGATCGCTTTTAGCGATAAGGCCGCCCATTGTACCACCATGTATTAGTCTTTAAGTTTTCTAGGTTAAGTTATTTTAATTTGGTGTAACAATAAAGAATTATCTTTCTATCTTTTATCATTTAAATGAATATATGAGCTGTTAATTTTCTCATCTGCATGAGTAGTATCTACTGTAACCTCTTAGTTGAGTTAGTTAGCTTAGCCACTGCTTAGTTGTAATTATTTCGTATTGATTTTTATTTATTCTATAGTTACTTACTTAACTGACATAATTTATAACATATTTTTGACATACCATACCATTATTATGAAATGGTGAATAAATGAATACTGAGATATTAATTTAAGATATTGATAATGGCATAAAATAAAATTTGTTCCAATTGTGGTTTTAGGGTTCATTTTCTATGGCAGTGTACCAGTCCTTTTACCTAACATGACAATTTTTCGTTTCGAAATTTCTACTGCATAAACGTTTTTAATTGTAGACGTTTTACTATACTATTTCCATTTCTTTATTTTCTCGATGACAGTTCTAATTTGATAGTTGTAGTGTTGTGACCAAATAAGTAATGATATCGATCGCATATATTTATTATATTATGAACAAAGACAAATACAACAAAAACATTCAAATATATTTTTTCAAGGTGGGTATTTATTTCGTTTCTTTGTCGAGTACTACCTATACCTACTTATTTTACAACAGCTTCGAAAATTTTAAAGAAGTTAGCATTATCAATCAAGAATTAATACGTGTAACATCTTGTAATGAAATATAATATTAGTTATAAATAAATTTGTACAAAAGTATCCGTCAGTAGTTTAGTCTCTTACATTTTGTAATAAAATCTCGGGTCTGTTATCGTGTTACGTTTATCGATAGCTCCATCCCTATCAGTTTCTCCGACTCTGGTATAACCTTGTACGTGCGTAAGCGTCATATTTTTTTTAAATAATGCATACCTAATGTAAAATAGACGCTCGTTCAAGTTTTCACAGAAGCTGTCATCGAGAAAATAAAGAAATGGAAATACTATAGTAGGTCATTTTACTTTTATCTCGTTCATCCTAAAAGGGCGTATATACTAGATTGTACATCTGAGACGGACCGGAAAATAATAAAGAGAAGACAAATTCAGACCAATATACACATGTTACCTTGTCACTAACATCAGGAGACTCTGGTACCGTTATGGCTGAAGTCAGATGAGACCTGTGTCTAGTAGGTTCTGGAGTCTCAGGTACGTATATAGGTTGTGTCAACAGCAGGGCTTGTGTCATGGGCAAGTCATTTTCCTCTTTCAAGAGTCTGAAAATGCCATGTACGTCTCCGAACTTGATCACGTCGCCATTTTTTAAGGGATATGGCATGTATGGAACTAGAGATTTCTGAAATAGAGCAAAGTTACTATCACACTAATTATTATAAACGTTCGCATATAAAAGTTTGGATGTTTGTTTATTTATTTGTTTGTTACTCAATCACATCGTATGACTTGAATCGGATTCGATGAAATTTATATACGTAGATTATATTATAACCTGGTTTAACTCATCTGCTACTTTTTATCCCATAAATCCATGGGATAAAAATAGGGTACCAAGTCAAGTTGCAACAGCGAGTTTAGCTTTATTTCTAGATTAACACATTTAGTGGTGTAACGCGTATGAAGTCGCGTGGAACAGCTAGTTAAATCTAATTCAAAGGTATTTTTTTGTTCTTATACTTCATGGAGATAGAGCAAGCTTATGGCCCACCTTCCCTTCCCTTTGTAAAGTTAAGTGGTAACCATCGCCTTTATCAGGATATTTATTTATTTAATAAATATTATTAATTAATAAAGGGAGGTATATTAAAGTTACCACACAAAGTTACTAACTTAAGCCCGCGGCTACTTCGCACGCGTGAGTTTGAAAACAAGAAAGTTTAAAAAAGTAACTAATGTGTCTCAAAATCCAGGTTTTCACGACTGGAACAGCTGGACTGATTTTGATGAAATTTGTTATTTAGACAGATTAAAGAACTAAGACAAGAACAAGCTATACTAAACTTGAATAAACTATTGTTTCCAGTTTCCAATACTTACGCCCAATAACTTGGTTTTGTTGGCAGACTCCAAGTCTATCAGCATAGATTCCTTCCTATCTACATCTATAACTGCATGCTTTCTCGATACTGACTGAAAATATACACATTTCATTAAACAGAAACATGGAGATGTTAGGCCGAGGGAGGCCAACGAAGCTGAGACGCAAGAGGTTGCAGGTTCGATTCCCGCTGCCGAACAAATGTTTGCATGAGTTACATATATTTGTTCCTGGTCTGGTTGTTCCTCTTTTCTAAATATTGTCTACTATATATTATAAGTTTTCAATCATTCTACCTGATTTCTTTAGGACAAACATTGCTTAGTTTGGGGCTAGATAGCACTTTGTGAATTATCTAGTTTTATTTATCTAGAATACACAGGCTGGTTTTTTGAGAAGGGAGGTGATGGCCAAGTTGGAAACCACGAGAGTTAGAAAAAAGTTGTGAAAGGAGTCATGCCCTCGATTTATAAGAAAACAATAACTGCATATTAAGTTAGCACCCTGTGTCTATTCTCATTGGTACACACGGCTACACGTCAAGCTATACATTTCCAGAATAAGCTGACCTCTCATTCTACAAAAAGCCTACACAATGCGAGGTCAGCTTATACTGGAAGTGTATAGCTTGATGTATAGCTTGATGTGTAGCCGTGTGTACAAGCTAGATACAACATAATGAGAAACAAGAAAATGTATAATGGGCGGTCTTATAGCTAAAAAAGTTATCTCTTCCGGACAACCTTTGGATGAACAGAAGTATTATTAAAAGAAAGATTGACCAAGGTGTAATTATATAGTAAAGTTTAAAATTTATTAAAACTAAGTAATTTCTTTGTGTTTGTATAAATAAATCATTAGCGTGTATCCAAATCCAAACTGATTAAAAACTAGAATCACATTAAATCTAACTGCTGGCAGATCAAGTCTCTTGTCGGCAAATACTCTAATAATAATAATATATCATTTCATTCCGGCAACAATTAAACAATTACAGGGTAGTAGTAGTTTCTAAAAGAACAACTAGCTAAACTGACACTACTAAGATTTTCTTATTTGGTACTTACAATAAAATCCAGGACAATATCGCAAGTTTGTGGATCTCGCCCTATACTATTTGGGCCTTTCTTCACAGGATGTTTTATACCACGTATACCAAGGAAACCAATCTAAAAAGAAACAATTAGCAATAAGTTTTGAATGTTACCTAACAAGTATAGTGTTAATGCATCGGTATTTCTGGAGAATAAAACAAAACTAAAGAGTTTTATAAATCAGCTTATTTCATTTATAACATTTGTCCGCTTCGAACTCTGGGTTAGGGTTTTTATGTTCAGGTATTAGAGATGGAATATAATATATTATGGAATATAAGGCGCAGCGATGACTTTATACTCACAATTCAGGGAATCCTTGTCTAGTATGAAGTCAGGCACCTTTATATAACTTTTAAATTATTTTAATATAAATAATTTAATTTTAACTCTGAACGAAACTTGGCTTCGAGCAACAACCATATTTCAAATTGTACAAGCTAAATACATCAATTACATTAATACATACATCAATTATTCTGAATTATCTCATTCATAACCCTTTACGACATCACCAGGATCTATTTGTAGATAGCTTACTGTTTGCTGATGATGCAGCTTTTGTTGCTACAACCCCAGAAGTCTATGTTAAATAAATTTAAAGAAACTTGCAAAATATTTTCCATGTTTATCAACACAAAGAAGACCGTCATAATGGTGCAAGATGACAATCAACAATCAACAATTTAGTTGCATGATTCACCTTTGGAGGTTATTGAAAATTTCCACTATCTTGGTTCTAGTCTCAAGCAAGCTCTCGCTTAATGTTCGGAAAGTTTAGTGCAAGATTATGGAATAACAAACATCTCACTATTAAAACCAAGATGATCGTTTATCAGACCTGCATCTTGTCCATACTCTTGTACGGGGCTGAGACCTGGATATCTTATGCCAAACAGAAGCAGAAACCAAATAATTTCCACATACGCTGCCTTCAGTGTATATTGGAGATCTCGTGGAAGGATCGAGTTACAAAGGAGAAAATACTCAGCATCGCACAATTGCCCAGCATAGCTGCAGTATTAAAGCAGAGGCAGCTCTACTGGCTTGGGCATGTGCAAAGGATGGAGCCTTCCCATTTGCCAAACTCTTCTTGCACAGATAGCACATACTAAACGCCCAGTTGTCCGCCCAACATTACGTTATAAAGACGGTTCTAAACGTGACATGTTATCTTTTATTTTAACATCAACCCTAACAACTGGGAAAAAGCCTCTAGACGACCGTGATAGTTGGAGGAAAACTCTATCCGATAGGGTTGTTGTGCACGACGGATCGATCTATTGTCCCAAAAGCATGACCAACGCCATCAACGCGCTGCACTTCCACAATCACCACCAGGTAGACAATTTGTCTGCCAGTTCTGCGACTGTTGCTGTAGCTCTCGTAACAGCCTTACAAGTCATACGCGTAAGTGCCGAACCTCACAAACGGAAGCTGCTTAAACCATCTTTTATAGATGCTAAAGGCCCATGATGATGAATCCTTTACCTGTTCAGGGCATTCTCTCTCACTCTGGGTAAATAATTCTTCTTGTGAGCACTCTTGCCTTTGTGTACATTCCATTTTTAGAAAAATACCTTCATTACAAAGTTTTACAATTTCTTAAATCCGTCTTTAAAAGACTCGCTGCATTTTCACCGGGAATTCGCCTGAGAAAAACTGCGGCTTACAGAACAGTACAGAAACAGACAAAAGCAAAAACAAAAGTTTTTTTTTTTTTTTTTTATTGGCAACTTATTCCTCTAATAAGGCGCACAGTGAATTACCTAGAACTAGCCAGCTGGACAAAAGTCGATTCCTAGAATCGATTAAATCATAATCCTGTCTCATTAACCACACCTCAAAACTCAGAATTCCAGGTATAACACGTGCCTTACCCTTTGTAGCACACCGCCATAGTACTGGAAAGTGAGGTAATAAGGAAAATGCATTTATGCAAATAAATCAGTTGATAGTTTGCAGTGCTTACGACAACATCTTATGACCACTTGTGCTATTTATATTATTGTGAGTGTTATGGATTTTCTACTTGAAGGTATGTACTTTAAATTTCTTCATAAATTGGGATCATTTAACTTGTTGACGTTGATGTTTATAGGCTTTATAGAAATGGACATTTATATCGTGTAAATTTTTCTATTTAGTAACTTTCATCGAGTGTAACTTTTTTTATCCAAATATATCCAGGCCGTTATTTACGTATGTAATAGCCACAATATTTAACTTTAAAATGATATATAGTTTTGCCACCCCAACTCACCCCATTTTTTTTAATTATTTTTTTCAGAAGTTGTGATTTCGATTTCAAAAATCGATTTCTTTGAAGAATGGCGTAAACACAAGAAAGAGAACCGTAATTCAAAGCTCACAGAGTTTGTATTGAACAAAATCAACTGTTCAGATGTCACTCTTGATTCAAAGAAGAATATTTGTACGAAAATTTCAAGTATTTCTTCAAAATTTGCTGAAAAGTGGTCCGCATCGAAAAATACCCTCAATAGGTTTTTGAATAACAATAAGGATTGGTTAGAGGGTAATGAAATACAATTTGAAGTTCAAGTACATCGCCCGTCTGCGTCTTCGTCATCTGGACCAAGTCGGACTACAGGCAGACCCAGAAAAGAATTTGACGAATCGTCATTCAAAACCAAAAAACGGAGGGTTGAAGATTTAGTGCAATCGCGAAGTGCTAGTGAGTTAACCATAGCCGCTGAAGTAGCCAATCGAGTATCTGGTCGAAGAAATGTAGCTAGTTCAATTCATAAAATATCTGACAACTCTCCAAAAGCTAAAACAACCAATGTTGCGTGTGGTGGTCGTCAATTGAGCAGTGATGAAGCTTTAGCTCATTATGTTGATGCTAAGTGTACCAGCCATAGTTACAAACAGACGCGTAAGGTGTCATTGAAGGCGGGACATCAGATATTTCCATCTTATCATAGTGTAGTTAAGTCTAAAAAAATGTGTTATCCTTTAGATGAGTATATTTCTGTGACGGAAACGCGCGCTGAAATTAATCTACAAGGCATTTTAAACAAAACTGCTGATCGTTTAATTGAAGCGCAAAGTGATGTTATAAGAAATGTTGTGTCTTCTAATTCATCCCTTACATTAATTAGCAAATGGGGCTGTGACGGCAGTTCAGGCCACAGTACCTATAAGCAAAGGTTCGAAGATGCTAATGCTACTGATGAATTCCTGTTCATGTTTTCATTAGTTCCTTTGAAATTATGTGACGGCCAACATATTATATGGCAAAATCCACGGCCTTCGTCAACTCTCTATTGCCGACCAATCAAATTTATTTTTTCAAAGGAAACTAATGAATTCACCAAAGCCGAAACCAACAAAGTCTTGGAAGAAATATCTCAGCTTCTTCCAACTATTTGTAATGTTGAAGAATATGAAATTACTATAAAACATGACCTCTTACTGACTATGACAGACGGAAAAGTATGTAACGCTTTGACTGACACACGCTCCCCTCAAAAATGTTATATATGTGGTGCTACCCCGACAATGATGAATGGTGATTTAAAAGACGTAGTCGTTAATAAAGAACATTACGGTTTTGGTTTGTCTACTTTACATGCATGGATACGTTGTTTTGAGTGTTTACTACATATTAGTTATCGTTTGGATATAAAAAAGTGGCAAGCTAGGGGCGCTGACGATAAAATTAGTGTAAAGTTACGTTCAGAGAAAATTAAGTTAGATTTTAAAACTCAGATGGGGCTTATTGTAGACAAACCAAAACCGGGTTATGGTAACACAAATGATGGTAACACTGCACGTAGGTTTTTTATGAATCCGGAACTAAGCGGTGAGATTACAGGATTGGATGTTAATTTAATTAAAAAAATGTGTATATTACTTCGAACATTATCTTCTGGGTATGATATTAATTGCATAGAATTTGAAAAAGTTTGCTCTGAGACTCGATCTCTTTACCTTAGTCTGTATCCGTGGTATAATATGCCTGTTACTGTGCATAAAATCTTATTACACAGTACAGAAGTCATCCAAAGCTGTATTGTTCCAATCGGACAGCTATCGGAGGAGGCTCAAGAAGCCCGTAACAAAGACTGTCGTAGATTCCGAGAGCATCATAGCAGAAAACAGTCACGTATTGCCACGAATACAGATTTATTATATATGCTGCTGATAACATCTGATCCTGTAATCAACTCGCTTAGGGAAATTCCTAAGAAAAGACCTGAAAAATTGCCCGCAGAAGTGCTAAGCTTGATAGTTCCGCCTTCCATACCTACTACACATCAAGTACCACGTGAAGTTACTTTATGTGAGGAGAACGATTATGTGGTACCTGATTCGTCTAACTGTGACAGCGATGATGAATCATCTGACGATTTCTATTTGTAATTTATTATAATAGTAGATATTATTATAGTTAAGTAATTTAAAGTGGGTGTAGTAATACACCTCTGCCACCCCTTCGGGGAATAAGGCGTGATGATATGTTATGTTATGTTAAGTAATTTAAGTTAAGTTTTTTAAATTGTGTAGATATATAATTTAAATTATTTCGTTAATATGTATTCTTCTAGACTTCTATTTTCAATAAATTTTTATTTCGTACTAAGTTTTTTTATTTTACCACATAACGCAAAAAAAATGATTCAGTATATGTTATTATGGCTGTAGCGATCATGTGAACCCATAAAATAATTTTGTCCAGCTACCATGTTCTAGACGATTCACTGTGAGGCGTGAGGAACATTCCTGCCAACTTCACGTAGTAGGTTCACGGTACGGTTAAATGTAAAATAAAGTTAAAATAGGTTTAAAGTTATACGCGACGCGAGTTTATCTGATATCTGCAACAAAGTGTTAAATGTTATTATTACTATCAAGCAAATAAAAACAATATATTAATATATATATATAAATTAGTAAACTATAATTTAATATCATAATGGGCTATAAATTTGGTAAGGGCACATATAGCGTTTTTATTTTGTAGTGATAAAAGGGAAGTTAAGTTAGATGGAAGAGGAGCTTTACAATAAACTAAAATATTATATAGGGAAGGTGAGGAGTATCTGGGGCAGTGATACAGTATGTGATTAATAGACCCTTCATCAAGACCACATTCACAAAGTGAAGAGTCTCTCACTCTTATTTTTCGGAGGTGCACCGATGAAGAGTAATGTCCAATTCTCATCCTACAAATTGTGGGAGTAATTTGCTTAGTAGCTTTAATTTTTGCAAACCAAGGTCTGAAAGAAATGAACTGCTGAATCTTATATAGATGATTACCTTTTGTGCGCCATACAAAAGTTTACGAACGAACAGAACTGAGAACAGTCCGTGTCCGTCGCTTTTTTTTTTTGTGGCGTCGCACTGCTTGTGCATTTGCCATTAGCAAATAAAAAAAATTAGGGAAACAGAATAAATACAAAACCCGGGTTATATACACTAAACTAGGAAAGGATCAGGAGAGGATACATTAATGAGAAATTATACAAGATAAGAGATATTTACAAAATTGACATTCACAAGTTTGTGATTTTATATATTAACTAGTTGTTGCCCGCGACTTCGTATGCGTCTAAATGAGTACTAATTTATCAGTACACATCACTTTAATTTATGTGAGGATGTTTGTTTATTTGTTACTCAATCACGTCGTATTGGCTGAACCGATTTCGAATTTTGAAATTTGGTATGTACGTAAGTTTTGAACCTCTAGTGAGAAGACTCTAATGAGACTCTACCCAGTAAGAGCAGGGTGAAAAAATCAACGGTAGCTGAAAATTTGCTATCACTCATCATTGCGACCCTATTTACCTTATAGAGGGTGGGCTGGGAGATACTGCGCTCGCTCGCAATTTTTTTGACTTATCATTCAACCCTATCGTTAGATAGGTTATTGTTATTGTTGTGAGTTGGTTAGGGGACGCTGCAGTTTTTACAATGTTTTATGGCTCATCATTGGAACCCTGGGAAGTGGGGACGCTGTTTTGGCTGAAAACTTCTATCACTATCATTACGACCCCATCAAAGTTAAAGGCAATGGGCTGCGGGACGCTGCGGTAGCTAAATATTTTATAGCCCTACCTAATTTATACTGGGTTGAGTGGGGCACGATGCATTTTTTATGCCTATTTATCTAAATGACGGTGGCTGCGCTAGCCGATTTATTTTTATGACTAATAATTGCGACCCAATTTATCTTATAAAGATCGGGCAGGTAGATTCTACGATAGCCCATTTTTTTATGACTCATGTTGGCCCCATGTGAATTGTACTTTATTGTAGTTGGTTGGGGGCGACGCTACGTAGCTGCAAATTTTTACTATTCATCATTGTCATCGTTGTCATAATCTTATCTTAAAGAAAGTGGGCTCGGGGATTTAGACTTATCACTATCCTATTCATCTTAAAATTATTTTAATACCCACATTAGTTAAAGAGAGTGAGCTGGGAGACGCTGTGGTAACTGGTTTTTTTATGACTCAATTTTGCCACTCTATCTAATTTAAGGAAGTGGGGATGCTACGTTAGCTGCATTTTTATAGTTATCATTGTGATCCTATTTAACTTAAAGAGTATGGGCTCGAAAAAGCTGCGGTAGCTGCAAATTTCTTTTGAATTATCACTGCGACACTAACAAACTTAACGAAAGTGACGTTACAGTAGCTGTTTTTTTTATTATTCATCCTTGAAACCCTATTTAAAAACTTTTAACACATCGAGGTCGATATGGTAGCTGAATTGTGAATGATTCATCACTGCGACCCTATTTTTATTGAAGATAGTGTGCTGGCAGATGCTGCGGTAGCTGGATTTTTTTTATGACTCATCAACCATCATTGCGCCTATATCTAACAGGCAGACAGTGGACTGAGTTCACTACGTAGGCTGAATTTTGTATGGCTCACTATACTAAATTAATATCAAATTTAAAGGGAGTGTACTGCAGGAATGCTGTTTATGAATTTACCTATTTGTATTGATTTAGGAGAGGAATATATATCTCTATTTCTACGTATTTATATCTACACTAACCTTGGCCCAAAGGCGTATCAAAGATTATGAAAACTAATTTATGAGATAAAAAATAAAATTTATATTAATTTAGTAATTAGTATACTAAACTTTTGCTAAGTTTGAACTCAATTCGTTCAGTAGTTTTGTCGTGAAGGGGTAACAAACTAACAGCGCTTTAGCCGTATTCTGAATTATCTCACTAATTTTGACCCTGGCGTGACTGAGCCCGGTAACATAATAGGATAGTGCATCCTCGTATCAATAGGAAGGTTGCGGGTTCAAGTCCCGTCTAGACTTGAACATTTTTGAGATGGTTTTAATATCTTGGAATTTTCTGTATGTGTTCGAATAACACTATAAAATAAAAATACTATTTGAAATAAGCAACGCGACATCTCTTGTCAATGTACTAAACTGCAACGTTAGGCATTGAGCAGTTCAAAAACTGTATAAGTTTTCCTGTAGATGGAGCTAACGGCGCTTTAGTAGTTTTGTCATGAAGGGGTGACAAACTAACAGCGCTTTAGCCGTAATCTGAATCATCTCATTAATTTCAACCCTGGCGTGACAGATCCCGGTCGCACAATAGCATGCATTTTCCTATCAACATCTAATCAACATTTAATGCACCAGACCCTGGTACCGTCATACATCTCAAACAAATAATTTAAAAGAACCGAAACACGATCGCTACACTCTTACCATTAAGGAATTCTGTTGATCACCTGTTGGCTCCATTATCCCTAGTCCTCAAAACAAACATAAAAAATAACAGAATAATTGTATTTTTGACGGCATTTAAAACGACACCACACTCAAGTTTTCCATATAAGAGGTCTTAATTTTGACCTTGGGCTCCTGAAAATATTTATAATTTAGCACCTACTTCTAAAACTAACTTTATCTATTTCAAAATACTTTGAAATCTGGCTAAAAAGAAAAATGAGATTTGGTTGGCAAACAAAGTGGTCCTGTGCCATTTTTCAGGAGAATTTCTGAAAGTGCTGAAATATGTACCTACTTGTTTATTTTATTAGGGAAATCTACATTTAAAATTTGATCGGTCTACTATTAACCGTATGACTGATGATATACGAGATGGCATGGACAATGGAAAAGTAACAGTACTATCACTTTTAGATTTTAGCAACGCTTTCAACAACGTTGACTTCGAAATTCTTCTTGGTACCCTACGCTCTCTTAACGTATCTCCAACAGTAATTGAGTGGTTTCACAGTTATCTGAACGGGCGCCGTCAGCGTATACGTATTGATGATAGTTACTCATCGTGGTGCACGATATCAGCTGGTGTCCCTCAGGGTGGCGTTTTATCACCTCTTCTATTTGCAATTTTCATAAACTCAATATCCCAACAATTAACTTCATCCTACCACCTCTATGCAGACGATCTTCAAATTTACACACAAGATACAGTAGAGCGGCTGCCTGAAGCTATATATAGAATAAACCTTGACCTAGACCGTATTCTGGACTGGAGCAAGGCACATGGTCTAAGAGTTAACCCACTCAAAACTCAAGTAATCGTCGTTGGGGGTTCTAGGATGATATCGAGGATAGACTGGTCTTGCCTTCCACAAATTGTATTTGATGGCACCTACGTTAAGCAGAGTGAGACGGTGAAAAATTTAGGCGTTCTCATAGACAGGCAACTGTCATGGGGACCTCAGATATCTGAAGTCAGTCGTAAGATGTTTGCCTCAGCGGTTTCTCTTAGGAGATTGCGTAACTTCCTTCCGACTGCCACTAAAATTTCGCTCGCGCAGTCGCTTCTTTTCCCGATACTAGACTATGCTGATGCTTCTTATCTAGATCTCACTGAACAGCAACTAGATAAACTTGAGCGCTTGCAAAACTTTAGCATCCGGTTCATCTTCGGCTTGCGGAAGTATGACCATGTGTCCGAATTTCGCAGTAAGCTCAAGTGGTTACCCATACGCCTTCGCCGGGATACTCACATCCTTCAGCATTTATATAACATCCTGTTCAACCCTTCCTCACCTTCCTATCTTAAAGAACGCTTCCATTTCCTCTATCAATCCAATCCTCGATCTTTGCGTTCATCTGACACACTCCAACTCAGGACACCTGTACACTCCTCTTCCTACTTTGATAAGTCTTTTACAGTGCAGGCTGTCCGGTTATGGAACGTTATCGGTTTGATGCAAGTTTATCGAAACTGTTGGAGATGGTTACAAAGTTACTAGCCGGAGGGACCGTGCCCCCGGGGTCCGGTGGCTCCTCCATCTCCATCGGACAAAAAACGATAAAAAGACTTACCAACTTATTAAAATATGTAAACTACACTATAAATACAATAAAGATTAAGATAACAAATAAATTACACTCTCCTGATCACTTTATCAAATAAAATTAATATTAAAATTTAGGAAGGAATTTTTGAGCTCCCGACTTTTACGAAGTTTCCCGCCTTTTTTTTTCTGTCCGTCGCTTGTTTTCCCGTCACCCATTTATTTCTCTATGGCAGTGCTGCCAACCCCAGCATAGAGCAAACCTGTAGATATGCCAGAAAAAAACTAGAAAACTGTAAATATCAAATTATTATACAGTCAATCTACATCTTTATCTTTTTGTTATTTAAGTATGGTAATAAATAGAATACATTATAGGGAGGGAATTAGAAACAAGAAAAATCATGTAATTATCAAAGTTTTAATCAAATTATATATAATAAGTCTTAAAATATACATTATGTCAAATAAAATTAGTAATATGTAAAAAGCTAGTATTGCAACACTTCAGAAAATGTGACCAGCAATTTTTGAGGAAGCTAGGGCGGAACCAGCGGTGCCCAGGCACAGGCCGCAGACTCTGGGTGCAGAAATGACCACACCATATATTCATATTTTTAGGGGTTTTGTGATAATCATAATAATGATACAACCCCTAATGTACTGATTATACCTTTCTTGGAATGATTAGATGAATCTTCCAATTACCAGTTTATATTTCCACAACTGTACCTACATGTATGAACTGATTGAGCGGGGAGAGACGACTGGCGCGCGTGGACACACTACAACAGCGACCATCTACTTGGGCACGACTTACGCAAGTCAGCTACCTATTCTGTATGTAGTATGTCCCTACAGCACACACCCTCTTACAAAAATTTTTCGGTCAAAAATTAGAAAATATAACATTGCATGTTACAAAACAATTCACATAAACCATTAGTACCTTAACAACACAATTGCAGATTTGCTGTCGTTGCTACTTTGCAATGTGTGTATAAGTTAGTCTCAAGTTACCGAGTCGCTGAACCTAAACTACTAATGCTACGTATTCTACGAATTGAAACACTTCACCATGTTGTAAATAATCACTGAATTTAAAATAATCGAGACGCACTGAATTTACCTGACAAAAATTACTTTTTTAAAACCGTTTTGTTCCTCTTCATCCATTTCACTGCCACAGCACAGCACCTTCTCTCATTCGCCGTCATTTACGAAGTCTCCTAATACCTTAATTCTCTACGCAGTGCAGCAATCTTCATGCCAGTCACTCGTACAGTGGGACTGAGCTATTTCCAGACCCTCACTGATCCTCCGGTGAGCATTTCTTTACCCTCCAACCAGGCATTATCTTCCTGAATGAATCTGCAGGTCCAAACAACATTTTCTTCAGGATTGAGTGCACCTCAGATGTATCTGGCTGCAATAAAATTCTTCAAATGCTGCTCCTGTAGACCGTGCGTGACAGACACAACTTTGATTGGACCGCGGGTGGATGGTCATCTTTTCCGGGCTGCCAAAACTCTTCACATATACCTTGATGATCGGCTCCTCACAATTTCATGCATGCATTCCATGCGCTTCCGGTGCTCACGTGGCGTCGCATGTCGTGATTGCGTCATCTTGCTTAACGTTTTTTACCTATTGATTTTACCTCCCAAGGCGTGGACTTCGTCGGGAGGGAGTCGTCTCCGTCGCTGGTCTCTGGATCACCATAATTTCTTAAAATATTCGTGATGCGTGTCGCGTGCTCATCGCGAGTGGTCACCGTATGGTAACACCACACCGCGTCCTTTGTCGGGGTCACCAATTTCAACCCCTAATGTACTGATTATACCTTTCTTGATGAGGAGGTTGGAATGAGTAGATGCATCTTCCAATTACCAATTTATAAAATATTAAGAATTATATTATATTATTGAATTAGGAATATATTATATACTTAGTCCGGTCATAAATTCTGTCACATGTTTAATATAAAATAATTGAATAAAGTTTATTCATTATGTAACCATTTATATACCAAAATGAACTTAACAAAACATAGATTCTTATGACACTAAAGTTTATTCAAAATTACCTCCGTGATTTTGAATACAGGCCTTCAATCTGCGCGGTCAGTCGTCTATCGCAGCACGAACGAGGTCCATGTCAATATCGGCGGCTGCCTTAATCAAGGATGTCATGAGTGACTCCAAATTGGGATGAGGCTTTGAGCACGCCTTTTCCTCCAAGTGTTACCATATATTGTAATCTAACGGATTCAAATCTGGACTTGAGGAGGGCCAGTCTTCGTGCCGGATGAAGTCGATTTCACGCGCTGCCAGCCAGTCTTGTGTGCTCTTCGCTCTATGAGCTGGCGCCGAATCTTGTTGGAATACCCAGTGCCTGTTATTGAACATGGTATGAGAAACAGGTTCCACAAGGTTCGTCAGGACTGTATTTTGATACACGACTGCATTCGTTTTTACACCTTTCTCACAAAAATGTACCTCTGTTAAGCCCCAATAAGAAACTCCCAACCATACCATGAGCGAGGATGGAAAATGACCTCGTTGGACACGCGGAAAACGGTTGCTCGCTTCTTCACTACTGTGTTTGTACACCTTATAATTTTTTTTGTTGTAGTTCTTTTCTACGGTAAAATTTTTTTCATCCGAAAAAAGAATTTCCCGATATTTTTTTCCCGCGTACCGCTTCAACAAAGCGCGGCATCTCTTCAGTTTCAGGTCCATTAGACAAGCATTCAAACGATGTCCTGTTTTTATTCGATATGCCCGAAGCCCTAAGTCTTCATTTAACACCCTTTTCACCGTGGTTCTGCTTAACCCCATCTGAAGGGCCAACAGTTTCTGTTTACGTTTGGGATTTCTTTTAATTCGCGCCTTCACAGCTTTTATCACTGCTGGAGTCCTAACAGACCGAGGGCGACCACTTCTTGACCTGTCATCTACACTAGAGTCTTCATTGTATCGTTTGATGGTGCGATAAACGAATATTTTGGTTATATTCAAATTTTTCAGTATGTCAATAATTTGAATTGGCGCGTAACCGCAACGATGCAACGCAATAACTGCAACACGGTCTTCTTTAAGCGTCCACTCCATATTTAAAAATGAGTAAAATTCTAAAAAGTATACATTTTTATTTTCATGAACAATTCGAATTTAGAATTCTATAAACTTTTTTGTGGCCAGCATTCTAAAAGAAAAGTTTTTTACTGTGTGACAATACTTATGACCTGACTAGGTATAATATATATGGAATTATTATTAATTAATTTTTAATTATTATTATGGTGTTCAGAGATTTTCTCTACTCGATTTTCAAAGAATCGGTAATAACTGGGGGCCACGGGCCTAAGCCAAGTGCACCTCAGTGGTCCGAACTTCGCTAGGAAGCTCAGTCTGTAGGAACTTTCTCACGATCCTACACGTATTCAAAATAGCTGCTTTTTGTAGCAGAATGTAAGTGTGCTTCGGCAGGTCTAAATATTCTAAAGATTGGGATAGCTGTTTAGGAATAACACCGGTTGTTGACAACACTATTGGAACAATGGAAACTCTTTGCAGATGCCACATGCGAGTTATTTCGTTTTTGAGATCAATATATCTATATAATATATCGATGGTGCTCTGAAGGTTGTGAGTGTTGGGGATGGCGATGTCAACAAGGAGTGCTGTTTTGTTGGTTTTGTCTATAAGGGTCAAATCTGGTCTATTGAAGTGTGTGGTTTTATCAGTTAGGATGGCCCGATCGAAATACAGTTTGTGAGTAGCGTTCTCCAGCACGGTTTCAGGGGTATATTTATAATAGGGTGTTGGTTTTACGGTTGTGCCTATAAGTTTATATTTTATTGCTAAGCTTTGGTGGATTATGTTGACTCTTGATCATGCCTAAACTTGTAATCAGTTTGTGCGATAGCCTTGCATGCCCCCGTTATGTGCTGGATTGTTTCCGAGCTGCTGTTACACCTTCTACACATTTGTGTTGGTATATTCTGTATTTTCATGATATGCTTTTGATAATTGCGCGTTTCAACAACTTGGTCCTGTGTTGCAATCATGAATCCTTCAGTCTCGGGGAAGACTTCACCTCGGCGGAGCCATTCGTTCGACGCTTGTTTGTCGACGTTGGGTTGACTCAAGTCGTGGTAGTGCCTTCCGTGGAGTGACTTTCGGGCCCATTCAGTTAATAAGCTATTTTTGTCTGTAAGGTTTTGGTTGCTCTCGTTATTGTGGTCCTGTAAGTTAAGCGGTGTAAGTTTTCGGTCTAACTCGGCTATTGACTTTTTCAGATTCATTTCACATTCAGATTTAGAGTGAAAGTATGATCTTAATGTTGTTATTTGTCTGTTATGTAAGTTTTGAACGTCGATAATTCCTCTCCCTCCCTCTGAACGTGGCAAAATTTGTCTTTGTATGAAAGCCCGTGGATGATGCTTTCTGTGTTTTGTCATGGAGACATTTATAAGGCGTTGTAGTTTTCTTAATTCCGTTTTAGTCCAATTTATTATTCCAAATGAGTATGTAAGAACAGGAATGGCGTAAGAATTTAAGGCAATCGTTATATTTTTTGAGTGCAATTGTGATTTTAATATTGAGTTTAGCGTGTGTTTAAAATTTTGAGTAAGTATGGTTTTAATTTCTTTATAATGAATTTGTTTTAACTGGTGGTAACCTAAGTATTTATACGTTTCGTTTTCGCAAAGAGGATCTATAGATTCTCCAATTCCCATCTGGTATACATGTTGGAATGTTTTCCCTTCTCTAATAGAACTGATCTTGCATTTATCAATACCAAAATTCATTGCGATATCTTGTGAAAATTGTTCTGTAATTTTTATGAGATATTCTAAATCAGTCTGCGTAGAGGAATACATTTTAATATCGTCCATATATAGAAGGTGGTTCAATGTACATTCTGTGTTGTCAGTCCGTCCGTCGTTTACTTTGTTTAGTGAATAGCCTAATTTAGTTGAATTGAGATTGTTAGATAGGGGGTTTAATGCCAGGCAGAACCATAAGGGGCTGAGGGAATTGCCTTGGAATATACCTCGCTTTATTTTTATTAAATCAGTTGCTATAGTTCTATGAGATGTTTGTGCGTGCAGTCTAGTTGTCCATTTAGTCATAGTGTTTCGCAAGAATGTTACGAGCTCTGGATGTATTTTATAGATCTCAAGGATTTTTATAAGCCAACTACGTGGGACGGAATCAAAGGCTTTCTTATAATCAATATAAATGGTAAAAAGATCTTCATTACATTTTTGTACTCTGTTTAAGACCACTGCATCTATGGTAAGCTGTTCTTTGCAACCCTGACTGAATTTTCTGCAGCCTTTTTGCTGCTCTGCTAGTATATTATTGTCTTCAATGTGTTTATAAATTAGTTGGGACAGACAGGCTGTCATAATTTTGTAAAGTGTTTGCAGGCAAGTGATCGGCCTATACTTAGCAGGGTTTGCAGTGTCGTTTGTGTCTTTCGCAATCATGTACATATGTAATCCCACTTATGATGTAGGTGGGCATTGTTTCAGGGTTCTTGATGAGTTGGTTAATATGATTGTAAATATATGGGTGAATAGATGTGAGCTTTTTGTACCAATAGCTGTGTATATGATCAGATCCTGGTGTTTTCCAGTTGTGGGTAGCTTTCAACACTTGGTGATATGTCTCTATGGGTATACTATCATAGTGCATAGAAGTTACGGCTTCAGAATTTGTATACTCTTTCTGGATCCATTCAGCTCCATTGTTTAGTTCAGCAGGGATTTCCCATATATTAGCCCATAATTGATGTAGCAAAACAGGACAGCTACTGGTATGGTTTTCGGTATCATCGGTCTCAGACTGCGTAGGTCGGTTGGTTGTAGATTTGGCTAAGAATTGGTAAAATTTCTTTTCATTGTTGTTAAACTGGTTGTTCTGCGTTTTACGAAAGGAACAAGCTTTGTACCGTCTGAGACGACTACTCACTACAGAGAGTTTTTGTTTCAAGGTGTCCAGGTAATGAACTGGTTCTGTATTTGGTTGCTCATGTTTTGTGTGTTTTATATTTTTCTAATATTAGATTGACTTGTTTATTCAGGTTCCTACTTCTATTTCCATTAATAAATTGTGTCAGTCTTCCAATCTTTTTCCTTAAGTCCTCTAACTTTCTTTCCAGGCGTTTCTGCCAATTTGGTGTAAAATTACGCTGTTCTTGGTTCGAAGTTCGATACTTCTTCTGGTGGTATTTTCAGTTTAGATCCATTAAGTTTGGCTGCTGTCCATGCCACACAATAAACAATGGTTTGGAGGGTTTTAAAGTCAGTGTCGATATTTACCTTATCAGGCAAAATTGTATCATTTATGTAGCTAACAATCTTTCCAAGCTTTTTTGACGTTCTTTGTTTAGGAATAAAAGGTCTTTCGTTCACATCGTTAAAGTATTTTAAGGCTTGATCAAATACTAAGTCAGCCTCTTGATTTCTAATCTGATTATCTAAATTAATTTGTGTGGTGTAATATTGTGCATGTGGTTGTAGTGTTCGTCCATCACCATCGTCATTATTGTCATTCATATGTGCAAGTGCATCATACCAAACTGTGGTGTTCAGGTCCTTCTCCGTTTCATTAGCTGTTTGTATACCTAATTCATTGGTGATTTTCTGTTTTATGACGTTGAGCCTATCATCATCAATCAACTTGTTTGCTACGATGACCCTTCTCTGGTCTGCCACTCTTTGCTCAGTGATATGAGCAAGGTGTGGAAATATGCTAATGAAAGATTGATGCAATGGTTTTCTATAAGCTGTTTTATTCGTTTTTAAATGTGTGATTCTGTAGTATTCTCTGATTATTGTTTCGTTCTGTTCGGCTGTCCAGCGCATTCGCTGGGTGGGTTGCGTTTGAGTTGAGGGCGGTTGTGCATTATGTTGATTAGTTAACAGGTAAGTCTCTGCTTCCTTTCGTATCTCATTCAATTCACATTAGTTGTTGATAGTAGCTTACTACGAATGATTGCTCTACGCTGGTCTCCCACTCTCTGTCTACTTACATCCATGTCAGGAAATCGTTGAATGAACTTATTGTGGAGCTCTGTAAGGTAGGCTCTAGTCTCCGTTTCAAGTTTTGTTACTATGAAATATGTGCGCAGGATGAATTTGTTCATTTCCTCAGTCCATTTTTTGCGCGCACGTGCTTTAGCTTTGGCGGGTACAGGACTACTGACAATTGTCGCCTGTACAACGTCTTCGGCCATTGAAGATATTGATTTTCGTGAAAAAGGAGAAATAGAAGGTTTAGTAATAGAGTCAAGATAAGAAGGCGGAGAGGAAGAAATTGAAGAGAAAAGGGATTTTGGTGAAGATGTAATGGATTGGGCTTCCTGGTCCTTTTCAGCCTAATCTATTCGGCTTGGGCCCCTCTCCACAATAGGGCCTAGCCGCGTTGCTCCCACGTCAGCTGCACTCGTGCTGCTGAGACACTCGGCGCCGCCTCGTGATATGCTCCGGCTTAATCTTCTCAGTGGTCGTAGGTTGTACCTTCTGTTGGACTCACCTTTTTCGGGTTCCCCGGCAAAGGGCCGCCCATTACCCTCGCCACCGATGGCTTGCATGCTGTAACATCCAGCATCGGCTCCAGACGGGCCCCGGCGATCACCCACATGAAGCGGCCATATACGTTTACTTTTACTATTACTCTCCATCTTGATGGGTTTGCCATCGCCCTTTTAGTTACCTGCTAAGTTACTTCGTTGCATGCGTCCGCCCCTCACGTTGCATAGATGGTCAGCACGGACGTGGGGTTGGGCTTAGAGGGACTTATTATTATTATTATTAACACATTATCAGTTATACATTGTATGAACTGATTGAGCGGGGAAAGACGACTGGCGCGAGTGGACACACTACAACAGCGACCATCTACTTGGGTACGACTTACGCAAGTCAGCTACCTAATCTGTTAGTGTGTCCCTACAATATTCTTTATTTGCGACATGAAATCAGTTACATACAAACATCTTATGATTAAGTATTGTGTAGTAATCTAAATGACATGTACCCTGTTAGGGTGTGGCAAAATCTTAAATTGCATTTTTAAAATGCGCATTAACATTAACTATTAATTTATTGTCATCAAAAAATCAGTTAGTAAATAATAACATTTTGTTATTATTTAATCAAGTCTATCTTGTTTATTGTAACTAGTGGTTTGCCTCAAACTGAGATCTCGCGTGTCTCCCATAAAACAAAAAAAATATATTTGTAAGCTTTGAATATCAAAATAGTGCCACCAACCAAATGCAAAACCATCTTACTTGACCTACAGTTTTATTCAAATTACAGGTAACGGGAGTTCATGTTAATTGGTCAGGTTTTTTGGTAGTGTTTGAAGTTATTCTGGATTTCAGAGTTTTCCCTATATTTGTGTCACTAGAGCTACACGCATACCAAATTTCAGCACTGTGGGATCACTGCTGTACCCTGTGAATTTCGTCAAAGTTCAGTTTTTATTTTGGCTAATTACTTAAAAACTTAACTAAAACTTAAGTAAAGTTTAAACTAAAAATGAAAACGGGATCGAAATTTACTCATGAAGACCTTTCATTGAACGTGCCATTTGACTAGATAATTATATTTTCCTCTTGAACCCTATTATCACGACAACCATTTAAAATTTAAATAATTTTGCTCCCGAATTCTCCCGATTTTCAAAGCATATTTCTACCGTATTTTAAATTTTGCGTTTGGTAACACTGCATTGGCATTTAGTTAGTTGTTTACGGTAAATTACTCTGTGGATTGGTTAGTTTTTTCAGTTTTTCGCAAAATGTTAATGTTTTATGTAATTTGGTTGTGAAAAATACAATAATATCTTGGAAATCTGGTCGGAAAAACAGTGAATCTTTATTTATTTACGTTAGTTGTGCATGTTATTTCCAAATTAAGTAAATTTGTTACTCGTGTACAACAGTCGCATGGAGGAACAATCACAAAAGAAGTCTGAAGCCGGCGACGGCGCCGAAGCTGAGGATATTCCTAGTGATTTTTTCGATGATTTTAATAAAGCCGACTTTATAGAGGGACTTAGTGTTGTCGATAGTTGGGATGACAATGTTATAGAACGTAATTCCAAAGGTGATCAACCGCGGTTCAACGCTGAAATATTCGACAAGGTGAAAGATCTTCGCGTGCTGATGTCGGACGAAAAGCCGAGAGGAGAAGGTTCGCACGACAACAGAAAGAAAAGAGAAGATATACGGGACGACAGACCGAAAAGAGAAGATATGCGCGTAGACAAGCCGAAAAGAGAAGAATCGCGTGACGACAGGCCGAAAAGAGATGTTTTTCGCGAGGACAAGCGTTTGAAGGATGACACGCTGAAACAAAGACGCTCCTCAAGCAACAGCCGACTTGACGAGTTCATCAGACCGGGTAGCCGCCGCGACCCAAGTAAAACAAACGAAGCCATCAGGAGAGATAAAGAAGAAAAAGTGAAGGAGTTTCTTGCGAAATCGCTCGAGTCGGCCGACGACCTCCGCCCCCCAGGAACCGAGCTCGACGACTACTTTGATGGAAATAAACAGGCTGAGAAGAAATCGCAGTTTGGGTTGGAGCCGCTCCCGCAGAGACCGCGCACACGTTCCCGCGAGCGTCGTATTAAATACCGCCGTAGTCCGAAATGGAGCCCAAAAAAAAGTCCAATACGACGACGCCCCAGCCGCAGCCCTAAACGCAGTCCGCGGCGTAACATTAACGCAGTATGGCGTGTTAGCCCAAATAGAAACTCTAATCTTAATCGTTTTAAGCGTTTCAGTCCATTGCGGCGAATGAGTCCACGACGCAGCCTGCGGCGCTATAGCCCGCACCACTCTCCCCGCCGCAGCCCCCGTCGCAGCCCTCGTCGTAGCCCTCGTCGCAGCCCTCGTCGCAGCCCTCGCCATAGCCCGCCAACTCAAACCCGTTGCTCCCGCTCAAGATCACCCATTAGAAGGCCACACAGATCAAGATCTCCATCCAACCGGGACAACTTTCTCTACCCATCAGAGCAAGAGATGACACCGCATTATGCTCCTCCACCGCAATATCAAATGCCTCCTCAATATGGCCCTCCAGCAGATTACCCAGGTCCACCTCCTTCAGGATATCCTCCGTATGCACCAGCTTATGGAGCTTATGCTGCTCCTTATGATTATGGAGTTCCACCCATGCCTGTTTCTCAGTCAGTACCTCCACTTATGAACCCGGTACCGGTTCCTAACCCAGTGCCAGCGGCAGCACCAATCCGACCTGTGATTCCAGTGCCTAACCCTGTTCCACCACCAACAGTGCATATTCCAGCAATGGTGCCAGCTCCTTCAATGCTCCTAACGCCTCCCTTAAAACAAGCTGCTGCACGGACTCCTTATGATGCATTGGCAAAAGTAAATAAAAACTCTAATTCCAAGTTTTTCATATTTAATTTGTATTTAAGTGTCTTTTTTACAACTAATTGTTAATGTTTTCAGTTAGTAGCTGAGGGGAAGATTTCCAAGGAAGATTACTTGAAACTTGCACCTAACAAAGGTACAATGCTACTACCACTGCTTTAAATTATTTGCATTTTTTAATTATGTTTTTAAAATGATTTTATAATTACAGGCACTATCAATTCATCCAATGACAAGAACAGAGTTATGGGTGGGTACTGTTTTGTAATATTCTGCTGCATAGTATTAAAGAGATGTGGATAAACTGTAAAACTGACATTTACTAAGAGACAAAATCGAGTACACACACACTCAATTTGAACTCCTCGTGTATGACCAGCTCTAGGTCCTAGGACATTAAAAGGAACATGTTACAACATTCTCTTACATCGCTCCTATCATGACATTTGAAGACGGGCGACAACACACGATCAGCGGCGCCTGGACAATTATCCCTTACTAAAGTAACAGCTTAAAAGGTTTAAAAATTAAAAGGCTAATGTATGTACCTACATTATTACTTCTCTTTATTTAAATTCTTATTATTTTATCTTCCAGTTCTGAATCGATGCTCTTCAGCTCTAGTCAAACTTAAAACACTGGATCTGCCCAACCAGTTGCTGTTCAACCACGCAATACAGCTTGGACCAGAGCCCAAGTACATCGCGCCGAAGTTCTGCTCACCGCTCAAGAGGCAAGCCCCGGTCCAGTTCAAGTTCACCAGCATCAACGGACCCTCAAGCTCACAGCAGAACAAGCATCTGATCGACAGCATCATCGCCGCCGTCGGTCTGGAGAAGGTGGTATCTCGCCCTAAGAAAAAGACGCCGAAGAACACGAAGGATGCAGCGTGCCAGACTAGTAAGCCGTACTGTGACGTGTGCGAGATCCGAGCCGCTACGACGAAGAACGACGCCAGCACTGCCACTGATCGGGACCACTTCTGCTCTACTGTCCACACTCAGGTTGTAGAGGAAGATTTGGTCAGTTCTAAATCAATGTTTAATCCGAGCGGAAGTGTCGGTGATGGAGCTTCCATGTCGATTGCACATCTTACCCCAGCGCAATTAGTGTCGCAGCTCGCCGCTCGTGCAAAGACTCTGAAGAAACCAGACACCGCACCATCCATCCAATACAGGCGTAACCAGGATTATGAATACGATTACGACAACAGAGGTGGTCAGAACCAACAATATCATAACTACAATAACTATAGGTATTGATTGCACCAATTATGTGCATCATTAAAATGTTCTAGATTAGAATTAAGGTCACAATACGCTTGTGGAAGTCATGTGTTAAGTAAAATAAAGAGGAAATTGAAATGATTGTTTTATTTCCCATTTCGACTTAGTTTTATGATAAGGCGAAATCAGAAGTATAGACGACCGCGACGACTGGAATATCGCTGTAGAAGTAAAGCTAGCCGCTTCGAGGACTTCACGATCGAAGTTGCAGTTCGCGAATGTTCTTCCTGGTTCAAGATGGACACGAATGTGGAGTTGTCATGATTACACTTTTGCTAAACTAAAACTTGTGTAAAGGCTTTCGGCGCGGCGGGAGTTGAATGCGATGACGTGTTCAACTAGCATCCGTTCATTTTAAAATTGCATCTCGATATCTGACGGATCAAAATTGTCGACTAATTATGATAGTGTCCGTACTTACCGCTAAAAGACCACGTAGTTAACGCATACGGCTCGCGCCTCACCCTTTTGTTTAGGTAAAGCCTTATGAACTGTTTCAATGAGACACAATTTTATTAACTTGTAAATTTATGTGTTTTAAACATTTATCCCAATCCCTCATCAGTAGACAAGTCCACCCACTCGCAATCACACGTACCCTTAGAGCGCCTTCAAATAATACCTACCAGTTGTGCTGAGATCAACTGTATTCAGTATTTTAGTTTTTTTCTTTTTGTTGTTATTTTCATATTTGTTAAACTCATAGATTTAGACGGTAAACGTATGTTTTTCTTTGTAATCAGGTTTCCCGCGATACAGGCTAGACCTAGTGCGGGGACCATTGGTGGCGATTCTGTTGTTTACGCTGATCAACTAAAATTGTGTGGCGTTTTTGCGGGCTAGTTTTAATCAGCCCCAATTTGCTGACTAAAACTATCCCAAAAACACGCCATCTTGGTAAAAATGACTTTATTTTAGAAATGTCATTCTAATTTGATCTTTAGCTTACTAAACAAATTAAGACCATTCGTAATTTACACAATTTTATTTAGTTTATACAACAGAATCGCCACCATTAGCAACTTTTTGTGAAACTTTTGGTAAATAAATGTACCTATTTGTATTTAGGTTTATTGAAATAATTTGGGTTTTAGCAATAAGTATTTTATTTATCATACTATTTTAATCCTGGCTTAAAAATGTACACACGGCTACACATCAAGCTATAATTTTTCCAATATAAGCTGACCTCTCATTCTACAAAAAGCCTACAGAGTGCGAGGTCAGCTTATACTGGAAATTTATAGCTTGATGCGTAGCCCGTGTGCACTGTAACAAAAAATTGTTAATGTAAATGAGATATTATGTATGTACCCATTTCTAACTTAATTATGGCATTCCATGAATTTATAAAAAAAATACCTTGTTATTTAATCATCATGTACTAATTTATATCATTTTATCTGGAAGGATTTATACAAAATATTGTCCAGTAAGTATGTTATTTTTATTAACTATCCAAGAAGTCATCAAGCCACTTCTCAAGGTCTTCAGGAGATTCAATGACTGGATCTACTTTTGATGTTACAGGATGCTCTGAAATAAAAAAAAATACAATATAATTACTGTTCTTTACCGTGATGTTTCATTTTCAAAAAAGAAATATTCCTTACCTGTAGGTGTTGCTTTAACTGCAGGATAGGTTGCAGTCTCTTTTAATAAATTTACTATAGGTTTAGGTGGCACGTTGTCTGTTTCTGCTAAACAAACTTTATCAATGACAGCTTCCGGTTTAACATCTGGTACATCTTTGAAAAGGAATTCATCATCAAAATCGTCAACTGTACTATTTGGTTTAGTTTTTGTATTGCTATGTACAGAAGTTATACTATCTGCTTTGGTAATATTAAAATCTAGGTTTACTTGATATTCAGATCTTTTTTCTGTATTAATTTGTTCAGATGAGTTTTCAGGTTCTATTGAATCATTTTTTAGGTTCAAATTTTCTCTCAAACTGTTCAATTTCCTCTCTTGTGCCTCAGTTTCTGTAGTAGAGTATGATTTATCATTGAAATATTTAAGTTTGTACTTTGAAGCTCTGTTGTTCATAGTTAATATGTCTGTTTCACTGAACTCTGATTGTTCAATATCATTCCTTTCATAGAAGGGTATGGTAGAGATAGCTGTTGATAGATTGCCCATGTTTATTTCAAAGTATTTGTCGTATAGTGAAGGTGCTGTATATATGTCCCAGGATTTTTCATGCTTGAATTGGAAGTGTCCACCAGCTGATATTGGAGCTTGGATTAGTTTCTTAAATAGAGAAAGAAAAATAGTAAGTCACCATGAAGGTACTTAAATCAAACATCTTTTCCTGGTCTGCTTGACATAGGCCATAAAGTAGGTAAGAGGTTCGATTAGTACCTATTTGTATTGTCAAAAATGTATGTATCTATCTCAAAAACGTCCATCCCTTCTAGGCTTGAAATTTTTTGAGATGATAGTAAAAATCAAAAACTTTTCAATAAATAATAAATATGTAGTACCAATTGGCGAATAGTCGAATACCGATTAATCGCCATTCCCTATGGCGAATAGTCGATTAAACTCGCCATTATTAAACGACAAAAAAAGGAATATAACATATAATTTCTGAGGCAGGTTTGATTTATGAAGAAAAACGCAACCGACTCGATCCCAATCGTGCAGAAAAACTAGTTTTGTTTTGCACCACAATCTGCCCCTTTTGGACTTTGTATTATTAAAATAATATTAATTAAAAAGCCTAACTAACCTTTAATATTAATGATAATAATTATTAATAAGTGTGTTTTGTTGTAAAAAAAATGTTGATTATTTTTAAGTCTATAGTTTTTTGTTCAATAAAATGTTATAAGTACAGTGTAAACTCCATGTAACGTCACTCGTTTTAACGACAAACTCTCTAAAGCGTCGAAATCACTCGGCTTTGGTTGGTTTAGCTTGTATTCCATACAATGATACACTCTGTATAGCATTACACCCACTCTCAATAACGACAACAATTTGTAATAAAAAGTTCTTTTTAAGTTGCCAAATTAGTAAAAACTGCGCAGCTGTGTATATCCTTTTGTCGTTTTATTATCCTAGGCCATAATAAACTCGACTGTCGGCATCATACACACCAAACTTTCTAAGAAATCCGTTCTTTTGTTTACAAAATGGGATTGCTTGCACGTGTAGCTGCAGACTGTTGTTAGTAGAAGTGATGGATTTTATCTATACGTTGTCATATTCTTAGTAGCAAAAGACGTCAGACGAAAATAACAGACTATACGCAATAGCGTTCAAATTAAAACAGATTTTTATTGTAGGTACTATTTAACAAGACAAATCAGAAATAAACGTTTTCTTTTTCTAATACAGATTTTACTTCTCTCCATTTAACGACAACTCTCTATAACGTCAAAATATGCTCAGTCCCTTGAGTGTCGTTATATAGAGTTTACACTGTACTTATTAGATAACTATTCGCCAAATGTCGAATAGTACTAGCCATTATTCGGTATTCGATAAATAACAAAAAAATTCGAGTAATGCCGAATCAGGAACTCTGCTATACGCTCCCGAACACAGGTAGCCGACGTCACTCAAAAAGCTGGAAGACTCAAGTGGGATTGGGCCGGAAAAAAAAAGTATTTATTCAGACCTTAGTCTTACATAGTAATTATATAAGTATAACTTAAGTTATGTGTATTAGTATGAAGAGATATATATTACTAAAGACCTTGATTTTACATAGTTCCATAGCTTTGACTCCTCGCTCTAATGTGGACGAAGACCACCACAAAATGGATCACAAACAACGGACAACGCCGACGTGGAAAGACCCAGGTGAAGGTGGCGGGCTGGCGGGATGAGCCAAACTCCTACCTCAAGGATTGGCCCTTACTTGCGAACAACAGAGACGAGTGGAAAGAGGGAAGGGTGGACTTTGCCCTGGAGTGGGAGACAACAGGCTTATTGATAGAGCGAAGCGATATCTCTAAATCAACTTGGGTAAATTGGAGTTGTATGTATGTATGCATGTTTGTTTGTCCGAGGATAACTTTCGAAGCGTTTATCCGATCATCGTGAAATTTGGGATATAGGTAGGAAGTGATGGCACAATTTTGGCGTGACTAAATGAGCTAAAAATGTGTGTGTGTGGGGGTGTTGAGATATTGGGGTTCAAAAGGGGTAAAAAAAACCAAAATGTGACTATCCTATGTGGTCAAGTGGCACCTCTAATAAAAGGTCTTTGTACCTGAGTACATTTCGACCCCGTTTTTATTTTTAGTTTAATTTTGTAGTTTTTAAGTTACTTATGAGCCATAATATAAACTGAACTTGCACAAAATTCACAGGGTACACCAGTAACCCCACAGTGCTGAAATTTGGTATGCAAGTAGGTTAGTAAAACAAATATAGGGAAAAGTCTGAAATCCAGAATAACTGCAATTTCTACACCAAAAGACCTCCCGTTACCTGTAATTTGAATGAAACTGTAGGTCAAGTAAAATTTCGTTCCTTATTTCGTGGCACAATTTTATTAGTCAACGATCCTTAAACGTATTTAGCGACTAAACATGTTTAAATTTTACGTATTTGTATGATTTGACAACTCCTTATATCATATTTAGCCACTAAATACGTTTAGGCATCGTTGCGCGAGTCGCCTTAAGAATCTTTTTTTTTGTGTTTTGGGAGACTCGCGAGATCTCAGTTCGGGGCGAACCACTAGTAATAATAATAATAATGCCGAATAACGAATAATAGCAAGTATTCGCGGCATCTCTATTTTTTATTGAAAAACCAGGTATGTGAAGCAGCGGACGGGTCAGCTAGTACCTAAATATATAAAATAAACTTCATCATGGTTTGACTAGAACACAGCCCAGTTTACCAAGCACAGTATACTGTTAAGTTGATTTAAGATTTAGAAATCTCACCTCATAGTCAGCCCCAATATCTCGCTCATCTAGATTTTCATAGCTCTCAATGGGCATTTCATACTTAGCCCAGTTGCTTTGGATCTCCTTCTTTCTGTACTTTGCATTCTCTGCTTCAGTTATTTTGACTATTTCTTCAGTTTCTCTCTTCAAGTTCTTGTAGAACTCTGGTCCTGGGTCTTCATATACTGGTTTTTGGGGTACTGTAACTGATAAAGGAAATTATGAAATGTATTTGTACCACAAAAGTAGGTATTAACTATACTTGCGCCGTTTTAGTAGGCCCGATTTGACGTTGTCAAAATACAGAGAGTAGAGATGGGAACTAAAGTAGAAATAAAAAATAGTTTGCTAGAAAAACCGATTCTTGAGACATTTAGATTAATTGTACTAAGAGTTAGTTATCATTTAGTTTAACTTAGGTTAAATTAATATCAAACTAGCTTGGCTATATAAACATAATTTATATCGTTTTTCATTTAAGTAAATATTGACGACTATGATAAGATTATGTAGATTAGATTAGAAAATTATACTGATAAAATAATGACGAAAACCCCTCATTGTGGGTGCATCAACATCTATAATCGATTCTTATGTATAAAACATAAAAAAATAAAAATGGGTTTCTATTTAGTAAATCTTAAGATTAGTACTTAAATGTTTAGATTTTTTGTAATAATCAATTATTTTTTTGTTCAGAAGAGGCTAAAAACGATCGCAACAAACTTAAGTTTACTAAATGTTTAGATTTTGGGTAATATGTAATCGATTTTGTTTGGTTCCCAAGTACATACCTAGTTAAAACGATCGCAACTCTACGGCATTAAACCCAATGATACAACATTGGAATAGCGTCGGATATCATAATAATTTTTTCATTACATATACTTATTTTTCGAATTTTTGTGTAGACATTCGTTCAAAGTTATCACGGCATAAAAAATTACAGAAGTAAAATCGGGCCTACTAAAACGGCGCAAGAATAACTGGTTATAATAGTTTAGGATCCTTCATGTATTCCTTTCCTCTGCTAATCGTTTCCTAATTTTGTGTAGGTATCTCCTGGGTTTTGTGTTTATTCTGTTTCCCTTATTTTTTTTTTATAAGCTACTGGCAAATACACAAAACCGTACGAGGACAAAACAAAACGGTAGGATGACCGACAGCAACACAGGTGGGTGACATTGTTAAAGTTGCAGGCCTTCAATGGATGATACAAGCGCAGGATCTTGGTGAATGGCACAAACTTGGGATGGCTTATACCCAACAGTGGATGAAGAGAGGCTGTAGATGATGATGTCATATATAATGACAATAATATGTAGATGCTACTTGTAGACCAAGTCTTAGTTGGATGTAGGAAATCTTTAAGGTAGAAATTGTTATTGGAAAAGGTAATAGCATATCATCAGGTGGTCTATCAATAATTAATTTATCAGGAAATATATAATACATAACCGGAACCAAAAGAACACACAAAGACAACCACAGCTAAAATTATAAAAGAATTGGACAAAAAGCTCACTGCTTGGTTGGATGATGAAGATAAATATAAATCGTTATAGAACTAAAAGTATTTTTATAGAGACATAATTTAAATCCACATAGGTATAAGGGTTTCTAAAGATTCCTACTAATAACATGGATTTAATTGTTACCTTTTGGAGGTGCTTTGATTTCCTCAATTTTCTCTTTTCTATCCCCTTTTCCGGTTTGGTTTCGCGAGTGACGTGGTTTTCTCTGTTCTTTGGGCTCATGTTTCTTTTTATCACTGAAATTTGTACCAGAAACGTTAGCGCTAAACAGGTACCCAGCTGCGTTAGTTAATGGACCGAACTTACGCATTTTTCTTTGAATCATCGGGCATTTTATAAATCTTTGTGCGAAAGGAGAATTTGTCCAATCCACAGCAGAGGTGTGGTATTTGTAATTTTGTATTGTGGTGCGTGCAAGTCGTACAGTGCAAGATTTATATCTTTTGCAAGCCAGTTTCCACTTTTCCAGTATGCTTGCTTTGCTTCGCTTCAGTCACTTTGGTTGGCTGCCACGCTGACAAGCAACTTGAAGCAACACAAAATGTCAAATACAAGTCAATGTCAGAGCTGAATACCTACTATGTTGCATCGATAATTTTTGAACGAAGAAAAATCTCCTCGTGCTGTGATGCAGTAGAGCTCGTGAGTAATTGTGTTTTGTGGCACAGAACACTATTACTCACGAGCTTTACCGCACCCGTGTTCTCACAGATTCTGTGCAGTAGAGTGAGAGAACACGGGTTCGATTCCGGCATCAGGATAATTTATATTAACAGTCTGAAATTGTATCTAACTTATCCTGTGACATTCATTATATAAGCTATTGTACATTTAATGTTTTTAAGTAATAACTAAATAGCTACGTAGGAAATGTGTTTTAGCAACATGCACGGAGGTATAATATGTTCTCCACATCCGCACAATCTTTTTTTGTGTAAGTATTTACTTATTACAGTCATTTGGTAGTTTTACCTGGAAAGTTTTCCGGAAGTTTTGAAAATTGGTAATTTTATAGATTTTGATGAGCTCTTTCTGAATTTCGACTTTGCCACCTCGAATTTTACCGCTCGCGCCGCCATATTGGAAAAGTGGTGCCTAAAAGTAGTTTTTGACAATACCTCCTTTCCGACTTATTTTACGATAAAAACAGTTAAAACTGAAACTAAAAAATGAAACCAGAGACAATTACCAACAATTTATGTCTCCATCTTTTTTTTATAAAGTTAATAGTTTAGGCGTACGAGCGCCGCAAAGTGTACCTACTCCAACACGCGTTTTGGTTATAGGTAGCTTATTATTCATCCAACCTGTAGCAAATTTAATATTGCGTCGCTACCACCAACAGAAGTAGCAGCACGACAACATTCGTTCCAAACCTACCACCAGGTTCAGCAGTGGTATGGGAATGAACAAAATACAGAGCAATGGGGCTGGAAAAATACAAGAATGGGTTAATTCCTGTCACCACATATCATCATTTTTCTAATATGGCGGCGCGAACGGCAAAAATACGAGGTGGCAAAGCCAAAATTCGGAAAAAGCACATCAAAATCTATAAAATCCCCAATTTTCAAAACTCTCGAAAAACTTTCCAGGTAACCACTATTTTTCGAACTAAATAACTGTACCTACTACTAACTGTGATGTTGCAAATATTTTTTTTATTTTATTCTTTTCTATTCAATACTTCTACGCGCTGTTCATACTCCTTTTGAAAACCGACAATGGATGGCAAAGTGGAAATGTTTATTCTTTGCGCGTGTGTGGCGCTGGCTTTACAAACGTTTCCAAATTCAAACCTTGGAAGTCCTTAGATGTGTTGACATGCGCAATTGCGAAGCCCTAACTCCATTGAAATAAGGACAGTTTTTGTGTATCTATGTAAACAGATTCCCACGCTTTCGCGGCCGACTCCTACGTCGCTGTCCATCCTCAGGTACCTAGGGTGTTATGATGTTGGCCCATTTCTCCGGAAGCATTCGACTTACGTGCTCCACCCTATCCCACTGAGCTTTGCGGTTTTGTCTCCCACATCGGCAATGCCAGAGCATGGTATTCTTCACCCGATTGATTCTCCAGAATTCTAGGACGCTGCGTCTGCCAAGGATCGCGATAGGTGGAAGGAATTGGGGGAGGCATTTACCCATTATTAGGAAAATATAGACTAGCTAAAAATATTGTAAATAGATTGCGAACCTCAGGATTTCCTTTCACGTAGGATGTTTGTGGGCGTACATAGGTAGGACTAGGTACGACGTAGATGTTCCTTCAGCTAGGAAAATATTTTACATTGATGTATCAAAACCTAACAGATTCTACACCACAACTGAAACCAGAAATGCATGTTTTGAAATAGGTAGCTTTTAGATAAAGATAATTTATTTTCGGTAACAAACTTCACAACACTAGGGTAGGTACCTACATCAGATTCAGTATTTTAGTTAAATATTAAAACCTAGTTGCAAAAGAAACATAGGCACCCAAACTAGGAAGATCTGTGATATGGCATGCCTAGCCTATGCCTCCCGCCGAATTAAACTTGTACCTACTGAAGAAGATTAACTCTTGTTACACTTACAAACTTGTACCTACAAAAAAATTGTTGTAATAAGTTATGTTAATATATAATTAATTTATAATAAGTAATAAAATAATTGCATTTATCGATTTGTCGACTTTTTACTAAAATATATACATATTACTCGTGCGCGATAACTTGGGACCTGCTAGGAATGCGACTCCCCGACCGCTTCCCCTGCACTTCCCCGATGGCGCCCGTATTGTACCGTTCGCATAACTATTTTTTACTAGGGTTTTTAGTCTCGTACTGGCCTACGTCACGTAACGACGCGCTCTGGAATTCTTTTAGTTTTCGTTTGTGTAATTGTTTTGTTGTTGTAGTTTTTGTTGTTATAGTTCTTGTTAAGTGTTTTTGTTATCATTATGAAGGGTAAACCTTTGCATAGCGAAGAAAGAAACCTCGTGCTAAAAGTGTTTTTTCAGACAGTTTTTTTAGACAGGCTTCGACAAAAGTATTGGGACGATGACCTCTTACAAGAGACGAATGAATCGCAATTAATTGTAAATTTATCGGATACCTCTTCGTCAAGTGATTATAGTGAGACTGAGGACGAAGAACAACCTCTAGAAGGCATACATCCACTAAGTAGTGACGAAGATGAGATAATGGATAAAATAAATGTATTAACTTATACATTGTATTTTTATTTTATTCAAATAGTGTAAAAAAGATTAGATATAAAGCAGCGTCCTCCCTGAGTAACATAATAAATTAGGTTAAAAAAAACAAAGACGAAGCCGCGGGCGGCTGCTTGTTATGTTCGCTTTTTTGCGGGCGGTACAAACACGCCAATATGACGTCACCGCGCTCAGGTCCCAACTTATCGCGCACGAGTAATACCTACATATACTGCTAACATATAATCCATCCTTTTGGATGATGCAGAATAGGTATATCATCACAAAAAAACATCACAAAATCAAAAGTAATAATTTCAGTTCATATGCTATCGCAAACAACAGATGTAACGAATAAAAGAATTAATAGTTCCACCCCAATAAATAAATCGCAGGATTCGGGACGAGGAAGCGGTTGCAGCCCCGCCGCCTGCCGAGCATAGAATACAATACTAGTGGATAGAAGCGCAACTGCGTTGTTTTGTTTATACCTGCAATCTTTGTTACATGTGGTGTGGACTGTGGTAGGTTATGATGCGACGACCCGAGGTGATGTCACGACTCGACCAACCAATCAGTAAAATAAATGAAATGTTTGGCCCAACCAGCCTACGGTTGTACGTGACGTTACGTCACCCAAAACGGTTCAATCAAGCCTCTAAAAAATCTCTAATGATAAGACGATAAACGCCATCAGATTTAATTTTGTACCATTTTCTTGCTAATTGATCGAGCGAAGCGAGATCTCTAAATCAACTTGGGCAAATCGGCTTTGTATGTATGTATGTTTGTTCGAGGATAACTTTCGAAGCGTTGATCCAATCATAGTGAAATTTAATACATAGATAGGTAGGTAGTGATGGCACAATTTTGGTATGACTAAATGAGCTAAAAATGTGAGGGGGTTGTTGAGATATTGGGGGGCAAGAGGGGTAAAAATAAATAAAATGAGGCAAACTGGTCAAGTCGGACGTCAAATGGAAGGTATTCGTAAAAAGGAGAGAATTCGGAAGGTTAATTAGTACATTTATTAGACTCCGTTTTTATTTTTCGTAAATTCTTTATAGTTTTTGAGTTATTAGCCATAATAAAACTAAACTTTGACAAAATTCACAGGATACACCAGTGACCCCACAGTGCTGTAATTTAGTATGCGTGTAGATTAAGTGACACAAATATAGGCAAAAGTCTATAATCCAGAATAACTGCAATTTGTACCCCAAAAAAGAGAACCACATTACATGAACTCCCGTTACTTGTAATTAGAATGAAACTATAGGTCAAGTAAGTTGGTTATTTATTTCGTGACACTATTTTGATAGTCAAAGATTACAAATAATATTTCTTTTTGTTTTAATCGGAGACTCGCGAGATCTCAGTTCGGGGTGAACCACTAGTAAATAAAACATTTCATTAACAGATATTAAGTCGCGGGGGAGCGCTAGGGGCGGCGCGGCAGCGATATCTAAAATCAGGAGTTGCTTACGTACTTCCCTTTCTTTTAAACCCCTGACGCAAAAAGAAGGATGTTGTAAGTTTGACACCGGTCTGACACACAGCGGTCTTCCTGTTTGTGGCTGGCAGCTGTTGGGCAACTGAGGTGGTTCTTTAGCGATGTGTGATGAAGATAATATGGTCAGCCAATCTGAAGATTATCAGCACCTTTCCTTTTTGGTGAAGGGATTACAGCTGTAAAATGGAAATTTAAAACGGTTTTTTAAATTTATGCTTATTTTCAAACTTCTATCACTTCTCTATTAACGTTGGTTGGGGTAAAATGAATAAAATAATTTCAATATTCACCGTTGAAAACCAGCTATGAGATCCGTATTCAGAGGGTGGGTTTTATAAGTACACATGGCTACACATCAAGCTATACATTTCCAGTATAAGCTTGCGAGGTCAGCTTATACTGGAAATGTATAGCTTGATGTGTAGCCGTGTGTACAATAGGTTTATTAAATTATTAAATCAGATTTACCCGAGTACCACTTCTATACACAATCCATCAGTTATTCCCTATTCTAAATGGCTCTGGATAGGCTGATGCATGCGCTCCGATCGGGGCGGGCCGGCCGGCAGCCCGGCGCGCGCAGTCGCCACGCGCCCGTCAAATGTGGTGATCGTCCCCCAAGGACGCGGACAACCCTATACAATAGTACGATACACAGCTGTCAAATACAGCAAAAATTCGCGTGTGCGTGTGAGTTCAGAGATTTTGTGAATAAAGTGCACGATAAAGGAGAGCCGGCGTTCCTTCCCATTGTTTAATCAAGGTAAGATTAACTAACAATAATAAAGATTTAGCGCAGCGGCAACGATTTTTAAATCAATGGGTTTCCTTCCGTGTTTGGGTGTGTTGTGTTCAGTTCACGAGTTGTTTGGGGGTTGATTGCTGGTCAACAATCAACCATACGACTTGACCTACTCAATACATAGAATGTTATGATGGTTATCAGCAACTGGAAAACCATTGATTATGTTAGTCAACAACAATCTACGGGGTCGATACCCTAACAAATTACTGTCATTCGGATTTTGTGATGCTGTCTTCTCTTTCACCCACGCACCCTCTACATCTCGGTCTAAATTCTAACGTGTTGTTGCATTTACATAACTAATAACTAGCCAGTTTACAATACTGGTGATTAGGAAGGTAGGTAAAAAACTAACACGACCATGATTGACCTAACTATCACCTACCTTTAGTACCTACAGTAGGTAAATAGGTAAGCCTAGGAAAACGCACGCACTGCCAAACTACTTACAACATTTTTTCCGAGAATAAAAAGTGCATACACGCAATGCTATTTCTATTTCGTAACTTATGAAGGTGGAAGTAGGTACTAGGTAGCATAATAATTATAACTTGTAGGTAGGTAGGTATAGGTACAACCACGGTACAACTTTGCAATGGAAACAATCGTTTCAAAGTCGTAGTTTATTATATAAAATAAGTAGGTAGGTATAAAGATACTCAGGCGGTGACTGGAACATTGACTATGCAAAACAAAACTACCATCTTCCTTATCCAATAAATTATTCATCTCTTTAAGTACTAGGTAGGTAGGTGGGTCTAACTATCCTATTAATAGTTGGTGCATTTTCATTTCATTTATTCATATCCTTTGACAAATTACATGTGCTTGGACAAGTCAGATCAAACTATTAAAATATGTCATTAATTGCATAATCCATAGATAGGTACATTTATAGGTAGGTACCTATAGTTAATAATTTTATAAAAAAAAGAAAAAGAATTCTAAATAATAACAGCTTTTAGTAAGGTCTGCAAAAGTATAGTCAAATTGTAAATAATAATGAGAAATAATAATATTAATATATGTATTTATATAATATGTCAGGGGTAAAAATCTAGAATCGTTTGGCAGGCGGAGGGGGGCGGGAGTGGGAGGGGGGTGAGGGGTACACCTTCGCCCCTGGTACCACTCACATTAAAAGGCAATGCACCGTTCTTGAGAAACTACAATTATTGTAACCTAACCTCAAAACAATTGATAGTCGCTTAAAAAGGCGTAATCGGGTAACAATTTAGTATCGTTTGGCAGAAGGAGGTGCCCCCTGTTCTCTGGCACCACTCCCATGTAAAGACGACGCACGGTTCTTGAGAAAAACCAATTATTGTAACCTAACCTCAAAAAACTTTGTAGGTATTTGCCTAAAAAGCGTAGTCGCCGGAGCCCCGCGAAGCGGTTCTACTACTGGGTGGTTTATAAAAAAATAACCACGAAGGGGATGGCGGGGTCGAATGAGCGAGCGAATGCATGCATGCCCTTCTAACCTAACCTATCTGAGTCGGGGTGCCCCAAGTCCAGAGCTCGCTTCGCTCGCTCTTGCATTCAAATTCTTCTAGTGGCAGTAGTAACATTGCCTATTGTACACACAAAAGTGTAAGTCGTAAGAGTCCAGAGGATAAGCCAAAGTCGTCGAATAAAACGAATGACAGTGACATAACATAAATTTTTTTACGTTCCGTTTTGTCAATTTTTCACGTCAATTTGCACCATAGACAATATGTGGACAGATTTGGTTGGCAATCGCCCATTTTAACGTTCCGTTTTCGCTTTTTATTTGATTTGAGGTTAGAAACATTTTACATAATATCTCGAAAAATATGCATTACCTTTAAATAAGAGTGGTATCATTATAATCAGGGATCAAAGCCCTATCAGCTTTAACCTCTTTTAACCCCAACTCCTGCCAAACCATTCTAGATCCAACCCAACTATCCGGTCATTGTGTACCTAATACCATGCTACGGTCCAGTGTTGGTGCGGACCGCGAGCGGCGAAACAAGCGCCGCGAGCCAGGGCGCTTGTAACGCTCGACCACATAAAATGTGGATTCAGACAAGACAGGTAGGGTTGTCTTTCTCAGTGATACCTAAAGTGGGTTCCGCGGAACCTAGGGGTTCAGTAGAAAAGTCACCAGGGTTCCGCGAAAATATTTTTGTTTTTGGCTGTGAAATATGTGATAAGAAGAACGCAATACTGCTATGTTAAGTAAGGAAAAAGACAACATTACAATGTCTTCGATTTGTAATCATTTGGTATGGGGTTTCATAACATAAAAGGTATTTGGTGGGTGTTTCGTTATCTTAAAAGTTTAGGAACCCCTGGTCTATGTTGTCCCTTAAAAGCAGAAAGTAGTGAGTCATAATAAGCGCGCATTTAATTCTCATTTCACAATCACAGAGTCGTCAGGCTATGATAAGGCTTCTAAAACTCGAACACTAGAGCCGGCTAACTCATACGACCTAACTAGATCAGTAACGCAGGGTTACCAAAAAACAACCAGTGCAACAAACAACTTATCTCTTTGGACTTCCAGTCGCCTGTCTGCGATTGAATGCTAAGCAGCACTTAATATTCTATGATTCAAGTCGTGATCGCTCGCCTAGGAACGTACATCGTACCTAGGTACCTATCAAGGCGCTAACGGTTTCCTGTGCAGAATCCAAGATTAGAGCAATTGTTTCTTGAAGTTCCGACGACTAAAATCTATCAGTCAAGGCTGACTAATCTGAGGGGATGGTAAGCGGCAAGCCTCCATTTAAAATACTGTCCCAGGCACTGCCATAGAATAACTATGCGCAATAAACGGCGCTGTGGGCGACTAGCCGGCTTAGTCTCAGGAGGTGGGTTCAATTCCCGCCGCGGAACAAATGCATGATCTTCAGGTATTTGTTCCGGGTCTGGGTGCTTTTCTGTATACTATAAAGTAATTACTTATTCACAAAAAAAGTATATAATTCCTATATCAGTTATCTGGGTCAGTAGATGGATGGACTGTGGGAAGAATGATAAGGGTAAGAAAGAAGTGACAACAGAGATGACGGCTGATAGAGAGGTATAGAAGAAAAATACATGTTGTGCCGACCCCACGTAATGTGGGAAAAGGGCAGGAAGAAGAAGTAGAGTTATCTGGCTCCCATGTACAAGCTTGTTTAGTTTGGGGTTAGATAGCGCTGTGTGAAATGTCCAGCATTATTTATTTATTTACTATATTAATGATACTACGGCACTACAACGGTTGTGCTTGCGTCCTTCACCCAGGTGGTGCTGTATCTTGCTACCCGGTGTATAGATTATCTTCAATTAACAGATATCGCAAAGTCCTTTCTGCACAAGGATCCTTGTGTCGTGGGCACCATAGGGCATTTAGTACGTACGAGTTATCAAATACGCAAACGTCAATAGTTTTTGTGGGCGATTCCCTTTCAGCCAGCGTCCATAGGCGAGTTACGAAAACTATTATCGCGTATTATTCGCGCATGTTCGCGTATTTGACAACTCTCGCTCAAATCCTGTGTTCGGCGGTCGTGGGTATCAGAAACTATATATAGTCCTCCGCAACGTGTCCGTCGACGGCGAACCTTTCGTTATCACCTATGCTCAGTCATGAGCGCGAATATGACTGGCAAACCCAAATTTAGTCTTGAATACCCTGTCACACGATATACCTACAATGCAGTTGACCAGAAGAGTAGAAGGACCTGCGCGTGTACGCATCAAGAACGTAGAACCAAAACGGTGCGAATGGGTGGTATATCAATTAGGTACGGATTGTACTGAGTCGTGCGCCTGCTTGTCCTTTGATAGATTCACATGCAGACAGGTGGCGTTTCAGGACATCCTTGTAGTGTAGAAATTGCCCCCCCCTTGCGCTTACTCCTACCAAGTACCTCATCCAGACTCTGAACAAATATTTGTAGGAATCGATTCCTTATAACAGTTATAACGTGCGCCGGCCGCGTAGAGGTGATTAAAGAAGATCGGGTGACTAGTGAAGTGACTGCTCAAGCTCTAGGCATCATTATTATCATCATATCAGTCATAGGACGTCCACTGCTGGACAAAGGCTTTCCCCCATAGTTTTCCAGAGTGATGGATGTCTTGCACCCAACGACTAAGGGCCGAATTCACCGTCGAAACTAAACGCGATCAATTCAAGCTAAACTCAGTTTACGCGTTTAACTGAGTTCAAAACTACAGTTTGCATTTCACCAACATCAACTGAACGCAGTTAAAGCTATACGCCGTTCAGATTCTGAACGTCCAATTTTGGCCGTTTAGCTCATCTAAACGAGTTTAGAGAGATGTCAAACAAAAGTCAAGAGGCTTTATTTTACGAAATATTTGTTACCTACGTATTGTAGAATTTATTTTTATAATTTCTATCAAGACTGTAAAGAGTGGTGGATCGTTTTTAACGAATATGATGATAAAGATATTGTTCGTCGTCCAAGATGGATACGCGAAAATGAAAAACACTTCGACACCCTTGATGACAAAAATTTTGTGACTAGATTCCGTCTCACAAAACCAACAGTTGGTTTCCAGAATTCATAGTGTATACATATCCTGTTAATCAGTTGCTCATCGTCATAATTATCGCCACAGCCGTATTACTACACGACATAGCAAGAAGAAGTGGTGAACCTATACCACCTGATGATAACCAAGTAATAAACCCGACTAATGGGATACTATATTAGCTCTGGGTAATATTAGTAATGGAAATGTGTATGCCGGTAGAACTTAAAGAACCAATCCAAGAAGATTTTGTGAATTTGTGACTATTTTGCATTAGGAAGTTATGTACCTAGTTTGTTGGAATGGGTTGGATGGCGTGGATTAACCTCACATTATACTTTTATACCCACTAGGTTTGTTCTATCTTTCACTATTGACATCATAATGTTCAAATTATTAAATGAAATAAATAATAATAAACAAGAATTGTAATTATAACATTTCTAATTTTATGCTTTCTTGTCGAACTCTCAGATTATCTTGCTCTTCTTTGAGCTGTAACATCTGCATCTGGATATCATGCTCCACCTTAGCATGCGTGTTGGCCTTCATTAGGGTATAGAGTCAGACTTTGGGTCTCCTTCTCACGCCTCAAAATTGGTCTTATACGACTTGTTGATGTAGTTGCTGAAGCAACTTCTGGCACACGATTAAGGCACCCTTGATAGAGTAACATTCGTTATGTCTTGAGTAACCAGCTGCTGTTATGGTTCCACATCAGGGCTTGGTGATATGACCAGAACCGACATCATGAATAACACCAAAAACACGTTGAACACAGGACCAAGTAGAGAGATACTACGGCGGTTTTAAAAAAACGTAATTATGACAGTTTTATTTGACAATTGCGTTTCGATCGTTTAGATACTGAAAAGTTTTGTCAAGTTTAGTTGCAGCAAGACACTGTTTGATGTTGAAAATACAAAACGCACCGCTTTTTTGTCTATGATTTTAGGTAAACTTCGTTTTAGTAAACGCGATCCAAACGGGGCTGGTGAATTCGGTTTCACGAAAACCGAGATCAAGTTACACATTTGAACTCAGTTAAACAAAACGTGGTTTTATTAAACTAAGTTTCCAAACAAAATGGTGAAATCGGACCTAAGTAACAACCATCTTCTTTCCATTTAGCGGCGATATCTCTAGTGCACTAATTCTATTTACTGCAATCATCGTTTGTAACGGATATAATTTGTGATTCAACAATTCTACAGAACATATAGAAAACCATAATTGGTTATATGTGGGAAAGGTAATTTTCATGCGTTCGGGTGGTATGACACCATAAGCTTTAAACGTACGACACAACCCACCATCTTTCCATTTGCATCGGGGTTTAAATAAACATATGAAGTGGGGAAGGTCCAATCGATCCGCCTTGCGAGACGCCGAAGGGTCATCCCGTCTCGGCCTGAAGGTTAAGGGGAGACCGGAGGGGAATCGCCCATAGAACACGAACTACCAAGATCATTTCTAATTGGATCATATTTCTACCATAATAAGGTATTATTTTAATTTGAATAGTATACACCTAGTCAGGTCATAAATTCTGTCACATGTTTAATATAAAATAATTGAAACAAGTTTATTCATTATGTAACCATTTATATACCAAAATGAACTTAACAAAACATAGATTCTTATGACACTAAAGTTTATTCAAAATGACCTCCGTGATTTTGAATACAGGCCTTCAATCTGCGCGGCCAGTCGTCTATCGCAGCACGAACGAGGTCCATGTCAATATCGGCGGCTGCCTTAATCAAGGATGTCTTGAGTGACTCCAAATTGGGATGAGGCTTTGAGCACGCCTTTTCCTCCAAGTGTTGCCATATCTTGTAATCTAACGGATTCAAATCTGGACTGGAGGAGGGCCAGTCTTCGTGCCGGATGAAGTCGATTTCACGTGCCGCCAGCCAGTCTTGTGTGCAGCTCTTCGCTCTATGAGCTGGCGCCGAATCTTGTTGGAATACCCAGTGCCTGTTATTGAACATGGTATGAGAAACAAGTTCCACAAGGTTCGTCAGGACTGTATTTTGATACACAACTGCATTCGTTTTTACACCTTACTCACAAAAATGTACCTCTGTTAAGCCCCAATAAGAAACTCCCAACCATACCATGAGCGAGGATGGAAAATGACCTCGTTGGACACGCGGAATACGGTTGCTCGCTTCTTCACTACTGTGTGCGTACACCTTATTATTTTGTTTGTTGTAGCTCTCTTCTACGGTAAAAATTTTTCATCCGAAAAAAGAATTTCCAGATATTTTTTTCCCGCGTACCGCTTCAACAAAGCGCGGCATCTCTTCAGTCTCAGGTCCATTAGACGAGCATTCAAACGATGTCCTGTTTTTCTTCGATATGCCCGAAGCCCTAAGTCTTCATTTAACACCCTTTTCACCGTGGTTCTGCTTAACCCCATCTGAAGGGCCAACAGTTTCTGCTTACGTTTGGGATTTCTTTGAATTCGCGCCTTCACAGCTTTTATCACTGCTGGAGTCCTAACAGACCGAGGGCGACCACTTCTTGACCTGTCATCTACACTAGAGTCTTCATTGTATCGTTTGATGGTGCGATAAACGAATCTTTTGGTTATATTAAAATTTTTCAGTATGTCAACAATTTGAATTGGCGCGTAACCGCAACGATGCAACGCAATAACTGCAACACGGTCTTCTTTAAGCGTCCACTCCATATTTAAAAATGAGTAAAATTCTAAAAAGTATACATTTTTATTTTCATGAACAATTCGCAATTCGAATTCTATAAACTTTTTTGTGGCCAGCATTCTAAAAGAAAAGTTTTTACTGTGTGACAATACTTATGACCTGACTAGGTAGAAGCGTATCGCATTCTGCATGTTTTTACGTCATAAAAGATCTGTTTTCAATCTAATAGTTTCGTATTAAAAACAACAACATCTTACGTATCCTAGTCATGGGAACATAGATTATATCGTCTTGTTACAGAATAACAATACAATGAGAAAAATACAACAAGTTTACAGTCATCATTTTTGGTATTACGGAACACGGTCAAAATCTAATCAAATTTATAATCATTCATTTGCTATCACTGTCGCTCTGCGTGGCTAAACTTCGTCACTAAACAGGGATAGCGATATTCAGGCCGAAGTTTTTGACGCGGCCGAATTGAAGTTGCGCTCGGGGTTCGCCGGCTTCTTAAGAGCGCTAACGCTTAGCGCGGCCGTTCAAGTTTAGGTATTTAGCGGCGCGCGACACACCGCAAGGCGCTATCGCCGCGGTTACATCGAATTCAACAATGATATAGCGTGCAATAACGAAAAAGTTTAATATTTCGAATTATTTATTTTACTCAATCATTAGAAGTTATCTTTATAGACAGGTAGGTAAATTGACTAGTTGGTGATTAATACAAAATCTAGTATGGGACATAGAAAGCTAAATGTTCTGTTCTTTTATAAAAATGTTTTATTAATCCTACTAATATTATTGATCGATATATCCGAGGATAAGTTTCGGAGTTGATCCGATCATCGTGTAATTTGGTATATAGATAGCTAGTGGTGACAAAATCCTCGTGTGACTAAATGAGCTAAAAATGTGGGAGTGTTGTTACGAGATACTTATATACAGAGTGACGGTAACGGTAACAGTATCGCGAGTTCAATGGTTTTTACCCCATATCAAAAAATGCCCAATGCGCCTATAGAAGTTTTCACTACATACTTATATACAGAGGTATCGGTAACGGTGTCGCGAGTTCAATGGTTTGTTCCCATCTTAAAAAATACACAACGCGCCTAAAGAAGTTTTCACTACTTATATACAGAGGTGTCGGTAACGGTGTCGCGAGTTCAATGGGTTTTCCCGTCTCAAAAAATGCCCAACGCGCCTAAAGAAGTTTACCTTCATTGATTTGAGATTGAGCCTACGTTAATTTAGTATAGAAACTATCGCGTAATAATTTTGGATGCGCGGGAGACAGAGCGACACACGTCCTCCCTCTGGGCGGCCTGGGCCGGTAATGAAAACATACGGATACGTGGTTCTCGCGTATTTTATATGGTTGTTTTAAAATATTTATAATAAAATAATTTGAACTCTTGTTTATTTTTTGTGTTTTAATTTGTTTATATGTTGATACGTATTATAAAAATAGTTTTGTATACTTTGGCTTGCCGTGGGGCGCCGGCAATAGAATGTTGCCCCTCCGCTCTTGCCCGTGGATGCAGTAGGAGTCTGCTAAGGGATACCTCCGAAAGATGGGCAGCAGCGTCTTTTCGTGTTTTCAATACCTATACTGCGCTCGCCAACCCGCCTGCCAAGCGTGGCGAGTATGGCAACAACCCCCTTATGGATATAGTGCAACATAAAACCAGGCCCCGAGTCCCCGGCGGCCCCGCTAATCCTGGCTACGGTAGCAGTCACGGTAACGGCGGGGCCAGGGGTGCTAAGAATCCCCGGGAGACGATCGGCTACCAAACACTACGACGACCACTGGCCCTGGTAACACACAACATCCGCACTTTGAGGACAGACGGCAGGTCGGCGTTGGATGCAGGCCGCTTCCAACCGCAGTTCCTGGAGATCAATGAGGGAGGCCTTTGTCCAGCAGTGGACGTCCTACGGCTGATATGATGATGATGATGATACTTTGGCTAACGAATATGCCATAAAAAAATGCTTTGAACTTGGTCAATATGCGTCATTTTTTGTTCTGTGAGATTTTTTATGGAAATTTATTTAATTATACTATTTTATTAAGTACAAGTATAGACGAAAATAATGTATGTTTTATAATAATGTTGTTGTTGATTTGTTATTTAAAATACTTTTTTGTCTATCCGTCGGCAAAAAGAGCACTAATGTGCAAGATTTTAAGAAGATGTGGGAACAAAACAAACTGAACGAAATAATAAAAAAAACAATTTGAATATAATAGTCTTAAACGTGCATTGGCATTAAAATGTTCTATTACCTAAACTAAAGTTACAATACAAAAACCTTATTGCCACTGAGTAAATAAGCGGCGAAAACATGGAAATATGCCGATTTCGGAATACAAAGTCTTAAAGCAGCGCAAGACAAGTGTTTCGAAGAATCCGCACGTACCTTTCTTGATAAAAATGGACGTAACTCTAAAACTTGTTTTCAGGAATTTGGAAGCACGTGAGTTTAGATTATAAGGATGACGAAACGGAAGGAAATTATTTATAAATAACTGTAATAAGCTCAATGACTCAAATTATGTCTAGGTTTTACGTTTAATAATGTACTATATGCATCACGGTATCTAGGATAGGATGATACCTATCCTGTTTACTGCATTATGACCAAACGTCCTGGCTCATCCAAGATGATTATCCTACTAATACTATAAACGCGAAAGTTTGTATGTATGGATGTTTGTTACTCTTTCACGCCGGAACGGCTGAACCGATTGCGATGAAATTTGGTATGTACGTAGATCATAACTTGGATTAACACATAGGCTACTTTTTATTGGTAAACCACGCGTGCGAAGCCGCTGGTAACAGCTAGTCCTCAATATACCGTGATTAAATCAAATGTACGATAAAATTGATTATGATTACAAAATTTCTTGTCATAATATTTAAAAGCACAGCGCTCATACAAAGCTCACTGCTACGGTCTCAGTTCCAATTCAGGTTTCTGTTATTATTTTATGCCTTACATTCCTGTTACTCACCATGTGTGGTCCTCGCTCCATTGTTTCACACGTTCATGTTATTGTAAACTCGTATGGCAAACTGCTAATTCATATTTTTACTAGCACTTTAAGAGTCAACTATATACCTTGTAGAACTGTCTCAGTCACTCCATGAGAAAATACCCGCAGGTGGGAGGACTCGAGGCGCGAGAGCGAAAATGAAATAAAATTGCATAAAATTATGATTTATAACAAAATGATTAGTTATTATGAAAAATCTAAACACAGGTGCTATATGCGTCATATAAATATCGATAAAAATGTAAGTTTCACGAACTCATTTATAGTATTTATTGAATCATCATCCACAGGCAGTGATAAGCAGTGGCGGATTTGCAGTGTTGGCCGCCCTAGGCCCCGGCCATGTTGTAAGTACCAGCCGCCCTTGTTTCTTCTCGATATTCTAGTATATAAAATACTCGACTAACTCCAGAATTGAAATTAATAATAATTGAATGAATGGTGAACGATTCAGTAATCGTTCACCATTCAGATACCCGAGTGAAAAATCGCTGATTAATTATTTTTTAATATACACGCATTTTGTAACAGATTCGGAATATATACCTATATTATAATGTTTTTCTTCTTCCTTTTAATTATTATACCTAACATTCAGTAAAACTGTCTATTATGATTTTATTTTGTCATACTTTTACCCTTTTTTGACTTAAATTAAGCCAAAACCAAGTCAAGTTTAGACTTGAATATGAGTTTTTTTGTCTTATATCGATCCTAACTAAGCCAATTAAAATTATGTCGAATTTAATTAACCAAATTTAGTCAAAATTAAGACAAATGTTATGACAATTTTATTTTTTTAATAAAATAGCCATAACATTTGACTTGTTTTTTATTTTTTTAATAAAATAGCCATAACATTTGACTTGTTTTTTATTTTTTTAATAAAATAGCCATAACATTTGACTTGTTTTTTATTTTTTTAATAAAATAGCCATAACATTTGACTTGTTTTTTATTTTTTTAATAAAATAGCCATAACATTTGACTTGTTTTTTATTTTTTTAATAAATTAGCCATAACAGTTGACTTGTTTTTTATTTTTTTAATAAAATAGCCATAACATTTGACTTGTTTTTTATTTTTTTAATAAAATAGCCATAACATTTGACTTGTTTTTTATTTTTTTAATAAAATAGCCATAACATTTGACTTGTTTTTTATTTTTTTAATAAAATAGCCATAACATTTGACTTGTTTTTTATTTTTTTAATAAAATAGCCATAACATTTGACTTGTTTTTTATTTTTTTAATAAAATAGCCATAACATTTGACTTGTTTTTTATATTTTTATTAAAATAGCCATAACATTTGACTTGTTTTTTATTTTTTTAATAAAATAGCCATAACATTTGACTTGTTTTTGTCATAATTTGGTTAAATAAAATCGACATAATTTTGATTTAAATTTTAAGACAAAAGTAAGTTTTATTTTCGACCCAGGATGTACGAAAGTGACTTGGGAAGATTATTATTGCGATGTTGTGTAGTGTGACCCGCAATAATGTGCGCGAGCCTTTACAATATTCAGGTAATTTGATTTATTTCTTATCATCAGTTAATTTTTTGTCACTATTGGCCGCCCCTAATATCTGGCCGCCCTAGGCCTGGCCCTACTGGGCCTTAGGGCAAATCCGCCACTGCCCATAGTACCCACTGCTGGGTGTAGGCCTCCCTTCCCGGTCCTTTGCTGCGCGCATCCAGGAGCTGCCCGCGACTTTCTTTATGTCGTCGACCTAACCGCGCCGACGATTTATTGAATGCTACGCGTTTATTTTATATATTTTGGACTTGACTTTGGGACTATTTTCTATCGAGTAAATTATCGAGGAACCGTGTTTTCGCTATACATAGACTAGCTTATATCTTCAACTTTTACATATATTTATTACAAAGTAAATGATGCAGTATTACTGGTAAAAATATAGGATCGTAATGAAGCTATCTGAGTTATAGTACACTCTTCACTTGAAATGATTCGTGAGAATATGAGCAATAAAAATTATGGCATTCTGTTTTGGAATAGCACATATCGTACCGAAAAAGAACGCGGCAGGAATCCTTGAATAAGTAATTTGAGAAAACCCACCCACTTTTTAAGATTCTTTTAATGCAAGGGAAGATCAAGTGATCACGTTAGTCAGGCCATAGAAGGTAAAAACGCAAAATTAATAAATTAAATCTACCTAAGAACTAATACCTAACTGTTGCTGGGAGCCGTTGAGTAGGCAGCACAAGATCGATCGCTCTAGAAATCTATGAGGATTATAGAACTTTTTAAATTTTCGCGAACTATACTCATGTTTTTAAGACAAACCGGTTCTTTTTGCGCACAGATAATGTCAAAATTATTATTTTGACTAACCTCAACGTTTCGGCCAAGTTACATCGGCCGTGGTCACGAGAGACATTTATGAGGATTATGTTCAGTAATGACGTCCTATGGCTGATAATATGATGAATGATGATCGTTTCTAGAAAAATGTTTTAGTACAGTTACTTGGAGTTCCTAATACCTAATACAGGGAATTCTATTGTGGAGTCAAGCCTATTTACTCGTAGATTAGGTTGATGACTGTTCGGTTATATTTGTTAGGAAGCGTTTTTAGGGTTCCGTAGCCAAATGGCAAAAAGTAGATGTATTCTGTGAACCGCATTAAGATTTTCACACAAAAATCGAAAAAATAACAATAAATTTTGGGGGTTCCCCATACTTAGAACTGAAACTCAAAATTTTAAACCCATACGTGTGGGGTATCTATGGATAGGTCTTCAAAAATGATAGTGAGGTTTTTAATATAATTTTATTCTAAACTGAATAGTTTGCGCGAGAGACACTTCCAAAGTGGTAAAATGTCCCCCCCCATGTAACATCTAAAATAAGAGAATGATAAAACTAAAAAAAATATATGATGTACATTACCATGCAAACTTCCACCGAAAATTGGTTTGAACGAGGTCTAGTAAGTAGTTTTTTTTAATATGTCATACTTAAATCGGAAACCGCAATTTACCTTGTTATAGATAATGGTACGGAACCCTTCGTGCGCGAGTCCGATTCGCGCTTGGCCGGTTTTTTTCTCCTTCTTTCTCGTATCGCTGACTCTTTCTTCACCACTCTAGTTCACGTTACACACCTAGTTATGTTTCACGTACGTGCCCCTGTTATTCTAATTTGGCTAATTGTTGACAATGAACGTTATGAACTGCGTCTTACGACGTAGGTACGTAATTTACTGAGAGAGAACATCTAGCTATTAAATACAGAGAAGGATCGTATGTACTGTAGTATATATATGATACATACATATTCATTCATCCAAATCCGTTATGCTTACTTACGAGTAGTTATATACCCACGGAACTAAAACCGTATCATCACTAACAGTATAGAAACAAACACTTCAACCGCCAAACTATATACTTATTTATAACTTTTACACATCATCATCATCCACAGCCTGACTTCAACCATTGTTGGGTATAGGCCTCCCTAAGTTTGTGGCATCCACCACGATCCTGCGCTAGTCTCACCCACTGACGGCCCACGACCTTTACGATGTCGTCCACCCATGTCGCTGCTGGTCGTCCTACCCTTCTATACCCGCTCCTCGGCCACCATTCGGTCCTGCTCCATCTGTCATCACCACGTCTAGCCAAGTGTCCTGCCCAAGACCATTTGAGCTCCATAACTCGAATCCCTTTTACTTTTACGAATAAGTAAAACGAAATCCCTCTAGGGTTAGATGACGACATTGTTCCATTTGTTACGTTGAATAGTGCGCTTTGAGATGACTAGAGTAGTAATTTTAACTTTTAATGTTTTTGGAATTATATTACATGTCACAGCGCGCCGTCTACATAAATTAAGTGTATGCTTGTAGACGATTTAGTTCGTTTAGTATGCGCCTGCATTCATCTTCAATGGTGTAAACATTTTGCTGTCTTCATTCTGGCTGTTTTTCTGTCAAATTGTTTTTTTTAGGATTTACTGTACAAGGAAGCTGCAAATCTAAGGGATTCCTTCGAGGACGATTATAGGACTGGCAAACAGCCAATACCCGCGAGAACTGCTTACCAGTCGTTTAAAATTACTCAGTGTTACGTATTGACTGATTGCTTAGCTAGTTCGCTATAAAGAGTTTATTCTCTTAAGTACAAATTACAGTTCACTTAAAATGAGCTCAAATATATTATAACAGTAAGTATACGCTAGTGTGGCTAATCATGTAGGTATTTAATTTAAAACATTGTTGTAACTTGTAAATCAAAGGTTTTCCAAAAGTAAGTACCAACACACTGAAACAATAACTATTTTAGGTAGGTTATTGAAATTAAATTCTGTTAGCACTGATCAAAAGTGTTTAGAATAGACCCTTCTATCATATTTTTTTTGGTTATTTGTGAGTGAAATGACGTGAATGAATTGTGATGACTGATGAGTGACGAGACGAATTGCATTCCAGTCGGTATGTTAGTGTGCGCAGCGTTAGCTATTGGTTAAGTGTATGGAGTTGCAATCATATTGTACGGCGCGTTACTATTTAAGTTTTAGATAATTTATTTACAACTGTATTACTTTTATTTATTAAAGATTAATAGATATTGTATTTTATGATTTAGATTTTAAGTTCCCAACAGAATACATATTGTTTCCTTTCTTTCGTCAAGTGTAGAAATAACTTTCTATTGTCATAGAAACTTTAGCAGAAGATTAATGTATTCAGGCGTGAATAAATATCATGAACATTATGTTGGTGGGTAGTCAATTCAATATCAATTTCCTTATTAATTGTAATCGCAAAGATAATTTTGAAGTCTTTCCTCTGCGACCAAGGATTGTCTTCCCACTTCTTCCATATTACGTGGAAGCGGATTCTGGGTTTTTCTACCATATTTTATCCCTCTATTATCCAACATCTCAGTAGGTTAGGTACTCGCTTCTTTTAAACATAAATAGCATCTCTTACCACAAACAAAATTAAATTAAACACAAAAAAATTGGTAAGTAATTTTTTAAACACGCGTTGAACAGTTTTTTAACTTTTTTGTGATGTCAAAATTCATTTTTGGAACAAATGATACACTACAATCATTTGAGTTAGTCGTCCATAAGACAAAATTTGTCTGTTGTTCCGTAATGTCCCAAATTACCATCTTCTTACATGTGCACTACTTCTTGCTTGATAGACAAATTATGATTCACATGATACTATTTATTAGATTATGCATTTAGCTTATTGGACTATTCTTTAAAATAGTGCTAAAATGATAATACGTTGTCCCAAATGTGTAGTTTCTTAGATGTGCTCGAGATAGTCAAAAACATGATTCACATGATGACTAAACAACAGATCATGTTATTAATTGTTCTTTGGCAAACGCTGAATCATTTCCTCTGACAAGAAGGCTCGCATAATAATAAGATTACGGTTTTCTAAATCTTTTTCACTCATAACTTTTACTATCTTCGAGCAAATTATTTGTTAGTCTGATATTGCCTTGCGAGTTACTAGTAGCAATCTCTCTGTGCGAATTGCGTAGACATATTAGGTACTAAATCTTCACCAGTACTTCCACCACCACCATGTATCGAGTGTGTTGACCCAGTTTGGTTGGACCCACTACCCGATCTGACGTCACGTCACCAAATTGCATTGTGCGTAGGCTGTTAGGGCGCTGTTGGACCAACCATATTTTTTTTACTGGTTGGGTGCGTCGAGTTGTGACGTCAACTATTTGGGTCCAGTCCAGCCGAACTGGGTCGTCTGTTAATGCTTTATGACAACATCCAGCAGACCAGGAATAAATATTTGCATAAAGTTCAAACATTTGTCTCGCCGCGTCCCTGCCGGCAACTCGGCTAAAACGCCACAGATTAAGTATGTTTAGTTTATATTCGTGTAGAATATTCCTCTCGATCGATGACGCCCGTGAACTTCGCTCCCCCATAAACACAGAATACTCAAGTCTACTTGTGTGTTATTCTGTGGCCGGTTCGCGAGGTCTTTCACCTCCCGAATTCCCCTCAGTTCTTTCTATATTTAGAACTGCACATTTGGTCGTGAGATGGCGTGTGTTCAAACTAGGATTGTTTTCTTACCGTAGTTTGCGAAACTTGCGTAAGATTAAATAGTAAGCTCGTCATTTTTGTCTGTTATTTTTTAATTTCGCGAGCTAATTTCTTTTGTGTACGATGTGTTGTGTTAACAACAAAATAACATATTTGTTTATAATAAACACAGTACAACGCATAAAATGTTGGTTGTATGATAGTCATCATTGCCACATACTAAAGATTCATATAAATAATCTCTATCTTAATATAATTAAGCCTGTGTCCTCCAAAATTCCAATAATTTGTTTATCAAACTTTCTGACATGACATTTAATTCTGAACCATGGTACCTACCAAGCAATTTTTACGAAAGTCCAAAAAACTAATTAACCTTACAAAGTAAAAAGCAAAGAAGTCACTACTTTTTTTACAAAGTAGTTCCAGAAATAAATTGCAAACCAATTTGAAAACAATTTGTAGATGTCTCTCCGTAGCGATTGTAAATGTCCTGCCCATAAGAGAACAGCCATTAATTCTTTATTGCTCCGACCGACTGTTCAGATCGTGATCTCGGGGTCTAGTTTTTACAGGAACGTCTTTTCTGCAAATGCATGGAATGGTTTTAGAGTCTTCAGCCACGCATTATCACCATTTCACACCTAGTAAGTACGAGTGGTTCCCCCCGAACTGAGATCTCGGAATCTTTGACTATAGTGTGACCATTAGTGCTGTGCACTCCCTGAGGTATGCGCGGCGAGGTGGGAGGCAAAGAAAAAACTGCATGAGTTCACATGAGATCAATACATTTCGGACATATCTTACGATATCAGTTTGCATTTCTAAGGCAAGACTTGTGGCGGGACGATGGTCGGAGGCTATCTATCTGTAATATATTATACTTACTTAGTTGATTAAAATGTAACTTAAATATACTCATATTTTATTAAAAATATGCAGGTGATAAATAAGAACTAAACTTATAATTCAAAGGACTTGTTTTATTGAACATTTTTTATATTTACAAACAATTATATATTCTAACGAAAGTTATTCTGACATAGATTCTGTTTCAACTTCATCTTCCATTTCATATCACGACATAACGCACGACCCATCTTTGAATATTTATCCCGTGTGCGTCTGACATAGACCGTCCGGTACAAAAGCTACCTACCGCCGTGAGCGTTGACGGCAGACTGATAGATCGGAGCGGCCGACACATCCCCCCCGTCTCGCCGCGCGCATACCTCAGGGAGTGCACAGCACTAATGGTCACACTATATCAAAATAGTGCCACGAAATGCATAACCAGAAACTTGGCCTACAGTTTCATATAAATTACAGGTAACGGCAGTTCATGTAAATTGGGTACACTTTTTTGGGGTACATATGACAGCTATTCTGGAAATTACAGCATTGTGGGGTCACTGGTGTATGTCACAAGTTCAGTTTTTTTAAGGCTAATAACTCAAAAAGTTAAGACTGCTAACAATAAAAACGGAGTCTAAATATACTAATAAAGACCTTTCATTTGACGTCCCACTTGACCTAATAGTCTCATTTTCATTTTTTTTTATCCCCTTAAACCCCAATATCTCAACAACCCCCCAACATTTTTAGCTCATTTAGTCACACCAAAATTTTGCCATCATTACCTACCTATATATCAAATTTCACGATGATCGCATCAACGCTTCGAAAGTTATCCTCGTACAAACAAACATACATACATACAACGCCGATTTGCCCAAGATGATTTGGAGATCTCGCTTCGCTCTATCAATATGTAGTCCCTAGCAAATTGAACTTCTAGGACCACGCGTAATTACAAATCAAATCATTGTATCGTTGTTGAAAAATACGTAGGTATCTACTGAAAGAAGTAATTTTATAAACCTAAAGAAAAAGTGGGTTTGTCCCTTGTAGAACCCACACACGTTTCGATTTCTTTGCGCAGGTTTAGAAGTTTGAACAAATTCTTCCCACAGAGGCTTGAACAAATCGTTGACATGAGTAAGGCCCATTACACCCATTGCTACTAGGTCAATGATCGATGCTTATGCATATTTTTTGTTTGTTGCTTTGAACTTGCCAGCATAAGTACTTTTTATATTACCGACTTTTACACATTTCAAATAATTATTAATTATGTACCTACAATGATCATGCATAGTTGAAGTCGATAGGTTAGAGACGCGATCGACTTTTACGCATTCGCTTCGCGGGGGAATGCGATCGGAGTCAAGATTCATACGATGATCATTGCAGACCCAAGACCGGTTGCAGGAAGCCTTACGTTTCTGTCAGAATATTTACTGCTTCGATTATGTGCGAAGTTGTTGTTTTTTCTTTGATAAGTTGTGTTCATACAAGACATTTAATTTACGCACTCGCACTCGTATCGTGATTTTACGAATCACTTTGCCCATTAGGACGCATTCCTTGCAAACATTTTGAGACTTTATTGATCAAAGTGAGACTTTCAGTTTTTTTACAAGATTCATTTTGGTGAATGTGCGCAAGATCTTTGTGACATTATCCCTCTTTCCCCCTTCCACCACCGGACAAGCGACGTACTGAGAAGTACCACCCATACCTGGTCGGCATACCACCTTGTCGTACCAAAAGATTTGCTTCAAATTTTATTGTTAGCACAAGTAAGGAGTGGAACTCACTTCAGGCGTATGTTTTTTCAAACCAGTATAATCTTGGAGTCTTCAAGTCCAGAGTGAATAGGTTCTTTCTAGGCAAGCGTGCTCCATCTTCGATCACACCTTCGCTTATCATCAGGCGAGGAAGTGATTGAATACGAGTGAGTGCACAAACGCCATATACTCATATTATATTTTTTGTGTTTTTAATCCTTAAACTCTTAATTTCTTGTTCCTTGACAGAATGACTCTACTGTCGTATATGTAAGTTTTCATGAGTCACTGAGGTAATTGTGAGAGATTTAGAACCCATACTGCAAATAGATGACGTATTGTTGCTCCCTATAAGGCGGCAGGCACTGGTGTCTCGTTTCAAATTTGCATGCCGTATCACTTTACTCGTATCATATACCGTATCTTCATACTATCCATCATCATCATATCACTCAACGGACGTCCACTGCTGAACATAGGCCTCAACTATAGATTTCCAGAGCAACGGATCTTGTGCGGCCTGCCTGCATCCAAAGGTTCATAGCAACTTTTATCAGGTCTTTTTTTTATTTTTATATATGTATATAAAAAATATACGCTTAAAAATATACGGCTTGCGTTTGACCACGATCTCGCCTGATGGTAAGCGATGATGCAGTCTACGATGGTACACGCTTGCCTAGAAGAAACCTCTAGGTCTTCTTTCCATAGTATGGGCTATGGGGGGGTCTGTCCTGCGCTGCGCTTTCCACTACGTGTTCTCCTCTCGAGAACCTTACTGTCCTAACGGTGGCCTTCCGTTCTTCGAACTCCATACCATACTTATCGTACTATACAACCTGTTTTGTTATGTACGGAAACACGAGTAGGGCTGATGGTGGTATACCGTACCAGAGGCCCAATTCTGCTAATTTATAAGAAAAAAGATTACGGAGCCACACCATTATTTAACGATTATGATTGTTGTTCCTGTCATGCTTTTCCTTTTGTTTCCTCGATGAGTAAATTTCTGTTTTTCTGTGCTCACATAAGTTACGTTTCAAGTCAGATAAAATTGTTATTTTAGTTAAGAGTTGACTATACCTCAGCCCAAACTCGAATTTCACCCCCGCTTCTCCGCGCGCCGCTGCACGTCCTATCTCGCCGTGGTTCATATGTTTGCCGGTTTTTTTTATCATTCAGTCCCTTCATTATCTTGTTCTGTTTATTTCTCATTACTGCGTCTTTACAAAAACCAACTAAATATAAATTCTACCTAAGAATTACGTGTTCGTTTGGAGCGACAAGCGTCACGGGTACCCCGTCTGAAAGCCGAGGCCACACTGAATCGCGAAACGGGCTTCTGAGCAAATGGTTTCATTAGTGCAAAACTTAGATATTTTCATTTTATGGTAAAATAAAAAGGTATTTAGAAAATTTAAAGCACAGGTGCCCTTATTTATGTTTTGTAGAATTACTGTATAAAGTTTTAAGATCTAAATTGTAGTATTCATCGCATAAGAACGGTTTTAAGATAAATTTGGAGTCTTCTTTGGAATTTTTTTCTATCGAGATAATTTTACGGAATCGTGTTTTCACAACACAGGCGTTCTAGCACGTATCCTTAACTATAACATATATGAATTACAGATTGAAAGCACACAATTTGTTGAACAAAACATTGTTTCTCAATAAGCGATTTAACGTCTCCCCAGGTGCGCCCTTAAGTTATATTTTTTTGCTTGTAATGTGTAATGTGTGCCTTATAAAATAAAATAAATAAATAAGCTGACAAATTTTCAATGGTGCTGTCATAGCAACGGCGGCGGTCATTGAATATCAAAAGTAGTGATTTTGCGACGATACCATTGTCATAGAAGTAGTCCCCCGGGGTGGGCAATACGTCGACCGCGAAGGCAAGTCACAGAAGACACAGAAGCAAAATATACCAAAAGTGGTGATTTTGCGACGATACCATTGTCATAGAATTAGTCCCCCGGGGTGGGCAATACGTCGACCGCGAAGGCAAGTCACAGAAGACACAGAAGCAAAATATACCAAAAGTGGTGATTTTGCGACGATACCATTGTCATAGAATTAGTCCCCTGGGGTGGGCAATACGTCGACCGCGAAGGCAAGTCATAGAAGACACAGAAGCGAAATATACCTAAAGTGGTGATTTTGCGACGATACCATTGTCATAGAATTAGTCCCCTGGGGCGGGCAATACGTCGACCGCGAAGGCAAGTCACAGAAGACACAGAAGCGAAATATACCAAAAGTGGTGATTTTGCGACGATACCATTGTCATAGAATTAGTCCCCTGGGGTGGGTAATACGTCGACCGCGAATGCAAGACACAGAAGCGAAATAATAAATAAATATTATAAATAAATTAATATTGCTGGACATTTCACATAGCGCTATCTAGCCCCAAACTAAGTAGAGCTTGTACTATGGGAACCAGATAACTTATACAATACTTATATACTTTTTTTTTGTAAATACATATAGAAAAACAACCAGACCCGGAACAAATATCTATAGATCATGCAAACATTTGTTCCGCGGTGGGAATCGAACCCACTACCTCCTGCGTCTCAGCCGGCTGTTCGCCACGAGGTCGTCGAATATATCAAAATTGAATCTTTTCTTGCATACAGATAGAAGGTGGCTGAACCTTGTTGCTTTTTTGAAAATAATATTTTTCAAACTTTCGTGATCACTGTACAAGTGTACATAATTATTGACGAGTATTTAACGCTCTTTCGGACCGGGAAAACGGTTCTTAGAAAATATTACGGATTTTGAAACTACCTTTTAACGAGTACACTTTTTATTTTAGCTGTTTCTGACGGTAGACCGCTATTTTGAATCATAATAGACTGCATACCTCAAAAGATTGGGCACCCCTGCACTATACTCTTGAATGGACAACATGGGATAGTTGCAATGGAACTAATTAGAACAATGCTATTTGTACAGTCCCCCGATTATGTATCTTGAAATCACCCGGTAACTAATGGAGTTCACACACTTCAAAGATTTCTTTGCGCAAGCCGAGTTTTAACAAATTCTTCCCACAGAGGCTTGCGCAAAGAAATCTTTGACTTGTGGCCAATAATGTTTGTAGAAGTAAATTAAAGCTGTTATTATACTCTTATTACTCGTGCGCGATAACTTGGGACCTGCTAGGAATGCGACTCCCAGACCGCTTCCCCTGCACTTCCCCGATGGCGCCCGTATTGTACCGTTCGCATCACTATTTTTTACTAGGGTTTTTAGTCTCGTACTGGCCTACGTCACGTAACGACGCGCTCTGGAATTCTTTTAGTTTTCGTTTGTGTTATTGTTTTGTTGTTGTAGTTTTTGTTGTTATAGTTTGTGTCATTGTTTTGTTGTTGTAGTTTTTGTTGTGACATGATGACCTCTTACAAGAGACGAATGAATCGCAATTAATTGTAAATTTATCGGATACCTCCTCGTCAAGTGATTATAGTGAGACTGAGGACGAAGAACAACCTCTAGAAGGCATAAATCCACTAAGTAGTGACGAAGATGAGATAATGTAAATAATAGATAAAATAAATGTATAAACTTAAACATTGTAATTTTATTATATTCAAATAGTGTAAAAAAGATTAGATAAAAAGCAGCGTCCTCCCTGAGTAACATAATAAATTAGGTTAAAAAAAACAAAGACGAAGCCGCGGGCAGCTGCTTGTTATGTTCGCTTTTTTGCGGGCGGTACAAACGCGCCAATATGACGTCACCGCGCTCAGGTCCCAACTTATCGCGCACGGGTAATACTATCCTGAACTGTATTTTATGCTTAATAGCAGAAGGGTGACTTGCGGTAAGAATTAAATAAGCTTAAACTTTGCACACTTAAATATATTTGCTCACTTTTACTTAAAAAACTTACGTGATTTATTTTAAGCGAAGCGAGATCTCTAATGGCGGGTTCCTACATCAATCGCTAATCGACTACGCCTCGTATCTCCTTGAAAAAGTGTCAAACTAGTGTCAAACTTTTGACAGGTTTTCAAGGAGAAACGAGTCGTAGCTGGTAACCGACGGATATAGGAACCCGCCAATCAACTTGGGCAAATCGGCGTTGTATGTTTGTTTGTCCGAGGATAACTTTCGAAGCATTTATCCGATCATCGTGAAATTTGGTATATAAGTAGGTAGTGATGGCACAATTTTGGTGTGACTAAATAAGCTAAAAATGTAGGGAGGTTGTTGAGATATTGGGGTTCAAGAGGGGTAAAAAAAAAACCAAAATTGGACTTTTCGGTCAAGTGGAACGTCTAATAAAAGGTATTTCTGAGTGCATTTCGACCCTGTTTTTTTTTAGTTTAAACTTTGTAGTTTTTAAGTTATTAATAATAAAAAATGAACTTTTACGAAATTCACAGGGTACACCAGTCACCACACAGTGCTGAAATTTGGTATGCGTGTAGCTTTAGTGACATAAATATAAGGAAATGTCTGAAATCTAGAATAACTGCAATTTGTACCTCAAAAAACATAACCATTTACATGAACCCCCGTTACCTGTAATTTGATTGAAACTGTAGGTCAAGTTAAATGGTTCTGTATTTCGTGGCACTATTTATTAGATAGGCAAAGATTAGGTACAAATAATATTTTTTTGTTTGGGAGACTCGCGAAATCTCGGTTCGGCCGAATAACTTACATATTATGTTACGTATTAAGAAACGGTACGTGATACATCCCGTATATACATACATATAATAATTATATTTGCTGATGCTTTTTAGGGTTCCGTAACCAAAGGGTAAAACGGCACCCTATTGCTGAGGCTCCGCTGTCTGTCTGTCTGTTTGTCTGTCTGTCTGTCTGTCCGTCTGTCCATCTGTCTGAACTGCGATAGTTAGTCCGTTGAAATTTTCACAGATGATGTATTTCTGTTGCCGCTATAACAAAAAATACTAAAAACAGAATAAAATAAATATTTAAAGAGGGCTCCCATACAACAAACGTGATTTTTTGGCTCGTTTTAGCTCGATATTGATAACGGCAATAGGTAGAGGCTTGAAATATTCACAGAATATTTAGTTATACATATATTCACTTTAAAAATAAATAATTAAATTAAAATAAAACAAACATTTAAGGGGGGCTCCCATACAACAAACGTGATTTTTTTTCCGTTTTTATAGATAATGGTACGGAACCCTTTGTGCGCAAGTCCGACTCGCACTTGGCCGGTTTTATTTTAATATTAATCGTAATGTAAGTAATGTAACACATACTAATAAAATAAATACACATAAAAAACCTTAGACGGTTTGTCCTACCTAAGTGTAACACAAAGTATTCCTCTACTATTTGCATGTAAGAAATTATCCACTATTTCTTCTGCTTTTACTTACTTATTTGTGTAATGTTTTAAAATGGCTTCCCATTCGTCGTCGACGTGATCTTCATGTTGTAACTTTTCTCTTCAACACTCTTTTCAATCCTTTAACTCCTTCTTACCTCCGTGAGCGCTTCGATTTTCTTGTCCTACCGGAGATGACTTGTAGGTCATCTAAGTCCCTCCTTCTCAAAACCCCTCCTCATTCCTCCAGTCGCTATGGCGGTTCCTTCACTGTCCATGGAGTCAACCTGTGGAATTCTCTACCACACTCTATCCGCGCAAGTCCATCACTAAGCACTTTTAAGCTTATAGTCAAAGAGCATTACCTGTCCTTGTAACCTTTTAGGTTATTTATTATGTATAAGTAGGTATATTATTTATATTTTGTATAATATATTCTGTTTATCTCTAATGTAGGTATAGTATATAGGTATTATTATTATTTTTTAATATGGTTAAGTGTAGTATTTATTATAGTATATGCTATATATTAGTATTCTACTCCAATGTCATTCTCTGTGCACGTACCCACCACTATAATCAAATATCACTATCTTCAAAGGTTTGCTGGAAGAAAACTCTTATTAGCATTAAGCTCGCCTTTGTACATGTCCATTTTGTAAGCTATTTTTATCTGTAAATCTATTTGTGTACAATAAAGAATAAAGAAATATTAGAGTATTTTTTCAATCTGATCACGTGTTGGGTGTCCGTCCGGTCATTGTATCCGCTGTTCGCTGTCAAACTTTTGGACAATCGATACGTATTTTTCGTTTTGGAAATGACCTCACTCATCATTCTGATGGATGTCCAATTAAATACATATTGTCATGTGTGGTTGGAGTTGGGTCAGCATCTGTCATACCCTTCATCAAATAAAGTGTTAATTTGTGGTTCATTCGAAATTTAAGCTTATTTTATTCAGACTGATTAGACATTTGGCCGTACTCTTTATTCTTTACTAGTTGACCCGCCGAACTTCGTACCGCCTTGACATGCATATAACGCGGGCTGTCAATATACGTCACCCTGGTATAATTGTCAATTGTTGTCTCTGGCCATCATTTTACAACCATACTTAACCATAGACAAAATTACGTTTAGCTGTCATTTGTGTTTTGTTATTTCATGCCAGATGCGTTTTTGTTATACCACGTTTTATAGTGACTTGTATTCTCTTTGACGTTTTATGTCACGTCACATGGGAATGCGGTCGAACGGGATAAAAAGTATCCTATGTCCCTCTCCTGGTTCTAAGCTACCTCCCCGCCAATTTTCAGCCAAATCGGTTCAGCCGTTCTTGAGTTATAATTAGTGTAACTAACACGACTTTCTTTTATATATATAAAGAATGTACAAAAGAAAATATATTAAAACAGCAAAGAAATAGAGGGCATGTACAAAGGCGAGCTTAACCGAGTTTTGAACGGGCTCGAGGAAGTGGGCACCACCGCCTTACCTTTATCTGCCGCCAAATAGCAGTACTTGTGCTGCTGTGTTCCGGTTAGATGGTAATAATGGTATGTTCCTGTAATTACTGGCACATAGGCATAACAGCTAAGTCCTATAGTATGGCAACGTATGCACATAGAGATCATGACAACATAATAGCTTGTTTTGAATTCTATGTGGATATCCATGGGCTGCAGTAGCCATTTAACATCTGGTGGACTGCATGCTCGTTTGTTATAATAAATTGTAAAAATAAAAGGAAAAAAAAAAGTTTTCTTCCGTAATTAATTTTTTTTGTTAAATTTTAGCATTCGCTTCACCTTCTCCATATAAACTTACTAAATACTTACCAAAACTTAACAAATTTCACTCTTCCGTCCTTTGTACCGCTTCTAAAGGGGTAAAAAGTGTTCATTCCATAAAAGATCTTTAGCTTTTCTAAGAGTAGGTGAAAAATAGTGATGTATTTTTCTCCTATACACATGGAAAAAAATATCTTGTATCTTGGTTATCCATATGCAGTAGAATATTTGTATATTTTGACTTCAGATATCTTGTTTTATTTTGTGTACCAATTTACTTAGCTAGCCAGAAGGCCACCAAGCCCACCATCTGTTATTGTGTTTCCTTACGTATGTCGTGTCAGTCAAGGAAAAAAGTAGCCTATGTCCAATCCTGGTCATAATCTTTCTATGTATCAAGTTTCATCGAAATCGGTTAAGCCGTTTAGTCGTGAAAACGTAACAAACAGACAGAGTTACTTTCGAATTTATAATTGATCGAGTGAAGCGAGATCTCTAAATCAACTTGGGCAAATCGGCGTTGTATGTATAGTATTTTTGACCTAGGATAACTTTCGCAACGTTGATCCGATCATCGTGAAAATTAATACATAGGTAGTTAGTGATGGCAAAATTTTAGTGTGACTAAATGAGCTAAAAATTTTGGGGGGTTGTTGAGATATTGGGGTTCAAAAAGGGTGAAAAAAAAAAATGAAAATGCGGCTAACTGGTCAAATGGGACGTCAAATGAAAGGTATTCATTGGTGCATTTAGACTCCGTTTTTATTTTTCGTAAATTTTTTATAGTTTTTGAGTTATTAGCCATAATAAAAACTCAACTTTGACAAAGTTCACAGGGTACACCAGTGACACCACAGTGCTGTAATTTAGTATGCGTGTAGCAATGTAGTCTGAAAGTCTGAAATCCAGAATAACTGCAGTTTGTACCCCAAAAAAGCGTAACCACATTACATGAACTCCCGTTACCTGTAATTTGAATGAAACTGTAGGTCAAGTAAGTCGGTTATTTATTTCGTGACACTATTTTGTAGTCAAAGATTACAAATAATATTTTTTTGTTTTAATCGGAGACTCGCGAGATATCAGTTCGGTTCGGGGCGAACAACTAATATTAGTATAGATCTACATAGATAGATAACTCTTTAACTCTCACACAAACAGAAATAATACAATAATAAGTACTAGTAATAGTAAAATAAAAGTAATAGAATGGGCGCTGAAAGCGATCTCTTTCAGGCAACCTGTGGATGGTGCGAAATGTACGAAGATATAACGGAGATGCTATGCTATGATGAGCTATGAGTGATAGCTCTATAGAGCTATAAAAACCAAAGGATGGAAGGAAAACTTTTCTATTTACCCTCCGTCGTCCGAGACACGTTCTCGGAGACCCGGATGACGAAATCACTTCCGCTAATGCGGAAGAGTCATCCTCATTAGACAGAGCAAACACTCCACAAATACACCGACCTTGCCGGCGAGGTCGACGAGTCCCTTCAGTCGCCGCCTATACGAGGTACAAGCACGTACCCGGGCGTTTCTCTCCTATCCCCGTCCCGGCAACAGCCCAAGCCGAGGTTCGTACCTAAGTGGTGCCCTTGCGCTAGTTGCCTCATCAAAAATAAAATTACAGGGCTGAGCGCCTTCTGCGCTCGCCAAAAGCTCGGTTAAGCTGCAACGGCCTCAGAGGCCAACAGCGAGATTAGTCCATTCGAAAAAAAAAAAACTTTTCTAATGTGCCTTCTACAAAGGTACGAGCAAGCACTCGTAATCTCCATTGTTCCCGCGCAGCTGCTATCGATCGATGGTGTGCTTTGCACGCTACACATTCTGAATTAACTAGGCCACTACTGTATGCACCTTTGTACCTCTACCTACTTGTATTTTGAAATGGAATTCTGTGGAGTTGTTCAGACTGGCCATGCGGTGTTGTTTTTAGGGGGGTTAATACTATAGGTAGCAAACAAGCATACGGCCCATCTGATGGTAAGCGGTTACCGTAGCCTAAGGACGGTATCGCATATTGTCGACCCTTTAAACATTTTAAAACGCCCTTTTTGAAGAACCCCATACTGTAGTCACTGGGGATAACCTCGGCAGGGAAACCATTCCACAAGCGAAGTGTTCGCGGGAGGAAATCCCTTTGGAACCTCACGGTGCGCGACCACATCTTCTCCAAGGTGTGTGGATAAAACAAAACAATTACCTACATAAGTACCTACAACGTAAATCAATGTTATATAATTGGCGGTCTTATCGCTAAGAAGCGATAAGTATTTGCCAGATAACCTTTGAATGGAATGGACTGTGAGGATATTACCTGGGACTTATACTAGATGCAAGGGATCCATACCTCAGAAGGAAAAAAGGAACCGGTTGTCTGTCTGTCTGTCTGTCAAGATCCTTTTTCTTAGGAACTCGTGGAGGTATCAAGTTGAACTAGCTTTCTATTAAAAAAACCGGACAAGCTCGAGTTTGAATCGTTCCGTATTTTTTTATGTGATATTATTGATAGAGCGGAGCGAGATCTCTAAATCAACTTGGGCAAATCGGCGTTGTATGTATGTATGTTTATTTGTCCGAGGATAACTTTCGAAGCGTTTATCCGATCATCGTGTAATTTGGTATATAGGAAGGTAGTGTAGTGATGTAGCAATTTTGGTGTGACTAAATGAGGTAAAAATGTGGGAGTTGCCGAGATAATGGGGTTCAAGAGGAGTAAAAAAAATCGAATATTGTAATATCCGGTCAAGTGGCACGTCTAATAAAGGTCTTTGTGAGTACATTTCGACCCCGTTTTTAGTTTTAGTTTAAACCTTGTAGTTTTTAAGTTATTACTCATAATAAAAACTGAACTTTAACAAAATTCACAGGGTACTTACACCCACTGACCCTACAGTGCTGAAATTTATTATGCGTGTAGCTTTAGTGACACAAGTATAGGCAAAAGTCAGAAGTCCAGAATAACTGCAATTTTTTACACAAAAAAATGAACTCCCGTTACTTGTAATTTGAATGAAACTGTAGGTCAAGTTAGTTGGTTATGTATTTCGTAGCACTATTTTGATAGTCAAAGATTACAAATAATATTGTTTTTGTTTTTATGGGAGACTCGCGAGATCTCAGTTCGGGGCGAACCACTAGATATATTCGTAACTATCAAAATAACCTTTCTCGGATTTTTTCCTTGATCTATAACACCAATCTTCTTGCATCGGGGTTTAAAAATACAATATTCCTATAGCTCTTGGCATTTTCCAATACAATTTTCTTGTCATTATAAAACGCTAGCTGACCAATCCGCAGCTTCGCACGCGTAATTTTTCAATAAAACTCACCATCCTTCTGCGCAGTTGAGTAAAAAGTAGCCTATGTCACCCGGGGATAGTGTAGCTTCCCAACAGTGAAAGAATTTTTTAAATCGGTCCAGTAGTTTCGGAGCCTATTCAATACAAACAAACAAATCTTTCCTCTTTTTAATATTAGTATATATGAAGTACATCAAAGAGATCAACGGAACCAAATCCAGTAGTGATGTCTCACTCTGGCTTAAAAATAAACAAGCTTAACTAGTCACTACTAGCCGCTAGTGACTAAGCCTTATCCTTACTCACTACTTGTGCTAAGTATATCTTAAGCATGTCTTTACTCATATCTCTCGTTTAGCTCCCCGCTCGTTATTTTGTTCCAAACATACTTCCGTCCGCGGCTTTGCGCGCGTGGTTTTTCAATAATTGATACACGACTACACGACATCTTTCTTTCATATCTATCTATCTATCCAGCCTCTAACCCCCACTGTTGGGTATAGGCCTCCTCTCTATACTTTTAAAAATGAGGTCTGCAAACTATACTTAGCGGTTTCTTTAGAGTAAACATTGTATTTCCTTTCGATATTTATTGTAAAAGTATATGTATATATTTTATATTTATTTATGTAAGTATATGTAGGTATAATTTAGGTTTAGGTATTTATTTATTTTTATCCTACATAAATAGGTATTTATTATAACACCGCCTTCTACACGTCTTTTCAATCCAGTCCATCCAAAGGTTGCCTGGAAGAGATCGCTTTGAGCGATAAGGCCGCCCATTGTACCACCGTGTATTAGTTTTTATGTTTTTTAGGTTAAGTTATTTTGATTTGGTGTAACAATAAAGAATTATCTCTCTCTCTTTCTCTATGTCGCCAGTCCAATCGGTCTTGAGCAAGTCTCATCCATTGCTGTCCAACTTCTGTTACGAAATCGTCAGACCATCGGGCCGGTGCCTTGCGGTCGACGCCCATCTCTTGGCCATCATTATGTGACTGGCTTGGTCCATCTGTTGTCATTCCGCCTAGCCAAGTGTCCTGCCCATCTCCACTTAAGCCTCGCGATTCGTATACCATATCTATACATATCCTATTTTATTTTAAGTAGTAGATGAGTTTCTTGTGAAAGGGCTCACCTGGGGAAGTACTTTTCTGCCGCTAAGCAGCATTGCTGTGTTTCGGTTGGAAGGGTATGGTTGCCGGTGAAGTTACAGGCACGTGAGGCTTTACACCTGTATGCTTCAAGTAAATGGACGCAGGTAACGCACCATAGGAACACGTCCTACGAGGCATTACTTTGTTATAGTCGATGGTTACCACTTAACATCAGGTTGGCCATATGGTGGCTTCATCACCAGGTCGTAAAAAAAATGGGGTATAATTTACATGGTCACGGCCGTGCGTGGTACATGAATACGTGTACGTAACAGGTCATATTTTCTATACAAAATATAATGGGTGTATTGGATGGATGCCATTAGGGAGAGGACGTCGTAACGGCATACGAGTCGGTCTCACCAAGGCGCGCCAATACACGTTTTACATCATTATTTGCTGCACTGATAATCTATGAGAAAGGCCTATGTTCAACAGTGGATGGGACGTCCTTTTTTATATTATACTTATATGGCAAACGAGCATGCAGTCCACCAGATGTTAAGTGTCTACTGCAGCCCATGGATATATAGAATTCAAAACAAGCTATTATGTTGTCTTGATCTCTATGTGGATACGTTGTCATACTATAGGACTTCGCTGTTATGCCTATGTGCCAGTAATTACAGTAACATACCAGCACAAGTACTGCTATTTGGCGGCAGATAAAGGTAAGGCGGTGGTGCCCACTTCCTCGAGCCCGTTCACAAAAGCTCTACCACCAGTAAAATTCCTTTGTCTGATGTTTCTAACGATATGTATTAGCCAAGTCTTTGATCAGTGTGTGTTACCAGTAAATAAATAAATAAATATTGCTGAACATTTCACACTGCGATATCTAGCCCCAAACTAAGCACAGCTTGTACTATGGGAACCAGATAACTGATAGAATACTTATATACTTTTTTTTTGTAAATAGATACTTATAAACAGAAAAACAACCAGACCCGGAACAAATATCTGTAGATCATGGAAACGTCTTAGCCCGCTATTTGCCCACTGCGCCACGTAGGTCGAGTATCATGGAGTATGATATAGACACGTCGTCTTTCACTATGGGCCTCATAAGAAGGCTCGCGGTCGCTCAGCGTGCTATGGAGAGGGCTGTCCAAGGGTTATGCTTGGTGTTTCTCTACGAGATCCAATCAGACATGAGGAGATTCCTAGACGTTGGGGCATAAAGGTTCTCGAGAGGAAAGCGCAGTGTAGAACGCCCCCATTAGATGGAAAGACGATCTGATAAAGGTGCTGGGAGCCATTGACGACCTCCGTGGCGCAGTAGGCGAATAGCCGGCTGAGACGCAGGAGGTAGCGGGTTCGATTCCCGCCGTGGAACAAATGTTTGCATTACAGATATTTGTTCCGGGTCTGGATGTTTTTCTATATATTATAAGTATGTATTTACAAAAAAAAGTATATAAGTGTATTCTATCAGTTATCTGGTTCCTTATAATACAAGCTTTGCTTAGTTTGGGGCTAGATAGCGCTGTGATAAATGTCCAGCAATATTTTTTTATTTATTGGGCCGTGCAAGATCTGTCGCTCTGGAAAGCTATGGAGTTCAGCAGTGGACGTTCTTTGGATGATGTATACTTAGCGAGGCTGGACGATTCTACCTTCACTGGGCTTGCTTGTTGATGTTACTCTAAATAAATCTAGTTAGCTTCTGAGAACGCGACTTGCTTTTACTATCGCTTGCAGCGCCGCCTGATCACGTATACCTTCAGAATCATGCTTACGGGTTTCGATCGCCCGTTACTCGAAATTGTTCACACCGGTCCACATTTTGACATGTTTATAACTGACATAAAAAAGAGGGGGGTTTTCAATTCGTCGTCATATTTTTTTTATGTTATATGATAATTCTTTCCCTCATTGTCCGAGTTTAATGATTCTTTTTTTTTTGTTAGAAAGGGTGTGCCGCAGCGGTGGTCAAGATCTGATTATGGGATCCATCAGAAAATCATCGAACTCTTTAATTTGTAAATAAATTACTTATTTTTTTTTTAATGTTATTTGTGGGGAAACAGGCTTACGGCCCGGTAAGCCTGATGGTAAGCGGTCACCGTTGCCTATTGACACCGGTAACACCCGGGGTATTGTCGATGCGTTCCCTACACTGTAGAAACCTTTTTACATTTCTCTTGAAGCGTGCCATGTCGTAGCCTAATGGGAAAACCTCAGATGGTAGCTCATTCCACATCTCGCAAGTATGGGGTAGATTAGATCGCGTGAAGCGTGTGGTGCGTGATACCCAAGTGTCGATGATATGTGGATGAGCTTTATTACTTGATAAAAAAGTGCTCATACAAAAAATACAAAAAAAACAGGTTCTCAATTTTTAATTTGCTTGCATTTCTAGCGCAGATGCTCAAGCGCAGTCAGCTCGTCCCGGTAACGATAAGCACTTTTGAGATAATACGAAGACATACGTTATAGTACTCACTACGATTTATTCTGTGATCGTACGTGTTATATCTGAGGGTAAGTACAGGAAGTGCCTTCCACCGCACGTGCTCAAAGCACGATAATCGACCTTATTCCTTAAACGGTAATAACTAGATTCAGTGAAATGAATCATTAATACGAGATTTGGTTGGAGGAAAATCGATCGTGTGTTGTTGTGATAAGGTTGAGAAACACATGGGGAGGCGATGAGACGTTGTGCTTCTGAATGTGCAGGCGCCACGGGAGCTACTCAGAAAGGAGCTGTCGCGCAGCTGTCGATGTCGTTTCATTTATTGACCGACTTCATAAAAAGGAGGAGGTTCTCAATTCGTCGGAATATTTTTTTTGTTTGCTCCCCGATTACTCGAAGACGCCTGGACCGATTCGAGAAATTATTATTTGTTACATCTGGCAGGCCGGCTGGAGACGACCAGCAGGCGCGGATCTGACACACGTACGTGGCTGCGATGCGACTTGTAGGTACCGTTATTCTTGTCGATTATTTTTTGAGTTTGTCAATACGGCTCAACTCACTTGCTTAACTCACTTTACCTATTTATTCGTATTATTTACTGTTAATACTTTAGTTATTTGTCATTAGTTTTGTGTTATTTAGTTATTTACTGGCATTCGAGCAGCTGGTAGTGGGTATAATGTAGGTACCCACTACTCACTACACATTTATTCTGTTATTTCACTGTTTATTCATATACTACTGTTTGTAACATTATTTATATTGTTCACTTCTTTAATTAATCTGTGGATCATGTCGTGGGTCATGCATTTATTCATGTTACTATTAGCACTATGTTCTACTTCTTAATGTATGACTGTTTATCTTCCCAAATAAATAAAATAAAATAAAATAAAAGGGTATATTTCCCAGTCGGTCCCATTGGCAGTCAGGATCTGATTATGGGATCCCAAAAAAATTGAGGGATCGCTCGAAATTGATCAAATTTTATAGGGACGCATAATGTGTTTATAGATTTTCTATAAAAAAAATATTCTAAAGTCGGTTATATTTTTTTTAAAAAGTTACTTGTTTAGTTTTGTCATTTGCAAAGAAAACAACGATATTTATTTTCTACTATACACACTGGGAGTTCCTTTGTTCGGTGTAGGAAAGATTCTGGATTGGACAGTAAAGCCAATGAATTACGTATGAGCTGGTAGCCCAAATGTTAAAATCTAAAAATAGCAATCTTCTTCAGCATAAGTAATTAGGTACAGAATCAAACCACGGACGACTTCAAACTAATGCTTTTCCTTTTAGTTTTCAGATCTTTCTAGTCTTAGAATTATCTTCTTCTAATTTTTTTATCAAGCACTAACTGACCTGCCTCCGGCTTCGCCCGCGTAGTTTTTCTATAAAAACATTACCCTCCTTCTGCGCAGTCGGGTAAAAAGTAGCCTATATCACTCAAGGTGAAAGTAGCTTTCCAATGGTGAAAGAATTTTTACAAGTGTATTCTGCCTGTCCTAACCTACGGTACCCAGTCTTGGTCACTGACTGAATCTCAAAAGTCCAAGCTCGGGGTTTGCCAAAGAGCGATGGAGCGCAGCATTTTAGGTGTCAAAAGAATAGACAGGATTCGGTACACCACGCTGTGCTCAAAGACTGGCATCGCTGACGTCAGTAATCGGTATCAAGGCTGCCAAGTTAAATTGGGATTGGGCGGGTCATGTCTCCTGTATGCCAGCAAATAGGTGTGCTAAGGTCGGATGGATGGATGCCTGTGGATGGAAAGCGACGCCGTGGAAGGTCTAAGAAGCGTTGGCGAGGTGATTTGGACGCTTTTTGTAGGGACTGGTGGAATTTGGTGCAGGATCGAGATATTGGAGAGATGAAGGGGAGGCCTTTGCCCAGCAGTGGGACAGTATAGGCTAGATAAAAAAAAATCATTTAACCAATTTTTCTACTGATGGTAAGTGAACGTGTGGTCTAAGTATTCTCTTAAAAAAGTTAGATTTGACTTGGTCTTTGTTCCTATTGTACGTACTGCTATTTCCTATCCTATCTAAATTGGACTATTAACAGGACGGTACTGAATGTAGGAGCCGGCGGAAGATCAGCGCGCTGCGTACTCGTATTTACTAGTGCGTGGCGCATAATGCTGAGCCGGATCCTAGTTTGCGGACGCTCATAACCTGGACGTACTAACTGCCTATGTATATTTTATTTTTTCTATTTGTGTTTGTTATATTGCTACTCCTACTGTCGTATTATTTTTGTTACTGTGTATGTCTTTGTTTTGTTGTGTCTGCAAATAAATGTATTTTCTTTCTTTCTATCGGTTTTCAACCAAATTGTGGAGCTATACATGTTGCAGTTACAACTCTTAATATAGTTACGTCTTAGCGACAGCTAAACGACACACTTTTGTGGTAGGGCCTGCGCACGCGCATGAGTCACGCACCGGTTCGCGATCGCGAGTCGTTTTTGTGCTGACAGGAAGCTCGGAACAGTCGGACGTCCGAGTAGCTCTCACTCTATTATTATTGCTCTTCGATCGTGTTTATTGAAGCATGTTTGCGTGATCTATGGCATTTAAAATGCTCATCAATTCTTAGGAGGTTCATGTTCAGACCATGCAGGATTTTTTTATGCGTGAACAACGCGTTTTTACCCCATTCAAAATGGTTAAGTCGCCCTCTTTCCCAACAAGGGCCCATCTCACTACCTTGTCCGACTGTCTCTGTCACTCCATGTGAAAATACGCGCAGTGCGAGGACTATTTCGAGGCACGAGAATCGAGAACCTAATAACAATATATAAAACTAGTTGTATGCCCGCTACTTCGTTCGCAATTTTCCAATTGGTCCAATTGGGTCCAATTATGTTTTCAAACCATACAGGAACCCATTGAAATATACACATAAAATTTCATCCAAATCGATCCAGCCGTTTAGGAGGAGTTAGGTGACAAACACACTTACAGAACAATTATACAGCTAGTGCGTTGTTGTGGGGCTAGCTGGTCGTGCGTGTGTTTTATTTTAGTTCTTGTTGACTCTCTCCGGCTTCACAGTTAATAGGTACGCGTTATTATTATTATTATATTTTAATGTTATTTATTTTTATCCATAGTATATTTAATTGTATTTAGTTGCACACTGCTTAGTTAGTGGGCGGATATCCGTGTTCTACTCAAAGAGGCTCTTAACGGAAGACCAGCGCTGGGTAGCCAGTGCAACCCAGCACACGCTGAGTTAGAGCCTTTTTGTGACACATGCAGTGAGTACGATGAGACACACACACTGCAATATTTTGCATTTTTATTTAATTTTAATCTTATAATTATTGTTTCTTTGTTCGTTTTGTTATGCCTCCAGTGTGTGTTTGTTCTGTTGTACTATTGGTGTTGTTCACAAATAAATGTTTTTGATTTGATTAGATTTATATATATGTACCTATGAAGATTATCAAAAAGCAAAACTTTTGGCTAATGTGAAAATCGAATCTATATAAAAAAACTTTTTAACTTTGTGCGCACGGAGGAGATTTGGCAGTTCAAGTTTGATAAGGAGGGGCGACTCCTAAAATAATTTAATTTAAACCAAAACAATACTGTCCAATTTCGACCACGGTGTACTGGCGACTAGCACAACAATACTAGTATCGATAACTATGTCAAGTTTCACGATCTCATTTATAGTATTTTGAACCGATTTAAAAAAAAAGGAAGAGTTTCTCGATTCATTTGAATCTGATTTTTTTTCTCTGATTACTCGAAGACGCCTGGACCGATTCGAGAAACATTTTTAAAAAATGTATATTATTCCCAGGTGGTCCCATTGGCACCAAGTCAGGATCTGATAATGGGATCCCAAAAAAATCGAGGGCAACCCTCAACATTTTATAGGGACGCAATTCGGTTTTATGTTTTACCCCAGAACTCCGTCATTTCATTTCATTTATTCATAGCCTTTGACAAATTACATGTGCTTAGACAAGTCAGATCCACACTATTAAAATATGTCACATATTCACATAATCAACAGATACATAAGTAGGTACCTATGGTTAATAAATTTTATAAAAAAAAAAGAGTGAATCAGTTCTAAATAATAACAGCATATGATAAGGTCTGCAAAAGCATTGTCAGTTTGTAATTTATCTACCAATATGGAAAATTCTTTGTTTATTTAATAGGATATACTTTCATATAGGTATCATAAAAATTTAATCAAAATCATTTCAGTAGTTTGGTTGAGTCGGTTATATTTTTGTTAAAATGTTACTTGTTTGTGTACTACGGGTTTATTGTAAGTTTTGGACGTGATTTTGGAATTATTTTCCATCGAGAAAGTTCTAAGTTAACGTGTTTTTGCTTCTCTTATTATTTAGCTTAAATCCTTAGCTTTTTCATATATTTATAACAAAATAAATGTAGCAGTATTATTAATCAAAATTTAGGATCATATCACGATATCTCAGGTTGGAGTGTAGAATCCTTAACCCTTCTACACCACAACTTCAAGCATACATAATTATAGTATTTTTCAAACTTTCGCGATCACTGTACATAATTACTGATTAAAACGGGTATTTATCGCGTATGTACTTTTTTATTTGTTATCCCGCCGTTTCGACTGTGTTGCAATAACCGTGGTCACGGGCGGACTGGAGTACGTGGAGCTACCGTCGAGAAGTGATGACAGCTGCAGCAACTACTCACACTTAGTCTTCAGAATTAGAAATATCCTCGTTCATATTACGACACACTACACTACGAGTAACCGTATCTACGCACTGAGACGACCGATCACGACGCGCACACCTCGCAATCACCGGGTTCCAGGACGCAGAGAGTCTATAGCCATCTTCTCGATTGAAATTTGGAAATTTCTTGATTTCAATCGCTTCACGAAATATTCTCTTGTAATAAAAACCGAAACTTCGGGACAACAAATAAAAAAGGTACAAACGCGATAAATACCCGCTTTAATCAATAATTACATAATTATAACAAATAACTGAAGTACCTTAATTACAGAATGTACCTCACTAATCTCATTACATAACCATTACGTAACCCTGTACAAGTGCATTTAATTACACACGGTCCATTAATTGCCCAATGTCAGTTCATTACTAGTTATTGTTGTGAGTTTTATTTTCTATCGTGATACTTTCTATCATGATATTTTTTGTTTACCCGGATAGATCTTCGTTTGATCACAATATCACCAGACGGTAAGCGATGATGTGGTCTAAGATGAAGCACGAAGATCTAGAAGAAAACTATCCACTCTTACCTTTAGAGGTCCGGATTGTATTCTAAGATTGTATATAAGGGAATCGAGATTGTATCATTTTTTTTTGTTTTTTAATTGGAGGTCTCCTCATAGATACTGCTCTAAACCCAGGGAGCGGTATGTCGAACTCCTACCGGCTAAACCTCCGCTTTTTTTTTCGTATGGACTAATCTCGCTGTTGGCCTCTAAGGCCGTTGCAGCTTAACCGAACTTTTAGCGAGAGCAGATGGCGCTCAGCCCTGTAAGTTTTTGATGAAGGAACTAGCGCAAGGGCACCACTTAGGTACGAACATCGGCTCGGGCCGTTTGCTAGGATGGGGATAGGAGAGAAACGCCCGGGTACGTGCTTGTACCTCGTATAGGCGGCGACTGAAGGGCAGCTAAACCTCCGCGACGTTTCTCCTTTCGCTTTATACCGGGGACACGGGTACAGAGAACTTTCTTCCGCGAAGATGTATTTTGTATCTGCCGTAACTCTATAAGCTTATGTAAATTGTATTACCATCAAACTGGTTAAAAAACTGTGTAATCAAGTCCACTCAACAACATCCCAACATTTCTCCTAATAGGTCTAAGCGGATTACATTTTAATTTCCATCCGTCACTTCGAGGTATTTTAATTTTGCCGGCAATCCTGTCCTTGATATAGAGCTCGGGAATGCTGTCATTATTTCTTGGCATTGGAGAAGAAATGGCAGGATATGATACCCATAAACAGATGATTTGAGAACCTATTAAAAACTCAAATGAGTAAATCGACTGACGGCTAATACAAAAGATGTTAAAAATTATTACAGGGTAAGGTAATGAATGACTGACTAGTTCTTAATTTAAAAATAAAAAAAAATCGATGGTAGCCTATGTCACCTGGACCGTATTAACGAATTGATTGACACCTCATTCATCAAAATGGGATGAGTAGTTTAGGCGCTACGGTGGAATATACATCCGTATACTGCTAAAAACAGAACCCTTCCTTTTGGTTTTCCGTAGTGGGGTAAAAAGGTGACAAAGGCAGTGACCCAATGGCCGCTCAAGGGCTGTAGACTACCAGGCAGACCACCAGCCCGTTTGGTCAGATGATATTGTAAAAACAGTGGGATGTCACTGGATTCCTAGCGCAGGATCGGCTCTAATGGCGTGTGGGCCCAAACGACCACACTAGAATAATATTTTTTCGAAGGGTCACTGGCCCGGGCCCCGCTGTGGATGGATGTGGGCTGATTAGATTTATAAAGAGGTATGTAAGAATGAAACATGGTGTGCCGACAGACCCCACGTAATTTTATTTTTTTATTTTTATTAAAATGAATTTATTTTTAATGTAATCTAAGAAAAGCTGTCGAGTGGAGACCACACACTGGAAAGCGCAGAGTAGTACCTACGTCCCCCCACTAGATGGAAAGAAGACCTGATAAAGGTTGCTGGGAGCCGTTGGATGCAGCCCGCACAAGATTAATCAAAGCCAAAATCTTTTACTCATTAAAATCACAAGGTTCACTTTGAAACGTCAATTTTACTGCCGGTTCCTTCGTGACCAAGCCAGGAAAGAAAGGCAAGAAAACAAGGCTGGTAGTTTATTTAATGCTCTTCTTAGAATACATAACAATACAGTTAATAAATTACGTCTAAATTGTAACATTTTGAACGAGTTGGAGCAATTTTAATCCCAAGCTTCTCTATCATCTAACTAAATAATCCGATATTTTATAGTAGGCTTTTTTATAAAGATTTTGTTTAATTGCGTTTTTAAATTTGTTAATTGTCATTTTTTGTACATCACTTGGCAGTTTGTTATAAAAGCGAACACCTTGCCCTTTAAACGATTTACTAACTTTATGGAGTCTACAAGGGGCAACAGCGAGTTTATCTTTATTTCTAGTATTAAAATTATGATTATTACTATTTTTCTTAAACAAAATAATATTTTTGTGAACATACATCAGATTTTCATACATGTATTGACAAGGGAATGTCATAATATTTATTTCTTTAAACTTATATAACTAACTGGGGCACATATTATAAATTGCAAGAACAGCCCTCTTTTGCAGCACAAAAACAGTGTTTATATATGCAGCACTCCCACACAGCAGTATGACATAATGACATATGCTGTGGAAGTAGCTGAAGTAAACTAGTCTAGCTGTGTCTACGTCTATAAAAAGACGGATCTTTTTGACTGCGTATGCCGCAGAACTAAGTCTCTTCGACAACTTATCAATGTGAGGGCCCCATTGAAGCTTATTATCTAGGGTTATACATAAGAATATGGTAGTGTCCACAAGAGCCAACTCCTCGTCTTTGATTTTTATGTCTGCTTTAACTTGTGTAGGTCGGTTTAGAAGTCTATGGAGGAGGCCTATGTACAGCAGTGGATGATGATAAGGGTAGTAGAAAAAGCTCGTTGCTGTGACAATGTCGGTCAAAATGCCACTGCTTTGGAATAAAACTTGTGTTCCAGTTTGGTTTGAACTTGGCACGTACAGAGTACTTGTGTCGCCAAGCTGAAACTTGGTATGAACTCGGTAACCTTTAATTCAACGGTCAAAGGTCACAGCTTGGCACTTTTGGCAGTCAGCAACTAAGAGGTTAGCCTTGCATGTTTGTATAATGATATGGCGTTCCCATTGTTATTTGGTTCGGCCAAAATGGAGCCAATTTGTATGCTTCCGGAGCGATTTGCTTAAATTTAATTAATGTAAAAAAACTTTAACTAAAGATTAAAGAAAAATTAATTAATAAAGAAAATGTAAACTATTGATAGCCTCCTTAAGAAAATTAACTAGCAAGCATTGCCTGATATTGGATCATTCAAGATATTATATTTATCGATCCAAGAAGGGAAAGGGCTATGAATATCTTTGAAGCGGTGGAAAGTCGACTTATCTTGATAAACTGTGACCTTGGTTCTACAATAATAGTAGAAAGGTCCATTTCGTATGCATGTCTTTAAGATTTTCAAAATCAAATCGATTACCAAAACAGTGTTAGCCTTTTAATCCAATTAAGATATGAACAGTGAGTAAAAGAGCAGGGACATTTGCATAATCGATAGTTGACTTTATCGACTAATGTAGTGGACGAGGCGGCGCATATCCGCATCGACCATCAGTGACCCCTATTCAAGGATGACACGCGCCTCGCGGCCTTCGCGCCTGCATTTTGTGCAGTCAGTGCGCGGACCTCGATAAGCTAGTGCTGGGAATATGGATGATATCGATAAAAATATTTAATTTTGGTGATAAATAAAAAAAGCGGTCAAGTGCGAATCGGACTCGCCCATGAAGGGTTCCGTAGCAGCAAGTAACATAATATAAAAGTTGTTGTAGTTCGTTGTAACTTTTTTAATATTTGAGTTGATTGAATGAAAGGTAAATTTAATTTAAAAAGTATAATTTAATTTTAAAAGTTTACGATTTATGACGTATTAAAAACAAACTGCTTACTAGATCTCATTCAAACCAATTTTAGGTGGAAGTTTGCATAGTAATGTATATCATAATGCCGGAATGCGCATATCCTTTCCCTCCTTTACAGCATCCTTTTCATCCCTTCTACTCCGTCCTACCTCAAAGAACGCTTTGACTTTCTTCACCTTTCCAACTCTCGATCCTTACGTTCCTCTGAAACCCTTCAATTAAAAACTCCCCACCATACCTCAGTATTTTATAGTACCTCTTTTACTCAGCAGGCTACCAGACTCTGGAATGCCCTACCTGTCTCAATTCGTCATGCAAAATCTCTCCCTATCTTTAAAAACATGGTCAGACAACACTTTCTGTCATCCATTGCTCACTAGGCCATTTATTTATTTATACATTTTTATAATTTATGTATGTAGGTATGACAATATATATATATATATATATATATATATATATATATATATATATATATATGTATTTTATGTATCTTAATATTAATATTTATTAATTTTATGATTATATTATTTAATATAATTAAGCATTTTATTTTATATTAACTGTATTTTTTATAAATTGTAATATGTATATTGTTTTTAAAAAAAAAAAAAAAAAAAAACTGATTCTAAAAAAACCTTATGCCGCCGTCCTTATTTGTTCATATAGATTCTGTCCATCCAAAGGTTGCCTGGAAGAGATCGCTTTTAGCGATAAGGCCGCCCATTGTACCTATGATTTGAAATTGTATTTTCTTTTATATGTTTGTATTTAATGGTGTGCAATAAAGAAATTATCTAATCTAATCTAATCTAATCATATATTTTTTTTAGTTTTATTATTCTCTTATTTTAGAAGTTACAGGGGTGGGGGGACAAACATTTTACCAATTTGGAAGTGTCTCTCGCGCAAACTATTCGGTTTAGAAAAAAATGATATTAGAAACCTCAATATCATTTTTGAAAACCTATCCATAAATTCCCCACACGTATGGATTAGATGAAATTTTTTTCTTGAGTTTCAGTTCTAAGTATGGGGAACCCCCAAAATTTATTGTTTTTTTTCTATTTTTGTGTGAAAATCTTAATGCGGTTCACAGAATACATCTACTTACCAAGTTTCAACAGTATAGTTATTATATTTTCGGAAAAAAGTGCCTGTGACATACGGACGGACAGACAGACAGACATGACGAATCCATAAGGGTTCCGTTTTTTGCCATTTGGCTACGGAACCCTAAAAATCATGGACAACTCATTTATGAACAAGATGACTAGATTCATTATCTTTCATCATATCAGCCAAAGGACGTCCACTGCTGAGCATAGGCCTCTCCCATAGATTTTCAGAGCGACCGATCTTGTGAGGCCTGCACCCAACGGCTCCCAGCAACCTTTAACTTATTGTTGATTGTTTATGTTGCATTTGTTCATGTTTGTGAATATACGAGTATGAGTTGAGTATTCTGTTGAAAATTCCAATACTTGCATCTTATTTATGGGTTAGTATTTAAATTTTATATTCTCTGTCTAAATAATAGAAAAGGTGCAATCAGTATCACTCACCTGCCGCTGAACTAATTATGAGTCAATAAACTAGACAAGGTCAACAATAAAATTCCCCGCAGTAATTATAATGTTTACCTCCTACTTTCGACTGATTACACTATTGTACGATAACAATGTTTTATCTGATATCATCGATAACATTTGTTTGCTCTACGATAATATTACATCGACATTGTCACATCTCTTATTATAGTTTACCTTTACTCTTGTATAGCCTATCGTATGAGGATATAAAATTAATTGTTATTCTATAGGCGTTGGCGGACTCCTTTCTCCAAAGATTCGAAGATTCATGCACAGAGAAAAATTGGAGAAAGCTAATTTATAGAAAACACATCTGTTGGCAACATTTCTTGAATGTATTATACATGGAATGCTTTGAATGTTGTCATTCGACGAGGCATTCCATTTTCATTATTTGTCCCCCTCCCCTATTCTAAATCACCCGGTGGTCAACGAACATTTAAAAAATTAAACGTTTATACACTGCCTAAAGTCTTTATTTGTCCACCCATAGATTGACTGGAAGAGGTCGCTTTTAGCGATAAGGTAGCCCATTATTTTAGTTATATTTTATTTTATTTATTTAGATCAACCAACGATAGTTACAACGATACATTCAATTAATACTTTTTAATACATATTGGAGCTAATTGCACAATCAATTACAGGTTAACACTGCATGCAAATAAAAATAAACTTAAGAATAACTATACTATTAATAATAAATAAATATTGCGGGACATTTCACACAGCGCTATCTAGCCCCAAACTAAGCAGAGCTTGTACTATGGGAACCATTATGGAACCAGTATGGTTAAGTGAAGGACTTGCGCGGATAGAGTTTGGTAGAGAATTCCACAGTTTGACTCCATGGACAGTGAAGGAACCACCATAGCGACTGGAGGAATGAGGAGGGGTTTTGAAAAGGAGGGACTTTGATGACCTACAAGGCATCTCACGTGGGATAAGAAAATCACGAAGAAATGATGATTATGATGATGATGCATCATCTGTCATTCAGCATTTCTTCCCTTTACTGTTTCCAATCCGATCTGTTCCGTGCTTCACGTCTCCATCGCTGGCCAGCTACTGTTTGTGTATCGTCCGACCATCGTGCCTTCGGTCTGCCGGTTTTTGGCCTCCAGTCCGCGGTCTTCACTCGGTTATCATGTAGCTTCATCAGTTATCGGAACATCGCATGAGGTGTTCCGCCCATTGCCACTTGCAAAACAATCGGTGACCGAGACACAACGAAAACTAGGTCGAAACAAGGATATTAAAAGCTAGATTCCAAAAAACTGTTTTAATATTTTTGTTAGGAGATTTACTAAAAGCAGCTTTATGTTAAAACGTGTACATTAGGTACTAAAAGGGAGAAGGACAATAAAATCTAGAATACAAAACACTTAGATTGACTATGTAAGTTAGGAACTTTACAAAGCTTCTTTACGGGTAAAACGGGACCCTATCGCTAAGACTTCGCTGTCTGTCTGTCCGTCTGTCACCACAGGCTGTATCTCATGAACCGTGATAGTTAGACAGATGACATTTTCACAGATGATGTAAGTATTTCTGTTGCCGCTATAACAATAAATACTAAAAACAGAATAAAATAAATAATTAAGGGGGCTCCCATACAACAAACGTGATTTTTTTGCTTGATATTGCTCGATATTGATAACGGCAACAGGTACACGCTTGAAATATTGACAAAATATTTAGTTATGTATTCACTTTAAAAATAAATAATGAAATTCAAATAAAACAAATATTTAGGTGGGGCTCCCATACAACAGACATGATTTTTTTGCCATTTTTATAGATAATGGTACGGAACCCTTCGTGCGCGAGTCCGACTCGCACTTGGCCGGTTTTTATAACTAGAAGTTATCATGTCTCAAGCTATATTCTTAACTTAAAGAAACTTATAAAGTATGTGTAGGTCAAATCTGACTGGAAAACCTTCCAGTTTGTAATTCTCATTTATATTTTTGAACACTGAATTCTTTATTTTAAGCAAAAGCTGATTTCCTTGAACATTAATATTGGCATTAATTATCAGTAATATTCAATTCTGACCAAGTTGATTTAAGTAAATATTATAATAAGGTAGGTAGGGTATGAGAGCCTTCCTTAGTTTGACTATTTTAATTTTTGCTAATGTGATTTGTGATAACGATCAATCTTCCTTCTCAAATCTCAATCCACAAGACTAGTTTCACTTCTTTTAGTCTCTATGAGTTTACCTCTATATTTACTAACCCAATATTATTGATGCGTACTTTTTACGCTTACTGGCATGCCCCATGTCCCTAAATAAATACCTATACGACGAAAGACCTTAAACGATGACACAGACAGAGATTCAAGTGGTTTATATATTTTTTTCTTTTTTTATCGACACTTTAAGATGAATAATCTTGCTCAAACCCTCATGTTGCCCCTTTTAGACTATGCCGATGTGTGTTTTCTTGACGCCACGGAGGAACTTCTAAATAAACTGGAACGTCTTCAGAATTTGTGTATCCGATTCATATTCGGGTTGCGCAAGTTTGATCATGTCTCCATGTTTAGATCCCAGTTAAAATGGCTTCGCATTCGTCGTCGACGTGATCTTCGTGTTGTGACTTTTCTCTTCAACACTCTTTTCAATCCTTTAGCTCCTTCTTACGTCCGTGAGCGCTTCGATTTTCTTGTCCTACCGGAGATGACTTGTACGTCATCCCTCCTTCTCAAAACCCCTCCTCATTTCTCCAGTCGCTATGGCGGTTCCTTCACTGTCCCTGGAGTCAACCTGTGGAATTCTCTACCACACTCTATCCGCGCAAGTCCATCCCTAAGCACTTTTAAGCTTAGAGTCAAAGAGCATTACCTGTTCTTGTAACCTTTTAGGCTATTATGTATAAGTAGGTATATTATTTATATTTTGTATAATGTATTATGTTTATCTCTAATGTAGGTATAGTATATAGGTATTATTATTATTTTTTTAATATGGTTAAGTGTTGTATTTATTATAGTATATACTATATATTAGTATTTTACTCCAATGTCATTCTCTGTGCACGTACCCACCACTATAATCAAATATCTCTATCTTCAAAGGTTTGCTGGAAGAAAACTCTAATTATGGTTAAGCTCGCCTTTGTACATGTCCATTTTGTAAGCTATTTTTATCTGTAAATATATTTGTGTACAATAAAGAATAATTTACATTTAATTTTACACTTTAGCTGTATATTCCTTGGCCTCTTCAACGTTATTATCTATCTACTCAGTCAACAACATCCACTGTGGGAAGAATTAATATATCTCCAAGCCACTCCCTCTGGTCTTCTGTCAAGTGCATACATGGCATTCCCGCTCCAACTCCATCTGGCGCAATGTCATTCGACCATTTGGCCTGTGGCCTGCTAACTGGTCTGCTCTCTTGACGCGGCCACCTCTAGGTTGCTACCGAGAGGCCTGTGGTTAGCAAAGTATCAATCTGTTCTAATATATTTACCTACTCTATTAGCGCCCCAAGATATTGCTGGTAAGGACTCTTCTTAGCTCGAGGTTCTTTTTAAATAAGAGCGACTCAATGTTTAAGGAAGAGTTTCATTATAGGCATTGCTTTATAAAGCTAACAAGCTGATTATGAAAAATTAATACAACGTAGAGAAATTATTGCATATAAACACGTGATCGCTCGGGGCAATGAAGTCAGGGAAATAATAGAAAGTTTGACCTCCATTTAACAGGACGTATCGGGCACAGGAAGTGCAGGGCTGTTTTCCTTTGCGCCTATCATACACCTATAAATAAAATAAATAATGCTAGACATTTCCCACAGCGCTATCTAGCCCCAAACTAAGCAGAGAGCTTGTACTATGGGAAACAAATAATTGATAGAATACTTATAAGTATAATTTTTGTTTTGTAAATACGTACTTTGTTACTACACTGTCGATGCTGTGCGCCTGTGTAATGCTTTGCCTGTAGGAATGCTTTGCCTATTTTGCTCATCCACATATCATCGACAATTGGATATCACGCACCACACGCTTCACTCGATCTTTTCTGCCCCATACTTGCAAGATGAGGAATGAGCTACCATGTGAGGTTTTCCCATTAGGCTACGACATGGCACGCTTCAAGAGAAATGTAAAGAGGTTTCTACACTGTAGAGAACGCATCGACAATACCCCGGGTGTTGCCAGTATCAATAGGCGACGGTGACCGCTTACCATCAGGTGGGCCGTAAGCCTGTTTCCCATAAAAAATTAGACGGGCTCCGTCACAGCACTCTTAAGCTGAAAATAAAGCAGCATTATATTAAGGCCTAGCTTTCTTGTCATTTGTAATTAATAATATTTTTTTATTAATAATTAATTTATTATTTATTTTAATTGACTCCATTTTATAATAATTTATTTATTATTTATTTTAATTGACTCCATTTTATAATAATTAATTTATTATTTATTTTAATTGACTCCATTTTATAATAATTTATTTATTATTTATTTTAATTGACTCCATTTTATAATAATTTATTTATTATTTATTTTAATTGACTCCATTTTATAATAATTAATTTATTATTTATTTTAATTGACTCCATTTTATAATAATTAATTTATTATTTATTTTAATTGACTCCATTTTATAATAATTTATTTATTATTTATTTTAATTGACTCCATTTTATAATAATTAATTTATTATTTATTTTAATTGACTCCATTTTATAATAATTAATTTATTATTTATTTTAATTGACTCCATTTTATAATAATTTATTTATTATTTATTTTAATTGACTCCATTTTATAATAATTTATTTATTATTTATTTTAATTGACTCCGGTTTATAATAATTAATTTATTATTTATTTTAATTGACTCCATTTTATAATAATTTATTTATTATTTATTTTAATTGACTCCATTTTATAATAATTAATTTATTATTTATTTTAATTGACTCCATTTTATAATAATTTATTTATTATTTATTTTAATTGACTCCATTTTATAATAATTAATTTATTATTTATTTTAATTGACTCCATTTTATAATAATTAATTTATTATTTATTTTAATTGACTCCATTTTATAATAATTTATTTATTATTTATTTTAATTGACTCCATTTTATAATAATTTATTTATTATTTATTTTAATTGACTCCGGTTTATAATAATTTATTTATTATTTATTTTAATTGACTCCATTTTATAATAATTTATTTATTATTTATTTTAATTGACTCCATTTTATAATAATTTATTTATTATTTATTTTAATTGACTCCATTTTATAATAATTAATTTATTATTTATTTTAATTGACTCCATTTTATAATAATTAATTTATTATTTATTTTAATTGACTCCATTTTATAATAATTAATTTATTATTTATTTTAATTGACTCCATTTTATAATAATTTATTTATTATTTATTTTAATTGACTCCATTTTATAATAATTTATTTATTATTTATTTTAATTGACTCCGGTTTATAATAATTTATTTATTATTTATTTTAATTGACTCCATTTTATAATAATTTATTTATTATTTATTTTAATTGACTCCGGTTTATAATAATTTATTTATTATTTATTTTAATTGACTCCATTTTATAATAATTTATTTATTATTTATTTTAATTGACTCCATTTTATAATAATTTATTTATTATTTATTTTAATTGACTCCATTTTATAATAATTTATTTATTATTTATTTTAATTGACTCCATTTTATAATAATTTATTTATTATTTATTTTAATTGACTCCATTTTATAATAATTTATTTATTATTTATTTTAATTGACTCCATTTTATAATAATTTATTTATTATTTATTTTAATTGACTCCATTTTATAATAATTTATTTATTATTTATTTTAATTGACTCCATTTTATAATAATTTATTTATTATTTATTTTAATTGACTCCATTTTATAATAATTTATTTATTATTTATTTTAATTGACTCCATTTTATAATAATTTATTTATTATTTATTTTAATTGACTCCATTTTATAATAATTAATTTATTATTTATTTTAATTGACTCCATTTTATAATAATTAATTTATTATTTATTTTAATTGACTCCATTTTATAATAATTTATTTATTATTTATTTTAATTGACTCCATTTTATAATAATTTATTTATTATTTATTTTAATTGACTCCGGTTTATAATAATTTATTTATTATTTATTTTAATTGACTCCATTTTATAATAATTAATTTATTATTTATTTTAATTGACTCCGGTTTATAATAATTTATTTATTATTTATTTTAATTGACTCCATTTTATAATAATTTATTTATTATTTATTTTAATTGACTCCATTTTATAATAATTAATTTATTATTTATTTTAATTGACTCCATTTTATAATAATTTATTTATTATTTATTTTAATTGACTCCATTTTATAATAATTTATTTATTATTTATTTTAATTGACTCCGGTTTATAATAATTTATTTATTATTTATTTTAATTGACTCCATTTTATAATAATTAATTTATTATTTATTTTAATTGACTCCATTTTATAATAATTTATTTATTATTTATTTTAATTGACTCCATTTTATAATAATTTATTTATTATTTATTTTAATTGACTCCATTTTATAATAATTTATTTATTATTTATTTTAATTGACTCCATTTTATAATAATTTATTTATTATTTATTTTAATTGACTCCATTTTATAATAATTAATTTATTATTTATTTTAATTGACTCCATTTTATAATAATTTATTTATTATTTATTTTAATTGACTCCATTTTATAATAATTTATTTATTATTTATTTTAATTGACTCCATTTTATAATAATTAATTTATTATTTATTTTAATTGACTCCATTTTATAATAATTTATTTATTATTTATTTTAATTGACTCCATTTTATAATAATTTATTTATTATTTATTTTAATTGACTCCATTTTATAATAATTTATTTATTATTTATTTTAATTGACTCCATTTTATAATAATTTATTTATTATTTATTTTAATTGACTCCATTTTATAATAATTTATTTATTATTTATTTTAATTGACTCCATTTTATAATAATTAATTTATTATTTATTTTAATTGACTCCATTTTATAATAATTAATTTATTATTTATTTTAATTGACTCCATTTTATAATAATTAATTTATTATTTATTTTAATTGACTCCATTTTATAATAATTTATTTATTATTTATTTTAATTGACTCCATTTTATAATAATTTATTTATTATTTATTTTAATTGACTCCGGTTTATAATAATTTATTTATTATTTATTTTAATTGACTCCATTTTATAATAATTAATTTATTATTTATTTTAATTGACTCCGGTTTATAATAATTTATTTATTATTTATTTTAATTGACTCCATTTTATAATAATTTATTTATTATTTATTTTAATTGACTCCATTTTATAATAATTAATTTATTATTTATTTTAATTGACTCCATTTTATAATAATTTATTTATTATTTATTTTAATTGACTCCATTTTATAATAATTTATTTATTATTTATTTTAATTGACTCCATTTTATAATAATTTATTTATTATTTATTTTAATTGACTCCATTTTATAATAATTTATTTATTATTTATTTTAATTGACTCCATTTTATAATAATTAATTTATTATTTATTTTAATTGACTCCATTTTATAATAATTTATTTATTATTTATTTTAATTGACTCCATTTTATAATAATTTATTTATTATTTATTTTAATTGACTCCATTTTATAATAATTAATTTATTATTTATTTTAATTGACTCCATTTTATAATAATTAATTTATTATTTATTTTAATTGACTCCATTTTATAATAATTTATTTATTATTTATTTTAATTGACTCCATTTTATAATAATTTATTTATTATTTATTTTAATTGACTCCATTTTATAATAATTTATTTATTATTTATTTTAATTGACTCCATTTTATAATAATTTATTTATTATTTATTTTAATTGACTCCATTTTATAATAATTTATTTATTATTTATTTTAATTGACTCCATTTTATAATAATTAATTTATTATTTATTTTAATTGACTCCATTTTATAATAATTTATTTATTATTTATTTTAATTGACTCCATTTTATAATAATTTATTTATTATTTATTTTAATTGACTCCATTTTATAATAATTAATTTATTATTTATTTTAATTGACTCCATTTTATAATAATTAATTTATTATTTATTTTAATTGACTCCATTTTATAATAATTTATTTATTATTTATTTTAATTGACTCCGGTTTATAATAATTTATTTATTATTTATTTTAATTGACTCCATTTTATAATAATTTATTTATTATTTATTTTAATTGACTCCATTTTATAATAATTAATTTATTATTTATTTTAATTGACTCCATTTTATAATAATTTATTTATTATTTATTTTAATTGACTCCATTTTATAATAATTTATTTATTATTTATTTTAATTGACTCCATTTTATAATAATTAATTTATTATTTATTTTAATTGACTCCGGTTTATAATAATTTATTTATTATTTATTTTAATTGACTCCATTTTATAATAATTTATTTATTATTTATTTTAATTGACTCCGGTTTATAATAATTTATTTATTATTTATTTTAATTGACTCCATTTTATAATAATTTATTTATTATTTATTTTAATTGACTCCGGTTTATAATAATTTATTTATTATTTATTTTAATTGACTCCATTTTATAATAATTTATTTATTATTTATTTTAATTGACTCCGGTTTATAATAATTTATTTATTATTTATTTTAATTGACTCCATTTTATAATAATTTATTTATTATTTATTTTAATTGACTCCGGTTTATAATAATTTATTTATTATTTATTTTAATTGACTCCGGTTTATAATAATTTATTTATTATTTATTTTAATTGACTCCGGTTTAGAAGATTTGTAAGCATAATGATATAGGTTTATTAGTTGGGTATATATTGGGCTATCTTTAGGTATATATTTATGTATTAAGATTATAAGTACAGTTTTTTTTATTACTCTTCATTTGTAACTATACTCTGTGCACATCTATCCATTACTGCTTCGCTCATTACTTTCCATCCAAAGGTTGCCTGGAAGAAATCGCTTTCAGCGATAATGCCGCCCATTGTGCTATATTTAGAATGAATTAGTTTTTTTAAGTTTTCCTTGTGTACAATAAAGCATTATTCTATTCTATTCTACTTAGAAAACTTTCGTGATTGATTTCAATCATTATTATAAATACGGGATTTATCACGTACGAGTGCGAGGCGAGACGTTATTCGGAGCGGATCGCACTCACCCTGATGAAGGTTCACGAATTGAACCGAAACATTGTCGGTCGAAACACCGATAAGACGGTACGTGATAAATCCTATTCTATTCTACTTATAATATATATAAAAACATACATTTTGTTCCGCGGAAGGAATCAAACCCGCTACTTCCTGCGTCTCAGCCGGCATAATAAGAATATTGCGTGATTCTGTTAGAAGAGAAACTAAAACATGAATCCTGATCCTGATCCTACGAGCAGGATATTTCTGGATACAAATGGTCACCTCTATGCAGTAAGCAAGATATTGGAGGGTTGCTCTAATATCCCCCCCCCCGGCTTCAAGGTTTCAATAATAAACATAAATGCATCATCATCATCATTTTGTGAAAACATAGATAGATAGATAATTTCTTTATTGCACACCATTAAAAATAAAACAAACAAAAGAGAATACAAAATTAAATTAAAGGTACAATGGGCGGCCTTATCGCTAAAAGCGATCTCTTCCAGGCAACCTTTGGATGGACAGGATCTGTGTGAACAAAAGAGAACGGCGGCGTTAATCAAATAATAACTAACAGAATTAGTACATAAATGACTAAAATAAAATATACATATAAATAAATATAAATAATTTTATAATATTACTAGCTGACCCGGCAAACGTTCTTTTGCCATATAAATAATTGCTATTAAAAAATAAGGGTTGATCGTAGAAGGGTGAAAATTGAGGCTTGTATGTATTTTTGTATGTTGTATCATAAAAAAATAAAAATTAAAAATTTTGTCTAAAAAATAAAAAATAAAATTTAGGGGTGGACTACCCCTAACATTTAGGGGGATGAAAAATAGATGTTGGCCGATTCTCATAGATACCGGATAAGCACAAAAAATTTCATCAAAATCGGTCAAGCCGTTTCGGAGGAGTATGGCAACGAAAACTGTGACACGAGAATTTTATATATTAGAAATAACCTACTTCAAAATACATTAGGTAATTAGAAAAAACAATAAAAAATTATATACAAAATTTAAAGTTGCAAAGTCTTAGTGAGCGATGGACGACAGATAATGATTATTAACCATGTTTTTAAAAACAGGAAGGGATTTGGCGTTACGAATTGAAACAGGTAGTGCATTCCAGAGTCTGGTAGCCCGAAGAGTGAAGGAGTTAGTATAAAATACTGAGGTATGATGAGGAGTTTTCAATTTAAGGTTTTCAGCGGAGCGTAAGAACTGGGAGTTGAAAACATGAAGAAACTCAAAGCGTTCTTTGAGGTAGGGCGGAGTAGAAGAAATGAAAAGGATGCTGTAAAGGAGGACAGGATGTGAGCATTCCGACGAAGGCGGATGGGTAACCACTTGAGCCTGTGGCGATACTCAGAAATGTGATCGTAAACATAGTGTTATTGCAACAAGACAAGGTGGAGAGATGTAGTGTCAAAAGACATGAGAGAGTGCCAAGTTTCTGATGACGACGTCGAGGATAGAGCGAAGTGGAACGACCAGGAAAGCTGACCCCACCACCATGTGGGATACATAGCTCGGAAGAGAGAGATAGTGTTATTGCAACATTGTTCTCTGTCTTCATATTATTTTATGAAAACAGCATATAAAAACAAATTATTGTACTGTTAGACGCTTTGGAATAAATTATTTAGAGGGTAATAATACTTTATTCTATCATGGCATTGAACCAGTGACAGTAATTTGGCAGATTCAATAGGTTCATTAAAACTTTGCACAATATTTCTCAAAAATTGCTTACTGTTTTCATCACTCCGACCGAAGCCGTTGCAATCCCGAATTGTTTGTCTGCATTGAAACAATGTGATTGAGAGCATTGTTCGGTAATTCGGTATGTATTGGTGTTCAAGGTCATTGCGACACCAACACAATTGTTTTGGTGTTATAAAAAGTGAGCTAATGCGATTGAAAATATTTGCTTACCTTTTTATCGTTTTAATATACCTTTTGTGTTGTGTCCTTCCCTTTATGAGTTACAAACTTACTTGAAATAAATGTATTTATTTTATTATTTACTTTAATGGTGGTTAGTGGTTAGGTGGTTACCAACCGCCAAGTTATTGTGCACTTAGCGTAAAAAAAACACCCTATTTGTATCTACTGTTCTGTGCAGTTCAATGAAGTGGAAAAACTAGATTTCTGTACACGTGGTAAGGTTCTATTCTGCTCCAAACATTCAGTGAACCCGATTTCGTTCGACCGAACCTTTTAGTCCTGGTTTTCAGAATATCGTTTATTGATTGATTGAGATATCCACTGTGCTTATGATTATACTAGCTGACACGCCGCGGCTTCGCACAAATTTTTGTCAAAGGGATGGAGTAGCTTTCTACCGGTGGAATAATTCAGAATCGGTACAATTGTTTCTTAAATTACCCTTTCCAGTCAAACAAACCACAAAATCATTTTTATAAAATTAGTACAGACTAGCTGACCTGCCTCGGCCTCGCATGGATTTATATCAAAATAAAATATTGGGTAATCAGAAATTGTGTAGCTTTTTACCAGTGAAAGAATTTTTAAAATCGGTTTAGTAGTTCCGGATATTACCCATATTATCAAAAAAACTTTAAAGTTTTACCTGTTTGTAAAAATAGTATAGATTATGTATGCTCACATGTAGTCTGAGGAAATGCGAATATCGTGAGGAAATCTGCATGTTAATTTATTATGGTCTTTCCCGCGCAGGCGAAGGCTTTCTAAGCTGAGAGGATGTTATAGTTCAGGGTATCCCACCCTTTTTTGCCTGGCGTGTCTAAATCTGTGTGTTAGTGTTCAATAATGAACATAAATGAGAAGGTAGATTAAAATGTCCGAACACATTATGCTCCCTTAGGATCTCTCTACGGCCCACCGGTTGGGAAGTCCTGGTTTAGGTGATAGGGACTTGCCAGTTACCTATAGTATTATCCTACTGTATTTAAAACCAGGTCCTAGCCACTACATCGTTTGCATCAAATGTAGTGCCAACGATGCGTCCGATATAGTCCTTTACATAACTGATTTGAACTTGCAACTTGCCTTCAGGCGTTTAAATCCTCTTCATTTGATAGATGTAAGACTTTTTATAGACATGTAAGTTTACGCCCAGTGTCTATGAGTCTGTAAGTTTATGCCTTAGTCCAATCGATAAAACGTCTCCATTTCAGATCATTTCTTGATAATATGTTCCGCCTCCCATTGAAGTTGTCAGGTGTGAAGCTTGCGCCATTACGAGTATTGTCGTATACCTGACACATAATATAGTACTTTCCATATCAACTTGTAAACTAATCATAATGGTAATGTTTGTGTTAGCTAGCAGTAGTATTTTTATGACTATGTTCCGGTTCGAAGATCAGGAAAGTTGGTGAAATCTTGTATGATTTTGTGTCAAAAATATCACGTTACTGATAGTTCAAAATATCATAAGAGGTTGTTAAATTAATGATGTAATCGTAAATAAGACTTTATTTGAAGTTAATAAACCAGACATTGATTGTCTAGTCTAGAGTCTAGACCGTCTGCAAAGGACGAACATACTCATGAATGAAGGATCTAGTAAAACCATACAGTAAATGTATGATCCTAAGTTATTGAAACAAATAAATGATTTGATTTGTTATAAGTCGCCATGCCAAGTAGGAGGCTTTCGGAGAGCCTGAGAACTCCTACGCAAAGTCCAGAGATATTAGCTCAAACAAACTTACTTTTCATAAACAATTTTTGGCCACTTTTGGTTATACTTATATCTTTTTTTCTTATTCACCCTCTTTCAAAATTACCTTTAATAGAGACATTACTTGGTATCTTAAACTCTTTATTGTCCGTGACGATAAAAACATGTTTTTACTGCTCTTAAAAATGTACACCTCACCATTTTTTCAGGTGACTTTATTGACGTATATTATATGTTGGAGGTGGGACTGTCGTGCTAAGGCTTGTCTGAGGGTGAGGGGAAACTTTGAACACGACTCATGAGAAGTACGTCGGTATCTATTTTACAAGGTGTCGGTAAACATGTTGAAAACTCAAGAATTAGCTTTCTATTAGTGAAATAATCTTCAGAATCGGTACCTTTTTATAATCTATTTATACTAATATTATAAAGAGGGAAGATTTGTATTTTTATGTGTATGTTTGTAATGAATAAACTCAAAAACTACTGGTCCGATTTCAGAAATTCTTTCACCATTGGAAAGCTACATTCATGAGTAACATAGACTACTTTGTACCCAACTGCGCAAAGGAGGGTAATGTTTTTATTGAAAAACTACGCGTGCGAAGCTGAGGATAGGTCAGCTAGTATATATATAAAACAAAAGGTCGAGTTAGTTACACCATCTATAACTCAAGAACGGCAGGACCGATTTTGATGATCTTTGATTTGTTGGATTTGTCTCCGCACCGAATAGCAGAATAACTATTAAAATATCAGAAAAATTCTCGCAAAATAAAATATAAAGAAAAGTAATTTTCTCATACATAGATGCAGCAGCTAATGATGACCGATTGATCATTCTACCGGTGACGTACATTGCCAGTTCGCGTCATATACATGTCAAGGCGGTACGAAGTTCAGCGGGTCGGCTAGTATTAGTATAGATAAAATAAATTCATGGATGCAAATCTTACCCGAAAGGAATTTCAAGCATCATAATTAAACATTTCCTAAATAAATTATATTGGATGAAGGCGATTACAGAGTGGTGGTCAGGGGATGCTCGTAGACCAAGAGGCAGACCACCCGTCCGATGCTCGTATGATGTTGTAAGCGTAGCTGGGTGTCAATGGATGAGACTCGCAAGGCACCGGAAAGAATGGCGTAATAAAGAGGAGGCCTATACCCAACAGTGGGTGCGCACGGGCTGAGATGATGATTAAATAAATTGTTGTATATGCCAGTCCACGTATTTCGGTTCTTGAAGATTAGCTTCTATCAGTTCCTCAATGACACCAATAGTTTTATCACAAGACAAACGTGTTGATTTTTTCTTTTTTTTATGTTATTTGTGGGGAAACAGGCTTACGGTCCACCTGATGGTAAGCGGTCACCGTCGCCGGCAAGACCCGAAGTATCGTCGATGCATTCCCTACGCTGTAGAAACCTTCATTCTCTTTTCATTCTCATTCATTCTTTTGAAAACATTGAAAACATTTCTCTTGAAGCGTGCCATGTCGTAGCCTAATGGGAAAACCTCAGATGGTAGCTCATTCCACATCTTGCAAGTATGGGGTGGAAAAGATCGCGTGAAGCGTGTGGTGCGTGATACCCAGTTGTCGATTATATGTGGATGAGCTTTATTACGTTGTCGAGCAGTGCGGTGGTAAAATCTCGAAGACGGGATGAGATCAAATAGCTCCTCAGAACATTCCCCATTATACAGGCGGTAGAATACACTCTTTCTTATCTCTTATACTTTACTTCTTATCTTATCACTTTTCTCTTATCTATACAGTCTCCTCGAAATTACACCAATTCATTAGGGCTTGCGAAAGTTTGATCTATTGCTGTCTAACTTTGAATTATTTTACTACTAAACTGTACACAAATAATAATAATAAGGAATAATAAAAGGCATTTATTTACACACACACACTATTAAGCTAACACAAGTAGGTAGGTACAATAAGTACCTAAAATGATAATTATTAACATCGTAAAGTAAGCCCGACTACGGCAAAGCCAAAAAGAAGGGTTATGGTTTTAGCAGTCTACGAGTATGTCGTAAATATATGTATGTTTGTATCTACCTATGTTCGTTAACTCCTAAACTACTCATCCGATTTAGATGAATGAGGTGTCAAGTTATTATTATTATTTATTTATTCAGATAACAATGGATCTATTTTGTTAGTAAAAAGCTTAAATCTAGAGGAGTTAGTACTTAATTACTAATAGCGATTTAGTCCTCTGCGTGAGCTTCCACATCAGAGGACAGTCGAGTTTGTTGGCGATGACGTTCAGGATGGTGTTGCTGCTCTCGCGTACCGTGCGCAGTAGTGAGAGTGTTTTTTTACGCCAGATTGCATCAATGTGGTCTGCGCGTGCTTCGGCGAACATGCCTGAGGCACTACAGAAGCGAGGAAGCCGCAACAATGCTCTGAACGCATTATTAAATTGGACACATATTATGGTCTGGGTGACATAGGCTACTTTTTAACCCGACTTCGGCAAAGCCAAAAGGAAGGGTTATGTTTTTAGCAGTCTATGTATGTTCCACCATAGCGCCTAAACTACTCAGATGAGTAGTTTAGGCGCGAGTTATCATGAATTTGATGAATGAGGTGTCAATCGATTCGTTATTATGGTCCGGGTAACATAGGCTAAATGACCTACGATGCACTGCCCTGCGTCCATCAACTTGAGGCAAACAGGTGTAAAGCCTCATATGTCTGTAATTTCACCGGCAACCATAACCTTCAAGCCGATAGGCTACCATAGAAATATTACGTAGTCGGGTTTCAGTTTTTAGACGTTATAGCTTGTCCGTTACGAGTACGAGTTATCAAACACAAAATACGTTATTGGAACAGAAATAGAGGTTACACAAATAAGGAAATTATGGTTACTGAAATAGTTTTAAAACTGTGACGCAATTACCAACGCCTACTTCCAGGTACATGGACAAATGGTACATAAGTATAAATTAAAAAATTAAAAGCCACCGAGACATATAATTCCGAATAAATATGTATTTTACAGTTGAGGTCCCTTCAATCAAAATGGAAGTGCTGATAATCTTCGGATCGGCTGACCTGATCTGTATCACACATATGTACTAAAAACGGGATATTTACCATGATTCGTGAGTTTTTGAGTATGCCGATATTTCGAGTTAGTTGCATGCGCCATGATCACGGGTAAACTGAAGTCTGCGAGTAGGTAGCTATTGGCAGATATAACGATCTATCCCCTTTCTCCTCTAGTCTCTTTTGCTAGGAATGAATTTACTATTACTACCACCGGTTTCATTCTCGATCATAACTCGATGCCGACACACACCACTCACGGCATCAGGACGCGTAATTGACACTTCACTTCTTCGGTTCTTACACATTCTCACCACAGGATTCCAGGCTCCAGATAATTGAAAACCATCTTCACGATTGAAATTTTTGTGTTTGGTAATCCCAATTTCCTCTAGAACCAGTCTTGACATGTAATGTCGTTCAGTTGAGATTACTTGTTGGTTGTGTAGCTCGATCCAGTGGTTTGAGCTTGAGTTCAGTAGATGTTCCGCTATAGCAGACTTTTGTTTGTCAACATTCTTCACCGCCCTGATATGCTCCTTCACCCGACAAGCTAATGTGCGTTTGGTTTGACCAATATTGGCGGGTTCTTATATCCGTCAGTAACCGGTTACGACTCGTATCTCCTTGAAAAAGTGTCAGACTAGTGTCAAACTTTTGACACGTTTTCAAGGAGAAACGAGTCGTAGCTGGTTACCGATGGATATAGGAATCCGACATATAAGAACTCCGACAGCTACAGTGGTTAGTACAAATAGTGTTCATAACCATGATAGTTTCAAAAGTTGTATCACACATAGCTAAGAACTACCCCAGTTAAACAAGCAAACAGTCGGAGACACCCAGACAGACATATTTGTCAAACTTCGTCCAGAGTGAACAGGTTCTTTCTAGGCAAGCGTGCTCCATCATCGACTACGCCATCACTTACCATCACTCCATCCCGTTCCCACACCGGACAAGCAGACGTACCGAGAAGTACCACCCATACCTGGTCAGCATACCACCTTGCCGTACCAAACGATTTGCTTCAACTTTTCTTATTAGCACGAGTAAGGAGTGGAACTCACTTCCGGCGTCTGTTTTTCCAGACCAGTATAATCTCAGAGTCTTCAAGTGCAAGTGAACAGGGTTCTTTTTAGGCAAGAGTGCTCCATATTCGATCTCACCATCATATACCAAGTGCCATCAGGTGAGGTAGTGGTAAAGCGCTTGACATTAACAGTAATAACAGAAACAATAACACCCATCATTTTGCATCGTGCATTAAAAATATATTTTGTAACAGGTTTTGGGACAGCTTGTACGTATAGTCTGTGGTTCGAGTTCGAGGGGACACTGGAGAGATTAATGACTGTCTGGAACGGTAACTTTCCCTGCTACATAACAGCAATACCTGCTCTGCCCTTTATTTAACCTTCGCCTGTGACGTATTAGTTAGTTTGTGTTTTTTTACGAGGGGAGTTTTTTTGTATTAGTTTTCGTGTTCTCCTCAGCAAGTCTTTTCATTTGATACCAATACTGTGGTAGTGCAGAAAAAATAACTAGTCCGCCATCTTGGATGATCCGCCATATTGGAATTAGAATGTCGTCACATAGCTAAGCATGTGCTTAATAATAATAAAAATAAGCTTGCATACCAAATTTCAGATCAATCGGTTAAAGATAACTGATTTAAAATTCCGTTGCAAGATTCCACCCGGACAAACATACATGCATTGCAAGTTAAATAAAAGCTTGTAAGCTTGTAATAAAAATCAATTGACGTGCGTTAGTCTCGCTACAACTAGAGAACGGCTAGACCGATTTTGATGAAATTTTGTGTGTATATTTCAATGGATTTCTGAATGGTTTAAAAGCACTATTGGACGATTAAACATCACAAAAAGATGATGTTGTTGACTTTGATTTACCGTATAGTTTTGTGTTCTAGGCCTTCTCTGATAGCCTAGATTCCTTTCATCATAAATTCACATAGGATTATAAAGCTATGTTAATAATGCTCTTCCATTTATTATGCACTCAATTAGTTAAATCCTACTTCCGTTAAAGCCATTGTCATTAGAATTTTCCTGTGTGCTAATGATGTGTGTTTAACATTAACACTGTTTAGTATGCTGCTATCGGACTAGAGGCTTAAAATAGGGGTTTTACAATCTATACTTCTATACTAATATTATAAAAAAGGAAAGATTTGTATTTTTGTGTGTATGTTTGTAATGAATAAACTCAAAAACTACTGTGCTGATTTCAATAATTCTTTCACCTACGCCTAAAGCTACAATTCACCTTGAGTGACATAGGCTATATTTATTGCTAGAAAAGATTAGAGAGAACCTTACTAAAACCACAGACCAATATAATTTAAATAGACTGACAGTCTCAAACAAGATAATGTAACTCGATATTTGATTACCTGCTAGGACGTGAGATGTCGCTAAGAGTTACAAATCGTTAAATATATGCCAACCTTTAGCTTACTACCGCTCATAATGGTACGAAGAAAAATAGATGGCGCTATTTCCAATTACACGTGCGCGATAATATTATTGCGACGTTGTGACCTTTACGTTGTGCGAGGTTGCCGCTCTTCAGTTTCGTTAAAACTTTAGTCTCTAGCAATTTTTAGAGATTTGTGCACATTTTCTCAGAATTGCCAGAACATGAAAGTTTCCACATAGGGATTTTTTTAGGAAAGGAAAGGATAGATATCTTTTATTAATTACATACGTCTATGATCGTACCATTATCACTTAAATGCGGAAATACCTACATATTTGTAAAATAAAAATACATATTTATAGTGATGTACAGATAAGTAGAACACTTTTTGAAAGAAAATAAAATTTATTTGTGAGTACCCGGCAAATGCATACCTACTACAAGATAATACGTTCTATTAATTTGAACTGGAAACATAACTACTAAAATAATGAACTCAATACGTACACAATATGTACATACATTATGTACAACAAAATATCGACTTACAAGTCGCGACTTTTGAGAAGTGAGGTTTGGTAACACAGCATGTAACAAAATTAGGTACAAAAAGCGTGACTTTGCTTGCTTCCCGGCTGTCAATGTCAGTCAGTTCACGGTTCTCTTTCGTTCCCTTTGTTTTGGACTTTGTGTTAAACGCCATCTAGGTAAAAACGATGTGCTACCTGCCCACGCCATCTGTGATTAAGCATATGAAAGTGGTAAATCATCAATGTAAAATAAAATCGTTAAATTTTATTTTATGGACAATATTACTTATTCTAAAAAATATTGAAATATTTGGGTGTTTTAGTGGAAGTTTATTTTTATTTGTTGGGTGCAATGGCCGCTATGAAAGTTTCCAGGCTATGAGACAGCGCCATCTACAAATAATACGGGATTTTGAGCTTTTTGCGGGCTACGATTTCATATATGGACATTGACAGTCTATTGATATTACTAGTCTCTGCTAAAACTTAAGTAACGTAACCCAATGTGTAAAAAAGTCATTATTATAAATACGGGATTTATCACGTACCGTCTTATCGGTGTTTCGACCGACAATTTGTTAAAAAAAAATTGTGTAAAAAAGTGCCCTAAAACGTCTTTCGTCGCATGCGCTGCGGAAACTATTGATGATAGAACAAAAGTATGTTCTACAATATTAAACAACATATCAATATCTACCAAAAACTTCGTAATATTATAAAGAGGAACGATTAGTTTGTTTGTTTGTATTGAATAGGCTCCGAAACTACTTTTTACCGATTAAAAAAATTCTTTCATTGTTGGGAAGCTACACTATCTCCGGGTGACATGGACTACTTTTTATCTAACTACGAAGGAGGATAATGTTTTTATTAAAAAATTACGCGTCCGAAGCTGCGGATTGGTCAGCTAGTACCTTAATGGTAAATACAGATCTATAAAACGTTGTATTGTATAACTATTGATTTTGCGAATATACCTGATATCAGAGGATCTACTCTGCAAAACAATAAACGATATATCGCAACAATGATAAATAAATTATGTTGGACATTTCACACAGCGCTATCTAGCCCTGAACTAAACCAAGTTAGACCTTAGTAGGTATTTCACCATTGACTGCCTTTCAATTATCTTCCTTAATATACCCTATTTCAATTACGGAATCCTCTTTAGAGACATTGAAGGGTTTTGAGTTGACATTTAATTTACTTCGTTATTGCCTGTTTGATGATTTTCCAAGAAACGTTGAGATTTGCTTTATCAGTTTCCTTCAAAAGAACTGGTTAATATCTTCCATCAGTTTCGCTCTTTCGATCTGATAACTTAGGCTTGTGTGCCGATGAGTATTTGAAGTTCTACCGCTGCAATGTTTTTGCGCATTTACTTTTCCTTTATCCATGCTTAATCTGGTGAATTCTTGTATTACTCGTGCGCGATAACTTGGGACCTGCTAGGAATGCGACTCCCCGACCGCTTCCCCGATGGCGCCCGTATTGTACCGTTCGCATCACTATCACCTAATTTATTATGTTACTCAGGGAGGACGCTGCTTTTTATCTAATCTTTTTTACACTATTTGAATAAAATAAAAATACAATGTTTAAGTTTATACATTTATTTTATCTATTATTTACATTATCTCATCTTCGTCACTACTTAGTGAATTTATGCCTTCTAGAGGTTGGTCTTCGTCCTCAGTCTCACTAAAATCACTTGACGAAGAGGTATCCGATAAATTTACAATTAATTGCGATTCATTCGTCTCTTGTAAGAGGTCATCGTCCCAATACATTTGTCGAAGCCTGTCTAAAAAAACTGTCTGAAAAAACTCTAACACTTTTAGCACGAGGTTTCTTTCTCCGCTATGCAAAGGTTTACCCTTCATAATGATAACAAAAACACAAGAACTATAACAACAAAAACTACAACAACAAAATAATGACACAAACTATAACAACAAAACAATAACACAAACGAAAACTAAAAGAATTCCAGAGCGCGTCGTTACGTGACGTAGGCCAGTACGAGACTAAAAACCCTAGTAAAAAATAGTGATGCGAACGGTACAATACGGGCGCCATCGGGGAAGTGCAGGGGAAGCGGTCGGGGAGTCCCATTCCTAGCAGGTCCCAAGTTATCGCGCACGAGTAATACTTTTAGTAACAGAGAGAGAAAACATGAGTTATGTAGTTTCAAGTGTTGGCCTACTAGTCTTACTTATTTTATGTATCATTCATATATCATTCATCATTTCCCATTCATGTATCCCACGAAGTTCCTGCAAGGCTACCTGGGTTATAACTCGCTTAGAACTAGACGAGCGTATGACCAGCTTTTGACCACTGTAAAAATTTTTAGGAACATTATTGACAGCACTTATGTTCGTAACGAGTTGCTTCGCTTTAACGTGCCAAATCATTATATTCGCGGTAGAAGTCACAGGCTCCTCGCTTTACCATCTAGCCGCACTATAGGGCACCATCAATCACCATGAATGACCGATTTCTCATTTTATTATTATTTTACTTTGACATTTTATTTTGTAAGTTTTAATTTTATCTTATTTGTTTTTATTGTTTGTATATAAATTGTAATTGATGTAAATTGAAATTGTCGTTCTTATTGATAAATAAATAAATGACTTTAATGAAATCTCAAGAAACTCCACTACCATGATATCTACAACCAATGTGTCTTGCCCAGAATGACGTACGGTACAGCGCTGAATCAATGACGCGTACCATGGAAGCTGTGTACCGAATTAGGGTCACACAAAGAGCCATTGAGCGTGCCATGCTCGGCATTTCTCTACTAGACCGAGTCCGCAATACGGAAATCCGTAGACGGACAAAGGTAGTGGATATTGGAGCCCGTAATTCCAGACTTACGTGGCGTTGGGCAGGTCATTTAGCAAGACCATCAGCCCGGTGGATGGACAATATAGAGCCCGTAGAGGATAGGACCTGGATGCCAATATTACAGGGTCGGTTGAAGTGGCTGTTGAGGGACGAGGCTTATACCCAGCAGTAGGCTATCAGTTAAAATGCCAATGATGATGATGTTGATATCTACTGCATACAATCATCAGGAGACATCTATTCTATGGGTTTTAAACTCGTATAAAGTGTACGTGACAATCCATTGATTTTTAGGATAAGGCATAACGATTTACAACTTTAGACTAGCTGATCAATCCGCAGTTTCGCACGCGTAGTTTTACAATAAAAATATTACCCTCCTGCGCAGTTGGGTAAAAAGTAGCCTATGTCACCCGGGGATAGTGTAGCTTCCCAACGGTGAAGGAATTTTTTAAATCAGTCCAGTAATTTCGGAGCCTATTCAATGCAAACAAACAATCAAACAAATCTTGCCTCGTTATAATATTTTTTTTGTAGATATTGATATGTTCTTTAATATTGCAGAACATACTTTTGTTTAATCATCAATAGTTTCCGCAGCGCATCCGACGAAAGACGTTTTAGGGTACTTTTTTTACACCTTGGGTTACGTTACTTAAGTTTTAGTAAGGGTCCCTAATCTTTTCTAGCAATAAATATAGCCTATGTCACTCAGGGTGAATGTAGCTTTCCAATGGTGAAAGAATTTTTGAAATCGGCACTGTAGTTTTCGAGTTTATTCATTACAAACATACACACAAAAATACAAGTCTTTCCTCTTTATACTCGTAATATTAGTATATATTTCCATCGGTCAAAGCATAAATAGTAGAAAGTTTTGACTATTTGATACCTTCCTGCTTAAAATAAACGAATAACAAGTTTTTTTGTTAGAAACATATCCATTCAAAAGGTCCGTTGTCTAGTATTGTCACTGAAGTTACATTAATTTCAGCTCAATCGGTTAGGGAACTGGTATAAAACTCAATTGCATGGTTTGACTACGAACTAAGATTTTAATAAATTTAAATAAAATCTTCTAAAATAGCACCAAACAGGCACATGCATTGACATACAGGGTCACAGGTACAGGTCAGAGTACTACCCTCACAGTAGGATCCCATTTATCGTTGGTCTCGTAAAAATAACAGTGATTAGAAGATTTTTTATCTCATTCAGGCTATACGTACGTGATTCTGACGACCTTCGTGGTACAGTGGTCGAATAGCCGGCTGAGACGCAGGAGGTAGCGGGTTCGATTCCCGCCGCGGAACAAATGTTTGCATGATCTACAGATATTTGTTCCGGGTCTGGTTGTTTCTCTATATATTATACTAGCTGACCAATCCGCACCTTCGCACGCGTAGTTTTTCAATAAAAACATTACCATTTACCATCCTTTGCGCTGTTGTTTAAAAAGTAGCCTATGTTACTCAGGGTGAATGTAGCTTTCCAATGGTGAAATAATTTTTGAAATCGGACCAGTTGTTTTAGAGTTTATTCATTACAAACATACACACACACACAAAAATACAAATCTTTAATCTTTATAATATTATAGTATAAAAGTATGTATTTACACAAAAAAAGGTATATAAGTATTTTATCAGTTATCTGGTTACCATAGTACAAGCTCTGCTTAGTTTGGGGCTAGATAGCGCTGTGTGAAATGTCCAGCAATATTTATTTTATTTATTTATTTATTCTAGGGTCGTAGGTGGGGACAGTATTTCTATTGTTTCTATGTATGTCCTCAGGTACTTGTATCTTGCTCAATGTATGCACATAGATCTCATATTGTGCACTAATTTATTCCTTGAATTAGCAACGCCCCGTGTTGAATTATTGAAGCCAATTGTGGGTTCCGATCACGATGTCGTAAATAAATACTAGTAATACTAAATACCGGCTGTTTACTCTCAAACACGTAGGTTTATTGGCAGATTATGACGAGCAGAGTATACATAATCATTGATCTTTAGGATTTGAAAATATTATTTTTAGCTATCCGACTAGGAAATCTAGAACAGAACAAAATTGAATCATGTCAGTTTTGGAGTTACATCTTATGAATTAATGTGCAATACTTTACTAAAAAGCTTCATCATCATCTACAGCCTGACTTCACTCACTGAATAGGCCTCCCCAAGTTTGTGCCATTCGCCACGATCCTGCGCTGGTCTCACTCATTGACGGCCTGCGACTCTAACGATGTCGTCCACCCATCTCGCAGCCGGACGTCCTACCCTTCTACAGTAATTCCTCGGCCACTAATCAGTCGCTACCTTGCTTCTCCTGTCATCCTAAAAAACATACTTCATCATCATCATCCACAGTCCATAAGTACTCACTGCTGGGTGTAGGGCTCCCTTTGTGAACGCCACCCTTCCCGGTCTTGTGCTGCGCGCATCCAGGAGTTGCCCGCGACTTAATAACTTAATAAAAACATACTTTATTTTGACGACCTCCGTGGCGCAGTGGCCGAATAGCCGGCTGAGACGCAGGAGGTAGTGGGTTCGACTCCCGCCGCGGAACAAATGTTTGCATGATCTGCAGATATTTGTTCTGGGTCTGGGTGTTTTTCTATGTATTAAAAGTATGTATTTAGAAAAAAAATGATATATAAGTATTCTAACAGTTATCTGGTTCCCATAGTACAAGCTCTGCTTAATTTAGGGCTAGATAGCGCTGTGTGAAATGTCCAGCAATATTTATTTATTTAAATATGTATATTGAAAAAGCATCTTATAAAAAGTTTTGACTACAAGAGTTTTTTTGAAGAAGAGACTGTTAACATCTCATTTCTATATTAAACTTGTGTCTTTATTCACTGTATTGTATACTTCTCAGTACTCACTAGTATAACCACAGAACATAAAATAAACGGGACCCTATTACTAAGACTCCGCTGTCTGTCTGTTTGTCTGTCTATCTATCCGTCTGTCACCAGGCTGTATCTCATGAAACGTGATAGTTAGACATTTGAATTTTACACAGATGATGTATTTCTGTTGCCGCTATAACAACAAATACTAAAAACAGAATAAAATAAATATTTAAGAGGGGCTCCCCTAGAACAAACGTGATTTATTTGCTCGTTTTTGCTCCATATTAATAACGACAACCGGTAGACGCTTGAAATATTCACAAAATATTTAGTTATATTTTCACTTTATAAATAAACAATTAAATTAAAATAAAACAAATATTTAAGTGGGGCTCCCATACAACAGACATGATTTTTTTGCCGTTTTATAGCTAATGGTACGGAACCCTTCGTGCGCGAGTCCGACTCGCACTTTGCCGTTTTTTTTATTTATTATTATATCAGTGGTCTGCTGGTGCGTGATGAAACTGGTGATAATATGCAAAAAAGTACTACATATGCAATAAAAAATATTAGCAGGTTACTAGAACAATCCTAGTTACTAGTCTCATACTTCCTTATTAACATTTATGTAAATATAACGAATAAAAAAACATTCCAAAGTGACATAGATTTATCGATAGATAGGAGATATTATCTTAGATTATTCATGGTTTTTTTGTGGGAATTGTGTAGGTACTGGATCACCTTGCGGCTGTATCAACTGTTTATTCTGTGGTTATCGCTTTTGAATGGAATCCTGATAGCACACCCACTTGACTGTGCCTAATATTTTGATTGGGCTTGATAGTCGTGTTTTGCAATATCTAGTTTAGTCTTCTGAGTATCCTTTATAAGGACTGAGATACGGGAAGCTTACAAGCTTTTTACTATCAATTATTTTGCTCTCCATCCTATAGTTCTGTATCAAGCACTATGGCGTTTGCGTCCTATACCTAGCTAATGCTAAAATTTTCCATCAAGCGCTGTATGAGTATGAATCATCTTCCATTGATTGGTTTATAAAGACCACAGTAGTATCACAAAATACATAGGCACAGAAGTTAAGCTCAAGCGTCAAGCGTAGCGCTGGCACCTACAATGTAAGCGACGGCAAAATACACAAAAATTTTGATAAAAATGTTTACTCGATGTCACAGAAATATTTTAAAAATATTGCAAGTAATTTCAGAACTAGCTAACAAATTATGTCCTACGTCTTACCAAGCGCGACACTCGCGACACTCGCGACTGGCGTTCGACCGACTTGATACGAGATCATCGAACGCGTTGTCGATGTGTGCGTTCGCCTGTTATCGCTCGTACTACTAAGCTGACCTCCTGTACTAGTCTATGGTAGTATTTTTCTCTAAAACTGCAGATTGGATCCAGTTTGAGACAATTATGAATTTGTATCTATACTTTTCAGATTAGCGTCTCAACTTGTAATTATCTGCAATAAAACATTGATACTTTCCAAACTGGCCAATTTGTACGTTTATCGTGCCCTTTATCGCCCGTATTTTATATTTGTCGTGCAATTTTGCAATAATTCAGTCCTGCATTCCTGATGCAAATTAGTAGGTAAGGTACTATTGGCGATTCTGTTATCCTTTATTAGGTTATTGGGCTGTCATTACTTTTATAATTTTGGATCGATTTATCTTCTAGAGCAGAAATACCAGTTTATAATTTCCTGTGTTATAATTTATCTATACTTCTAGACTAATATTATAAAGAGGAAATTTTTGTATTTTTGTGTGTATGTTTGTAAACTCAAAAACTACTTTGCCTGAGTGACATAGGCTATATTTATTGCTAGAAAAGATTAGGGTTCCTTACTAAAACTTAAGTAACGTAACCCAAGGTGTAAAAAAGTGCCCTAAAACGTCTTTCGTCGCATGCTCTTCAGAAACTATTGATGATAGAACAAAAGTATGTTCTACAATATTAAAGAACATATCAATATCTACAAAAATAATATTATAAAGAGGAAAGATTTGTTTGTTTGTTTGTTTGCATTGAATAGGCTCCAAAACTACTGTACCGATTTAAAACATTCTTTCACTGTTGGGAAGCTACACTGTTTCCGGGTGACATAGGCTACTTTTTACCCAACTGCGGAGAAGGAGGGTAATGTTTTTATTGAAAAACTACGCGTGCGAAGCTGCGGATTGGTCGGCTAGTCTATAATATTTTCAATGATTGTGCGTCATTGCATTTTATCGAACCCATGATTATTAGGTAGGTATCAGTATATTATTAATTTAAAGCTGTTTATTTATAAGTCACGAGCATTAGAATGCTTGCTATTCGCTACAACCGATCTATTTTTAGTTATGTACAAAAGTGCTGGTTTTCCTCATCATTACCATATAATCCATACCTAACGTACTAATGTTATAAATTCAAAATTCTTTTCCTTCTTGTCTTCTCTAATGTCAGAGCCTTCAAGTCCAGAGTAAACAGGTTCTTTTTGGGCAAGCGTGCTCTATCTTCTCTCTAATTTTATGATGATGATGATGTCATCCAGGCCGATTTCGTCTACAGCGACATTGTTCCTGCTTGGTTCCGTTGATGCGCTCTTTGATGAGTAGCATAGCCAATTTTGGCCTTAAATGTGCGCAATTTAATAACAACTAATATAACTAATAATAACTATAATTTAACTCCAATTTAATACACATAATCAGCATCCTCCATATCCATTAATCATATAGGTACATAATGCGCACACATACACACAACGCACTCTCAAACGCGCGCGCCCACACATACACCCGAACACATCCACACAAGCAAACAAATAAAATAGATAAGTTAGTTTGGCTCGAAACTGTATTATTGTTTTTTTGTAGTATTAAGTTAAATAGTTAACAGTGTATATTTTAATGTCTCCTACAGCTTTGTTGCTTTCTTCAATGGTACTCGTATTTATACCATTACTGCAACACAATGTCCGCTTCATAGTTAAATCTTTAATGTTCACACACGCAGAGTGGGGGCCTGGTAATACAGGTTCCTATGAACTTACTTCAGGCACCAGTTTCTCACAATGTTGTTAACACCACACAAACTTGCCTTTGTAAATTAAACTTATGTAACAAATTGTGAGAGAAATTAATGAATATATTATTAAAAATAAAATTCTTCGATGTCTATCTATCTATCGATCTACGCCATCACTTACCATCAGGTGAGGTAGTGGTCAAGCGCTTGGCTATCAATAATAAAAATATAAAAAAGCGGCCAAGTTAGAGTCGGACTCGACCATGAATGGTTCCGTAGCAGCAAGTAACATAATATAAAAGTTCTTGTAGTTCGTTGTAACTTTTTTATATTTGAGTTGATGGAATGAAAGGTAAATTGCGGTTTACGATTTATGACGTACTTATTAAATAGAAACTAGATCTCGTTCAAACCAATTTTCGGTGGAAGTTTGCACGCATATTGATGTACATCATATATTTTTATTAGTATTATCATTCTCTTATTTTAGAAGTTACAGGGTGGGTGGGGAGGGGGGGGGGGCACATTTTACCACTTAGGAAGTGTTTCTCGCGCAAACTATTCGGGTTAGAAAAAAATGATTTTAGAAACCTCCATATCATTTTTGAAGATCTATCCATAAATACCCCACACGTATGGGTTTAATAAATATTTTTTTTAGTTTTGTTCTGAGTATGGGGAACCCCCAAAATTTATTGTTTTTTTTTCTATTTTTGTGTGAAAATCTTAATGCGGTTCACAGAATACATCTACTTACCAAGTTTCAACAGTATAGTTCTTATAGTTTCGGAAAAAAGTGGCTGTGACATACGGACGGACAGATAGACAGACAGACAGGCAGACATGACGAATCCATAAGAAGTTCCGTTTTTTGCCATTTGGCTCCGGAACCCTAAAAAGTCTCTTTCTCTGTTTGTTACGTTTTTTCGACTAAGCGGCTGGACATTTCAATATATGGTATTATAGATAGATAATGACCAGGATTAAGACATATTTTAATGTTTATTGACATACCACGCGTGCGAAGCCGCGGGTGGAAGCTTGTCTTCTAAGTTGTTTTTAAACGCAGACCCGAAACAATATGTGTCCTTTATTTGTCCTGCGACCTCTTGATACAGTCATCAGCTACGGGTCCACCGATTCATAAAGATCGTCGTCAGTAATAATGTATGCTCCCGCGCAGTCAATGCAGCACTTGCTATTGTGCCCTTTGTGTCCAAACACCTGCACGATGGAGGACCTAATAACCGTCTCGCCTAATGCTATTGTTGTGGCCAAACACCTGTCCAACATAGTATAAATTAAAACGTAGAACTCTTGACACGCTAAGTAGAAGAAGAATGTATGATAGGATGAGCAAGCTGAAGTGGCAGTGGCAGCACATAGCTCGAGGACGTTGGGTCAAGAAGGTACGAGTGGAGATAGAGACTACGCACCGAAAAGCGCAGCTTAGTACACACGGCTACACATCAAGCTATACAGTTCCAGTATAAGCTGACCTCGCACTGTGTAGGCTTTTCGTAGAATGAGAGCTTATACTGCAAATGTATAGCTTGATGTGTAGCCGTGTGTACGCCGCCGGGCTTGCAATCGAATATTCGACAGAATTATTTTATCGCATATTTCCAATTGCGTTATTCGAATAATTTTATGTATTGGAGTCAGCCGCGTAGCCGTAGTCTACCAATTGTAAAAATGAGTCTATTTGACTTGATAAACGTTACAATCAGTGTTTTGATTTTTTGTAATTATTAGACACACTGTTCTGTTTGATTTTATAAGCCAAATAAACAAATTCGTTGAATACTCCAGAATAGAATAGAATAATGCTTTATTGTACACAGGAAAACTAATTTATGTTAAAAAAAACTAATTTATGTTAAATATAGTACAATGGGCGGCCTTATCGCTGAAAGCGATTTCTTCCAGGCAACCCCAGGCAGAACTAACATAAACAGTTTACAAAAACTAAAACGTTATTACTAGTACATAAAACAATAAAAACAAACATACAAATTAAAGTTATAAGCACACAACAAAAATAAAAAGTAATATTTATTTATTTACTAGTGGTCCCACCGAACTTCGTATCGGCTTGACATGCATAGGTATAACGCGGGCTGTCAATATAAGTCACCCTGGTAGAATTGTCAATTGTTGTCCCCGGCCATCATTATGTATGAGAAAATGAATGACTTCCACAAATAATTCAATACCAAAATTAGCCAAATCGCTCCACCCGTTCTCGAGTTTTACCAAGACTTACGAACAGCAATGAATTTTTATATATATAGACAATATATCACGGGATAACTCCTACCGAAGCATCTGTTTCAAACGATATTCATTTTTTTTACATCCTCTTTGACGATATTTGTAGCACGCATTCTGTCAATTCTATGTCAAACGTCATAAGGTTACATTATAAAAGCGCTAAGGTTAGATTATAAATAATTTTATATGGTGGTTAAGTATTCTTAAATTTTCTAATTTTGCGCGCAATTTTCTTATGTTTTTCTTTCATAAGAACCTTCTCCTGACAATAAGAAATACAACAAAATAAGAATTGACCAAATTGGTCCAGGCGTTGTTGAGTTATGCGCTTACCAACACATTTTGCAATTCATTTTTATATTATAGAGATTAGCTAAGTACCTACATGCTAAATAATGATAAAAGAGTACCTAATAATGGACAACTGTTTTACTTAGAAAACTTTCGTGATTGATTTCAATCATTATTATAAATACGGGATTTATCACGTACCGTCTTATCGGGGTTTCGACCGACAATGTTTCGGTTCAATTCGTGAACCTTCATCAGGGTGAGTGCGATCCGCTCCGAATAACGTCTCGCCTCGCACTGCATTGTCGGTCGAAACACCGATAAGACGGTACGTGATAAATCCCGTATTTATAATAATGATGGAAAACTGTTTATTTAAGAATAATTGGATCAAGAGTCAATTAAAGGATTAGCCCTAATCTAATCCCTCCCAGTATTCTAGACATCCTTGCGCCAACTTCGGTATAAGATCCGCAAATACATCGGCTTCAGGGCGCACGGCAGATAGGCGTAATACGTTCTTTTCGTTTTTTTATTCGTAAACTATTTAAACACATTTGGTGGTCTTGATAACAAAGGTTCAACAGAAAGCCTTTTTGGAGTATTCCTAAAACGCGTTTCTGATGATTTTCTATAGTAAAAACCAGTTTAAATTGACATTTAAAAGTTTTGATAACAACGGTTCACCAGAAAGCCATTTTGGAGTAGGTATCCCTAAAACGGGTTTCTGATGATTTTCTATAGTAAAAACCCAGTTTAAATAGATATTTAAAAGTTTTGATAACAACGGTTCACCAGAAAGCCATTTTGGAGTATTCCTAAAACGGGTTTCTGGTGATTTTCAATAGTAAAAGCCAGTTAAAATTGACATTTAAAAGTTTTGAATAATATTCGAATATATTCGATTACTACCCCAAATTGATCGAATACAATTCGAATTCTAAAGTTTCGAATATTTACAAGTCCTACCACTAGATAGAAAGATGACCTAATAATGGTTGAAGTCAAAGTCAAAATTTTGTATTCATTAAAATCACAAGGATCACTTTGAAACGTCAATTTTACTGTCTGTTCCTTCGCGACCAAGCCAGGAAAGAAAGGCAAGAAACAAGGCTGGTTGTTTTTTTAATGATCCTTTTAGAATACATATCAATAAAGAAAATAAATTAGTACGTCTAAATTCTAACATCTTAGAACGAGATGGAGCAATTTCAATCCCAAGCTTCTCTATCATCTAAATTCTAAATAATCCGATATTTATAGTAGGCTTTTTATAGTGATTTTGTTAACGAGGGAAATGCTTGTCACACACGATCGTTCGCTCAGGAAATCTATTGGAGAGGCCTATGCTCTGCACTGGACGCACTTTGACTAATATGATGTATGCTTTATGTATGGCTGTTTAAAAGCTTAAAGCACTTTTGTTTTCATAAATAGCTTTACATAATTTGTGGGGCTTTCGTTAATCACCTCATCAACAGATGCCTCTGCCCTCCTGTGAAAGGCTTGCGTCTTCTCGCGCAACATTAAAAAAATTCTTTCATAATTAATTAGCTTCAGAAACACGTACTAATTAGTACGTCATCTGTGTCTTCAGCAATTTTACGATCTGCGTTGATTTCCGATGTTTTGATAACATGTTGATGAACAGTTTTATAAAAGTTGTATGTAGTTGATTTTGATTGCAACTTTATTGATCTTTTGGAAAGTGCAATTGCTATTTAAAGCTTGTAAGTAATTTTAATTTATAATAGCACTTTTATTTATTGCTTCTAATTAGAAGTGGGAATAATGAATGAATGAAATACTCTTTATTGCACACCAAATAAAAATACAATAATGGAAATAAACAATAAATAAAGGTACAATGGGCGGTCTTATCGCTAAAAGCGATCTCTTCCAGACAACCTTTAATGATAACCTTTAACCTATAATGATGTTCGGTTTTTAAAAGATTTTGTGGTTTAACTAGTGGTTAAACCACAAACTCCCCGCCTGAACTGAGGTCTAGGGAGTATGCCAATTATCAAATAAAAATATTACTCACTAGCTGACAACTAGCTTCGCACGCGTAGTGTTTCAATAAAAACATTACCCTCCTTCTTGTTGTGAAGTTGGATAAAAAGTAGCCTATGTTATTCAAGGTGAATGTAGCTTTCCAATGGTGAAAGAATTTTTGAAATCGGACCAGTAGTTTTTGAGTTTATTCATTACAAACATACACACAAAAATACAAATGTTTCCTCTTTATAATATTAGTACAGATAATCCTCACTATCACTTCATAGTATAAAACAAAGTCGCTTCCCGCTGTCTGTCTGTCCCTATGTATGCTTAGATTTTTAATACTACGCAACGGATTTTGATGCGGGTTTTTTAATAGATAGAGTGATTCAAGAGGAAGGTTTATATGTATAATAAATGTATAATATAGTAGAGAAACACTGATAATATTAGAGGTTTCTGTGATGTGATGTTGTAAATACTCATAATACTCTTTCAAGAGTAACCTCTAAAGAAAACATGTCTGTATTGTCTAATGACAAAACAGCTGTGAACGTTGTATATAAAGACATTCTGTAGTATATTTAGTATTAGCATTGCACCCGTGCGAAATACATAACCAAATAACTTGACCTACAGTTTTATTCAAATTACAGGTAATAGGAGTTCATGTAATTGGGTTATATTTTTTAGCGGTAGAAATTCAGACTTTTCCCTATATTTGTGTCATTAAAGCTACACGCATACTACATTTCAGCACTGTGGGGTTACTGATGTACCCTGTTCCGTCAAAGTTCCGTTTTTATTATGACTAATAACTCTAAACTACAATGAATTTACTTTAAATAAAAACGCAATCGAAATGTACTAATAAAGACCTTTCATTTGACGCCCCACTTGACCGAATAGTCTCATTTTCATTTTTTTACCCCTCTTGAACCCCACGATCTCAACAATCTCCCCACATTTTTAGATCATTTAGTCACACCAAAATTGTGCCATCACTACCTACCTATCGTGTTCGAGCCGTCGTACAGTGCGGACGTCTCTGGGGCGTCGTTACGCTGCCCGTTGAATATACGAAGATTCGATCGTCGTTAGTGGTCGAGGCAACATCGCCTATAAAAGGCTCCTCAGATCGCGCGGCACGCATTCGATCGTCGTTAGTGGTCGCCGCTATAGCATGCAGCGGCCACACCTTAGGAACCTAGGCTGGTAGAGGGGGGCTCGAGTGCCGAAACACTTTGTTGTAGCAACGGCGTGTTTCGGCCCTCGAGTCGGCACGGTCACTCCCCGTGCTAGTGCTCGTTGCTTCGGCGTCAACGCAATCCACCTCAAGTGGCGAGGCAACCAGGCAACTGTAGAAGGCCTGAAGGTAGCGATAGGAGTTTTTATCGTTGCCAGATACTGCGTCCTGTTCCCTTCCAGTCGTAGCGGTTCTCCGTTCCACTGGGTCAAGGGGAGTAAGGAGGAGAGGGTGCATCTGTGTACGGCGCGCACACTTATGCAACTTAATATATCCTGCGCATCTGACTTGGCTTTGTCATTCCGAGTTTAAAAAAGTCCTGGGCTTGGTCTAATACCTGGACACGGGTGACCTAAGGAGAGGAGAGTGGTCGCTCTAGCACTGCATCGGGGTGACAGTGTGGTTCGGCAGCACTCTTTGAGACAAAGCAGCTTTATTTAGAGAGGCACTGCTTTCCTCGCTCAGCCGGGGAGGGGGCTAGAAAAGGTGCCCCAAACAAACGCTCATTCCTCGCAATAAGAATAAATCTAAAAACATGCAGATGAATATGACTTTTGGTGCGTGGAATGTACGTACTCTTTTAGACCGACCCAACAACCTCTGCCCAGAACGTAAAACCGCCATTGTGGCTCGCGAGCTCAAACGCTATGACGTCGACATAGCCGCTCTCAGCGAAACACATCTAGCTGACGAAGGTGAGCTTGTTGAACGTGGTGGTGGGTACACTTTCTTCTGGAAAGGCACACCAGCTTCTGAGCCTAGACGGTCAGGAGTAGGCTTTGCTATTAAAACTACTTTAGCCTCTAAGTTGGAAGAACATCCAGTTGCTATCTCTGATCGTGTCATGTCCTTACGTTTCCATCTTCGAAACAATAAATACTTAAATGTTATCAGCGTATATTCGCCAACACTCGACAAAAGTGATGACGTCAAGGACAAATTTTATGAGGAAGTGTCAGAAGTGCTGACTAAAATCCGGCGCTGTGAGAAAGTTTTGCTTCTTGGCGACTTTAATGCTCGCGTCGGACGTGATTTTGAAGCTTGGCCTCGGGTGATAGGGCGACATGGCATTGGTAACATGAACAGTAATGGGCAACTGTTACTAAGCCTCTGTTCCCAATTTCATCTGGGTATTACCAATACCATGTTTAGACTCCCAAATAAATACAAAACTACCTGGATGCACCCAAGGTCCAAGCATTGGCATCTTATTGATTATGCTATAGTCCGTCAACGGGATATAGCGGATGTCAAAGTAACGAGAGTAATGAGGGGCGCAAACTGTTGGTCGGATCACCGACTTGTTGTTACAAAACTATTTTTGCGTCTTAGCCCTTGCCGTAGACCTCGCAGGGCTAAGCCTAACTGTCTTCATCTGAAAAAGCTAGAGTCTGCTGAAATATTGGCAAATTACAGGGAAGCTGTCAATACCTTTACAGCAGGCATACACCCCGAAGATGAACAGTTAGACGAGGGCTGGAAACTGTTAACTACAAATACCATCAATGCGGCTACTGAGATCTTAGGCCAAAAACCTCGTGTCTGTGAAGACTGGTTTGACGAAAATGATAATACATTGACAGTCGCCCTAGAAAAACACCGCCAGCTCCTTCGAAAGGGAAATCAGACAACTGCTTCTGAAAAAATAAAGGAGAGTACGAGCCAAATAAGGAGACTAACTCGAAACGCAAAAGATGAGTGGTGGCTGAACAAGGTTCGCTATATTCAGTGGCTTGCTGATTCGAATAGACTCGGCGATTTCTTTAACGAGATTAAAAAGTTAGTAGGAAGTCCACATCGAGTAAACGTACCACTGAAATCACTTTCAGGTACCCTCCTGGTAAGCAAAGGAGAAGTTCTTACTCGCTGGGCAGAACACTATAACAGCTTACTCAATGTGGATCGTTCTGCTGACATAAACTATTTAGCATCACTTCCTGCCTTACCACAAGCCGTAGATCTGGATCAGCCTCCTTCTCTTGAGGAAGTTATCATCGCCATCAAAGCGCAGAAAAACAATAAGGCTGTCGGCATCGATAACATACCAGGAGAACTATTAAAATATGGCGGAGATGAGTTGCACTACAAGATTTGGCAATTTTTCCAGCGCATGTGGGAAATGGAGTTCGTTCCTCCTAGTTTTGGCGTATCACTAATTTGCTCTTTGTATAAAAATAAAGGTGATCGATCTGTTTGCAACTCTTATAGGGGTATATCACTTCTGTCTACTCCAGGAAAAACTTTTGCCAGAGTACTCTTAAATCGTCTTATGGAGCTCTCTGAAAGTATATTGCCTGAAACGCAATTTGGGTTTAGACCCAATCGCGGCACATGCGAGGCCATATTCTCTCTTAGACAACTGCAAGAGAAAAGCAGGGAACAGTGTCAACCTCTGTTTCTCTGTTTTGTTGATCTGGAGAAAGCTTTTGACAGTGTACCTCGCGAAGCTTTGTGGATTGTGCTTTCGAAACTTGGTTGCACCGACAAATTTATACGCTTGATAAGACTTCTTCACGACAACATGACTTGTTGCGTAACCGTCAATGGTGAGCAGACAGAGCAATTCCCTGTCACTTGTGGTGTAAAACAAGGCTGTGTATTAGCACCCACTCTTTTTGCTCTGTACTTTTCCGTTGTCGTGAGGGAGACTTTACAAGCCAACACCGAAGGGATCCGCATACGTTTTCGCACAGATGGCAGTATCTTTAACCTGGCTAGGTTAAAAGCGCACACAAAGGTATCGTATGACCTCATTACCGAATTGATGTATGCTGATGACCTATGTTTCGTTGCGGAATCTTCTGAGGGACTCCAGGACTTGATGACTCGGCTTGACGCTGCGTGCTGTAGATTTGGCCTCAAAATTAATATTACAAAGACAGAGGTGATGGCCATGGACACTGTTAACCAAGCTCCACTGAATCTGCAAATCGATGGAAAGCCCATAAAACAGGTCGATACATTCAGATATCTGGGAAGCAGCATAACAACAAAATGCGACCTTGACTCGGAGATCAACAGCAGACTTGGCTCCGCTATGGCTGCTTTTGGTAAACTACGAGTCCAGGTATTTCGCTCCCATAACATCAAATTGAGTACCAAGATTAAGGTGTATATGGCTATTGTACTTCCTAACATCTTGTACTCGTCAGAGACATGGTGCCTGTATCGCAGACACATACGCACGTTAGACAGATTCCATCTGAAATGCCTCCGCGACATTCTTAACATCAAGTGGTCGGATCGGGTCCGTAATACCGATGTTCTACGACGGGCTCATGTCTGTGGCATAGAGGCATATTTGATGCGGCGTCAGCTGCGTTGGTGCGGGCACCTGTCTCGGATGTCTGATGAGCGAAGGGCGAAACGCATTTTCTTCTGTGAACTAGAACATGGTAAGCGGAAACGCGGAGGTCAGTTCCTACGTTTCAAAGACGTACAGAAGAGGCACATGAAGAGGTGTTGTATCGATCCGTCGCGCTGGGAGGCTCTCGCTGAAAAACGACCTGAATGGAGGCGTCATGTTCAGGACAAAGTGTACGAGTTTGAAGAAGAAAGGAGGCAAGAACTAGACTTAAAACGAGATCAGCTTAAAAGTCGACCGCCGGCTAATATCAATTACAACTACATTAATGGCGCCTTAACTTGTGTTCATTGTAACCGGACTTTTAGCGCAAAAATAGGGTACATCAGCCACATACAGGCTAAACACCTAGGCCAATAATCACAAAGTCAAGTCTCTGTAGCCGAAATCGGCTAGGAGGATTATTATTATTATTATTATTACCTACCTATATACTAAATTTCACGATGTTCGGATAAACGCTTCGAAAGTTATCCTCGGACATAAAACATACATACATACATACAACGCCGATTTACCTAAGTTGATTTGGAGTCGATTATAACTAGCACTAAGAATATCTGCACTAGAATTGCACTAATGAATATCCGCACTAGAAGATAGTAAAAAGCTTTGCGTAACATTAATAATTTATCCTCTCACAAAAACTTTATTAACACTAGAACGTGTCGCTAAGATTAAATAAAAGCAATTTGTACCCGGCAATCAAACGAAAGTAAATCTTGACAACTTTATTTAGTAGCTCGATCTTGTCACACGAGATCGACCGGTTAGTAACAGTTAGTAGATTGATTTGAGTGGTTAATCATTTGTTTCACTTACTAGCTTTTGTATACGGTTTCGTATTGTATCATGCAAGTTAATGTTTAAATTTTTGGACAGGCTGCACCGATTTTTTCAAACACATTATGAATCATCTCATAGAAAGCAGCATTCCACAATTTTTTAATCTTTGGGTAATTAGTACTGAGATATCAGTTGCGTATGCATCATTGTTAGCAGCATTGCTGTGTTTACGTTCGGAGGGTATGATTGCCAGTGAAATTACAGGCATATGAGGCTTTACACCTGTATGCCTCAAGTTCATGGTTGCAGGGCATTGCATCGTAGGACATATTTCTAAGGTGCGTGAGCTACGAGGCAATTCTCTGTTACAGGCGATGGTTACCACTTAACATCAGGAGGGTCATAAGATATTTCCATCTCCAGAAGCATAAAAAATAATTGAAATCGTTCTATCCGATCATCTTATGAGTTACGAAGTGACGTACAAAACACATACATAGAAGAACTAAAATATTTAGTATCCCTCTTTTTCTGTTGTGGCTTTATTAAGTAGCTCGTGAGTTATTCCAGGTCACGAACCATATCTGTTTCAAATATTCTGCGATTTAGTTGTTAGTTTATCGATCATAATCTGATGGTGAATTGATGAGAATATCCAAACATCGGACTCAGTCGAGACCTACGCCAATGTACTGCAATGAAACATGTATAAAGTCTCCACAAAAACTTTCGCATGCATTTTTAAATATGTAGATATGGCCAGGGTACAGACAGATGGTCACATAACTCGTACAGTAGTACTCGTACTCGTACATTTTATTGTATCCGGCTCGAAGGATCATAATGCTTGATATTGTCAACTTGTCAGTAAACATTGTTTGATAAGCTGTGGGTGCACAATCGGACAACACGGAAATCAACACTAGACAATGGACCCTAAGACTAGAGGTCCTTGTAACTCTTAATATTTATTCTTTGTCCTCTCTCTTGATCACGTAAGTAGGTTTCGTCGATGGTAGAGAAGATAATAATCATATTCATGGAACTACTAATGTAACATGTCTTTCTTCTGTTTGAGATGTCGACTGTCGAGTTGTATAATGAGCGTTGTCTATTATCGATAGAGATAACAGAATGTATATGCTAATGGGGCCCAACACATGGCAAGGATTTCTTTGCGCAAAGGCTTGAACCTAGACTGGAAGTAGTACTGGATCATGGTCGGTACCGGGAAATAGTACCGGAGCGGTACTACAAGCCCTTAGGTTCAAGCCCAGGCTGGTGCAAAGAAATCGTTACGTGCGTGGTCCGCGTAAGCCTGCTAAAGTTAAAAGTTGTGGGTAGTTTCAGTAACCATACTTAATTATAAATACGGGATTTATCACGTACCGTTTTATCGGTATTTCGGCTGACAATGTTTCGGTTCAATTCGTGAACCTTCATCACGGTGAGTGCGATCCGCTCCGGACTTGCGTCTCGCCTCGCACTACGCGCCGTAGCCCTCTACACGCGAGGTCGGAACACTGATAAAACGGTACGTGATAAATCCCGTGTTTATAATGATTGAAATAAACTAAGAAAGTTTTCTACTATATTATATTATTTATTTATGAATTCTGCATTGTGCTGCATAACCATGAAACGATACCACACACGATACTCTGAACTAAATGAGTATAATTATATAACTGCAATTCCTTTGTATTCATACTTGGACTGACAATTAAACTTTCTCATTGACTTTTTTAGTCAAGCTGGAGACTAAAGGAATGCAACTTCTTAAATGAGTAATCAATCTCTGAGTCGTTACGAGTACGTTCATTTGCGTTTAAGCTAAGGTATTACTTTACCGTCGTTTCATCATCATCAACCTATATCAGTCCACTGCTGGACGTAGGTCTCTCCCAGGTCCAGGTGCGCCATTGAGCCCGATCCTCAGATCTTCTCATCAAATCCTTGCCAGCGATAGCGCGTGAATCATCACTCCATCTAGCCGGAGGGCGTCCTATACTTGGCTTGCCTAGACGTGGTCTCCACTCCAGAACACGTTTACTCCAACGGTTATCGGTTCTGCGGCAGATATGACCGGCCCACTGCCACTTCAGCTTGCTGACCCTCTGAGCTATGTCGATCACCTTGGTTATCTGTCGGATAACCTCATTTCGGATTCTATCCTTCAGAGAAATTCCGAGCGTTACCCTTTCCATATCTCGCTGAGCGACCGTCGTCTATTGTTCCTGAAAGCTGACGGATGTGGTCTGCCAGTTTGCTCTCCCTAATCAACCATTTCGTTAGGGTCCTACTCGCATCTGCCGTCATCGCGTCATTGCAAATGCTCAGCGCCTAATTCGGATGCCGTTGTTATTGATACTATCGCATAACAATAAAAATTCACAACACTAAGCCTGTTGCTTTTAATTCTGCAAAAGCAATCTTATAAAGTTATCGTCTTAGCATCGAAGAAACAACAACATGACAACATCGATAGTAGAGTAGCAGTCAAAGTCAAAGTAAAAATATTTTATTCATTAAAATCACAATGATCACTTTGAAACGTCAATTTTACTGCCTGTTGCTTCGCGACCAAGCCAGGAAAGAAAGGCAAGAAACTAGACTGGTTGTTTTTTTAATAATCCTTTTACAATACATAACAATACAGGAAATAAATTACGTTTAAATTGTAAAATTTTGAACGAGTTGGACCAATTTCAATCCCAAGCTTCTCTATCATCTAACTAAATAATCCGATATTTTATAGTAAGCTTTTTTATAAAGATTTTGTTTAATTGCGTTTTTAAATTTGTTAATCTTCCATTAAGCAATGATCCTCTCCATCCAAAGGTTGTCTGGAAGAGATCGCTTAATAAGACCGCCCATTATGCTTACTTTTATTTGTTTTTTTTCTATAAATCTGTTGTGTCTAGCTTGTAAGGTATAATAAAGAATTTTCATCCATTCATTCATTCATTGTCAATATTTGTACATCACTTGGGAGAAACTCTTACACAGACTTCAACAGTCTTATTAAGCCCAATAATTTAAATCGCTGCCTATCATTTAAATGCTAATGAACCTCAGGGTTATATAATGAGGAAAACGTAGTGTTATATCGATCACAGTAACCGCGGATGATGGTGTGGTGGTCTTATAAATATTCACGATTTCCTCAAAGCTACCTCTTTTGTGTTACATTATGTACTGCGTTGACGTACATATCGGTTACTGAGCGTAGTCTTACATTCACAAATAACTATGTTTTTCTAACTAAAGTAACCACTCTCACCTTACTTCGAGCTGGAGATTCGGTTCTATTTGTTATCTACTCTTTTCACATAGTTTTTAGGCACTGTATTCTATATATATAAAAAAGTTGGGTTAGTTACACCATTTATAACTCAAGAACGGCTGGACCGATTTTATGATTTTTGATTTGTTGGATTTGTCTTCGCGCCAAACTGCAGTATAACTATAAAAATATCGGAAAATTTCACGCAAAAAGAAATAATGAAGAAAGTTCATTTGTTCATACATAGATCCAGCGGGTTACGTACATTGGCAGCCCGCGTCATATGCATGTCAAGGCGGTACGAATTTCGGCGGGTCAGTTAGTTACTAATAAATTATAGATCTTCAGTATGAAATAAAGTTTTTTTTATTTATAGTAAAGTATTGCCTCGTAGGTCACGCACATAAGAAACGTGCCCTACGATGCACTGCTCTGCGTCCATCGACTTGAGGCATACAGATGTTAACCCTCATGTGCCTGTAACTTCACCGGCAACCATACCCTTCAAATCGGAACACAGCAATGCGGCAGAAATAGTTATGGCGGTATTACTTCCCCGGGTGAGCCCTTTCACAAGGAATTCGACTGCTCTTGTTTCAGATTCCTTCCCTTGCTCAATATGGTTACGTAGGTGATTTGCTCAGATTTCCTATAAACTTACGTCGAGCACTGTCATTACACCGATGACGTCATTATCAGGTTGTCACCTAAACTAGGAAACGTTTATCGCATTTTACTATCACAAAGTGTAGTGTGATTATTGGATATCATTACATGAGCGTTTTGTAACTCAACAATAACAAAACAAAACTTCCTTGCTAATCTTCTGTTAGAAGAGAACTGTAGTTCAATCAAACTATTACCCCTTCAAGCTTTTTATTAGGTATACCTACTAGCTTCTGTCTATATGTATCTACCTTATATACAGAAAAGAAAGAAAGAAAAAGGATTTATTGGTTTAAATGCCTTGTAAGTTAAGTACGATAACATTGTTAAGGCTCTTTTAACTTATGCGTTCAACCAACACGGTTTTAATCTTCTGAAAATAATCTTCTGGGTAGGTATCTCAATACCGGATTCAACTGACTTTGTCTCCATATCACGCCAAGAAAGTTTATAATATAATGCATATCAACGATATAAAATAATCGATTATGTGTCCTCAATAATTTATCCACGTATAAAAAAAGAGTAAATACAAAGGTAGGTATCACATACAAGTAGCCAATTTGTTACAATCACAGTTACAAGGCACTGGGGTAAGAATCTATAACAAATCAAACAAGAAATAAGTACCTAAAGTATATAATAACCAAAGTAAGTACCATCAGTATAATGGTGCGTCAAAAACTGGACTAGATTTTCTGTATAACGGTTTTTGACGTCTTCCATTGGACAAACGAGTCTGATTTTATAGTTATTATCTTGGTTAAGGCGAATATAGCAGCTGATTGGTCTTATTTGGAGGCTTTCTCCTCAGGGAGGAATCAGTTTTATGTGCTCAAAAAATATATGTCATTAATTGACCTTTTATCTGCAAAGTGAACACACAAAAAGGTTCTACCTGTTTATTTACTATAAGGAAAAAAAACACAAAATGTAGCTGTTTTCGACTTTCAATTCGATTCAATTTCTAAAAGACGTAAAATTTTGTAATTTTTCTTTCACCTAAATGTGGGCAAAGACTATACCTTCAAGTTGAACATATGGTGCTGTGCTGCGACGGTCTTTCACGTGGCAATTAATTATTTTTAATTTTTCCGAATAATTAGCGGGCATATCCTTAGAAGGTGGCGCGGGCGACGGGCGGCAGTGTACCGCTGACTGTCGTACGGGAGGGTTGTGCTCGTCTGCCTCGCGCTCACCTATTTGCTGGTCGGTTAGATGCGTGTGGAGGAAGGTGTGGTTGGTGCGGGGCCGAAACAATAGCTATGCCCATTCGTTCAAGGTCATCGGCTACGGTTAGCGCCTTAATGTGAATACATGTGCTCTGGTCGAGTATCCAAACGGAAGAGCCACTTTTACATTATTTCTACCGTTTTGGCTTCCTATTTACAAGTTTTCTCTAGTTTTAAGTTAATTCTATGTTACTGTTCTATGAAGTCTTTATTTCCTTACAGCTAGGTATATAAGGGCAAACTTACTATATATCTTAATGTTATACCTAGACTGTGACGGCACGATTTCCTTAGAACTAGGTATGTAATGCAAAAACCTAGTCTATTCTACACTTAACTATTGATCTCTAAATTCTTTATTTTCTTAAAACAAACTTAAAACTAAAATACAGTTCTCAGTTCTATTTTTAGCTGTTCGGAACAATAACCCTGTGGGCTGTGATATGAGGACTAGGAGAGCGATGTCTGATTTTCGAAACTCTGACTACCGGGTTTATTTATAGGCTTTCTTATTTACGTAATTTTGCTCTCTAAATTGATATATTAAACTCAATACTGAAACGAGACAACAAATCGAACAATCGTTGTGCCCTCTTACACAACGATCCCTTAACGTATTTAGCGACTAAAAATGTTTAAATTTGACGTATTTGTATGATTTGATAACTTCTTAAACAATATTTAGCCACAGTTGCGCAAGTCGCTCTCAAATTTTTAACAATGTTTTTTTCCACCCTTTCAAAATTGATACCTATCTTGGATGTCGCTTGTGTTTCGACTCACGAGCGAGGGTATTTAGTTTATAAAGTTATATGGTCTTAACTTTGTTTGTAAATATAATTTTTTAAACTTATTTTACAGCTAAACAACATATTATAATAATTACCTAAGTATTAGGACTTAGTTTTTTATTAACCTAAATGACGTTACAGAATGTATAATGTTGACTGTGCATAAAGGTTATATAATTTTATAATGAACTGGGTTCTAAATTGGTGTTATTTTAAAAAGTATAAAATCTACCTTTACCTGTGCAACCGCGTTTATTTTAAATCTGACTTTTATTATGTTGTTTACTATGTCATGTTATAATATTGGTACTATATTCAGTATAAGTAGATGCAATTTAATGCGTAATTAATTAGATCCAATTATCAAATAAGATAATCAAGGTTGCGTCAAGTAAATCACATTAATATCAAATAACAACGTACAGGTATTAACAAAAGTGTTCAGTAGGCTAAAATTGCTTTAAAATCTCACAAGAAAACCGTAAATGGTCTTTGTAAACATGAGTACTGTCATGAAATATTTTTTTTTTCATAATATTTAATTTTATAGTGCAATTATTTACTTTTTTACCGAATTTCACAGAAAACAACCCCCAAAAGTTATAAGCATATTATAACTAGTTAAATTAAAATAATATAAACAAATAAATAAAAAGGTAATCATGAAAAAGGTAGTCGTGCTGACCCCTCTAACTACAGGCCCATCTCGGTCACGTCCGTCATCTGTAAGATTATGGAACGTGTACTGAACAACAGGCTCCTGGCACACCTAGAAACGCATAACCTCCTCAGTTATCGACAATATGGCTTTCGCCGAAATCGGTTTACTGGGGACCTTCTAGCGTATGCCACGCACATATGAAGCGAGGCCGTAGAGAAACACGGAGAAGCGCTGGCTGTTTCTCTTGACATCTCAAAGGCCTTTGATAGGGTCTGGCATGATAGCCTTATTAGAAATTTTCCATCATACGGTCTGCCCACTGGTCTGTGTGTCTGGATATCGGACTTCTTGAGGGATCGTTCGATATGAGTTATCGTTGAAGGCTGCTCGTCCGATCAATTGGCGAATTGATTAACGCCGGGGTCCCACAAGGGTCAGTAGTTTCCGCAACTCTGTTCTTGCTGCATATCAACGATCTGCTAAAACCCGGTACCTTTGGGTATGCAGACGATAGCACAGTTGTGGAAAGCTATACATCTAGTGCACGAGCCAGTAGAGCGCAGATTCAGTCACTCAGGGAGGCCATGGTCGAGCGCTTAAACTTGTCCTTGAAGGCAATCTCCGACTGGGGTGATGCCAATCTGGTCAAGTTCAATGCGAATAAGACCCAGGCGTGTCTGTTCTCCGCAAAACGAAGTCAATTTAATCTGACTCCTACTTTCCGAAATGTATCCGTGCCGATATCTGACCACCTCGAGCATCTTGGTATCACATTAACTCCGACTCTCAATTTCGGCTCCTACATTGAGTCGAAAGCCCAGTTGGCTGCTAAAAAGCTTGGTATACTCGCAAAGGTGAGGCACTACTTCACACCGGGACAGTTGCTCAACTTGTACCAAGCACAAGTCCGTTCGTGTTTGGAGTACTGTTCTCACCTCTGGGACGGATCAGCGAAGTACCAACTTGAAACTCTGGAATCAATTGAGAGAAGAGCCAAGACGCTCATAGGCAACGATGAGCTAGTTGATGCAAGGCTCCTCAGCCTGGAGCATCGACGAAAGGTTGCTAGCCTCTCGGTTTTTTATCGAGTACATTTCGGGGAGTGTGCGGCGGGAACTTTTTAACCTGATCCCACCATCTCCTTTCTATCAACGGACAACCAGAAGCTCTGCGGTGCGCCACCGCTATATGGTAGAAATACCTCCCATTCGCACAAAGCGGTTCTTTTCGACCTTTATTATGCGCACCGCCAAAGAGTGGAACGATTTGCCAGAGTCTGTGTTTCCAGATAGCTACAACCTGGGTATCTTTAAGTCGAGAGTGAATAGGTTTCTTCTAGGCAAGCGTGTACCATCGTAGACTGCATCATCGCTTACCATCAGGCGAGATCGTGGTCAAACGCAAGCCTATTATATAAAAAAAAATGAAAAAAAGGATATAAGTATTCTATTAGTTTTGCTTCCCATAAGTACACGCTCTGCTTAGTTTGGGGCTAGATAGCGCTGTGTGAATTGTCTAGCAATGTTTATTTATATATTTAAGTAATAAAATAAAGAAGAAGTTTATAAAAATATATGTTTCTTTGGGGAAAGTCACTGATAACTACGGTCGAAGAAGGTTCGTAAATGGAGGAGGGACCGTTCGTTGTGATGATGATAAAAAATAATGTTAGACATTACACACAGCTCTATCTAGCCCTTCTAAGCAAAGCTTGTACTAGATAACGGATAAAATACATACATAATTCAGACTCATAGTATACAGAGAAACACCTAGACCCGACGAAACAACGAGACGAAGACATAAGCTTCCGTTAGTAATGACACGGCTTCCTATGAAAGGATTTAAACTAAAACCTTTCTTTGAAAACCAACCATTTTATCATTTAAATGAATATATGAGCTTAGAAAACTATTGTGATTGATTTCAATCATTATTATAAATACAGATTTATCACGTACCGTCTTATCGGTGTTTCGACCGACAATGTTTCGGTTCAATTCGTGAACCTTCATCAGGGTGAGTGCGATCCGCTCCGAATAAGTGCGAGGCGAGACGTTATTCGGAGCGGATCGCACTCACTCACGAATTGAACCGAAACATTGTCGGTCGAAACACCGATAAGACGGTACGTGATAAATCCCGTATTTATAATAATGAATATATGACCTGTTCATTTTCTCATCTGCATGAGTAGTATCTGCTGTAATCTCTTAGTTTAGTTAGCTTAGCTCGTAGATTCTCTGCTTATTTTTTATTAATTTGTTTGATATTTATTTTTATTCTATAGTTACTTAACTGAGATAATTTGTAATATATTTTTGACATACCAATATTATAAAATGTAATGAAATGGTGAATAAATGAATACTGAATACTGACCCGGAAGAAATATCTGTAGATCATGCAAACATTTGTACCGTGCGTCTCAGCCGGCTATTCGCCCACTGCACCACGGAATACGTCAAAACATTGATATGATGAAGTCAAAACATTGTTTACGGATTGTACCGGCGGCTGTACTTCAACTTAGCGCAATCTGGAAATAATTAGTCGACATGGCACGTGAAATGCGTACGAGTACACATTAGAGCGTGTATTCATGCATGTGTAATTCTACTGACACCGCATGAATAAGCCAAGCGTTGTTTATTTAAGGGATAATTGGTTAGAGATTACATTGGAGCACAAATACCACCGACTAACTCTTTTAAAGTTTGAGGATATTTCTGCAAAGATTTATTGCCTTGTTCAATGGTAAGGTGCAGGGCTTGACAGATATAACTATACCGTTCGAGGCTCGTGACAAAGTCATCGGACCCCCCCCCCACCCAATATAAAGGAGCTGAACCAACAATAATAGTATTTTTTATTTTATACAACTTATTGAACTTTGGCACTGGAAACTGCGACACAGTATTTTACTAACGCATTTTCCAGTGTTCACATCGTTTTAGTTAGTCAGAAGTAACAAAGTTCACTGTAATAAATAAAATTACAAAAAAATACATAATGAACTGAAATCACCATTGTAGTTTAAGTACACAATTTTGATAATTAAAATTCCTTTCTTCGGACTTTCTGTTCAGCAAAAGTGTTGTACTATGATGACATCATCATAATATTTCAGGACATAGAATTTTCGATGGATAGAATAACCAAGTTGCTTCACCTTTCTTGTCCCATAGAATTTATTAAATAAGTTTTTGTCAATTTCAGTATATCCGTGCGATACCGACTCCGAGAGCAATCCGATGTCGGATAATTAACCGGACTGACCTACAACTGGTCTAAAATTTTCACATGGGAATAAATGTTGGGAGTTGGGATTATCTGACCGGGGGCACCTTCCGGCTGGGGGCCCGTGGCATTTTGCCGACTTGCCACCCTGCAGTTACGCCACTGCTCTCAGCCGGCTATTTGCTCACTGCGGCACGGAGGTCGTCAATCAATTATAATGATAGCAAATGCAAATTCTGTTTCTAAATCAAGCAAGTGTTTTTTTCGGTTATGGATCGTTTGTTTACAAACATTCTACATTGAATTGGGCTGCAGGTGGTCCGTATTTAGTTGGTGAAAATGAGCATCAATCAATATCTTTGATTGTAGGCATCCGCTTCTCCTTTATTTATAGGAACCATATTTAAATATAAATATAAATATTGCTGGACATTTCACACAGCGCTATCTAGCCCCAAACTAAGCATAGCTTGTACTATGGGAACCAGATAACTGATAGAATACTTATATACATTTTTTTATGTAAATACATACTTATAATACATAGAGAAACAACCAGACCCGGAACAAATATCTGTAGATCCATGCAAACATTTGTTCCGCAGCGGGAATCGAACCCGCTACCTCCTGCGTCTCGGCTGGCTATTCGCCCACTGCGCCACGGAGGTCGTCATTTGGACGTCTATTATTAATATTATAACGATAGTTATAGTACAGCAAGTTACAAACCTGATAATGGGGGCTTCTAAAGCTTTCACCAGCAGTTAAATAGCTACCTAATGTACTCGTAGCATAATATAGTCTGTAGAATAATAAATAACCGATATTCCGACCTACTTCAGAAATCAAGGGATCGAAAAAATGTGCAGAAATGCCTTTTTAAATTGAACAGTTTGATTTTTTCATGGATCCCAATCCCATCATCAAATCTTGAACAAACTTATATTAGTCCACCCTTTTTTCTTTATATAAAAAAAGAACCCTTGAAATGAGTGTGCTTTATACCACACGACTAAATTAAACATCTTTTTTAAAATATTAATTTATAAAATTGTCCACACGTCTGTAGGTTGATCAGTCTATGTTCATTCTGGACAGAGGCAACTCGCACTCGCACATTAACGTTTAAAAATATACGAAACGTAACTCTCTCTTTCTTTCTATCTTCACATACTTATATCTCCCTCTCAACTTCCGATCGCACTTTTCGTAACGCATTCACCAGCTTACTCCCCAAGTCAAGCGTGCGTAAGAAGTATTCGGACGAATTTCAAAAAGAATTCTTTCCTCACACTAAGATTCCGTGTATCATGGTATCAGACACTACGAGTACTATGCTACCACGTCCAAACCTGACGCAAATATTTGTAAATCATGCAAAGACTAAGTCCGGCTAGGTGGAGCGATGATGATGGAAAGGCGGCGGGCAGAAAACGGATGAGTAGAGCCGTAGACCGGGCTCAGTGACGTGTATTGGGAGAGGCTTATGTCCAGCAGTGGACTAATGTGGGCTAATAACTTGAGATGACGGCGACCTGAGGTTAGATGTTACCAAAGCATACAACATTTGCATTAGTACCTCGCAGTTCACGTCCAACAGTCTTGGTCATGTAGGCTTTGCATTGGCACTCTGAGATATACAGGTAACAAGTTCCATGTGCCTGTACTTTCATCATGTCACTTATAGTTTCACGATATCGTTTTTCGGCGACTTTTTTATGACTCTTCAATCGAGTATTAAGTCTTTTATTACTCAGTACCCAACCCACCCAAAAGTCTAAATAAAATAGGCTGTCAATTACACACAGTGTATTTGATTACAAATTTACATAATAGCAATCTGGCAAGCGTTACGTTTATACATCGCAAGTAACCTTTCCTTTTTATTGTTGTCAGTAAAATCTTTTATCAGACCCTTCACCGAAAAGGTAATAATGCTAACCGGAAGCTGTGGATGAGGAATGCTAATGAGATTCAACCGATAACAGATATTTGTTCCGGGTCTGGATGTTTTTCTCTATCTTTACATAGTATAAATGAAGTCGCTTCCGCTGTCTGTTAGATCTTTTAAACTACTCAACGGATTTTAATGTAGTTTTTAGCAATATATAACGTGGTTCAAGAGGAAGGTTAATATGTATAACTAGCTTCCGCCGGCGGCTTCGCGCGCGTTTGTCAACAAAAAATAGTCTGTGTTAATCCAGGTTATAATCATACCGATTTGAAAGTATCTCTGTCTCTCTGTCTGTTTGTTAACTTTTCACAACTTAACGGCTCAACCGATTTCGATGGAATTTGGTACCTATATACCTAGATAGATTATGAATGGACTTGAGACATATACACTTTACGCGACTGCACAGAATGAGGGTAATGTTTTATTGACAAACCACGCGTATGAAGCCGCGGGCGGGTCAGCTAGTATATACTCGTAATAAGTATTTTCAAAAAAAGGATGTGTCCTATCAGTTATCTGATTCCCATAGTACAAGCTCTGCTTAATTTGGGGCTAGAGAGCGCTGTATGAAATGTCCAGCAATATTTATCCTACTATAATATTATAAACGCGAAAGTTTGTATGTATGAATGTATGGATGTTTGTTACTCTTTCACGCCGGAACTGCTGAACCGATTGCGATGAATTTTGGTATGTACGTAGATCATAACCTGGATTAACACATATGCTACTTTTTATTGGCAAACCACGCGAGCGAAGCCGCTGGCTACGGCTAGTTATCTATACTAATATTATGAAGAGGAAAGATTTGTTTGTTTGTATTGAATAGGCTCCGAAACTACTGGACCGATTTAAAAAAATCTTTCACTGTTGGGAAGCTACACTATCCCCAGGTGACATAGGCTACTTTTTACCCAACTGCGCAGAAGGAGGGTAATGTTTTTATTGAAAAACTACGCGTGCGAAGCTGCGGATTGGTCAGCTAGTTGTATATAAGTAGGTACATGTTCATTATGGATCCTGTTGCTGTTGGGCACAACAATATTTTGGATTAGACCGCTTTGGCTTCTAAAACTTGAAAAGCGGAATGTGTGTGACTCCTCAGTTTCCAAAAAGCGATTTAAACACATTGCATATAAAGTGCAAACTTTCATTTTATCAATGTTAATTTACTTATGTTAGACATCCAAACATCAAATCATTGAGATCATTTGTGACGCTTCTGTCATACTTTTTACAATATTTCGTGCATACGTGCGAAACGATATCAGAAAGTGGAATATGTTTAGTTGATTTTATTATCGCTCGAACAGCTTTTCTTCACTTTCTTCATGACTAAGGCTCATTGTTGGTTATATGGAGAAAGTTCATCGTAACAGGTATTGTCTGACCCTAGTGAACTTCGAAATTTTGAGTTTCTATCTGGTTCTGAATATTCATCATAAGGCTTTTCTAAATGTTACATAGTTCTCTTTAAGTAATCCACTTGAGCGGAAAGTTCTTCAGTTGATGGCTTATTAGTACCATAACAATAGTTTACTGTGTTTTACTACGTCAATAAAGTATCTACTTATCACAAATGAGATTCTTGCTCTCCCCTAAAACCGTACCAAGGCAATAGCATTCCAAAAAAGAATTTCCCTAAATAGCGTCTTCCATTTGTCTCCTCTTTCAACGACCCAATACGCGTTATTGCATCTGCTATATCACTCACGTAGTTTGTTCTAAATGTCATTCACCAAGTCGCCACGGTCATTATGAAATTCTCTACTATGTAGTTCCATTCCAACTGATTCTATAATAGGGGTTCCGTCTTTTGTATCTAGTTTTGTTTGCAATTGAATATGGAAATTGATCACGAATGGCGTGAGTTTTCGTGTCACATTACATGGAATATTGAAATTAGCCATATTTTATGAGGCATGTAAGGAATATTATATTCAGCGGTTTGCCAATTTCCAACAAATATTAACTTCTAAATCACAATGATTTGGATAATGTTTGAGACACATGATGTTTCTTATCGGTTTGTCTAAGCCAACTGTGCAGCAAAGGTCATCGTTTCATCCCTGACTATTCATTGATTGAATAATATTTTGTCGAATGGGGAACCCTACAAATGCCTTGGCTCTTGGTATTTGTGTTACGACGGAACCCTGCTGTATGTATCCCCAGTGTTTTGTTTCGGAATAAGCCAGCTGTCCTCATACTGTTTTTAAAACTTTTAAAATAGAACGCGGAAGGAAATCTACTTTGAAGTCCATTTGCTGTATTCGGTCAGACGATTTGTGGAGTTATTAATGGTTTGAAATTGGGTGTGGCATGTTAATGTGGATGATTATATACAACTGAAATCGCTTGTTTCTAATGCTGTATATTAGAAAAGTTAATTTGGGTTGCAAGTATTGGGAAAGATTTTATGAATCATTCTTTTTTCTATCTTGTGATTTTATTATGTTGAAATTGAGATGGTTGTTAAAATTAATTGACTTGCATTCTTTCTTGTTTTCTACGGCGACAATGAGGTCGTTGACTGAAAGGACTAGGATGAACTAAGGTTATCTATTGTTGTTTTTTTGTTGACTTTGTCGTGTAACGTATTCACGATTTCTTATACATTATTAGCTACTGCTTTTATTTTCCTATTGAACTTTACAAACTGCAATATTCTTTTCAACAGTCTGTAACGATAATGGTTTTCGTGACTCCGGCGTAATCGTACATTGTAACAATCATATACGTTGAATGAGAGTCCATTTCTGGTATTATACTGATGGCACGATCGATATAACTAAGTAGATTGGTTATTTTTGAAAGAGTTCTTTTTTTATAAATTATAGGCTAGCGTTTGACCACGGTCTCGCCTTCCTACAAACCCAATCAGTCGTCTTTATGTCAACCTTACCTACAGCTACCTCAAAATACAAACTCTGAGTGTTGTTATTGTAGATAGTAGGATCTACTTTCATTACTAAAATTAGATGTCTCACCAATCACTGATCCGATTTGTTATACTTCTTTTCAATTTATCATAGCAACGCGCTCCCTTATCAGAAGACATGATCGGATCATTCGATTTGATATCGATAAATGCACGGAGAAAGTAATCGTTAAATCGGTTCGCCTAGGACGTACGTATCTAGTTCTCACGACGTATTCCGTTATGCTCAAGTAATCGATACCTAACTATTGGAAACTGAGTCATGGATGTTGACTGAGTTATCTGTTCTGCTTCTGTGACTTTGTTGCAACGTAGTTATTTCTCAGAGAATTCTGAACGCATGTTGAAACTCTTCTTTAAAAGTCTACCAACTGCGCTGCATCAATCAACACTTCAGCGATCGTGTAGCGTAGATGTTATCGCTGAAGTGTTACAAAGAACAGTAAAGGTAACTAAATTTTCCAACTTTTCTAAAGCACATATAAAGGAAATCAGACGAATCATACATTAATTCTAAATGCAGAAATTTGTGGTCTATAAATAAAACAAAAATAAAATACACTACAACAGAATTGAGAACCTCCTCCTTTTTGAAGTTGGTTAAGATACAGAATATGCCACGGAGCAGATGCTCCAGTGTAGTCATTTTTATCTCCAATACTTATAAATTGCATTTTTATATATCTGGTCAGAGACAGCCCTCAGTACGCTATTGTTGGAGCGACTCAGCCTACTCCAAAACGACGCTACGCGAGTTCGGAACAAACTATAACAACATTTTGGCCAAGAAAGCGAAGTCAGTAATGCGTAGGCAAAACTAAAACACAAATGGACTGAAAATTGAAACTTACATGATACATCTCCTTCACGGATGCCTAGACAGCGTGTTCGGTATTATGTTCCGTGCTACCAAGTAACCAACATAATATAAGGAGCTATATACTCATTGTTTAACCACAGCTGGAAGATATCAACTGGTACACTCCACTTTATTTTTCACAAGAGGCTTTTTTAGATTGGAAAGACCCTGGAACGTATAGATCATAATAGATTTAGGTAAGTGGCCCAGGCCCACCGGTGGTTTACAAGCTGTCAATGACGTGTATGATGATATTTAGAGAGGAAAAGGAACTAGTATAACACAGTTTCGGATTAGGGACAAAGCTTGAAGGTTTTTATATTTATAATTCTTGAAACTCAACTTCGTGGCGTAGTTTATCTATTTGTTTTTAGCAGACCAAGTTTTTTTTTATACTAATATGGCAAACGAGCATGCAGTCCACCAGATGTTAAATGGCTACTGCAGCCCATGGATATCCACATATAATTCAAAACAAGCTATTATGTTGTCTTAGTCTCTATGTGGATACGTTGCCATACTATAGGACTTAGCTGTTATGCCTATGTGCCAGTAATTACAGGAACATACCATTACCATCTAACCGGAACACAGCAGCACAAGTACTGCTATTTGGCGGCAGATAAAGGTAAGGCGGTGGTGCCCACTTCCTCGAGCCCGTTCACAAAAGCTCTACCACCAGTACCAGTACCAAGATCAACATAATTCAATATATTATTTGCAAGAGGTGACTACCGTCGAAAAGCAAATTTTTGTCTGTTTAGGCATTATTGATTACTTCGGGTAACTACTTAATTGACACTAAATCTGAAGTTCTGAACCAGTTGTTCTCTTTACCTTGCAATGGTACTCGTGAGTCGTTAACTATTGTCTTCGTCTAGCCGAGTGTGAGATGTTCGGTGGAATTGTTTTGCGAACAATGCATTTTGTATATCCACACTCCAATGCAATTTGTTGACAATTACATTCGTTTTCACTCAAATACTCTTATCTTCTTTTTGTGGAGTTCATTTTGAATGACGATAAATATACCGTAAAAGGATTCGATATATCACCACTAAAAGCATTACGGTAGTTAAAATTGACCGTAAAAATGATTAAACTCCATCTACTTTTAGTCAGGTAATGGTTATCTTGTAACAAAAAGCCCGAATAAATAAATCTTAGTCTGGTGTAATGGTTTGGTGAAACTATGTTGACTATTCGGAAGGTCGAATCCTAGAGTGGTTTAAAAAGTTCAATGCCAAAACAGGAAAGGGACTACAAATGAAGAAGGTTTATAATACCTAGCAGTATAATAAGACAAAATGACTATGATAATGTAGAATTGAATATTTTTGTGTTATTGTAGACACAATTTGTGAGCATTCTTTGCAGCAGCAGCATTCTATACTTACAGATTCTTCGAATGAGTTGTATTTAATGTAACTGATTCGTTAGAATTTAATGCAACCTTTCAAGAGTATGCCAGATAATACATCTGTCAGTATTCCATCTAATCCAATCAATCAGTACTGCGCTACCGACAGTCCATATCCGCTAATTTTAACGTTTTTTTCTTTCACGAAATAAATAATTGCCATGTTATGCTTGTACTTTTGATCTTGGAGTAATAGCTTCGTTTAATGGCGTGTCGGAAGTTTCACCTGAGATAATAACCGATTCTCATAACAAAGTTTTGATAATTGAAAGCTGTGAAGATATATTTGCGGGTTTAATTTCATTATAAGCACACTTTGTGGTTCTCTGTTTCATGTTTCTATTATGAAGATACTTCATAATCGGATATAAGATAGGATCGGTTGATTCTCTGAATAGGATCTAGTTATCTATTAACAGTAACTATGATTAATACTGTGCCTCACTTTTTATCTAAGCTGTATGTGTTTTTATATGTATGTATTCTTCTCATGGCTCGAAATCATCACGCCCTTTTCTAATATTTGATTTAGACTTTGTCAATTCATTCGGGAGCCTACCATACTTTTTCTATTGCTGTACTATATAACTTAAATTATTGTCTGTTTTGGTTGACTCCTTCTCCCATTACGTTTGGTTCAGGCTATCTGTCTCTACGCATTGTCCTGTGAATGAGTAGAGGCATTCTAAGTTAAAATGCGCATCGCCCCATCCCGCGTTTATTTAATTTCAAAAGATCGCAATGCATACAATTCTCTATTTCTCTTTGATGTAATGTAGTAGTGGGGCACGCAATTAAAGACTGGAAGATTTCTAATAATTATCGGTGATTGCCTGACTGCAAAGCTTATTATCAAATCATTTATGTTTTATTTTCTCTTGACAAAAGCTTTTCAAATATTACTTATATCTAAGGGTGTCTACGCTGAAGTACACCTATTTTGCGAGAGACTGGTGCCTGTGAGGTTTATAAAACCTGTGATCCAGGTTACCAGATCATTCAGCAGACACTAATGGGCATAGGCCACCCCCATTCATTTTCGGAAGTCCACACGGAACGTTTTTTTACGTTTTTGAACGGCCGTCAGTTATCCGAGCTATGTGACAATTCAGCTTGCTAATCATCTATGTCACGAGCTATGGCAGTTGACTTCGGTTTGTCTACGGGTATCCTCATTTTTAAAAGCTTCTAATTATTGCAATGTTTGTTTTAAGTCAAATCTTGCAACTGAATTTTTAAACCTGTTCCTCCCGACCGTATTAGCTGGAATTTGGAATACATATGTAACTTCGGTGACAATGCAATAAAATGATAACCATGGAGGTGGTCTCATGATGGAGAAGAATGGTAGACAACGGAACTTTTGAATGGATTATAGTAGGCTACTAGTGTTTGGGATTATTTGAATCTATTTGCGGTTCCGATTATAAACTTAACAAAATCATTTGTAAAAGTAATTTTTCAACAAAAACTTATTTATTTCATCTGCCGAAGTAGTTATTCTATAATTCCGCATGAGCAGTGGCCATGATCGCTATCAGAGTCATCTGTCGTGGGAAAACATTGTTATCGCGATATCTTGATTGAAAGTCTCTCTTCCTTTCTTATCTACTTTAGTAAATATTGTTTAGGAGTATTTTAAAACGAAATTTTACGCTACATTTTAGTTTTTTGTTATGTTTGTATAGAGAAATAATAATATATAATGTTTATTTCAGGCATTGATTATGATATGGATAGGAAAGAAGTGACAACGGAGATGACGGCTGATAGAGAGGTACGGAAGAAAAAAAAAATATGTGCCGACCCCGCGTAGTGAAAAGGGCAGGAAGAAGATGTTTATTTTACGTGTAAAATTACAACAGGCAACGTGTAAAATTACAAAAAATACCTATAAAGGGCCCATAACTATAAATATGAACATACAACATACAGATGAACATACATAATAAAATATTAAACTACACAACGCAATTTCTGCAGGCTAGAAAACAGGAGGAAATGATCAGGGATTATGTATTACTTTTGCTGATCATCAGGACGGGTAGTTATCAATAAATGACATAAAAAAGCGCCCTAGTTAATTACATGAATAATTATGTAGGCAATAGAAATCATAATTTTAAAATGTTTGTTTACGATTTTTTTACGACTGCACTGGCATGAAACTCACTTGAAGAACGGAAAGGGAGAAATTATGAATTATGGAATAATCATCTGCGACAGAGCCTTCTTCATCTATACTAATATTATAAAGGGGAAAGATTTGTTTGTTTGTTTGTATTGAAGAGGCTCCGAAACTACTGGACCGATTAAAAAAATTCTTTCACTGTTGGGAAGCTACATTATCCCCGGGTGACATAGGCTACTTTTTACCCAACTGCGCAGAAGGAGGGTAATGTTTTATTGAAAAACGCGTGCGAAGCTGCGAATTTGTCACCTAGTGGATTATAAAAAAAGTTAGAAAAGGATCTGCGTTGATTTTTACCAAAACCATTTTATGCAGAGTACCCACCTTTTTATCTTTTACCTGAAAGGTACCGCCTAAGAAATATTAAAGTACTATTTCTTGTGGTTCCTATAACTAAAGTCTACTTTGGGCTAGATGAGGTTGTGTGAAAAGGTCAAGCATTTTTTTTATGTTAAAACTCTTATATATGCAAGTATTTAGATTAGAATACAATAATCGTTAATTAGGTACATAACGGCAGACGGCTCAACGAGCTATGGAGAGGGCTACGCTCGGGGTTTCTCTACGGGATCGAATCAGAAATGAGGAGATACGTAGGAGAACTCAAGTCACCGACATAGCCCGACGGATTAGCACGTTGAAGTGGCAATGGGCAGGCCATATAGCGCGCAGAACAGATGGCCGATGGGGCCAAAAGGTTCTCGAGTGGAGGCCACGGACCGGCAAGCGCAGCGTAGGACGTCCACCCACAAGATGGGCAGACGACTTGGTAAGAACCGCAGGTCGGCGTTGGATGCAGGCCGCTTCCAACCGCAGTTCCTGGAGATCAATGAGGGAGGCCTTTGTCCAGCAGTGGACGTCCTACGGCTGATATGATGATGATGAGGTACATAAATGGCATATGAAATATTTCTGAAAAACAATTGTATATACCTACTTAATCCTCTGAAGAGTTGTGATTGTTCAATCGACCCTCAAATTTTGTAGCAATAAGTCTACTATTTCCATTTTAAATTCTAATAGCATCCTGTTGGAACATTGCTATAATTTCACATGTGACCGATTCGTTTTATTGTTGCAGGTAAGCGATCAGCATTCACGGCGCGTACGCAAATAAAAATACATTGCCGAAGTAACGAACGGTAAGTGATCGCGGTTCGTTTTCTACAATTTTCTCTATTGTGCCATGGCATCAAAGCCTACTTCGTCTGTAATTTATTCATAAATAATATTGTCTGACCCCCCGCATTTCCACAGGCCTATCGTGGAATTCATTGATATGTTAGTGTTAGTAGTTATAAATATAAACAAAATATTAATCTTGTCAACGTATAATTTAAACTCGACTTATATCGTAGAATATAGAAACATTCCTAGGCTTAAATTAAAATACTGTCGAAAAAGAAATTGCTTCTGATTTTTGTGGAACTATGGTAGGTACTCGTTCCTAGTATTGTTATCAACGACCAGCACATGGGAATCCGAGTGTATTGGATGATATTGTTTTAATTTTCTCCTTGATTAATGTGTCTATCAATCATAATAATTTAGCTCATTTTGTTCCTAGTTACCATTGCTTTGCAAGTTTTTATTTGACTGGCGATGTACATATGTATGTTTGTCCGGGTGGAATCTTGCAACTGAGTTTTAACTCGGTTATCTGCTGAAATTTGGTATATACGTTTCTTTTGGATGACAATGTATGCTTAGCTATGTGACGTCATTCTAATTTCAATATGGCGGATCATCCAAGATGGCGGACTAGTTATTTTTCTGCACTACCATAGTATGGGTATCAAATGAAAGGACTTTCTGAGGAGAACACGAAAACTAATACAACGTCACATTAAATGCAAAATATGGGAGACCATCCAAGATGTATACTATAAAACCAATATAGCGGGACCTCCAAGATGGCGGAGGATGTTTTCTGGTTTTCTGAAGTCATTATCAGCTGAATTTTAACAAAAGTAGGCCTTGGTCGACTTCTTACTTTGACTTGTGTAATTTGGCGAAATAAGCGTCAACAGCATTGGTTTGAAATATGTCTAGGAGAAGGATATTGCTATAAAGCTTCCACTAGGTACTCTCCAGTTGAAAACTCCAGCCCATAATTCCAACTTCTTTAGTAACTCGTTTACGGTACGAGCTGTCCGATTATCGAATGACCTGCCCGTTTCCATCAGACAAACTATACTTAGCGGCTTCTTTAGAGTAAACATTGTATTTCCTTTCGATATTTATTGTAAAAGTATATGTATATATTTTATATTTATTTATGTAAGTATATGTAGGTATAATTTAGGTTTAGGTATTTATTTATTTTTATCCTACATAAATAGGTATTTATTGTAACACCGCTTCCTCACACGTCTTTTCCATCCAAAGGTTCCCTGGAAGAGATCGCTTTGAGCGATAAGGCCATTGTACCACCAGTCTTTAAGTTTTCTAGGTTAATATATTTTAATTTGGTGTAACAATAAAGAATTATCTATCTATCTAAAGCCCATTATGGAAGCGGCCAAAACTTTGTGTTTAAAATTAAATTCTTGAGAGGTTTGCTTCAACGGCGCGGGCGTGCCGTGCGTGCGTTTGGGCTTATTTATATCTGCTTGCGGTTCTGATTATGAATTTTATAAAAGCTTGTTTTGAAAAAGTAATTTTTCAACATAAAAACTTATTAGTTTTCAGGTACTTAATATGTTTTTGTCATATATATTATATAATAAGTCCATATGTTTGTAACTACTATATTGGTATTATGGGGTTTAGGAAAACAATTCTCTCTAAGCTTCCAGGGCTCTCAAATCTACCAGTACCTAGCCAGACGCAGACGGTTCGATAAGCGCAAGCACTTACTATCGCTATTGCAGTGCAGACGATTCTGCGTGGTGCGGCGGTCGATCCACCAGTCACCTGCAGGCCACCTCGACTGCAGCACGCGTTACCGTCGCCTTTATATCTGTTAAAAAAAAACTTACGCGCGAATTTTTACAACGTTCGATTTATGTGAACCGCGATAATATTGAAGTTTTTTTTACAAAAGCGTTCGATTTATGAAAAACGCGCTTTTTTACTCTTTTCGGTGGACTTTTAGTGGCCAGTGATTGTGTGTATTCCTCTTTGATGCCGATGTGATTGGGATGCTTTATTTTCTTAATGGTATTGTAAAAACAAAATTTAGTAGGCTCGTATTTTCTTGTATTTTTTTAATGAAAACGTTTTTATCTTGAGAACTTGTTTTCTGCACAACTATTGATTTTTTAACAAAGCCGGCAGCAGGAAAATTATTCTCATTTGCATCAAAAACAAGTCTTCAATGTCGAATCTTAAATGTCAACCAATTATGCATGTTTCATATTTCATTAGATATACCTGCTTCTATCATTTTCTTAGAATTTATGTTCTCTCGGCATTTTATAAATCCAAGATAGTTGTAAATTAGTCAATCTTTCAATACGACAAATCTGCAAATATTTGCATACGAGAGGTCAGAACTGTTTGGGATCATTGGGTGTTCTTGCAATGGTTCTGGCTTACATTGCTTTTGTCCTTTTACGAGTAATATTAGGTAGGTTCATGATCATAGAAATTGAGCAATTGACTATTCTTGACCACTTTAATCTCGAAGTTTTCGAGCTCAGAGTGATCCAGATTCTTTCTAGACATGCGTGCTCCATCTTCGACAACATCATCACTTACCATCTGGTGAGGTGGGTCAAGAGTTTGATTACCGCCAATTAAAAAATAAAAACATTTTGTTATCCCTCATTCCTTAGTATAAACCTATGTTATTTTCAAAGACAAACATCGTTTCATATTATGCATGACCCATTTGCAATTTATCATAGTGTAACAGATACATTGTAATTAAATTGAACACGTTAAAATTCTATACTGTTTCACTAATACCCTCATAAAATTTGATAACGGTTTTTGTACCTACCGTGTTCAATACATTTGTAACAAGTGCTTGCTCAATAAAAATATACTTGCTGTATGTAGGTGAATTGTAAAATAATCTTACTTAATTAACCAAGTAAGCACTAATGGGTTACTTTCGGAGTTTTTACGTAGATAATTTTCTTGAACTACCAGAACAATTATAAATACTACGCTTAAATAAAAGGGCAATACAATGGTCCTTATATCAAAATAAATAAATATTGCTGGACATTTCACACAGCGCTATCTAGCCCCAAACTAAGCAGAGCTTGTACTAAGGGAACCAGATAACTGATAGAATACTTATATACATTTTTTTTTGGTAAATACATACTTATAATATATAGAGAAACAACCAGAACCGGAAAAAATATCTGTAGATCATGCAAACATTTGTTCCGCGGCGAGAATCGAACCCGCTACCTCCTGCGTCTCAGCCGGCTATTCGCCCACTGCGCCACGGAGGTCGTCGCTGAGAGTGATATCTTCCGGGCAACATTAAGACTCCTGAACATAGCCCTGCTTCATAAATTTCCAGAGCGATTTTGTTGTTTGTTGTATTCAAATATGGTAGTGAATTTTAGTTTTATATGTACACAGTAACCGTCGACCCACCGCGTCCCTCGGCGTGGTGGGTCGACGACAAAGAAAGTCGCGGGCAGCTCCTGGATGCGCGCAGCACAGGACCGGGAAGGGTGGCGTTTACAAAAGGAGGCCTACACCGTCTTTTTATCGACGAGGTCTTACGTACGAAATTACACTAGCAGGCCATATTTGGATGTCTCTAAAAGTTAAATTATCTGAAGATATCAGTAACCTTTCGACAAAGGCGCCTCGTTGCCACATCAGTGCAATGATGTACGGCTCTGGGTAATTGTACACGGTTGTTCACTTAGTTGGAATGACCCCAGATAGTTACACTATATACCACTTTACTATGTCGTGTAGTTCACCTACTTATGGTAACTTAGAAAGTTTGTTATTACTTAATTTTTTTTTGTTTACGGCATGCCCTCTTCGGCACAGACAATGTGTTTGGTTAGTAAAAAAATATCTAGATCATTTTGGTTCTTGCGACATTTAGGCTGTGGTAAAACTGTATGAAACAAGGGTCTCAAGCGATTAATTTTAAATACAGTCATTGGTGATATCTTTCGATACAATCTATGTAAGAGCCCGTTTGAACGGGACATTCAAAGCCTTAAAAACGAACCCTAAGAACTTACGGGATTTATTTCAATCATTACGACCTCCGTGGTGCAATGGGCGAATAGCCGGCTGAGACGCAGGAGGTAGCGGGTTCGATTCTCGCCGCGGAACAAATGTTTGCATAATCTAGAGATATTTGTTCCGGGTCTGGTTGTTTCTCTATATATTATAGGTATGTATTTACCAAAAAAAATGTATATAAGTATTCTATTAGTTATCTGGTTCCCATATTACAAGCTCTGCTTAGTTAGGGGCTAGATAGCACTGTGTGAAATATCCAGCAATATGTATTTATTTATTATTATAAATACAGGATTGTTTACTTTCCGTTTTATCGGTGTTGCGACCGGTCCGCTCCACATTGCGTTTCGCCTCACACTTCATCGGTCTCTAAATCTATTCTTCTTCTTTCGTGTCAATGGCTATTTGACTTTTAAATTTGATTAGCCCAATAGAGAGCAACTTCCACACCCCTCTCTGTTGCCTGGTACAAGTCATTCCGTGTGCAGGTGGTTGGGCATAGAGTACATGAGAGCAGGTGGGTCATTGTTTGTGTGGTGGCCTTGCAGCGGCACTGGCTCCGGAATGGGTCGATGTATGGGGGATACATCGACCCATTCCGGAGCCAGTGCCTAAATTGCCTAAATTGTCTCGGCAGCGGCCAACTTGAGTGCGCAACCGGTTTAGGGACTTCCAAATTGGCCACTGCAGCTTGTAGCCGGAAGGAAGATGCACCGCGGGTGGAATGTAATCAGGAGGGGCAATGTGATGGGAGGACCATAATTCAAGTCCCGCTACTGCCGGGCTTTTGTCCGTGGGATTGGTGGATCGGAGGAAGCTCTTACGGCTTTTCAGTCGCAAAATCTATTGCAATTTATCGATTGATCATTAAAATGACAATAATAATCCAAAGCCTCTCACTAAACGAATGTTGAAATTGAAACAGCTAAGAAAATTGAGCGCAGAGTAATTTGACGTGCCTGCGGTGGGTTTTCGTCATTTCGGCTGTGCCGTATTGTTGATTCCAATTAGGGATAGGACATTTATGAAATAAACTAAAGTTCTTGCGCCAATAAATGATTGCTATAACTATTAGATTATGTGCAATTACTGTACAAAGTAGCTAACTAGCACATATTATTACTAAAATAAGGCTGGTGCGGCGGCTGAATCGGCTGAAAACCTCAAAAGGCGCAAATATAGTAGTCTAAACACATGCTTTATATTTGAGCCTTTTGGGTTTGAGACCCTTGGTCCGTGGGGACCGAGCGCCCACAAAATTTATAATTACCTCTCAAAACGCATGGTCGAGGCGACGCGTGACCAAAATGCTGGCCAGTATTTTGGCCAACGTTTAAGCATTGCCATTCAACGTGGCAATGCAGCCAGCATTCTGGGCACGCTGCCCACTGGCAGCGGCTTGTTAGATTAGGGTTTTTTTATATATATTTTAAGTTGTTATAAAATATTTTATGTTGTTATAAATTCATAAGTTTTCCTTAATTAAATTGATTTTTATTATTACTTATTAGCGTGAAACTATTATGAATTTGAGCTTTATCACGTGTTTAAAGTTTTTATAAAAATAGATACTAAATAAAGAATCTTTATCTGAAACGGTAAGGTTTTGAGTCTTATCAAATCTTATCGCGGATAACACAAAGGTGATTATTTTTTTATAGCGTTCCAACATGTCTATGGTTGGTCTCATTTATTATGCTCTTAATTAATAATTAACAAGGTTTCTGGGAGCCGTTGGGTTCAGGCCGCACAAGATCGGTTGCTCTGGCAATCTATGAGGAGAATTAATATGATGATGATGAAGTTAATTTTTAATGTAAATGCTAACCAAAAATGTCGGTAAGCGGGATTTGAACCCGCATCCTCTAATCGGCTGTGCCAAACCACAGATTACAAAAACGATTTGTTACAACTTCTATCGAATACAAAAATACAAGATTACTTAGCATACATGTATAACCCTACAACTAGAAGTAGGTACGTTATATGTTTGTAAAGAACGAGTGTAGGAACTTAGGAAGGACTAAGAATCACACTAATATTATAAATACGTTTGGATGTTTGTTTATTTATTTGTTTGTTTGTTACTCAATTACGTCGTAACGGCTGAACCGATTTCGATGAAATTTGGTATATATATATACTTAGATTATAACCTGGATTACCACATAGGCAACCTTTTATCCCATAAATCAGTTACCATGGGATAAAAATGGGGTGTGTCAAGTCAAGTTTCAACAGCGAATTTAGCTTTATTTCTAAGTTACCTACACATTTAGTAGTGTAACGCGTACGAATTCGCGGGCAACAGCTAGTTAACTTATAATAAATAAATAAAGGGTGTTAAAATAATGCTATTTGTCAGTGAAATCATAATAAATTCAAATTAGTACCAAGAATTGGCTAATGAATTAATTAATTAATGAAAACACTTTATTGTACACACATATTGAAAAATAAAAATTACAGACAAAATAGAAAACACAAAGCAAATGGTACAATGGGCGGTCTTATAGCTTTGAAGCGATTTCTTCCAGACAACCTTTGGATGGAGATGATTTAGTAGTGTCAAAGATATGGTCGGGGGTGCACTTGAGATATGGTGGAAGGGAGTGCAACTAATACCTAAATAAAATATAAATAGACATAAATAAATTATTTAATTACATATACCCAAATATAATATACTAGCTGACCAATCCGCAGCTTCGCACGCGTAGTTTTTCAATAAAATTATTACCCTCCTTCTGCGCAGTTGGGTAAAAAGTCACCCGGGGATAGTGTAGCTTCCCAACGGTGAAAGAATGTTTTAAATCGGTCCAGTAGTTTCGGAGCCTATTCAATGCAAACAAACAAATCTTTCCTCTTTATAATATTATTTTTGTAGATATTGATACGTTCTTTAATATTGTAGAACATACTTTAGTTCTATCATCAATAGTTTCCGCAGAGCATGCGACGAAAGACGTTTTAGGGCACTTTTTTACACCTTGGGGTACGTTACTTAAGTTTTAGTAAGGATCCCTAATCTTTTCTAGTAATAAATATAGCCTATGTCACTCAGGGTGAATGTAGCTTTTCAATGGTGAAAGAATTTTTGAAATCGGACCAGTAGTTTTTGAGTTTATTCATTACAAACATACACACAAAAATACAAATCTTTCCTCTTTATAATATTAGTATTGATATAGATAAATAAGTTAGGCTAAGTTCTGTAATACTCATTTGTTTTCCTTGTTAGTTAAAAACAGTGAAAGTGTTATATCGTATTGTCAACTACACGGTACAACTGAGCTATGAATAGAAAACCGAGGTAAAAATATTTGAAATTGTAAATATAACTTTTACTTTCGATAAGGCTCCGGTTTGACCGCTTTTCGGAGTGTTACCTTGTTATGCTATAGTTATAGCATTTATTAACAGAAATAATTACAAGTATTTACATAATAAAAACGCAAAAGCGACCGGTTAGCCATCTAAAGATCTATGTAAACGAACTATAGATAGCTCATCAGCTCCAGGGCGTTCATGTTTCAGGAGCGTTTTCTTTCAAGCTTGTAGAAACATTACTTCGATTTGAATCACAAAACTTTTAAACATTACTGTTATCCTAATAAATGTTGCAGTGTATTTAGTGCTTTCTAGTTGGTACACCAAGTTCAGTATAAAACATTGCGAAAATAAACACGATTTTCTTAGTTTTTAGATTAATTTTATTAATTTTGAGCTTTAATGTAAAACGTTTAGAGTGTACAACTTATGGTGACGTCACCAAAACTGCTTCGCCTACAATAATAAAATAAGCTTACTAATTCAGGGTCATGGTACGAAATGTCAGTGTAATATTATTTTAATATTGCTATAAGAGATTGAGGTTGGCCCCCTGATCATTACGAAGCAGTGTACCCAAGACGCGGGCTGCATTAAATATTTGCAGATACTGATACACTTGTATTTTTCCATTGAATTATAAGCTTTTACGTGGGTGCGTAGATGGAGCTTCTCTCGACATAGGAAAGTTCTATCCACGTACACACGGGTACACATCAAGCTATACATTTCCAGTATAAGCTGACCACGCATTGTGTAGGCTTTTCGTAGAATGAGAGGTCAGCTTATACTGGAAACGTATAGCTTGATGTGTAGCCGTGAGTACCTACCTACATTATGTCCTACCACATACCAGTATAAGTATACTTTTTTTACTTATAATTTTTGCTTATACTGGTCTGTGGTTCTGCCTACATTATGACCTACATTTAATTATGATCTATCTATTTTTTATTACTATGATGTACTGTTATTGCCTTTAAGTTTGTTTTTAGTTTTAAATTTAGTATTTAAGTTGCATATTCTTTTTGGTGAATTAAACTTTATTCATATTCTCATTGAATTGTTGGTAAAACATTTTGAAGTCGCGTGCGTAAGTTACTGTGTCAGATCGAATCGATTCATCTTTGGATGCTGCAAGATTTGTATTGCGAGCAAAGGTCCATTTATGGTATTTCTAAAATTTTTATTACTTTTACTCTTTTATCAATATCTGATGTTTGAGGTCTAACGTCGACACAAGGTGAAACTCTTCCATTAATAATAGTGGACAAGCCGTGTTTAGGCTATTTTTTTATCAACTTTCGGGTTTATCATCATCATCCATAACCGTGGACTGTAGAACGCCCTTACCTTTGGCCATAAGGTCATTCCAATCTTCCAATCTTCCTATTTTCAAAGTCAAGGTATACCAACAAACATTTCCTTTCGTTGTCTCGTAACTGTTAGTTAGTGTTTATGTTATTTATCCTCTTTATGTAGTGTAGTTTATTTATATATTATTTGTATGTATTTAAGTTTATGTTTATTAATATAATCAATAGGTATATTTTATTTTGTGGATTCTGTTTATCTATGTACTCTTAGACCGCCGTCTTTTGGTTTTTGTTTGTCTTGTCCATCCAAAAGTTGTCTGGAAGGGATCGCTTTTAGCGATAAGACCGCCCATTGTACCTTTATTTATTGTTTATTTCCTTTGTTACTGTATTTATGTTTGGTGTGCAATAAAGTGTATTTCATTCATTCATTCATTCCATCACTTTTATACATTTATTTGTACATTTTTCTCATTTGTTGTATCCAGCTTGTAAGTATAATATAGTATTTTAATTCTTGATCGTGATCATCGGCCGGAAAACATTTTTCATGTTTTGATAACAAGTAATTTAACAAAAACGTATTATCATTTAATTGAAACGATGCCTCAATGAGCACGACCGGTACATTTTCCGCAGAGAAAGTGTATTACAAAATAGTTTTAATTTGGTAAATGTCGCGGCCAAAAGGCATGAAATTGCTGGAATAAATCCTCACAACGATCAACACTCTCGTTTTCTTTGGAATGTGATACAAAAAGCGAAGCCGGTTACATCTGCGAACAAAAAATAAGAATTTTAATATCGGAATTGTGCAATGGCTATTATGTGCTTTTCGATGTCGTTATATGTATATGACTACTGGTGTTACTTTCCTACTTAAGCGCTTCTTTGTGGATTTTACACAATTTGGTCTGGCCCGCGCCTTCGCACGCGCGGTTTATCAATAAAAAACATTACCCTCCTTCTGCGCAGTCGGGTAAAAGTAGCATATGTCCGAATCCCGGTCATAATCTATTTATATACCACATTTCATCGAAAACAAACAAACAGACGAGAGTTACTTTCGAATTCGATTCTTTTGACACCGTAGCCTATTAAAATACATGCAAATATACAATTCTAAAAAGGCGTCTTTGAATAAATACTCAAAAACAATACAATACTAAAAAAACGCGTAAAATAAATTCGACACAAGCTCGGTCGCTCTAGAAATCTATGAGGGAGGCCTATGTTCAGCAGTAGGCGTTCTATGGCTAATATGGCTTGTTGACGCGCGAAGAAACATCTTCTCTAAGAAGTCTAGCAAAATTTAAACCCTACGCGTTTGTAAATCTACCGAAAGTGTGTTGTGCACTCACACATAATGATGTTAACGTAATGTTAATCTGCTTATTAAGATAGTAACACGGCTACACATCAAGCTATAATTGTCCAGTGTAAGCTGACCTCGTATTGTGTAGGCTTTTCGTAGAATGAGAGGTCAGCTTATACTGGAAATGTATAGCTTGATGTGTAGCCGTGTGTACCATGAAAGTTCTAAGTGTGTAAAGGGCGTATTAGGCCCACATGTTTAAATATGTAAATTACAACAAAAACATTTCACCTGCGCATGCCTCGTTAAAACATTTATATTCAACGCTACGTGGGTTTAGTTTATTCTGATTTTTAAAATATGCGGGAATTCGGTGAAATTATTCAAAAAATGACGATTTCACTGAGGTCGCTGTTTCGAGATTAGCTAATTAATATATTTATATAATGTTGGTAAGGTACCCGGATGACATCATCATCATCATCAGCCGGAAGACGTTCACTGCTGAACATAGGCCTCCCCCTTAGATCGCCACAACGAGCGGTTGGTAGCCGTTTGCGCCCAACGGCTCGCCGCGGTCCTTACTAGATCGTCGGTCCACCTTGTAGGGGGCCGGCCTACGCTGCGTCTTCCAGTCCGTGGTCTCCACTCGAGAACCTTTCTTCCCCAACTGTTATCGGTTCTACGGGCGAGGTGGCCTGCCCATTGCCACTTCAACTTGCTAGTTTTGAGAGCTATGTCGGCAACTTTAGTTCGTCTGCGGATTTCCTCATTGCGGATTTTGTCACGCAAAAAGACCCCGAGCATAGCCCTCTCCATAGCTCGGATGACAATAACAGTTTAATCTACACCAAGCAAAAAATATAGTTACTTTCGCTGCAACAATATCAGAAAACAGAAAAAGTTTTAACGTGATAAATCCCGTATTTATATTTTATCATCTCAGCCCGTCTGCACCCACTGTTGGGTATAGGCTTCCTTATAACGCCATTCTTTCCGGTGCCTTGCGAGTCTCATCCATTGACATCCAGCTACGCTTTCAATGTCATTCGACCATCGGGCGGGTAGTCTGCCTCTTGGTCTACGAGCATCATAAATATGAGCAAAAAAATAAAAATGCTAGTATTTACGAGTGTAATAATATTTGAAGAAAATCACGAAAGTTTTCTAAGAAGAAAAAGTTTTGTTATGTTTTCTGATACCTATTGTCTTTGTCATCCATCATCTTCCAGCTAATTTGCCAAATTACGTGTCCTTTTCACGATCTCTCTATCAGTCGCCAACTCGGTACTCACTTCTTTTTTATCCATCTTCTCTATCCATCTCTTTTTTTGGTTTTCCTCTTCTACCTAGTCAGGTCATAAATTCTGTCACATGTTTAATATAAAATAATTGAAACAAGTTTATTCATTATGTAACCATTTATATACCAAAATAAACTTAACAAAACATATATTCTTATGACACTAAAGTTTATTCAAAATGACCTCCGTGATTTTGAATACAGGCCTTCAATCTGCGCGGCCAGTCGTCTATCGCAGCACGAACGAGGTCCATGTCAATATCAGCGGCTGCCTTAATCAAGGATGTCTTGAGTGACTCCAAATTGGGATGAGGCTTTGAGCACGCCTTTTCCTCCAAGTGTTGCCATATCTTGTAATCTAACGGATTCAAATCTGGACTGGAGGAGGGCCAGTCTTCGTGCCGGATGAAGTCGATTTCACGCGCCGCCAGCCAGTCTTGTGTGCTCTTCGCTCTATGAGCTGGCGCCGAATCTTGTTGGAATACCCAGTGCCTGTTATTGAACATGGTATGAGAAACAGGTTCCACAAGGTTCGTCAGGACTGTATTTTGATACACAACTGCATTCGTTTTTACACCTTTCTCACAAAAATGTACCTCTGTTAAGCCCCAATAAGAAACTCCCAACCATACCATGAGCGAGGATGGAAAATGACCTCGTTGGACACGCGGAATACGGTTGCTCGCTTCTTCACTACTGTGTGCGTACATCTACTTATGTTGTAGCTCTCTTCTACGGTAAAAATTTTTTCATTCGAAAAAAGAACTTCCCGATATTTTTTTCCCGCGTACCGCTTCAACAAAGCGCGGCATCTCTTCAGTATCAGGTCCATTAGACGAGCATTCAAACGATGTCCTGTTTTTCTTCGATATGCCCGAAGCCCTAAGTCTTCATTTAACACCCTTTTCACCGTGGTTCTGCTTAACCCCATCTGAAGGGCAACAGTTTCTGCTTACGTTTGGGATTTTTTTGAATTCGCGCCTTCACAGCTTTTATCACTGCTGGAGTTCTAACAGACCGATGGCGACCACTTCTTGACCTGTCATCTACACTAGAGTCTTCATTGTATCGTTTGATGGTGCGATAAACGAATCTTTTGGTTATATTCAAATTTTTCAGTATGTCAAAAATTTGAATTGGCGCGTAACCGCAACGATGCAACGCAATAACTGCAACACGGTCTTCTTTAAGCGTCCACTCCATATTTAAAAATGAGTAAAATTCTAAAAAGTATACATTTTTATTTTCATGAACAATTCGAAATTCGAATTCAATAAACTTTTTTGTGGCCAGCATTCTAAAAGAAAAGTTTTTACTGTGTGACAATACTTATGACCTGACTAGGTATATCCATCCACATTCACGAACATTATCTGCGTCAGAAGTTTATTGCATAACCTATTGTTTACAACAATATTGAATTATAACTATCAACGGTACACACGGCTACACATCAAGCTATATTTTTCCAGTATAAGCTGACCTCGCATTGTGTAGGCTTTTCGTAGAATGAGAGTTCAGCTTATACTGGAAATGTATAGCTTGATGTGTAGCCGTGTGTACAATTTTTCTACATTCCCAGTTTGACAATAACACGTTGTTTCAACAATATCATTATGTAGTTAATTAGGTTCGTATCAGCTCTATCATATTGTATATATATATATGTATATCTGCTCTATTATCTATATATTTTGATTGTTATCACTATATTAGTAGTAGCTGAACTGTAATTTATCTGTCCTAAATTATATTGCCACTTGCAAATATTGCGCAAAATAGTCGAAAACATGTCACTTACACAAATAGCGAACTGTTCAATCAAATATGAATCAAATAATCTAAAACTAATAACACATTGTGTCCTTGTACAATACAAACAAGATAAACAACTGTTGAAAAAAATCCTTAATAATTTTTGTATAGGATTTTTTTTTAAACTCGTGCAAAACTTTAATTAAATAACACCCAACTCAGTCGAACTCAGTGAAAAATTAAATCCATTTAAAACTTAATATTCTTTTTGGTAAAGCTCTCATCCCGGTTGATAAAGGAATACACTATCAACTTAAATACTTTCTAGTGATACATTTTGTGACTCGTAAAATGTGAAAAGTATCAAGAACTGTCAAGCAAGCATCCAACATGTGCAGCAAGGATCAAATCAATCACATCCTCGGCAAGATCAATGTGGTAAGTTATTTATTTGTTTTGGCTTCACACGACTTTGTTTATTTGCCATAAGCTAATAAACAGTCGTAAGTTGATTTATTGACTTGACATTTCGTGTTCAAGGTTTTTATTGGTTTCTACGATTTTTTATTAAGATAAACTATCTATAAAATCGTTAGTCATTCGTGTAACACTTGCATTTTTTGGAACCTAGAGTCAAGTCTAGCGGCCGTTTCATGAACAGCCGGTTATTTATTATTGTTACGATATTTCCAGAACCTTCTCGATGTTTCCACTAGTAAGTAGTAACTAGAAAAGTGTAGGTATTTCGACCGACTACTATTTCTTATTCTGTGCAACTGTAGGTAAAAACGTAGCATGTAGGTATATTCCAGACCAAGTATTACCTATTCTGTGTTACAGTAGGTATAACTCCGAGATGCCGACTATTACTTATTCTTTAACAGCCTCGGCGTAACAATATTGTTATATTACTATACGGATATTAATGGCCTAATACTTATACCTTTTTATTTATAATCCCCCCGTTTTGACTGTGTTTCATACAACCAGTCGTGGTCACGAGCAGGCTGGAGTACTCTGAGCTACCGTTGAGAAGTGATGGCAGCATTGAGACTTCAGTAGAATAATTTTAATTTTTTATACCTAAGGTAGCAAACAAGCATACGGCCCACCTGATGGCGGTCCTGATGGCGGTTAAGCGGTATCGTAGCAATGGATGTTTGTAACTCGCGCGTTGCCGACCCCTTTAAATATTTTAAAACGCCCTTTTTGAAGAACCCCATACGGTACGTACACAGAACTGTTGCGTGTACTTACTGGGACATAGAAAACATAATCTAGATATTTTTTTTTGTATCAGTGATGTCTAGTGATCGGCGTAGGTAGTGCTATTCACGGGAATTAGTTAAGTACCGTTAACTTAAAATGGATATGCCTTCTAAATCCCGGGAAATATATTTTTATTTTAATAGATCTTTGTAGCTGTACACATAATGACACATCAAGCCACCCGTTTCAAGTATAATCAGATCCCGCCTATTGACCAGTAAGTAATATGGCAAACAGCACTGTGCGGGACTAGTCTTAACCAGAAATTAGTAGTCTGATATGTCGTCGTGCGTACTCATGGTATCTTAAACAGTTAAACTTCATTTACATCGACATTCAGAAAAGTATTCCTGGGAATCGGGGAATAAATCCCGGGGCATATCCATATTAACTTATCATCCAGGTTCATTGACCCAAAATAGCACTACCTACGCCGATCCCTAGTGATGTCATAGCTCAAACTGATGAACCAATTTGATTTATAGATCAGAACTAGTTAACGAAGTATAACGTTAGATTGCCCAACTAACCGGTGCTACAGTAACCGCTTACACTAATTACTTGCTGATTTATAGTCCTGATTGTGCTGTAAAAATTAAAACAATGGGATCAACAGAGTGGTAATCCAAGTCGACCGGTTGTGGACATCCCGACGCCATATTGTTCACTGAAGTTTATGTCGATCTGCGTGCGTGATTTGATAAACGTCGCCTCATTGATGATGTCACGCGCAATGGTGGCGATCGGCATGAGTTGCAAATGAGTGTGTGAGGTTACGTGTTTACGAGAAATTCAGGCCACTCATAAGTACTTCATTTTATAAGTTAGTTGTCTGACATACTCGCGTAAAGGGTGTACCACGCAATGAAAAGCGCAGCCCCCTACTTCTTCTTCTTCTTCTTAGCGTGTCAAAAGTTCTATGTTTTCATTTATACTATGTTGGACAGGTGTTTGGCCACAACAATAGCATTAGGTGAGGCGGTTATTAGGTCCTCCATCGTGCAGGTGTTCGGACACAAAGGGCACATTAGCAAGTGCTGCATTGACTGCGCGGAATCACCGCAGTCGCACTGCGTTAAGTTAGAGTCCCTGAATCCCCATTTGCACATATTAAGTCTGCAGCGGCCAACCTGGGTGCGGAGCCCCCTACTAGATGGAAATAAGACCTGATAAGGGTTGCTGGGAGCCGTTGAGTTCAAGCCGCACAGGCTTGATAGCTCTGGAATTATGTGGGGAAGGCCTTTGTTCAGCAGTAGACGTCTTATATGGCTGCTACTAATTACGATGTTGATGAAGTTCGTTTTACTACGTCCTATTCTGTCGTAGCGTAGCTTTATTTTATACAATACAGGTGATTATAATCATAAGAAACTGCTCTATCTACGTTATGGAGTAGGGCGCTGGCATTGCTACTCAGTTATATATAACTTTTGCAGTTGCTGTTTAATCATATTTTTGTATTATGTTTTTAGTTAGAAGATATTTTTCTATTGAAATAACGCTCGAAATTCTTCTTATTTTAACTTCATTCAACCTTTTAATTCTAGAGTGTGCTCAAGCGTACAACGTATATTTTGACAGCTTCCAAGTTGTTGGCAGATATGAGATCGAAACTTGAATTTGACTTTGTTTTTTATTGATCGAGCGAAGTGAGATCTCTAAATCAGAAGCGTTGATCCGATCATCGTGAAATTTGATACATAGGTAGATAGTAATGGCACAATTTTGGTGTGACTAAATGAGCTAAAAATGTTTGGTGGTTGTAGAGATACAGGGGTTCAAAAGGGGTAAAAAAATGAAAATGAGACTACTAGGTTAAGTGGGACGTCTAATGAAAGGTGTTCATTAGTACATTGCGACCCCGTTTTTATTTTTAGTTTAAAATTTGCAGTTTTTAAGCTATTAGCCACAATAAAAACGGACATTGACAAAATTCACAGGGTACACCAGTGACCCCACAGTGCAGAAATTTGGTATGCGTGTAGCTTCAGTGACATCACAAATATAGAGAAAAGTCTGAAATCTAGAATAACTGCAATTTCTACCCTAAAAAATTATCCAAATTACATGATCTCACGTTACCTGTAATTTGAATGAAACTGTAGGTCATGTAAGTTGGTTATGCATTTCGTGATTTGTTTTTATGGGAGACTCGCGAAATCTCAATTCGGGGTGAACCACTAGTATAGGTTAGATTAGAATTAGATTGAATTACAGGAATTAGCTAGTATCGCTGGATTAATAGGCTGCTGTGTCCGTTACCTTTACATTCTCAGAGCATAGTGACGGATACAATAATTGAACGAAGGCTTTATTGAAGACACTATTGTTTGTAAAACAATTAACTTTTACCTTACCGTTTCTGCTGTAAAAGGAAATCATGATGTTTTGGCCTTATTGTTGAGGTGTGATAAAATAGCTTCGCTGCATTACCTACTTTGTGCGAGGCAGTTGAAACACTATTTAGTGCTTTCGTGGCTTTCGGACCAAATTTTTTTGTCTCCTTGAGCCGAATATGCAATTTCCTGGTTGAATTATCCATACTATAAATATAAATTCATATTACAAATTGCTATTACATATTTATTCATATTACATATAATAAATTCGAAAGTAACTCTGTCTCTCTGTCTGTTTGTTGCGTTTTTATAACTAAACGGCTCGACCGATTTCGATGGAATTTGGTATATATATAGATTATGACCGGGATTGAGACTTTTTACCCGACTGCGCAGAAGGAGGGTAATGTTTTTATTAATTTAATTTATTATGAATTACCCACTGCACTAACAAAGTTTTAAGATTTCATCTTTTACTAACAAATTATGGATGTAACATCTTAAATAAATATTTTTTTCTATTGATAAAGCACGCGTGCGAAGCCGCGAGCGGAAGCTTGTATCTGCATAAAAAGTCTATGATAAACAGTACCTATATGTTCCTATTTTATTGACAATTGGAACAGATTGCTTAATGCACATCTATTGATGATTTTGATGACCCCGAACTTACAACAATATATGTTGTTTAATTAAAAGCTTCTGATGTAAAAGATACCAAATTTAATTAAAATTCAATTAATATTCATTTGATTCGTGATATTCTTGAAATAGAAGGTCATCTCAAAGTTATTAATAAAAGTAACTTCAAAACCAGCACTGATGAATAGGTTTTTAAAACTATAGAATGGAGACGAACTTGATGCCTATCCTTAAATCAGTATTTTCAAAGAATGTACATTTTAACTACCTATACAAGTAGTGGTTCGTCCCGAACTGAGATCTCGCGAGTCTACCATAAAAACAAAAAAAAAATATTATTAGTAATCTTTGACTACCAAAATAGTGCCACGAAATAAATTACCAACTTACTTGACCTACAGTTTCATTCGAATTACAGGTAGCGGGAGTTCATTTTTTTTTATTGATGATAGCCAAGCGCTTGACCACTACCTCACCTGATGGTAAGTGAAGGTGTGATCGAAGATGGATCACGCTTGCCTAGAAAGAACCTATTCACTCTGGTCTTGAAGACTCCAAGATTACACTGGTTTGGAAAAACATACGCCGGAAGTGAGTTCCACTCCTCACTTGTGCCAACAAGAAAAGTTGAAGCAAATCGTTTGGTACGGCAAGGTGGTATTTCGACCAGGTACGGGTGGTACTTCTCGGTTCGTCTGCTTGTCCGGTGGTGGAAGGGGGAAGAATGGATAAGGTCATGAGGATCTTCCGCACATTCACCAAAATGTATCTTGTAAAGAACTGGTCATCTTATTTGGTTAATCTTTTTTCTGATACAAATTGCAGTTATTCTGGATTTCAGACTTTTGCCTATATTTGTGATACTTAAGCTACACGCAAACCAAATTATAGCACTGTGGGGTCACTGGTGTACCCTGTGAATTTTATCAATGTTTAGTTTTTATCTAATAACTCAAAAACTGCAAGAACCTTACTAAAAATAAAAACGGGGTCGAAATGTACTAATAAAAGACCTTTCATTTGACGTATTAGTCTCATTTTCATGTTTTTACTCCCCTTGAACTCCAATATCTCAACAATCCGCCAACATTTTAAGCTCATTTAGTCGCACCAAAATTGTGCCATTACTATCTACCTATTATAAAATTTCACGATGATCTGATCAACGCTTCGAAAGTTATCCTCGGACAAACAAACATACATACATAGATACAACGCCGATTTGCCCAAGTTGAATAAGAGATCTCGCTTCGCTCGATAAATTATATTTATATCTACCTACAGAATAGTTTTGTAAACAAATTGCCTTTAATCGGGCATTGTTATATAATACAATATAATAGAAATTTGAAGCAAATAGCTAAGGGCTATTTCCACATTAAATGGAAACTGTATCGCGATGTAATCTTATGAGAGAATAAACGGCCGTTAATCAGAATAATGTTCTCTTGGCGTTGAGATTTTGAAACATTACTTCGATAAGAGATAAGCTATCTATATTTAACTACTTTAATATTAAGAAGCCATATATTCCTAATGTTGAGAAATGCTTGTTGACATTTAAGTCCACCTGTTGTATTTTATAAAGCTACTAGTAGAACCGCCCGCGGCTTCGCACGCTTGAAATTTCCCGTTCCCGTGGGTACTTTGGAATGAAAACTATATAAAACACTCATGTCAAAGTGACCCGACAATGTAATGCCTTCACGTCAGTGAACGACGGTTAAGTTATATGAATGGATGAAATACTCTATTGCACACCAAACAAATCTACTGTATCAAAGGAAATGAACAATAAATAACGGTACAATGGGCGATGTTATCGCTAAAAGCGATCTCTTCCAGACAGCATTATTATTATATGGATATTGTTCATACAAAAATACTAAAATTGCAATTAAAAATGGGGGTGGAGGTAGGAGCGTGAAACATACTTTAAGAGCCTATTCTCATCATCATCATCATCCACAGCCCGACTTCACCCGCTGCTGGGTATAGGCCTCCCCAAGTTTGTGCCATCCGCCACGATCCTATGCTAGTCTCACCCATTGACGGCCCACGACTCTAACGATGTCGTCCACCCATCTCGCTGCCGGACGTCCAACTATTCTCATACCTACAAAATATACAAAGATTGATCGACCCGTTTCGGAGGAGTCCGACCACAAAAACCGTGACACGAGATTTTTGTGTATTAGACTAGTTTTCGTCAGCGGTTTCGCACGCGTGATTTGTCAACATAAATTAGCCTATGTGTTAATCCAGGGTATAATCTACGTATATACCAAATTTCATTGAAATTGGTTCAGCCGTTGCGACGTGAAAGAGTAACAAACATCCACACATACATCCGTACTAACTTTCGTGTTTATAATATTAGTGCGATTATGAAACTCTCAATATAATAACCTGTACGATATTTATGACGAACATCACTATTTCATATATTAGTCTTAAAAATCCAAGCGTAATAAAATTCTTCTATAAAAAACGAGTGTGCTTTTAGACCACACGACTGAAGTAAAACTTCTTTATCAAAATATTAATTAATAAAATTGTTCAGTTACAAAATTGTCTACACGTCTGTAGATCGATCAGTCTATGTTCATTCTGGACAGAGGCAACTCGCACTCGCACATTCACGTTTAAAAATATACGAAACGTAACTCTCTCTCTGTCTATCTTCACTAACTTTTATCCCCCTTTCAACTTCCGTTCGCACTTTTCGTAACGCATTTACCAGCTTACTCCCCAAGTTAAGCGTGCGTAAAGAAGTTTTACTTCAAAAATCATAAAACTCTTTATTTAGAACTTGGAAGAATGAAACTGTGTCGCAGAAATCAACGCTTTCCTCTGGAAAATAATTAAAACATCTTTTCAATAATCCGTGTAGGGTGTTCGTATATATGCAGTAGTCAAGTCTGGTGTTAGTTTTTAGGGCGCTCTCGAAGGTTGGCTCGTTAAGACCGTCTTTTTTTCTCAGATTTTTCTTTAGTTTTTTATTCTCATAGTAAATAAACAGGTAGAACTTTTTTGTGTGTTCACTTTGCAGATAAAAGGTCAATGAATGACATATATTTTTTGAGCACTTCAAACTGATTCCTCCCTGAGGAGAAAGCCTCCAAATAAGACCAATCAGCTACTATATTCGACTCGCAGCTTGGGAGTGATTTCACTGATAACGATGAGCCTAACTTAGCTGATTCCAAAATAATGCTTCCAACGAGGCCGCGAGGGAATATACTTGTCTAGATTAGTGGTTCGCCCCGAACTGAGATCCTCCCTCGTGTCGTGGGGTGTCGATCGTGAGCCTCCCATAAAAATAAAAAAAAATATTATTTGTAATCTTTGACTATCAAATTAGTGTCCCGAAATGAAAACCAAATATCTTGACCTACAGTTTCATTCAAATTAAAGGTAACGGGAGTTCATGTTATTTGGTTTTTTTTTTGCGGTAGAATTTGCAGTTTTTATGGATTTCAGACTTGTCTCTATATTTGAGTCATCATTACCTACCTATATATCAAATTTCACAATGATCGGATAGACGCTTCGAAAGTTATCCTCGGACAAACGAACATACATACATACTCGTACATACAACGCCGATTTGCCCAAGTTGATTTGGTGATACCACAAGCGTTCCAAGTGATAATTGGACGTATGAACGCTGGTGGCGTTAATCTGGACAAGTTTTTTATATTTCCATTTTATATTTTTATATAGCTACAGAATAATCAAAAGATATATTTATTACTAGAATGACTTCCATATTATTTGCGTCTCCCATTGGAAGCGCTTGGCTTGCTCGTTATTAACAGATCAGCTAAGCTGATTTTAATGAGTCAAACCTAGCTGATTACACAAAACTACAAAATAAGTTACCTTTCAATGAGGTATGTACGCCAAAAAAATTGAAGTCATTGGATATAACTGGGATAACCCACAGTATAAACTTAAGCTACTAGAGTAAAATATGAAATACTTGTTCAGATTAGGTTATTATCAGCGCGTGAGAACGCATCGCCTACACTTGAAATTGAAACCCTACGTAGGCGTTACTTTTCGGTCTGGATATACAATGATTGATGCGTATAAACAGCTGTGTGCTCCCGTCTTGTGACCTTTGCGGTTTGCATTCTGCGGTGGGGGACGATAGCAGGGTTGCGCAATGGATCGGCGCACCCCTTGTTTTTGTTTTAGATCTAATGCTTACCAGACTCAACAGTTTCTGGTATTAAATCTACTGTTTATTCAGATTTTTAATGTAAGAGAAGGTTTTAAGTGTGCTATACCTCAGATAGCTTCATTATGATCCTATATATATACCAGTAAGGATCACTTACTTTGTAATTCATATATGTAAAAGGTTGGTGGTGATATTACTGTATGCGTCAAGTTAATGGGCGCAGGGCAGTGCATCGTATGGCACATTTCAAATGTGCGTGACCTACGATGCAATTCTCTGCTATAGGCGATAGTTACAACTTAACATCAGGTAGCCCATAAGCTTGTTCCATCTCAATGTAGTATAATATATATATATAATGTTATTTATAGTGCAGTACACTTTAGAGAATGCCATAAAACATCTTAGATTTTCACGCGAAGCATCGGGGTCAAGCAGTTGCATTTCTCAATGTACCTACATCTTTTCACATTATGCACGTGTTTATGTATCATGTTTACTTATCGCAAGTGCAAATGTGTCAAAGACCATTGCAACTAAAAAAGCTATACTTGGCTATAATTTGTAACCGCACGCACTCGTGCGCAACCCGGTGTCGTGCGAGTGCCACATTCCGTGGTAATTGTAGTTCTTTCGATCGCTTCCGTTAAATGTCTGCGATTCGTTGCGCCTGCCACACCTGTTCTTACGTGTTTGATTTCCTAAGGTTTGATATTTGTATCGTTTTTGCACTTCCTATTTTCTAGCTACTTTCTTGTCACTGGGTTATTGTTACTAATTAATTTTATAGTAAAAAGCCGGTGCAAATGCAGCGGTTGTAAGGTATGAAGTTCGTGGCATTACGCAGGCGGTCCGACTTTTTCCTAGAGTATTCCTTCCTTCTAGAATTTCATACATTACAACCGCTGCGTGCACGCTCACGTCACGTGATCCATAAACTCTCTAAATCATATTTAGCCGCTAAATACGTTTAGGCATCGTTGCGCAAGTCGCCCAAATTTCAAATACTGGCAAAATTGAATATTTGCAAACCTCTTCCTATCTTCCTAATTTTTATTTTGTCTTTGTCATCTCTTACTAAGTATTTTTACTGCAGTAAATTCACTTGCCATATTATTTTAATAAAACTCAATTTAACAAATCCTTGACTGTAAATGTATTATTTTAAATCAGATAACATAATTACGAACAGCCTTAGCATTAAATATGCAAAGACAATGGACAGAATGATTAACAGCTACCACACGAGAACGACTCACATTCAATCGATGAAAGAACATGATAATAATTGGCCATTGAATCGACAAACGTTGACATCAGAATAGATGTCTTGATGCATGTTAGAAACTCCATCACGACTCGACTAAAGGTGATTTTAATTAGAAAGTTAATACTGGAAATATTCATGTAGAAGTTTTTATATGAAATGTAGGCCAAGGAAATAGAAAGACAAAATATATAATGAGACAAATCAAAGTAGAGTTCAAAATTAGTCAAAAAATATTAAAAATGTGACCGTCACGGGACGCCCGGCAGATGTGAAACAGATTTTGCAATAGCTGATAGTTAATTAAGGAATTTATAAAAAATTACAACCGTTTGTTATCATCTTGTCTTATCATACGCAAAACGGCCCAACGGACTTGGGATTTTGGACTCTGCCATCACGGCGTGTCGGCAGAGTCGGTTTACTGCGAAGGCGCGCCAATAGATGTTTCACATCAATAAACAGATAAATGTAAGGATAGTGTAGAACGTGAATAGAAAGATTTCTGCTAACACATATAGCACCCGATGACTTAGCTAAAACCATAGCATCGTTGAAACATACATGAATTTAAATGCGGTCGATGCCTATCGTATATACAACGTATGGATTCAATTCTTCCGATAGTCTGAACCACATCCGTATGCAAACTAGTCCCAAAATATAATTTGACCACGAAATTGATATGCAGGCGGTTGTGGTTTAAAATGTCGAAAGAAATATAACTAAGAACAATTGTTTATTTTCTATTGACGAATTGAGAGGCGCTAAAAAGGAAGAGAGAAAGGGGCACATCGATGAGGCTTTCGTCGAAAAATGACTCGCCAAGGCAAATGATGATGTTAAAATAGCAAACATGACCTTCCAAAACATGAAGAAAACCAATTGATTGCAAACATTTCAAAATAGGCAATAAAATGCTTGCTGAAACGTAATAGGCTGTCCGTTTTATTGCAACCACCGAAGCTTAACTATTTGCATTAGGCTTCCTTTTACATTGACGCACTGAAATATAAAGTTAGAAGCGGCTGGTAGATAGATATATTACTATCCGAAATTGGATCACGTTGGAATGAGCGATACTTACTCATTCTTAATCAGTTGTCGTCTTTTCTTTGTGCAGTGAAGGTTATAATGCTACATATTATTTACGAATTTATGGTTTATTACCAGGAAACAAAACAATTACAAATACATTCAGAAAAAAGTAAGATTCAGATGAATCAGATTCAGATTCATTGTAGGATAATATTCTTCTGCTTCTTAGCGTGTCAATAACTTTAGTTATATTGTGTTAGATAGGTACTGGGATAAATTGATGGCGTCAGGAGAAGCCTTTTCTAAGTCTTCCATTGTGCAAGAGTTCGGGCACAGGTGTTTCATCGACTGTGCAGGATCACCACAGTTGCATTGCGTTTGGCTGGGATCCCTGAACCCCCATTTGCACATATTGACACTGCAGCGGCCAACCTGTGTGCGAAGTCTATTTAAGGACTTCCACTCAGGCCACGGCTGCTCGTGCCCTGGTGGAAGCTGTTCTTAAGGGGGATTGAAGTCAGGTGGTGGGGGGTTACTATCTATCCACAGTGCCCTGGTGGAAGCTGTTCTTAAGGGGGATTGAAGTCAGGTGGTGGGGGGTTACTATCTATCCACAGTGCGCGTCTAACAACAGATGGGTCGTCGCTGGTGGCCTGCGTGGATCGCTGAAAACTCTTACGACTTTTCAGGCGGCCTTGTGGAGTTTGATGACTATGTAGAGGATGCCGACTGTCATGCTCCTGCTTATATTTTATATAATGTATATAGAATATTGCAATAATGCTATACCTTTTTGGAGTATGGGTGTTTTGTTTTTTTTTCTAATAGGGATACAATATACAACACAAGCTGACGGGCCTCCTGTTGTTACCGTCACATTATAATAGTTGCTGACGATACTAAACTCATGTAGGACTCGTGGTACTGCAGACGCGTTCCATAATACTAAAAGCCTACAAAATAGCTAGCAAGCTATTTCTAACTTTTTTGTTCGGCGAATTGAAGGCTTTTACCAACTTCACGATCGGACAAGTTTGATCGATGGGTTAATTATGCTCCGGTTAACCTGAGGTTAATGTAACCTTGTTAAGTGCAGGTATAATTTGTTTACATCAGTGTTAAGTAGAATACAAGGCTACTAGTAACATATCATTGGTTTGTGATTGAAGTAATGTTACTCGGTATGTGTTTGTGTCAGTACTATTCGTTTTTAGGTTTGGTTTTATTGGCATTTTTATTTTACATAAATTTTTCTTCCCAGATTTGGTGCTGGCTTATATTTTTCTCTAGTGCTCTAAGAACAATTGTAATGTTGTATTAAGTAGTGAGTTTTGATCACGTTTCTCGTCTGGTTCGTTTATTGTAAGTAAGTTTAATTTAGGTAAGTATCTCATAAATTTGTCGTGCTCATTATTCAAATTCTATTCCTTTTCTAATTATTTATACCTTTTCATGACTTTTTCGTAATATGAGAGACGCACGACGATGATGTGATGCGCAAATATGGTCATTGATCGAGCTGCAGAAGTCCAAGCTCAAGATTTGCCAAAGGGCAATAGAACGCAGCGTCCTAGGATTCCGGAGAATCGACCAGGCAAGGAATACCACGCTTCGTTCATTAACTGGCATTGCCGATGTGGAAGACAAAACGATAAAAGTCGAATGCTTCCGGAGAAAGAGGCTAACATCGTAACACCTTGGGTACCGGAGGATAAATAGCGACGGGGTCGGCCGCGAAAGCGTTGGCGCGACGAAATCAGTGGATTCGAGAAGGAATGGTGGAAAATTGCCAAGGATCGCGATAGGTGGAAGGAGTTGGATGGCAGAAAACAAGGGAGGCCAGCTGTGGGTGATTCCGGGCTGAAATTATGATGATGTCTTTTTCGTCACTTCAATCATAAACAACAAAATAGTACAATTTCTAGTATGCTTTAATTAACAACCATATACGTTATATTTTAATGTGTTATGTTGCTTTATTGTTCACTGATGCTCTAGTTGTTTTGCATTCAATATTCATTTGTAAATTGTTACTTCGCAACCCATACTAAAGTAATTAATTTCGCTCGCACTATGATTAACTTGTGCAGTGTGAGGTTTCAAAATGGATTGCATTGTGCAGGAATTGTGTCAACTCTGTATGCGTGTTTCAGTTACCAACGTTACCTACTGTTTTGCATGTATCGAAATAATGTTTCATTATTTAGATATTGGCAATTTTGTTATTATTTACACATTATCTTATGTAGTTATTGTTTTTTATCTAGCCTATGCTGTCCCACTGCTAGGCAAAAGCCTCCCCCTCATCTCTCCACTTTTCTCGATCTTGTACCAAATCCCGCCGGTGCCTATAAAAAGCGTCCGAATCATCATCATTATTTCAAGGATCCAAATCCGTCTCGTCTTGGTAAATGATTCGCTGTATTGATCATTACCATCGTTGGTCACTGCTGGGTATAAGCTTTCTCCCTCCAAAGCCGAATCTGTGCTATTGGCATCCAGGGCTTTCCCTCTGGTCTCTATATCGTCCACACACAGGGCTGATGGTCTTCTACGGCCTCTTGTGCTCTTGGTCACCACGCATCCTTCCTTACTAATGTGTATGTCTGTCTGTTAAGTTTTCACGACTGGACCGATTTCGATGAAATATGGTATATAGAAAGACTAAGACCGGGGTTGAGACATAGACTACTTTTTACCTGAATGTGCAGAAGGCGGGTGATGTTTATCATTGACAAACCACGCGTACAAAGCCGCACGCGGGTCAGTTTGTTGTTTATACGTAGTGACCGTAGAGAGTATAGTTATTTCTAACTGATTACGGATTCCAAAGGATGTTATACCTCTGTAGATGCCTGGTGACGCTCTTACATCGGGCAAACCAAACGTACCATAGCCGAGCGTGTCAAAGAGCATATCGCAGCTGACAAAAATCGTCAGGTAAACAAGTCAGCGATAGCAGAGCATCGTAGACTCGGGACCGAATCATTGGATTGAACTTCATGATCCTAAGGTTCTCTCTAGTGAACGCTATTATTACAAGAGAATAGTTCGTGAAGCGATTGAAATCAAGAAATTACCAAATTTCAATCGGGAAGATGGCTATAGACTCTCAGCATCCTGGAACCCGGTGATTGCGAGGTGTGCGCGTCGTAATCGGTCGTCTCAGTGCGTAGATACGGTTAGTGTAGTGTGTCGTAATATGAACGAGGACATTTCTAATTCTGAAGACCAAGTGAGGGTAGTTGCTGCAGCTACCCACACTTCCCGACGGTAGCTCCAAGTACTCAAGTCAACCCGAGACCATGACTGTTGCAACACAGCTGAAACCTCGGGACAACAAATAAAAAAGGTACATACGCGATAAATAACCGTTTAATACCCGTTTTGATCAATAATTATATTTGTGACTGGTTGAGGTGGATGATAGTAGCGTTAAAGGTTCTTAAGTAGATTGGAAATTATTGATTTATCTCCTAAAGGAAGCGCACAAGCTTTATCCCGTTATTATCTAAAGCAATCTGCGCCCATCACATATAAGTAGGCTTCGGGGAAATCATCAAATCTAATTTTCATACTGTTATAGAAGACTATGATTAACTTTGAAGCTTAGAAAGAAATAAATTCACTTGAATCTTGATTGTAAAATTTATTTATGTTGATCACATTGATTCTACTTAAATATACATGACAGCAACTATAAAATAAAATAAGTTTTAATTTTTGGTCACTCCTCGAATGGTTAGCCTTAGCAGCAAAACGCTTAGACGGGGCCTATTTGGCACACACAGCATTTATGTATGACATGTAATGTTATTAGCAGCGTTCTATTTTCATATTAACTTTCGGCCCTAGAGACGGAAATTGCATTTATGAGCAGTTTTCGAGTTAACTAATAACCTACTTTCAGAGCATGAGATGAAAATGTATTTCTTTCAGAATATCTTCGCAGTGGGACAATTAATAAAGATTTATTTATTGATCGATCGAAGCGAGATCTCTAACTCGGGCAAATCGGCGTTGTATGTATGTATGTTTGTTTGTCCGAGGATAACTATCGAAGCGGTTATCCGATCATCGTGAAATTTGGTATATAGGTAGGTGTGATGGCACAATTTTGGCGTGACTAAATAAGCAAAACATGTGCTTGGGTTATTGAGATGTTGGGGTTCAAGAGGGGTAAAAAAAAACAAAATGGGACTATCCGGTCAAGTGGCACGTCTAATAAAAGGTATTTGTGAGTAAATTTTGATATCGTTTTTATTTTTAGCTTAAACCATGTAGTTTTTAAGTTATTAGCCATAATAAAAACTAAACTTTGACAAAATTCACAGGTTACACCAGCAACCCCACAGTACTGAAATTTGGCATGCGTTAATGACACAAATATAGGGAAAAGTCTGAAATTCAGAATAACTACAATTTCTACCTTAAAAAAAGTATAACAAATAGACATGAACTCCCGTTACCTGTAATTTGAATGAAACTGTAGGTCAAGTTATTTGATTGTACATTTCGTGGTACTATTTTGACAGTCAAAGATTACAAATAATATATATTTGTTTTTATGGGAGACTCGCGAGATCTCAGTTCGGGGCGAACCACTAGTTAAAAGGCATGGTTAAAGTGTTAACTATAATTGGATATTAATCCGTAATGTTAATCTTAGCAGTACGACAGTGAACCAAGATTTATTTTTTATAATAATCACTTATCAATGATTATCACTTTAGTCCACCCACCTATCATAGTACCCACCTATCACCTATCAAGTAGGGAAACTCATAACCGGCAAGCAAGTCTTCATTTCACTTGTGCTAAACGAGTTTAAAATTGCTTTAAAGACTCCTCACTTTCTATTTCATGATGTGTGATGTTTATTATTATCTTACAATTTGCAACAATCGATCAATACAAACAATTCGATACGGAACACAATAGTCTCGGACGAAACAAACGAAATGCCTTTTGCTGTTTCTAAATAATTGAACAGCTGATACAATGTTTTGTTTTCAAACGGTTAATAATACAAATATTTATTTCTGTAAACTAAATCTAGGATACATTTCACGGGACCCTCTTTTTAGTATTAAATACGTGTTTTTTTATACGTTATAGGCTTGCGTTTGACCACGATCTCGCCTGATGGTATGCAGTCTACGACGCTTGCGTAGAAGAAACCTATTCACTCGCGACTTAAAGATACACAGGTTGTAGCTATCAGGAAATCACAGACTCTGGCCTGGCGTTCCACTCTTTGGCGGTGCGCATAAGAAAGGTCGAAGAGAACCGCTTTGTGCGTATGGGAGGTATTTCTACCATATAGCGGTAGCGCATCGCAGAGCGTCTGGTTGTTCGTTGATAGAATGGAGATGGTGGGATCAGGTTGAAAAGTTCCGCCGCACACTACCCGAAATGTACTCGATAAAAAATCGAGAGGCTAGCAACCTTTCGTCGATGCTCCAGGCTGAGGAGCCTTGCATCAACTAGCTCATCGTTGCCTATGAGCTTCTTGGCTCTTCTCTCTATTGATTCCAAAGCTTCAAGTTGGTACTTCGCTGATCCGTCCCAGAGGTGAGAACAGTACTCCAAACACGATCGGACTTGTGATTGGTACAAGTTGAGCAACTGTCCCGGTGTGAAGTAGTGCCTCACCTTTGCGAGTATACCAAGCTTTTTAGCAGCCAACTGGGCTTTCGACTCAATGTAGGAGTCGAAATTGAGAGTCGGAGTTAATGTGATACCAAGAAGCTCGAAGAGGTCAGATATCGGCACGGATACATTTGGAAAAGTTGGAGTTAGATTAAATTGACTTCGTATTGCGGAGAATAGACCCGCCTGGTTCTTATTCGCATTGAACTTGACCAGATTGGCATCACCCCAGTCGGAGATTGCCTTCAAAGACAAATTAAGCGCTCGACCATGGCTTCCCTGAGTGACTGAATCTGCGCTCTACTGGCTCGTGCACTTGATGTATAGCTTTCCACAACTGTGCTATCATCTGCATACCCAATGGTACTGGGTTTTAGCAGATCGTTGATATGCAGCAAGAAAAGAGTTGCGGATAGTACTGACCCTTGTGGGACCCCGGCGTTAATCGCCAATTGTTCGGACGAGCAGCCTTCGTATCGAACGGTACCTCAAGAAGTCCGATACACAGAGTCAGACACACAGACCAGTGGGCAGACCGTATGATAGAAGCTTGCTAATAAGGCTATCATGCCAGACCCTATCAAAGGCCTTTGAGATGTCAAGAGAAACAGCCAGCGCTTCTCCGTGTTTCTCAACGGCCTCGCTCCATATGTGCGTGGCATACGCTAGCTAGAAGGTCCCCAGTGGACCGATTTCGGCGAAAGCCATATTGTCGATCACTGAGGAGGTTATGCGTTTCTAGGTGTGCCAGGAGCCTGTTGTTCAGTACACGTTCCATAATCTTACAGATGACGGACGTGACCGAGATAGGCCTGTAGTTAGAGGGGTCGGCACGACTACCTTTTTAGTGTTAGAGGGTATCGCTCTTCCGTAGTACAGGTTATTTCGAAAGGTCTTTATTAACAGAAATACATAAGTAACAAAATATCGCTAAACACAGTCTAGGTATTTTAAACAACTAATAATTCACTGACTCGACAGGCTGAAGTCTCAAGTCTTTGACAAAATTGTTATTATAACTATTTCACGTTGTAAAATCTAGTATTTATTTTCAATGTTTTTTATGCACTAAGCCTAATTAACATAATTTTACGTGCACTTTGTCAGTACACATGTTTAATTTTTAGTTGGTATAATAAAAGTTTCAGACTCCTTTTTGACTCCCTTATTGCGTCAGGGGTTAAAAACGGACATAGCTAAGAACATCCCAGTTAAACTGGCTTTCAATTAAAGAAAACCGCGTCCGATTCGGTCAATCCGTTTGAGAACTACGATGCCAACGACGGACATAGCCGTCCGATTTATAGAACCCCTCTTTACACAGAATGTTACAATTAACGCAACAAATGAAGGCACAGAATGTACAGATAGTACTGTAGTTGGTAGTTTTGCGGCTCTACAATTTATCTATTATTATAATTTATGTATTTTATTAAAAAATACAATTTCTTTAGGAAAGGTCAATATCTCTTCTTGTTTGCTAATAAAGCTCATTTTGAATCTGAAACTCAAACTGAATTGCAAAGAGGATCTAAAAATCACACTAATATTATAAATGTGAAAGTTTGCATGTTTGTTTGTTAAGGGCGCACTATACCTGGGGAGACGATAAATCGCTTATTGAGAAACAATGTTTTGTTCAACCAATTGTGTGCTTTCAATCTGTAGTTCATATATGTTATAGTTAAGTATACGTGCTAGAGCGTCTGTGTTGTAAAATCACGATTCCGAAAGTGTTTTCGATAGAAAAAAAAAAATTCAAAGATGACTCCAAATTTATCTTAAAACCGTTCTTAAGCAATGAATACTACAATTTAGATCTTGAAACTTTATACATTAATTCTACACAACATAAATAATGGCACCTGTGTTTTAAATTTTCAAAATACCTTTTGATTTTACCATAAAATGATAATATCTAAGTTTTACACTAATGAAACCATTCGCTCCGGACGCCCGGTCCGCGATTCAGTCTGGCCTCGGCTTTCAGATGGGGCACCCGTGACGCTTGTCGCTCCAAACAAACACGTAATTCTTAGGTAGAATTTATATTGAGTTCGTTTTTGTAAAGACGCAGTAATGAGAAATAATCACAACAAGATAATGAAGTGACTGAATGATAAAAAAAACCTGTAAATATATGAACCACGGCGCGGAGAAGCGGGGGTGAAATTCGAGTTTGGGCTGAGGTATAGTCAACTCTTAACATGTTTGTTAGTCAATCACGTCGTAACGGCGGACCCGAATTTGATTAAATTTGGTATATACGTAGATTATAACCTGAAATACCACATAGGCTAACTTTTATCCCATAAGTCAGTTCCCATGGGATAAAAATGGTGTGCCAAGTTGCAACAGCGAGTTTAGCTTTATTTCTGGGTTACCTACACATTTAGTAGTGTAACGCGTACGAAGTCGCGGCAACAGCTATAGTGTGACCATTAGTGCTGTGCACTCCCTGAGGTATGCGCGCGGCGAGACGGGGGGGAGAATCGGCTGCTGCGTTCTGTCAGTTCGCCGTCAACGCTCGTGGCGGCAGGTAGTGTTATTTGTATCGGACTGTCTATGTCAGACGCACATGAGATAAATATTCAAAGATGGGTCGTGCGTTATCTCGTGATATGAAATGGAAGATGAAGTTGAAACAGAATCTATGTCAGAATAACTTTCGTTAGAATATATAATTGTTTGTAAATATAAAAAATGTTCAATAAAACAAGTCCTTTGAATTATAAGTTTAGTTCTTATTTATCACCTGCATATTTTTAATAAAATATGAGTATATTTAAGTTACATTTTAATCAACTAAGTAAGTATAATATATTACAGATAGATAGCCTCCGACTATCGTCCCGCCACAAGTCTTGCCTTAGAAATGCAAACTGATATCGTAAGATATTTCCGACATGTATTGATCTCATGTGAACTCATGCAGTTTTTTCTTTGCCTCCCACCTCGCCGCGCATACCTCAGGGAGTGCACAGCACTAATGGTCACACTATAGGTAGAAATATTTTAGCACTCATTTCGTATTCCAAAAGGATGTCATTTGTCGTAATCAGTTTTATTGTTGTAGTAATAAATTCAGATGCATACAAATTCAAATTGAAGTTCACAATGCCTGTAAATGCATTTTTTCCAGGAATTGTTGGCAATGGCACAAGTTGCTTGTTTTATTTATAGTGACATTTATGTTTATTACTAGCTGACCAATCCTTTGTTTCGCACGCGTGGTTTGCCAATAATATGTAGCTTATGTGTTAATCCAGGTTATGATCTACGTACATACCAAATTTCATCGCAATCGGTTCAGCCGTTCCGGCGTGAAAGAGTAACAAACATACATACATACAAACTTTCACCTTTATAATATTAGCAGGATATTACACACATCGATGAAGTCATCAACAAGAAAAATATTTTACTTAATATTTTGAACGCATTTGCCATTAATAGTATAAAGTATAAGTATAAAAAGTTTATTCGTTGTAATAAGTATTAGTACATAGTATAAAGTTACTAATTACAATTTGGTTTTAAAAAGATTCTTAATTAGGTACAAGTACATCTCAATCATAACTTGACATCATCTTAACATTTCGGGGAGTGTGCGGCGGAACTTTTCAACCTGATCCCACCATCTCTATTCTATCATCGGACAACCAGACGCTCTGCGGTGCCCCACCGCTATATGGTAGAAATACCTCCCATTCGCACAAAACGCTTCTCTTCGACCTTTATTATGCGCACCGCCAAAGAGTGGAACGCCTTGCCAGAGTCTGTGTTTCCTGATAGCTACAACCTGGGTATCTTTAAGTCGCGAGTGAATAGGTTTCTTCTAGGCAAGCGTGTGCCATCGTAGACTCGCATCGTGTGCCATCGCGAGATCGTGGTCAAACGCAAGCCTATAATAATATATATAAAATAAAAATAATAACATAACAGTATAATTTGTAAACGGGCTCGCTAGCTCCCACCCTAGGAAAATCTGTGTTGAGGGTAGCCCCTTCGATCGCTGTGCCCGTAAACCTCATAAAGAAATTTGCTGATATGCGTTTGGAGGCAGTGCAACAAAATGTGTTAGACGGTACATTCTCTAGTTAAGTATATTTTGTAATTTTTTGAATAATATTAGGGAAATTTTATGTTGTGTGATAGTAATGGGAGACAAATTGTTATGTTTAGGTGTGGTGCAACATTTATTATTTACTTACTTATGTTAATTAATTAGGGTAGGATAGGAAGTAGGTAGCTAGGTAGATGTTTGAATAGTTCTTTGAAAGTGGTTGCGAGTGTGTATATGTGTTTGGATAGTGTGTATGTGTGTGTAAGTGTGTGTATAATAAATAAATAAATATTGCTGGACATTTCACACAGCGCTATCTAGCCCCAAACTAAGCAGAGCTTGTACTATGGGAACCAGATAACTGATAGAATACTTATATACATTTTTTTTGTAAATACATACTTATAATATATAATGAAACAACCAGACCCGGAACAAATATCTGTAGATCATGCAAACATTTGTTCCGCGACGGGAATCGAACCCGCTACCTCCTGCGTCTCAGCCGGGTATTCGCCCACTGCGCCACGGAGGTCGTCATATATATATAATTTAAAATCCTGGGATGTAATTTAAATAGTTTATAATAATAATAGTAATAGTTAGCCGGAATTACTCGTTGTGGCGATCTAAGGGGGAGGCCTATGTTCAGCAGTGGACGTCTCCCGGCTGATGATGATGATGATGAGCCGTAAATTGATCTATCGAGGGATCCTGCGCGAGCGTAGAATTAGCAAAAGTTTATAAAGACACAAAGAGGAGTACAACTTATAATTCAATTCGTTGCGCATCGAAGGACATTGTTCGGGTCGAAGCTATTTGTCAATACAATGCGCATGCTGGAGGTCAATCTTGTTTGCCCAATTATCGTTGTAAAATGATGTTTGTTGAAGGAAGGAAAACCGATAAGGTCAAGTGTATCCGAAGAAGGCTCAGGACAAAGGCTTTGTATTTTGATCGATTATTTGGTACAGTAATTTATTTATTATTAAATCAGACACCACCACCGTCTTTTTCTTCCATAAAGTTCTCACCGTCTAACTAAAGGTTGTATGGAAGAATTCGCCTACAGTGATAAGACCACCCATTGTACATTTCTGTTTGTTTTCTTTTTAAGTACCTATATATGATATATTTTGTATTTTATTCTGTAAATTAGTGTTATGTACAAAAATAGTAAATTTATCTGAATCTGGGTACGCTATTTGTCCTGTAATTTATCTTAATCTGGGTACGCTATTTGTCCTGTAATTTATCTGAACCTGGGTACGCTATTTGTCCTGTAATTTATCTGAATCTGGGTACGCTATTTGTCCTGTAATTTATCTGAATCTGGGTACGCTATTTGTCCTGTAATTTATCTGAATCTGGGTACGCTATTTGTCCTGTAATTTTGAATACATTTATTATTATAGACAATACATTTTTTTATTGAGTATTTAGTTTTATTTTTATGCATTTATGCATCCACAATAGTGAAGATCATGCGCAACCATTCAAAATCAAAAAATCAAAAATTCTTTATTTTCTCGTGTCATGCTTTACAATAAATGGCGCTCTACTAGCCAAACTAAGTTTGTGATAATTTATATCTTGTAACTTGTATATGTAATTGTAACGATTATAAATTAAATTTGTTGAACCAACATTGTTTTCAGATTTCACCTTATGGATTGGCCCTTACTCGTGAAAGGCCTATGCCCTGCAGTGGAACACAGCAGGCAAATAAAAATAATAATTATAACATTGGTTGTTACAGGCAAATCAATTTTTACGTTGTTTCATAATTCTTGGTGGGTATAACTAAAAATCATGTCAACTTATTATGCGACCGCAACTTATATGACCTTTATTATGCGCACCGCCAAAGAGTGGAACGACTTGCCAGAGTCTGTGTTTCCAGATAGCTACAACCTGGGTATCTTTAAGTCGCGAGTGAATAGGTTTCTTCTAGGCAAGCGTGTACCATCGTAGACTGCAGCATCGCTTACCATCAGGCGAGATCGTGGTCAAACGCAAGCCTATAATATATTTAAAAAAAAAAAACTAAAAATTAAAACCTACACATTGTTTGATGAAACAAAAGACTGTGCAGGCAGACCCAAAATAGTAGAAAATTGAGGCGGGCATGCTATTACAGAACAGTTTCGTATAAGCTTACCTCTTCAATTGCGTTATACATTAATGCATATAACTGTTCCTCTTCTTCTGGACATCTAAAGACTATAGATATGTATTTCGAGTAAAATACTGTGTCATGAATAAATAAATTGTAGGTTCTCGTAAAGTACACACACGACTACACATCATTTTCCAGTATACGCTGACCTCGCATTGTGTAGGCTTTTCGTAGAATGAGAGGTCAGCTTAGGGAATGTATAGCTTGATGCGTAGCCGTGTGTACAAGAGTCTCTAGACCACTTACAACCCTCTAGGCTACAAAACTTATGTGTATCGGCACTTTCATTCCCCTTTCGCGTCATTGAACTTGCTGTGAATGGAGATAAAGCAAAGTGCCATTTTGCTGAAGCTATTCATTCGAAAGACTACTTGATGGTAGGTTTTAGCAGAGCTGGACTCGATCGGAAACATTTATTGAGTCCATTATGGTTGTAGATAGTGGTTCTTTTTGTCATTGGAGGCTAAAATAACTTCTGCTACCTATGTGGTCACAGTCACACATCCTGTAAGATGTCACTTTCAAATTCCATATAATATTTTCTTCTACGAATACTATTTTCAATAATAAGCAATGAGATAAATACAATTTAAAGATGTCGGACTGTCATATGTGCTGAATATAATAAAGTTGACAATATTTTTTATTTTGATTCTTTCCGTGATGCAAATGAATCGAACAGTTTTCGTAACAGGAAAACAACACGCACGATCTTTATCCAACAGTTATGCGTATTGTTTTATGTGCGTTTTCACTGTACATATATTACAAAAATAGTGGTTCCTCACGAGTAAACCTAACGAGCCCTCAAACCGTGCAATAACGACACTTTCCCTGAGCTTAGATTATTTAAAAATTGAAATCCGTCCATATATAATAACGCTACAGCAAACGCTCCCCCCCCCTACCTTTACACCCTTTAATCCCTTGTACATTTTTTTTGCTACATCTGTGTAGTATGAAATCCTTAGAGTGCTTCTCAAATTTGATTGAAATCCGTCGGTAAATAACACTACAGCAAACTGCCCGCATTTTTTCCCCTCAATCATAACATCGCGATTGACTAAAAAATTTAACTAAATCAAGGTACTTGTGTGCCTATTTTCGCCAAAATCGGTTGAAAAATGCGACCTGCAGGCGAGAACAGACAGACGGACAAAAACATTATTTGGCCAATCTCGAAACTAGGACGCTTCGCTCGCTTCGCTCGCTCGGTCAATTACTTTTACTTGGGGATTAGTATTCATTGCTCATGTACGGACATCCAAATAGTATTGTTTCCAGAAAGGTGACTAATCGGTTCAGCTTTCGCTGTTCGCTGCATGAAATGCGTTTCACCGTGAACTTGCTGGCAGTAGGCAAATCGGTCGACTCTCTTGACCTGGCTCGTTGAGTTTCAGTTTCTACTTACGTTTGACATCAAAGAAACTATTTAGTTTAGCGTGGGCCCATAACCTGTTGCAGCTTGCAGAGAAATTGGCCGGACTCGTTTGATTAATGTAGTTGTTAAAGATTATTTAAGTTGATTTTTTCTAAACATAATGTTTCTCTTCATCTTTTTCATCGCAAAAATATAGGCAATAGATACAATAAAAATTCAAAATACAATATTCAGAAGTCCATTTACATCAAAGGATCCCTTTGAAACGTTAATTTTTGCGTCTGTTCCTCCGCGACCAATCCAGGAAAGGTCAGGCAATAAACAAGGCTGGCTTGGTTCGTGGCAAACTTTTAAATGATTTTACAATACATAACAAAAAATAAAATGAATAATAATGAATTGCAATAAAATGTGTACAGATGTTGGAAAATTAACATTATAATTACTGTCGAGAGGCTGAGCTACATTGGACAAAGGGGTTTATTGATAAAAGGTCAAACTGATAATAAAATCACGCTACAACTACAGTAGTAGGACAGGACGGGAGCAGCATTTACCTGCAAAACCTAATAAATCTAATTTCCACACAGATCCCGCTCTAAATCCTTATCTGCAGAACTATTCAATTTATGCAGAAGGAATGATTAACCGAGCCGTTTCAACACCGAGTATTGTTCGCGTGAACTTTGCATTCGACATTTAGCGAACTGTTGCGGTTGATGAGGGTTCTGATAAGATGCGAGTCGACGTATGGATTAAGTGGTAGATGTAAGACAACACGTATTTGTTGGATTGTACAGAAATTCCAAAATGTCGCCTACTGTTGACACTTGTTTGTTAGTTCATAAAACGTTTTGAACTCGCGCGCTGTACGGGGATAAAAATTATCTATCTGTTAATCTATGTCATTGTTTTGGAACCACAAACAGAATTTATGAACTGATTTTAAGTTTAGTCACACCGATGATTGAAATCGACCGCATACTTTTACTCATCAACAAACCAATTCCACGCCAAACTGTATCAGTCACTGATTAAAATTTTCGTCAGCCCACCCAAACAATAGCAGTCGAAGACAGTCAGCGCACGGATTGGCTATCGGTGACTTTCGTGTGACCGTGAATGTTGATGTATGTCATGAGGGCACCATTGTCAGGGTGAACACGTAGCAAGAGACGAAAGGCAAGGTTTGAAAAAAGCGACTAGCTACTTCGACTTAACATCGACAATATTGTCTCCTTATCAAAGCCAAACTTGTCCGTTAGAAATAAAAATATTAATTCAAAAGTACCTCAGTTGCTATTATCCTACCTAAGCGTTTCGAAAGGGCAATTTTTCCATACTCCTATGGAAATCTCAAAGACAAGAAAAAAAAGAAAACACAAAGAGAAATCGTACAATGGGCAGACTTATTGCTTAGAAGCGATCTCTGTTCCAGACAACCTTCGGATGGAGAGGATTTTGTTGTAACGAATGGACCACTTTATTGTATTGTATTCATTTTATTTCAGATAATTATAATCCATAATGACAATAATTAAAATAAATAAATTAAAATAAATTAAGTACAGTCAAAATAAATTAAATCAATATTATAATATAGTAGGTAAGTTAAAATTAAAATTGAAATATACAACAGACAAATAAATAAATAAATAAATTACCTACGTGTTTTAAATTGCCAGTAATTATTCCTACCTAAATAAGTGCCTCTGAATAGGGCAATCAAAACGATCAGCAATCATCTTCAGAATACTGTTGGGACTACCGCGCAATCTGTGAAAAAGAGACGCGATTCTTTTCCGCATGATCGCGTGAAAACCGTCGATTGAATGATTATTGACCTTTATTTGGAAGATAAGACAGAATTACTGAAGTTACTGGCTATTGCATCGATTTATGGAATTAGGAGTAAGCGTTAAAGTCGCGGTCGCTCAATCTAGTCGCGTGTATCGGTATCGCACGTTTACAGTACACTAGGATGTGCAGGTGAAAGTGCTCGTCTGAGGATTCTTCTACGTGCTTGGAACAGGTGCTGATGTCTGATTGCCGGAACGAGAGCTCTCAGCAGGTGGTCTTTTATTGCACTTCGTTTCGATGACTCGTTTTTGAGGAGTTTTTTTGGAGATAAGTGGGTTAAGTGGTACGTTATTGTTAACAGATGTCTAGACCGTAGCTGTTGTTTTTTTACCGAATTTAAAATTGGGTCAACTGATGCCGTGACTTTTTTACATTGTTATTGGGACATCTGCGCAAATATGTACTAAAATAATAAAGAGTTGTCATCATCGCGTGTGATAGTAACATTGAGGGCCATTTTGTCAACCCAATCAAACGTTTAGCGTAACAATTAAGTGACTGTAAACAAATTAAATTCGCACACCCTTGACACCTTGACACCGCGACATCGGCATTCCGAAAGTGACATGCAAAAACCGAAGTGTTCAATAGGTTTTACTACATTAATCATTTACGGCCTACGCTTTAGTGGCCATCACCACAAATTGGATTCGAGCAATAATTTCAAGTAATTACTGGTACGGTGCAAGTGTCAAGACTCAAGAGTAGGGCAAATTGTAATTGCTTGTGTTGAATGGGAAATATAGATTCATTAGGTTTTCCAATTATGTATTGTTTTTTATTACATTCAAGTTAGTGTTTTGTACAATAAAGAGTTTCATCTTTTAACACCTAATAGGTGCAGGTTTTTATTAAATTTAACATTAATCTTTTTGGAGTATCTCTTCATTTTATAACTATACCGCTATCGTCACCTTTATCATCAACAGCTGAACATTACCTATTCCCAAGAGCAGGTTTGCTTATTTCTCCTGCTAATTTCTCTACAGATTACTTGTAAAGGTCTTATAAGCTGATGCATTTGATCGCTTGCGGAGAATTCAAACTTTCAGCTACGAGTGAATTATGTCTTTATAATAAGTCTAAGCAATAATTTATATGTCAGTTAGCCTCAGAAAAACACTTAACATTCGTGGTGCAATACTGGATTACCTAGTTCCCTACTATTTTATGCTATAACACTTTGGTAGCGTTTTTGTTGCATCAGAATTGATTATAAACAAATCTTTGAATTAATAAATTTTATAACATAACATTTAAATTTAATTCGTGTCAGATTCTTGCATATTATTGGTCTTAAATTAAATCTTATCGAAGCAAATGCAATATTTAAGTAGATCGTGATTTTTACTAGTGTTACCACATCGTCCCAGATCTTTACATTTGTGCAGGTAGAACTTATTTGAAACATAAATCTGTTCTTCTCCATTTCCATGTTCTTGATATTTAAGAACTATATTCACTTAACATCCCGTTTTAAATCAAGTTCAACAAGATATTACCTCAGTTTTTGTCCCATAACTCAATCAGTGCTGTCTCCGCTAGATGTCGGTAAAGAGTCCATTACAAAGTTCCGTGATCCAAATAGTGTAGTGGAACAAAACGTAAACAAGCCTACAAAGAAGCAATCAATAATTGTCATCGCTGCGCTGTAAAGCTGCGTCCACTATACTATTAAATACTAGACACTATACAATACTATTGACAAGACGTTTCATCCAAAGATTATCGCTGTCGAGATAATTATTATACTTAAGTGTTTTTTTTTCAGCTTTTTTATTACTACTGCTATTGAGGCCTGTTGTATAAACTGCCCTTAGTTCATTGGGGCGTTCATAGTTCACCACTAAGCCCTACAGCTGTTAGAAACTGAAGGATATTCTTAGGGGTGATAGCTGTTAGCTCCTCTGAGGACTTTGACCTGAGGACGTGTTTACCAAGATCAATGCTACGTTTACGCATTTTTTATTAGTGGACCACACTGCCTCAGTGCAGTATCTGCAACTTTGTGTATCATATAGCCCTAGCTTTAACATGTGCTTGTTAAGTCGACAGTGTCCAATATAAGTGTTACGTAGATGATCAACTCTGAAGTCAGTCACTGTAACTACGCTCCACATATAGCATGCTTAACGTGACCATTCGTCCCGCTTTCAGGCTGTCCCGTTGTCCCCAACCAAAGCAAAACTGTCCCGCTTTTACAAAGATACCAAACGATAAATTCATTAAACGTACCCCTATGAGGATCATTGGATTCGAAAGGCGTGGGCGATAGCGGCAGCGAGTCAAAATAACACAAAGTCTAACATAATCAAATCATGTGATAAGACATTTCAATAGTTTTGAAATGTCTTAATCACATGATTTGATTTGCTCCACCGACAAATACAAAACAAATGCGTCTTCAACCACAATGTAATGTTAATATTTCGTATATTAATATAGGTACTTAATATATTATTTTTCATTTCCTTTTATTTTTTTAATAAATACCTAGTAAAATAAGTTTTATTTGTTTAATTCCGCAAGCGTCCCGCTCTGATAAAAAAATAAATGGTCACGTTTAGCACGCTACACCTGATAACAATCATACGCTTGGAAATACTATAATTCGCTAATGGAAACGGGCATACCAAATTGACACGAACGAAAAAGCTGATTCCAAATACTAGCGGCAAATACGCACCGAGATGCATCAAATGCACCCTATGTATTGTGAAAAGGAGCGAAAAATTTTGTAATAAAATTTCAATAAACCTGCGTTTATCAATTTTTTCTCAGCTTCATGGTACTAAGTAATTATTTTTACTGATATTGCAAAGAAAAACATGACTATAACTGTTAACTTACGTTTTTTCAAACTTTTACCACGAGTGTGTACGCGACGTGACATAAACGAACCATACTGAAAGCAAACGATGGCATCTGAATTATTCATATCACATACAGTCGTACAGACGGACACGAAATTGAACATGACAGTGGTAACATTGTTCATAATTATGGCGATAATGATGAACTAGTGCTCGGTAATAGAAACATTGTAGATGACAGTGATAATCACAAATAAATATGTAGAGTTTTAGATTATATCTGAATACTGTAGAACAAATAAAACTATGGAACTATAAAAGGCCTTTGGAACTGATAATGACTGTCGAAAGAATTCAGAGCATATTGGCAACATTAAGTTCACAATAGCAAACCTTGAACTTTAATTTCTTAAGAAACCTTTACAATCTTTCTTTGAAATTAGATCCTATCTTTATAGGTCTCTTAATAAAAGTATGGGGAGCCTTTTGCAATATGCTTAAATTAGATACAAATAATATTGGGTTGGAATTCTAACAGTACCTATATCGTGTTGTAATTTGTCTTTGAATTATTTGGTATGCAAAGTGCCTATCTACTAATCAAATGTATGTAGAGGTTCAAGACAGAACATTGACTTTGCTAACTCGAATCGGAATCATCCCGATTTAAAGTGACTGAATCTGTATAGAATGTGTATAATGCTGTTTATGGACGCGTGGATGACATAGTAATTTCGGCCGTCCAGCAGCGTGAGGACAGATGATGTAGCAACGATCACGGTAAAGCTGAAAGAGGCTGGCACCGTGGAGTGTGGCACAGGACAAAGAGAGTCCTTACCCAGCAGTGAATGACGTCAGGTTGAGATGTACATGATGTACATTATCATCATATCAGCCAAAGGACACTGCTGAACATATGACTCCACCATAGATTTTCAGAGCTACCGATTTTTTGTGGCCTGCCCAACGGCTCCAAGCAATCATCAGGTCGTCTTTACAACTAGTGGAGGGGTCGTCCTACGCTGCGCTTTCCAGTGCGTAGTCTCCCAACTTTCCACTCGAGAACCTGCCTCAACGGCCGTCAGTTCTTGGAGCTACATATGTGCCCTGCGCACTGCCACTGCAGCTTGCTAATCTTTTGCGTTATGTCGGTGACTTTGGGTTGTATAACATTCAATAACATACATTCAAATAAATCAATACCAAGTACGCAGCACAATTAAAAGTTGTTACCGACAACAATTATAAGCCCAGTACGTAACACTGCTTAGATAACAAATCGTGTTAGTATTTCAATAAGCAAACTAAACTTGCAATGCAACTTACCGGACCAGTTAGTGCATACTCGGAAGCAGCAGCCGGATACATCGATACAATATGTTACATCACCAACCCAACTAGTGTTGTGACCTCAATTAGGTTGCGCTTGCGCAATGTTATTAGAACAAGACGTGACTTGACCCGTTGTTTTGATGTACATCTTGTTTGGTAATTTGATGAAAGGTGAGAGTGAGAGGAAAAAGTGAGATCGTAAATCACAGGTATTATCGATATCATGCTGATTTATGATTATTAGACATTTTTGACTGCCAAGGAATTCAAATCATGACTCATTCAAAACTACTATGATAGTTCAAAATCTATATGCCCAAATAGTTCATATACCTAGTAGGGAACGAAACGTAATTATTTTAAAGTAAAATAGAGATCAAAATAACTTTAAAAGTAGTTCAGATTATAGCATGAAAATAACGAATACATTAACAAAACGTAATCACATGCCTCCACATAAAAGATTTGACAGATAATGACACAGTCCGTTCCAATCGCAATTGTGTCTGTCCAATGACTTATTACATGCATTATGTATGATTGAATTATTGAATGGATTATCATAAATGGAGCTGCACTGTTATTATTCTATTTCTCACAGGAATTCATGAGAACGCCCCTAAATGTCGCCAAGATACATATATCTAAGGATTTATAGTGGGACTATGCTGACGACATTATGGTTTCGTTGCATTGGGTATAAACACACAACAAAAGTCATGGGAATCTGTTCTAATCACTTATCAGTTATCACACTGGTCTGATGATTGTTTTAGGTCTACATTTGAGTCTCCTTCACCCACTCGAAACATTTTAAGTAAGATGACCCCAAAATGTCGATAAAGTCGAAATCTTATTATTGTTCTTGTGAATCTATTATTTTGTATTTGTATGAGATTTAATAGATATCTAAAAGCCGTATTTTTAATAAACGTGTGCTCATCGCGTCATTATAAACACACTTCTCTTCGTATTTTTAATTTCGGATTTGATTAATATATGTTCTTTATTATTCTGCTTTGTTTAAACGACAAGTTGAATCGTATAATGCTATCAAGATTTGTGATCTTGACCGTGACATTTTCAACAATCGTACCGTCAAAATGCTAGGATATTTGAATGTTTTTGATATAATTCGCATACGCCGTTATCTCTTACTTGGGAAGTTCTGAGGTTCTTATTTGATTAAATAATTCTTTAGCTAATTTACATCATGTTTGTCATGCAACATACAGAGGTTACTGTGCTAATGTATGGGAGTTGAGTAACTGTACTAGTTAGTTTCATTAGCGAATTAAAGTGCCGTGGTTTAACGTTCGTTTGTTTTTGTTTGAGTGTAATCGTGGCATTATAAAATCTAGTTTTAACTTAATAAAATTGGGTTATCATGAGAGTCGTCTTCAGCACTGTTACTGCTCTTATGTTCATGATTTTCTTATCCATTTTCATCGTCATTATACTCAAACTCTTTTGGGTCACTCACTACACTACCAAAGACAAGCATAGTAAGTAATAACAATTTTTTTTGTTTTGTTGTGTACAAAAGATGATTTATTTAATTTTTTAATTTTCAATGGAATGTAAATAGATATCATTGCAGCAACATGTGTTGTGTGATTATGATCTTAATTTTAAAATATCATTTATTAATTTATAGAGCCTACAACGAAGCTCGTTAACAAAACAACTGATCAAACAATATCTAAGCGTCAACACCTAAAGAACGAAACAATGCGCAGCATCAATGTTTACACGATTCGTACTTGTTTTTACATGAGAGTTCCCATCTCGTGCGTTTCCTATTCCAAAGAGTTGCGTCATTGGCTGCCGGAAGAAAGTCTAATGTTTTCGCTTTTCAACCCATGTTGATTAACATAATCTTTACTCGCGAGCAAAAAAGATGCGAACTGCGAACAGAAAACTCTGGTATTTTGTTACGCGATGATTTGAATGGGATGAGTATATGAGGATGCATAATTTTATTGACAGATATAACAAAAATGTTCTGCAGTTTTACTTATAAAAATGTTAGCTAAGATACTATGTTGTTTCTTTACACAAACCGTTCTTGACATTATAATTGTGATGTTCATGTCTAAAGTTCATATGTGCTGAAACTAAATAATTATGATCGTGTTTTTTTAAATATTTCATCGCCCAAAGATTATAACTGGTTTAATACCTGCTAGTGTTTTGATAAGCATGTTTCACATTAAAAATACCGAAGTAGACAATAACCTGTTCGCCAGTGTACCCACAATAGATAATTTCACTTTTACTAAGTAGTAGAGCACCGTTACATTTCCGTTATTACGTGAGAATACGGCTCGCGTGCCCCGCCAGCTCGCGGTGGCATTGCAATGATGTCAGTGTCCTTGACTGCTTTAGCATCTGCGGTTATAACAATTCTTTGTTTTAGGGTAAATATAGTAAGTGCGTATGAATAAATTATAGTGGCTAACCCTGTCAGAGGTTTTAGGCCACTCAAAAGCCTCCGGCGTGATTTACGTCTTTTGTAGTTTCTGATGTATAAAATTTAAATATTCGTGCTGTTTTTAATGCTACTATATTTTTTTACTTAAATTATAGAGATTAGATTAATGTTTTAAATTATCTGTTTTAAAATTATTAGTCATAAGGTGTGCTTTTTGTTGCTAAATAAAATATTTTTCATTTTTTTTTTGCAATTTCCTTTTTTTCATGTAAGAAGTTTTTTTGCAGTCGCCTAAGAATTTTCTATAGCCTCATATATTCAATTTAATGGGTATAATAAGTGATCAAGCAAATTGATTGTTCTAGATAATATTTAATATGTTGAATGATGACTGAATTATTATTTGAGTGGTGGGCAAGGGATGCTCGTAGACCAAGAGGCAGACCACCCGCCCGATGGTCGAATGAAATTGAAAGAGTAGCTGGGTGTCAATGGATGAGACTCGCAAGAGACCAGAAAGAATGGCGTAATAAAGAGAAGGCCTATACCCAACAGTGCGTGCAGACGGGCTGAGATGATGGTGATGATGTTGAATGGTTCCGATTTGTCTGATCCTCTACTTAAAACCCCTTTTACACCGTTTAATCGTGAATTGTATTGTAAGCGGAGTCAAAAATCCGACCCGTACCAAATCATAAAATTCTCCTTTACACGTACGAACTTACTGAGTAGTAAACTGAATGCAACAGTGGCAACTGCAACCCTGATGAAGTCTATGGCATCTTCGCTGCTGATAGAATATTTTCTAACCTGTCTAGCTTTATCTTCGTCATTTATTTGCACGAATACTGTTTCTAACATTATGTCTCGTTGTCCACAGAGCGTACCGTCGTGGTCGCGCGGCGTGGAGGCGGCGGAGGCTGCACGCGCGCGGCTCGTCCGCTGGGCGTGCGGCGAGCCCCCGCCGGAGCCCGACCCGCCGCGCAAAAAGATGCCGCACGCGCTGCGTCGCCGGTGGCCGCTGTGCCCTTGTCTGCAGGTAAGGCAATTGCTCCACATGAGCTTATTTTTCCGCTAAGTCTTAATTTTTCTAGAGCGGTAGCAATGTGGGATACTAATCTCTCTAAGGATCTTTAGTTGTCAAATTATCATCATTTTTTAGCCTCGAGTTGGGCCCTGCGCTAGTATTTGCAGATAAGATTGCTGCCCTTAGTTTGTACGCTACGCTAGAAGTAGAGGTAGGTCAAAAAAGAGATGGATAGACGATATCAATCTACTCATGCTGACCGTCGGCGTCCGCGCGGTTGTTAGCCGATGCCCTCGAGTTGGTGATAGAGAGTGCTGACGCTTATCAGCGCCGACAGGTCAGCGTTATCCAGAAACGCTTTATTAGTTATACAAACTATATTGACCTATCCGTGCCGACGGTCAGCGTAAGAAGAAAACCCACCTAAGAAGTGAGTGAGAGTGAACTGATAGAGAAGACGAAGACATGTTGTGCCAACCTCACTGAGTATGAGAAAATATGCCGTGGGACTCATTAGTAAAATTAACAGAAACTACTCTCAGAAACAAATACTAAGAACATAGGAACCTAAGCCATGTTAATGCAAATGAACTGAATAGGCTTACATTTTATATGCGTAGCGAATTGTTCCGGAACGCTGCTAGAACTCAAGTAACCTGACACCCCCGGTATCGGCACGGTTCTTGAATAACATCGCATTTGCAGTATATGCATGTTATCGGCGCCTATTTAGAAACACCGAATCAAAACATTTATTGCTTTCACATGGTGGTAAATTGTTACAATTTCTGAAACTATCATGGTTATGAACAGTATTTGTACTAAAAACTCACAAATCAAGGTAAATATAAAATAAAATAAAAAAAATAAAATATAAAAAAATAAAATTAAAAAAATAAAATTAAAAAAATAAAAACTAAAAAATAATAAAAATAAAATAATATGTAATAAAATCTACCAAGAAACTAAAATTATGAACTTAAAACAGTTATTAATTATTTACATATACTACATGCATTCTCGTCCGAAAAATCCTCAATAAATCGATCCACACTAATCTAACGCTTACTACAGTAAAGGAATTGACAAAGCGAAGTACGCGTCGCGCTAGCTTTCTTGTCTTACCTAAATGTCGTACAAACTATGGCAAAAAACAATAGTTCACGAAGGCGCACAGCTTTATAATAAGTTACCCTGCGATATAAAAAATGTAAACTCATTTAACGCATTTAAAACTAAACTCGCTCAACATATTACAACTAATGTTTACTAAATAAATTAGTTAATAACTAACGAACGATCTACCGGAATGCTCTACATAACTCGAACGAATTATATTAACTTTTGTATGTTACTGATTCTCATGTAAGTGGTAATTGTTATCTTTTTGAGAATAAACGCTTATTAAACTTAAATATCCCGTTTTTAGTACAAATAAAGTTGTTACAGATTCAAATATGTAACCCTGGCAAGGTATATCAACAGAAAGGCAGACCATGTCCATTGGCAATTATTTGATATATTAGATTCTTTTAAATCATCCGAAAAATTACAACCCAAACGTGATTCGAACCCGCAAGCTTACTGTTGATGCGGAGATGCGATACCAATTTCGCCACGAGCTTCATAGTCGAACGTTGAGTGCGAAATGATTGCGATGTCAATTAAAAGCTCAAAGCCTTGCGTGGGACTATAATCCTAATGTCCTTTGTCCTGTCAAGAAGGGCTCTTGTTGGTTAGTTAAGAAGGGAGGCAGCCTTGTTCAAGTGGCTTCGTAATTATAGAGAGCTTATTTCACTTTCGCAAGCTTTCGTTGGCCGTACGTGACTAAGAAGTATTCTACCCTTGCACTTCTAAACCGGTGCCTGTTATCAGTCACAGCCACCGACTTTGACGTATCTTGACGTTACAAGAATTTGCCAGTAACCTGCTTTCTATGTATTTGCTAAGCACTGCAGTATCGGGTGCTGAGATCATTCATAACGTACTTTCACCGTTCTCCTATAAATTACCAAGGATACAAGGTAGGTACAAGTACTAGCCGTTAATTTGCACAGTTTGTGTCAGGTGGATTGTTGGGTCCATTAGAAAACAAGAGTTGTATGGGCTTGTGAAATAGACTACAAAATAGCTATTAGTAGAAACATATTTGAGTTTGAATGAAAAAAAAACGAGTGTGATTTAGACCACACGGCTGAAGTAAACCTTCTTTTCAAAAAATATTTATTTATAAAATTGTTCAAGAACGAAATGAAACGTAGCTGGCTATGAGAGAAAGAGAGAAAGAAAATGTGTGCTCGCACCTCTCTCTTGCCCCTACAGTAATATACGAAACGTAACTCTCTCTCTTTCTATCTTCACTAACTTATATCTCCCTCACAACTTCCGTTCGCACTTTTCGTAACGCATTCACCAGCTTACTTCCCAAGTCAGCGTGCGTAAAGAAGTTTTACTTCAAAAAATAATAGCGGAAAGGTATGGGAACATTCTACTGCCGTCTCTCTATTTTGAAAACTATTTGGTTGGGGAAAAAGTTTCTTCGCATTTTTTAAGAAAATTCAAAACATTTTTTTAATATAGTTTATTTACATATAACTAAAGTATGTAGGTACCATTTTGTTCGATAACTTTTTGCCATCTTGTAGGTAAGGACATGATCCCATTGCTATAAAAAATTTGGGGCTTATGATCAAAATACTGCGACAAGTAGTTTTGGCAGTCCTCTCGTGATGTTAACCTGACACTGCCTAAATAATTCTGAAGAGACCGAAATAGGTGGAAATCAGAAGGTGCAAGGTCAGGACTATACGGCGGATGCATTAACACCTCCCAGCCAAACTCTTAATTTTTGCTGAGTGGCTAAAGATGTGTGAGGTCTAGCGTTATCATGATGAAAAACTACACCCCTTCTGTTGATTAATTCCGGCCACTTTCTCTCAACTTCTTGCTTTAATCTCATCAGTTGTTGGCAGTAGAGTTCAGAATCGATGGTCCTGTCTGATGGTAACAGCTCATAATGAATGCCCTTCCAATCCCACCACAACACAGCATCACCTTGTTGCGAGTTAACCCGGGATTCGCCACAGTCTGTGAAGCCTGACCGGCCTTTGACCACGACCTTTTTCTCACGTTCTTGTCGTACGTGATCCACTTTTCATCACCAGTTATCAGCTTCTTCAAAAATGGTTCGGTTTCATTACGTCGTAATAAAGAATCACAAATGAGTACACGATGGTTCATTAGGTTTCTTTCAGTGAGCTCGTGGGGTACCCTAATATCGAGCTTTTTTGTGTACCCAGTTTTTCTCAAATGCGCCAAAACTGTTTTGTGGTCAATTCCCAGTACTTCAGCTACGTCGTAACTACTGATATGCCGATCTTGCTCCACGTTTTTCAAAAATGGCATCAATTTTACCCGTAATAGGGCGACCAGAGCGACGTGCATCTTTGACATCAAAATTTCCGGATTGAAAACGCTTAAACCAAATTTGTGCTACTCTTACTGACACTGCACTAACATCGCAAATGTTTTTCGCGGCTTGCGTTGCGTTTTTACCTTTTTTGTAGTAAAATTTTAAAATGTATCGAATTTCTTCATTAGATTCACTCATCTTTACAGTACGAAAAACAAAGAAAAATCACACATTTTCCTAATTTGAATTTGGAATTATCTTCTTTAAAATTTAAACTTTGAATGATACCAAAACCAGCCAAATACAAGTAGTGTAGCTAGAGATTTTATTACAAGTTCATATATACTATAATGCGAAAAGACTTTGAACCTATTATATCTTTAAAGATATATACCTTAAGGTGAGAGTGAAAAGTTGTCTTCTAGAACTAAGTGCTTCTTCTTAGACCATATCATTGCTTACCATCACGTGAGATTATGTTTAAACGAAGAATCTATTAGTGGTAAAAAAACCTAAATTAATATGACGTTCGGTACATACCTACGTAGTATAACCCTATAATGGTTCGTAGGTCGTAGTATAACCTAAAGAGTTAAGGGTCTTATCATCACACTAGCGAGTTGCGAGCGTGTTACTAGCTAGTCGATTTGTGAACGTGTTCGCGAGACGTGCAGTAACTGCACACCGCGTCCCCTCGAACGAAGTTTTGACGTTTTGTAAGCATTCCAGTCTATACCAGTGGTTCTCAATTAGTTTTTCCTGCGTACCATTTAAAAAAAGAGTTCAAATTCGCATATTCAATAAAGGCGAAATGATAATAAAAATATTGAATCAGTCTTTCGTCATTTTAACAAAAATCTCAATAATTCTTCTTATAATAATGAAAATCACATTATAGTATTTATGCTTATGGGACAAATGTTCACGTTTCTCTGTGTAACAGCAAACAATATGGTTGTTTTTTATAGTCTTGAGTCATCTTCGACGTCCACGAGGTTGCTTGAAGAGATATGCCTTTCGAGCAACCTCACGTACCCCTGGGGGTACACTTACCACTAATTGGGATCCACTGGTATATACGTTGGATCTTGCTCGATTGGACGCAAAAAACGTCTAGCATTCCGCACGTGGGGACTTACAACCTCTACGAGCATAAATAATGTGTGATTTATGAAACGTTATAAAAGTGTGTGTAATATGTTTATATTTTACAAAGAAATATATAGGGTGTTTGATAATATACGCACAAAAATTAAAGGGGTTATTTTGATGAGCATAATAAATAAATTTGTGAAATGTCTACCTTAGAAATGTGAAATTTATTTTGGCATGTAAAACAATCCCTTTATTAAACTTATGTTTTGCTATTGCATAATTCTTGCCAACCACAGACTGTATTGATGACGTCTCGAGATATCTCTTGTTGTCCCTTTTGTAACCCAAAACCCGCAGTAATTTCCGAAAGAGATATCAAATCGGCCTTTATTTTTGGATGTCGATTGCAAGAGTAGGCAGTAAGTTTTATATCGAATTAATCTCCTAAACTACGTCGATTTTCTTTAAAATTTGATAATATAACTAGTACTTTTATTTTCGAGAAGTATTTTTTTTATGTATTGAGAAACCGTCACTTGAATATCGTCAGTATATTACCAAACACACTGTATATTCTATGGTTTGTTACAAACTCTGAGATTTACTTCTAGTTTAGATTATGAATAAAGATGTTTTGCATAACACTGTGCCACATCTCAAACGTTTCTATTTGAGGGTATTATAATTATAAATTATTCATTTATTTAGGGTTTCGTGCTCATCTAGCGGATAAACAGAGCCTGTTACATTGCCGTTTTTAGGGTACCGTAGTCTAACTAGTCGAACAGTTTCGCCACGTCCATCTATCTGTCTGTCAGATCAGTTACAGACTCGTAGACTATTAGTGCTGTGAAGCTGAAATTTGACATTATGATACGTTTTGTCTCCTAGATAGTTTTTTTATAAATTATAGGCTAGCGACCACGATCTCGCCTGATGGTAAGCGGTGATGCAGACTACAACGGTACACGCTTGCCTATTCACCTACCTACCTAGAAATCTATTCACTTGCGACTTGAAGACCCCTAGGTTGTAGTTATCAGGAAACACAGACTCAGGCAAGGCGTTCCACTCCTTGGCGGTGCGCATAATAAAGGTGAAAGCGTACCGCTTTGTGCGTATGGGAGGTATGCCTACCATGTAGCGATGACGAATGGAATGCAACCGTTCGATAGTAAATAAATAAAACGAAAAATCGATGTTGTTTGGAAATTTAGCGAGCCCATCACCTTTTATTAAATTACTAGCTGCCTACGGCTTCGTACACATCATTTTCATCCCACGGGAACTTATTTATGGGATGAACGATAGCTCATGTCCTCTTCCTGGTCATCATCAACCTATGTTCCAAATTTCAGCCAAATCAGTTTAGTAGTGTTGGCGTTAGATAGGAACAAACATCCATCCAAACAGCTAAACATCCATACTTTCGCATTTATTATATCAGTGGGAAGTGGGATTAAACGATGGCACATGCCATAAAAGTTTTGGGTTCTAAGGCTTTGATTTCATGTTGTAAAAATGCAATTACCTTTATTTCAGGTCCTAGCCAACAAGACAAATAGATAGCGGCAGATTAATTAATCTTAAAATGTAACAGCGGATTGTCCGCTGGTCCGCTAAACGTACATAATACTAAAATGCCGCTACCGTATTAATGCCAGATGTCTTCATTCTTAACACCCACAAAATAATCTCTACGCTGACCCCGCGTCACTCTACTAATTCTAACTAATTATTATTGATGTTAGAAAAGTGAAATGTATTGTGTCATTGAAACATCCGTGTTTTCGTAACTTACATAATTTGTGTATTTTAGATTTGTGTAGAATCATTATAAAGATATTTTTTATTGTCGCTCGCAAGTTCAGGGGTCAATGGTATCAGGGAAATCTGTCTTTTGTTGACGTTTCTAAAATATCGGTTTTATAAATGGATGGGAAGTTTAACTACTTTTTTTTATAATCCCACTAATATCATAAACGCGAAGGTTTGTATAGATGTAGGTGTGGTTAATTACTCTTCCACGTGGTAACGGCTGAACCGATTTTGATGAAATTTGGTGTGTACGTTGATTGTAACCTGGATTAACACATAGCCTACTTTTATTGACAAACCACGCATGCGGAGCCGCGAGTGGAAGCTAGTTAACCAATAAATGCTAAGTATTTCTTTGTTATTTCTATACATTACAACAATATTAGAAAAAATAGGTTATCATTTACATGATTATAACTTTTAAAATATGTATCTTAGTTACCTAGTCTACCTGAGTTTACAAAGTGATCCTTGTGATTTGATGAATAAAAACATTTAGAATTGATTTTTGATTTGACCTACTTTAAAGCCATGCAGCCAGCCAGTATTGTTCTAATCCATAATACCTATCCTTACTAAATAAATATTCGAAAGTAACTCTTGTCTGTTTGTTACGCGTTAAAAACAAACCAGCTGGACAGATTTCCATGGGTACCACCCATCGTACCTATTTTTAAAAGTGTATTTTTTTTATATGTTTATATTTAATGGTGTGCAATAAAGAAATTATCTAATCTAATCTAAATACATATAATTTGGTATACAGATAGATTATGACCGGGATTGAGACAAACGCTAATTTTTATCCGACTGCGCAGGAGGGTATTGTTTTTATTAACAAATTAATAAAAACATTACCCTCCTATCATTATTTAACAATCTATCATCGGACAACCAGACGCTCCGCGGTGCGCCACCGCTACATGGTAGACATACCTCCCATACGCAGTAAAGCGGTACTCTTCCACCTTTATTATGAGCACCGCCAAGGAGTGGAACGCCTTGTCCGAGTCTGTGTTTCCTGATAACTACAACCTAGGGGTCTTCAAGTCGCGAGTGAATAGGTTTCTTCTAGGCAAGCGTACAATCGTAGCGTACATCACCGCTTACCATCAGGCGAGATCGTGGTGAAACGCTGGCCTATAATTTATAAAAAAAAACAAACAAATCAGGCGTGCAAAGCCGCGTGCTGAAACTAGTATTACCCACAGAAGTACTAACATGTTGTACTTAACATGTATTTTCCAGTGTTAGCTTGCTATACCAAGTCAAATTACGATAACAATATTTACTTTATCAGAAATATATTTGACTCAATGCTTTGAATAGGCAGTAAAGCAGCAAGAATCACCTTGACTTTGCCAATTTCCAATTTCTCTTCCGGCTCCGAATGGGCCGTTAACTTTAGAATTGACCGTTTGGATTTGTACAGACGACGTCGAAATAACAAAAACAATTCCTACTAGAAGATCCTTTATATTGTAATTCTATATGACATTATTATAATGAATATAAATTCAAATATAATTTAAATTGCATGCTTAGCTTAAGCGGAGTTGGGCCTGAACTAAAATTGACGTCTTGTACTTGTAATTTAACCGCAATTTCGTGCAATAAATATCATTACAATAATTTTTTTTTGAGATGCAGTATAAGGCGTTTTTTGACCTCCCAGTTTTCTTGCTAAGTCCATACTAAACCACACCGGAACTAAGTGGTTTAGTATGGACTTAGCAAGAAAATTTGCTATTTTACTATGTTGACGTTTTGCGATGTGGTTATTTGGCTACTTTGTCATTTAGCATTTTATAATGATAAACGTATTAGTAATTTTGAGATCTTGTCATAAAATAAGTTTTTTTGTTGAAAAATTACTTTTTCTAAACAAGCTTTTATACAATTTATACAAACCAGAAAACATACTCCGGCATCTTGGAGTTCCCGCCATATTGGATTTATAGTATACATCTTGGAATATCCCCCATATTTTGGATTTAATGTGACGTTGTATTAGTTTTCGTGTTCTCCTCAGCAAGTCTTTTCATTTGATATTCATACTGTGGTAGTGCAGAAGAAATAAATAGTCCGCCATCTTGGAGTTCCCGCCATATTGGATTTATAGTATACATCTTGGATGGTCCCCCATATTTTGGATTTAATGTGACGTTGTAATAGTTTTCGTGTTCTCCTCAGCAAGTCTTTTCATTTGATATCCATACTGCGGTAGTGCAGAAAAAATAAGTAGCCCGCCATCTTGGAGTTCCCGCCATATTGGATTTATAGTATACATATTGGATGGTCCCCCATGTTTTAGATTTAATGTGACGTTAAACGCCGAATTAATAAATGGTTGTCAACAAAATGTTTTTATACTATTGCGGAATATTTTAATTATAAGTAGGTACTAGACATGACATTATTTTATTTTATTGACATTTTTATATTGTGTAGGAATAGTAAATTTTAATTTTTAATTATTTTCTATGTAATATTTGCACACAAGGACACTATCTGGTAGAATGTTAATAGCTTAAATTGTACATTAAGACCAGTGTAAAATTAACTAACTTTCTCCAAATAAATTATCTTTATCTTTATCTGTTGTATTAGTTTTCGTGTTCTCCTCAGCAAGTCTTTTCATTTGATATCCATACTGTGGTAGTGCAGAAAAAATAAGTAGTCCGCCATCTTGGACGATCCGCCATATTTGAATTAGAATGACGTCACATAGCTAAGCATGCATTGTCATCCAAAATAAGTGTGTATACCAATTTTCAGCTCAATCGGTTAAAGATAACAGATTTAAAATTCAGTTGCAAGATTCCATCTGGACAAACATACATACATTGCAAGATAAATAAAAGCTTGTAAAAATGGGACTATTGATAACGCGAAAGGTTGCCAATCAGACAAAACGTAAATCAATCAGTATTGAACATAAAAACTGGTTAAAACTAGACTATTAAAAATACTACCAGCACAAAAAATAACAACTCAATGATTCAATCTTCTCGATTAATCTATAATCATTTTGAATGTCGATTGGATGCTGCACCTCACAAATTATCATTAGTTTAATATTATTAGTAAAAAGTTGTAGCTTTAATTATCTTGTTCCATGACTTCACGTTCCTATGTGTATGTATGTATGTGACTGTATTTAGAACCTGTTTGTATTGAGTGCTGGAAAGTAGGGGCATAAAACATTTACCAAGGTATTGGTGTTATTGCGGTGTGATTAGCCAGTGTGCTGTATGATTTGTGATTTAGTTGGAATCGTATGTGACATTTATGAATGAAAATTCTTACCTTACAAGCTAGACTCAACAGTTAAAAAGAAATAATTAAACGAGTGAGATGATTCAGATTACTAAAGCACCGTTAGCATCTACAGGAAAAAATTATACAGTGTTTTCGACCTGCTCAATGCCAAAGGTTGCAGCTTAGAACATTAAGAAGAGATGTCGCGTTGCTTATTTCAAATATGTAGTATTTTTGTAGTGTTAACTTGCGGAAAATTCCAAGATTTTTAAAACCATCTCAATTTTTTTTTAATCATCTCACTTATTTCGACCCTGACGTGCTTAGAGCATTTAGAACTGCACTATGCTGACGTGACAAGAGCCTGTAGAACAATTGGTAGTGTATCATCGTTTCAAGAGGAAGGTTGCGGGTTCAAGTCCCGTCTAAGCTTGAAAGTTTTTGAGATGGTTTTTAAAAATCTTGGAATTTTCCGTAAGTGTTCGGTTTAACACTATAAAAATAAAAATAAAATAGGTTGATTTGTTTTACATAAAGCGCGTTAGGTCGGCTCCATTTAAAAAAACAATCTATTTCAATGATCCAAAACTCATTTTTAAACGCGATAAAAATGTCCTCTCCTCTCCGAGCCGGTCTGTGTGAACGGATACTAATTCGTGATCAAACCGACAAGTCTAGAGACTGTGACATTGATTGGACTGTTTTGGAATTTGTTTGCAGTATGATTCACGATAGAGGGCAAAGTTGACCCCAAAGGTGGCGGTTCGCGTCGCGACAAAGACAGGAGACCAAGACAGGAGACTGAGACGGGAGACCGCGACAAGTGTCTCGGTCTCTTCTGCATATACTGTGGGTCGAGACCGAGAACGCAACCAAAGCTACAATTCATTCAGTATCGGAGTGTCTGTCGATGGAAATTTTCGTCTCTGTAGGAGTCTAGTTGTGCATCGTATATCAAAGGGTGTTGTCTGATCAGTTCAATCAGCTTTTCACAGTCTTCGTCAGAAATAGTAAGTAGGCATTTTTTACAACAAACACACGTACTTTTCGAGCGCGACACGAGACACTACTGGTCAGGGGCAGCAACCGTCGTGCAGTCTCCGATCTCGCGGCTCTGTCTCCTGTCTCTGTCTCGCTCGCGAACTGATGCTTATATATTGCCTAAAGTCAAGTAACGGTCGCGGTCTCCCGTCTCAGTCTCTTGTCTCGGACTCCTGTCTTTGTCGCGACGCGAACCGCCACCTTTACAAGAGCTTTTAGAGGACACCTTGAAACTTTGAAGCTCAAGGAAATCACACACACAAAGCTTCATAATAGACTCATTGGCTGAATTTGATCAACAAAGTGTATTAATCTGACAGCGAGACACAATGGAACGGTTTGAAAGATTTTTAAAGACCACAATCAGAATCGAGCAGTGACAATTGTAAGATGAACTAAACAATCAGATCCATTGATGATTCAAGTTCAAGAGTTGGGTCAACAATAAATTGAATCAAATGAAAAGATCACGGAATGCGCTCTAAACGTCAGTACAACAATGAGCCTGTTATGAACCAGAACATTCGGAACGTTTTCGAAACATTTTGCGCAATATTGATTAGGCTCTTTGGTTTGTGAAGGTTGGAGATTTAGAAAATGGTTTAAATAAATAATGCGATGCGAAGTTTTAACCTCTGTTAAAAGTTACAGATACTTGTATTATGTACAATACTTCATATGAATGCCAAAAGATATAACAATACAAACTTACAAGAGGTACCGAAACTTCTGTAACGGTCTCCTTAAAAAAATTAAGTGTGAATACGATAAAATGCTATTCGATAAGGCTGGTCAAGATAGCAAAAAAATTTGGAAAACCATAAAAAACGTTACTTTTACATCAAAACAACATGAATCATCTTCGAATTTATTAAAATCACACCCCTCCCCGCTTGTAGCTGCTAACAACGCTAACGACTTTTTTGTTAACATTGGTCGAAAGCTAGCAGACAAGTTTCGAAACCTATCCTCGGCGCCTACTGTAGACAACGTCCAGTCACAGAATAAATCTTTTGTGTTAATGGATATTGACACTCCGGAAATTAAAATAATTATAATGGGGCTAAAAGACGATTGCGCAACTGGGTGGGATAATATCCCGACCAAAATACTTAAGCAGTACAAACATGTACTTGCCCCACCTTTAACTTTTGCCTTTCATAAATGTTTAGACGAGGGAATCTTTCCAAAATGTCTTAAAAAGGCGGTGGTCATTCCCGTTCATAAGTCAGGGAGCAAAACAGAAATTTCAAATTACAGACCAATATCTATCTTATACCAATATATATATATATATATACTATCTTCAGTTTCTAAAATATTAGAAAAAATAATAAACAATAGATTAGTTCATTACTTAGAAAGCAAATCACTCTTATCTAACACTCAATTTGGGTTTAGGCCTAAACTGTCTACCTCTGACGCTGTACACCAGCTCACTGAGTTTATAGGGAAGGAACTTGACAAAGGTAATAAGACATTAGGCATATTTTTAGATCTAGCAAAAGCCTTTGACACCGTTTCTATCCCTGCACTGCTCAACAAGTTGGAAAACATAGGCATACGAGGTAATCAGCGAAAGCGGCTTTCCAGCTTTTTGAGCAGTCGTAGTCAATGCGTCAAAATAGACAATGTCATCAGCTCAGATCTGGGAAATACTTCTTTCGGCCTGCCCCAAGGAAGTATTTTATCGAGTACCTTATTTTTAATATACATTAATGAACTATGCAACCTCCAACTAGACCACGGAAAATTTTTATCCTATGCTGATGATACTGCTCTACTTTTCTCAGCGGATTCGGAAGCTAAAGTGCTTGAACTTGCACAACGCGGCTTCAATACTGTAAACAAATGGCTCCAAGCTCACCTACTAACCCTTAACGCTGATAAAACAAAATGCATAAAATTTACTATGCGGAAATCAAAGTCAGCACCAATGACTAACCCAGATAAACATATTTTTGCACATCAATGCAATTGTGCAATTAACGATAATTTATGTAAATGCCCTGTCATCTCATTTACTAATAATATTAAGTACCTTGGCGTTATAATAGATGAAAATCTCTCGTTCAAAAAACATGTAGAAACTTTAAGTAATAGAATACGAAAATTAATATTTGTTTTAAGAAGTTACGCTGTATTGCAGATTCAAAGCTAGTTATGCAAGTATACCTTGCTTTATGTCAGTCAATTATAACCTACTGTATAACGTCTTGGGGAGGAGCATGTAAAACCTTTATATTAGCCGCAGAAAGGGCACAAAGATCAATCCTTAAGATATCCACTTTTCGTCCCTTTCTCTATCCAACCAACTTATTATATAAGTCGTGTAAAGTTCTAACAGTTAGACAGCTATTTATACTAAACATAGTTTTAAGACAACACAGAGCACTTCCTTATAGCACTGAAAGTACTAACAAAAGACGTAAAGATATCATCCCCACTAACAACACCCCAGTTATGCATGCTTTTGCATCCAGATTTATAATGTTCCCAGGACCATTGCTGTACAACAGGCTAAATCGTAAATTGAGCATCCACTCAATGAACTTTTCAAACTGTAAAAGAGCCTTACAGACTGCTCTATCCAATCTCTCTTACGAGGAAACTGAGGAATTACTAAACGTAATAAAGTAAGATTTTAAAGATTATATAGTACGTAAACTCATACCTTCCATGTTTACACTTAGTTTATTAGTTATTTTTATTTTTCTTCATTATGTAAAAAGATTCTAGGTTTTGTTAATTTGAGTATTCATAAGTTACGCCAGTCCAGCCTTTTTCGCCTGAGATACAGGTTTTCCTAGTTCAGGCAATGTATAAAATCTAACCTATAAGTAGATATTAATCCCTAATGTTAATCTTAGCTATATGAAAAAATGAATAAAGATTTATTTATTTATTATTATTACTTCAATTAAAACATTACCCACCTTTTGCGCATTCGGGTAAAAAAGTAGCCTATGTCCTTCCCCAGGATATAATTTATCTCCTTGCCAAATTTCATTACGATCCGTTCAGCCGCTAACAAACAAACAGTTACTTTAGCAATTACTATGTATGTATCATACATATAAACCTTGCTCTTGAATCACTCTATCTATTGCTGGAAACTGCATTAAAATCCGTTGAGTAGTTTAAAAGATCTGAGCGAACAGACACCGGAAGCTACTTCATTTTATACTATATGGTTATTGTGGGTTATCCCTAAGAGATAGCATATTAGTTATATTAGCATTTGGGACTTTTTTGTAGACCTTTTTAAGGTGTACAATACTGTAGTACATTATTTTGATCTATCTCGTAGGATTCAGCCAGTGTTAGCGTTTGCGTAAATAAACACATTAGAAACCACTAAAACTATCAGTGTTTCTCTACTATTGTATGCATGTATTATATATATAAACCTTCCTCTTGAAACACTTTATCTACTAAAAAAGCCGCATCAAAATCCGTTGCGTAGTTTTAAAGAATTAAGCATAGGGGCAGACAGACAGCGGGAAGCGACTTTGTTTTATACTACTCGTATGTATTGATGTGTAAGTTAGATCATTAAGGAGAAAGGATCCTGGTCACTTTGAGTTATACTAGAAAAAAACATAGCTTGATCTCTGGGACAGCTGTCAGTAAAATCGCGCCTATGAAGTTCTCAATTTAACAGTACGGACAAACTTACCAGTCAATGTCATACTTTATGGGCATGCTGAGCTAATTATATGAGCGATGAATCATCGTGACCACAGACTATAAACTATCGATATTTTGTATAAAACTTAATTCAAAATTAATTTATCATTTAATTTAAAAAAATAACAATAATGAATATTTTAAAAAAATAACATTATTTACAATAGTGAGTAAATAAAATCTAAATTCTAACCTACTCGTAACATTCCTTCCGACAACTTTGGGGTTCGAGAGAAGTTTGACCGCGGCGTGTCTTCTTCCGCAAAATGACGCCAACGCGCCGCCATCTTATTTGACATGACCCATTCTCCTCAGTACGAGTGTTAATTTGTTAAGTTTATTTATTATTGTTAGTTTCTTTGTTGTTATTGTTTGTTTTCATTGTTTGTTGGCATAATGCCAAAGAGAACGAAGAAAACTGTTTTGAACAGTCAAAGTCGTGAGTTTGTGATTCGCTTGCGTGAATATTTTGAGCGAGAAAACCAAAATGGTGGACCGCTATTACCCATGGCAAAAGTTTGTGACATAGTTGCAGATGCTCTTGGCATTGGACGTGCGACAATAATTCGCATCAGTAAAGAAAAATATGGCGAATCTTCAACCGCAGTATTGACTGAAGACGAGGAAAAAAAGCTTTCAACGCCAAATAAAAAAAGAAGAAAGGCTGCTCCTGTCACAAAAATTGACGACTTTGACGCTGCTGCGATTCGCAACCATGTATATGGTTATTATACACGGGGCGAATTACCTATATTAAAAAAACTGGCGGCGTCCCTAATAGAAGCAGACTTGTTTAAAGGAAGCTTGCCGTCACTATCGAAAATTTTGAGAAATATTGGATTTTCCTACAAAATAAGTGACAAAAGAAAAATTATAATGGAACGAACCGACATTGCTCTTGCTCGAGTGAATTTTCTACGGAAAGTTAAAAAAATTACAAATTAAAATATTCATTTCATTTTATTACCCAAATCATAATATAATCCAATATACATATAATTATGGCAGACAGCCTTCCTGGCGAAGCGGTAGTGAACACGACTGCTGCGCAGGAGGTCGCGGTTTCCATCTTCGCTCAGTGCAAATATTTGTATGCATGAATATGGGTTTTTGCACAGGTCTGGTCGTGCCTCGGAAAGCACGTTAAGCCGTCGGTCCCGGCTGCCATACGAATATCTAATGGCAGTCGTTACGGGTTGTTGGAGCCCTCAAAAGTCCAACAATTGGTCTTACTGCAAAGCTTCTATCGATAATTACTATCGATATTTTTTTCTGTATCATAACAACCCTAGGAATGTTAGTTTAACAAATGTCGCAGAGATCAAGCTATGTTTTTTCAAGTATAGTTCTCGTAATCTAGTGCCACATTTCATGTAATCGGACCATTGGTTTATTATAACTAAGGATATTGCACGTCGTACTGCGAAAAAGTGGCATATTTTGTGCGACGCTTGATTACATAGAAATTTATACTTTTACAAGGGCCGTTTTTCCATACAAACGTAGTCCCCTGTTTCTTCCCTGGATAATGCCAGTACAGCAATATTTTCTTTTCTCAAAAGGCTACGGCCACTATTGGCATGTCCCTATGTTTTCATTTTTTCATAAATTAATTATTAAAAGAGATATGAGCATTCAAAAACGTATAAAATTTGTCAGATTTTCCGCTGTGTTCAAACATCTAGAAAACAAATTTGACTAGATTATATAAAAAAGGAAAACATAGGAACATGGTCAAAGCCTATCTTTAATTTCTAATGAAGAAAGTAGTTAAATCGGTCAAGTTTTGGAGAAGGAATCAGGCGACTACGAATCGTTGATTTTGTGTATTTTCGGTCTAAGCTGCAGTTGACTCTATCGCGCTTACTGCGCATACTACGCCATACTGCGCGACAGCAATAGATTTTACAAATACTTATTTTTCAATTCTCTAGCCCTTGGTGTTTCCCCTTAAATAAGCTATACTAATAGCTACTCTTAACTAAAAACGAGGCTGATTTTTGAATGCATACTTTGTCATATTGCCACCTCGACACTATCGAGTGACGGCTGCAAACTGCTGCACCGACGCGTTTTAAAGTTAGGTTAGCCGCGGCCGAGCGGTTGGTGCGAAGTACACAGTTGTAAGTATGAATCGTCTTCTTCTTAGTCTTTTAATTACGTCAACTTTGACGTATTGACAACCTCCGTGGTACAGTGGGCGAATAGCCGGCTGAGACGCAGGAGGTAGCGGGTTCGATTCCCTCCGCGGAACAAATGTTTGCATAATCTACAGATATTTGTTCCGGGTCTGGTTGTTTCTCTATATATTATAAGTAAGTATTTAAAAAAAAACGTATATAAGTATTCTATCAGTTATATGGTTCCCATAGTACAAGTTCTGCTTAGTTTGGGGCTAGATAGCGCTGTGTGATATGTCCAGCTATATTTATTTATTTATTAACTTTGCATGGACCATCTGAAACTCATTGGCTTTCATAATGTTGACCCTAAAAATTGCCTAAAACAACCAACCATTTCCGTCCCATCACTCAATACGTGCCGTGGGGCACCGGCAGTAGAATGTTGCCCCTCCGCTCTTGCCCGTGGATGCAGTAGGAATCTGCTAAGGGATACCTCCGAAAGATGGGCAGCAGCATCTTTTCGTGTTTTCAATACCTTATACTGCGCTCGCCAACCCGCCTGCCAAGCGTGGCGAGTATGGCAACAACCCCCTTATGATGCGCAGCGTAGGACGTTCACCTACAAGATGGGAAGACGGCTTGGTAAGAACCGCAGATCGGCGTTGGATGCAGGCTGCTTCCAACCGCAGTTCCTGGAGATCAATGAGGGAGGCCTTTGTCCAGCAGTGGACGTCCTACGGCTGATATGATGATGATGACTCAATACGAATTGGTTTATAGCTATGAACTGAATGCACTATGAAATGTATGAACTGAATAAAAATTGGGGCACAGGATCTCCATGTCAATAGGTATTTATAAAAGTATGTATGTATGTAATAAACACGGTATGCATGTTATTAGAGCATACAATAGATTGTACGGGAAGTGATTCGACGTGTCACAGACGTCGGATTGAGACTTATTGTTCAAAGGTAGTGTGCTATTAATGAAGGAGTTTATATCTATCAAGTTATTGCTTAATTGCTGTACCAGTCATATTAACAGTTATTTATCGCTTTAGTCATGATTGGTGCATAGTTTTAATGCTCCAATCTGCCCCATTGAATCGGTGTTGCAGAAATATTTGTTTTTTAGGGTTCCGTACACAAAGGGTCAAACGGGACCCTATTACTAAGACTTCGCTGTCTGTCTGTCTGTCCGTCTGTCACCAGGCTGTATCTCATGTACCTACCGTGATAGACAATTGCATTTTTCAAAGATGATGTATTTTTCTATTGCCGCTATAACAACAAATACTAAAAATAGAATAAAATACATATTTAAGGGGGACTCCCATATAACAAACGTGATTTTTTTTGCTCGTTTTAGCTTGATATTGATAACGGCAACAGGTAAACGCTACTTACGGGGGGGGGGGGGGGGGGGTTCAGGGGGGAGGCTCCCATAGAACAAAAGTGATTTTTTGTTTGCCGTTTTCATGGATAATGGTACGGAACCCTTCGTGCGCGAGTCCGACTCGCACTTGGCCGGTTTTATTTTCTAATTTGAAGTCAAGCGTTTGATCTATATAACTTACAAGCTGCCCCGCCTAAGCTTTGTTCGAATTTGTATCAAAATAAAATATAGCCTTTAGCACTCTTGAGATAGTGTAGCTTTCTATTAGTATAAGAATATTCAGAATCGGTTCAGTTGTTTCTGAGACTATCCCCTGCAAACATACAAACTAATAAACAACAAACTTGACCTCTTTTTATTATTAGTATAATTGTGCAAATATCTTACCTGATGGTAAGCGATGGTGTGTTTGAATATAGATCTAGAAACAACATAATCAATTTTGAACTTTGAGTTTATTTTAGTCTTGTCCTGTCTGACAGTTGAAATATTGTGTTTTAAATTTGAAGGGTCCATGGCCCTTTAAAATTAATATTTGGTATGTGAATATACCTATTGAATAATTAAGAAACTACAGCATTAATGACAACCCATTGTTAAGTACCTACTGTAACGTGGGCGTTAGGTAGAATAGGAATAAGATAGCCAGAAAGTTCTTTAAGTCATCGCCTGACGTGAAAATAGCTCTTCAGATCCTTCTGCCAGTCGTTCTAAACTCTGGACAGATTATACTAAGCAGTCGCACAGCTGTATACTAGTGGCTTACAATAACCTCTTCAGACACATGATAGGTCTGAGGCGCTATTGTAGCGCTATGGAAATGTACGCAGAGGCTGGGATTGAGTCTTTTAATGCGATCCAAAGAAAGAGGATCGCCTCCTTCATGTCCAGAGTCGACATGTGTAGAAACACAATCATCAAGAGTCTGGCGGATAGACTGATGCTGACGGCAGCGTATCGACGTTGGGTGGAAATAGCCACCTAACCTAAGTACCTAATTATTAAATATTTTTATTTTATTTTAATTATTGTGTAATTGTTTAAATTTGCTTTTTTAATTTTAGTTTAGTGTAGATTATAAAATATGCATCACTGTGTCTGAAATAAAGAATGATTATTATTATTACTAACAATGGAAACACGGCTCTATAAATCTAGTTCTCGTTAATATACAGACGAACACATTTTTAACAGACTTCAAAAAAAGGAGGAGGTCCTCAATTCGTCGCAATCTTTTTTTTATGTACTTATGATTCCAGATTACTCGAAGACGCCTGGACCCATTCGAGAAATATTTTTTTCGTTTAAAAGGGTCATACTTCCCAGGTGGTCCCATTGGCACCAAGTCGATGATAGGATCGCTAAAAAAACCGGGGGCAACCCTTAAATTTTATACGGACGCATGTTTTTACCTCAGATCTCCATAATTTATAAACTGATTTGGAAAATTCTTTTTTATTTGAAAGGAAAAAATATTTTTGTTGATAAGTTATTTGTGGATATTGTACTTATAGTGTTATTGTAACGTGGAGCATGGCACATCGCGGCACATGCAAGGGGAGGCCTATACCCAGCAGGGGTGAAGTCGGGCTGTGGATGATGATGATAGTGTAAATAAAAACAAAGTTGCAAGTAGCTTTTGCGTACAACGACATTAAAGTACTTACTATCGGATTTTAATATTTACTAGTACACAGTAATCGAAATAAGACCGAAATTCATGACATTTTAGAAATTTTGTTTTATATTAATTTTAGCATTCATTTTAGCTGACAAAATGCAGGAGAGTCGGCTGCGATGGTACGGTCACGTGAAGAGGAGGCCACCTGACTACGTAGGCAATTTGGCACTACAACTTTCCATCCCCGGTCGAAGATCTAGAGGTAGACCCAAGACAAGGTGGAGAAATGTAGTGTCAAAAGACATGAGAGAGTGCCAAGTTTCTGATGACGGCGTCGAGGATAGAGCGAAGTGGAGAAGAACGACCAGGAAAGCTGACCCAACCACAATGTGGGATACATAGCTGGGAAGAGAGAGATATTAATTTTAGCATTCGCCCACCTTCTCTGTGCCATTACCGATTTCTCTATGCGGGTCTCTATAATAAACTTCAACTATGCCAAATCTCACACTCGACCGTGTAAGCTTAAAAAGGGATATAAACTTTTCTCCTTACGTAATAATATATAGATAGAGAAGGAGCACCAGAAAGTCTGGGAACGCAGAGCCGACTGCAAGCAAACAAAGACAATGTTCCCTGCAAAGAATCGAAAAACAACAAATACCCTGTTAAAAATGAAATGCGAGGATCTAAGGATGTTGGTGGAAATCATCACAGGACACTGCGGACTTAACCATCACCTCCTGAAGACCTGGGCCACGGGCAGTGGGCTTTGTCGCGAATGTTTTCAGGAAGAAGAGACGGTGGAGCACTTGATTCTTTACTGTGTGGCCACAAGCGATGTCAGACTGCAGGAGCTCATCGAATCCTCATCCGCTAACACCACAACAACATCCACGGGGATCTTGGAAAGCTGCATCCATCAACCTAAAATCCTGCTCCGTTACTTCAAGGAGCTAGGATGGCTGGGGTCTGGTTAGAAGAGGGGTAACGCACAATGCGGGACGTCAGTGCAGATCTTATTCCCTCCACTCTAGAATTAGGATATATAGATTAACCATCATAAGTTTAATTGATCGTTCTTCATGCCATAAAATATACATATTTTAGAAAAGCTATTATAATCAGACGAGCAATTATTGTTTCAAGTCAACATCCATTTTGAAGGCATTTACTCGAACAATCTGTCTCCTTCATTCCTTTTTAATTACCAAAGCGATAAGCTTAAATCCTCGTCAATATCGACTCCCACCCAGTTAGTATTGCTCAAGCTACAGTTAATGGATAACGTCGCCAGAGAGAACTAAAAATAATATAAATATTTTTTACGATAGTTACAAACGAGGAAGAGCTGTTAGCTGGATGGATTTCCTTATGAAGAGTAACTAAATTGAATTGTGCCGAGTTCAGTTTGAACATTACATTTTTATAGTGAACAAAAAATATAAAGTGTTTTCAACTATTTTCGACTAATTTCAGTGATGTCAGTGAACATGGTGAAATCGAAAGGTTTCAATTTCTCAATAAGAAGGAAGCTAGCGAAAGGTGCCAAGTCTAACGTAAGTGCCAAACTTACTCTCAGTCGGGTCTCACATTAGAAATTCTAGGTTTATTTATCGCAGGAATATCCATACTGAAATTGTAAATTCGAAAGTAACTGTCTCTCTGTCTGTCTGTTATGTGATGAAAGGTTATGACCGGGTACTTTTTACCCAACTGCGCAGGAGTGTAATATTTTTATGGACCGAAGCGCGAGAGTGAGCAAGTTTCCTATATAATTTACCAAGATTGTATCGATTTGCTTTAGCAAATGTATGTGACTCCAAAAAGAGTTGATTCTACCCATGAAAATGACTAACTTTCCAATAAATTTACAGGAAGCATATAATAAAATCGATGCAATTATACAAAGTGCTTATATCTAGCGGGCTTATCTAGAAACGTATTGATTACATTGAAAGCTTTCACCATTTGATAAATAGACCGAAAACCAAACCCTCTGTATAAATATAAACTGACTAGCTGACGCGCCCGCGGCTTCGCGCGCGTGGTTTGTCAATAAAAACATTACCTTCCTTCTGCGTAGCCAGGTAAACAGTAGCCTATGTCTAAGGCTGATTTTCCACTAGAGATGTGCTATGCTACATCGCTTACATGGCTGCGTTTGATATCCACCATAACATACACCATATTCATTGGTCCACATAGCATAGCACTGGAAACGGATTAAACTAAGCTATGTTTTTTACAGTAGGATGTGTGCTATGGATGCGTGCTATAGATGCGTGCTATAGATGCGTGCTATGGATGCGTGCTATGGATGGTCGCGAGTGGTAGCTATGTAAAGAGCAGAGTACTTAGTAGGCCCGCGTTGGTCACTGAAAGTAAGCATGCCATCGTGGAAGCAAAAAGTTTTTTTATATCTCGCAATGTGCGAAGAAGAACTCATGGCGGCGCATCTTCATAGCACATCTTACTCGCTCCGCTACATAGCTTAGTATCAGTGGAAACGTTCACATAGTTTCATAGCTTAGATTTTACATCCTCACAGCATAGCTGCATAGCACATCTCTGGTGGAAAAGCAGCCTTAATCCTGGTCATAATCTATATACCAAACATCGACATATATCCAGCCGTTTAGTCGTGAAAACGCAACAAATGATCAGACAGAGAGATAGAGAGACATACAGACTAATTTATAATATTAGTTAGAATTTTAGACTGAAATTGGTTTAAGTAAGATTAGAAAAGTCATACCTACCTTACAATAACATTTCAAAAGGCTATTCACCCGTCAAGTCATTGCTTGAAATCATAAATTCGTATAAAAGTCGGCGTCTCGTAAATTAGTTGGTCCATTCGTCCGAAACAGGCCAGTCCTGGTGAAGTCATCGACAGGAATACTCCTTACAGGACCGTAGGGCTGTCACGTAGTCGTAAATCTAATATTTTATGAGACGTGGTGTGAAAATAACGGATTTCCTTGTAAAAGGGTTCGTTGTTGGCTCACAAAGTTCTGAGGATTGGAATAGTACTAAGAATTTAGTCAACAGGAGAGTTACGGTAAGGTTACCGAAATAGATGTTTCGGAAGCAAAAGAATAATATATTATTGTAATCATTTCTACATGTATAATAGTAACAAGTTCAATGTTCTGATGTTAAGGAATGTTTACGAAAGATAAATTGCTCGCTTTATCGGTTAAGCCTGTTCTACTTTCCAAGGCAGGTATTCTTCAGTACAAAAATAAGTTCAATAGTTTCATCAACTGCGAAGTAAACTCTTGTGAAAATAAATGCGTCGAAATCTAATATTTCGTGTCCTTCACTTTGGCTTTCTCGTTGCAAAATAATCATGCATGTTTCTGTTAAACATGCGTAATTTTCATAATCAGCCACTAAAATTCCATTGTTCTTTTGGAATATAAATATTTGTTGCACCGCTCATGACCCAGTTGCTCTGTAAACTGATAAGGTTTTGTTTGTTCAACGCCAACGGTTGTAATTCGCTGGTAAACTTGACATTCTTGAATGGAATCATTTTCATTATTGTCACCTCAGATGGAGCTAATATTAATACTTATATATAACTAGCTGATCCGACCGAAACTTCACACGCGTGGGTTGTCAATAAAAACATTACCCTCCTTAGCAGATGGGTAAAAAGTAGCTTATGTCTCAATCCCAATCATAATCTATCTGTATACTAAATTTAAACGGAATCAGTCCAGCCGTTCTTGAGTTATAAATGTTGTAACTAACCTGACTTTGTTTCATATATTTAAGATTGTTGATGATCTATTCTATACAGTCTAGTGCAAGTTGCAGCAGCTGGGCGAAGAACTCGGTCCCTGTGGTGCTTAGAACAGGATTTAGATGGATTAGGCTTATCCAGCAGCACTCAGCAGAACTCATATGATCAACATCATCTAAGCTTAGAATGTTTTTCATGGGTTGGACATTTAACCCATCTAGTTCGACAATCTTAGCAATAGGTTGGATGCTAACTGCCCATTTTTTAGTTTATGAACAAAATTAACATAGTGTCTGCAATGCAACTAATCGACCCGGTGGACTAATTCATAATGAGAACTTTTCCATCAATTGGTTTTAATTACTTTTTAATGATTTTTGAATCATAAATAATCGTTCGACCAAAAGCAATCCACAATAATTGTGCAGTGGCCCTAATTTCTCAGCTCAATGGATTCGCGAGACACCGATGATGATACCACACACAATTCTCTGAATGCATCGTGGCGCCGAAAAGTCGATATGAGTCAATCGCACAGTAGTTGACCGTTAGTAACTTATTAAGGAATGCATTATCAGATTTAGAAGTAGAGTATACAATGTTCACGGCTATAACAGTTTTGTGAGGATGAAAGCAAATAATGTCCTTAAATAACATTGCAAAGGATGTAAAGGTTTGAAAACGAATTTAAATGATAACTTCTTCTTCTTTCGTGTCGATGTCTCAATACTATATCCATTTTGACCAGCACGCCGCCACGTTCATGGCATCGTCGGAGCATGTCATCAGTTGCCCCATCGTGCAGGTGGTAGGGCAGGATGGGCTTGCAAGGACGTGTGCCATTGTTTGGAGCTGGGCACCACATTGGCATTGCGTCGCCGATATATAACTGAAATGTATAGTGTTGAAAATATTTATAATATGCTTTTTTATTGGTCTACAAAATCAAAGATTCATTACATTCAACTACATCCAACAACTATCGGCAAAGGTTATATCAAGAAATGAATTTAACTGATCTAGTTTCCTTATAAATAGCCAGAACTTACCAGGTATAAAACTGCCGCTGGAGAGATACGGTTTAAGACTAATTAGTTGCATATGTCACTAACATCACCTGTAATTGCAAATCACGCATTACTATCAATTATATGGTACCTCACTTCACCTGGTGTGTTTGTCGGGTTTTTTCTGACTGTCCGTCCATCTGTTTCCTCATTGCCTACATTTTACCTCTCCTTTTAAGGAAGGAAACCATCGCCGTCTTCCTTGTTTCGTACTTTAGCAATTTAAATCGTGATTTTATTGCCACGACTCGTTTTTCTGAGTGTATTACGCGAACAGATTATGTTCTCTTGATGATTTATTCTTGTCGAAACAAAAACCCCTGACAGTTTAATGTAATTGGAATTTAAATTATATTGTTCTGTTATGTATGAACTTTCAGCAGTATCAATACTTTGGTGCCTCTTCATATTCATTATTCCGTTGTGTATGAGAAAGATGAATGTCTGTGTGAAAGTGAAATACTTGGAAGATGACTTGTGAATACTTTGAAATGAGTTGTTGACAGTTCACTTGGGTACTTAGCAACTCTTTAATTGGGAGTGTATTCTTATGATTACGAATTTAATATGTTTTATGACTCATTTAATTTGACAAAACTTGTGACTTCTCCAATTTATGATTGACATTAAGAAATATATTATTGATAGATTTCTTTATTGTTACACCAATTCACAATCACATAATATAAAATAGTTGAAAACGAATACGTATGGGTGTAGAAATCGCTTTTAGTGATCTAAAAGCGATTTCTTCCAGGCAACTTTCGTGGACTGGATTATTTCGGTTCAATTTCAGCTTGTATCTTGCATCATTTGTTATTGTAGAAACACGCTTGTGCAATGTGTTAGTCCTTTGTATTGGTTGGATATCTGTGTGGACAAGTGGTATTCATGCGCCATTTCTTAACCCCGATTTGCCAGATTAGTCCTGTCTTACTTACTATCCTAGTGTATCAACCCCGAAGCGGATCGTAGTCTCCTACACTAAAAGACGCCACTGGTCCCTATGCTGTCCTTCTTATCTGACACTTGGAGAACGCGATGGTCTTTCTCCACTCCATCCTTCTAGCGATGTCAGATCTCAGTATATCATATTTTAGATTAAATGTTGTTATTTTGTTCCAGAATGACGAGCCTCCAGAGATCACGTACTGCGTGGTGGGGGGTGAGGGAGGGCTGGCGTTGCAGGCTGTCACTCCCACGCACCCCATGCCGGCGCAAGACGAGCTCGACGCCAAGTTTGCTGAGCTGGTGGTAAGTGCTACCATATTCAATAAACTAGCTCTATCAAATTAACTATTGTGAGAAGGTCTTAAATCTAGAATTAAACGATCATCATAATCATATCAGATATAGGACGTCCACTGCTGAACATAGGCCTGCCTCTTACATTTCCAGAGTGACTGAAATTGTGCGGCCTGCACCCAACGGCTCCCAGCAACCTTTATCAGGTCGTCTAGTAGTGAGTGGGGGCCGTCCTACGCTGCGCTTTCCAGTGTGTGGTCTCCAATTTATAACCTTTCTTCCCTCTGTTATAATAATATTTGCAATTTTTTTTATTCAACGTGTATCATCCCACTGCTGGGCAAAGGTCTCCCCCCCACTGTCTTCCAGGACTTTCGCCGCCAAATCCCACCAATCTGTCTCAAAAGCATCGAAACCATTACACCAACGTCTTCCTTGGCGCCGTCGCCCGTCTTCCACTGGGCATCCACTGGGTGGCGATCGTTACCCATCCGTCCGGGTGCATTCGTCTTACATGACCCAATCCCATTTTAACAATAACTAAAAAAAAATAAACCTTAGCCACTGACATAGCCTACGGAATTAGCAAGCTAAAGTGCCAGTAGGCGGGGCACATAGCTCGAAAAACAGTTGGCCGTTAGGGTTGAAAGGTCCTCGAGTGGAGATCCCTATCGGTATCAGTTAACTGGTTCCCATAGTACAAGCTTTGCTTCGTTTGAGGCTAGAAAGGGCTGTGTGAAGTGCCATCATTATTTATTTATATATATATATATATAAGACGTACATACGTTAAATATTTAAGACTTAGTAGCGTCAACCACGTATGCGTAGTTGCACTTTTGATTTCCGTGCATTGTCTTATATTAACGTCAATTACGAAAATTAAAAACAATAACTGTTGAATTTTTAATACCTGATACATTATAATGAACTTCTCATAACAGTATTATGGAGAGTTTTCATAACACGCTGTGTTTCTTCGTTGATGGTAGCGTTCCCATCCCATCATTCTGTCCCTAATTTCGTCATTGTCAGGCTAGATCTACATCTTACGCAATTATTGTCTCTAAAGTAAAAAGCAGGTTTCCAGCTTCGATCATTCAGCTACTTGTTTGTTTATAAGCGACTTCAAAAAAAATTACCCAGCCTTAAATCTGAAAGTCGGGTGGACCAATCGATATTTCTATTAAAAAAAAAATATGGGCTTATCAACACTGTCTTTGAAGGTAACTTTAAAGTATATTATTAACTTTTAGTAAAAATCTATTATTTTCGTTTGACCTGTGGTTGACCACACATTATTATTATTGTTCATATTCTATTTAGTAACCCAAAACCAACGGAGTTTCAATAATTGTACAAAGAAGTTCGGTGGACAAAAGGTTCTTATCAGGGGCAGATCTTCGCGTACACGTCTTCAAAATATATGGTTTTATACCTGTAGACAGTTTGATTTATTTAGCCCCCGGTGTTCTATGTGAACGCCGGCAACACCTCCGCCTCAGCTCAGGTAATTCTGGTGCAGTGAACCCGACGATTTTCTTGTCAGTTACCATACCGAATGCATCTGAAACATGTTTCATAATTGTGCATCTATCTTCATCATCTGCGCCCTCGATTCTGTTTGATTTCCCTGGGAAGGTGTCTTATTGCTAAACCAATACACCAACCTTACGAAATTATAAGTGGTTCCTTTGTAACTTGTAACCTGCCTCTTGTTCTTACAACAGATTCTAAGTCATATGTGAAGACAACTGTTAAACTGTTCATATAACCAATTTTAATTGATTTATTCAGGGCTTCATACTTGCACCACTTTTGTTGCTTGTATTCATAGCACCGATTTAATTTCCGGTTAAGCATAGCTTTAAGCGTTACATTTGCTTACTTTTTAGAACCTCTTTTATTTAAGTAAGGTATGTAATCTTTTGCACTGCAGTGGCACAGCTATGGCTAAATAATAATAATAACTTATATGACTAATGTAAACAGGCCTCTTTCTCGTTGGTCTTTCTCGTTCCGGTCCCGGTAATGCCTATGTGAAAGGTCCAGCCTTAGTGTAAAAAAATACTTGGAATAATAATATAACCATTTACAATTCGTCTATAATGATATTGGAGCTTTTGCATATCTAATCAGATCTCGAATTATCTACCATTTTAGAATCAGTTTAAATACGACTTGTTAATGTACGACAGTAATTTGAAACACATCCGGAATCGTATTAACCGATTTTAGAGGTGTGTTTAATATAGGTAGCTTGAATATTTATCCAGTAATTGATACATGAAGTTCCAATGGGCAGGCCATATAGCGCGCAGAACAGATGGCCGATGGGGCCGGAAAGTTCTTGAATGGAGGCCACGGACCGGCAAGCGCAGCGTAGGACGTTCACCTACAAGATGGGCAGACGACTTGGTAAGAACCGCAGGTCGGCGTTGGATGCAGGCCGCTTCCAACCGCTGTTCCTGGAGATCAATGAGGGAGGCCTTTGTCCTGCAGTGGACGTCCTACGGCTGATATGATGATGATGATGAATCGATACATGGAAATGTATCGATTACAATACCTATTTGATACAGGCTGTTTCATTGATATTGTAGGAATTGATTTTAAAATTATATGAAAATTTGAATTTTTCTATAATTCTCTCTCTCTCTCCCCCCCCCCCCCCCCCCCCCCCCTCCCCACCCGTGTTTTAATTTAATGTCGTAACAAAACAGATTGTATATGATTATAGTGGTTCGGGTTGTTCAAAATGGGCTATAAATCAGAGTCAGTAGGTGTTGTTAGGACAGATGAGGCGTACGGTACGCCCGCGGACACCTGGACGCGCTACTTTCACAATCCGTAAGGCTGCACATTTACTGCTGTGTTGTGTAGGCGTTTACATTAACAATATCGAAGGCTTGGAAACGATAGATATCTTATTTTATGAATCCCCCGATATAAATGATCGATATCTTGTTCTATGAATCACCGTGAGTTACTTTGGATCGTAGGTTCCTCGTTTCAGATAAATATTCTGGTTACTATTTTTAGGGCGACTTGCGCAACGATGCCTAAACGTATTTAGTGGCTAAATATGATTTAAGGAGTTGTCAAATCATACGAACATGTCAAATTTAAACATTTTTTATTTTTATTATAAAATATAAGGCTAGCGTTTGACAACGATCTCGCCTGATGGTAAGCGATGATGCAGTCTACGATGGTACACGCTTGCCTAGAATAAACCTATGTTAATATAACATGTTTAGCCGCTAAATACTTTTAGGGATCGTTGTGCAAGCCGGGTTTAGACTTTTTTTTCCTCATTCATCATCAAACTATAAAGATTTATTGAGTTCAGGAAGATTACATTTAGACTAAAGTTCTATATTGAGTAAAAAAAATTGATTGATTGGTTATCTGCAGTTGTAACTCTTCTTTTGAGTTACTGCCATTGTAATAATGTTTTCTTTGCTTTTCTTTAACAGATTAGGGCCCGTAAGATCAATAACACTTTAAACTAAAATTCTAAGCTTAAACCATCACTGACAAAGAACATTTTTGGTTTAAGCTTAGAATTTTAGTTTAAACTGCTATTGATCTTACGGGCCTAAGTTTTGTATCGTTTCTTCACCAGCCCTACCACTATGTCATATATGTCAAGTGACCGATACCGTAGGTCGCGTTTAATTTGATTTACAAGCCGTGTCGAGACGCAAATTGCAGCCCGTCAGCGCTCAGTGCTTGCGAACTTATCGAGTTATCGGATTCACGATATTGATCGACGATTACCTGTAATGGGTATGATTGGTTTCGTTCGTGTCTCTTGATGGGGAAAAAGATAGAGGGGTGAAAATTACAATCCAAGAGTATTGTTACTTGTTACCAAATATTGAAATCTTGATCTTTTATGGTAGTTATAATTCTAGTAAGTGAATAAAGTCTTAGAAAACTTTTGTGATTGAGTTCAATCATTATTATAAATACGGGATTTATCACGTACCGTCTTATCGGTGTTTTGACCGACGAATGTTTCGGTTCAATTCGTGAACCTTCATCAGGGTGAGTGCGATCCGCTCCGAATAACGTCTCGCCTCGCACACCCTGATGAAGGTTGACGAATTGAAGCGAAACATTGTCAGTCGAAACACCGATAAGACGGTACGTGATAAATCCCGTATTTATAATAATGAATAAAGTCTTGTGTACAATTATTAACTCCAGTTTGATTTTACTCCACGGCCGGAACTCGAAAGGCTTTTATGATTATTTAATATAGTTATGAACAGTTATGTTAATTAGTTAATCTGTTTTAGCTTTCGGTCGATTAAGCTATTAAATTATCAGTTAATAAAAAATCAAAGTTACTGTCCAATAATACACTTAATTATTAATGTTATCGCTCAATAAAGTTAAGCGGTATATGAAAGAAATTTCACTTAGCAAGTGTAACCGGTCGGTGATGCAAATAATTTCCGATATGACCGTAATACCAGGTTTTTATAAAGATTACCTTTTTAAATAGTGTAATTATGGTATATTTACAGATTTAATTTTGGTGTAAAACGGAAGTAAAAGTGTTGTCTTCTGATGTTTCTGTCAGTGCCGCTTTGCAAGTTTTTTTATGCATGAATGATGTTAAGTTGAAGCAGTTATTGTTAGTTGGTATCTTTAGATATGTATCTAAAATCATCGACACCTGCTTCAACGTGACATTGATATTCCAGGTTTGTAATATCAGACTCCCTGTCCATCATCATGATAATATTTTTTTAATAGACGTAGGGATGATATTAAAATTATAATGTTAGTTCAGCTTCGAAATGATTAGCTCATATATTCATTGTACCTAGTATTTATGCTTATTATTGTATCTATCTATCATTCATGGTAATAGCAGAAAATATTGGAACTGTCTATAGAACAATGAAATACGTACGATGTGTATTAGCAGTTCGCAAAAAAAAAAAAAAAGATTTGTTTCTCGGTTGCATAACGTGCCACTGTAATTTTTATAAACAAAGGTTACATCACACATTAACGTCACTTTCCCTCGAGGTGTCGATGACAGATCTGAAACGATTCGGCTGATGAGGAATTGAGGACGCCGGACGCCGGTCATTACTGTGTTTACTGTCTAGATCAGAAACTAGATAGGATGTGTTTACTGTGAGGTCTTTGACATTGCTTTCTGTTTTACGGCTTTTTCATCGAACTAGATCATCCCTGCAACACACACTCTCACTCTGTCTGAGTAGCTTTGCTAGTTTCTTTTTATGCCGCCTATTTTTTAGATATTTAAAAGGGTTTTGTTTAAATTTTTACTTTTATTCCTCTTCTCTCTCGTGTCGTTCCTCTTAAAGTACTTGGTTTTATTAAACTATCTGTCTTAGATATCGATGTTGAATATATCTTGACGTTTGATCATCACGTCCTCATAAGTTTTCGCACATTGCAGTCTTGTCGTCACTAAAATTGTTTCGCATGCAGACATATTGCAGAGTTTAATAAGGTTTATGTCTCATTGTGTTTTAACTAACATCACCTATTTGCTGCAACTTTTGCTTTACCAATTACTTCACCGTTCGTAATCTTCACATCCAAGTTGTGTACTTACCTTACTCCTAAAACCTGCAAATGTTTATTGTTTACAATATAAAATTAATTTTAGCTTAACTTGTAATTTACTTTGGTTGTGATAGTCATGATCATAACTCACATAACTGATTTCATTTTTCAATGTTTACTAACGAATCTTCTTTTCAAATATGCTTTTACTATCGCTGAATCAGCTTACACATCTGACTGTACATAATACAAAAACGAAAATGACTTTCTCCCGTCCCCTGGTGAGATCTACATGATTGGCATCACCACAAACATACTTGCCAATGTGTTAATGATTTCTCCAAAGATTGTATGGTGTTTTCACTAGATCATCAATCATAGTTGAGGAGTTTTCCATATTTTTTTGTTTTAGATAGTTATTAGTTTGGCGATGGAATATATTGTTACAGCAACTCGTTAGATTTAATAGTTTTATCAACTCATGCATATAAAAAGACGTTTATGTAGTATGTTTGTAAGAACTTACTTAACTTACTTCTAGTTAGCTCAGACGGAAAAGCATTATCTTTAATCATCCCATAGATAGATCGGCTTCTTTAGAGTCAAATTCATGTACAATGTTTTTGACGTGATAACGTCTTATAAATCGATGATCGCCGGCTGCACGTACGAAAAAGCATGACTAATTGTCACGTTCAGCCTGAGCCGAGCGTGCAAGCGAGAGCGTGGAACAAGCGATAGAGAGGCACGATCGGCCTAAGCGTTCGGCTTGTGACGCATCTACCTCTCTCGTTATCTCGTAAAATTATCGGCCGTAAACCGACTTTACAGACAACCAATTTTTTTTAGGTTTGAATGGTTATCTACTGAACTTCATTGAATTTGTTTCAGAATTCATTCACAACCTAAACTATCATTGAGCACTGCTCCTCACTGCCTGTCGAAAGCCTGGCTAGGATTAGAGCAAAAAAAGCTTGGCTATACTATCCTCATACCTAAGTTAGCCTTAATCCGCAGGATAGACATAGTCACCGCAGACTATGTCTTTCCTGCTGATTAAGGTTGACTTAGCTGTGAGGATAGTATAATAACTGGGCAGGCCATCTAAAATCCGGTCCTAGGTAGAACAGCGGTTACGTCTTTCATTCAGCTAATACTGCAACTTGTCACTAGGTGCTGTAAAAATAATCTTTAATTGATAGATAGATAATTTCTTTATTGCACACCATTAAATATAAAGATATAACAAAAACACTTTTAAATCATAGATACAATGGGCGGCCTTATCGCTAAAAGCGATCTCTTCCAGGCAACTTTTGGAAGGACAGGACCTATGTGAACTAATAAAGATGACGGCGTAAATCAAATATTACAGAACAAGTTTAATTTAGAATTTATAAAAAATAAATAAAAAATATAGATATGTATTATAATATAAAATGCATAATTATAAATTTATAATATATGTATAATCATAAAATTCCATAAATATTAGTGGACAGTGGGCCTTTTTTCTTCAAGCCATGCAGCCGGTCACTTATCAAACGGGATCCTTAGAACAAAGTTCTTGACTTGTCTGACACTTACGAGTATTTACATTGACTTTCAATACCTATATAGAAAACAAGTTATCCTACTAATATTATAAAAGCAAAAGTTTGTTTGTGTATTGTTGATTATGCCGTGCCTGAGCCGATTTGGAATAAAACTCTCATAAATATATAGTATATCTACCCCTAATTATCCTTATTTGAATTTCAGTCCACTTTCGGTTGAATTATAATAATTTGTAAAATATCAACTTTTAGTTGTTAATAATCGCGCAGGGAGGCTAGTCGTTTCCACAAGAACCCTAACCTGTGGGCTGATCCTAACTTGAGTTTGGATGTACCTATTTAATTTGGTCTTATGTATGATATACCAGGCAGAGTCATAAGTGACTCATGACCCGATCAGCCATTTAAACTTTATTGAAGTTCTTAATTGAACTTCTTTTGGCGCGTTTGGAAAATAATATGTGTAAAAAATTTATATGTCGCCAAATAGCGACATTATGAAGTTAGCTGATAACTATCTCTTAAGTTTCTGTGAAAATTCGTAACTATATTTATTAATTTAATATTCCTTTTACATACAAAGAGTTGTGGCATACGGGATGAAATCTTTAGTTATTTTTGTTCTGTTACGCTAAAGAAGTATAACTTATTACGCGCGTACATAAGTACACACACGTTTTTTATAAATTTTCTGTATTAGTTTCATATCTATACTAATATTATAAAGAGGAAAGATTTATATTTTTGTGTGTATGTTTGTAATAAATAAACTCAAAAACTACTGTGCCGATTTCAAAAATTATTTCACCTTTAAAAAGGTACGTTCACCCTGAGTGACAAAGGCTATATTTATTGCTAGAAAAGATTAGGGATCCTTACTAAAACTTAAGTAACGTAACCCAAGGTGTAAAAAAGTGCCCTTAAACTTAAAGTCTTTCGTCGCATGCTCTGCGGAAACTATTGATGATAGAACTAAAGTATGTTCTACAATATTAAAGAACATATCAATATCTAAAAAAAACTTAGTAATGTTATAAAGAGGAAAGATTTGTTTGTTTGTTTGTATTGAATAGGCTCCGAAACTACTGGACCGATTTAAAAAATTCTTTCACTATACTATTCTATAAGTTTGCTATATATGAAGCTATACTATCCCCGGGTGACACAGGCTACTGTTTACCCAACTGCGTAGAAGGAGGGTAATGTTTTTATTAAAAAACTACGCGTGCGAAGCTGCGGATTGGTCAGCTAGTAGTTTATAAAGAGCTTTTGAGTAGCGTCAGTAAGCAAGTATCACTCGAGGAAACCGTAAACAAAAGCCAGTATTACAGATTATCGTGAATATGTCCTGAATAGCCTTCGTCCAGTCACGAGAGTATTCAGTTCTTTTGTCATGTACCATGATAAAATAATTACGACCTAATCCTTAGAATGTAGATCAGTTGTGTATTTTATATTTAATCAAGCGCTGTATTTTGGTTGGGTGAGTTGTAAATGCTTTGGTTGGATATTTTCTAAAATTAGAATTTAGGTACTTACTATAGTTTGAGTTACATTAAACCCGTTCCTGATATTTATATTTGAATATACGAGGGCTGCTATTTATGTATCCGGAATAAAATAAAATAACTATCATTGACTGTTATATATGGTTTTATTGCTTTTCAAAATATTCGCCATGATGATCAATGCACTTTTGCATTCGGTGAGACCAGTTTTCATAGCACTTTTTCCAATCGGAAGACGGTATCTCCAAAACATGATTTTTGAATGCCTCAACGGCTTCTTCTCGGGTTGAAAATCGTTGACCACGTAATTTATTCTTCACAGTTGGGAATAAAAAGAAGTCGTTGGGTGCCAAATCAGGGCTATATGGCGGATGACCCGTTAATTCCACCGTTTCACCCTCCAAATATCGGGTCGTTTCACCTGAAGTGTGACAGCTTGCATTGTCGTGATGGAGAATGATTCTGCGTTGTGGATTATTCTTCCTGATTTCTGCAAAGACTTCTGGCAAACAAATGGTCGTGTACCACTCTGAATTAACAGATTTACAATTTTCTAGGGGTACAGTAGCCACGTGTCCATCTATACCAAAAAAACAGGCGACCATTTGCTTCAAAGTGCTTTTCGCACGAGCAACTTTTGTTGGGTTCGGCTCATGTTGGAAGACCCAAACTGTTGACTGTTGCTTAGTTTCGGGGTCATATGCATAAATCCAGGATTCATCACCTGTGTAGATATTATATACAGCTTTTGATGCACCACGATTGTATTTTTTTATCATTTTTTTGCACCAATCGACACGAGCCTGTTTTTGATCTATTGTCAAGTTGTGCGGTATCCAACGCGAACAAACTTTTTTTGCAGCCAAGTGTTCGTGTAATATCTTATGTATACTCGTCATACTAATGCCCAAGATCGCCTCTATCTCTCGATATGTCACATGACGATCTTGCATTATTAGTTTACGCACTGCGTCGATGTTTCGTGGCACAACAACTGATTTAGGCCGACCATCTTTAATTTCGTCCGTGAGCATACGACATCCACGATTAAACTCACTAAACCAGTGATACACAGTAGTCTTCGATGGTGCTTTATCCCCAAAAGTCGAACTGAGTTGATCGATACACTGCTGTTGAGTTAGACCACGTCGAAAATCATAAAAAATCTTCGCACGAAAATTTTCTCGAGATAAATCCATTGTGATAATGACACGCAATTTTTGAAATCAATTGAACACAATGAAAACAATTGACAGACGGACGAAATAACCTGCATTCTACAGCCAAAGAGTTCCATTTTCAAACGTGATAATTTCTTTTTAAATATTATTTATGCAATGGCCAGTTCCGGATTCTTAAATAGCAGCCTATGTATAATCATTTCTTATTTTTCAAATTTTTTATACGTCACTCAAATCGTAGGTACATTTGATTAAAAGTCGTACTTGAAATTACATTTATTTTGATATATTAAATTAAATTTGACGATTCAGCATCATCGGAGTCAGGCTCACAGACCGTATAAGAAACTCAACACTGCGCTCCAAAACACAGATATCTGACGTGGCTCTGACATACGCAAAATTGAAGTGGGAGTGGGCAGGGCACGTTTGTCGTATGCCAGAGGAACTATGGGCGAAAGCCGCCACACAATGGATTCCAAACGGGCGGGCGGCCTCGTGGTAGACCCAGACGAAGATGCAGGGATGAACTGGATGCATTCCAGAAAGAGTGGCCCCAATTAGCCAATAACCAAGATTCGTGGAAGGAGGGAAGGGAGGCCTTTGCCCTGCAGTGGGACTCTACGGGCTAATAATAATAATAAAATAAAATAATTTCAGGCATTGCTTGTACATACTATACATATGTATGTATATTAAATACCTCCCTAAGTTTCTGCTACAAGATCCTGCGCTGGTCACACCCCGTTCCGACAAAAAAAAATAAGTGGACGATAGTATTTTTCAAACTTTCGCGATCACTGTACATAATCATCGAGTCAACCTGTGACCACGACTGTTGCAACACAGCCGAAACGTCGGGATAACAAATAAGAAATGTACATACCTACGCGATAAATACCCGTTTTAATCAATAATTAAGTACCTATTTACTAACATTGCATTAAATAATAGCTTCTTAATAATAGCTGTGAAGTCTTCAAAAAGCCCTTATTTCTTTCAACGTATTCATCTAACCGTAGTTTCTAGCTGTGAACTTTTCACTCGTTAGGTGTCAAAAGTTCGGTGGCTTTCGGCTGTCAGCGTCGATCAGCGCGCATGCGTTTGCGTCTGTCAAACTGACACTTTGCATTTGTTGCTCATAGAAAGAGACGCCTTTGGGAAAAGGTATTGGCTAAATAATAAAGATTTAATTTGACCTTACAAATATTAAAGAAACAGTTTCTTCGTCATCTCGAAGATATTTCAATTTTAAAAGTTCTTTATTAGAAAATAACAGTTTAAGTACCTATATATAGTACAATTCCAGTAAATTTGTAAATTTCCATCTCTAAGGCTCGGACTACTATGTCCCAGTTGCTTCCAGGTAAAAATCGGAGTCGGTTGGCCTCGGATCGTGTGTAGTCGATGCAGAAAAAAAATATTAAATGTTTGGCTGTGCGACGGATTGGTCAGGGACCGTTAAAAGACACCCCTGACAAGCCCGGATGCCATATAGTCCGAGCCTAAGGCATTAGCCATTATCAGACGTGGTTCCGGATGAAGATACACGCCTATTCCTTCTTTTATTTTTACCTTCTACCTAGGTATCTTGATTACGTGAACTTCGAATAACTTTATATTGGAAAAAATGTCAAAGTTATGTGTTCATATCTTTGACATCAAGAAATATGTTCATGCATTGATGTAGTACCTCAGGGGTTTTATCTATCAGCAATATTCTTCACTGTTTTTTTTTACATTGAAAATCAGTATTATAAATACGAGATTTATCATGTACCGATCAGATTTATCGGTGTTTCGACCGACAATGTTTCGGTTCAATTCGTGAACCTTCATCAGGGCGAGGTGCGAGGTGAGACGTAGTGATAAATCCCGTAATGATTTTTGGTTTTTGCTCCTTGTTTTCATTGTTTTAGATTGATGTTTTAATGTATTTTTTTAAGCATTAAATACCTATTTATTGTAATTTTACATCTCGAAAACCTGTTAACCATGTATTCAAAGGGTAGGGAAATCTACTCTCACCTGGCGCACCCTTAATTTTGCACCAACCTTACTAATAGACGGTAGACGCATTCATTTGTATATTTCTAGAAACGCGATAGCTCCGAGCTTTCCATCGAGCTGTCTGAACGGGATTGAAATATCTGCTATTGATACAGTGCTAAGTGAATGGAATTTCTTGAGCTTACCTAGCCAGACCTAAGTCTATAGAATTACAGTTACTGCACCTGTAGTTCTTGTAGACTTGCAAATGTTTGATATTATTGTTACTAGCCATAACAGGCAAAGGCTTCCCATTCCGCAGATGGCAGTTCGTGCAATTTATAATATGGACCCCAGAGAATCATTACGCAATAAGTTTAAAGAAATAAATATTATGACATTCTCTTGGCAATACATCTGTGAAAATCTGATGTATGTTCACATAAATATTAATTTGTTTAAGAAAAATAGCGACAATCATAATTTTAATACTAGAAATAAAGATAAACTAGCTGTTGCCCCTTGTAGACTCCATAAAGTTAGTAAATCGTTTAAAGGGGTACGCTTTTATAACAAACTCCCAAGTGTTGTAAAAAAATTGACAATTAACAAATTTAAAAACGTAATTAAACAAAATCTTTATAAAAAAGCCTACTATAAAATATCGCATTATTTAGATGATAGAGAAGCTTGGGATTGAAATTGCTGCAACTCGTTCAAAAATTTTAAAATTTAGACGTAATTTATTTTCTTTATTGTTATGTATTCTAAAAGGATCATTAAATAAAACAAGCAGCCTTGTTTCTTGCCTTTCTTTCCTGGCTTAGTCGCGAAGGAACAGACAGTAAAATTGACGTACAAAGTGATCCCTGTGATTTTAATGAATAAAAGATTTAGATTTTGCCTTTGATCGTAATCGTCGCGACATCTCTAGGTCGAAATCGAAATCGTCCAAGTCTGCCGCGTAGCTGCCTAACGCTTGGGCCCATTCAATTCAGTATTAACGGGGGCCCACATTTCTTAATCCTTGATAAATTGGGAATATTGTGTTCATGTAAGGGATTTGGCGTGAAAGGAGGCTTTTCAACTACGGCCACTTATTGTACTGTTAGGATCTAGAACGATTATAATTGAGGTCTTCATATAACCCATTGAAGTACTCAATACCCACTTTCGTATTTACATACAAGCCACATCACACTAATATTAAAAATGCGAGAGTTTGGATGTATGTTTATTTGTTTGTTTGTTTCTCAATCACGTCGTAACGGCTAAATCGTCAGCAGTGAAATTTGGTGTATAGTTAGATTATGAAGTGGATTAAAACATAAGCATAAGCAAATTTTTAGTGACAAACCGGGCGTGGGAAGCCGCGGGCGGCAGCTAGTTTAATATATTCCATTTAATTAGTTTAGTTTATTACATTTGAACTAAAACATAACTTTTGAACGTAACATAAATCGTGGAATTCTTCAAAGTATGCTAATAAAATAAATGATGAATAATTACAGTATGACCTGCGGTTCTCATTGACCGAGTTTAGTTAATCGCAGATTTAACTAAAAGTGCATTCAATTATTGTGACTCCGAGAATGTGGTAATGGACCTTATTAGGCTCACACATGGTAAATGGTTCTGGGTAATAAATGTACTGCAATTTACAGGATACTGTATATATGGGCTTTAAATGGTCATGAGAGTAATTCGCTTGGACAGTTTGTCTCTAAGTACGAGTATCTTATTTATGGAGTGCACTGTTTTGTTCACTCCTGCGATTGTCATTAATTATTCTACCTATGTCGGAAGAGGTTCGGACTAATGTCTTCCGTTTAAATCTAGTTTTGCAGCTCTGGGAAAACCTACACCTACCTAAGGAGTAAGAAAGTAGGTAAGTGGAACACGAAAAGCTAGACTTTGAGACAAATTGCGCGAAGAACTACATTTATTTTATATCTGTACTAATATTATAAAGAACAAAGATTTGTTTGTTTGTATTGAATAGGCTTCGAAACTACTGGACCTATTTAAAAAATTCTTTCACAGTTGGGAAGCTACACTATCCCCGGTTGACATAGGCTACTTTTTACCCAACTGCGCAGAAGGAGGGTAATGTTTTTATTGAAAATATACGCGTGTGAAGCTGCGGATTGGTCAGCTAGTGGTAAATAAAACAGGAAGATTATAATAACGTACATATAAAACATATTTGTTATTTCTAGATTTATTGTGTTCGTTCATGATAGACGATATTTTCGACTGTGGATAATAAAAACGGCATTTTCATGCGACGTAGGCCTCTATGGACTATTTGATTTGTTTTTTGAGTGGCTGCAAATAACTTATCTTCAGAGCGAATTATATTCTTGCCATGCTCACTTTCAAAGGTGCACTGGTATGTTGACGTCATCGGTAATTTAATGCTAATTCTTTTCGAATCCTTGTAGTCGTAAAGCTGATTCTTTGTTTGTTTTTATAAAGATAATGTTCCTGCATTCTTTCTATTGCAGTTTTAAAATACTTTTATAGTTATAGCATCTTTTAAAGTGTTCAAGCCACTTTGTTTTATTTGCTTTTAATCACGGAACTTATCCTGGCTTATTAATAATCGAGCGAAGCGAGATCTCTAAATCAACTTGAACAAATCGGCGTTGTATGTATGTATGTATGTAAGTTTTTTTTGTCCGAGGATAACATTCGAAGCGTTTATCCGATCACCGTGAAATTTGGTATATAGGTAGGTAGTAATGACTGTGACTAAATGAGCTGAGGTTGTTGAGATATTGGAGTTCGAGAGTGGTATAAAAAGAAAATGGGACTCCGGTCAGGTGACACGTCTAACAAAAGGTCTTTGTGAGTACATTTCGACCCTGTTTTTATTTTAAGTTTAAACTTTGTAGTTGTTACGTTATTAGCGATAACAAAAACTGAACTTTGACAACGTTCACAGAGTACACCAGTAACCCCACAGTGCTGAAATTTAGTATGAGTGTAGCTTTAGCTTAGCTTTACCTATGACACAAATTTAAGGAAAAGTTTGAAATCCAGAATAACTGCAGGAATTACCTAATTTAATCTAATCTAACTGCAATTTCTACTACAAAAAAGTAACCAATTAAAATGAACTTCTGTTACCTGTAATCGAATAAAACTGTAGGTCAAGTTATTTGGTTATCATTTCGTGGCACTATTTTGTTAGTCAAACATTACAAATATTTTTTTTTTTTGGTTTTTAAGGGAGACTCGCGAGATCTCAGTTTGGGGCGAACCACTAGTTATCAAGAACGTTATAAAAGTGTACTTACAAGTACACTTCTGTAACGTTCTTAATAACATGTGGTTTATAGCTAGTGGTGCTAGTTATAACTAGTAGTAATAGCTTACTTTGTTAGAGGCCAGTTCTGTAAGTAGTGAAGTAGATTTTTTGTATACATCAGATAAATTGGTATATTTATCAAGTACTCAGAGTCTTGTTTCACGAATTTTTAACCCCAACTCTCACACGCAATTCTAGTTTACCAGTCGTCCGAACATCCGATTTCTCCCGCAGCTGGAATAGGTTCAGGTTTGTAACATGTTAACTGGACATATTAAACTTGAGTAAATATGCGCGTTAGAACGTAAAAGCTATCTCCGTTAATCTCTCGGGGGTAATGAAACCAGCAGCAATCAGTTCTACTGAGCTTTGAGTTAAAACGTTTTCCACTAAGGGAATCTAATTGTAATAATGTTTATGTAGATAATAAATCTCAGCCTTTTCTGACTGGCATTTCCAATTCCTACTCATTTTCTTGAGGATGCCATGTTCATTCTCATGGCGACCTATGCTACGTGTGAGGATGAACAGTTTCTTTTCTTCCTTCATTTATTTCGATCGATACTAAGTACTATAGGTACTCGATACGCGCGTTCGCGAGATACTTGGCGCCAATACACTTCGTCAACAAACATCGCGCCAATTTAAAATACGTGCCTAAATCGCGTGCACTTCGCCATTCTCTTGACTCGCGCGGTATATAGTCAAGTAATTCTATGTAATCAATGTATGGGAAAGACAAACAAATTAATAAAGTTTTGAAACTTGTGTGGCATGACACCTTTTGGTGTAGTGATCAAAACTAATAAACTCCACCCTTCCCCTCGTAGTGAAATGTGTGTAATACACGTGTGTTGCGCGCGAGTCGAGATACTAGATACGGCTTGTTGCAGATTACGCACGAACTTCAGAGCGAGTGCACATATCAAGAGAAATGGAGCGCCAAATTTAGATAATTACTGACTGAATCCGTCCCCAAATGCTCGCGCGTTGGTACGCTCCTTCTGGACGCAACGGTCGCGCGTAATACGCGCGAGAGAATCGCGGCGAATTCGCCCTTTCTGGACAAGCTCTAAGCCTGTGTCGTCGTGTTGACTATATAGCTGGTCAATGGATCTATAAAGTTTTTGCATGACGCTCGCACCAATATCATATCGTGCAACATTCACTCTGTTTGAATATTATTATCGTTTATTTGATAAGTACCGACGTCTGTAACGAGTGCAACGTATTAAATAAACACACGTTTGAAGTAACAAAGGTCTCTGTCTCACGGTCCGAAGTTACTTGAACTTGTCTAGACGTTATCGGGTTATCGTTTACTCAATGAGTTGTCTGACTAATTACGTTATGTTACATGTCTTGAGGTTTCTCGTTTTTGTTACTTTTACTATTACTAAGGTCTTTTATAATGTGCGTCTCTTTTTGCTTTCAATATTTTATTTTCTGAACAAATTTTTAATAGTTTTACGTACATCGTCGATGTTTCCTAGGAGTTTTATCTGCCCCCTATTATGCAACTTTAAATTGATCTAGTGAGTAAGTGACCAACAAACGGTAATGAACTGCCCAAATTTACTTTTCAAAATATTAAATGCTATCTGGAATTGACATAGAAGTTAACAACTAAGTGATTTCTTAGATAGAGAATAGAGGAGACTTGTGATGTTTCCTTTCCCGTCATTACACGTAACGTAAGACGTAAAGCGTCATTGATATCTCTACTGACACCGGAATAGCGAACTGTTTTAGATATGAAATCACACATTTTTATCTGTCATCTGCGGTAAAAGGTCAACGGCCTAGGAGATCTCTAATTGTTTGCCTCATTATGGCAATTTACTTTAAAGACCGCACTTAAATAAACTAAGGCGAGATTGTCAGACAAATTCCATGTCTTAATGCTGGTCTAAAATCTGGAATATTCCATAAGGAGGTCACCATTGCCACTGCTTAACTGGGTTTTGCAAACATGAACTAAGTAAGTTAGTAGCGTTGATTTTGATCTCAAATGATCTAATTAGTTGTAATTGTAGGCGCTAAGTGTAACAGCAATTTGGATTAATCTAAAATTAAACTTCTTTTATCAAATCTGCAGTTACCGTAAATAAGAAAATCTAATTGCATTGGAAACTCATAGAGTTTGTAGTCTTTTGAGCTTGCTTAGTACAATTAAAATATAAATTCAGATCTAGAAGAGAATTACCGTAATTATATCCGTCAATTCAAGTATCAATCTATCAATTCAACGTTTGACGTCATTGAAAGGCGATGCTGCCTCTATCGATCGTAAATGCGACCGCAAGTTGACCAAAGTTAAAATTTATTCCATCTCCATTCTATCAACGGACAACCAGACGCTCTGCGATGCGCCACCGCTATATGGTAGAAATATCTCCCTTTCGCACAAAGCGCTTCTCTTCGACCTTTATTATGCGCACCGCCAGAGAGTGGAACGCCTTGCCAGAGTCTGTGTTTTCTGATAGCTACAACCTGGGTACCTTTAAGTCGCGAGTGAATAGGTTTCTTCTAGGCAAGCGTGTACCATCGTAGACTGCATCGTCGCTTACCATCAGGCGAGATCGTGGTCAAAAGCAAGTCTATAATGTATTAAAAAAAATAATAAAAAAAAAAATTACGAGAATTAGGATAATGCATGCAAACAGAAAACTTTTTGATAAGTATAAAGGCGAAGTAATTATGTATCCTAGTACAAACATGAGGATATCCTTAATGCCATCTAATTTATCTCCTCGTATGAACTCTAAACCAGTTAGAAAGTTGTTTAGTACGTACACAGGACAAGCCCTTCATTTGTTCCAGTCAACAAATATACTTACTCGTTGAGTCGTCGGTACATTTATCATAATCATGGATCTGTTTGTCTTTCTTGTGTCACGCGCGGTCATCTGTTGATGGTACTGAGTGAGTGATTCTTATTAGCTTTCTTTACTTTTTGTTGTTGTCTGCTGGTTTTAGTTGACCAAACCTGCTTTGTGATTCCGTGTATGTATCACACATCTGAGACTTTAACCTAAATACTAGATTTATAATACTTATCTTAAGACACTTAGCGAGAAAGTTGTTTTTTTTTTAATTTGAGATGTTCATTGTTCTGTCGCTGTGATGGCTGAACCGATTCGGAAGAAATTTTGTTTGTGGCTTGGCGTAACATTAAGGCTATTGTTTTGGTTGATCTGAATGAGATCGTTTTCACTGTATTGCCTCTTAGTCATATCAGTCTTGGTACTTGTACTTGTGGTACTTGTCTGTATGGAATTAAATAAAAAGTTATCTATATATCATGCTAACCATGGGCAGTTAGTATACTTACTTAATACTTACTTAGAAATTATTAGTATTTCTTTAGAGGCATTCCACTAAGAGCATAGATTTAATATCGCATATTTTATGAGCTCAAATTGTATTCCACGGAGATCACAGATTTATATTTTGACTTTGTGCTCTTTGTGGAATACTTTATTTATGTATAAGGATTATACGTAAGTTTTTTTTTTATTAAATAAATAAATATTGCTGGACATTTCACACAGCGCTATCTAGCCCCAAACTGAGCAGAGCTTGTATTATGGGAACCAGTTAACTGATGGATACTTATATACTTTTTTTGTAAATACTATACTTATATATAATACATAGAAAAACATCCAGACCCGAAAAAAATGTTTGTAGATCATGCAAACACCTGCGTCTTATTATATTATTTTATCTCTCTTCATTTGTAATTATACTCTGTCCACCGCTGTTCATTACTGCTTCGCTTATTACTTTCCATCCAAAGGTTGCCTGGAAGAAATCGTTTTCATCGATAAGGTTGCCTATTGCACTATTATTAGCATTAACTAGTTTTTTAAGTATTCCTTGTGTACAATAAAGCATTATTATATTCTGTTCTACCCACTGAACTCATTTATTGGTCTTATAGATCCACCTGTCGCAAAACCCGTAATTTAGTCACCTGCTCAAAACATTTAGTGGTCTACTTCCGCCAACAATGGTGGGAGTTGCCTGTCTATTCGCCAATTCACCTTTTACCGTCCCCTTGAGCACTGTACCAATTATAGCACCTACCACTTATGAACGTATTGCGAAATCATGTCTAAATGAAAGTCGCCGAAAGAAATTAACTTTTGTTCTGGTGTTATGTATTGTGTTACGTTTGATGATATGATACTTTTGGCATCTGTGTGATATGATAAATAGTGAATGGACCGACGAGTGGGATTATGAATGGTTCTAGATTTAGAAGTGTTGTGTTCGATACCAATTAGTAAGGAATTGTTTATTTTGCACTGTCATAAACTTCTTTGTCGGCATCATTGTTATGGCATTCATTAGCATCCAGGTATTAACGTTTTGCTTTGATGTGTTTCATCATCATCATCTACAGCCTGACTTCACCCATTGTTGGGTATAGGCCTCCCCAAGTTTGTACCATCCATCACGATCCTGCGCTAGTCTCACCCACTGACGGCCCGTGACCTTTATGATGTCGTCCATCCATCTCGCTGCTGGTCGTCCTACTCTTCTATACCCGCTCCTCGGCCACCATTCAGTCATTGTCCTGCTCCATCTGTCATCACCACGTCTAGCCAAGTATTCCGCCCAAGACCATTTGAGCTCCATAACTCGAATCCCAACGTCATGAACCTTCGTTCGTCTACGGATCTGGACGTTTGGAACTCGATCTAATAGTCTGATGCCCAGCATGGCACGCATCATGGCTCTTTGTGCAACTCTTAACCTGTACACAGCTTCCACGTCTCGGAGCCGTAGGTCAAGTTGGGCAGAACACACTGGTTGAATAAGCGGGTCTTCAGACACTGTGGAATATAGGCGACTGATGTGTTTACTGACTTCAAAATAGTGGAAAGTTTGAATTTAATCCCAGTCATTTTTGGTTCAAGGTTTCAAGGCTTTTCTTGCCTATTGATAGCATAATATTATTCGCATGTTTTGACACTTTGAAAGTCCGCATGAGCTTTGGTAACTAAAGTGAAATATCGTGATATTTATGCGATCGTAATAAGGATAAATGTAATGTTTCGGGACATTTGTCGTTTCAACATTCGCGATCGTAAAACCCCTCGTAAAATCGCACGCCTTTGTAAATTAATATTTGCACAGTAAAAATGCTCACGTAATGCAAGTTGTGTCCTTATGTTAAACTGAGAAACGATAACTTTTCTTGAGTTTATAATCTCCGTCGGTTCTCTTAATTTTACATATTTATAAGCAACTTGATCGTTTTCTTTTGTCCCATGTTAGTGACTGAATTGTGACTATATATTGAAATTTTTTTTAAAAATGATAGAACTTCGTTTGACCACAATCTCACCTTTTTTTTCTTACTACTATATGGCAAACGAGCATGCAATCCACCAGATGTTAAGTGGCTACTGCAGCCCATGGATATCCACATAGAATTCAAAACAAGATATTATGTTGTCTTGATCTCTATGTGGATACGTTGTCTACTATAGGACTTAGCTGTTATGCCTATGTGCCAGTAATTACAGGAACTTAGCATTACCATCTAACCGGAACACAGCAGCACGAGTACTGCTATTTGGCGGCAGATAAAGGTAAAGCGGTGGTGCTCACTTCTTCGAGCCCGTTCACAAAAGCTCTACCACCAGTGGTAAGCGATGATGTGGTCTAAGATGTAGCACGAAGATCTAGAAGAAACCTATTCACTCTTACCTTAAAGAGGCCCGGATCGTATTTATTAGGAAAAACAGACGACAGTAAAGTGTTCCATACCTCAGCTGTACGCATCAAGAACGTAGAACCAAAACGGTGTGTGCGAATGGGTGGTATATCAACTAGATACGGATGGTACTGAGCCGTGCGCCTGCTTGTCCTTTGATGGAAGGGGTATGGCGGGATTAGATCGTGTAGTTGCTGGGAACATTCATTTGGTCGGAAATAAACCATAAAGACGTTGACATTACCACGGTAATGTTATCTATATATAGGGTGTTTGATAGTATATGCACAAACATGAAAAGGGTTATTTTGATGAGCATAATAAATAAATTTGTAAAATGTTTACCATAGAAATGAGAAATTTATTTTGGCATTTAATAACAAACACTTTATTAAACTTATGTTGTGCTATTACATAATGCTGGTTAACTACTGTATTGGTGACGTCTCGAGATATCTCTTGTTGTCCCTTGCTATCACAAAACCCGCAGCCATTTCCGAAAGAGATATCAAATCGGCCTTTATTTTTGGATGTCGATTGCAAGAGTAGGCAGTAAGTTTTATATCGAATTAATCCCTAAAACTTAGTCGATTTTCTTTAAAATTTGACAGTATAACTAGTAGTTTTTTTCGAGAAGTCATTATTTATGTTTTGAGAAACAGTCACTTGAATATCGTCAGTATATTACCAAACATCCTGTATAACATTACCGTGGCATTACCAAGCTCAAGTTTCTAATACAAACAGTCAAGTTCTTATAATCCTTTTACCGTAAACACAACTTTATAGAAATGACTGTAAGGTACTTAATCGCTTTTACTAACTTGGAAGCTGGAAGTTCGTAAATCCGTCCAGGCTTATATCGATCACCTAAAGGGGAGACCGGAGGGGAATCGCCCATACAACACGTACTACCAAGATCATTTCTAATTGGAGCATATTTCTACCTTAATAAGGTATTATTCTAATTTGAATAGTATTTATCTAGGTTCCCAACCATATATTAGATCAAAATACTTACCTAAAATGAAATAGAAGCGTATCGCATTCTGCATGTTTCTACGTCATAAAATACCTGTTTTTAACCTAATTGTTTCGTATTAAAAACAACAACATCTTACGTATCCTAGTCATGGGAACATAGATTATATTGTCTAGTTACAGAATAACAACACAATGAGAAAAATACAACAAGTTTTCAGTCATCATTTTTGGTATTACGGAACACAATCAAAATCTAATCAAATTTAGAATCGTTCATGTGCTATCACTGTCGCTCTGCGTGGCTAAACTTTGTCACTAAACAAGGATAGCGATATTCGGGGCGAAGTTTTTGACGCGGCCGAATTGAAGTTGCGCTCGGGGTTCCCCGGCTTCTTAATTCTCTATGTGGAAATGTGGTACAAGACTTCTAATTCTTCAGTACTTAAACTAACTATCTTACTGCTAACTATCTTACGTCTGTATCTGCTGTGTAGTAAACTATCCTTTTCAATTAACTTTATGTTTCCAACATCCGGCGTTAAATTCAATGGTGTGTACTAGAAAACTATAATGGCTGTTTTTATTCCAATAATAATTAAGAGCTTTCTTGGCTCTATTACAATTTTCTATAACTTGTAGGGTTTTATTTAATACCCTTGATTGGTGAAATAATTGCTCAATGGTCACGTTTGGAAGAAGTTGTTTTGTCAATAGTTATCTATTCTGAAACTTACTATGCGCACCACAAAAGAGTGGGTGTCTTCAAGTCGCGAGTGAATGATCCATCGTAGACTGCATTATCATTTACCATCAGGCGAGATGTACTTATTTAAAAAAATACTATGTTTTGTAAAGCGCTCTGTATCACCCATTCTGGATCGATGGATAGAAAGTTCTTCACACAGCGAACTTAATACTAATTAGCATTTACCTCCAGCTAACCTTTGCTTTGTTTTCATATAGAATGTATTGTAACTATTATATTTACTAAACTATATTTAGTGCGCAACTTGTCAGATTTATCTTTATAAAACCTACGCACTTTGAGTTAAGATCACCCAATAAATAAACTAAGATGTTCCAAGAGATCATCAAAGATGTTCCAAGAGATCATCTAAGATGTTCCAAGAGATCATCTAAAATGTTCCAAGAGATCATTTAAGATGTTCCAAGAGATCATTTAAGATGTTCCAAGAGATCATCTAAGATGTTCCGAGAGATCATCTAAGATGTTCCGAGAGATCATCTAAGATGTTCCAAGAGATCATTTAAGATGTTCCAAGAGTTAGAACTAACTTATCGACGGAAAATTTTAATTGGCCTTAGAATAAGTATATAGCATTTATTGTTGTTTATTTTCTACTCAAATACATTTTCTGTAACCTAGCTGTAAGTTTTACTAAAATTCTAAAGATAAAATATAATAAATCTGCTAGGACGATGCAGGGAGCCGGGATACAGATAATCTAGTCCGGCTCTTAGCGCACCACTAACACCAACACAAGTATTTTTTAATTGTTTAATTGCAAATTACTTAGTTTTATATAGCTTTTCAGTTTTAGTTTTAACTGATTTTACTTATCTTTACTCGATAACTACTGATTTACTGAGTTTGTTGAAGTCTAATCTCATAAACTTTATTCGTTTTCTTTTGAGGTTTTGTGTCATATTGATCCACTTTCTTCCTTAGGCCTCCGCAATAGGCAAGTTTATAGGTTTCTGTATTACCCGGCATCCTTTTTTAGACTTGTTTTTAATTTGTTTGTATTACCCGTGCGCGATAAGTTGGGACCTAAGCGCGGTGACGTCATATTGGCGTGTTTGTACCGCCCGCAAAAAAGCGAACATAACAAGCAGCCGCCCGCGGCTTCGTCTTTGTTTTTTTTAACCTAATTTATTATGTTACTCAGGGAGGACGCTGCTTTTTATCTAATCTTTTTTACACTATTTGAATAAAATAAAAATACAATGTTTAAGTTTATACATTTATTTTATCTATTATTTACATTATCTCATCTTCGTCACTACTTAGTGGACAGGTAAACAAAACTGTTTGTTACGTTTTTCGTTTTCAAAAAACTCTAACACTTTTAGCACGAGGTTTCTTTCTCCGCTATGCAAAGGTTTACTCTTCATAATGATAACAAAAACACTTAACAAGAACTATAACAACAAAAACTACAACAACAAAACAATGACACAAACTATAACAACAAAAACTACAACAACAAAACAATAACACAAACGAAAACTAAAAGAATTCCAGAGCGCGTCGTTACGTGACGTAGGCCAGTACGAGACTAAAAACCCTAGTAAAAAATAGTGATGCGAACGGTACAATACGGGCGCCATCGGGGAAGTGCAGGGGAAGCGGTCGGGGAGTCGCATTCCTAGCAGGTCCCAAGTTATCGCGCACGAGTAATAGTCTTTCTTACACTTTCTTGGCTGCCTATCCATTTCTACTTTTTGCAACTGAGAACCTAGTTTTATGATACATTATCAATTTAAAGAAGTCTCTAAATATCATCATCATCGTCATGAATACTATTCCTATATCCGTCGGTTACCAGCTACGACTCGTATCTCCTTGAAAATGTGTCAAAAGTTTGACACTTTTTCAAGGAGATACGGGTCGTAGCCGGTTACCGACGGATATAGGAACTCGCCATTAATCGGCATGCCAATCTTACCTTAACATTACTGATTGGTATAATATAATGTAACGAAGCTGAGATTCCGATGTTGTAATACTTACCATAAACATATTAAACATCTTTACACGCTAGTAGTACGAGTGCTTTTAAGAAGAGTTGCGATTGCAACACACACGAGTATTTGGCACCATTAAGTATCTACCTATCACGAATTCAAAGCTCCGTTTACGGATTGGAATGGCATTTTACATGGCAAGGACTAGGTTTTTCAAGCAAGTTGCTTACCAGTTTTAGATGTCTGACTAAATAGTAGGTCCATACAAGAAAAACTCATATTAATTTGTTTAACATAGTTATAAATGGAAACTTGCTCGGATTGTGATTACATCCGTATATCCGTTCTCTGAACTATTAGTATAAACTTGCCTGCCTTGCCCTGTTATTTCGGGTTCAATGAGTTTTCTTGGCACAATTATTCAACAGTAAACGCGCTGTTTCCGAGTTACCTACTTTTATTATCTACACTCTAGAAGCTCAAGATACAAGCTCCATGCTTAGTTCGGTACTCGATATCAACATCTTAAAAAAATCGTACCTTAATCATGACACTTATTGTGTAGTAAATGTAATGTATCCGCTAAAGTACACCGCACTCCGTAATTTTTAAAAATTTCGCTCCATCCAAAGGTTGCCTGGAAGAGATCGCTTTTAGCGATAAGGCCGCCCATTGTATTGCCTTATTTATTTTAACCCAGTACTTATTTTTTTTTATTATTTCTGTTTGTGTGGTAATTCAATAAAGAGTTATCTATCTATCTATCTTATTAGACTATTCTATTCCTTTTAAGTGTAACAATTATAATAAGATAAATATAGAATGTATGACATGTAAAAAAATTACCAATAAATGCTTATAACTTATGAAACCTGGCATCAATGATGTATTTTTTTTGCAATAAACGTTTTTATCTTTACCTACCTCTCAATATATAATTTTCGCAGTTAAGTTCCTGTTTCTGTTCTAACTTCTTAAAAAGTAAGGTTGGAAGAGCTAGTGGTCAACACTCTTGTCAGGGTTTATGGACTCTGATATGGATTGACCCATATCAGAGTCCATAACTGTCACCCAGCTCCTTATGGCCAGACGATCTACAAGGAAAAACCAGTAAACAAAAAAACAATTGAATGAATCGTTGACCAAATACTAATAGAAATAAATCTTGTCCTCAGGAAGAGCTGGATCTGACGGCGGTGAACAAAGCCGCCATGATGGCGCTCCCGGCCGCGAAGAAGTGGCAGATCTACTGCAGCAGACGACCGCCACCAGGACAAGTGATGCCGCTGGCCACGGCGCCACAGGTGGAGGAATACATCAAGGCGTTAAATGAAATCGCTGACGTGAGTACAATAATGGAGTCTTATACTGTAGACTTGGTTGCAAACTTCTATTAGAACCATTGAGTTGCCGGGAGCTGTCGCAGATCTCATATTAATTACGCCTACATTTAATCATCGGTTAAAATTTGGTAAAACTATCAGCACCTCTAACATAAAGACTGCAGATAGGTTTGGTAGAAAAGGATTAATTCAATTCATTTATTCAACAGATGTCAAAGACCCATTATATGGTTCCTTAAAACTTTTTTTTAATTTGATGATAGTCAAGCGCTTGACCACTACCTCGCCTGATGGTAAGTGAAGGTGTGATCGAAGACGGAGCACGCTTGCCTAGAAAGAACCTATTCAATCTGGACTTATAAACTCCGAGATTATACTGGTGTATATTACATTTAAATATCAAGTCATCTAAAATTATGTCGGTGCAACAGAATGAACACCGTAAGAAACAAAAGGCATTAATCTAAATAGCTGAACATTTTTAAAAAGTCCCAGAGTCCTCTACATCCCGTGGTCCGTTTCTACTCAGATAACACAGTAACGATAGCATTATTCACAAGGCTTAGATCCACACAAACCTTCTGCAACTCCTAATTGCCTATTTTTGTAACAGTATTCTTTTTCCAGGCTTTCGCTTCTTCTGAAGGCGTACCACCTGCCGAAGCGTGCGCTCTAGTCGACGGCCTAAAAACGGCCCTACGCACGCGAGCGCATAGCTTCGTGATCCGTTTCATTAAGCAAGGAGGTCTGGGTGCCTTGCTGGATGCCCTGCAGCGTGCACCTAGGGACGATGCTCTCACCAGGCATAACCTTATAGCTGGTATTAAGGCGCTGATGAACAACTCTGTAAGTAATGAAACACTCTTTAAATTCTCAGTAGTGAATTTTAATATCAACGCTCTGTGATAGAGTGCGTATCTTCGTGATACGAAGATTGTTTCTAGAAAGATTTATATCAGACAAAAGCAGACAATCCTTTCCAATATAGAGAGCTCAAAGAAAAAGGCAATAAATCAGCTGCTGGTTCCCTTCTGAAGAGTTAAAGCCGATTATTTCGCCAGGAAATCTGAAAGCAACGTAGATATTGTGAATATGTAGTTTGTAAGGTAATGTTTAATTAGTAGTGGTTGTTGTGGTATAGTTTGATAACTGAAGAACTTTATTATTATCACCGTGTTTTCAGCCAAGTTATTCTAAAACCAGTAGTAAACTCTTCTATTGTGCATTTCCAGACTGGTCGAGCACACGTGTTAGCGCACCCGACCAGCATCGATCTAATCGCACAGTCGTTAGATACTGAAAATGTGAAGACTAAAGTAGCCGCTTTGGAGATTTTGGGGGCGGTCTGTTTGGTGCCTGGAGGTCATAAGAAGGTGGGTTACGCTTTTAGTTCGTAGACTAGAAATTGTAGATTGGTTTAAGTATTTTTGTAAATTATTTTGCTGTTTAATCGCTTTGTCTATAATAACATGTTTTGAATTTTGTTCATAGTTGTTCGTAAATTTCCCGATAGACCAGGTCGAAAAAAGTCAGGATATAATAATAAATTTCTGCCAAATTCAATTAGCTAAAAATTAAAAAAAATGTAGGAGAAATCCTCATTCCAATAATTGTTTCTAATGTAGACTTTACTTCCAAGGTGTTAGAAGCGATGGTTCACTACCAAAAATATGCGGGCGAACGCGCCCGTTTCCAAGGCATAGTCAACGAGCTGGACCGAAGCACCGGCGCCTACCGCGACGACCTCGGTCTCAAGACTGCTATTATGTCTTTCATCAATGCAGTGCTGAACTACGGACCGGGAGAGGATAGTTTAGAATTCAGATTGCATCTGAGATACGAGCTTCTTATGATGGGAATACAACCAGGTACCTACTGCTACTTTAGTTTTACAAAGTTTATTGATATGAACCAAAAAGAGAATAGGCCCAATTGTACACCCTTGCAGAATGCCATCACATAGTTAACAAGTTACTCATAGACAAAATATGTAAAAAATTAAATGCTCGGCGTTTTGTAATTATTTCTTTGGCCATAAGTTAAGGATTTAGTTCGATTCTAACTTACGAACTGCCTTGTAAAATTATGATAGCAATCCACATCTGAGACTGTATCGATTGCTTCTGTAATGTCAAAAGGGTCCTCTAATTTTACAGCAACAACCTTGTCAAAAGTGAGTTCTTATGAGCAACTCTATTAACGGAGTTTACGAAAGCTTCCGATTTATAAAACCTAGTTACTTAATTATGTTTGTAATTTATCAGTTATCGAAAAACTCCGAAAATACGAGAACGAAACCCTTGACCGCCATATTGAGTTCTTCGAGATGGTTCGCGTGGAAGACGAGAGGGAACTGGCGAGACGATTCGACAAGGAACATGTGGATACTAAGAGTGCTGCGTCTATGTTCGAGCTGTTGAGACGGAAGCTTAGTCACACCGCGGCTTACCCGCATCTGCTGTCTCTGCTGGAACATCTGCTTCTGTTACCATGTAAGTGTTATCATCTAGTGCTTTATTACTATGATATCACCATACCTATTTCAGCCCGTATAGTTGCGGCATTGTTTCAGCCTTGACGTTTGACGATCATTTTAATAGCGACACGATAAGTTTCAAACAACTGCTTACCATATCTATTTCTGCCGCCAAGCAGCATTGCTGTGTTTCGGTAAGAAGGGTATGGTTTCCGATGAAATTACAGGCACATGAGGCTTTACACCTGTATGCCTCAAGTTGATGGACATCAGGGCAGTGCATCGTAAGGCACGTTTCTAAGGTGCGTCACCTATGAGACAATAGTTTATTGTAGGCGATAGTTACCACTTAACATCAGATGGGCCGCATGCCTGTTCCATCTCCAAATAGAATAAAAAAATTAAAAAAAAAACAAGTTTTTTCGTACAAATAGTGTTCATAACCATCATAGTATCAAAAGTTACATAAAAATCATGATTATTATCATATCAGCCACAAGACGTCCTCTGCTGCACATAGGCCTCCTCTATAGATTTCCAGAGTAACCGATCTTGTGAAACCTTAGCCCAACGGCTCCTAACAAACTTTATCAGGCCATCTTTCCATTTAATGGAGGACCCGCTTTCCGGTGTGCGGTCTTCACTCAATAAACTTTTTGCACCAAAACGGCCGCCAGTTCTGCGAGCTATCCTTTTCATCAAAATATACCGAATTATCTGACATGCCTCTGGCTTCGCACGCATGGTTTGTCAATAAAAACATTACTCTCATGTTACTCAGGGGTAATAGTAGCGTTCTAATAGTGAAAAAATTTTTGAAATCGGACCAGTAGTTTTTGAGTTTATTCGTTACAAACATACACACACACAAAAATACAAATCTTTCCTCTTTATAATATTATTAGTATAGATTACCAACTGCAGCCCCTATACTCCTTGCAACGCGGAGCCGTTTGTAACGTCGACGACCCAGTAGTATCTAAAATATATATAACGGCAAATGTTCTGAAGAGCTGTTCAATTTAATCCCTGCTTCCCACTTCTACCGCCAAACCCCCCGCAACCGGCACCGAGCTCACCCACACATTGTAGATGCGTGGAAGTCTCACACGGTGCGTTTCACCCGCTCGTTTCTTCCACGCACCTGCAAAATGTCGATTGACCTTCTCTCGGAGGTTTTCCCGGTGGGCTTCAACATCAACGACTTCAAGAGAGGTGTAAACAGGGTATGTGTAACAACGCGACTGCAGTACCACGAGTGTTGCAGGCGTTTATAGGCGGCGGTGACCACTTAACACCAGGAGGCCTGTCAGCTTGTGTGTTTACAAGTTTAATTAAAATAAAACTTCTTTTTCCAGTGGAATACAATCCTCAATCCCAGCACTGGTTACTGCTAGACCGCGTGGTGCAACAAGTAGTGTTGCAGCAACCAGCGGCCGGCAGTCGCGCTAACAGCGAACAGGGCAGCGAAAGAGGATCTACTAGTGACACTACTAAGGTTGGTTTCTTTATATTACGTGTTTTGTTATGTGCGACATTAAATGAAAACACGGGTAGGGCTAATGACTAGTATTGATGTAAAACAGGTTTTTTTTTTCAAATTAATTAACATAGAACATTTTAAATTTTCAAATAACCTTTATATCAAGTCCTTAAATATCAATGAAACAGCCTGTATAAAATAGGTAAACAAATCATATTCATTCATCATGTAAGTAGGTACCTATTAAACTGACTAAGCGGCCGATTTACGTTAAAAATTGTTTATTGGAAATGTATCGAATACTGGATAATTATTCAAGCTACTGGTATTAAAACCACCTCTAAAATCAGATAACCAGTCACACAATTCCTGATGTGTGTTTTAAATTAATGTCGTATCGTATGTACATAATAAAACAGGTTATATATAGATAGATACAGTTCACGACTATATTAATCCCCATGATGGACATGATCTCTTTCTCAGTACACAGACCCGTGAATATATCCCACAAGGGGTCACAGAGACAAGTCCAAACATTACGTTTGATACATGCCCACTTTTTGCATGGCATGCCTATATACATTAATCTTAAAATGTACGTTTATCAGATCTACGATCCAGATGTTTCACCGCTAGAGATCAACGTGGGCGAGATAGTTCATCTTCTTGCTAAAGAAGAAGAGCTAGTCGCTGCTAGAAGTAAAGCCGAGAATCTTGAACGAGAGAACTGCGATCTTGCCACTGAACTGGCTAAGAAGGTACGAAAATTTCAAATCATTAGGTTGCCTTACCAACAGTTCGAGAATCAGAGATATATACACCTACCTGGCTTTATGGTTTTGGAAAGGCTAAATGAATTTCGCCATCATAACTGCCATTATTTTTACACATTCATGGGAAAATTTAAGAATCGGATCGGATCAGATTTGCTTCAGAAAAATAAAGAATCTAAGCTTTTTTATCTGAGATTAATTTGCTAAAGGGACTGGTTACATTTATATTTATTGTTTTATGTACCTAATACAAAGGCTGCTATTCAAAAATACCAGCTTTAAATAATATTGTTATCGTTATATAATTTAATAGTAGATTCTTAAACGAGGGGTTAAAGCAGTGTCTTGCGTCACGCGCGCTATATTGAATCCCGAACGTAACGAAGGAAGTGAAGAGTGGATTGAACACACGAGAGAAGTGTGGAAAGTAGAGTATTCTCTTAAGAGGATAAAGATGTCTCCATCTTGGGCGTGCTTATATCTCTCTCTGCACTCAGGGTTCTAGTAGCTCCCTCGCTCCGCTCGTGAGTTAACTCTTAGAATCCTTCGTTACGTTCGGGATTCAATATAGCGCGCGTGACGCAAAACACTGCTTTATCCCTTCGTTTAATAATTTACTATTGCTATATTTTCACACGGGATATTTTTCATGATTTGGTGAATTTTTGATTGTCGATAAAGAAAGAGGGTAGATCAATTTAACTACCCATAACTATCCACTTTTAATTTTCAATTTACTCCTTCAGTTTACCCGTGATTATGGCGCCGAAATATCGGGACACTCAATAACTCACAAAAATAAATACCTCTTTTTTTAGAGATATTTATGATAGGATATATCTCATATTCAATCCATTGATATTCCAAAAACACCAAATACATCGCTTTGGTAAATCATTACATTAGGTAAAGGTCCATACCTCAGCAGATCAACTCTTAAACGCCAGCTCAAAGGCCATATCTTATCATAGGTTTAGGTTAACCTCATAAGGTTACGGCAGTTATTGCCTAAACATTGGGCTTGCAACGACATAAGACAGAGTCACTATTGGAGACAGAGACACTGTTACTCATGACTTATTTTAACTCTTTATCTATATCCGAAAAGCTTTTCTTTCTCATATTCTATTTGTTGAAATTAAAACGTGTTTTAATAATGTCAAAACTGACAATACACGTTTGTTTCAGTAGTAATAAAATTCTTTACGAATGGGCGCGCCCGGTGAAATGCTACCACCATATCTATTTCTGCCGCTAAGCAGCAATGCTGTGTTTCGTTTTCATGGGTATGGTTTCCGGTAAATTTACACCTATGTACATGAGGCTTTATAACTGTATGCCTCAAGTTGCTGGACGCAGGCTAATCTACGAGGCAATGCTTTGTTATAGGCTGGTTACTATTTAACATCAGGTGGGCCAATACTAGTGCTGCCTCAAAATTAAAAAAAAAATGTTGTTGATTTGTTATAGCCTCGAAGAGTCAGAATGAAAATGACATGGATATAAATAAAAAAAAAAAAATATATTTCTACAAAAGTTTTCGTTGCAAGCCCAATCACTCATTATAGGTTAAGGTAAAGCTTCACCATCGTAATATCAATTGCATGAACTAACACTAACAGGAGAAACAAGTGGACCAGCAGAGTCAAGAGAGGGAAGAACTAGAAAACGTCGTCGCGAGAATGAAAGAGCGACTCGAGAAGGAAACTGCTGCTCATATGGAGTCTACTGAGAGATTCCGGGCGGCTGCTTGCAGGGCAACACAGCTAGAGCACCAGGTGACTATCATTTAAGAGACCTAGGTATGAGGTACTGAACTTCAGTACGGGGTAATGAACTTAAGTACAAAGTATAATACTTAAGCTTTGTACTTAAGTATGAGGTAAAGTTATGGGGAATAGAAGAATGATTTGTCATTCATGAAGGAGCGACTCGAGAAGGAAATCGCTGCTCATATATCAGTAGACTCCAGTCTACTGATATTTTCCGGGCGGCTGCACTCAGTGCCCCATAGTTAGAACATCAGGTAATAAACTTAAGTACAAAGTGAAGAACTTATTAAGTATGGAGAAAAGTCACGAGTAATAGAAGAAACTACATCATATATGGAGACTTTATATGACTACTACTGAAAGATTCTAAACAGCAGCGTGGAGGTCCACCTCATTTAGAATACCAGGTGAATAATATGTGAATAACCAGGTGAATAATACGCCGACCTCGCCGGCGAGGTCGACGAGTCTCTTCAGTCGCTGCCTATACGAGGTACAAGCACGTACCAGGGCATTTTTCTCCTATCCCCATCCTGGTAACAGCCCAAGCCGAGGTTCGTACCTAAGTGGTGCCCTTGCGCTAGTTGCCTCATCAAAAACTTACAGGGCTGAGCGCCTTCTGCGCTCGCCAAAAGTTCGGTTAAGCTGTAACGGCCTCAGCGGCCAACAGTGAGATTTCGAAAAAAAAACCTAACTCAATATCTTGCTCGAAACGCGACCCCTCTCCCGTTCCCCTGCCTCACTCCCGCTAGTTGCGTTGGCATACTTGTTAGCGATGCACGCGTGCGCGTCATTTCAGTTCACTTCCGAGTTTTTTTCTTTTGCTGTGTTTTGTTAAGTTTTGGTTGTTAAAGTTTTTTGTTTTTGTTACGTTTGCACTTTTTTATTATTTATAACGAGTCGGGGAGCGAATTTAAGGACGACGATGACAGTGATACCATGTCTGGGGTAGAACCTATGAACCAAAGTGATGATTCTTTTTAATTTAATAATCAATTTCAATATTTAAAGATTATGTTTTTAAATGTTTTTCATTATTTTTAGATTATATTTTTTCAATCAAAGTCCTATTTTTTTGCTGACCGTACTTAACATAACTGTAGTTCGAGCTATAGTGTGATCATTAGTGCTGTGCACTCCCTGAGGTATGCGCGCGGCGAGACGGGGGGGAGAATCGACTGCTGCGCTCTGTCAGTTCGCCGTCAACGCTCGTGGCGGCAGGTAGTGTTATTTGTATCGGACTGTCTATGTCAGACACACATGAGATAAATATTCAAAGATGGGTCGTGCGATAATGTTATCGATTCATTCATAATAAATTTGCAAGACTCTGATTCAAGTTCCGGTGGCGAAGTGGAAGATGAAGATGATGACGAAATGGAAGATGAAGTTGAAGAATATTTTTTTTTTATTTTTAATTTTTTTTCAGAATCTATGTCAGAATAACTTTCGTTAGAATATATAATTGTTTGTAAATATAAAAAAATGTTCAATAAAACAAGTCCTTTGAATTATAAGTTTAGTTCTTATTTATCACCTGCATATTTTTAATAAAATATGAGTATATTTAAGTTACATTTTAATCAACTAAGTAAGTATAATATATTACAGATAGATAGCCTCCGACCATCGTCCCGCCACAAGTCTTGCCTTAGAAATGCAAACTGATATCGTAAGATATGTCCGACATGTATTGATCTCATGTGAACTCATGCAGTTTTTTCTTTGCCTCCCACCTCGCCGCGCATACCTCAGGGAGTGCACAGCACTAATGGTCACACTATAGGTACCGAGTTAAGTTAACGGAGTTATAATTAAGTACTGAGTAAAACAGCAGGAACAGTTCAAAAAGAACCTTATGGAGTCAACTGGACTGTTTTGAGCGACTGCTTGCACTAGTCAGAAGACCAGGTAACTACATATTTACTGGACATATGTACACGCGTCGATGCCAGCGCGGAGGTTTCACGACATAGAAATTGCGGACAATTGATAATTTAGATAAGAAACTGGATGAGGAGGTTGAAAAAAAGAGGCATACCAGCTGTCAGTGATTCCTAGTTTGGACAATGGTCAAATCTAAAATATTTTCGAATTGTGTTTTGCCACTTCTATAGCGTTTAGTGTAGCCTTGTTGAGGTCATCCCTTGTGCAGATGGTAGGACACGGGACAAAAGAGCATGTCGTGGGTCTAATTATCAGAATTCGGCAAGTGGGCTAATTTTACAGGAGCAACTTTGATTATTGAGTTATTCTTACTTTAGGTATAAAATGAGGGTACTTTGAATATCTTAAGTAAGAGTGACTCAATAAAAATCTCTCAAACTTTGAGAGAAAATCAGTTTTTTGTTGCTCCTATAAAATTTGGCCGTATGGATTTACAAATTCTGATATTTTGGCCGACGATGTGGGACATGGACTGATGGGAGTTGCGCTGACCCATTCGGTTTGGGAGGATTCCGAGCTAAGGCGATGAAACGGGATATGTCGTGACGTGTTATCGAATTTTATAGGAGCGGTTCGCGATGAAAAACACTGCTCGTATAATCAACTATATAAACTGGAGTCTAGAAAATAAAGATTATAATCTCATGTTCGCTTTTTTAATCCCATTTTTGGTGTACCCATAACTCAAAAGGAGATTAATGCTGATTAAAACTAAGGGGTATTTGCGAGGTTTGCGGTTATCAGGTAGCTTCAGCCTAATGCCATCTCATTGTTGAAGGTAAATGCATGAAACTATCAAAATACTGATCTCACCACTGTTTAAATCGCACTATTTGTTACAACTAGAAAATCAAAAAAGTTTAAACGATTTTGGTAAGTATTTATAGAACAGAAATCCACAGTAAACATTGCGTGTCGAATCGAATTTGGACGCTAAACATGTTTAATTTGAAACGTATTTGTATGAATTGACAACTCCTTATTTAGCCATTAAATGCGTTTAAGCATCGTCGCCCTAAGTAAAAATTATTTTTAATTACGCTTGATTAGATTTTAATTTAACTGGGTATCAATGATTTCAGCTAAACCAAGAAAGATCTGAAAGAGCGAGATTCGAAAAACTAGTCAGTGAAGGAAGCATACCCGACGACGCCAAGGTAATTTATAATTTCTGTTTTGTAGAGTGCGCAGCGTACGCCCCCCCCCCCCCCCCCCCGCCCCCCAGATGGAAAGACGACCTGGTAATGGTTGCTGGAAGCCGTTGGGTGCAGGCCGCATAAGATAGGTCGCTCTGGGCTGGGAATCGATGCAGTAGATGTCCTAGGACTGATGTATTCATGATGATTTGTCAGAAAATATGTAAACTTTCTTTTTTATGACACAGTTAAACTGATATCATATAGGATTCACTTTTTTTACATCTTGTTTCCATATAAACGTTGTTATTTAGTAAATAAGTAAACAAACAGGGACCACAACTAAGTTGAACCCGTTGAACACCCGTTCATCTGGTGTTAAACTTTTTTTGTGTAAGGCCCACAATGTTTACTACGGTGAACGAAAAGTGGTTATGTGTTTAGGGATTTATCGTACAAAAATATAACATAATTTATTTATGTTAAAACAAAAGAAAAAATATATAATTATTTACAATCAAATACAGAAGAAACAGTTGAATCATCTAAAGACCATTGCAAACGATCTATAGATAGCTCAACTGCTCCAGATCACAACCAGCTGGAAGTGTCCTCAAGGCACTGGCTGCCTTGCCCTGCTGAATTGCAATGCTTATGCATTGTCCCAGATAAGCGCCAGCTCTCGGATCACACGTCGCTTCAACCAGATGCCCAGAAAGAATTTTGATATTGTGATGCGCCCCGGTACCCCAAAGACTCAGGGTCTCGACGCCAAATGGCTCAAATAAGTAAGCTCTGTTGAGACTTTGACAGTTGACCATATTTGCGCCGCTTGAGATCTTCGGCTGAATTTGCCGCCGCACCGACCTCAACTGCCAGACAGATGAGATGACGTTAGGGTATCGACGCACGTGGCGTCCCACACCAATCGGTATCAGGCCGTTCGGTTCGAGAACGGCTGGAACGTTGACGCTGCAAAACGCCCGGCGTATGATATCATTAAGTGTGACGGGAAATCCTACCGGCGGCTCTGGAACACGATAATCCATGGTGACCAAGCAGTTCGACTACCGAACCGCACTGGCACTGATGAGAGGCGCAGCACCGAAAAATTAGTTGCAATCTGGAAAGTTATAGGATCCATTAAAGTACCAGTGTTGTAAGAAGGAAGAGCTTGCAGCCAAAGTCCTGACTCCCATTTAGAAACAGCAAGGAGACGCGCACGATCTGCGGAGCTTGAACACGTTTGTAACAGACAATTCCGCGTTAACTCGTACAGAGGCCCATCCCATTGCCGTTAAGACGAAAGACAATTGGGGGGATTAGTATTTGGGCAAGCACATAACCAAGTCATTCTAATCTCGTCGAGAAAAGATATTGTGAAAGTATTGCCAGATAAAACCGAATCAGGAGTTTGTGTGTTGTACTAAAGCACTTGTGCTATAGACGGAGGACAAGAGCGCACTCTTGAAATTTTGCGTATACCTAAGCCTCCCAATCTGATAGACAGGGAGGCCTGCAACCATGCCCTGCCATCCAAGTCGATATTCAAAACCGACGATAGAGTAGACTTTAATATGTTATCCAAGTCTTCCACCAGCTCGCAGTATTTCCACAGTTGACAGCATCTTAAAGTAAAAAAAAACATGTTAACAATCCTATCTAATTCTATACTTTTGATAAAACTATGATGAAGACACAATGTTAAAATCCGACTTTGATGGAGTGAACCATTTCTAAATTTTATAGAATTTACATACTGTAATATAAAATTTAACTTCTTCAATTCCAGGTCAGCAACCTCAAAAGCGCCGTCATAGAAACCTGCAGCGTACCTCCGCCGCCGCCTCCGCCCCTCTGCCCACTGCCACCGGCCGCCCCCCTTCCCCCACCGCCCCCCGCGCCGTCTGCTCCCCTGCCCCCGCAAGCACACACCGCGCCTAAACCTAAGAAGAACGTACCGACCCCCGGAAATCCCCTGAAGAGTTTCAACTGGAGTAAACTGCCTGATGCGAAATTACACGGGACAATTTGGCAGGAGCTGGATGATACGAAGCTTTATAATGCGATTGATTTGCATTCTATTGATAAGATGTTCTGCGCTTATCAGAAGAATGGAGTACAGGTAGGTTATTGATAGAGCGAAGCGAGTTCTCCAAATCAACTTGGGCAAATCGTCGTTGTATGTATGTTTGTTTGTTCGAGGATAACTTAGAGATTAAAGCGTTGATCCGATTATCGTTAAATTTGAAATATAGGTAATGTTGGCATAATCATGCAGTGAATAAAAGTGGTTGTTGAGGTATTGGGGTTCAAGAGGGGTAAAAAACATCAAAATGAGACTATTAGGTCAAATGGGACGTCGAATGAAAGGTCTCCATTAGTACATTTCAACCCCGTTTTTATTTTTAGTTTAATCTTTGTAGTTCTTGAGTTATTAGCCATAATAAAAACAGAAATTTGGCGAAATTCCCAGGGTACACCAGTGACCCCACAGTGCTGTAATTTGGTATGCGTGTAGCTTTAGTGACACAAATATAGGGAAAAGTCTGATATACTGAAATCTGAAAAATAATTGTGTGACGGTGAACTGGATTTAAACATAGAGTACTTTTAAAAAAACAAACAAACAACGCGTGCAAAGCCGCTGGCGGAAGCTAGTGTTGTCTATAAAATGATAATCTGTTATTGGTGTTAACATTAGCTTTAAGAGTTTGTTTACATCTGTAATGAATGAAATAAAATAAAAAGGGAAATAAATAATGATTATTTCCCTTCCAGAACGAGGGTTCAGTGGAAGACCTGCGCCAACTAGGCTCTAAGCCCCGTACAAAGGTACTGTCCGTGATCGACGGTCGCCGCGCTCAGAACTGCACCATCCTACTGTCCAAACTCAAGATGTCTGATGAAGAGATCTGCCGGTATGTATTCCCTCCCAGAACGAGTTTTTTTTAACTGGATGGATCTTCGTTTGATATCTCACCTGATGGTAAGCGATAATAGAATGACTGGTAGATAATGCTATTAGGATTAAGTCCTCCTAGCACTATTCTGTTTTGTGTGAAAGTATTAAATAAAATAAATAATGTGGTCTAAAAAGAAGCACGAAGATCTAGAAGACATCTATTTACTCTTACCTTAAAGAGGCCCGGGTTGTATTCTTTAAGACTTTTAAACAGACGATGGTAGTGTTCCATACCTTAGCATGCATCAAGAACGTAGAACCAAAATGGTGTTTGCGAATGGGTGGTATATCCACTAGGTATGGATGGTACTGAGCCGTGGGTCTACTTGTCCTGTGATGGAAGGGAGTGATGAGTGTTTGATTCATCATATAACCAAAGGACGTTAACTGCTGCACAAAGGCCTCCCCCATATATTTCCAGAGCGACCGATCTTGTGCGGCCTGCGCCCAACAGCTCCCAGCGACCATTAGCGAGTTCCAGTCTTTACTCATACTAATGATCAAACTATGACTTAACTAATAATAAACAAGACCGCTCATGTGCGTGTAGGATGTGAGGTGCGCGCGCCGAGGGTTCCGAACCTAGATAGGTTTATTTAAATTAATTTAGCAGCGCCATCTAGTTATGTGACTTTGAATTAGAATACTTGCAATAGAGGAAGGTCAGTATTGTTTATAACTGTTTCAAATTTCAAGCTGATAGGTTCGGTAGTTGCTGAGATAACCAGCGCGTCCGTTTTAATCATTTTGGCCCGGAACCCTAAAAACGTAATTTTACTTTCTCAGTGCCATACTCCGAATGGACAGTGGAGAACAGCTGCCGATAGACATGGTGGAACAGCTGCTAAAGTTCACGCCGAGCGCTGAGGAGGCAGCCTTGTTGGAAGAGCATCAGGACGAGCTGGACAGCATGGCCAGGGCCGACCGGTTCCTCTACGAGATTTCCAAGTGAGTTATCAAAACTGTCTAGATATCGCGCCGCGTTTCCCAAAATCTAAACTTTAATAATGCATTTTCGCGCAACCTACAAAAAACTAACCGGGGATTATCTGCACCCACGTAATTCTTCAGAATTTTTTTTATATTTATTAATTTATACTAATTGGAAATAGAGGAACCAAATGACCACCTTATGTTAAGTGGTAATAATCGATAACAAACGATTGCTTATAGGACACGCACCTTAGGAACGTGCCCTACGATGCACTGCCTTGCGTCCATCAACTCGGCATTCTCCATAATTCTATGGATCATGTTATCCAAAAATAAACACATTTTTTTAATTACTATCACATTTAATTTTTATGCATCACGAGTAAAGGGTGTCTCAGAATGTTTTTCGTTTATAGATATTAAATAAAAAACAAAATATCAATTAAATCTCGTTTTATTTAATGTTAATTTAAAGAGCAATTCTTGTTAATTTAAAGTTTATTTATGAAAAACAACCGTTTGCAAATTTGTTCAAATTAAGAGAAGCTGCGCGCAATCTCAATGACTGTAGTGGGTCGTCCATAACAGACTTTCGAACGCGATCGACGTTCATGCTCGTTCTTGATGTCCTTTTACGCCCAGACGATTTGTCCGGCATTGTATTCCCAGTCTCTTCAATCTTGCACACCCAATGCTTAATTAAATTGGCACTAGGCACATGTTTTAAGCTTTTTAAATTAAAATGTGTCCTGTAGAGACGACGAACAACAGTGTAGGAATCGTTGTTTTTATAAAACGCTCTCTCGCAAAACGCGCGCTGTAATCCCGTGAAACGATTCATGGCTACTAAACTTAACAAGCCGGCCAAGCGGACGAGTTCACTCCCCTCCCCTTGCTACCTCCGGTTGGCGCGTATTGGTCAATTCAAAAACGAAAATCATTCTGAGGCACCATTTACTATGAAATAAACCATATAAAACTTATATTTCAGGATTCCTCATTACCATCAACGCGTCCGCACTCTCCTCTTCAGGAAAAAGTTCTCAGCGGCCTCGGCCGAGGCCACCGCGCGCGCCTCCGTCGTTCTGCGCGCCGCGCGTGACATGACCCGCTCCCGGCGACTCAGGACATTGCTGGAGATAGTACTAGCCCTCGGCAACTATATGAACAGGTAACCCCATTACCAGCAACGCGTTCGCACACTCCTCTTCAGAAATAAGTTCTCAGCGGCCTCGGCTGAGGCCACCGCGCGCGCCTCTGTCGTGCTGCGCGCCGCGCGGGACATGACCCGCTCCCGGCGACTCAGGACATTGCTGCAGATAGTACTAGCCCTCGGCAACTATATGAACAGGTAACCCCATTGCCAGCAACGCGTCCGTACTCTCATCTTCAGGAAGAAGTTCTCAGCGGACTCGGCCGAGGCCACCGCGCACGCTTCCGTCGTGCTGCGCGCCGCGCGGGACATGAACCGCTCCCGGCGACTCAGGACATTGCTGGAGATAGTACTAGCCCTCGGCAACTATATGAACAGGTAACCCCATTGCCAGCAACGCGTCCGCACTCTCCTCTTCAGGAAGAAGTTCTCAGCGGCCTCGGCGGAGGCCACCGCGCGCGCCTCCGTCGTGCTGCGCGCCGCGCGGGACATAACCCGCTCCCGGCGACTCAGGACATTGCTGGAGATAGTACTAGCCCTCGGCAACTATATGAACAGGTAACCCCATTGCTAGTAATGCGCTCGCACTCTCATACAATTGGCGGTCTTATCCCTAAATAGTGATGTCTATATTACCAGTGGCTTATTGGTATACCTATGACATACATAAAACTACTCACGCGTCACCCTGATGATGGTTCTACTTGCCTTGTTTAGTGTCAATTTTGATCAAGTTCCCCTAATTTTTTTGCAATGGTACGAGTAAAATCAACGAAGTTGGCGTATATTCGACCAGTTGTATGCAGGTGACCTGCACCTGCAGGATTAGTTGCTCTGGAAATCTGTGGAGAGGCCTAGGCCAAGTAGTGGACGTCCTATGGCTGGTATGATTATGATCAGCCCTACTTTGGCCTCGATTATTTTTCCAACCCTTTGTTCTACTTATATTGAAGCTAACGTAAGTTTATCTTTTTAGAGGTGCTCGTGGTAACGCGTCAGGGTTCCGTCTATCATCACTTAACAAGCTGGCGGACACCAAGTCTAGTGTCACGCGGAACACCACGCTTCTACACTATCTAGTAGAGATGCTGGAAACTCAGGTAATGCAAACATCAAGAAAAGATATAATTTTCTTAAATAAACAGTCACGGTCTAGCTAGAGAAAGGAAGAGGGAGAGGCCTTTGCACAGCCAGCGGTGGGACAGTACGGGGTTGAAAAAAAAAACAATGCCTAATATACACAATACAACCTGTTTTTTATGTACGAAATTAATTTAAAACACACATCCGTAATCGTGATTTTAGAGGCGGGTTTAATACCGATAGTTTGAATATTTATCCAGTAATCGATACATTTCCAATAAACAATTTTTAACGTAAATCGGCGGCGCCTTTGCGACGATGCCGCTTAGTCAGTTTAACAGGTACCTACTTACATGATGAATAAATATGATTTGTTTACCTGTTTTATACAGGCTGTTTCATTGATGTGTTGGGACTTAATAGACTAGGTAGTTTGACAATTTTAAATTTTCTATTGTAATGAATTAAAAAAAAAGTCAATTTTACAACAATACTAGCCCTTAGCCGATAATACAAAACTCGTAGTATAAAAATATTATAAATTGCAACTCTTGTCTATATCTGTCTGCCTGTTTGTGACAAAACGGCTTCACCGATTTCAATAAAATTTGGTATAGACGCGTGCGAAGACGCGAACGCAAGCTTGTATTTTTTATATTACAAAGTCCTCCTAATGAAGCGCTTCCTAATTTTTATTACCATCAGAAAGTAAGGTTTCCTAAAGAAACGCATTTTTTTTATATAAATCAAAAATTAAAATAAACAAGGCTTAAAGTCAAACTGTTTGATTTCATGCAAATGCTACCAGCCGTTACCAACAGTAAGTGAGATTTCAACAAAGACATTATCATCATCATCCGTATTAGCTTCATCACTTTGATCAAAACTTAATATTATATGAGTTTAAACAGAAATAAAAACTTGTTGAAAGATTACTTCCAAAAAAGTTATTAATAAAATTTTTATTTAATCTAAACACAATAAAGAGTAGTACAGCTCCTTGTGAAAGAGTTCGCCCGGGCAAGTACTGCCACGTACCTATTTCTGCCGCCAAGCAGCAAGGCTGTGTTTCGAGGTATGAACGTTATGGTTTCAGGTGAAATTACAGGCACATGAGGCTTTACACCTGTATGTCCTGGACGCAGGGCATTGCATCGTAGGGCACGTTTCTAAGGTGCGAGACTTACGAGGCAATACTTTTCCATAGGCGATAGTGACCACTTAATATCAGGTGGGCCGTATGCTTGTTCCATCTCCAGAAAGTATAAAAAAGCACACGACATGTCATAAAACATTTTGGAAATCAAAAGCAACAAGTTTTTATTTAAATCTTTAAACATGCAAGGGATCAGTACATATCCATTAACATGAAAGACATGCTGATCAGCACAGTTACATACTTCCACCATTTTTAGGACTAAAATAATATAAAATGAATTAAATTATCCTAAACTCTTGCGTTGGCGTGACGACCTCGATGCGTTTCAAGATGGCTGGTGGGACGTGGCGAGTGACCGTGAGATATGGAGGAACATGGGGAAAACCTTTGCCCAGCAAAGGAAAAGTATAGGTTAAGAAAAACCCAAATTCTGGCAATCTGCTTGATTATTTACATGAGGACTATACGCCTCTCTACAGAGGCGTATAGTCCTCATGTAAATAATTAACAGATGAATATATCTCTGCGTCTACACGCAGAGATCCAATTAAACTGGATGGGTTAAAATCCGAACATCCATTTAGCTATAATTTGATTCACTCTCAGTCACACCACTACATCAATTCTATTCAAATGTATAATAAATTTAATAGATAAATCCAATCATTTGTATTTCATCTGTTAGTCATAACAATTATATCAAATAGCAGGATCAATAAATAAAAATAAAAGATAAAATTCGTTTATTTCAGGCGCAAAAAATACGACCCATATCACATACAAATATAAAATAATCCCTTCAATCCACAGTTCAAAGACGTACTCCTATTAGAAGAGGATTTACCACACGTCCGCGCCGCTGCCAAAGTCTGCGTAGAGCAACTGGAAAAAGACGTTACAGCATTAAGGAATGGCCTTCGAGAAGTTTCAAAGGAGTTGGAGTACCACTCAGCACTTCCAGCACCTTCCCAGCACGATGCCTTCCTGCCAGTTATGAGGGAGTTCCACGCGCATGCCGTGTGCTCGTTCACTCAGCTCGAGGACCTGTTCCAAGTAAGATCCATCCACCATAATCATTTAGGAACCTTCGAGAAGTTTCTAAGAAGTTGGAGTACCATTCACCTCTTCCAGCACGATGCCTACTTAAGAGTATATATAGCCAGTTATAAGGGAGTTCGGCATGCTCATGGAACTCCCAAAGTAAGTTGAACTCGTTTAGTACCGTTTACATTTTTACAAAATACTTCCTAAGATCTGTGGCGAGAAGTTCTATCTCCCAGAATCCTTTAGCAACCTTCTAGAACCTTCCAAGGAGCTTGAGCTCTATTTAGCTTTTTAACAATCTTGAACTATGATGCCTTCCGGCCGTGGTCGACTATTAAGTTATGTCTATTCTAAAGAAACATTTGAGAAGTTTTCTAGGAGTTGGAGTACTTCAACTCTGCCAACACCTTTACAGCAATCGAGATTTGTCATTATCTTGTTATGCTTTTGAAAGAATGAAAATACTTTTATTACATCATAAAGTACATTGAAAACAAAAAAAAAAAACAGGAAAAATGAGAAGAGAAAGAATACATAGCTAGGCGAGTAGTTACAATATTATTCTGTACTGTGTGGGTCAAACATGCCTCATAATGCTGCCAACCATCCGAGGATGGTAACTGGCGCTGGTTTTCAGACATATCATGAGTTGCCATTGCTTTGCGTTTGGGCTTTAACCCTACCCTTGACAATCTTTAAATAATGAATCCATCGTTTTTCCCAGGACATGAAGAGCCGCCTGGAATCATGCGCGCACACGTTCGGCGAGGAGCCCAGTACATCACCAGAGCTGCTGTTCGGAGCCATGGACTCGTTCCTGACGCAGCTGTCGGAGGTGCGCGCGGAGTGCGACGCGACCCGCAGGCGGAGGCACGAGGAGGAACGGAGAACCAGGCATGAACAGGAGGTAATACCAACCCCTTGTAATTTCTCGTTCGTTCTCGTTGAACGAGAACGAGGCTCGTTCAACGAAATCAAGGGAAGAGAATGCACAGAGGAATATACGAGACGCCAACCCTCGTGGACGACGGGGCCATAAAATGTGGGACAAGCGATGATGATATTGTTTGCTCGCTTGCTATTGCAGCCCTTACCAGAGCCGCTAGTGATGCACCGAGTACATATTGATAACACTAATTACCAGTAATTGTATTGAAAAGGAAACAAACACGTTTATTTGTTTTCCCCGTCTGCCACGAGTCTGGCGTATACTATAGGCATGGACCTGGTAATACCAACGAGAGATTGAAAATTGGTATATTTAAATGCCCAAAGATACGATGAGGATTAGAGGCTCTCCTTTAAAGATTACAGATTAGAAGACTGGACAGTCGACAGCCGGCCATTTTTAGGCGCGATGCAATAAATTTATATATACGAGTATATAATAAAGTCGGATTAGTTACACCATTTATAACTTAAGAACTGCAAGACAGATTTTGATGATCTTTAATTTGTTGGATTTATCTCCGCCCCGAATAGCAGAATAATTATTAAAAATATCGGAAAAATTCACGCAAATAGAAATTATGAAGAATAATCATTTTCTCTTACATGGGTGCAGCTAATGATGGCCGATTGACAATTCTACCGAGGTGACGTATGTACATTGGTAGCCCGCGTCAAATGCATGTCAAGGCGGTACAAAGTTCGCCGGGTCAGCTAGTTAAAGATAAAATTTCTCCTCAAACAAATAGTATACGGCTTTATTGATCTAAATTCTAAAGTTTCCTTCTTTTTGGGCAGTTGAGTAAGACTATGTATGACGGTGGTTAAAAATTAAACTAACAAACCTATTTGTTACAGCTCAAACGACGAACCATGGAGCGCAAACAGTCCAGCTTACTGAGCTCAGTCGGCAAGTCGCTCGGCAAGTCTAACGGCTCCGACTGCAACTCTGACAGCTCCCGCGACGGAACCCTCACCAACGGACAGAAGGGAGAGTTCGACGACCTCATCTCAGCGCTCAGAACAGGCGACGTGTTTGGAGACGACGTCGCTAAGTTTAAAAGGTATCAACAACGTTTATGTATCGCTTAGCTCACCATCTTTTTTGGTATTTTGTGTACTAAATTGGCGGCTCGCTACGCTCTTAGATAAGAAAGTTGCTGGGAACTCACTCAGCAATGGCTCAACGATCTACGTGACGCAGTGGGCGAATAGCCGGCTAAGAGGAGGTAGCGGGTTCGATTCCCGCTCAGGAACAAATGTTTGCATGAGCTACAGATATTTGTTCCGAGTTTGGTTGTTTTACTATATATTATAAGAATGTATTTACAAAAAAAAGTATATAAGTATTCTATCAGTTATCTGGTTCCCATAGTACAAGCTCTGCTTAGTTTGGGGCTAGATAGCGCTATGTAAAATGTCCAGCAATATTTATTTTATTTATTTATTTGTGCGGGGATGGGAGTTCATGTTTTGTGCGGCTTGCTGTGCTCGCCGGTAAGTATGATGGTGTGTTCAACGGCTCGAAATGCAGCTCTGATAGGTCCCCCGACTGTACGTTAATTAAAGCTACCTGGAATTAACTCGACAAGTTCAATGGTTGATCAACTTGTGGCGTTTAGCTCGTCATTTATGTCCGTTCACTTCTGGTTTTCTGTACACTGATTTAGTGCAGCTCGCTTCGCTCGTACATTGCAACTAAACTTCTGATTCCAATTTATCATCTCATATCCAGAAGGCATCTTACTGCCTTTACTTTTACACACGTTCTTAGATTTATTAAGCTAGCTTAACTACTAGCTGTCGTACGCGTTACACTACTAAATATGTAGGTAACCTAGAAAGAAATAAAGCTAAACTCGCTGTAGCAACTTGACACCCCATTTTTATCCCATGGGACTAAATTTATGGAGTAAAAAGTAGCATAAGTGTTAATCCAGGTTATAATCTACACACATACTAAATTTTAACGAAATCGGCTCAGCCGATAAGACGTGATTGAGTAACAAACAAATGAACAAAATAAACAAACATCAAAACTTTCACATTTATGATATTAGTGGGGTTTAAAATAGTTTTTGTTCATTTCAGATCAAGAAAAACATCCAAAGTCAGCTTAAAAGGTAGGGATTCTCCACCAAGAGGAGTGTGCAGAGAAGACTCGAGAGAGAGACAGAAGAATTGAACCAAATAGAAGAATTACAGGATTCATTCCTGAGATTTGAAAATTGACTGCCTTAGTGCGTTTAAGACGAAAATCGTAGATATTTGTAACTCAATATGGAGTTAGCAAAGTAGTAGCATTGTGTTCCAACGCAACCTTCCACTAAACTTCTAAGGTCTTAAGCATATTGCTATAAATAAATGCGACCACGAAGAATGCTACTTTTTCATCGAGTTCGATTTGAAAATCACATTCGAGAATGTCGAAAATAAAAAAAAATAGTACGATTTTTAGTTAAAATTTAATATTAGGACCAGTTTAGTCTCTGATATGTATTGGACTGTAGGAATATAAGTGATAATTTCAATCTTTAAACGTGATAAGCGAGAATTGAAAGAAAAACTGACGGAATTAAAAATATATTGTAAAAAATAAGTTTCAGTGATACAGCCCCAAAGTGCAATAAATGCACATCGGACTGCATAACCAGGTTTCGTGTAGATTTATGACAACGAATAAAAGTCGGCCATTTTTGGATGGTTATTTGAATGTGCTTCTTTTTGGTGCGTAATTTTTTACTTTTTTACAGTTCTTTTTTTGTATAAAATACCCAAAAATGTATGGATTCTCAGCCATTAATACACATGAGTGTTAAAAAAAACGGACTAAGTTTTATAAAAAAATAAAATTCGTTTATTTCAGGCACAAAAATACGACCCATATCACATACAAATGAAAAATACGCTAAAAAACAACAAAATTGAGAACCTCCTCATTTTTTTAAGTCAGTTAAAAATACTGAATATGCCACGGAGCAGATGCTCCAGTGTAGTCATTTTTTATTTCCGTCCAGATGGACGGAAATCCAATACTTATAAATTCCATTTTTATAAATCTGGTCAGAGACAGCCCTCAGTACGCTATTGTTGGAGCGACTCAGCTTACTCCAAAACGACGCTACGCGAGCTCGGATGATAGCGAAAAAGTCGGGAACACCCGCCTCGGAGAACATTCTCGACATTTATGTGTCTTGAGTCTTGAGTTTAGTTCTTGAATAGTAAAGAAAATAACAATTGACACGGGTTAGTCTGATGGTGAGTATAAGCGCAACATAAAGGGAAATGATAAGTATTTTTTTGTAATATTATTAACTAAACCTTCAAAACCCAGCTAGTTTTAAATATGGAGCTATTAATTCATATTGTGTTATATATGTGTTTGAGAAAATATATAAAAGTATTTAGATATATTTTATGGAACAAAGAAAATAGCCCACCTGATTTTAGTGGTAAAAATAAGTATATTTTGTAACCATATAGGTATCTTTAGACCGTTACAAACGATCTATAGATAACTGCTCCAAAGAGACTGGCTGCATTGCCCCCGCTGAATTGCAATGCTTGTTGAATTCATAACAAATCAAAAATGTTTTTATTCATTAAAATCACAAGGATCACTTTGGAACGTCAATTTAACGCTTCTTCGCGACCAAGCCAAGAAAGAAAGGCAAGAAACAAGGCTAGTTGTTCTTTTTAATGATCCTTTTAGTATACATAACAATAAAGAAAATAAATTACGTCTAAATTGTCACATTTTTGAATGAGTTGGAGCAATTTCAATCACAAGCTTCTTTATTATCTAAATAATCCGATATGTTAAAGAAGGCTTAATAAAGATTTTGTTTAGGTGCGTTTTTGATTTGGTTAATTGTCAATTTATGCACATCACTTGGGAAATCGTTATAGAAGTCCTTCGCTGTTTTGCTTACATCATCATCATCATCAGCCGGAGGACGTCCACTGCTGAACATAGGCCTCCCCCTTAGATCGCCACAACGAGCGGTTGGTAGCCGTTTGCGCCCAACGGCTCCTCGCGATTCTTACTAGATCGTCGGTCCACCTTGTGGGGGGCCGGCCTACGCTGCTTCGTCCGTGGTCTCCACTCGAGAACCTGTTTTGCTTTGAACCCTGGGTTTTGAAAGGTTAGGAATTAATTTTTTGCATAAAGGTATCTAGTCATTTAAGATGGCGTCTTGATAAACTTATAAAAGTGTATAAGTTTACTCGTGACGAAGGGTTTCGGTTAAATGAGATTATGTTGCGTTAAATGTATACAAATGCAAACCTATTTGACAAATGCAAACCTATTTGACAAATTCAAACCTATTTGACAAATGCAAACCTATTTGACAAATGCAAACCTATTTGACAAATGCAAACCTATTTGACAAATGCAAACCTTAAGCCAAATTCAATGAGAAATGTTTGTAAAAAAATCGACCTATACAGAAATTCAATTCATCGTCATATCAGCAATGAAATCATTAATTCATTAAGCAATAATCCTCTCCATCCAAAGGTTGTCTGGAAGAGATCGCTTTGTTAAGCGATGAGACCGCCCATTATGCTTACATTTATATGTTTTCCTGTTATTTTTGTATCTGTTGTGTCTAGCTTGTAATGTAAAGTATAATAAAGAGTTCATTAATTCATTCAGCCATAAAAAGTCAAAGTCAAAATCTTTTAGTCATTAAAATCACATTAAATCATTATTCATTTAAATTTTGAAACGTCAATTTTACTGCATGTTCCTTCACGACCAAGCCAGGAAAGAAAGGCAAGAAAACAAGGCTGGCTGTTTTTTTAATGATCCTTTTACAATACAGGTAATAAATTACGTCTAAATTGTAACATTTTGAACGAGTTGGAGCAATTTCAATCCCAAGCTTCTCTATCATCTAAATAATCCGATATTTTGTAGTAGGCTTTTTTACAAAGATTTTGTTTAATTGCGTTTATAAATTTGTTAATTGTCAATTTTTGTACATCACTTGGAAGTTTGTTATAAAAGCGAACACCTTGCCCTTTAAACGATTTACTAACTTTATGGAGTCTACAACGTCGACATAGGACGTACTGAACTCACCGCTCTGGAGATCTATGACTGATCTTGTGCAGCTTGTACCCAACGGCTCCCAGCAACCTTTATCATTCGTATTTCTGTCTATTGGGGGAGTATCCTTCACTGAACTTTCCAGTGCGTGATCTTTACTCGAGAAATTTTCTGCCCCAACGGCCACTGGCACTTCAGCTTACCAATCCTTTGTGCTCTTTCGGTGACTTTTAGTTAGTCTACGAATCTCCTTATTTCTATTCGATTTAGTAGAGTAATTCACTTTTAAACATGGATTTTTTGAAAGAATTGATATTCATTTATAATGTTCAAATCAACAACAAATTCAAAATTTTATGAAAAAAATTGGTTGTCGGTAAAGTCGGTGTACGGACAATAATTTTACGTGATAATGAGTGGAAGAGAGCTAGATGCGTCACAAGCCGAACGCTTAAGCCGATCGTGCGTCTCTATCGCTTGTTCCGCGCTCTCGCTTGCGCGCTCGGCTCAGGCGGAACGTGACACTTTAGTGCGTGCAGCCGGCGTTCATCGATTTATAAGACGTTATCACGTCAAAATATACACTAACAGTTACAGGTTAAGTATAGGCGGTTTGTTTATAACATTTCAAAATGCTAAATTTTGGTGGTTCTATTTCATGTGCTATTTTTGAATGGATCATTTATATTTTCATCATAATAACAACGGCTAAACAAAAAAAAACGAGTGTGCTTTAGACCACACGACTGAAGTAAAACTTCTTTTTCAAAATATTATATTAGAAAATTGTTCAAGAACGAAATGAAAGAACGAAAAATAATCGGTTGATTTGTTCGTTTGAACTACTGACTGAGAGATAAATATATTTCATGCACGTGCTATGAGAGGAAGAGAGAAAGAAAATGTGCGCGCGCACCTCTCTCTCGCTCCTACAGTAATATACGAAACGTAACTCTCTCTCTCTTTCGATCTTCACTAACTTATATCTCCCTCTCAACTTCCGTTCGCACTTTTCGTAACGCATTCACCAGCTTACTCCCCAAGTCAAGCGTGCGTTAAGAAGTTTTACTTCAAATATCTCCTAAAATTAACCTTATATTCGATTAACAAAAGACTAAAATGGTTTACAATCTACACTAACTTTTTAAAGAAATACATTTTGACTGTTTTGAATAAATGTATACATGGACTAGAACGTTTTTTGTTTTGATTTAATAATGTTTTTTTTCATTAAGAATATGGACTGATTTACTAAAATATTCTACATTTATTACTGACTTGGGACAACGCATAATGATGCTAACATATCTAAAAGTACCTTTTATAATACATCTGAAAGGCGGCCTTGATTTAATGGGAATTGACGTACAACATGCTATCGCGAACCTAAATACAGGGCGAAAACACGAATCTTTTTGCATCCTATATACAGAAGGAATTACCTAATAGGAGTTTTTGGATTTTTGTAAAAGTCATGATTATACATGAGCATGTAGAAATTTTCGATGAATATACATTTTTTAACCTCTAAATTATTCTCAATTTTAGTTTATCTGTAAATATAATTTAAGTCCCGCCAAATTTGTTAATACGGTTTATAATATTGGTCTTATTTCACTCAGTTTAGAGACCATGGTCGTGTACAATCCGACCTGGGTAAAAATTACTTATAATAATATATGTATATTATAAATCGTATCGTATTAGAGTTTGACGTTTTTGTAAATGTTTATTGTTTTGTTCAGTATTGCTTAAGCTCATAGTATATTAAATACCTTTAGCCCTATTTAAATAAATTGATTGAAATAATTTGTGACTTTCATTTTTAACAGAGCTAACAAGCCCTGCATTCCTATAATCGCTGATAGCGTTCACGCCGTTATTTTGTGTACCGATTCAGTTATCGCGCTGACGATAGTTGAGTGCCGTCAAGGATTCGGAACGCTCATGAACGCGCTGCAAGTCAGTGTTCCTTTATTTTCATAATAACAATATTAAAACCAACCAACCACAGAACACTATTACTCATAAGCAACCAACCAACCAACCAACTAGCTGTCATGTTACTTTTGACAGGGAGGCTCGGTTTGGAGCATGGACGTTGTTAGCGCAAAATGGCGGATGTAATGACGTCATCTATGACGATTCACGGGACATCGTTGTCGCCCTCACGGTGACTCGGAACGCATGTTAGCGAGATGATATCGATTTTAGCGTGATTCGGAATGCAGCCTTGCCTGTTCCGTATCGGAATTGATTGGAAGTAGGCTATACAATTTGGAGGGTACACACGGCTACACATCAAGCTATACATTTCCAGTATAAGCTGACCTCGCATTGTGTAGGCTTTTTGTAGAATAAGAGGTCAGCTTATACTAAAAATGTATAGCTTGATGTGTAGCCGTGTGTACATCAAAACTTCATTATCTGGACATACCCTCAATGACTTAGCGAAGTGACGATACTTAGGTAACTGTCAACGCGTCTACGGGCCGACCAGTTCCCACGCACCTTCCTCATTGCAAGCACCTAACGAACAATATAAAATAGTCTTTTTCAAATAGCCTGGACACTTATGACAGGTCCATAGAACGTAAAATATTACGTAAATACATCATGTGACGTTACACCAAAACTTGAATATTTGTATTAAGCATTGTAAACATTATGTAAACTTTGAAGAAAAAACTACTAAAATAAACGTATCACAAGAGTAAAAATAAAATAAACTGTTTCACAGGTGACTAGCTATTTGAAAAAAACCCGGCCAAGTGCGAGTCGGAATCGCGCACGAAGGGTTCCGTACCATTATCTATAAAAACGCCAAAAAATCACTTTTGTTGTATTGGAGCCCCCTAAATATTAATTTTATTTTAATTATTTATTTTTAAAGTGAATTTTTATAACTCAATATTCTGTGAACATTTCAAGCGTTTAACTGTTGTCGTTATCAAAAACGAGTAGAAAATCACGTTTGTTGTATGGGAACCCCCCTTTAATATTTGTTTTATTTTAATTTAATTATTTATTATTAAAGTGAATATATAATTAAATATTATGTGAATATTTCAAGCGTCTACCTGTTGCCGTTATCACTATCGAGCAAAAACGAGCAAAACAATCACGTTCGTTGTATGGAAGCCCGCCTTAAATATTTATTTTATTCTGTTTTTAGTATTTGCTGTTATAGCGGCAACCAAAATACATCATCTGTGAGAATTTCAACTGTCTTACTATCACGGTTCATGAGATACAGCCTGGTGACAGACGGACAGACAGACAGACCGCGGATTCTTAGTAATAGGGTCCCGTTTTACCCTTTAGGTATGGAACCCTAAAAACTGTAGTATACAGCGCCGGCCGGTGGCTAAGAGGAAGTTTTCGCGCGTTTCACATCCCTCAAGAAGACATCTCTCATCAACCACAGCAGCCTATGGATAGAGGAATGGCGGAGTTCATAAGGGCATTCGAAGCAAGGTTAGCCGCTTTCGCAACGGCCTATTACTAAATTCCCGTACAAGGCCTTTATTGTATTGTATTCATTTATTTCAGATAATTATAATCCATTATCATCATATCAGCCGTAGGACGTCCACTGCTGGACAAAGGCCTCCCTCATTGATCTCCAGGAACTGCGGTTGGAAGCAGCCTGCAACCAACGCCGACCTGCGGTTCTTACCAAGTCGTCTGCCTATCTTGTAGGTGGACGTCCTACGCTGCGCTTGCCGGTCCGTGGCCTCCATTCGAAAACTTTCCGGCCTCATCGGCTATCTGTTCTGCGCGCTATATGGCCTGCCCATTGCCACTTCAACGTGCTAATCCGTCGGGCTATGTCGGTGACTTGAGTTCTCCTACGTATCTCCTCATTTCTGATTCGATCCCGTAGAGAAACCCTGAGCATAGCCCTCTCCATAGCTCGTTTTCCAGAAGCCGCTGAACAGGAAATGGACCTGGATGAGTCACAACGGTTCCACGAGAAATGAGATTGATTTCATCTTGACCAACAAGAAACGAATATTCAATGATGTCTCTGTGATTCACAGGGTGAAAACCGGCAGTGATCACCGAATTGTTAGAGCCACATTGAATATGAACGTTAAACTTGAAAGGTCCCAATTGATGAAGTCTACGCTCCAACCCACTCGCGCACATATCCAAAACCTCGAGAGCTTTCAACTAGAAGTTGCAAATCGCTTTGACTGTCTAGAAGTAAATGCATCAGTGGACGAGATCAATAACAGGTTCGTAGAAACCGTTCCAGTTCTTTATGACCCCCCGTACCATACGTACGTACGACCCAAGAGCCAAACTGACCCGACATACCGAAGATATTCCGGACATCAGCCTGTATGAGATCAGGATGGCCTTGAAGCAGCTTAAGAACGACAATGCGCCGGGGGAGGACGGAATCACTTCAGAGCTTATGAAAACGGGTGGATCACCGGTACTTAAAGTCCTACAGAAGCTCTTTAATTCCGCCTTGCTTGAAGGTACGACGCCAAAAGCATGGAACGAGAGCGTGGTGGTTCTGTTCTTCAAGAAAGGTGACAACACCTTGCTTAAGAATTACAGACCCATCTCGCTTTTGAGCCATGAACTAAACAAAACATAGATTCTTATGAAACTAAAGTTTATTCAAAATGACCTCCGTGATTTTGAATACAGCCCTTCAATCTGCGCGGCCAGTCGTCTATCGCAGCACGAACGAGGTCCATGTCAATATCGGCGGCTGCCTTAATCAAGGATGTCTTGAGTGACTTCAAATTGGGATGAGGCTTTGAGCACGCCTTTTCCTCCAAGTGTTGCCATATCTTGTAATCTAACGGATTCAAATCTGGACTGGAGGAGGGCCAGTCTTCGTGCCGGATGAAGTCTATTTCACGCGCTACCAGCCAGTCTTGTGTGCTCTTCGCTCTATGAGCTGGCGCCGAATCTTGTTGGAATACCCAGTGTCTGTTTTTGAACATGATATGAGAAACAGGTTACACAAGGTTCGTCAGGACTGTATTTTGATACACAACTGTATTCGTTTTTACACCTTTCTCACAAAAATGTACCTCTGTTAAGCCTCAATAAGAAACTCCCAACCATACCATGAGCGAGGATGGAAAATGACCTCGTTGGACACGCGGAATACGGTTGTTCGCTTCTTTACTACTGTGTGCGTACACCTTATCATTTTGTTTATTGTAGCTCTCTTCTACGGTAAATTTTTTTTATATGATATTTTTTTCCCGCGTACCGCTTCAAGAAAGCGCGGCATCTCTTCAGTCTCAGGTCCATTAGACGAGCATTCAAACGATGTCCTGTTTTTCTTCGATATGCCCGAAGCCCTAAGTCTTCATTTAACACCCTTTTCACCGTGGTTCTGCTTAACCCCATGTGAAGGGCCAACAGTTTCTGCTTACGTTTGGGATTTCTTTGAATTCGCGCCTTCACAGCTTTTATCACTGCTGGAGTCCTAACAGACCGAGGGCGACCACTTCTTGACCTGTCATCTACACTAGAGTCTTCATTGTATCTTTTGATTGTGCGATAAACGAATCTTTTGGTTATATTCAAGTTTTTCAGTATGTCAAAAATTTGAATTGGCGCGTAACCGCAACGATGCAACGCAATAACTGCAACACGGTCTTCTTTAAGCGTCCACTCCATATTTAAAAATGAGTAAAATTCTAAAAAGTATACATTTTTATTTTCATGAACAATTTGAAATGCGAATTCAATAAACTTTTTTGTGGCCAGCATTCTAACAGAAAAGTTTTAACTGTGTGACAATACTTATGACCTGACTAGGTATACGCTGCGGCAAGTCATACAGAAGACCGAAGAGTATAACTTGCCGCTATGACTCGCGTTTGTGGACTATGAGAAAGCCTTCGATTCGATCGAAACATGGACAGTGCTTGAGTCTCTCCAACGATGCCGTATTTACTATCGGTACATCGAAGTGTTGAAGTGTTTGTATAAAAACGCCACTATGTCAGTCCGAGTACAAGAACAGAGCTCGAAGGCGATTCCCCTAAAAAGAGGCGTAAGACAGGGAGATGTCATCTCTCCGAAACTGTTTACGACCGCTTTGGAAGATGCCTTCAAGCTTCTGGAATGGAAAGGACTGGGCATCAATATTAACGTCGAATACATCACTCACCTTCGGTTTGCCGACGATATTGTGGTCATGGCAAAGTCGATGGAAGAGCTCAGCACGATGCTCGAAGGCCTCAATCGAGTCTCCCAACGGGTAGGGCTTAAAATGAATATTGACAAGACGAAAATTATGTCGAATGTCCATGTCGTGCCTGCCCCAGTTATAGTTGAGAACTCGGCTCTTGAAGTTGTCAACGCGTATGTATACCTAGGACAAGTCCTAGTAACAATCCAATTAGGTAGGTCCAACTTCGAGAAAGAGGTCAATCGTCGAATCCAACTCGGATGGGCAGCGTTTGGGAAACTTCGCAACGTCTTTTCGTCCAACATACCTCAGTGCCTTAAGACGAAAGTCTTCAATCAGTGTGTGTTACCAGTGATGACATATGGAACCGAGACGTGGTCCTTCACTATTGGCCTTATGAATAAGCTTATAATCCATAATCACAATAAATTAAAAGAAATTAAGTATAATCTAAATTAATTAAATTAAATCAATATTATTTAATAGTAGGTAAATTAAATAAACAACGGATAAATAAATAAATTAATTAATTACCTACGTGTATGTAAATGGCCAGTAATTATCCCCACCCAGTGCTGGCTTATATTGTTACAGGCTGTAGTACCCTTTAACTACCTAGTCGAATTCCGGAAATATAACACAATACATTTTCAATTGTTGTATAGGGCTCAATATCGAGTCGTGGCGGGACTCAAGGGGTTAAGGGGACGCCCCTAAATTTGTATGATTTCATGTCTCATCGCAAGTTTATTTGTTTATTTATTTAGAGAAACCAACGGCGATACAAATTGTTTGGTTAAATAGCTTAGAACTAAACGCAAGGCTAATAACAGGTTTCTACGTTTGAACATTGTAAAGAAAAGATGTCGGGAACAAAAGCAAAAGAAAAACAGCCTATAATAGTTAGCCTATTATAAAGTTACAATCAAAATAGTATTATTCAGTTGTACACTGCACTTATAATAAAAAGAATCTATTGTGAAATTATTGTGTTAGAAAATAAAGACAAAAATTCGTCTCTAAAAGTTGAAATATGTACCAAAAACACGTTTCAATTAACCCAAGGTTGGTAGGTAACAGGTAAGTTCCGACTAAAACCGTACAATTTTAGATTCAGTACCTATTACAGGAGTAAGTATCTATTAGTAGATTTTACAAGTTCGTAAACACAATTTTCAATTCTTAGACTACAAAATTGTATAACACTAGCTTCCGCCCGCGGCGTCGCACGCGTGGCTTGTCAATAAAAAGTAGCCTATGTGTTAAAGGTTATGATCTACGTACATACCAAATTTCATCGAAATCGGTTTAGCCGTTCTGACGTGAAAGAGTAACAAACATCTATACATACATACAAACTTTCGCGTTTATAATATTAGGAGATCTTGGAGTTTTAACTAGCGCGTGTCTACTTTAAAGTACCAGTAAGAAGCTTCAAAATGGTTCATATTAATTGAAAATTGATAATTGAAAAAAAATATCGGTACGAGTTTAAACGTATCGACTAGTTACAAATTATTTTTACAATGAATTTATAACAACATAAAATATATTATAACAACTTAAAATATATATAAAACCCTAATCTAATAAGCCGCTGCCAGTGGGCAGCGTGCCCAGAATGCTGGCCGTATTGCCATGTTGAATCGCAATGCTTAAACGTTGGCCAAAATACTGGCCAGCGTTTTGGTCACGCGTCGCCTCGACCAGACGTTTAGAAAGGTCACAATTAATATAAACATTAAGTACAAGGCATACGTAATTCGATCGGCAATATATATATTTTTTTTTGCAAATGCGAGGATTGAGTTCAGCCACAGGGACCCGACCTACACGTATGCCGATGCTTGTCCACTGGATTTATTTTTCATAAATTTCATCAAGGCATGAATGACATACATGATACGATTGATTAATAATTATCATTTTTGTGCGATTTGACATCGCATTGCACGCTACATGTCCCGCTCTCACGGTCTCGCTTAGATCCATTTTTTAGTTAAACCTACTATAATCAACAACTTGAAGGGCATACTTGGTATGGTACGATTGATCGTTAAAATCTGTCGCGAGCTACTGGTCTATATGATTAGAATGCAAATTTTATTGGGACACGAATTTTAGGTGTTTAGAATGCTTTATTATCTCATAAGAATTTACAATTCACTTACTGAGATAAACTTATACTAAATATACATTTTTAAATGCCAAAAGGTGATACAAACTATAGTGTTTTTTTTTTAACTGTAACAGTACGGCAGCACCCATAACCAGAGGAGATACAGGTGCAGTTTCTTTTAAAACATCAGCTCGTTTTCGAAGAAAAACATTTGGGCATTACAATTTTTTTGGTCAAGTGTGAGTAGCGCCCTAAAATGAATCAAGTTGGTAAAATTTTTTTTTGATGCCGATCGATGCAGTTCTATGTAAGAATCATTTTATTGTATCGCATGAAAAAAATCTGAACAGCGGAAGTTAGTCAAATTTGATAAAAAGTATTCTCATACAACAGGACAAACAAAATTCCTTCTACAAACATTTTATTAGATTCTAATTGCACATTAAAGAAATATTAATACTGTAGCTATTAAAAAGTTTAGGAACTCCATGCTCTCATATGCAATTCAAAAACATTTCGTATTTCAGTATAATTTTGAATTTCGAACATGGTTCTTGCACCTGTCGGACTTTTATATCAGTAAGATGATGCAATATCATCTTATTTGTCCTATCATGACATTGACAAATACGCAAAAAGTAGACTTAATTGAAGCATTTAAGGTGCTACTCACACTTGACCAAAAAAATTTTAATGGCAAAATATTTTTCTACGAAAACGAGCTGATGTTTTAACAGAAACTGCACCTGTATCTCCTCTGATTATGGCTGCTGTGTACTGTTACAGTTAAAAAAAACCACTCTGTATATCAATATTAAATTTAGACAATATAAATTATAATAATATATAATTTTAAGCCCATATTATAAAACTGCTTTAGCGTGACGATAGACCCTAGTAGTTTTTTGACAGCATATGAAAATATTATCACAAATCTATGCTCGAGTCTTGATTCAGTTTTGAGTAGGGAATGCAATCCCGACCTGAGATTGAAAATTCGAGATCCCGCGGGATTAGAAATATCAATCCCGCGGGATACCGGAATTTTCGGGATCCCGTCTAGTTTAAAAAATGTTAAATTCGGATGACTGAAAAAGCTAATAACTGCTTTTTTGTGATAGTGAGGTTAACTAAAATAACATATTACTCGAAAGAAAATATAAATCTTTATTCTTTAATCTTACTAACTAAATAATTATCGTCACCTGTCGCTAATATTCGGAAATAGTCGGAATAGTTTTCTAACGCTGTTTGGCGTTCCTACCACTCGCGGCCGTCAGTCAGCGCGACGCCTGCGCCCCGAGTGGACGTGTGTAGCGTCGCTGACCACTGCCGCCCAATCCCGTCAATCTCGAACGGGATCTCGTCATATGATGCGTCGGGATTGATCCCGAAAAATTACACCTGATCGGGATTGCATTCCCTAGTGTTGAGTTTAGTCGTGGTACACGAGCCATTTTCCAAAATTGGACACACCAAAACTATAATGACATTATAAATAATAAAGATTTTATCGAATACAAATTTATAATTACTTATTTGATTTTTCACAATCTTAATTATTAATACTAATAGTTGTATCTGCATGTTTTTTTATTTGTATTGTTTTTGTGGGAAATAAAAAGGCTAGAATAATATTATAATATGACTGCAAAATGTCGTTAACATGTATATCTCCCACAGCTTCTCCTCCAGCGTTAGACAGGGGGAGAGGGGGGGGGGCGGGGTAAAGTTAGAAGCGTTCGAAATCAAATGAACGGCCAGGTTAAATATGGACATGTGCTGGATGGCAAGCGCTTAAAAGCAAGTTTTTTCACACATATTTTCTATTGAAGAATTTAGCCCCGGTTTGCCACCTTTCCTTCCTAGATCCAGGGCTGATCTCCCATAACGACTGTAGTGTTAGGTTAGGTATATGGTTTTTCACCCACGTGATACGCATTACAAAATGTTTCACCAAATAAATAAGCCAAGAGAAATATGCCGCCTATATTGTCGTGTTCCTGAATAATAAAACGAAACTGGAAATGCGACACACGAAAGTTGTCAGTTCTACATATCAAATAATAGAAGGAACTGTGATGTAGGGCTGAGCTACACCGAATATTTACCTACTTGTTAGTAAATATTAAGGCGGGCTTGTTTCGGAACTTTAGGTATTTTACGCTACCTCAGGCCCCGCCAATCTAAACGTATCTGCACTGCACTAATTTGAAACGCGGGGGAATTTTTGGGAGACAAACGGCGTGCGACCGACCTCGAAGACGTCTCGACGGGTACTGGCCGCCCGGCGTGAGCGCCTGAACGAGTAGATTTTGATAGTTTTCTTTCACAGTGATTCAATAATAACTGAATTACATATTGTTTTTTCACAATTCCTTAGTTAATAATAAGTTCTATCTTTTGGTATAAATTTGACATGATTTCAAGAAGAACCCTCTTAGTATCGACCGTTTAAATATCAATTTAGTGTCAACTTTATGATTTTTTTATCTAGAAAAGTATTATTATTCGCGTTTCTATCTTCACAAAGCGGTAAATTATGTCTAATTTTAATAAAATATATGTTTTTTGTGCATATTTTACATTCAAACTTCCCCGCCTTAATATTTCATATTTCTTTATTAGCGACACGAAATTACTTCCATACAAACATCTTGAGATTAGAGTATTATCTACTAATCCAAGGGTGGATCCAGGATTTTGAAGTAAAACTTCTTTACGCATGCTTAACTTGGGGAGTAAGCTGGTGAATGCGTTACGAAAAGTACGAACGGAAGTTGAGAGGGAGATATAAGTTAGTGAAGATAGAAAGAGAGAGAGTTACGTTTCGTTTATTACTGTAGGGGCAAGGGAGAGAGGTGCGAGCACACGTCTTCTTTCTCTCTTTCTCTCATAGCCAGTTGATTTGTCGCATATCTCCTATCCCAAATTAGCCTAAATTATACAAACAGCAAAAAAAAACACTCCTTCATGCTGTATAATAGAGTTCATTTTGCTATAGATAAAAAAAGTATTTATGACGTATCTCGTATTTTGAATCGATTTACGAAAAAGTTCAGCTATTCCACAACAGATAACAGGCAGCAACAAGTTTTACTTCAGTCCTGTGGTCTAAGGCACACTCGTTTTTTTTCTGGGAGGGGCACATGTGGAAGGGTAAAAAATCAACAATAATTTCAAAGTACCATGAGATTCACTCATGTTCTTTCTGTATTTTTTTTCATATAATTTTAACAACTCTGATAATATGATTTGCTTCTTTTCTTCTTTCTATGTATTGTGATAGAATCTCCACAGTACCTACTCAACTCAAAAATCTCATCTGGTGGGGGGGGGGGGGGGGGGGGGGGGGGCACTTAAATCTGCCCTTGTACTACTACTTGTACCTGTACAAATTCTAAAATTAGTCCATTAAAATACCAGTATTTTTCAAACTTTCGCGATCACTGTACATTATTACTGATTAAAACGGGTAGTTATCGCGTATGTACCCTTTTTATTTGTTATCCCTCCGTTTCGACTGTCTAAGGTCTGATCCTAAGGTTCTCTCTAGTGAACGCCATTATCACAATAGACTGGTTCGTGAAATCAAGAAATTTCCAAATTCCATCGGGAAGATGGCTATAGACTCTCAGCGTCCTGGAACCTGGTGATTACTAGGTGTGCGCGTCATGATCGGTCGTCTCAGTGTGTAGATACAGTTAGTGTAGTGTGTCTATATGAAAGAGTACATTTCTAATTCTGAAGACCAAGTGAGGGTAGTTGCTGCAGCTGCCATCACTTATCGACGGTAGCTCCAAGTAAAGTGGACGTGGAAGTGGTAAAGATGACTCAATGCAACATCTAGTAGTCCAAAGCAGAGTGGAGGGCAAGAGACTGCGTGGTCGCTCTCCAACGAGATAGTCAGACTTCATCAACTCATCATGATACTCTACCATGACTGAATGTTCTCGCAATGCCCTCTATAGAGCTGAATGGAGACGCATCGCTAGAGCCGCTACTCAAGAACCAATACCTGACATAACCACGACCATTCTACCGAGAGTTTCTGTGACATGTTTCTTTTAAAATTTTCGCGATCACTGTTCATAATTACTGATTTAAAAAGGTATTTATCGCGTATATACCTTTTTTATTTGTTATCCCAACCCAACCTTTTTAATTTCGAGTGTGTTGCAACAGCCGTGTTAGCGGGCAAACTCAATTCTCAATTTAACTTAAATCAATTATGTTTCTTTGTTTAGCTTATCAGTATTCTAAGGTATATGTGGAAACTTGTAAATGGCTTGATAATGTAGGTATTATTTAGATATGTATTTAGTTAGGTAGTCTTTAAATGTTGTGTGTTTTTCTTAAGCTTTTCCATAAGCCATAAGCTTGTTCCATCTTCAGATCGGGTCCATCCATCCATCTCAGCCGATATCAAAATAAAAAATATCAAAATCTTTTTATTCATTTAAATCACAAGCATCACTTTGTAACGTAAATTTTACTGCCTGTTCTTTCGCGACCAAGCCAGGAAAAAAGGCTAGAAACAAGGCTGATTGTTTTTTAATGATCCTTTTAGAATACTTAACATTATAGAAAATAAATTAGATAAGTCTAAATTGTAACATTTTGAACGAGTTGGAGTAATTTCAATCCCAAGCTCATTATCATCTAAATAATCCGATATTTTTATAGTAGGCTTTTATATAAAAAAATTGTTTAATTACTTACGTTTTTAAATTTGTTAATTGTCATTTTTTGTACATCACTTGGGAGTTTGTTATAAAAGCATACACCTTGCCCTTTAAACGATTTACTAACTTTATAGAGTCTATAAGTGGCAACAGCCAATTTATCTTTATTTATTGTATTAAAAATCCACCCACTGCTGGGCATAGGCCAGCAGTGCTCCTCGTTATCACGCCACTCTCTCCGGTTCTGTGCCAAGCGCATCCAATCTCTTTCCTGATCGTAAAAAAATATATATAAATATCTGTATAAATTGTACAATGTCTTAGTGGTAGCCCTGTACAAATGCAATATACCTATTCGCAGGTCAGAGAGGCATTCCAGCTCATAAAATAATATTTATGTATGCAGTAGCGAACAGGAATCGCGAGTGTTTCTGAGTTATAGACTTGTTTGAAAATCTTAGTGCCGTTGCTCCGATTTACCTGCCGCCCCATATCTATCCTGGAAATCACTCCAGAGTAAGAGTGGCTCACTGAGTGACTTGACAATTCTTGAAAGTGACTTTGAGCCGGTCTTCTTCTTCTTTCAAAGGCTGTTTGACTTCTAAATTTTATTAGCCCAATAGAGAGTAACTTCCACACCCCTCTGTTGCCTGGTACAAATCATTTCGTGTGCAGGTGATTGGGCATAGAGGACATGAGAGCAGGTGGACCATTGTTTGTATGGTGGCTCCGCAGTGGCACTGGCTCCGGAATGGGTCGATGTAGCCCCACTTTGCTAGATTGTCTCGGCAGCGGCCAACTTGAGTGCGCAACCAGTTTAGGGACTTCCAAATTGGCCACTGCAGCTTGTAGCCGGAAGGAAGATGCTCCGCTGGTGGAATGTAATCAGGAGGGGCAGTGTGATGGGAGGACCATAATTCAAGTCTCGCTACTGCCGGGCTTTTGTCCGTGGGATTGGTGGATCGGAGGAAGCTCTTACGGCTTTTCAGTCGGGCTGATGGTGGCTGATGGCCATACAGTGGGTGCCGGTCGTCAGTTTTCTGCTTACTTTTTTCAACACTGCAAGCAACCTCTCTGCGAGTGCTTGGTGGTGCAATGCCTGCTAGTGGGTATAGCATTTTGAGCGGGGTCGGTTTGAGGCAGTTGACAAGCTAAATGTCAAACGTTAGTCACTGTGTGATTATCAAAATACAAAAGGGGGAAAGGGGGGGGGCAGAAGACAGTAAATTAAAAATTCGGAAGTAGCTGTCTCTATCTGTTTATTGTTACGCTTTGACAGCTGAACCAATTTAGATAAAATTTTGTATTTATGGACCTAATGAGAATAAGACCATAGGCGTTTTATTGGTCGTCTTTTATCGAGCTATATGCTCCGCCCATGTTCAAGCTAGGGCTATGCGATACACAAACCTGCAGATTCTGTAATGAGGCGGCATAATCAACTAGGCGAGTGTGGTCCACTAATGCGCAAACGTAGCATTCATCTGGGCAAACACATTCTTAGCCCGGAGGAGCTAACAGTTATCACCCCTAAGAATAGTCTATAGTTTTCAGCAGCTGTAGGACTTAGTGGTGAACTTTGAACGCCCCCATAACCTAGGGGTGACACAAAAACAAGTCGCGATCACAATAGGCCTCGTGGCCGTAGTCGACCTAAAGCCGCACAAGTTAATAAAAAAAATATACATACAGTTAAAGCTCCTTATTCGCGCTTCCTTTATTCGCGTTTTCACTATTCGCGGATTAAAAAATAACGAACCAATTCCTATATTCGGGACAAAAGATTTCTTTATTCGCGGATCTAAACGGTATATTGGTACATAGGTACATATTAATAAACAGCATTCGGTATCCTTTGTAAATGCGTCGGCTAATGCACTAATAAAAAAGTAAAATAGACCTTATTACAGCTACACCTAAAGTATGTTGTTAAATGCTATCGCCATTGTATAATTGGTCTTATTTGTAAGAGGCAAACTGCTAATGCCTCTGCTGAATATCAGTCTGAATTAAAGGAGCTTTTAAAAACTGCCAAGCAACAAAAAAAAATACAAAATTCTTTAAACCACTGCCTAAGCCTGAAGATAATAATTAATCAATATGGTCAAACACTTCAATTAAATTGATTTTTTAGATATTTTTTTTATTATGTCACCTAGGAACTTATTCTCTATAATCCCATATAAATTCCTATTCTATATTCACGGTTTCTTTTTTCGCGGCATATTTACCGTACATATACACCGCGAATAAAGAGATTTTACCGTATACACGGTGTCGTTTAGATCACTGATTTCTCAGAACAAACGTTGCTCAGACTATGGTCTAATAACTGTTTATAGCATTAAATAATAGATTTTAAAAAATCTAGACCATCCCAAATAAATCTAACTTTGTTCTAAAACTAAGCATGACATGAAGTTCATGGGTACGCTAGCCGTAGCGTATTGCGTATTACCTGATCCTTAGTTAGATAGGTACACACGGCTACACATCAAGCTATACATTTCCAGTATAAGCTGACTGCAGTTTTTCGTAGAATGAGAGGTCAACTTATACTGGAAATGTATTGCTTGATGTGTAGCCGTGTGTACTTACCTAGTAGCTACCGGTCAGCGCGCTGACTATGTTGTAGGTCGTAATGTTAAAATAGACGTTGACTCGTAAGTTCGCAACTTTTTATATATGTCAAAGACCGATTTCGTTTTGTTTTGTAATATGATGTTATAAACTGTTAGTAGACCATGGTCTGAACAATGTTTGTTGTGGGAAAAAGTGATTTAAAGGACACTGCATATGCCCCGTTCACTGCAACTTCTACCTGCTAATCTTCTTGACTATGTCAGTGACCTCAGTTTGTATACGGATCTCCTAGTATCTGATTCGATCTCATAACACAAGTATAGGTAATTAATCTAAATAAATATATATAAATATAGCTGGACATTACACACAGCGATATCTAGCCCCAAACTAAGCAGAGCTTGTACTATGGGAACTAGATAACTGATAGAATACGCATATACTTTCTTTTGTAAATACATATTTTTTATAACATATAGACAAACATCCAGACCTATCATAAAGTTACAGAAAAAATAAATTATACTTTTTGTATACGGGCACCTAAGAGGGCATTTTCTCAAAATCGCGACTACTCGCTCATACGACAGATTTATTTAAAACCATCAAACAAAAATATCAATAAGTATATTCACGCAAGCTACGATCCCTCATGAATCCTTTGTATCAATAAATCAAATATACATCTATGTCGTATATATCTGAATTATAGATAGGTATTTATTGGGTTTCTTCTGAAAGCATAACCCGTGACACGGGAAAGTAGAGTAATACTTATCGAGAAAATTTTACGATACCTCAATTATTTTTTACCCCGAATCGTTGATGTAAACGAAGGAATATATCTATACTCATATTATAAAGAGGTGTTTGTATGTTTGTAGGTTTATAAATCAAATAACCTATATTAAATATAGAAAAAAATATGAGTAAATAACTATTAAAATATCGGAAAAATTCACGCAAATAAAGTTGCACTCCGTGAGAGCCGACAGAAGTGAAAACTTGAATAAAAGCAGACTACACTACAGATACTGATATACAGTGGTGTCAGTAACAGTCAGTGACAGGTGTCGGTAACAGTGTCGCGAGTTCAATAGTTTTTTCCCCATCTCAAAAAATACTCAACGCGCTTGAAGGAGTTTTCACTTTAATAAGAGTAAATTCTACTCTAGTAGCTCATATAAATCCCAATTGGCCCTATCAAGTGATTTAGATGTACCTGTCTACTCGGGCAGTTGCCATGAGTTACTCCATGTAACCTTATGTTTTATGTTTCATTGCTACATTATATGGTGTACAATAAAGTATTTTCTATTCTATTCTATCAGGAACTATGAATATAGCACCAGACCACCCAGACCTTACATAAATACCTGCATATTTTATACGGTTTACGGTATAAGATTAATTATTTCTCATAAATTTACATAATAAATTGTTTACTGAGAAACATGCAATTCTGCTCTACTTACATAAGTAGATACACAATTAATAATATACAATGAGCTGACTTAGCAAAACATGAACACTGCACAATAACATCTACTAAAAACATGAAACATGAACACTGCACAATAACATCTACTAAACATATAATATTTACTCCAAAAAATCAACAATTAAATATAAATTGAGTCACTGAACTGGGTTTTATAAATTTCATTGTAAGTAGATACTAAAATAGAGCGATACGGACAGCACAAACACAAAGCGAACTCGTTCGACGCGCGGGGCGTCAAGCAAGCATTTCTCGCGCAACGAGCCGACCGACGTCAGTCGGCTACTCGCCCGCCTTCCTACGGAGATCATCAATAGGTATATACAACGGTGCAGTGCGTTACTCTTGAAAATACGACAAAGGTTACAGTGATGTAGCTCTAATATTTCATATTAGGGATGTTACAGTTGGGAGTGGCAGTGATTTAAATCATTGAAATGTAAATTAACACGGATTCTGCAGAGTTCCTACTAACGCCTACTCGAAAAGTGTCCTTAGCAGAGATAATTCACAATTAGACAATTGAAGACCATTACCCCATAAACAGGGTGGCAATGTAAACAGTGTGAGTTTTTAAGGTGGTGAATACGCATGTAAAATATGGCAGGAATAAAAAATAAATACAACAAATCGATTTACGGACGATACTTTTACGTAATAATGAGTGGAAGAGAGATAGATGCGTCACAAGCCGAACGCTTAAGCCGATCGTGCCTCTATCGCTTGTTCAGCGGTCTCGCTTGCACGCTCGGCTCAGGCGTGACACTTTTTCGTGCGTGCAGCCTACGTTCATCGATTTAAAATAGAATAGAAAATAGAAATATATTTATTGTGACCATAAATGTTACATAGATGAGTTGTGTCCCTGTTTCCCAGAAAAGCGTAAGCTGTGGCCTAGGAAACAGTTCTCTCTTGAATGACATGATAAAAATATTACAGTCTACTAGTACATGAACGAAATTACAAACAAAGACACGTGATGTTGGAAAGCGCACATGCTTGCATGTATGCTAAATAATGCATCAGTGTTTAAGTGAGTGAAAGCGTGGGTCATGTGTGTGAGTATGTGGGTGTCTTGTGTGTGTGCGTGTTTGCATGTGGGTGGGTTTAAAATACGTTTATCATGTCAAAATCGGTGTTTTTCCATGCCTAAGCCTTATCGCTTGTTCCGCGCTCTCGCTTGCACGCTAGGTGCAGCCGACGGTCATCGATTTAAAAGACGTTTATCACGTCAAAATCGGTGTTTTTCCATGCCTAAGTCGGATAAATTGGGATAAGTTTAAATGAACGCACTAAAAAAAACTAATTTTCTATGAACCTAACTTATTCGCAACTTAAGTGTAATAATTATGTTGCTAATATTGACATAATATGTAATGATGATGCTTGTACACACGGCTACACATCAAGCTATACATTTCCAGTATAAGCTGACCTCGCATTGTGTAGGCTTTTCGTAGAATGAGAGGTCAGCTTATACTGGAACTTTATAGTTTGATGTGTAGCCGTGTGTACCCTTTTAATGACAATTGCAGTAAGTACGATGAGACACTGCAATATTTTTAATTATCCATATTTCATATTTATTCTTTGCTATTATTACTTCGTTCGGTTTTTTATGTCATCGTAATGCCCAAACGTGTTGAGGAAGATCAGATCAGGCGATCCGAAGATTATAAGCACATTTCCTTTTCGGTAAAGGAAGTAGTTAATTAAGGGTAGGTACTTCATAAGTCGGAGGTTTTTTTAATTTTTAAATTTATACATTTTTGTGATCGTAGCTCGTAGCAGTTTTCATAGCCCGTAGCACTTTTTGTAGGCAACTATTAAGGTACTATTCCGAGAGACGCTGCCAACTGCCAACTGCAAGTGCCGCGGCTGCACGCACTCGACCGCAACTGCACTACTAGTTTGTATATATTTATTATTTTTATTAATAATAACAATCATCAACACATCATACACTGACAATATCCAGCGGTTACATTTACAAATGATAGAACTTAGTGCTACTATAATCACAGTTTGTAAACTGCATGCATTAATATTTTATAATAATAATAATAATCTTTATTTCAGACTCATGAGGTCCATACACATTTACTACACACAATACAATACACATAATTCACAATAAAATCACTTAAAGTAGTTTAGGTGGCAATGCCCACCCAACGTCTATACATCTTAGAATGCCTTCTGCCAGACTTCTAATGATAGCGTTATTACAAGTATCAACTCTGGACATGAAAGACGCTTAATAGCGTTGAAAGTATCAAAGCGTGCCTCGTTAAACATTTCGGAGGCACTACAGTAGCGCTTCAAGCCCATCAGTTGTCGAAAAATGTTATTATAGGCTACCCTTATACTGTCATGGGACTTTTTAGTATACTCTGTCCAGCGTTGACACGTGTAGAGTCTGGCAAAAAGACCTAAAAAGCGTCACTTAGCGAGCGATATATGCCGAGCGAGTAAATGAATTGGATTTTAATAATAAACTAAGATGGCATGCACTAACCTCTTACCAACAATATATTTCATTATATTATAATAACAACTACAAAAAGTTCAAAAAAATCAATAGGTTAATTCATTCCTATTTACAAATACAAAACACAATAAAATCATATATGTACTTATCAACTACTTAACTATATACATTATAAAAAAAAGATTTAAAATTAGATTAAAATTAATAATTTCATATTATAAAATGTTTCTATGACAGAAGTTCTGAGCTACGCGGCAGCTGCACGTGCAGTCGGCAATTGCAGTCGGCAGCGGTTATTAATGGCACTTAATGCTTGTAGCTCACACTCACTCACAGGCGTTCGGGGGTGGTAGTTCCAAATACCTTATACCTTACTACTAGACTATGCACTAGGGTGCAAAAACCGGTCCGAGAAAGAAGGCTTCCGTTGGTAGTGTGTCCCTTTCTAATGAGGTCACCATGACCAAACAGAACACGGGATAAACTACTTGTAAAAACGATTGTGTAAGTATACTGTTATATTGAGTCTACCTAACTACGCTACCTACCTAATTATTTGTAAGTAAAAAAAAAATAACCAAAACAGTGTATATTTTTTAGAATCTACATCACTTACCCTACACGTGGGTTAAGGGTCGAAAGTAGTTTTTTTCCTCCCTATATAATAGGTATCATCTGACTTACCATTAATTGATAACAAGCTAACAAACCTTTCGCTCTAGTACAAAAAAGCTAGATATGTGTGTCAAATGTGAGATATCCCAACATATTATTATTATTAAATGAGTGTTAGATCAAATGAACATGATGCAATATTCCAAACAGAATAAAAGACTGAAGTTTGAATAAAACTTTATTGGTTCATTTTTATACATTACTGAACAATATAGTTTTACGCAATTTTTGTCGTAATGTAGTCTTACCTCCTACGTGTTTGAGGGTTAATGACTTCCCGTAGCTTCTAAGCCTTAAATTCAAGTATTTTTAACCAATACATATAATTCATTCCAATTCGTGAGATTCGTCAGAGCTTGGATGGGCAGGCAAAATGTGCTTAATTTTTCGGGAGAATTGATGTATGACATTTAAAATGCGCAGAGCAAACAACAGACGACTTTGAGATTTTTCCAGGCACTGCTTTTCCCACTTCAATTTCTGGTTTTCATTCTTCTGAAACCTACAATACAAGAAATAGAATTAATAACAAACGTCATCGGCGCAAAGTCGAAGGACACGATAACAATTTTTTTTTGTAATATAAAAAATCTAAGTGTCGCTTTTTGCCCCTTAGGTACACTCTATCGGTGACCGGTACATCCCCAATTGATAAAAGAGTTGGTACGTATCTACCTACCTACTACTACGAGATTGTATAAAAATATTTGATCAACAAAATTCATGGTTATCCTAAAGAACCCCGACAATCATATCGTGTTTATTTACCCGTGGAAAGAAAAGCGGCTACCGGGATAAGACTCATTTTTGCACCCTGTCCAAGAATTCACCATTTTTAATGAAAAACAAACAGGTTTAGTATGAAAATTTACACAATCGAAGCAAACAACCAAGCGAGCAAACCACCATCTTACATTTGTATTACCAGGCCCAAACATTTAAGTACTACTCTTACTCGGTATTAATGAATTATTTTTAAAAAACAACGAATTGATAATTAATTAAAGGAACTGTATAATTATTTAACTACGTTTCAAAGTTGGTGAATCATTCCTTTTGGTAAATCATAAAAAAGAAATATATAAAATTTTCTACCATTTCTACCAAACCCAATAATTAGTTGAGCTGGCAAGACGTCAGACAAGGACACACTACCAGCGGGAGCCCTCTCGCCAGGACCGTTTTTGGCTAACTACCGCATAAAAGGAAATAGCTACCCTAGGTGTATAATGATAGATCTCATTTTAGCTAAACAACATTTTTTGCTACACAGTCTAGTAGTAAGGTATAAGGTCTTTGGGTAGTTCGCAACTCGCCCATGGCCGCCCGCGACATCCCCCACCCACTCGGTGGCTACGGCTTTGTCAAATAAAATTATTTTTGTGAGTGAAATCTATCATCATAGAGTTAAAGTTTAATTGAGGTAAGTACAAAAATACTAAGTTGATTAATTGATTGAAAATTCTTTAGTGCATAAAAAATTAATATAACTGTACATAGACGAACTTAACGCTAGCAAGCATTATCTTCCATATAACCTTTGCGTAATGTGGAAAATATATTTTGTAGGTAGTGCACGACAAGTAGCAGGAAGTTCACGGCTCTTTCATATATATATATTTTTTATATTAGGTACCTACTAGGGCTTCAGCTCCGGAACTCCGGTTTTGGTGGGGAACTGATTTATGGAATAAAAGGTAGCCTATGTGGTAATTCAGGTTATAATCTACGTATATACCAAATTTCATCGAAATCGGTTCAGCCGTTACGACGTGATTGAGTAACAAACAAACAAATAAATAAACAAACATCCTTCACATTTCTAGTACTAGTGGTTCGCCCCGAACAGAGATCTTGCGGGTCTCCCATAAAGACAAAAAAATATTATTTGTGCCTACCTAAACTGTGACTATCAAAATAGTGCCACTTAATGATTATCCATACTTGACCTACAGTTTCATTCAAATTACAGGTAACGGAAGTTCATATAAATTGGTTATTTTTTTTGGGGTAGAAATTGCAGTTATTCTGGATTTCAGACTTAAAATCAGCTAAAACTATGGGGAGGGGGGGGGGGGGGGGGGGTTTATTGATTATCGGGGTAAATATTGAAGTTCAAGAAGGGTAAAAAAAAAACTAAATGGGACTATCGGGTCAAGTAGCACGTCTAATAAAAGGTCTTTGTTAGTAAATTTCGACACCGTTTTTATTTTAAGTTTAAACCTTGAAGTTTCTACGTTATTAGCCATAATTAAAACTTAACTTTAACAAAGTTCACAGGGTACATCAGTGAACCCACAATTCTGAAATTTGGTATTCGTGTAGTGACTCAAATATAGGCAAAAGTCTGAAATCCAGAATAACTGCAATTTAAAAAGTAAAAATTACCACACAACATGAACCCCCGTTAGCTGTAATTTGAAGGAAACTGGAGGTCAATATGATGATAAGATCATAATGATGGTTATGCATTTCGTGGTACTATTTTGATAATCAAAGATTATGTACAAATAATATTTTTTTGTTTTTATGAGATTATTTTTTTACTCGCGAGATCTCAGTTCGGGGCGAACCACTAGTATTATAAATTCGAAATTCTGTTTGTTACGTTTTTACGGCTAAACAGCTAGACCGATTTCGATTAAATTTGGTATTGAGACAGGCTACTTTTTATTGAAAAAAAAACACGTGCGAATCTGCTGGCGGAAGCTTGTTAAGTCTGCAAAGCTGGTAATAGTATCGTATACGCCTTGCGACGTCAGTGGGCGTAGGTATCCACGTCATCCAATTTCTCAGAAGCACAGAAGGCTAGTGATGTACCAATCCCTATTATATAACATTGTTGCGAAACATGTCTACTATAAATAGTAGACAAGTTATCTAACTGGAATGTTAGAAGGAGTCAAACTGCACCAAAGTTGGGCGGATTAAACTAAATAATAATCCGAAATATTGCTTGTAATTAGCACTATTATATAATCTTTATACTATTAAACTTCAATATATTATATTATACCTAGTCAGGTCATAAGTATTGTCACACAGTAAAAACTTTTCTTTTAGAATGCTGGCCACAAAAAAGTTTATAGAATTCGAATTTCGAATTGTTCATGAAAATTAAAATGTATACTTTTTAGAATTTTACTCAGTTTTAAATATGGAGTGGACGCTTAAAGAAGACCGCGTTGCAGTTATTGCGTTGCATCGTTGCGGTTACGCGCCAATTCAAATTTTTGACATACTGAAAAATTTGAATATAACCAAAAGATTCGTTTATCGCACCATCAAACGATACAATGAAGACTCTAGTGTAGATGACAGGTCAAGAAGTGGTCGCCCTCGGTCTGTTAGGACTCCAGCAGTGATAAAAGCTGTGAAGGCGCGAATTCAAAGAAATCCCAAACGTAAGCAGAAACTGTTGGCCCTTCAGATGGGGTTAAGCAGAACCACGGTGAAAAGGGGTTAAATGAAGACTTAGGGCATCGGGCATATCGAAGAAAAACAGGACATCGTTTGAATGCTCGTCTAATGGACCTGAGACTGAAGAGATGCCGCGCTTTGTTGAAGCGGTACGCGGGAAAAAAATATCGGGAAATTCTTTTTTCGGATGTAACAATTTTTACCATAGAAGAGAGCTACAACAAACAAAATGATAAGGTGTACGCACACAGTAGTGAAGAAGCGAGCAACCGTATTCCGCGTGTCCAACGAGGTCATTTTCCATCCTCGCTCATGGTATGGTTGGGAGTTTCTTATTGGGGCTTAACAGAGGTACATTTTAGTGAGAAAGGTGTAAAAACGAATGCATTTGTGTATCAAAATACAGTCCTGACGAACCTTGTGGAACCTGTTTCTCATACCATGTTCGATAACGGGCACTGGGTATTCCAACAAGATTCGGCGCCAGCTCATAGAGCGAAGAGCACACAAGACTGGCTGGCGGTGCGTGAAATCGACTTCATCCGAAGCACGAAGACTGGCCCTCCTCCAGTCCAGATTTGAATCCGTTAGATTACAAGATATGGCAACACTTGGAGGAAAAGGCGTGCTCAAAGCTTCATCCCAATTTGGAGTCACTCAAGACATCCTTGATTAAGGCAGCCGCCGATATTGACATGGACCTCGTTCGTGCTGCGATAGACGACTGGCCGCGCAGATTGAAGGCCTGTATTCAAAATCACGGAGGTCATTTTGAATAAACTTTAGTGTCATAAGAATCAATGTTTTGTTAAGTTCATTTTGGTATATAAATGGTTACATAATGAATAAACTTGTTTCAATTATTTTATATTAAACATGTGACAGAATTTATGACCTGACTAGGTAATTAGGAAAGATTTGTACTTATGTTTGTAACGAATAAACCCAAAAACAAACCTCGGTTACAATTCACCAATACTGCGAATAAGTCGTCCTTACAACGGTTTCAGTGTTACAGTCGATGATCTTGATATATTCAATGACACGTACAGCTCTTACAAAAACAAACTGGTTTAAAAATATCTCATTGGAGATGGCGAGCGTTCTGCCATCTCTTCCAGAATCTCTGTAGCATTTCATTAAGCAATGAAGCACTCGCGTTCTGAAACTACATCGAAACACTTATAAGTAAGTATTAGTTTAGTTATGTTTAAGTAAAAATTCAATTATATTTTCACCGTCGTTGGTGAATGTTGTATACACCTGTAATTGGTGCACGTATCAGAAATCTATACTAAAATTATAAAGAGGAAATATTTGTATTTTTGTGTGTATGTTTGTAATGAATAAACTCAAAAACTACTGTGCCGATTTCTTAAATTCTTTCACCATTGGAAAGCTACATTCACCCTGAGTGACATAGGCTATATTTATTGCTAGAACAGATTAAGGATCCATACTAAAACTCAAGTAACGTAACCCAAGGTGTAAAAAAGTGCCATAAAACGTCTTTCGTCGCATGCGCTGCGGAAACTATTAATGCTAGAATAAAAGTATGTTCTACAATATTATAAGAACATATCAATATCTACATAAACTTCGTAATATTATAAAGAGGATGGATTTGTTTGTTTGTATTGAATATGCTCCGAAACTCCTGAACCGATTTAAAAAAATTCTTTCACTGTTGGGAAGCTACACTATCTCCGGGTGACATAGGCTACTTTTTACCCTGCTGCGGAGAAGGAGGGTAATGTTTTTATTAAAAAACTACGCGTACGAAGCTGATGATTTGTCAGCTAGTGTGTTATAAAGTGCAATAAAGCTATAAAGTAACTAACTATAAAGTGAACAAATATGTGTATTGTTGGTGTATCTATAAATAAATAAAAAAAAACTATGGATCCGATTTCAAATGTTATTTCACCATTAGAATGCTACATTATCCTAGAGCAGTGACGGGCAAAGTACGGCCCGCTGGCCAGCTCCAGCCTGCCGACGGTCCTTCGACATGAATAGTATATGACCCGCGATTATTAGATATATTATAGTATATAAGTATAAACTTTTTCGACCATGAAATTGCGGAAAAACTCAATCAGAAGCCGATTTACTGATGAACACTTTTTCGCGCTACTGTAAGTTACATCGTCGCAGCTTGAATCTGTATTCGAAAATGTTATAGCAAGTCAAAAGCAATTTCATAAGTCTCACACGCCTACTATGGCAGGGCCTTCGAATACAAGTAATATTGTAATTTTTAACATTTGCGCAAGAGTGTAATGCTGTAATGGTTTTATTTGATTAAAAGTTTCAACACAAAATGCATAATTCTGGTCCGCCTCTGAAATTTCTTAAACTTTCTGGCCCCCCATAAAGAAAGTTTGCTCACCACTGTCCTAGAGTAACATAGGCTACTTTTTACCCAACTGCGCAGAAAGAGGGTAATGTTCAGAATCTTCGCATTGGTCAGCTAGTCTATACTAATATTATAAAGAGGAAAGATTTGTTTATTTGTATTGAATAGGCTCCGAAACTACTGGACCGATTTAAAAAAATTCTTTCATTGTTGGGAAGCTACACAATCCCCGGGTGACATAAGCTACTGTTTACCCAACTGCGCAGAAAGAGGGTAATGTTTTTATTAAAAAACTACGCGTGCGAAGCTACGCAATGGCCAGCTAGTGATATATAAAGATATATAAAGAATAAAGAATTCCTCATTCGTGTTACATACATACATGTAGGTATTTTTCCTACAAAAGGGGATTATTTTTGAAATATATTTCAAAGCGCTCTTTTTTACTCCGATAAGCCCAATTTAGAACACTTCCATTAAAATAATTCCATTTCGGAGAAGTTTATAGTTCGTCATATAGTAAAATTTATTCAGAGATCTTAGAAGTTTTACATTTTATATAAGATAGGCAGAAAATATTTTATTTAAAAAATATAGTGTAGATGTAGTGAGAGATGTATTTATACAACCTTGCTGACATCGTTTCATTGTGGAGGAACGCCGAAGAAATCTTGTGTTTTAGATTGGGGAGAATTAAATCTGGTTCAGTTCAATCCAAAACAATTCAATAAGAATACCCGCATTTACTATAAGCTCCACAATTCCAGAACACTCCAGAAGACAAGACAAAGTTGGTACCCTAAAAGCTCGGTGTGCTCATCCCGACAAAACTGTATCTACCTCAGTGCGGGGAAAGACCGTTTCTCTATAAGTCGCAAGTCCGGCCTCATTTGGAGCACCAGGATACCAGCTTTTGACTCGGTTCAATGAGTCATGGGAACTGTTGACAAGCCCATGCTCACAAGTGGTATTGAACGGCGTGTTCCTCTAAAAGAGAGTTTTAAAATTTTTAAAGGGTCTGTAATGCGCAAATTGACCCTTTGGTGTTACAAATGTCAATAAGCTAGCGTCCTATAACGTTCTCTTGAAATCCAGTCCATTCAATGGTTGTCTGGAAGACATCGCTTTTAGTGATAAGACCGCCACTCGTATTATATTTTCGCGTGTCTTGTTATTTTCTTTTTATATTGTTGTTTTAATTTAAGTGTGTTGTACAATGTAGCGTTATATATCTATCTATGCTACGGTGACCGCTTACCATTTTACCGCCATCTTATCTCAGGTGGGCTGTACCTACGCTGCTGGTTTGCCACATAAGTGGGATAAAAAAATTACATGTATGCGGGTTCTTTTTTACTTGTTTTCCTCGAGTCTGCATACAGAGCAAGATACCAAGGTGGTCCATCATGAGGGTTCATTAAATTTTATTTATTTACAGAAATATTATCTAGTGTTTAGAAAATATACGTTCAAAAAGTTGAATTGAGAACGGCCTTATTAAAACACACAAAACAACGGTTGAGCTATCATAAGACAGTTGCAATCAATGTAGATATCTATAATGGTGCTCCAGATACCAGGCGGAAGTATTCCCGCGTCACTAGCTGCGTTGTCTCGCGAAATTGCATGTTGCAATGTTTATGCAATGATCCAGATAAGTGCCAGCTATGATCACACGTCGCCTATAAATCTACGGGCACGAGACTCAGCGTTTTCCACCGAGGGATAATATTGATGAGAAATATCATAGCATTTTGGAAAATTCGAAGCACATCCTATAAAACAAATTGTCGTGGTTCATACCGTGTATATCTCATTTTTATATTGCAACTCGATCGTAAATCGTGCACGATTTACATTGTACCTTCACTTTGTTTCGACTTTATAAATAGGTCGCTACTGCAACCAATTTTTCATTTTTTTGCGTTGTAGTTTTTTTTTAATTTATTTATTACAAGTAAGTACATTATAACCTTAATATTATATCTTAAAAACCGTGCAAGGTTTGTCTGGGTACTCACATTCGTCAAATTTCTTCGTAACAATTATACATTAGTAGTATTACTTTATACTCATAGTACTCAATCCGCTTGCGACACCTGCTATGCAAATAAGCACCTAGCAATATTATTTGAGAAATTAAATAAAAAAATAATAATTTGACACGACATAATCAACAAAGGACACAGCAATTAGAATATATTAGATCTTTCTTTTGTAGGTCGACTTTTATTTATGAATAAAATAATAATAGTAGCAAATAGGCAGTGAAGGTAAAAAACTTGGTAGAATGCATATCCCAGCTGATGCCAAAAGATTCACAGAATTAAAAAAAACAGCTGTCATATGAGTTATGTGAGCTTTTTCGTAACGAATTTTAGTCTATGGGAGTGCCTAAAGTGATTATATCCTCTTTGGGAGTGCCCCTCCTAGTAGTCTGTGGGACACAGATCAATCAATAATAGATGGTGGAACACATATAATATGTATAAAATTGGTAGAAATCGAAAAATACATAATAGAAATAGATAAAGAGAACAATGAAAATGACTCTGGATTCGAAGGTAATTTCGTCCAGCCTAGTCGAAGACTGTCTGACACGCTTAAACACCCTGGGCATAAAGAACATAGATATTATGAGTATTAGCTTACGTGATCTGTGGCAAATGAAACACAGCTGGGCCCTGAGCCGTTCTGTAGTATATCCAAAAGCCTGGCACAAATGACTCATAAGAACTCCTGCTTCGAAGAATCGTCCAAGCTTTGGATGGACTCTTCAGGCATGAACCATTCCAAATCATTGATCAGAGCCTTTGATAATCGGTACACAAACCGAATCTCAGCTATAAACAAAAACAATCTTCGCATTATAGTTACGAGCCCTAACTGGACACAGTCGACTTAACAAGCACACGTTCTAGCTATGGCTATGCGATACACAAACCTGCGGATTCTGTAATGAGGCAGTAGATTTACCAATACACATGTTAGGTGTGGTCCACTAATGTGCAAACGTAGCATTCATCTGGGCAAGCATATCCTCAGCCCGAAGGAGCTAACAGCTATCACCCCTTAGAATATCCTACACAGCGGCGGCCTTACCCATTGCGAGGCTCCGGGCGGCAGGTCTTTGCGAGGCCCTTTGTCCTCCGTGAAAAGTATGTGATGCGAAAGTAGGTCTGCTTGTTTGGTTCAGGTATTTGTCATGTTTGACGAGAAATGCTAAAGTTGAAATGCAAAAAATTTAAACATATGTTCGGTACCACCGAACACAAAAAACAATAGAAGTCAATCGTGTTTCCAGAGGTTGTCACCACCGAGGAGTGGCACAAATGTTTTCAATTTTTTTTCAATCTTATGAAAAAGTGCATCGACGCAAAGGGAGAATATTTTGAGAAACAATTAATTCATTTTTGACCATTATTAGTATTTTTTATTGATTCCGGAAACTTTTAGTGTGCCCCTCAAATAATAATTCAGTATATAATATTCCAGTAATATAATATTTTTTAAGTAAGTATTTATGAGTTGGATACCTGTGATTATGTTAAGAAAGAAAGAAAAGAAAAGCTTTTTATTTCGACCACCACAAATATAACCCGACGTACCTATTTCGTTACCCGTAGTAGGTAGGTGAAAATCGATATCGATACATTCGTCTTGTATGCTCATCGGTACATCACTAAGTGAGTAGTTATTGTTATCACTGTTATTTGAGCATGCCAATGCATTATCGATCTTATACTTTGCTATTAGAGACTATAACAAAAATCGTTAGCGACAGCGCCATCTGTTGTTGAGTGGTTTTGTTTTGTGGGTAATCAAGTAACAGCCATTGCATTATCAGTCTTATTTCTAATTAATAGAGACTAAAATAAAAATATTTTCTAAAGCGTCATCTTTTGCCGAGTAGAAGAAGTAAACTTTAATTTTTTGTTACTGTTTATTTTATTGAATTTTAAACCATGTTCCATAGTAGCTAAGGTTTTATATCCGTTAAATTAGTTTTATGGTTTTAGGCCTCTTTGAACGTTCTCTTTCAACCAATTATAACTTTTATTTCTAAGTGTGCTAGTTTTTACATGTGTGAGTTTAGCTACACTGGTTTTCTTAGTAAAAAGTCATCTTCATCAAATGCTAGTTCTATTGTTTTTTATGTTCTGTGTTCGGTACAGTATTTACGATTTTGTTACTCATACCATACTGCAAGCAAAATAATTCCAAGATGACAAGAGTTGACGAACGAAATATAACACGGGGATTCCCCGAGCGATAGAGGAGCAGAACATTATGTCCCGACTCCCGAGTTGACCCGAGTGTTATGCGATTAAAACCGATCTGTTTCGAGCCGCGATATTCAAGTACTACATAATTATTTTTTCAATTATGTTTTGAATGAATGAATGAATTAGTTAACTAATTTATTTTAATTTACCGTTATGTTATAATCTTAATAAATAATTAAGGATCAAAATCACAAGTTTTACATACAAAAACATATAGAAAAAAAATGTATATTTTTTAATATTTGCTTGCGTTTTTGCGCGAGGCCCCTGCAAGAGTGAGGTCCCGGGCGATTGCCCTGTTCGCCACTCCCTAAGGCCTACGCTGATCCTACAGTTTCTAACAACTGTAGGGCTTAGTGGTGAACTATGAACGCCCCCGTGAACTAGGGGCGGCTTATACACAAGTGGCGATCACAATAGACCTCAATAGCCGTAGCCGCAAAAGCTTATAAAAAAACGGAACAGACAACTTTCGTCTTGAAAATGTAGAATATAGACAAAAAGATTTTATTATATTATATTATTATATATATATATTATAATATTATATATTCGCGTTTTATTATAGAGGCAAGGATGATTCTCAAATCGAATAACATTTTAGTAAACATATATTTCATGCTTGATACAGATCTATTGATGTATAACAAAACTTACGAACCAGACGATAGATACTTGTCGAATCCAGTAGGCTCAGACTTAATTTGTTAAAATAAAATAATTTTGTGTCGTAATATTTTGACTATTTACTAAATAAATATGTGGCTAGCATGTTTAGCACCACAGAAGTTCCTCTGGCATTACCCTTTGGACCAAGGTGCGATGATATTTGGTATATTAATGACTGTAAGTTAAGCCATAGTAATTATGCAAATCACTTCACAATCACAAGATTTTTGTCTCGACGAGGCGATGCTAGCGGAACAAATGTTTGCATTATCTGCAAACACCTTTGGCTTCTGATGTCCCCGATACAAAGCATTCCACATTGATTGACCATGCATTACATGTATTGCGTTTACGATCTTGCTGGGATGTGACACTCGTGAATAATAGATTTTGGTTTTAAATCGAATTAATCATCTAAATGTATTATGTTTTCTTTAAAATTTGATAGTATAACTAGTAGTTTTTTTTTCGAGGAGTCTTTTTTATGTTTTGAGAAACCGTCACTTGAATATCGTCAGTATATTACCAAACAACCTGTAATGTACTCGTAATTCATTAGCTTACTTAACTGAATGACAAAAAGAAAGCTAGAACTTTGATTTTCTACGGACATATGGACAAATAATGGCTGCGTCCTTTTGCCCTTATGATGGTGATGTTTACCCACGATAAATAAAATGCAAATGTCTGCTTTAATGGAATTCTTTAAAACGCTAATGGGATTCCTTTAAACGGTTCAAACTAAACGCCTTTTTTCTTGCTTCATTGGTTGTGGAGCCCGTATTATTCAGCTTTTTGTAGAAAGTCGAGCAACGTTTTTGGCAAATTCGCCCATTCCATCAATCCAGTATTCAAGTCATTTTATGGCTGACTTGACTAAACGCAATTTAGAGTTCTAACCGCAACACAAAGTTTCACCAAAACTTTTCTCCGTTCGAAAAGTTTATACGACTGCGTAAACAAAATATTACTAGCTCATAAACAGAGTTGCCCTCAAAATAATCAATTATCTATATCTATTCTAATATTCTAAAGAGGAAAGATTTGTATATTTTTGTGTATGTTGTAATGAATAAACTCAAAAACTACTGTTCCGTTTTCAAAAATTCTTTCACCATTGGAAAGCTACATTCACCCTGAGTGACATAGGCTATATTTATTGCTAGTGAAAATTAGGGATCCTTACAAAAACTTGAGTAACGTAACCCAAGGTGTAAAAAAAGTGCCCTAAAACGTCTTTCGTCGCATGCTCTGCGGAAACTATTGATGATAGAACAAAAGTATGTTCCACAATATTAAAGAAAACATTAATATCTACAAAAAACTTCTTAATATTATAAAGAGGAAAGGCTTGTTTGTTTGTTTGTATTGAATAGACTCCGAAACTACTGGACCGATTTAAAAAAAATCTTTTACTGTTGGGAAGCTACACTATCCCCAGGTGACACAGGCTACTTTTTACCTAACTGCGGAGAAGGAGGATAATGTTTTTTATTAAAAAACTACGCGTGCGAAGCTGCGTATTGGTCAGCTAGTTCTTTATATTTTTATTTGCTACGTCCGTGCCACGAAAATCTACCTAAAACGTCTGTGCATTAGATCTAATGGATACTGAAATTCAGGCCCCTAATAATAGACAGCAATAAACTTACCCACCTTTCTTAAGAACTTAAAATAAAACAGTCTACCAAAAATAAGTAGCACGTCACAGAAATTTTACCCAGAATAGCTTGGACATTCAACGTGCTAGTGTAGGGTCACGACTTTTTTTTTTAAACATGATAGAACTTCGTTTAACCACAATCTCACCTGATGGTAAGCAATGATGTGGTCTAAGATGTAGCATGAAGATCTAGAACAAACCTATTCACTCTTACCTTAAAGAGGCCCGGATCGTATTTATTAGGAAAAACCGACGACGGTAAAGTGTTCCATACCTTAGCTGTACGCATCAAGAACGTAGAACCAAAACGGTGTGTGCGAATGGGTGGTATATCAACTAGGTACCGATGGTACTGAGCCGTGCGCCTGCTTGTCCTTTGATAGAAGGGGGATGATGACTTTATATAATCGGTCAAATACCTTTAATTTATTTCGGATGGACGAAGCAAATATCCTCGTTATGTGGTGTAGTTTATTTATATATTATTTATTATATGTATTTTAGTTTATGTTTTTTTAAATTTAATTTACTATTTTAACAAAGATTACTGTTATACCTAATTGTTCACAAATTTAGCATCTAAAAACCAATGAGGTTTGTGCTGGTGCTATCGTGGGTTTACATCACTAGGTGTTTTTTACTTGGCAATAAAGAGTATATAAAAATTTAAGGTAGGTAAGCAAGCAGGAGCCAGGTAAGTACTTTTGTTTATGGTTTAGATTAGTAGAATGAGCCAAGAAAATTAGACTTGACTCCTAAAGTAGTTCCTTGGTTTAAATTACATATTTTTAAGGCGGGGAAGTTTTAAGGGTGCCGACTTTTAGGTTTTTTTTAACTGTATCTCTACTGAAATGTAAAATATTTACAAAAAAAAACATATTCTATTAAAATTGAACATATAATCTACCGCTTTTTAAAAAACGCGAATAATAATACTTTTCTCGATAAAAAAAATCATAAAGTTGACACTAAATTGATATTTAAACGGTCGATACTTAGAGGTTTCTTCTAGAAGTCATATCAAATTTATACCAAAAGATAGAGCTTATTATGAACTAAGGAATTGTGAAAAAACAATATGTAATTCAGTTATTATTAATCTCTGTGAAAGAAAACTACCAAAATCTACTCGTTCAGGCGCTCGCGCCGGGCGGCCAGTGCCCGTCGAGACGTATTCGAGGTCGGACGCACGCCGTTTGTCTCCCAAAAATTCCCCCGCATTTCAAATTAGTGCAGTGCAGATACGTTTAGATTAGCGGGGGCTGAGGTAGCGTAAAATACCTAAAGTTCCAAAACAAGCCCGCCTTAAGTGTTAAATTATCACGTGCGTCAAAGGGTAGGGTGTTGATAAGCCGAGGAGCAAAGTAGCTGGCCGTCCGTTTGCCGTAGGCATTGTTAGCGCGCGACGTACAGAGCCGATTTCTAGAAATAGCTCGAGTGTATACAGATTGTTCGTTTTTTAAAAATTCATTATAAAAATGTTCTCTCAGCAATAAATAATGAACCTGTGTGTGAACTGGCAAAACTTTGCAATAAATGAATACACCACTGTCATTTTTATGTTTATTAGTATAATCAGTAGGTTCTGTTTATGTATGTACTCTTAGACCGCCGTCTTTTGATTTTTGTCTATCACGTTCCCAGTGGCACAGATTTATCTGTAATTTCCATTACTGCGTTACGGGTCGTTTTAAACCTTGTCTTAAACCAGAGATTGTGGCGGCACGAGGCATATTAAACCCCACCGCCCGTAGGAGACCAAAATCCTTTTTCGGGCGCCAAATAAGACAACGTCTACGGCTTTTTTTGTGTGCGGCACGAGGTCTAAGAAACCCGGCATTGAGAAACCCGGTATACCATAGAACTAAGAATCAATAGCACATCTCAGATATATAGTTATCTCTTTCCTACACTGAAACAGATGGAAGTTATGCCTCCCGCACGACTGAGACGTTTAAGAAGCCGGTGAACCCCGAGCGCAACTTCAATTCGGCCGCGTCAAAAACTTCGGCCTGAATGTCGCTATCCCTGTTTAGTGAAGTTTAGCCACGCAAAGCGACAGTGATAGCGCGAATGACCGACTTTAAATTTGATCGTGCTCCGTAATACCAAAAATGATGACTGAAAACTTGTTGTATTTTTCTCATTGTGTTGTTATTCTGTAACTAGACAATATAATCTATGTTCCCATGACGTAAGATGTTGTTGTTTTTAATACGAAACAATTAGGTTAAAAACAGGTCTTTTATGACGTAGAAACATGCAGAATGCGATACGCTTCTATTTCATTTTAGGTAAGTATTTTGATCTAATATATGGTTGGGAACCTAGATAAATACTATTCAAATTAAAATAATACCTTATTAAGGTAGAAATATGCCCCAATTAGAAATGATCTTGATAGTACGTGTTGTATGTGCAATTCCCCTCCGGTCTCCCCTTAAGTTTTTTCGTACCGCTATAAAGACGAGACACGGACAGGATGTTTCAAGCCCTGTTTTGCACGTATCGTGCTATCCTGTCCATCTAATGGTTCTCTGGAAGAGATCGCCTTTAGCGATAAGACCGCCCATTGTACCTGTATTTAATGTTCTCTCCTTTGTTACTGTTTTTTTGTTTGGTGTGCAATAAAGAGTATTTTATTCATTCATTCATTCAAAGTCACTGACATAGCTCTGAGGATTGGTTAAAAGTGGCAGTGGGCGATGCACGTAGCTCGAAAAACTAACGGCCGTTGGGGCAGAAAGGATCTCGAGTGGAGACCACGCACTAGAAGCAGTGTAGGACAGGCCCCGCTAGATGGAAAGACGACCTGATATAGGTTGCTGGGAGCCGTTGAATGCAGGCCTCAGAAAATCGATCGCTCTGGAGGTCGCACAAAATCGATCGCTCTGGATATTTATGGAGAATACCTGTTCAGCAGATAAATGATAATAAATAAACAAATATGACTGGACATTTCACACTTCGCTATCTAGCCCCAAACTAAGCAGAGCTTGTACTACCAGATACTTGTACCAGATGACTGATAGAATACTTATATACGTTTTTTTTGTAAATACATACTTATAATATATAGAAAAACATCCAGACCCGGAACAAATATCTGTAGATCATACAAACATTTGTTCGAACCCGCTACCTCCTGCGTTTCAGCCGGCTATTCGCCCACTGTACCACGGATGATGATGCTTTATTCTCTTTCCCAGTGCGTGAACATAGCGTGCATCATAGCAATAGCCATCGAAATGATTGGATTCGGATCATGTGTCTTGTGTACATCCTCTGTCATGAGAAATGCCTACGCGTTCAGTGGAACAGCTATCATCTACTGCATCACGATGATACATATGAACCTATGGTTCCTGTGGGCGGTTAAAAAAGTAAGTTTTTATTTATTTCCACCGCCAGCGGTTTCGCACGTTTTGTTTGTCAATAAAAGTAGCCTTTAATCCAGGTTATAATCTACCAACACACCAAATTTCATCGAAAGCAGTTCACCTGTTACGACGTGATTAAGTAACAAACAAACATACAAACTTTAACATTTATAATATATTATTAGTGTGATAAGCTGTACCAAGTGTATGTACACACGGCTCCACATCAAGCTATACTATTCCAGTATAAGCTAACCTCTCATTCTACGAAAAGCCTACACAATGCGAGGTCAGCTTATACTGGAAAGTACTATAGCTTGATGTGTAGCCGTGTATACCTACGTTTACCCGTGATTTCGTTCGCGTGGACTTATCTCTTACTCTAATCAAAGGAGTAACTAGACTAAAGAATTCGGAAAGAACAAATCTTAACAGGCTCATATCTAATATTTTTTTATCTGTGCTGCAGTCAAAGCTTTAGCGTTTGATTGATTTTTTGAAGTTAAACCTCTTTACGCACACCTAACTTGGGGAGTAAGCTGGTGAATGCGTTACGAAAAGTGCGAACGGAAGTTGAGAGGGAGATATAAGTTAGTGAAGATAGAAAGAGAGAGAGTTACGTTTCGTATATTACTGTAGGGCAAGAGAGAGAGGTGCGAGCACAAATTTTCTTTTTCTCTTTCTCTCATAGCCAGTTGATTTGTCGCTTATCTCTTATCCCAAATTAGCCTAAATTAAGTATACAAACTTAAAAAACAAAACACTCCTTCATGATGTTTAATAAGAGTTCATTTTGCTATAGATAAAAAAAACGACGTTTTGTATTTTGAATCTACCAGGTTCAATTTACGAAAAAGTTCAGCTATTCCACAACAGACGGCAGGCAGCAGCAGAAAGTACTTACTGTATGCGTCTTGAAATAAGGTTGACATTACTTTAAAACATTATTGTATACATATATATATATACGGATCTCGACGTTTGGAACTCGATCCAAGAGTTTGACGCCGAGCATGGTACGCTACATGGCTCTCTGTGCATCTCTTAACCTGTACACAGCCTCCTGCGTGAGCGTCCATGTCTCGGCTTAATCATAACGTTATATATATATATAGCTAAATAAGTTTTACTTCAGTCGTGTGGTCTAAACACACTCGTTTTTTTTAATTTATATCAGGAAAACTTAATTTTCATAAGAAAAAAATATCCTAGGTCCTTTCTCATGGTACATAGTATTTTCTTGTTAAGTTTAATCATGACCAGTCTAGCCGTTTAGAAAACGTAACAAACAGACAGACAAAGAGACAAAGCTTTAGGATGTTTATCATTAGTATGGATAGCTGTTCTAAAGAAGCCGCGTCCGGCACCACTGCGCGCGGCGCTTTATTAAATTGATATTTAGTAAGTAATGATTAAGCCCAGACATGGACGCTCACGCAGGAGGCTGTGTACAGGTTAAGAGATGCACAGAGAGCCATGGAGCGTACCATGCTCGGCGTCAAACTCTTGGATCGAGTTCCAAACGTCGAGATCCGTAGAAGAACGTTCATGACGTTGGGAATCGAGTCATGGAGCTCAAATGGTCTTGGGCGGGACACTTGGCAAGATGACAGGTGGAGCAGAGTAGCAACTGAATGGTGGCCGAGGAATGGCTGTAGAAGAGTAGGACGTCCGGCAGCGAGATGGTTGGACGACATCGTTAGAGTCGCGGGCCGTCAATGGGTAAGACTAGCGCAGGATCGTGGCGGATGGCACAAACTTGGGGGGCCTATACCCAGCAGTGGGTGAAGTCGGGCTGTGGATGATGATGATGATGAAGTAATGATTTGATGTTTAACTTAGCTTTCCTCTACAGCTGGCCGCCCTCAGAAATCTGTAATGTTCGAAAAGGGCAAATAACTCTCAAGTACCATTACCTAATAATTAAGACCCAAATTCTACACTTATTAAAGGCACAGACAACAGTACACACACAGAGACACAGACACAAACACAGACAAAGTGTACCTCATCACACTATCACACTAATATTATAAATGTGAAAGTTTGAATGTCTGTTTATTTATTTGTTTGTTTGTTACTCCATCACGTCGTAGCGGCTGAACCGATTTCGATGAATTTCAGTATATACGTTATACGTACGGTTATAACCGGATTACCACATAGGCTACCTTTTATCCAATTAATTAGTTCCCATGGGATAAAAATGGGGTGTCAAGTCAAGTTGCAACAGTGAGTTTAGCTTTATTTCTAGGTTACCTACACATTTAGTAGTGTCACGCGTACGAAGTCGCAAGCAACACCTGGTACACAATAAATTAATAATGTTTTTAATAAATATTTTTAGTAGTTTTAAGTAATATATAACATAAAACTTTCAATCTGACTGGACTTGAACTTCCATCGTTATTCAGCAATATTATTGATTTATCCATCATCATCATATCAGCCGTAGGACGTCCACTGCTGGATAAAGGCCTCCCTCATTGATCTCCAGGAACTGCAGTTGGAAGCGGCCTGCATCCAACGCCGACCTGCGGTTCTTACCAAGTCGTCTGCCCATCTTGTAGGTGGACGTCCTACGCTGCGCTTGCCGGTCCGTGGCCTCCACTCGAGAACCTTCCGGCCCCATCGGCCATCTGTTCTGCGCGCTATATGGCCTGCCCATTGCCACTTCAACGTGCTAATCCGTCGGGCTATGTCGGTGACTTGAGTTCTCCTACGTATCTCCTCATTTCTGATTCGATTCTGAATTGACTGACTGACTGATTCTTCCATATTTTATTGTAATTTTCCAAGAAGGTTTTTAAAATATACTCGTACTACCATCTTACAAAATAATTAGAAATTTGTTTCAACTAGACCCAAAAGTTGCGAATAACGAAAGTTCAAAGAGATCCCTTGTATTAGATTAGCCGTGAAGCCTCCTTCTATCTAGTATAGATCCACTCATTTTGTAAATCAGCACAATGCGAAAGACCCAGACAAAAAGAAAAAAAAAGGAAAACGTCCAGACCCGGAACAAATATCTGTAGATCATGCAAACGTTTGTTCCGAGGCGGGAACCGAACCCGCTACCTCCTGCGTCTCAGCCGGCTATTCGTTCACTGCACCGTGGAGGTCGTTAAAAAATTACTTTTAAATAAATTAATAAATAACTTTTCAGAGGAAGTCATCAGTAGTTCTAATCTGGGTGGTGGTTACATCGATGTGGTTGGCGCAGACCTACTGCCTGACGGTAGTCCTCCTGTGCATGTATATGAAAGAAGCTAGTTTTACGGCCTGGATACTGAGTACTAGCTTCGGTTTTCTTGCATTTGGTAAGTGAATATTGTCCGGAACCATTCAATGATATAAAAAATATCCTAATAAAATCTTATAGTAACCATTTAAAGATATTGAAAATATATCTTATAATATCTCAGTTTTCTTAATATATTTAGAATATCTTTTAGAACGTAATAATACCTTTTAGAACCCACATCGGTCCTTGAAAAAAAAACGGACAAGTGCGAGTCGTACTCGCCTACTGAGGGTTCCGTACAAATTTGTACCGACAGTTTCGATGACTGATCACGTACTTTAAATAATGACTATATTTTTATGATTTAATTATAAATGTATAGGTTTCATATTTTTTTCTGTACTTGCAGTTTATGTAGGTGATATTACTTGCCAAATTTCATAGTTCTAGGTCAACGGAAAGTACCCTATTGACTTTGATTCCCTTGAGAGTGTCGAAATATACATTTTTATGTATAAACGGCCGTATCTTATTTTTACGTTACCTTAGAAGTTATAATTTTTTACAGCTTCAAGGGACTGTAGACTGTTGAGTATATGGTTTTAATTTCCATTCATTACCTCCACGCGTTTCCGAGATAAAGGGGTTTTGACAGACAGATAGACAGACGGACAACAAAGTGATCCTATAAGGGTTCCGTTTTTTTCTTTTTGAGGTGCGGAACCCTAAAAAAATCATAATTCAACCTATTGTTCGTCATTTTATGATTTTGACCTTATGCCGGTCGTTCTCGAGCATTCGACGATTCTTTTGACTCTTTAGCTAAATGCACGTCCATGCGTTTGGTCACTGGTAACAATACCAACATAGCATACGTAATAAAATATAAAACACTTACTATTAGTATCACCCACACGTTCTAATTCTAATTTTAATTCTAGGGTGGGGGTAATAAAAAATCTGCACTGTCGTCTCGCATTGGGGTGTATTGTGCATTACCCCCCTTCTAACCTGACCCCAGCCATCCTAGCTCCTTGAAGTAACGGAGTAGGACTTTGGGTTGGTGGCAGCAGCTTTTCAGGGTCCCCGTGGATGTTGATGTAGTAGCGCTGTTGGTGGAGGATGAGGATTCGATGACCCCTTGCAGACCCGTTCTTAATCTGACGTCGTTTGTGGCAGTGCAGTGAAGTATCTCGTGCTCCACAGTCTCTTCCTCCCGAAGGCATCCGCGACAAAGTCCACTGTCCGTGTCTCCGGTCTTCAGGATCACCCACACGTTGTTCTTTAGATAAAAAATACGCATCCCATGTCCCGTCTTCAAATCATAAATGATCTCCGTGGCGCAGTGGACGAATAGCTGGCTGAGACGCAGGAGGCAGCGGGTTCGATTCCCGCCAACGCAACGAAATGCAAACATTAATGCAAAATTTGTGTACCAAGCATCAAGCCGCTCAGTTGTCTCCTAGCAACAGTGTAAAGCCTCAAGCAGTCAAGCCTCTCCTGGAGTTTAATTTTAAACCTTCATCACCATCATCACACTAGGAAGAAGTTCCGGACCAACAGATTCCAGCGCACACACAGTACGAAGCCGGTACCTACCAGGATATATGGGCAGATCGTATCATCATACAGTCCACTCGTCACAACCACCGCCCGCCCTGTTCACCTGCTTCCGGACATCGTGCAATGTTTGCATGATCTACAAATATTTGTCCCGGGTCTGGAAGTTTTTCTATATATTAAGCGTGTACTTACAATAAATAAATATATACGTATTCTATTAGTTATCTAGTTCCCATAGTACAAGCCCTGCTTAGTTTCTTATAAAGACTAGATAGATTCTTTATTCTTTATTGCACACAAGAAAATACATGTAAAAATACAGAAATAGAGGTCATGTACAAAGGCGAGCTTAACCATAAGAAGAGTTTACTTCCAGCAAACCTTTGAGGACAGAGAGAGAGAGAGAGAGATAGATAAATAAATAAATATTCCTGGACATGTCACACAGCGCTATCTAGCCCCAAACTAAGCAGAGCTTGTACTATGGGAACCAGATAACTGATACAATACTTATATACTTTTTTTTTGTAAATACATACTTATCATATAGAGAAACATCCAGACCCGGAACAAATATCTGTAGATCATGCAAACATTTGTTCCGCGGCGGGAATCGAACCCGCTACCTACTGCGTCTCAGCCGGCTATTCGCCCACTGCACCACGGAGGTAGTCATAGATCTGTGTGAAATGTCCAGCAATAATTGTTTTATTATTATTTATTTATAAAGGTCAGTTAAGCCGCTTTGATGAAGGATAAATATACAGAATTTTACTTACATATTTTGCTGAATCCTCGACCGATTAAATAAATACACTTTGTTCACTCAAGGGAACACAGTGGAATATACAACGATATTAATATATATATAAAAATCATTCGGAATATACACAGACAGAGTAGATAAAGCAGGTTCACCTACTCTATGTGTCCTAAGTTTGAGCGAAGTTCGCATTAATCATTCCGATGCTTTGTTTCCATAAGAGTAGACTATGTTTGGAACAGATTCTGGTTATGGCAGATTTGTTTCATGGCATACTCGGTTACCTATTTAATTTATTTTATATCTGAACTAGCTGACCAATCCGCAGCTTCGCACGCGTAGTTTTTCAATAAAAACATCACCCTCCTTCTGCGCAGTTAGGTACAAAGTAGCCTATGTCACCCGGGGGTAGTGTAGCTTCCCAAGAGTGTAATAATTTTTTAAATCGGTCTATTAGTTTCGGAGCCTATCCAATACAAACAAACAAATATTTCCTCTTTATAATATTAGTATAGATATATCTCTTTACGTACGAACATACTCTTTATTCTTTATTGTACACAAATAGATTTACAGATAAAAATAGCTTACAAAATGGACATGTACAAAGGCGAGCTTAACCCTAATAAGAGTTTTCTTCCAGCAAATCTTTGAAGATAGAGATATTTGATTATAGTGGTGGGTACGTGCACAGAAAATGACATTGGAGTAGAATACTAATATATAGTATATACTATAATAAATACAACACTTAACCATATTAAAAAATAATAATAATACCTATATACTATACCTACATTAGAGATAAACATAATATATTATACAAAATATAAATAATATACCTACTTATACATAATAAATAACCTAAAAGGTTACAAGGACAGGTAATGCTCTTTGACTCTAAGCTTAAAAGTGCTTAGTGATGGACTTGCGCGGATAGAGTGTGGTAGAGAATTCCACAGGTTGACTCCAGGGACAGTGAAGGAACCGCCATAGCGACTGGAGGAATGAGGAGGGGTTTTGAGAAGGAGGGACTTAGATGACCTACAAGTCATCTCCGGTAGGACATACAAACTTTACCGCTTTATAATATTAGTGTAGAAGTGTAGATTTGTAAAACTGCTTATTCTCTGTCCGTATGTCTCTCTAATAAGCCTAAATCCACCTCCTGTATAGAATATAATAGCAAAACGTTTATTTTGCATCACAAGTGTACATTACAGCTTAGACAAATGATTATAAATTATAGAGGAAATTTTGTGAGCAAAATCGTAAATATAAAAATTATATAACAAAATATTAACAGCATTTGCATGGCCACCACTCGTCCATCTTTCGTCTTCCCGCCAAGCCAAGTGTCCTGCCCATCTCCACTTCATCATATCAGCCAAAGAACGTCCACTGCTAAACATATGCCTCCTCCATAGATTTCCAGAGCGACCGATCTTGTGCGGCCTGCACCCAACGGCTCCCAGCAACCTTTATCAGTCTTTTAACTTAGGGAAGCTGCCCTACAATGCGCTTTCCAGTGCGGGCTCTCCATTCGAGACCATTCTGCCCCAACGGCCATCGGTTGCCACTACAGCTTACTAATCTTTTGTGCTATGTCAGTGACTTTAGTTCATATACCAATCCCATCACTGATTCGATCTCTTTTTTTATTGATGATAGCCATGCGCTTGACCACTACTTCACCTGATGGTAAATGAAGGTGTGATCGAAGATGGAGCACGCTTGCCTAGAAAGAACCTATTCACTTTGGTCTTAAAGAATCCAAGATTATACTGGTTTGGAAAAACATACGCCAGAAGTGAGTTCCACTCCTTACTTGTGCTAACAAGAAAAGTTGAAGCAAATCGTTTGGTACGGCAAGGTGGTATGCCGACCAGGTATGGGTGGTACTTCTCGGTACGTCTGCTTGTCCAGTGGTGGGAGGGGGAAGGAGGGATAAGGTCATGAAGATCTTGCGCACATCTCGAAGATAAACACCTAGCATATCCCTCTCCATAGCACGCTGAGCGACCTTGAACCTTCTTATGAGTGTGATAGACCACGTTTCTGCACCATACGTCATCACTGGTAACACACACTGGTCAAAGGCTTTGACACTGAGGTATATTGGACGAGAAGACGCTGTCCCGGATGCTGTCCAGCCGAGTTGGATTCGTCGACTGACCTCTTTCTCGAAGTTGGACCTCCCTAACTAGACTGATTGTCTTAGGTAGACGTACTCGTACAACATCATCAACAATCGTCTATGACATCGAGATTAGAGCTCCCAACTCATTTAATTTAACCGTCTACCCTCGTCCACGACTTTTGTTCTGCGTCGAATGTCTACGTTGGTTAATGAAATTCCTAGCGTGGCGAACTCCATCTTTTCTATCTTCTGCACGTGCTGTTTTGTAAGCCGCAACTAAATAAATTGGTCTCTGCAAAACATACAACGGCCTAAACACATACATGCGAATTGCACACCACGTTTATACTAGATAGCTCAGTTGAGCGAGAGAGTTACTGGCGCAATTCTCACGTGCCCGTAATTTTATCAGTAGCATGCCATATGCTTTGGTAATTAATGTTAAAACCGAAAGGCAGTCATTATTCGCCATATCCGTCTTATAGACCTCGCTTCTGCAGTGCTTCGAACATGTTTGGGGAGGCGCGGGTCGATGGGTTCCACGCCATCATCCGCAAAAAGACTGCCTCACTGCTAAGAGTGCGAGGCAGGACCAACACCGTCCTGCAGGTCATTGCAGACAAGTACGACTCACCGATTATGAAGTCCTTCAATCGGGTTCTGAACGAATAGTTTTTGTGAGAGACTCAGGACTTGAGTGAGGGACTTATACTAAAATTTTTATTGTTTTTTTTGAATTTTGTTTGTTATTAAATTATTGTGCCTATACTTTGTACTAACCCATGTGACATGTTTGATTTAAGTTTTTTTTACTAACAAATATGGATCTTTGATATCTGAAAATTTAATAAATGAATTGAATTATCTTCATTTACAAGAACAAATGAATGCTTTTTCTATGACATAACAAATTAGATATTAGTCAGCATTATAGAAACACGCGGCAAAAAAAAAACAGTTAGGTATTAAGTATAAATAGGATTCATCATCACTTTCATCATACCAGCCATAAGACGTCCACTTCTGAACAAATGCCTCCCGCATAGATTTTCAGATTTTTCTTTTAGTTTCTTATTTACTAGCGACCCCCCGGCTTCGCACGGGTGCTCATACAAAATATACTACAGAGTGTTTTTATACATACAACGTTCACAGCTTTTTTGTCGTTAGACAATACAAACATGTTTTCTTTAGAGGTTACTCTTGAATGAGTATTTAATTGAAAGAGTATTAAGAGTATTTACGACATCACATTAGAATTCTCTAAAATTATCAGTGTTTCTCTACTATATTATACATGTATTATACATACAAACCTTCCTCTTGAATCACTCTATCTGTAAAGAAAACCGCATCAAAATCCGATGCGTAGTTTTACAGATCTAAGCAAACATAGGGACAGACAGCGGGAAGCGACTTTGTTTTATACTATGTGTGTTACACATTTCGAAGTAAAGTCAGTGATAAATTCCAGCAACAATTCGCCTCTCAAAATGTACGTTGACGACATGTTATGTTGTAATCACATTGCCTTCTTACAAGTTTATGGAATAATAACATTAGATTTACCGACATCTTCCATGTTCTTTGCCATTATATTTGAATAAGAAAATATTGACGACAGATTATTATCATGTCATGGTGTTATAGCCCTGTTAGTAAGTTTTATGACGCAAACAAACATAAAATCTCGTAAAAATGGGTAATTGTCAAAATATTGAGACATTTAATCGAAATACACAACGCTTGCTTTATTTTTAGGGTTCCGTATCCAAAGGGTAAAACGGCACCCTATTACTGAGGCTCCGCTGTCTGTCTGTCCGTCTCTCACCAGACAATTTGTCAATTTTTACAGATGATGTATTTCTGTTGCCGTTATAACAACAAATACTAAAAACAGAATAAAATAAATATTTAAGGGGGGCTCCCATAAAACAAACGTGATTTTTTGCTCGTTTTAGCTAGACATTGATAACGACAACAACAATATTTATTTATATATTCACTTTAAAAATAAATAATTAAATTAAAATAAAACTAATATTTAAGGGGGGCTCCAATACAACAAACGTGATTTTTTTACCGTTTTTATGGATAATGGTACGGGACCGAGTGCGCGAGTCCAACTCGCACTTGGCCGGTTTTTATATACTTACTTAAGGTGACTTGCGCAACGATACCTATACGTATTTAGCGATTAAGCATGTTTAAATTTGACGTATTGTGATTTGACACGTTTTTAAATCATACCTATTTAGCCACTTAATACTTTTAAGCATCGTTGCGCAAGTCAAGTCACCCTTAGATATTTACTAACGGCCGGTTGCTACGGAAAGGTTCTCGAGTGGATAGCGCAGCGCAGGTCGCTCCCCCAAAAGACAACTACAATCTAAGAAGCTTCAAGTCGCGAGTGAATAGGTTTCTACTAGGCAAGCGTGTTTCACCATAAGCTTCATCATCAGTACCGTCTTTACCATAAAGGCACCCAGGCCCCCTATCATCACGGAGACCTCGAAAGGCCGATATATTCGCTTACACCATTTTTTTTTCAATGACTAACTACTAACTAAGACAAACTATGACAAAAGTTCTTAAAGTAAATGTGGGCGTTGTTAGCGACTTTCTGGCAACCCTGAGAGGAACAAGCCTCTGTCAACTCTGTTTTTTTTTAAGTAGCTTACTTAGCGAATTTTAATCAGACATCAGAACAGTTTTTTTAATCATTTTCTAAATAGTGAACATTTTAATACATATAAATAATACCTATAAAGTAAAACTAATTAACTACACCAATTAGCGGTCACCGACACAAACTACTTCGATTATAAGATCATTGCAGAAAAATGTTTTTTTCATTCGATATACTTTGCAACAAGGCCCCAAATTCTTGTGCTTAAGGGCCCCGGCATAGCCTAAGACGGCGTTGTGCATCATCGCTTATCATAAGATGAGGACGTGGTCAAAAAAATAGATGTAATCCCGACACCGCACAAAATCGATCGTTCTGGAAACCTATGGGAAGGTCTATGATCAGCACAGGACGTCCTATGCTAATTTGATGATGATGCTTCCGACAATCGAAAACAATCTGCATCAATTTTCAGCTCAATGTTGCAACTTGTGAAAGACTTAACACGATAAATGCGAAACAGGGCTTGAAACACTCTGTCCGTGTCTCGTCTTTATAGCGGTAAGAAAAAACTTAAACGTCTCTGTCGTGCGGGAGGCATAACTTCCATCTGGTTCAGTGAAGGAATGAGTTAACTATATATATCTGAGATGTGCTATTGATTCCTAGTTCTATGGTATACCAACCTCAATGACGGGTTTCTTAGACCACATGCCGTACACAAAAAAAACCGTACACTTTGTCTTATTTGGCGCTAAAAAAAGGATTTTGGTCTCCTACGGGCGGTGGGGTATAACATGCCTTGTGCCGCCACAATCTCTGGTTTAGGACAAGGTTTAAAACGACCCGTAACGCAGTAATAGAAAGTACAGATAAATCTGTGCCGCTGGGAACGTGTTATGAGTACGTCCAAAAGTGGACTGCTGTAGGCTGATGATGTTAATGTACAGAAGATTTTGTATCACAGGCCTTTGTAACAGAAGTCTATTTCTGTATAAGGGTAATCTTGACTTAATATCATTGGAAAATATGTAAATTCAACAATGAAGTCTGTAATCAAGTTTGTATTACCAAGTTTTGCCTTTTATGTTAGGCGGATACCTTATAAGTAGGGCAAAGTATTTGTGTAGCTTTTCATTTTATTATCTTTCTTTGTGTAATAAGCGTCCCATTCAATAACGTTCATTCCTTCTGTCATTCAATCTGTACTGAAACACGACGTGATAAAGTCAGAGCAAATTCTCCGACGTCTCTTCTTTTTCCTGCCCTTTTCCCACATTACGTGGCGTAGGCACAACATGTATTTTTCTTCTATACCTCTCTATCAGCCGTCATCTCCGTTGTCGCTCCTTTCTTACCCATATCATTATTTACACAGTTCATCTATCTCTTAATCGGTCTTCCTCTATTTCTATATCCATCCACACTCATATCTAAAACTCTTTTAGTCATCTGACAAAAAAGATGTTCTGAGTAATACCGTAATTTTTTCTCGCTCTGTAAATCCACTGGCGATTCCACAGCGATTGTATATTCCGGCAGGAACGAATGAATGGAATGAAGGGATGCACAGCTATTATTGATATGGATCCAAATATTGCAGGCTTTTAATTTGACACTATTGAAGGACACTTTGAAAATTATATAGTGTAGGGTTTTTAGGGTTTTGTGTGGATTTTTAGATGATCTTCTAAAGAAATTATGGGGTGGGGTTTTCCATACATAAATCCATTTTATAAATACGAATAATATTTAAGCAAAAGATGCCAGTAAACTAATATACAATACGGGTATATTTTGTTAATTATTTACTAAAATCAAATCAAATATCTTATTTGCAACACATAATACAAAATTAACTACAAAAACTAATACAGTATATAAAAAAAAAACATAAAAGCTTAAAGCTAGGTAGGTACACAAATTGGTTGCAAAAAGGTCTCAACTCAGCGTGTGCAGGACGTTAGAACCTGCGCTGGTCTTCCGTTGAGACCTTTAGGACCGAGAGAGAGAAATAAATATAGACATAATAAATACATAGCGGACGCGATTTTGAAGGACATAAAAAGATAATACTTAAAAACAGAAAAAGAAGCTTCAAACAGAAAAAAGATTTATAATAATAAAGACAAAAAAAAAAATAACAGAAGAATAAATAAATGAAGCCGTATTAAATATATAAACAAGTTGAATATATAAAAGTAGATAGCAGTAATATGATCAAAACGATTCATAAAATCACAATGTAAAATAAGGTAAATGTTATGTATTACTCGTGCGCGATAACTTGGGACCTGCGATAACTAGGAATGCGACTCCCCGACCGCTTCCCCTGCACTTCACCGATGGCGCCCGTATTGTACCGTTCGCATCACTATTTTTTACTAGGGTTTTTAGTCTCGTACTGGCCTACGTCACGTAACGACGCGCTCTGGAATTCTTTTAGTTTTCGTTTGTGTTATTGTTTTGTTGTCTGGAAAAAAAGAAGTCAACCATGTGGACAGGCTTCGACAAAAGTATTGGGACGATGACCTCTTACATGAGACGAATGAATCGCAATTAATTGTAAATTTATAGGATACTTCTTCGTCAAGTGATTATAGTGAGACTGAGGACGAAGAACAACCTCTAGAAGGCATAAATCCACTAAGTAGTGACGAAGATGAGATAATGTAAATAATAGATAAAATAAATGTATAAACTTAAACATTGTATTTTTATTTTATTCAAATAGTGTAAAAAAGATTAGATAAAAAGCAGCGTCCTCCCTGAGTAACATAATAAATTAGGTTAAAAAAAACAAAGACTACTAGTACATAAAACAATGAAAACAAAATTACAAAATAATATATAATAAGTTATATTTATAATGCACACAACAGAAATAAAATTTAAGTTTTATATAAAATTTATTAGATCGAGGATCAAATAAAGGATTAGCCCTAATCTAATCTCTCGCAGTATTCTAGGCATACTTGCGCCAACTTCGTTATAAGATCCGCAAATACATCGGCTTCAGGGTACAACTTGAGCAGTGCGTTAAGTTAGCGCTGCGAACGGCAGATAGGCGAGTTTAGACGTGTGGCACGTCTAAACTCGCCTATCAGTAGTGTGCGCAGGGTTCGGCTCGAACAGCAGGACTCTCCCAGGACGAAATCTAGAGCGTTGCTCAGGCACGAACAGCCGACTTGCCTTGCTAACCAAATCAGGGCAGTCAACCACACCACGCAATATGTCATAATTTACGCAATAATACACACAGTCATAATTTGGTCATTTATTCTACGCGTTTCAAGAGAGCCACAGATACACTAACAGATACACAGGGTTACATTTCCGATACACTTGAAAGGTAGTTGTTTTGGTAACTACAAAATGATCGTGGGTAGATGTACTTGTCAGTAAACTAATGTCTGGTTTAAAAACTATCTCAAAAGTTCTGCTGTTATTCTAAGCACACACTTGTACCGTTCTCAACCGCAGAATAAATAACAGTTATCTAACCTCAGCTCTACGTAAATTTAGCAGATAAACTATTACGACAGAGGATACCACAATGTTTGCAAGAGATTCTAAAGGAGTTTTGAAAGATGCAGCAATTTTATTACTGGTATAAACTAGTACCATAATGTAATCAACCTTCACAAACAGTAAATATTTTTAAATTATTGAGTATTTTGTTTTAAAAAACCGGCCAAGTGCGAGTCAGACTCGCGCACGAAGGTTTCTGTACAAACGGCAAAAAAATCTATAAAAACGGCAAAAAAATCATGTCTGTTTGTTTGGGAGCCCCACTTAAATATTTATTTTATTCAATAGCGCCATTTTATTTATGTACCTTATTTGAGGTTGGTGCCGATTAAGCTAGTCCTCTAAATTGTATGAGCGCCCATACAACTCAGAGGACTACATTAATTGGCGTTAACTATGTATGTATGTATGTATGTATTGGGACACCGTTCCAATTTTCTACTTTTTTATTTTTTGGAATTTTTACTTTATTTGTGCTTTATTTGACCTTGCTTTTTGCCAAATTTTGTGATTCTAGGTCAACGGGACATACGATATAGGTTTAAGATCCAAAACCTATAGGGTACTTTCGGTTGACAGCACAAGTAGGTAAGGGGAAAATTCCGAATAATAGAAAAAGTTTACAATTGAAGTAAATGTTGGTACTTACAAGTTTTCGCGAAAATCTAAATTTGCCCACATCTTTTTATCGTGTTGACTCAGGATCTTGATTTTTATACACCTAATATGGACTATAGACCTCAGTATCTGGTATAAATATAAGCTTGCTAGGTCCACCCGTTCCTGAGAAAATCGGTGGTGAGACACGGACAGACGGACAAGAGATCTTATAAGGGTTCCTTTTTTACCTTTTGAGGTACCTAAAAATACTAAGTATGTAGTTTTTTTAGCTTAATGATGAGCATGCGATGCAGGACTCAATGGAGAAGAGAATTTCGTCAAAAGCCAAGGTTTCTTTCTTAGAAAATTATGCCCCATCGTACCCAGTATACTCATAATATTTCTATATCTAATTTTTCATGTATTATCTTCCAGTTATAGCCGGTTACGGAGTCTGTGTAGGGTATGGATTATGGATCGACTTGAAGGCTCAAACTCGAAGGAACACTCCAATTGTTGAATAAATAAACAGTATTATGTATTAGATACCCCAGATGCTTTTATACGCAATGTTGTTTCAATCATTCGTTTTCCTAAACGTAGTCTGATCATGGTTATCGTTATATCGTATGATTTTCTAAAATATATGTGTTTTTTTATTTATTAGATTTATTACTGAACAATAAGCTTATGTTAAAACGCCCAAATAGTATTAATAGTATTTGTAAAGTGGTTGAGGTAAAATGGTACCTATTTTTAATTACATTAATAAAGTACAACTTCAGTTCTACAATCGCTTCAATAAATTTTATTCCTCGTGGCCAAACCAGTTAGGCAACCTAGTTAGGCCACGAGGAAAATACATATATTTTTGTAAATACCTACTCATAATACTTAGAGAAACACCCAGTCTAGTAGCCGAAGATTAATTCGATAAGTAGACTATAAAGTACTGCAACTATTGACCACTGAAATTCACCTGGACTGTTTGTGGCGTGTGGCGCCAGGAACTTCTCTTCGATCCCTGCATAGTCCAGCAAAGGTAGGTGGTGTTCATTTGTCCTTTTAAATACTGCAGGAACCAACTTTCCATCTACACACCACTTTACAATCATCCCTTTTAATCCATCTAAACAAGTTATCACATTTACATTAATCATACAAATGTTATAAAGTAAATGAGAGTGAGTGAATCGATTTCGATAACTTTTTGTATACTATTTATTAAGGTATGTACAACATTAATTAAAAACACACATCCGAAAACGTAGTAACTTATTTTAGAGATGGGTTTAATACCGGTAGCTTCAGTATTTATCCAGTAATCGATACATTTCCAATAAACAATTTTTAAGGTGGCGTCTTTGCGCCGATGCCACGTAGGCAGCTTAACAGGTACCTATTTACATGATGAATGAATATAATTGGTTTACTAAGCAGGATTTTTCGTAGATATTAAAGGACTTGATATTAAGGTTGATTCAAAATTTGAAAATATCTATGGGCCACGTCTGCCGCATCTCGGATCCGTTATGGGCTAAAGCCACCACAGAGTGGACGCCTCTAAACGGGAAACAATCTCGTGGCAGACCGCGGCGAAGATGGAGGGACGAAATTGATGCCCATTTACAGGATTGGTCCACAATAGCCCAAATTAGAGAAGACTGGAGAGAAGAAAGGGAGGCCTTTGCCTTGCAGTGGGACACTACAGGCTTTTAATAATAATAATAAAATAATGGAGAATTAAAAAAAAACTATTTTACAACAATACTAGCCATTAACCTTACCCGTGTTTTCATTTAATGTCGTTCATAGCAAAACACGTAGATTATGTCTACTATTTACTGACAAACCATGCGTACGAAGCCGCTGGCGTAAGCCAGTATATAATAATAGGGACTTACGCTCTCGGATGAGCGCTTGCTTGCTTACCATTAGGAATTTGTTTATTTACATTCCTCAACTTAAATCTTCTTTTGTTATTTTTGTTCACTTTGAAGTTCTGTGGTGAGGTAGGTGAGTAGGGTTCGATTTCCGCTGCGGGACAAATGGTTTACCTAAAAATATTTGCAAGATTTGCACATATTTCGCTACTTTCCGCTACTCGTCTCTGGAATAATATGCCACCAAACTATTTCGAGGCTACTTCAGTGGAAGCATTCAGATTGAGAATCTATAGGCACCTTCTCGGTCAAACCGACCAAAAATGAGCAACTTAATATTTCCATAACACTTCTCTTCTATTGTTATGTATGTATTTTAATTCGATATTGGTATAGTTTAGTCTATCATATAAAGTATTTAAGTAGGTTTATTTAAGTAGTATGTACCTATATTATGCTATATTTATTAGTCCTGTGCAAATTTTCTTTTTTACCTTTTCTGTGCACTACCTACACATCTTTGTCTACAATACACAAAGGTTATCTGGAAGAGAATGCTCTTTAGCATTAAGTTCGCCTTTGTACTAGTTTTATAAGTGCAATAAAGTATTTTCAATCAATCAATCAATCAATATTTGTTCAGGACTATGCCCCTTACTGAAAGTACAAAAAACAACGCATTGGCAGGAACTGAAAAGTTTCCCGTAGTACTCATCATCATCTCAACTCCTCATCCTCCTTCACCTACTGCTGGATATACGCCTCCTCAATTTCGTGCCACGTAGTCTCGGGCAGATCGCATCCAGGTCTAGGTGGGCAGGTGGAGTAGGGTCTTGACGGAATAGCTGCCTAGGCAGAGCAGAGGCAGAACAGAGGCAGAGCAGAGGCAGAGCAGAGGCAGAGCAGAGGCAGAGCAGAGGCAGAGCAGAGGCAGAGCAGAGGCAGAGCAGAGGCAGAGCAGAGGCAGTGCTGGCAGACCACCTGCTAGATGGGCGGACATTGTAAGGATCATTTTATCCAACACTAACGGAATATTTCCAACAGTTGGGGCCAAAGGCAAACTCATAACTATATTATTATAGACTTTAATAATACCAACCTAACTCCAAGGAAAACTCAATGAGGTCAATTATGGATTTAATACCCTAACATTCTAAAGTTATGAATACTAAGAGGGACCCTAACAAAATAAACTCTTTGAAATAACATTCTCCAATCTAGTCTTCGTAATAAGTTAATAACTTGGCCACGCTAATGTTTCTCTTTTGCTGCGAACATTTTCTTAGTTTTTTTAATACTACTTAAATGGCAAACCAGCATGCAGTCCACCAGATATTAAGTGGGTACTGCAGCCCATGGATATTCACATAGAATTCAAAACAAGCTATTATATTGTCTTGATCTCTATGTGGATACGTTGTCATACTATAGGACTTAGCTATTATGCCTATGTGCCAGTAATTACAGGAACATACCATTACCATCTAACCGGAATACAGCAGCACAAGTACTGCTATTTGGCGGCAGATAAAGGTAAGGCGGTGGTGCCCACTTCCTCGAGCCCGTTCACAAAAGCTTTACCACCAGTGACGTTGTTAAGTAATAACATCCAATATTCACATAAATAATAAAATAACTCTAAGGATTCCCTGTGTCATGTACCTTAAATTGAGAACTCCTCATCATACCTCAGTATTTTATACTAACTCCTTCACTCTTCAGGCTACCAGACTCTGGAATGCACTACCTGTTTCAATTCGTAACGCCAAATCCCTTCCTGTTTTTTTAAAAAAAACATAGTTAATAAACATTATCTGTCGCCCATCGCTCACTAAGACTTTAAATTTGTATATATAATTTTTTACTTATGTATTTAGAAGTAGGTTATTTTATTATTATAGATATATTTATATAAATTATTTTAGTAATATAAGTACTTGTTCTGTTAGTTATTATTTGATTTACACCGCCGTCCTCATTTGTCCACACAGATCCTGTCCATCCAAAGGTTGCCTGGAAGAGATCGCTATTAGCGGTAAGGCCGCCCATTGTACCTTTGATTTAATTGTGTATTCTCTTTTGTTTGTTTTATTTTTAATGGAGTGCAATAAAGAAATTATCTAATCTAATCTAATGTTCCTCATTAGTTCCTCATCAGTGTGTCATGTTTATCAGGAATCCGTGTATCATAATCAACAGAAACCTCAATTTCCATGGTATTGACGACCTCCGTGGCGCAGTGGGTGAATAGCTGGCTGAGACACAGGAGGTTTCGAGTTCGATTGATAGGTTGAGTCAATTGCTTACAAACAACTAGTTAGGCCACAAGGAAATTTAACTCCTGATGGACGCAGGGCAGTGCATAATAGGGCTACTAAGATAGATAGATAGATAGATAATTTCTTTATTGCACACCATTAAAAATAAAACAAACAAAAGAGAATACAAAATTAAATCAAAGGTACAATGGGTGGCCTTATTGCTAAAAGCGATCTCTTCCAGGCAACCTTTGGATGGACAGGATCTGTGTGAACAAATGAGAACGGCGGCGTTAATCAAATAATAACTAACAGAATAAGTACATAAATGACTAAAATAAAATATACATATAAATAAATATAAATAATTTTATAATATTAAATAACCTACTTCAAAATACATTAGGTAATTAGAAAAAAACAATAAAAAACTATATACAAAATTTAAAGTTGCAAAGTCTTAGTGATAAGTCTAAGATGCGTAACCTACGAGGCAATACTTTGTTAAAGGCGATGGTTACCAATTAACATCAGGTGGGCCATAGGCTATTCCATCTCTATGTGGAATAACAAATAACTTTTAACAAAAATATAACCGACTTAACCAAACTACTGAACTGATTTTGACGAAATTTCTATGAGACCAATATGACAATATATCCTTTCAAATAAAAAAATAATTTTCCAAATCGGTTTTTAAATAACACAGTTCTGTGGTAAAAACATAAAACAATTATGCGTCCCTGTAAAATTAGAGGGTTTTTTTGGGATCCCATCAACAGTACCTGACTTGGTGCCAATGGACCACCTGGGAAGTATATACTTTTAAACAAAATAATAATTTCTCCAATCTGTCCAGGCGTCTTCGAGTAATCGGAGAACATCCATAAAAGAAAAGATTACGACGAATTGAGAACTCCTCCTTATTTTAAAGTCGGTTTAAAAAAAAGGAAACACCCCCTACAACTTGCTAATTTTACTTTCAAAGTAGTAAAACTAGTATCCAAAGTTGTAAATTTATTTTATTTATCGTTTTAATGTCACTTTTCAATGTTTTTTATTTTGACTTTGAGTTGTCCTCTTTTGCATCCAAAATATTCGTATCTTCTGATAGGTGTGACCCCTGCAGTTGCTTTCGATGACTGTTCACCACTAGTATAAAATATATAGTCACTGAAAAAAAGCATAATGTATAAGCATTTAAAAATTCGGGTCGGCCGCGAAAGCGTTGGCGCGACGACATCAGTAGATTCGAGAAGGAATGGAACCTGCCAAGGATCGCGATAGGTGGAATGAGTTTATTTATTTATTTAGAGAAACCAACGGCGATACAAATTGTTTGGTTAAATAGCTTAGAACTAAACGCAAGGCTAATAACAGGTTTCTACGTTTGAACATTGTAAAGAAAAGATGTCGGGAACAAAAACAAAACAAAAACAGCCGATAATAGTTAGCCTATTATAAAGTTACAATCAAAATAGTATTATTCAGTTATACACTGCACTTATAATAAAAAGAATCTATTGTGAAACTATTGTGTTAGAAAATAAAGACTGAGCATAGGAAAAAGAAAAAATTCGTCTCTAAGACTACTACTTAAGTTGAAATATGTACCAAAAACACGTTTCAATTAACCCAAGGTTGGTAGGTATTGTAGAAAATTCAAAATAAAACGCATGAAATTTCATAGGTAGGTATTATAAAAAAACATGTTAAAAAATTCCCCTCCACCGCACTAGAAAGCTCCCATCCACCACCACGCCTTAAGATTTACCACGTAATGCTTTTATAATCCTACCTCTATAGGTAGGCTTTGAACAATCGAATATATCAATATCTTTGAATTTCTTCTTTTGGGTTGTAACAATACGAACAAAAACCGAATTCTGTAAATAGTTGGTGCGACATGTAGGTATGTGGATTAAGCAAGTGTGTCGTGTTCTATAAGATGGAGTTGAGAGTCCTATCTGGCCAACTATTTCAGGGCAATCTATCCGCGAGTGTACAATGTCATACAAAAACATCATTTCCATCACTATTCGACGATCACTAAGAGTCATAAGCTTGTGATAGAAACAGCCATCCTCATAACTTTTAAAGTACTTCTTTGTCTTATAGTTTAGGAACCTGATAAATTTTTCTTGTACGTGCTCAAGGCGTTGGGTGTAAGTTATATAGTATGGATACCATATACAACTAGCATACTCGAGGCTACTTCTCACGTAGGCATTATAGATACATTTAATGCAATCGGCATTGTTGATAGTTTGACATGTACGCTTAATGAAGCCCAGAAGTTTGTACGCCTTATCTGTAATGATATCTACATGCTCAGAGAAAGTAAGCTTAGCGTCAAGATGAATCCCTAGGTCACGCATCAATGTAACTCTTTCAATTTGACTATTTTGAATACAGTATGAGAAATTAATGCTTTATTGCTTTAATGCATATTGAAATTAATGTTTTTTCGGAGAGAATGTGATAATTTTGCATTTATTAACGTTTATCTTGATTCTGTTTCTTTGGTAATAGTCATTAAGGTTGTTAAGGTCTGCCTGCAGCCTATTGCAGTCATCCAACCTGCCTACGTCAAGCAATATCTTAGTATCATCGGCATACATGAGGTACTGGGAATGCTTGAAACATGTGTAGATATCATATAGGTATATATCATAGAAAAGTGGTCCTAAATGTGAGCCTTGTGGTACCCCAGAGGATATCCCTACGAATTCAGAGTGATATCCCCCGACCACCACAGCTTGAGAACGCCTAGACAGATAGGACTTCACCCATATCAGCAGATCTCCATGAATGCCTAGAAGCTGAAGTTTTTTTGCCAATATGAAGTGATCTACACGGTCGAAAGCTTTTTCGAAATCCGTGTAGATTACATCTACCTGTTTACCTTAAATATTGATTTTTGTATGAAGTCAGTGAATATTGAAAGATTTGTTACAGTTTACCGACCTCTCAAGAACCCGTGTTGTTCGGATGGTATGGCATTAGAGACGGTATGAAGAATATGACCATAAACTAATTTTTCGAACACCTTGCTAAACATGTTGAGAATAGAGATAAGACGGTAATACTCAATTTTTAGCTTAGAGCCTTTCTTGTGTAAGGGCACAATAAGAGCCTCTTTCCATTTTTGGGGGAAAACACCCTCATTGAGTGATCTATTATAGAGTATATTTAATGGTTCTGCTAGGGCAGACGCAGCTCGGCATACAAAAAAATACGGAATATTATCGCTGCCAGACCCTTTATTTTTATCGAGAGAGTTTAACACTTTATGTACATCATCGTAAGTAAAAGAGAGACTATGTATGTAATCAGTCGAACCGGAAGCTGGTGGGGGCAGATCTATGTCGGGATATGTGGCTTTTGGTTGCATAAAAACACTAAGAAAGAAGTCATTAAAGGCTGTACAAATATCCTCGCCAGTAGAAAAATTCTGGTTACAATAGGCAACACGCTTGGGGTAGTTTGATTTCATTCCGCGCTTGGATTTAACAAAGGACCAGAATAGCTTTGGATTTTTCCTCAAGTCAACAGAGAGGCCATCGACAAAGGATACCTTTGTCGATGGCCTCGCTGTTGACTTGCAGCACTTTCGTAACATGACCTCCTGCGCAGACCGCAGGTCTGCAAATGTATCATAGTCACGTCGATTACCGAAACGCTTCCAGCGAGCATGAGCTTTGATTTGCTTTTTAATAGTGTGATTAAATCTCTGGAATACCATATTGGATAGCTCTGGCTTTAACCGTATGTAGATTTAGGTATGTACTTACTTATGCTAAAACTAAGATGATCATAAAATCATTGGACTGCCTCATCAATATTCCCCTCCAAAAGTATTGATTTCCAAGGTATCAATATGAATCCAAAGTATTCATGTGTAAAATTAAATTTTCGTAATCACCCCGTCTATATTTGTACTTAATTAATTGCTTAGATTTGATAGGTTTACATTTGATATCATTGGCTGAGATTTCCAGTGTTGGATGAGCGGGATCTTCATCAAGAAGGGGTTTGCTGCATTTATTCAACTCCACGGAAAAGTTACCAAACACCAGGTCAATTGTATTACCATTTGCGTTGAGAGTGAGATCAAACTGAGAGAATCCGTAGTAGCTCATACGGTTTGTTAATTTAATGGCTAATTCTTGTATCTCAACCGCCCCTTGTCGACGAAAAGTGGGACCATCGGAATGCCAAGAAATGCATGGTAAGTTGAAATCCCCCAATATGATGAAATTATCCGAAGGATAAGTGTTTAAAGCTTTAGTCAGTGTACCAAGGAAACCATTAATATCACGGGGCTGTGTGGAGAGATAACCACTAATGTAAGTACATGCTACATGTAGATTTGACTCAGAATTTAAAGAACGAGCGGGAATCGTAACCCACACCAGGTTCGTGGGAGAAGATGTCCAGTCGTCACGTATGTAAGCACCAAGTTCCCTCTTTACACAAATCATGGCCCCACCTCCCCACTTTCTACCACTAGAAGTCAAATCACAATCACAGCGAAACACATCGTATCTTGAATCGCAAAACTCCGAGTCATTTATGCCACTGTGCAACCAAGTTTCCGTGATTGCTAGAATGTCGTATTCATGGATCAAGGTGCTAGAATATAGTGATTGTAATTTCGTTCGTAAACCGCGTACGTTCTGATAATAAATCGTTAGACTACCCATTGTGATACAAAAAACCAAAACGCATGAAATAATGATAGTAGGTAGTTACGTAAGTTTGTACAAATTATCAAGTACATTCGTAACAAACAATATTCCATCAATAGCAAAATTGGGTAGGTATAATTACAGGCGCACAGCGACTCACCGATATGATCACGCAGCGGTGGCGTGATCGCATTTTCGTTCTGCCAAGTGAACGCAATAGATTCTAGTACCATCGTCCTAACAACCCAGTGTAAGGTGGGCATGGCCGCACATCCATAATAGTGTATTAAGTTCCACGATTTAAATGCCTCAGGTATTAAAACACTTACAGTAATAATTGCCAAGGCGATAGCAAAACATGATTAATAGGTATTTGAAAGGTATGACCGGCCTGATTAATACATGAGACAAATAAGAATTTAGGTAATAATTAATAATAATAATTATAGTAACAAATAATAATAATGTGCCCGAATAAGTCAAATGCAAGCAGGTCATACATTTTACGAGGTAAATAATTGTCGTGTCGCAGATTAAACAGACGTTAGTGGGACCAGTAAGATGAAAAAACAATGTTATTTTTAGTAGACGAGGGAGAATATTATAGTTATCTAAGTGTTTCGATATTTTATGTGTATAAAAAAGCTTAGTAGGTAGAACGTGGCGGTAGACACAAGCGCTTAGTCGGAAATAGAAGAGATTAGCTATGTAATTAAATGAAATTGCATCAGTTTGAATGAAAGTATGATTATAAAATAGTATGTTGGGGTAGGCCTTTGCCCAGCAGTGGGAAATGTAGGCTAGGTAAAAAAAAAATCATTAGGATCATAACAGTCATAGAACGTAGTTGCCAAACGTAGAGCTTTCAAGTAGATGTTCACACGAAGCTCTCCCCCTGGACATGACCTTGTGTGGTCGGTCTAGAAGTCTGTTAATCGACTCCAGACTCAGGTTGGGTGTAGGAAAAAACTCTGTAGATAGAGAATGCTAGAGCTTTCAATAACCAGCTGTGATTGTGTGCGCCCCATCCAGACTATGCCCCACCTGCTCAACTGTCGTTTATGCCAGGGGGCTTCCCTGCATTTTGAGCCCAGTATTTAAAAAGTACTCATTCTAAATATTCTTCCATAAACTGTAGCGCTCTCTAGGGGGAGGGGTGAGGGGGGGGGGGGGTTCCGTTGAAGATTGTGTTTTTAATTTTCGCGCAATTCATTCACCGCATGGGAGACAATTTGACATGCGATAAGCGTCCCGTTGTTATGCGCTACAAAGCCTGGAAAATAACCAAGTTTACGGCACGTAGGGTCTCCTCAGAGAAACAAAACAAGTAACTTTAACAACTATACAAACGGAACGTTCCAAAGTTGTTCAAAGAGCCGTCTCGTAACTGTACACCTGACTGAATCAGCTTACAACTCGTGTAAAAATGTTCTTACGAGAATTTAACAACAAATTCGCATTTCAAAGACAAACAAGACCGGTCTATGTAGTACTCGTAGATCTCGCGCACCTCGGCTTCTGAACCTAGATGGATTTATTCGTATTATTTAAGCAGCGCCATCTAGTTATGTGACTGATAAGTCAAGAGCGCCATCTAGTTATGTGACTGGTAAGCCAAGAAAACTTATGACAGATTACTTTTACTTGCAATATAGTATGGTCAGTATTATTTATTATTCACACATATTTATTTTAAAACACGTTTATCAAAAATAAATTTTTCACTACAAAGTATCTTAAAAAAAACATTATAGTCAAAGTCAAAATCATTTATTCATTAAAATCACAAGGCTCATTTTGAAACGTCAATTTTACTGCTTGTTCCTTCGCGATCAAGCCAGGAAAGAAAGGCAAGAAACAAGGCTGGTTGTTTTTTTTAATGATCCTTTTAGAATACATTACAATACAGAAAATAAATTACGTCTAAATTGTAACATTTTGAACGAGTTGGAGCAATTTCAATGCCAAGCTTCTCTATCATCTAAATAATCCGATATTTTATAGTAGGCTTTTTTATAAAGATTTTGTTTAATTGCGTTTTTAAATTTGTTAATTGTCAATTTTTGTACATCACTTGGGAGTTTGTTATAAAAGCGAACACCTTGCCGTTTAAACGATTTACTAACTTTATGTAGTCTACAAGGAGCAACAGCGAGTTTATTTTTTTTTCTAGTATTAAAATTATGATAATGGCTATTTTTCTTAAACAAATTAATATTTTTGTGAACATACATCAAATTTTCATAGATGTATTGACAAGGGAATGTCATAATATTTATTTCTTTAAACTTATTGCGTAATGATTATCTGGGGCCCATATTATAAATTGCACGAACAGCTCTCTTCTGCATTCAAAAACGGTGTTTATATTACATTAAAATATAGACATATGTCGATACAGTGTATACATAACAATGCAGAAAATAAATTACGTCTAAATTGTAACATTTTAAACTGAAGTAAAAAATACATTCATAAATACGGTAAACCACCGACCGCGAAGCAAGGCCCAAGCGATCGGTGGATATGGCTGTAGAGAGAGGAACCTCCTGACTTCGCGTGCCGAGTCCCGGAGTACCGCCTTCTGTATCTGGCCCTTGACCCAACTTCCTAGCGAAAGCCTTAACTTCCTAACGCGTACCGATGATTTCTACGCGATCATACGCAAAAGAACCGCATCTTTGGTGAGCTGCATGCGTGGAAGCACCAACAGCTTCCTGACCGTTGTTGCCGAGAACATGAGCTCATATATCATGAGGCGCTGGATGGCTTTGCTTAAGCCGATCACAAGCCTGGTGTCTCAGTAATGCGCTCATGTTCCAATGTTGCCGCATTTATTTTATCATGTCTGGTTTTATCTTGTCTTTTTGTGTACCTACTAACAATATTTTTTTAAGTAAGTTTTTTTTTGTGTTACAAACAAAAATTATGGATCCGTATGGTCTGAAATAAACGTTTTTAATATTATTATTAAGGTTTGGTCGAGTATCTTCGCTATCAATCCGTTATTATTCTTCTTGGCTCTCGAGTTTCCTCGGTATAATTATATTGAACAATCCGCCCTGCAACCTTCAGGGAAAAGACTGCTCAGTTCACCCCCCGTATTTTCTCTCTGTTCCCCCCCCCCCCCCCCCCCATTATTAGCATTCCCTCCCCGATCCCCTATTCCTTAAACAGTCTTTCGACTCGTTTAATGTAACCAGGCTCTTCGGCTCTAGCTTTATAAAAGCAGAATATAAGTTCGTGAAGTTCCGCTTCTGACCACTTTCTTCTGGTATCATCGCTGCTTTTCGCAGATAAACTTCCAGTGGTCACTTCTGACTTACCGGCATTGCTTGTGGGAGAAATATCCCTGCTCCGCAAAGTATCATCAGGCATAGGTTGGGTGGTCTCACTTTGTTCGGGTTCCCCGACGGAGGGCCGACCCCTAAACCCCCCGCCACCGATGGTTTGCATGCTGGAACGTCCAGCATCGGCTCCAGACGTGCCCCGGCGATCGCCCCCGGGAAGCGGCCATATACGTGAATACCAATTACTCATTACTCCATAAAGGGGTTTGCCATTTCCTTATTAGCTTGTAGGTTTTATTTTTACAAGTGTCCCCCCTCCACGTGTGACTGGTGATCGTCTCGGACGTTAATGGTTGGACTTTGGAGGTGCATATTATATAGTATAGTATTAAACAGTATCATTTATTCCAAATTAGAACTGATAAACCAATAGTTGCTTATATCACTCTGACGGATGGACGAGCGAACGGTCGGAGCGACGGTCAAAGTCACACCATATCGCTTCAAAACAGAACCCTAAAAAAGACGTTTTGTTAAAAATTTACTTGCGTCATTCTAAGACAAAGTTTAGGTATATCTGCTGTTCATGGGTAATTTTAATAATCAAGAGTCAAGTTCTAGTTTACACTAATTCAAGTAGCTAGATTGAACAGAAACTATAATGCATACAGTTGTGTAGATAATTTAATAAGCTGACGAAGTGCTCTATATTAGGTTACCGGATATGAAGTTTTGTAAAGTTTGCGTAAGGTCACAGGCGAGGTGGATGCTTTAATGTCATCACAGACAGGAAGTTGATTGATTGATTGAAAATTCTTCATTGCACAATAAATAATATATTTGTACATAGGCGAACTTAATGCTAGCAAGCATTCTCTTCCAGTTAACCTACAGTACATACAGTGCGAGTGCATTAAGCTGTGGTTTTAACGGTCCAGACAGTTATTCAAATCCAAATCAACATATAAAGATAAAAGATAAAGATATCTTCCTGGCTGACTTTTTGTCCTTATGTGTGTGTCAAATATTGTCGGACAATAATCTAACCTAAGTCTCCCGGATCAAGCCGGACCGGGTTATTGACTAGGCGGGGTCATTGAACGGGCGGGGTTGTTGAACGGCTCTTAGTAAATTTTTAGTAATCTGTGGCATCGTACAATACGCTAGTTCTCTAACATTTCGTTAAGCAGCATTTATTCGATTTTCTCGAGAAATTGATGCCAGAAAATTTGCTGGATACATTTATTCTTTGTGTAGAAACCGTCCCTTTCAATATATTTAATTAAAATTGCGACACATTATATGAGAAACATACATACACCCAAAAACATTCCTCTGGGCAGTCGGGTGAAAACGAAGAATTTCATAAAACCAAGCCGAAATAAAGGGTTGATACTCACAAATATACCAGAGCATGCCTAATATAACCACGCAGACGCGATTCCTTTGTTTTCTGGATGTGAAGACCAGGGCCAAGAGTATCATCATCATCAGCATAAGCGCAACGAATATAACTGTGTACCACACCCAAATAGCACAGAGGAGGGCGTCATCCTGAAAATTTAATAAAATAATAATGAATGCTGCTCATTTTTACTGTGCCAGTTTTTGTACTTTTTTTGTACCTACATAAATGCACTCTAGTTTTATTACAGTCTAGCCAAGTAGGCTAATAACCAATGTTATGCTAACTTAGTTTCATAATAGACTAGCTTCCGCCAGCAGCTTCGCACGCGTTATACATAAGGTATAACGTACCTATACTAAAAGTAGTCTATGTGTTAATCCAGGTTCCGAAATCGGTTCAGCCGTTACGAATATGATGTGTGTTATGATTAAGAATGTGCCCATTGGCACTTTTCTTAATCTCTCTATTTAAGAGGAAGACACTTTGTTCTTTCTGAATATCACTGACATTATATTACACTATTGTACACTTAAGGCGTGGGACAAATACAAGAGGCGTCGGGCGGAGGCGAGGCGCGGGCGCAGCGCGGGCGCGGCTCCACTTCTTTGATAATTCACACAAAATGTATAGAAGAGGTGGGGCGCGAGACATACTGAGATGGCGGAGCGCGGGGGTGGCGCGGGCGCCGCTTACTCGCCCTCGGCGCGCCCGCAGTTAGCAGTGGCATGCTCCTGTCCTGCTTGCCACACAGGGTGGACCGCATATCTTCTGATCTTTTGTAAGTTCTCCAAATGCACCAGAGCTTGCAGATCCTCTTCATCTGACGAAGAAGACATCATGTTGTCATGATAAAATTAAACACTAGAATGCCCCAAATGCATCCACTGCGTTCGCCCGCACATCGCCTTTCCCACACCGTTAGCGCGTCTTTTCTGCGCAGCACCGGCGCCCGCACCTCGCCCGCACCTCTTCTCCGCCCGACGCCTCTTGTATTTGTCCCAAGCCTAAAATAACTCGAAAGGTTTTGTGCTTTTCAGTCTTTCACTATATCCGTGTTAACTGGTAACTGATAGAATACTGACATATTTTTTTTGTAAATACAGTCTTGGTCACTGACCGAGTCTCAGAAGTTCAAACTAAGAATTTGCCAAAGAGCGATGGAGCGCAGCATTTTGGGTGTAAAGCGGATCGACCGGATTCCAAAGTTCTGGCTGCGCTCAGAGACCGGCATCGCTGACGTGGGCATCAAGGCTGCAAAGCTGAAGTGGGACTGGGCGGGTCATGTCTCCCGTATGCAACCCGATAGGTGGGCCAAGAAGACAAGCATTATGGACTCCTAAAGACGGAAAGCGACGCCGAGGAAGGCCTAAAAAGCACTGGAGCGATGACTTGGACGTCTTCCAACAAGACTGGCGGGATATGGCTCTAGACCGTGATAAGTGGAAGGAAGAGGGGGAGGCCTTTGCCCAGAAGTAGCACAGTATGAGCTAGTAAAAAAAACATACTTATATTAAGTTTATAGGGAAACAACTGGACCTGGAACAAATCTGTAGATCATGCAAACATTTGTTCTGCGGCAGCATTTCTCACCCTGCTATTCGCCCACTGCGCCTCGTAGATCATTAAATATAAAATACTAACTTCCACCAGCGGCTTCGCACGCGTTGTTTGTCACCAAAAACTAGCCTATGTGTTAATTCAGGTTAAAATCTATGTACACACCAAATTTAATCGAAATAGGCTCAGCCGTTACGGCGTGATTGAGTGACAAACATACAAACTTACACATTTATAATACTAGCTTCCGCCAGCGGCTTTGCAGACGTTGTTTCCAAATAAAAAGTAGCCCATGTTTGAATCCAGGGCACAATCTATCAACACACCAAATTTCATCGAAATTGGTTAAGCCGTTACAACGTTACTGAGTAACAAACAAACAAACATCCAAACTTTCACATTTATAATATTAGTGTGATTCCTCAGGATAAATCTCTTAGAAGCTGATATGAGAAATTATAATCAAATATAATCTTTTAGAAATAAATACATGAAAAAATGTGACGTAATTTAGAAACATAATTTGGAACCTATGTGCGTAAGTTCTACTTATTAGTAAAGTTCTTCTCTATAAGGCTGCACGCTATAGGCTTAGCGTGGATAGGTAATCTATCTATTTGGAAATACCTGATAGAGGTTTCTGGGAGCCGTTGGGTGCAGCTCGCATAAGATCGGCCGCTCTGGAAATCTATAACGGACTATATCCAGCAGTGGACGTCCTATGGCTGATACAATGATGACGATAATGAATCTATATAATGTTCCAAGTTTTATCGAAATTGGAGCCGTTACGACGTGATTGAGTTACGAACAAACATCCAACTAATGTGATTTCCTCTCTACATTCTGGAAACTCTCTAGGCAGCGGCGTAGCGTGGGTATCAGCCGCCCGGGGCGGAAGACAATTTTGCCGCCCTCTTATTTAGGTATTTCAATTTAATGTATAAGTACTATACATTACATACATTACTTCTACAGAACTTTTCCGCAAGAACAGTCGTCATTATTTTGCATTATACAGGTTACATTTTAAATAATTTTATTTGTGCTGCTGTGTTCCGGTTAGATGGTAATGGTATGTTCCTGTAATTACTGGCACATAGGCATAATAGCTAAGTCCTATAGTATGGCAACGTATCCACATAGAGATCAAGACAACATAATATCTTGTTTTGAATTCTATGTGGATATCCATGGGCTGCAGTAGCCACTTAACATCTGGTGGACTGCATGCTCGTTTGCCATATAAGTAATAAAAAAAAGTTAAGCTAAGTTTTACAATAACGTTTATTAACACAATTTTTTTTTACTTCAATAAGCAATGAAAAATTCCGTGCTCTTTTCAATCGGTCCGAATTTGTAGTTGCGATAAAAATATGAAATGGTTTTAATATTTTTATTATATAATATGAAACTTTAGTAGGCAAGTAGGCAAGTTAAAGTGGGACTGGGCGAGCCATCTCTGCCATCCCAAAAGACAGAGAAAGACCACGTGGCAGACCACGACGCCGATGGAAAGATGAACTCGACTCGTATATGGAAGACTGGACTAACACACGCGCATGATAGAGTGCAGTAGAAGGAAGGAAGGGAGGCCTTTGTTCTGCAGTGCGACAGTACAGGCGCCAAACAATAAATAATAATAATAAATTGTGAAATTTTGCCGCCCTTTAAAAGGTGCCGCCCGGGGTGGGCCGCTCCTGTCGCCCCCACTACGCTACGCCGCTGTCTCTAGGATACAGTTTTTGGGGTATTTTTTTTGTTTTTCATTTTCAGTTAAGTTCTTAGATTGATCTCAAACCATTTTCGTTCATGTTAGAGTCCTATAATTAAACTCGCTTATTTTTACCGCTTTATTTATTCCTTTTTGGAATAAGGGGGAAGAGGCCTTTGCCTGCTGTGGGACACAACAAGCTTCAAATAATTATTATATTTTTGAACTGCCTGGATTCAATGTCTTTTTGGCCAAGTTTATAATTCTACACATTCTATAAGCTGCTTAAAAGACTACAACAAATCCTTCTTTTACAGGAAAAATAAGTCTTAAATCAGGCAAAGTGAATTCCCGTGGCAAGGTATTGCCGTGAAATCTTTTGTATCATTTTAATTGTCGCTCACAAAAAAGAAGTAAATAAATATATATATTTCTACTTACATAGATTTTTACAGGATTAACATAACAAAATAACAGTTATTATATACTAGTTGTTCGCCCCGAACTGAGATCCCGCGAGTCTCCGATTAAAACAAAAAAATATTATTTGTAATCTTTGACTATCAAAATAGTGCCGCGAAATAAATAACCAAAATACTTGTCTTACAGTTTCATGTAAATTACAGGTAACGGGAGTTCATGTAATGTGGTTATACTTTTTTGGGGTACAAATTGTAGTTATTTTGGTTTTCAGACTTTTGACTATATTTGTGTTACTTAAGCTACACGTATACCAAATTACTGTAATGTGGGTTCACTGGTGTGCCCTGTGAATTTGGGCAAAGTTCAGTTTTTATTATAGCTAATAACTCAAAAACTATAAAGACTTTACTAAAATTAAAAACGGAATCGAAATAACCTAATAAATACCTTTAATTTGACGTCCCATTTGACCTAAAAGTTTAATTTAATTTTTTGTTGCCCATCTTGAACCTTTTAGCTTATTTAGCCACACCAAAATTGTGCCATCATTACCTACCTATGTATGAAATTTCACGATGATCGGATCAACGCTTCGAAAGTTTTTCTCGGACAAACAAACATACATACATACATACAACGCCGATTTTCCCAAGTTGATTTAGAGATTTCCCTTTGCTCGATCAATTAATTTAATTATCCAAGTAATTTTACTCAAATTATTTACCTACTTAATTTACTAAACTAATATATAATCTAAATCATACATATATTCACAATACTACCATAAATAGGTAATATAATAATATCGGTGTCAATAGGCGGCAATCAATCTGTTTCCCTACAGATAACATTTAAAAAATGGCCGCCATGGGACGCCTGGCAACTGTGAAACATCTAAATTGATAGTTATTGAAAGAATTTATAATTAATGATAACCGTTTGTATCTCATCTTATACATACGCAATATATATACCTAACTACGCGTGACGGCAAACAATTATTTATCTGTAAGTACTTTTAAATTTAGACAAGTATTTATACACAACGTCTAACTCTCAAAAATGGAATAATAAATCTTATCCGAATTCTATTGGATGCATGCCAATCGTTAGGATCAAAAGTGTCAGTGTCCTAATAAATTTTGTCCGAATCGTCAGCTCAATCGGAGTTGGTCATAAATCTATGACGCGTCAATAGATGTTACACATCACAAAAATACAATGTAACCCAAAAGCTCAAAATAATGTTGCCTCTGCGAATTATCAGATAAAAGAAAGTAAAAGCTCACCTTGGCTATTCCGCAAAATAAAACAACGCTGGCCGCAAAAAATAGAGCGACTAGAATCCATATTGTCACAAGCAGATAACTCATCGGTACGAAGAAAGAGCATCCGTACGCTGTGGGATGAATCTGAAAGAATATTAAAACTGAAATGTGGCAGAGTTTTTTTCTGAAATGAAATGAAATATTATTTACAGAAGTATGGTACATAAATTGTTACAAATAGGTAGATTTAGGGTTGCCAACCCTACTATATATTAATACAGTATCCTACTATATTAGGGGATCAAATACTATATTTCTAAAAAAATATATAGTAGGCGAAACTACTATATTTTGCGTAAAACGCAGCCTTAATCTTTTTTTAAAGCCCGCTCTGCTCTAATCGCTGAGAAACAAAAAAAAAATAATTTTAACAATTTGTACTCAGAAATTAATCAAATGAACAAAATTTTGGACATTGTACTTTCTGACCAAAACATTTCTACTAAATCAACTGTTGAAAAATGGCAAGAAATTCTTCTCTTAAATAATTCAGGCTTGCCTAATATTTTAAAAATTGTATCATTTCTTCTTTCAATTCCTGCAACATCAGCATTCACAGAGCGCATATTTTCTGTTATGATGACGAAATGGAGAGATGAGTGTAACAGGGCCAGTTTGAATTTAATACCAGCAGAATTAATGGTGTTTTCAACTTAAATTTGGACTGCCATCAAACATATAAATAATAATAAATAAATAAATATTGATGGACATTTCACACAGCGCTATCTAGCCCCAAACAAAGCAGAGCTTGTACTATGGAAACCAGATAACTGATAGAATACTTATATATTTTTTTGTAAATACATACTTATATTAAATAGAAAAACATCCAGACCCAGAACAAATATCTGTAAGTCATGCAAACATTTGTTCCGCGGCGGGAATCGAACCCGCTACCTCCTGCGTCTCAACCGGCTATTCGCCCACTGCGCCACGGAGGTCGTCAATGTTATCGTTAAAAAAATAATTGTTAAGGCACAGAATAGCAAAAAATATTCTTCTTCTTCTTCCAGTGCCTCTTCAATCCTGAAGGTTGGCCGTTAGCTTCCTGTATTCATCTCTATCAGCAGCTAGTCGGAACAGCTGTTCGACGGAGGCAATACCGGTCCTCTCCCGGATATTCCGGAGCCATGACTTCTTTCTTCGCCCAGCACTCAGTCTCTTTCCGTCCACTTTGCCCATCATTATCAACTGCAGCAGCATGTATCTATCGTTCCTGAGCACATGGCCGAGATATTCTATCTTGCGCTTTTTGATAGAAGGCAACATTTACCAGGACATGTGAATGCGCTGAACCACGGTTTCGTTCCTGACCCTCTGCGTCCAACTAATGCGTAACATGCGATGGTAGCACCATATCTCGAATGCCTGTAGGCGTCTTGTAGTGTCCTCTTTCAGGGTCCACGTTTCGCAACCATACATGACGATAGGCCAGATATAGCACATGAGTAGCCTGACTCGGAGCTTTATATTCAGTTGGCGACAGCAAATAACTTTTCTCATTTTATTAAAAGAGGCTCGAGCAATTTCTATCCGGGTCTTGATTTCATGATCAGATTCCCATGCTTAATTTACCCAAGCCCCCAAATACTTGTACAGTCGTACCCGCTCTAGTTGTTTCCCAGCTACAGATACGCTTGAACTTAAACCCAGGTTTCTTGAGACTACCATGAACTTGGTCTTGCTTATGTTTATCGACAAACCGGCTTCCTCGCTGTACTCATTAACCTTATTCACAATTGCTTGCAAATCGGCTTCCGATGCTACCGACAAAAAATATTAATATAAAAATAAATATTTTAACCAAATACTATATTTTTGTTCATTTTTTGCCATCTACTATATTTTTAGAGGTAACAACTTCGAAAATACTATATTAGGTAGAAAAGTTGGCAACCCTAGGTAGGTTTCACATACTTCGCCGATCAACGGCATGCAAATTATTGTTATATTGGTACACGGATGGATCTAAGGAGGAGAGAAGGATTTTAATATTTAAAGGAAGCGGAACATGGAGGGATAAAAAGATCTTTGTAAAATTGAACGTGGTCATTGTTGATACCCTGACTTGGTGTTCAGAATTAGAAATGTCCTCGTTCATACGACACATAAATTATTAATTAAGTATAGTGATCGCGACACTTTTTTTAAAAATACGACATTCACATCATTCATAGTTCATTTTTTGATAACAAAAAAGTTACAAGTCATTTGCATTGTTAACAATGGAATACAGAATTAAAGAAAGATATTAAATCCAGTATATTAAATACATTAAATAGTATCGTATTATTGGGTTGATGACTCAAAAAAGTCATCAATTATATATTGATGCACAGATATTATAGTCCACTCGTAAAAACCGTTATTGTATGTAGTTCCAAATTTGCTGCGCCTCACAAACGTAATCTTGAAATACCTAGTTTGTTTATAGAAAAGTAATTCAGTGTAAGTTTACAAAAAGTTTAAAAGTCCTGACGTACTTTGAGAGGGCGAAATGTTAAGATTTCAACATTATTACCATAGACATTTTCATGCTAAAATCATTCATTATATTTTAATTAATCAATAGTTTAGCTAAACAGAACTAGATGGCAGTACTAGAAAAATTAGAACGCGCAATCGAAGCGTTTTGGAGAGACAAATAAGAAGTGTTTTCTGAACCTACCGCGTTTTTCTACCCTAAATAAGTCAACGACTGTATATAATAAGTATTTTTTTTAATTTACGCTTAATATTATTTGAATATATGTTGCATACAAACATACCCACCCTACATTAATTTACTCTTTAAATTGACACTATCCCTTATAACTTCCGCGCATACCATCGGTTCGGTCTTGACAATAAAGAGGGTGTAGTATTTACAAGACAAGGGTGCTGCCAAACCTTCTTAATTGTGCAAATCCTCTGTGATATTACAAACACTTCAAATAACGACCTAATTGACGACCTCGTGGCGCAGTGGGCGAATAGCCGGCTGAGACGCACGAGGTAGCGGGTTCGATTCCCGCCGCGGAACAAGTGTTTGCATGATCTACAGACATTTGTTTCGGGTCTGGTTGTTTTTCTATATATTATAAGTATGTATTTCCAAAAAATAAGTATATAAGTATTCTATCAGTTATCTGGTTCCCATAATACTAGCTCTGCTTAGTTTGGGGCTAGATAGCGTTGTGTGAATTGTCCAGCATGATTTAATGTATTCAATATTTAATTATAGATGGTGGTGTTCTCGAGAACCAGTTATCTAACCGCTTTTATTATAAACAATCTTTATCCTTGAAACAGGAAAGGGAATTTTAAAATCATCAGATCTTGACCCTGAAGTACCCCCCTTCGTAACAAAAGAATGATTGAAATCAATATGTTAAAGAATTATTGCTGAACATAAAAAAATATTTTTTCAGACGCATCTAACTTCCTCCTTTTTTAAAGTAGGTTAAAAAGACAAAGTATGTCGTAATTATTCCATAGCTAAAGTCAAAATCTAAATGTATTTTAAATGGATCACTTTGAAACATCAATTTTCCTGTCTGTTCCTTTTTTATGTTTTTTGTGGAAAACAGGCTTACGGCCCGTCTGATGGTAAGTGGTCACCGTCGCCTATTGACACCGGCAACACCCGGGGTATTGTCGATGCGTTCCCTACACTGTAGAAACCTCTTTACATTTCTCTTGAAGCGTGCCATGTCGTAGCCACATCCTTCAAGTATGTGGTAGTAAAGTTCGCGTGAAGCGTGTGGTGCGCGATACCCAATTGTCGATTATATGTGGATGAGCTTTATTACGTTGTCGAGAAGTGCCGTTGTGACCTAGCCAGGAAATAGAGAAAAGAAATAAGGCTGGTTGTTTTGTTTAATGATCATTTTAGAATTTTAATTGTAACATTTTTGACCTAGTTGGTTCAATTTCATTCCGGCTTGAGAATCTATCTCTATCATCTAATTAATCCGATATGTTATAGCAGGCTATTCTATAAAGATTTTGTTTAATTACGTTTTTAAATTATTCAATTGTCAATTTTTGTACATCACTTTGGAGTTATAGTCTAACTTTTTATTAGCTGCAGTAAAATGACGTTTCTAAATGTCATTCCGTAAAATAATGTTGCCAGCCTAATCCCAATAGGGATGTGATTCAGTTCACAAAAATTAATTAAATAACATTATTATGACGTTTTTGTTTCATTTTGAATGTACCTCCCTATACTTCCACTAAAAAAGATCAATCCTCTAGTATAGTAATAATAATAGGTTAAAAAAATACATTACAACTTAATATTAAATCTCAAAAAAAAAACCAAACTGATTATTCATGTATGATTCACTCATTTAGCTACATCCCTATTTATTTTTCTTCAAAAACCGGCAACCCACAAAACGTCATTTTACTGCAGCTAATAAAAAGTTAGACTATAGGAATAAAGTTAGTTACAAAAGTGTACACGTTGCCATTTAAACGATTTACTAAATTTATGGAGTTTACAAGTGTGTTCTACGAGTTTATTAGTATCGCGGTTTGTTTTGCATGTAGTGTTAACGAGGCAAGGGATACTGCAAAACCTCTTGAATTCCGTAATTCCACGAGATGTTACAAACACTTGTGAAATACCCCTTATGAATGATGTGCTTGTTGGATTTCGCCATACGTCTGATGCAGGCCGTATATATAAATAAATAAATAATACTGGACATTTCAAACAGCGCTATCCAGCCCCAAACTAAGCAAAGCTTGAACTATGGGAAGCAGATAACAGATAAAATACTAATATACGTTTTTTTTTGTAAATACATACTTATAGAAAAATACCAAAACCCGGAACAAATATCTGTAGACCATGCAAACCCGCAACCTACTGCGTCTCAGTCGGATATTCGTCCACTGCGCCACAGAGGTCACCGTATAAAAACTGAGGCGTTTATATGTTTTACTAGTTGACCCGCCGAACTTACTACCGCCTTGAAATAAATATAACGCGGGCTGTCAATATACGTCATCCTGGTAGAATTGTCAATTGTTGTCCCCGGCTATCATTTTACAACCGTATAACTTTTGAAACTATCATGGTTATGAACACTATTTATACTAAAAACGGGATATTTACCATGATTTGTGAGTATTTGAGTATCCCGATATTTCGGCACAGTTGCATGCGCCATGATCTGCGCCGAAATATCGGGATACTCATTACCCGTGATCATGGCGCATGCAACTGCGCCGAAATATCGGGATACTCAAATACTCACAAATCATGGTAAATATCCCGTTTTTAGTATACATTTAACAACCGTACTTAACCATAGACAAAATTACGTTTAGCTGTCATTTGCGTTTTGATATTCCATGTCAGATGAGTTTCTGTTATACCACGTTTTACAGTGACTTGTATTCTCTTTGACGTTTTATGTCACGCCACACGGGAACGCGGTCGAACGGGATAAAAAGTATCCGTTGTCCGTCTCCTGGTTCTAAGCTACCTCCCCATCAATTTTCAGCCAAATCGGTTCAGCCGTTCTTGTGTTATAAATAGTGTAACTAACACGGTTTTCTTTTATTTATATATATGTATATATAGATTATGTGGCCCGCCCGCGGTTTCACACGCCTGAAATATATTGTTCCTATGGAAACTTCAGAATAAAAAATATACAAACACTTATATAGAAATGCAACGTTGCGCAAAAAATTTAAGTCAATCGATCGAGTACTTTTTGAGTTTTGTGAGCGCAAACGGAAGCTGAATGTTGTGTGACAGTCAAGCGCTTGACCATTTCTACTGATGGAAAGTGATGGTGTGGTCTAAGATGGACTCTTGCCTAGAAATAACATGTTCACTTTGGACTCGAAGACTCCGAGCTTATAATTAACTAGCTGTTGCCCGCAACTTCGTACGCATTACACTACTAAATGTGTAGATTACCTAGAAATAAAGCTAAACTCGCTTTTGCATTTTGACTTGACACCCCATTATTGTCCCGCGGAGCCTAACTTATAGGATATAGAGTAGACTATGTGTTAATCCAGGTTATAATCTATGTACACACTAAATTTCATCGAAATCGGTTCAGACGTTACGACGTAATTGAGTAACAAACAAATAAATAAACAAACGATTTGCTTCAACTTTTCTTGTTAGCACAAGTGAGGAGTGGAACTCACTTCCGGCGTATGTTTTTCCAAACCAGTATAATCTTGGAGTCTTCAAGTCCAGAGTGAATAGGTTCTTTCTAGGCAAGCGTGCTCCATCTTCGAGCACACCTTTACTTACCATCAGGTGAGGTAGTGGTCAAGCGCTTGGCTATCATCAATAATAAAAAAAAACAAACACACATCCAAACTGTCGCATTTATAATATTCGTATGATAGCTTACTATTGATCAGAATGGTGACTTTGGTGATTTGGAAAAATATCACGAAATTGACGTTATTTTAAATAGCCTCCGTGGGTTCAGAGTTTTTTTTTATTTATTTTAACTACCTATAGAGACCACCACGGAAATGGGACGACTTGAATGTGCATTTACCAGACTGGCCCACTACAGCAGGGGACCGAAAGATGAGCGGCCTTTGCCGTGCAGTGGGACAAAAGGTTAAAAATAATATCTAGAGAGCCCGTTGTATCCCACTTCTGATCAAATGTTTCCATTGCCTTCTTCCGTTCACCTCGGTCTCGGTCTTTTGATATCTGAGGGTCTGCTCTTTTATTAATAAAACTATTTATTGATTGAAAATACGACTTTGGATTTGAGCGAGTAAGCACTTAATCAATGAACAGTTAACAAGTTGTAGTGCCTCCTATTAAGTTAAGTGAAAGCTTTCGTATCCCATTAACAAATACGTGCTCTCTAGTAAGTACCTACACTTTATAAATTATACGCTTTCAATTTATTTGCTCATATAAAAAGGTTTTTATGATAAGGGTAGCTTTTTACGAGAGCTGTGCGAAAAACTGAGCCTTAGGGTGCCTTTCCACCTGCATCCAATGCGAGTTAGCTAAGCGGTGAGCGAGGTTAAAGCTACTCGTAAGCTACGAAACTTTGTGTCTATTTCCACCAAAGCTACGATAAGTATTGTACCGATGCAAATAATTATTATTGTTACTAAAATAACATGTTACAAAATGGGTACAAAATACTTATAATTAAGGTACACAAGGCTACACATCAAGCTATACATTTCCAGTATAAGCTGATCTCGCATTGTGTAGGCTTTTCTTAGAATTAGAGGTCAGCTTATATTTGAAATGTATTGCTTGATGTGTACACGCATGTACACACGGTGTACATGCGTGTAAATTAAGTATTATTAGTTTATTTTTTCATTTGAAAAAAGATTTTTAATGTGAAAAAAACATGCATTTTATAACCTTGCACTGGAGGTCGGACGAGAATATCTGTTTCCTGGCTTCCAGCACCCTCCATCGAACTACAGGTGAACTGTACAGGTAAATGAAGGTGCGCTTTGCACAAGGTGCTATGCTTCAACGAGTATGTAAAAACGTCGTCTTCTTCTTATGTTGGACAGGTGTTTGGCCACAACAATAGCATTAGATGAGGCGGTCATTATATCCTCCATCATGCAAGAGTTCGGGCACAAAGGGCACAGTAGCAAGTGCTGCATTGACTGTTCAGGATCACCGAACTCGCACTGCATTAAGTTAGGGTTCCTGAATCCCCATTTGCACATATTACGAGTATGTCTGCAGCGGCCAATCTGGCCAATACCTTTCTGTAAAAACTTAGCTTCGTTGAACCACTTTCCACTAGAGCTAAGCTAAGCTTTTTTTCCCCTAAAGCTTCTGTTATCAAAATAGTAACTTAAGTAACTCCATGGAACACTTTTCCACCTAAGCTAAGTTTTTTTTCAGACATCATGCTTTTGTTTTTACAATCAATCTTTGCAAATTCCATTGACATTTATTTTGGTTCAGGTGGTACTTGGTGGCCGCCATCATTGATTGGGTACCATTGTAACAACAGAAGCGTGACTTGATGGCGGGCCACCAAGCACTGTCGAAGGCTCTCATTTCATTTGTAATTCATTTCGTTTATTCAAGAAACAATTAACAATTGTATTTGAAATCACAAATTACATACAATATTCATTTTTAACGAATGTCATAAAATTAAAATTAATAAAACTTAATTTAATAATAAATAAAACGACCCCTAAACATAAAGAAAAGTCAAAATAAAAATAATAAATCGACCTCGAATAATACGACCTACGTGGTGCATACTTTCCCTCCATGTGGCATAGCCGTGGGACGGCCTGTATATTATTTATGTATGTATTTACAAAAATAAATGTATATAAGTATTATATCAGTTATCTGGTTCCCATAGTACAAGCTCTATTTAGTTTGGGGCTAGATAGCGCTGTGTTAAGTGTCCAGCAATATTTATAAAAAAAAATGTCAACCAAAATAAAACAAATTAGAATTGCTCGATGAACCGAAAATGGCTGCAGGAGCTATTGGTCCATGGGAGATTTGATGAAGGGTGACCTTCCTCTTTCACCCAAGCGAAAGTTGATGGACGTATGCATCCTCCTCGTTCTTACTTATGGTGCGCAGACCTGGTCTTTGACCAAAATCCAAAAGTATGAACTCAAGGTTTTCCAACGTGCGATGGAGCGCAGCATACTCGGAGTCAAACGTATTGACCGCATACGCAACACCGAGCTACGCTCCCGAACACAAATCACCGATGTGGCTACGAAAGCCGCCAAGTTCAAGTGTGTGGGCTGGTCGTGTTTGCCGTATGACGGATGATCAGTGGGCCAAGCTGACCACCGAGTGGAACCCTGATACAACCCGAAGACGTCGCGGCAGACCAAGGAAAAGATGGAGGGACGGGCTTACTAACTTCCGAGCAGATTGGACCATCTTGGCGCTGGAAATAAGTGACTGGAAAGAATGTGGGGAGGCCTTTGCCCAGCAGTGGGACACAGAGGGATAAAAATAATAATAATAATAATTGAAATTATTACCATGATGTCCCAGATTCATTCAAATATCAATATCCTTCGATATCAAGTGAGATAAGCTAAGCTTAGCTTTGAAAATCAAGCGATTCTATTTGACACACATCCATAGCTTAATAACGTAGCACATCTCTAGTGGAAAGGTAGCCTTATGCAAGGAATGAACCCACCATGGTACCGTTAACATCGTGACCCGGGAAAATGTTGCAAATATTTTGTCTAGTAGCGGAAATTAAACCAGTACATTTGAGTTTCAGTCGGCTATTCACCCAACACAAAATAAATAGGTATACAGAAGTTAAGTTTAGTACAACGAACGAAAAACTAAAAACAGGCACACACACAAACACACGTATAAGCGCGAGTACGACGAGCTCGGATCAAATTAGTCGAATGTTCGACCGACTTGATCCGAGATCCCTACGAGCCTTTAGCTAATGGTGCAACTTACCATCAGACAATATATAAATAATCAATTATTGTTGATTTTTGCAAACTGGATCAGTTTTCCAACTAATAATAATAATACACTCTTTATTGCACACAAAACAACTAGTGGTTCGCCCCGAACTTAGATCTCGCGAACCTCCGATTAAAAAAAAAAAAAATATAACTTTTAATATTTGACTATCGAAATAATGCCACAAAATGAATAACCATACTTATACGTACTTGACTTACAGTTTCATATAAATTACAGGTAACGGAAGTTCATGTAATACCGTTTTTTAGGGTACAAGTTGCAGTTATTCTGGATTTCAGACTTTTTCCTATATTTGAGCCACTAAAGCTACACGTACATATACCAAATTTCAGCACTATGGGGTCACTGGTGTACCATGTGAATTTTGTCAAAGTTCAGTTTTTGTTATGGCTAATAACTTAAAAACTACAAGGTTTAAACTAAAAATAAAAACGGGGTCAAAATGTACTCATAAATACCTTTTATTAGACGTGCCACTTGTCCGGATAGTCTCATTTTGTTTTTTTACCCCACTTGAACCCCAATACCTCAACAACCCACCCACATTTTTAGCTCATTTAGTCACACCAAAATTGTGCCAACACTACTTACCTATATACCAAATTTCACGATAATCGGATAAACGCTTCGAAAGTTATCCTAGGACAAATATACATACATACATACAGCACCGATTTGGCCAAGTCATTTAGAGATCTCGCTTCGCTCTATCAAAAAAACAGTAACAAAGGAAGTAAACAATAATTAACAGTACAATGGTCGGTCTTATCGCTAAAAGAGTCAAGAGTTACTTACGATACCCAAAGCAGCTATTATCATTGACCCCGTTTTTAAATCTACTCCAAGGAACGAGTCCACGGTGGGTAAATCGTCTAAAGCAGTCATTTTGAAATCTTTTATTAAATACCTAGCTAGAAGAAAAAAATATATATAATTCAGGATTGATTTTGGTCAAAATCTAAAAGTTATTGTGACATTGAAGTATAGATACCGTCAATGTCATCGTGAAGAAACGGAATGAAGGTAAGTATTTCTACAGCAGCACTCTATAGAAGAGTTTCCTGTGCGAGGGCTCGCCCGGAGAAGTACTAACATACTCATTATAATAAATACGGGGTCTATCACCCTCTTATCGATATTTCGACCTGCAATGTTTCGGTTCAATTCGTGAACCTTCTTCAGGGTGAGTGCGATCCGCTCCGAATAACGTCTCGCCTCGCACTACGCGCCGCTGCCCTTTGCGCGCGAGTCGACGGGCGCGGTGGTGGGATTGCGTCAACGATGGCCCAGCGTGTTGACAGGCTGCGTCATCATCATTATCATCACTGCTGCTCTCTTCGGTAGTTCCAGTCTTATACCATCTTATACCAGTGCGGCTTATAAGAGTGGTGAATTTTTAGCCCCCCACGAAATAAGTGGGGAGTTATAAGTTTCGAGTAGACTTTACAGTGGATTTAGAAGATCTATTCAACGATATCCCAAACATTGAGGTGCGTGAATATAAATAAAAACACCCAAAGGTCATTGGGCATTTTGTTCGGACATATGACCCACGGCGCACAAAAACGAAACAGGGCTAGGTATGTAGTTAAATGTATATGTTACTTAATGGTATGGGTCGCATTATTGCAGGATATGGGAGAACCGCAAAAAAAATTTTTTTAATTAATATTATAGCATTTTTAAAATAATTATTATAGCATTTTTAAATTATTATTATAGCATTTTTATAATGAACTAAGTAAAAACTATTGGCCTGACTGTAAAAATACTTTGTAAAACAGTTGTTTTGAACAATTTCCAGGAATACGAAAATAAAATCCATTTTGCGGTAATAATATTTTTATTCTGCATTATCAAAATCTATAGTTAATTCATCTAAAAAGGCTGCAGGCGCGTCTATCACGTCTTGATGCCTGGCCCATGACAGAAAGTATACGACGCTTACAACATGTGCACAGCTTCCGACAGTGCGACGGCCGTGTATACACGAGCAGTAATACTGTTGGATGCTATTTCTTCCAATATGGGTAGGATCTACTAAAATATAGGTGTAGTACTGCTTTGCACGGACGTGTCGTGACTGTATTCTGCCTCTTATCAATATCTTATTTTCAATCATTTCTTGGTGCCGGTATAGTTCGATAGTGTATACACCATCCTCACGCATGTGCTCGTGGCAATACGATCTTGCGATTCTCAAGTGGTATGATCCCAACGTAAACAATATTAATTCGTCAAATGTAAGCCGAGGAAAGTCATCAAAATCCGGATCATTGCCATCGAGTCGCACAAACGCTACTCTCTGCCTGTTTAAATTATGGTTAATCACATATTCTGCCATCTCATTGGGTTCATTCATTCGTTCATTTATAATTCTTATGAATTGTTCCGCATACATATGGTCCTCATATGGATGGCGAGTAGCATTAATTATGGCCGCAGTTATTTTGAAGTCGACCATCATGTTTCTCATGGCAACGTTAAAATATACATGGCGGAAGATTTTAAAATCTTTCTTGAATCTGCCGTTAATGGTTTCCACTACCCACCGGATCATTGTTATTAATCTAGATTTATTAGCATCTAGTGTCGTCAGTTGTTCTCCTCTTACTCTTGTAGGCGGCATGTGAGGATTATACCCGCATTCCTCAATTTTATCAATCGAATCCCGAAATCCACGATCCAATATAAAAACATCATTAACTCTCAAGAACCCATGAATCGGAGAATCTTCTTGCATCAGGTCACGCATAATGCTTGCGTCCGAAGTAGTCGCAGTGTAAGGCCCCGTAACATCTACTATGTAGCCGTCGGTACATACTATAAGGAAGGGTTTTACTAAGTTCCGAAACTTATGAAGACTGTAAGTTTTGCGCTGGAAAAGGAAATTCGAACTCTTTTGTAGATAAATATATGTTCCATCACATACGAGAATGGCCGCCGGTTCATTATAGTTACCACCAAAAAAATGGCTTGGAATTGCAAGATTCTTGGCCACCACATCTTCCCTAGTAATATGATTTAAGCCCAAATGCTGTGGAACAAAATCATTACTTAAGCATTCTCTTGCTATCGCCAACTTCCTTTCTAGGGTTCTCCTCGACATATTGAATTTAGTGGCTAATCGCTCATCTGGTTCACCGGTTCTTATTTTTGTTAAAAAAATTCCAAGAACTGTGGCAGGATGAACTGATCGATCACCCAGTGAAGGCGTTTGGTTCAAAATAACATTAAATTGATATTTTGTTAGTCCCGTCCAAAAGTGAAATTCATTGTCCTCTATTTCTTCAATATTTTCGAAATCAAGGTTGCTTCTTTGTTCGATACCCCATTTATATAAATTCATCATACCAACAACATGAGTACTGTCAAAGTTTTCGTGGGATGTAGTGTTGAGCAAGTCTACCCAATCATTCCTCATAAAATGAGCATTGCAAACCCGAGCTAATTCTGGTATATAAAAATTGTGATTGTGTAAGAGTTGGAACTTAGCATATAGTGGAACATTATGGGCCACTACATTTCTACAGTTTGTAAAAATACAATGTCTCGCTGTATTCGATGCTCGCTTATATCCTCTAGGCGTAACAAAACTAGGCTGCAATTGTACTTGATCTTGCACTGGTTGCTCTTCAACTGGCTGATCTTGTACTGGTATATTTTGTACTTGTTCATTTTGTACGGGTTGATTCCGTAAACGACGATCTAACCTTGACCAACAAGCATGGCACATGGCCCGTGAGCCATTAAAAGTAATCTGAAACAATTGAAAAAAAAAAATATATATTCCTCCATTTATCAAGAAGTAAAATGAGCCATTACATTGAGCAAAGCAACATTTGTACAATCAAGAGCACGCGACGAGTCATACACATACGATGACAGTGTAGTGTACTTACCTCACGTGGTATTATTTCTTGCAATAATAAATCTACAAGATCCCTTTGTCTTTCCAAAAAGAGAACTGTCAATATGTGTTTTCGTCGACGTAAAACAGATCGATTACACGACACGCAACTATTTTGTCTTTCCATGTTAATGTAAACCAATCGTCAAGCAAAATCAGGGGTCCATAAAACACGCTCAAGTAATCAATAAAATGCAAAAATCGGAAACACGAGTTTAAACGCACAGATCGAAACGAAGGATGACGTACGACTGCGGGGCGGTCAGAGCGGGTGGGGCGCAGGCGGCGCGTCGCACGCGCACTTCGATACCTTACTGTTATTTTCTACCTGTCGAAAGTGCGAGCGAGAGAGACATACAATCTGTTATGCGATACAAACATTTTTCTTATGCTTGTACATACATTTTCACAATGCTGACAGTAAAATCTTTAGTTTTTAGTCTAATAGAATTATAGTTAGACTCACATACATACTGTTACATAACATTTTTCCTCCAGCAGATACATAAAAAAAATTTACATATTTAGAAAAGTGGAATTGAATACTTTACTTTAAAAGTGATTTGAACACTGTGCGCGAAAAAAAAAAGTGGGTCAAAACCGCCCAATGATCTTTCCCTATATATTTGCAGATGTACTTATCCCAAAAACTAAGTCAGTACAAAAAAAAATAACCACAGTTAAGCGTGTGTTAGAAAAATTTCTATACAAAAATAGACAATAAATTTTACAAACACGCATTAAACGGTTGTTTTACTTTTCTGTGGTAACAAGGCAAGTCTTTTAGATTTTATTTCATAAAACGTCTCTAAAACTTGCTAAGTTTTCAGCTTTTAGACACAAATTGTTTTCGAGAGAAACGGCTATAGCTTCACTCGAACACTCGAACTAGTTTCACTCGAAAACTATGTGTACCCTGTACCCTGTAGTTTGACTACAGAACTCTAAAACCGCAAATCTATATCTATACTAATATTATAAAGAGGAAAGATTTGTATTTTTGTATTTTTGTGTGTATGTTTGTAATGAATAAACTCAAAAACTACTGGACCGATTTAAAAAATTCTTACACTGTTGAGAAGCTATACTATCCCCGGGTGACATAGACTATTTTTTACCCAACTGCGCAGAAGGAGGGTAATATTTTTATTGAAAAACTACGCGTGTGAAGCTGCAAATTGGTCAGCTAGTTTGATAAATAGGTAGGTAGTGTTGGCATAATTCTGGTGTGACTAAATGATCTAAAAATGTGTGGGGGTTGTTATGATATTAGGGTTCAAGAGGGGTAAAGAAAACAAACGATTGTTGGGTCAAATGGGACGTTGAACGAAATGTCTGCATTAGTATATTTAGACCCCGTTTATGTCATTAGTTTAATCTTTGTAGTTTTTGAGTTATTAGCCGCAATAATAACTAAACTTAGACGAAATTTACAGGGTACTCCAGTGATCCCACAGTGCTGAAATTTGGTATTCATGTAGCTTTAGTGACACAAATATAAGGAAAAGTCTGAAATCCAGAATAACTGCAATTTCTACCCCTAAAAATAGTTACCAATTAACATGAACTCCCGTTACCTGTTATATAAATAATACTGTAGGCCAAGTTATTTGGTGGTGTATTTCGTGTCACTTGTTTATTAGTCAAAGGTTATGAATAATATTTTTTCTTTTTTGGGAGACTCACGAGATCTCAGTTTGGGGTTGAACCACTTGTATAACAGCGCCACGAAATTAATAACCAACTAACTTGACCTACAGTTGCATTCAAATTACAATGATCATGTTAATGTAAATTAGAAATTGCAGTTATTCTAGGTTTCAGACATTTCCCTATATTTATGTTACTAAAGCTACACGACCCTGTGAATTTCGTCAAAGTTAAATTTTTATTATGGCTAATAACTCAAAAAACTACAAACATCAAAATAAAAATAAAAACTGGATCAAAACATGCTAATGAAGACCTTTTATTAGCCGTCTCCTTTTTTTTATTGATCGAGGGTAAGAATAACCACAATACATAAACTCCCGTTACCTGTAATTTGAATAAAACTGTAGGTCAAGTAGTATGGTCATCATTTCGTGGCACTATTATATTGGTCAAAGATTAAATCCGGCTTGCACAACGACCCCTAAACGTATTTAATGACTAAACACGTTTAAATTTTATGTATTTGATCTGATTTGACAACTCCTTAAATCATATTTAGCCCGTAAATACGTTTATGCATCGTTGCGAGAGTCGCCCTAAGAATAATTTCTTTTGTGTTTTGGGAGACTCGCGAGATCTCAGTTCGGGGCGAACTACTAGTTATTTATATTCCCATTTTCTAATTAGGGTTCCGTTCCTCAAAACGAAAACACGGAACCCTTATAGGATCACTTTGTTGTCCGTCTGTCTGTCTGTCTGTCAAGACCCTTTATCTCGAGGACGCGTGGAGGGTATCGAGTTGAAATTAAAACCAGCTACTCAATTCGACGGTCTAAGTTAACGCAAAAATTAAAACCGTTTATGCCGCAAAAAACATATATTTTGACACTCTCAAAGGAATCAAAACGTATAGGGTACTTTCTGTTGACCTAGAACTATGAAATTTGACAGTTAATATCGTCTACTACAAATACAGGGAAAATCTTAAACTATACATTTGTTATTCAATAATAAAAATATAGTTTTTTTAAATTACGTAATCAATCATCGAGGTTAAGCCACGGTATTCTAATTCTAATTCTAGGGTGGGGGGAATAAAAGATCTGCACTGACGTCCCGCATTGGGGTGTATTGTGCATTACCCCCCTTCTAACCTGACCCAAGCCATCCTAACTCCTTGAAGTAACGAAGTAGGACTTTGGGTTGGTGGCAGCAGTTTTCCAGGGTCCCCGTGGATGTTGATGTAGTGCGCTACTACATCATGTTGGTGGAGGATGAGGATTCGATGACCCCTTGCAGACTCGTTCTGTCTTGCGTCGTTTGTGGCAGTGCAGTGGAGTATCACGTGCTGCACAGTCTCTTCTTCCCGAAGGCATCCGCGACAAAGTCCACTGTCCGTGGCTCCGGTCTTTAGGAGGTGATGGTTAAGTTCGCAGTGTCCCGTAATGATTCCCACCAAGCAACGGTATGCGCGGTCATAATTGTATGGGTGACGAAATTGTAATATGTAATATGTATGTAATATATAATCTGTACCTACAAATTTGTACGGAGCTCGAGTGTGACTCGTACTTATCCGGTTTTTTTAATCTAACAGACTGTTTTTATTTGTACAGACAGCGTCGCTAACGGGTAACCACTTGTAGGAGAATGGATAACCAATAAGTTTGTTTCGTAATTCTCAATGCAGAAAATTTTTATACATAAAATATATGACTATTAATTGTTAGAGCGAAGCGAGGTCGCTCGATTATAGCTGCTCTAATTAATTATGATGTGTACGCAGGTTTTAGGATGCCATCTAGCCCATTAACCTATGTATTTCTTAATATTGTTATCTTAACTGGTTGTATTCTGTTTTGTGTACCTTATTTAAATAAATAAATAAAAATAATAGATCGCCAAATCAACTTGGCCAAGTCGACGTTGTAATAGGTTGGGGAAAAAGTCTTTTCGCATTATAGTATGTATGAACTTGTAATAAAATCTCTTTGGCTATACTATTTGTATCTGGCTGGTTTTGGTATCATTCAAAGTTTAAATTTTAAAGAAGATAATTACAAATTCAAGTTAGGAAAATGTGTGATATTTATTTGTTTTTCATACTGTAAAGATGAGTGAATCTAATGAAGAAATTCGATACATTTTAAAAATTTTACTACAAAAAAGGTGAAAATGCAACGCAAGCCGCAAAAAAAAATTGCGATGTTTATGCACCTAGTGCAGTGTCTGTGAGAGTAGTTGAGAGGGTGTTGAGATATTGAAGTTCAAGTGGGGTAAAAAAAACAGAATGGGACTATCCGATCAAATGGCACGTTTTATGAAAGGTCTTCATCAATATATTTCGATCCTGTTTAAAACTTGTGGATTTTAAGTTATTAGTCATAATAAAAACTGAACTTTGACGAAATTCCCAGGGTACATCAGTGGCCCATAGTGCTGAAATTTGGTATGCAAGTAGCGTTATTGATATAAATACAGAGAAAAGTCTGAAATCTAGTTTAACTGCAATTTCTACCCCATCAAATCAATAAAAAAATTAATACCAAATTTATTATACCAATTTTTACAATTCTGGTTGAAGCCCTGGCTCCTGAACTAGCGTGAGCTGTATGTCAGAAGTCAGTTTCTTCCCACATTAAATGATAAAGAAAATACATAAGTGGTACAATAGTTACAATGATAGTTAAACAGTCAATTGATACAATACTACAATGATAGTTAAATAGGTACTCAATACAATTTAGGTAGATTGTATACGAATCCGGGTGTATAATTAAGTGTTTATCCATTTATTTATTTTTAAACTTAACTTTATTATATATTATAAATGTGTTGTGTGTAAGCAAGTCAGGGTAAAAATAAAACTAAAGAAATTATGAAGTGTCTGTGGATTCAGGTGTGTCTGTTATATTCGTCATTATTAGATTAATCTATTGTAAAATTGTTAATAAATTTTCGGTTTCAATGTTTGTTAATGTACCTAACCAATCTTTAAGTTTAGGTTTTAACTGATAGGTAGAGAGTTCTTTAAGTTTAGGTTTTAACTGATATTTAGAGAGGTATTTTACCTTATATTTAGTATGAAAATATTGATAAAATCTCTGTGCTTGAAAGTTATAGTGCTGTTGGGCAATCCGGGATTTAAGTCTGACATCAGGAAATCGTTCCCGTCTGTTATCTGTGGAGGGAAGGTAGGGCACCGCAGTTTTATGATACCTTTGTATGCACAGGTAGATATACAATTGACGCACTGAAAGAACATTAGCTATTTCATATACTGTTGTTGTTGAGGTTATAAATGGTAAGTATAACATAACTATAAGTAGGGCTCTTTGTGCTCGCTCAAATTCTAGTAAATATGTTTTTCCGGCTGCTTCCCACGAGCATATACAATATGTGGTCTGATCACACATTCAGTCAAAGCCAAGCCAATAAAAAGTAACCTATTAACATAGACACCCGTTACCTGTAGTTTGAATGAAACTGTAGGTCAAGTAATTTGGTTCCCATAGTTAGATAGTCAAAGTTTACAAACAATATTTATTTTTTTATGGGAGCCTCGAGAGATGTCAGTTCGGGGTGGACCACTAGTATAAAAATATCTTAAATTACAAGGCTATCTGATATCCTGGTAATTAATTGAGAGACTAATTACATTTTACAATGGAAAAAAGAAAACTGAGCTGTTCTTTAAAACAGCATTGTCCCTGATTAATTAAAATCTTGTTAAAACTTTAATTGGGTATTTTGGACCAAATACATTAGATGTTTTCCTTAACTAAAAACCTGTATTTCTTTCAAGATTTTCATTTAGTATGCCTAAAGTAGCTGATTTTTATCAGCTACTTTTGGATTGGCATACTTACATTTATTTAAGATATGATCTTAGATGCGAAAGCAAATTACCTTGGATTACTCCGTCTGGCGTTCGGCGTGCCCTGAGGAACTCCGCAATTCCTCTATCCATAGGCTGCTGTGGTTGATGGTAGATGTATGTCGTCTACTTCTGGGATGTAACACGCGCGAAAACTACCACTTGACTACCGGACAGCGCGGTACACTAATTTAATGTTTGGTAGGTGCTTGCCCTGAGAGTCGCGCATGAGAACTGGTCGGCCCGTAGGGACGCGTTGACAGTCACCTTGGTATGTCATTTCGCTCAGCCAATGCGGGTATACAAGAAAAATGAGGAGTGATGTACCCTCCAAATTGCGTGATCAATTACTAATTAATTCCGATACGGAACAAATACTTTATGTTACACCGTAAATAAATAAATATTGCTGGACATTTCACACAGCGCCACCTAGCCCCAAACTATGCAAAGCTTGTTTTAAAACAACAATGAACAGGTATAAATTAAAAATGTAAAAACCCCGTAACAAATTTCCATTTTGCAGCTTAGCTCTCGTCAGCAAAAAAGGAAACATATTGATAATCTTTGGATCGGCTGACCTGACTGCATCACATAGGGTTTGCAATTATTCGAAACTGCAGTATTCCAACAATTTGGGGGGTATTCTAATATTATTCGAAACTTTTGTCATTTTTTTATTAGTTTTTACTATAGAATATCATCAGAAAACCGTTTTGGAATACTCCAAAAAGGCTTTATGGTGAACCCTTGTTATCTAAACCACAAAATGTGTAAAAATAGTTTACGAATAAAAACTATATTAGGTATTACTGTGTACTATATTTTAGCTAATAAAATCAAACAAAACAGTGTGTCTAATAATTACAGTAGACATGGCTACGCGGGTGACTCTCATAGTTAAAATTATTCGAATACCGGTATTACAAGTATTCGTATATCATCATCATCATCATCATATTAGTCTATATTAGTCCACTGCTGGATATAGGCCTCTACCAATACGCGCCACTGAGCCTGGTCTTCGGCTCTTCTCATCCAATTTCTGTCCGCCACCTTTCTTATGTCTTCGCTCCACCTAGCCGGAGGACGCCCCACACTACGTTTTCCAAGATGCGGTCCCCACTCAAGAACTCGTTTACCCTAACGGTTGTCGGTTCTCCGGCATATATGGACAGTCCACTGCCACTTCAGTTTGCTAATCCGTTGAGCTATGTCGGTAATTTTGGTTCTCTGTCGGATAACCTCGTTACAGATTTTATCCTTCAGTGAAACTCCAAGCATAGCCCGTTCCATAGCAACCTTAAATTGGTGGACTAGTCCTTTTGTGAGCGTCCACGTCTCAGCACCGTAGGTCATTACGGGTAGGCACTGATTGAAGACTTTAGTTTTCAGGCATTGCGGTATAGGTGACGAGAAGATTCGGCCTAATTTCCCAAATGCTGCCCAACCCAACTGGATCCTCCTCTTGGCCTCCTTATCAAAGTTGTGTCTGCCCATTTGCACTATCTGGCGGAGGTATACGTAATCTTGAACAACTTCGAGTGGATGTTCTTATACGACGACCGGTTCTGGATGTACATATGTGAACATTAAACATAACCTTGGTTTTGTCCAAGTTCATCTGTAAACCAATTCGCCGAGAGAAGTCAGCTAGGCCATCCAGCATGACCTGTAGCTCCTGCAGCGACTCCGCCATCAGGACTATGTCATCTGCGAATTGCAAGTGCGAGATGTGCTCGCAATTTATGTTAATGCCCATGTTTTTCCAGTCCAATGTCTTAAACAAATCCTCCAGTGCGTTGGTGAACAGTTTCGGGGATATGACATCCCCCTGTCGCACTTCTCTACGCAACTGGATGGGATAAGACTGCTGGTTCTGTACCTGGACACTCATGGTGGCTGATTCGTAGAGACATCTCAGCACTTCAATATTACGATAGTCTAGTTGGCATCGCTGCAGAGGTGAACAGCCCAGGTTTTGACATAGTCAAAGGCTTTCTCGTAGTCTACAAATGCTAGGCATAGGGGCTGATTATACTCCTCAGACTTCTGTATAATCTGCTGCACTGTGTGAATGTGATCTATGGGCCGCTTCGAATAATTGCCTAATCGATCTAATAGCCGCTTCGAACCCCGGCCTATTCAGCGGGCTGAAATTCGTCGAACCTTCTAACGAGACGGTTTGTGATGACCCTTGAGAACAACTTATAGACGTGGCTCAGGAGTGAGATGGACCTTTAGTTTTTCAGCAGTGTTTTGTCACCTTTTTTAAAGAAAAGGACTACAATAATCCTGTTCCATGCCTCCGGAGTTCTCTCACGGTGAATTACAGAGTTAAACAGCTTTTGCAGCTCCCTTAACACTGGAGCTCCTCCGGCTTTCAGAAGCTCAGATGTGATTCCGTCATCACTGGGGGCTTTTCCATTTTTAAGTTATCTTAGAGCCATTCCAACTTCTTTTACGCTGAAATCCGGCAACTCGTCTGTAAAGTGGCGCGTAAGTATAGCTCTAGAGTCGTGAGTGTCGGGTTCCGGGTGAGGAGCATAAGAGTGGAACAATAGGCTGTAGAAGTCTTCAATTTCGAATAGAATCTGCGGCCTAGACAAAACGATGCGGCCACTCGTAGTTTTAAGCTTTGTTAGGTGGCTCCTTCCAAGCTTCTGATTGAACACTATAGACCCTCGATTCTGCTCGATCGCTTTCTCGATCCGGTGTGTACTGGAGCACCGAAGGTCACGTCTAAGGTGTCTTGCAATTTGCTTGCTCAGAGTCAATATCTGTGCTGATGTAGCCTCTGCGTCTTCCCGTCGTTTTGTTATCAGCCGCAAAGTCTCATCTGAAAGATCAGATTTCCTGCCCTTACGCCTCAATGTGCAGAATTTTTCACCCTCTTTCCTCACGACTTTTAGTATGCTTTGCACTTCCTCGTTTACGTCTTCTGTGGTTTCCACGGCAGTGAAGCGATCTTCCAGTTTCTCTTGGAAATCTTCAGATCCAGCACTGATTTCAAGCAGGTTAGGTCGGAGCGTGGATTCGTATAAAAAATCTGTCGAATATTCGCATATATTCGAATATTAGATTGCAAGCCTAGATGTGTTTATTTCTTAGCTATGTGACATAACTAACAAAGAAACACACTAGTTAAACAAGCTTTTTGGGTTTTTAGTTGAGGTCGGAGATTTTTCTGTTAGGCTACGACATTGTACGCTTCAAGAAAAATGCAAAGAGGTTTCTACAGTGTAGGGAACGCATCGACAATACCCCGGGTGTTGCCGGTGTCAATAGGCGACGGTGACCGCTTACCATCAGGTGGGGCGTAAGCCTGTTTCCTCACAAATGACATTAAAAAAAATTTCTAATCAGTCCATCACACAAAAAAAGTTACTAACCAGACACACACGCAGAAAGATAGATCTCTACCAGACAAATCCTGTAAAAAGTTGGAAAGCCGCACTAACCATCTTGTACCATTGTTTGTAACCTAATAGATGAAATGAATACCTATGTGTGAATAGCCGGCTGAGACACAGGAGGTAGCGGGTTCGATTCCCGCCGCAGTACAAATGTTTGCATGATCTACAGATATTTGTTCCGTGTCTGGGTGTTTTTCTATATATAGGTATTATAAGTATGTATTTACAAAAAAAGTATTATAAGTAGTATTATTATATGTATTTACAATGTTATTTTATTTACATACAACACATACATACATTTCAAAACTGTTTCTAGGCATATCGTCTATGCGATGTGTGATCCGAGAGCAGGCACTTATATGGGTCAACGCTTATGCATTGCAATTCAGCGGGACCACGCAGCCAGTATCTTAAGGACATTCCGCCTGGTAGTGATCTGGAGCAGTTGAGCTATCTATGGATCGTTTGCAACGGTCTTTAGATGATTCAACTATTTATTCTGTATTTTAGTCATGTAAATATTTATTTTTAAAATGAATTAAAAAAACACATACCTACATTGAACATTTGGTTACGTCATTTATAAATACGTATTGTTAGTTATATAGGCCGTCTTTTGATTTTCGTTTGTCCTGTTCATCCAAAGGTTGTCTGGAAGATGTTATTTAGCGATAATACCGCCCATTGCACCGTTATTTCTTGTATATTTGCTTTGTTACTTTATTTTTATTAGGTGTGCAATAAAGAGTATATATATATATATATATATCTATAATACCTATATATATATATATATACCTATTTATAAATAAATGTGTGAGCATATTCACTCGCTAACCCTCTCGGTTCTGCAAGAATTAATTGGAATTTGGAATGGGAATTTATTGGACTCCTACACAAGTTACAGCATATTATTTTGTTTGAGGGCATTTTTAGTGATTTTCCATTTGCCAAACGATAAGTACATTGGAACTACTTTTTTCTCGAAGTTTTTGCGGGAGAACCCCAATTTTATTTTAGTTTCAACGGAGATGGTTATTTTTACTTATACTTGTTGAAATGTTGTTACGAGCTGGAGAGTGGAAAACCAATAATGCGGTTAATAAATACTGAAGTCACAATAAACATAAACTTAAACATACAATACTAATTCACACTATTTGCAAAAAAAAAAAAAAACACTTTAAAACTGCCTAAAAATCTCTTCAATATATCTCACCTGTCGCTACGTAGACTGTGTGCCTGAGTCCTGTGGCGTCCCTGTAAACAAGCGAGCATATCCAGAGATACCTTAAATATTATAGTAAGCGCTAGTACCGTCGAAGCAAGTTAATCATGTCCGTCCAGGATCCTGTCAGTCTCCTAGGTATAAACAGTATAACTACACCTCAGTGATAGAAGTTAACGTTAATGATAATGATTTATTCAATTAAATCCTAAGATTACCGATAAAACTGTCCAAGAGTCAAGAACTGTGTTGGGTACCGAAGGTATTTAATAAATGCCTCAAAACTTATTACAAGTTATCAATGAGTCTGTCAATATAATTTCCGTTATGAGTTTTCTAAAATGTTCGAAAGTCTTTGATAGCCTGCGATGTGAATTATTCGTCTTAAAAGCTCAAATTAGGTGTTCTAATAGTCAAGAAAGATGAGTATTTTAAATGGAGCTAGGCAGTGCCGGATTTATATTTTTTATGAGTGTAGGCCACTTTATTTTTGCCGCCCCATGTACCTGTCTATAATAATAATTTACCATTTGTATTAACAGTAGGTACCTAGGATTGATATTTTTCGATAGGAATGAGTTTCTATAGGGATTTAACGTATTAGTCTAAAAACCATGAGAAAACCAGTGAACTTCTTTGACTTGTATCCTCTGAAATCTGCCGCCCCTAGGACGCTGCCGCCCCTAGGCCGGGGCCTATACAGACTATTGACAAATCCAGGACTGGAGCTAGGCTTGTAAGCTGATATTGAAATTGACCTTGGATGGAAATTGTTAATAGATTCAACGGTATAAGCACTTGTCACATGAATGCTTAACTTTGCAAAAAATGGACATACATTTTTTTTAAACTAGTCTAGAAGAAACCTATTTACTCTTACCTTAAAGAGGCCCTGCTTGTATTTTTTAGGTAAAAACAGACGACAGTAAAGTGTTCCATACCTTAGCTGTACGTATCAAAAACTTAGAACCAAATGGTGCGCCCACACAGCAGTTATTTATTGTTTTAAGTATAATTATATTATATTATCCTTAACATTTGGACAATGTTTGAAGAGTAGAAGAGTTTCTTGTGAATGGGCTCGTCCGGGGAAGTACTACCATCATACATATTTCTGCCGCCAAACAGCATTGCTGTGTTTCGGCTTGAAGGGTACGGTTGCCAGTGAAATAACAAGAACATGTGGCTTTATATCTGTACTAGCTGTTTCCCGTGACTTCGTACGCGTCACACTACTACTAAGCTAAACTCGCTGTTGCAACTTGACTTGATACCCCATTTTTATCTAATGGGATCTGATTTAATAGTTAGGTTAGGTTTTTTTTCCTGTTCGGGCGCAGAGGCCCGGCTCGCGAGCTAAGTTTTCCCCCGATGTATTTTCAGGGCCTTTATTTATCATTTCATTTTTAATACATTTTTGGTCTTACTTCCTATTACACAAAAATCTGTTATTTCTTACATTATTACTTAAGCTCATTTTATCTAGACATTTGTATAAACAGTTATCTTATCTATCTATTATTTTATTAGTTTTTATTCATTTATTACTTCTATGCTGTTTCTATATATACGTTATTATAGTATTTTTCAAACTTTCGCGATCATTGTACATAATTATTGATTAAAACGGGTATTTATCGCGTATGTACCTTTTTTAATTGTTATCCCGACGTTTTGGCATTGTTGCAATAGTCATGGTATCGGGCTGACTGGAGTACTTGGAGCTACCGTCGGGAAGTGTGCGTAGCTGCAGCATCTACCCTCACTTGGTCTTCAGAATTAGAAATGTCCTCGTTCATATTACGACACACTACACTAATCGTATCTACGCACTGAGTCGACCGATTACGACGAGCACACCTAGCAATCACTGGGTTCCAGGACGCTGAGAGTCTATAGCCATCTTCCCGATTGAAATTTGGAAATTTCTTGATTTCAATCGCTTCACGAACTATTCTCTTGTAATAATGGCGTTCACTAGAGAGCACCTTAGGATCATGAAGTTCAATCCAATGATTCGGTCCCGAGTCTACCAGATGCTCTGCTATCGCCGACTTGTTTACCTGGCGATTTTTGACAGCTGCGATATGCTCTTTGACACGCTCGGCAATGGTACGTTTAGTTTGCTCGATGTAAGAGCGGCCACAGCTACAGTCTATCTTATAAACACCAGGCATCTGCAGAGGTATAACACTCTTTGGAGTCCGTAAATGCTGGGCCATCTTTGAAAGAGGAGTGAAGACCGACTTGTTTGAAAACCTTTTCAACACATTTCCAATTTTATCCGTCACCCCTTTCACGTATGGCAAAAACGTTGGCTTTCTACAGGCCTCCGTTGGTTTTTCTCTGTTTGTGCGTCTTGGTTGCCGTCTATTTACATATCCGTTGGATTTTAGAACATGGGCCAGCTCACTCTCTAGATGTTCAGGGTCACAGAGATCGTAAGCTCTGTTTGTTAACGATGAAACAACAGATTGCAAATGGCGAGGATGGTGGTGTGACGCAGCGTTCAAATAGCGGTCAGTGTGTGTTGGCTTTCTGTAAACAGAGTGCGCTAGACGGCCATCTGATTTCACGATAACTTTGACATCGAGAAAAGCTAATGTCCTATTTTCCTTCATTACATAAGTGAACCGCATATATGGGTGAATGGAGTTTAGGTATAAAGTAAATTGTTCAACTTCTCGTTTACTCCTCTTCATTATGCAAAAGAAATCATCCACGTATCTCCTCCATAACTTTATACCATGAGCTGTAAGATCTAATTTAGTTTCAAAATGCTCCATCCAGATATTAGCCAAAACCGGTGCCACCGGGCTACCCATGGCCACTCCATCAATCTGGAGGTAATGTTGCCCATGATATAAAAAGAAGTTCCCATCTAAACAGTGTTCAAGGAGAACAAAGTACTGGTCAGGCAGTTCGTGATCCTTTAGCTTCTCTCGTATAACATCCAGGCAGTCGAAACGTCGGGATAACAAATAAAAAAGGTACATACGCGATAAATACCCGTTTTAATCAATAATTACTTTATTATATATACTCAACATAGTCTTTCTATCATTTTCCTATTTTAGTCTTGATACATCAACTGAAGCAACACAGTAATTCACAGAGAACATCTTATATTACGCTTTTTTATAATTAGACTACTTAGGTGAACTGAAATAACTAGACAATGTTTACAGATATAATAGTTTTTATTGTTAACATTTTTATATTTACCTATATAATGTTCTTATATATATACTCATTATATATAAAACATATATTTAACTATCTATTCTTATTTCTACATATAACTTTATTACCTATATTAATAAAATATTCTATAAATCTAGTCCTACTGTCCGTATCTCTAATTATCGTGTATATATTTTCTTTTGTTAGGATTATGTTTAGGTAACTCTCCAGGTAGGCCGTAAAAGGGACATTCCAGTAATACATGTTATACCGTCTCTTCTTAACCAGGCTCACATGGGCACGATGGGTCCTCCTTACACTTGAACCGATACTTAACCGAAGTATTCTAAGAACCCACCGTGCCCTGTTAACACCTGGGTCAGCACATTAGATATTTTTACCTGCCTAATTATTTTATGAGCATCTATTGTGTCAGGAAGAAACATCTTGGTGACGGCCGCTTTGTCCTCCGATTTGTATCTCCGGTTCCATACGTCAAGCGAATCCTTACGGATTTGTCGCTTGACGTATGAGACCGGACACGCGTCATAATCTGGTTTTTTCTTTAGGTTAAGGGCAGCACTTTTAGCCAGTTCATCGGCTCTTTCATTCCCGTCCATCCCAGCGTGTGCTTTGATCCAAAAAAAAATACATCTTTATTTTGGAGCCTAATGGATTCTAGATTTTTGCTGGTTTCTATCGCTAAGGGATGGACGGAACTACGATTCGTCACTGTCTCCAGGGCCGCGCGCGAGTCACTGTAAATGCCATAGCTTGTTTCGTGACACTTCAGGATCTCCTGCGTGGCTCGACATATGGCGTATAGTTCCGCCTGATAGACCGTGCAGTGAGATGACAGCTTCAACTTGTGAGATTTGATCTCCGCTGCGCCATTCCATAAGGATAGCGCCGCGCCGACCCTCTCCTCAATCTTGCTGCCATCTGTAAAAATGCGGACTGCTTGCTGGTTGTGTTGTTCAACATCATGTTGGTCTATCAGGTTTGTGAACTCCCAGCTCATACGCCTTGCCGGATGCGGGTTTGAGCTGAAGGCCACTCTACCCTCTACCTCCCTATCCCCCAAAAACGGCTGGGGAACTCCATGCCTGGTTTCGTACAGGGCTGCCGCCTCTCGGATTCTAAGCTCCAGCGGCAGTGTCCCAGCCAGTATTAGAGCCGAATTTAGGGAGACAGTTCGGTAGGACTTTGTGAGCTTCTGGGCAAAGACCCTTTGGACAGCGTTCAGCTGTTTCCGCACATTAAGTTTTTCGGTCGCGTCAGCCTAGGCACTAGCCGCATACGTCATCACTGGTTCAACTGTTGCCTTGTAGATGATCCGGATCACTTCCGGGTGCAGACCCCAACTGACCCTGCCGGCTCTCGACAATTGCTTGTAAAAGTTCAAGGCTTTGATGCAGGTGTTCGCAGCGTGTTTGTTGAACGTAAGCTTATTGTCGATTGTGAGTCCCAGGATCTTGACGTCTTCTGACATGCCAATGTCGACCCCCTCCCCCCATGCTCAGCAGTGGTGTGTCAAATTTAAGTTTGTGAGTTAATGTCATAGCACAAGTTTTGTGTGGTGCAAATTTGAGCTTGTTTTCGACACCCTACTCCTGGACGTAGGCGAGAGCGGCATTGGCATGCCTCTGCACCTCCAGTGCCGTGTCTCCATCAAACAGTAGAACAACGTCGTCAGCGAATGCCTGGACATAATCTCCCCGTTGCTGCAGTCCCTTGAGAATGGGGTCGAGAAGAAGGTTCCACAGAATTGGTCCGCCGATGGAACCCTGGACGCAGCCTTTGTTTGTGGGTTTTGCGTATTCATGCGCGGCGTACCTTACCCTTACATCTCTATCCTCCAGGTAGCTGTCAATTACCCTTCTCAAATTTACTGGGCAACCCGCTTCTGCCAGTCTCACTTTGATGGCAGGCCACCACGCGCTATCGAAGGCTCCCTCTATGTCCAACGATACCATGACTATTAGTTTCTTTTGGTCAAGTTTATTGAGGATACGTTGCATCAGGTCATAGAGGGAGACATCGGGACTTTTTTGCGGCAAGAACCCATATTGGCATGTGCTCATTTTTGGCACTAGGTGCCATTTGAGCCGTCCTATCACCATCTTCTCCACCACCTTACCCAAGACTGGTAGCAGTCCTATGGGCCTGTACGACTTCAGGTTTGTGTAGTCTTCTTTACCCGGCTTCCTTAGGACTACCACCGTAGCCTCTTTCCACAATGTGGGAAAGTGGCCGAGGAGCAGACACTTGTTTGCAAGTGCGAGATACAGCTCAGGATCGCAGCCTATTGCCTTGCTCACAGAACATAAAAAACAATAGAACTAGCATGATGCCTTTTTACAATGACAACCAGTGTAGCTAAACTCACACATGTAAAAACTAGCACACTTAGAAATAAAAGTTATAATTGGTTGGAAGAGAACGTTCAAAAAGTAATAAAACCATAAAACTAATTTTACGGATATAAAACCTTAGCCACTAAGGGAACATGGTTTAAAATTCAATAAAATAAATAGTAATAAAAAATTAAAGTCTACTCAGCAAAAGATGGCGCTTTAGAAAATATTTTTATTTTAGTCTCTATTAATTCGAAATAAGACTGATAATGCAATGGTTGTTACTTGATTACCCACAAAACAACGCCACTCAACAACAGATGGCGCTGTGGCTAACGATTTTTGTTATAGTCTCTAACAGCAAAGAATAAGATTGATAATGCCATGGCTGTTACTCTCTAGTCCAAAATACTTTGCTACTGCTTTAGTGATGCACCTATGAGGATACAAGACGAATATATCGATATCGATTATCACCTACCTATTATGGATAACGAAATAGGTACGTCAGGTTATAATATAGGTGGTCGAAATAAACAGCTTTTCTTTTCTTTCTTTCATAACATAATCACAGGTTTCCAACTCATAAATACTTAAAAAAATATTATATTACTGGAATATTAATACTGAATTATTATACGAGGGCACACTAAAAGTTTCCGGAATCAATAATACGAAAATACTATTAATGGTCAAAAATGAATTTATTTTTTATTTCTCAAAATATTCTCCCTTTGCGTCAATGCACTGTTTCATACAATTGAACCAATTTTGAAAACATTTGTGCCACTCCTCCGGTGGTGACGTCAGATACATTTTTTTCATACTCTTTGACAGCCTCTTCTGGTGATGAAACCGTTGATCGGGTTGATTGATTTTTACATATTTTTTTTTACATTCTTCGGTTCTTGATTTTTGAGAACAGAAAAAAGTCACACCAGTCAAGTGCCAGGTCAGGACTCTGTATGCTGGATGACTCATAAGTTGTACGTTTTTTTTCGATTTTTTTTATGTCTGGCGCCTTGGGGAAACTGAAAACAGAAGTTATAATAATATTTCACACCATAGGTTTAGACCTATTGCATTCAAAAAATCATCAATAAATTAACAAAAGGAATTAACGCCCTAAAACTTACACACCTTTTAATAGGGGGTAACTAATTAAAGCTATCGATAACACATTCATCAGTATATTGGGGTCACATCCTAATTCACTAATTGAGTAGCGTAAGTTGAGGTTTAAGAGAAACGCGACCTTAAGGAGTATGATTCACAGTCTTTTGTTTGACGATTTTGCATTTTAAACAAAACTAACAAAAAACTATAAAATAATACTTACCGGTGATAGGATGTAATAATATATAATGCCCCCTTTTGTTATATTTTTGATTCGGCTATAATATTTACACTCCAAAACGGCACAATATGGCATTTTTATATATTTTTGAAGTACGTTTACTCCACAGTAATTGAAACACGACTGAAGAGAGCGAAGCTTGTAGTGCGCGGAACTCCGCGTACTTGGTGTCACGCGGGCTCCGCCTACTTACGACTTCTATTGTTTTTTGTGTTCTGTGGCCTTGCTGCAAATGTACGCCGTTAATCCGTCAGCCCCCGGAGCCTTCTTAGGGTTAAAGGTTTTCACAGTGAATCTTAGCTCCTCGGTAGTAAACAGTGGGTCATGTTGCTCATCATGCGTCCAACGGTTTACTATTTCAGCTGCCTCTCTAGTTCGACTGTGAACACCAGTATCATCCCCCCCCCCCCCGAGTCCTCGGGGTAGAAAGTCTCCGCCAGGACCATTGCAGACTCCTCACCTTCCAGAACCTTTCCGCATTTCACCAGAGGCAAGTCCTCCTGACGTTTTTTGGTCCTACCAATGACCCTGTAAATCCCATCCCTAACTCCCTCCCTATCTTGTTTTTCACAAAAGCCCTTCCAACTAGGTAGTTTTGCCTTCTTGGCTTCGCTCTCATACTTTTCTTTTGTTTCCAGGTACTCATCGACGACCTTCGCTCTTCGGATTGCCGCTGCCCACCTGATTCTGCGCCTCCTGGTGACGACCTCTCTCTTCAGCTTCCTATGCTCATTGGACCACCACGGCAAGGTAAATTTTTCGATAATCTTCTTCTTTGGTATTGTTTTTGTGCATGTATGTGTTATTGTCTCTGTGTATTTTCTTATAGTTTTTTCTAGTTCTGTTTTATTGTCAATTTTGTTTATTTCTATTGTATTTAATTTATTTTCTGTTAACAATTGAGCCAGTTTCTCAAGAAACTGGCTCCAATTGGCCTTTTTCGTGTTGTAGAGTCTTGTAGTTCTTTCTATATTTATTCCTTTTATTTTTACTAGTCTAATTTTAAATGTTATGCCATTGTGGTCCGAGCTCGTCAGGTCATCTTCGACTCTCCAGTCCTCCACCAGATCAAGCATGTCTTCAGTGCAGGCAGTTACGTCCACATGGCTAGCGTACTCCTTATTACCCCCTATGGTGTAAAAAGTAGGGATATCGCCGTCGTTGAGCACCTGCAAGCTTATTTCTCCTAGTGCTCCAGCTATTTCCATTCCCCTGTTGTCCACTTTTCTGCTACCCCACCATGTGCTCTTGGCGTTGGTATCACCTCCCATTATAGTTTTTCTTGGTTCAAGCTCGTCTTTTATCTTTTTGAGCTGCTCGGTTAGGTTAGGTTAGGTGAGGTTAGGTTCCCAAGGGGAGTAAAGGTTATTGACTGGGCGGCGGGTTTTGACCTCCGGCTTTTAAACCAGGGGTCTGTAAACACGTGTGTGCGGTGGCAGGGGGAGTCGATCGTGGATTTATCCTGGGCGACTCCTTCTGTCACACACATGGTGTCGGGATGGAGGGTAGCGGAGGAGATGGTTACACTTAGCGACCATCGCCACATCGTTTTTGATGTAGCTCTTTGCCCTCCCGACCGTGTGTCCCGCCGCAGTAGCAACCTGCCACGACGATGGGCCCTCAAACGGCTGGACAGTGATCTGCTGAAAGCCGCAGCCATCGTTGCGGCCTGGCCGGAAGTCGAGGAGGATCTGCCCGATCCTGAGAGAGAGACAGCCTGGTTCCGGACAACGATGACGTCTATTTGTGACGCATCGATGCCCCGAACCGGGCCAACCAAGCGTAGGGCGGTGTACTGGTGGACGAACGAGATTGCAAGGCTGCGCGAGGCGTGCCTGCGTGCTCGACGCCAGTACACCAGAGCCCGGAGAAGACGGCGAGCTCTTGCCGAAGAGACGGAAAGAGATTACGTGGTTTACCGACGCGCTACCAAGGCACTCCAAGGCGCTATTGCCGATGTCAAGTCTCGGTGCTGGAGTGAACTCCTCGAGGGGCTGGACAGGGATCCGTGGGGGCGCCCGTACAAAACTGTACTGGGTAAACTCCGGCCCTGGGTTCCACCGCTGACGGAAACCCTGGACCCTGCTTTTGTCGGGAGAGTGGTAGACACCCTCTTCCCCAGGATTCAGGACGGTCCCTTATCCCCCGTTTTTCATCGGATCCAAACATCTGGTCTGATGAACTGGGGGTGACTGAAGAGGAGTTGCACCGAGCTGTGAAGCGCCTCGGGGCACGTAACACCGCGCCAGGCCCGGATGGAATTCCTGGTCGGGCGTGGGTGCTGGCTCTATCCGCCGGACTGGGGGACAAGCTGAGGTGGTTATTCAATAGCTGCTTCCGCTCTAGCACGTTCCCCAAGGATTGGAAGGAGGCGAGGGTGGTCCTATTGAAGAAGGACGGCAGGGCTGCGGATTCTCCCTCTGCGTATAGTCCCATATGCCTACTGGACGAGGCTGGCAAATTGTTCGAAAGAATAATTGCCGCTCGTCTATGCACTCATCTGCGGCAGGAAGGTCCTGACCTGTCGGAAAACCAGTTTGGTTTCCGACGGGCGCGTTCGACAGTTAACGCGACTCTTCGCGTCCAGTCACTGTCGAAGCAGGCCGTGTCCCGGGGCGGGAAGATGTTGCATCGCCAACTTTTTATTTCTTTGGATATCGTCAACGCATTTAATTCCCTGCCCTGGAGGGCGATCAGGGAGGCGCTCGTTTTTCACGGAGTGCCCCCCTACCTGCAGCGCATAGTTGGCGCCTATCTGCGCGACAGATGTGTGCAGTATGTGGGCCGGGACGGTGCATTGCACCAGAGGGAGGTGTATTGTGGGGTTCCGCAAGGGTCCGTTTTGGGCCCGCTCTTGTGGTACCTTGCATACGACGTAGTCTTGCGCGTCGATCTTCCCGTCGGCATTCACGTTGTCTGCTATGCAGATGACACTTTAGTGTTAGCTGACGGGGACTCCTTCGACAGGGCCAGAGAGCTCGCCGAGCTTGGGGTGGCTTGTGTCGTGGACAAGATCCACGAGCTGGGTCTGCGGATAGCGCCTCAGAAGACCGAGGCGCTGTGGTTCCACAAATTCCCAAGGGGAAAGGAACCAGCCAGCATGTCCGTTCGCGTGGGTGACGTTGATGTCCAGGTGGGGCGGTACCTCAAGTACCTGGGCCTTACCTTGGATAGCCGCTGGGGATTTGAGGTGCACTTCAGCCGTGCGGTTCCCCGGATCCAGAGGGTGGTGGGTGCTCTGCACAGACTGCTGCCCAATCTCGGGGGACCAAGGGAGGGGGTTCTCCGACTCTACGCGGGGGTCGTGCGATCGATGGCTCTCTACGGAGCACCCGTGTGGTCCAGTAGACTGACGGGTGTTAGGCGCTGCAAGACTATGTACAATAGTCTGCAGCGCACTATAGCTATTCGTATCGCGCGAGGATACCGTACGATATCGTATGAGGCGGCAACTCTCTTGGCACGGTTTCCGCCCTTCGACATCTTGGCGGCGATGGACGCACGTGTGTACGTTCGTCTTCGACAGGATGACGGGGGCGGAGCAACGCCGGTGGAGGTGAGGCATGAGGAGCGAAAACGTGCGCTCGTCGAATGGCGCGCGCGGTTTGACGAACCGCGGTACTCGCGCCAGCGCATTGTTGGCGCAATTCTACCGAGCTTCGAAGCCTGGCTAGGGAGGGAGTATGGAAATGTCACCTGTCGACTTACTCAGGTACTCACCGGGCATGGATGATTCGGTGAGTACCTGAATAGGATTGGACGCGAACGGACACCGCAATGCCACCATTGTAGGAGGGATCGGGATTCCGCCCTGCATACGCTCGAGGAATGCTCAGCGTGGTGCGTGGAAAGGCGTGGAACCTGATCACCAGGATCAGGCAGGACCTCCGTTTGCCAAGCGTAGTAGCGGCTATGTTGGCAGACGAGGACGGCTGGAAGGCCGTGGCATCTTTCTGTGAGACCGTATTGGTTCGGAAAGAGGCCGCTGAGCGATATCGGGAGAGGGCCGATCCCGCTCGTTGAAAGCGGCGGCGGGGGGCAGGCAACGGCCGCCCCGCGCCGCCCGTCCCGTAAAGGGGCAGAGTAATGGTTTCCCTGCCAAACAGGGGACCTTTCGGGTCCGTGGGTAGTCGGAGTGAGGGCTCTGGCCAACCCGGATAGCGGACTCAGGGAGGGCAGCCGCACAGTGCAGCTGTGCACCGCGAGGGTGCTGAGGGTAACTGCCCCCGGGACGTGCTCTATATGGGCGATGCGTGAGAGGGGGCTCTGGTGCGTTTCGGGTGAGGTCCCAGAGCCCTTTGACATGCATGGAGGCCGGCCACCGGGGAGGTTTTAGTGGGTCGTCGAGTTCGACAACGCCACATAACCCGTATTGTGCCCTACATGCAATACGAGTATCTGGTTGCAGATTTCCTCCCCGAAAAGAAAAAAAAAGGTTAGGTTAGGTTAGGTTAATCTACGTACATACTAAATTTCATCAAAATTGGTTTAGCCGTTTACTGGTGGTAGAGCTTTTGTGAACGGGCTCGAGGAAGTGGGCACCACTGCCTTACCTTTATCTGCCGCCAAATAGTAGTACTTGTGCTGCTGTGTTCCGGTTAGATGGTAATGGTATGTTCCTGTAATTACTGGCACATAGGCATAACAGCCTATAGTATAGCAACGTATCCACATGGAGATCAAGACAACATAATAGCTTGTTTTGAATTCTATGTGGATATACATGGGCTGCAGTAGCCACTTAACATCTGGTGGACTGCATGCTCGTTTGCTTTTTAAGTAGTATAAAAAAAGCCGTTACGAACCGTTATTGAGTAACAAACAAATAAATAGACAAACATCCAAACTTTCGCATTTATAACATTAGTGTGATGCTTCAAGTTGATAGACGCAAGGCAGTGCATCGTAGGGCGCGTTTTATAACGTTGCGTGACCTACTAGGCAATACTTTGTTATGGCGATGGTTACCACTTAACATCAGGTTGTAACGTGACAATTCTCTATGTGCCGTTACATCCTTCATTTAACCAAACACAAACATTTTTTTAATACGATATCACTATTACACCCATATGCCACGACATCTAGCGGTATGGCGGCGTACTCACTGCCCAAACACTCGATTCTCAAACATCGAGATACAAGCGTCTCTCAACGCAGTTCGCCAAGTCTACCGCAGATGGCGTTGCATATTCCTTGTAAAAATCAATACTTACTTTCATGGATCGATAATCTAATTTTAATTATTCATATCAGCTTTATTTACCAAATTAAATAATCCTTCTCTTATTAGAAACAAAATAGAAATAAAATCTTAAATAATAAATGACAAAAATTCTATCAGTGTCTATGACTGATGCAGGATGAATGTGAAAGTTGTCTTTGCCTAGAGTGACGCAAGAGATGTGTCAAAATTTTGCGAGATGGTATCACCAAGAGATGATTGCGTCATCCATTCTACAAACTCTTGGAACATTATTCGATTTTAATAATTATTATTCCGGTAGATTTTTATCGGGTATATAAAGCCAGTTTCGTCTGTAATCAGTTTATTTTACCCACCTGGATTCAACTGTGAAACTTCTAATCTGCGAGCTACAAAAGTATTACTTTGGACAATACTTCCTTGCCTTTTCAATCGTAAAACTGGATCAATTCCAAGTCGCGAAGTCTTTGACGGTCTCTCCGATTACCGTGGACTTATACACCTGACGCCCGTCGAAGCTTATTCACTGGAGCCATCGAGAAGCGTGGTGTTTTCTTCAGTCGCCCTGTAGCTGAAACACTCGTTCACAAGTCTACCGCCACGAGCCCGTTCTCCAGACGAGCTGCTTCCTGACTCGACAGACGCCAAGGACCACGCCTGCGCAGCCCGAAGCCCACTGCACCTCTCCAAAGCAGACTCCAGGGACGTTCGGCGAAAATACCACCAGGTGCTTCTACTCCAGTATCTTATCCGGGTTGAGCCCTTATAACTTTATTCTCTTTTTTTCGGACGCTAACGTCAGATGGCGCCCAATTCTTCAAATTAACTAAAATTGCTGTACCAACTGCTCAAACATTCTGTGATTGCTGCACTGTAGGCCCTAAGCCGTGGAATTCTGAGCTCTTCAAGCCAGCGTCGGGCTATACTACCGTCGCTGTATTATATTCAAATTCATATCTGTAAATCTAAAATCTAAGTTTTATAAATTTGTAATCTCTAGCCTTAAGCTTTAATCTAAGTAATAGATACACCATAAACCAAGTCATTTTTGATATAACCTCTGTTTATCTTGCCACATGTATAGGAAATAGTATCTAAGAACCTACTCGCTCTACCGACTTTCTCTTGTTCCTTCCATTATATGTACTAAAAGCACAACCTAGTTTTATTTATATCTCATTACTTCAACTATACGTTACAAGGTGAGCTATTGGCTTTTTCCATCTACAGGTAGTATATTATATATATAGTATGTTACAAAATATTATCGTGTTATATAAAGGCATATAACGTTATAGAACTGCTCTGAGGAAGCACCATAACGTAAACCCTCCGTCGACCGAGACACGTTTTCGGAGATCCGGATGACGAAATCACCGATAAAAGATCACCTCCGCTAACGCGTAGTGGATTTCTGAGTTCATCTACATTAGACAGAGCAAACACTTTACAGATACACCGATCTTGCCGGTGAGGTCGACGAGTCCATTCAGTTGCCGCCTAACATGTACCTGGGCGTTTCTCTCCTATACCCTTCCATGCAATGGCCCAAGCCGAGGTTCGTATCTAAGTGGTGCCCTTACGCTAGTTGCCTTCAAAACTTACAGGGTTGAGCGTCATCTGCGCTCGCCAAAGATTCAGTTAAGCTACAACGGCCTCAGAGGCCAACAGAGAGAAAGTCCATTTAAAATAACTTTTTTGTTGAAAAAATCCTTTTATAAAACAAATTTTTATAAAATTCTTAATCGGAATTGCAAGCAGATTCAAATGAACCCAAACACTAGTAGCCTACTATAATCCATTCAGAAGTTCCGTTGTCTAGCATCTGTCTCCATCATGAGACCACCTCCATGGTACCATATTATTGCATTGTCACATAAGTTACTTATGTATTACAAGTTTCAGCTCAATCGGTTGAGGGGATTAAAATTCAGTTGCAACATTCCACCCGGACAAACATACATACATTGAAAGTTAATAAAAAGCTTGTAAAAAACACCATAACGTAGCATGTTATAAATAAATGAGATATAAGTGAAAAATAGAAGCGAGTCGACATGTACGACAGGGTGGTACTTTTCAATAGTCTGCTAAGTAGTCGATTTGTAGAAGAGAATACAAAATAGACAAATATTTTACTAGACTTTATTAAACCACTGACAATTACTATAAATAAGTTTAACAAAACAATAATAAATCGAATAATAACACAAATACACTATGAATACATATCAAAAGTAATAATATTGAAATCGATGACAGATTTGGGACAAGTTAGTTAGACATGCACTAATTGTTTATATAAATATACGGAATATATATATCTTACGAATAAAAATACTCTCTTCTCACCAAACTATAGTAGTAATTATAATTAAAACCATGAAACACAGAAATATAGTTATCACTGTTTTAATCGACAATAATCAAATATAAACTATAATACTTAATGTAAAACAATCAAACATCTTACAACAGGGCAAAGACAACTTGAAAACATATAATAATATACGTTTATAGAATCTAAGTAATATATATAAAATGCAAATATCTAACGTTAATTATTTATAACATTTTTTTAGAAGTGATGATATTTAATAATTAATTACTAAAATAATTAATTTTAATGAAAAAGTATTGAATCTATACCTAAATACGTATTGTCGTAACCTAGTTAAAACATTTAATGAATGTAATTTCTAATGGACAAATTTTAATCCTACCCTAAAATACACGTTTGACATTATATTATGATAGATAATCATTGCAATTTATTAAAAAAAGCCAAAAGATGGTGACGATACCTTATACACTAAAAAACTTTCATTACATTTAGTTACACTAAGACACAGAAGCTTTTGCAACAAGCACAAAGAATCTCCATGGTATTATATTCCCAGACCGACATTTTCTTTGATTCGATGAGGGCTCATATCATCGAATACAAGAAAGTTAAAAAATATATGCTTACATAAAATCAAAGTAACATCCATAAAACATATTACAATAAATAAACTATAGTTTTATCGGATTTCATAGGATATTTCAGACGGAGTTTCTGCCTTGTGCGGCGATACAAACTTACAATCGTTCAAATACTGGTGTTTAATTGATATGTCCTTATATTCAATAAAATAGAAAACAAAGAATAGTCGTATAATAGTTGGTTCTCTACACATTTTTATACCAAATTTAATTAGGTACCTATCAAAATATGTGATTAAATATTTGTATAAAAACGTTTATTCTTTGATTTCAAAGATATGAAAAGTATAAACAATATAAAATCATTACTATATAAAACCGTTGTATGATTGGCTTAATAACGTAACTACCATAACCGAAGTCTTACTTGGGAAAACCTATGACGAGAGAAGTCATAGACTTTCTGCTAGTATATAACAGTATTAAGTACTTACTAAAACAAGTATTATTTTAGCCCAGTAGTGGACTGCCATAGGCCAATATGATGATAAAATTATGATTTCTAAAACAATTTGATAGGACGACACCAACTCTCAAAGAAATACTTAACGTGTGTTATGTATAGATTCCAGATTCTGTTGATATACAAATAATTACTTCTAAAACAGTTTGATACAAAACACTCGACGACACTATCAATTAGAGTAACTAAAACTCTATTTTTAATATAATGTTCATGAATTCACGAGATGGAATTCACGTGAATTATTAAAAGTATAGGTATACATACATATAATAAAATTTAATAGAATGAATAGAATTTTTTTTATAAAATCGAAAATACTTTATCCAATTCAATCAATAGTCCAAAGTTGTATATGGACAGTAAATGGTTGCGTCGCAGAGAATAGAATTAGTGGATATTATTATAATTTGCAATATTTCATATATTTTTTTAATTTTTACCTTGGCACACAATCTATATCACAGATCTTTGACTAAATCCATCGTGTAATACTTACGTACATACGCTTTTGACAGCACCTCGATTTTTCCAATATCCGTAGGGTGTTAATACCGGAATATTTTTCATTATTATAATAATTTGACATTGTTCCCTCAAGACAGTCGTTGTTTATTAAATTACAAATTCTCCTCATCCATTTCAATTTTACGATCGCATAAATAGCTTTTGAAACTGTCCTGACCCTTCGTGTCGTTCTCAAAAAGCTTGCCGAATGTTTCCTTGAAAAATCCTTTTGGCTGAATTATAGTTTCCAATTTGGTTTCGACAGAGAGTTTTCTTTTTTTACCTTCGATGGGATAGTGGCTAAAATCCAGAGAGCAACTTTGTCGTATTTTATTAGAATTTGAACATTCATTATCAACTTTGAAATTCTCAATACCCGTTGCATCTGACGGATGATTTTCGTACCCTACATTACCATACACGTTTTCTCCTACTTCTCTTTTACCTTTCGTAAACAGCAATCGTCCAGAATCAATGTAAGTAAGAACTGGCGATCCATCTTTAACCACTTTGCAGGATTCTCCAAATAGCTCCGTCTTCTTTTGGCTGCTACATTCATCATCATAGATAATTTCGCTTGACTGCTCACCGTCTGATACAGACTTGTTCTCCTTTATAGTTCCTAGTTCCTGGCTCTTGGTGGCGGTTCTTTGTGGTTCGTAATTGCTGACTTCGGAAGGGTCATCAGTCAGAATCAGTTTCAGATCTTTCCTAGGCCACTGGTTGCTTATCTCGGGAGACGGGAGACGGGTGTTGTTCAAACTGGACAGTTTGTGAGCTGGCGACATCATGGTGTTGTTGTATTTCTCCGTATTCGAGTCTTTCCCTTTGGAGTGTATACCAAAGATGCGTTTGATCGACTGACGGAACTGTAACAAAAATATTGTTTTAACCTCTATACCATAACTATGTATGATAAGTCAATCGCAAGTTAGATCGCTGGTTGTGTCAAAATGGACGCTATGGAAAAAAAAGGATTCATGTTACGATATTTATAGTTCTTTTAATGATATTATCACAGCATTTGCACCATGAATAGTTTATAAAACTTACCTGAGTGTTCATCCCCACGTAGATCAGGGGATCGTAGCATATGGAGCTCTTTGCCACTAGAGCGGGAATAACTCCTGCACCAGGAGACACCTGAGCAAACAAAATTAGTATTAAATAATATGCATCAAGAACTATTTTTCATCATCGGCAGGTGGAGCACATGTAGACTGTGCCTGCTCAGGGCTTCGTGATTCTTTTAGTCTCGTTGAAAATCACCCAGTGATCTTTAGTAAGTTAAAAATTACTACTAAGAATTGTCAAAAGAGTTGGTCACTGAGTGATTTTCATTATAAGATATTTCAAGATAGGGGTTCGATAATAAACTGCATTCATTAGTGTCAAAACAGTGTATTGAGCTAATCAGTTAAGAACGAATATTTTTAACACAGAGGCTGAGGATTCCTTCGTGCCGTGACTAATAAAAAATAGTTGTTCACAATAAAATAAATACTTAATAAAACCACGACGTACAAAAGGAGGTGTTATCGCTACTAGCGATAATCTAAGTAAATCTCCTTTGGACAGCCTTGGGATAAAAATACTATTAACGGAATGCCTTTCTTAATCTTAAAATTTTAGACATGTTGTTTATTAGCTTGGCATTTGTAACTACAGAGAAATAGCTCAAAAAAGTGATACGTACAGAAGTTAAGTTTGGTACACCGAACGATAATGGCGAATTGGCGATATTACACGGTTCAACCAAATTGATTCACTTTGGTTGAAAGGTTCAGAATATGAAAGAAAACATTGATATTCATTGATATTGGACGATTCACTTTTATTTTTACAGTAGCTGTTGCTCGCGACTTCGTACGCGTTACACTACTAAATGTGTACGTAACCTAGAAATAAATCTAAACTCGCTGTTGCAACTTGACTTGACACCCCATTTTTATCCCATTAGAACTGATTTATGGGATAAATGGTAAGCCTATGTGGTGATCAAGGTTATAATCTACGTATATACCAATTTTCATAGAAATCGGTAAAACTGTTACGGCGTGATTGAGTAACAAACAAACAAACATACAAACTTTCGCATTTATAATATTAGTGTGATGGATCAATTTGATTGATCCAAATTGAAAGGCAGAAGTGAACCGTGTAATACTAGTATCGCCATCGATTATCCTCATACGCGCGTATCTTTGAGTGCGTGCGCCTGTTTTCACTCGTCGTACGAAACTTATCATCTGTACCTATTCTGCTGCAATAGGAATCGTGGTTTCTATTGTAATATTCCCATTATGTGTTTATGCTTTTTTATGTAATTACTAGCTGACCAATCCGCCGCTTCACACGCATAGTTTTTCAATAAAAACATTACCCTCCTTCTGCACAGTAGCGTATGTCACCCGGGGATAGTGTAGCTTCCCAACAGTGAAATAATTTTTTAAATCGGTCCAGTAGTTTCGGAGCCTATTCAATACAAACAAACAAATTTTTCCTCTTTATAATATTAGTTTTACTGTACTTTTTAACTGTACCTAGCTCAGCACGTTTTGGCTTAGGCTGTTATTTCTAATAACCTTAACGCATTTAGTGCCTAAACATGTTTAAATATGCCGTATTCGTGTAATTTAATAACCCTCTAAACTAAATAATATTTAGCTACTGAATACGTTTAGGTATGGTTGCGCAAGTCGCCCTCAGTGTAAATAAATAAATCATTGTTTGAAATATCTTGGGCACGTTGTCACTACCGACCCCAAAGACAATGAAGACATCGAACGGGAGCGGAGGGCACTGTCCGTGCGTGCGAATAATGATTGCTCGCAGGTTTGCGCGTAGTTCAGAGGGGGTTAAGCTGACACTATTTCGGGCGTATTGTACCTCTCTGTACTCGTGTAGCCTGTGGCCGAAGTATACGCAGGCGTACAACACACTCCGCGTCTTGTATAACAATGCATTCAGGGCGATGCTGGGGCTACCCCGCTACTGCAGTGCATCAGGGATGTTCGCGGCGGCGCGGGTCGACTGCTTCCATACCGTCATGCGCGAGCGAGCCGCGTCCCTGGTGCACAGGCTGCGGGCCAGCGCCAACACCGTCTTGGCAATGATAACCGACAGATCTTTATAGAAAAGCCTACTATAAAATATCGGGTTATGTAGATGGTATGACACGTAATACAGTATATCGATGAGTACATTTACTTGGGCCAGTTAGCTAGCTTCGGAAACAGACAAGATAAGAAAATCGATAGCCGTATCGAGAATGCCTGGAAGAGCTACTGGTCCATGAAGGAGCACATGAAGGGTGACCTTCCACTGACACTTAAGCGCCAACTCATTTCACGGTGCGCAAACATGGTCTCTGACTGAAGCCCAGAAGTCAAAGCTCAAGATTTGGCAATGGAGCGCAGCATTCTCGGCTTTACGTGTCGACCGAGTGCGTAACACCATGCTGCGCTCGCTTACCGGCATTGTAGATGTAGGGAAGAGATCGGCTGGACTTAAGTGGGGCTGGGCGGGCCACGTTGCCCGAATACACTCCGAGAAATGGGTCCATATTGCAACACCATGGATGCCTGAAGACGGAAGGCGACGTCGGGGTCGGCCGAGAAAGCGTTGGCGGGACCATTTCGACACCTTCCAAAGAGGATGGTGGGAGATAGCAACAGATAGGGATGCTTGGAGGGACTTGGGGGAGACCTTTACCCAGCAGTTGGACGAGATAGGTTAGGAAAAAAAATGTAGATGGTAGAGATGCTTGGGATTGAAATTGCTCCAACTCGTTCTAAAATGTTACAGTTTAGACGTAATTTATTTTCTTTATTGTTATGTATTCTAAAAGGATCATTAAGAACAACCAGCCTTGTTTTCTTGCCTTTCTTTCCTGGCTTGTTCGCAAAGGAACAGGCAGTAAAATTGACGTTTCAAAGTGATCCTTGTGATTTTAATGAATAAAAGATTTTGACTATGACTTTGACTTTAGAGTCTGCCCGTACACCAGACATTGCTGTCACAGGCATATTCTTATACCTGTTGTGTCCTTTTTTTTTAAACATGATATAACTTCGTTTGACCACAATCTCACCTGATGGTAAGCGATGATGTGGTCTAAGATGTAGCACGAAGATCTAGAAGAAACCTATTCACTCTTACCTTAAAGAGGCCCGGATCGTATTTATTAGAAAAAACAGACGACGGTAAAGTGTTCCATACCTTAGCTGTATGCATCAAGAACGTAGAACCAAAACGGTGTGTGCGAATGGGTGGTATATCAACTAGGTACCGATAGTACTGAGCCGCGCGCCTGCTTGTCCTTTGATAGAAGCGGGATGGTGGGATTAGATCGTATAGTTGCTGGGAACATTCCCCAAAATGTATTCTGTAAAAGATCGATAGGCTTGCAATTTTACGGCGGTATTCGAGACTTTGGGTCTTAGTCTCTGCCATATGTTGCTCACCTATAAGCCTAAAAGCTCTACGTTCTATCGAGTCTAAGTTAGCGAGCTGGTATTTGGCCGAACCATCCCAAAGGTGGCAGAAGTACTCCATACCAGACCGGACTTGAGCTTTGCAAAGACTAAGAAGCTGTCCTGGTATGAAGTATCTCCTGACCTTGTTGAGGATACCCAGCTTCATGGCAGCTGTTTTAGCCTTAGACTCGATGTATGAGGTAAAGTTGAGAGTAGGCGTGAGCGAAACCCCTAGGAGCTCGAGGTGACCTTTTACAGATAACGGTACATCTCGGAAAATGGGAACTTGGGAAAACTGACACTTTTTCGCCGAGAAGAGACATGCTTGCGTTTTAAAGCGTTGAATTTGACGAGATTAGCATTGCCCCAGTCAGAGACGGCATTGAGTGTCAAATTCAAACGCTGTAGTATCTCGTCTCTCTGCTTTCGAATTTCAGCTCTGCTGGCTCGAGCATTAGAGGTATACCTCTCCACAACTGTACTGTCGTCTGCGTACCCAATGATACCGGGCATAAGCAGATCATTGATATGCAGCAGAAACAGTGTGGCAGAGAGTACTGAGCCCTGAGGTACCCCGGCGTTAATAGCCAATTGATCAGACGAGCGGCCATCAATAACTACTCGAATAGATCGTTCCCTTAGAAAGTCTGCAAGCCAAGAGCAGAATAGCGATGGAAGTCCATATGAAGGAAGCTTGCCAATAAGGCTGGCATGCCAAACCCTGTCAAAAGCCTTCGAGATATCTAGTGAAACAGCCAGTGCTTCACCATACTTCTCGATGGCGTCACTCCAGATATATGTAGCAAGAAGATCCCCAGTGGACCGTTTCTGGTGAAACCCATATTGTCGGTCACTAAGGAGGTCATTGCTTTCAAGATATGCGAGGAGTTTCCTATTCAGCACACGTTCCATACATTTACATAGTAAGGATGTGACCGACATAGAGCGGTAGTTTGACGGGTCGGCATGACTACCTTTTTTGGGCACAGGCTGCACGTTAGTTATCTCCATGACTTGGGGACTAAACCAGTTTTCAGAGACAGGCGAAAAAGTCTTGTCAGTATTGGAGACAACTCAGGGGAACAATTTTTTAACACTATGACTGATATTCCGTCCGGACCACTAGCTTTATTCACGTCAAGACTACGCAGCGTTTTGATCACTTCTTTATGCTGGATGCGAATTCCGTGCATAGTCACTTCGCATCGCGGAAGGCTAGGTGGTGTTTCGTCAGAGATGTCAAGACGTGAAGCTTCCGCAAATTGAGTTGCAAGCAAATTTCCTTTCTCAATGGCTAGGAAACCATCCGGTTTCAGTAGTGGGGGGAGTGAAGGGCGGTTGAAATATGAGTAATCCTTCCCTATTATGAGCTTTATAATTGCTTAAAATAAATGTATTTTATTGTTTCGATGTGTGCGAGTTTTATCAAATAAAGTACGAAGTATTGTACAAAACAAATATTAAAAAAGACGTTTATAACATGCTGATGGTACATGAGTACTTGTGATTTAATGTGGGGTGTTAATCCCGCGAGAGAGATCGTTGGCAGAGATAGGTTAAACAACATAAATTGTAGCTCAATTTCCCTAGTGTAAAAGAAATTGTTAAATGTTGACTGGTGCCTTGTAAAAATGCAGTCGACCAAATACTGCATGGATAATAATCAAAAGTTAATCGACTTTATCAATATACCTAAGGTCTAAGGATATGTATCTTTACTATCAATCCTAAGGTTGACCGGAAAGAATCGATTAGCGATAAGACCGCCCATTCTGTATTTCTCTTTAATCTATATATTTTTAAGATTTTATAAGATTTTTTTTGTATTAGTTCAGTAATTAGTGTTATTTAGGTACATTAAATAGTTAATTTATCTATCTACGCAATATCTTATAGCCGTTTATTTAAAGACGTAACACGCTATAGTTTTTTATGTTACGATATCGTAAGTTAATATGTTTTAGTATCGAAGAGTAAGATATAAAATATAAATAACTAGCTGACTAATCCGCAGCTTCGCACGCGAACTTTTCAATAAAAATATAACCCTCCTTCTGCGCAGTTGGGTAAAAAGTAGCCTATATCACCCGGCGATCGTGTAGCTTTCCAACGGTGAAAGAATTTTTTAAATCGGTCCAGTAGTTTCGGAGCCAGAGAGCAAAGCAAACAAACAAACAAATCTTTCCTCTTTATAATATTATTTTTGTAGATATTCATATGTTCTATAAGATTGTAGAACATACTTTTGTTCTATCATCAATAGTTTCCGCAGCGCATGCGACGAAAGACGTTTCACGGCACTTTTTTACACCTTGTTACGTTACTTAAGTAAGTAAGGATCCCTAATTTTTCTAGCAATAAATATAACCTATGCCACTCAGGGTGAATGTAGCTTTACAATAGTGAAAGAATTTTTGAAATCGGCATAGTAGTTTTTAGTTTATTCATTACAAACATACACACAAAAATACAAATCTTTTCTCTTTATACCATTAGTATAGATATACAATCTTTATTCAGTACATGATACAACAATAAATAAAACTAAACTAAGCATGCTAAAAGAAAAAAAAATAAACTAATGTAAAGTAGGATTTGTTAAATAGATAGTTATAGTCTCACTTAAATAGTTCCCTTACCTCCACCCTAGGAAAAACCTGTGTTGTGGGGGTTAGTTCTCTTACGAACTTGTATATAATAAAATAAACTATACGTAACTACTAAAACTTCAATAATGTAGCCCAAGGTGTAAAAAAAGTACCATAGAAAATGTTTACATGTAAATGTCCACTCGGGTGATGCCGGGACGAACCGCTAGTATTTAATACAATAGAAGCACTGCTAAAATTCATGTATCTATAAAATTTCTTAAGTATTTTTGCGGTCTTTTCTAACGCAATAAAAAGGCATCATAACAAGCAAAAAATATCGTCGTATCAATATCCGAAAGTGGTTGGAACAAATATTTCAGAACGTTTATGACTGGTTTACACGATCGAAGTACAGTAGCGATTCAACTTGCTACTTCTATTACTTATTACACTATTTTGACATTTTCTACTACGAATATATTATTATATTTTGACACAACATGACATATATACCGTGACACTTAATATTCTCACTTGACAACACAATACTCTCAAGGTCTATAGTCTAACTTTTTATTAGCTGCAGTAAAATGACGTTTCTAAATGTCATTCCGTAAAATAATGTTGCCAGCCTAATCTCAATAGGGATGTGATTCAGTTCACAAAAATTAATTAAATAACATTATTATGACGTTTTTGTTTCATTTTGAATGTACCTCCCTATACTTCCACTAAAAAAGATCAATCCTCTAGTATAGTAATAATAATAGGTTAAAAAAATACATTACAACTTAATATTAAATCTCAAAAAAAAAACCAAACTGATTATTCATTTATGATTCACTCATTTAGCTACATCCCTATTTATTTTTCTTCAAAAACCGGCAACCCACAAAACGTCATTTTACTGCAGCTAATAAAAAGTTAGACTTTAGTGGCTAAATGGAGCGGTCTCATAAGCATTCATATGCTGAGTCGAGTCCCATTTACTGCTGTAGCACACAGTATCTACCATTCGTATTTCTTGTATTAGAATGTAACTGTATTGTATATTGTGTGCTAATGTAGTGAATAAATGATTGTCTACGTCTATGTCTTCTATACTTTATCATCATCATACCAGACACAGGACGTCCACTGCTGATGATAGACCTCTCCCATAGATTTCCAACCAGGCTAGCACAGCGATTTCCTTGTCTATTCTTCGAAGAGACGACAATGCTCTGTCGATTCTACCGAAATTATCTTTGCCCCAAGCACACTCATTATGATTTCCTCATAGACAAGAGAAGAATACTCTGTCCATAGCAATGGAGGAGTCACGTATAAAACCATAGAGTAAAAATATATCCCGCAAACAACTTATTCATTCGGTATGAATAAACAGTGTATAAGCAAAAAGGTCCAAACAATTTTTTTTGGTGTTTGTGTGAATTTAAATTAACTTTTTTATTGTTTTATGATAAATATGATGAATTGTATTTATTCTGTAATCTTATTTTTGAATGTTGGGGATTTTTTGTCGAAATAAACGTAACGAAACGTATTTGCTTGACGTAATACACAGTCAGTCGATTGTTTGTCAAGCAATTTTAGAATCAAACACTTTGTTCGCACCTTTGAGCTTTCCAAAAATGATTCTAAACATAAGCAAAGGTAAAAAGCAAGTGTAAGCATTATTCTTATGTTACAACTTTGTTAGGCTTATCTTGGTTGCGTGCGTTGATTAATGATAGGGTTACCAACTTTTACTTTTTATTTTTTCTAATAAATATAGTATTTTCGAAGCTGTTACTTCTAAAAAAAATATAGGATGTGGTTAAAATATTTATTTTTTAACAGATTATTTTTTGCTGCGCCATAATAACTAATTTTTTTTTTAAGAAAGCATTCATATGCTTGATGGCAGTTCAAATTTAAGTTGAAATACACCATCAATTCTGCTTTTTTAAATTCAAACTGGCCCTGTTACGCTCATCTCTCCATTTCGTCTTCATGACAAAAATATGCGCTCTGTGAATGCTGATGTTGCAGGAATTGAAAGAAGAAATGATATGATTTTTAAAATATTAGACAAGTCTAACTGATTTAAGAGACTACTTCTTGCCATTTTTCAACATTTTGATTTTATTGATTTAGTAGAAAATGTTTGGTCAGAAAGTACAATTTGTCCGAAATTTTGTTTATTTGATTGATTTCTGAGTACAAATTGTTAAATTAATTTTAGAGGAGCGGGCTTTAAAAAAGATTAAGGCTGCGTTCCGCTTTACGCAAAATATAGTAGTTTCACCTACTATATATATATTTTTAAATATAGTATTTGATCCCCTAATATAGGACGATACTATAGTAGGGTTGGCAACCCTAATTCATGTTCCAGCGACAGAATCGTATTAGCGGAATGTAAATTTATCCACGGATTTAGGATACCACATTTATCATCATAACACAATCCAGCTAGACCAAAATATGATTATATTATCGTAAATAACATACTTATTAATAATAATAAAATACTTTATGTATTGAATCGTACCAGAGGATAGATCCTCTTCCAGCTCCTGGCACAATTTTTTTTTATACAATAATTGCGTTTGACCACGATCTCGCCTGATGGTAAGCGATTATGCAGTCTACGATGGTACACGCTTGCCTAGAAGAAACCTATTCACTCGCGACTTAAAGATACCCAGGCTGTAGCTATCTGGAAACACAGACTCTGGCAAGGCGTTCCACTCTTTGACGGTGCGTATAATAAAGGTCGAAGAGAACCGCTTTGTGCGAATGGGAGGTATTTCTACCATATAGTGGTGTCGCACCGCAGAGCGTCTGGTTATCCGTTGATAGAATGGGGATGGTGGGATCAGGTTGAAAAGTTCCGCCGCACACTCCCCGAAATGTACTCGATAAAAAACCGAGAGGCTAGCAACCTTTCGTCGATGCTCCAGGCTGAAGAGCCTTGCATCAACTAGCTCATCGTTGCCTATGAGCTTTTTGGCTCTTTTCTCAAATGATTCCAGAGCTTCAAGTTGGTACTTCGCTGATCCGTCCCAGAGGTGAGAACAGTACTCCAAACACGATCGGACTTGTGCTTGGTACAAGTTGAGCAACTGTCCCGGTGTGAAGTAGTGCCTCACCTTTGCGAGTATACCAAGCTTTTTAGCAGCCAACTGGGCTTTCGACTCAATGTAGGAGCCGAAATTGAGAGTCGGAGTTAATGTGATACCAAGAAGCTCGAGGTGGTCAGATATTGGCACGGATACATTTCGGAAAGTAGGAGTCAGATTAAATTGACTTCGTTTTGCGGAGAACAGACACGCCTGGGTATTATTCGCATTGAACTTGACCAGATTGGCATCACCCCAGTCGGAGATTGCCTTCAAGAACAAGTTTAAGCGCTCGACCATGGCTTCCCTGAGTGACTGAATCTGCGCTCCACTGGTTCGTGCACTAGACGTATAGCTTTCCACAACTGTGCTATCATCTGCATACCCAATGGTACCGGGTTTAAGCAGATCGTTGATATGCAGCAAAAAAAGAGTTGCGGAGAGTACTGACCCTTGTGGGACCCCGGCGTTAATCGCCAATTGATCGGACTAGCAGCCTTCAACGACAACTCGTATCGAACGGTCCCTCAAGAAGTCCGATGTCACACAGACCAGTGGGCAGACCGTATGATGGAAGCTTGCTAATAAGGCTATCATGACAGACCCTATCAAAGGCCTTTGAGATGTCAAGAGAAACAGCCAGTGCTTCTCCGTGTTTCTCAACGGCCTCGCTCCATATGTGCGTGGCATACGCTAGAAGGTCCCCAGTGGACCGATTTCGGCGACAGCCATATTGTCGATTACTGAGGAGGTTATGCGTTTCTAGATGTGCCAGGAGCCTGTTGTTCAGTATACGTTCCATAATCTTACAGATGACGGACGTGACCGAGATGGGCCTGTAGTTAGAGGGGTCGGCACGACTACCTTATTTAGGCACGGGCTGCACGTTTGCAAGCTTCCAGGATTTCGGCACTTGTCCAGACTTCACAGACGGGCGAAAGAGGCGTGTCAGTACAGGAGCGAGCTCAGGCGCGCAGAATTTAAGTACAACTGCCGGAATACCGTCAGGGCCACTGGCTTTGTTCACGTCCAGATTCTGCATCGTTTTTCGAACCTCGGACTGATGTATGCAGATTTCCGGCATAAATACCCCACCATCCGGTAGACTCGGAGGTATCGCGCTTGCAGCATCTAAACGAGAAGATTCCGCAAAAAGATTGGCGAACAAATTCGCTTTCTCTTTAGCGGTATGGGCCAGAGTACCGTCAGGTTTCAGCAGTGGAGGTAGTGAGAGGCAACAGAAGATCGACTGAACCGCTTTAGCCAGGGACCAAAACGCCTTACTGCCCGCCTTAGCTACTACAAATATTGCACCATTTCATTGCTGACTTTGAAAAGTTGTAAAAACTCGCTTTCGGGGAGGCTAAGCGCATCACCGGGTTCACGTAAATCATTTCTTTGCTTCTTTCTTTAGAGCTTTTCATCATGGAACGTCGCCCAATAGTGATGCTAACCATTCATTTTATTAAGTAATCCTAATAATTATCATATAAACAAAAATTGTGGACAAGCGCGTGACGACAAGAAACAGAGAAACTTTTGTCTAGGTCTTGCAAGCCCTAGACTATATCTAGACTAAACTATCGGAAAAAAATTGTCATCCTTAGGTGTCAAAGATGGAGAAAATATGGGATATCGTGCTTGGCGTTGTAGACAACTGTCGAGGAAACGTCGACGACGTTTCTTCCCATTCTCTCTCGCAATCGCCATGCTTGAGACGGTCGATATGTGTTTTCATTCTTCCGAAAATGACATTTGACCCATGACAAAACCCTTGTCTACAGCTACTGTGCTAGGCACGCAGAACAACCGATCTTGTGCGGCCTGTATCCAATGACTCCCAACAACCTTTATAAGGTCATCTTTTCATCTAGTGAGGGGGCTCAGTAAGCTGCGCTTTCCAGTGCGCTCGCTGCATTCTAGAAACTTTCTGACCTAACGGTGGCCAGTTCTTCGTGCTTCTTTACTTGTGTAAACGGCTTGTTTTTGGACATTATAGAAGTATTCAGTATTTTATTGCGTTCATACAAAGTGGATTAAAATGTTACACGTCAGACCTTATTTACTAGTCAAGAGTCCAGCACTTCATATGTACCCTGCAAGTAGGTGTAGCAATATTAAAGCTAACTAGGCAGCTCTAGTGGAATCAAAGTTAAGCGATTTTATGTTTTGAATTTAATTGGTTATTGAAATCATTATTGTAGAAAGTTATTTACTTGTCTTGTCTTTAAAAAAGTCGTCTAGTGTGTAGTAACTTTTTTCCATTAGTATATGTTCCATTAGTATTTGTTCTGGTATTTTGTTATATATGTATTCTTACTGCCATTACATTCGGACCCGAGCGAAGTAGACAGTGGCGAGTCAATAAGCTAAGCTACTTCTCTACTTTACTTGCTAGTCGACTCGCTACTGTACTTCGATCATGTAAATATCTTTGGAAAGTAATGATTCCCGGAGGGCAGTGAGTGTATAGAGAGAAGCATTTGGGGAATTGAGGTTGGGAAAGGATGAAGATAATAAATCAAAACACAGAAAAAGTATATTGAGCTTTGAGGAACAATCTTTAGAATACCGATTAGGAAATCTGTTTAGATTATTATTGGTAAGTTTATTTTTCCGAAGGCGATGATATTATATAAACAAGATCAAGTGGCTTGGTGTATAACTAGTGGTTCGCCCCGAACTGGGATCTCGCGGGTCTCAGATTAAAACAGAAAAAATATTATTTGTAATCTTTGACTATCAAAATAGTGCCACGAAAAAATATCCAAATTATTTGACCTACAGTTTCATTTAAATTACAGGTAACGGGAGTTTATGTTACCTGGTTATTTATTTTTGGGAACAAATTTCAGTTATTCTAGATTTCAGACTTTCCCTTTATATTTGTGTCACTTAAGCTACACGCATACCACATTACAGCACTGTGGGGACACTGATACCCTGTGAATTTTGTCAAAGTTCAGTTTTTATTATGGCTTATAACTCAAAAACTATAAAGAACTTACGAAAAATACAAACGGAGTCTAAATTTACTAATACATAATACCAAATTACAGCAGTGTGGGGACACTGGTGTACCCTGTGAATTTTGTCAAAGTTTAGTTTTTATTATGGCTAATAACTCAAAAACTATAAAGAATTTATGAAAAATACAAACGGAGTCACCTTTCATTTGACGGCACACTTGACTTGATAGCCTCATTTTAATTTTTTTACCCTTCTTGAACCCGAATATCTCAACAACCCCCCAACATTTTTAGCTCATTTAGTCACACCAAAATTGTGCTATCACTACCTACCTATGTATTAAATTTCACGATGATCGGATCAACGTTACGAAAGTTATCCTCAGACAAATATACATACATACATACAACGTCGATTTGCCCAAGTTCATTTATCATCAAAAAGTAGCATTTGTCGTCATAAACTACATAACATATCATCGAAATCGGTTCAGTCGTTTAATTGTGAAAACGTAAAAGACAAACAGAAAGACAGAACTTTCGAATCAGATAAAGCTGTCTGAATCTTGAGCGTGCTTATATCCCTCTTTGCGCTCAGGATTCTAGTAACTCCCTCGCTCCACTAGTGAGTTAACTCTAGAATCCATCGTTACGTTCGGGATTTAATATAGTGCCCGTTACGCAATACACTAATTTATCCCCTCGATAATAATCTACTATAGTGATCATAAAAAGTAACTTTTTTAGCAGGACAAGTATTTACATAACATATTTTCACGGTGCTGTGAGATGACGAAAGCCAAAGCTTTGGAAAATCTCTGAAATTTAGTTTACTTATATAGTTTAAACTGCTTAATTTTATACACCAAAAAAAATTTGTTAAGGCCTGCCTTTTTTACCTTGCCCAAAATTTTTGTTTCTTCAAATTTTATTCGGTTATTTAGTGTTCTCTTAATATTATAATACTTTATCGGTACCTATAGGTATCACGAAGACTCGTAATAGCTTATTGTCGTTCTTTCAAAGTAGTGATTCGTACTTCAGAAGGTATCTTAAACTACAACTGCTTTGTCAGAACTTTAACTCAAGTCACATGGGCAATATACTCGCCATCTTAGGCAAGTAGGTACAATTGGTTGGGCAGGTAACTTGTGTTATTCTTTTGTATATTATTATTATTTTTTTTATTAAGGCACTTTAAATTTTAGAATTCGGGGCAGTCGCAACAACATTCCGAGGACAGTGGCTGAGTGCTGCACATCTCCGCTCTGGAAGTGTTTTGTGCGGAGGGTGATTAATGAAGGAAATAATTTCCTCAGTTAGTCACCCTTGGCACAAAATGGTATTTTCTATTTTCACCCAGTGCCTATTTTTTTTATTTTTGTATATTTAGCTGTTCTTCTTTGTTGTTATATATATATTTTTTGTGTGTATGTTAGTCTTAAGATATGGGCTCTAGTTGTCTGAAATAAAATATTTTTATTTTGTATTTGATTTATTTTAACTAACGTCCGTGACGTCAATGCAGGTTTGATGGCTGAAAACCAGCATTGAGCAGTAAGTTTATTGTTCAGCATAATGCTGAGCTATTCTCCTTTTTCGGCACTGGGCTCACAGTGACTGGGTACGTATCTTTTGTTTCACTTTTCTTTTATTGTTTATGTTAACGTGTTTTTAATTATCTGTCTTTAATTATCCACTGTATGTAGTTTCTGTGTGTTTGTTACTTGTGTCGATGTAAATGTCTATATCTATCTATCTAAGGGTAATTTTAAATGCCCTCGGGTGGTTTGTGAAGTCATACTGAACAGGGTTGGTCCCTATCTCACGATTTACTTTTTAAGGTATAACGTTGCTCGTACGATCAAAATGGTTGAGCTTCGAAGACGTGATAATAACAAATTATAGGATCAGCTTTGTAATCATATCATTTATGTTCCTCAATTGTTCGCAAATTAGGTATTCTAGATGAATTGTAAGAATAATATCTGAAACATTCTGATAACATTGAATCATCACTATCATCATATTATATTCGACGACCTCCGTGGCGCAGTGGGCGAATAGCCGGCTGTAGGGTTTCGTTCCCGGGTCCCGGGAATCGGGAAATCCCGGGAAAATGTAATTCCCGGAACCGGGAAAAAAATCTGATTTCCCGGGAATTCCCGGAAATTTTCAAAAGTATGTGATAGGTCTAAAACTTTGTATTTTATAGTCATATTAAACTCAATGTTGTTCTTAAAAAAACCTTTCAAATTTTTCTACAGCTTGTCAGCCAGCCATCACTTTGCAGATGAGTAGTTTCGTGGTAATTTTTCGAGGGGAAAAAAATGTTTTTCCTTTGTTTTGTCTTTATAGAACTGTCAGAAAAAACTAGATAACACCTTAATATACACAGTGAAGTGATTCGAAGCCTTGTTTCACAAGCTGGCCTAAATATTCCAAAATGCGAGTCGCAGGTTATGAAGATAATTGTAGAATTTGCTGAAGAAAAAAAGCAAGATATCAAGAAAATCTTAAATGAACACGTGAAAAATCATGGACGGCTCAGTATCACGCTCGATGAATGGACCAGTATCAGAAATAGACGCTATTTCAACATAAACTTACACAGCGGAGATGGAAAAGTGTATAATTTGGGTTTGATATACATACCGGGGAAATGTGGAGCACAAGAGATGAGAAGAATTGTTGATACAGTCCTGACGGAATTTGGAATAAACTTCGAAAGAGACATTGTAGCCGTGACAAGTGATGGTCCAAATGTGATGAAAAAGTTTGGCCGCGAAAGTCCAGCAGAAATGGTATTATGCATGAATCATGCTATTCATTTGGCGGTGACAGATGTTCTTTATAGAGAAAAGACCACCAAAGAAAGTAAAACGGATTCCGAAGAATCAGACTCCGACGTCTCCGACTTCGACTCATACGACGATTGTGATCAAGAATTAGTACAATCAGCGGTGGAAATAGGAAACCATGATATCCGACCAGATCTGAAGAAAGTACTGAAAGATACACGAACCATAAACAATTTGTTTCGCAGAAGTCCATTAAAAAATGCGAAACTTCAAGAATATGTAAGATCAGAACATAACAGGGACAAATCATTGTGTCGCGACGTTAAAACGAGATGGAACAGCATTGAAACAATGATAAGCCGGTTCGTAAAAGTAAAAACTGTATCAAAAAAGCTTTGATTGATTTAGATACCGCAAATTTATGGCACGAAGAGAACTTGGCTGTTTTAGAGGTTTTACTTAAAATTTTAAATCCCATCAAATTAGCAGTTGAAGCACTGAGCTCCCAAAAAGCAGATATCTTGATCTGTGAAGCTATCATTACGACACTTCTAGTAAGACTGAAAAAGTTAGAGTCACCTATTGCTTTAGAGTTTTCAGATTTCTTAACGCAAAGAATAAGTGAGAGGAGGGATTCTACTCTATATACCTTAACGCTTTTTCTTCAAAACCCAACAATTAGACGCAATGAATACTTATCACAAAGTGTTGAAACTAAAGAAATAATAATACGCTATGCTGAGCAGCTATTTCGCCGATTATTTCCAGAAAAGTCAGAATCTGAATCGAGCCCGGAAGAATCGCTTCATGCTGTTGCTGAGACGCAAAAAAGTGGCATTAGTTTTGCTGAAGAACTTCAAGACGCTATTCAAAATGTTTTCAAAGGCACTCCTCCATCACGAACTCGATTTCCTAGACTGAAAAAAGACTTCGATCTATACATCTCTTCTGGTAAACGGACACCTAATTTGGAACTGCTATACAACGCTCTGCGCACGATCATGTCTACATCCACCGAAAGCGAACGTACATTTTCAGTATCGGGAAATTTTGCTACTAAAATTAGAAGCCGATTAAGCGATAAATCACTCAGCTCTTTAGTTTTTCTTAAGTATTACCTTATGAAATAATTTAAGACTTAAACTGAAATAATGGCTTACGTGACTGTTACATAATAAGGGCATAAGTTAAATTTTGCCAACGATGTGTGGCCGCTGTAAGAGAGTAAATAAAATATTATACGTAACTGCTGCATAGAGTTAAGGTATTTAAACACTCGAATCATTTTATGGTTAAATTAAAATCGGTTACGCTACTTTTGATAAACTACTCTCGTGTTTACATACCTTAATAATGTGCAGTTACGTATAATACTTTATCTACTCTTGTAAAGCCGCCACACATCGATGGCAAAGTTTGTTGGTTATCATAAGAGCGTTTCGCAATACTTAATTACTCCGTTTATATTACGTTTATATCATTGTGTGTGCTAAGAAGTTTTATATTGTAAGTTTGATTTTGCATGCCTGAAACAAATAATTAAGTTTCTATTATACTACCTCTGCTTATGATCGATCAAAAATGTTATTAAGAAGAAATAATTATTTCTGAGTCAAATAAATAGCTTATTTAATCCATTATGTTTTCTTGACTTTTTGTAGTTAAAAAAAACTAAATTAAGGACTTTAAATTTCCCGGTTTCCCGGGATTCCCGGGAAATTGAAAATATTATTCCCGGTTCCCGGGAATCAAAAAAAACCCGGGAAATCCGAAACCCTAGCCGGCTGAGACACAGGAGGTGGCGGGTTCGATTCCCACCGCGGAACAAATGTTTGCATGATCTGCAGATATTTGTTTCGGGTCTGGATGTTTTTCTATGTATTATAAGTATGTATTTACAAAAACAAAGTATATATGTAAGTATTCTATCAGTTATCTGGTTCCCATAGTACAAGCTCTGCTTAGTTTGGGGCTAGATAGCGCTGTGTGAAATGTCCAGCAATATTTAATTTATTTCATTATTTATATCAGCTATAGAACGTCCACTGCTGCTATCAGCAGCAACCGATCTTGTGCGACTTACACCCAACAGCTTCTAACAACCTTCGCCGTATTTCCATCTCTCTCGGTCGTCTCGGACTTTTATCGGATGCATTTCGGAGAGTGTGCAGCGGAACTTTTAAATTTGGTCCCGCCATTTTTATTTATTTATTCAATTAGAACGGTCTTTCCAATTATACTATTTACAAAATGGAATATTTTTTACAAATAATTAATATATGTCAATGTTATACAAAATATCAAAAGAATAAGACAATAAATAATAATAATATTAAGCAATAACATCCACACACTCTTCTCACTAAACTTCAAGCACTCCAACATTATCCTCTTCCATCCGTCCGCAAACACTTCAAATTCAGGGCTTGCGTCCAGTCGTCAGAGGGCATTGAGCAAAGTCAAAATCTTTTATTCATTATAATCTATCACTTTGAAACGTCAATTTAACTGCCTGTTTCTTCGCGACCAAGCTAGGAAAGAAAGGCAAGAAACAAGGCTGGTTGTTTTTTTAATGATCCTTTTATAATACATAACAAGGACATACATACACTGGACGTCCATACATACAAGGAAGTAAATTACGTCTAAATTGTAACATTTTTAACGAGTTGGAGCAATTTCAATCCCAAGCTTCTCGTCATCTAAATAATCCGATATTTTATAGTAGGCTTTTTTATAAAGATTTTGTTTAATTGCGTTTTTAAATTTGTTAATTGTCAATTTTTGTACATCACTTGGGAGTTTGTTATCAAAGCGAACACCTTGCCCTTTAAACGATTTACTAACTTTATGGCGTCTACAAGGGGCAAAAGCGAGTTTATCTTTATTTCTAGTACTAAAATTATGATTATCGATATTTAAAAAAAAAAATATTTTTGTAAACATACATCAGATTTTCATAGATGTATTGACAAGGGAATGTCATAATATTTATTTATTTAAACTTATTGCGTAGTGATTCTCTGGGGCCCATATTATAAATTGCACGAACAGCCCTCTTCTGCAGCACAAAAACGGTGTTTATATCTGCAGCAGCAGAAAGGGTTCGCGGGATGGGCGATGAGCGCGCGCGACTGTTCGGCTATCCCCATTCTATCATCGGACAACCAGACGCTCCGCGGTGCGCCACCGCTTTATAATATACATACCTCCCATACGCACAAAGCGGTTCTCCTCCACCTTTATTATGCGCACTGCCAAAGAGTGGAATGCCTTGCCTGTGTTTGTGTTTCTTGATAACTACAACCTAGGGGTCTGCAAGTCGCGAGTCAATAGGTTTCTTATAGGCAAGCGTGTACCGTCGTAGACCGCATCATAGCTTATCATCAGGCGAGATCGTGGTCAAATGTTAACCTATAATTTATAAGAAAAATCTAGTAGAAGGCCGTACTACTCTTCGTTTCCAGTGCGTGATCTCCACTCGAGAACCTTTCTGCCCCAACGGCCGTCAGTTCTTCGAGCTATGTGCCCTGCCCACTTCCACTTCTGCTTACTAATCCTCTGAGCTATATCGGTGACTAGTTGTCAACATTATCTCCTCATTACAGGAATCGCTTTCAGCGATAAAGCCGCCCATTGTACTATATTTAGCTTTAATTAGTTTTTTTAAGTATTCCTGATGTACAAAAAAGCATTACAGATGACCTCCGTACCTAGTGCAACGGGCGAATAGTCAGCTGAGACGCAGGATGTAGCGAGGGTTCGATTTCCACCGCGGAACAAATGTTAGCATGATCTACAGGTATTTGTTCCGGGTCTGATTGTTTCTCTATATATTATAAGTATTTATGTACAAAAAAAATGTATAAAAGTATTCTATCAGTTATCTGGTTCCCACAGTACAAGCTCCGCTTAGTTTGGGACTGTAACGCCCCAAATTGCGCCGTGTGAAATGAAACGTAATATTTATTTATTGCTAGTTGACCCGCCGAACTTCGTACCGCCTTGACATGCATATAACGCGGGCAATCAATATACGTCACCCTGGTAGAATTGTCAATTGTTGTCCCCGGCCATCATTATGAATGAGAAAATGAATTTTCATGGCAATTTCTTTTTGCGTGAATTTTTCTGATATTTTAATAGTTATTCTGCTACTTGGGGCGGAGACAAATCCAAGAAATCAAAGATCATCAAAATCGGTCCATCCTTTCTTGAGTTATAAATGGTGAAACTAACACGACTTTCTTTTATATATATAGATAATTACAACCATACTTAACCATAGACAAAATTACGTTTAGCTGTCATTTGCGTTTTGTTATTCCGTGTCAGATGCGTTTTGTTATTCTCTTGTACTCTCTGACTTGTATTCTCTTTGACGTTTTATGTCACGTCACACGGGAACGCGGTCGAACGAGATAAAAAGTATCCTATGTCCGTCTCCTGGTTCTAAGCTACCGCCCCAACAATTTTCAGCCAAATCGGTTCAGCCGTTTTTGAGTTATAAATAGTGTAACTAACACGACTTTCTTTTATATTTAAAGATCCGATTTGGGAAAACTTTTATTACTAGGACCACAGACCAATATAATAATTTAAACTGAGATGGAATGTACCAAAGAGGACTTTCGACTCCTTTGCTTCGTAATTGGAGTTCCGCTTTGAGAATAGGTCTCGGATCGCTTTGAAAAAGTTATTGTTATTTACAAATGAATTTATTATAATACACATACTCGTAGTTGTACCATGATTCAAGATATACTTCGCAGGTTTATAAATAACTAGCTGACCAATCCGCAGCTTCGCACGCGTAGTTTTTCAATAAAAACTTTACCCTCCTTCTGCGCAGTTGGGTAAAAAGTAGCCTATGTTACTCAAGGTGAATGTTACTTTCTAATGATGAAAAAAAAATTGAAATCGGACTAGTACTTTTTGAGTTTATTCATTACAAACATACACACAAAAATACAAATCTTTCCTCTTTATAATATTAGTATAGATTAGTATAGATGTATCTAAGCTGACTTGGTACTGTTAGACGACAAATAGATAAATCAATTGTAGAATTTTGTATGAACCGTAAAAACAGTTTTATTTTCAGAAAGTTATATTTGGCCACGAGAAAAATCCGGAAGAACACACATACATGCTTACTTAGTAGATTCACTTACTTAGTTACTTAGTTAGAGATACTTAGTTGATGCAAGGCTCCTCAGCCTGGAGCATCGACGAAAGGTTGCTAGCCCCTCGGTTTTTTATCGAGTACATTTCGGGGAGTGTGCGGCGGAACTTTTAAACCTGATCCCACCATCTCCATTCTAACAACGGACAACCCGACGCTCTGCGGTGCGCCACCGCTATATGGTAGAAATACTTACCATTCGCACAAAGCGGTTCTCTTCGACCTTTATTATGCGCACCGCCAAAGAGTAGAACGCCTTGCCAGAGTCTGTGTTTCCTGATAGCTACAACCTGGGTATCTTTAAGTCGCGAGTGAATAGGTTTCTTCTAGGCAAGCGTGTACCATCGTAGACTGCATCATCGCTTACCATCAGGCGAGATCGTGGTCAAACGCAAGCCTATAATGATTTAAAAAAAAAAGTCATAGCTCTCAATCTAGATCCTTCATTTAAGCATACATCCCCGACCATTATCATAATTGTAAGTTATGTTATAACTAAGATAATAGTCGGGGGAGGATTTTGTTATCGAAGAGATCGCTTCTAAGCGATAAGACCGCCCATTGTACTATTTTATTTGTGTTTTCTATGTTGTTTTGTTTGTATTTTTTTGTATAAATGGTGTACAATACAGTATTAATTAGTAGTATATAGGGTGTTTGATAATATACGCACAAAAATGAAATGGGTTATTTTGATGAGCATAATAAAATAAATTTGAGAAATGTTTACCATAGAAATGTGAAATTTATTTTGGTATGTATAAACAAACACTTCATTAAAGTTATGTTGTGCTATTGCATAATGCTTGCCATCTAACCACAGATACTATATTGGTGCTATCTCGAGATATCTCTTGTTGTCCCTTTCTGACCTAAAACCCGCAGTATGTCAATAAAACTTTACACTTCCTCGCAGTCGGTTAAAAAGTAGTCTATGTCCCAATCCCGGTCACAATCTAAGCAAATTTCAAACTTCACTTTTTGGATACAAAGGTAGACAGGTAAAAAAGCTTGCCTTGCACTTTGCTTTATTTTTTGCCCTTCGTTACTCTTGTTCAAGTATACTTCGTACTCTTCGTAGGTGCACAGTTCTTGGCCGGATAGAGCCAACGGGAAGCAATCTATCTTTGTGCCAAGTTACTTTGTAAGGCTACTTTTTGAAGCTTACTTTTTGAAACTAAGAAGGAATTATACTTACAAAACTTTCGTGATTGATTTCAATCATTATTATAAATACGGGATTTATCACGTACCGTCTTATCGGTGTTCGGTGATAAATCCCGTATTTATAATAATGACTAAAAAGGAAGTTCGTAAAGCTTTTTTTATAACATGGTGTGGACCAATAAAGGTGTTTTGCATAAAGGGCACATAATGTCGATTGGGAAAGTTGCCATGAAATTCTTCACGCGTCAAGCAACTGACGAAACTGACGTCAATGATAAAAGTCAATTTTCGGCGAACCGCACGTGCGGCAGATCATGAGATAACTTACTATGCCTTCTGTAGCAAACTGTTCCATTAGTGCGAACAACGAGTAGGGTGTCCATGCGACCGTGAACGCGACGATCATGGTGAACACCATCGCAGTGGCACGAGCCTCTCCGCGGCTCACTCGACCAAGACGCTGAGAGTTCTGTCAACAACATAAACATAATTAGCTATTATAAACGAAATGATATCATCCGCCGGGCTTTTCGCAGCATCAACGTTCCAGCCGTTCTCGACCCGAACGGTCTGTTAAGGCGCTAACCGTAGCTGATGACCTTGAGCGAATGGGAGTAGCTATTGTTTCGGCCCCGCACCAACCGCACCTTCCGCCACACGCATCTAACCGACCAGAAAATAGGTAGGCGCGAGGCAGACGAGCACAACCCTTCCGTACGATAGTCAGCGGTATACTGCCGCCCGTCGCCCGCGCAACCACTTTCTAATGATACGCCTGCTAATTATTCGGAAAAATTTAAAATATTTAATTGCCACGTGAAAGACCGTCGCATCACAGCATCATATGTTCAACTTGAAGGTATAGTCTTTGCCCACATTTAGGTGAAAGAAAAATTACAAAATTTTACGTCGTTTAGAGGTTGAATCAAATTGAAAGTCGAAAACAGCTACATTCTGTTATTATTTTTCTCATAGTAAATAAACAGGTAAAATTTTTTTTTATGTTGACTTTGCAGATAAAAGGTCAATAAATGACATATATTTTTTTGAGCACATATAACTTTCTAAGGAGAAAGCCTCTAAATAAGACCAATCAGCTACTTTATTCGCCTTAAGTGACGATGGTAAGAGGCCTGACGGTATGACGCTTATACCTCAGAAGAAGGGTAGGCTTTTGGTGTGGGACGCCACGTGCGTCGATACCCTTGCGCCATCTCATCTGTCTGGTACAGCAGTTAGGGCCGGTGCGGCGGCAATTTCAGCCGAAGATCTCAAGCGGCGTAAATATGGAAGTCTCGACAGAGCTTACGTGTTTGAGCCATTCAGGGTCTACACCCTGGGTCCATGGGGGTATCGGGGCCCATCGCGTTTTCAAAATTCTTTCTGGGCGTCTGTTCGTAGCGACGTGTAATCCGAGAGCTGAGGCTTATCTGGGTCAACGCATAAGCATTTCAATTCAGCGGAGCACTTCAGCCAGTGTCTTGGGAACATTTCCGCCTGGTAGTGATCTGGAGCAGATGATCTATCTGTAGATCGTTTGCAACGGTCGGTCAGTTTACAGGCGCACGCGGTGCCGCGCCGCCGGCCGCGCCGTAGTGATTTGAAAATTCGACTAAGTAATATTTTTATTTTTGTATAGAATAGGAATAAACTTCATACCTTACAGAACTAAGAAATAACATTTCATTTATGGATGACATAAAACGGTAATAGAAAAAGAAACTGCTGTGTTTCGGGGCCACATGTAAAACTCGATGAGAGAGGTATGGGTAGCGTTAACTACCCTCCATTTTTAATTAATTAAGAGTCACAGTCTGATTGAGTCAATTGAATGTTGATATGGTAAATTACGTACATTCACGAGTCCTTTACAAACAAGACTGTGTGCGTTTTATAGGAATAAGTCCTATGTTGTTATAGAGGGACAACTGCCGTAATCAAAAGTTAAAACAATATTTGACGTAACTAGAAGGGGACCTTATTATACAACCTGTTTTATTATGTACGACATTAATTTAAAACACGAATCCGGAGTTGTATTAACTGTTGTATTAGCGTTAAGTTTAATACCGGTCGCTTGAATATTTATCCAGTAATCGCAACATTATCAAAAACGTACATTGCCTTTGCGACGATGCCGCTTTTATTTATTCAAGGTAGGCAAGCGCTTGACCACTACCTCACCTAATGTTAAGGGATGGTGTGATCGAAAATGGAGCACGCTTGCCTTAAAAGAATCTGTTCACTCGGGACTTGAAGACTCCGAGATTATACTGTTGCGGAAATACATGCGCCGGAAGTGAGTTCCACTGCTTACTTACGAGTAAGCAGTGGAACTCACTTCCGAACTTCACACACTACTCGTTACGCTTAGTCAGTTTAACAGGTATTTACTTACTTTATGAATGAATATGATTTGTTTACCTATTTTATACATGCTATTTTATGCAGTCAGGCAGTTATAAATAATAAATATTTGTTTCAGGTCTGGGGGTTGTTTTGCCATGAGTACACACGGCTGCACATCAAGCTATACATTTTCAGTATAAGCTGACCTCTCATTCTACGAAACGCCTACACAATGCGATGTCAGCTTATTCTGGAAATGTATAGCTTGATGTGTAGCCGTGTGTACCTTATTAAACGCTAGCCTATAATTTATAAAAGAAAACCAGTACCGTACCTGATATTTATGGTCAGTACAGAAATTCCTTTTAAGGAAGAGACTGTTTAAGGAAGAAGACTTTCGACCCGTTCCGGAGCCAGTGCCACTGCGGGGACAACATACAAACAATGGCCCACCTGCTCTTATGTCCTCTATGCCCAAACACCTGCACACGAAATGACTTGTACCAGGCAACAGAGAGGGGTGTGGAAGTTGCTCTCTATTGGCCTAATAAAATTTAGAAGTCAAACAACCATTGACACGTAAGAAGAAGAAGAAGGGCCTATGCACACGGCGTAAAAGCACAGACGACGCGCAGATAACGCGTTCTAACGTGCAGCAAGCGATTCTTAACTTAATCGGCCCATACATTTATTTACAAACATTTAAAGCGCTAACCGTAGCCGATGACCTTGAGCGAATGGGCGTAGCTATTGTTTCGGCCCCGCACCTTCCGCCACATGCATCTAACCGACCAGCAAATAGGTAAGCGCAAGGTATATAAGTTTTTTCTTATATGTTCACTTTGCAGGGAAAAGTCAATGAATGACATATATTTTTTTGAGTACATAATACTGATTTCTCCCTGAGGAGAAATCCTCTAAATAAGACCAATCAGCTACTATATTCGCCTTAACAACGAATTTAGCTGAAAGGCACGGGTGTAATTGTACCGACCTGCTTCAGCGTCCTGATGATGTTGACGTAGCTGAACGTGATGATGGAGAGCGGCACTATCTGGCCCATCGCGAACAAGAACATTATGTAGGTCATCGTGTTCACGGACTGTTCGTGCCAGTTCACGGAGCAGCTGTAAACAAAAAAAAATAATGAGCGATAAAAGTTCGCGGTGCGGAGATTTGAACCAACCCTTTTTTTCACAGCTTTTCATTCGAACACGTAGTACTTTATTTATACAGGGTTTTTGGTAATATACTGACGATATTCAAGTGACGGCTTCTCAAAACATAAAAATATACTTCTCGAGGAAAAAAACTACTAGTTATATTATCAAATTTTACAGAATATCGACTTAGTTTAGGTGATTAATTCGATATAAAACTTACTGCCTACTCTTGCAATCGACATCCTAAAATAAAGGCCAATTTGATATCTCTTTCGGAAATGGCTGCGGGTTTTGGGTTAGAAAGGGACAACAAGAGATATCTCGAGACGTCAACGATACAGTATCTGTGGTTAGATGGCAAGCGTTATGCAATAGCACAGCATAAGTTTATTAAAGTGTTTGTTTTTACATGCCAAAATAAATTTCCCATTTCTATGGTAAACATTACACAAATTTATTTATTATGCTCATCAAAATAATCCCTTTCATTTTTGTGCGTATATTTTCAAACACCCTATATACTAGACGCCAATGCTCCTGCGTGGGACAAGTGATGATGATATTGCTATCTCGCTCGCGCGCCCTGATGCGCCGTGTACCTATCGATAACACTAATTACCAGTAATTGTATTGAAGAGGAAATTATCATGTTTATTGGTTGGCCCCGTCTGCCACAAAACTTGGCGTAGGTATACTATAGGACTTACTGTTCTATAAACTAATAGCTGACTCCTTTGCACGAGTTTTTATCAAAATAAAATATAGACTTTAGTACTCAGGGATAATTTAACTTATATCAGTGTAAAAATTTTAAGAACTGGATAAGAAGTTCAAGAGAATTACCCTCTACATCTAAACAAACAATAAAACAGACTCACAAACTTTACCTCTTAAAAAATATATGAAAGCGAGGCTAAATATTTTTTCTGCTCCTAGAAAGTTGACTTTTGGCTACCTTGGTTACTGAGTTTTACAACCACTTGCAATTAAAGCTTTTTAAAGTTATGTTGAATATTGTTAGTGCAATTGGGTAGACACAACTTCGAGAAGGAGGCCAAGAGGAGGATTCAGTTAGACTGGGCTGCATTCGGGGAATTAGGTCGAATCTTCTCGTTACCTATACCACAATTTATGCTGAATACGCTATTAAAGTAGCTTATTACGCTATAGTAATCTAGAAAACAAGTTATATTACTAAAGTCTGGATGGGCCTCTTTGTTGGTTTAATTAGTAAAGTTTTGAATGTTATTAATTCAAACTAGTGCTAGAATTATATTATGGTCTTTCATAATTATAACTTAAAGAACTATTACCACATCGCAGGTATGATGTATTAAGTCTTCTTGCGAAGAGTGTAACTATTTCTTTAAAACACTTTATATATTTATACACCGCTAGCTTCCACCAGCGGCTTCGGCACGCGTTGTTTGTCAACATAAAGTAGCCTATGCGTATATCCAGGTTATAATCTATATAGTCCCCCTTATCGGTTTCGACGACGGCGACCCTAACTACATATAAATGTTTTAAAATTAATATTTAACAAAACCAAAGTAAATGAAACTAAAATAAAAATCTAAACTCATTTGATAAATCTAAATTATTATTACTATTTACATTCTAGCGTGAGCCCTAATATGGCTCGTTCTTTAATCTACGTACATACCAAATTTCATCGCAATCGATTCAGCCGTTACAACGCGATTGAGTAACAAACAAATAAACAAACATCCAAACTTTCGTATTTTTAATAATAGTGTGATCATCATATCAGTCATAGGAAGTCTAGCTGAATATAGTTTTCCAGACTGACCGATCTTGTGAGTTTTATTAATATTAAATATTGCTGGACATTTCATACAGCGCTATCTATCCCCAAACTAAGTAGAGCCTGTACTATAGCAATTAGATAACCGGTAGAATACTTATATATATTTTTTTGTAAATACATACTTATTAAATATAAAAAAAAACATCCAGACCCGGAACAAACATCTGTAGATCACGCAGACATTTGTCTCGTGGCGGGAATCGAACCCTCCTGCGTTTTAGCCGGCTATTTGCCCGCTGCGAGGTAGTGGAGGTAGTCAACTTTTCGGAATTTACTTCGGAACAAGCCCATAGGTACGATAGATTAAAAAAAACCAGATCGTCTTTGAGTCTGGTGAGGCTGGCAACGCTGCGCTTTTCAGTGTGTAGTCTCGACTCGAGAACCTTTCAGCCGCAACGGCCATGAGGTTTTCGAGCTATGTGCCCTGCCCACTGCCACTTCTGCTAGCTAATCTTATATGCTGTCAGTGACCGTATATACTTATACCACACTTCACGCAAATAAATAATTTCATTTATATATTCATTCTATAATTTTTTAATCGACTTAAATAAAGCCTTTTTAGGGTTCCGTTAGCGGCAACAGAAATACATCATCAGTAAAAAATCATCTGTCTAACTATCACGGTTCATGAGATACAGCCTGGTGACAGTGGAGTCTTAGTATAGGGTCCCGTTTGGGGTAAAACGGGACCCTATACTAAGACTCCGCTGTCTGTCTGTCTGTCCGACTGTCACCAGGCTGTATCTCATGAACCGTGATAGTTAGACAGATGATTTTTTTACAGATGATGTATTTCTGTTGCCGCTATAACAACAAATACTAAAAACAGAATATAATAAATATTTAAGGGGGGCTCCCATACAACAAACGTGATTTTTTCAATTTTTTTTCTCGGTCTTAATAACGATGGGGTTCCCATACAACAAACATGATTTTTTTGCTGTTTTTATAGATAATGGCACGGAACCTTTCGTGCGCGAGTTCGACTCGCACTTGGCCGGTTTTTATAATTAATATGTCAATTGACTTGTGTTTAATGTGTTTGGTGTCCGGAAACAATTAGGCCTGTTCGGTCAGGTCAAATTTTGGGCTTAGCGTTTTGTTATGTTACATACCCAGGAAGTGTCTCGGAAATTGCAAAAATAATGAGGTAATCCCTCGTTAGTTTTGCGCTTGTTAATTCCCCAGTAGCTTTGTTTATTTAGTAAATATTGTTTAAGTATATTTATATGTATATTCTTATAAATAAAATAAAAAAATCATTTATTTTTCTATCACATATGTTTCTAAGAATAATGCGTTTGATTATTGTAGAATCTTTCTTTACATAGTATAAAATGAAGTCGCTTCCGCTGTCTGTTCCCTTAGATTTTTTAAACTACTCAACGGATTTTAATGCAATTTTCAGCGATAGATAGAATGATTCAAGAGGAAGGTTTATATGCATAATACATATACATTAACTGCTAAAGTAACTGTTTGTTTGTTAGTTTGTTTCTTACCTTTTCATTACTAAACGGCTGAACGGATGCTAATGAAATTAGGCTAGGATATTATATCGTGGGGAAGGACATAGGCTACTTTTTACCCCATTGCGCAAAAGGAGAGTAATGTTTTTAATGAAATACCACGCATGCGAAGCCGTGGGCGGGTCAGCTAGTCATTGATAAACCTGTTTTGTGAGAGACTGTTACCAGAGATAGGTTTGAACCTTTATTTTAGGTGACCAAAATGTAATTGCATGAAAAAAAATATCAAGAATAATGAAAATTATTCTTTATATCAAAATATGTAAAATCTATAGAAGAATAAAAAAAATGTATCTACAGATAGTTATCAACGGCATTTACAGTGCCATCAACTTGTCTGTTCAGGTGGAAAAAATTGGAAATAATCCCGACGAGTAGGTACAAATAGGAGGTAGTGTGTTCAATTCCCGCCGCGAAACAAATGTTTACATGATCTACAGATATTTGTTCCGGGTCTGTAGTAATGCATACTGTCAGTTATCTGGTTCCCATAGTAGGTGCACGCTTTGCTTAGTTTGGTGCTAGATAGCGCTGTGTGAAATGTCCAGTAAAATTATATCCAGCAATATTAGTGGTTCGCCCTGAACTGAGAACTCGTGAGTCTCCCATAAAAACAAAAACAATATTATTTGTGCCGAATCTACTAACTATCAAAAATAGTGCCACGAAATGACCAAATAACTACTACAGTTTCATTCACATTATAGGTTACGGGAGTTCATGTAATTTGGTGAAACTTTTTTGGGATATAAATTCCAGTTATTCTGGACTTTTCCCTATATTTGTGTCACTAAATGTATATATTTCAGCACTGTGAGGCACTGTGAATTTTGTCAAAGTTCAGTTTTTATATGACTGGCTAATAACTTAATCATCATCATCATATCAGCCGTAGGACGTCCACTGGTGGACAAAGGCCTCCCTCATTGATCTCCAGGAACTGCGGTTGGAAGCGGCCTGCATCCAACGCCGACCTGCGGTTCTTACCAAGTCGTCTGCCCATCTTGTGGGTGGACGTCCTACGCTGCGCTTGCCGGTCCGTGGCCTCCACTCGAGAACCTTTCGGCCCCATCGGCCATCTGTTCTGCGCGCTATATGGCCTGCCCATTGCCACTTCAACGTGCTAATCCGTCGGGCTATGTCGGTGACTTGAGTTCTCCTGCGTATCTCCTCATTTCTGATTCGATCCCGTAGAGAAACCCCGAGCATAGCCCTCTCCATAGCTCGTTGAGCGACTTAATAACTTCAACATATTCATGGCTAATACCTTAATAATTACAAGGTTTAAACTAAAAAAAGGGGGTCGAAATGTACTCACAAAGACCTTTCATGAACCCCAATATTTCAACAATAAAACGTGTAGGGGGGGGGGCTAATTTTAGCTTATTTAGTCACACCAAAATTGTGCCATCACTACCTACCTATCAGTCCTCTGCCAAATAAAGATCTACTTAGCAAAATTATAATCCTGCTTGAATAAATAACGATGGCGCAATTTGGCCGTATAGCACCTATAACTCGCAATCCAGTCGAGTTCTTTTCCCCACCTTACTATAATATAGGTATATAGGTAGTACATATACACCAAATTTCACGATGATCGGATAAACGCTTCGAGAGTTATCCTCGAACAAACAAACATACATACATAGAACGCCGATTTTAAATTAATTATTTATTTTGAAATGTAATGGGCATCTACCGATTTGGCATCTATCATTTTGCATGCCGGGATAACTTTGTACAATCACAGGAAATCAAAAAATCAACCACGTAATGCCACACAAATAATTATTATGATAATAACCTACTTTAAAATAAGGGATGAGTATATTAGGGGAAGTTTAAAAGTAAGTTTAAAAGTGGTAGAAACATTGAGGGGTAAGATTTTTAAAATCATCTCAACATTTCCAAGCCTAGACGGGACTTGAACCCGCAACCTTCCTCTTGATATGAGGATGCATTATCCAACTGTGCTACCAGGCTATTTCACGTCTAGGTCAAAATTAGTGAGATGATTCCTAACGATCCCTAAACGTATTTAGCGACTAAACATGTTTAAATTTTACGTATTTGTATGATTTGACAACTCCTTAAATCATATTTAGCCACTAAATACGTTTAGGCATCGTTGCGCGAGTCGCCCTATGAATTTTTTTTTTGTATTTTGAGACTCGCGAGATCTCGAACCACTAGTTCATTTCTACAACATTTTTCTATGAGAAATTAGAGAGATCTAGTAATAATACATTTTGTATCAAGCCATTTGGTTCTTCATTGCCAAAAATGCTAACTGAATTATGCCTGCTAATGTTAAAAGCCTTTAGTGGATCCTTACCAGGGGGTCAAATTTTACCCGAAATTTTTAGGATTCCGTACCTCAAAAGGTAAAAAAAGGAACCCTTACAAGATCACTCTCGTGTCCGTCTGTATGTCCGTGTGTCACCACCGATTTTCTCAGGAACGGGTGGACCTAGCAAGGTAAAACTTATACCAGATACTGAGGTCTACAGTCCCAATTAGGTGAATAAAAATCAAGGTCCTGAGTCAACACGATAAAAAGATATGGGCAAATTTAGATTTTCACGAAAACTTGTAAATACCAAAATTTAGATTATTTTTCAACTTATTTATTTTTCGGAATTTTCCCTTTACTTGTGCTTCCCTTTACCTTGCTTTTGACCAAAATTGACAATTCTAGGTCAATCGAAAGTACCCTACAGGTTTTGGGTCGAAAACCTATATAGTAGTTTCCCGTTAACCTAGAATCACGAAATTTGGCAAAAAGCAAGCAACACAAATAAAGGAAAACTTCCAAAAAAAAAGTTCAAATTAAAGGATGTTCCTATACTTACATAGTTGACGCCAATTAAGCTAGTCCTCTGAGTTGTATGGGCGATCATACAATTTAGAGGACTAGCTTAATCGGCACCAACCTCAAATAAGGTAAATAAATAAAATTGTGCTATTGAATAAAATAAATATTTAAGTGGGGCTCCCATACAACAGATATGATTTTTTTGCCGTTTTTTATAGATAATGGTACGAAACCCTTCGTGAGCGAGTCCGACTCGCACTTGGCCGGTTTTTTTAAATGTCGTATCAGTTTGAATCAATATTTATTATAGCTCTTAAACAAGCAAGAAAGTAAAAAGTACATTATGAACTTTTAGCTAAGTAATAAGGCAAATAACGTTTCGGCATAATTTATAGGAACTTTGGAAGCTAGAGGCACGTGGGCTAAGCTCTACACGTGACACGTGGCATGCGCTACGCGCGGCACGTGGGACGAGACTAAGCGCAAAAAAAATATATAAATACTTAGTGTCCTTTATGGTGGGTTCCTATATCCATCGGTACGACTCGTATCTACTAAAAAAATGTCTAAATTTTGACCAGTTTTCAAGGAGAAACGAGTCGTAGCCGGTTACACCGACGGATATAGGAACCCGCCATTAGTGAACTAGCATACCAAAGCTGCTGGCCGAGAGGATCTATTTACAGATTATGCACTTATTATATTTTGGTTTTAAAGCATGCTATGGTTAATAGACTATTTTTTTTATACCACTAAGTTAGCAAACAAGCATACGGCCCACCTGGTAAGCGGTTACCGTAGCCTATGGACGTTTGTAACACCAATGGTATTACTAGCGCATTGCCGACCCTCTAAAATTTTTAAAACGCCCTTCTTGAAGAACCCCATACTGTAGTCCCTGGGGAAAACCTCGGCAGGGAGACCATTCCACAAGCGAAGTGATCACGGGAAGAAATTCCTCTGCAATCTCACAGTACGCGACAACATCGTCTCCAAGGTCCAAAGAAACCTGCAGGTTTTACTTGGAAAGTATTACATCATTTACCTTATATTTGCTGCTTCGTTGACGTAATTCCCCCACCCCATGAGAGGGGGTGTTGTCAACGCCAGACTGTAGCTCCATATGAACATAATGGCCAGCACTGCGCCTTTCGAGCTCAGGTGGCGTGAGCGCAGCGGTCGAGTTACCATCAGATACCGCTCGAACGAAATGACTGTAAGGGTGGTGATGGAAGTTATTCCTGTGGACAAAATATAAATAATTGAGGTGGGTTTTTTATGCGACTTGGAGATGGAACCAGCTTATGGCCCATCTGATGCTAGGTGGTTACCATCGCCTATAACAAAGTACAGCCTCTTAAGTCACACACCTTATCAACTATCAACTTGAGCCATACAGGTGTAAAGCATCATGTGCCTGTAATTTCACCGGCAACCATACCCTTCAAACCGAAACAGCAATTCTGCTTGGCGGCAGAGCCGGCGAACAGCCAGCTGAGGCGCAGGAGGTAGTGGGTTCCGATTCCCGCCGCGTAACAAATGTTTGCATGATCTACAGATATTTGTTCCGGGTCTGGTTGTTTTTCTATATATTATAAGTATTCTTCAAGAACTCGGCATCAAGCAGCGTCTCTCTTCCACGGTATAATCTCGCATCCTCACCTTCTTTGGACACGTGTCGCGCCGCGGGGAGCTCTCCATTGAACGCTTGGTGGTGCAAGGGAGGGTTGACGGCAAAAGAGCGCGTGGCAGATCACCTATGAGATGGGCGGATCAAATAAGGGCTGCCATAAATGTTCCTTTGAACTAGTGTACCAGAAGAGCAGCGGTGCAAGAAGAGTGGCGATGGGTAGCTAAGCGCGCCACAACCCTGACATGACGACCACGACCACTTTGCCAAGAGTGCTACGACTAAGAAGAAGATAAGTATTGTATTAGTTATCTGGTTCTCATAGTACAAGCTCTGCTTAGTTTAGGGCTAGATAGCGCTGTGTGAAATGTCCAGCTATATTTGTTTTATTGATAAAAAAAAAGAAATAGGTATCTTCTTCCTGTCCTTCTTTCTTTCTATTGGCAGCAGAAATAGGTATGACGGTAGTATATCCTCAGGCGAGCCTTTTCACAGGGAACTTATACTCTTAAGGTCACCATTGCCCAGCAGATTAGCAAGCTGATATGGCAGTGGGTATATAGCTAGAAAACCGACAACCGTAGGGATAAATGAGTTCTTAAATTTCAAAACGAATTCCTTTTTTGAAGTCGTTCAAAAACACCTAACAGTAGCTGACATAAAACTACGATTCCCTGTATCATGGGTATCAGGAACTACAAGTACCATGTTGCTAAATCCTAACCTAACGCAAATATTTGCAAATCATGCAATGGAGACCACGTCTTGGGAAACGTAGTGTGGGACGCTTTCGGCTATGTGGGGATGACTACTTAAGAAATGGAGCGGGCAGGAAGTAGATGAAAAGAGCCTAAGACCGGGCTCAGTGGCGCGTATTGGGATGCTTATGTCCAGAAGTGGACTAATGTGGGCTAATACTTTCTGGAGGAGGGCGTTGGTTGATGTCAGTGACAGAGTTTATTACTTCGGAAGGTGTTTGTAAATTTACCGTTTGTTATGGTTCCTTCCAAAATATAAAAATTAAAGAAAATTTTACATTACTGTCTCAACGGATATAGTTTATTATTGTGTCCTTATGAGTTGTAAAATAAATAAGCTGCACATTTAACACAGCGCTATCTAGGCTAAAACTAAGCAAATATTTTGCTATGGGAACCAGATAACTGAACGAATACTTGTGTAAATTTTTTTGAAATAAACTTATTTTTTGTTGAAAAATTACTTTTTCAAAACAAGCTTTTATAAAATTCATAATCGGAACCGCTAGATTCAAATGAGCCCAAACACTAGTAGCATTATAATCCATTCAGAAGTTCCGTTGTCTAGCATCCGTCTCCATCATGAGACTACCTCCATGATGCCATATTATTGCATTGTCACCAAAGTTACATACGTATTCCAAATTTCAGCTCAATCGTTTGAGGGGAACGTGTTTAAAATTCAGTTGCAAGATTCCCCCCGGACAAACATACATATACATTGCAAGTTATTAAGAAGCTTGTAAAATATAGTCTTATATTATGTGTACATATAGAAAAACTTTCATAGAACTTGGAAGCGGATAAAGGGTAATATGAGACCCGTACTTCTCGATTTCATAAAACATTTTGTATTCCTTGTTCCTTCCAAGAAACTAGGTTATCCAAAAAACTACTACGGACTAATTTATTACTCAATACACGGCTCTCGTTACTCAATTTACCGAATTTTCTGTGTAAGTACTTAGTTGTTACAAAAGAAATATAAAAAAAAAAATTGTCACAAACCGAAGTAGGCAATAACTAATGTTATTTGCTCGTACAAGCAAAATAAATATACGCGATTTCCATAATATTCGCATAAAGGTTTAAGAGAAAAAACTTACTGAGTAAACCTATGAAGTACAGATATAATATCTTGCGAGGCAATATCAAACTATGGTACTAAAAAAAATAATAGAAAGACGATCTAAAGGAATTCTTAAGCGAGCAATATTTTCACGGTCATGTGAAGACGGCAATTCACAGCAACATTATATTGTCCGCCAACGCTACAAACGATATCAGGCGCCAAGAAAAAAACAGAAAGCATTTATTGAGGAACAACAAATATAAAGTCATGTGTAGGTACAGTTTGAAACGATGATGCCCGTATAAGTATGAAAACTGTGTTACAGATACTAACGCCCTCCTCCTTAATTCAGTGTGTGTTTGTGGTGTTTTGAGGAATTATTAGGTCCTCAGTATCTTCGTAATTTAAAGATTTAAGTCATTCTAGACATTTAATCTTACATTTGTTGTGATGTAGTGGGTAATATATTGTTGTGAGGTAGTCTAAATGGTGGAAATCAACACAACATTCAACAATTAACGACAATGTTATGGCAATATCACACTAATAACACTATTATCATAAATGCGGAAGTTTTAATGTTTGTGGTTTACTTAATCACGTCGTAACGTCTAAACCGATTACGATAAAATCTGGTATATAAATGCAGATGATTTAGATTTCAACATATAGGCTATTTTTTATTGACACACACCGTGAACGAGTCGCCAGTTACATAAATATTACCGTTACATTGCCGACCATATTAGCCGGCCACACTCTGTCGTGAAAATGTTGCTCGTTTAGGAGCCCTAGCAATATTTTTGTAACACAAATATAATGTTTGTTTAATATATACTTTTATTTGCTTTCCACTTCAATATTTTTTATTTTGAACTGAATTCGTTTGAAGTTGCCTATTTTCCGAAAATGGATTTATCTGGCGTTTATAATGTACCTAGCTTCTAGAATTTATTTTTTCATCGGAATATAATTAGACACGATTATTAAGAACATTTAAGAGCAGTAGAGTTCTTTTTTTTATATACTTTATAGGCTTGCGTTTGACCACGATCTCGCCTCATGGTAAGCGATGATGCAGTCTGCGATGGATCACGCTTGCCTAGAAGAAACCTATTCACTCGCGACTTGAAGACACCCAGGTTGTAGCTATCAGGAAACACAGACTCTGGCAGGGTTTTCCACTCTTTGGCAGTGCGGATAATAAAGGTCGAAGAGAACCGCTTTGTGTGGAAGGGAGGTATTTCAACAATATAGCGGTGGCGCACCGCAGAGCGTCTGGTTGTCCGATGATAGAATAGAGATGGTGGGATTAAGTTGAAAAGTTCCGCCGCACACTCCCCGAAATGTACTCGATTAAAAACCGAGGTCTGTCTGTCTGTCTGTCCGTCCGTATTTCACAGCCACTTTTTTCCGAAACTATAATAACTATACTGTTAAAACTTGGTAAGTAGATGTATTCTGTGACCCGCATTAAAATTTTACACAAAAATAGAAAAAAATCAATAAATTTTGGGGGTTCCCCATACTTAAAACTGAAACTAAAAAAAAAAAATCATCTAACCCATACGTCGTGTGGGGTATCTATAGATAGGTCTTCAAAAATGATATTGATGTTTTAGTATAATTTTTTTCTAAACCGAATAGTTTGCACGAGAGACACTTCCAAAGTGGTAAAATGTGCCCCCCCCCCCCCGTAACTTCTAAAATAAGAGAATGATAAAACTAAAAAAATATATGATGTACACGGGTACACATCAAGCTGTACAATTCCAGTATAAGCTGACCTCTTATTCTACGAAAAGCCTACACAATGCGAGGTCAGCTTATACTGAAAATGTTTAGCTTGACGTGTAGCCGTGTGTACATTACCATGCAAACTTCCACCGAAAATTGGTTTGAACGAGATCTAGTAAGTAGTTTTTTAAATACGTCGTAAGTCGTAAACCGCAATTTACATTTCATTCAATCAACTCAAATATAAAAAAAGTTACAACGAACTACAAGAACTTTTATAATAAGTTACTTGCTACTACGGAACCCTTCATGGGCGAATCCGACTCGCACTTGACCGCTTTTTTAGTTCCTTGTGAAAGGGCTCACCCGGGGAAGTACTTTTCTGCCACCAAGCAACATTGCTGTGTTTTAGTTTGTAGGGTATGGTTGCCGGTGAAATTACAGGCACTTTACAACTATATGTCTCAAGTTGATGGACGCAAAGCAGTACATCACAATGCGCATTTCTAACGTGCGTGACCTTCAAGACCATACTATGCGAAGGTTAACATGTGACATCAGATGCTTGTTTTAAATCCAGACTATAAAAGAATATATAATAATATACACGGTGTCCTTTAAATCACTGTTTTCCCAGAACAAACGTTGCTCAGACCATGGTCTACTAACTGTTTATAGCATCAATTATGGGAATAAAATTAAAAAATCTAGACCTTCTCAAATAAGTCTAAAATTGTTCAAAAACTAACCGTGACATAAAGTTCATGAGTACGCTAGCCGTAGCGTAAAACCTACTCCTTAGGTACCTAGTAGCTACCGGTCAGCGCGCTGACTATGTTGTAGGGCCGTAACGTTAAAATAGACGTTTTTAGTTCGCAACTTTTTATATTTTTCAAAGACCGATTTCGTTTTGTTTTTTATTTTGATGTTATAAACTGTTAGTAGACCATGGTCTGAACAACGTTTGTTGTGGAAAAACAGTGGTTTAAAGGACACCGTGTATATGGACGCGCGCCGCCATTTTGTTTTCCTAAATGATTATTGTGTGATTTGGATGGTACTAGGTATTTTAATATTATCTCATGTTGATATAATGATATAATTATTCTCCTATGATGCTGTAACACACAGTTTGGAGCGAGTGTTAGCGTGAAGTTCTTAATAATTATAACGTATGCAAAGTAATTTTACTTACAAAACTTTCGTGATTTATTATGATAATTATTTTAAATAAAATTGTAACTGAATAAACAGTAAGTGATAAATCCTCTATTATTATAACTGAAGTTCTAATTAATTAAATAATTACCTACTATTACAGCCATACGATCGTGGAACGCCCTTTTCTCACCCAAGTCTATAAGTAATTTTAAAACATGAGTACACACCCATTATATTTAAATTATATCATAGTATATTGAGTATTTAACTATCATTGTACTATTGTACCACTATTACCAATATTATATTAAACCTTAAAGTTAATTGCGCTATAGGTTGGGACGGCATCTCTACCTCATTAGTTAAATCTGCTAGACACATTCTCATTCATTACTGAATCATATTTTTAATACAGCCCTGTCCTCTGGTGTCTTTCCTCGGGCTTGTAAAACTGCTGTGGTCCACCCCATTTTTAAGAGTGGGGATAGGGATATGGTCAATACCTATAGGCCCATTTCGGTACTTACAATTTTGTCCAAGATCTTTGAGAATATTCTTAATTCCAGACTTACGAAATACATCAATGACAACAACGTTCTGTCTCCGCGCCAATTTGGCTTCAGGGGTGGCAAGTCTACTGAGGATGCTGTATTGGAGCTGACTGGCACAGTCGTCAAAACATGGATAATAAACGTAAAACCTTTGGTATTTTCCTTGACCTTTCAAAGGCTTTTGGAACAGTCTCAGTCCCCATTTTGTTGAATAAATTAGAAAATATTGGCATAACAGGTCTTGCTCTAGAAATATTCAGTGACTATATGTCTAATCGTGGGCAATTTGCGCAAAAAGATGGTCTTGAAAGTAGTGTGGAAACTGTTTGCTTCGGTGTTTCTCATGGAAGCGTCCTTGGCCCTGCATTATTTTTGATTTACATACATGATTTGCGCAACTTATCCATACTAAACTATAATATTATTCCTTACGTTGACGACACAGCTCTTATCGTTCATGGTCGGAGTTGGCAAGAGGTTCGTGTGCGTTCGGAAAACACCCTAAGAGTAGTTATGAGTTGGCTTCGGTCAAATCTCGTAACTCTAAATGTCTCTACAACAAAGTTCATTCCTATTGCCTTCAACTTAGCCTCTCAAGCCCCCTATTCCCTTTCCGTGTATGCCCATGTTTGTCCTGCTAGTTCCGTTCCCGACACATGCACTTGTACATCCATTGAACGGACATACTCTCACAAGTACGTTGAAGTTTTGATCGACAGCTCTATGTCATGGGAACCTCAAATTGAATCGACTATCTCACGAGACAGAAAACTTATATACGTGTTTAAAACATTAAGATTAGTTCTGGATTTGAATAGATTAAAAACAGTATATTTTGTACTCACCCAGTCTGTTCTCTCCTACTGCATCTCGTCATGGGGTTGTGTGGTCAAAACCCGAATGATTCGACATGAAAGAGCCCAAAGATCTGTGCTTAAGGTATTGTCTAAGAAACCCTTCCTTTTCCCGACCTCTGATCTTTTCTTGCTATGCCAAGTACCCTCGGTCCGACAACTTTTTATTCTGCAGGCTGTCCTTTGGAAACACTCACAACTTTATTATGATCCTGAGTTGACTAATTCTAAACGAAGATCGGACAATGATTGTGTGATCGAACGTCGCCGCACAGCTTTAGCTAGTCGCCACTTCCACTGCATAAGTCCATCACTGTACAACAGATTAAACCAATCGCTTAACATTTTTCCACTACCATACTACAAATGCAAGTTGAAATATTTAGAATGGCTGATATCCTTATCCTACGATGACACTGAAAATCTTCTGCTTTGCCTACATTCTTATACACTGCAAACACGCATGTAATTAACTCTGTTATTACTTAAAATTCAAAATAAAATAAAATTTAGATAATAAAAATTTATCATAGTTACTATTCTTGTTATCATATATTTGTAATCGTATCGATAATCGATACTTTCAATTAACTGTAGTCTTTCTTTAACTTAGCTTCTCTTTTAGTCTCAATATTGAACTCATTATTTGTTCAGGAGGAGGGCGTTGATGCCTGCGACACAGTATTTTTTACTCCTTCGGGTATCACCGTTTTCATTTTGTTTCTGTACGCTGTTTTATGTACCAAATAAAGACATTTTGATTTAATTTTTTGACTTATGTATTTTCTTTGGTCATTTAATGTGGGAAGAAACTGACTTCTGACATACAGCTCACGCTAGTTCAGGAGCCAGGGCTTCAACCAGAATTATAAAAATTGGTATAAAAGAATTTTTTTTTTTTTATTTTTTTGATTATCTGCACAATGTTATCTGCACAATGCCAAAGTTGAAGTTGTAACTACTTGTTATTTCATTATTACCATTCTTATGTTTGCTAATATTAAATATGTGTTGTAATTATTATTTTAGGTTTTTAGTAGGTATGTATGTATGTTTTTAATATTAATAATTTTAAAACAAAAGTACATACCTATTATATGTCCCTGTGTTGAAGTTGTACATTTACTAAATCAATTTGTAAAAATTTTGTTCTGTATTCTTACACCAAAAGTGTACAATAAAAAGTTACCTTAAGAGCGGGTATAATGCTAGGAAAAAATCTGATTTCACCCGCGCGTCTCGAGCCGCCCCCCGCTCCGTACTCATACTATATTACTTATAGGTATCTACCTACAAAACAAACACAGCGATGCACGATGCCACAGAATAGGTAGGTGTGCCCCTCGAGCTAGAGTCGCGACTAGACGATTCGCTCAGTTCTACCATAGTATAATGCAAACCATCAGACAAAACGGAACGTTTTTCAGAAAGTTCTATTCCCTTATTAATATAATGATACTAAGTAAGTAACATCCTATTATACCATAATAAATATAAAAATAGTAGATATATTAAAATCCTTGCGAATTTGATAGTATTACTTAGGGATATCATCAGACAAATAAGTATACGATACTGTAGGCACCTACGTAGTTTGTTTGTCACACAAATAATTCAATCTCCTTAATTAGTATTGATTTATTTTTGATATTTATTTTGTTCCTGTACCCACTTATCTAGGTATATTTGTATGCGTATGCAGGAGGTTCTTAATTCAAATACCTACTTATACTCGAATACATAATTGTAAATTAAATTTATTACTCAATTAGGCCAAAACGGCTGGACCGATTTTAATAAAATTTGGTATATCAATAGAATACCACCTGGATTATTACACAGGCTACTTTTTATCCTATAAACCAGTTCCCATGAGATGATAATGGGGTATCCAAGTTTTAATATGATTTTATTTTTGTTACACCTACACTCCAAAACTACTGAACAGATTAGGTTAAACTATGCATCAATAATATAGTTTAAGTCCTGGAAAACCATTTTATCCCATGGATCAGTTACCATAGAATAGGAATGAGCTGTCAAAGATTTCATAGAAAGGTTTGGTTTTTGCTACTTCTTTACGCTTCTTGGCTCTTATTTTACTGCTTCTTGGCTGCTTCCGCAGCATTTAAGTGTGCTATACTTTTTTAATTTATATAAGGTCACCATCGTGAGTCTTGAAAAAGATAAAGTTACTGCAGCGTCCTCGAGCACACTCTTTCATGTAATGAAAAAAATAAGTTCCTACCGTTCCTTCCTATAAAGGGGATATTAAAGAAATATAGGGTCGCAATGAGGAGTCATAAAAAATTAACAGGAAATATTTATTGTTTTTTATACAGCGTAATGTAGCTTGGGAAAGTACGTGTACCCTGTAAGAGCACTGCAATTGAGTTTGAGCCTTAGAAAATTCAATTAATTAACCCTTAATATACAAAAATTTACAATCAACAAATTTAAAAATGTTATACCCAAGCCTTCTTCATAATATCGGATTATTTAGATGATAAAAAAGCTTGGGATTTAAGCTGCTCCAACTCGATCAAAAATGTACAATTTAGACGTAACTTACTTTTTTATTGTTCCTATTGTTTGTAAAGGATCACAAAAAAAAAATAACCAGCCTTGTTTCTTGCCTTTCTTTCCTGGCTTGGTCGCGGAGGAACAGGCAGTAAAATTGACGTTTCAAAGTGATCCTTGTGATTTTATTGAATAAAAATATATTGATTTACATTTTTTTGAGTTAATATGGTTCACGAGAACTACCTCGTGATAGATCAATATTCAGTAATTGATAATACTTTTTGTGTTACGGTTTGAGCCTTTGAATTTAAATTATTTAAGGGTTGAGCAGTAATTTTATCTGTAGAATCTGATATATCTGAACAATACCGTATGAGTGATAATTTTGAGGGTCTTGAATCAGTTATATCTTGGCTTTGACGTTTTTTTGAAATTGTTGGTTGCCTCAGTGGCATGTTTCTTGTTAGGCGTGGGTCAACTAATTCGGGTAACATATGGTCCATATAAAATTCGGTAAGTTTTTTAACCATATTCTTTTCCCAAAAATCGTCATCGCGAAATATTTTTTCAACGGTCACAGTTTGATTTTCACCAGACCACACGGCAAAAAGACAAATATTTCTGTTGCTGATATGAAGTTGGCCTTGTATTTGAAAATACCACGAATCGTTCTTGTTGATCACCATTGTATCGTCTTTTATGTTCCAAAATTATACTTTTTTCGTCTCAACCGCCTCTCTAATTGGCATTTTAAAAGCAGACAGTGGGCATTTAACCTCCACGATTGTATCATTTCCAATGAGACCATCTGGGGTAGCTGCTAAAAATGGTATTTTACTGTCTATGAATAGTCCACATTGGCGTATTTGCACTTGCTCCTGTGCTGCAAGCTGGTTGAGAGCAGTTGCTTCATGGTCCACACCATGCTTAATAGAAACGACATTGGAAATATCGCTCTTATATAATAAAGTTTTAACAATACTCGCACTAGTGGTAGGACGGCGTTTGATAACTTTCCCGAAATTGGATGCTGTTAATAAATTTCTACGAAGTTCCAACCACTCGCTACTATGTCTCTGTAAGATAGTAGCCCGTTCAATCTGCGACCTTTCCAAGTCTAAATTTTTCAAAAATCTTCGTTTTGCCATTTTGTATACGTCATTGTCCATATCGGGTTTTTGGCAGCTATCTATCCCGTAATCTTTATCTGTTTCTCTTGTAGTCACTTTTCGTGCAAAATTAATTCTTTTGGGCTTAGAATGTCTTAGTTGGTTGGATCGTGCTCGTTTCTCTTCAAACGCTCTTATTTTGGATTTAGGGCTCTTACCAAGAAGAGCTTTTTGTAGGCAGTAAAGTGGCCTCTTTGTGTTATATGCCACAACAGCAGCCGCAGCTCTAGATTGATAAGTTCGCCGCTGAATAAGATTTGTGCGTTTACCACCAACAAATTTGGCTACAATACTATTAAATTGCTCGACGGCATTGCTATCACAGTCGTTTATTAGACTCCTGGAATGTGAAGCAACTATGCCCACTATGTATTGGATTTTAGCCCAAAACACAGAGCTTTTTAGTTTTGCAACGAAATCTTCATTTTTCTTTTCACTCGTGCAGTAGTGATCGAGGCATTGATCGTGATGTCCAAACGCATGATTATAGGAGTTACAAATGTCAGAATAAAGATTATTTATTTTCACTCCTAATGCAGAATCATCGTTTTTATGTTTTTTGATTGCTGCACAAATAACCTTTCTGATGGCTAAGATTCTTTGTGTGGTGAGCAACTTCCTCATAGATATGGGGTATTTAGTTTCTTTGGAAACAGCAACAAGTTTATTGCACAGGTTTCGAAGTACATGATTCTTGCACTCTACTTTCTCCACGGTAATATCTTTGTAAGGTCTTTCTGAAAGGATCTTTGAGTAGGTGCTGGAATCACCATCCGCAATAAGCCGCCCATAAATGATGTTGTACATTTCAATTGATTTTTTAAAACCCTCTGCAATGATTTCTGCCTCCATGCCAGAGGAAGAACCAGAATAATTTTTAAAACATCGGTGCTCACTTGGGGCTACATCTTTACTTTGTGCACGAGCACAGACACAACAGTATTTGTTCTTAGCCCCCAAGAAAATCACTTCCTTGTATTTCCTACCAACTATGGCTGCTACTCCGGAAAGCGCACCGTAGTTGCTCTTGTAGGACCGCTTTGACCAACAGCCATCAGCAATCACATCTATGACAGCTACACCGTCTTTTACTCGACCTTCTTCTATTGCAGCCTGTCTTTCGCGTTCCGCTGCGGCTGCCATAGTCTCGTGAGCTGTTTTTTCCCATTGATCGCATACTTCATTATGTTTTTTATTATACAACTGAAATGACAGTGTAGGTAGATTCATTGCAGCACACAACCCTTGAAACTGATGTAACCCAATACCAGCGTTTGTAATGCCAGAAACTGCTGCTGTATTAATGTCAAGGTTTTGGGTTGGCTGAGGATCTGAAGTGTTAACTATAAATTCAGCTCTACACATGTTACATAAAAGTTTGAGTTTTGAATTTAAACCAGTTTTTGTTTCACCTATGATGTCCAGGTTCGATAGAGTGCAGCCAAATTGAGGTGCATGGTTTAAAACAATTTTTAATTTTTCAAAAAAATAAAACTTATCAATTATTAGCCTTTCCGCAGCATCGAAAGTATTCTCATCTTCGTTTTTATTTTTATTTTTCCAATTTAGTGGAACAGTCACCGGTCGTTTATAAACCCTCGTGTTGGAGTTGAAGTCACTGTAATAAACAAATGAAACCAATATTAGGAATTATATTCATAAATTTGCAGCAATTGGAAATCTATGGTCTCTGCCGACCTCTCTGGGAAACAGACGTGTTATGGAACCGACATTTTCTTCGGTTAAATCGTGCCTAAAACACACAAATACTCATAAGAGACTTTCTGTAAATTATAATAACTTACAACCGCTTTAATAATATTAACACGTGAATGTACCTTGCAGGGGTTACACATATAGCGTCCTCATTGAGCCCATTTGGCATATCATCTTCTGTTGTTGCTAGAGTAACATTCTCCAAAATCTCAAACCGAGGTCTAAAAGTTATAAAAAAAGTTTGATTAGTTTATTAAGAAACAATGCAGTAGCTGTGTACTTGTGTGTAAGACAGAGTAGGTAGTTTAAATTGAATGTTGCGTTCGAGAGTGTTTATATTATTAACATCACCCTAGTTATTTTTTTGAAATCAATAATAGAAGTAGTTACATTTGTGGCACAAATTCTTCTTGCGTCGCAGGTGTGTCCAGGTTTCCTCCATTTCTATACGAGCTATTTGGATCTGAATTTTCTAGGATTTTTTCGTAACTTTCAGACGCGCGTCTGGAAAATAATATGATACGTACATAAATAGTGCTAATATAAATAAACTACTTCCTAAAGGAGTGTGATAATTTTTGTTTGAAGGCTGGCATAACTACTGAGACTCAAAAAAGTCGCGTCTTATTATAAAACCTATAATTCAGGCGAGATCGTGGAGAGTTTAAAAAAAAACAAAAATCTTTTTAACAAAAAATTAAACCGACGAAAAACGAAACTGAAAAGCCAAAAATAAGATAAACCTTTTTAATCTTTATCATAACTAAGCTCCTAATAATTTTAAGTCGGCGCCATACGAACATTATCGTTCCAAAACTGCGCTCTCCACTCACTCCCTCACGTGTTAACCCGTTTGATTGGCGCCGACTCAAAATTGTATTTACTTACATTAATTTAGGACCTTAGTTATGATAAAGATTTATCTTATTTTTGGCTTTTCAGTTTCGTTTTTCGTCGGTTTCATTTTTTGTTAAAAAGTTTTTATTTATTTGTTTTTTTTTGTGGCTTACATAGGGGCGGATATTCTTTTTAATTTTGTATAATACTAAGTTCAAGGTATAAACTATCCAATACAAAAAGAATTATCAAAATCGGGCTACTCTGTAAAAAGTTATGCGTGGTCATACATAAAAAAAAAATATACGCGTCGAATTAAAAACCTCCTCCCTTTTTTTTCGTTGATAATATTCTCAAAATTTTCAAACAAATCTGCAATAAATCCGTTTGTCAAAAAGTAAATAATATAAAGTACCTAACTACCTACCTACCTACCTACCTACCTAATTTTATCTACCAACCGATCGTTGTAGTGACCGAACCCGTGATAAGAAGTTTCTGTTATTTATGCATATACTACGCGTGCGGATTCGAATTTGCATTCAATTATTATGACATAACTCGAAAACAAATAAAATGTACCTATCTAGGTAGATAACATTTGAAGTGATTTATTAAATTCAATAAATACTACTGCTGTTAGTTTAGGTACGACAAAATTAAACAGTCGTTCGCCACCATCCTCGACGCTGCAATGCAAAATAAGCTCTCGCACGTAGTGATACGATACATAGTAGGTACCTACGATGCACGGTCAGGGCGAGCGTTTGTAGGTACCTACGTGAATATAATTTTTAGCCGCACAGTACTGTACGAGCTAAATTGCTATTTATTGCTATGTAATGAGAGTTGAAATTTAATAACTTACTACATAATTTCTTGAACTTATAGGTAGTATACGTACCTTCTACATTTCAAGATTTAATTACTTACTAGACAACATTATTTAGTAACAGAAATAATATACTTACATAGGTACCTACAATGATTTAGGTACATGACTATAAAATACAGAAGAAACGGTTGAATCATCTAAAGACCGTTGCTAGGTTGCTGCTTACTTCCTTGCAAACTTATAGGTATGACCTACCTACCAAAGAAGAATAAATACTAGTAGTACCTACGTACCTTTTACATTTCGACATCTCTCTTTTTTTCATCAGCTGTTTTAATTCTCTTTTATTAAGTTTTTTGTATGTATTTTTTTTATTTCCCATTTTATCACTTCGCTATTTACGTAACGAATTTACCTCGCAAAGTGTCGTGGTCTTCACGTCTCAACGGAGTAGCTGCAAGTGGTGGCCGAGACAATTGTATGCTTGTAGTTCGAGTTAGGGCGAGACAGACGATACCATCATTCGCGGAATTAAATAACGTAAGCGCCAAAAGCATTTTAATTGAATATCTCGTAAATTATAGCAAATTACATACAAAAATTTAGCATAGCCCTCAGTTAGTTGTAAGTGATTGGATTTATCAAATTTTTGACCCAAAAATCCGTACCATATTGAGAGCAAAACGAAAATATCCAAAATGGAGAGGTAACTTTGAAAAATTTTTTTATCGAGAAAATATTTTGATCGATTGAAATCGTACAGCCCTTGGAATTATAATGAATTATCCATACATATTTTCGTACAATTTTGAACACGATCTAATAAGGGTAAAATTCAAATCGAAGATTGGTAATTTTGCTTTCGACCCGCTCTTAACGCGCCGGCGAACACTGAGCGCAACTTCAATTCGGCCACGTCAAAAACTTCGGCCTGAATATCGCTATCCCTGTTTAGTCACGAAGTTTAGCCACGCAGAGCGACAGTGATATCAATAGAACGATTCTAAATTTGATTAGATTTTGACCGTGTTCCGTAATACCAAAAATGATAACTGAAAACTTGTTGTATTTTTCTCATTGTAATGTTATTCTGTAACTAGACAATATAATCTATGTTCCTATGACTAGGATACGTAAGATGTTGTTTTTTTTTAATACGAAACAATTAGGTTGAAAACAGGTATTTTATGACGTAAAAACATGCGGAATTCGATACGCTTCTATTTTATTTTAGGTAAGTATTTTGATCTTATATATGGTTGGGAACCTAGATAAATACTATTCAAATTAAAATAATACCTTATTAAGGTAGAAATATGCTCCAATTAAAAATGATCTTGGTAGTACGTGTTGTATGGGCGATTGTCCCTCCGGTGCCCCCTTAACTTACCTACTATTATAGTTACTCGTATAATCCGTCCGAATTTTTACGTCGTCCGTCGCCTTAATTTATCCGCTTTACTTATCGCTGGTATATTTTTCGACTTGTCTTTTTTCGCTTACATTTTTCTTCGCCTTCATCATTAGTAAACGGAATGAGAGCCAAAGCTTTAAACTATGTTTCAAGTTCCAAACAATTAATTTATAATGCTGAATAATTTACGAATTCACGAATTGAATTTGAATAAGTTTGAAACTACAACAAAATTTCGGTGCCAGGCTCCGACCTCGCCCTGTGGTCCCAGAACCTATCCCCAGCTGACGCGAGACATCATAAATGAGTTAAAAACTACTTTATATTAGACAAATACAACCCCGGTCTCTTTAAAGTAAAAGTGAATAGGTTTCTTCTAGATCTTCGTGCTTCACGAAGGGCTCATTGCAATTATTATGGGGGACATTAATATTAATTTGCTGGAAAATTCATCAATTAAAAAGCAATTGGCTGATCTCCTGTCTAGTTACGGTTTCACGCTGTTAGTCGATTTTTCAACTAGAGTGGAAGACGGTAGTAGCACCCTATTAGACCATACGTCCACGAACCTTCCCACGGAGCGCGTCGCGGGCATCGCCGGCGTCGACACGCGCCTCAGCGATCACGGTGCCCAGCGCCTTACCATCTTACGGAGCTCCACTCACCCGCCGCTTCTAGTACTAAAGCGTAGTTACAACACGATCAACAAAATAAATTTCATATCAGCTGTAGAGTCTGTAGACTGGAATAAATTGATAGGATTATCTAACGGCAACTGCAATGAAATGGCGGAATCTATACTATCAACGTTAGTAGGTAAAATCAATATCTGCTTCCCTCTTAAAGAACAACCTGCGAAAACTACTAATCGTAATCAGTGGGTGGACGCGGAGGTACAAAACGTAAAGCATCTGTTGTATGAAATCCTACATCTCAAAGCTACGTTTCCGTCAGACGCAGCGATTTTAAAGTTTTCCGACGAACTATCGTCCAAATATAGTGTTATGTTAAAGGACAAACGCACCCGCTTCTACTCAGACCTTATCCGCGCCGACCCTAACAAATCCAAGCGTATGTGGAGGATCATTGAAGGATATGCGGAACTGGGCCGGAGTAGCTGCGAACGAGTTGACTATACCGATCTCATTCGGGGACGGACAACCGTTCGCTTCTAAAGCTGATCTTGTAGTGTAGATGCACTCAACGTCGAGTTTGTCAATTTTTGACGTGACAACGTCTTATAATTCGATAGAGCCGGCTGCACGCACGAAAAAACATGACTCATGCGGCGTTACCTCGCTCTGAGGCGTTCCATGTAAGGCTTGAAGTGCAAGCGAGAGCGCGGAACGAGCGACAAAGAAGCACAATCGGCCTTTGCGTTCGGCAGCGTTCGACATCCGTCTCTCTCCTACTTGAGTGAGCGATGCGTCTGCGTGGACAGCTGCTATACTATAGTACATTTACATGTTTTGATCGAGTATCAAGTGCAGTGAAAAGTGAATGTGGTGTCAATTGTTTATAGCAACGATAATTACAGCGATAAAGGTAATGATTCTTTCGATGTTAATTATATATTCAGTGATATATTGTCGAATATTCGTGCTTTCATCATTAAAATGAATAGCATCGGTCCGCTAGTGCAGCGATTGTAGGTTATGCTATAATTGACAAAATTAAAACAATAAGTTAACAGAACTATTTCACGATGAGTAAAAAATCGATGGCTTTCGTTGTCACGTTCAACTATCGTCAGTAAACCGACTTTACAGACAACCAACTTTTTAAGAACTTTATAATGGTATATACTAGGTAAACATACAAAAATATATAAAACATTCAAAGGGCAATTTTTGAATGTGTAATAAAGCTAAGTACGTATGACCACACAACTATATACTTATAGTGTGACCATTAGTGCTGTGCACTCCCTGAGGTATGCGCGCGGCGAGACGGGGGGGGGGGGAGAATCGGCTGCTGCGCTCTGTCAGTTCGCCGTCAACGCTCGTGGCGGCAGGTAGTGTTATTTGTATCGGACTGTCTATCTCATGTGCGTCTGACATAGACAGTCCGATACAAATAACACTACCTGCCGCCACGAGCGTTGACGGCGAACTGACAGAGCGCAGCAGCCGATTCTCCCCCCCCGTCTCGCCGCGCGCATACCTCAGGGAGTGCACAGCACTAATGGTCACACTATAAAAATTATACACTGCAACTAGTTCCGCTTAAGGGAACTATATTCCTCTATTGCATCTGAATTTTTTTAGAACTTCCTTGTTGGCAACCGAGTTGCTAAGTAAGGAAAAATACTCCCCCGTGGCAACTAGTTGTCGACAATGAGTATAAAATCTTCAATGGCAAATGGTTGTGAAACTTAGTTGCCAAGGCGGCTGAAAGGGATTGATTACGCACTTTAAAACAGACTATATTTTTATGATTTAATTACAAATGTATTATGGTATTCAGATTTTTCCCCGTACTTTTAGTTTATGACGATATTACTTGCTAAGTAGAAAGAAAGTACCCTATAAATTTTGATTCCCTTGAGTGTCGAAATATACGTTTTTTGCGGCATAAACGGCCATATCTTTTTTTACGTTAACTTATAAGTTTGATTTTTCACAGCTTCAAAGGACGACTTGAGTATATGATTTTAATTTCAACGCATTACCTCCACGCATTCCCAAGATAAAGGGTCTTGACAGACAGACAGACATACGGAGAACAAAGTGATCATATAAGGGTTCAGTTTTTTCCTTTTGAGGAACGAAACCCTAAGAAGCAACTCGTTAAGAGGCAGTTCCCATATCTGCCGCTATCAAGTTTAGGTATTTACGAAGTTGGGTGGGCGCGCGACTCGCTGCTTACCGAATGCGCGGCTCGCGGATTTGTGTGCTTGTGTCCTATACACCTCATTATAGGACAAACAATTTTGATCCTTTGTCCGAGATTATAATGGTCTGAAAAGATTTCTACAAGTAAAATAACTAGTGGTTCGCCCCGAACTGAGATCTCGCGAGTCTCCCACAAAACAAAAAAATAATAAAATTCACAATCTTTGACTAATTGATATAGCGAAGCGAGATTCCCAAATCCACTTGAGCAAATTGGCCGTATGTACGTATGTATGTTTGTTTGTCCGAGGATAACTTTTAAAGCGTTGACTCGATCATCGTGAAATTTTATATAAAGTTAGGTAGTGTTGACACAATCCTGGTGTGACTACGTGAGCTAAAAATGTTTGGAGATTGTTGATATATTGGAGTTCAATAGGGGTAAAACAACAAAAATAAGATTATTAGGTCCAATGGACCGTAAAAGTCATTGAAAGGTACATTCGTACGATTGTGGAACGCTTTGCCCCTCTCTATAAGAACATCCAAGTCTATTAGTAATTTTAAAACATAAGTGCACACCCATTATCTGTCCTTGTGTTGAAGTTGTAGCTGCTTGTTAATTCATCATAACCACTTTTAGAGTTGCTTATTTAAATTAAATTTGTGTTATTACTGGTAATTTAGGTTTATAGTATGTAGATATGTTTTTAAATTTATATAGATGCACCGCCGTCATGTGTTACATTTTTATCCTGTCCATACCATACAAAGGTTGTCTGGAAGAGATCGCTTTTAGCGATAAGACCGCCCATTGTACTAAATCTATTTGTAAGAATTATGTTTTGTATTTTACTTTGGTGTACAATAAAGAGTTATCTTATCTTATCTTATCTTAGTACATTTTTCATAGACCCCGTTTTTATTATTGCATCCTTGTATTAAGTATTTAAGTTATTGCCACGATAAAAACTAAACTTGAACGAAATTCACAGGATACACCAGTGACCCCACAGTGCTGAAATTTGGTAATCGTGTAGCTTTAGTGATACACATATAGGGAAAAGTTTGAAATCCAAAATAATTGCAATTTCTATCCCTAAAAAAAGTAACCAATTAAAATGGACTCCCGTTACTTGTTATTTGAATAAAACTGTAGTTCAAGTAGTTGGTTGTGTATTTCGTGGCACTATTTTATTAGTCAAAGGTTATGAATAATATTTTTATGTTCAGACTCGCGCGATCTCAGTTCTGGGCGAACCATTAGTATAATAGTACCACGAAATTCATAACCAACTAATTTGACCTACAGTTGCATTCACGTTACAAATAATGGGAGTTCATCAGTACTCTTTTTAGATTAGAATTTGCAGTTATTCTAGATGTCAGACTTTTTTCTATATTTTTGTCACAAAAGATACACAAATACTAAATTTCAGCACTGTGAGGTCACTGGTGTACCCTGTGAATTTCGTCAAAGTTCAGTTTGTATTATGGCTAATAATAATAAGTCTAATAACTAAAAACTATAAAGATTTAACTAAAAAAAGTGAATATACGAGTATAACTAAATATTCTGTGAATGATACCATCGCGATTTACTCGAATAAACTAGTCGAACTAAGATCACACAAGTCTCCCATAACAACAAAAAAATATATATTATTTGTAATCGTTGACTATCAAAATAGTGCCATGAAATGACCAACCAAATTACTTGACCTACAGTTTCATTCAAATTACAGGTAACGAGAGTTCATGTCAATTGGTTCATAATTTTTTGGTGTAGAAATTTCAGTTATTCTAGATTTCAGACTTTTCCCTATATTTGTGTTACTAAAGGTACACGGTCACTAAACCTACAATAATACCAATTTATTTATGTAACAACTTTCAATTTTGATCGGATCAACGCTTTAAAAGTTATCCTCGGATAATCTAACATACATACAATCAACGCCGATTTGCTCAAGTTGATTTGGAGATCTCGCTTCGGTCGATCAACTAACCAGTTGCGTCACCGACTGGCGCAACTCATGCGCTCTGAGCGCGGTGACGCTCAGAGAAAAATAACCCTTATTAGCGACACGTACAGTGGCAAACCATTTACATTATAAAATATTTAGTAACCATTATTCTACGTATACCTTTATAATCTTTATAATCATACCACACACAGTAATCTGGTTCCCATAGTACAAGCTCTGGTTAGTTTGGGTCTAGATAGCGCTGTGTGAAATGACCAGCAATATTTATTTTTATTAATTCTCACAAAATATTTCACACAAGTCGACATGACGGGCGAATTAATTTTGTTCCATGGCTAATTTCATGAATATCAAACCTGTCTATGCATGTGTGATACTGGCATAACGGTAAACTCAGTGCGAACAGGATGGAACTAACTTTATAGGTCTTTCCTGGTCACACTAATTGACTACAGACAAAATGTAACGCGCGCGCGAGAATTCAAATTAAAAAGGGCGGAAAGTGCATTCGCTTGCATCAGTCGATGCACAGTGGTTACAAAAGTGCTTCGGGTGCTTTATAGTTTATTTGATGAAAACTTTCATGGAACAGCTCCTGACAACAACATCAGATCAGGTCACTGTAACTTTAGTTACAATTCTACTGGTGTGCAAAGTTTCAGCTTAATCTGACAATTTCCTGAGGAGTTCCGTAGAACAACTCCTGACTCCATCATCAGATCAGGTGGCTGCTGCTAAAGTAAACTATTGTCATTCTAATTCTACCGGTGTGCAAAGTTTTTGCTCCCTCGGATAACTTGTTGAGGAGTTCCATGGAACAACTCCTAACTACATCATTAGATCAGGGCGTTTTTAGGGTTCCGTAGCCAAATGGCAAAAAACGGAACCCTTATGGATTCGTCATGTCTGTCTGTCTGTCTGTTCGTCCGTATGTCACAGCCACTTTTTTCCGAAACTATAAAAACTATACTGTTGAAACTTGGTAAGTAGATGAATTCTGTGAACCGCATTAAGATTTTCACACAAAAATAGAAAACAAACAATAAATTTGGGTGTTCCCCATACTTAGAACTGAAACTCACAATTTTTTTTTCAATAAACTCATACGTGTGGGGTATCTATGGATAGGTCTTCAAAAATGATATTGAGGTTTCTAATATTATTTTTTTTCTAACCGAATAGTTTGCGCGAGAGACACTTCCAAAGTGGTAAAATGTGTGCCCCCCCCCCCCCTTGTAACTTCTAAAATAAGAGAATGATAAAACTAAAAAAAATATATGATGTACATTACCATGCAAACTTCCACCAAAAATTGGTTTAAACGAGATCTAGTAAGTAGTTTTTTTAATACGTCATAAATCGTAAACCGCAATTTACTTTTCATTCAATCAACTCAAATATAAAAAAATTAAAGCGGCCAAGTTCGAGTCGGACTCGCCCATAAAGGATTCCGTAGCAGCAAGTAACATAATATAAAAGTTCTTGTATAGTTTGACCGAAACCGCTGTACCGCGCCTGAGGTATGCGCGCGGCGTGACGGGTGAAAATATCGGCCGCTCCGATCCATCGTCAGACGCACATGAGATAAATATCCAAAGATGGGTCGCTATCTCGTGATGTCAAGACCGTTATTTTTAAAGTAGCCGAATATTGTAAGAAAAGAAAAGCAAACAGAGAAAGCTTTGAATATAATTGCTGAAATTAAAAACAACATACCCCATAACCATATTAACTCTTCTCTAGATGAAAAGCTAAATTTACTGAATACATTGTTTTCGGAGTTCACGGCAGAAAAACGGCAGAAATGTGATGATCATGTCCAAAAAAATAAAAACAATTACTGGGGTCACGATAGTAGATTTGATATTATTATCGATCCATTAATAATAAATTTGCAGAACGACTCTGATTCAAGTTCCGATAGCGAAACGGAAGATGCAGATGATTACTTATAAAGATATAAACATATCGTTATATAATACAGTATAATATATCGTTTACGATATCGTAAGATCTATCAGACAATATCAATCTCATGTGTACCTACTCTTGCTCTTTTTTTCTCGGCCCCCACCTCGCCGCACTTTCTTATGGAGCGGTACAGCAGGTTCGGTCGAACTATAGTTCGTTGTAGCTTTTTTATATTTGAGTTGATTGAATGAAAGGTAAATTGCCTTTTATGATTTCTGACGTATTAAAAAAACTACTTACTAGATCTCATTCAAACTAATTTTTGGTGAAAGTTTGCATGGTAATGTACATCATATATTATTTTTAGTTTTATCATTCTCTTATTTTATAAGTTACAGGGGCGGGGGACACATTTTACCACTTTGGAAGTGTCTCTCGCGCAAACTATTCGGTTATAAAAATAATTATATAAGAAACCTCAATATCATTTTTGAAGACCTATGCATAGATACCCCACACGTATGGGTTTGGTGAATAAAAATGTGACATACGGACGGACAGACAGACAGACATGACGAATCCATAAGGGTTCCGTTTTTTGGCATTTGGCTACGGAACCCTAATAAGTTACAACGAACTACAAGAACTTTTATATTTTGTTAGTTGCTGCTACGGAACCCTTCATGGGCGAGTTCGACTCGTACTTGGCCACTTTTATTAATATTGAAAAGTATTGTCATTCGAATTCTACCAGTGTGCAGTAGTTTCAGCTCAATCAAATAACTTGTTGAGGACTTCCATGACACAGCTCCTAACTCCATCATCAGATCAGGTCGCTGTCATCATAAGCATTAAGATTCTAATACTTTATATAACTATCTGTAATCTGATGGGATAATAAAGTTTACAAAATAATAATTTTATAAAATGGATACTTACAGATCAAATCACTCGTTCACGCTATAATTGTATGCCGGTACTGGCTGTTGCCTATAGTATTATGTATAACGTATACCTAGTCAGGTCATAAGTATTGTCACACAGTAAAAACTTTTCTTTTAGAATGCTGGCCACAAAAATGTTTATAGAATTCGAATTTAGAATTGTTCATGAAAATAAAAATGTATACATTTTAGAATTTTACTCATTTTTAAATATGGAGTGGACGCTTAAAGAAGACCGTGTTGCAGTTATTGCGTTGCATCGTTGCGGTTACGCGCCAATTCAAATTTTTGACATACTGAAAAATTTGAATATAACCAAAAGATTCGTTTATCGCACCATCAAACGATACAATGAAGACTCTAGTGTAGATGACAGGTCAAGAAGTGGTCGCCATCGGTCTGTTAGGACTCCAGCAGTGATAAAAGCTGTGAAGGCGCGAATTCAAAGAAATCCCAAACGTAAGCAGAAACTGTTGGCCCTTCAGATGGGGTTAAGCAGAACCACGGTGAAAAGGGTGTTAAATGAAGACTTAGGGCTTCGGGCATATCGAAGAAAAACAGGACATCGTTTGAATGCTCGTCTAATGGACCTGAGACTGAAGAGATGCCGCGCTTTGTTGAAGCGGTACGCGGGAAAAAAATATGGGGAAATTCTTTTTTCGAATGAAAAAAATTTTATCGTAGAAGAGAGCTACAACAAACAAAATGATAAGTAGATGTACGCACACAGTAGTGAAGAAGCGAGCAACCGTATTCCGCGTGTCCAACGAGGTCATTTTCCATCCTCGCTCATGGTATGGTTGGGAGTTTCTTATTGGGGCTTAACAGAGGTACATTTTTGTGAGAAAGGTGTAAAAACGAATGCAGTTGTGTATCAAAATACAGTCCTGACGAACCTTGTGGAACCTGTTTCTCATACCATGTTCAATAACAGGCACTGGGTATTCCAACAAGATTCGGCGCCAGCTCATAGAGCGAAGAGCACACAAGACTGGCTGGCGGCGCGTGAAATCGACTTCATCCGGCACGAAGACTGGCCCTCCTCCAGTCCAGATTTGAATCCGTTAGATTACAAGATATGACAACACTTGGAGGAAAAGGCGTGCTCAAAGCCTCATCCCAATTTGGAGTCACTCAAGACATCCTTAATTAAGGCAGCCGCTGATATTGACATGGACCTCGTTCGTGATGCGATAGACGACTGGCCGCGCAGATTGAAGGCCTGTATTCAAAATCACGGAGGTCATTTTGAATAAACTTTAGTGTCATAAGAATCTATGTTTTGTTAAGTTTATTTTGGTATATAAATGGTTACATAATGAATAAACTTGTTTCAATTATTTTATATTAAACATGTGACAGAATTTATGACCTGACTAGGTATATGTATAGTGCACGCGACGAGAGCGATACGTCTTCCCTCCAAAAGCGCTCGGCGCAGACTGGCCAGGGCCACGTTGCATTTCATCATTTTATATGTGATTTTAAAAAAATCATAATAAAATAATTAATAGATTTCATCACTTTCAGTTTTTTTTAATATGTAAATAAAATGTTGATCTTTGTTATAGTATGTGAATTTTAACTTATACATTTTCTACTTTCGAATAAACGACATTTTTTGAAGCGCAAAATTGCGCAGTTTTTATTCATTATTTTTTTTTAAATATTGCATTAATATACCAAAATTTTTAAACACATTTGAAAGAAGACAATGTTTTTGTTGTAATGTTATTTTTGTTAAAAACTTTACGAGTCGTTTTTTGGCTAAAAACAGGGTTAGATAATTCACACAATTGCTCATTTTACGAAAACGCGAGTTACAAATTAATTTATTTGACGAATGTTATTTGTTTAAATTTAATTTTTTTTCAAGCATTTAGTTTTTGATGAATCAAACTTTGGGTGTTATTATTTTTGTTTATCTCTCTTTAACACCCGAGCCATAGTCTTGTTCGAGATGTTCGCATAAAAAGGAAACAAACCTTAATATGAAATCAGTTATTTTCATATATATACATTTATTTTTATCGCATGTTAATTTATAATTAGATTCCATGTTTATTATATTAATATAAAACTGTTAGAAATACTTTTTTTTGACAAAAAGGTTTGTATTATTTTTATGATTGAAATATTACGACCTCCATAACGTAGGGAGCAAATAGTCGGCTGAGATCCAAGAGATTGCGCGTCCGATGGAGGGGTTGTTAAGATATTGGGCTCCGAAGGAGGGTAACAAGAATTAAAGTGATACAAATATGACTTGACACACAGACAGGATCCAAGATACTGTTAGCGCTCGTTCTGCAAATCTTTATTTCTGTATCAATCTATTTTGTGCCATAACTTTACTCTGTGCCACACCAAGTACAAGCTCATCTAATTTGTAACTTGAAAATATAAAAATAAAGAAGGGAACTCGTTATTAAACTTAAAATTTTCAGGGATTCGAGAGATTATTGGATTACAATATTTACGAGCACTTGAAAATAAATCAATTCATGTAAATTGCTCGGCGGTAAACAGAACAGACCGTCAATTACGGCCAATTTTCCTAAATCTAATAAAAGTCAAGATGCGATATACATGATACGTTCTTCAATCTTTATTCTTTACTATCATAACCCACCATCAGATCCGGAACGAATATTTGCAAAACAAGCAAACATTTGTTATCTGCTGACTACTGACCCACTGCACCACACTAGTCGTCAATGCTAAGCCACGCTTATTAGATATGCATTATAAATGCCAAATAAATTATTGTTTGGTTGTTAGTCATCATCATCATATCAGCCGTAAGACGTCCACTGCTGAACAAAGGCCTCCCTCATTGATCTCCAGGAACTGCGGTTGGAAGCGGCCTGCATCCAACGCCGACCTGCGATTCTTACCAAGTCGTCTACCCATCTTGTAGGTGGACGTCCTACGCTGCGCTTGCCGGTCCGTGGCCTCCGCTCGAAAACCTTCCGGCCCCATCGGCCATCTGTTCTGCGCGCTATATGGCCTGCCCATTGCCACTTCAACGTGCTAATCCGTCGGGCTATGTCGGTGACATGAGTTCTCCTACGAATCTCCTCATTTCTGATTCGATTCGATTTCTGGTTGTTATTAATCAAGTCTAAATCGTTCTATCAGTTTCAATGAAATTTGACATGATTTTGACCTGGATTGAAACATAGGATACAATTTATTGACAAAGAACGCGTGGGAAGCCGCGGGCAAAAACTAGTAACAAATAAGAAAAACCATTAATTTAGCTTTAGGCTCTTGTCTCACCGCCGGTGAGTAAGCTATTAGCTATCAACTATTTTTTCGCTCAAGAAACTAACAAAAGATATAAATTCCGTGTCAGTAACAGATACACGTATATTAATAGTTGATCGCTGGCTGTTCACACTGCTGATGAGAACTCACTCGCCACTTTTTTGATCAGCGACTACAACACTCGCTCAGCGACACGCGTTCAGCGATGCTCGCTTGGCGGTCAGAACACACGCCGTGAGATGATGTGTATCGCCCGCCGCACTCGCTCACTCGCTTTATAGCCCAGCGAGACAACTATAGGAACTACACACTCGCTTCTCGCTGCTAGCCAACTCGTTTCTAGTTTCTAGCTCTACTCGCTTCTCGCTCATCGCCGGCGGTGAGACTAATCTAGTTATCTAATCTTTACCTTAATCTAGTTTACTCTCTTTTCTGGACAATTTAAAGTGAATAAAATTCAGGTTTATTTTCGCGATATTTGGATTTATCTCTACAGATTCTTGCGGAATTTTGTCTCGTTTTTAACCGCACACTAAGCAGCCTGGTTGCGACCCACTTGCGGCCGCCAATCAGACAGCCTGGGCATAGGTCTTCGAGTGGAGACAACGCACTAGAAAGAGCAGCCCTCTGCTAGATGGAAAAACGACCTGATAATGTTTGCTAGGAGCCGTTAGGTTGGCCATACCAGATAAGTTAGCGAGACGCCGCATTAGTGCGTTGTGTTGCGTTGCGTTTTGTATAGATTTTTTTGTGACATACCCAGTACCGGATTAAGGTAACTTGATGCCCTAAGCAATCTTCCCCTGTGCGTTCCCCTATCTTTAAGTGAACTACAACGAGTTAAAAAAAACTAGTGTGCTTTAGACCACACGACTGAAGTAAAACTTCTTTTTCAAAATATTAATTTATAAAATTGTTGAAGAACGAAATGAAATTACGAAAAATAATCAAACGAACGACTGAGATATATATATATATATTTCATGCACTGGCTATAAGAGGAAGAGAGAAAGAAAATGTGCGCGCGCACCTCTCGCTCTCTTGCTCCTACAGTAATATACGAAACGTAACTCTCTCTCTTTCTATCTTCACTAACATATATCTCCCTCTCAACTTTCGTTCACACTTTTCGTAACGCATTCACCAGCTTACTCCTTAAGTCAAAACTGTTTAAAGAAGTTTTAATTCAAAAATGTTCATTCGTATCGTAGGTAGAATATGTATGTGTTGTTCCTCCTGCCCTTATCCCATGCTAAGTGGGGTCGGTACAACATGATTTAACTTATTGTCCTAAGATTCGGCTATATTTTAAATACCGGCCGGCCTGACGTCAACTCACCTCGGGAACATTTAACGCAGACACGACCTCCGGCGTCGTAGGCGGGGTCAACCAACTACGTCAACGGGCTCCCCAGACTATGTATATAATATAATTACGAAGTACGAAAAAGATATGTAGGTAGAGTAGGAATAGTGTAATTAATGAATTATTGGAAGTGAGGAAGTGAGGTCATGACTGCGACCGAACCCAACGTCAACGACAACTTAAAACGCGCGGATTTTGAAATTGCTTTAACTTTCGTGTGCTCGTTTTTTTTTCTCGGTCATCTCAGGTGCCCCCCTAGACGGGATGCCCTAAAGGCCCAAGCAATTGATTGAATAGCTTATAGGCTAATCCAGGTCTATACCATATTATGCGTTGCGTTGTCGCACGCGAAGTTTCAACGGAACGACGGATGAGAGACGTAGCGGGGGGAGATGCGCTGCGCTGTCGGAGCTCTGGTGCGACGACGGACAGAAATTATTTCTTAATGCAATCAAGGGAGATATCCCAGAATATTTTATTGTTTCTACGTTTGTTTCGGCGGTGGTGTAAAAGCAACAACAGAACATGTTTGTTCCGATCCATTGTCGAATGAAGACTGAAATTCACACTGAGACGCTGCACTGCGATGGCGTGCGTCGCTCTCTTGCGTTGTGACGTCGTGCGTCGTCGCAACGCAGGTGTGGCATACATTGCGATGACGACGCAGCGCACTAATGAGTCTCACACTTACTCTGGAAATCTATGGGGGAGACCTTTATTCAGCAGTGGACGCCCTATCAAATCAAATCAAATCAATCTAATTGCTGATTATATGTACAATGACGGTGAACTTACTTTTTTTTTTGCACAGACAGTCATACAACGAAAAACAAACAAATAGGTTAGGTGGTAAAAGTTGTTAGTAGTTACTTATAATGAATTAAATAATTATATGAATTAAATATGGCTGATATGATGATGATTATGAAAAACTATGGTATATGACTGTTGGATATCATTTATTTATTATATTAGAGCCTGCGCACTAAGAGTCTTCAAGTCCAGAGTGAATAGGTTCTTTCTAGGCAAGCGTGGTCCATCTTCGATCACACCATCACTTACCACCAGTGAAGTAGTGGTTAAGCGCTTGACTATCATCAATATAATAAGTAACTTTTTAACAAAAATATAACCGACTGCAGATAACAGTAATAACCAAACTACTCTACCAATTTTGATGAAATTTCCATGGGATCAATCTAAAAGAATATACCCTTTAAATATAAAACTAATTTTTCAAATTGGTTGATATGTAACGGAGTTCTGAGCTAACAAACTTAACATAACATAAAAATTAAACAAATGTAAGACGTATGTTTTTCTCATGGATGCCATTTTCAGAACTGACCAAATGGAAATAGACCACACGGGAAGCACCAGCTTTGAAATTAAAAAAAAAATCATCAAAATCGGTTGACCCAGTCGTAAGTTCTGAGGTAACAAACATAAAACAATACAGTCGAATTGATAACCTCCTCCTTTTTTGAAGTTGTTTAAAGAAAGGATTATGTGAGTGCGTAAGCCAATAGAACGCTCCAGGCTGCTTTGTGTTACAAAGTGTAAGGCAAGTCCAAAATGATGTGAAAATTATATATGAAATGCTTGAGGTATTTATCAAAACTCTTAGTAAACTTAGTTTAAAATCTGAATAATAAGCAGGTTCTTTGTACGTTAGCTTACAAATTATTCAAATTTACAAAACAACATTAACACCTTTACTAAAATGTATAAAATAAATGTGCCTTTTTGCGGCCAGTCACGACTGACGACGGACTAAAATTGGCTGGGGATTAGTTTTTTTATAATATTATTATAATATATTTTCAAGCCCGATTATGAAAGAAATTAGTCGGCGTTTCAATTATGAGTTTTCACGCCCATGTCTTTATAACTTCCAACAGATGGTGTTGCTCTATCATAAGCTGATTATCAAAAGAAAACGAGTTGTCAATGTTTGCCGTGTCAACACAAATTTCCGAGGAACTAGAAAAAAAATTGTGTTTGTTTATCCGACGCAATCAGATCGTTTTACAAAAAAAATGATATTGTGTCCTTGAGATTTTGATACATAAACTATATTTTTTGGCGGCACATCTTCAGACAACTTAAACACTTTGATTAGAATACATATATACAATTAGTCTAGACTCTAACTCAAGAATTCATAGCAACTATCGAATAGTTAACAAAGGTAAGGCTTCATGCATCATCTTTGTTAACTATTCGTTCGGTCTTGTTCAGCTAATTGGGTAATTTGTTACTATGTAACCCATGTTTTACGTACCATGTAAGTACGGTTTAGTAGCATTAGTAGAGGTTCCATATTTTCATGATGCCTCCTAATAAAGGTATGGATAGTCTTATTGACAAATTTATGTAAAAATATGAATTATTTTTTTAAACTAACATATATTTACAGAGTGACTGTTATTGTGCGGGCTACACCCAACGGCCACCAACAACCTATAACATCGCGGAGTTGCGACGGGGAGTGATGAAAATGGAGCCCATGTATGTATGGCCAGCTAACTCTTTGTTTCACATCATAAAACAATACAATTAATAGCTAATGAGCGATCTCTACCTGACAACCTTTGAATCGAATGAACTGTGTAAACATTACATGGAGTGTGCAGCTACTACAAAACTAATACTAATGATATAAATAAATATAATATATAAGTACTAAACGTACGGGCTTATTCCACAAATCACCTGAGACAATCCCCTGCGCAGGGGATTTCGGGACTTTTTATTCACAATGCCCTTAGCGTTCCCTTCGAGTGCCAGAAGGGGATTTGTGGACAAAACGTCCCGAAATACCCTTAACCATTTCTTAAATAATAACAACTCAAAACATATTAATTAATAATATATACCTTATATTTAGCGACAAATAAATAAAATAGTTAACTCTGAGCATACGTTTAGAAATGGCAAGTGACTTGGCACATCTGATAGCTACCGCCAGCACGTTCCCTAATCGGACAGCCTGCACTGTAAAAGACTTATCATAGTAGGAAGAGGAGTGTACAGAATTTGAAGAACGTCAGATGAACGCAAGGTAACGGTAACGGTAGCAGTGTCGCAAATTCAATATTTTTTCCCATCTCAAAAAATGCCCAACGCGTAAAGAAGTAATCACTTTAAAACAAATTAGGATGTTGCAAAATGATCATGATGGATGTCGCATAAACATGAAAATTTATTAAGAAAGTTGCCATATGCCCCTCCACAAACTAAAAAATAAAATCAATTTAGATACGGAGGTGTTGTGTCGCGAATTCAATGGTTTTTTCCCGTCTCAAAAATGCACAACGCGCCTAAAGAAGTGTTCATTTCAAAAGTAAATTAAACAGGTACTTATTATATGTACTCACCTAGTAAAGCCATGAAAAACCCGTAGAGAACGCACATCGTACGTCCGAAGATCCATCGGTGGAAAAGCGCGGAGATCAGGGTTAGCGGGTTGCCAATGACAGACACCGAAAAATCCGAGCACACCAGATTGAACAGGATAATATTGAGAGGGGTCCATAGCTGTAACAAATAATACTCGGTTAATAACATATGATGATTGATACCTAAGTGCGCAACGATACCTAAACGCATTACCTACGTGGGTAAATATGAATTAAGGAATGAAAATAAAACACTATTAATAACTATTAATAAATGACCCTTAAAATGATAACAAAGCCATAAATCAAACTATATATATGGATCTAACATCTAATTAATTACTTGAATTGAATACAAATAATTATTACGTGGTATCTGTAATATTTGCAAATCTGCAGTCGTTTGTTTTAGTTTTTGGTAAATATTGTGGTTTATTTATTTTTCAGCTGGATATTCTTCATTGCCTAACTAATCTGCTTAGCTAGGTTTTAACTTATAAGGATGCATACACATCTCAATGAAACATATAGAGTCTACCGTCTGTATAATGGGGAATGTTCCGAGGAGCTATTTGATTTTATCCCGTCGTCGAGATTTTAACACCGCACTTCTCGACAACGTATTAAAGCTCATCCATATATCATCGACAATTGGGTATCGCGCACCGCACGCTTCACGCGTTCTTTTCTACCCCATACTTGTAAAATGTGGAATGAGCTACCATCTGAGGTTTTCCCATTAGACATGGCACGCTTCAAGAGAAATGTAAAGAGGTTTCTACAGTGTAGAGAACGCATCGACAATACCCCGGGTGTTACCGGTGCCAATAGACGACGGTGACCGCTTACCATCAGGTGGGCCGTAAGCCTGTTTCCTCACAAATAACATAAAAAAGTCTAAAACTCAATTTGAAAAGGTCTTACAAGAAGGACCAAACACCAACATGTAACCGAATTCATTTAAATTTTGCTACATATTGACATTTCCAACTAATGTAATACTCGCTCAGCAAATTTAGTCTAAACAGTCGATTTTATCATGTGTTTCCTTTTTTTAATGTTGTAGAAACAGCCTTACGGGCTACGTTCCACCTGATGGTAAGCGGTTGCCTATTGACACCGGCAACACCCAGGGTGCTGTTGTTTTTTCCTCAATAAAAACATCAAATTTCAAAAGTGTACAACAAATATGGTTGGACAATGCAGTGTGTGTGCTTCGGAATATATAATGTACATATTCCGAAGCACACTGTTAAATATGCAAGCATTTAAGTCAAAGATCAAGTCGGTCGGTTCGACTGAATTCATACGCGCGTCTATTTGTGCATATGGCTGTTATCACTCGTTGTACTAAACTTAACTTTTGTAATTAATCATGGCAAGACTTGAGTAAGGTTAATTGTAATCAAATTACAAAGAAATAAGCACACATTCTAAGTATTGACAAATAGAAAAGTCATGATGCACGAAGTGTTTCGTACATTGAATAAATAAATAAATATTTCTGGACATTTCACACAGCGCTATCTAGCCCCAAACTAAGCAGAGCTTGTATTATGGGAACCAGATAACTGATAGAATACTTATATACTTTTTTTGTAAATACATACTTATAATAAATAAAATAAATAAAAATAAAATTCGTTTATTTCAGGCACAAAAATACGAGTCATATCACATACAAATGAAAAATATACTAAAAAAAACAAAATTGAGAACCTCATTTTTTGAAGTCGCTATTCTTCTAAGTATTTCAGTTAAAAATACTGAATATGCCACGGAGCAGATGCTCCAGTGTAGTAATTTATTATTTCCGTCCAGGTGGCCGGAAATCCAATACTTATAAATTCCATTTTTATAAATCTGGTCAGAGACAGCCCTCAGTACGCTATTGTTGGAGCGACTCAGCCTACTCCAAAACGTCGCTATGCAAGCTAGGGTGATAGCGAAAAAGTCGGGAACACCCGCCTCGGAGAACATTCTCGACGCACTGCAGTATCTCGGCAACCTCATAAGAGCCCGGTAGGCATCATTGTACTGGACCCTTATGATGTTGATGGCCTTTCTAGTAAAATTAGACCAAAGTTGGCATGTGTACATACCCAGACAATATGCCCGGAATAGGGTGTGTTTTACGTCTGGACTGCAGTTCGTAAAGCGGCGTGTGAGTATGTTACCCCGGACGGCGAGCACTCTCTGCTCTCATAATATATAGAAAAACATCCATACCCGAAACGCATATCTGTAGATCATGCAAACATTTGTTCCGTGGCGGGAATCGAACTCGCTACCTCCTACGCCTCAGCCGGCTATTCGCCCACTGCGCCACGGAAATTGAAGGAATTTCGTTGCGGATAGGCGTTTACTGTTAAATTAATTTAAAATAAACATATCTATTAATCAACGTAAGGCGACGTCAGGGTCGGTCAAGAACGCGTTGGCGGATTTCGTCACCTTCCAAAGAGGATGGTGGGCGATAGCGACAAATAGGGATGCTTGGAGGGACTTGGGGGAGACCTTTGCCCAGCAGTGAGACGAGATCACCATCATCATCATTTTCAGCCTGTGTCGACCCACTGCTGGGCATAGGCCTCTCTTTGTTTTTGTCATTCTTCCCGATCCTGTGCCAGTCTGAACCACGTACGACCCACGGCCTTATGGATGTCGTCGACCCATCTCGCTGGTGGACGTCCCCTATTTCGATGCCCAGTTCTCGGCTTCCACTCTGTTAGGGCCTTGGTCTACCTGTCGTCACTACGTCTGGCCAGTGGGACGAGATAGATTAGAAATAAATATATTTAACGAGAAATTGTATTAATATGGAAACTCATATTTCCGTGCTTCCAGAAACCCATTAGGCGCTGTTTTAAACAGCACGTAATGGGACTCTGGAAGCACGGAGATGTCATACATTTTGTTTTACTTCCTTTTGTATGACTTGTATGAATTAAAATAAAACATCACATTGGAAGCGGAAGATGTTACCGGCAGAATAAATATCGAAGTATAAGCCAATCCCTCTAAAAGAAAATATTGTGGATTTTTAAAGGATGCTGGATGTAAGTGGTATAAGCGAAAGTCGTCGAACAATGGACCATTATAAAAGAATATAAAAGAAAGAAATCGTTAAAATTTCTTAACGAAGTCAGAAATTCGAGAATTGAGATACCTAATTAAATACTAGCTTTATGCAAAAGCGTAAAATGATAGTCTAGACGTTAGACGAGATGGTAAGTCAGACGGTTAATCTAACAGATTTGCCATTTCCTTTGATTGTATTTTGATACTAAAATCATTAATTTAGCTCAGATACATAAATAAATATTGCTGGACATTTCACACAGCGATATAGTCCCAAACTAAGCAGAGCTTGTATTATGGTAACCAGATAACTGATAGAATATTTATGTAATTTTTTTTGTCAATACATACTTACAATATTTAGAAAAACATCCAGACCCGTAACAAATATCTGTAGATCATGGAAATATTTGTTTCACGGCGGGAATAGAACCCGCTACCTCCTGCGTCTCAACCTGCTATTCGCCCACTGCGCCATGGAGGTAGTCAAATATAGCAAGGTGAAGTAGCATTGAGGAACTTCTTCGATTTATGTCATCACCATCATCATATCGGCCACAGGACGTCCACTGCTGAAGATAGGCATCCCCCATAGATTTACAGAGGGACCGATCAGTGCGTGGTATCCACTCGAGAACATTTCTGCCCAACGGTTGTCAGCTTTTCAGACAGCCCTGTTCACTAGGGTTACCAATTTTTTTGTATCAATTATGGTATTTCCGAAGCTGTTACCTCTAAAAATATAGTATATAGCAAAAAAATGAATAGTTTTGGTGATCTGTGCCTTAATAATTATTTTTTTATTTTTAAGAAAGCATTCATATTATGTTTGATGCGAGTCCAAATTTAAGTTGTAAGAAATCTTTAATTCTGCTTTTATTAAATCAAACTGGCCTTGTAACGCTCATCTCTCCATTTCGTCTTCACGACAGAATATATGCGCTCTGTAAATGCTGATGATGCAGGAATTATAAGAAGAAATAATACAATTTTCAAAATATTAGGCAAGTACGAATTATTCAAGAGAAGAACTTTTTGCAATTTATGAAAAAAGTCAAAATCTTTTATTCATTAAAATCACAAGGATCACTTTGAAACATCAATTTTACTGCCTGTTCCTTCGCGACCAAGCCAGGAAAGAATGGCAAGAAAACAAGGCTGGTTGTTTGTTTTAATGATCCTTTTAGAATACATAACAATCATCATCATCATCATCATATCAGCCGTAGGACGTCCACTGCTGTACAAAGGCCTCCCTCATTGATCTCCAGGAACTGCGGTTGGAAGCGGCCTGCATCCAACGCCGACCTGCGGTTCTTACCAAGTCGTCTGCCCATCTTGTGGGTGGACGTCCTACGCTGCGCTTGCCGGTCCGTGGCCTCCACTCGAGAACCTTTCGGCCCCATCGGCCATCTATTCTGCGCGCTATATGGCCTGCCCATTGCCACTTCAACGTGCTAATCCGTCGGGCTATGTCGGTGACTTGAGTTCTCCTACGTATCTCCTCATTTCTGATTCGATCCCGTAGAGAAACCCCGAGCATAGCCCTCTCCATAGCTCGTTGAGTGACTCTGAGCTTATTCATAAGGCCAATAGTGAAGGACCACGTCTCGGTTCCATATGTCATCACTGGTAACACACACTGATTGAAGACTTTCGTCTTAAGGCACTGAGGTATGTTGAACGAAAAGACGTTGCGAAGTTTCCCAAACGCTGCCCATCCGAGTTGGATTCGACGATTGACCTCTTTCTCGAAGTTGAACCTACCTAATTGGACTGTTTGTCCTAGGTATACATACGCGTCGACAACTTCAAGAGCCGAGTTCTCAACCATAACTGGAGCAGGGACCACATGGACATTTGACATGATTTTCGTCTTGTCCATGTTTATTTTAAGTCCTACTCGTTGGGAGACTCGATTGAGGCCTTCGAGCATCGTGCTGAGCTCTTCCATCGACTTTGCCATGACCACAATATCGTCGGCAAACCGAAGGTGAGTGATGTATTCGCCTTTAATATTGATGCCCAGTCCTTTCCGTTCCAGAAGCTTGAAGGCATCTTCCAATGCGGTCGTAAACAGTTTCGGAGATATTACATCTCCCTGTCTTACGCCTCTTTTTAAGTGAATCGCCTTCGAGCTCTGTTCGTGTACTCGGACTGACATAGTGGCGTTTTTATACAAACACTTCAACACTTCGATGTACCGATAGTCAATACGGCATCGTTGGAGAGACTCAAGTACTGCCCATGTTTCGATCGAAGGCTTTCTCATAGTCCACAAACGCGAGACATAGCGGCAAGTTATACTTTTCGGTCTTCTGTATGACTTGCCGCAGCGTATGTTTGTGGTCTATGGTACTGTAGCCTTTACGGAACCCGGCTTGTTCGGGAGGCTGGAAGTCATCAAACCTGCGTTCGAGACGGTTCGCGATGACCCTCGAAGACAGCTTATAAACATGGCTCAAAAGCGAGATGGGTCTGTAATTCTTAAGCAAGGTGTTGTCACATTTCTTGAAGAACAGAACCACCACGCCCTCGTTCCATGCTTTTGGCGTCATATCTTCAAGCAAGGCGGAATTAAAGAGCTTCTGAAGGACTTTAAGTACCGGTGATCCACCCGCTTTCAGAAGCTCTGAAGTGATTCCGTCCTCACCCGGCGCCTTGTCGTTCTTAAGCTGCTTCAAGGCCATCCTGATCTCATACAGGCTGATGTCCGAAATATCTTCGGTATAATGTCGGGTCAGTTTGGCTCTTGGGTCGTTGGCCGCACTGCAAACAGGTTTAGTGACCAAATCGTAGAGCCGTCCATAGAACCTTTCGACTTCCCTTAACACTTCCGTTTTACTTGTCGTTATGCTGCCATCTTCTCTCTTCAGCTTCGTCATGCGGCTCTGCCCAATAGAATTATCTCTCGCGAACACTTTGGAGCCTTTATTCCGTTCTATCGTATCTTTAATACGAGATGTATTAAAGGTACGAAGGTATCGTGCCGCAAGGATTTCCAAATCTTTCTATTGAGCTGCCTATGTGACTGAGCATCATCGGGAGACTGCAGTTGCAAAGAACTTTGTTCAGCCATGAGGTTAAAGGTGTCATCAGAGAGTTTCTGAGGTCTATTGGTACGGGGGTCTTAAAGAACTGGGACCCCACCGTATGGACGGTTTCTACGAACCTGTTATTGATCTCGTCCACTGATGCATCTACTTCTAGACAGTCAAAGCGATTTGCAAGTTCGAGTTGAAAGCTCGCGAGGTTTTGGATATGTGCGCAAGTGAGTCGGAGCGTAGATTTCATCAAACGGGACCTTTCAAGTTTAACGTTCATATTCAATGTGGCTCTAAGAATTCGGTGATCTCTGCCAGTTTTCACCCTGTGAATCACAGAGACATCATTGAATATCCGTTTCTTGTTGGTCAAGATGAAATCAATCTCATTTTTCGTGGAACCGTTGGGACTCATCCAGGTCCATTACCTGTGAGGCGGCTTCTGGAAAAAAGAATTCATCATAAAGAGTCCTTCTTTCTCCAGAAAATCGGCCAGCCTCTGTCCCCTGGGGTTCCGTTGCCCATATCCAAATTGCCCCACTCTCAACTCATCATCGCTTCTCATGCCTAGCTTAGCATTGAAGTCCCCCATAACAACAATAAAGTGAGTTTTGTTCGTATGTATGGCTCTACTGATGTCCTCATACATAGACTCTACGTGTTGTGTAAAGTGCGGATGTTGTGTGTTACCAGGGCCAGTGGTCGTCGTAGGGTTTGGTAGCCGATCGTCTCCCGTGGGTTCTTAGCACCCCTGACCCCGCCGTTACCATGACTGCTACCGTAGCCAGGATTAGCGGGGCTGCCGGGGACTCGGGGCCTGGTTTTATGTTGTAAATCCATGAGGGGGTTGTTGCCATACTCGCCACGCTTGGCAGGCGGGTTGGCGAGCGCAGTATAGGTATTGAAAACACGAAAAGACGCTGCTGCCCATCTTTCGGAGGTATCCCTTAGCAGACTCCTACTGCATCCACGGGCAAGAGCGGAGGGGCAACATTCTATTTCCGGCGCCCCACGGCATAACAATGCAGTTAATAAATTACGTCTAAATTGTAACATTTTGAACCAGTTGGAGCAATTTTAATCCCAAGCTTCTCTATCATCTAAATAATCCGATATTTTATATTAGGCTTTTTTATAAAGATTTTGTTTAATTGCGTTTTTAAATTTGTTAATTGTCAATTTTTGTACATCACTTGGGAGTTTGTTATAAAAGCGAACACTTTGCGCGATTACCCTTTAAACGATTTACTAACTTTATGGAGTCTACAAGGGGCAACAGCGTTTATCTTTATTTCTAGTATTAAAATTATGATTATCGCTATTTTTCTTAAACAAATTAATATTTTTGTGAAAATACATCAGATTTTCATAGATGTATTGACAAGAGAATGTCATAATATTTATTTGTTTAAACTTATTGCGTAATGATTCTCTGGGGCCCATATTATAAATTGCACGAACAGCTCTCTTCTGCAGCACAAAAACGGTGTTTATATCTGCAGCACTCCCCCACAGCAGTATACTGTATGACATAATACCGTGGAAGTAAGTAGCTGATTTAGTAGACAATTTTTGTCAGAAAGTACAAAGTCAAAAATTTTGTTCATTTGATTGATTGCTGAGTACACATTGTTAAAATTAATTTTTAGTTTCTCAGCAATTTCTAATTTTAGAGCGGAGTGAGCTATAAATAAAGATTAAGGCTGCGTTCCGCTTTACGCAAAATATGGTTGGCATACAATATATGTTTTTTTGAAAAATATTTTTATCCCTTTACATAGTAGGATACTTTATTATATAGTAGGGTTGGCAACCCTATATACCACTGTACATCTCCAAATACGGTTGCTGGGAGCCGTTGAGTATACGTCGCACAACATTGGTTACTCTGTTTTATTGCAGAGGTTCAGCACACTGTTTATTGCGATGAAGATTTTGTACCTTATCCTCTCCTATTTTGAGCTATTAAATTATATGGAAGTTTTATCGTTTACGAGTTTACGCTATGTGATAACGGTTTTAGCGACCACGTACTAAAATACGTTATATGGCTCCTAGAACTGACACCTGCAAACTCCCGTAAATACTTCACGGGCACGAAGGCTGCGAAGTACTCACGTGTCAAAATATAATTCTCAAGTACATTTCCTTTATTACTTTTTGAGGTCAGATATTCGTGCTTGTACAAAAAATACACGTAAAAGGCTACTATTTATAGACCAACTTCTATTTGTCTATTTTATTCTGATAGTAAAACTGTTGGAACGAACAGTGTACCGTATCGGAATTGATCAGTAATAGATCACACAATTTGAAGGGTACATCTACCCTCATTTTTAGGGTTCCGTACCTCAAAAGGTAAAAAAGGAACCCATATAAGATAACTCTCATGTCCGTCTGTCTATCCGTATTTCTTAGGAACGGGTGGACCTAGCAAGTATATATTTATACCAGATACTGAAGTCTATAGCCTCTATTAGGTGTATAAAAATCAAGGTCCTGAGTCAACACGATCAAAAGATATGGGCAAATTTAGTTTTTTGCGATAACTTGCAAGTACCAAAATTTACCATAATTTTCAACTATGTTAATTTTTCGGAAATTTCGCTTTACTTGTGCTGTACCTTGCTTTTAACCAAAATTGACAATTCTAGGTTAACTGGCCCTATAGGTTATGGGTCGAAAATATATTGTAGAACTATATGGTAGTTAACATTGACTTCAAATAATCATGAAATTTGGCAAAAAGCTAGGTCTTACAACATAAATGAAGTAAAAATTGCAAAAAATAAATAAAAGTTGAATCTTAAAGAGTGTCCCCATACAGACATAGCTGACGCCAAATAAGATACTCCTCCGAGCTGTATGGGCGCTCATACAATTTGGAGGACTAGCTTAATCGACACCAACCTCAAATACGGTAGATAAATAAAATTGTGCTGTTGAATAAAATAAATATTTAAGTGGGGCTCCCATACAACAGACATGTTTTTTGCCGTTTTTATAGATAATGGTACGGTACCTTCATCCGGTTTTTCTTGATATAACTACCCTCATTGGCTGAGCGAAGTGACATACCAAGGTGACTTGCAACGCGTCCCTACGCCGACCAGTCCTCACGCGCTACTTTCAGTGCAAGCACCTACTAAACATCAAATAGTGTACAGCGGCGGCCAGTGGCTAAGGGGTAGTTTTCGCGCGTGTCACATCCCTCAAGAAGACAACATACATCTCTCATCAACCACAGCGGCCTAAGGATAGAGAAATTGCGGAGTTCATAAGGGCATGCGGAACGCAATAATGATTAAACCAAGAGAGCAAGAAGGTTAGTCGCTCTCGCATCGGCCTTTTATTGGATTCCCGTACAAGCTTATTGATCTGTGTTTATCTTACTGTGCGTAACGTATGTTTGGGCCTCTGACAACCCTCGCGTGGAATATCCTCATGGACGGAGTAAGAAATCTAAAGATGCCAATCATCTATAAAATATATGAATATAATATATAGCAGCAGGAATAATATAGCAGGATAACTATTAAAATATCGGAAAATGTACGCAAAAAGAAATAATGATGAAAATTCAGTTCCTTAAACATAATGAAGGCTGATTTACAGTTCTACCGGGGTGACGTATATTGAAAGGCCACGTCATATGCATGTCAAGGCGGTACGAAGTTCGCCGGGTCAACTAGTAAAATAAAAATAAATATCTATACAAATAGTAATCTACATCTATATCATATTTTAAAGAGGAAACATTTTTATTTTTGTATGTTTGAAACGAATAAACTCTTATACTACTAGTCCAATTTCAAAAATTATTTCACCATTAGAATGCTACATTATCCCTAAATAATATAGACTACATTTTAACCAATTGCGCAGGAGGGTAATGTTTTTATTGAAAAACTACGCGTGCGAAGCTGCGGATTGGTCAGCTAGTATATAATATGAATAATGCTGAACATTTCAGACAGCACTATTTAGCTCAAACTTAGCAAAGCTTGTATTATTGTATATCCTAAGCTGTTATTATTAATGTCATGTTATGAGGCACCATGGACGAAGAGCCAGCTGAGACGCAGGAGGTTGCGGGCTCGATTCCCGTCGCGGAATAAATGTTTGAATAAGCTACAGATATTTGTTTCGGGTCTGGGTGTTTTTCTATATTTATAAGTATGTATTTACAAAAAACGTTTATATGTTAGTATTGTATGACTTATCTAGTTCCTATTATACAAACTTGACTTCGTTTGGGGCTAGATAGTGTTGTAAGAAATGTCCAGCATTGTTTATTTTATTATTCTTCAAGTTAGGTTATGCAGTAACGACTGCGCAGAAGGGTAATGTTCTTATTTACAAAACACGCGTGCGAAGCCGGGGCGGGTCAGCTAGTTCATATACATTTATATGATTAATGATTGAGTTAACTACTCTACACGGTGTCCTTTAAATCATTGTTTTCCCAGAACAAACGTTGCTCAGACCATGGTCTAATAATAACTGTTTATAGCATCAAATAAAAGAATAAAAAAAACTCTAGACCTTCTCAATTATGTCTAACTTTGTTCAAAAACTAACCGTGACATAAATGGGTACGCTAGCCGTAGCGTATTACCTACTGCTTAGTTAGATAGGTACCTATAGTTTGACCGAAACCGCTGCACCGCGCCTAAGGTATGCGCGCGGCGAGACGGGGAGAAGTATCGGCCGCTCCGATCCATCGTCAGACGCACATGAGATAAATAACCAAAGATGGTTCGAGCGCTATCTCGTAATGTCAAGACCGTCATCATGCCCAAAAAAATTAACACAATTCCTGGGATCGCGATAGTAGATTTGATATTATTATCGATCCATTAACAATAAATTTGCAGAACGACTCTGATTCAAGTTCCGATAGCGAAACGGAAGATGAAGTTGAAGCAGAATCTATGTCAGAATATCTGTAGACAATTTAGTTACTTATAAAAATATAAACATATCGTTTACAATATCGTAAGATCTTATCGATCTCATATGTACCTACGCTCTTTTTTCCTCGGCCCCCACCTCGCTGCACTTTCTTAAGGAGTGGTACAGCGGTTTCGGTCGAACTATAGTCAGCTACCGGTCAGCGCGCTGACTATGTTGTAGGGCGTAACGTTAAAATAGACGTTTTATGTTCACAACTTTTTATATATTTCAAAGATCTATTTCGTTTTTTTTTAATTTGATGTTTTAATTTAAACAGTTAGTCGACCATGGTCTGAACAACGTTTGTTCTGGAAAAACAGTGATTTAACACGTTCCCAGCGGTACAGATCTATCTGTACTTTCCATTACTGCGAGATCCTGAGATTGTGACGACACGAGGTATATTAAACCCCCCCACCCGTAGGAAACCAAAATCCTTTTTTTGGCAACAAATAAGACAATGTGTACGGTTTTTTTTTGTGTGTAGCACGAGGTCTAAGAAACCCGGCATTGAGGTTGGTATACCATAGAACTAGGAATTAATAGCACATCTCAGATATATAGTTAACTCTTTCCTACACTGAACCAGATGGAAGTTATGCCTCCCGCACGACAGAGACGTTTAAGTTTTTCTTACCGCTATAAAGACGAGACACGGACAGGGTGTTTCAAGCCCTGTTTCGCACTTATCATGTTAAAGGACACCGTGTATTGCATTGGGAGATAGATGTAATGTTTTAATAAATAAATATAAATAGAAGTACTTACCTGACGATCTTTGAACATAAGCAGAATGACCATTAAATTAAGAAAGAAGCCGAAGAAGCCGATGAGGAACAATGTAAAGGCCGACGCGACGTAGCCCCAGCGTGGCATCAACAACGGGAAGCCATCGTCATACGCCCTTATGACAGTGTCGTTGAAGTGGGCGGGGTATGACGTCATTATCACACACTCCACAACATTGTTCACTTTTCTTTCACAGGGTTACCTGAAAAGAAAGATAGCTGGTTAATTACAAGTGTAACTTACTCAAACAGGGAAGAGACTAGCCACCCACAACTAGAGGATTCGATCCCGCCTCTTTTTCTAACGTCGAGATTTCTGTAGTTAATCCCGGGATCCCGAGATAGTCCCGGGATTGTATTGGTAATTGTAAAGTGGTACCAAACAAGTGGTTCAGTAAACCATATCAAAATCAGTTTATTATTTATTTACTGGTGGTAGAGCTTTTGTGAACGAGCTCGAGGAAGTGGGTACCACCGCCTTACCTTTATCTGCCGCCAAATAGCAGTACTTGTGCTGCTGTGTTCCGGTTAGATGGTAATGGTATGTTACTGTAATTACTGGCACATAGGCATAACAGCTAAGTACTATAGTATGACAACGTATCCACATAAAGATCAAGACAACATAATAGCTTGTTTTGAATTCTATGTGGATATCCATGGGCTGCAGTAGCCACTTAACATCTGGTGGACTGCATGCTCGTTTGCCTTAATATAAGTAGTGTATAAAAAAAACAAAACGTAGTTAGACTTATCAGATATCAATGTTTAAACTCGTATTTTTAAATTAAATTGACTAGACAATTTATAAATTACGTAATTAAACTGTGAAAATAAACTTTAAAAAATAAAAACGCACTCACACGCTTCGTTTCATGTAAATCTGTACCTACTGCCATATTAAAAAAAATTATTAATCCCAAAGATCCCGAGATTTGTAAAATTTTATATAAAAAATTTCGGGATCCGGTCGTATTTGACCGGATCGAATCTTCTTGTTTTATGAAAGTCTTGTTTTATGTAACCTACCTACGTATCTTTTTCATCAAAATCAAAATATTTTTACCCCGACTTCGAAAAAGGAGGAGGTTCTCAATTCGATTACATTTTTTTATGTTTATTACCTCAAAATTTTCGACTGGGTGAACCGATCTTCATGATTCTTTTTTTATTTAAAAGCTGGTGCTTCCCGTGTGGTCCCATTTTCATTTGGTCCAGTTCAGACAATGGCATCCATGAGAAAACCATGTAAGTCTTAAATTGTTTTATTTTTATGTTATGTTTGTTAGCTCAGAACTCTGTTATATATCAACCGATTTGGAAAATAAGTTTTTTATTTGAAAGGATATACATACATTTAAATTGATTCGATGGAAATTTCGTCAAAATTGGTAGAGTAGTTTGGTTTTTACTGTTATCTGAAATCGGTTATATTTTTGGTAAATAGTTACTTGTATTCAATAAAATCACAAGGCTCACTTTGAAACGTCAATTTTACTGCCTGTTCCTTCGCGACCTTTAAAATGCATGCTTGGCTAAGTACTGTATTACTAACATAAGTATTTTTCACGATGTAGTTTTGTTATTATTTTATTTTTTTATGGTTTACTAACGTGAATTAACATAAGCTCATGGATTGAATGCACAAAATAATAACCTATTTCTTGTAAGCTAGACATTACAACTTGGGATCACGCCAATACGGTCAGGCACCATAACTATACATTTTTATGGTTATGGTGTCTGAACGATTATTAAATAATCTGTAAAATCACCCGAAACTTTTTAACAAAAATATAACCGATTTCAGATAACAGAAAAACCAAACTACTGAACTGATTTTAACCCTTAATCAAATACGGGGAAATAATTTCCCACTTAGTCCGGATGAGCAAAATCAATATATTTTTATTGAATGACAACACGTAGCAATGGCAACCATATTTTGATATTTTACAATGCCGTTATGAATAAAGGGAAATTATTTCCCATCGCAAAACCCCTCTTTTCCTCCATTTTTCCAGGTTTTTATCATTATATTTGAATTCTACTCACAAAACTCACCTAAGAACCGATCTTAGTTTGCATTTTTTTCTTAATAAGTTTTCCGTTTGATTAAGGGTTAATGAAAGGAGAACGGGCATAAGTGTATGGAAGCTGGTCTACCTTGCAATAAAAATGAGTCATATGTCAATATAAAGGTAATTCTATGTATTTTCATATGTAGAAAGTCGCATTTCTCTAAGTATTGTCCGATCTGAGTTCTACTAAAAATTGAATCTGATAATATTTAGTGCCAAACATTGAATATCGTGGTAATTAAAAAAACATTTTGTGTAATGTAATGATTTTATTTAAGTTAGGTAAGTAGTAATACAAATAAAAACAACATCTTCTTAAAAAATCAAAACAATATGTTATTAAACATTATCATCATCATCATCATCGATGAGAATACTGTTAAGGAACAATGCAGGTTCATTGAACCCTTCATGACGGGCATAACCTACGTACCATATAATTGACAGTACATGGGCACAAGTACCTATAGTACGTCGCCCTGTCAAGCAGGTACAATAATATTGTGTAATATTGTTATTAATATTATTGATTAATACATATATAACAAAAATATTTCCTGGCTCGGACATGTCGAGACTGTATACGTCCACGTAATAGCCAAGCCTCTTCGTTGATATCATATTGTGCCAAGTCTTCTAGAGCGTTATCTCTATACGTCTCGATTATATAAAGACCATTTTGTAAGTGCTCGCTACAATATGATCGAGCGAGCTTTAACTGGTAAGTTCCCAAGGCAAAATGTATGACTTGTTCTTCACTAAGCCTTGGGAAGTTTTCTATTTCATTTGCTTCGATTCGCATGAAGTCTGCTCTCCTATAATTCAATCTCTTTGCTTCCACATAATTGTGCAATGTGTTTGGTATGTGTATTTTAGCTCTTATTGAATTCAAAAAGGCTGCTGCGTGTGAACTATCTTCGATGGGGGCGTGGAAGTGGTTTAGAATGGCTGCAGCTATTTTGAAGTCAACAAACATTTTTGGCAACGTTTTATTAAAATAGTTTTGACGCAAAAGTTTAAAATCTCGCTTAAATCTCCCATTTACTACTTCCACCACCCATCGGCACATGGTGACCAAACGAGACTGATTAGCTTGTTCTGTAGTGAGTTGATTTTCTCTTCTGTCTTTAGTTGGTGGCACATGATGTTCGTAGCCACAAGCTTCTATATCCTGCAAACTATCTCTAAATCCTCTGTCTAGGATAAACGCATCATTACGTTCGAGTAACCAATGCAGCGGCTCATATTTCACTCATTATTTCATTATTTCACTCATGATCTGGGCATCGGTTCTGGTAGCGGCAAATGGCCCTTTGACATCTAATATATAGCCGTCCGTGAATACCATTAAAAACGGCTTCAACAAGTTTTGATATTTGTGTAAGCTGTATGACAGCCGTTGAAACAAAAAGTTGGAGCTTTTGTTAATATATATATATGTACCGTCACATATAATTATGGCTTTGATGTTTTCATCGTTTCCAAATAAAGCCCTTGGAATTGTTAAGTTTCTTTGAAGGATATCATTTCTGGTAATGTGGTCCACACCTAGATGCAGCACAACCTAATCGTTGCTCAGATATTCTCGAACTATAGGCAAAAAACGTTCTAGTTTTCGACGAGACATATGAAATAACGTTGCCAGTCTCTCAGCAGAGTCTCCAGTTCTAAGTTTTGTTAAATAGATGCCTAATGCAGTTCTAGGCTGGTTACAACGTTCACTTAGTGACGGAGTTTGTTCTAATATAGCTTCGAACTGATCGTAAGTGCGCCCAGTCCATAAGTGCATCTCTTCATTAGACAAGGTGCCTCTGTTTTCGAAGTCGATTCTGGGCTGGTTGTTAGCAGCCATTCTCATCAAGTCACAGAGCGATGTAAACTGAGCGTCATTAAAATCATGTGTCACATTACACATTTGCGGCAGGTTGCTCCATTCATTATTTTGTAAGTGTTCTGTACACACCCTAGCGCTATCAGGAATAAAAAGCTTGCTCTCACAAAATACATTAATTCTTATCGCGTTTGGTATATGATTACGGGTAATATTAGCACAGTTGTTGTAAATACAATGCACCGAAGTGTTCGGTGCCCTCGTGTATTCTTGAGAGTGCAATGTACCAGGCGCTCGCGCCGCTTGCTGTGCAGGTCTATGATCACGCTCAGTCCTCTGCCAACATCGGTGACACAAGCTTCGAGTACTGTCGAACACCACCTGAAAATAATAACAATTAATACTTAAAATAAATAAATCCTATGCCTAACTACTCAATATAATAAAAATAAAAGGTAACTAACCTCCAACACAGCATGTTGTTGTATAAACGCGGCGAATTCTGGTCGTTCCCTTTGCAGGTTATCAGCCAAGATATGCTGCTGGTACCGTCCGCGGTAAGTCCTCGACGACACATCACACAGTTTCGAAAAACTTCCATTATCGGTAGGCAGTTCAAAAGTCAATAAGTCGAGCCAAAGTTAACACATTAGGGAAAGAAACAGGGTCCAAAAGCAAGCCAGGGTCAGTAAAAACAGAGAAAGAAGTTCAAACACAGCACTATCGTAACAAGACGTGACGTAGCCACTCACTTGATGCGATGCGACTGATTATTGTAGCCGTCCGGCGCGGCGCGTACACAACCGTTCCCCTCCCCCGCGTACGCATCCCTCTCCCCACGGCCCTTACATCGCTCTTCTCCCTTCTCGCTCTTGCTACTGCATTGTATAGGAGCCTTTATGTATGGATATAGTAATCGTGAAACCGTTATTTTATGTTCTTTAAAACAAAAAATGCTGGTGTTTGCATGGCTGTAACTCAAAACGGACAGACTTTTGGGGAAAGTTCCAATAGTATATTTTGATGTACTATTGTATGCCAATTCGAAAATGTGCTGCTCATTTTTATTGGACTGTAGACCAGGATGCCCGTTCTCCTTTATATCGTTATATCGGACCAATAAAATTCTTTCAAATAAACAAAATCCAAATCAGTTGATAAATGACGGAGTTCTGAGGTAACAAACATAAAAAAAAACAACTGATTAGAAAATCTCCTCCTTTTTTGAAGTAGGCTTTCCAAAACATAGGCCATAGTTTTCCAGAGCGACCGATCTTGCGGATCTTGTGCGGCCTGTACTAAATGACTACCAGCAACCTTCATTTATTAGGTCTTCTTTGCATCTTGAACCAACTTGTTGTGGAAATAAATATCTTGTACACGCGGCTACACATCAAGCTATAAATTTCCAGTATAAGCTGACCTCGCATTGTGTAGGCTTTTTGTAGAATGAGAGGTCAGCTTATACCGGAAATGTATAGCTTGATGTGTAGCTAGCTGTGTGTACAAGATATTTATTTCCACAACAACTTGGTACACGATGCAAAGATGACCGAATGAAGGTTGCTGGTAGCCATTTAGTACAGGCCGCACAAGATCCGCAAGATCGGTCGCTCTGGAAATCTATGGCCTATGTTTTGCAGTGAACGTTCCACGGCTGATGATGATGGTAGAATTGTTCGTGTTCTACTACTGTGTGAGCTCAGTGACGATAATTAACTATGCATTATTCATCGTCATCATCGCCAAAGGATTATTATCCTTGATTGGTTTCTTGTCAGGAGTAACAATCAGTAGTTACCTGAGTAATCAGTAACTACTGATTGGTAATAATTCTGAATAATTATGAAAATCTGATGTATGTTCACATATATATTAATTTGTTTAGGAAAAATAGCGATAATCATAATTTCAATACTAGAAACAAAGGTAAACTCGCTGTTGCCATTTGTAGACTCCATAAAGTTAATAAATCGTTTAAAGGGCAAAGTGTACGCTTTTATAACAAACTCCCAAGTGATGTACAAAAAATGACAATTAAATTTAATAACGTAATTAAACAAAATCTTTATAAAAAAGCTTCATCTTTACATAAGTATCGAATTATTTAGATGATAGAGAAGCTTGGGATTGAAATTGCTCCAACTCATTCAAAAATGTTACAATTTAGAATTACTTTATTTGCTGTGTTGTTATGTATTCTAAACGGATCATTAAAGAAAACAACCAGCCTTGTTTCTTGCCTTTCTTTCCTGGCTTGGTCGCGAAGGAACAGGCAGTAAAATTGACGTTTCAAAGTGATCCTTGTGATTTTAATGAATATAAGATTTTGTGTTTGACATTGAATTTAAGAAATTTTGGCATTTCTATTAATATTAAACTATTATATAAGTTGATATAAATAAACCCTGCATTCCGAATCACGACATAATCGCTGCTAGCGTTCACATAGTTATTTTGCGTACCGATTCAGTTATCGCGCTGATGACAGTTGAGTGCCGCCAAGGATTCGGAATGCTTATTAACGCGCTGCAAGTTAGTGTTCCTATATTTTCATAACAACAATAAAACCAACCAACCACAGAACACTATTACTCACAAGCAACCAATCAACCAGCTCTCACGTTACTTTTGACAGGGAGGCTCAAAGTGATATCGGTTTGGAGCATGGACGTTGGTAGCGCAAAATGGCGGATCTAATTACGTCATCTATAACGAATCACAGGACATCGTTGTCGCGCTCACGGTGACTCGGAACGCTTGTTAGCGCGATGATATCGATGTTAGCGTGATTCGGAATGCAGTCAAAGTGTACAATCGTATGCCAGTCAATCATCATCATTGTATTGTCAGTTACGTGAATACCGTTTAGAACATTTAACGTAACGAGACTAGATTGATACATGTAAATTGATACATTAATTTACGGGAATTGGCCCCCTGATCAAGGTTGCTGGGAGCAGTTGGGTGCAGCCCGCATAAGATCGGTTTCTCTGGAAATCTATGGAGAGGCCATTTGTTTTATACAACTTATATGGCAAACGAGCATGCAGTCCATCAGATGTTAAGTGGCTACTGCAGCCCATGGATATCCACATGGAATTCAAAATAAGCTATTATGTTGTCTTGATCTCCATGTGGATACGTTGCCATACTATAGGACTTAGCTGTTATGCCTATGTGCCAGTAATTACAGGAACATACCATTACCATCTAACCGGAACACAGCAGCACAAGTACTGTTATTTGGCGGCAGATAAAGGTCAGGCGGTGGTGCCCACTTCCTCGAGCCCGTTCACAAAAACTCTACCACCAGTATAAAAGCTCTACCACCAGTATGCCATGTTTAGCAGTGGACTTTCTGTACCTAATATGATAATGAAGATTCCCCACAGTTTCGCATGTCGTGTTTCGCACAAACACGCATAGTTATCTGTCGTACGCATTGCAACTCCCTGGAGATCTTTATTAGCAGGTAACAAATACCAAAACAAATAGCCAAGAAACTTAAGGTAAGTCATGTTTGTTCAGATGAAAACTTTAGCGTCTGGAAACATTTATTACACTGTGGGGTCTTGACCGAACAATTCAATTATACGTCTTTTAATAAATACTAGCTGACTCGCCCCGGTTTCTCATGGATTTTATCAAAATAAAATGTAACCTAGAGCACTCAGGGATTATGTAGCTTCATATAAATGAGAAAAAAAACAGTATTTCTTTTTATGTTATTTGTGGCGAAACAGGCTTACGGCCCATCCTGATGGTAAGTGGTCACCGTCGCCTATTGACACCGGCAACACCCGGGGTATTGTCGATGCGTTCCCTACTCTGTAGAAACCTCTTTACATTTCTTTTGAAGCGTGCTATGTCGTAGTCTAATGGGAAAACCTCAGATGGTAGCTCATTCCACATCTTGCAAATATGGGGTACAAAAGGTCGCGTGAAGCGTATGGTGCGCGATACCCAATTGTCGATTATATGTGGATGAGCTTCAATACGTTGTCGAGAAGTGCAGTGGTAATATGTCAACGACGGGATGAGATCAAATAGCTCCTCAGAACATTCCCTATTATACGGGCGGTAGAATACACTGAGCGAACCGATGTCACGGCGTTGACTTAGCGGTTCCAGCCTGTTGGCGAGTTTGGGATCACTGATGATTCTAAGCATCGGTTTATTAGTTCCAGAAATTACCCCCTACATCCAAATAAACCCCCCTAATTTTTCCTCTATATTATATTTATTCAGTATCATCATCAACATTATCATCCACAGCCTGATTTCACCCATTGTTGGATATAGGCCTCCCCAAGTTTGTGACATCCATCACGATCCTGCGCTAGTCTCACCCACTGACGGCCCACGACCTATATTATTTATTCAGTAGAATAATATAGAAATACTAACGGAACCGCCCGCTGCTTTCCACGCTTGAAATTTCCCGTTCCCGTGGGAACTTCGGGATTAAAAACTATATAAAACACTTTTTTTTGTGGCGTCGCACGGTTTGTGCATTTGCCATGACACTACACTTCATGTAAATGACTTCACGTCAATGAACGACTGTTAAATTATATATGGGGGGTAGGTAGGTGAAAAATACTTTAGGATCTATTCTCATACCTACCAAATATACCTACAAAAAATATCATTAAAATCGGTCTACCCGTTTCGGAGGAGAGCGACCACAAAAACCGTGACACGCGATTTTTGTGTCTATATATCTATAAAACAAAGTCGAGTTAGTTAGACCATTTATAACTCAAGAACGGCTGGACCGATTTTTATGTTGTATCTTTGATTGTATTTGTCTCCGTTCCGAATAGTAGAATAACTATTAAAAAATTGAATATTTCACGCAAAAAAAAATATGACGAAAATTCATATTCTCATACATAGATCGATTGACAATTCTACCGGGGTGACGTATGTACATTGGTAGCCCGCGTCATATGCATGTCAAGGCGGTACGAAACTTGGCGGGTCAGCTAGTATTAGTAAGTTATTAGTTCGTTTCTATGGGATTAAAATAGTAGGTATTTAATTGTGTTATGTATGTATTTAATATGGTTTGATTTGAATTAAACAATAGTTGTGTTTTTTTATGAAGGCTACCCTTGATCAAGATGTACGTGAGGTAATGTAAACTGGACTCAGCGGAAGACCAGCGCTGCGGCGTATTAACATGCCGTAGCATCTTGCTGAGCTGAGTACCTATTCATCCCTTCACATAGCTTTTAGGTTTGTTAGTTTGTTAGTGTTTTTTTTATTTTGCTTTACTACTGTGTGGTTTTTTTTGAATAAATTGTTTTCTTTCTTTCTTTCTTTCTTTCTTTCTTTCTTTCTATTAGATAGATTACAGTACGGTAAAGTTGGTTACGCTGGACAATTCTGAGTCAATCGTCAAGTCGCCCGCTAAAAACTCTCCCGTTCAGGCGAGGTAGCGATTTCCAGAAAAAATATATTATTTTTGATCGTCAACGCACCTGATATATTTTTAACTTCGAAATTATGCTTTAATGAACGTAAAGTATCTTCAGTAAAAAACTATTAAGTAGATTTAACTTTACTTTTGATGTTAAGAATTTGTACGCCCCAGTGCAGATCACAGCGCATCGCACCTACCACTTATACATGCACAATAACCTGAGTTTCACAAATAAAGATAAAGATAGTAATACCTATTACCCGTGCGCGATAAGTTGGGACCTGAGCGCGACGACGTCATATTGGCGTGTTTGTACCGCCCGCAAAAAAGCGAACATAACAAGCAGCCGCCCGCGGCTTCGTCTTTGTTTTTTTTAACCTAATTTTTTATGTTACTCAGGGAGGACGTTGCTTTTTATCTAATCTTTTTTACACTATTTGAATAAATTAAAAATACAATGTTTAAGTTTATACAATTATTTTATCTATTATTTACATTATCTCATCTTCGTCACTACTTAGTGGATTTATGCCTTCTAGAGGTTGTTCTTCGTCCTCAGTCTCACTATCTATATAATCACTTGACGAAGAGGTATCCGATAAATTTACAACATTTACTATAACAACAAAAACTACAACAACAAAACAATGACACAAACTATAACAACAAAAACTACAACAACAAAACAATAACACAAACGAAAACTAAAAGAATTCCAGAGCGCGTCGTTACGTGACGTAGGCCAGTACGAGACTAAAAACCCTAGTAAAAAATAGTGATGCGAACGGTACAATACGGGCGCCATCGGGGAAGTGCAGGGAAGCGGTCGGGGAGCGGCATTCCTAGCAGGTCCCAAGTTATCGCGCACGAGTAATACTTCTAAAATAAGCAGGCGTGTTTCTATGCAAACACAATTGTAAAAAGTAGCCTGTATATTGGCCAGTTTCTATATGCGTCTTTAAACGACAACGTTTCTCTTTGAAAAAGTGTCAAACTATTGTCATTTTTTAAAGGATAATCGAATACCGACATATATTCGACGACCTTCGTGGCGCAGTTGTAGAATAGTCGGCTGAGACGCAGGAGGTAGCGGGTTCAATTCCCACCGCGTAACAAATGTTCGCATGGTCTACAGATATTTGTTCCGGGTCTATTGTTTTTCTATGTATCATAAGTATGTATTTACAAAAATAAAGTATATAAGTATTCTATCAGTTATCTGGTTCCCATAGTACAAGCTCTGCTTAGTTTGGGGCTAGGTAGCGCTGTGTGAAATATCCATCAATATTTTTTTATATACTTAGAAACCGGCCATTGGTCGTCACAAAAGAGTTTAAGCAAACACATATTAAAAACTGGACTCGTAATCTACGCATAAGGCACTTGTCTTACCGCCGACGATGAGCGAGAAGCGAATAGAGCTAGAAACTAGAAACGAGTTGCGAGTAGCGAGAAGCGAGTGTGTAGTTCCTACAGTTGTCTTGCTGGGCTATAACAGCGCCTTGTGTCGCGTATCGCTGAGCGAGTGTTGTAGCCGCTGCGACAAAACAGTGGAGAGCGAGTTCTCCCCGGCGGCAGTGTGAACGGCCAGCGATCAAATATTAATATACGTGTCTCTTTTACTGATACGGAATCTATATATATTTTGTTCGTTTCTTGAGCGAGAAAATAGTTGATAGCTAATAATATTTTTCAAAATTTCGCGATCACTGTACATAATTATTGATTAAAACGGGTATTTATCGCGTATGTACCTTTTTTATTTGTTATCCCGACGTTTCCGCTGTGCTGCAACAGTCATGGTCTCGGGTTGACTCGTCGGTAGTTGATAGCTAATCGCTTACTGGTGGTGAGACAAGTGCCTAAATAACTTAGCTAGCTTAACTAGGTTAATTCTTATGCCTCGATTATTCTCTGCCTAAAGCAGTTTATTATCTCTCAAAATCCTTTTTGTATATAAACACCTAATGCTTAAAAGATCTTTTATATTCAAAAGGCCTACTAATAAAATCTGATTATTTTTAGACTTTTAACAAGGATACATTAAGTGGGGCGCCCTATACCTGGGGAGACGATAAATCGCTTATTTTGAAACAATGTTTTGTTCATCAAATTTTGTGATTTGAATTTGTAATTCATATATGTTATAGTTAAGGATACGTGCTAGAGCGCCTGTGTTGTGAAAATACGATTCCGTAAAATTTTCTCTATAGAAAATAAATCCAAAGATGACTCCAAATTTATCTTAAAACCGTTCTTATGCGATGAATACTACAATTTAGATCTTGAAACTTTGTACAGTAATTTTACACAACATAAATAAGGGCACCTGTGAATTAAATTTTCAAAATACGTTTTGATTTTATCATGAAATGAAAATATCTAAGTTTTGCACTAATGAAACCATTCGCTCCGGACGCCCGTTTCGCGATTCAGTCTGGCCTCGGCTTTCAGACGGGGTACCCGTGACGCTTGTCGCTCCAAACGAACACGTAATTCTTAGGTAGAATTTATATTTAGTTAGTTTTTGTAAAAACGCAGTAATGAGAAATAAACACAACAAGATAATGAAGGGACTGAATGATAAAAAACCGGCAAACATATGAACCATGCCGAGATAGGAAGTGCAGCGACGCGCGGAGAAGCGGTGGTGAAATTCGAGTTTAAGCTGAGGTATAGTCAACTCTTAAGATAATTAAGTAGGTTAGTTTAGTGTATTTCTTTTTATTGTCTTCTTTTGTATACATTTTTAGTTAAAATTACCTACTTACACTTACTTTAGAAAAATGCTCAACGGTTTTTTAACAAGTTTTATTAAGTTAGCATTAATTTGTCTTGTATGTGAAATTAATTATTTCTTAAGTCAATAAAGCGAAAAAATAACGATTTACACCGCGTTTTGAGTTAATCGCATTTGAGACTATACGTCAACTCAATTATTAAACATAATTCAACTATTTTTTTAAATATTTATATTACTAGCTGACTCGCCCGCGGCTTCACACGCGTGACCTGCCAATAACAACATTCCTAATCCCGGTCCTAATCTATCTATATACCAAATTTTATCTATTTTAGGGTTCTGTACCTCAAAAAGTAAAAAAAGGAACCCTTATAAGATCACTCTCTTATCCGTCTGTCCGTGTGTCATCTCCGATTTTCTTAGGAACGGGTGGACCTAGCAAATTGAAATTTATACCAGATACTGAAGTCTATAGTCTCTATTAGGTGTATAAAAACCAAGGTTCTGAGTCAATACGATAAAAACATATGGGAAAATTTAGATTTTCCTGAAAACTTTTAATTGTACCAAAATTACCTTAATTTTCCACTTATTTTAGTTTTAGGAATTTTCCCTTTACTTGTGCTGTAAGACCTTGCTTTTAAGCAAAATTGACAATTCTAGGTCAACCGGAAGTACCTACCCTATAGGTTTTAGGGTTTAGGGTCGAAAACCTATATGGTAGTTCCCGTTGACCTAGAATCACGAAATTTGGCAAAAAGCAAGTTCTTACAGTACAAAAAAAAGAAAAATTTCAAAAAAATAAAAATATTGAAAATTAAAGGGTACCCCGAAACATACATAGTTGACGCCAATTAAGATAGTCCTCTGAGTTGTATTGGCACTCATACAATTTAGAAGACTAGCTTAATCGGCACCAACCTCAAATAAGGTATATAAATAAAATTATGCTATTGAATAAAATAAATATTTAAGTTGGGCTCCCATAGAACAGATACGATTTTTTTGCCGTTTTTATAGATAATGGTACGGAACCCTTCGTGCGCGAGTCCGAGTCGCACTTGGCCCGTTTTTTTTACTTGTTATTGCTTTTATTTTGTCATAATATATTATTGAATCCTTCGGTAAATTCGAATTTGTTATATATAAACATATTCCTTTCATTTCTTTATTCAAATAGCTCAAATACTTAAGCTCTTTATTTAACTTTTTGAGGCTTTTTCTTGGGTTTTTTTTATGATACCTATAATATGTTAGGTTAGACATTTTCATTAATTTTGTACTGAATGTAAAGGAAAAAAAACAACATTTATTTATTCCTACATAAAATCCACTTAATACCATTCCTTAAGATTAAAAAATCGGGTTAATGCAGATGTGGTAGAGCTTTTGTGAACGGGCTCGAGGAAGTGGGCACCACCGCCTTACCTTTATCTGCCGCCAAATAGCAGTACTTGTGCTGCTGTGTTCCGGTTAGATGGTAATGGTATGTTCCTGTAATTACTGGCACATAGGCGTAACAGCTAAGTCCTATAGTATGGCAACGTATCCACATAGAGAACAAGACAACATAATAGCTTGTTTTGAATTCTATGTGGATATCCATGAGCTGCAGTAGCCACTTAACATCTAGCGGACTGCATGCTCGTTTGCCATATAAGTAGTATAAAAAAATGTGGTTTTTAGACTCACCGTGCACTAGTTAAATCCTGTACCGCCGGGATCTAAGACGATTACCGAATCTAAATTTATAAATATAGATAACCTCGGTTGACATAGTAGGTTGATAGTAGGTCATAGTTTATTAGAAAACTACACTGAAAATGCGATTTCCAGTCCTAGGACCAATAGAATATTTAAAAATAGAACGAGACTAATCACATTCTTATATGGTATAATGAAATACAATCTCCATGGCAAATCCTTTTTTCGATTTAAAAATGGAACTGACCACGGTCTGGTGAAAATAGTAATAAATGAATAGATACCGGGAACGCAAATTTTCCTTTTAGTATGAAACAGTGATGGAAAAACTTTTCTAATTTCCTCGCATTTGTGATAAAGTTATTTGTTAGACTACTATTGTTTCATACAAACAGAGAGTGACAGTTGTCATTTTAGTGCTGTCAAACCTAAATAAGTTTAGTGTGTGACAACAAAAATAAAAACGATATTGCTGGACATTTCACACAGCGCTATCTAGCCCCAAACTAAGCAGAGCTTGTATTATGGGAACCAGATAACTGATAGAATACTTATATACATTTTTTTTTGTAAATACATACTTATAATATATAGAGAAACAACCAGACCCGGAACAAATATCTGTAGGTCATGCAAACATTTGTTCTGCGGCGGGAATCGAACCCGCTACCTTCTGCGTCTCAGCCGGCTATTCGCCTACTGCACCACGGAGGTCGTCAAATTGAATTGTCCATTCTAAAATTTATCAATGTTATTTCAGCACACTAAAACTGACAACTTTGTATTCAAAATAAGAAACGTAATAAGTTATGAAACTTTGATAAAGTGGGAGCAGAGCTAATAAGACAGTTGGAACTTGGCTCGTGTAAGTATATTTGATTATTCCTAACCACGAAATAAGTAAAAGTAGGGTATAGAAGCGTAACTCCTTGTTAAAATTTTACAGTGTGGAAAGAAGAGTAATCATGATTACTATGATGATAATAACATGATTAAATATTAAGTGTGTATCTAGACCCTGGTTATACAATTGTTTTAATCCCCGACGAAAAAAATGTGTATTATAAGTTTGACGCCTTTGTCTCTCTGTGACATCGTAGTTTCCAACGAATGGAACGATTCGGACGCTGTTTTTTGGTATACCTACAGAAAGCTTGTTTAACTGGGATGGTGTATAGCAAAGAGTGATGCAGGGCATGTAGTCAAGTTACATTCGCTTCGAATCGATTCGTTTTCTACGTAGGTTTGTTGTCGATATATCACGTGATATTTCCATAGCATGTGTCAAATCCCATACATTTTCGGACTTATCGACTAGCGTCATCGCTGATTGAATGTTACTTGGATAAGCCCTCAGATCAGCCAGTCTGAAGACTATTAGCACTTTTCTTTGTTAGTGAAGATATGTGTCTAAAATGTTTTTTGTTACTTTTAAAGGCTTTCTATAAGTCAGGGTTTTTTTTAATTATGTTGTAAAGTAATTAATTACAATATGAAACTAAAATGTTAATAATGTGTAACATAAAGCTGCCATGAACTGTTATATTAACCGTACGTATACTACATATCATAATCAAATTTACAAGCTCCAATTAAACATACTTAAACGTATAGTATCTCCTAAAGATAAACTACAGATTCAAAATGACGAAATTGGTCTTTTTAGGCATTGTAAAAAATTCCCGTTCACACCCAATTGAAATATATGTTACTAAAAAAACACTTCCTTAAGGAAACTCTTAGGAACGTCATTAGACACCCGTATACACGCGAGAAGTTGCTCGAAATCAGTTATACATGCCGCGTGCTCACAATGCATACAGCGATAGGTCAGCTAACTACTTAGTTCCCCAGTAAATTAATAGACTACCAACTGACTTAACTCATACATTTACGCTAAAAAAAATTAAACTTAAATCATATTTCTTACCTAATTTAGAGTTGTACCAATTATAAATTCCCTGTAGTTACCTGGTTCCAATCAAGTCTATGTTAAATTATTTATCTACCTAAATATCTAGTAGTGATATTATTTGTGTTGGACTAAGCGCTTCCGAGCTTCAGTTCTTTATGACGACTCTTATTTTGATAGCATTATCCTTACAAACCTTAGTAGCTTTAAGTGCTATTTTATAAATAAATTGTAATAAATAAATTAATAAAAAAACCCGCACCAAATTTCTATTTGCAGAGTTGTACGTTTAAAGTATAGGAGCTATTGTTAATACGAGTATTAATTAGCAGCCTGTATCAGTTATATAATAATGACGAATATCATTTATTCGCCATGCACAAAAATCAGTAGGTAGGTACATTTTAATGAGAGTCCCTGCTATGTCCTATGTTGCTTGTAACCTGCGGGACGCGTCACCTAGTTGTATTGTGCGGAGTTTCGCTTCTACAGTATAAAAATGAATATCTAAAGAATATTTTAAAATCAAATTATTATATAAAAAAAACAAATTAGGAAGTAAACAGTGAATTCAATATAAAACGACCTAAAAATTTTGTATATAAAAATATTTGTATTAGTCGTATATTCTTACAGTGAACTTAAAAAAATATTGAGATAATTTTATCGTGAGAGTGTTTTTGAACGAAACATTTATATTAGCTAGGCCGATTAGATTAGATTCCTGATTACCATTACAAGATAAGATGAGATGAAACCATAAACAGAACTTACGTTAATAATTTGAATCCAATTCTTTTATTGGAAAAAATACCGAAAATGAGAGCTCATTTCTTTTACCTGTTTATTAATTCAGTCATCTAGTTATTTTTTTTTTGATTGAATAAATATTGTTTTACTTAGGTATTCATTACTATTAGTTTGTAATTCAGTCTGACAAATTAGGATTCATACTTTAAATAAAACCGGCCAAGTGTGAGTCGGACTCGCGCACGCACCTATAAATACGGCAAAAAAATGTCTGTTGTATAAACCACTTAAATATTTATTTTATTCAATAGCACAATTATATTTATTTACCTTATTTGAGGTTGGTGCCGATGAAGCTAGTTTTCTAAATTGTATGAGCGCCCATACAACTCAGAGGACTAGCTTAAATTGGTTCAACTATGTATACATGGGGAAACCCTTTAATTTAATTTAATTTTTTGGAATGTCTCCTATAATTGTGCTATAAGACCGGTGCTGTAAACGGAAGTTGAAAGGGAGATATAAGTTAGTGAAGATAGAAAGAGAGAGAGAGTTACGTGTCGTATATAACTGTAGGGTCAAGAGAGAGAGAGAGAGGTGCGAGCACACGTCTTCTTTCTCTCTTTCTCTCATAGCCAGTTGATTTGTCGCATATCTCTTATCCTAATTAGCCTAAATTATACATACTGCAAATTTATATATATATATGTACATATAGATGAAGCTAAAGAAGTTTTACTTCAGTCGTTTGGTCTAAAGGACACTCGTTTTGAAGTAAAACTTCTTTACGCACGCTTGACTTGGGGAGTAAGCTAGTGAATGTGTTACGAAAAGTGCGAACGGAAGTTGAGAGGGAGATATAAGTTAGTAAAGATAGAAAGAGAGAGAGTTACGTTTCGTATATTTTTTGTTTTATTTCTGCGCCAAAACGATTGTTCTTAAAAAGAAAACCCTTAAGATATCCGCATCCGCGGATGTGAGCCTTCAAAAATTTGCACCCTCAACCGCGGATGTCAAAAACTCTGCATCCGCAACATCGCTATATGAAACTAGGCAAGCCTGTATCGTGAAGACCAGTCAGATGGATTGGCATTTTTAATTCGTGACCTCATGACAAAATAGCATTTTAAGGGCATGCCCGCTTTTCGGGTTCATGTACGCTTAGAAAATGTATTATTCCGAAGGGTCTTGTATAATTAATTGACGTCAAAGGCTTGTCAGAGGTAGATATTGTGACATTGGGTTCGGTTTCAATGTGGCTTGTGGTTGCGATCGCGCTGTACATATACGTAGTAAGGTTAATGAACAACGGAAATACTTACATGCCAGTTATTTTCAATATGGCACGTTTGAAATAAAATAATTCTCTCTAGGTGACTACTTTCTTTAAAGTTATGTCTATAAAATAAGAATCTGTTATTGGAATTAGGCATTAGCTATATGAGTTTGTTTAAATTGATATCAAGTGCTGTTGATTCTGTAATTAATAAAAAAAAAAACATTTCTCACAGCGCTATTTAGTCCCAAACTAAGCAAAGCTAGTAGCTTGTAGTATGGGAACCAGATAAACTGAAATAATATGTATATCTCCAACGACCTCCGTAGCGCAGTGGGCGAATAGCGGCTGAAACGCAGGAGGTAGCGGGTTCGATTCCCGCCGCGGAATAAATGTTTGCATAATCTACAGATATTCGTTCCGGGTCTGGTTGTTTTTCTATATATTATAAGTATGTATTTACAAAAAAAAGTATATAAGTATTCTATCAGTTATCTGGTTCCCATAATACAAGCTCTGCTTAGTTTGGGGCTAGATAGCGTTGTGTGAATTGTCCAGCAATATTTATTATTTATTATTATTATCTATGATATATATTTTTTCAAATACAATTATAAAAGACAATAAGGATCAGTAATGTTATAGAAAATTCAATAGAACTAGTATCCTCGTAATTCTTTAAGACATATAAATGATATATCTGTTTGAATTATCAAAATCGGACCATTATTTACGAAGATATTAGGTAGTAAACTTATGCCGTTCCTCCCGCTAAAAGTCAATGTGCGCGGGTGCGTGTGACGTCACTATGACGGAACCGAGCGCAAGCGGCACTCTTAGGGCGTAGAGGCCATGCGTTTGTTCTACATTTGTCAATTTCTTTACTTATAGAGTTGTTAGAAAATAAGTGAGTGTGTAAAAAACGTACATAATATGAGTACTAATAAACCTGGTTTTGTGCAAGCTCAATCAGATAACCTTCCAAAAGTGGATTCTTTCATGGGAAGTATTTGATTACCTAGGTAATCATTCTAAGTTCACGAGCGCTGAAATCCGTGGTTGGAAACTACAAAGGTAAGGGTGCTGCTTATTTATCTACGTACATAGGTGCTTATTAGTAATCTTTAGGTCTACGCTATTAGTTGTAGGTAAAGTACCTACAATGTTAAGTATAGGTACAGGGATGTATTCAGAACGTTTGAGGTAAGTGTAAAAAGAATTAATGTAAACTTAAACTTTTTAAACTTATAAATCTTTATTCATAGTTATATAGCTTTAATCGTGTTCTTAGTATCTTAATAAACGAACGTTGTTTTCGTTGTTGTAAATCTTTTTTGCTTTAAACAGTGCATGGTTCTCTGCACTTACTGATCATTCTCATTATTATTACTATCTCGGCCATTGTTACAAATCATTAATTCGGTATGAACTTACTTAGGATGGGTTGAATTTAATAACTAGTGGTTCGCCCCGAACTAAGATCTCGCGAGTCTCCCATAAAAACAAAACAATATTATTCGTAATCTTTGACTATCGAAATAGTGCCACGAAATGCATAACCAACGTACTTGACCTACAGTTTCATTCATATTACAGGTAACGGGAGTTCATGTCTATTGGTTATCCTTTTCTTGGGTAGAAATTGCAGTTATTCTGGATTTCAGACTTTTGCCTACATTTGTGTAACTAAAGCTACACTCATACAAAATTTCAGCACTGTGGGGTCACTGGTGTACCAGTGTTTAGTTTATATTATCACTATCACTACATAGTATAAAACAAAGTCGATTTCTCTGTCCCTATGTCCCTTTGTATGCTTAAATCTTTGAAACTACGCAACGGATTTTGATGCGGTTTTTTTTAATAGATAGAGTGATTCAAGAGGAAGGTTTATATGTATAATAATATCCTTTAAATAGTGGAAATGTACTGTTATTTTTGAGGTTTCTAATGTGATGTCGTAAATAATTACATTTTTTCCGCTTACATTGCAAACGCAGGCTGAACCCTACGAGTTTTATCAAAATAATGTACTAAGTATTGTACACATTGAAAAGGTCTACAGAAAAGTCCGTGATGGTATATGTCTATCTCTTATGGATAACCCACAATAACTTTTTTTTGTCATTTACTTTTTACGACATAGCTAATTTTCGAAGCGATTTTAACCAATACAGCATTAATCCTTAACCAATTAAATACCTTTAATACATTGTTCATTTCATATAGATCTATATGGCCCTTAACACCGTATGATTTAAGTGAATATTTTCGAAGATATTACAGATTTAAAAATTGCGGGACGTAGCGTTTGCGGCGGTACCGGCCGGCCGCCCGGTGCGGCAAGAGCGTGCCTATAAATAGCGCGTCTGAGGCCGCGGTTTTCCCTGTAGCACTTTGAATTTAGCAGCGATCGGAAGCATATATAAATAATGCTGGATATGTACACAGCGCTGTCTAGCCCGAATCTGAGCAAAGTTTTTAGAAAAATGTAAAACATGAACTAAGCACCGAGACAAACCTTTTTTAAGGTTTTACAGTCCTGTATGTGTTACTGTTAGTATGTAACTTTTTGATATTGAAAGCGTAGCTGGGTGTCAATGGATGAGACTCGCAAGGGACCGGAAAGAATGGCGTAATAAAGAGGAGGCCTATACCCAACAGTGGGTGCGCACGGGCTGAGATGATGATGTAACTTTTTTTCGGATAAATAAATAAATATAAAAAACTAGTATTAAAAAAGCGGCCAAGTGCAAGTCGGACTCGCTCATGAAGTGTTCCGTAGCAGCAAGTAACATAATATAAAAGTTTTTGTAGTTCGTTGTAACTTTTTTTATATTTGAGTTGATTGAATGAAAGGTAAATTGTGGTATACTATTTATGACGTATTAAAACAAATATTTAGTAGATATCGTTCAAGCCAATTTTCGGTGGAAGTTTGCATGGTAATGTACATCAATATATTTTTTTTAGTTTTATCATTCTCTTATTTTTTAGAAGTTACAGGGGTGGTGACACATTTTACCACTTCGGAAGTATTTGGTTTAGAAAAAAAATTATTTAATTAATTAAAATAAGATATTAGAAACCTCAATAACATTTTTGAAGACCTATCCATAGATACATAACCCACACGTATGGGCTTCACGAAAAAATTTTTTTGAGTTTCTATTCAAAGTACCCCCAAAATTTATTGTTTTTTTTCTATTTTTGTGTAAAAATCTTAATGCAGTTCACAGAATACATCACTTACCAAGTTTCAACAGTAGTTCTTATATTTAGTTTTAGAAAAAAGTGGCTTTGCCATACGGACGGACAGACAGACAGACATGACGAATCCATAAGGGTTCTGTTTTTGCCATTTGGCTATGGAACCCTAAAACGAAGTATAATTTGTGAGTATGTTTGTTTGGATGTAAGGGGTAATTATTTGGAAAGACTGAACCGATTCTGTAAATTATTTAACAAATAGGAATCTACATTATCCGTTAGTGCTATCTATACCAATATTATAAATTCGAAAGTAGGGAACTCTGTGTCTGTTTGTTACGTTGTACTGACTAAATGGCTGGACCAATTTCGATTAAATTTGGTATACACGTAGATTATGACCCGGATTACAATGATAATAAATTTATTTATTTTCTCTCGACAAAAGGTGTACAAATATCACTTATATCTAAGGGTTCTTATGAATAGAAGAATATATTAGAATAGAATAGAATAATAATTTATTTAGTACACACAAAATTACACATTAAACAATTTTAAGGAACAGTAGATACAATTGAATCCAATAAAACAGGTTCGACTCATGTGTCTGCGTACCAAAATGGCGTTCAGCTCAGCATAATGTTAAGCACCCAACGCTGATTGAAGTATGCTTAAGTACACCTGTTTTGTGAGAGACTGGTGCCTGTGATAGGTTTATAAAATCTGTGATACAGGTCACCAGAGCCCCACTCCGCTGGCTAAGGGATTAGGACACATAAGGCTACTTTTTACCCTACTGCGCAGGAGGGTAATGTTTTTGTTGCCAAACCCACGTGTCCGAAGCCGCGGGTGGGTCGGCTTTAGCTTATTTTGGTGTTTTGAAAACGGGAAAGGGTTTGATTGACGTCATCGTTGATAAACATATCGTTCTTTGACCTTTGAAGTTCGATGTTTTTCACTGAAGGATGACTGAAGACAGGTTTCATTATTGCGGTAATATATTACGAGTAAAAGCAGTTTGCAATGTATCATCATCATCATATCAGCCGTAGGACGTCCACTGCTGGACAAAGGCCTCCCTCACTCCTCCAGGAACTACGGTTGGAAGCGGCCTGCATCCAACGCTGACCTGCGGTTCTTACCAAGTCGTCTGCCCTCCCGGGGATTCTTCACCCCTGGCCCCGCCGTTACCGTGACTGCTACCGTAGCCAGGATTAGCGGGGCCGCCGGGGACTCGGGGCCTGGTTTTATGCTGCAACATCATAAGGGGGTTGTTGCCATACTTGCCACGCTTGGCAGGCGGGTTGGCGAACGCAGTATAAGGTATTGAAAACACGAAAATATGCTGCTGCCCATCTTTTGCAATGTATATTTGTATTATATTTATTTTATGAATACGTTTTATACAACCGTTTTGTTATGTACGACATTAGTTTAAAACACACATTCGGAATCGTATTAACTGATTTTAGAAGTGGGTTTAATATTAGCTTGAATGTCCAGTAATCGATACATTTCCAATAAACATTTTTTAACGTAAATCGGCGAAGCCTTTGCGAAGATGCCGCTTAGTATGTTTCAACAGGTTCCTACTTACATGATGAATGAATATGATTTGTTTAGCTATTTGATACAGATTGTTTCATTGATATTATAAGACATGAAATCAAGGTTGTTTGAAAATTAAAAATTTTCTATGGTAGGTAATGAATTTGAAAAAACCTATTTTACTGCAATACTATCCATTAGCGCTACCTGCGTTTTGATTTAACTTCGTCCATAACGAAACACTTTTTTACTGATGATAGTCAAGACTTGAAGACTTCAAGATTATACTGGTTTGGATAAACATACGCCGGAAGTGAGTTCCACTCCTTACTTGTGCTAACAAGAAAAGTTGAAGCAAATCATTTGGTACGGCAAGGTGGTATGCTGACCAGGTATGGGTGGTACTTCTCGGTACGTCTGCTTGTCCAGTGGTGGAAGGGGGAAGGAGGGATAATGTCATGAAGATCTTGAGCACATTTACCAAAATGAATCTTATAAAAAACTGAAATTCTGGCTACTCGGCGCCTGTGCTCTAGACTTTGTAAATTGGCTTCCACTAGGGAGTCGTCACCAATGAGTATAGCAGCACGTCGCTCAATCGAATCAAGGGCTTGAAGCTGATACTTGGCCGAGCCATCCCAGAGAAGGCAGCAGTACATGAGCAGACTTGTGCTTTGTAGAGACTGAGCAGCTGTCTTGGTGAAAGTACCGCCGAACCTTAGCTAGGATGCCCAGCTTCATAGCAGCAATACGTAGTAGTTATATTGTTGAGCGTGACTCTTTTTGTTCAGCCCAATGTGGGGATTATTCAGAATAAGGAAGAAAGAAATAAATATAATTCTGAAGTAACAAAACACAGTAGGTACAAACAAAAGAAAAACAAAGAAAAGATAATAAGCAAACGTACCGAAGTACTCAATTTTCCTTATTTTTATTAAATTAGCACTACGTAGAATTTAATATTCAGTGATTGATTGCTTTGATAAACTCTCTCAGGACACCAAGTTGTATACAATCTTCCTTAAAAATTGTTGATAGGGCACGCAAATTTCGAACGGAAATTTATCACGCCAAATCATCTGCTACAGAGACGGGGAGTAAGATTAGATATCAGCATATTAATTTTGTTGCTAATCAATTATTACTTCGTTTATTAAGCTCACCGCCGAAGATTGAAATGGCTTGCCCGAGTCTGTTCTCTTTTAACCCTCTATAATCCCATGGATGGTAGAAAACAATAATTATGCTGAGCTGAACGCCATTTTGGTACGCAGACACATGAGTCGAACTTGTTTTATTGGATTCAATTGTATCTACTGTTCCTTACAATTATTTCATGTGTTATTTTGTGTGTGCCAAATAAATGATTATTCTATTCTATTCATTCTTCTTCTGTTCTAATAATTGACTACTGACATGACCAAAATGTTGATTATCCTGTCGAGATAAATGTGTCTTATAGTGTGACCATTAGTGCTGTGCACTCCCTGTGGTATGCGCGGCGAGGTGGGAGGCAAAGAAAAAACTGCATGAGTTCACATGAGATCAATACATGTCGGACATATCTTACGATATCAGTTTGCATTTCTAAGGCAAGACTTGTGGCGGGACGATGGTCGGAGGCTATCTATCTGTAATATATTATACTTACTTAGTTGATTAAAATGTAACTTAAATACATTTTATTAAAAATATGCAGGTGATAAATAAGAACTAAACTTATAATTCAAAGGACTTGTTTTATTGAACATTTTTTATATTTACAAACAATTATATATTCTAACGAAAGTTATTCTGACATAGATTCTGTTTCAACTTCATCTTCCATTTCATATAACGAGATAACGCACGACCAATCTTTGAATATTTATCTCTTGTGCGTCTGACATAGACAGTCCGATACAAATAACACTACCTGCCGCCACGAGCGTTGACGGCGAACTGACAGAGCGCAGCAGCCGATTCTCCTCCCCGTCTCGCCGCGCGCATACCTCAGGGAGTGCACAGCACTAATGGTCACACTATAGCGCCAGCCTCTATCTCTGAAAACAAGTGATTATATATTTTATTTTATAATCCTACTAATATTATAAACACGAAAGTTTGTATGTATGGATGTTTGTTCCTCTTTCACGCAAAAACGACCGAATGGATTTTAATGAAAGTTTACAATAATACAGCTTATACATTTGAATAACACATAGGGTCTAATTTTCAAAGATAGTGTGTGAATTGTCCAAAAGATAACGATAATTGTCAAGTAAGTCGGAAAAAATCTGCCATATGCGAGCTATTCTGGCGTACGCTGCAAAAACTGTAGTTTACACAAATAATAAGTGTCAAAGAAATGTTTATCTTAATTAGTCCTACAAAAAAGTCTGCAATAGCATATATCTAGCTTTTATGAGTAAGCCTTTATCGCTAAAACAGTAAACCATAAATCCAATAAAAAATTCTAATATATTTCTAATGAACATTTGGTAGTAACAAATTGATTTTTATATCAAAATAAATATTTTTATGTGTCTGTTACGCCTTCAAATTAATCCGCAGAACCAATTTTGATACTCAAAGCTACTCGAAGTAGTTACTAATCCTGCGCAGACGAAGTCGCGGGTACCAGCTAGTCTTTAATAACAGAAAGAATATACAATTATTTACAATAAAATGCAGAAGAAACAGTTGAATCATTTACAGATCGTTGCAAACGATCTATAGATAGCTCAACTGCTCCAGATACCCACCAGGCGGAAGTGTCCCCAAGACGTAGAAACAGCTTTTCACTATATTATTGCGTACGAGCGAGGAAGCTAATCGAGGGTGATATTGATCACTTACTTAGTTAGTGTCACTTTATTTTTAATTTGCCCATTCAAAAACAGTTTTTTTACTATCGCATAGAACTCTGCCTGCCTGTTGGCTCGTACAAACTCATTTAAACTTGCTTAAATGCTAGAAAATATCAAACAATAATGACGCATGTATGATTTATTGTATTAGTATGAAGATATTCTTAAGTAGAGGGTAGTCAGAGCCAATTCTCTTGAATCATAATTCCGTGCATGACAGACTGTGCAACGCATTGCTAGTAATAGAACCCTAATATAACCGTTTGGTTATTTTAGGGTTCCATAGTCTCACTAAAAACATTATATTTTCTCATTATTCGTCTGTATGTCTGCCTGGCTGAGGTTACAGCCAGTTCGCTCTTAGCTTTATACTAGTTAATTTTGAAAATATGTGTCCCCAGTCCACCAATGAGGATGCGTAACGTTTTTAGTTGAGAATGCAGATTTTTGTTCTACGACAAAAATTTACGAAGTTATGACCAAATTATTAGCGAAGTTCACTGAACGGCCGCCGCGGTAGCTGTGCCGTCACTGGGACGGTCGCCGCCAGTTAGCCGTTGGCAGCGATAGAGCGCGCAGTGTTTTGTTTGGTTAGTTGTGACTTTAAAATAAACTAAGGGTCTGATTTGTGTCTAATTCACCTTTTTAACTATGTATAAATAAATATTGTATAGTGCCGAAATGTACAAACACTTCTATTAAAACACCAGAAAAACTATTTTTTAACGTGCCAAAAGACCCAAAACTTCGTAAAAATGGTATTCTGTTGTAAAAAGAGATGATAAAAAAGCAGCACAGTCTAGACATTCCACGTTCAAAACCGTCTTCTCTTTTTCATCACATGTATATGCAGCAATAGGCCTTACTTTTTTGTTCAGGCGTTATTTTTGCTTTTACTGTACAAACATGTCCCGACCTCTGGACTTGGACAAATCCTACAGCATCATCTCCATAGGTTTCACGAGCAGATCTGTAATAAGTAAATAAAATGGAATAAAAATATATATAAGTAAAAACATATGATAGTGAAGTAAAAAACAAATTATTGATCGAGCGAAGCGAGATCTCCAAATCAACTTGGGCAAATCGGCGTTGTATGTTTTATTGTCCGAGGATAACTTTCAAAGCGTTTATCCGATCATCGTGAAATTTGGTATATAGGTAGGTAGTGATGGCACAATTTTGGTGTGATTCAATGAGCTAAAAATGTTGGGGGGTTGTTGAGATATTGGGGCTCAAGAGAAGTAAAAAAAAAAACAAAATGGGATTATCCGGTCAAATGGCACGTTTAATAAAAGGTCTTTGTGAGTATCGACCCAGTTTTCATTTTTAGTTTAAACTTTGTAGTTTTTAAGTTATTAATTACTAGCGACCCGCCCCGGCTTCGCACGGGTGCAATGCTAATACTAAATACACTACAGAAAAACTGTGAACGTTGTATATAAAAACATAGCGGCCCGCTCCGGCTTCGCCCGGGTATAAAATATATAGCCTAAGTGATTAAAATCGATTCAGTAGTTTTGATTTATTCATTACTGCCCGTGGCCCGCACGCGTTAAATTTGGAGTAAAACAATCCCCCTTTCCCTATACCATGAAGATTTCCTGCTATCTTTGGAATATCTAAATTCATACACTACATTTTTACTTATTTACTTTTTACATTTTTAACTATTTATTTTATTTTTACAACATATTACAGAATGTCTTTATAAACAACGTTCACAGCTTTCTTGTCATTAGACAATACAAACATGTTTTCTCTGGAGGTCACTCTTGAAAGAGCGACATACAGTTGTCCATGTGAAAAACAGTCAACGCTCAAATCTAAGCCTGCAACGTTGAAGGTTTGACCCTGCGATTTATTAATGGTCATTGCAAAAGATGTCTTTACCGGAAACTGTAAACGTTTAAATTGGAAGTGTAAATCCGATGGTATCAGAGGGATTCGGGGAATCAATACATCTTTTCCGGTACCAAATCCTGTGAGTATTGTGCACTCTATTATGAAAGTTTTCAATGATTTTACCAGCAAACGCGTGCCATTGCAAAGTTTAGGTGGATTCAGGTTTCTTAATAAAATAACAGGAGAACCTACTTTCAACACCCATAGGTGAATTTTTGTTGCGCAAATCGCGCATTGTCCTATCCAGTGCTTCCACAGACGTCTTGTTTGACATGGTAGCTTCGTCCCAGACTATTAATGAGCAGTCACGCATCAATTTTCCTGTATTGCTCTGTTTAGAAACACTACAGACGCTGTTATTATCATCGGTGGCGATTTTCAGCGGGAGCTTGAATATGGAGTGTGCGGTTCGGCCTCCTTCCAAAAGCGTAGCGGCAATGCCGGATGACGCAACAGCTAACGCAATTTTTCCGATAGATCTCACTTTTTTTAAAAGCAGATTGATTAAAAATGTTTTTCCTGTACCTCCTGGGGCATCAAGGAAAAACAATTTCCCTTCATTGTTATCAATTGTTGATAGTAATGCAGTGAATACTTTTTTCTGATCGATGTTTAATCGTGGCTCATCTTGAGCTATATTTTGTAAAAGTTTCGTTTGATCGTATGATGTTTCTCTTGTGTATTCGGCACTGTTAGTTAAATCTGAGTTAGTAGTATTAGCTGGCATCGGCATCCCAAAATCCTTGATCGATTTACCCGAAAGTAATTGCACTACTTTGTTCAATTCCAATAATGCTTCGTCAAATATGTTTTGATCATATTGTACATCATCTGAGTTTAACTCTCGCCGTCGCCGAATCAGAATATCACTGGCCATATTTTCTTGAAATTTATTCCATAGATTAACAGAATCAGTTACTTGACAAAACACTACTATGACGGCAAATAAATATCTTAATGATGTAGCTGAACTACAAACAGCTGCTTCTGATAATGTGTTTTCCCAGTGAAAATCGTCTTCCAAGAGCCCCATAGCTTTGCATGCTGCTTGATAAGTATTGTAAACAACACCTTGTACAGTTCTTAGGTGTGCAAAGGATGTCGGGCCTTTTACAATATGCAGTTACAAGGACGATCGTATAGTATCAATAGGTACTATGTCAGTAGTGTGTGAACATTGCTTGGCATTGAAATTCAAGGACGAATCGAAAGGCATGCGTTGCTTACAAGGAAAAGTCAAATTAGAAGAAGTTCTCCCTCCACCTGAACCACTTCACTCTCTTCTTACGGGTGATCATCAGAAATCCAAGCAATTCATGCGCAATATACGCGGTCAGCATACCACCTTGCCGTACCAAACGATTTGCTTCAACTTTTCTTGTTAGCACAAGTAAGGAGTGGAACTCACTTCCGGCGTATGTTTATCCAAACCAGTATAATCTTGAAGTCTTCAAGTCTTGACTATCATCAGTAAAAAAGTGTTTCGTTATGGACGAAGTTAAATCAAAACGCAGGTAGCGCTAATGGATAGTATTGCAGTAAAATAGGTTTTTTCAAATTCATTACCTACCATAGAAAATTTTTAATTTTCAAACAACCTTGATTTCATGTCTTATAATATCAATGAAACAATCTGTATCAAATAGCTAAACAAATCATATTCATTCATCATGTAAGTAGGAACCTGTTGAAACATACTGAGATTCAATTGTATCTACTGTTCCTTAAAATTGTTTAATGTGTAATTTTGTGTGTACTAAATAAATTATTATTCTATTCTATTCTAATATATTCTTCTATTCATAAGAACCCTTAGATATAAGTGATATTTGTACACCTTTTGTCGAGAGAAAATAAATAAATTTATTATCATTGTAATCCGGGTCATAATCTACGTGTATACCAAATTTAATCGAAATTGGTCCAGCCATTTAGTCAGTACAACGTAACAAACAGACACAGAGTTCCCTACTTTCGAATTTATAATATTGGTATAGATAGCACTAACGGATAATGTAGATTCCTATTTGTTAAATAATTTACAGAATCGGTTCAGTCTTTCCAAATAATTACCCCTTACATCCAAACAAACATACTCACAAATTATACTTCGTTTTAGGGTTCCATAGCCAAATGGCAAAAACAGAACCCTTATGGATTCGTCATGTCTGTCTGTCTGTCCGTCCGTATGGCAAAGCCACTTTTTTCTAAAACTAAATATAAGAACTACTGTTGAAACTTGGTAAGTGATGTATTCTGTGAACTGCATTAAGATTTTTACACAAAAATAGAAAAAAAAACAATAAATTTTGGGGGTACTTTGAATAGAAACTCAAAAAAATTTTTTCGTGAAGCCCATACGTGTGGGTTATGTATCTATGGATAGGTCTTCAAAAATGTTATTGAGGTTTCTAATATCTTATTTTAATTAATTAAATAATTTTTTTTCTAAACCAAATACTTCCGAAGTGGTAAAATGTGTCACCACCCCTGTAACTTCTAAAAAATAAGAGAATGATAAAACTAAAAAAAATATATTGATGTACATTACCATGCAAACTTCCACCGAAAATTGGCTTGAACGATATCTACTAAATATTTGTTTTAATACGTCATAAATAGTATACCACAATTTACCTTTCATTCAATCAACTCAAATATAAAAAAAGTTACAACGAACTACAAAAACTTTTATATTATGTTACTTGCTGCTACGGAACACTTCATGAGCGAGTCCGACTTGCACTTGGCCGCTTTTTTAATACTAGTTTTTTATATTTATTTATTTATCCGAAAAAAAGTTACATCATCATCTCAGCCCGTGCGCACCCACTGTTGGGTATAGGCCTCCTCTTTATTACGCCATTCTTTCCGGTCCCTTGCGAGTCTCATCCATTGACACCCAGCTACGCTTTCAATATCAAAAAGTTACATACTAACAGTAACACATACAGGACTGTAAAACCTTAAAAAAGGTTTGTCTCGGTGCTTAGTTCATGTTTTACATTTTTCTAAAAACTTTGCTCAGATTCGGGCTAGACAGCGCTGTGTACATATCCAGCATTATTTATAGATTTAAAACTCGAACAAAAATAGCTACTAAGTGGCTAGCCGAGTGGATATTCATGAGGTTGAGTGGCAATACTGCCAAGTGAAATCGAACTTTTGACGGTTCAAGAATCAGAAAGGGCAACCAGTCAAGGAGTGTATTTTAAGAAACCGCGATACTTACTTTATGGCTCTTAAGATGAGGGCGATATTTGTAAGGAGAAAATTACCTATTAAAACAGCCTCATAACTGTACAGTCAGCGATAGAAACAGTATATGACTTAGTTTGAGTTTTTAAGGGGAGACCGGGGGGAATCGCCCATACAACTCGTACTACCAAGATCATTTCTAATTGGAGCATATTTCTACCTTAATTAGGTATTATTTTAATTTGAATAGTATTTATGACGCAGGAGGTTGCGGGTTTGATTCCCACCATGGAAGAAATGTTTGCATGATCTACAAATATTTGTTCCGGGTCTGGTGGTTTTTCTATATTTTATAAGTATGTATTTACAAAAAAAAAATATTGATTGACTGATAAATTGATTGAAAATTCTTTGTTTCACAAAAATAAATATATCTGTAGCGATCTTAATGCTAGCAAGCATTTTCTTCCAAGTATATTAGTATTCTATCAGTTATATGGTTCTCATAGTACAAGCTTTGCTTAGTTTGGGGCTAGATAACGCTGTGTGAAATGTACAGCATTATTTATTATTATTTATCTAAAAATATTCTAAATAATTAATTAGTTATCAACATTCCCGTTAAAACTACCTCGGTAGCAAAGTCTAACTTCCCTTTGATTGGGACTTCATTGCACGTACAAGTACCTCCTAACTATGTTCGAAATATGTTGACTGTGGAGCTCAAAGGGAATCTCGTATATTTAACAGAATGAGGACATTTATTTCACATTCATGAGAAGGAATTTCGGATTTAGTTTAGGCACAATAGAGTTGCAGTTAGAAATGGTTTTGGTTTTATTAAAAGCGTTCGCTTTTAAAGGATTTTACTCGTAGCCTCTTTTATTTTTACTCGACTGCGCAGAAGGAGGGGCTTTTTAATAAGTTTAGTGTTTAGCGCTTCATAAAGGTCAAACAGCTTTATGGATTTTAACAAATAATAATTTAATTAGTGTGTTCGAGGTCATAAATAAAATTTTAATTTTAAATTTTATTTTAAAATTTTAATTTTTATCTAATCAAGTATTAATGTAATTGTCTGAATAACTAGAACTAGAAGTGGTGTTAGCTGCAAAGAGTTTCTTGCATTTTTGTATTAAAAATTAAATATTTTATTTAAAACTCGGCCCCAGAGAACAACCATACTCTACAACCTGTTTTGTACGAAATTAATTTAAAACACACATCCAGAATCGTATTAACTGAATTTAGAGAACGGCGCCTTAGCGACGATGCCGATACTTAGATGATGAATGAATATTATTTGTTTACCTATTTTATACAGGATGTTCCATTGATATTTTAGGATTTGATGTTATGGTTGTTTGAAAATTTGTATTTACTAAAAACAATACTAGCCATTAGCCTTACCCATGTTTTCATTGCATGGCATACATAAAAAAACACGTAGGTATACTACTTAATTAATTAATTCGAAAGCAACTCTGTCTCTCTGTCTAGCTGCCCTTCTGTCTGTCTGTTTGTGACGTTTTCACAACAACGCCACGTCTAGACCAATCGTGATGAAACTTTCTAAAGCCCGGAACCTTTGGGTATGCAGACGACAGTACAGTTGTGGAGAGTTACACAGCTACTGCACAAACCAGTGGGGTGCAGATTCAGTCACTCAGAGAGGCCATGGTTGAACGCTTAAACTTATCCTTGAAGGCGATCTCCGACTGGGACAATGCCAACTTGGTTAAGTTTAATGCAAATAAAACCCAGGCGTGTCTGTTTTCCGCGAAACGGACTCAATATCATCTGGCTCCTACTTTCCGTAATGTATCCGTGCCGATTTCTGACCACCTTGAGCTTCTTGGTATCTCATTAACACCGACTCTAAATTTCGGCTCCTACATTGAGTCGAAAGCCCAGCTGGCTGCTAAAAAGCTTGGTATACCTACTTGGAAAGGTGAGGCAATACATCAGACCGGGGCAGTTGCTCAACTTATACCAAGCACAAGTCCGATCATGTCTGGAGTACTGTCCTCACCTCTAGGACGTATCAGCGAAGTACCAGCTAGAGGCTCTTCAATCGAGAGCCAAGAAGCTCATTTGCAACGACGAATTAGCAGATGCATAGTTCCACAGCCTCGAACATCGTCGAAAGGTTGCAAACCTCTCGGTTTTCTATCGAATACATTTCGGAGAGTGCTGCGGAGCTCTTCAACCTGATCCCACCATCCCCATTCTATCATTGGACAACCAGATGCTCCGCGGTGCGCCACCGCTACATGGTAGACATACCTCTCATACGCACAAAGCGGTACTCTTCCACCTTTATTATGCGCACTGCCAAGGAGTGGAACGCCTTGTCTGAATATGTGTTTCCTGATACTACAACCTAGGGGTCTTCAAGTCGCAGGTGAATAGGTTTCTTCTAGGCAAGCGTGTACCACCGTAGACAGCACAATCGCTTACCATAGGCGAGATCATTTTCAAAAGCTAGCCTATAATTTGTAAAAAAAAACTTAACAAGAAAATACTGTGTTTCATAAGAACGACCAAAGACAAGATAAGTCCACTAAACTGCTCGATTTTTATGAATAAGCTATGCTTTTGCGTTTCTTCCAGTGCGCCGCGCCCTAGAGGTCTCGGGACAGGCCACCACCGTCCCTCAACAATTTTCTGCAAATGCCTAGCACGGTAAGTAAGGACCTCGACATAATGTCGACCTCCGTGGCGCAGTGGACCAATAGCCAGAGGTAGCAGGTTCGATTCCCGCCGCGGAAAAAATGTTTGCATGATTTACAGATATTTGTTCCGGTAGCCTTATTACCTAAGCCAAATTGCTGTCGCTTCGCTATCACTAGTCAGGCCATCCCTTTCACACGTGAGGTACGTACTGTACGTGTGAAAGGGATGGCCTGACTAGCGATAGCGACACTACAGCAATTTGGCTTAGGTAATAAGGGGGCGGGTCTATAGATGTTTTCTATATATTATAAGTATGTATTTACAAAAAAGTGGCACTCCGGAAGTGCCGACAGAAGTTAAAAATTTAGTGCTAGTTTGGGTATTCAACATTTAAAAGCAGACTACACTACAGATACTTATATACAGAGGTGTGTTGGTAACGGTAACGGTAACAGTGTCACCAGTTCAATGGTTTTTTTCCATCTCGAAAAATGCCCAATGCGCCTAAAAAAGTTTTCACTCGATATGATAAACGTGAAAGTTTGGATGTTGTTACTCAATCACGTCGTAACGGCTTAACCAATTTCAATGAAATTTGGTATATACGTAGATTATAACCTAGACTACCACATAGGCTACCTTTTATCCCATAATTGAGTTCCCATGGGATAAAAATAAGGCTTCAAGTTAATTTGCAACAGCGAGTTAAGGAGTGTAACGTTTACGAAGTCGCGGGCAACAGTTAGTAAGAAATATACCAGTTTTCTGGTTCCCAAACTCTGCTTAGTTTGGAACTATATAGCACTGTGTGAAATGTCCAGCAATATTTATTTATTATTTATCAATGTAGTCATTGCCTTGGCTTTAACTACGGGGGCCCATGGGCCATGGGATGTTACTGCAAGTGTGATGCAGCGACGCACAGTCTTCACTTTACTTATATCCCTCGACTCCTTAGCTTTGGGGTTATAAGATACTTAAGTACGAAAAGCAGGAGGAGAAATTCTAATATCTAGCACACTTGAGTTTAAGGATAATGTTAAAAAACATCAAGCTAACACAAAATCCTATTATTGCGCCAGCGATAGGAGAGCGAGAGGAGCGATCGCTCTAGGTGCCAGATAACATGGGGCGCCAAAAAGCCAAATGCGACAAATAATTTCCAGTGCAAAATAACATTTTGATGACGCCTTTCGAGAGGCGTGAGAGCATGTGTTGCCAGACCAGATTTATAAAAATTCCGTTGGGTTACGCTGAAAAATCCGTGGATTACTTCTAGAAAAATCCGTTAACCTACAAACTTTTTTACTAGCTAAATCTGACTGTTTGGAGCGGCTAGACAAGCCTTGAACATAGCCCGTAAATAGCGTTTCTTGAATAATTACATGGGTGACAGCTATGTTTAACATAGTTAAATACCCTTCCACCACCGAACAAGCAGGCGTACGGAGAAGTACAACCCATACCTGGTCAGCATACCACCTTGCCGTACCAAACGATTTGCTTCAACTTTTCTTGTAAGCACAAGTAAGGAGTGGAACTCACTTCCGGCGTATGTTTTTCCAAACCAGTATAATCTCGAAGTCTTCAAGTCCAGAGTGAATAGGTTCTTTCTAGACAAGCGTGCTCCATCTTCGATCACACCATCACTTACCATCAGGTGAAGTAGTGGTCAAGCTCTTGACTAAAAAAAATGGTAACATAAAACCGAAGTATTTTTTTTATTATTTTTTATAGATGATAGCCAAGTGCTTGACCACTACCTCACCTGATGGTAAGTGAAGGTGTGATCGAAGATGTAGCACGCTTGCCTAGAAAGAACCTATTCACTCTGGACTTGAAGACTCCGAGTATAATTAACGTGAAGTAAAAGCGTCGACTAAAGGGCGATGAAAGACAATCTACTACCCTGATATAAAGCTAGGGCGCGCGCTGATTATCTGGACCCATTGTATCCTCCTTAATTGAGACCATTCAAATTATTAACAAACAACGCTTCAATTTGAATACGTCATGTCAGTAATATAGGGCGCTCAGGAATATCTATTGTTACTAGACGGGGGCAACTCTAAGGTCCGTTTGCTATTGAGGCTAAATCGTAAAATAGTAATAACAGACAGCGTCGCTAACTAGTAAACCCCTGAATGTTTAATGATTGAAATAATAATATATAAATAAATAATGCTGAACATTTCACATACCGCTATCTGGCCCCAAACTAAGTCAAGCTTGTATCATGAGACCAGATAACTGATAAGAATACTATACTTTTTTTGTAAATACATAATTGCCCGACGGATTAGCACGTTGAAGTGGCAATGGGCAGGCCATATAACGCGCAGAACAGATGGCCGATGGGGCGGAAAGTTCTCGAATGGAGGCCACGGACCGGCAAGCGCAGCGTAGGACGTCCACCTACAAGATGGGTAGACGACTTGGTAAGAACCGCAGGTCGGCGTTGGATGCAGGCCGCTTCCAATCGCAGTTCCTGGAGATCAATGAGGGAGGCTTTTGTCCAGCAGTGGACGTTCTACGGCTGATATGATGATGATGATGACATAATTGTAGTATATATCTGAAGATGATGGAAACATTTTACCGCTGCGGGAATCGAACCCGCAAGCTCCTGCGTTTCGTACTGCGCCACGTAGAGCGTCTAATTAAGTGGTTCCTCTCCTTGTCTATCTATGAAAACCCGATGTTTACAAAATGAGTTTGTTTAAGAAGAAAAGCTTTAGTCATAATGATAATACAAGAAATAAAGATTAATTCGCTTTGGCCGCTTGTAGACTCTATGTTACAAAGTATTCGCTTTTATAACAAATTCCCAAGTGATTTTAACAAAAACTGGTTTTACGTACCACTTGCTCAAAAAAGTGACATTCTATGCCACAAAAAGCGAACATAACAATAGTCATTTTTAATCTGTTAAAAACAGGGAAAGAAAATTGTACCGAATTTCATTCATCCTCAAGGGGGAGAATGTGATTTAAATTTGGAATACTTAACGAAATTTATACTGAACTACATCTGTGTTTACACCATTGAGTTTGTATATAAAGCATGATACATCTTTTTGAAAAAGGAATACGCAGTTATGATTATTAAATAAAATTACGAAAACCGACGAGGCCGTATGAGCTTGATGCCTTTGCTTTTCCGACAAAAAAATATTAGTCTAGGAATTTGCCGCGTTTTTGTTTTCTTCAAATACATAAACGATAAGTTATTTTAATTTATTATCTCATATTATTATTGTGTTAATTATTTCGCAAATGGTACGAAAAGTAGAGTATTTTCCTCGGTGATAAAGCTGTCTTAGTCTTGGGTGAACGCTACGCTCGGGAGTAAACCTCGAGTCCTTCGTTACGCTCGCGATTTAAATCGTCACCCGCGACAGAAGACACTGCTTTATCCCCTTGGTTAATAATCTACTATTATTTTTATTACAAATTATAAAAGGAAAGAATGAAAGAAGATACATTTATTTCCAGACATAACAAAACAAAGACATATACAGTACAAAAATAGCACGACAATAGGAATAGTAATGAAACAAAAATAGTAATAAAAAAAGAAAACATAAAATAGTGGCTACATAGTACGTCCAGGCTAAGAGAGTCTGCAAACTAGGATCCGGTTCAGCGTTATACGCTACGCACTAGGTACTCGTATGTACGATTACGCAGCGCACTGATCTTCCGCCGGCTCCTACATTCAGTACCGGATAATCCGATTTTATAAGAAACCGGCCAAAAGCGAGTCGGACTCGTGCACGAAGGGTTCCGTACCATTATTTAAAAAAACGGCAAAAAAACCTCGTTTGTTGTATGGGAGCTCCCCTTAAATATTTGTTTTACTTTAATTTAATTATTTATTTTTAAAGTGAATATATAACTAAATGTTCTGTGAATATTTCAAGCCTCTACCTATTGCCGTTATCAATATCGGGCTAAAACGAGCACAAAAATCACGTTTGTTGTATGAGAGCCCCCTTAAATATTTATTTTTAGTATTTTTTTTATAGCGGTAATAGAAATACTTCATCTGTAAAAATTTCAACTGTCTAACTATCACGGTTCATGAGATACAGCCAGACAGACGGACAGACATACAGACAGACAGAAATACAGACAGACAGCGGAGCCTTAGTAATAGGGTGCCGGTTTACCCCTTGGGTACGGAACCCTAAAAATCACGTTTGTTGTATGGGAACCCCCCTTCATTATTTTTTTCTGATTTTAGTATTTGTTGTTATAGCGGCAACAGAAATACATCATCTGTGAAAATTTCAACTGTCTAACTATTACGGTTTATGAGATGGCCTGGTGACAGACGGACAGACAGTAGTAATAGCGTCCCGTTTTCTCCTTTCGGTACGGAACCCTAAAAATAGTCTATCTATACTAATATTATAAAGAGGAAAGATTTGTTTGTTTATATTGAATAGGCTCCGAAACTACTGGACCGATTAAAAAACTTCTTTCACTGTTGGGAAGCTACACTATCCACGGGCGACATAGGCTACTTTTTACCCAACTGCGCAGAAGGAGGGTAATGTTTTTATTGAAATACTACGCGTGCGAAGCTGCGGATCGGTCAGCTACAAATATAGGTATATAAACTAAAGAATTTGAAATATAAAGGACATTGAATCTATATGTATGTTTTATGGTAAGTCATAGTGGTGTAACATTGAGGCGATGTGGGTATTTATGTGTTTAGTGTAACAGTTGTTAGTTATGTGAAGTGGGTTTTCTGCTAGCAGGCCATTTGCATAGATAGGAGATTTATTTAAGATTGCGTTTAAAAGTAAGTTTAGAAATAGGTTAATGCAAAGGTGGTAAATTATTCCAACACTTGGTGGCTTCCCCTGAAAACTACCCCTGGAGGCAGTAGTGTTATGGCGTTTGGTTATAAGAAGATAAAATGATGCTCTAGTGCATTGATTCTCAAAGTGGTCCAGGTGGACCCCCAGGAGACCACGGGAGACTCGACGGAGGTCTACGTTGGCTTGACAAAAAAATGGGAGTTCACGATTCGTAAGCGTAGGTCCACGAAAATTATCTGGTTTCGATAAGTAAAGAACTAAAATGTTGGCTTGACTTCACCTATCAATGTAGGCAGATAATATTTTAAGAAGCTCAGCAACTGTTACTTGTAAAAAAATTGCATATTCCATATTCAGTACAACGTGCCGAGATTTGCAAAGCGAAAACTGTTAATTCGTGGTTGGAACTCAGCCGCAACGCAAATTTCCATAGTTAGATCTAATCTTCACATTTTTTGTCTGGGAATATGGTAGAAATGTAGCTGCAGGGATCCACCGGAACCACCAAAATTTTGAAAGTGGTCTATGACTAAAAAAAGTTTGGGAACCTCTGCTGTAGTGGGATAATCATTCTGAGGACTAAACAAGTTTCTCGTGAAGGTACTCAGGGTGATTATACCTTATGAGCCCGTGAACGAGCGAAGCCAAATGAAGCTAACGACGAGACGTCATATTAAGGAGGCTGACCTTATTAATGTAGGGAGTTACGTGTGTGCGAGGCGGAACGTACATATTTAAACGGAGATTAATTAAAAAGTTTACAAAAAATCAGACTATCATTGCTAAAAAAACGTGGAAATAAAAATTACGACATATATTTCAATAGGTTACTAGGTCAAGTTCCGTATCATATCAAAGACACAGACTTACACATTCCAAAACCATTTTCTTTTTTTCTTGTAGGTACAGGTTTGGAGTTATGACGAAAAATATCGAAAAAAATACTGCCCCCCCCCCCGTATCTACGAAGTTTGCGAAGCGAGAAATATAATTGACTAGTTGACCCGCCGAACTTCGTACCGCCTTGACATGCATATAACGCGAGCTGTCAATATACGTTACCCTGGTAGAATTGTCAATTGTTGTCCCCGGCCATCATGAATTTTTTTCGAAATTTCTTTTTGCGTGTATTTTTCCAATATTTTAATAGTTATTCTGCTATTCGGGGCGGAGACAAATCCAAAAAATCAAAGATCATCAAAATCGGTCTAGCCTTTCTTGAGTTATATATGGTGTAACTAACCCGATTTTTATACATATGTATATATTTACAACCATACTTAACCATAGATAAAATTACGTTTAGCTGTCATTTGCGTTTTGTTATTCCATGTCATATGCGTTTTTGTTATACCACGTTATATAGTGACTTGTATTCACTTTGACGTTTTATGTCACGTCACACGGGAACGCGGTCGAACGGGATAAGAAGTATCCTATGTCCGTCTCCTGGTTCTTAGCTACCTCCCCACCAATTTTCAGCCAAATCGGTTCAGCCGTTCTTGATTTATAAATAGTGTAACTAACACGATTTTCTTTTATATATATAGATTACAAAGATTGCAAAGATTACAGGAAAACTATAATGAAGTCTCTATCTAATACAGTTTTTTCGATATCTGCCTTAAAAATAAGTCTTTTCTTGGTTTACTGGGTCACATAACTAGACGGCGCCACTTAATTAACGTAATTAACTTATCTAGGTTCGGAACTTATCTAGGAAGGTACTTGACCGGTCTTGTTTGAAGTGGAAAAGTTTATACCTAGGTCAGAAAACATCCCATTCACTTATCGATTTTTAAATCTCGATAAATGATCTGAAAGTTGGCAAAATGGCTTTATTTACAGAAAGAATTTATACAATTATAATGAATGTACAATAAAATACAGAGGAAACAGTTGAATCACCTTAAGACCGTGTGCAAACGATAGCTCAACTGATCCAGATCACTACCAGGCAGAAGTGTCCCCAAGACACTGGCTGCATTGCCCCGCTGAATTGCAATGCTTACGCGTTGACCCATATAAGCGCCAATTCTTGGATCACACGTCGCTTTAACCAGACGATGGACCCAGGGTCTCGACCCCAAATGGTTCAATAAATTAGATACATTATTTAATCATTGTTATTACGTGCTTGAAATAAATAAATGAAATTATGAATAAGATCTTTTTACATATTTTACCCACTTCTTTAAATAAACATTAGTAATATTGTCAAGCGTTGTCAACCCAAATATTGTCAAGCGCAAAATACATAATTAAGAAAATACGTACCTAACAAACAAAACACTGCTCCATAATCACAAATTAAACAACCAATAAACTCAATATCTAGTTAACTTCCGACTGAAGCGATAATATTTTACAAGACATCGCGAAAGATTCGTAAATCGCGAGCCGGGACGAGCGTCCCCGACAAGCGCACCCCACTAGCGTCCGCGCCAAACTGAGGTCCCGAAGATTCGCAGCCTTATTTATAACAGGAGAGGGGTTGTACTTGAACCTGTTGGGAAATATTTGCAAAAGTAAACAATAAAGAGTTTCCGCGGCTTCAAACCTCTTTAAAAGTCTTTTAAAGTGAAAAACTAATTTGAAAGAAAATTCTGGAACTTTAAAACTTGTTTGTTATGAGAGTGTTTCTGTAAAAAGTTTGTGAAAAATTTCACGAGAACTTTACACGTTTGCGTATTTTATATCACGTAAAGTCTCTGTTTGTCTGTCACAGTTTCATAGAGTTAGGCTGTATTTTTTATTTATTTTAGGCTAATAATGATAATAATTAGTAGATTTTTTAATTTCAATTCCTTTATTTGTGAAATAGTTAATACTATTAAAGATGTTATGCAAACTGTTAAATCTAATAATATTCTAAGTTTTAAATTGCTAATAATAATAATACAATAAAACAAAAATTGTGAAAATGTCAAATATTAATCCTTAGTGTCAATAAAATTCTTGTATTGTATAAAATGTCTTCTCTATTAGCTATGTATATAGCTTTGTTTTAAATGTCTTAGTATCATTGCATATTCTACTGTCAGTCGGTAACTTATTAATCTTATTATAGACAAGTGAGCCCACCGAACTTCGTACCACCTTGACATGCATATAACGCGGGCTGTCATTAAACGTCACCCTGGTAGAATTGTCAATTGTTGTCCCCGGCCATCATTATACAACCATAAAATTACGTTTAGCTGTCATTTGCTGTCATAGCTGTTTTGTTATTCCATGTCAGATGCGTTTTTGTTATACGACGTTTTATAGTGACTTGTATTCTCTTTGACGTTTTATGTCACGTCCCACGAGAACGATGGGAACGGGATAAAAAGTACCCCATGTTCTTCTTCTAGTTCTTAGCTACCTCCCTACCAATTTTTAGCCAAATCGGTTCAGCCGTTCTTGAGTTATAAATTGTGTAACTAACACGACTTTCTTTTATATATATATATAGATTTTGGTGGAGATTACAAACACACGGTTACTGAAAAGCGATTAAACACGAGATCATTGGCTAGAGCCGAAAAAAACCATAGATACCGGGAACTAAAATCTTTTATTTAGCAACAAATTGATAAAAAAATACTTTTTTGATAACCGTTCCATTGCTTTTTGAGCAACTCTGATGGTGTATAATAATGCTTATGATGTGAGGGGCCATATTTCGGATCCTAAGTCAGTATGCGCAGCATACCTTGGTCTTTAGGCATTGCGGGATATTAGGTTTAAATACATCTTCCAGTTTCATAAAGGCAGCCCAACCCCGCTGGATTCTCGTAGCTATTTCCTTCATTTGCGAGCCTTAGCCGAAGGATAAGGTATGTCCCAGATATGTGTACTCATCAATTGTATCCAAGCGGTGATTATGCAGGTTCTTACGTGCATTAAATTTCTTAAAATATATGGTGAACTAATATTAAGTACTAGCTAACTTGTCCCTAACTTGGATTTTTATTAAAATAAAGTATGGCTAAAAGTGGTTCGCCCAGAACTGCGATCTCGCGAGTCTCCCATAAAAACATAAATAATATTAATCGTAATCTTTAACTATCAAAATAGTGCCACGAAATAAACAACCACATTACTTGACCTATTCCGACTACAGGTTACGGGAGTTCATGTAAATTGGTTATCCTTTTTTGGGGCACAAAATGCAGTTATACTGCATTTCAGAATTTTGCCTATATTTGTGTGTCACTAAAGTTACACGAATACCAAATTAAATTTCAGCATTGTGGGGTCACTGGTGTACCCAGTGAGTTTAGTCAATGTTTTGTTTTTATTATGGCTAATAACTCAAAAACTACAAGGATTAAACTAAAAACAAAAACAGGGTTAAAATGTACTAATGAAGACCTTTCATGTGATTTCCCACTATACCTAATAGTCTCATTTTCATTTTTTTTACCCTTCTTGAACCCCAATATCTCAACAACTCCTTAACATTTTTAGCTAATTTAGACACACCAAAATTGTGCCAGCATTATCTACCTATGTATCACATTTCACGATGATCGGATAAAAGCTTCGAAAGTTATCCTCGGGCAAACAAACACACATACAAACATACTTACATACATACAACGCCGATTTTCCCAAGTTGATTTAGAACACTCAGAGATAAAAAAGCTTTCTATAAGTGGAAGAATTTTCAAAACCTGTTCAGTAAATCTGGAGCTTACCCCTACATCTAAACAAACAACCTTACCATTCAAATACTAGATAGATAAATTATCATGGAACTTGGAACTTATTTTTCACGATGTCTGACTCGCACTTACCATATTTCTAACGTGAATAATGATCGCCAAACGTGATTTGAGTCACGTTCCATTCACCACCAGACACATTCAAATTTAACTGTCCATTTAATTCCTGTTTAAATAAGACTGAATTAAACAACCAATATTTAATTACTCACAAAGGTATCTAGAACACTATCAAAGAAACTTATTTGTATGAAAAAGTTGGGATATTTGCTTGTTTGTTTGTTACTCGATCAGGTCATAACGGCTAAATCGTTTTCGATGAAATTTGGTATATGGATAGATTAAGGTACATAGGCTACTTTTTATTGACGAACCACGCGTGCGAAGCCTTGTATAAGTCTTGTATTGGATACAAGTCTTGTATAAGTACTTCATAATCCATATGAATTTTATTTTCATAAAGAAGATATCTACTAGGTTTTATGGGAATTTCTATACGAAAGGGCTCATCCGGGGAAGTACTACAACCAAGGGTATGGCTGCCGGTATAATTACGGGCACACGAAACTTTACACCTTTATGCCTCAATTTGATGGACGCAGGGCAGTGCATCGTAGCGCACGTTTCTAAGGTGCGTGACCAATAAGACAATACTTTGTTATAGGCGATGGTTACTACTTAACATCAGGAGGGCTGTATGCTTGTTCCAAATCCAGGTCTTATAATTTTTTTTTTATAAATCTTCTTATAGAGTAAAATAAAAAAACCAGCCAAGTGCAAGTCGGACTCGCGCACGAAGGGTTCCGTACCATTATCTATAAAAACGGCATAAAAATCACGTTTGTTGTATGGGAGCGCCCTTAGATATTTGTTTTATTTTAATTTAATTATTTATTTTTAAAGTGAATACATAACAATATCTTCTGGGAATATTTCAAGCGTCTACCTGTTGCCGTTATCATATCGAGCTAAAACGAGCACAATAATCACGTTTGTTGTATGGGAGCCCCCTTAAACATTTGTTTTATTCTGTTTTTAGGATTTTTTGTTATAACGGCAACAGAAATACATCATCTCTAAAAAATTCAACTGTCTACCTATCACGGTTCATGAGATACAGCCTGGTGACAGACGGACAGACAGACCGACAGGCAGCATCCGTTTCGACAGAGTCTTAGTAATAAGATCCGTTTTACCCTTTGGGTACGGAACCCTAAAAAAGTTTATAAATCTTCTTATGGAGTAGAATAAAAAAGCAAAGACTAACTTTTAATATAAAACTACCCTCAGGAAATACGGAAAGATTTCATATAAAATGCTTACAAAACGACTAAAAGGGATTGTGTGGCTGTAATCTGCCTTGAACACAATTTAATTAGTTTTGCAATATCGCTCGCTATCGTGGGGTAAGCTATTGACAAAAGTGGTTTATTTCTAAAGGGTGATTTATGCTAAAGCATTCCGGGCCAAATAGTCGAACCGCAGGCTGGATATTCCTTTACGTGCCAAACTAGGTATATATACTTTTATTGATTGAGCCTTGTGTGCCAATTTAACTTTTTAAATTTTTGCGAACTATACTCATGTTTTTAAAACAAAACGGGTCTTTTCACGCACAGATTTATATCAAAATTATAATTTTGACTAACCTTGACGTTTTGGCCAAGCTACATAGGCCTTGGTCACGAGAGACTGAAAGCGGGCGGGTGTCATTGCCGGGAAGCGCGAATGTTGTCACTAACTACCCGCACTTGTTTTTCTGAATTGCACGTATCACTGCTTCGACATATAATACTAACAGTATCTGAAGTTACTTGTGGATCTAAATCGCGACGTGAACACCTAACTATAACTGGATTCCACGATGCAGATAATCTTGTGTGGCAATTGTCTGGTCGAATTTGTATTTATTTATTCGACAAAAGTTACATACTAACAGTATTACAAAAGCGCTCATAGCTTACCTTACTTTACGTGGGCATAGAGCGCTGGCCTTTCAGTCACACAGGAAACAGTGTAGGTAGTATATTTTTCTCCTACTTGTTGCACTGCCCACAAACACTACTCCACACTCTCTGCTCACTCGTCTTCTGGTCCTGGCTGTTGCTTCCAGTATATTTTTCTTGAACGTTCACTCCTGTTCGCTTTCCGTGCGCCTATATATAACTATTTTATTCTTTCAAGTTTATTTTATTATTTACGTATGTGTATCCATGTATGTCTATATACATATGTCTATGTTTAATCATTTATTTTTCTGCGCTCGTGAGGCTACCCATGGGTCCCATCTGAAAACCAGCGCCGCTTATCTTCCGGTAGGCAGGTAGGCAGCAATACGCTGAGATGGAACCTGTTTGGCCTACACAGCACAGAAGACCATATTATCTGTACCTACCACCTACCTATGTATACTTAAGAACTAAATTTTTATGGTGTGTTTTTTCTTTAATTATTTATGTACTTAAATAATTTTTCTTTTATATATATAATAATATATTATATATATTCTTTAGGTAAGTAGGTATGTTTTTTTGGTATTTGTTCTGTTCTGAATGGTCTGTCCTGTGTGTGTGTCAAATAAATGTATTTTCTTTCTTTCTTTCTATTAAATAAATCTATATATAAAACAAAGTCTGGTTATTTACACCATTTGTAACTAACTGTTGAACTGTCTTCGCCCCGAATAGCAGAATAACTATTAAAATATCGCAAAATTCACGCAAAAAATATGAAGAAAAAAACGAGTGTGCTTTAGACCACACGATTGAAATGAAACTTCTTTAGCTCCATCATTATGTATGTATGTTTGTATATATATATATGTATAAAATAAAGTTTTAAGGAAATGTCAACCTTATTTTGAGGCGCATACAGTAAGTACCATACGTTATTTTCTGCTGCTGCCTGTATCTGTTGTAAATAGCTTTTTCGTAAAACGATTCAACATACGAAACATCGTAAATACTTTTTTTGTATCTATGTCAAAATGAATTCTATTATACAACATGAAGGAGTGTTTTGATTTTGCAGTTTGTATAATTTAGGCTAATTTGGGATAGTAGACATGCGACAAAACAACTGGCTATGAGAGAGAGACAGAAAATATGTGCTCGCACCTCTCTCTCTCTCTTGCCTCTACAGTAATATACGAAACGTAACTCTCTCTCTTTCTATCTTCACTAACTATCTCCCTCTCAATTTCCGTTCGCAGTTTTCGTAACGCATTCACCAGCTTACTCGCCAAGTCAAGCGTGCGTAAAGAAGTTTTACTTCAAAAATCATTTTCTCATACATAGATGCAGCTGATGATGGCCGATTGACGTACATTGGCAGCCCGCGTCATATGCATGTCAAGGCGATATGAAGTTTGCCGGGCTAACTAGTATTATATAAAGCACCGTAAAACCCTAGAGGTTTGTCGGATCGGATCCGGAGACGTTTTGTAATTTTTTAACATAGAACGATTTGTTGTCTATTGAAATAGCTGCCATTACAACAAACAGAAATTTGTTCGTATTGATTAATTTGTTATTGTTTATTAATTTCTGCTTCAATATTCAGTAATTTCACAGTTCAATAACAGTTCAGCTTATGAAGCTTCCATTTGCATTGAAACAGGTAAAACATATGTACAGTTTGTTTGGTGAATCATGCCCTCTGAAGTTAATGTTATTCGGCGGCGCAGCATGGAATAATCAAATTCATTGTAATTTTCAGTGCCGCAAATTCACACAGATTACAGGCAGCCTCACCGTGATCACACTTATTGTGCATCAAATAGCACTCAAAGCGAGTCATCACTGATCAACAGTTCAGCTGACGAAACTTCTATTTGCATTGAATCAGGTAAAACATAGTTATGTTTGTTTGGTGAATCATGGCATCTTGAAGTTATAGTTCCTACCAATTGTTCCACACATTAAGTTTGTCACTCAGTTCAGTGTGCCTCTTGGTGAAGTCTCCTTTTAGCGTTTTCAATTGAGATCTGTTTCTGTCAATTCTGACAAATGTATATCTTGATAAATTCAATATTATTCCCATTATTTACAAACGTTATAATTTTTCTTATAGATGCAGTCATGGACACCATAAATTTAACAGAGAGCACCATATCTGTCCAGCTGGAACATGGAACTGAGATCCAAAATATACAAGGTGATACGAGTTATTTTATGAGCTTCAATAGGCAGGATAAAACTGGTACTTAATTAAAAGAGAATATGTTCGTGGACAAAATTAAGTACAAAATTCTTGGTTTTAGTGTCAATATAAAGATTCTGGGTACAAAGTGTAGCGTAAAGAAAATTGAAAATCTCTTTATTTTCAGACTGTTCAACTTCAAGAAACAGAAAAAGAGGTTGATCAGAGATTTAAAATCTTTGACCCTGAAATGCAAGCTTCTAAACAAGAAGTTTAGAAGACTAAACCGTCAAAGTCAAAGGAATATTGAATTCAAGACCAAAAGGATAACGCCTACATACTAAAACAAACATAATTATGTGCCAATTTTCAAACTCGTACTCATTGTAGTTTCGAAGATATCGTGATGAGTGAATGTCAGTGGACTTGTTTTCTATATCTAAGTAATAGAAGATTATGTATCTACTCTATTAATAAAAAATGTACCAATGCAATGTTTATGTTATGATTGAACAAAATAGTTTGACTGCTTTGCTTGTTTTGTTCTTTCTTTGATGTCAAGTAATATTGGTAGTGCAACATAATATGGATATAGGTATGTATGTATAATAAAACCTCGTTTGCTGGTAGAATGCGCATGCTAGCAGTTACCATAAAAAAGTGACTGAAAAGGAAAAAAAAACACCTGTCAAAATCTATTGTGGCATTGTTCCATTCACTCCTTTACGCTCCAACTCCAATGTACGTCACATGACCGTCAGTACGTAGTACATCTAAGTGGTCTATGATTTAATCTCCTGCTTTCGGCGAGGTTAACATGACATATATTTTGACTTTGTCGAGCTGGTGGTGTGAAAATATTATTACATTTATCTATTTACAGTGTATGATAATCACATTGATCCTAAATGGGTATTTAATAAGCAACAAGCTTCCACCACTTCCCACGCGTGGTATCAATAAAAGTAGCTTATGTCTCAAACACTACACAAACACTACTCCACACTCTCTGCTCACTCGTCTTCTGGTCCTGGCTATTGCCTCCAGTATATTTTTCTTAAAGGTTCACTCCTGTTCGCCTTCCATGCGTCTTTATCGAACGTAATTTTTTTAGGCAAACTTTTCTGGAAATAGTTCATATCCCTCTACCTCTTCCTCCTTCTCCTCCCTGCCTCAAGTTCTTCCTCGTACGGGCCTATGTACGACGATATCACAACGCAGATGGACAAAGGTAGTTTTATTTTAGTTGGACTAAAGCGCGTATTCGAGCGTAGGCAATTTGACAATTAGTGATCAACACAAGCGACGAAAATTCGGTCACCAGCAATATGTCACTATTAAGTGTCAATGTCATTTGACACCCACCACAGACAATATAAATTATTCCACCTTACACTAACTATTTTATTATTTCAAGTTTATTTTATTATTTGCGTATGTGTATCCATGTATGTCTATGTATCTGTTTACTCATTATTTATTTTTCTGCGTTCGTGAGGCTACCCATGAGTCCCATCTGAAAACCAGCGCCGCTTACCTTCCTCGGATGTTTGGCAGCAATACGCTGAGACGGGGTGTGTTTGGCCCACACAGCACGGACGACTATATTATCTGTACCTACCTATATGTATAAGTACTAAATTTGTATCTTGTGTTATTTTTTTTGTAATTATGTACCAAAATAATTGTTCTTTTTATTATTATAATTTTTAGGTAAGTAGGTATGTTTTTTGTATTTGTTCTGTTCTGAATGGTCTGTCCTATGTGTGTGTCAAATAAATGTATTTTCTTTCTTTCTTTTTCTTTAAATCTATTTGTTTACCAAATTGCATCGAAATTCCGCCGTTTAGTTGGGAAAATGTAACAACCACAAATAAATATTGCTGGACATTTCACACAGCGCTATCTACCTCCAAACTAAGCAAAGCTTGTACGAACCATAAACCAGATATCTGATATAATACCTATTTACTTTTTTTTGTAAATAAATACTTATAGTATACAAAACAATACCCAATACCCCGGAAAAAAAATATTTGTAGATCATGCAAACATTTGTTCCGCAGCGGGAATCTAACACTCTAGCTCCTGCGTCTCATCCAACTGGTTGCCCTTTGCGTCACGAAGATTTGTCGGTGGATTATAAGTTGCAGTGATATCAAATAGGGACAAATTTACAAAAAAAAATACAGTTGCTTCTAGTAAAGTCGTAGACGTAGTAGATGTCTGCGCAGCGCGTAACTTGACCTGACATTCTGAAATACAGTTAATTTTTATTTTTGGCACGAACCGGTCTATCTTCAATCTCCCTCTAAGAACTCATTCCTTTATTTCGGCCACTTAATAAAGAAAGTAATCCGCTTACTGTTTCTGATAATATCTCGGTCCGTCACTTCATAATATAAGGAGAAAACGGTATATAAAATATATTTATTGTACAAAAAATCAAAGCATTTTAGATCTAGCAATTTGAAGATGATAAAGCATTAAACAGACGATCCAGTTTGGCTGGACACAACCACCGATGTGACGTCACGTACAGCACAACCATATTGTATTGTGTCTAGGCTGGTCGGACGCCGTCGCGTCGGGCCAACCATATATTTGATCAAAAAAACGAGATCTCCAAATCAACTTTGAATCGGCGTTGTATGTATTGTTTGTCCGAGGATAACTTTCGAAGCGCTTGATCCAATCATCGTAAAATTCGATATATAGGTAAGTAGTGATGGCACAATTCTGGTGTGACTAAATGAGCTAAACATGTGGGGGGATTGTTGGGATATTGGGGTTTAAGAGGGGTAAAAAACATAATGAGACTCAGGTCTAATGGGACGTCTAATTAAGGTCTTTATTAACGACAAAATCACGCCCATGCTCATAAATTATCCGTGGATCGAGTAAGCACAAAACTATTGAGGAATGGGACGACGCGACGGTTGTTTCGTCTACCAGCAACACTCGTTTTGGCAGGCACATTTGGTTGGTCCAACCGAACTGGGTCGTCTGTTAATGCTTTTAATCAGTGCCTGGTGGCATATTGTAGCACTAACTGTGTTAAGAACACGTTAGTATTCAAATAAATGATTAGATACTCGATGAGAAGAGACTAGCGAGAGACCATATCGCACCTTCGGTGAGATAAGGGCACAACTGTCAATTTTTCGGTATGCCAAACTGTTTACAAAATATCATTTTATTTGATGGAACAAAAACACCCTTTAGACTTCTACAAATTACGCCAGAGGAAGATAGTGGACTTTGTCTTATTGGTGCATTTTTGGACCGTTTTGGCGCGACAAAATCTCATTGGTCAATTGCGCTGCGCGCTTTAGTGAAATAGGTTGTCTTCTGGAGTATCAACGATATGAAGGTAAATATGCCTTTTATTTTTTATTGATTCTGGAAGGATAAAGTCACATTTACTACACTTATGCCTATTTCATGATTATACATTTAGAGGAACAAAGCCATTTAAACAGCTGTGACTGTGTATCTCCAGTTCGCGTATAGTTTAGTGGTCTTAAAAATTATGTGACTTTGTTGTTTCATTTGTTATCCTATTAAGTTAGATATAATGACAATTTAGGACTTTGTTATTCCAAATTAGCTGAAAACGAATATTTCAAAATAAATTATTTTCTAACCACAACTAGTTTTATACTGTTATTTTTGATTATATTTTATAGTTACTGATAAAAAATATTATTTTGCGCAATTATAAGTCAGATATTTATGATTTTTAAGTCTTTATCAATAATATGAAGTATTTTCAGAGAAAAATGGAATCCCGAAGTAAACAAATTTGATGATGCTTAATACTATGATAAGTCCTATGAGCAATTTTAAAAAAAGCCTTTTTTAATATTTGCAATGTGTTAAATTTTTAAATAAGTCAATTTAAAAATTAAAATGGAGAAAGACTGAGTTTTAAAGATAAAGATATTAATATTTTTTTTGTAATTTCTATAAAGACAATTCTAAAGACTTTTGCTAGTGATTTTAGATGTATCTAACTTGAAGTTCCTAATCATTCTTTAATTAAATAATAAGAAGACAAAGATATATAATAATATGAATAGTTTTTATAATGGTAATATTCAAAAGACAAAGATTTTAACAATATTTTTGTGTCTTGTTTAAGAGTAAACTCTAAAGACTTTTATTAGCTATTCTTAGATGTGTGCAACTTAAAGTTCCTAAATATACTTTAAATAATATGGAAATTAAAAAAAAATTATAAGAAAATAAAGAAGAATAATAATAACGATAGTTGTTTATAAAATATTAATTACGAAGACAAAGATGTTAACCGTATTTTTGAGTCTCTAATTTGAGAGCAATTCTAAAGAGTTTTGCTAGTGTTTTTTTTATATATGCAACTTAAAGTCCATAAACATACATTAATTAATAAGAAAATAAAGAATAAATATTATAAAACAACTTGTTTTTATTTGAAAATCAAACAAAAAGAAAACTCAAATTCGGTTACAATAACAAAATTAATTTAAGTTTGGCGTGACAAGGGCACAATTTGTAGCCTTGGACAAAAAAAATATAAAAAGTAAATAAAACCATTTTAATTATTGTGAAAGGCTTCTTATTTTTTTTAGTTTTTATTTATTTCGGAACAACAAACAATTACACTATAAAGGTTAGGTAAGATACAGTATTCATGTGATAGAAGTATTAATAATGTAACCCACTACGTTATTCGCATCTTTTTATTCATAAATTTTCAGAGCTTATATGATCCAAAGAAGAACTATTTCTAAGCAATCCAAACGAAGCAATACCATACTGAAAGCAAAAAAAATGGCTCTCCTATAAAATTACAAAATGTGCAGTTGTGCCCTTGTCTTACCGATGGTGCGATATAGTCCTATAAAATTTCATCATTAAACCGTAAATAGAATATAATAATTTTTAATTTGCAACAACACTAACACATAAAGTTAAACAAACAACTTCAACTGTAGTTTAAGAACTTAAAAAACCCAACTGTAAAGAAAACTAATACTTTTAGGGTTACGTACCTCAAAGAAAAAATTTCTTAGGTCACCCGGATCATATTTGTTTTATCATATTATCGTGTGTAAAAGAAAGGAGAGCAACTAATCATACTAATATTAGATACTATACTATCAGTTATCTGGTTCCCATAGTACAAGCTCTGCTTAGTTTGGGGCTAGATAGCGCTGTGTAAAGTGTTCAGCAATATTTATTAATTTATTTAATAAATGCTAATAAAAGTTTGGATGATTGTTTATTTATTTCTTTGTTTGTTACTCAATCACGTCGTAACGGCTCAACCGATTTCGTGTCTTAACTTTCACATTTATGATTATTGTGATAAGCTTTATTAGAGCCAGAAAAGATGTCATGGCAAGCTAAACTTGCTGTTGCAACTTGACTTGACACCTCATTTCTATCCCATGGGATCTAATTTATGAGATAAAAAGTAGCCTATATGGTAATACTGGTTATAATCTACGTAAATACTAAATTTCATCGAAATCGGTTAAGCCGTTACGAAGTGATTGAGTAACAAACATACAAACATCCAAACTTTCGCATTTATAATATTAGTGTGTGAATAATATGTTATGACTACAGTTGGTTAATATGTCTTATCTATGCGCTTACTCTATGGATTATTCATTTTCAATTAAGTAAGGCTGTCGGGAGCAGACCTCGGCTTAAAACTACCTCGGACGACTACGGACAAATCGGACGCAAACAATAATATTCAAACCATAATGTCGGGGATTTGTAAAACATTTATTCCAAGGCTATTCTTGGATTCTAATTTCCATAGACAGATTTCTAAGAGCTTAAATTAAACGCTCGTAAAATAATGTTAAAAAAATCCTAAATACAACTTCGCAAAGAGTTTTACACGCGTTAAACAGTGTTTAAGTTTTGTTATGGTAACAAGCTGTCCAGGCGTAGGACATTAAAATAAAAAAAATATATTATTAATATAAGATTTCAAAATAATTTGAGTTCTTACGAAGATCCCATAGATTTCTTAGAACACTTTCAGTTTTTCCAAAATATTCCCATTTTTCGGGCAACTTCAATTTTCTTTCTAATTTTTCTTTAATAAGCTTATTTGGACAAATAAGAACATTTAAGAAAACAGTTCAGCCGTTCTCAAGCGCATACCAACAAACAGCGTGCTTTAGCGGCTTTTGTAAAAACAAAGCCTTAAAAATAACGTAGGTTAGTATGTTATAATGGTATTGCATTTTTATTTTGGAAATATAGACGGATAGGGATGGTTGGAAGGGCTTGGGGGAGACCTTTGCCCAGCAGTGGGACGAGATAAGTTAAAAAATTATAAGCTTGCGTTTGACCACAATATGGCCTGATGGTAAGTGATAATGAAGTCTACGATGAAACATGTTTGCCTAGACAAAACTTGTACCATAATAAAACTCTACCTCAGGCGTAATAATTTGATGATAACTCATCAAAATCAACAAATCTATAACTACTTTGTAACAATCTGAAGGCAATAAATGAATTGAGTATTGAACAAGTATTCCCCAAAAGGTTGTTGGTAAACTGTACTCACAACTTCGATGTTCAATAAATTTTTGAATACGATATTTGTACATTTAAATGGTATATGTAACTTCATTAAAGAAAATTCAGAACGATTTCTAAAACATTGACAAAATGCAAAGGCATACAAGGCATCATAATAGACTTTACCTACCACATTTCAATCTTGATATTTATAAAAAGAATGTTTATGTAATGGTTGTAATACTATTTAATAATGTACCAAAGGACATTCAAGAATTGCCACTTCTTAAATTTAGACACAAATTAAAATTATGGCTTTTAGATAAGACCTTTTATAGATTAGAAGAATAATATAATAAATAATGACATGATTAATTTGACAGGGAATAATTGTAATTGAATACTAAATATTTGACATAAATAGTGTAATGTAACCTAATAATATATCTTATATATATATATATATATATGAAAGAAAGTCGTGTTAGTTACACTATTTATAACTCAAGAACGGCTATACCGATTTGGCTGAACATTGGTGGGGAGGTAGCTTAGAACCAGGAGACGGACATAGGATACTTTTTATTCCGTTCGATCGCGTTCCCGTGTGACGTGACATAAAACGTCAAAGAGAATACAAGCCACGATAAAACGTGGTATAACAAAACGCAAATGACAGCTAAACGTAATTTTGTCTATGGTTAAGTATGGTTGTAAATATATATATAAATCGGGTTAGTAATTATGGCCGGGGACAACAACTGACAATACTACCAGGGTGACGTATATTGACAGCCCGCGTTATATGCATGTCAAGACGGTACGAAGTTCGGCGGGTCAACTAGTTTTTAATAAAACAAACATGAAAGCTTTGCAAGCTTATTGCATGTCCCTGAGTGGGGTAGAGTATAGTGAAACTAATTTAAATTATTCTGGCAATAAATGATTATGATTACAAAAACGGGATATTTACCATGATTTTTTAATCTCACAAATTATGGTAAATATCCCGTTTTTAGTAAAAACAGTGTTCATAACCGTGAGAAATAGTTTCAAAAATTATTTTAAATACGGTATTTTTTTATAAACATTTTAGAAACAATTTGTGTGTGTGAAATGGATATTGAAGTCAGTTAGCGGTCTAATCAAAGTTATACAGTTCAAAAAGTTCTGAGATAGACACAAAGCACAAAGTACAGAGATACAAAGTAATAGGTTGGGGTATAAGTTTCTAGTGTTTTTATCAAAGACTTTTATTTAAACAAAAATCAATAATTAATCAAAATTACAATAAATTAATCAATTACGTATTTGCCGTTGCTGTGTTGGGCCACGAAAGGGATGGATGAAAGAAGAGTGCACGCGGCGGAAATGGGAATGTTCAGATGCATGTGTGGGGTAACGAGAATAAATAAGATAAAGAATGAAATATTAAAAGAGGTTTAAAAGTAGCGTCAGCGATAGAAACATTGAGGAGAGGCTAGCGTGGTATGTTATGCGTAAGGAAGAAAATCATGTGGCTAAAAGAGTGTTAGATATGAATGTGGATGGATATAGAAGTAGAGGAAGACCAGAGAAGATATGGATGGACTGTGTGAAGAATGTTATGGGTAGGAAGGCAGTGACAACGGAGATGATGGCTGATAGAGAGATATGGAGGAGGAATCCATGTTGTGCCGACCCCGCGTAATGTAGGAAAAGGGCAGGAAGAAGAAGAGTATGTGCCGCTGCTGTTGACGGCCTCCTCCCACCTATCGACCAATTTGTTGATGCCGTTCCGCCAAAAATCGCCCGGTCTCGTATCGATGAAGTTGTTGAACCAGTTTTTAAGGTCCTCTTCATTGTCGAAGGTAACGCCCCTTATATGGTTCGACAGTGAGCGGAAAAGATGGTAATCCGTCGGTGCATGGTCCGGAGAATACGGCGGATGATGAAGGACATCCCATTTGAGCTCTTGGAGTGCGGGTTTGACGACTTGTGCAACATGGGGCCTGGCGTTGTCGTTTGGCCTTGTCGATGGGGACTTTATAGTCGAATAGCCTCTTTCACGCGGTGTAGCTTCATTCAAATCCCATTGAATGAAGATTATTGAAAATCTTTTTATGATCGCAGTTAATTTTTTCGGGCAATTAACGATTTGTTTGTTTTCAAAAGTATTTTGAGAAGCTCTTCGTTGAATTCAGAAGGTCTCGCTGCGGGGCGTATCGTCTATGACACCTTCTCCGTATGTGTTGCAACTGTCCCTGTCCCGGGCTGCTTCACCAGCTTTTTGGCCTTGATTGAAATCTAAGAATAAGTAGGTGTCGAAAATGTTGATATTTTTCCTCCTGGATATTCTATTTCTAAGCCTCAAAATAAATAAAAAAAATTATTAAAAAAGGCGATTCGCACTATTTTGTATAGTAAAAAGAGCTCTATCGAATAAATATATACTTTGTTAAACAGCATCAAAATCGTTATAAAACAAAAGAAAATATAAAAGCACTATGAACTTATTCCTCAACCTAATAGATACAAAGTAGTAAAATACAAGATGACCTCTATGGCTTAGTGGACCAATAGCAGGTTGAGACGCAGAAAGTATCGGGTTCGATTATGTGTAAAAAAATATTAATGTAAGTATTCTATCAGCTAACTGGTTTCCATAGTACAAGCTCTGCTTAGTTTGGGCCTTAGTTTGAGCCTGTGTGAAATGCCAGCATTTTTAGAAACTAAGTTCAAGACTTGAACTTTATTTAATAATATAAAATAGAGATCGCGTGGTGCGCGAGCTGGTAGCAGCTCGCGTGTTTTTCTTTTTGTGGACGAAGCTATTAAAGAGGATCTCGAAGTGGAAGAAGCGATCAAAGATGATATCAATGTGGAATAAGCAATAAATGAGGATATCGATGTGGAAAATAATTTCAAAAAGGATATAGAGGTGCAAGAAGCAGTCAAAGACGATACCTAATCGAAAGCAGCAGTCAAAAATCATATAAAAGTGGAAGAAGCAATCAAAAGGAGTATCCAAATGGAAGAAGCAATCAAAGAGTATATCGAACTGAAAGAAGCAATCAAAGACGATATCGAAGTGGGAGAAATGATAAAATAGGATATTGAAGTGGAGTAAGAAATCAAAGACGATACCGAGATGGTAGAAGCATTCAAAGAGGATGGCGAAATGAAAGAAGCAATCAAAGAGGATATCAAAGTAGAAAAAGCACTTTATGAGGATATCGAGGTGGTAGAATCATTCAAATAAAATGACCAAGTGAAAAAAGCAATCAAATGGGATATCGAAGTTAAAGAAGAAATCTTTGTTGAGAGAATATTGAAGTAGAACAAGCACCCTAAGAGGATATCGAGGTGGTACAAACATTCAAAGAGGATATCGAAGAGGACTAAGCAATCAAAGAGGATATCGTAGTGGGACAAACAATCAATGAGGATATTAAAGTTAAAGAAGCAATCAAACAGGATAACCAAATGGAATAAGTTATCAAAGAGGATATCGAAGTGGAAGAAAGATTCAAAGAGAATGACAAAGTGAAAGAAGTTTTCTAAGACGAAAATAAAGTGAAAGAAGCATTCAAAATGAATGTGACATTAAAATGAAGATGACGATAAAATAACGATTCGATTAAAAAATTTGTAGCACCATTTTGTAAAAGTTTGAAAACCGATCGGTTGCCGAAGAAGAAGAAGAAGAAGAAGTTGGTAGATCGGTTAGTCAATCGGTTTTTCGATCGGTTGGTCGATCGGTTGGTCGATCGGTTGGTAGATCGGTTTGTCGATCGGTTGGCCGATCGCTTTGGTAGATCGGTTGGTCGATCGGTTGGTCAATCAGTTGGTCGATCAGTTGGTCGATCGGTTGTTTGATCAGTTTTTCGATCGGTTGGTCGATCGGTTTGTAGATCGGTTTGTTGATCGGTTGGTCAATCGGTTGGCCGATCGGTTGGTCGATCGGTTGGTCAATCAGTTGGTAGATCAGTTGGTCGATCAGTTGGTCGATCGGTTGGTCGATCGGTTGGTCGATCGGTTGATCGATCGGTTGGTCGATCAGTTGGTCAATCAGTTGGTCGATCGGTTGGTCAATCAGTTGGTCGATCAGTTGGTCGATCGGGTGGTCGATCGGTTGGCCGATCGGTTGGTAGATCGGTTGGTCGATCGGTTGGTCAATCAGTTGGTCGATCGGTTGGTCAATCAGTTGGTCAATCAGTTGGTCGATCGGTTGGCCGATCGGTTGGTCAATCAGTTTGTCGATTAGTTGGTCGATCGGTTGGTCGATCGGTTTTTCGAACGGTTGGTCGATCGGTTGGTCGATCGGTTGGTCAATCAGTTGGTCTATCAGTTTGTCGATCGGTTGGTCAATCGGTTTTTCGATCGGTTGGTCGATCGGTTGGTCGATCGGTTAGTTGGTTGGTTAGTCGATCGGTTGGTCGCTCGGTTGGTTGATCGGTTGGTCGATCGGTTGATCGATCGGTTGGCCGATCAGTTGCTCAATCAGTTGGTCGATCAGTTGGTCGATCGGTTGGTCAATCGGTTGGTTGATCGGTTAGTGGGTAGATCAGTTGGTCGATCAGTTAATCGATCGGTTGGTCGATCAGTTGGTCGATCGGTTGGTTGATCGGTTGATCGATCGGTTGGTCGATCGGTTGGTCGATCGGTTGGTCGATCGGTTGGTCAATCAGTTGGTCGATCAGTTGGTTGATCGGGTGGTCGATCGGTTGGCCGATCGGTTGGTAGATCGGTTGGTCGATCGGTTGGTCAATGAGTTGGTCGATCGGTTGGTCAATCAGTTGGTCAATCAGTTGGTCGATCGGTTGGTCAATCGGTTGGTCGATCGGTTGGTCGATCAGTTGGTCGATCGGTTGGTCGATCGGTTGGTTGATCGGTTGGTCAATGAGTTGGTCGATCGGTTGGTCAATCAGTTGGTCAATCAGTAGGTCGATCGGTTGGTCAATCGGTTGGTCGATCGGTTGGTCGATCAGTTGGTCGATCGGTTGGTCGATCGGTTGGTTGATCGGTTGGTCGATCGGTTGGTCAATCAGTTGGTAGATCAGTTGGTCGATCAGTTGGTCGATCGGTTGGTCGATCGGTTGGCCGATCGGTTGGTCAATCAGTTGATCGATTAGTTGGTCGATCGGTTGGTCGATCGGTTTTTCGATCGGTTGGTCGATGGCTGAAGTTCGGAGCGCTTTTCCCGGAAACGGAAGGTTTCATGGTTTCAATACAAGACCAGGTTATTAACACCAGAAATTACAGAAAATTAATTTTATAAGACCCAACCATGGAAAATGAGAGATGTAGGAAATGCCACCGCTTACCTGAAACGATCCAGCATATCACAAGTGCCTGCCCCAGCCTTGCAAAAACAGATTACACCCATAGACATAACCAAGTTGCAAATATTATTCACCAAAGACTTGCTCTCAAACACAAACTAATACAAGGTAAACTTGAACCCTACTACCAATATTCCCCAAAACCTATGTTGGAGAGTCGCACTCACAGAATGTACTTTGACAGAGCAATACTTACTGATAAAATAATTCACTATAATAGGCCGGATGTAACTTTAATTGATAAAACTAACAAAATTGCTTATTTATTTATTGTTGTTCCTAACACACATAACTTACAAAAAAACCATTACAGAGAAAATTCATAAATATACCGAACTGAAAGAAGAAATAATACGCATTTGGAAGTTAAACAAAGTGTACATTGTGTCTCTGATACTCTCCAGCACTGGAGTAATACCGAAATGTCTTCATCATTATCTCAAGGTAATTGATATTCCAGAGAACACTTATATAACCATGCAGAAAGCTGCTATTCTTAATACGTGTCGGATTGTAAGAAAATTTCTACAAGAAGACACAAGCGTTCAATCTCAACATGATTCGCACTTGGCTTAGGCCCGTGAGCTTCATAAAAATCGAAATATCAATATTTCGAGAGAGAAAAACCAACTAAATAAAATAATAATATTATTTTTTGCAGGAATAAATTTAATATTCTGAAACTCTCGGTATTAAACTACGCATAAATTTAAATAAATCGTAAAGTGTGTGTCGGACCACGCATAGTGAAGGGTTCCGTTGTTAGAACTTTTGTATTTGGGTAGTTTTAATATACAAAGCAGTTGATTTTGATCATGTCATGATTATATTACATGAAATGTTTATAAACCCAATTAAAGAAAAGTTGAACGACTACTGCGAGTGAACTGTAGAATCTACTCAGCCATACAAATACGACTATAATGAAAATCGCCAATACGAAGTTTTATATTTTGTGAACGGCCTCATGTAAGTATCGAAAAAGTGTTGATAAAACCTTATAAGTTTTTAAAAGATCTATGCAACGATAACCCAAAATGTGTGTGAGTAAAAAAAATCATTCATGAAACACCAAATTTAAACTTAACAGTATTAATATCAGACATATACTCGTAGAAGACGGACACACATGTATAAACTATAGTATAAACTACTGAACCCTCATAACGATGTGGTTGACAATGATATTTCCAACTGATATTAAACTTTTTAACATAAACTAAATTCATTCATCGAAAACTTACCCTAGACGGACTAGAATTTCTTTAAACGAATTAAAAACAAACAAAGCAAAGTTATTCAGATAAATGACACTCCCCTAATAAACTACATTATGAAGGCTACGGTATTATTTTCTCAGTATTTGAACAAAGACAAAGATTTAAACGCTGTGAACGCGCGTCTTTCATTTATTTTGGGAAAAATACAATATTTCTTAAGAAGCCTTCAAAGGCCACGTTTACCTAGAAAAATATTTTTAAAGAAAGAATTTGTAAACAGTTGACAAATTTAGAGAATTTTGTACGTAATATTTTATAAATCCAACAGTAAAGTCAGTTTTGAAAGCCATCGTGGAGCTGACAGGAAATGACAGATGACAGAGAAATGACAGATGACAGAATGAGCTGACAGAAAACAACGGAGGCCTTCCGGGCTGAGCTGATGACGATGAAGGTAATTAACATAAGTTTCACTACAAACGAGATGTTTAGATTTGTGAGTTTTGAATTTCCCGATATTTCGGCATAGTTGCATATCACGCATAAACAAGTCTTTGCGAGTGAATAGTTATTAGCAGATTAAAAACTTACGACTGTATAATGGTAACCGTTTTAAGTGAAACGAGAATCCAATCATGAAGTTGAATCTAGACGCACTGGATAACGCGGCGTAAGACGCCCACAAGATGGAATATTTAATAAAAATTACTGGAAGTCGTTGGGGGCAGACCGCACAAGATTGATCGCTCTGTAAATGTTGGGAAGGTGTTTGTTCTGCATAACATTGATACAATCATCTATTTAATTTTAGTTACAAATCCTAAAGCACATCACGATGAAGATGCTATTATATTTAACTAGCTGAGCCGCCCGCAGCTTCGCACGGGTGGTTTTTCAATAACCATTACCCTAATTTTGCGTAGTTGGTTAAAAAGTAGCCTATTTCCTTTCACAGGGTATAATCTATTTCCTTGCAAAATATCATTATGATCCGTTCAGCGGTTTAGTCGTGTTAAGGTAACACACAAACTAACAAACAAACAGAGTTATGTATGTATTATACATATAAACCTTCCTCTTGAATCACTTTATCTATTGATAAAACTGCATTAAAATCCGTTGAGTAGTTTAAAAGATCTAAGCGAACAGACAGCGGAAGCGACTTCATTATAAACTATGTAAAGAAGAAGAAGAGTAAAGATGATTAGTTGATTCGATTCCTATACAAACATTCAGTGGCGATTCAATTGATAACTGAACAGCAGAAATGTCTGATGAATGTAAACATATGCGTATCGAATGAATATAAAAATGAATATAATTGTAAACTTTAATTTATTAAGATACTAGCTTTTGCCAGCGGCTTTGCACGCGTTGTTTGTCAACATGACGTAGCCTATCGTTGTTAAAAAAAAGTCAAAAGTCAAAATATTTTATTCGGTAAAATAACAAGGATCACAGCAAACGTCAATTTTACTGACTGTTCCTTCGCGACCAAGCCAGGAAAGAAAGGCAAGAAACAAGGCTGGTGGTTTTTTCTAATGATCCTTTTAGTATACATAACAATACAGAAAATAAATTACGTCTAAATTGTAGCATTTTGAACGAATTGGAGCAATTTCAATTTCAATCCCAAGCTTCTCTAAATAATCCGATATTTTATAGTAGGCGTTTTTATAAAGATTTTGTTCATTGTGTAAGCCGGGCTAGACATCGTAACATTAAATATTATAGGATCCTCGTCGTTCTAACGCGCTTTGTTCAGAGATGAACACTCTCAAAGCTATCGATGACATAAAGGAAAGTGTAGGTTCTAACAATTAACTAGACTTAGATAATATGTACTGGACATTTAATTATATCATACTAGCTGTTACCAGCGGCGTCACCCGCGTTGTTCTAGGGTCTAAACATACATACAGGACTCTACCTAGAAAAAGCAGGCTGAAAAACTCTGCCGTAGCTGAAAATTAATTATAACTCAACATTGAAACCTTATATAACTTGAAGAGAATGGGCTGGAGGATGCTGCGCTGCGCAGGGACCTGATTATTGGGATAAAAAGTAGCTTAGTGTTATCTACGTACATACCAAGTTTTATCGAAATCGTTCAATCGTTACGACGTGATTTAGTAAGAAACAAACAAATAAACAAACATCTAAACTTTCACATTTATAATATTAGTGTAATGTGATAATAAAACTGTGTGTAACTAGGAACCAAATTTGTATAAATATTTAAAGCAGGATTAAATATGTTTGTACTTGATTCGTAATTTTTGGAAGCAAACAACCGATTTTAAAATCAAAATCAAATCAAATATTTTATTTTGCATCAACACATGAAACAAAAACAACTACAAAAAATAAAACAGTATATCGATAAAGAACAACATAAAAACTTAAAGCTTAAGGTAGGTACACAAATTGGTTGCAAAAAAAGGTTTCAACTCGGCGTGTGCAGGACGTTAGAACATGCGCTGGTCTTTCGTTGAGACCTTTAGGGCCAAGAGAGACAAATAATTAAAAATAAATACATAGCGGACGCGATTTTAAAGCACATAAAAATATAACACTTAAAAACAAAAAGAAGTTTTAAACAGAAAAAGATTTACAATGACAAAAAAAAATCATATTAAATATGTAAAAGTAGATTTTAAGTATTAAATATGATCAAAATGATTCATAAAATCATAGTGTAAATGGTAAGGTAAATAAGATAAATGTATATAAAGTTATATTGCACTTGTATCAAGTCTGTTAAGTTCCTGCTCCTTTATTTCACTTCTTTAAAAAACTCTTTCACTAATAAAAAGCAACGCTATCACTAAGTGCTAAAGCTTATATTTTATTTCGATAACAATCTGTGCGAAGTCGGGGTGAATCAGCCAGTTAATAATAATTGATAGTAGTAGAGCTACTTATGTGCGGTCTCGCCTGGGGAAATACTAGCACCATACTTAATTCAGCCGCCAAGCATCATTGCTGTGTTTCGGTTTAAAAGGTGCAGGTAAAATTACAGGCCTGCGTTCATCAACTTGGGGCATACAGGTTGCCTCAAGGTGGACGCAGGGCAGTGCATCGTAAGGCACATTCCGCGTGATCTACGAGGCAATGCTGTGATATAGATGATGCTTAGATGGTTACCCCTTAACATCAGGTGGACCATTTGCTATTATAATAATAGGACGTGGTAATGATAATTGATAATAACAATTGGTGAGACAATACTTCACACCAAGACAGTTGCTCAACTTATACCAAGCACAAGTCCGATCACGTCTGCAGAACTGTTCTCACCTCTGGGACGGATCGGCGAAATACCAGCTAGAGGCTCTAGATTCAATTGAGAGCCAAGAAACTCATTTGCAATAACGAGTTAGCAGATGCAAGGTTCCACAGCCTCGAGCATCGTCGAAAGGTTTCAAGCCTCTCGGTTTTTTATGGATACATTTCGGAAAGTATGCTGCGGAGCTTTTCAAGCTGATCCCATCATCCTCATTCTATGACGGGCTTCTTTTGCGTTGCGCAGACTGGCGAGCACCGCCACCCGTGACGTTATGCGTTCCTGTTACTTCGCGACAGGCCACAGTACGCTTACATATGGCGTGGAACTGTGGGCGCCAGCAAGCGATGCCGAGCGGGTCTTCGTAATGCAGAAGAGGGCCGTCCGAGCCATAGTGGGCATCTCGAACGATGACTCATGCCGAGAACATTTCAAGGAACTGGGCATCATGATTCTACACTGTGAATGTATATACCAAGTGGCCGTGTTCACGCACCTAAATTTACACCAGTTCCAGCGCCGAGTGGTTAACGCAGTACACGCTCTCCGCAGCAATAAACACCAGCACAGACTGGTGACGCCAACACACAGGCTGCACAAGTCGAACAGATCGGTGTACATCTCGGGCCCGGCAGTCTACAATAGGCTACCAGTTAGTATCCGAAATGCAGCCGCCATCGCGGCGTTTAAGGGTCATTTGAAAACATGGTTGTTGGGGGGGGGTTTTCTACAGCATGGGTGAGTTTCTTGAATTACCCGAACTGTAGAAGATCCCCCCACCACCTACTAATCAGAAGATGTTTCACAAGATGAATCATAAATACATAATACGTACATAAATAATTCATTAATTTTAATGTTATAATTAATTATAATTTATAAAATTCGACCAAATGACGTGCAAAATATTGTTTTTATTAATAAATTCTTGTATTCTTGTATCATCAGACAACCAGACGCTACGCGGTGCGCCACCGCTACATGGTAGACATACCTCGCATACGCTCAAAGCGATATTCTTCCATCTTTATTATGCGCACCGCCAAAGAGTGGAACGCCTTGTCTGAGTCTGTGTTTCCTGATAACTACAACCTAGGGGTCTTCAAGTCGCAAGTGAATAGGTTTCTTCTAGGCAAGCGTGTACCATCGTAGACTCCATCATTGCGCGCCATCAGGCGAGATCGTGGTCAAACGCTAAGCTATAATTTTTTTTATCTAGCCTATGCTGTCCTACTGCTGGGCAAAGGCATCCTCCTCAATCCTCCCCCTTTCTCGATCTTGTACCAAATACCGCCAGTCCCTATAAAAAGCGTCCAAATCATCGCGCCACCGCTTTTTAGGCCTTTCGCAGCGTCGCTTTCCATCCACAGGGATCCATCCAGTTACGACCTTAGCCCACTAATTTGGCTGCATGCGTAAGACATGACCCGCCAAATCACACTTCAACTTGGCAGCCTTGATACCGACGTCAGCGATGCCGGTCCTTGAGCGCAGCGAGATGTTCCGAATCCTATCTATTCTCTTGATACCCAAAATGCTGCGCTCCATCGCTTTTTGGCAAATATCGAGCCTGAACTTTTGAGATTTAGTCAGTGACCAAGACTCGGCACCATAGGTTAGGACAGGCAGAATACACATGTCGATGAGTTGACGTTTTAGTGATCATGGAAGGTCGCCTTTCATGAATGTATTCATGGACCAGTAGCTCTTCCAGGCATTGTTGATACGACGATCGATTTCTTCGTCCTGCCTGTTTTCGAAGGAAACTAACTGATCCAAGTAGATGTTCTCATCGACATATTGTATTTATTGCCCGTCTACCACCACCCTACGTTTCGTGCTATTGGTCATAATTTGAGTCTTTGATTATTTCATTAGTCCAACCTCGAGGCTCGCTGTGCTTAGTTCTTATTATTATTTCTTGTAATTCGGATGCAACCTATAATTTATAAAAAAAAGGATGGTCCCCCACTGGATGGAAAGAGGACCTGATAAAGGTTGCTAGGAGCGGTTAGGCCGCCTAAGATAGGACGCTCAGGGAGCCTATGTTCAGCAGTGGACATCCCTTGAGTGGTATAATTATGATGATGAAGACTGATAATACCCAACAGTCGTAGACATAGTCCTGACACAACACTAAGATTTCCTGTATCTTAGGACGCCTTCAAATTTGCCGCAACGTGCCGCGTGGAGGCAGCGCGTCTGTATCCATTATCAAATCCATATAAATAAAAAACGCGCGACTGCAGCGCTACACCTACGCTGCGGGACTAGTGACTCCTAAATACTTTTTTGTTATAACACATTCACTGCCTACAAAATAAATAAAAATAATAGCTGGGTGCCAAAACTTTTTAAGGCGAATATTGATTAAGTACATATGTATGTTTGAAAATATGGATAAATGTATATTATTATTTCAATAAAAAATACATTTTTCGGATCCGAGTTATCGGCACACAGCACGCTGGGTGCCGAACACTCGCATCCGAACGCTAAGGATGACAATGGTTTAGTTCACTAATATTATAGATATTTGTTCCACGATTGCATTTTTGCGTACTAATAAGTCACAAGATTTTGACAAATCCGTGTTTTTTGATCAAATTCCAGAAATCAAGGAAACTAATAAAACCAGTTTTTACCTGTAAGATTCAAACCAATAGTCGTTTTCGTAAGTTGACTATATTGCCAGAGTGGCCGCGCAAAGCAACGTTAACTCGCCTCAAATGCCTTCGTTTTACTAATTACTACAAAATGAACGGGACGCTCACTCGGATCCGAGTGGGAGGCGCTACTACTATAGCCCCGGCCCACTCAAATCAGAGTGATGAGCACGGAATGTGATAATAGTAACACTATAAGCAGTGTTTCTTCGTCTAGAGTTCACCGTGAAACTAAATGTACAACACTAAGATTCTCGAATCTAGCGATGGCAGCGCGGCCGCAGCGCTGCAGACGAGCTGCTTCCCCATGGCACTTTGCAGCAAATTTGAAGACGCCCTATGGTATCAGGAGCTGACAGTTTTTATAAGTTCCCGTAGGAACTTCGGGATGAAAACTATATAAAACAACACTCTTGTCAAAGTGACGCGACATTTCATGTAAATGACTTCACGTCAGTGAACGACGGTTAAATTAAATAGATATTGTTCAAACAAAAATACTAAAATCGCGATTTCAAAATGGGGAGATGGGATATAGGAGGTAGGATGGAGGGTGAAACATACTTTATGACCTATAGAGAATAGCTACCAAAAATACAAACAAAATCATTAAAATCGACCCGTTTCGGAGGAGTGCGAACACAAACACAAACACCGTGACACGAGATTTTTATACAGGGCATCCCAAGACTATGCGACATGAAGGAAAAGTATCTTAAATATTGTAGTAGTAGTGTATTTTGTGGAATGAATACTTTATTTTATTTTTAAAAGTTAGTAATACTGCATTCAAAAATTTTCTATAAATTACATGCTTCGTCTGGGAGTCGAACTGGCTTAAATATGAAAAAAACACCTATTTTTATGACGCCAATTGAAAGAATGGACATGAAATAATAATTCCTTTTAAGTAACGTAGTATCTTATAACAAAAGAACAACGTTAAATGTTTGATTAAAATTTGAAGAAAATTATTTACTCGTATTACCGACGATGACGTTCGGAAAATAGCGATATTATCATTCCATAGATAGCTTTCAAAAAGTAAAATACACAGTGTATTAAAAAAACATGGATTCAAAAGTTATTTCGAATTACAATTGGTTTAAAAATTACATAAAAGGCATTAATTTTTTATCTATTCCTTCGATTGACATCATAAAAATACGTGGTGTTTATTTTCACATTATATTCAGTTCGATGCCCAGACGAAGCAAGTAATTTTTAGAAAATCTTTGAATGCAGTATTACTAAGTTTTAAAAATAAAATAAAGCCTCCTTTCAGCAAAATATTTTATCTACAATATTTAAGATACTTTCCCTTCATGTCGCATAATCTTGGGACGCCCTGTATATTAGAAAATATATTTTTTTGTTAGTTATTTATGTTTAGTCATTTAGAGCCTGTTATTGTCAGATATTAGCGTTGAAATACCTTTTTTCCTGTGCCTTACCTTCATTTAGCACGACCAGGATGACTGGTAGAAAATGCTATTAGCGTGAAGTCCTCCTAGCACTATTTCGTTTTGTGTGAAAGTGTTAAATAAATAAATATAACCTGATAAACTTTTAGTTAGGCAATTTAGTGCGTGAACTTTATGATATAAAATGAAGTTTCCTGGACGTTCGCCGTCCGGCTTGATTGCCCTTTTAAAAAAAATATATGAAGCTAAAACTAAAACTAACATAAAAGTGAGGATGCTTGTAAAAGAGATTGGAAGCTTTATACTAAGGTTCTCTGAAAGAAATCGTTTTAAGTGATCTTCTTCCTCGATTCACTTCTCAACCACATTATGGATGAATAAAAATTTACCAATTATATTGCTTAGTCAATGGCTAGCTGGTCGTCCTTTGTGCAGGTAGTAGGGCACAAAAGACAGTTAAGCATGTGGGTCATGCTTTAAATGGGATCCCCGCCGTCGCAGCCAGTCAATATAGGGTCCCACATTCCCAATCAGCACATATAAGCAAGCCTTGCACAAGTCTAGAAATTTGCCGTGAGTGTATACGGTGAGTGCACCGTCATTCTTCTTGTGGTCATACAAATTCGAACTACGTCGTATCGCGGTACGTGGGGCAGACTGGAATTAATGGAAGTGGCCTATTACAATAAAAAAAAGCAATTACGGAACTCTCTAGGAACATGTTAGTTTTTAATTTGCGAGACTGTCGTTTGTTTTTTCAGTGTGGCGTCCTTTAGAAAATTGTGTGTCGCTATTACAACGAATTTAACTCGTGAAAATGATCGCTTGATTTTTTAAGATTTTTACTGTCGCTTCAGTCAATACGGAAGTTGCCAGAGATTTCAATGAGCTTGTGGTGTTAAAGCCCCATGTCGCAGCTCTGTGTTGTGGTTTGGAGTATTTAGACGTGAACATGTTCATCTCCATGACAATGAACGTGAATGTCAGCCGGTGACTGCGGTTACAGAATCCAATAATGATACCATATGTCAACTGCTTGAAACTGACAAAAAAACGAGTGTGCTTTAGACCACACGACTGAAGCAAAACTTATTTTTCAAAATATTAATTTATAAAATTGTCCACACGTCTGTTGGTCGATCAATCTATGTTCATTCTGGACAGACGCAACTCGTACTCGCACATCAACGTTTAAAATATACAAAACGTAACTCTCTCTCTTTCTATTTTCACTAACTTATATCTCCCTATCAACTTCCGTTCGCACTTTTCGTAACGCATTCACCAGCTTACTCCCCAAGTCAAGCGTGCGCAAAGAAGTTTTACTTATTTCAAAAAAAAGATTTCTTCGTACTTAAAGATAAGCTTAGAAGTCGTTCCACGAAACCATTGAAGAGGATCCACTGCTTCATACAATGGTTCCAAAGAATCCAAAAATGTGTAAATAGTGAGGGCATAGCATATACTTCTAAAAACAAAATGTATCTTAAATATCAACCCACCTGGAACCCTTTTTACAACAAAAACAAGGAGGCTATTGAAAGGGTTCAACGTAAGTACCTGCGTACTGTTACCTACAAATGCTACCGCACAATACGTAACATGTTCCGATATGCTTTCTAAATACAATCTATTAACATTGGAACCTAGACGTAAATATCTCGAGGCTGTTACCCTGTACAACATCATTCATAACAACTATGACTGCATTGAACTAGTGAAAAAGCTGTGTTATGTAGTTCCCAGAACGTGCAATCTAAGAGCAGTTCGCTCCCGTTCCCTGTTTGCAACTGGCACCTGCCGCACTAACTCGGGACTACGCGCGCCCATCCGACGTATGGTCGAGTCTTACAATACGTCATTCGAGGCTATCGACATATTTGCATGCTCAACTTATTAATTTAAGAACTTAGTGGATATAATACTTTCTAAACACGACCTTCTGTCGCTTCTGTCTTAGCTTAACTCCGTTCTTTGTTATTCCTACTAATTTACCTTGTAATATAGGAATAATAAAAGTTTATATATAACCAACACTGCCTTTCATTATATAATTATAGTTTGTCTTAAATAGATATATATGGCCCTTCTGGCCCTCTAGTTGCATCTACTTTTGGACTCTGTCTTACCAATATGTGGATAACGTAGTGGGTTACATTATTAATACTTCTTTCACGTGAATACTGTATATGAATACCTCACATTTATAGTGTAACTGTTTGTTGTTCCGAAATAAATTGAAAAAAATATATAATATTTGGTCTTAATTATCAAAATCCAGAAAATTTCAATGTGACCTAAGTATCTCATCTGTTTATATTTTATTTTGTTTTTAGGGTTCCGTACCCAAAGGGTAAAACGGCACCCTATAACTAAGGCTCCGCTGTCTGTCTGTCCGTCTGTCACTAGGCTGTATCTCATGAACCGTGTTAGTAAGACAGTTGAAAATTTCACAGATGATGTATTTCTGTTGCCGCTATAACAACAAATACTAACAACAGAATAGAATAAATATTTAAGAAGGGCCTCCCATACAACAAACGTGATTGTTTTGCCGTTTTTATAGATAATGGTACGGAACCCTTCGTGCGCGAGTCCGACACGCACTTGGCTGGTTTTTAAGTCAATGTGGTCTGTGGGTACAAATAAGAAAATATTATTAAACGAGGGGATAAAACAATGTCTTGCGTCACGGGCGCTATGTTGAATCCCGAACGTAACGAAAGATTCTAGAGTTAACTCACGTAAATCATAATAACCCCTGCCCAGAATGCATCAACCTAGATTTGGTATATTGTCTCGGAGAAAGTATGAAAAGTAGAGTATTCTCCTCATGGATAAAGCTGTTTGCATCTTGGGCGTGCTTATACCCCTCTAGCATTCAGGATTCTAGTAACTCTAGCGCCCGTGACGCAAGACACTGCTTTATACCCTCGTTTAATAATCTACTTTTTCTTTATATATTCCTTTCTTATCCTCATAAAGTAAAACGGTAAAATACCCGCGAAGCGGTGCCATTTTTTTTATTATATTGCCCTTGTTAGCATACTTCATGTAGATATAAAGAAATATGTCTATTTTGCACGAGAAAACGAGTCTAGATAATTTTGTCACATTACGGATAATAGCTCTAAAAAATGTAGCATATGAGATTAGCATATATAGAACAAATTTACGTAGTAATAACTACACATACTTAACGGTGGTTATTTGGATATTATTCGATGTAAATTAATAAGGATTCCTTAAAACATTTGGTGGCAAAACGTGAATGTTATAACCCAAACTATTAAAAGAGTAAAAGTTGTTTCTTTGTTAACAAAAAAGTATTTCACCACAGTTATAGTAAAGAAGTCATACATATATTTTGTACATTTTTAAAAGCAACGTGATTTTTCAAAAACGTTTTACTTTAAATTGAATTTAAAGCGCTTCCATTTGTAGGTATAACTTATTGAAAAATTTACGTAAAAATTACTGAAGGTTTTTGTAATTTAATCGCGTTTTTGAAAAAGGTGAAAGTGGGTTAGTAAAAGCCGAAGCGCAATTTGTATTACTTTTTTAAGACAACCCCTTTCATTATCTATACTAATATTAGAAAGAGGAATGATTTGTTTGTTTGTATTGAAAAGGCTCCGAAACTACTGGACCGATTTAAAAAATTCTTTCTTTGTTGGGAAGCTACTCTATCCCCAGGTGACATAGGCTACTTTTTACCCAACTGCTCAGGAGGAGGGTAATGTTTTTATTGAAAAACATAACAACGCGTGCGAAGCTGCGGATTGGTCAGCTAGCTTCATTATAATTCTATGTTAAGCTGGGGTTCATTTTGCGACATACTCTTGTACTTTTTTTATTCTAACTGACACTTGTAACAAGTTTTCACTTCTGTCGGCCATCCCTTTCACACGTACAGTACATACCTCACGTGTGAAAGGGATGGCCTGACTAGCGATAGCGACACTACAGCAATTTGGCTTAGGTAATAAGGGGGCCGGAGTGCCGACAGAACTGAAAACTTGAACAATTACGAGATACTTATATACAGAGGTGTCGGTAACGGTAACAGTGTCACGCATTCAATAGTTTTTTCCCATCTAAAAAAATGCCTAACGCGCCTAAAGAGGTTTTCACTTCAACAAGACTGGTCGGTACAAGTGGAACTTGCGCATCGAGGGTTCCGTATTTATGTTAATTCAGCAGCGCTATCTGGTTATGTGACTTAAATTTGGCGCAAATATGGAAGTCTCGATAGAACAACGTAAGTGTTTGAGCCATTTAGGGTCGAGATCCAGGTCCATGGGGTACCGGGGCCCATCGCGTTTTAAAAACTCTTTCTGGGCTTCTGGTCGAAGCGACGTGTGATCCAAGAGCGGGCGCTTATCTGGGTCAACGCATAAGCATTGCAATTCAGCGGGGCAATGCAGCCAGAGTCTTGGGGACACTTCCGCCAGTTGAGCTATCTATAGATCGTTTGCAACGGTCTTTAGATGATTCAACTGTTTCTTCTGTATTTTAGTCATGTAAATATTTATTCTTATTAAAGGAATCGCGGGCAACTCCTGGATGCGCGCAGCACAGGACAAGGAAGGGTGGCGTTTACAAAGGGAGGCCTGCACCCAGCAGTGGGTACTTACGGGCTGTGGATGATGATGATGAAAGGCATTTTGCCCCCCAAAAAAAAATATAATAAGCTAGGAGAATCAGTTAACAGATGTATGATTTTGAAAAGATTAATCAAATCGAGGTATTGACGTCGGGTTTCAAGAGATATGATTTTAAATCAATTTAGTTTTTCTTCATACGTTGGGAAAGTTCGATGTATGCCGCTTCTAACACAGGATACCTATTAAAGAACTTCCTCTGAATCCTTTCAATGCTGTCAATGTGGACTTTATAGAAAGGAGACCAAATCGTTGCATTATTTTACAATCAACCAACAAGCAAGTCAATTCGAATAACGACCCTTTATTTAACTAGCCTGGTCTGTCGCCTGGGTCTTCTCGATGATTGGTCGCGAAGGTAACTTGACTATTCAGAATGATCTACAAGAAAATATAATAAAGAAATTTTGATTTTGACTTGACTGCAAAATACCTCACGTTTAGACTTTTGAACCATGTATAAAACGCAAGTCTCACCCACTGACGGTCTGAGACTCTTCCGGTGTCGTCAACCCAACTCAGTCACTCAGGGAGGCCATGGTCGAGCGCTTAAACTTGTCCTTGAAGGCAATCTCCGACTGGGGTGATGCCAATCTGGTCAAGTTCAATGCGAATAAGACCCAGGCGTGTCTGTTCTCCGCAAAACGAAGTCAGTTTAAATCTGACTCCTACTTTCCGAAATGTATCAGTGCCGATATCTGACCACCTCGAGCTTCTTGGTATCACATTAACTCCAACTTTCAATTTCGGCTCCTACATTGAGTCGAAAGCCCAGTTGGTTGCTATAAAAATTTGGTATACTCGCAAAGGTGAGGCACTACTTCACACCGGGACAGTTGCTCAACTTGTACCAAGCACAAGTCCGATCGTGTTTGGAGTACTGTTCTCACCTCTGGGACGGATCAGCGAAGTACCAACTTGAAGCTCTGGAATCAATTGAGAGAAGAGCCAAGAAACTCATAGGCAACGATGAGCTACTTGATTCAAGGCTCCTCAGCCTGGAGCATCGACGAAAGGTTGCTAGCCTCTCGGTTTTTTATCGAGTACATTTCGGGGAGTGTGCGGCGGAACTTTTCAACCTGATCCCACCATCTCCCTTCTATCAACGGACAACCAGACGCTCTGCGGTGCGCCACCGCTATATGGTAGAAATACCTCCTATTCGCACAAACCGGTTCTCTTCGACCTTTATAACGCAAGTCTATAATACATATATAAAAAAAAAGAAACTCGCTGCCTGACATCCCACCCTTCTATATTGATTCCTCGGCCACCATTAGGTCACTGCCCTGCTCCATCTGTCATCACCTCGTCTAGCCAAGTGTCTTGCCCACAACAATTTGAGTTCTATTACTCGATTGCCAACGTCATGAAGGGGAGACTAGCGCAGGATCGTGGTGGATGGCACAAACTTTGGGAGGCATATATCCAACAATGGATGAAGTCAGGCTGTGGATAATGATGACAATAAAAAACAAAAAACGTAGCAGTTCTGATACCAAATTCAAATGCTTTTTATCGCCGTGTTCAATCCGTTTGCTCGTCGCTCGTCCCATATTGGAAAAAAAGCTTAGATCGTCTAATTTCATTAAAAGTTTTAGAAACTTTAGCGGCTTCTGAGAAAATGCTTTTAATGTAACCACATGAAAAGTATTTTAATATATTTTTCTTTTACGAACTCCGGAATTTTTAGTTGGAAACTCTTACCTTTCAGTAAAATATGGCATTCGGTTAGTTTAACGTAAAAAGCACCTACTTCAAGAATAATAAACAATACTCTGATCACACTCCTATGAAAATACAGCTATCTTAGATGTTTTGGTAACATAATCTGTGTACCTGAAGATTTTAGTGAAGACGTGAAGATGTTGCTAGGAAAGAGCGATATACTTTGTATGGTCATATCTCAAAACTAAACAATGATAATGAAGTTCGGGTTTCAGAAAATTATATTAAATAGCACTACTTTGAAATTAAAATTAAATCCAGAAGTGAATGCTTCATTTTTAGGGTACCGTATCTCAAAAGGTAAAAAAGGAACCCTTATAAGATCACTCTCTTTTCCGTCCGTCTGTCTGTCTGTCCGTGTGTCACCACCGATTTTCTCAAGAACGGGTGGACCTAGCAAGTTGAAATGTATACCAGATACCACTTTGCATACTTTCGCTAACAACTATGACACTAAACACAAACACCCACACTGCCTCAATCTGAAATGACTACGACTTGCTAACATACTCACATACATATAGGTTCAATATTCTTTATATTTCTATTTTTATATATCTGTCTTTATCTTTTCTTTAGTTTATATAATTTTATTTTTATTAAAATTGGACTATCCGGTACTGAATCGCAGCGCGCTGATCTTCCGCCGGCTCCTAGCCGGCGGAAGATCAGCGCGCTGCGATTTACTAGTGCGTGGCGCATAATGCTGAGCCGGATCCTAGTTTGCGGACGCTCATAACCTGGACGTACTAACTGCCTATGTATATTTTATGTTTTCTATTTGTGTTTGTTATATTGCTACTCCTACTGTCGTATTATTTTTGTTACTGTGTATGTCTTTGTTTTGTTGTGTCTGCAAATAAATGTATTTTCTTTCTTTCTTTCTTTCTTTTAAATACTGAGGTCTATAAGTATTAGGTGTATAAAAATCAAGGTCCTGAGTCAACACGATAAAAAGATATGGGAAAATTTAGATTTTCGCGAAAACTTGTAAGTACCAAAATTTACCTTAATTCTTAACTTTTTTATTTCTAGGATTTTTTTCTTAAATACTGTAAGACCTTGCTTTTAACCAAAATTGACGATTCCAGGTCCTATTGGTCCTATATAACCTATAGGAGGTATCTTATAGGTTTTGGGTCGAAACCCTATATGGTAGTTTCCGTTGACCTAAAATCACGAATTTTGCCAAAATTCTAACCAATAAAACAAGTTGAAAATTAAAGGGTGTCTCCATACATACATACATACATACATAGTTGACGCTAATTAAAATAGTCCTCTGAGTTGTATGAGCGCTCACAACCTCAAATAAGGTAAATAAATAAAATTGTACTATTGAATAAAATAAATATTTAAGTGGGGTTCCCATACAAAATACATGATTTTTTTGACGACGGAACCCTTCGTGTGCGAGTCCGACTTGCACTTGGCCGGTTTTTATTTTGAACTAAACTCATTTTTTACATTTACATTTTTCCCATCTTAATATTGGTGCACGGCCGGGATTGAACCCACAGCTTTCAAATCGCAATTCGAGGACCCACTAGGACACCACGGCTCATGCTGAAATTCCTTTTACATAACCTACAAGTCATCATCAGTCATGGGTATATTCAATACGGGCTTAACTAACAAGGGCCAAGGGTAAGCCTGGATAATTGGATTAAATTTAAACTAAATCGCATAAGAGCCTTTTCATTTTTCACTAACAACCAGAATGTTTCAAAGCTAACGATGTCTGTAGATAAGTCCAGTTAGGAAGTTAATCAAGGGCAAATGGCTTAAGCTTCACGTGTTAGCTTAATCGTAATAGGCGTTTGGTTTTTTATGGGCTGACTATTTGTAACCCGTCAACTTGAAGAACTATGTCCGTTATCCAAAAGAATCATCATCATATTAAGTCTATTCATATTCATATGTCAGCACAAATAGAAAAAAATGAAAATGGGGACAAAGTAAAATGGAATCAAGTGAGCGAAATAGTAGTGGAATTTATACAACCCGATAATAGTATATTATGATACAAGTGAGCTAAGTTGCTCATTATACACGAGGCTGTGGGTTTCAGTCCGAGCCGTAGGCGAGGGCGTAAATCAGCCGAATGTCATACGCACTTTTTCAACACACTTGCGAGGAAAAATAAAATCTTCTGTATAAAAACTTGTCATTTTTACAATTTATTACCACACAGCAACAAATGCGATACAAACAAAAAAATGAGAAATGGCGCGCAAGTTTTTTTTACACGCGCCGAATGAAAGGTGACTGATTACATAGCCATACATCCTACGTCAAAATTATAATTTTAGTGATAATATGCAATTATTTTATAACACATTATTGTGAATTATAAATAATTTTATAATATATAGGTGTTTTTGTCTTAATTAGGGATACATTATGTATTCCAAAAATGTAATAGGATTTTCAGCGACAAAACACCTCTTTGTTGTTACAAAAAAACTGTAATACCCGGTTAATTTGAAAATGCTCTGTTTACTCGCATATAATTTGCAGTTAGGTACTAACTTAGCTTTGTTGGGATAATTCTATTATGCACTAGTGTGTAATATTATTACGCACGCGTGTGTTATAGTTCGGTTTATGGCCCTAAGAACGATGTAATAATGCTCACTTTACGAGCAAGTGTGTTGAAAAATGCTTTATACGTACTATTTGGATGAGAGCTCAGCCATGTGTATTGACAGTTGCAAGAAGACAAGCAGACGAGTTTTCCGTGTCGGTAATAATACACAAGAACTTGGAAAAGTTTATGATGGAACTTTATCTATAACTACTGCTAAATACTAGGACTTGATGTCTTTGTGTCCAATAAAATTTATGATTTAACCAAGATACCGTGATTTTTACAAATATATTAAACACAGCAACGCCATGGAAGAATCAACAGCTGCTGAAGCTGGTGATGCTGAATTCGAAGAATAACTTAGTTTTTTCGTACCTACCTAATTGATAACATTTTGATCTCTCTTTTTCCTAAGAAGTAGTAACATAACTGTTAAATTTAAGGAATAAGTGATTAAAAATAGTTTATAAACTGAAATTTTTAAAGACTGATTGATACTTTAAATAAAGAGAGACATTAAAATTTAGGAGACTGTTTTGATATTTTTTTTCGTTTCCTTTGATAATAAAAGTTAACTATAGTCTAACTTTTTATTAGCTGCAGTAAAATGACGTTTCTAAATGTCATTCCGTAAAATAATGTTGCCAGCCTAATCTCAATAGGGATGTGATTCAGTTCACAAAAATTAATTAAATAACATTATTATGACGTTTTTGTTTCATTTTGAATGTACCTCCCTATACTTCCACTAAAAAAGATCAATCCTCTAGTATAGTAATAATAATAGGTTAAAAAAATACATTACAACTTAATATTTAATCTCAAAAAAAAACCAAACTGATTATTCATTTATGATCCACTCATTTAGCTACATCCCTATTTATTTTTCTTCAAAAACCGGCAACCCACAAAACGTCATTTTACTGCAGCTAATAAAAAGTTAGACTTTAGTGTAGAATAATACTATTTCATAGTGTTATCTTTATGAAAAGCATAAGTATTGTGAATAAATCTTTAATAGTCTATACTATAATATTATAAAGAGGAAAGATTTGTATTTTTGTGTGTGTGTGTATGTTTGTAATGATTAAACTCAAAAACTACTTTGCCGATATCAAAAATTCTTTCATGTTTGGAAATCTACATTCACCCTGAGTGACATTGGCTATATTTATCGCTTAGAAAAGATTAGGTATCTTAACTAAAACTTAAGTAACGTAACCCAAAAATGTGCCCTAAAACTTCTTTCGTCGCATGCGCTGCGGTAACTATTGATGATAGAACAAAAGTATGTTCTACAATATTAAAGAACATATATCTACAAAAATAATATTTAAAAGAGGAAAGATTTGTTTGTTTGTTTGCATTGAATAGGCTCCGAAACAACTGGACCGAATTAAAAAAATCTTTCACCGTTGGGAAGCTACACTATCCCCGGGTGACATAGGCTACTTTTTACTCAACTGCGCAGAAGGAAGGTAATATTTTTATTGAAAACCTACGCGCGCGAAGCTGCGGATTGGTCAGCTAGTAATAAATAAAACATATCATGCATTTTTATTTAAAACTTTAAATATTTTGCGTGGTTTGGGAACTAAATGAGTTTCACTGATATACGTAGATGAAGTTTAGTGAAATGTTTAATGCAAAGTAACTAAAGACATCTACAATATTTGGTCAAAAAAGGGAAATACTGGTTACATGTTGCTCAGATTTTCTTTAAATATCTTAAGAAGTATTACTGGAGGTTTATCCTATTTTATTAGCTATATTAGGTGGAATGAGCGCTATTATGATCCGAACGTACTCGTATAAACGGATATCAGACAGATGTCTTTTTCTACGTCGAAATTTTTCCAAATTAAAAAAAAAATAACTACATTATTTAAGTAAAACAACGATATAGAAATTAAATCTGTTATAAAATGAATAAAGAAGGTTATTTTAATGCATTAGGTGCATAACTCTCGAGAAGACCACTATTTATGACGAAGCGTGCTCTACTGTAAAATATAGATTATGTAGATGTTTGTATCTACTTTGCTGCCATCGATATCAGGCAAAGGTCATCCAATGGTGAGGATATGCCTCCCCTGTAAAGCAAAGCTTTAAAGCGACTGATGTTGTTCGGCCTGCAACCAGCGGCTTAAAGTGGATAGCAACAGTCTAATGACGTCGACATGCACTACAAAATTCATCTAGTTCATTGATTTAATAATTGATCGAGCGAAGCGAGACCTCCGAATCAACTTTGGGAAATCGGCGTTGTATGTATGTATGTTTATAAGTAAGTATGTATGTTTGTTTGTCCGAGGATAACTTTCGAAGCGTTTATCCGATTATCGTGAAATTTGATATAGGTAGGTAGTGATGGCACAATTTTGGTGTGACTAATTGAGCTAAAAATGTGGGGGGGTTTGTTGTGAGATATTGAGGTTCAAACGGGGTAAAAAAAACCAAAATGGGACTATATGGTCTAGTGGCACGTCTAATAAAAGGTCTTTATGATTACATTTTGACCCAGTTTTTATTTTTAGTTTAAATCTTGTAGTTTTCAAGTTATTAGCCATAATAAAAAGTAAACTCAAGAACGGCGAGACCGATTTTGATGATTTTTGATTTGTTGGACTTGTCTGCGCCCCGAATACCAGAATAACTATTAAAATATAGGAAAAAATCCCGCAAAAAGAAATTACGAAGAAAATTAATTTTCTCATACATAGATGAACTATTAATGGCCGATTGACAATTATACCGGGGCAACATTGGTAGCCCGCGTCATATGCATGTCAACGCGGTAAGAATTTCGGCGGGTCATATGGACGTTTGTAACACCAAAAAGGCTACGGTAACGCATGCGTTGCCGGCCCTTTAAAATTTTCAAAACGCCCTTTTTGAAGAACCCCGTAATGTAGTTCCCAGGGAAAACCTCCGCAGGGAGACCATTCCACTACTATGTTACTTTTTATTCGATTGCGCAGAAGGAGGGTGTTTCTATTGAGAAACCACCGGCTGGGTAAGCTAGTAAAACAATAATTTCGAGAATTTGTACAATTGCCCTCTTTCCAGTTATACTCCAAAATATATTGAAAATACCAACATTTAGAATTTTTTTTCGTGTTTGTCATATTGTTGGTTATATATTTTGAATAGAAGCACTCGCTAGTTCCAACCATTTCAATAAAGTAATCCACACGTATCAGAAATAATTGGGAAGCAAATTGCGGAAAATAATGAAGCCTTCTCACAAATTTGAATATAACAGTAGACTGAGGTCTAGCTTCGTATCATATTTCAAGATTAATTGATAGTTTGTAGTTTGAAATGAATAGAGAGGCCTTTGAAATTATGTATTAAATATTGCCATTACTAGTATTGCCAAAAGTCCCAATTTTCAGGAGTCTAGTGACACACCCTTAATCGGGACGCCGAATGTCCCGAAAAATCGGTACATTCGGGACATTTTTCACTAACCTGCTTATTCTGTATACCGGGGGAAGAAATACCTTAAATCCTATTATAAGGGATTACATTTGCAAACTGAAATAATATACTTTTATTTACATATCTTTTAAAAAAAACAACGGCCAAGAGCGAGTCGGCCTTGCGCACAACGGGTTCCGTACCATTTATCTATAAAAACGGCAAAAAAATTATGTTTGTTGTATGGGAGCCCCCCTTTAGTGTTTGTTTTATTATAATTTAGTTATTCATTTTTAAAGTGATTAAATAACTAAATCTTAAATATTTATTTTATTCTGTTTTAGTATATGTTGTTATAGCGGCAACAGAAATACATCATCTGTGAAAATTTCAACTGTCTACTTATCACGGTTCATGAGATACAGCCTGGTGACGGACAGACAGCGGAGCCTCAGTAATAGGGTGCCGTTTTACCCTTTGGGTACGGAACCCTAAAAACTGGCCATCCGATAACAATAAAAGATCCCCTTTAACAAAAACCCCTTTTTTTGACAACCTCCGTGGTTCAGTGGGCGAATAACCGGCTCAGACGCAGGAGGTAGCAGGTTCGACTCCTGACCCGGAACAAATGTTATTTGTCTACAGATATTTGTTCCGGGTCTGGTTGTTTCTTTAAATAAGTATGTATTTACAAAAAAAATTGTATATAAGTATTCTATCAGTTATCTGGTTCCCATAGTACAAGCTCTGCTTAGTTTGGGGCTAGATAGCGCTGTGTAAAATGTCCAGCAATATTTAATATATATTTATTTTGTAGCTGTCCCGATTTGAAGACCAAAATCCCGATTATTTTAACCTTTCGATCTGAAGTTTACACATAGGACCTGGCAACACTAATACGAATAATAATAATAAATCATATAATTCTGTCAACAATAAAATTATTAAAGAATGGTAAATAACTATTTCTCAAACATGCTTGGAAATTTGAGCATTATTTTGACAATCTTCTTCGAGATAAATCGAAATTACTGTATTGGCCAAATACAAGAACATGCGAGCAGCGGCCAGCAAAAGTTGTATGAAAATCTATATCTGTCGTGGTTTAGCGGCCAAATAAATTACATAGTAAACTCTTATCTGTCGTTTATTTTAAAAATGGAACGATCTTTTACTCCGAAACATGGCAACCAAGGAGATAACTTATCAAAGGTTTTATTTAAATTTCGAACTGGCTTGCAAATGTGTAGAAAGCTGTTTAATGAAAATAAACAAATGAACACTTTAACGCGGGAAAAAATATTTTTGATCGTTATTCGTCATTGATTTTGAAAAGTAAGTAATGTTTTTTTTATTTTATTTTATAATTTCCGCGCATTATTTGAGAAAAGTACTATAGAAGCCTTGGCCACAACTAGGCTTTGATGAACTTACGTATGTGTGTCTCTGCTTCGCCTCGAACCACATGTGCACGTTCGTCCATCAATGCCTCTTTTGCTGGTCGCTGCAGTAATGTTCTAATACTACACGTCATAAAGACTCTAGCCTGAAATACATATTATAATAAAAACTTCCATTTATTTACTACATGACTAAACACTGTAATTTTCGATGTGAGTTGTCGGTTTTTGGCATCCGTCTTCGGAAAGGGCGAAATACGACACCCTACGGCCAAAAAATCTTTCTTCATGAAGGTCGACAGACTATATTAGTTACAACACTAGCTGAATGACGGAAGAAAACGCTGTGCCTAAGTTAGGGTTTGAGATGGGTAAAACCTACCTTTTTTTAAATATATTTTTATATTGGTGATAGCCAAGCGCTTGTCTACTACCTCACCTGATGGTAACTGAACGTGTGATCGAAGATGGAGCACGCTTGCCTAGGAAGAACTCACTTTGGACTTGAATACTCCAAGATTATACTGGTTTGGAAAAACATACACCGGAAGTGAGTTCCACTCCTTACTTGTGCTAACAAGAAAAGTTGAAGCAAATCGTTTGCTTCATGGAAATGGAAAAAGGTTATGGCTGGCCTGATGTCAAGTGGCTATAACATTCCCTATAACAGAGAATTGCCTCGCGCACGTTAGAAATATACCCTACGATGCACTGACATGCGTCTATAAACTTGAGGCATACAGGTGTTCCTCATGTGCCTGTAATTTCACCGGCAACCTTACCCTTTAAACCGAAACAATGAAATGCTGCTTATAATCGGTTTAGCAGTTTCCAAGGTTACCCCCTACAAACTAACTAATAATAGACTTTTTACATCACCTGCTCGACAACGTCAAATTATATTTCATGTAAACCTCACCGAAAGCAGGTGCTTAAATTCCGGGAGCTGAGCCGGGAGTAAAGTACTATTTGTGTACTAATTGTGATTTAAATTTGGAACCTCATCTGTATTAAAATTTGAACCACATGTTCACGCCACTGTGCTCGACACTTTTTCTTTCCTACCCGCAACTATTAGCAGATCGCCATCAGGTTTTCGTTCGTCACTTTCAACGTTTGCACTAGCATCTACGCGTAACTTCAAGTCAGTCCGTGATTGACCGATATCGATTGTGGATGTGTTGTGCCCGCTCGAGTTTTTAACCGCTATCAAAACCGCATAACTTTTTATTCATAAATTCTAAACTATACAACAACTTTGTGTCGTAAGTAAATTCGACAATCCAACGTCGACCGCCTTGCTGTGTCCGCATAGTTACCGCGCCGCGTCTGCTTCTGTCAGTGACAGATATCGAAGGCCGCTACTGGATTAATCAAGAAGACACAAGAAGAACAGCTGAGAAGAAGCGCTACCAGGCTCAGGGTCTGTACGGAAAGCCTATCAGCGAACCTACCCCACCGACAGCCGGTAACGTGTCCATATTGAGGTGATCGTAGTGTATTAAGTGCAACGTTCTAAGAAGACGAAGGTCAGTTTAATTCTTCTATCTTGTACCAGTTACTTTCTTTGCCCACAAGTGGAGTCGCGTTTAATGTTAAAGTTTCATTACCGCGCCGAAACATTATTTGGTCCTTCGAGCCGGATTCCTAACTATTGGGTATTCACTAGTTTTCATGCAGAAATATTTGTTCAGAATCTCATTTCTATTCGGCCTTTTATAAGAGAACCATTGAAATCTTTCATCTTTTCTTCGTAGGTTCTCGTGTAACCTACACAACAGTCCGCCATTTTGTACTCCACTCCCCAAGTCGTTATTTTCTTACCGACAAAATTTATCTTAGGTGTTTATTCTGCTTTCCTTAATAATAATAACTTTTATGGAATAAATACCTAGAAAAATACATAGTTTGTTCTTTGGTTTGCGAGCGACGACTGTAGATTGGGCACCTACCTATAATTTTGGTATACGTTACAGATGTGTTGTTTACGAGTTAATCGTAGGTTGCAGGCATTTGGTAATTCATTAAATTATTAAAGTAGTTCACACAAAATGACAACGCGTAGTCAAGATAAGGAAGAGTTTGTGGATGCGAAAGCACTCGATCCTGATGAGATAAAACGTCTAACTTTAATTGGTAGACGTGATGTTATATTTTCACATTTGCAGCAAGTATACAATCATTCCTTAAGTGCTTTCACTGATGAAGTTTGTAAGAACTCATTTTTGTGTAGTATGACATCTTTAGAACGTTTGAGATCTGATTTTATGATGTTACATGTACATAGCTTTAAAGAAAATTGATTCCAGTACCGCAAGCTCGTTTAAAATGCACTATAGAGATCGGCCTATGCCTACTTACGATGATTTGGTCAAATATATTCGCGAACAGAGTAAAATCTTAGATCGTATTGCACCGTCACCGTAATACAGTCGAGGTAATGTTAGTAGTAGGTTGACACATTCCTTTGCTGCTGTCAGTCCCATATGCCCGCTTTGTAAACAAAACGATCATTTTACTTTATACAAATGCCCGGAATATAATGAATATTCAATAGACGAAAGGTTCAACTTTATTAAAGAACACAGTGGTTGTACCAACTGCCTAAGTAATGCCACGTGTAATTCAAAGTTCACGTGCCATTTTTGTGGATGCAAACATCATTCTATGTTGTGTCGAAAAAATACACTTTCGCATAACAACTTGCCGCGCTCTCACGTCAACGTAGCACAACGTGCGCCCGCGCCGCCGTACCGGACGACTGAGCGCCTCGCCAGCGCCGACTCCGCCGCCGCGCCAGTACACGCTGCTTCTGGGTTACACCCTGTCAATCAGCTAACGGAGCCTGGCGCGCGGTCGAGACAACAAAATGTATCGCTTTGCAATATGCGTTCGATTTCTCCTTGGAATAGCACCTGTTTACTAGGGACGGTGCAAGTCTACGCAACCGATTTAAATGATCATAGACATGTGATGCGGGCTTTAATTGACTCAGGTTCACAAAGTAATTTTCTTTAAAGCTACATGTAACATCATAAAATCAAATAAATTATCAAGCTTGAGAGATTTCAAGCTTGATACCGCAGTACAGAATTTATCTTAAAATAAAACAAAATTTTTGGAAGTTGCATTGTTAGCCGATTTAAAATCAAGCATCTGATCCAGATAAACCGCGGCTTGGTTGCGCTTGTCTTTGTACGTATCTATAAGTATGTTCCATATAGTACGGTAATTATCACCGCTGGGTACTATGCCGGAACACGCAGAAAGTGCGCGGCCCGAAAGCTTGTTGATCAAATACTGGACGCGCTCGTGATCAGTTAGCTCCAAATTCTCGTGAATAGTTCGCTTAAACGACTCATAAAATATTGGCCATTTAATTGGTTCACCACTAAATTCCATTAACTCAAGCTTAATTAATTTAACCGACTTACGTTGCGGTAAAAGTTCCAATGTTGGCATGATTTCTTGTTGACTAGGTAAGTTAAGTTTATCAAATACAAACTTACAACGGCAATACATATCTTCGAATGCACTGGTAGCTTGATAGTTAACTTTATATTTAGGATTCAGTGACAGTTCTGTGACATTAATCAATTGAATAAGAACTTATTCGTAAAATGAACTAACCTTTGCACAGAATGCACCAACCTAAATTTGGTTTTTATTGTCTTGCAGAAAGTGTGCAAGTAGAGTATTCTCCTCGTGGATAAAGCTGTATGCATCTTGGACGCGCTTATATCACTCTCTGCACTGATGATTCTAGTAACTCTCTCGCTCCACTCGTGAGTTAACTTTAGAATTCTTCGTTACATTCGGAATTCAATATAATGCCCGTGACGCCAGACACTGCTTTATCCACTCGTTTAATAATCTACTATTAACTCTTTATCCCCTCGTTTAATAATCTACTATTAACTCTTTATCCCCTCGTTTAATAATCTACTATTAACTCTTTATCCCCTCGTTTAAGAATCTACTATTAACTCTTTATCCCCTCGTTTAATAATCTACTATTAACTCTTTATCCCCTCGTTTAATAATCTACTATTAACTCTTTATCTCCTCGTTTAATAATCTACTATTAACTCTTTATCCCCTCGTTTAATAATCTACTATTAACTCTTTATCCTCTCGTTTAATAATCTACTATTAACTCTTTATCCCCTCGTTTAATAATCTACTATTAACTCTTTATCCCCTCATTTAATAATCTACTATTAACTCTTTATCCCCTATTTTAATAATCTACTATTAACTCTTTATCCCCTCGTTTAATAATCTACTATTAACTTTTTATCCCCTCGTTTAATAATCTACTATTAACTCTTTATCCCCTCGTTTAATAATCTACTATTAACTCTTTATATTAGTACCTATAAGTAATTTGTACCGCACGTGCCAAATTTGTTGATAGTGCTTTGGCTATCGGTTGTGGCCAAATCAAATATCAATGATAAAGATAAATTTATTTGCATGAACGTCATGTTATTATTTTATTAAATAATAGGGAAATTAGGTCGAATCTTCTCGTCATCTATACCGCAATGCCTGAAAACTAAAGTCTTCAATCAATGCGTCCTACCCGTAATGACCTACGGTGCTGAGACGTGGACGCTCACGGTAGGACTAGTCCACCAATTTAAGGTTGCGCAGCGAGCTATGGAACGGGCTATGCTTGGAGTTTCTCTGAAGGATAAAATCCGTAACGAGGTTATCCGACAGAGAACCAAAGTTACCGACATAGCTCAACGGATTAGCAAACTGAAGTGGCAGTGGATTGGCCATATATGCCGGAGACTGACAACCGTTGGGGTAAACGAGTTCTGGAGTGGAGACCGCGTCTCGGAAAACGTAGTGTGGGGCGTCCCCCGGCTAGGTGGAGCGATGACATAAGGAAGGTGGCGGACAGAAATTGGATGAGAAGAGCCGAAGACCGGGCTCAGTGGCGCGTATTGGGAGAGGCCTATCTCCAGCAGTGGACTAATTTGGGCTGATGATGATGATGAATGTTATTTTAAAGGTCTTAGTTATGTAGGTAAGTGTAAAGATAAACATCACTTATTCGCCGAATGTTAGTACAATTTTACACTGGTCTTAATGTATAATAAATCGTAATACTCGTAGAAAAAGTAAAAAGAAATTACAAAAATTTAAAAAGTGCACTCTAATTGAGACAAACTATTTAAGTATGTTCTACCTTATCTAGCATATATCTAGCAATATCAGAAAGAGTTGTTCATCAGATCCTATTGCTTGGCAAAATATTTTTAGCCCATACTTCAGATAGCACCAGCGCGTTTGTTAGAATAATTGGTATATACGCATGGTTTTGTATAGGCTTTCCGTTCAATAAAAGAAAATGTATAGCTTGTATAGTTATGTGTAACTACATTCTGTATCTTATTGAGAATGCCATTTCTGGCAACATAGCCCATCATTATCCCTACCATTATGGACAACGGACGAGTGCCTCTCACAAAATGTGCTCCAGGGAATAATATATATATTTGGACCTTTTATTTGTTCATATTATAAAGATACTCATAATGTTTACACTTTGTTGGCATTCAAAAGTAATTAAGATTGTTAACTACAAGTGGTTCGCCCCGAACTGAGATCTCGCGAGTCTCCGATTAAAATAAAAAAATATTATTTGTAATCTTTGACTATCAAAATAGTGCCCCGAAATATATAACACACTAACTTCTCCTACAGTTTCATTTAAATTACAGGTAACGAGAGTGTGGTAACTCTTTTTTGGGGTACAAATTGCAGTTATTCTAGATTTTAGACTTTTGCCTATATTTGTGTCACTTATGCTACACGCATACTAAATTACAGCACTGTGGGGTCACTGGTGTACCCTGTGAATTTTGTCAAAGTTTAGTTTTTATTATGGCTAATAACTTTAAAAAACTATAATGAATTTACGAAAAATAAAAACGGAGTCTGAATGTACTAATGAATACCTTTCATTTGACGTCCCACTTGACCAGTTCATTTTTCTTTTTTTACCCCTCTTGAACCCTAATATCTCAACAACCCCCCAACATTTTTAGCTCATTTAGTCACACCAAAATTGTGCCATCACTACCTACCTATGTATCAAATTTCACGATGATCGGATCAACGCATCGAAAGTTATCCTCGAACAAACATACATAGAACGCCGATTTGCACAAGTTGATTTAGAGATCTCGCTTTGCTCTATCAATTATGTACCTTCGATTTACGCGGCCTCACCCTCAAGGTACGGTCAAGATCATAATTGGTCCTGATCAATGAGAACTTGGAATTTAGCTTCCCTGGAGTGTGTGTTTTAGATATTTAGTGAACGCCTTCGACAGAGGTGTTCTTCTTGTTCCTGCTCTTTTCCTACATTACGCGGGTGGGCACAACATGTTTTCCTCCTCCACATCTCTCTATCAGCCGTCATCTCCGTTGTCACTTCCTTCCTACCCTGAATTGCATTGCTTATGCGTTGACCCAGATAAGCCCCAGCTCTCGGATCACACGTCGCTTCGACCAGACGCCCAGAAAGAATTTTGAAAACGCGATGGGCCCCGTTACCCCATGGACCCAGGGTCTCGACTCCAAATGGCTCAAAAACGTAAGATCTGTCGAGACTTCCATATATGCGCCGCTTGAGATCTTCGGCTGAATTTGCCGCCGCACCGGCCCCAACTGCTGTACCAGACAGATGAGATGGCGCAAGGGTATCGACGCACGTGACGTCCCACACCAAAGGCCTACCCTTCTCCCAAGGTATAAGAGTCATACCGTCAGGCCTCTTACCATCGTTACGTATCAGACCGTTCGGTTCGAGAACGGCTGGAACGTTGGCGCTGCAAATAGCCCAGCGTATGATATCATTAAGGCTAGCATGGCGGGAAATCTTACCGGCGGCTCTGGAACACGATAATCCACGGTGACCAAGCTGTTCGAATGCCGAACCGCACTGGCACTGGCATTTTTCGACATAGTTACCATAATAATAATAAATCTTTATTCAGTACATGATACAATAATAAATATACTATAACGAAACTAAGCATGCTAACAGAAAAAAAAATAACCTAATGTAAAGTAGGGTTTGTTAAATAGATAGTTATAGTATCACTTTATATAGTACCCTAACCTCCACCCTAGGAAAAACCTGTGATGTGGGGTGTTATATTTTATGTTATACTATATTTTATGATCATTATTATAAATACGGGATTTATCACGTACCGTTTTATCGGTGTTTCGACACAGTGCGGAGCGAATCGCACTCACCCTGATGAAGCCACGAATTGAACCGAAATATTGTCCGTCGAAACACTGATAAAACGGTACACGGTAAATCCCGTATTTATAATAATGATTGAAATAAATCACGAATGTTTTTTGATTAATATTTTATGACTTTTAAATTTAATATAATATAAAAATTACAGTACATTACTGTCAATGTAGTCCTCTGTTTACTAGCAATTAAGTAGTCCACAAGCAGCTAGCATGTAACGTAAATATTTCTGCTAGGCCAGAAGCTTTTACTAAAACTACATGCTCCCCGAGTCACTAATGAAGTTCAAACATGTGCTAAGTTCGAAAACAATCAACCACCCAACACTAGATACACTATAAAGGGCTAGAGCAGATGACCGATTAAAATCGGCCAATGATTTTTTCGGCGATTAGTCCGTGAAAGTCGGTGACGCGTTTCCGCCGATCATCGTACACGACCTGCTACTGACATCATTTTTCTAGCGCGTGATCGTTCGTTAAGTTCCTTTGTTATGCAGAAACAATAATCTCTCATGTACATATAAGCAGAATAAATGAATATGATGTACATATTCATAATAGTATAAGGCTCAGTCTGGCTATAGTATCTGTAGTCAGTCATACCTACCTACATTGTCATGCACATCCTATTCTATCGAGCCAAAGCGATCCTTTGTGTCTAAACAGAAGTTTTTTTAAACTTAGTTAGAGCAAGGTACCAAAGCATTTGATATAGATAATAAGCCTGTGGTGCAGACCCACAAGATACAACACCCTAAATATCCTAGAATTATAACTAGTTATTTAAGTGCACTTTGTAAAACCATTTTTTTTAATATAAATATTTATTCATATTCATATGAAATAATAATATTATTGCTGGACAATTCACACAACGCTATCTAGCCCCATACTAAGCAGAGCTTGTATTATGGGAACTAGATAACTGATAGAATACTTATATACTTTTTTTTTGTAAATACATACTTAAAATATATAGAAAAACAACCAGACCCGGAACAAATATCTGTAGGACATGCAAACATTTGTTCCGCGGCGGGAATCGAACCCGCTACCTTCTGCGTCTCAGCCGGCTATTCGCCCACTGCGCCACGGAGGTCGTCAAATATATTTTTATGGGATTTATACTGTAACCTGTGGATGAGACCGCTAGTTTAGCTATAAGACCGGCCATTATAGATTTACTTGTTCCAAATTTGCTTTGTCTAGCTTAGTAAAGTAAGGTGTGATAAAGTATTTTCATTAATTAATTCATGCATTGGGTCAGGCAGGCATTTTTCCAGGCTTGGTCGCGGAGGAACAGGCGGTAAAATTGACGTTTTAAAGTGATCCTTGTAATTTACATAAATAAATTAATATAACTTTGACTTTTCATCACAACCATACAAAAATGTATTGCCGTGATCCTTGACGACATAAGTATACATTTTTTTGGCCTATAACTTTTAACAAATTTGTCACAAGGTTACTTCCAACTTGGTCTACTTGGCCTACGTGCCATTGCATTTCGCCCGTCACGCTCAGTTTTAAAACAGTAATAAAAGTTTAGTATGCCTGTTATTTCACCGGCACATACAGTGTCTATATAGTGATTTATTTTAACCGGACTGTTGTCCAAACCATTTTTTTTGGTCGTCTATGATTGGCCTTATTTCAAAGAAAACAATCAAGCTCACACTGCACTATTAAAACTACGGGCTTGCGTAATTGCTTCGTGTATAATGTTACACGTTAGTTGTTTTAATAATGTACACCTGTTATAAAATATATTGTTCGGCAGGTGTTCCGTGAATGTGTTACCTTTTAAACTACGCGACGCCAAAAGAGAGGTGAGATGTGAGGAGTTTGACGCCTATGTCTGTCTGGTCGGAATATAGTTCACAAGCAAGATCGATTTATATGCAGGTTTTTTTTAAAGAAAGCTAGTTTAACTGGAGTGGTTATTAGTAATGTGTGACTAAGATCAGGTCAGCCAGATTGAAGACTACCAGCACTTATCCTTTTTGGTGAAGGGATCTCAGCTTTTAAATTGTTTTTTTTTATTATTATTAATTTTTTGCGCTTTAGTGACATAGGAAGGTTTCCCTTCATCAGCTCTTTCGTGGACCAGTAGTTCTTACAGCCGTTCTCGATGCGGCGATCGATCTCCTTATCTTGCCTGTTTTTGAAAGAAACTAACTGGCCTAAGTAGATATACTCATCGACATGTGTATACTGCCCGTCCTTACCTATGGCTCCCAAACGTGGTCTTTTACAGAGGCTCAAAAGTCCAAACTCAAGGTTTGCCAAATAGCAATGGAGCGCAGCGTGCTTGGAGTAAAGAGGATTGACAGAATCCGTAACACCACGCTGCGTTTAAAGACCGTCGCGGAAGCGAAAGTCCTGGAAGACAGTGGGGGCGACCTTTTCCCAGCAGTGGGATGACGTAGGTTAAAAAAAATATTTTCTTATTATTTTATTTTATTTATTCAATGCGAAAGTATGTAATTACATATCAGCAGATGATAAAATAAAAATATAGTTTACTTGATGTTACTGTTGAAATTTTTGAAATTTTGATTGGAAAATACGGTAAATGGTATACAATAAGTGTTAGAAGATTAGGAGTTTTATGGTAAGGAACAGTATAATTTTACCAGAAACCGATATTTTTCTTTGTTCGGTATTTTTTTTTGTTTATAACATCTAGCACCTTTGTTTTGCTTATTCAAAAAATATGTCTCTGTCTCTGGAATGCCCTACCTGTCTCAATTTGTCATGCAAAATCTCTCCCTATCTTTTAAAACATGGTCAGACAACACTTTCTGTCATCCATCGCTCACCAAGTCATTTATTTATTTTACATTTTTATAGTTAATGTATGTATGTATGACAATATATATTTTATGTGTATATTAATATTTATGTAATTATTAAGCATTTTATTTTATATTATCTAATTTCTTTACAAATTGTAACATACTTGTTCTAGGGATTCTAATAATATCTTAGGCCGCCGTTCTTATTTGTTCATATAGATCCTGTCCATCCAAAGGAGATCGCTTTTAGCGATAAGACTACCCATTGTACCTATGATTTAAAAGTGTATTTTCTTTTATATGTTTGTAATTAATGGTGTGCAATAAAGAAATTATCTATCTATCTATCTATGTTTGCTAATTTTTTTAACAGTACCCCAAAGATTTCCAATCTAGTATCAGCTGACAATTAATTAGTTTAAAAAAACTTACCTAGTTTTAATTCATTAATACTAATTTTAATAGAAATTATCTCAAGATCTTTATGGTGAGATCCTATGGCCTGAGTTTTGAACAGATTATTTGCAACGCAACATGTCATGCAACGTGCAATGCAATATTTTGAAATTTGCGAATGCACGGAATAAAACTGAGCGTATAAATGAAAAATGAAAAACAATTTATTTGCCATCAAAAAGCACATTCACTAATATTACTAATGGTTCGCCCCGAACTGAGATCTCGCGAGTCTCCCATAAAAACCAAAAAATATTATTTGTAATCTTTGAATAACAAAATAGTGCCACGAAATGTATTTCTATATAATTTGACCTACAGTTTCATTCAAATTACAGGTAACGAGAGTTCATGTAATTTGGTTAGAATTTTTTGGAGTACAAATTGCAGTTATTCTGGTTTTCACACTTTTGTCTATATTTGTGTCACTTAAGCTATACATATACCAAATTACAGCACTGTGGGGTCACTGGTGTAAATTTGTCAAAGTTCAGTTTTTATTATGGCTAATAACTCAAAAACAATAAGGATTAAACTAAAAATAAATACAAGGTTAAAATGTACTAGTGAATATCTTTAATTTGATCTAATAATAATCCCATTTTCAGTTATTTACCCCTTTTGAACCCCAATATCTCAAGAACCCCCCCAACATTCTTTAGCTCATTTAGTCACACCAAAATTGTCTCATCACTACCTACCTATGTATCAAATTTCACGATGATCAGAAAAACGTTTCGAAAGTTATCCTCGGACAAACAAACATACATACAACGCCGATTTGCCCAAGTTGATTTAGAGATCTCGCTTCGCTCGATCAATAAAAATTATTAGTTTAACAGCCGCAAAATATTTTCTTTAACTTTGGTTGGTTTTATAAACCTTTTTTTGTGTTTTTTTTCTATTAGTCTCAACTTCGCTTTTGAGCGTGTACAAAATGTTTTCATGTTTTTTTTGTAGAGGTTATTGAGATCTTTGTATTTTCGATTTACGGGATCAAAATTACTTTCTTTAGTTTGTGTTTATTAACATCCGAAAGAAAAAATCTTTTGATGAAACAATTTTGTACTGGAAAAATATGGGCTCAGTACAATACAAAGGTATTTGAAAGAGCCTTTGAATAATCAAATAAACAGTGTGTAATATTTCTATTTACTATTTACTACCAAACTCCAATTCGATAACCCATATTGGAATTGCGGCCGACTGTATGTGGTCAGCCAACATTGACACTTTTAGAACTTTTTAAATTTTCGCGAACTATAGGTACTCATGTTTTTAAGACAAAACGGGTCTTTTCGCGCACAGATTTATATCAAAATTATAATTTTGACTAACCTCAACGTTTCCGCCAAGTTACATCGGCCGTGGTCGTGACCACGGTCAGTCTCTCGTGACCACGGCCGATGTAACTTGGCCGAAACGTCGAGGTTAGTCAAAATTATAATTTTGATATAAATATGTGCGCGAAAAGACCCGTTTTGTCTTAAAAACATTGACACTTTTAGTTTTTCATCGAATTTAAAGGTGCTATTATTTTTACAGGGTAAAGTGTTCATTAAATTATAACGACATAATCATCGAAGAACTTGGAGAAAATAAATCGTTTATCAAAATGAATGAGACCTTCCTAGTCGGTACCTTGTTTGACTGCAGTTTGAAAGAGAACCTTATTGGGTTTTACTACCGGAGCGCGATCTGGAAACAGACGGTGTTTGGATGTCGAATTCTCAGCATTCTTCAAGACATATACAAATTTAAGTAAGTAAAGGCATGCCTCTCAGTGTTATTGGATACATTTAGGAGAGCGCATGGTGGAACTTTTCAATTCAAATAAAGATGTTCATTTGCAACACATGTTCAAAACTATAACAACATAAAATTTATAGATATGTGTTCAAAATGCAGATCGTAAGAACCTCTTCCGTTAATGTTTTTAAGACTGAGTAAGATAAAAATATAACCAATACATAGCGGGCGTGATCTAGAATACAAAAATGAAACTTAAGAACGTAACAAGAAGTTACAAATACAAAAACTTTCATTATATTAAAGAGATAGGTAGTACGGTAAAACAAAATTGATACCGCCGCGCCGTCCCCATTTTTTATTAGAAAAGTAGACGCTCTACGGTGCGCCATCGCTATATGTACACACGGCTACACACGCATTGTGTAGGCTTTTCGTAGAATGAGAGGTCAGCTTAAAATGGAAATGTATAGCTTGATATGTAGCCGTGTGTACGATGCCACAGATTACTAAAAGTTACTACTAATCGTTCAAAGCTCCCGCTAGTTTAATGACCTCGCCCAGTCAATGACCTGTCATATATTGCGTACGACTGGGGCAGTATTTACCTACGTGTTAGTTACAAAAACTCAAAAATAAAGTGTTTATGGGTTAAAAATAATATTGTTTATTTATATCTCAAATATAAACTCTGTCATTATTTTGTATTTTAAATTGCAACATCTTAAATAGGCACATGAGGCTTTTTGCTTTTGTGTCTGGGTGTAATGGCTTCACATGTCAAGTCTATGTTGGACGTGGATGTATAATAGTTATATTTCTTAGTGGCATATAGTCGAGCACAGACACTTTGTTCATGTATTCTTTATAATGCTACCTATAAAAAACACATTAACAAAGTGTCTTCCCCTTAACTAGAGCCAGTAAGAAAAGTGCTATTGGAAACATTCTTAATTTATGTTATACTGAAAATCTAGGTCATAATAAATAAAATAAATAAATAAATATTGCTGGACATTTCACACAGCGCCATCTAGCCCCAAACTAAGCAGAGCTTGTTTTATGGGAACCAGATAACTGATAGAATACCTATATACTTTTTTTTTTCTAAATACATACTTATAATATATAGAAAAACATCCAGACCCGAAACAAATATCTGTAGACCATGCAAACATTTTGTTCCGCAACGGGAATCAAACCCGCTACTTCCTAGCCGGCTATTCGTCCATTGCGCCACGGAGGTGGTCAAAATAATTAAATTACTCATTAGCCTATAAATGGCTAGATTGTAAAAATATTACTAGGGTATAATTAAAATTGTGCACTAGGAATTGCAAAAAAATATAGTCGAGCCCTATTTACTGGATTTTTCTAGTTTTCTTGTGTTTTGGTTTATGTTTGTTACTATTTCATTGTTTTTTTTTGTCTACTCTCTGGTTCAAAATATTATTATAATGTCTATGTGTGCTAATGTAGTGAATAAATGGTTGTCTATATCTATAGTCTAACTTTTTATTAGCTGCAGTAAAATGACGTTTCTAAATGTCATTCCGTAAAATAATGTTGCCAGCCTAATCTCAATAGGGATGTGATTCAGTTCACAAAAATTAATTAAATAACATTATTATGACGTTTTTGTTTCATTTTGAATGTACCTCCCTATATTTCCACTTAAAAAGATCAATCCTCTAGTATAGTAATAATAATAGGTTAAAAAAATACATTACAACTTAATATTAAATCTCAAAAAAAAAACCTAACTGATTATTCATATATGATTCACTCATTTACCTACATCCCTATTTATTTTTCTTCAAAAACCGGCAACCCACAAAACGTCATTTTACTGCAGCTAATAAAAAGTTAGACTTTATATTTTTTACCACTATTTCAGCGTCACATACGCTATCCAGGAAGAAAATATACACGAAATAAATGAGCTGACCCGTTACAACAACGAGTCAGTGGATCTCTTCGCCCGGCCCTTGAGTCTCAGACCTGATTTGATGACGCTCACGTATCCTATACATGCTCTCTTTGATTGGAAGTAAGTGATCAGCATTATGTCCCTTGTGTATCGGAATTGATTAAATAAATCACACAACTTGGAGGGTATAACAATCCTCATGTTTTCTTGTTATACCTACCCGCGTTGGCTGAGCGAAGTGACTTACCAAGGTGACCGAACGCGTCCCCGCGGGCCGAACAGTCCTCATGCGCCACTCTCAGGGCAAGCACCTACATATTAGTGTACAGCGCCCTCCGGTAGTTCACTGGTAGGTTTCGCGCGTGTTACATCCTAGAAGTAGACGACATATCTACCATCAACCACAGCAGCCTACGGAAAGAGCAATTGCGGAGTTCCTGAGGGCACGCGGAACGCAAGACGGATCTAAGGTTAGTCGCTTTCGCATCAGCCTTTATTGAATTCCCGTATATCCCTCTATGAGTCTTGAACGGTGTACAAAGTTTGCCAAGTAAACTTCTGCCGTTCTAAGAAGCCCGATTTAACGTTGTCAAAATACAGAGGTTACTAGAAAAACCGATTCTTGAGACATTTTGATTGATTGAGTTTGTTATCGTTTAGTTTAACTTAGGTTAAATTAATACCAAACTAGCTTGGCTATATATACATAATTTGTATAGTTTTTCATTCAAGAAAACATTGACGATAATGATAAATAGATTAGATTAGGAAATGATTTATTCCACTAATAAAATAATTATGAAATCCCCTCATTATCGATGCATCAACATCCTATAATCGATTCTTGTGTATAAAACATTAAAAAAATAAAATTACCTTGCTGTTAAATCTAATGTTTAGTCAAATAAATGTTTATATTTTTTGTAATACTCAATTTTATTTCGTTACGAAGTGGTTAAAAATGATAGCAACAATCTTAGGTTTACTAAATGTTTAGATTTTTTGTAAAAATCGACTTTGTGTGGTTCCCACGTGGTTAAAACGACTGCAACTCTACGGCATTGAACCCTATGATACAACATTGGAATAGCGTCATATATCATAATAATTTTGCCATTTTTTGGGTTCTAGTGTTCGTTCAAAGTTATAACGGCAAGAAAAATTAAAGACGTCAAATCGGGCTTGTAATAATGTCTCAACTATAAATAAAACGCTTTAACTATAGTTGCCACACATATTAAATATTGCTGGACATTTCACACGGCTCTATCTAGCCCCATATACAACTGCACAAAGTTTTGTTACACAACTTTGTTAGATTATCTGGTGGCAACTTCTCACTGGGTGACTTTCTAAATAGATAATGGAGGGATATAAATATTATAAATAAATAAATATTGCTGGACATTTCACACAGCGCTATCTAGCCCCAAACTAAGCTTATGTATAAATGTATCATGATCTACGCAATCAAATGCCTTGGAAAAATCACAAAAACACCTTAAGCGTCATGAGACTTCTCCCAGGCATCAAATACGTGCGATATTAACTCAATACCAGTATCAGTGGTTGAACGACCCCTAGTAAATCAGAATTGTTTATATGCAGTAAGTTATGAGAATTAAAATGTCTAAGCAGTTGATTTAAAATTAGTTTTTCAAATATTTTACTAAATGCCGGAAGTACTGAGATTGGTCTAAAATTACCAGGATCAGAACTTGTCCCTGATTTGACACAATATAAGTAGAACTATTGACACGCTAAGATGAAGAAGAAGTAAGATAAAATGAGAAAGATGATTTTTTTATACAACTTATATGGCAAACGATCATGCAGGCCACCAGATGTTAAGTGGCTACTGCAGCCCATAGAAGCCAAGAGATATCCACATAGAATTTGAAAACAAGGTATTATGTTGTCTTGGTATCTATGCGGATACGTTGCCATACTATAGGACTTAGCTGTTATGCCTATGTGCCAGTAATTACAGGAACATACCATTACCATCTAACCGGAACACAGCAGCACAAGTACTGCTATTTGGCGGCAGATAAAGTTAAAGTGGTGGTGCCCACTTCCTCGAGCCCGTTCACAAAAGCTCTACCACCAGTGATGATGATGTTGATTAAAATCCTGACACGTGGTGGGTTGCCGAAGTGCGATGATATCACAATTGAAATTAACTAGCGTTGGTTATTCAGACTAGCATTAAAGTCATGATGGTTAGAATGATTATCTAAACAACGATAATTCGATGGTAGAAAAGTTGATAACTCGCAAATTAGATCGATAATAAGGCTAGTCTACTTATTATTAACAAAATTGAGGCTGCATGTCAGAAATTGCTGCTAATGACGTTGTTGTTGATGACTTTAAATCCCACTTATCTGTTTTTTTGCTAGCCTAACTTGATTTATGAAAGAAATATTTTTTTCAAACATTATCAATATCGATTATGCACTAATTTATCCACTTATAAAAAAATATTAAGACTGATTTCTTTAACAAAATATTCACTTAACACTTTATTTATAAAGTCATTCTAACTAAATAAACCAGACGAACTTTGAATCCGCAACCTTTGTCTTGATACGGGGACGCAATATCAATTTCGCTACTGGTTCAGTGCTCTTCGCACTCCGTTTTGGACTTTTTAAAATAATAACACAGATACTTTTTAACATTAACAATTCAAGAAACCTGTGTATTTACGAGTATCTTATGTTTTTAACGAGTGTCGACGAAGTCTTTTTCATAAGAAGCCGGCGAACCCCGAGTGCAACTTCAATTCGGCCGCGTCTACAACTTCGGCCTGAATATCGCTATCCCTGTTTAGTCATGAAGTTTAGCTACGCAGAGCGACAGTGATAGCAATAGAACGGATCTAAATTTGATTAGATTTTGAACGTGTTCCGTAATACCAAAAACGATGACTGAAAACTTGTTGTATTTTTCTCATTGTGTTGTTATTCTGTAACTAGATGATATCGTCTATATCCTCATGACTAGGATACGTAAGATATTGTTGTTTTTAATACGAAACAATTAGGTTGAAAACAGGTATTTTATGACGTAAAAACATGCAGAATGCGATACGCTTCTATTTCATTTTAGGTAAGTATTTTGATCTAATATATGGTTGGGAACCTAGATAAATACTATTCAAACTAAAATAATACCTTATTAAGGTAGAAATATGCTCCAATTAGAAATGATTCACCTCCGGTCTCCCCTTAAGAAGAAGAACTAGTGTCGTCTTTCTGTCTTCATTTTCTGCGTCGCACACGAGCCACGCGCCACGGACACAAAGCGCCGGCGCCGCCACCGAGCTGCGGACTACATTTTATATGAACTCGTGGCACACGTACGCCACGGTTGACAATGGTCGCCTAAGTCAAAAAGTCAGTCTTTTATTCATTAAAATCACAAGGATCACTTTGAAACGTCAATTTTACTGCCTGTTCCTTTGTGGCCAAGTCAGGAAAGAAAGGCAAGAAACAAGGCTGGTTGTTTTTGACCGACTTCAAAATAGGAGGTTCTCAATTCGACAGTTTTATTTTTATTTTATGTGTGGTTTCCATTTTCATTTGGTCCAGTTCTGACAATGGCATCCATGGGGAAACCATATAAGTCTTAAATTGTGTTATGTTTGTTAGATACCAACCAATTTGGAAAATTACTTTTTTATTTGAAAAGCTATACTTTTAGATTAAACCCATGGAAATTTCATCAAAATATGTTGAGTAGTTTTGTTTTTAATGTTATCTGAAGTCAGTTATATTTTTGTTAAAAAGTTACTTGATTTAAATGATACTTTTAGAATACATAACAATAAAGGAAATAAATTACATATAAATTGGAACATTTTTGAATAAGTTGGAGTCCCAAGCTTCTCAATCATCTAATTAATACGATATTTTATAGTAGGTTTTTTTTTATAAAAAATTTGTGTAATTGCGTTTTTAAATTTGTTAATTGTCAATTTTTGTACATCACTTGGGAGTTTGTTATAAAAGCGAACACCTTGTCCTTTAAACGATTTACTAACTTTAACGAGTCTACAAGGGGCAATAGCGAGTTTTATTTCTAGTATTAAAATTATAGTTATTGCTCTTTTTCTTAAACAAATTAATTTTTTTCGAAGATACATCAGATTTTCATAGATTTATTGATATAAGGGAATGTCTTAATATTAATTTCTTTAAATAAAACGCTAGACGTCACCGACCAAAAGTGAAGGTAGAAAGTACAAATAAGTAGATGTCGCGTGTTTCCGCTACTATATGGCCACTTTCAGCTTTATGTGGTGGCGCGTGGGTCATATGGGGAGGCTTCAATTTAAATTGTATTGTGTTCCAACATGGAACTAACTCTACCAACTAATCTCTTCATTCCAGTTTCGGCTTCACAATTTATCGTCCAGAGAACTTCGTCAACAGCCATCATTTCTTCAGCCAGCCTTTTTCCTCCACCCTTTGGCATTGTCTCTATGGCATGGCGATCTTCTGCTCCATCCTGTTCTATTTCTTCAAACGCTGGGAGATCAGACTGGTGACCGGGGTGAATTGGGAATCTAGCTTTGGATACGAGCTGCTGATGGTTATTGGTGCCTTCTGTCAGCATAGTGAGTACGGTCTAAGAGCTAGTTTCAAAATGTATTTGCTCAGTGAAGGCTTACCAAACATGGACACATTTTTAAAGCAATAAGAATGACGCAAGGTCAAGTAAAAAAATATTAAGTAGTAGAGTTATTTATGAAAGGGCTCGCTACCTATCTCTGCCGCCAAGCAGCATTGCTGATGTGTGCTGATGAAATTATAGGTACATAATACAATTATGAGCTGTACACCTGTATGCCTCAAATTGATGGACGCAGGGCAGAGCATCGTAGAGCACGTTCCTTAGGTGCGTGACCTACGAAGCAATGCTCTAGTGTATTAGACATTTTGAAGATTAATCTTCTATTTATTTGTTCTAGTTCCTCCGATTGATGCAGTCTTATATTCTCGACGTGGTGCATACTTCGCTTTCTTCATGTTTGCGTATGTTGTCTATACATACTATACGTCCAACCTTCTCTCTCATCTAGTCAACGATAAGGACAGCCATATCGATGCAGTCACAATACTGCGTAGTGACTTCGATTGTGTTATACTGGAAGATGTTATGTGGATTATAAGGAACAATGTAAGTTACTTTTTTAAATATTTATAAATTCCTGCATTACGTACCTTCATAAACATCGTTCAGTCTCCATAACCTTATTACATCATAAATAACAAAAATAAAAAATAAAACAGCTTTTATTTTCTCTACACATTATTTGAATTTACATTATTAGAAACTTAAAATTATTTATTTTGTATGCAAATACCACTCTTAGCCATAAAAGCCTCCTCAGTTCTTTCCATTTCTCGTGATTCCTAGCGACTCAACTCTATGTTTTGCCTGCTACTTTCACGATACATTAAGTTAATCTTTATCAATTCAATAAAAATTACAAATAAGTTTTGAAACAACTTACTGACTGGAAAATCTCCGTAGCGACATCTGATCTATCGCCACATGAAATAACTACTTGAACAACAACCTACACAGAAAGCGTCAATATGACAACACTGAGATAGCGACATCTAACAGCAAATGATGCCCTCCGTGGTGCAGTGGCTGAATAGCCGGCTGAGGCGCAGCCCGGCTACTAGTTAGATTCCCGCCGCGGATGTGTTTGCAAAAAAAATAGTATTTGAATACATATTCTATTAGTTTTTGGGTTCCCTTACTAACCAGAAAACTGATAGAATATGCTTTGCTTAGTTAGGGGCTAGTATTGCTGTATTCTCTTGAAATTTTAATATTTATTTTATTAATGGACGATCTATTCTAGATAGCTCAAACGAATTAATCTGAGAATGATAACGTAGATAAGCTGTAAATGACGGACATCTACTGGGTCTCACAGATACACCGACCTCGCCGGCGAGGTCGACGAGTCCCTTCATTTGCCGCCTACACGACCTAGAGCCCAGGTATGTACGTGGGCGGTTCTCTCCTTTCTCCCCCTGGCAACGGCCCAACCCGAAGTTAGGTTAGGTGATGCCCTGGCGCTAGTTTCCTCATAAAAACTTACAGGGCTGATCGCTCGGTAAAGTTCGGTTAACTTGCATAGGCCTCAGAGGCCAAAAGCGAGTTAGTCCTTCAGAAAAAAAATCTGATAATGACGGACGTCACCGGGTAGTTGATAATGATTAGCACCGTTGAAATAAACGAGTGTGCTTTAGACCACCCGGCAAAATATTAATTAATAAAATTGTTCAAGAATGAAATGAAATTACGAAAAATTATCAAACGAACTACTGACTGAGACATACATATATATATATATATATATAGTTAGGTCATAAATTCTGTCACATGTTTAATATAAAATAATTGAAACAAGTTTATTCATTATGTAACCATTTATATACCAAAATGACCTCCGTGATTTTGAATACAGGCCTTCAATCTGCGCGGCCAGTCGTCTATCGCAGCACGAACGAGGTCCATGTCAATATCGGCGGCTGCCTTAATCAAGGATGTCTTGAGTGACTCCAAATTGGGATGAGGCTTTGAGCATGCCTTTTCCTCCAAGTGTTGCCATATCTTGTAATCTAACGGATTCAAATCTGGACTGGAGGAGGGCCAGTCTTCGTGCCGGATGAAGTCGATTTCACGCGCCGCCAGCCAGTCTTGTGTGCTCTTCACTCTATGACCTGGCGCCGAATCTTGTTGGAATACACAGTGCCTGTTATTGAACATGGTATGAGAAACAGGTTCCACAAGGTTCGTCAGGACTGTATTTTGATACACAACTGCATTCGTTTTTACACCTTTCTCACAAAAATGTACCTTTGTTAAGCCCCAATAAGAAACTGCCAACCATACCATGAGCGAGGATGGAAAATTACCTCGTTGGACACGCGGAATACGGTTGCTCGCTTCTTCACTACTGTGTGCGTACACCTTATCATTTTGTTTGTTGTAGCTCTTTTCTACGGTAAAAATTTTTTCATCCGAAAAAAGAATTTCCCGATATTTTTTTCCCGCGTACCGCTTCAACAAAGCGCGGCATCTCTTCAGTCTCAGGTCCATTAGACGAGCATTCAAACGATGTCTTGTTTTTCTTCGATATGCCCGAAGCCCTAAGTCTTCATTTAACACCCTTTTTACCGTGGTTCTGCTTAACCCCATCTGAAGGGCCAACAGTTTCTGCTTACGTTTGGGATTTCTTTAAATTCGCGCCTTCACAGCTTTTATCACTGCTGGAGTCCTAACAGACCGAGGGCGACCACTTCTTGACCTGTTACCTACACTAGAGTCTTCATTGTATCGTTTGATGGTGCGATAAACGAATCTTTTGGTTATTTTCAAATTTTTCAGTATGTCAAAAATTTGAATAGGCGCGTAACCGCAACGATACAACGCAATAAGTGCAACACGGTCTTCATTAAGCGTCCACTCCATATTTAAAAATGAGTAAAATTCTAAAACGTATACATTTTTATTTTCATGAACAATTCGAAATTCGAATTCAATAAACTTTTTTGTGGCCAGCATTCTAAAAGAAAAGTTTTTACAGTGTGACAATACTTATGACCTGACTAGGTATATATATATATATTTCATGCACTGGCTATGAGAGAAAGAGATAAATAAAACATGCGCGCGCACCTCTCTCTCTTGCTCCTACAGCAATATACGAATCGTAACTCTATCTCTTTCTATCTTCACTAACTTATATCTCCCTCTCAATTTCCGTTCGCACTTTTCGTAACGCACTCACCAGCTTACTCCCCAAGTCAAGCGTGCGTAAAGAAGTTTTACTTCAATAAAAACAGCGCTGGTTAGCAGGTTGCAGCATTAGCAGGACGTAGTAAAAGATTATCCTATATACATAATATATTATACATATAGTAAGCCTTGATCCGCAGGAAAGACATTTATTTTTATTGAAAGTATTAACTAATAAGCAAAAACCTTAATTTTTAAAAATCACGAGCGGGATACGGATACGAGGATGCGATATCAATTTCGCACGGACCTACTTCATCAGGCAAATTAGTGAGGTTTATTTTTTCGTCTTGACGTCTTGACGTCGCGTCTTTATCAATAGGGAGGTTGCGGTTTCAATCATGTACGGCTCATAATTTTTGCTATGATTTTAAAATCTCAGAAAAGAAATGGCTAAAGGAAATAGAATAACTAAGCGAGTTTGTGTGATGTCTTACTTAACCGTGGTGGTAAAGAATCATCTAATTTACAGATTGCCGCAAACAACTTTGGCGCTATTTACGATAAAGTGTTCGACATGAAATCTGTCACAACGCTGGATGGGCTGAAAGCTATAAAAAGCGGTAAAACAGCCTTACTGTCCGATTATGTCTCTCTTGAACCGTTCACACGTGCAGGTAAGAAAGAGGGTAATGTTATAATTGACAAACCATGCGTGCGAAGCCGCGGGCATGTCAACTAGTTTTATAAAAAGATTTGTCATATGACAATAGAGCGTGGCATTCACGATTTTGAACCGAGTACGTGATACCATGCTGCGCTCACTAACCGATATTGCAGCTGTAGAGAAGGGGGACTTGATTCAAGTGCAACTGGGTGGGTCACGGTTGCTAATGCATCCCGAGAAATAGGCTCATATTCATGGGACATCATGGCCCCCTGAAGACGGAAAGTAACAACGGGATTGGCCGAGAAAGCGTTGGCGTGTCGATTTCGGCACCATCAAAAGAGGATGGCCATTAATATAATAATTTAGAAACGTCTTATAGTCAGTTAACTTCAAGAAGACGTGGTAAACGTAGTACCACCTATTCTGTGCCCACATAATCGAGTATCCCGTCGACATTATCTCAACTAGACGTAGACGGAAAATGCAATCAGGCATAAGTGGTTTATTTTGACCCATTTAGCACGCACAATGGTTACGTTTAAAGGTCCTGCCTGTTGTTACCCGTTTTATGCGAATATTTCGTACAAGTCTGTGGCTTGGTACATATATACATACAACGCCAATTTGCTCAAGTTGATTTAGAAATTTCGCTTTGCTCGATCAATTAGTCAAAGATTATAAATATTTTTTTTTTGTTTTGTGAGAGACTCGCAATATCTCAGTTCGGGGCAAACCACTATACTTGAAAAAACATAGCTTGATCTCTGCGACATTTGTTAAACTGACATTCCTAGGGTTATTATGATACAGAAAAAAATATCTATAGTAATTATCGGCTTAACGTGCTTTCCGAGGCACGACCAGACCAGTGCAAAAAACCATATTTATGCATACAAATATTTGCACTGAGCGAGGATCGAACCCGCGACCTCCTGCGCAGCAGTCGTGTTCACCACCGCTTCGCCACGACGGCTGTCTGCCATAATTATATGTATATGGGATTATATTATGATTTGGGTAATAAAATGAAACGAATATTTTAATACATACATTTATTTATTCCAAAGGAGTACACCCCAAATCAATATCCGAATCACTTTCAGAATCGCTAGAGCAATCTTGTAAATTTATAATCAACTCTTGTTCGCAAATATTATCAAATCGAACGTTCCGCTCCCAATCTTCTTCCATTAATTTTTTGCATTTGGTAACTACCTTTTTTCAATCTTCTACAGATACATTTTCAACCGCAGTGTTTAGTAACTGCAACATTTTATTTGCCGTGAAAGGCGGTGTTGTGTTATGTCTGGCAGCGTAACCTTGAAAGAAAAACATATTTTAATATCATAAATTATACAGGAGTTAATACATAAATAATCTGTCTAACTGAAATTCGAGCAAACAAACCTTTTACTTAGTCCCAGATAAGCTCGATCGGATTATACTGGCAATGATATGGAGGCAGTCTTATGAAGTTATGACCCTTTTCTTGGGCTATGTCATCTAAGACATACGTTGGTGTGCTGGGTTTGTGCAGACCAACGAGTCTCAATAATTCGTTTTTAAGCATTGTTTTATTGGCCTCTATTCCTCTTTCTTGAAGCCATGCAATTATTTCTAACTTCCTGTTTGCCGAAGTTGGTGGTTTGTGCTTTTGGACCGAGTGATATGGGGCGTTATCCATAATTATATAATGTGGCTCCTTCAAATTATCTATTAATTTTAAAATCCACTCTTTAAATTTTTCAAAATTAATTTCTTCATGGTATTCATTGGTCTTCGTAGATTTGAATGCCAATAGGCAATTAGGCACAAAACCAGATGACGTCCCAGCATGAGTTATTATTAATCTTTGACCTTTGCCTTCGGGTACTTTGGTGGTCGATTGTGCCGTATCATCGGTCCAAGCTTAGGATACGGTATGATTGGCGTTTAGCCATGTCTCGTCTAGAAAGACAACTTTGTCCCAATTTGTAATTTTTTTAACTTTCCGGAGAAAATTCACTCTAGCAAGAGCAATGTCGGTTCGTTCCATTATAATTTTTATTTTGTCCCTTTTTTTTAGGAAAATCCAATATTTTTCAAAATCTTCTATAGTGACGGCAAGTTTCCTTTAAATAAGTCTGCGTCTAGGGACGCCGCCAGTTTTTTTTAATATAGGTAATTCGCCCCGTGTATAATAACCATATACATGGTTGCGAATCGCAGCGGCGTCAAAGTCGTCAATTTTTGTGACAGGAGCAGTCTTTCTTCTTTTTTTTATTTGGCGTTGAAAGCTTTTTTTCCTCGTCTTCAATCAATACTGCGGTTAAAGATTCGCCATATTTTTCTTTACAGATGCGAATTATTGTCGTACGTTCAATGCCAAAAGCATCTGAAACTCTGTCACAAACTTTTGCCATGGGTAATAGCGGTCGACCATTTTGGTTTTCTCGCTCAAAATATTCACGCAAGCGAATCACAAACTCACGACTTTCACTGTTCAAAACAGTTTTCTTCGTTCTCTTTGGCGTTATGGCAACAAACAATGAAAACAAACAATAAAAACAAACAATAACAACAAAGAAACTAACAATAATAAATAAACTTAACAAATTAACAGCAATAGTAACAAAAACAAAGTGATGAGAACGGAAAACACGTGGCGTATACAAGGCGGTCAAACCTTGTCATGTCAAACAAGATGGCGGCGCGTTGGCGCCATCTTGCGGAAGAAGACATGCCGCGGCCAAACTTCTCTCGAACCCCAAAGTTGTCGAAAGGAAAGTAACGAGTAGGTTAGAATTTAGATTTTATTTACTCACTATTTTAATTAATGATAAGCTAATTTTGAATTAAGTTTTATACAAAATATCGATAGTTTATAGTCTGTGATCACGATGATTCATCGCTCATCACTATAATTAGCTCAGCATGCCCATAAAGTATGAAATTGACTGGTACGTTTGTCCGTACTGTTAAATTCAGAACTTCATAGGCGCGATTTTACTGACAGCTGTCCCAGAGATTAAGCTATGTTTTTTCTAGTATAGTTATTTTACTTGTATAAATATTGTCAGACCATTATAATCTCGGAGTATTCAAGTCCAGAGTGAACACGTTCTATCTAGGCAACCTGGCTCCCTCTTACACCTTATCATCAAGTGAGTACCTAAGTGGGCAAGCGCTTAACCAATACAAATAAAATATAAATACTTTAAACTACAAATGAAGATAGGTACGAAGATACCCAATACACTATAAATAAACATTTTCATTTGATCGACATGACAAAGGATCAAAATTACTTGTCCTATAGTGAGGTGTATAGGATACAAACACACAGATCCGCAAGCTGCGCATACGGCATGCAGCGAGTCGCGCGCCCTGCCGACTTCGTAAATACCTAAACTTAATAGCGTCAGATTTAGGAACGGACTCTTAAGGCGCTAACCGTAGCCGATGACCTTGAGCGGATGGGCGTAGCTATTGATTCGGCCCCGCACCTTCCGCAACACGCATCTAACCGACCAGCAAATAGGTGAGCGCGAGGCAGACGAGCACAACCCTTCCGTACGACAGTCAGCGGTACACTGCCGCCCGTGCCCACGCCTACTACCTTCTAAGGATACGCCCGCTAATTATTCGGAAAAATTGAAAATAATTAATAGCCACGTGAAAGACCGTCGCAGCACAGCGTTATATGTTCAACTTGAAGATATAGTCCTTGCCCATATGTAGGTGAAAGAAAAATTACAAAATTTTACGCCGTTTAGAGGTTGAATCAAATTGGAAGTCGAAAACAGCTACATTTTGTTAGTTTTTTTCTCATAGTAAATAAACAGGTAGAACTTTTTTGTATTTTCACTTTTCAGAAAAAAGATGAATGAATAACATATATTTTTTGAGTACATAACATTTTTTGGGTATTTTTTGAGATGGGAAAAACCATTGAACTCGCGACACTGTTACCGTTACCGACACCTCTGTATATGAAGTGAAAACGTCTTTCGGCTTGTTGGGCATTTTTTGAGATGGGAAAAACCTATTGAACTCGCGACACTGTTACCGTTACCGACACTTCTGTATATGAAGTGAAAACGTCTTTAGGCCCTTTGGGCGTTTTTAGAGATGGGAAAAAACCATTGAACTCGCGACACTGTTACCCTTACCGACACCTCCGTATATAAGTATCTTAGTCTGTTCAAGTTTTCACTTCTCTCGATCTCCCGGAGTGCCACTTTTTTCTTTGTTTTCAGTATTTGAAAGCTATGAAATATGCGGCCTGACAACAATCGATGTGATTTCAAACCTAAGAAAGTACTTCTACGTGTCCCTAGAATTTAAATACAAGGAGGAGTTCAAAATTGCGTGAGTGTTTGATGTCTATTCCCTGTAAACCTATAAAAAATATGGTCTTGCCCTATATAAGTTGTTTCCACCGTAACAAAACGCCGGTAATGTCTGGCAGTTTGTAATAATAAAGACTAGAGCCCCGAGCGAGTACCAAAAGATAACGGCGAGCCAATAATTAAAATTAAGCTTCCAAAGTGTGGCGGCCCGGTATAGTACCTCGTACTTCCACATTTCCATATGTGCTGATACCACACAGTCCAATCCATCCAATGAATGTCTCGTAGAGATTGCTATTCAGCGATAAGACCGCCAATTGTAATTACGTTGTTTATAATTTAAATAGTTTTATGATGTGCATTAAAGAATTATCTATTCTACTGCAGACAATCGCTCAATGGCCGCTATTGCTATTTGACAGTCTATCCTGTCAAATATTATAAACGCGAAAGTTTGTATGTATGGATGTTTGTTACTCTTTCACACCGAACGGCTACTCCGATTGCGATGAAATTTGGTATGTACGTAGATCATAACCTTGATTAACACATAGGCTACTTTTTATTGGTAAACCACGCATGCGAAGCCGCTGGCAACAGCTAGTAATATTATAAACGCGAAAGTTTGTATGTATGGATGTTTGTTACTCTTTCACGCCGGAACGGCTAAACCGATTGCGATGAAATTTGGTATGTACGTAGATCATAACCTGGATTAACACATAGGCTACTTTTTATTGGTAAACCACGCATGCGAAGCCGCTGGCAACAGCTAGTAATATTATAAACGCGAAAGTTTGTATGTATGGATGTTTGTTACTCTTTCACGCCGGAACAGCTGAACCGATTGCGATGAAATTTGGTATGTACGTAGATCATAACCTGGATTAACACATAGGCTACTTTTTATTGGTAAACCACGCATGCGAAGCCGCTGGCAACAGCTAGTAATATTATAAACGCGAAAGTTTGTATGTATGGATGTTTGTTACTCTTTCACGCCGGAACAGCTGAACCGATTGCAATGAAATTTGGTATGTACGTAGGTCATAACCTGGATTAACACATAGGCTACTTTTTATTGGTAAACCACGCATGCGAAGCCGCTGGCAACAGCTAGTAATATTATAAACGCGAAAGTTTGTATGTATGGATGTTTGTTACTCTTTCACGCCGGAACAGCTAAACCGATTGCGATGAAATTTGGTATGTACGTAGATCATAACCTGGATTAACACATAGGCTACTTTTTATTGGCGAACCACGCGTGCGAAGCCGCGGATTGGTCAGCTAGTATTACCCGAATTCTTTAATCTATACTAATATTATAAAGAGGAAAGATTTGTTTGTTTGTATTGAATAGGCTCCGAAACTATTGGACCGATTTAAACAATTATTTGTCTGTTGGGAAGCTACTCTATCTCCGGGTGACATAAACTACTTTTTACTCAACTGCGCAGAAGAGAGTAATGTTTTTTTATTAAAACTACGCGTGCGAAGCTGCGGATTGGTCAGCTAGTTATCAATAAAGGAACGGGGATCTTTTTGTATTGGTTCACAGCTTGAGTTATCTTTCTGTCTCATTTCAGGTTTTTACGCATGGAAGAGACAGGCATTCTCAGCAGAAATGCATTCGATTACCACCCTATCACAGAGTGCGTCCCACTAAACCACGTTCAGACCCAGTTCAGTCAAATCTTGACACCGCTCAGTTTTCTGTTATCAATTTATGTTTTGTGTATCCTTATACTGTTAGGAGAAGTTCTACATTTTAAGAGGTATCGGTTATGGCCGTATGTGGATTAAAGAGTTTGTATTTTGTTTTTATATAGAGCAAATAGGGTTGAAAAAGCAATGATCTCTAGGTAGGGTTGCCAACTTTTTTTTTCAAAGAAATAACGTATTTCTGGCTTCAGGGGTAAAACATAAAGTACCTACAGTCGCAGAAAAAAATATTTTTTATTGTACACAAGAAAATACTTTGAAACGTACAGAAATAGAGGTCATGTACAAAGGCGAGCTTAACCCTAAGAAGAGTTTTCTTCCAGCAAACCTTTGAGGCTAGGAGAGAGATGATTTTAGAGGTAGGTGCGTGTACAATAATCATGAATATGTACCTACATATATCTTAAACAAATAAAACGAAATGTACCAAAAGTAACTAATAGTATTATGAATATAATAAATAAATTAAATAAACCAATACAACAAAAATAAATATAGACCTACAATAAAATAAAATTACAGAGAAAAATAGTGCTCTGTAACTTTTTTAAATACCAAATATATTTACAAAATAGTACACTCTTTAACTGAACAGAACAGTTTATTCAATTAAAATTTAACATCGTCCAATCGTGTTTCAATTTGTGGCTTATTATTTGTAGGGAAAATTGCATTTATTAAAAAAACATTTAAATGTTACGTACATAAACGTTTCAATTCAAAAACATAAATCACAGATTCAAATAACGGTAGTGTCCATTCCATCCAAAGGTTGTCTGGTAGAAATCGCTATTCAGCGATAAGACCGCTAATTGTATCACATAGTTTAACGGTGTTGTTTTTAGCTGTATGATATTAGGTGTGCATTCTAAGATGTATAGACGTTGGGTGGGCATTGCCACCTAAACTGAATTATGTGTATTGTATTGTGTGTAGTAAATGTGTATGGACTTGATGAGTCTGAAATAAAGATTATTATTATTATTAATAATAAAGAATTACGTGTTTTTAACTGGATAGATCTTTGTTTGACCACAATCTCACCTGATGGTAAGCGATAATGTGGTCTAAGATGAAGCACGAAGATCTAGAAGCAACCTATTCACTTTTACCTTAAAGAGACGCGGATTGTATTCCATAGGAAAAACAAGATAGCAAAGTGTTTCAATACCTTAGCTGTGTGCATCAAGAACGTAGAACCAAAACGGTGTGTGGTTTTTACGGTTTTTAACGCTCGAAGTGGTGGGGGTAAGTCATTCCAACACCGTGTGGCCGCGAATCGGAATGAACCCGGAAAGGCTACGGATTTATGCCTCGGCGTTAAAAAAACCAGATGAGTGCACAATCGTTTGGCGTAATGTGAGCTATCACTAGCCCACTTGAGCTTCGAATAAAGGTAGGAAGGTACTCTGTTATGGGTAAGGCCAAATAGAAGAGTTGCAAGGTGAAGTTCCCTACGTGCTTTCATTTTCAGCATATTAGAAGTATTAAGGTAATATGAGTGCGGGGGGAACAGGGAAACAGAAACGTGCGCAAGCATTCTGAACACGTTGGATAAGCTGTTCACTGCGACTCAGAAGGCACGGACCATAAACTGTGTCACAGTAATTTAGGCGAGAGAGTACTAAGGATTCACACAGTATGATACGTACCTCCTCATTGAGATATGGCCGGATTTTATACAGAAGTCGAAGACGGTAGAGAGATTGACGTACATATTCAGCAACATGAGTTTCAAGCCGGAGATGGGTATCCAGTACCAACCCCAGGTTTTTTGCTTCCGTTACATGTTCAACCAGCTCTCCATTAATCTGTATGCTTATAACTGCGTCGGAGAGTTTATTTACCACTTTCTTTGTCCCAAACAGCATATACTTAGATTTCATGGAATCAAAGTCCTTATTAACGACAGTTACACCACGAGCATAGTCCGAAGGGGGGAAAGAATGATATAGCTGCAAGTCATCAGCGTAGAGATAGTATTGACAAGATGCCACCCTACTAGCTATGTCAGCGCTAAACAGAATGAAAAGGATGGGGCCAAGGATGGATCCCTGCGGGACTCTTCGCGGTACCAGGCGGAGAGAGGATCTAGATGACTTTCCACTTGGCAACTGGAGTTCAACGCATTGTTGTCTGCCATCCAGGTAACTGGAGAACCATTTAATTGTATGCGAGTCGAAACCGTAGTAAGCCAACTTGGGCAAAAGAAGAGGAATGTTAATGGAATCAAAAGCCCTGGAATAGTCCAAGAGAACCAGGATACTGCACTTTTCCTCATCCTGTGCTGCCAGCAAATTATCAACGACGATGTAGTTAATAATGGATAGGAGAGCAGTTGATGTACCATGTCCTTTGCGGAAGCCGGACTGGTATTGAGGAAGTATCTGATGGTCCTTCAGGAACTTAATCATCTGCATGCAGACCATTTTTTCCAAGACTTTTGATATGCAGGGAAGAAGGCTTATGGGTCTTAAGTCATTAAAGGAAGATGGCTGATTATTTTTGGGGATGGGCTTAACAACTGCCACTTTCCATGACTCTGGGAAGATACCACTAGATATGGATCCATTGATAATGCTAGTAATAATAGGTAAGGACTGAGGTAATGTCAAGTCAAACATATCAATGAAGATACCATCTATGCCTAACGCGTTAGATTTAATACTCTCGATTACATTAAGGACTGTGTAATCACTCACAGGCTGTAGCGAAAAACTGTGCGAGCCATACCGATGAAACTCAAAGTAAGTTAGCTGAGAGAGTTCGACGTGTTTAGGCACATTGAGAAAATGGGAGTTTATAAAGTCAGGGTCATTAAACTGCGGGGGAAGCCCAGTTGTCTGCTTTTTATTAGGAATAATATTATTCTTCAGATTTTTCTACAACTTTTTTGAACTGCCAACATTATCATTAATTTTTTTGGGTAACAAAAGCACGTTTTTCACTATCAATAGCTTGTATGACTATATGTTTCATACTTTTATAGCATTTTTTTAGTGTGTCAGTCTTATGTAAAGTATGTTCTTTGTGGTAAGAATCTCTGATACCTATCATAGTTTTAATAGTATCAGTATTCCAGGAATGAGGGAAGGCTTTAAATTTAGTGGTTTTAATGGATGCATGTAAGTCAAATAACATATTAAGTAAGGAGGTAAATGTCAAAACTAGTTCATTTATACAATTTGAAGAGGGTAGAAGAGATCAATTAACATTATTAAGATCATTATTAAATAGCTCAGGGATTATATTTTTAGCGGTCTATAAGTCACGAAGTAAGGTTGAAGTTTATCCTTTTTTAATATTAAATTCAACTGCCAACATAGCATGCCTACCCAGTTCAGGAGTGTGCTTCATAGTAACCCTTCAAACTTTTGCATCTGTACAGACTAAATCAATGCATGTTAGTTCATTGTGCATATTCAAGTGAGTTGGTTCGGTAATTACCTGAGAAAGTTTAAGGTAGTGCAGAAATTGTTGCAGTAGTGAGAGCCTACCGTGATTTGGTTTTAGCACATCAATTTTAAAATCTCCAACTAGTACAATGTTATCATATTTGGGAAAGGATGTGATAGAGTCAGTAATGGCATCAAAGAAAGTGGCAGCATCTTGCCAAGGGACCCGGTAACCAGTGCCAATAATGACAGTTTTACCCAACGCCCTAAGACGCAACCACATCTGTTCCACTGAGGGTACAGCGGGGAAAGGGCAGGCGCGTGCATTTAAACCAACGCCTCCACCACGCCCTTTCTTAATACTAGAATGCCTAGGTTGATTAATAAAGCGATAGTTAGTTAGCTTAGGTGCCTTATAGTCCTGCCCAGAACCCACCCAGATTTCGTTAATAGCAAGAATATCAGGGCTAAGCTTCTCGACCGCAACAACAAATTCATCCTGCCCCGTATTAAGAGAACCCGCGTTAAACAGACCAACTTTCAAGTGTTTCAAAGGAAGTTTTGGTATTTAATGGAAAGATTTGGGAATGGAAGGCATTGGTGGAGTATAATAGAACAAAAAATAGGATTGTTTGATATCAAAATGAACAAATTTATAGACAATAAGTAAACAAGGTGCAACAAAATAATGAGAGTAGGAACAAAAAAGTGTGTTTAATAAATAAAGGGTTTATATGAAAAGAAGAAGATAAGGGCATGATTGAGATTAATAAAAATGATGGTGCAGTTAGGGATTTTCATTCTAGATCCCACCAATAGAATACCAGTTAGCACCCACTTAAAAGTACAACTAGCTGAGGTAAGAATAATATGGTATGCCTTGTAACCAAAATTTACATTTTTACTCTTAGATTTAGATATTAAACATGAACATAAAAATGTTATACATAAATAACAGCCACCTATTTTAATTATTAGAAACAAAAATAAAAACTTAGTCATTTTTATTTCCTTATATCCGGTATTGAGGTGGCAACTCAAACGTGTACTGAGCCAAAAACCTTCGCTACGTCAGTCTCCGTGCGAAAGGGGTAGGCAGGCTTGCCCTCACCCTGTCTCGCGTACACTCTGCCCCGCTTGGTCCACGCGAATCGCCACTGCACCCGGTGGCACTCCTCCCGCACGCGGTGGAATAGCTGGCGGTTGGCACGCGTGAGCCGCTCGTTCAGGAAGATGCGCGACGAAGGGAAGGGAGCGCGAAAACATCTACAACGATTAAACTAAAAATAAAAACAGTGTTGAATATACTACTGAGGACCTTTCAGTTGACGTCCCATTTGACCTAATGGTCTCATTTTCATCTTTTTAAAATCAATATCTAAACCCCCCCCCCCCCCCCCCCCCCCCCCCTCCCACACATTTTTAGCTCATTTAGTCACTCCAAAATAGTATTATAAAAATATCTTTATAACTGAAGAACGGTTTTTCTCCTCCCCGAATAGCAGAATAACTATAAAAACTACTAGAAAAAAAATCGGAAAAATTCACGCAAAAAAAGTAAGGAAGAAAATTCATTTTCTCATGCAGCGATTGACAATTCTACCGGGATGACGTACATCGCAGCCCGCTTCATACGCATGTCAAGGCGGGATGAAATTCGCCGGGTCAACTAGTAAATAAATAAAGTCGAACCGAAGCGCTCAGAAACATCAAAACGTCGAGCACACCACAGAATACAGAAATAGTATTTTGTATTCTGTGAGCACACCGATACTTGCTCACCGAGCATGAATGTACGTGTAGAGACACCATTAGCAGGACAGAGTGTACTCGTAGATGTAGCGCCACTATCATACAAAATGTATAGAACATCGCATCTACTCGGTCTCGTCTACTCTGTAGGTACGCACTGCGCACAATTTTTACATTTTACTCGTATATAATTTATTTATATAAAAATAGTGTATATTTATATAAAATTTGCAACAAATTGTAGAATTAAAAGCATTTATATAAGTAAAAGAATTTATAAAGAAATTATTCGTGTTAGTTCAAAGAGTGATTTTATTATAAGAATATTCTTTGAAGGATTTTCGGCTTTGTAGATGCCTTTTCGATTTTGTGTGTGTTATAAGAACTTTTAATATATAGAACGATATTTCGACGGACAATGGTAGGAGCTCTGAGGTCATTGAGTCTATGGATTTCGCACCAAAACCGTGAATTACTTAAAACTCTACAAAACTACAACCTAGGGGTCTTCAGGCCGCGAATGAATAGGTTTTTTTTAGGCAAGCGTGCACCAACTTAGACTGCAACATCGCTTACGATCAGGTGAGATCGTAATCAAACGCTATAAAAAGATTTAAAAAAACTTGCTCGATTGCTGTCGAGGTGTTAACACGACAAAGTATGCATTAAAAATTAGCCTTAACTTTTTTAGAATAAAATCACTATTTGTTTGAATAGCCATAAGCAAAAGTAGTCATTACTGTGTAATCTTGCATCATGCTACTTTTTCGGAGTGCTTATTACAGTGCTTATCCTTAGAATAAATCAATGGTTATATTTCATAAAAGAGTAAAATTGATTATTGGAAGTTACCGTTGATTGAACGAAACATGCTAGAACAGATTAAACAAGGGACTACTTAGGTATTATGTCGAGTGCAGAAAATTTTGCTGTTTATTGTTGCAGTCATGGATATTATGAGTTAATGAAAAAACAAAAAATGTGAGTATTCTAGCTATTTAGAAAATATATAAATACTAGCTGACCCGTCCGCGGCTTCGTACGCGTGGTTTGTCAATAAAACATTACCTTCCTTAAGTGCAGTCGCGTAAAATGTATTCTATGTCTCAATTCCATTCATAATCTATCTAGGTATATAGGTACCAAATTCCATCGAAATCGGTCGAGCCGTTAAGTCATGAAAAGGTAACAAACAGACAGAGAGATAGAGTTACTTTCAAATCGGTATGTACGTAGATTATAACCTGGATTAAAACATAGGCTACTTTTTGTTGACAAACAACGCGTGCCAAGCCGCTGGTGGAAGCTAGTTATACATATAAACCTTTCTCTTGAATCACTCTATCTATATCTGAAAACTGAATTAAAATCTGTTGAGTAGTTGAAAAGATTTAAGGGAACAGACAGCGGAAGCGATACCATTTTGTACTATGTAAAGTTAACGAAGATAAGTAAATAGCGCTGTGTGAAATGTCCAGCAACATTTATTTATTAGTTTTTGCATTTAATATCGATTAAATAATATTAAACTGCATTAACCCATGTCCATTAAAATGAATATTGTCCTCGATCGCATTCGCTCGCTCATACTCCAAAACATCTCGTATGTACAATATACTCGTAGATCGCTTACTCCCGAGTATAACACAAGGTTCCATCACGAGTGCGACGAAATTAAAAAAGTATTTTATATGTATGTTGCTAATAAGAAAATATACTTGTTTTTTTGTCCCCCCTTTCGGGCAGTCTAAAGGCCTGTGACCATACCGCCTAGTCAGGCGTAGGAAGGATAAAATACTAAACTAGGTACCTATATAGGGTGTTTAATATAATACGCCCAAAAATGAAAGGTGTAATTTTGATGAGCATAATAATAAATATGTCAAATGGTTACCATAGAAATGTGAAATACATTCACTATAGTAAACTTATATTGTGCTATTGTATAAGGCTTGCCATCTAACCACAAAAACTTACTGTATTGGTGACGTCTCGATATATTTCTTATCGTGCCTTTCTAACCCAAAACCTACAGCCATTTGCGAAATAGACATCAAATCGGCCTTTATTTTTGGATGTCGTTTGCAAGAGTAGGCAGGAAGTTTTATATCGAATTAATCACCTTAACTTAGTCGATTTTCTTTAAAATTTGATAATATAACTTCTAGTTTTTTTTGAGAAGTCTTTTTTTATGTTTCGAGAAATTGTCACTTTAATATCGTCAGTATATTACTTCCGTATTATTTAATCATTGTAATCCTAAGGTATAAGAACGTCTTACTTGGTCTTACGGTAATCTAATTAATTCGGTTTGTTCTCTCTTTCATACTGCTAAATTATCAATAATAGATTCGTCAATAAAGGACAAAATTGGGGCAAGGACTCCTTTCAACTCCATTTCTTTGTAAAAATCAATTAATACATTTTTTAAAGTGGTAACACTTTAATAACATTACATCAGTTAGGTAATCCAAACGGCGAGGAAGCATTAGTACTGAGGAAGTACAAGCCCTCGCTTCCCTCCTGAGACCCCACGCCCATAAACACCAGCTCGCTGTGATTACACTTGCCTTCGGAGAATGTTGACCAGTTGAAGCATTTTCGAGCTGAAATTATAGAAAGATAACGTCTTATTTTTTATATACACACAGCAATTAATTTAAATCACAGGTAGGGCTGAAGGCTAGTATTTTTGTAAAATAGTTCCTTTCAAATTCAGTACCATAGATTTTTTAATTAAATACATATAAATAAATATTGCTGGACATTTGACACAGCGCTGTATAGCCACAAACTAAGCATAGATTGTACTATGGGAACTAGATAACTGACATAATACTTATGTACATTTTTTTTGTAAACACATACTTTTATTATATAGAAAAACATCCAGATCCAGAACAAATATCTGTAGGTCATGCAAACATTTGTTTGCGGCGGGAATTGAACCCGCTACCTCCTGCTTCTCCGCCAGCTATTCGCCCACTGCACCACGGAGGTCGTCAATTTTTAAAATCAAATCAAGTAAAATATTTTATTTGCAACAACACACAATACAAAAACTAACTACAAAAAATAATACAGTATATCAATAAAAATAAACATAAAAACTTAAAGCTAGGTATACCTGTGTACCTAAGGTACACAAATTGGTTGCGAAAAGGTCTCAACTCCTGTATTGGTCCACCTTAAAATTAATTACGTATTACGTAACGTATTTTAAATCTACCTTCATTTCAAGTCCTAAAATATCAATAAAACACCCTGTATAAAATAAGTAAACAAATCATATTCATTTATCATGAATGTAAGTATGTACATAGCTACCTGTTAAACTGGCTAAGCGGCATCGTCGCAAAGGCGTCGCAGATTTACTATAAAAATTGTTTATTGGCAATGTATCGATTACAGGATAAATATTCAAGTTATTATTAAACCAATCTCTAAAATCGTTTATGCATATGTGTTTTAAATTAATGTCGTGAATACGGTGACAGACTGTATACCACCTGAGGGTAGCTAGCTAAATAGCGGGCTAAACTTGTTAATAATAGCTCAATTTACCTTAATTGGCATGGTCGTGTTTCTACTCTTTACGCTAAAATATATTTTTTAGGGTTCCGTACCTCAAAAGAAAAAAAGAAACCCTTATAAGATCACCAATTTTCACATGAACGGGTAGACCTAGCAAGTTGAAATTTATACCAGATACTGAGCTCTATAGTCCCTAATAGGTGTATAAAAATCAAGGTTTGAGTCTACACGATAAAAAGATACGGGCAAATTTAGATTTGCGTGAAAACTTGTAAGTATCAAAATTTACCTTAATTTTCAACTTATTTTATTTTTCGCAATTTTCCTTTACTTGTGCTTTACTACCTTGCTTTTAAAGAAAATTGAACATTCTAGGTCAACTGGAAGTGCCCTATAGGTTTTGGGTCGAAAACCTATATGGTAGTTCCCGTTGACCTAGAATCACGAAATTTGGCAAACAGCACAAATAGAGGAAAAAATCAAATATTAAAAAAGTTGAAAATTAAAGGGTATCCCCATACATACATAGTTGACGCCAATTGTGATAGTCCTCTGAGTTGTATGGGCGCTTATAAAATTTAGAGGACTAGCATAACAAACTCCCAAGCGATGTACAAAAATTGACAAATAACAAATTTAAAAACGTAATTATACAAAATCTTTTTAAAAAAAGTCTACTATAAAATATCGGAATATTTAGATTTTGATCTTGAGAAGCTTGGGATTGAAACTGCTCCAACTCGTTCAAAATATTACAATTTAGACGTAATTTATTTTCTGTATTGTTATGTTATCTAATAGGATAAGAAAACAACCAGCCTTGTTTCTTGCATTTCTTTCCTGGCTTAGTCGCGAAGGAACAGTATGTAAAATTGACGTTTGTCGTAATCCTTGTGATTTTAATGAATAAAAGATTTTGACTTTTGACTACACCACCTCGTAAACCCCGTCCGTATGTCTAGTCACGGAACCTTGCTACTTCCGTCATCAGCCACAGCGATTTCCTGGTCGGCTCTTCGAAGGCTTATCGAAAATATCTTTGCCCCGAGCACGCTCATATTTCCTCATAAACAAGAGAAGGATACTCTGTCCATAGCAACGGGGGAGTCACGTTAAAAACCATAGATTAAAAATATATCCCGCAAACAACTCATTCATAACGATTCGTTATTAGGCACCAACCTCAAATAAGGTAAATAAATGAAATTGTGCTGAATAAAATAAATATTTAAGTGGGACTCCCATACAACAGACATGTTTTTTGTCGTTTTTATAGATAATGGCACAGAACCCTTCGTGCCCTTCGCCCCCGACTCGCACTTGGCTGGTTATCTATTCTTCCGTAGCGATAAATATTTCTACGGTGGTTATCCCACTAGGGCTGGATATGGAGCAGGTACTAAACATAAACATATAACAAAGAAAAAAAAACATTTATTTGAACCCACAACAACACATGCAACATTAACACAATAACAAACATATCATAAAAACAAAGTAAGAGCTAAACAGAGAAGTAGGTAGTTACTTCAAAATAGTACCCACTTATCACAAAATAAATAAATATTGCTGGACATTGCTGGACATTTCACACAGCGTTATCTAGCCCCAAACTAAGCAGAGTTGTACTATGGGAACCAGATAACTGATAGAATACTTATATACTTTTTTTTTGTAAATACGTACATACTTATAATATATACAGAAACAACCAGACCCGGAACAAATATCTGTAAATTATGCAAACATTTGTTCCGCGGCGGGAATCGAACCCACTATCTCCTGCGTCTCAGGCGGCTATTCGCCCACTGCACCACGGAGGTCGTCATGGTGCTAAATAGATTAGTAGGTACCATTCCGTGTTCCTATTACCGTATAGTAGGTAGTCTAGCAACCCAAACAGTTCTATATTAGGTACTATAGTACCCCCGGAGCAAGCAGGAAACCCACCTACCCAGACAATGATGGTGTTGCGTGGGGACAAAATGGTCCGGCTCAGCTAAGCTATTTCGTACCACGGTGGATACGATGCAGCGCTGGTTTTCTGACAGGGTCTAGGTAATGACACTATCATTTAACAACACAGTATTCCTGGCACAAATATCTATAGATCATGCAAATATTTGTTCCGGGGCGGGTGTTGAACTCGCAACCTCCTGCGGGCCATCCGGCTATTTTCATTCAATGAAATTTCAATATTTTTTTTAAATCTAGTTTATAAAATTACTCCCTACAAACAAACATAAAATCTTTAATTCTGGTACACAGAAAAGTATAAATTATCTCTTATCATTCGAGGGATACAGTTTGGTGTTGCAGCTACATATCTATCATCTCCATTCAAAATTTAATTACACCACTGGATAGCTAATGGATCAAAGAATTCGTTACGCGAAGTGAGGACGGTAACGCATCGCGCGCGGTGGTGGAGAGAGTGCCGCCATTTTGAGGTCATTTTGCTGCGTTTCGAAGTTTTTATTTATTATGGCCCGAAGTAGGTACTTCTTAGAAAGAAAGAATGAAAAAATATTTATTCGGACCACCACAAATGGACACAGAAACAAATGACACAAAAAATATAATCTAACTAAAAATTTTAAATGTGGTGGCGAAAGGGTCCTCAGCTCAGCATTTGCTACAGCATGTTGCCATACTGCAGCGCTGGTATTCTGCTGAGGCCAGTGTTGACCTCACGGACACCCAGACATTTATACAACTATAAGGTTTAAAACATTTAAATTACAATTTTCCAACATTATATCTAGCACCTTCTACAGATCACTAACTTAAAAAGTCATACAAACGATGACTGACAATTTATTAATAATTCGTGCCAAGCAATAAACAGAGTGACGACAGACGAAAGTGAGTGGAGAGTGAGAGAGACACTAATATGGCTACCATGGTTGGCTGATTTGAAGGGCGAAAACATGGACTTTTAACTTTTAACCTAAACACGTTAACATTATTTATATTTCTTAGAGGTGGTGGAATAGTGTTTCCAACACCTGGTAGCAGCATAGCGGAATGTAATGGTGTTGCCAGTAGAAGTTGAGAAGCAGCTCTTGTGTCATACTTGTTCCTATCTCGAAACCACCCCAGTTTGTTGAATAGGTACTCAGGTTTTCGACTTTTAATAACACCAAAAAGAAATGTTTAGTGAACTAAGAAATGCTTAGTGTTTAAAGATGATTTAACATACATAAAATAGCGTATTTTATGTAAAAAATATTACCGTTCACACACTCACGTACAATACACGGCCGTGTTTATGACACAGCCAGATCCCATTTTATTATGAGGTTATTACACTTACCAGGAAATGCCTTGGGCTTATTGATAGACTCGGCGTAGAATTCCCAAGCCCGGCTGTGATCGCAGATGTAGAACATACAGCCTGGTTGAGACATACCACCGTTAGGGTAGAAATCTTTGTGACCTAAAATCAAAACCACCATTAACCTAAACCATGCAAATAACCACATCGATTGAACTCCATCATCATCATTTCTGCGCATCTGCACCAAGTGCTGGGTATAGGCACAGAGGCTATGTTTAGTACTAGTGGTTCGCCTCGAACTGAGAGCTCGTGTCTCAAAAAAAAACAAAAAAATATTATTCATCATCATCATCATATCAGCCATAGGACGTCCACTGCTGGACAAAGACCTCCCTCATTGATCTCCAGGAACTGCGGTCGGAAGCGGCCTGCATCCAACGCCGACCTGCAGTTCTTACCAAGTCCTCTGCCCATCTTGTAGGTGGACGTCCTACGCTGCGCTTGCCGATCCGTGGCCTCCATTCGAGAACTTTCCGGCCCCATCGGCCATCTGTTCTGCGCGCTATATGGCCTGCCCATTGCCACTTCAACGTGCTAATCCGTCGGGCTATGTCGGTGACTTGAGTTCTCCTACGTATCTCCTCATTTCTGATTCGATCCTGTAGAGAAACCCCGAGCATAGCCCTCTCCATAGCTCGGTGAGCGACTCTAAGCTTATTTATAAGGCCAATAGTGAAGGACCACGTCTCGGTTCCATATGTCATCACTGGTAACACACACTGATTGAAGACTTTCGTCTTAAGGCACTGAGGTATGGTGGACGAAAAGACGTTGAGAAGTTTTCCAAACGCTGCCCATCCAAGTTGGGTTCGACGATTGACTTCTTTCTCGAAGTTGGACCTACGTAATTGGACTGTTTGTCCTAGGTATACATACGCGTCGACAACTTCAAGAGCCGAGTTCTCAACCATAACTGGGACAGGCACGACATGGACATTCGACATAATTTTTGTCTTGTCCATGTTCATTTTAAGCCCTACCCGTTGGGAGACTCGATTGAGGCCATCTATCATTGTGCTGAGCTCTTCCATCGACTTTGCCATGACCACAATATCGTCAGCAAACCGAAGGTGAGTGAGGTGATTATTCATTATCTTCGACTAATAAAATAGTGGCTCGAAATACTAAACACATTACTTGACCTTTAGTTACATTCAAGTTACAAGTAACGGGAGTTCATGTTAATTGGTTTATGCCTTTTAAGGGTAGAAATTGTAGTTATTCCGGATTTCAGACTGTTCCCTATATTTGTGTTACTAAAGCTACACGCATACCAAATATTAGCACTGAGTGATCACTGGTGTACACTGTGAGTTTCTTCAAAGTTCCAAGTGTCAATGTGGTGCCCAGCTCCAAACAATGGCACACGTCCTTGCATGCCCATCCTGCCCTACCACCTGCACGATGGGGCAACTGATGACCTGCACCGACGCTGTCATGAACGCGGCGGCGTACTGGTAAAATGGCTATAGTCTTAAGATATCGACACGAAAGAAGAAGAAGTCAAAGTTCAGTTTTTATTATGACTAATAACTCAAAAACAATAAATATTAAACTGAAAATAAAAACTGGGTCGAAATGTACAAAAAAATACCTTTGTTTGGACTTCCCACTTGCCCTAATAGTCTCATTCAAATTTTTTCTACCCATCTTGAACCCCAATATCTCAACAACCCTAGAACATCTTTAGCTCATTTAGTCACACCAGGATTGTGCTATCACTATCTACCCATATATCAAATTTCACGATGTTCGGATAAACGCTTCGAAAGTTATCCTTGGATAAACGTTTTGTTTATTTGTGTATATATTCACATTTATGTATGTATGTATGTATGACAAAAAGTTATACATACATACATAAAACGCTCGTCCAAGTTAAAGAGGCGGGTCACGTCAGACGTATGGTTACAAACAAATGGTCGTCAACATATGGAGGAACATGAGGGAGATCTTTGCCCAACTGTGGGAAAGTATAGGTTAAGAAAAAAAATACGTGTACGAAGTCGCAGGATACATCTATAGTTATGTAGTACTCCCGTAATTTAGTGTTAATTACCAACTTACTAGAAGTCCTTTGTAGTTAAAATATTCCATTCAATGTGTACGTAACTGGGTCAAATCTAGTTTGATAAGCTTAATTTTTAGCCTTTTGCCAGTAAGGACAAAGTTTATGAAAATTTGTAGAAAACCTTTCAGAATATTCAAGAACATTACCAAAATTGACAATTCTAGATCAACCGGAAGTAACTACCCTATAGATTTTCGGTCAAAAACCTATATGGTAGTTCCCGTTGACCTAGAATCACGAAATTTGGCAAAAAGCAAGGTCTTACAGTACAGACAAAGGAAAGTTTTCAAAAAATAAAAAAAGTTGAAAATTAAAGGGTGTCCCCTTACATACAATGTTGACGCCAATTAAGATAGTCATCTGAGTTGTATGGCCGCTCATACAATTTAGAGGACTAGCTTAATCGGCGCCAACCTCAATTACTTATGGTAAATAAATAAATTTGTGCTATTTAATAAAACAAATATTTAAGTGGGGCTCCCATACAACAGATATGATTTTATGCCGTTTTTATAGATACGGTTTTTATAGATAGTTATACGGAACCCTTCGCGTGCGAGTCCGACTCGCACTTGGCCGAATTTTTTTAACTTCTGTATTTAATAGCAAGATACAAGATATTTGTATATACCAAGAAGTGTACAATAAGGTCTTAAAACTAGGTAATGGTACTTTATACTTGTTTTCCCTTACGAGCATGACAAATTACTAATTACTGAGGGCGCTTTTCTATATATATATATAATATAAAATTAATCCCTGTTACCCTTGGTCACGCCAAAACTTGAGACCGACTTTACCGATTTGTGAATTAGTTGTGTGTTTGAGTGGGTCTCTGGATGGCTTAGATTCACAATTGGGCCTGCTAAGTGGCGCTGTTGTCGAGATCCAGAAAATTGCAGACGAAATCGCGGGCATACAACTAGTTTACAATAAAACACATAATGAATAAAACCTTTACCTACAGGCTTAATCATGCCCAGGATTCCTCCATTAGTATGAATCACATCCACATATGCTGCATCAGTCTGGTCCAGTCTCTCAGCGCGACTCACGTTGTGGAAGCATGGCCCAGCTGGATCAAGTGCTGTGATTCTTCCTAGCTGTTTTCTGGTCAGTTGGTGCACCTGCTTACCGGCTGTTCCTGCTATGTGAGAGCCGAGACTGTGGCCAATTAGGGAGATCTTTGAAGGGTCGTGGCCTTCTGTAAGTAAGAATATAACTAGTAGAAACATGAACATTAACTTATTATAATTTCTGTAGGGATGTAAGTATATGACCTAGAGAAGAAGCTACTTCCTATTGCTATCTTTTTTTTCTTTTTATATACAACCTTGAGATGGATCAATCATTTGGTCCACCTGATGTTAAGTGGTAACCATCGCCTTTAAGAAAGTATTGCCTAGTGGGTCACGCACTCAAGAAACGTGCCCTACGATGCACTGCCTTACTTCTATTACCTTGAGGAATAGGTACATGTGTAAAGCCTCATGTTGCCTCACTGGCAACCATATCCTTCAAACCGAAATACAGCAAAAATAGCAATAAAACTGTTTCAAGTCCTACTCCGACATTAGTAGTCCTTATCTTTAGACTTATTATCCCATAGAATGTCTGGGCAAACCTTACCTTGTATTAAATGACTCAGTGACTCTCCTAACATTTCTCCCATAAACCTTGAATATGTGGAACTCCTCAGATATTCTAGGGTAATGGTATTCCTTCCATCTAGTGCGAATATCTTCAATCCGTCTCGCTTCAGCAGCTCTGACGAAATCGCCTGGACCATTTCGCCTTCGGAACTCTCTCCAAACCCATGAATAAGAACAACAATTGTATCATTGTTATGAACAAGGGTCTTCAGCCTTTTGGTATCAGTTAGAATGTTTTTGACTTGGCCATTTTTTGTGATGAGATCTATCGTAATGTTTTCGCGGAGAGAAGCGTTTTTCGCTTGCATCTGGTCGTAGGTGAGGCCGAAAAAGTTTTTGAAATATGCACCTGTAACAAACAACTTACGATAATTTACAAAATCCTGACCCTACATTCGAATTTACTGTATCGTTAATCAATAACTACAATTACAATATCTAAGAGTAAATTCGCATTGGGAACCAAATGAAGGTTCATGATGTTGGGATTCGAGTTATGTAACTCAAATGGTCTTGGGCGGGAGATTTGGTTAGACGTAGTGACCACAGAGAGAACAAGGCAGCGACTGAATGGTGGCCGAGAAGCGGGTATAGAAGGGTAGGACGTCCGGCAGCGATATGGGTGGACGACATCGTAAAGGGCCGTCAGCGGGTGAGACTAGCGCAGGAACGTGGTGGATGGCACAAACTTGGGGAGGCCTATACCCAGCAATGGGTGAAGTCAGGCTGTGGATGATGATGATGGGAACCAAACTTTAATCTCTCGTGTCTCAGCCCGTCGAGCAAGGTCATCGCGATATTATTTTAATCAAAACAGATCTCATTATAGTAGATCTGTTTTGATTATTTGATTATTGTGTGTTTGATCGTTAATTGAAATACACTGCTAAACCCACATTTGGCGAACGTTATTTTATGTGCACATATATCAAAATTATATTCCCGGTAACTGCTATATTCGGCGTATATGAGTTCAGAAAAGAGCTGCCAAATCTGCCAATAAGTAGTTTATTAGCAATTAGTTAGCAACGCTCCCGAAATTCGGTGTATTTTGTCATCCCTATGTTGAAGCTCTTCTTAGGGTTAAGCTCGCTTTATGCATGACCTCAAATTCTGTATTTATAAATATATTTTCTCGTGTGCAATTATACTAATATTATAAAGAGGAAAGATTTGTTTGTTTGTTTGAAGTTGTTTGTGTATTGAATATGCACCGAAACTACTGATCCGATTTAAAAAATTCTTTCACTGTTGGGAAGCTACACTACCCCCGGGTGACATAGGCTACTTTTTACCCAACTGCACAGAAGGAGGATAATGTTTTTATTGAAAAAACGCGTGCGAAGCTACGGATTGGTCAGCTAGTAAAGAATAAAGAAAGGGTTCCAATAGGGTTTTTGTTGAGTCTATCGTGTTTCTAAGGTCCCTATTCGGACCTATGTTTATAACAGGTACTACATTACTGTCTACTGAAAATACCTTAGCCTAATCCATAGAGAAAACATAGCTAATACGTAAATGATAAGCCGAGAGAACGGTTACAGTAGATGGTCAGGTTATTTATGAATGGAGCAGAGCAAGCCATAATACATTGGTTGAGTCCTTTATCTACTTGGGTGAATCGAAGGTTGCAACTTGTCAGCAGGATTCAGTTGTTAGGTTAACAAATAATGCTGGACACAGCGCATACTTTTTTTTTATACTACTTATATGGCAAACGAGCATGCAGTCCACCAGATGTTAAGTGGCTACTGCAGCCCATGGATATCCACATAGAATTCAAAACAAGATATTATGTTGTCTTGATCTCTATGTGGATACGTTGCCATACTATAGGACTTAGCTGTTATGCCTATGTGCCAGTAATTACAGGAACATACCATTACCATCTAACCGGAACACAGCAGCACAAGTACTGCTATTTGGCGGCAGATAAAGGTAAGGCGGTGGTGCCCACTTCCTCGAGCCCGTTCACAAAAGTTCTACCACCAGTAAACTAGCTCCAAAATAAGCAAAGTTTTTTCTATGAGAAAATATACAAACTGATTTGTTATATAAACACAAGTAATTGGAATAAAAACATTTGTATTTGTACACACGGCTACACATCAGGCTATATATTTCCAGTATAAGCTGACCTCTCCTTCTACAAAAAGCCTACACAACGCGAGGTCAGCTTATACTGGAAAAATATAGCTGGATGTGTAGCCGTGTGTACGACATTAATTTTCATAATAAATTTAAATTTAATAAAATCTGGAATAATATTAACTGATTTTAGATGTGAGTTTAATATCTGTAGCTTGAATATTTATCTAGTAATCGATACATTTCCAATAAACAATTTTTAACGTTAATCGGTGGCCGCTTAGTCAGTTGAACAGGTAAGTACCTACATACATGATAAATGAATGAATATGATTTGCTTACCTATTTAATACAGGCTATGTTATTGATATTTTAGGACTTGATATTAAGGTTGGTTGAAAAGAGTCAGACTCGCGCACGAAGGGTTCTGTACCATTATCTATAAAAACGGCAAACAAATCACGTTTGTGGTACGGGAGCCTCCCATAAATATAAGTTTATTTTAATTTAATTATTTATTTTTAAAGTTAATATACAACTTAATATTCTGTGAATATTTCAAGCGTCTACTTGTTGCCGTTATCAAAATCGTGCTAAAACGAGCAAAAAAATCACGTTTGTTGTATGGGAGCCCCCCCTTAAATATTTATTTTATTCTGTTTTTAGTATTTGTTGTTATACAGGCAACAGAAATACATCATCAGTGAAAATTTCAACTGTCTAACTATCACGGTTTATGAGATACAGCCTGGTGACAGACGGACAAAAAGCGGAGCCTTAGTAATAGGGTGCCGTTTTACCTTTTGGGTACGGAACCCTAAAAAAGGTATTTAAAATACTAGCCATTAGCCCTATCCTTGTCTTCATTTTATTGCCGTACATAGCATAACACATTTTTTACTTTTAAAATATAGGAAAATACCCTAAAACAAAATCGGAAGATCACGCAAACAATTATTCCACGGCGGTAATCAAACCCGCAACCTAGCGTCTTAGCTGGATATTCGGCCACTGCGCCTCGAATGTCATGTACTTAGTTTAAATTCAACTCAAATATATTTATTTCAGTTAACTTAATTCATATACATTTCATGGGTTTGGTACCATCTTTTAAATATATAATACCTGTGTTAAAGTGTCTCGCTCTTCCGTTATTTCGGTTATTCCGAATAAATATCTATAAAAAATAAATGAATTTAATTTAAATAATATTAAGTTAATGTAGCTTAAGTAACTTAGCACTTACATCCATTTGATCCAGCAGCAACTATTGGTTGTATTGCAGGAAGTACTGAATCCCTTACTGATCTGAAGGTAATTTTAGCAGGTTCCGGGCTCTTAGCAGTACAAAGGCATAGACAGATCACTAGTATCACATTGCAGAATTTCAATATTTTTATAAATTGTCCTGTAAATCAGAAAACAATGTAAAACTAGTTTATATATGTAGGAAAACTGTGTGGGTGTGACACCTAGGAGTAGCATTACCTAGCTAGATGGTCTCCTCAAAATATCATTAATTCTATAGTACTGTTACGCCGAGCCTATTACAGAATAAGTAATAGTCGGCTTCTCGAAGTTATGTCTACTGTGTCACAGAATAGATAATACTTGGTGTAGCTTAAACCTACATACTAAGTTTTTACCGACAGTTGCACAGAATAAGAAATAGTAGGCAGTCGAAATACCTACACTTTTCTAGTTACCAGTAAAACTATCGAGAAACTTCGAGAGAGGTATGTACTGGCGTGGCGTGTGCTGAAGGAGTCAGTCTAGTTTTGGCGATACGTGCTAATATTTCGGTGACTTTTAGTGGTTTATTGTGCGACCGTGTTGTGAATTAGTGTTGTGATTACTTCTGAGTAAGTTCGTGTATTTATCATTTCAGTGTTGAATAAAATTGTTATTTTGGTTAGATTGACTTTTATTATTTTATCCCGAACCCTCAGCTCAAAACAGTACGTATACCTTCAAAATCCGAAAACTTTTTTTTAGGTACAATAGTGCTTACTGGTTCAAGAAACCAATATTTTTGTGATTTTTTTACCACACATCGAGAGTATAGTTGAAATATAATTGCAAAATTAAACTTTTGGAAATGAGCCCTCTAAACGTTTTTATTTCAATCTACAAACATTTAGTGGCTTACCAACTAGAGCTACCTTTCTGTACCTAGATTGGTTCAATATAATACACTCTTGGCTATTTTTTAAAACAATTTTATCTTAAACTAACCTATCCCCACTGGTAGCCAAACATTATTGGAACGGTTACAATCATTATTTTCATTACAAAATTAAACTCACCGAAAAGCATTTCACTCCGATCACATTGAAGGTTTTGTATAGGCTTACGTAATGTTTTGTTTAAAATGAGTATATATATTCTATACGGTCATGTATGTAACAAAGTACGACCATGGTAGATGAGAACATAGGCATATTCTTATGCCAGAGAAATATACATAAGTACATTATTTTGTATAAGTACATTATTGACAACCTCTGTGGCGTAGAGGTCGAATAGTTGGCTTAGACGCAGGAGGTTGCGGGTTCGATTCCCGCTACGGTACCAATGTTTGCATGGTCTATAATATATAGAATAATATAATATATAGAACTAGAAATCAATAGCACATCTCAGATATATAGTTATCTCTTTCCTACACTGAACCAGATGGAAGTTATGCCTCCCGCACGACAGAGACGTTTAAGTTTTTTCTTATCGCTATAACGACAAGACACGGACAGGGTGTTTCAAGCCCTGTTTCGCACTTATCGTGTTAATATTGAATGTATTTACAAAAAAATATATATTTAAGTATTCTGTCAGTTATCTGATTCCCATAGTACAAGCTATGCTTAGTCTGGCGCTGGATCCTTAGCGCTGTGTGAAAGTTTCAGCAATATTTATATATTTGTTTGTCGATAATAGCTTAGCGTGGTGTGAGCATGTTATGCGGAGGTAAAAAAATCTTGTGACTCGGAGGTGTCCTACGCTGCTTGCTTACCAGAGCGTGGTATCGACTCTAGAAGCTTCTACGGCCGTCAGTTCTTCAAACTATGTGTCCCGGCCACTGCCACTTTAGCTTGTTAATCCTCTTGGCTATATCAGTGACCGTTTTAAGGGTTCCGTACCCAAAGGGTAAAACGGCACCCTATTACTAAGGCTCCGCAGTCTGTTCGTCTGTCTGTCCGTTTGTCACCAGGCTGTATCTCATGAACCGTGATACGAGTAGTTAGACAGTTGAAATTTTTACAGATGATGTATTTCTGTTGCAGCTATAACAACAAATACTATAAACAGAATACTAATACAGACCTTTCGTTAGACGTCACGATTGATCTGATTGTCTAATATTGTTTTACCCCTCCTGAACTTCATTATATTAACAACACCGCCACATTTTTAGATTATTTAGTCACTGCAGGAGTATGCCATTACTACACTACCTATCTTTATAACAAATTTGACGACGTCAGATCAACGCTTCGAAGGTTATCCTCGGACAAACAATACAACGCCGATCCGTCCAAGTTGATTTGAAGATCTCGCTTCGCTCTATCAAACTCATATCAAATTTGTTTATTTAAGGACCCGTACCCAAAGGGTAAAACGGCACCCTATTACTAAGGCTCCGCTGTTTGTCTGTCACCAGGCTGTATCTCATGAACCGTGATAGTTAGATAATTGAAATTTTCACAGATGATGTATTTTTGTTGTCGCTGTAACAAAAAAAAGTAAAAACAGAATAAAATAAATATTTAAGGGGGGCTCCCATGTGCTCCCATACAACAAGCGTGATTTTTTTTGCTCGTTTTAGCTCGATATTGATAACGGTAACAGATAGACACTTGAAATATTCACAGAATATTTAGGTATATCATCATCATCATTCAGAAGACCTCCGAACGAAAAAATGTACACACGGCTACACATCAAGCTATACAGCTATAAGCTGACCTCGCATTGTGTAGGCTTTTCGTAGAATGAGAGGTCAGCTTATACTGGAAATGTAAAGCTTGATGTGTAGCCGTGTAAATACCTGTTAAGTAATAAATACCTGTTTTAATCAGTAATTTTGTGCAGTGATCACGAAAGATTGAAAAATACTAAGTAGGCCAATCATAACAATAGTCAAAGATCGTAGAACTGTGTTGTGGGTAGCCGAGATAATAATGTATACCTAAGTACCCTCAGGTAAATAAATTAGTTGTTAACCTGGCTCGGTCGTATCATTACACTACAGTGACTTATGTCATTTAAAAAAAAAACTTTCTTATAAAGGATTGTTTCTATATACATAAGTTGTAACGTGACAATTTTATGACGCGTTAGATTCTTAATTTAACTTAACATTTACACTAATAAATAAAATAAACAACATACCATTACACTGATAAACAAACAACATACCACGACATCTAGCGGCATGGCGGCGTACTCACTGCCCAAACACTCGATTCGCAATACCGAAATCAAAGCGTGTTATCAACATAGTTCGCCAAGTTTACCGCAGATGGCGTTGTATGTATTCTGTAAAAATGCGTTACCTATTTTTATGGTTCAATAATAAATTTTAATCATCGGAAACATTTTAAATACTTATATTAAATAATTCTTTGCTAGTTGTAACAAAATAAAAATAAAATCTTAAATAATAAAAGACCGAAATTCAATTAGTGTCTTTGACTGAAGCAAAACTGATGGAAACATCATATTTATCTTGAGTGACACCGGATGTGTCAGATTTTTCTATAGGGATCACCAAAATGATTGCATCATCTTCATTCTAGAACGTCTCAGAACGTATTCGATTTTAATAATTATTAAAGGCCGGTAGATTTTTATCGGGTATAAAAAGACAGTGTCGTTTGTCCTCGTTCTCTTTTTCACGCCTGGACTCAACAGTAAAACTTCTTATCAACGTGCTACAAATTTATTCTCTGGACAGTAATTCCCGTGACTTTTTATTGTAAATTCGTGCAGTTACTTCCAAGTCGGGAAGTCTTTCACGTTCTTCGCTGCTGGTTTCTCCGATTACTTCTCGATATCTTCACCTGACGCCCGTCAAAACCTATCACCGGAGCCGACGAGAAGCGTGGTGCTTCTTCAGCCACACTGCTGGCTGGGGCCACGCCTTCACACAAAGCCTACCGCCATGACGTCGTTCGCCAAACATCCTGCTAGCTGCCTTGACAGACGCCAGGGACTACGCCTGCCCACGAGGTCTACCACCCAGCTCAAAAACCCACTCCATCTCTCCGAGCAGAACGCCAGGGACGTTCGACGAAAATAACACGAAATGTATCGATTCCATTATTTTATCCGGGTTGAACTCTAGTAATCTTCTTCTCTCTTTTCTGACGCTAACGTCAGATGGCGCCCACTTCTTTAAACTAAGATAAATCTGTTGTACCAGGTGCTCAACATTCTGTAATTGCTGCACTATAGGCTATAAGCCCTAATATTCTAAGCTCTTCAAGCCAGCGTCTGTCAGTACTACCTTCACTGTAAAATACTTAATCTATAATCTAAAATCTATAATCTGTAACCTGAAATCTCTAATCTAAGTATATATTCACCGTTAAACCAAGTCATTTGTGATTAACCTCTGTTTATCTTGCCACATGCATAAGAAGTAAAATCTAACGAACCTACTCGCTCTACCGACTTCTCTTGTTTTTATTATTATATGTAATGAAAACAAATCTAGTTTCATTTATATCTATTATTCAAACTATACTGTCACAAAGTTACCTAAAAATCTACTTTTTAAATGTTATTTGTGGAGAAATAGGCTTACCTGATGGAAAGCGGTCACCTTCGCCTATTGACACTGGCAACACCCGGGGTATTATCGATGCGTTCCCTACCTCTTTACAAACCTCTTTATATTTTTTGTAAAGCATACCAAAATCTTAGCCTAACAGAAAAACCTCAGATGTATTACAAATTGAACTAAAACATTGTCGGTTGTAATAATGTTGTTCATATTGTTTTTAATCACATGTAAAAAAGTTCACTGAAAAATAAATTAAATAAATTTCAATCAGTAGGCTTAATAAAAATTTTGTATAATAAAAAAAAATGATTGAAATAAATCACGAAAGTTTACTGACCAATTTATTGCATAGGTCCAGTCTAGTCTCATTAATTCTCTTACAGATGAATAGCAAAATTAAATGAACTGCACTTTGTGAACAACCTGTTTTGTTAAGTACGAATTTTTTTACACACATTCCGGAATCGTATTAAGTGATTTTAGAGGTGGGTTTAATACCGGTAGCTTGAATATTTATCCAGTAATCGATACATTTCCAATACACAATTTTTAACGTAATTCGACGGCGCCTCTGCGACGATGCCACTTAGTCAGTTTAACAGGTACCTACTTACATGTTGCATGCGTATGATTTTTTTACCTATTTTATACAGACTGTTTTATTGATATTTAAGACTTTATTAGGATACATTGAAAATTCAAAATTTTCTTTGGTATTGAATTTGAAAAAGACCTATTTTATTTACTACAATACTATAGCCATTAGCCCTACCCGTGTTTTCATTTAATATCGTACATAACAAAACACGTAGTATATATTTAGTCCAAAACCTTATTTTACGTAACACTAATGAGTAACAGCTATGTTAAAAAAAACTGACATTCTAGACTGTTTTTATATTGTGCAAAAATCTGTTTTTGAATAAAGAGCGCTTCTAAGGCTATAATAAAAGTGGATGAGCTCTTCAAATTAGCATAGTAAGCTGTAGTCGCAGCGTACTGATATTATGCTGAAATAAGCTAATGAGCCCATTAAGTTGGAATTAAACTACATAAAAACCTACATCCTATCTTATTTAAATTCAAATTAAAAGCTATGAAAAGGTGGGGCCAATGCTTTGCGCGATGGCTTTGTGAATGTGAACCAATTTGAGTCCACAATTTTATATATTTTTGTTGTTGCTGTTAGCTTCGCCATTACTAAAAACAAACGTGGTCCTTCACTATTGGCCTTATGAATAGGCTCAGAGTCGCTCAACGAGCTATGGAAAGGGCTATGCTCGGGGTTTCTCTACGGGATCGAATCAGAAATGAGGAGATACGTAGGACAACTCAAGTCACCGACATAGCCCGACGAATTAGCACGTTGAAGTGGCAATGGGCAGGCCATATAGCGCGCAGAACAGATGGCCGATGGAGCCGGAAAGTTCTCGAATGGAGGCCACGTACCGGCAAACTCAGCGTAGGACGTCCACCTACAAGATGGGCAGACGACTTGGTAAGAACCGCTGGTCGGCGTTGGATGTAGGCCGCTTCCAACCGCAGTTCCTGGAGATCAATGAGGGAGGCCTTTGTCCAGCAGTGGACATCCTATGGCTGATGTGATGATCATGATGATGATGAAAAGCTATGAAAAGGTGGAGCCCATTCTATGCGCCATGGCTTTATGAAAACCAATTTGAGTCCACAATTTTTTATATTTTTTGTTGTTGCTGTTAGCATCACCATTTTGCCTTACTAAAAACAGACAATGTGTTCAGTTTTTCTCTACTCTAAAATGTGCATATTAAATGCACCCATGCAAGCGGCTGCATAAAAGCTTCAAAATGAGCAAACGTTATTGCAAACTAGATTGCCAGTTCAAAAGCTAAGTGCCTACTGTACTGTTATACTAATTGGAGGTCCTAAGAAAATGAGGACTATAATTGTGGCTACAAACCGTAGAGAGAATAATTTTGGAAAAGTTCTGAACTTTGTGGTCACTTCTTCTTAGCGTGTGAAGAGTTCTACGTTTTCATTTATACTATGTAGGACAGGTGTTTGGCCCCAACAATAGCATTAGGTGAGTCGGTTATTAAGTCCTCCATCGTGCAGGTGTTCGGACACAAAAGGCACATTAGCAAGTGCTGCATTGACTGCGCGGGATCATCGCAGTCGCACTGCGTTCCCACGAGTCCCTGAATCCCCATTTGCACATATTAAGTCTGCAGCGGCCAACCTGGGTGCGGAGCCTGTTTAAGGACTTCCAGTCTGGCCACGGCAGATCGTGCCCGGGTGGTAACTGTTCCTGTGGGGTGATAACATCAGGCGGTGGGGAGTTAATTTTTATCCACAGATAAAAACTCGTTACTTTTTGTAGATACTTAGACAGTATGAATGAATAAATTAATAAAATCACTTTATTGTACACCATAAAAAAATTACAGACACAATAGAAGACACAAAGCAAATAATAGAATGGGCGGTCTTATCACTTTGAAGCGATTTCTTCCCGAAAACCTTTGGATGGAGAGGACTTAGTTATGTCAAAGATATGGTCGGTACAGTAATTGTTTTTTTTTATTATTTTCTTGGTATAAGCTATATTCTATGTTTCGTCTTCTTTTCTATTTTTATTTTATTTTCTTCGGAAAACATACAGTGACAAAATGCTTAATAATTGGTTTATACTTATAGCTAATCACCATTTAGACGTTTTCGCAAATTGAGTCTATTTGCTAGCTTGAATGTTAAAAAAAAGATATTACATGTAATTTAGACAAGACATACAAAAGTGAGTAACGGACAGTTAAGAAGTCACATCAAACCAGTTCTTTGAGATTACGTTTTTAAATGTATTTGGAGATGAATTAAATAAGTCAATTTCGGGTTATCCGAAAAATAGGTCATCCAGTTTGTTTATGAAGTTTGCTGATCTAATAAAAAACGAGTTCTGCCTATAGTTCGTTGAACAAGGGGGAATGTGCAAGTAAGTCTGATGCCTGACAGACCTTGTAGGTACTCTCAGATTTATCTGAGAAAGGAGATGAAGAGATTCGATTTTATTTTGAATTAATTTAACGAATAGAGATACGTCAGATATGTTGCGTCTTATATAAAGTGGTAGTATATGATGTCTCCTGCATCTTTATTCATAATCACGGTCATATTTTTTGCATTTAAATTGTAGATGTTTCATAAATCAACGTTGTATAGATTCTAGCCTATTAATATAAACATCGTAAAGCGGATTCCAAATGTGTGAGCATTATTCGAGTATATTACGCACATATGAGCAGTAAAGGGTCGTAATGAGCTTAATGCTTTTAAATTGAGATCTTGATCTTAAAATAAATCCCATGCACTTGTTCGCTTTTTTCGCAATAGTATTAAATATGACTTTCATAAGTTAGTTTAGAATCGTTTATGACGCCTAAATCTCGTACTACGCTTACGTTCTTAAAAGCGTTCAAGCTTCGCGCGGCCGTTCAATTTTAGGTATTTAGCGGCGCGCGACACACCGCACGGCGCGATCGCCGCGGTCTCATTGAATTCAACTACGTTAGAGCGTGCAATAATGCAATAACGAATTTGAGCTTTTATTTAAAAAAAAATATTATTGAGTTATTTATTTTACTTACTCATTATATTATACTCATTGAGATCATTGTGTCTGCAATAAAGATGAATTTAAATAATCTATACATATATATAACTTTGTAGACAGGTAAGTAAATTGGCTAGTTGGTGATTATTACAAGAAGGACTTTCCTTTATGAACCTTTATTTAGGGGGATGAAGGAAAAGTAGGGAAGGGGGTGTTTTGGAACCCCCCTGGCCCCTATAGTAGGTTAGGACTTACGAAAACCGAAAACGAAAAAATAGGTTATGAGAAAATAAAAAAATATTATTTTGAGGTTAAGTATGAAAAAATATACCCACGTGGTCTTATGCGTGACACCTCTATATGGTATATAAAGAGTGCGGGATGATGTCAATTTTAAAATTCAAGATGGCGAAACTTTTTTGTTTTACTTTTTTAAGTATGGGTGTCGTTTTCGACTAACTTAAGGATGCTGATTACGAATATGATGTCAATTCTAATTTAAGATGGCGGAAACTCATTGTTTTACTTTTAGTTCCCGTTGACCTAGAATCACAAAATTTAGCAAAAAGCAAGGTAGAAAATTAAAAGGTGTCCCCATACATACATAGTTGACGCCAATTAAGATCATACAATTTAGAGGACTAGCTTAATCGGCACCAACCTCAAATAAGGTAAAATAAAATTGTGCTATTGAATAAAACAAATAATTATTTAACGGGGGCTCCCATACAACAGACATGAGTTTTTTGCCGTTCTTATAGATAATGGTACGGAACCCTTCGTGCGCGAGTCCGACTCGCCCTTGGCCGGTTTTTTTTCACAGACGACGCGTGCAAAGCCGCGAGCGGAAGCTAGTGTCAAATAAAATTGGTATAACTCCACAGTTCCAATATACGCGAACCCATTATGTGCGGAACTGATCTGTATCTTCGCGGTCGACATGTCATATTTGGATCGCTACAACATTCGATTGTGCACGAGATTCAATCACACTATTTATTATGATGTTATGGCAGTCAATATATACCTATACAAACTACTGTATGAAAAACAAGCCAATAATAAACAAATTGGATATGAGTTTGATAGAGCGAAGCGAGATGTTCAAATCAACTTGGACGGATCGGCGTTGTATTCTTTGTCCGAGCATAACCTTCGAAGCGTTGATCTGACTTCGTGCAATTTGGTATATAGGTGGGTAGTGTAGTAATGGCACACTCCTAGAGTGACTAAATCTTCTAAAAATGGGGCGGGGTTGTTAAGATATTGAGGTTCAAGAGGGGTAAATAAATATTAGGCCTTTTTTATTTGTTATCCCGACGTTTCGATTGTGTTACAACAGCCGTGATCGCTGGCGGACTGTGTTGCAATACAGTCGAAGCGCCGGGATAACAAATAAAAAAGGTACATAGTGACACACATAGTGATTGCGAAAGTTTCAAAACTACTATTTTGAAACATGCAGTGGATGCACATGCAGTTATTGGAGAAATAACGGTCGCAAGCCTGATTTTTCAGAAAAAAAGCCTGTCAAAATTAAAAAAAACTGGCCAAATGCGTTATCAATATCGAGAAAAATGAGCAAAAAACTTACATTTCTTCTATTGGAGTCCCCCTTGAATATTAGTTTTATTTAATTATTTATTTTTGAATTGAATATACATATAACTAAATATTCTGTGGATATTTTAAGCGTCTACTTGTTGCCGTTATCAATATCGAGCTAAAACGAGCAAAATAATCACGTTTGTTGTATGGGAGCCCCCCTTAATATTTATTTTATTCTGTTTTTAGTATTTGTTGTTATAGCGGCAACAGAAATACATCTTTGAAAATTTCAACTGTCTAACTATCACGGTTCATGAGATACAGTCTGGTGACAGACGGACAGACAGATAGCGGAGCCTTAGTAATAGGGTGCCGTTTTACCCTTTGGGTATGGAACCCTAAAAATCAAATTTGATATGAGTTTGATAGAGCGAAGCGAGATATATATATACAAAAATAGCCTATGTCTTAGTCCAGGTTATGATCTATATACATACCAAATTTCATCGCAATCGGTTTGGCCTTTCCGGCGTGAAAAAGTAACAAACATTCATACATCCCTACATACAAACTTACGCGTTTATAAAATTAGTAGGAATTCTACGCCGTTTTCATTTTTAGTTTAAGCCTTGTAGTTACTAAGTTATTAGCTATAACAGAAACTATACTTATCGAAATTTACCGGGTTTTTATATATAGAGAAAAGTCGGAAGTTTAGAATAACTACAACTTCTACCGCTAAAACAATAACCAAAATACATGAACTCCCGTTACTTGTAATTTAAATGAATCTGTAGATCAAGTTTTTGGTGATACATTTGGTGGACCTACATTATTATAGTAGTCAAATTTTATTTCAATATTATTTTTAGCTTTTATGGGAGATACGTGAGATTCGTTTGGGCAAACCACTACTTATACTTAATAATAAATATTTATTTCAGACTCATAATAAACGTACATATGTAAAACTATCTGCCACCCGACTCTTTTTCTGCGCAGTCGGGTACAAAGTAGTGTTGAAACGGATAGTGGTTAGGCCGGATACCGGATATCGGATATTCGGCAAGCTACGAGGCCGGAGTGCCGGATATTCGGCTAAAGGATATTCGGCCCTTTATCGCGTTACACAACGCGATCAGTTTGGTGGTCAGTTAATTTGAATCAGTACCTGCAGTTGACAAGGTTTGCTAGAATTTATCTTTCAACACCTGGCTGCTGCCTGGTATACGAAGTTAGGCGGAACCGCCTGTTACCAACAAATGCGGAAAATTTGGTATTCATTCACCACAATTTTCCACATGTTAATTATAAGTACTATACTTATTAATAATACAAACATTTTTGACGTGCGATATAAAAATATACGCTGTCCATAACTTATTGTAGTTTGATTTGCCTTGTGTAAAGTAATGAGAATTTTTTGAATTTTACTATCCGGTATCCAGCCGGATAGTGAAAATAAGTTCGGATAGGCCGGATACCAGATAGTTACCGGACATCCGTTTCATCTCTAGTACAAAGTAGCTTATAAATTAATGAATGATACAAAAAAAATGTGGTTAAATAAGATTTAAGGAGTCAAATCATACAAATACATCAATTTTAACATGTTTAGTCACTAGGTTGTTACTAGGGCCTCTTGCGCAACGATGCCTACCCGTATTTAGTGGCTAAATAAGACAAATTAAATTTAAACATATTTCATTGCTGAATTCGTTTGGGGATCGATATGCAAGCCGGGCTTAGTTGTTATTAGGTAAGTAAATACTGTACCGTATTATTTATTAAATATACTAGCGTTACACTTTTACTAGTTTTTTTAACTTTGACAGACATTTTTCTGAAAAATCAGGCTTGTGACCGTTACTTCTTCACAGCATGTTACAAAAAAAAAATTCAAACTTTCGCGATCACTATGATGCGTGTCACTATGTTTCATTTTTATTTGTTATCCCGACGTTTCGACTGTATTGCTACACAGTCTGCGCGCGACCACGGCTGTTGCAACACAATCGAAACATCGGGATAACAAATAAAAAAGGTACACACGCTATAAATACCGGTTTAAATCAGTAATTATGTTTCAAAATATTATGGATAATTTTTTTATGATAAACCGGCAAAATCTGCTCTTCAAAGAATGAAAATATATGAGAAATATTGCTCTTTATTATTGGGCATTATTAAAACATCCCTTATCTAAGGATTAACTTAAAAGGGAGGAAAAGAAACCATGAAAAAAGAACCACAGGTACCATTCTTTGATGAAAACCGTTTAACAATTTCTGCTTTGAAGAAACAAATTACCGACCCGTTTGTAATCTTGTATAAGTAGGTAAGTAAACTGAAGTCTTTTTAATTTCAGTCTTTTCTACCTTACGGGTAATAAACCATCATCATACCAGCTACAGGACGTCTACTGCTGGACATAGGCCTGCCCCATACATTTCTAGAGCAAGCGATCTTGTGCGGCCTTTACCCAACGGCCCTTAGCGGCGTTTATAAGTTAAGGCGAATATAGGAGCTGATTGGTCTTATTTGGAGGCTTTCTCCTAAGGGAGGAATGAGTATTATGTACTCAAAAAAATATATATCATTCATTGCCCATTTCTCTGCAAAGTGAACATACAAAAAAGTTCTACCTGTTTATTTACTATGAGAAAAAAAAATGTAGCTGTTTTCGACTTACAATTTGATTCAACTTCTAAACGACGTAAAATTTTGTAATTTTCCTTTCACGTAAATATGGGCAAAGAATATACCTTCAAGTTGAACATATGATGCTGTGCTGCAACGGTCTTTCACGTGGAAATTAATTATTTTCAATTTTTCCGAATAATTAGCAGGCGTATCTTTAGAAGGTAGTAGGCGCGGGCAGTGTACCGCTGATTGTCGTACGGGAGGGGCTCGTCTGCCTCGCACTCACCTATTTGCTGGTCGGTTAGATGCGTGTGGCGGAAGGTGCGGGGCCGAAACTATAGCTACGCCCATTCGCTCAATGTCATCGGCTACGGTTAGCACCTAAAGCTAGTTTTTAAGAGCAATGAGTTCCTTGTGAAAGAGCTCACCCGGGGAAGTACTATCACCATACATATTTCTGCCACCAAGCAGCTTAACTGTGTTTCGGTTTGAAGGGTATGGTTGCCGGTGAAATTACAGGAACATGAGGCCTTACACCTGTATGCCTAAAATTGTTGGACGTAGTGCAACGTAAGGCACGTTCCTAAGGTGTGTGACCAGCAAGGCAATACTTCGTTATAGGTGATGGTTACCATTTAACATCAGGTGGTTCATATGATCGTTCCATCTCTAGAACGAGTACCCAATACCAAATTTTGCAAGCGGACAAAAGTTAAAGACGTTAGCAAGCGTATATTGGGGCTCAAATGGTGTTAGGGAGAACACGTGGCCAGGAGCGGTGATGACCGGTGAAGCAGAATGCTGAATAGAGGCCTCGAGATGCAGGTCGTCCGCTGGCAAGATGGATCGAGTAAATCGTAAATCGAAGCTGGTAGATTCAAAATACGAAATGTCGTAAATATTTTTTTTATTTATAGCAAAATTAACTCTATTATAAAGCATGAAGGAGTGTTTTGTTTTTGCAGTTTGTATAATTTAGGCTAATTTGGGATAGGAGATATGTGACAAATGAACGGGCTATAAGAGAAAAAGAGAAAGAAAATGTGTGCTCGCACCTCTCTCTCTCTTGTCCCTACAGTAATATACGAAACGTAACTCTCTCTCTTTCTATCTTCACTAACTTATATCTCCCTGTCAACTTCCGTTCGCACTTTTCGTAACGCATTCACCAGCTTACTCCTTAAGTCAAGCGTGCGTAAAGAAGTTTTGCTTCAAAAACTGGAGGTCCAAGAACCGCGCAAGATAGAGGCGAATGCCGACAACTAAGAATCGCCTGTGCCCAGCAGTGGGATAAGAAGCTGACATTGATAATGATCATTGTTACTTAAAGGTTTAATGCATCATGTACCAGGTTTTCAAAAACAAAATACCTCTCTGTAGTCTCCCTAATACGTTTATAATGAGAGTTCATTCATTTTCCAACAATACCTAATAATTTTCAATGTCATCTGCGTCTGTGCAGGGTTGTAGCAAGGATTCGTTCATGCGTTAATGATTAACCTGTTTAAATCGGCATAAAATACAAAATCTTAATCCACCACCGACAATTAGCGAGAAGCGAGTTGAGCTAAAAACTAGAAACGAGTTGGCGATTAGCCTTGTTACCACAATAAACGTTAAACCCTGTTTAACACATGTTTAAAAAATTCCTTACCAAGTTTTGAATAGCATTTTTAAACAGTGTTTAGCTGCTGTTTAACTTTCTTGTGGTAAGATCTCAAGTTTTTTCTTTGATAGCTCTTGCCGCTGCGACAAATTAGAGGAGAAAGAGTTCTCGCTGATGATATTTGGCGGGTTCCTATATCCGTCGGTAACCAGCTACGACTCGTTTCTCCTTGAAAACGTGTAAAAAGTTTTACACTAGTTTGACACTTTTTCAAGGAGATACAAGGCGTAGTCGGTTACGGATATAGGAACCCGCAATTAGTGAACAGACTATTCGACTATTCATATATGTATCTCTTTTAGGGGCTGTTCTTTAATCAAGTGATGTTTTCTTTTACTTTTTACCCCGTCATCCCCTTGCATCATCCCATCTATCCCCTCATCTATCATAAATTCAGATTCGGAAAACCGCACAAGGTCGCGCGTGGGAGGATAGTCTGCTGAATGGTCAATATCATTGTTATGTTGCATTTTAGATATAAATTAACTTGTTTAAGATTTCACGGAAAATATACACATGAAATAGAAGCAAATATAGCCTGGCTACGACCCTGCATTTTTGCGTCCGGATGTTCCACATCGTCAGATACACACCTTAATTGTCACTGACAAATCACCAAATTCAACCTCCATCTTTCCCATTCAATTGTGATATGAAAGGGGGTTCATTACTTATTTAGGTTCTAATAAGATATAATGGGCCATTATTCAAAACGCTGTTAATCTGTGATTCACATATGAACAGCTGTAGGCCTTTTGATGCATAAATCCTCGTTTAAACCAATTACAAAGGAGATTAGCGAATATGTTAGAATGTGGGGTCCAGTCCTATTCACACTTATTTTTGAGACTTATGTCTTAATGTAAGTCTCTCTCAAGGCACAGGAGTGCAATTTCACCCTCTTACATCTATCACCTGGCGCCCTGATAACAAGTACTTACGTAATCTTATGTATTCTTTCAAAGATTTAATTTAATTCAATATTTATATTCCATTCAAGCATCTTTTTCTTTTTCACAATGTCGATATAGTTCTTATATTAAATATCATATACTTGGATACTCCTACAGCGTTATCTATGACGGTACAAGTATCCCTCAGAATGCAAGAATTAGGGCACAATTAAGTTAGGTAAATGTACCAAAGTACGGGAGTCACACTGAAAGTTTTTAGAATAGGCCAGTAAGAAAAACAGCCGGTGAAAAATTTATTTAAATTTCGTATTAGGAACTCTTTGGGAATTTGTAGATGTAAAATGAATTCATGATGTCATTTGTTTTTACAAATTGGATTCGGCTAGAGAAAATTTTCGCTCAATGATTTAATAAGACTTTCGATACTCAACAGAAATGTTGCGATAGACTTCGATTAGCATTTTATGACAAAGCCCCATCCAGTTTCACTGTTTACAACTGGTTTAATGAGTTTAAAAGTGATCGAAGCAAACTCACTGATGCTTCGCGAGAAGGATGTCCTTCTACGCCGACTACTGAAGATAACGTGAGTGCTGTGCGGCTAATGATAGAAGCCGATAAAAGGGTGGCGCATCATCAGATTCGGGCAGTTTTAGGCATTGGTCAAGTACAAAAAGTCTTACATAAACATTTAGGCGTCAGAAAGCTTTGCACTAGATGGATACCTCATAATTTGACGGAAGATCAAAAACGCTGTCGTTTGGATTGGTGCCGCTCAATGCTTGGAAAGTATGATGGAGGTGACCCGAATGCTGTATATAACATTATCACCGATGATGTAAGCTGGATATATTGTAACGAACCCGAAACCAACAGACAATCTGCGCAATGTATGTTTCCATTCGAATATTGGTCGACAAAGTCAAAGTCAAAATCTTTTATTCATTAAAATGACAAGGATCACTACGTCAATTTTACTGCCTGTTCCTTCGCGACCAAGCCAGGAAAGAAAGGCAAGAAACAAGGCTGGTTGTTCTTTTAAATGATCCTTTTAGAATACATAACAATACAGGAAATAAATTACGTCTACATTGTAACATTTTGAACGAGTTCGAGCAATTTCAATCCCAAGCTTCTCTATCTAAATAATCCGATATTTTATAGTAGGCTTTTTTATAAAGATTTTATTTAGTTACGTTTTTAAATTTGTTAATTGTCAATTTTTGTACATCACTTGGGAGTTTGTTATAAAAGCGAACACCTTGCCCTATAAATGATTTACTAACTTTATGGAGTCTGCAAGTGGCAACAGCGAGTTTATCTTTATTTCTAGTATTAAAATTATGATTATCACTATTTTTCTTAAACAAATTAATATTTTTTTGAACATACATCAGGTTTTCATTGATATATTGACAATGGAATATCATAATATTTATTTCTTTAAACTTATTGCGTAACGATTCTCTGGGGCCCATATTATAAATTGCACGACAAAAGTAAAGAAAGGCAGTGGAAAAAGATGAGTGCCTCATTCTTTGGACGGACGGGTAATTTTGCAACAACTGTCTTAAAAGATAAAAGGACTGTTACTGCAGATTGGTATGACAGTCATTGTTTACCAGATGTCTTGGAAAATATTAGACAGTAGTGCCCAAGAAGCAGGATCCTCCTCCTACTCGACAACGCTCTAGCTCACTCCGCCAGACGGACTATCGAATATTTGTCTATCGAAGGTGTGGAGTTAGTGAGTCGTCCTCCTTACAGTATCGACCTGGAACCTTGTTAGTTTTATTCATTTCCAAAAATAAAAGATACACATAGCGGAATTCGTTTTATGAACCCTATAGATACCGTGGCTGCATTTGAAAAAAGCGTGGAAGAGATCCCTAAAGAAGAGTAGGCCCACAGCTTCAGTCAATGGTTCCATCACATGCTCGGTGCTTAGACAGGAACGGAGACTATTTCGAAAAGCAATAAAAATATTAACAGGCTTCTAGATCATTCCGTTTTTTATTTTCTTTAAACTTTCAGTCTGATCCATGTCTGAGTGTCTATACCGCATGGACATTGGACAACTAAGGAGTAGAAAACCAGAAATCTTTTAGTCAACTACAACAAAATTACTTGAAACGGCTAAATGAATCCATTATAGAAAATCAGTCTCCTAGTAATTTCAACAAGATGTTTTCATTGTCTACCATATATTTATGGTAATACCACGCTATTGTATCATACAATGCCTAACCGTTCGTAATTGCTAAAATATACCTTACGCGCTTATTAAGTGTTTTCTTAGCATGACATGCTATTTTGATAGCTGAACATTTGATTATTCTATACATCTAATCATTATTTAGGATAGTCACAAGCGTATCTAATAAAGTGTTTACACATTAGCGATTGTCACCCGTTGTAATATGTGTATCGATGAACCGACGCGAACAACTGTTTATAAGCTACTAGATGTATCCGCCACGACTTCGTATACGTAGAACTACTTACTACAAACGAAAACGAACACTTTACCGGCAGTAGAATTGTATTTAACAATGTCTTGATACAACTGGTTATACTTTTTGTTCGTAGATATAGTCTTAATTCTATTTCTAGGTATTCACCGGACGAAGAATGATCGAAGACTAAACAGACACCCGGCCAGCTTTCTGGAGCTCGCCGAATTCTCCCCACTCTTCGATAGTTTTACATGATAACTTCCGTTTGAATCAAATAACATACTTTTTTTTATATAAATTGATGACAAATACAATGCTAAGAACACTTTGTTCAGTGTACAGTCAGTTCTGACTAATGGGTAGAAAGAGGTGCCCTATATTTGTTTACGTTTTTATCGATAAACGTCTCGCAAACAATTTGAAAAGAACCCTAACATAATCCTTGTACTTGTTAGCGTTCTATTGATGCCTTCCTGGCTCCATCATCTGACCCTGGTGGTAGTCTTTATATCTTCTACTGTTATTCTACTGCTTTTTTATGTAAATAATGTAACATTTATCATGATTAGACCACCAGGGTCTGATGATGGAGCCAGGAGGATTTCTGAAGAAACAAACATAAAAAAAAAACAAAAAGATAGAACCGAATTGTAAACCTCCTCTTTTTTTTAGAGTCGTTAAAAAATAATATAATTCACTAAAAAGTCATACACAACTCTGGATTACTAATTTCACAACTGCTAAATATATATACCTAATATTTGTAGGTACTTAAAATGAGGTATATATTAACCAAGATCAAAAACTTACAAATCATGGTAAAAATCCCGTTTCTAGTACAAATAGTGTTCATAACCATGATAGTTAGCTCCAAGGCCCGTTCGTTTTTTTGTATTTTGTGGCTGACTGTATCTGTTTCTTCAATGCAATAGTTTTTCTGATATACCAGGAAATAACGAAGTAGGTATGTTGAATTAATAACTAGTCAATCAGTTGCTACGTACACCTGAAGGTCAATCCCTTTAATTAAATCTAGACAAAGAATGAAGTAGCTGTGCTGTTCGCGCTGCACCTTTACTTTTAAGCTCCGCAGCCTTATTAAATAAGCCGATTTTTGTCGTGTTGGTGTTACTGGCTTTTGTACGGTGTTTTTTCTGCAGTGCTATCTCACGTGTGTAAAGAACGGCCCGACCAGCGACAGGGACGCAACAGTAATCGTCTTAAGTATTAAGGCGAATATGCTTGCCCAGTCTGGAACCGGTCCGCATGTGCAAAGGTCGTCGATGTCGCGTTAGATGATACATGCCGGATAATAGCAGGATGTCTGAAGTCAACCCCTCTAAACCTGGTATACCCTTTGGCAGGTATATCACCCCCTGGAGTGCGACGAGATGTGGCTTGCTCTATTGAAAAGCACAAACAAGAGCATGATTGTCGACACCCCTTATATGACCATCACATGCCACAAGGCCGCCTTAAAAGTCGTGAGAGCTTTCAACGCTTCACAAGGGCCACGAGCGATGACCCAACTGCCGCTAGAGGCATACTGTGGATAAAAAGTAACTCCCCACCGCCTGATTTTATCACCCCACAGGAACAGTTACCACCCGGGCACAATCTGCCGTGGCCAGTCTGGAAGTCCTTAAACAGGCTCCGCACCCTGGTTAGCCGCTGCAGACTGAATATGTGCAAATGGGGATTCAGGGACTCTAACTTGACGCAGTGCGACTGCGGTGATTCCGCGCAGTCAATGCAGCACTTGGTAATGTACCCTTTGTGTCCGAACACCTGCACGATGGAGGACCTAATAACCACCTCACCTAATGCTATTGTTGGGGCCAAACACCTGTCTAACATAGTATAAATGAAAACGTAGAACCCTTGACACGCTAAGTAGAAGAAGAAGGCTAAACCACTTATGAATCTTGTGAATCACCTTATGTCACTAAACGCGCCTCGCGCGTTAATCTGTACCCGGGTCTACAAAACCGGACGGGATATCCCCTTTACAACTTTAATAGTCGTGGGGCTTTGTACCCCAATAGTATAGTTAATGGTGAATGGCTAAAACTATTGACCACTGACCATTGAGGCGCAATCCATATATATACTTTTTTTAATTATTTCTGTTTGTGTGGTAATTCAATAATGAGCAATCTATCTACATTGATTGTCTCCAACTATCAATATATCGGATAAGTAGGTGTTTTGGAATATCACTTAAAACAGAAAAAAAGTTAAACAACAGTTTAGCGCGTGTTTAAAATAATCCTTACCAATTTTTGTACTGGATTTTTTTAAACAAGTGCTAAGCATTGTTTAATTTTTTTGTAGTAAGACTTATAGTATTTATTTATCTGTGCTAAAACTAAGAAACTAGCTCTTATTTGATGCTTACGTTTTTATAAAGCAAGGTACAGATTACTCACTTCCGGAGTGCTTTTCCTTACCATTATAATCTCGGAGTCTTGCGCTGAACATATTTTTACTAGGCAAGTCTCTATCTTTGACCATCACCACCATCAGGTTATACACCCTTGAAAACCCATTAAAAAAAATTAACAACGATATATGTAATTTAACACGTTCCCCGAGGCACAGATTTATCTGTACTTTCCATTACTGCGTTACGGGTCGTTTTAAACCTTATCCTAAACCAGAGATTGTGGCGGCACGAGGCATATTACACCCCACCGCCTGTAAGAGAACAAAATCCTTTTTTTGTAGCCAAATAAAACAAAGTGAACGGTTTTTTTTGTATGCGGCACGAGGTCTAAGAAACCCGGCATTGAAGTTGGTATACCTTAGAACTAGGAATCAATAGCACATCTCAGATATATAGTTATCTCTTTTCTACACTGAACCAGATGGAAGTTATGCCTCCAGCACGACAGAGACGTTTAAGTTTTATCTTACCGCTATAAAGACGAGACACGGACAGGGTGTTTCAAGCCCTGTTTCGCACTTATCGTGTTAAAACAACTGCGCAAAATACATACCTACTCGTGCATAATTATGTATTTTACGAAGTTGTTTTAAAGACGTTCGCAAACCCTTTAAAATGTATAGAAAATGTTGTGTTGCAAATAGCCTGTACCAAGCTTAACATCAAAATACCAGTAACTACTATCTAACGCACTTGTCTCACCGCCGGCGAGTAAGCGAATAGCTATTAACTATTTTCTCGCTCATGAAACGAACAAAAGATGTAGATTCCGTGTCAATAAAAGAGACACGTATATTAATAGTAGATCGCTGGCCGTTCACACTGCAGGTGAACTCGCTCTCCACTATTTTGTCGCAGCGACTACAACACTCGCTCAGCGATACTCGCTCAGCGACATACGCTCAGCGATGCTCACTTGGCGGTCAGAACACACGCCGTGAGATGATGCGTATCGCCCGCCGCACTCGTTAACTCGCTTTATAGCCCAGCGAGACAATTATAGGAACTACACACTCGCTTCTCGCTACTGGGCAACTCGTTTTTAGTTTCTAGCTCTACTCGCTTCTCGTTCATCGCCGGCGGGCGGTGAGACAAGTGCCATAACCTGGTATTTAATTTAATTTAATTATTATGGCACACAAAACAGAATACAAACAATCAACAAAATACAATTATCAACTCTTAGACCTAGGTATTGGTATTGTTTATATGCAATTCGGTATCTACTTCGATTAAAGAAACAAGCGTAGGGTTGCAATGATGAGTCATAAAAAAACTTGGAGCTACCACAGCAACCCACATCCTACTCTCTTCAAGTTCTTCCTTCTCTCTTCGAGTCTCAATGATGACTCATTAAAATTGGTTTCTACCACAGCGTCTCTTAACTGGCTGTATTCAAATTAGAAAGGGTCACAATGATGAATTATAAAAATTGTGATGCTACCGCAGCATTCCCCAGCCTACTCTCTCATAAGCCTCTAGGTCACCATAGGATAATTATGAGTCTCAAAATATCAACTGTACACTATTTTTTATCCCAGAACAACGCGGCGCAGCCGCGTGTAAAAGCTAGTAAGTATACAAAATGTATACAGTTGTCCTATTGTAAATATATAATTTTTTTTAAAGTTATTTTGTAGATATCGGTAAAGTTCTAACCTTGAGTATACAACTGTGTGTTCTTTACATGTTTGTAATATAAGGTGCGTTTCAATGCACCACATTACTCGTATCATTTTATTGTACTTGACTAGGTAGAACATAGTATTTTTAAAACTTTCGCGATCACTAATACAGATACAAATAAATACATTTATTTATTTACCAACTAAAGTGTAGACTTAAGTTTCTAATGGTCCCCGCACTAGGTCTAGCCTGTATTGCGGGAAACCGGATTACAATAAAATTATACATAATTGCACACTGTATATAATTACAGATATAAACGGGTATTTATCGCGTATGTACCTTTTTTATTTGTTATCCTGTGTTGTTCTCGTAACCACGGCTGTTGAAATACAGTTGAAACTTCGGGACAAAAAAAAAAAAACGTACGCGGTAAAAAGTTTACGCGATAAATACCGTTTCAGTCAGTAGTTATGGATAGAATATGTTACGCTTAGGACCTCTTTGCTTTACTACGAGCTTCAAGTAATAATATCAAAGTCCACAGAACACGAGCGTCTGGTGCGTAGTGACACCGCAGAGCCCCATCACTGGGGTCGACAGAGACCCTTGCCTTGTCTTAGTTGGACGATTGGGAGTGGGAGCGCACCAGTGAAACCTATGCTTCTAGTTTTGAGGTATTAGGCATATAGCGTTTAATGAAACTGTAACACACCTCTCAAAAAACTTTAACCACCCACACCAACGTTTCCCCTTACGCCATCATTCGCGGTACTTTGGGGGCCCGTTTAGCGGACGGCCAGTGACATCTTGCCTCAATCTCTGTAATTCTTAATGTTATAGAAATGGCAGGTGCCATCTTATTTCTCCTGTAGCCAGGGACAAAAATAGCAGGGACAATGAATTTATTCCAAATTTATAATCTATACAAAATTCTCAAACGCTAACACAATGCATGTCATTGTGTTGTAATACCTGTGGTACAGTGACGGAATGAAAAGATTCGTCACCTTAAAGTCGGTTTTCGCTTGCACCAATAATGCAAGAATAAATTAATTATTTTTGACAAGATAAATAGTCAAACAACTTAGAATCTGAATAATTTTGAACTTTATTAACGAACAGTTAAACATTATTTTCTCTAACTCAGTCTATTCTGCAACAAAGTTTCAAAAGGTGATACATGTATGTACTCACGATACGTTGAACGAATCAATTTGAAAATTGACAAACCTTTTCATTCCGTCACTGTACAACCATGTTAATTATCAATTTTTGTATATCCCTTGGAAGTTTGTTATAATAGCTTTTCTTGGAGCTCTCCCATACAGACTTAACAGAGAGTTTACTGAGACTTGACAAAGAGTTTACTGAGACTTGACAGAGAGTTTACTGAAACTTGACAGAGTTTACTGAGACTTGACAGAGAGTAGGTGCCAATGTTACCACAAATCCCAGTTACGGAACAAGTATTTGCCGAAAGTTTGTCCTGAATTTATCTTTAAAATGTGTATGTTCATTAAAAATATTAAAAATAACTTGTAATGTATTTCTACTGTATAACATAATGACGACCTCCGTGGCGTAGTGGTTGTCTGGCGTAGTCGGCTGAGACGCAGGAGATTCGGTTACTTTCCCACCACGGAACAAATGTTTGCATTACCTACAGAAATTTATTCCAATTCTGAGCGGTTCTATCCTACTAATATTATAAACCCGAAAGTTTGTATGTATGGATGTTTGTTCCTCTTTCACGCAAAAACTACTGAATGGATTTTATTGAAAGTTGACAATAATATATCTTATACATTAGAATAACATATAGGCTACAATTTTTAAAGATAGAGTGTGAATTGTCCAAAATATAACGATAATTGTCTAGTAAGTCGGAAAAAAATCTGCGAGCTATTCTGGCGTACGCTGCAAAAACTTGTAGAGTTTACACGTACATATATAATGTATAAGAGAAATGTTTATCTTAATTAGCCCTACAAAAAAGTCCGCAACAGCCTATATCTATCTTTTATGAGTAAGCCATTATCGCCAAAACAGTAAACCGTCCAATAAAAACTGATAATATATTTCGTGTCGGTTTTGCGAATTTTCAAGGCGCAAACTAGTAAGTTGATATAATCGCACTGTACCTGTGTAATGTAATAGATAGGTATTGGCAGGATTTTTGTGTGCTTAAGAGTTACTCGTATAAGATTTCATTACTTTTACTACTACTTAAAGTACTTACTAATCCTGCGCAGACGAAGTCGCGGGTACCAGCTAGTTATATAATAAAAGTACCTACTTATTTAAAAAAAAATATGTCAGTATTTATAAATATTCTATCAATTATCTCTTTCTTGTAGCTTAGAGTAGTTACCGCTTTATTACGACCGCCAAAAAAAGGCCAGCACTTTCAGAAAACTCTGACTTTAACCGACATCATACATAAAAATTGACGACTAATGATGGTAGATGATTTTCCTGTACCATTGTAAGAACTTGTTGATTCATATCACTGTAGTACGGTCACCATAAGAATACTGTCGTGTGTGCGTTACTTTGTACTATTTTAAAAACAAATGAGGCTTGTCGGTCCATTGCTTAGAATAATCTAATGGTAAGTTTAAATCATATTTAAAAAATTGCTGACCCTCTTCGGATTAGCTCGGATTAGAAATTAAATATAGCATATATGATTAAAAAAATATAATATTCCATAGAATAAAGCAATTCCAGATATTCCAGAATATTCCTATTTTACAGGTAAATTTTCCAATGTTTTTTGCCCTAAAAACATAATTCGGAATATTACGATTATTTAAAAAATAGCAATATCGTTCCAGCAATATTGAAATAATGCGCTTACCAACGAACAGCGTTAAATTGTTATTGATTATATAGATTAGATACTGTATAGAATTAGATAGATTAGATATACTTTTTTAACTGCACTAATAATATAACACTTATGCAAACTTTATGCTAAGTAGCATTTTTTCCCAGCTAATCATTGTAAATCTTAGAAATTTTAATTTTAATATCTTGGGCTCGTTGTCACTCAATGACAATGAAGACATCGAACGGGAGCGGAGGGCGCTGTCCGTGCGTGCAAATATGGTTGCTCGCAGGTTTGCACGTAGTTCAGAGGGGGTTAAGCTGACTCTATTTCGGGCGTATTGTACCTCTCTGTACTCGTGCAGCCTGTGGGCGAAGTATACGCAGGCGTACAGCGCAATCCGCGTCCAGCATAACAATGCACTCAGGATGGTGCTGAGGCTGCCCCGCTACTGCAGCTCATCAGGGATGTTCGATTCGGGCGCGGATCGACTGCTTCCATACTGTCATGCGCAAGCGAGCCATGTCCCTGGTGCGCAGGCTGCGGGCCAGCGCCAACACCGACTTGGCAATGATAGCTGGCAGAGTAGACTGCCCGTACACCAGAAATTGCTGTCACAGGCTGCTCTCAAAAACCCTGTTTAATATAAGTTTTAAACCTTTTCTGTTGTATCCTTCCCTATATGAGCTTGAAATCAATGTTATTTTTTGTGTATTTACTTGTGACTGAGTGGAATTTCTTTCAAAAAAATAGTTCTTAGATACATTTAACTCACAAACTTACTAGACAAATATAACTCACAAAGTTTTAATGGGAAATGGAAAATTCATGCACTTAAATTTTGTTTTTATTTTTCAGTTTTCATCGTAACGTGATGTCTAAAATATTTTTTACCATCAACGGAAAAGGATATCAAGGTAATTTAACTCAGAATACCAGCTGGTTGCACCATCTAACAACTGGTCTTCCGTCATCTTTAAAAAACTTTTATCGTCGTACAAACAAACATTCATACATACTCGTACGTGTACATACTTACATACATACATAATACTTAATTATGTAATATTTTTCATATTCGGAACGCCTAATATTATTTTGCTTGTAACATGATGACTTGTATTTCTGTGGGTGCAAGATACCGAGCGCTGGTGGGGGTATAGGGTTGATAAAAAGGCCTGTAACCGGTTCGGAACGCGCTTTAAGTTCATGAAGCTCGCTTCCAAGCGACATTATAAGCTTACCACCCATCATCCGAATCCTTTGGTACATACCATACCAGACTATCCGATAGATCCGCCCGCGAGAGTCATCTACATTAGACAGAGAAAACACTTCACAGATACACCGACCTCGCCCGCGACGTCAACGAGTCCCTTCAGTCGCCGCCTATACGAGGTACAAGCACGTGTTCGTGTGTGTTAGGTACGAGCCGATGTTCGTACCTAAGTAGTTGCGCTAGTTGCCTCATCAAAATCTTACAGAGATGAGCGCCATCTGCGCTCGCCAAAAGTTCGGTCAAGCTGCAACGGCCTCAGAGGACAACAGCGAGGTTAGTCCATTCGAAAAAAATAATTGGAACGCGCTTTGTCATCTGATTAATTGTCTGTGAAACTTATGCCCAAAGTCTGTAAGAACCACTGTTTAGAAAATATATCAATGTGCGAAGTTTTTTTATTTTTTCTGCAAGTCATCCTTCTGGTATAACAGAATAATACAGTTTAGTTAGGTAGTTATATCAGTATCCTTTTACATACATACATACAATGCCGATTTGCCCAAGTTGATTTGGAGAATAACTTTTTAGATATTTAATAAAGCACCTCTCATAAGTGTCTATTCAGATGGGCCACAATCACACCACAGCAACAAAAATATGGCCGGGCAGTAGCTAGTGTGAATGGGAACCACGCACTTCGCGTTGAGTTGCGTTGTAGTCGCGATGTGGTCGATATTGACACGTTCGCAACACAGTTGAACGCAACTGCAAAATGTGGCATGTGTGACGATGTTTTCATGCTAAGAGTCATAGGTAATTTTTTAGAAAAGCATCATGTTTCACGGCCGTTTTGTTTCAAGCTTGTAGCAACATTACTTCGATTTAAACAACAACACTTTTAAACATTACTGTTATAATCCTATTAATGTTGTATATTTAGTGCTTTCTAGTGATTACACCACGTTCAGTTTAAAACACTGAGAAAATAATCACGATTAACTTACTTTTTACGATAAGTTTAGGGCTAGATTTATTCACCAGTCAAATTGGTGCTGATTAAAACTAGCCCGCAAATACGCCATCTTATAGTCTAACTTTTTATTAGCTGCAGTAAAATGACGTTTCTAAATGTCATTCCGTAAAATAATGTTGCCAGCCTAATCTCAATAGGGATGTGATTCAGTTCACAAAAATTAATTAAATAACATTATTATGACGTTTTTGTTTCATTTTGAATGTACCTCTCTACACTTCCACTAAAAAAGATCAATCCTCTAGTATAGTAATAATAATAGGTTAAAAAAATACATTACAACTTAATATTAAATCTCAAAAAAAAAACCAAACTGATTATTCATTTATGATTCACTCATTTAGCTACATCCCTATTTATTTTTCTTCAAAAACCGGCAACCCACAAAACGTCATTTTACTGCAGCTAATAAAAAGTTAGACGTTAGTAAAAATTACTTCATTTTAGAAATGTCACTTCAAATGTCATTCTAATTTGATCTTTAGCTTGAACAAAATAAGACCGTTCGTATTTTACACAAATATAGTTAGTCAGCGTAAACAACAGAATCGCCACCATTGTGCTTCTATATGACATTGTAATTTAATTAAACTTGCAATATAATTTAAATTGCATGCTTAGCTTAAGCGAAATACACTCATGGACAAATTTAGAGGAACGCAAATTAAAGAAGACAAATTAGCATAAAAATCGTCGTGTTTGTGTTTATTTGACTTTCAATAGGGTTTGATTAATCAAATTAACATTTTTAAATAAAACTAAAACTACCTCGATAAAAAAAAACAATTTAGCGACTTAATTTTTCATATTACAGTAGTTGTAAGGAAAATTAACACTTGTATCCTATCTTATCGCAAATTGAATAGTGTTCAAACGGTTGATCTCTTGCTGTCAAAGCTGCCTGCATACTCGTACGTCTGGGCATACTTTTTATTAAATTGTCAATAAAAGTTTGTGGGATGAGATTCCATTCTTCTACCAATGCGGTTTTGAGATCTCTCAAGTTAGCTGGTGTTGGATTTTTCTGTTTAACTTATCTTTCCAGCTTATTCCAAACGTGTCCTATGGGGTTTAGGTCTGGCAAGCGGGCTAACCACCCCCACACTTCAATTTCCACCTCTCTTGGATACTCCAAAACTATCGCTGCGGCGTGGGGCCGCGCATTATCGTGCATCAAAAGAAAATTATCTTCAACATATGGAGCAAAAGGCATCACAGTTGGTTCCACGATATCCGTTACGTATCTTGAAGCAGTCAGGGACCCGTTTTCCACGATGTGTAGCTCCGTACGCCCCTATACAAATGCCACCCCAAACCATTACTGACCCTCCACCATAAGACTCTCTTCCGGCAATGTTACACTGAGCGTATCTTTCTCCGGGTCATATCTTTGACTTATATATCTATAACTTTGACCCTTCTATCATCTGGCTTAAGGCAAAACCGGGACTCGTCAGTGAACAATACCTTGCTCCAAGCATTATCATCCCAGTTTTGGTGTGAACGAGCAAAGTTGGTCCGAGCTACTCGATCACCTGTGGTTAGTAATGGGCCCCTGGCAGGCAAGTATACCCCTATTCCTACCGCATTAAGTCTTCTTCTTATGGTTTTGGTGCTAACTGCCACTTTCCGTACATCCTGGAGCTTATTTTTGACCTCGGAAGAAGTCGAAGTGCGATTTCTTAGCACACTGTTGACAATAAATCTGTCGTCTCCCGCAGTTGTTACTTTTTTACGACCTTGTCCTTTGCGTCTCGTATACTCTCCAGTCTGGCAGTATTGTTTCACAATTCGAAAAATGACAGACTTGGATACTCGTAACGTTTGAGCCACGTGATTGTAAGTGTTTCCATTTTCAATCAAAGTCACGGCTCTAAAGACTTGAGCGACGCTGAGATCCGGCATTTTAACTTAATTCATTTAAATGATTTAACATAAGACGATCACAAAGTTTTTTTCATAAAAAAGTTAATAACAGACTGTAATTTGTTAAAAAGCACAACCGCGGGAAAAATTTCTTACGGTACAAATCAATGAAATGAACACAAAGCCGAAAAAACGAATGCAACTCTAAAACAAAAGACGATAAAAATCCTTCCTTTTTTCAAATTACATGCACCGGTATGTGTGGCCAGTGCGTATTACAAGTATGCAGATCATAAAAAAAAAATTTTTGTTGGGTTCCTCTAAATTTGTCCAGGAGTGTATGTTAGACCTAAACTAAAATTGATATCTAGTAAAACCATATTTCATGCAATAAACAATATTATTTTTTTCATTTCATGAATTATCATGTAAAATGTAATGTGTTTGTAATGATAACGGTGATGTTAACCCTGGTGATATCTTTTCCGCAGTGGATGGTAATTTCGGCCCTGAAGTATCTCTCAATGACTACATCAGGAATGAGGCCGACCTGCGAGGCACCAAGTCGATGTGCCACGAAGGAGGATGTGGGGCTTGCGTGGTTACAGTTCGTGCATCCCTACCACCTTCTAATACTATGAAGACGTTCGCTGTGAATTCGGTAAGTAGGTTACCTACATAATATTTATTTTCATAAATAAATTCATAAGTAAATTTAATCACGTTTTTTTAGTACGGCGTGCTATTTTTTTTAACTGGGTAGATCTTCGTTTGACCACAATCTCACCTGATGGTAAGCGATGATGTGGTCTAAGAAGAAGCACGAAAATCTAGATGAAACCTATTCTCTCTTACTTTAAAGAGGCCCGGATTGTATTTTTTAGAGAAAAACAGACGACAGTAAAGTGTTCCATACCTTAGCTGTACGCATCAAGAACGTAGAACCAAAACGGTGTGTGCGAATGGGTGGTATATCAACTAGGTACGGATGGTACTGAGCCTTGCGCCTGCTTGTCCTTTGACGGAAGTGAGATGGCGGGATCAGATCGTATAGTTCCTGAGCACATTCTCCGAAATGTATTCTGTAAAAGATCGATAGGCTTGCAAATTTACGGCGGTGTTCGAGACTTTGGGTCTTAGTCTACGCCATATATTGCTCACTTATAAGCCTAAAAGCCCTGTTCTATCAGGTCTAAGCTGCGAGCTGGTATTTGGCTGAGCCATCTCAAAGCTGGCAGCAGTACTCCATACCAGACCAGACTTGTGCTTTGTAAAGACTAAGAAGCTGTCTGGGTTTGAACTATTCCTGATCTTGTTGAGGATATCCAGCTTCATGGCAGTTGTTTTAGCCTTAGACTCGCTATATTTTTAGTTATACTAAATCAATGATTAATTGTACAAAAATAACCACAACAACACTTACAAATCGTCGTATACAAGGCTTACCTACTGGGAACATAGACTATGGATCCGACAATAGATAATTCTATAATGCACACTATAAAACAATACAACTAAAAATAACACCGTAAAACTATGCCATACAATTGGCAATATTGACGCTGAATAGCTGTTACGAGTAGGGTTGCCACCTGTTTTTTAAGCAAATAGAGTATATTTAATTTTTTAGGCTACAAATAAAGAACAACATCTGAAAATAAAGTACTAGTTATTTACCAGACTATTACTCTTTCATTAATATTTATTGTTGGCTTTGTATCCATCTTTTTAGAACATTTTTTCGGTATACCTACTGGTACTGTAGTCAGAGTCGCTCCACTCTTAGGTCAGAGTTCGATTCCTGTGTTCGCTTTGTAGGTGTATTTAGTGAGCTACAGTTATCTGCTGCTGCATCCATATTTTAGGATTATCACACAACTCATCTAACGCTTTGCAATCACAACAACAACTCAACAAGAGAAAAAAAAACAACAGCAGCGGCAAAAATGACAAGTTGACATGATATAATTTTGACATGGACATTGACGTTTTAGGTTACGTTCCAAAGCAGTCTGTCTAGACTATAGTCTAACTTTTTATTAGCTGCAGTAAAATGACGTTTCTAAATGTCATTCCGTAAAATAATGTTGCCAGCCTAATCTCAATAGGGATGTGATTCAGTTCACAAAAATTAATTAAATAACATTATTATGACGTTTTTGTTTCATTTTGAATGTACCTCCCTATACTTCCACTAAATAAGATCAATCCTCTAGTATAGTAATAATAATAGGTTAAAAAAATACATTACAACTTAATATTAAATCTCAAAAAAAAAACCAAACTGATTATTCATTTATGATTCACTCATTTAGCTACATCCCTATTTATTTTTCTTCAAAAACCGGCAACCCACAAAACGTCATTTTACTGCAGCTAATAAAAAGTTAGACTTTAAGTCTGATGTTGTTCCGTTCCGTTACACGTCAAACGTAGCAGTCAATTTAAAAAAAATCTTCACAAGTAAAAATAAAGTATGTTCACATGCTTTACTGCCCTCATAAAGTATAAAGTACGATTGACCAAAATAGAGAACAATACTTTATTATAAAGTACGGGTGGCAACCCTAGTTACGAGTAGGTACTTGTTTTATAAAATAACACTTGATGAATATAAGATTGTTTGATGAATCACTAATTCTAATAAAAAACTTGACAAGCTCTGTACCTACACATCGTTTAATCAATAGTTCAAGGATTACCAACAGAGTTTACTCTTTTTATCTAATAAGGAAAATAGGTTTTTTTTGCTACAGCTGTCCAGGATGTGTTGTTACGGTAACTTATGTATATGATAATAAAGTAGGTACCTACTGTAATTTTAACTTTATGTAGGTACTGTAAACCATAATTTCATTTTTAACCTAAATTTTTCACAGAAAAAATTAAACACTATTTAGCGCGTGTTTAAAAATTACTTTACAAAAATTGGTTAGGATTTTTTTGAACACAGGTTAAACGATTTGTTTTTTTTATGGTAGAAGATCTGATTTACTCTCTGTATTAGACCCGTGCAGTGGTGGCGTAGTTGGATGTACTCCTACTTCCGAGGAGGAGTAATTGCCTAAAATCAGCGACAGTAACCGATTGTAAAACGTCAATTTGCACACAGAACTAGCGCCACCAGCAAAGGAACGGCAATAGATAGAACTATTTATCCATAATAGATTTGATGACAGCTGCAGCAACTTCCCTCACTTCGTCTTCAGAATTAGAAATGTCCTCGTGCATATTACGACACACTACACTAACCATATCTACGCACTGAGACGACCGATCATGACGCGCACACCTAGCAATCACCGGGTTCCAGAACGCTGAGAGTCTACGGCCATCTTCCCGATTTAAATTTGGAAATTTCTTGATTTCAATCGCTTCATGAACCTTTCTCTTGTATTAATGGTGTTCACTAGAGAGAACTAGAGTGAAGTTCAATCTAATGATTCGGTCCTGACTGCCGAGTCTACCAGATGCTCTGCTATCGCTGGCGTTATAATCAATAATTATGTTGGTACAGTGAACGCGAAAGTTTGAAAAAGTGGGCATTTATCAAACGTTCTAGTTGTATTCTAACCATCCCCGGATCTTCACGAGCGACGTACTGACTTTTTCTCGTTGCGCACTGAGTAAGAGATCCGTGTACGTTCATCTCCATCTCCAGGCCCCATAAAAAATATATCTTATTTTCAGTGTTTGGTGTCAGTATTATCCTGCCACGGTTGGGAGGTGACGACTGTAGAAGGCATTGGCAGCAGAACCAAGGGGTACCATGATATACAACACCGACTGGCGACGTTCAACGGTACTCAGTGTGGATACTGCACACCTGGATGGATCATGAGTATGTACAGGTAAGAACTCGTCTTTTCTATATCAGCTTTGTGACCAACTTTACGCATATGGACTCAAAAAAGACAGGCATCATTTATTTGCTAGATAGCACACTTAATAGATACATTTAAACAGTAAATACAGAAACAAAGATTTATATAATTATTATTATTATTTGGAGCCTGAACTGTCCTGCTGCAGGGCAAAGGCGTCCCTTCCTTCCTTTCACTCAATCATGCGCGTGTGTGGTCCAGTCTTTCATAAACGAGTCGAGTTCGTCTTTCCATTGGTGTCGCGGCCGGCCGCGTGGTCGTTTTCTGTCTTTTAGGATCCACTCGGTGGTGGATTTTGCCTTCCTCCGACATGCGGCAGACATGGCCCACCCAGTCCCACTTAAATGACTACACTGGAGCATCTGCTCCGTGGCATATTCAGTATTTTTAACTGACTTCAAACAATGAGGAGGTTCTCAAATTTTGTTGTTTTTTAGTGTATTTTTCATTTGTATGTGATATGTGTCGTATTTGTGTGCCTGAAATAAACAAATTTTATTTTATTTATTTATTTTAACTTGCCTAAGTGGTGCCCAACGTCTGCGATATGTGTTTGGGAGCGCAGTTCACTGTTTCTAATGCGGTCTGTTAATTTGACTTCTAGGATACTGCACTCTGTGGCTCGCTGACAATCTCCGAGTTTGGATTTTTTATTTAATAATTTTTTTTAAATAAAAAAAAAACAAAAATTCTTTATTTTCTCTGTCATGCTTTACAATAAATGGCGCCCTACTTGGCAAACTAAGTTTGTGAAAAACTTGTATCTTGTGATTAATTTTCAACATGAGATAGGTATGTTCTGTGCAAGGGCATCGACTCAGCATTATGTCCACTGGGTTAGCAGTGGACGCTGTTATTCTTCCGAGATCGCTTAATCACCCACTAGACCCTGTGAGAGCAAATATATATAAAACTGATATAAACATTTATAACATAACATCAATACGGGATTTATCACGTACCGTCTTATCGGTGTTTCGACCGACAATGTTTCGGTTCAATTCGTGAACCTTCATCAGGGTCTCGCCTCGCACTAGTGCGAGGCGAGACGTTATTCGGAGCGGATCGCACTCACCCTGATGAAGGTTCACGAATTGAACCGAAACATTGTCGGTCGAAACACCGATAAGACGGTACGTGATAAATCCCGTATTTATAATAATGAACATAACAGCAATTTATTTATTGCGAATATGGGTAAAAGAACCAGTGCCGTAAAATAAAATGAATGAAAGGATAATGAGAACAGTTGTAGCTCATAGAATACTAGCTTGGAACATAGGTACATTATGTGAAAGAGAACTCATAATTACTAAAATATTGTGTAGTTTGACCTTGGCAGGACAAGAAAATATCTATTTAAATAAAAACTATTGGTTTATGTCTACGAGGTTAGATTTTCTACAATGTTTTCATCCTATTTGAAGGAACTGTATGAAATATTAATAAATTAGTAAGTACCTACTGACGAAATATATAGTAAAGATAGATAGCTAACTCTTTATTGTACAAAACACGAATATACAAAAGAACATAATTATGGAACGAATTGAACCATTGAACGAATGAAATGCGTGGTAGGTATTATCGCGTAGTGTTTACTCCGGACAATTTTCGGATCTATTTATTTATTAATTTTATAAGGCACACATTACACATTACAAGCAAAAAAAATTAACTTAACTAAAATAACAATTTTATCTGGCTTGAAACGTAACTGATGTGCGCACAGAAAAACAGATATATACTCATCGAGGAAACAAAAGGAAAAGCATGTTTAAGAACATAACTACTACTACTAAATAATTAAAATGAATAAACATAAAACTGAAAATCAGAAGAAAAAAAAACTAATAAACAAACACGTAATATATACAAAATACCTAAATATACCATCAACCGACTTGGAAGCCCACGACGCTATTATGAGCGTCTGTATCCCGGTTAAAATGGAGGATGTCTTTGAGTTGTGTGACAAATTTATATAGCTTAGGGTTAAAGATATCCAGCTCTATATTCGGATCAAGAGAACTTTGTAACTTTTAATACCTCTCATCATTCTAACACTTGCAAAAGCTTACACATTATACATTTTCCAGCCTTTACGAATCTAAAAACAAGAAGTTAACATCTAAAGAGATCGAGAACTCATTCGCCAGCAACATCTGCCGATGCACTGGCTACCGACCCATAGCAGACGCCTTCAAATCCTTCGCCACTGATGCTGACCAGAAACTCCTAGACAAAATCTGCGATTTGGAAGACCTGGGTATAAAACAATGCGGAGTCAAGTGTTCTAAGAAATGTTCACATAAAAACGTGAAGAGTAATGAAGATGGAACTGATTTAACTTTTTTAAATGATAATAAGATGTTTGAAGTGGAGTACGGAACACAGCGCACTTGGTACAGGGCGTATAGTTTGGGTGATGTGTTCAAAGCGATGGCAAATGGAGAATATAAGTTGATAGCTGGGAATACAGGGCAAGGTTAGTGAGTGATTAATCTGAATATAGGTCTCTCAGCAGTAAACAGAGGATCAATGCACGTTAGAATGCACTGGATAATTTTCATGGCCCGTGATGGCTACGTATTCACTATCAGTGGTAGCCCTCTACAGTGGCTAAAATATTTTCCAACGCTGATAACACATTATTTGCCCATAAAGGTCCAGTAAACCAATGCTAAAAACAAAAACAAGGCTGTGGCTAGTCTCTTTATTTTGTGGTAGGTATCCAATAATTATAATGACACTAAGATAAGAGACGAATTGTGCTATCTAAACTGCAAACCTCGGAAAAATCTGGTGTGACAAACTAATTGCACAATGTCTTGTCAGAAACCTTTAAAATTATATTGAACATCTAGTTTAGAACGGTAAATAGTTTGAGAATACTTAAGGTCCAATAGCCAATAAAGTTTTGCGTGCGGGTTTGTGCACATACTATGGTATCTATCACACTACAGGGCGTATTACTTAGGGTTCGCCCCGCTTCGACGGTGCGGAATATGAATCGTCAATTGCAACCCTACAATTTTTTTTAAACATATAGTTATAAAATTACTTATAATTTATTTGTCACAGCGCAGCGTTGAAATCTTAGTAAATATAGGTATAATATTGCCACGGACTGGGGGTTTGGGATAAAATAATTAACACCAATTAAACAAAAATAACACTTTAAACCACTTATATCACCAATACACTAACTTTAATAAACAACACTAATTCTCAGTAGCATTTTAATATATGCTTAATATATGCAAAGTCGGGTTTTTTCGAACACATAACTCGAGAACGGCTGGACGGATTTTAATGATCTTTGATTTGTTGGATTTTTCTCCACCCCAAATATTAGAATAACTATTAAAATTGCAAAAAAATATACGCAAAAAGATATTATAAAGAAAATTCATTTCCTCAAACATAATGATGGCAGATTTTCAATTCTGCCGGGGTGACGTATACTGACAGCCCGCGTCATATGCATGCCAAGGCAGTGTGAAGTTTACCGGGTCTACTAGTTTACAATTAAATACTGAAAATCTATTATCAGCCTCTTGAATATATCGCACTTATAGCTGACTGAAGACTGACTGCCTGGGCCTCCCGATGCCCGATTTATAGTTCAGGAACTTTCGGGTTCAGTCCGGCCAATGCTCAACGCGTTTGTTTATTTGGTCACACCTACTTATTCTGCGCCTATCCTGTGACGTAGTAGGTCTTTCCTACAACATACCTACTATTGCTTATTATCTTACATGCTTTGCGTAACAATAGTTTATAATGCTCTTTCAGGAGTTTTCCACGTAACTGACTACCCTCCAAACACAATAGACATATTCAATGTGGCAGAAATAAAAGGGCATATCGTAGACATAAACCTTGTCCTTGGAGCTGGCATGCCCTTGTCTCAAATGATGGTAGTCTTCGAAGAACTGTCTGCAGAGAAGGAGGAATTCGGATATCTAAAGCAGTTCTATGATCATATGGATCTGGTTGCTCATATTCCTGTCAGAAACGTAAGTATGGCAGACGACAATGTTTGATAGCTTCCCGTCATTGAAAAGGGGGGATCTCTCTACCGAGTAACCTTTGGCTTGGGGTCCTAAGACCCCCTTAGGGGTTTTGGAATGTGCTGTCATGGTGTGATTCCTTACGTGGTCCTACGGAGAGGTGAGCATGGTTGTATCGTAAATAACGTGGGTCATACGAGATTGCTGTTGAAGATCTGCTGACGCAAAGGTTTCGCTACGAATGGTCAGTCGATTTACTGACGTCACAGTACAATTCAGTGCAACTTCCGGGGAGATTTGATGCTTTTTTAAGAGATGCTGTAGCCCAGAAATGTTACTTCTGGGGCTATTGGGAAGACCTATTGGTCTTAGGACTCTGAGCGAATGGTCGCTCGGTGGGGAGATCTCCCCTTTGCCTTGGCAAACACTTATTAACTTTTCGTCCCCCAAAGTAAGGCGTGCTATAGTCACGGGTCTAGGCTCTCAGTTAGCTTGGTATTTATCTATACTATTATAATAATGAGGTAAAGTTTGTTGTTTGTAAAGTATTTGTATTTTTAAGGGGTAGTCTCAAAAACAACATAACAGCTTTTGATAATGTTTTCACTGTTAAAAACTAAAAGCGACGCGGTTGCCCGAAAAAAGCTGGTGCGACAATCTAGATATCATTAATGAAATTGGTTAGATAATTACTGATTAATGGCGGGTTCCTATATCCGTCGGTAACCAGCTACGACACGTTTCTCCTGGAAAACGCGTCAAAAGTTTGACAATACTTAACAACATAAAACAACAATAGTTAACATTAGTTAATTGACACTTTTTCAAGGAGATACGAGTCGAATTCGGTTACTGGCGGTTAAAGGAACCCGCCGTTAAACGGATATTTATCATGTATGTGATAAACCTTTTTATTTGTTAGTTATGTACACTGTGTGATCGCGAAACTTTGAAACATGGTGTTGGTTAGAGTTGGCCAAAATGCGAGACGAATGGATAAAATGGCGGGAGATCTTTACCCAGCAGTGGGATAAGAAAAAAAGATAGAAAGCTACGCTATCCCTGATGCTTTAGGCTAAATTTTATTTTGATAAAAATCCGTAACCATTACGGGTCAGCTAGTTTATTATTCAGCGTAAAGAAGTTAACATAGTCACTTGCGTTTTCGCGTATACAAACTGTTTTGTCATGTACACACGGCTACACATCAAGCTATTCATTCCAGTATAAGCTGACCTCGCATTGTGTAGGCTTTTCGTAGAATGAGAGGTCAGCTTATACTGGAAAGTATAGCTTGATGTGTAGCCGTGTGTACGACATTAACTTAAGGTGGGCTTGTTTCGGAACTTTAGGTATTTTACACTACCTCAGGCTCCGCCAATCTAAACGTATCTGCACTACACTAATTTGAAACGCGGGGGAATTTTTGGGAGACAACCGGCGTGCGTCCGACCTCGAAGACGTCTCGTCGGGCACTGGCCGCCCGGCGCGAGCGCCTGAACGAGTAGATTTTGATAGTTTTATTTCACAGAGATTAATAATAACTGAATTACATATTGTTTTTTTACAATTCCTTAGTTAATAATAAGCTCTATCTTTTGGTATGAATTTGATATGATTTCAAGAAGAAACCTCTTAGTATGGACCGTTTAAATATCAATTTAGTGTCAACTTTATGATTTTTTTTTATCTTGAAAAGTATTATTATTCGCGTTTCTATCTTCACAAAGCGGTAGATAATATGTTAAATTTTAATAAAACATGTTTTTTGTGCATATTTTACATTTCAGTATAGATACAGTTGTTAAAAAATAACCAAAATGTCGTCACCCTTCAAACTTCCCCCGCCTTAAAAACACACATCCGGAATCGTATTAACTAATTTTAAAGGCGGGTTTAATACCGGTAGCTTGAATATTTATCCAGTAATCGATACATTTCAAATAAACAATTTTTACATTTTCTGTGGTAATAAATTTGAAAAATAGGTATATATTTTACAACAATACCAGCTATTAACTATATCCTTGTTTTATTTTAATGTTTTACGTAACAAAACACCTAGTTTAAAACCTAATATTTATATACCTAATACTATAACTTCATAAACGAATAAATTATTATGTTTCAGATTGGGACCATTGGAGGCAATCTGTACCTAAAATATTTGAACAATGAATTTCAGTCTGATTTGTTTGTACTCTTCGAAACGGTTGGAGCTATGTTGACAATAGGTACAGTTTAACATAAGATAACTTTATTGTAATTACCGCGCATAAACAACCTTTGGAATGGTTCTGCCAAATACCAGCTCGCTACCTTACTCTAGACCTACCTTACTTTAGACTCGATAGAACGTATCTAGGGCTTTTAGGGTTATAGGTGAGCAATATATGGCGGCGAATTGACCCAAAGTCAAGAACACCGCCGTAAAGATACAAGCCTATCGATCTTCTACAGAATACGTTTCGGGGAATGTGCCCAAGAACTTTGCGATCTGATTCCGCCATCTCCTTTCCATCAAAGAACAAGCAGGTGCACGGCTCAGTACCAGTTGATATACCACCCATTCGCACACACCGTTTAGATTCTACGTTCTTGATGCGTACAGCTAAGATATGGAACACTTTGCCGTCGTCTCTTTTTTCCTAAAGAATACAATCCGGGCCTCTTTAAGGTAAGAGTGAATACGTTTCTTCTAGATCTTCATGCTTCATCTTAGACCACATCATCGCTTACCATCAGGTGAGATTGTGGTCAAATGAAGATCTATATAGTTAAAAAAAACATAACACTAAAAAGACGAAAATAAAACGAAGAAGGTGACCTTATCGCTGAGAGCAATCTCTTCTAGGCAACCTTTGGATGTAAAGAAATTAATGAAGTATATAACGGAGTGCGGTGTACTACAGATTATAATTGTTGAAAGAATGTCCTATTTATAAAATTTAGGTACATAATTTATAATACTACAAGTAAAATACATAATATGTTAAAATACTGTTTTAATAAATAGGTCAAAAGTTAAGTTTCCTTCATAAAGTTTACTTAAGTTCCCTCCTTCCCCCTTCCACCAACGGACAAGCAGACAAACCGAGATGTACCACCCATACCTGGTCGGCATACCACCTTGCCGAACCAAACGTTTTGCTTCAACTTTTCTTGTTAGCGCAAGTGAGGAGTGGAACTCACTTCCGGCGTATGTTTTTCCAAACCAGTATAATCTTGGAGTCTTCAAGTCCAGAGTGAATAGGTTCTTTCTAGGCAAGCGTGCTCCATCTTCGATCACACCATCACTTACCATCAGGTCAAGCGCTTGGCAATAAAAAAAATATTAAAATATTTTAATAAAAGATGATTTTAAAAATAAATGTGCCTAGTTTCGTATAACTTTGTCACCGCATTTAGTTAGGTCCTTGGAAGTTAGATCTCAAAAGATAGGAACATAAATTATTTATTTGGCTCACATTACAGCACAGGCATAAAAATATAAAACACAAAAACACGGGTAGGTATTTACTTATAACTGATGTCTTCCGTGGTGCATGGGGGGAATACCCGGCTGAGACGCAGGGGGATGCTAGTTAGATTCCAGATGCGGAACAAAATTGGATCTACAGATTACAGATTTTGCTATGGTTCTGAAGAGCTGTTCAATTTAATCCCTGCTTGCCACTTCTACCATCGAACCTCCCACAACCGGCAACGAGCTCACCCACATATTGTAGATGCGTGGAAGTCTCACACGGTGCGTTTCACTCGCTCGTTTCTTCCACGCACCTGCAATATGTGGAATGACCTTCCTCCGGAGGCTTTTCCGGTGGGCTTTAAAATGAACACCTTCAAGAGAGGTGTAAATATGGTATTAAGTGCTAGGCAACGCGACTGCGGTACCACGAGTGCTGCAGGAGTTTGTAGGCGGCGGGCGGTGACCACTTAACATCAGGAGGCCCGTCAGCTTGTGTGTCTACAAGATTAATATAAAAAAAATTCTCTATATTATATGAATGTATTGAAAAAAAATAATATAAGGTATTTTTTTCAGTTATCTGATTGCCATAGAACATGCTTTGTTTCGTTTAGGCACAGTTAAATAATATACTACTTAATTTGGGGCTAGATAGCTCTGTTTAAAGGGTCCAGAATATTCTTTTATTTATTTAAATAAACCAACACATGTATAAGAATAGATTACAATAAAGGGTGCCTAGGCCACATAGCTCGAAGAACTGACGGCCGTTGGGGCAGAAAGGTTCTCGAGTGGAGACCACGCACTGGAAAGCTCAGCGTAGGACCACCCCCACTAGATGAAAAGAAGACCTGATAAGAGATGCTGGGAGCCTTTGGGTGCAGGCCGCACAAGAATAGAATAGAATAGAAAACGCTTTATGACGCTCTATGTGGATACGGTGCTATATTATAGGACTTAGCTGTTATGCCTAAACTTAAACAAAAGCGTTAGATAGTAAAGGATTAATGAAAGAAGGAGGAAAGTTCAATAAACGGATAGCTTGTACAGTAAAGGAGTTGTCAACAAACACAAGATCGGTCGCTCTCTATCGAGGGAGGCCTATGTTCCGCAGTGGACGTCATTTTGGCGATATGATGATGATGGTCATGGTGGATGAGTCTAAATTGAACTCGGCCTCAGAAATCCTTATTTAAACAATGAATTCGTCGGCTTTGATATAACTTTACCCTACTCACTTAATATATAATTCTTTTTAAATAAATAACCTTTGATAATATGTCATTTCCAGCCGAAAGTGTATCTAATTCACAGAGAGTAACGTTGCCAGAATTTTTGAAACTAGACATGAAAGGGAAAATTATTACAAACATTTTGCTTCCACCGTTGTCCAAATTCTGCTCGGTCAAAACGTATAAGGTAAGCCTTTTGTCCTGTTTATATCAAAACATTTAATAAGAGAAATAATAACAATACCTTTTAACATAATCTCTTACCAGTGTGTTACCAGTCACATGCCACAGAAACGAGGTTTCTCATTATGGGCCTCTTATGAAAGCTCAAGGTTGCTTAGCGTACTATAGGCGCTTGTCTCACCGCCGGCGATAAGGGAAAAGCGAGCTAGACACTAGAACGAGTTGATGAGCAGCGAGTATTGTGTAGTTCCTATAGTTGTCTCGCTGGGCTATAAAGCGAGTGAGCGTGTGCGTTCTGGCCGTCAAGCGAGCATCGCTGAGCGCGTATCGCTGAGCGAATGTTGTAGTCGCTGCGACAAAATAGTGGAGAGCGAGTTCTCGCCATTAGTGATATACGTGTCTCTTTTACTGACACGGAATATATATCTTTTGTTCGTTTCTTGAGCAAGAAAATAGTTGATAGCTAATCGCTTATTCGCGGGCGGTGAGACAAGTGTCATAGAGAGGGATATGCTTTGTATTCTCTTTACTTTGTACTCTTTATTTTGTATTTCTCTTTGTCTTCTCTCTTAGAGGTTAAAAAAACAGAAATGTGGAGATTCGTAGACCCACCAAGTGTCACTGACTTAGCCCAGAGGATAAGCAAATTGAAGTGATAGTTGGCGGGGTACATGGCTCGAAGAACTGACGGCCGTTAGGGCAGATAAGTTCTCAACTGGGGACAACGTACTAAAAAGCTTAGCATAGGATGACTCCCTGCTAGATGGAATGTAGGTGATGAAGGTTGCTGGGAGCAGTTGGACCGCACTGGATACTCAATAATTTTATTTGATTTGCAGATTATGCCACGCTCACAAAACGCTCACGCCGTGGTCAACGCCGGTTTCCTCTTCAAATTCGAGCAAAACTCGAACCTCCTTGAAAAAGCCACTATAGTCTACGGCAGTATTTCACCAACATTTATCCACGCAAGTAAAACAGAGGCAGTGCTTTTCGGGAAAGACCCGTATAACAATGAAACTCTGCAATTGGCTCTGAAAAGTTTATCTGAGGAGTTATCCCCGGAGGAAGCGCCCCCGGAACCCTCGGCAGAATTCAGGAAAATGCTAGCAATTGCGTTATATTACAAGGTAAGGAAGTTGCCCGCACACTTAAAGTATGGCGTAAGGAATCCCTGTGGGGTCAGCTCCGTTTCTGACGTTATCAATAACATACTAGATATAGGAATATACAGTTTAACGTTATACAATGTGTTTGGTTATGTACGACATTAATATAAAAAAACACACCCGGAATCGTATTTACTGATTTTATAGGTGGGTTTAATACCCGTAGCTTGAATATTTATCCAGTAATCGATACGTTTCAAATAAACCATTTTTAACGTAAATCGACGGAGCCTTTGCGCCGATGCCGCTTAGTCAGTTTAACAGGTACCTACTTACACAATGAATGAATATGATTTGTTTACCTAATTTATTCATATTGATATTTAGGTAATTTTTAAAATTTGAAATTTTCTATGATAATTAACTTGAAATAAAAAAGCGGCCAAGTGCCAGTCGGACTCGGCCATGAAGGGTTCCGTAGTAACAAGTAACATAATATAAAAGTTCTTGTAGTTCGTTGTATTTTTTTTTATATTTGAGTTGATTGAATGAAAGGCTTAATGCGGTTTACGATTTATGACGTATTAAAGAAACTACTTACTAGATCTCGTTCAAACCAATTTTTGGTGAAAGTATGTAGGTATGTACATCATATATTTTTTTTAGTTTTATCATTTTCTTATTTTAGAAGTTACAGGGGGGACACACATTTTACCACTTTGGAAGTGTCTCTCGCACAAACCAATCGGTTTAGAAAAAAATGATATTAGAAACCTCAATATCGTTTTTAAAGACCTATCCATAGATCTAGAATATACACGTATGGATTTGATGTAAAAAAAAAATTGAGTTTCATTTCTAAGTATGGGGAACCCCCATTGTTTATTTCTATTTTTGTGTAAAAATCGTAATGCGGTTCACAGAATACATTTACTTACCAAGTTTCAACAGAATAGTTCTTATAGTTTCGGAAAAAAGTGGGCGTGACATACGGACGGACAGACAGACAGACATGGCGAATCCATAAGGGTTCAGTTTTTTTCCATTTGGCTACGGAACCCTAAAAACCCTAGTTTACAACAATACTAGCCCTAGCCGTGTTTTCATTGAATGTCGTACATAACCAAACACGTAGTATATTTTGTGGTCAATAAATTTCATAATTATTGTGATGGTGGTGTTTGCGTAATTATTGTGATGGTGGTGTTTGCGTAATTATTGTGATGGTGGTGTTTGCGTAATTATTGTGATGGTGGTGTTTGCGTAATTATTGTGATGGTGGTGTTTGCGTAATTATTGTGATGGTGGTGTTTGCGTAATTATTGTGATGGTGGTGTTTGCGTAATTATTGTGATGGTGGTGTTTGCGTAATTATTGTGATGGTGGTGTTTGCATAATTATTGTGATGGTGGTGTTTTCTTAGATTTTTGATGTAATTAATGGCTAAAGGACCTACCTAGTACGAGTACATGTCGTGTTAGGGTTAGGACGTTATGTTTGTGGTAGATAACTTTTGCATGAAATATAAATAAATAAATATTGCTGGACATTTCACACAGCGCTATCTAGCCCCAATCTAAGCAGAGCTTGTACTACGAGAACCAGATAACTGATAGAATACTTATATACTTTTTTTTTATAAATACAAACTTATAATATATAGAGAAACAACCAGACCCGGAACAAATATCTGTAGATCATGCAAACATTTGTTCCGCGGCGGGAATCGAACCCGCTAGCTCCTGCGTCTCAGCCGGCTATTCGCCCACTTTGTTGTTGTCAATATAATAATAATATAATAGTGCTGGACATTTTCATACAGCGCTATCTAGCCCCAAACTAAGCAGAGCTTGTAATATGGGAACCAGATAACTGATAGAATACATATATACATATATCAATCGAATAAACACAGCGTGACCTTGTGATCAAAACAACCTTGTGATCGAAGCCATGAACAAAAGCGAGTGTCAGAGATTAACTGGTCAAAACAGCCATGTTGATGTCATTAATGTTTCGGTAATGATTTGATAACGCCAGAAACTGATACCAAGACTCTGTCTGCAGAAAGCAGAGTTACAAACTTGCTTAAATTTAATACTTTAATTTGCTGCAAATACCCTTGTGGAGTCAAAACAGGCATTGTATGAGTTTGCTTTTAATTAAACCTTTTTTAGATTTAGCTATTTGCCTAAAGAGAGCTTTACGCATTGTCGGGTTGGCGTTATTTGGCATAGAAAAAATATTTTACTTTGTAAGCCCAAAACACTACAAAGTACTAATTTTATTACTTACTAGCTGACCCGCCGAACCTCATACCGCCTTGACATGCATATAACGCGGGCTGCTAATGTACGTCACCCGCTGCATCTATGTATGAGAAAATGAATTTTCTTCATAATTTCTTTTTGCGTGATTTTTTCCGATACTTTAATAGTTATTCTGCTACTCAGGGTGGAGACAAATCCAGAAAATCAGAGATCATCAAAATCGGTCCAGCCGTTCTTGAGTTATATATAAATGGTGTAATTAACCCAACTTTGTTTTATATTATAGATTAGCCAAACAATGCTGGCATCATGTATTCATTACTCTGCTATCTCTAAGTGACTTACGCAACAATGCCTTTACGTATTTAATGGCTAAATATGATATAAGGAGTTGTCAAATCATACAATACGACAAATTTAAATATATTCAGTCGCTAAATACGTTTAGGGATCATTGTGCAAGCTGGGCTTAATGTCAGTTCCTGCTCTAGCAAGCTATATCCATGTATAAGCCATGTCAAATACCATTGAACTATTGATTTACAAACTTCAACACCAGTATCTCTTACGAATTTTATTTTACAGGCGATTCTTAGTCTAAGTCCCGACGACAAAATCGACCCAAGATTCAGATCTGGAGGTGAAGCTATAAAGAGACTCATCTCACAAGGTTCCCAGACTTACGACACAGACAAAACTGTTTGGCCATTGAACCAACCTGTGCCAAAAATAGAAGCTTTAGTTCAATGCAGCGGGGAAGCGACTTTTGCTAATGATTTGCCGACGCAAACAGACGAAGTGTTTGCTGCATTTGTTACCGCAGACGCTCCTCCTGGTAGTATTATTAGCGATTTTGATACCTCTGAAGCTATGGTAAGCTTTACTCTTAAAAAATTCTTTATGCTGTCCAGAAATTTAATAAACGTATTTAGCAGAGCCCATTAGATTTTTTAGCACACGTGTCTCTAAAACAAATCGGAGATATTAACGTTCAAAATGGCATCACATATTATTTTGTCTTCATAAATCACAGGTTAATAAGTCTACATATAATTTTCATGTTCTAGAAACTACCCGGTGTTACAGCCTTTTATTCAGCCAAGGACATACCAGGAGAAAACACGTTCACACCAGCCGGTATACCCTTCATAGTCGTCAACGAGGAACTACTGTGCGAGAAAGAAGTCCAATTCTACGGACAACCTGCCGGTATCATAGTAGCCGATAAAGAAAAAACTGCTAATCAAGCTGCTAAACTCGTCAAGGTCAAATATAGTTCAGAAAGCAATATCAAACCACTTGTATCTATAGAAGATGTTATGGCCTCACCAGAAAAAAGTAAAAGAGTGAGAAACGATAACTCTATAGATCCTACAGATACTGGCAATGATGTGAAGACGATATTATATGGAGATATGAGCATAGGTGCGCAGTACCATTATTATATGGAGCCGCAAACAAGTGTGGCGAGACTGACTGAGGATGGTATGGAAATATTTTCATCCACTCAATGGCTAGATTTGACTAATGTGGCTGTTGCCAAGTTGCTAAAACTACCAATAAAAAGGTAAGATACCTATATTATTGACTCATTTGTCGTCTACAATAAATGAAAAGACCAACCGTAACATTTCATAATTATCGTTTCAGTGTTAATATTATAGTTCGCCGAGTAGGTGGAGCCTACGGTGGTAAAATTTCTCGATCAGTCCAAATAGCGTGTGCTGCAGCTTTGGTGACCCATTTGCTGGGAAAGACTTGCAGGTTGATAATGCCGCTGATGACTAATATGAAGGCTGTTGGGAAAAGGATTGGAACCAACTGCAACTTTGAGGTCAGACTACTTTAAGAACCATAGTTTTGAGATGGGTAGTTCATGGATGGTGCCGTTATCATGGTTGAAGAAAACCTTAGGAAATGAGTATGAAAGGTCTGGTAGGCGCTTCGAAATAATTCATAGCACTTGTGTTTTACTTTGGCCTAAATCAGATTGATAGAACCGGTGACCAAGTCCAAATTTAGCCAAATATGTATTATTCCATTTGAAAAACTGTTATACTGTACGATGTTTTTTTATCAAGGTTGGAGTAAACAAAGAAGGCGTTATCCAGTACTTGAAGAACGACATTTATCAAGACTCCGGTTGTTCTTACAATGAAGCCTTCACTGCCCTATTGCTGAAGCCTTTCCAAAATTGCTATGACTCTAAAAGATGGCAGATTAAAACTAGCAGTGTACTTACTGACACCCCTTCAAACACTTGGTGTAGAGCCCCTTGTAAGTAACTACAAAATAGTTTATTTCTCATCAGCTTACAATACTTATTTGGTAAAGAAATTTTCCGGTAAAACCGAATTTTAACCGCCCGCAAAGAGTTAATTAAAGTCTCCTTTAAATACATGTTAATATTATTTCAGTCACAACAGAAGGAATAGCTATGATAGAGCTCATAATGGAGAAAATTGCATTCTACACTGGCCAAGATCCGATTGATGTCAGACTTAAAAACATGGCTCAAAAAGATGGTGAAATAAATCCTATTCCGGAAATGATAGAACAATTAAAAAAAGATTCTGAATTTGACACGAGAAAGAAAGAAGTTGACGATTTTAATGCACAGAACCGATGGAGAAAACGAGCTATCAAGCTACTACCAATAGCAATAGATATATTTTACACTGGAAACTTTAACTCTATCGTCAACATCTACCATGCAGATGGATCTGTTGTTATTATACATAGTGGGATCGAAATGGGCCAAGGCATCAATACAAAGACAGCTCAAGTTTGCGCCTACATACTAGGTATATCTCTAGACAAAATCAGCGTCAAGCCGAGTACCAGTTTCACGTCTCCAAATGCTATAGTGACAGGAGGCAGCATCGGTAGCGAATGCGTTGCATATGCTACTATGAAAGCTTGTGAGATTCTGAACGAGAGATTGAAGCCATTTAAAGAAAAGTTGAATAATGGGAAATGGGAAGAGATAATTGGAGCAGCTTACGCTGCAGGGATAAACCTACAAGCTACGTATATGTTTTCACCTTTGAAGGACAATGTGCAGACGTATTATGTGTATGCTGTGGGTGAGATAGAGTTAGAAGTAGATATCCTGACGGGTAACCATGATGTGAGAAGAGTTGATATCTTGGAGGACACGGGGAGAAGTTTGAGTCCAGAAATCGATGTTGCTCAGGTAAGCCTTTGTTGAGTTTTATATTTATCTTGTAGAATCATAATATGTGGCAAACGAGGACATACATTAAATAAGAATACGTTTTTCTTCTCGCCCAAATTATTGGTTATTTTGGTAACGCCATCTCTCGACCATATAAGGTGACTCTTTCCTTGACTCATACTCCTACTCGCAAATCTATTTTCCTACCTGCCCGCCCGCACACGATGGCGAGTGAAGGACGATCAGTAGCCCCTGCGCCGCTCATGCGAGTATGTGACCTACGTTACGTGACCCGCTGAAGATACCACAAATTCAGTCGCCCCCGCGCGCTTCGCAACTATGTTCTAATCTAGGCATTGACTATAGCCTCTAACTTATATACCTATATGGTGTAGCTAAATTGCCGCGACTCCGGGGTGAGTTGTGAAGTGCTAAAAAGGATCACTCAAGGCAGCTTCGAGGGACCTCAAGGTCAGTGGGCGCTTTCCTTTTTCTCTTTCTTGTGTCCCTATTCCCCTAGGAGTTGTCTTACGGGCTGTAAAAGCCATTTCGAAGGCGTAAGATACGTGCAAGAAGCCCCACCAAAATTATTATTTCCGTAAAAACTTTACCATGACTTGTGAACTTTACCATGATGGAATGGCCTGATATATAGGCACCGTTTCATGCATGATGTTCATTAGAGAAACCCATTTAGGTAGGTATCGTGTTTATTTTTTTGTAGAACCATTGTGTTATAGAGATTAGTCAGCCTAGGCCACTGAGATTAGTCACCTTGACCTAGCTGCTTCCAGAATGCGCCGCGGGAAGGCTCTCTACTCGCATCCCACCACCAGTCTGGAAGTCTTTAAGCAGACCCCGCACCCAGGTTGGCCGCTGCAGACTTAATGGGATGTGCAAATGGGGTTTCAGGGGCCCTAACTTAACACAGTGCGACTGCGGTGATCCCGCGCAGTCAATAAAGCACTTGCTCATGTGCCCTTTGTGCCCGAACACCTGCACGATGGAGGACCTAATAAACGCCTCACCTAATGCTATTGTTGAGGTCAAACACTTGTCCAACATAGTATAAATTAAAACGTAGAATTATTGACACGCTAAGAAGAAAAGTGCGTTTATTATAACCCTTGGTCGTGGAACATGCAAGTTTGCCAATTATGGCAACATTAAAAAGTCACAAATCTTGGTAGATATTCCGGTTAAGCTAAAATACGATTTTATTATTACCATAATAACCATGATGCGTTCCAAAGTATAATTTTGTTGGCATATAAAAATAAATTTCCATATTACTGCAGCATATTAAAAAACGTAACTGTAAAATTTGCAGATAGAAGGTGCTTTCATAATGGGTTTAGGATACTGGACATCAGAGATGCTTGTATATGACAAATCTAATGGAAAGCTCCTCACTGATAGAACCTGGACTTACAAACCACCGGGTATCAAGGATATACCAGCTGATATGAGGATATACTTCCGCAGGAATTCCAGCAACAACTTCGGAGTCTTACATTCCAAAGGTGTGTATAGAATATTAATTTTTTTTTTAATATTTTTAAGCCTTTAATTAACCTATAATGTATCATTACAAATGTATGTAATATAGATAGATATTAATTATTCTTTTAAATTAAATTAAATACTTTTAAGGTTTTTTAGTTGTAGGTATCGTGTGTACAAGTACTACGTGTGAAATTTGGTATAATTAAGCCCGGCTTCCACAACAATCCTTAAACGTATTTAGCGACTAAACATGTTTAAATTTAACGTATTTTCATGATTTTACAGCTCTCTAAATAATATTTAGCTGCTAAATACGTTTAGGGATCGTTGCGCAAGTTGCCCTTAGACCTGGATTGTGACATAGGCTCCTTTTTATTGACAAACCACGCTAGTTGGTACACACGGCTACACACCAAGCTATACATTTCCAGTATAAGCTGACCTCTCATTCTACGAAAAACTTAGACAATGCGAGGTAAGGCTTATACTGGACTGTATAGCTTGATGCGTAGCCGTGTGTACATAAATATTATTAGGTACCCATAAATTATAAACCTACTAAATACTTATTTGGTACACAAGATTTTATTTTGTTCTGATGAGGCATTAGTTATTTTCTGCTAATAATAGTAGTTTTCTACAAATAACAAAACAAGACTTCAATACAGTACTTAATTAAATAACACGATGGTTTAAAAGTTTTAATAAAGCTGTTTTATTAAGCGTTTAGCAATGTTGTGGAAACAACCAACAATCTTAGCAGCTTATCTTGAATTACGAATAGGTACTGTCGGAAAAGTAGTATTTTTTTGATGAAGAATCGTCTCAACATTGTTTTAATCTCGCCGCACAACACATAACGCCGCTACAGAGCTTCGGTCTTAATTTTTCTTACATCTCTTTACATAGTATAAAATGAAGTCGCTTCCGCTGTCTATTCGTTTAGATCTTGATGAAGTGATTCAAGAGGAAGGTTTATATGTATAATTAATATACATAGTAATTGCGAAAGCAACTGTTTGTTTATTACCTTTTCATAACTAAACCGCTGAACGGATCCTAATAAAATTTGGTAAGGAGATAGATTATATCCTGGGGAAGGGCATAAGCTAGTTTTTACCTAAGTAATGGGAGGGTAATGTGTTTTATTGAAATACCAGGATTTAAAAATCGCGGGCGGGTCAGCTAGTTTTAAATAAACTCGCCGCACACGCTTGACACTCGTGCTTCCCACAGACCCAGTAAGCCGCCTTTAGACGTAATCTAGCTAACCAGCTAGCTATATAACCAATTAGCAGACCCACTTGTCATAAAACATTACCCGTCTTCTGTGCAGTCGTGTATTTACTATTTGACGATCTCCGTGGCGCAGTGGACGAACAGCCGGCTGAGACGCAGGAGGTAGTGGGTTCGATTTCCGCCGCGGAACAAATGTTTGCATTATCTACAGATATTTGTTTCTGGTCTGGTTTTTTTTTCTATATATTATAAGTATGTATTTTAAAAAAAAGTATATAAGTATTATATCAGTTATCTTGTTCCCATAGTACAAGCTCTGCTTAGTTTGTGGCAAGATAGCGCTGTGTAAAATGTCCAGCAATACTTACTTATTTATTTAGTATTTATTTATTTCAATGCAACATACATTACAGGTTTCTTATAAGTAATCTAGAAGTATGTACCCTGTAAGGGCGTGGCAACGTCAACAATTAGCATAAAAATTAACCTAAGTAAATAAACTTAATAAAATAACTTATCTTCAAAAAATCGTTTAAATTATAATAACATTTGTTAATAAGTAACTTTCTAAGCTTTATACTAAATTTTTTATCTTTACATTCTTTTTTATCACAACTGGAATTTTATTGTATATTTTAATTGTGTAAAAAGTAGTTTATGTCTCAATTCCAGTCATAATCTACCTATATACCAAATTTCAATGAAATCACTCATGCCGTTTTATCGTCAAAACAAAACAAACAGACAGACACAGAGTTACTTTCGAATTCTTAATATTAGTAAGGATGTAAGCACATCGACGCTACTGTTATTTAATTAAAGATTAAAACGGGTATTTTTTGCGTATATAACTTTTTTATTTGTTATCCCGTCGTTTCGGCTGTGTTGCAACAGTCGTGGTCACGGGTTCACTGGTTTTAAACAATAATTAAGATATGGAATAAACTACCATCTGAGGTTTTCCCATTGATACGACACTACGTGCCATGCTTCAAGAGAAATGTAAAGAGAATACTACAGGGTACGCATCGACAATACAATATAATACGGGTGTTGCCAGTGTCAATAGGCGACGGTGACCGCTTACCATCAGGTGGGCCGTAAGCATGTTTCCCCATAAATAACATAAATAAATTGTGTACTTACATTGATCGCGAAAGTTTGAAAAATACTTCTGCTACTGTTATTGTTGAAATATACTGTCGTCTCGGTAATAATGTTACGATAATATTCGTACTAAAGCCTCTGTAGGGATTTAACTAAACCTAACTTATCTTTCCAGCTACAGGCGAGCCTGCCTTGAACTTGGCGACGGTGTTCGTCCATGCGGCACGAGAGGCTTTACGCTCGGCCCGGTTAGAAGCTGGACATGAAGACAAATGGATAGATATTGGTAGGTGTAGTGTATGATACAAAACTAAAAGGTGTTCAATAGAGACTATGTAGTGACTTCGTCACTGTGATATAGTTGGTCATACGCAAAATTTGGTACAAACCTAAAAGTTACTTCGTCACTGGGATAAAATTAGTCGTACACGACATATGGTACAAAATTATAATTTTAATTTTGTACACTAGTGTCACTGGGGTTCGTAGTGTCGTGTCGTGTCGTGTGGGTAGTGTCACAGTTGATCGTACATGAAAATTGGCACGAAACTAAGTGGTTCAATAGACTGTAGTGACTTCGTCACTGGGATAAGTTGTTCGTACATGAAAATTGACGAAGAGATCTTTTAATCCAAAATTGCGTGGCACTAATGTAGTTTACCTTCTAAAAGTTATAGTACACGACCCTAAAAATACATACTTCTACAAAAATCTATGCTAAAATGTCTATTCTTCCGTAGATATAAACTTTTCTAGGGGTCATGCTAGACCAGCTGAGGGTTTTGGCTTTAAAATTGTCCAAATACATATTAACGGACAATAACTCATTGTTGTTCAATGATCCAAAAAAAATCAATGACAAAATAAAGGTTTTCTAACTTTTAAAGTGGAATCAATTTATAACTCATGAAAGTATTTCAGTGTGTTATATTTAGTTCAAAATATCTGTTTTTTAGATTTGGCAGATTTTAAAAGCTTTTCTATTAAAAAGTGTTTACACCAACTGCATGTTTATTAGATTTGCAACACAAACGTGTTTAGTTTGAAATCATAAATGTAATTAAACTGGTTTTATTATATTGCAGGGTTTCCATGCACCGTGGAAAACTTATTTATGGCAGCCGAACACAAGTTGGAACACTTCGTTTTAAAGTAGCTTAAGTAAGTTATTTAAAGTATACGATCAATGTTTTTTTTAATTCGATCATTTTTTGTACTCTGTGCCTACCTAGGTTCGAAGCAGCCCATGCTGAGACAGGTACCATTTTGTCCCCACGCAACACCACCATTGTCTGTGTTATTTTATTATTGTACACTGTCTGTGGGAGCAAATAAATGTGTTTTCTTTCTTTTCTTTCTTTCCTTCTACCTTCACCAAGTTTGTGCCATCCGCCAAAATCCTGCGCTAGTCTCACCCATTGACGCCCCGCGACTAACGATGTCGTCCGCCCATCTCGCTGCCGGACGTCCTACCCTTCTACAGCCATTCCTTGGCCACCATTCAGTCGCTACCCTGCTCCACCTGTCATCACCACGTCTTGCCAAGTGTCCCGCCGAAGAGCATTTGAGTTCCGTAACTCGATTCCCAACGTCATGAACTTTCGTTCTTCTACGAATCTCGACGTTTAGACTCGATATAAGAGTTTGATGCCGAGCATGGTACGCTCCATGGCTCTCTGTGCAACTCTTAACCTGTACACAGTCTCCTGCGTGAGCGTCCATGTCTCGGCACCGTAAATTATGGTGGTCAGAACACATTGGCTAAATAAGCGGGTCTTCACTCTGTGGCGTTTTAGGCGACTATCTTGCCGAACGCGGCCCAAACTTGGGGAGGCCTATACGCAGCAGTGAAGACGGGCTGTGGATGATGATGATGTGCGTCTTTATATATTTTTTAAACAGTATAGATCTTCGTTTTACCACAATCTCACCTGATGGTAAGCGATGATGTGATCTAAGATGAAGCACGAAGATCTAGAGGAAACCTATTTACTCTTACCTTGAAGAGGCCCGGATAGTATTCTTTAGGAATAACAGAGGACGGTAAAGTGTTTCATACCTTAGCCGTACGCATCAAGAACGTAGAACCAAAACGGTGTGTGCGAATGGGTGGTATATCAACAAGGTACGAATAGTACGGGGCCTGCTTGTCCTTTGATGAAATGGCGGGGTCAGACTTTTATAGGTACTTACCTTATCCGTACTAGACGTTTGATTTCGGTATCCTTATACGTAATTTCGTTGCTGTCGTCCGCCTGTCGTTCGGCCATGCCGGCGACGGACGGGTGTAAGGGACGGCCTGCCCGGCGATAGCGATAGCGATACTCTTACATAATATTTACCAATACTATCTACCTAACTGCTACCTACAATAATAAATAATAATAATAATAAATCTTGCTGGACATGTCACACAGCGCTATCTAGCCCCAAACTAAGCAGAGCTTGTACTATGGGAACCAGATAACTATTAAAATAATAATATACTTTTTTTTTTGTAAATACATACTTAACATATATAGAAAAACATCCAGACCCGGAACAAATATCTGTAGATCATGCAAACATTTGTTCCGCGGCGGGATCGAACCCGCTACCTACTGCGTCTCAGCCGGCTATTCGCCCATTGCACCACGGAGGTAGTCATAATGTATTATTGTTTCTAAAATTAAGCTTACTGTTATACTTACCTAGCTTTATTTAGTACTTATTGTACCTACCTACCTCTCTTAGCTTATGTGTGTGTTAATAAATGCCTTTTATTTATTTACATAAGTTCCTAATACGGTATAATGGTAAAAAAAATACACAAAAAACAGCTGTTTATTACCAAGGGTTTCTTCAATGAAGAATATCTAATTTTAAAAACGGTAAAACAAACAATGTTCATGAGAACAATGACCCTCTTAGGGTGAGCAATACAATTCCGAAGTAATATTAAGTAAATTCCCTTTCTAATCAATAATATGAGCATGGAAAGTAAGTTTAAGCTTACTGTAATACAGCCTTGTACGAAACGAATAATTATGTTTCATTTGATTGTCTTTAATAAGAAGTCCGTAATTATAAGTTTTTTCATGTCCGACCTTTTCCTTTTGTAATAGGATGTATTTCTAAGTTTTATTAATTAAAACTAACTAATTTAAAGTAATTAACTTACAATCTATTAGAAAACCGAGGTGGCCTTACTATCATCATCATCATCATCAAGGACGGCCACTGCTATGCATTTTACGATACATTTTATACCGAGATTTTGTTTTAATTTTAAGGATTACAGTGCACTGTATGGATTGTATTTTTATCTGAAATAAATGAATTAATAATAATAGAACGTCCACTTCTGAACATAGGCCTCCCCCATATATTTCCAGAGCGGCCGATCTTATGCGGCCTGCACCCAACGGCTCCCAGCAACCTTTATCAGGTCTTCTTTCCATCTAGTGGAGGAGCATCCTACGCTGCGCTTTCCGGTACGTGGTCTCCACTCGAGAACCTTTCTGCCCCAATGGCCGTCAGCTCTTCGTGTTATGTGGCCTGCCTACTCCCACTTCAGCTTGCTCTGTGCTATGTCGGTGTCTATGATACGTCTAAAAATCACATCATTTCTGATTTGATCTTGTAGAGAAACACTAAGCATAGTCCTCTCCGTAGCACGACATAGCACAAGTGGGTCACTGCAGGCTAAATATGAGTAAATGGGGCTACATTGGAGAGTCAGTGAATAGTTTCCCACACAGACCCCTGGCTGCTCCGCTCAATAAATAAATATAAAAGATCCTTCACTGTAACAGCCGTACGATTGTGGAACGCTTTGCCCCTCTATAAGAACGTCCAAGTCTATTAGTAATTTTAAAACAAAAGTGCACACCCATTATCTGTCCCTGTATTGAAGTTGTAACTGCTTGTTAATTCATCATAACCATTTTTATAGTTGCTTATTGTATTAAAATTAAATTTGTGTTATTTCTAGTATTTTAGGTATATAGTATGTTTTTAATTGTATATAGATGCACCGCCGTCATGTGATACATTATAATCCTGTCCATACGAAGGCTGTCTGGAAGAGATCGCTTTTAGCGATAAAACCGCCCATTGTAATAAATCTATTTGTAAGGATTATGTTCTGTATTTTACTTTGGTGTCCAATTAGGTAAGTCCAACTTCGACAAAGAGGTCGCACGAAGAATCCAACTCGGCTGGGCAGCGTTCGGAAAACTTCGCGATATCTTCTCGTCCAAAATTCCCCACTGAAACGTAGTCCTTTACTCATGGCCTCATGACCAAGCTCAAGGTCGCTCAACGAGCTATGGAGAGGGCTATGCTCGGGGTTTCTTTGCGTGACAAAACCCGCAATGAGGAAATCCGCAGAAGAACTAAATTTGCCGACATAGCTCTCAAAATTAGCAAGTTGAAAAGGCAATGGGCGGGCTACATCGCTCATAGAACCGATAACCGTTGGGGAAGAAAGGTTCTCGAGTGGAGACCACAAGCACACATTCACAAAGATAGCAGAATAAATAAAAGGCTTTTGAAAAAGTATTCCGACTTCAAACGCTGCTCTATAATTGAACCTATTCAACCCATCTATTTGAAACTTGGTAATTCTAGCTGATTAGGCGTTTCCATGTTTTTCCAACACACCTGCCTATCTGAAACGGAATAATATATAGAAACTAGCTAAACCGCCCGCGGCTTTGCACGCTTGAAATTTCCCGTTCACGTGAGAAGTTCGGGATAAAAACTACATAAAACACTCATTAATATAAATACTGGATTTATCACGTACCGTATTATCGGTGTTTTGACCGACAATGTTTTGGTTCCATTCGTGAACCTGGGTGAGTGCGATCCGCTCAAACTTAATCATTTAACTAAATCCTGTATTTATAATAATGATTGAAATCAATCACTAAAGTTTTCTAAGTAATATACGGAATATTCGGAGCGGATCGCACTCACCCTGATGAAGGTTCACGAAATGAACCGATACATTGTAGGTTGAAACACCGGTAAGACGTTACGCGATAAATCCCGTATTTATAATAATGATTGAAATCAATCATGAAAGTTTTCTACATAAAACACTCTTGTTAAAGTGACGCGACACTTCATGTAAATGACTTCACGTCAGTAAACGACGGTTAACTTATATGGATATTGTTCATACAAAAACAAAAAAATGGGGGTGGGGGTTGGAGGATGAAAAATACTTAACTACCTATTCTCATACCTATCAAATATACAAAAAAAAATCATTATAATCGGTCGACCCGTTTCGAAGAAGTGCGACCATAAACCGTGATACGAGATTTTTATACAGTGTTTTTTTTAACTGTAACAGTGCAAGTAAGACTGCATCGATCGGCATCAATAAAAAATTTTACCAACTTGATTCATTTTAAGGCGCTACTCACACCAAAAAAAAATTAATGCCAAAATGTTTTTCTTCGAAAACGAGGTGATGTTTTAAAAGAAACTGCACCTGTATCTCCTCTGGTTATGGGTGCTGCCGTACTGTTGCAGTTAAAAAAATACTATATATTAGATTATTATTTAATTATATTTAAAAATGTACCCTGTATTTTTTACATACTTAAGGGTAAGAAAATCTACAAACAAGACTTATACTTAGCCCTTATACTAAATATATATATATATAGACTTATACTTATACTTAGCCCGGCTTGCACAGCGACCCCTAAATATAATTAGCGACTAAACATGTTTCAATTTAACGTATTTGAATGACATGATAACTGTCTAAACCATATTTAGCCACGTTTAGGCATCGATACGCAAATCGTCCTTAGTCATTGTAAGTTATTTGTTAAATTGTTGCAAACTAAATAAAAATCTTTATTATATATTGTACACAAGAAAATACATTAAAAAGTACAGAAATAGAGGACATGTACAAAGGCGAGCTTAACCCTAAGAAGAGTTTTCTTCCAGCAAACCTTTGAGGCCTTTACTTTCAACATGTAATGTTAACTATTGTAGTTTAGTTTGCAGTAATTATTTCATAGTTATCAAGTATTGTATTATCCCCGACGCAAAAGTTGGGTATATCAAATAACAATCTAAATTCAAATATTTTTATTCATTAAAATCATAAGGATCACTTTGAAACTTTACTGCCTGTTCCTGCACGACCAAGGCGGGAAAGTTATAATATAAGTTTGACGCTTATCTGTCTGTGAGTGTGTCTGTCCGTGGCATAGTAGTTCCCAAACGGACGGACCGATTTGGATGCGGTTTTTTAAATACAAAACTAGTTTAACTGGGGTGGTTCGTAGTAATGTGATCAGTGGCGGGTTCCTATATCCGTCGGTAACCAGCTACGACTCGTTTCTCCTTGAAAACCTGTCAAAAGTTCAAGGACCCTTTTTCAAGGAGATACGAGGCGTAGTCGGTTACCGACGGATATAGGAACCCGCTATAGGTCAACTGATCGCGATATCAGCACTTTTTGGCGGTGAAGGAATCGCAGTCGTAAAATTTTACTTTATTACGGGTTTTTAGGTGGGGTGGGGCGGGGGGGGGAGTTATTAAAATATTTTACACTTGTTTTAAAACGATGAAACGATAATAACAATGATATCTTCGTCCAAAGGTTGTCTGGAAGAGATCGCTTCTAAGCGCTAAGACCGTCCATTGTACTATTTGCTTTGTGTTTTTTCTTGTTTGTAAAAAACATAAATGGTTTATGTTTGTGTATATTGTGTATAATAAGGTGTTTTCATTCTCTCAATGATTTATCTTATTGTATGTATAACTTAGAAACCCTGTCACTAACCTTATGGCTATATACACGTAGTATGTTGGAATTGACGTGTCTTCGTAGCAAGGTAGGCGTTGCTGGTACAGGAGCAAGGAAAAGTAGAAATAGATTATATTAGATAATTTCTATAACGTACACCATTAAAATAAAAAAAATAAAGAGAATACACAATTATATCAAAGGCACAGTTGCCTTATTGCTATAATCGATCTGTTCCGGGCAACCTTTGGATGAACAAAATCTTTCCAGTCATGAATAGATATAGAAACAGAAAATATTTATTCAAACAACACACAGCTTATTAAAAAGATACAAGCAAACATAGAAATGGTGTGACTATATAATCGGCCACCACTCAGCAAGCTGCAAAAGCAGCTGCAGCGCTGTTTTTCGGTAGAAAAAGTAGTTATTTTTTTAAAGAAATAAATTTATTTCGCCTGGATTTAATAACTGGAGTTGTCATTTTATTGTTCTTTTTGAATGTATGCTTAATTAGTGCTGGTAAACTCTTTAAAATTATTATTAAATATGTTCGATATCTAATATATGAAATTCTCGTCTAATACTAGCTACTCGACTAGCCATAGCTCATACGAATTTATTAGCCAAGCAAACAAAGCCTGGACCTAACCAAGTTCATGTATTAAACTATTATTATCCTGTCTATACAAAGGTTGTCATGAAGAGATCGCTTTTAGCGATAAGATCGCCCATTGTACTAAATCTATTTGTAAAAATTTTCTTCTGCATTTTATTTTGGTGTACAATAAAGAGTTATTTTATCTTATCTTAAACTCAATAATTCCACTTTTCTTGTTAGCACAAGTAAGGAGTGGAACTCACTTCCGGCGTATGTTTTTCCGTACCAATATAACCTCGGAGACTTTACGTCCAGAGTGAATAGGTTCTTTCCAGGCAAGCGTGCTCAAACTTCGATCACACCATCACTTACCACCAAGTAGTGGTCAAGCGCTTGGCTATCATCAATAGAAAAATAAAAACTTAAAAGTGGTGATATATAGTAGTTTTCACCTCCGCCTGTACGTAACTCCGCCCCCTGGTTAGGGATAGACAATGGTTAGGTATATCAAGTGTTATTCGGATCGCCTTCACGAGCGGACCTGCATGATCCGTATGTAATCATATTAATTTATTATTTATATTCAATATATCAAGCTCATTTACTGAATCGATACACAAGCCTAGAACTATTAATTAAAAAACCTATTTCATTAAATATGCCAATAAGTTAGACTAGCTATAAAATATAGGTCGTAATGCAACCGAAAATTAACCGAAGATAACTTTACGAGGAACGGAACAATGTGTAAATTAATAAATATTACTGAATATATCGCACAGCGCTATCTAGCCCCAAAACTAAGCACTGATACAATGCTTATATACTTTTTTTGTAAATAGTTGCATAAATAGTGGAAAACACCCAGACGCGGAACAAATATCTGCAGATAATACAAACATTTTTTCCGCGGCAGGAATTAAACTCGAAAACTCCTGAATTTTAGCTGATTATTCGCCCACTGTACCACGGAGATCGTTAAATTCGTTTTTTGAAAAAACCGGCCAAGTGCTAGCCGGACTCGCGCACGAAGGGTTCCGTACGATTATCTATAAAAACGGCAGAAAAATCACGTGTGTTTTTTGGGAGCTCCCTTAAATATTTTTTTTATTTTAATTTAATTATATATTTTTTAATTGAATATCTAACTAAATAATCTGTGAATATTTCAAGCGTCTACCTGTTGCCGATATCAATATCGAGGTAAAACGAGCAAAAAATCGCGTTTGTTGTATGGGAGCCCCCTTAAAAAATATTTTATTCTGTTTTGAGTATTTGTTGTTATAGCGGCAACAGAAATACATCATCGGTGAAAATTTCAACTGTCTAACTATTCATGAGATACAGCCTGGTGACAGACGGACAGACAGACAGACAGCGGAGTCTTAGTAAAAGAGTCCCGTTTGATCCTTTGGGGACGAAACTCTAATAAATTAATCAAATCAAATGTATTTACGATATATTATGTTATGTTACAGAGATGTCAGAAGTAATCAATAGAATCAGTATATTTCTGCCTTACTAATTATTGTTATTGTAATTCACAAATCTTTTTTGAGTTATTCCAAACATAATGTGTTCCGCCAGAGTCCATCTACCATCACAAAGATTGAAAGCTGTCTGTCTGTCAGTCCGTCTGTCACCAGACTGTATCTCATGAACCGTGATAGTTAGACAGTTGAAATTTTCATACATGATGTTTTCTGTTGCCGCTGTAATAAAAAATACTAAAAACAGAATAAAATAAGTATTTATGGGGGCTCCCATACAACAAACGTGTACTGGTTTTATTTGATTTAATGTGGTATATGTCCAGAGAAATAAAATAATAATTATAAATATTACCAGAAATTTCACACAGTGCTATTTAGCCCCAAACTAAGCAGAGCTTGTACCATGAGAACCAGATAACTGATAGAATACTTATATACATTTTTTTGTAAATACATACTTTTATTATATATAGAAACAACCAGACCCGGAACAAATATATGTAGATCATGCAAACATTTGTTCAGCCGCGGGAATCGAACCCACTACCTCCTGCGTCTCAGCCGGCTACTCGCCCACTGCATCACGGAGGTCGCCAAATACAGAGATAGTAACTTTAGGCAACGCCTATTTCTAGTCATCAATTAAAGGTTGGTGAAACGTTTTTTGCTCTAGGTAACTTCTTTATTAATATTATTTATTTATTTCGGAACAACAAACAGTTACACTATAAAGGTTAGTTAAGATACAGTATTGATGTGATAGAAGTATTAATAATGTATCACACTACGTTATTCACATATTGGTAAGACAGACTCTGTCTTGTAATGTAAATGTAATGAAAATTAGATGCAACTAGAGGGCCTGAAGGGCCTTTTAACTATTTAAATCAAAACTGTAATTATATAAATAAATTGAAAGTATACCAAGTAAATATAGGAAAAAGAAAATGTTAAAGGAAAAGCACAGAACGGAATTACGCTAAGACAGAAGCGACTGAAGCTCGTGTTTTGAAAGTATTATAGACACTAATTTCTTAAATTGATAAGTTGAGAGTGCAAATATGACAACAGCCTCGAATGACGTATTGTAAGACTCAACCATACGTCGGATGGGCGCGCGTAGTCCCGAGTTAGTGCGCCAGGTGCCAGTTGCAAACAGGGAACGAGAGCGAACTGCTCTTAGATTGCACGTTCTGGGAACTACATAACACAGCTTTTTCACTAGTTCAATGCAGTGATAGTTGTTATGAATGATGTTGTACAGGGTAACAGCCTCGAGATATTTACGTCTAGATTACAATGTTAATAAATTGTATTTAGAAAGCATTTCGGAATAAGATAAGTATGTGCGGTAGCACTTGTAGGTAACTGTACGCAGGTACTTACGTTGAACCCTCTCAATAGCCTCTTTGTATTTGTTATAAAAAGGGTTCCAGATGGGGACAGCAGGTTCTACTTGTGAGCGTAGCAACGTGTTATATACAGGGTGTGGCGTAATGAGTGGATAATAGGGTACCTGCGGGTAGGGGCCATTGTGGCGGTTCAGAAAAATATTTGTTATGCTCAGTAAAAGTGCCTCGGTTTTCGAGATATTCGACATTTTAGAAATTTAAGAAATATTTCACCCTTCGTCACTATTTTTGGCGCCAAGACTGCAAATGAAATTTTTTTTCTATCTATTTTTTGGATAGTATTCTTGGATAGATGTGCTATCGAATGGAAACTATTATTTTTATAACACAAGTACAGTTATGTTTTTAAAATAAGATTTCACTAAAATTTTACTTGCTTTCGTTTGTTTTCCTGACCTTTACCCTTCTGTGGTGTAAAAAAAATTTATGGTCACTTGAATGCCAAATTTAAAAAAAATTAGCCTATTTCATCGAGATTCCGAAATGGTATATTACATGGTATTTCCACAAGTTGATTCAAAAGCAATACCTATTAAAATGGGTAGAGCTAATTATTATAAAATTACAAATAGTACTAAAATTTACTTCATTACTTGAAATCACCTAAAAACGTTAGTTTAAAATTCGGTAATGAAATAAAACGAAACAATAAATTTTAAATGCATTTCAATTATTAAATTTACTATCACAAAAGGTGTTCGAAAAGGCCACCACGTGCTCTGATGCATGCTCTGCACCTTTTGATAAAAGATCTTTTAATCCTGTTCGCAATTCTTTGCTCTGTGATTTTCGGAGCAGCTAATCGCACACGCTCCCGTAGCTGGTCCACTGTATTGATTAAGTCTTTATAAACCTTTACTTTAAGGCATCCCCAGTAAAAAAAGTCCAATGGGTCATGAGGTCTGGTGAACGAGGTGGCCACAAAAATGTCCCCAAACGACCGATCCATCGTCGACGATATGTTTCATCGAGGTATTGTCGAACATTTCGGGCGTAATGAGTGGGGCAACCATTGTGCTGCAGCCACATTCTTCTTCTATCTTTTAATGAAACATCTTCTAATAAAAGTGGAAGTTCGTGCCGTAAAAAATGTAAATACGTTTCTGCAGTCAATGTTCCAGACAATTCGAATGGTCCGATGATTTTGCCATTTAGAACTCCAGTCCATAAATTAATTTTGAACTGGTACTGGGACCTGCCAAATGAGGGTTTGTACGCTGCCAACTGTGCAGATTGTGCATATTAAAATACCCATCTTTTTTGCACGTGGATTCGTCGCTCCACAAAATTTTATCGAAGAAATCGGGATTAGCGTTCATTTTTCTCAGCATTGTTTGGCAAAATGCAACTCGTGCAGGGTAATCTCTTGGCTGCAAACATTGCACGCGTTGGTAGGGAAAAGAATGTAATTTTTCTCTTTTTAAAATTCGGTGCACTGTTCTTGCTGACATGCCAGTATTAGAGGCTATTACGCGCACAGATGTGGTCGGATCAGCAGCAATTTCATCAAGTACGTCCTCTTCATTATGTACTTGTGGTCTCCCAAAACTCGTGCCACCGATGCCACTTCCAGGAATTCGACCTTCCATGTAAGCATTGTGTACGCGAATAAACACACGATAATCGGGATGGCGTGCATTGGGAAATCTTTCCCGATACAGTGCTGCTGCTCGATTGGCGTTACCACCACACTCGCCGTAGATTAAATGCATTTGCGCATATTCAGACGCAGTCTATAGCTGAGGCATTGCAATCAATATGCAATACCAAAAAATCCAAGTTACAAAGCAAATCAAGTCCGAGATCACAGCACAAAATCGTTAGGTTCACAAAATTAAGACGTCCAAATCGCTAGGCAAAACGAAGTCCGAAATCACTGCACAAAATCGACGAGTATCAATCCAAAACAGGATAACACGTTGTTGTACGGGAGTAGTATGATAGCACACTGACTCGAAAATCATAAAAATGCGTTACGCGAAACGATAGTTCTCTTTCACTCATATCATGAAAGAGCAAGATAGACATAGTGTCGATTGCCGCTGGGCCGGGAACCAATCTGTTCCAATAATTACTAGTAGTTCTGCGAACAGTAGACAATTATTGCTAATAATAGTTAAAAATATTTCTTTAAATTACGCCTTGATAAGTTTGGTAGGAATTAATTTTGAATCAAGTTGTGACAATGATATGTAATATACCATTTCGAAATCTCGATGAAATAGGCTAATTTTTTTTAAATTTGGCATTTGAGTGACATTACATTTTTTTTACACCACAGAAGGGTAAAGGTCAGGAAAACAAACGAAAGCAAGTAAAATTTTAGTGAAATCTTATTTTAAAAACATAACTGTGCTTGTGTTATAAAAATAATAGTTTCCATTCGATAGCACATCTATCCAAGAATACTATCCAAAAAACAGATAGAAAAAAAAATTTCATTTGCAGTCTTGGCGCCAAAAATAGTGACGAAGGGTGAAATATTTCTTAAATTTCGAAAATGTCGAATATCTCGAAAACCGAGGCACTTTTACTGAGCATAACACATATTTTTCTGAACCGCCACAATGGCCCCTACCCGCAGGTACCCTATTATCCACTCATTACACCACACCCTGTAGATAGAGGTAAGTAGACGCTCGCTTAAATTCAGTCGACGACCTTATAATAAAGGCGAACATTTGAAAAGCCTTGTTTACAATATTCTCTACATGCTGATCTAAACAAAGGAGACTATCAAGCGTGATACCTAGGTCACGCAATGAAGTGACTTTATTAAGAAATGCATTGCATAAACGGTAAGTAATTGAATGATGTTCATATTTTTAGTAAAGCTGATATAATTACACTTCTTAATAATTAGACATCATAAAGGTCTCCTAGGGTTAGATAAAACGGGATGAAAAACTCAAGCGTACTACAGTGAGGGTGCAAAATAAAATGAGATAGCCAGAAAAATCACAGGGCGTAATGCAATCCAATATAGACTAAGTCTTAGTTAGACGCAACCTGGGGGGCAATTTTCAAATATAATATAGTAAAATTCGAATATGGATCTAGCCTCCTTATGTTCATCATCATCATATCAGCCGTAGGACATCCACTGCTAGACAAAGGCCTCCCTCATTGATCTCCAGGAACTGCGGTTGGAAGCGGCCTGTATCCAACGCCGACCTGCGTTTCTTACCAAGTCGTCTGCCTTCAGTACCTCAAGACATACCTCAGTGCCTTACGACGAAAGTCTTCAATCAGTGTGTGTTACCAGTGATGACATATGGAACCGAGACGTGGTCTTTCACTATTGACCTTATGAATAAGCTCAGAGTCGCTCAACGAGCTATGGAGAGGGCTATGCTCGGGGTTTCTCTACGGAATCGAATCAGAAATGAGGAGATACGTAGGAGAACTCAAGTCACCGACATAGCCCGACGGATTAGCACGTTGAAGTGGCAATGGGCAGGCTATATAGCGCGCAGAACAGATGGCCGATGGGGCCGGAAAGTTCTCGGACCGGCAAGCGCAGCGTAAGACGTCCACCTACAAGATGGGCAGTCTCATTATGTTAAATGTCCTAAACAATATTCACGTAACTGACAATACAATGAGTTAACTGGCATGCAATTACCATACTTTTCTCAAATATGCATGGAAATATTGTCATTATTTTCAAATAAAGAACACGCGAAGTATCGAATTCACGGACTAAGAAAATTAAATCAATTGCAGGAGCGTTTTTTTGAATTTGGAACATTACAACGCTCCAGCAATGTTTTATGAAACGGCGTGCTGGGGTAATTAAATACTTTTTGATGGAATCTCTTTTATCACTCTTGGCATACCAAAGTAAGTCTCTTTGCTTAGTACAAATTGCGTTCACATGGCTATATAGCCATAAATGCGTTTGCCTTTCGGCCCTTTTGGCACAGATGATAAATTAAAAATTGGCGGCAAAGCTGAAAATTCGTCTTGATTTTGTATTTACATACCTATTAAATAAATATAAATTTATTAATTAAAATGAGTTCCAACGGTTCAGAGAGTAAAATGTAGATTGATTGTACAGAAGATTTAAGAACAGAAACCAAATTGACAATGGAAAACCTGCTTCCAGCGAAGTCAAAAGAAAAATACATGAAAGTAGATGAAAGTTTTATGAATTGGAAATACGAGAAAAAAGTGAACATTTTCTCCGAAACAGTATTTTTGGGTTATTTTAATGAGATTGCTAAAACTAAAATGGCATCTACATTATCGGCAATTTATTCCATGCTCATATGTACAGTTCATGTTAAAAACGGCATTAACTTGAAAAATAATGGAATATTACTAGTAACTACTTTTAATATGTAAATTAAATTTTTACTTTATAAAGTATGTTTTATTTCCTTGAATTCTTTTGAGAAAGGCACTATACGACTATATGCCTCGGCGGAAATGGCAATTTCCTGTCTCGTATTAGTGAAGTCCTCGCCTACGGCTCGGCCTTCAAACTCATGCTCGACCTACAGTTGCCTATTTCACGGCCTTTGCAATAATGTAGTTGAAATCAAGCTAATATTGTAATATTAATGGAGCAGAATGGCAAAATATATTCAATTCATAATCCAATCTTATTTTGATCGACTTTCGTTGTGTTTTTAAAATTGTATAACGTGAATTGGCCCTCAAAGGTAATGCAATTGTTAGACACCGCCATCTAATAACGTAAAATAAGCGACAGTAAAACGACAGCGATCGGTCGTAAAACGCCTAATTTACTTTGGGAAAATAGTTCTATATATTGCTGTATCTTTGCTGGTGGCGCTAGTTTCTATGTGCAAATTGACGTTTAGCGACCGATTACTGTCGTTTTAGTGTCGCTGATTTTACGTAATCACGTTTTACGGGCCATGGGCTTCAGGTTACAGATCTGTTTATTTTACAAATAATTAATTTCACTTACAAGAAAAATTTTAAAATATTATTTTCGCGCTTAACTGCGAAGCCTGCTCGTCTTATACAGAAAATACAGAATGATTGCTGCCGGTTCTGCTACAATATCCCGCCGCGAACGCATATACGAGTAACACCATATTTAAATAACTTTTCTACTCTTAAGAACGCACTATACCTAGAGATACATCGCTTATTGAGAAACAATGTTTTGTTTAACAAATTTTGTGCTTTCAATTTGTAAACTACAGTAAAACGACAACGATCGGTCGCAAAAGGCCTAATTTACTTTGGGTAAATAGTTCTATCTGTAGCCGTCTCTTTGCTGGTGGCGCTAGTTTCTATGTGCAAATTAACGTTTAGCGACCGATTACTGTCGTTTTACTGTCGCTGATTTTACGTAATCACGTTTTACGGGCCATGGACTCCAGGTTACAAATCTGTTTATTTTGCAAATAATTAAATTCAATTACAAGAGAAATTTTACAATATTATTTTCGCGCTTAACTGCGAAGACTGCTCGTCTTATATAGAGAATACAGAATGCTTGCTGCCGGTTCTGCTACAATATCCCGCCGCGAACGCATATACGAGTAACACCATATTTAAATAACTCTTCTACTCTTAAGAACGCACTATACCTGGGATAAATCGCTTATTGAGAAACAATGTTTTGTTTAACAAATTTTGTGCTTTCAATTTGTAATTCATAAATGTTATAGTTAAGGATACGTGCAAGAATGCCTGTGTTGTGAAAACACGATTCCGTAAAAATTTTTCTACAGAAAAAAAAAATCCAAAGATGACTCTAAATTTACCTTTAACCCGTTTATGTGCCATGAATACTTCAATTTAGATTATGAAACTATATACAGTAATTCTACACAACATAAATAAGTGCACATGTGTTTTAAATTTTCAAAATACTTTTTAATTTTACCATAAAATGAAAATAACTAACTTTTGCACTAATGAAACCATTCGCTTCGGACGCCCGATTCGCGATTCAGTCTGGCCTCGGCTTTCAGACTGGATACCCGTGACGTTTGTTGCTCCAAACGAAATTCACGTAATCACGTAAGTCTTAGGTAGAATTTAAATTAAGTTGGTTTTTGTAAAGACGCAGTAATGAGAAATAAGCACAACAAGAAAATGAAGGGACTGAATGATAAAAAACCGGCAAATATATGAACCACAGCGAGATAGGACGTGCAGCGGCGCGCGGAGAAGCGGGGGTGAAATTCGAGTTTGGGCTGAGGTGTCAACTCTCAGTTCCTGGAGATCTATGATGGAGGCCTTTGTCCAGCAGTGGACGTCCTACGGCTGATATGATGATGATGATAGTCAACTCTTAACATGACTTCGCGGCGAGATTTACATCTTGGAGTAATGGTACATGGTGTCATGATATCTGAGATGTCAGAGTATCTGTACGCCAAGCTTAACCGATCAATGACTAAGTACAGTAGTACCAACTCGTGACTTGCTACATTACAGTAAGCATAAAACTGTAGCGTTTAGGGGCAGTTTTCGGTACCAGACAACCAAGTGTTGGAATAACCTTTTCGGCTACTAAAATCAAAATTTACATTAAAAAAAAACATTATAAGAAACATTTAATTGAAAAACTTAAAACTGGGTTGTCTGGTACAGATTGTTAGAGTGCGCCGTTCACTTGCTGACGCGAGGGTAAAGTGCCTAGAATATTTATATTTATTCTTATTATTATAATTATTCCTTACATAATATATTTATTACTTCTGTCTACTTATCATTATTATCTGATTAGCCTATCATAATTGTAGTTACACCAATTAGTGCCTATTCGTTCTTACAAGTTCTAATGACTTGCCTAAAAAAGGTTTCCGCAGACTAACAGCGCCGAGCTGTCGATCGGTGGCGAGGCATAATGCTGAGCTGGAACCCATTTCCTGCAGTAGCACATACACACCTACTTGCCTCTTTTTAATTTTTCCCTGACTACATTGTAAATTTATTATTTCATTCTATTGTTCCTATGTTTGTTGTATGTAATTTTCTGTTTCTCTTACTTGTGCTTTCTCTTTGATGTTATACCTTGTGATTGTATTGTGTGAATTTGTATGTGCTATGGTAGCAAATAAATGTCTGTCTATGTCTACGTCTAAAATTATTTTGTGGGGCTAATCCTATATTTAACAACGTTAAAAGTAATGCATAAATTTATAAAACACACGTTTTAACAAAATAAAAGGTAAGTGCGGATAACTTTTGAACTATGCTCAGCAATGCAATGTGAACAACATTCAAGTAACAGATATTTGCCGTCAACACATAAATCAAAGAAAGGAGAAACCCTCGTGATCATTTAAATGAAAAGCGGCCAAGTGCGAGTCGGACTCGCGCATGAAGGGTTCCGTACCATTTTCTTTAAATTATTAGGACCGAGAAAAAAGTTGGAAATAATCACGCTTGTTGTATGGGAGCTCCCTTAAATATTTGTTTTATTTTAATTTTATTATTTATTTTTAAAGCGAATATATACCTAACTAAATATTCTGTGAATATTTCAAGCGTCTACCTGTTGCCGTTATCAATATCGAGCAAAACCGAGCATAAAATCACGTTTGTTGTATAGGAGCCCTCCTTAAATATATATTTTATACTGTTTTTAGTATTTGTTGTTATAGAGGTAACATAAATACATAATCTGTGAAAATTTCAACAGTCTAACTGTCACGGTTCATGAGATACAGCCTGATGACAGACGGACAGACAGACAGACGGCGGAGTCTTAGTAATAGGGTCCCGTTTTACCTTTTGAGTACGGAACCCTATAAAGATTGGTTTACAAACACTAGGTTTCAACCAGCCATAACCAGTTTCATAACTTTCCTAAATTTTTATTCGAAGTACTCTTTTGTCTTCCTGAATTTCAAGGATGTCCTTGACAAAGATATAACTTTTTATTTATATTTATAGACTTCTACTTTTTCTCTTATAACCGACAGACGAATTCCAACTTTTCTGCTGGGATAAATTATGGCTTTTGTTTCAAGGTCCGTCCAATACTTCCTTCAATATTATCTTACTAGATTAAAGGTCTGGTCGTTTTAGCTTCTGGAATGGAAATGAAAGGCAATATCTGTACTCCATACTAATAATATAGATGCGAAAGTAGCTCTGTTTGTTTGTTAGCTTTTCACGACTAAACGGCTGAACGGATCGTTATGAAAATTGGCAAGGAGATTGATTATATCCTCGAAAAGGACATAGGCTATCTTTTGCCTCAAAAAATAATATTGGAGGAGGTGAAATAGGGTTAAAAGTTTGTATGGACAATCCATAATTCCTCAAGTTATGGATCTGAAAATTCATATTTAGGCTTTTAGTGAGAAATAAAGAAATACGTGTTTCAACTCTTTTTGCAAAATCATCCCTAAAGGGGGGGGGGGGGGGATAAATTAAGGGGTAGTAAAATTATGAGATATTCTTTAGATGCAGTCCCTATGTACAGTTGGTATATAAATTAATAAATATTGCTGCTGGACATTTCACACAGCGCTATCTAGCCCCAAACTAAGCAGAGCTTGTATTATGGGAACCAGATAACTGATAGAATACTTATATACATTGTATTTTGTAAATACATACTTATATTATAAAGAGAAACAACCAACCCGGAACAAATTTATTAGTAGATCATGCAAACATTTGTTTCCTTGTTGTTGAACCCGCTATCTCCTCGTCTCAGCCGACTATTCGCCCACTGCACCACGGAGGATATAGATAGATTGTGACCGGGATTGGGATAAAGGCTACTTTTTACACGACTGCGCAGGAGGGTAATGTTGCGCGTGCGAAGCCGCGAGTGCGTCAGCTAGTTTGTAATAACTTTGTTATCTATACTTATATTATAAAGAGGAAAGATTTGTATTTTTGTGTGTATGTTTGTAATGAATAAACTCAAAAACCACTGTGCCGATTTCAAAAATTATTTCACCATTGGAAACCTACATTCACCTTGAGTGACATAGGCTACTGTTTATCCAACTGCACAGAAGGAGGGTAATGTTTTTATTGAAAAACTACGCGTGGGAAGCTGCGGATTGGTCAGCTAGTGTAGACATTAATTGCCTAGCAGCGGAACAGTACAGGCTAGCAATAAAAAAGAAGAAGGCTACATTTTAAACAGGGCTCCAAATCATCTATCTTAAGCATAATTCAGGAAGATAACAACACTCTATGACAGTTATTCGTGAAGTAAATTCACCCTAAGGATTTTTCCTGTCAGCCGTAATACATACAAATTGCTTAACCCGAAGTGACTTTTTGGAAACTACCGTTTCACGACCTACAAGATTCGTCACGTATCATGTATGATATATCATCAAAACACGCAACATATCCCATCATATTTTTGATGAAGTGGACCCTCGGGGCCATATTTGCTACACGAACGTTAAACTTGATGTAGGTAACCCTAACTTCTTAATCTTCTAATGCCTAGGAGTTTTTATGCCTATTATTTTACTACATTCAGGACCTCTCGACTTATTTTCTTTCTGAATAAATAAATACATATATCCTTATATAGTATACTAGCTGATGCTCGCGAATTCGTACGCGTTACATGACTAAATGCGTGGTAACCTAGAAATAAAGCTAAACTCGCTGTTGCAACTTGATTTGACACCCCATTTTTATCTCATGGGAACTGATTTAAGGGATAAATGGTAGCCTTTGAAAGTCCAGTTCTGACAATGGCATTCATGAGAAAACTATATAAGTCTTAAATTTGTTTAATTTTTATGTTATGTTAGGTGTGTTAGCTCAGAACTCCGTCATTTATCAACCGATTTAAAAAACTTTTCTATTATTTGAGAGGATATAGTTTCAGATTGGTTCCGTAGAAATTTCATCGAAATCGGTTTTGTAGTTTGGTTTTTACTATTATCTGAAGTCGATTATAATTATTGTTAAAATGTTACTTGTTTATTGTTTATATTTTTAATTTAAGTGTGTTTTTTTTTTGCGTTTGATCTCGCTCTCGCCTGATGGCAAGCGATGATGCAGTCTACGATGGTACACGCTTGCCTAGAAGAAACCTATTCACTCGCGACTTAAAGATACCCAGGTTGTAGCTATCAGGAAACACAGACTCTAACAAGGCGTTCCACTCTCTGGCGGTGCGCATAATAAAAGTCGAAGAGAACCGCTTTATGCGAAAGGGAGGCATTTCCACCATATAGCGGTGGCGCATCGCAGAGCGTCTGGTTGTCCGTTGATAGAATGGAGATTGGGGTCAGGTTGAAAAGTTCCGCCGCACACTCCCCGAAATGTACTCGATAAAAACCGAGACGCTAGCAACCTTTCGATGCTCCAGGCTGAGGAGCCTTGCATCAACTAGCTCATCGTTGCCTATGAGCTTCTTGGCTCTTAGCTCAATTGATTCCAGAGCTTCAAGTTGGTACTTCGCTAATCCGTCCCAGAGGTGAGAACAGTACTCCAAACACGATCGGACTTGTGCTTGGTGTGTTACTCAATAAAGCGTTATCAATCAATCAATTTGTATATTTTTATGGCCTAGTTGGAACAATTCAATCCCAATTTATTTAACTTGTAAATAAATGCATTCAATCAATATTGAAACTTAAATTAGACTATTAAACATAAATACGGGAATCGACCTTCTGTTCATACATTCTTTTATTATTCTGACTTCGAACAAGGACGCTTGTTAAGCGTTGCAATTTCTTCGAGTTCGTGAGAAACAACGCACACCGGCAATGATTTCAGTATCGATTGCAAATTATCAAAGGCAAGCGTGCGCGGTAATTTCCAGCGTTTCTAAAAATAATGCCTGCAAGGTTTTTCCAAGCAAGGTCTCGTTATTGATACTTATTCATATTTTGCAACTTCAGCAATCCAAAACTATAACTGGAGATGAAAAAAACCAGTGTGATTTAGACCACACGACTGAAGTAAAACTTCTTATTTAAAATATCCTACTAATATTATAAACGCGAAAATTTGTATGTATGGATGTATGGATGTTTTTTACTCTTTCACGCCGGAACGGCTGAACCGATTGCGATGAAATTTGGTATGTGCGTAGATCATAACTTGGATTAACACATAGGCTACTTTTTATTGGCAAACCACGCGTGCGAAGCCGCGGATTAATCAGCTAGTTAATTCATAAAATTGTTCAATTACAAAATTGTCTACATGTCTGTAGATTAATCAGTCTATGTTCATTCTGGACAAAGGCAACTCGCACTCGCACATTAACTTTTAAAAATATACGAAACGTAACTATCTCTTTTTCTATCTTCACTAACTTATATCTCCCTCTCAACTTCCGTTCGCAATTTTCGAAACGCATTCACCAGCTTACTCACTAAGTCAAGCGTGCGTAATGAAGTTTTACTTCAAAAAATCTAAATATCTATGACCAACATCTAGTTTCTTTTAAGTCTGCTTTATACCAGATTTAAAAAGTTTAGAGCTGTGAATAGCTATTTTAGACCTTATGGGTGGTCTAAATCGCTAATATCAGAATTAACCACTAGAGCTCCTAAGAGTTTAGGCATTTTCTTTAAAGGTGAATTGAAAAAACAACTACAAATAATTTCGCTGTAGGTTTTCTGCAAAATAAAATATTGAATAATGAAAAATGATGTTATGATTAACAGGTAAAGCCTTGAAGGCAACATGGCGCTCCCAAAGTCGCTGAAGTACGCGGCCATCGGCGGCGGAACTGCGTTTTTCGGTATCATCTTCGGTTGGGTCATGTTTCCGGCAATACTGAAAAGTCAGCTAAAAAAGGTAAAAGGCTCGTATTTTTTTATTTATCAGACGCACAAAACACATTACTACCACTTAGAAGTAAAAATTACAAAATGCTGTTTTGATCTGGATTGCAACATTAACACATGTGCGAACAGCTAAGATATGTAGCAAATGAAGCAGAGAAAACAGAATTTTAATAACGTATCTATATCTTCTCTTATATATGTATAAAACCAAGTCTGGTTAGTTACACCAATTATAACTCAAGAACGGCTTGACCGAGTATGATGATCTTTATTGATTTGTGGATTTGTCTCCGCCCAGAATAGCAGAATAACTATTAAAATATCGGAAAAATTCACTCAAAAAAAATTGAAGAAAGTTCATTTTCTCATACCTAAATAGATGAAGCTAATAATGGCCGATTGACAATCTATCAGCAACGTACATTGGTAGCCTGCGTCATATGCATGTCAAGGCTGTACGAAGTTCGGCAGGTCAGCTAGTGATATATTAAATACTAATGGTCCCGTCGAACTTCGTATCGGCTTGACATGCATAGGTATAACGCGGGCTGTCAATATAAGTCACCCTGGTAGAATTGTCAATTGTTGTCCCCGGCCATCATTATGTATGAGAAAATGAATGACTTCCACAAATAATTCAATACCAAAATTAGTCAAATCGCTCCACCCGTTCTCGAGTTTTCGCGAGACTAACGAACAGCAATTAATTTTTATATATATAGACAATATATCTCGGGATATCTCCTATCGAAGCATCTGTTTCAAACGATATTCATTTTTTTTACATCCTCTTTGACGATATTTGCAGCACGCATTCTGTCAATTCTATGTCAAATGACATAAGGTTACATTATAAAAGCGCCAAGGTTAGATTATAAATAATTTTATATGGTGGTTAAGTATTCTTAAATTTTCTAATTTTGCGCGCAATTTAAACTTAATTTTTTCTTTCATAAGAACCTTCTCCTAACAATAAGAAATACAACAAAAAAAGAATTGGCCAAATTGGTCCAGACGTTTTTGAGTTATGCGCTTACCAACACATTTTGCGATTCATTTTTATATTATAGATTTAAATTTTGAATACATCTTGTAAATAAAATAGATAAATTTGTGAATCTCTTATTACAGATTTTGTATGCGGTCAATCGCACAGAGAATTTAAATCCATAACTAAAACAACACAACTCGTATTTTAATTATTATTTAAAATAGGATCGGATACAGAAGACACTGTTATTAGTATCTGAGTGACAATATTTATTAAGATAGAGGATGTCTTTGATAGTTGTAACAAATTGGCTCAGTTTGGAACTAAAGGTATCAAGTTCTATTTTTAGATAAAGATTAGATTTTAATATAGTTATAATATAGATAGAGAAATTAAAGATTATTGATCGCGCGAAGCGAGATCTCTAAATCAATTTAGGCAAATCGGCGTTGTATGTATGTATGTTTGTTTGTCCGAGGATAACTTTTGGAGCGTTGATCCGATCATCATGCAATTTTATGCATATGTAGGTAGTAATGGCACAATTTTAGGGTGACTAAATGAGCTAAAAATGTTAGAGGGTTGTTGAGATGGGGGTTCAAAGGGGTAAAAAAAATTAAAATGAGGCTATTAGGTCAAATAGAACGTCAAATAAAAGATATTCGTTAGGAAATTTAGACTCCGTTTTTATTTTTCATAAATTCTTTATAGTTATTGAGTTATAAGCCATAATAAAAACTAAACTTTGACAAAATTCATAGGGTACACCAGTGACCCCACAGTGCTGTAATTTGGTATGCGTGTAGCTTAAGTAACTCAAAGATAGGCAAAAGTCTGAAATCTAGAATAACTACAATTTGTACCCCAAAAAGCTGGCTTTCAACGGTAATCGCGGAAATTTGCCTAGATGGTTCTCCTCTTATGTTAGGAACAGAACACTACAGTTGCAATCAACGGCTTTACTTCCGACGACATAATAAAGGTCACATCAGGAGTAGCCCAGGGGTTTATACTAGGCCCCTTACTTTTAGTAGTTTTTATAAATGACATTAAGGAATGTTTCAGGCATACTCGCTTCCTTTTATATGCTGACGACTTAAAAATTTATCGAGATATTGTTACATTAAATGACTGCCTCAGATTACAAGCTGACCTGGATTGCCTACTGTGTAGTAAATAAGTTGCACCTAAGCCTGCCTAAGTGTAAGTCAATAACGTTCTCAAAAAAATTAATAACATTGATTTTACATTTATGCTTTGTGACACGCCACTAGAAAGGGTACCACTTTTAAAAGACCTTGAATTATTCATGGAATCAAAGCTTCACTTTGATGTTCATGCAAACCATATAACCAATAAAGCCTATAAGTTATATATACGGGTTCGTAATGCGAACTTGTATCCCATTTAAGAATCCTGCATCTTATATTCTTTTGTATAAATCATTAATTAGATCTCAGTTAGAATATGCTATTTCGGTATGGAACCCACTCTATGATAAATATAAAGACCAGATAGAATCAGTTCAACGTAAGTTTCTGCGTTCAGTAACTTATCGCTGCTTTCGTTCTAAGTCCTCTTACGGCGTTCTTTTAAATAAATAGTCACTGCCAACTCTTAAGATGAGAAGACTGCTCCTTGATCAAATGTCATCATAGATATGTCATCATGGATTCGACTGTAGTAATCTTGTAAACCAAATTTACTTACACATACCCTATCGTTCTTAGCCTCGAGAGACTCGCAAATGTAAATTGTTTGCGCCTATTCCCTGAAAAACTAACGCCGGTGAGCGCGCACCCTTAAACAAAATCATGAAACAACATAATGATCTCTTTACTGGTATCGAACTGTTTGCAACCTCACCCGGCTCTTTCAGAAAGAGTGTATCTGATGTCTGTGGGATACTATTTCTGTCTGACCTAAAGTAAAAGGTAAAATCATGTTCATGTATGTAATGTAACCTACAGATATTGTTTGTCTTCTTTCATAAGCATGAACTTTATGCCCTTATAATTTGTCAACCCCAATCTGCGGACACCGGGGCTGATTATACATAAAGAACCTTATTTAGTATTAGCATTAAGTAACCTAATTGTATAATTGTTTGTTGTCCTTAATAAAGAAAAAAAAAGATCCAAAAACATGAACTCCCATTACCTGTAATTTCAATGAAACTGTAGGTCAAGTAATATGGTTATGTATTTTGTAGCACTATTTTGATAGTCAAAGATTATAAATAATATTTTAATTTGGTTTTAATCGGAGACTCGCGAGATCTCATTTCGGGACGAACCACTAGTTAGTCATCTGTCTGTTTGTTTCGTTTTTACAAGTACGGCTGAACCGATTTCAATTAAATTTGATCTGTACCACCGCTATTTCTGCCGCCAAGCAGCATTGCTGTGTTTCGGTTTATATGTGCCTCAAGTTGATAAACGCAGATCAGTGCATCGTATAGGTCATGTTTCTAAGGTGCGTGAACTACGAGCAATACGCGATGGTTACAATTAACATCAAGTGAGCCATATGCTTGAACAAGCATCTTCAATTCATATAAAAAATTTACCATTGGATGCAGGCTGCGCAAGATCAGTCTAGAAATTTCTAAGGGAGGCCATAAGACACCAGTGAAGTCCGCTGATGATGATAATGATGATGAAAATACCCAGTCATCAAAATTTTTGTCGTATCTAAAATTACAAATATTATTTTCAAAGTTTTCAACAATCCGTGAACTTATTAACCGCCTTCAAAAAAGGATTTTGTGAAGTTCAACTTTTCAACTGTTTTTTTATGTTTGTTACCTCAGAAGTTTTGGCTGGGTGAACCGATTTTGATGATTCTTTTTTATTTGAAATTTGGTGCATTCTATGTGGTCCCATTTCCATTTGGTCCAGTTCTGATAATGGCATCTATGGGAAAACCATATAAGTGTTTGACGACCTCCGTGGTGCAGTGGGCGAATAATCGGCTGAGACGCAGGAGGTAGCGGGTTCGATTCCCGCCGCGGAACAAATGTTTGCATGATCTACAAATATTTGTTACGGTTCTGGTTGTTTCCCTATATAGGTATAATAAGTATGTATTTACAACAAAAAATTTATATAAGTATTTTATCAGTTATCTGGTTCCCATAGTACAAGCTCTGCTTAGTTTGGGGCTAGATAGCGCTGTGTGAAATGTCCAGCAATATTTTTTTATTATTTATTTATTTGTTTAATTTTTATGGTATTTTATGTTTGTTATCTCATAACTTAATCATTTATAAATCGATTTAGAAAATTATTTTATTATTTGAAAGGATATACTTTCAGATTGGTCTCATAGAAATTTTATCGAAATCGGTTTAGTAGTTTGTTTTTTCTGTTACCTACAATCGGTTATATTTTTGTTAAAAGTTACTTCTTAAGTATCGTTACATGAGATCTCCTTGTATAAGAACTAAGGATAAGATAAAAACTTGAGAACTAGATTAGGATAAGTATAGTTTTTAAGTTGAACACATTGAAAGTTCTTTTGGAAACTTATATTGCTGAAGAAATCGTGCGTTTGGGTATCGTACGTTGCATAATAAAGAGGCAAGGAAAACAATATTAGGCCCTTGTTTTCTTACAAGTAACTTTTTAGCAAAAATATAACCGACTTCAGATAACAGTACAAAACCAAACTACTATACCAACATTAAAGAAACTTCTATGGAATCAATCTAAAAGTATATCCTTTCAAATAAAAAACGAATTTTCTAAATCGGTTGATACAATATGTTGGGGAAAAAGTCTTTTCGCAATATAGTATGTATGAACTTGTAATAAAATCTCTTTGGCTATACAATTTGTATCTGGCTGGTTTTGGTATCATTCAAAGTTTAAATTTTAAAGAAAATAATTCCAAATTCAAATTAGGAAAATGTGTGATTTTTATTTGTTTTTCGTACTAAAGATGAGTGAATCTAATGAAGAAATTCGATACATTTTAAAATTTTACTACAAAAAATGTAAAAATGCAACGCAAGTCGCGAAAAAAATTTGCTATATTTATGGACTTAGTGCAGTGTCTGTGAGAGTAGCACAAATTCGGTTTAAGCGTTTTCAATCCGGAAATTTTGATGTCAAAGATGCACGTCGCTCTGGTCGCCCTATTACGGATAAAATTGATGCCATTTTTGAAAAAGTGGAGTAAGATCGGCATATCAGTAGTTACAACGTAGCTGAAGAACTGGAAATTGACCACAAAACAGTTTTGGTGCATTTGAAAAAAACTGGGTACACAAAAAACTCGATATTTGGGTACCCCACGAGCTCACTGAAAGAAACCTAATGAACCGTGTACTCATTTGTGATTCTTTATTACGACGTAATGAAACCGAACCATTTTTGAAGAAGCTGATAACTGGTGATGAAAAGTGAATCACGTACGACAAGAAGGTGCGAAAAAGGTCGAGGTCAAAGGCCGGTCAGGTTTCACAGACTGTGGCGAAACCCGGGTTAACTCGCAACAAGGTGATGCTGTGTGTGTGGTGGGATTGGAAGGGCATTATTCATTATGAGCTGTTACCACCAGGCAGGACCATCAATTCTGAACTCTACTGCGAACAACTGATGAGATGAGCAAGAAGTTGAAAGAAGACGGCCGGAATCAATCAACAGAAGGTGTGTGGTTTTTCATCATGATAACGCTAGATCTCACACATCTTTAGCCACTTAGTAAAAATTAAGAAAGTTTGGCTGGGAGGTGTTTATGTATCCGCCGTATAGTCCTGACCTTGCACCTTCAGATTTCCACCTGTTTCGGTCTCTTCAGAACTCTTTAGGCAGTGTTAGTTTAACACCGCGAGAGGACTGCCAAAACTACTTGTCGCGGTATTTTGATCAGAAGCCCCAAAATTTCTATAGCAATGGGAGCATGTCCCTACCTACAAGATGGCAAAAAGTTATCGAACAAAATGGTACCTACATACTTTAGTTAAATGTAAATAAACGATATTAAAAAATGTTTTAATTTTTCTTAAAAAATATGAAGAAACTTTTTCCCCAACCTAATATAACGGAGTTCTGAGCTAACAAACAAAACACAACATAAAAATTAAACAAATTAAAGACTTATATGGTCTTCTCATGAATGCTACTATCAGCACTGGAGCAAATGGAAATGGGGCGTAATGGGAAACACCAGCTTTCAAATAAAAAAAAATCATCTCAATCGGTGCACCCAGTCGAAAGTTTTGAGGTAAGAAACATGAAAAAATACCTTCGAATTGAGACTTCCTCCTTTTTTTGAAGTCGATTCATAAGTTGCCGTTTTACGTCTAAACGGTGACTATTAACTGCAATAATAATTATCATCATCATCCACAGCCCGATCTCACCCACTGCTGGGTATAGGCCTCATCAATCTATATCTATAAATATTAAACCAAGTCGGGTTAGTTACACCATTTACTGGTGGTAGAGCTTTTGTGAATGGGCTCGAGGAAGTGGGCACCACCGCCTTACCTTTATCTGCCGCCAAATAGCAGTACTTGTGCTGCTGTGTTCCGGTTAGATGGTAATGGTATGTTCCTGTAATTACTGGCACATAGGCATAACAGCTAAGTCCTATAGTATGGCAACGTATCCACATAGAGACTAAGACAACATAATAGCTTGTTTTGAATTATATGTGGATATCCATGGGCTGCAGTAGCCACTTAACATCTGGTGGGCTGCATGCTCATTTGCCATATATGTAGTATAAAAACTCAAGATAAACTCAAGAACGGCTTGACAGATTTTGACGATCTTCGATTTGTTGAATTTTTCCTCGCCTCGAAGAGCAAAACTAGTATAATATCGAAATATTACACGCAAACATAAAATACTGAAGAAAATTCATTTTCTCATACATTGATGCAGCTAATGATGGCCGATTGACAATTCTACCGGCGACGTATATTGGTATCCCGCGTCATATGCATGTCAAGGAGGTACGAAGTTCGCCAGGTCAGCTAGTATCTATATTAATATTATAATGAGGAAAGATTTGATTGTTTGTATGCATTGAATAGTCTCCGAAACTACTGGACCGATTAAAAAAAATCTTTCACCGTTGGAAAACTACACTAGCCCCGGGTGACATGTATACTTTTTACCCAATTGCGCAGAAGGAGGACAATGTTTTTATTGGAAAACTACGCGTGCAAAGCTGCGGATTGGTCAGCTATTAATATATACACAAAATCAAAGTTGGATTAGTTACACCATGTACAACTCAAGTACGGCTAAAGAGATTTCTATGAAATTTGGTATATTGATAGATATAACCGACGACCGTCGGGGCAGAAAGCGCAACGTACGACAGCCTCCCACTAGATGGAAAGACGATCTGATGAATGTGCAGGGAGCCGTTGTGTTTAGGCTACACGAAATCGGTCACTCTGGAAGTCTATAGGGTAAGCATTTATTCAGTAGTGGACTTCCTGTCGCTGATAAAGCTGAAAGTATAGATGCCAAGTCCACCACCCCACCGTGTGTGAAACTCCTAATTTTTTTTATTGGCAAGAGGATTGAGAAATCCGGTACCGGAATAAACATGCGACCATAGTATTAAGCAGAAGAACATCTTCATAACAGTTTTATTAATATCGTAAAAAGGTAATCTATGCAGTCTGAGCGCTATTGGGTATACTATACGATCTTACGTGAATGGGACGAAACCGGACACCATATTACGTAAAATTAGCGATAGCAACACGACAGCAATCGATCGCGAAACACGTCTAGCACTATATTTCACAGAGCAAATATACAGAATAATTTATTTATTATTATTACTAGCTATTGCCCGCGACTTCGTACGCGTTACACTACTAAATGTGTTGGTAACCTAGAAATAAAACTAAACTCACTGTTGCAATTTGACTTCACACCCCACTTTTATCCCATGGAACCTGATTTATGGGATAAATAGTAGCACATGTGTTAATCCAGGTTATAGTCTACGTACATACTAAATTTCATTGAAATCGGTTCTGCCGTTACGACGTGCTTGAGTAACAAACAAACAAATATATAAACAAACAAACATCCACACTTTCGCATTTATTTAGTGTGATGTGATTATTGATCGAGTGAAGCGAGATCTCCAAATCAACATGGGCAATTCGGCGTTATATGTATGTATGTAACTTTCGAAGCGTCGATCCGATCATCGTGAAATTTGATACATAGGTAGTGATGCTGATGGCACAATTTTGGTGTGACTAATGGGCTCGTACACAAAACTGCGATGCAATGTCGCATCGTAAAAATCTGCGAGCTTCCTCGACGCATCGCAAGAACTTGCGAATTGATTCGCATCGCGCATTTATTTCTTTTTCCTGTATCTCCTTAGCAATAACAAAAGTGCACACTTCTTTTTAAGATTCATGTCACGATTAGGTTTTCAAAATACGTTCAGCACGGTTGACGGTCGTTGAAGGAATGGCCACCTTGGGAGACGCCTTGCCGCACGAAATCGCATCACAGCAATTCGTGTCGCAGTTTTGTGTACGAGCCCAATGCCCGGTTTTTGAAGTACCAAGCTAAAGTCTCACTAGTTATAGATTCGATAAAGTTATGTGCTAAATAAACGTCAGTTAACTGACCCTGTGTTTCTGCCGCAACCAGCCACTAAATACTTATGGAACATAAAGCCAGTTCCTAAATCTGCCATTAGATAAAATAATAATAATCATCCAGGCCGTTTTCGACCACGGCGACCGTTCTTCCACTTTATGAATTACGTTCATGCGCTCTTATATGGCTTATATACCCTATTTTTGCTGTGAACGTGCGTTTGCAGATACTGTTCGTAAGGGCATTATTCTCGTAATGGTAAATTATGTCATATTGCGGTTTATATTTAGTGCGTCACGTTTTTGGTCAAGATCGCGCCTTCTGTTGTCTTCAAATGACTAAACTTTTTGCTGGACTTGTCTTCTCCAGTGTGGCTCGCGACTAGATGGATCTTTTCTAAAGATCAGTTTAAAATCGATTTTAATGTTTCAAATCGTCATTTATCAGTAGTTGTATCATAGTAGTATACTTTTCGAAGGTAAACAAATGTCCAAGGATTGTTATAATAACAAATATTAATTGTTCTATTAACAAATGAGTAAAAAAAAAATCCGATGTCATTTTCATAATGTCATGCCGTTAGAAACGTCAAAACAGTAAACAAAACAAATTCATAAACTCATTCACAGTCACACATTAAGCTACATTTGATTTTGTACTTTTTGTATCGCGCGTGGTATTATTTTGATATTTTGTGTCGTCGTTTGTTGTTTTAAATCTTTTGATATACTATGTATATTATATACAATGTAACCTAAAATTTGGTGTAGTTTGGTATGAAATGAAACGTCAAATAAGGTTATGGATAAGATAAGCGGCCTCAGGTAGCCAGTCAAGTTAACCTACATATAAACGGAGTTTATCTTATGTGTTTTTCAATAACGCACTCTCACAAGTTAACTAACCAATATGTTTAATGGATAGATAAACTACCGATAAATTTACCTCGAAAACCGGGAATAAATGAGCTAGAAATGTTGGGGGGTTGACGTTGGATGTTGGGGTTCAAGAGCGGTAAAAAAATGATAATGAGACTATTAGCTCGAGTGGGACGTCAAATGAAAGGTCATTAGTTCACACGGCTACAAATCAAGCTATACATTTCCAGTATAAGCTGACCTCTCATTCTACGAAAAGCCTACACAATGTGAGGTCAACTTATACCGGAACTTTATAGCTTGATGTGTAGCCGTGTGTACATTTTGAGTTTATTAGCCATAATAAAAACTGAACTTTGACAAAATTCACAGGGTACACCAGTGATCCTACAGTGCTGAAATTTGGTATGCGTGTAGTTTTAGTGTCACAAATATAGGCAAAAGCCTGAAGTCCAGAATAACTGCAATTTGGTACAAATAACATGCACAAAAACAATAACATCCAAAAAGAGAAACCAAGTAACATGAACTCCCGTTACCTGTACTTTGAATCAAACTGTGGTATTTCGTGGCACTATTTGACTATCAATTGTCAAAGATTACGAAAAATATATTTTTGTTTTCATGAGAGACTCGAGAGATCAGTTCGGGGCGAACCACTAGTTATTCTGTGATCTGGTTTTACTGCCCAATTAGTTTTACTGTGTTCAGCCTGAGGCTGATTTATATCTGTGCGCGATGTAGGTCAAACTGTAAAGAACAAAAAGCTCACGGGCGGATAACTCGAGCCTCGGCTACGAGATCCGAATGATTACATTAAATAAGGTTTAAAACAAATCACCCAGTTTTCATGACAATGTTTGATGTGTTATCAGACCCTCAGAGGGGATTTTAACATCATAAATAAGATCCTGTTTCCTAGAAATCTTATTTTTATTTTATAAAAAGTGAGTTTCTCTTTTTACGATATGATATAGATTTTCTTATAGAAGTGTAAACTTCTTTAGGCGCGTTGGGCATTTTTTGAGATGGGTAAAAACCATTAAACTTGCGACACTGTTACGGTTATCCGACACCTCTGTATATCAAATTCAAATCAAATTATTCAAATTCAAATCAAATTATTCAAATTCAAATCAAATTATTCGAATTCAAATCAAATTATTCAAATTCAAATCAAATTATTCAAATTCAAATCAAATTATTATTTATTTGGACACAAGAACAATACAAGGAAGTAAGTAGGTGCATAGCAAGCTTAAATCTAAAAACATAGTGCTTATATCTAGTTCATTTACTACGCTCTTAAATACCTTACAATAGTAGGTGTGCTAAGAGGAGCCAAACTAGAAAACTGTATCCCAGCCCTTAGTGCCCTTCGACGGACGATGTGCGATACAAAAAAAATAAAAGTAGGTATACCCGTGCTCGTGAGTACCTAGTTATTGATTATTTAGTATATAATTTGAGATGGGAAAACACCATTGATCTTGCGACACTGTTACTATTACCGACACCTCTGTATATAAGTATCTGTAGTGTAGTATCTTTTATTCAAGTTTTCACTTCTGTCGGCACTCCCGGAGTGCTACTTTTTAGAAGTGATAACTTCTTTAGGCGCGTTGAGCACTTTTTGAGATGGGAAAAAACCATTGAACTCGACACTGTTACCGACACCTGTCACTGACTACTGATACTGACCGTTACCAACACCTGTGTATATAAGTATCTGTAGTGTAGTCTGCTTTTATTCAAGTTTTCACTTCTGTCGGCACTCCCGGAGTGCCACTTTTTTATCTGGCCTTTGCTGTCCCACTGCTGGGCAAAAGCCTTTCTGCATCTCTCTATTTATCTCGATCTTATACCAAATCCCGCCAGTCCCTATAAAAAGTGTCAAAATCACCGCGCCACTGCTTCTTGGGCCTTCCACGGTGTCGCTCTCCATCCACAGGGATCGTCCAGTTACGACCGTAGCCCCCTTTTTGCTCGCATGCGGGAGACATGATATAGAATAAAACGAAAAATTCCATCAGTAGTATTGTTTAGGCCATAATTAAATATTATATGTAGGTAGGAGGCACAGTGACTTTCTGTCCTTATCTTTCCTCTATATGAAATCTACTATCTCCCTCTCCTCTAATTTCCATCAGCGAGTTGAAGAAAGATGGTTAAAAACAATGCCGGTGCTGTGAAGTGCTCTGTGACAAAATAACTAAGTAAAAGGAATTTCTGTAAAACAAAACCTGAAAAGTGTTGGAAAGTGTATTGTTGTGTCCCTCGCGAGGAGAAGAAACTGAAGTATCTACTCTAAGAACAAAGATTGGCGATATTATCGAAAGTTTTTTGGAACGAAGGCATCTTTCCAAGGTCGGTCCTGATTGTATCCTTATCCTGCCCGTCACTGTCTTTTTATTAGAAAATATTAGCATCTAGGTATCCGATAATATCATTACGAGCCTGCGCGCAATCAAGTATTTTAGAACCTAAAATACATATTATCAAAGCTATGTCCCATAGCATGTCATAGCTATAATTTCATGCCCCAATCTACGAAGACCACACTGGTTAATGCTTTACTCTTACCCGTCCTAGATTATGCAGAGGTATGTTATCCCGATGCTACGGTAGAGCAATTGAACAGGTTGGAGCGTCTGCAGAATCTCTGTATTCGCTATATCTACGGCCTACGAAAATATGAACATGTCTTGGTATTTCGCCAGCAGCTAAAATTACTTGACATCAGAGCTCGTCGAGATGCGCACATGCTATCGCTCCTGTTTAGTATTCTTCGTAACCCTCTATCTCTCAGCTACCTCAGAGAGCGATTTGCGTTCGTATCAACTGAAAACAGAGCTGTGCGATCGTCACGTCGTTTCCAATTGATTACTCCGCAGCATAACACGGCTACTTACTCTGACTCTTACACCATAACCACTACTTGTCTCTGGAATAATATGCCATCAAACTATTTCGAGGCTACTTCAGTGGAAGCATTCAGATTGAGAATCTATAGGCACCTTCTCGGTCAAACCGACCAAAAATGAACAACTTAATCTCTCCTTCTCAATTCTTGTATTGTTATGTATGTATTTTTATTTAATATTGGTATAGTTTAGTTTATGATATAAAGTATTTAAGTAAAATGTACCTATGCTGTTTGTATTAGTCCTGTGCAAATTTTTCATTAGCTCCCTTTCCTGTGCACTACCTACACATCTTTATCTACAATACACAAAAGTTATCTGGAAGAGAATGCTCTTTAACATTGAGTTCGACTTTGTACTAGTTGCAAGTGCAATAAAGTATTTTCAATCAATCAATCAATCAAAATGTCTCAACCGGTGCGGTGTAGCCTTGTAACCGGAGAATTACTACAAAAATTCATGTTTTAACATGGACCATTAATAAATTATTTACAAAAAAAATTGATGTGTTAAATCATTTATGTTTGTAGTAATTGTCCGGTTACGAAGCCTCTACGAACTGGTAGGGACGTAGTGGTAGGGATTTCATGAATAAACCTTTTCAAATATTATTTTCTAATCGTAAGTCGGATTATCTAAACGCGTATTATTTCTACAATCGTTGAAGCATTTCTAAGCGTGTACCAAAACTGATGTAGAGGAAGGACTTAATGTAAAATTAGTATTCAGGTATTGTATCAGTTATCTGGTTCCTATAATTTAAGCTTGACTTAGTTTTGGGGCTAGATAGCGCTGTGTGAAAATTCATGTCAGAGTACATGAAATGTGAGCATTTAATAAATAATGCAAAAGTTTTTAAATTGTCAACTTGTTCGCGGTTGGGTCCCCTCATCAGTGCTAGTGCGGTTCGGCAGTTGAACAGCTTAGTCACTATGGATTATCGTGTTCCAGGGCCGCCGGTAGGATGTCCCTTAATGATATCATACGCCGGGCTTATCTGATACGTGACGATGGGAAGCGGCCTGACGGTATCACTGTTATACCTTGGGAGAAGGGTAGGCCTTTGGTGTGAGACGCCACGTGCGTCGATACCCTTGCTCAATCTCATCTGTCTGGTACAGCAGTCGGGGCCGGTGCGGCGGCAAATTCAGCCGAAGATCTAAAGCGGCGCAAATATGGAAGTCTCGACAGAGCTTACGCATTTGAGCCATTTGGGTACGAGACCCTGGGACCATGGGGTACCGGGGCCCATCGCGTTTTCAAAATTCTTTCTGGGAGCTATCTGGGGCATTGCAATTTAGCGGAGCAATGCAGCCAATGTCTTGGGGACACTTCCGCCTGGTGAAGATCTGGAGCAGTTGAACTATCTATAGATCGTTTGCAACGGTCTTTATATGATTCAACTGTTTCTTCTGTATTCTATTGTAAATAATTGTATACTCTTAAATTATTACTTTTGTTACTCGCAAAAATAATAAGCCAATTTATAACGTCAATAATTAATTAATCACGTAGAAGTTTTGTTACATAAGTAGCAAAACAACACTTACTTTCTCTACGCTCGTAGTATTTCAGTGCGCGTAGCATTTCGCAAAGATAGTGCTACGTGTTTCGTAGCAAAACAACACTTACTTTCTCTACGCTCGTAGTATTTCAGTGCGTGTAGCATTTCGCAGAGATAATGTTACGTGTTTCGTAGCAAAACAACACTTACTTTCTCTACGCTCGTAGTATTTCAGTGCGCGTAGCATTTCGCAAAGATAGTGCTACGTGTTTCGTAGCAAAACAACACTTACTTTCTCTACGCTCGTAGTATTTCAGTGCGTGTAGCATTTCGCAGAGATAATGTTACGTGTTTCGTAGCAAAACAACACTTACTTTCTCTACGCTCGTAGTATTTCAGTGCGCGTAGCATTTCGCAAAGATAGTGCTACGTGTTTCGTAGCAAAACAACACTTACTTTCTCTACGCTCGTAGTATTTCAGTGCGTGTAGCATTTCGCAGAGATAATGTTACGTGTTTCGTAGCAAAACAACACTTACTTTCTCTACGCTCGCAGTATTTCAGTGCGTGTAGCATTTCGCAGAGATAGTGTTACGTGTTTCGTAGCAAAACAACACTTACTTTCTCTACGCTCGTAGTATTTCAGTGCGTGTAGCATTTCGCAGAGATAGTGTTACGTGTTTCGTAGCAAAACAACACTTACTTTCTCTACGCTCGCAGTATTTCAGTGCGTGTAGCATTTCGCAGAGATAGTGTTACGTGTTTCGTAGCAAAACAACACTTACTTTCTCTACGCTCGTAGTATTTCAGTGCGTGTAGCATTTCGCAGAGATAGTGTTACGTGTTTCGTAGCAAAACAACACTTACTTTCTCTACGCTCGTAGTATTTCAGTGCGTGTAGCATTTCGCAGAGATAGTGTTACGTGTTTCGTAGCAAAACAACACTTACTTTCTCTACGCTCGTTTTATTTCAGTGCGTGTAGCATTTCGCAGAGATAGTGTTACGTGTTTCGTAGCAAAACAACACTTACTTTCTCTACGCTCGCAGTATTTCAGTGCGTGTAGCATTTCGCAGAGATAGTGTTACGTGTTTCGTAGCAAAACAACACTTACTTTCTCTACGCTCGTAGTATTTCAGTGCGCGTAGCATTTCGCAGAGATAGTGTTACGTGTTTCGTAGCAAAACAACACTTACTTTCTCTACGCTCGTAGTATTTCAGTGCGCGTAGCATTTCGCAAAGATAGTGCTACGTGTTTCGTAGCAAAACAACACTTACTTTCTCTACGCTCGTAGTATTTCAGTGCGCGTAGCATTTCGCAGAGATAGTGTTACGTGTTTCGTAGCAAAACAACACTTACTTTCTCTACGCTCGTAGTATTTCAGTGCGCGTAGCATTTCGCAGAGATAGTGTTACGTGTTTCGTAGCAAAACAACACTTACTTTCTCTACGCTCGTAGTATTTCAGTGCGCGTAGCATTTCGCAGAGATAGTGTTTCGTAGCAATACAACACTTACTTTCTCTACGCTCGTAGTATTTCAGTGCGCGTAGCATTTCGCAGAGATAGTGTTTCGTAGCAAAACAACACTTACTTTCTCTACGCTCGTAGTATTTCAGTGCGCGTAGCATTTCGCAGAGATAGTGTTTCGTAGCAAAACAACACTTACTTTCTCTACGCTCGTAGTATTTCAGTGCGCGTAGCATTTCGCAGAGATAGTGTTTCGTAGCAAAACAACACTTACTTTCTCTACGCTCGTAGTATTTCAGTGCGCGTAGCATTTCGCAGAGATAGTGTTACGTGTTTCGTAGCAAAACTTCACTTACTTTCTCTACGCTCCTAGTATTTCAGTGCGTGTAGCATTTCGCAGAGATAGTGCTACGTGTTTCGTAGCAAAACAACTCTCCATGCAATGCTTTCAGAAAGACAAATATATTTATATTGTATTATTGTTAACGTCAACATGTTTCTTTGTTTCAGGAAATGGCTCTATCGAAGAAAACCGATGTCCGTAGGATGTGGGAGGTAATCCCATTCGCTTTAGACTTTAAAGTGTACATGTTCAACTACACAAATGTCGAAGAAATTATTAAAGGAGGCACTCCCATTGTAAAGGAAATCGGACCTTATTATTTTGAGTAAGTATTCCTCTGGTATAGCAATAAGGCTTTTTTTTTAAAATCTTGGTAATTCTGAGTAAGCCTTACTAAGTATTAGGAATCCCAGGTTTAATAAATTGGTCAGTACAAAAATATGAACCCTTTATACTTCACTAGCTGTTGCCCGAGACTTCGTATGCGTTACACTACTACGAGGGCTGCTATTTATGTATCCGGAATAAAATAAAATAACTATCATTGACTGTTAAATATGGTTTTATTGCTTTTCAAAATATTCGCCATGATGATCAATGCACTTTTGCATTCGGTGAAACCAGTTTTCATAGCACTTTTTCCAATCGGAAGACGGTATCTCCAAAACATGATTTTTGAATGCCTCAACGGCTTCTTCTCGGGTTGAAAATCGTTGACCACGTAATTTATTCTTCACGGTTGGAAATAAAAAGAAGTCGTTGGGTGCCAAATCAGGGCTATATGGCGGATGACCCGTTAATTCCACCGTTTTACCTTCCAAATATCGGGTCGTTTCACCCGAAGTGTGACAGCTTGCATTGTCGTGATGGAGAATGATTCTGCGTTGTGGATTATTCTTCCTGATTTCTGCAAAGACTTCTGGCAAACAAATGGTCGCGTACCACTCTGAATTAACAGATTTACAATTTTCTAGGGGTACAGTAGCCACGTGTTCATCTATACCAAAAAAACAGGCGACCATTTGCTTCAAAGTGCTTTTCGCACGAGCAACTTTTGTTGGGTTCGGCTCATGTTGGAAGACCCAAACTGTTGACTGTTGCTTAGTTTCGGGGTCATATGCATAAATCCAGGATTCATCACCTGTGTAGATATTATATACAGCTTTTGATGCACCACGATTGTATTTTTTTATCATTTTTTTGCACCAATCGACACGAGCCTGTTTTTGATATATTGTCAAGTTGTGCGGTATCCAACGCGAACAAACTTTTTTTGCAGCCAAGTGTTCGTGTAATATCTTATGTATACTCGTCATACTAATGCCCAAGATCGCCTCTATCTCTCGATATGTCACATGACGATCTTGCATTATTAGTTTACGCACTGCGTCGATGTTTCGTGGCACAACAACTGATTTAGGCCGACCATCTTTAATTTCGTCCGTGAGCATACGACGTCCACGATTAAACTCACTAAACCAGTGATACACAGTAGTCTTTGATGGTGCTTTATCCCCAAAAGTCGAACTGAGTTGATCGATACACTGCTGTTGAGTTAGACCACGTCGAAAATCATAAAAAATCATCGCACGAAAATTTTCTCGAGATAAATCCATTGTGATAATGACACGCAATTTTTGAAATCGCGCCACACAATGAAAACAATTGATAGACGGACGAAATAACCTGCATTCTACAGCCAAAGAGTTCTATTTTCAAACGTCCATTTCCAGATTCTTAAAAAGCAGCCAATGTAAAAGCGTAGGTAACCTAGAAATAAAGCTAAACTCTCTGTTGCAACTTGACTTGACACCCCATTTTTATCCCATGGGACCTGATTTATGGGATAAAAAGTGGCCAATGTGTTAATCCAAGTAATAATCTACGTAGGCTATCCGCCCAGTGCTTCAGCAGTGGATACACAGGGAGCATGGTACCGTTTCCTTCCGGTTGGCGCAGATTCTCGCAGGAAACGGCTGTTTTGGGAAATACCTGTGCCGAATTGGGAGGGAACGGTTACCAATGTGCCACCACTGTGATTGCCTCGAGGAGCCGTGTGGCTCAGCGTAGCCTCGAGTTCTGCCCTGCCTGAGTTGAAGAGCGCCAAGTTCTCGGTGACATGGTAGATCACGACCTCTCTCTCTCAACCGTAGTTTACGCAATGGTCAAGAGCGATAGGTCATGGCAAGCTGTTAAGAACTTCTGCGAAAACTTAGTGCAGCAGAAGGAAGTAGCGGAGAGGGACAGGGAAACTGAGACCCCTCTCCTAATCCATCGCATGAGACCGGGGCGAAGGAGAAGAGCGTATTTGAGAGCGTATGCCGACCTCCATCCCCCATAACAGTGGCCTAAATATATACTGTTGTTTATAGTTAGTAGAGATGACCCAAAACCCTGAGAGATGGGCCCGCAAGAACGGACCAACACCACCGGGGTCGCGGAAGAATGTTCTCTGTTCCCGTGTCCCTGGCATAAAGCAAGCGGAGGAACGCCGTGGAAATTTAGCTGGTAGGAGTCCGACATACCGCTCCCTGGGTTCAGAGCGGTATCCATGAGGATTCCTCCACGTAAAAAAAACAAAAAAAAAAGGTTATAATCTACGTACATGCTAAATCTCATCGAAATCGGTTCGGCTGTTACGACGTGATTGAGTAACAATCAAATAAATAAAAATTAAACATACAAACTTTTGCAATAATAATATAAGTGTGATGTGTAAGTTCTTGGCTATTGACATAATAAAGATAGAAATCGTTGATTGGGTGCAGGCCGCACAATCAAATCAAATCAAAATATTTTTATTCCATCATTATTATAAATACGGGATTTATCACATACCGTCTTATCCGTGTTTCGACCAACAATATTTTTATTCCATAAAGATACATTGTTTGTACACTTGGAAAGGTCATAACTTTGACAGAATATAATCTTACATACAAAATACAAAAATTCACATTAAAACATTTAATGACAAGTTAGCAAGTGCATAAGTACAATCAGAAATACATGTCATAACAAAATAAATAAGGGTTAATTAATACAGTCATAAATAAATAGTAATAACTTCATCAGTAAGAGCTTCGTCAAGGATATAGTAAGACTTTTCCAACAACAACCTTCTGACTATATTGCTGAAGTCTGCAGTGTCAGCGTTTCATACATCATGTGTAAGTTTGTTGAACAATTTAATGTATAGATAACTGTTCCCTATTTTGGCAAGTCTATGTGGAGGAATTGATATATTATATTTCAATGTCTTGTTATATTTCTATGAGAGTCGCCTTTTAATTTAAAATTATCAATATTTAATTTAACATACATCAAGTTTTGGTGTCCAACTATTGTCATTAAATCGGTTGCTCTAGAAATCTATGGACGAGGATTCTATTCAGCAGTGGACGTCCTATTGCCGATATGATGATGGCTATGTATATGTATAAAGTAAACTTTAACAACGAAAGGGTGTATTTCTTTATATTTATTTATTTCATTAGTACTAAGGTCGATACTCGTGTGCCAACATTTGCGAGGTTTTTAATAAAATCACACAAAAATATTATAAAAAAATCATCATCTTCATCCACAACCCGACTTCACCCACTACTGGGTATAGGCCTCCACAAGTTTGTGCCATCCGCCACGATGTCGCTAGTCTCACCCATTGACGGCCCGCGACTCTAATGATGTCGTCCACCCATCTCGCTGCCGGACGTCCTACCCTTCCATAGCCATTCTTCGGCCACCATAAAAAATATTGAAACTAAATTATAAAGCACGCCTAGCAAAATATTGCTGTGTCATTTTCTATTATTATATATCTCGTCAGAGACAGTCCTCAGTATGCTATTGGTAGAGTTTTGCCCGTTTTCACCACACTGGACATGCGGGTTAATGTTGAAATGGGGGATACTGCTGATCATCCCCCAGCTCCCCATAAATTAAAATATATAAAAATATATAAAATATTGCTGGACATTTCACGCTATCTAGCCCCAAACTAAGCAGAGTTTGTACTATGGGAACCAGATAGCTGATAGAAACATAAAAATGTGTATATTATATACATTTTTTTGTAAATACATACCTACTTATAATATAGGTATATAGAGAAACAACCAGGCCCGGAACAAATATCTGTAGATCATGCAAACTATGTTCCCCAGCGGGAATCGAACTCCTGCGTCTAAAGGGCCGGTTTTTTGATCCATAGTTAAGGCAACAAATGGTTAAATTTCTTATAAATTGGTTTTTTGATCCATAGTTAACACAACCAGTGGTTAAATAAGTAACCATTGGTCACAATAGTTAACCACGGCTCCATCGAGGGATTAGCAAGATGGCGGCTAGTTAACTCTTGGTTGCTATAGCTGTTTCGTTCATGTGATTTTATTGCAGTTGAGTGAATTTGCTAGTTTTCCATTTTATTATGAATTTAAATATAGCAGTGCAGTCAAAGATCTGAACCAATCCGAGCACTTTGGCAGATGCAGTTTATTGGGCGATCGAGGCTATGCCTTAAAAAACTTTTTGCTCACACCGTTGTCAAACCCACAAACTGCTGCTGAGAAGCTATAAAAAGAAAGCCAAATAAAAACAAGAAATGTAGTAGAACGAACATTTGGTGTGTAGAAGCGGAGGTTCCCATGTATGGGATGTAAGTTAAGAGTAAAACTGGCTAACATACAAGCAATCATTGTGAGCACGGCAATTCTTCATAATATTTGTGTGGATAAAAATGATACTCTGCCAGAGGACACACTAATTTCTCATAATATAATGCAGGATATGGAAAAAAATATCACTTGGATATCGTCTCAAAGTGAACAACAATATCGGCAACAATTAATCAATACATACTTCACATTATTGCTAAACTCAAGAGTAATGCATATCTAACTAGTTTGTATGTTGTAGATAAGTAGGTACCTAATATAAGTAGGCAATAAAATATAAATGACTGCAACAATTGTATGATTTACTAATTTATATATTGATTACAAAGTATCACTGCCATCCATCTTTTCAAAATTCTAGTTTCTGTTGATATAATAAATTAACTTTTTAATTTGCTCGATTTCTAATGTACCTAGTTTTTTTTCTAAAAGTAATTTGTTTTTTTCCCTAATTTCAATGCTGTGCAACTCTTTCTGTTGATTTAGGTCTAAAGAATGGTTTTCTTTCATTAAGTATATCCAACTTTTTTCAATTATTAAAAATACCACGAAATCACAATCAAAACATTCAAAAACATCAACAACGGAACAGTAACATTTGACAACTAATTACAGACGATACCTTGACAATTGACTTAAGCACCTCCGATAAACGTCAAAATCATTTGGATATACAAGTGTTGCCACGAAAAATAATGACTCCCTACTTAAATACCGGGTATCTCAATGTTCATTACAATGGCAACATAGTTAACCATTAGTCAATAATACCATTAGTTAAAATAGCGATAAAAAATGGAATCTTGATTTAACAATTGGTTAGTTTCTAAGCCATTGTCAGCTTAACTAATGGTCAATTCGATTTTTACTACGGATCAAAAAACCGGCCCTTAGCCAGCTATTCGTCCACTGCACCACGGAGGTCGTCAAATGACCTATTAAAGGTTGTATGGAGCCGTTGGATGGGGGCCGCATAAGATCGGTCGCTCTGGAATCTATGGCGGAAGCCTATGTTCAGCAGTGGACGTTCTTTGGCTGATTTATGATGATGATGATGATCGATGGCATCAAAAGGATCGCTTATTAATTGGCTTAAAAAACACATCACAGTTATCCTAATGATGGATTTTTGTTCGCTTTATACTCTACTTCACTTCACTTCCTTAACGTGAGTAAATTAATATCGCTACTGATTATGGCACTTGTCTCACCGCCGCCGAGGAGCGAGAAGCGAGTGTGTAGTGCCTATAGTTGTCTCGCTGGGCTATAACAGCGCCTTGTTTCGCGTATCGCTGAGCGAGTCTTGTAGTCGCTGCGACAAAACAGTGGAGAGCGAGTTCTCGCTGGCAGTGTGAATGGCCAGCGACCAACTATTAATATACGTGTCTCTTTTCATCATCATCATCATCAGCAGCCGGAAGACGTCCACTGCTGAACATAGGCTTCCCCTTAGATCGCCACAACGAGCGGTTAGTAGCCGGTTGCGCCCAACGGCTCCCCGCGATTCTTACTAGATCGTCGGTCCACCTTGTAGGGGGCCGGCCTGCGTCTTCCAGTCCGTGGTCTCCACTCAAGAACCTTTCTTCCCCAACGGTTATCGGTTCTATGAGCGATGTGGCCTACCCATTGCCACTTCAACTTGCTAATTTTGAGAACTATGTCGGCAACTTTAGTTCTTCTGCGGATTTCCTCATTGCGGATTTTGTCACGCAAAGAAACCTCGAGCATAGCTCCATAGCTCGTTGAGCGACCGTGAGCTTGGTCATGAGGCCATGAGTAAAGGATCACGTTTCAGTGCCATAGGTCATCACTGGCAACACACACTGGTTGAAGACTTTAGTCTTCAGGCTCTGGAAAATTTTGGACGAGAAGATATCGCGAAGTTTCCCGAACGCTACCCAGCCGAGTTGGATTCTTCGTGCGACCTCTTTGTCGAAATTGGACTTACCTAATTGGACAGCGTGTCTCTTTTACTGACCCGGAATCTATATCTATTCTTCGTTTCTTGAGCGAGAAAATAGTTGATAGCTAATCGCTTACTCGCCAGAGGCGGTGAGACAAGTGCCTAAACCCTCTAAAAATTAATGAGACAAAAAGTATCTACGTCATTCTTACCACGTTCCCCACCCATTCTTTTTTATGTTTCAACTGCAGAACACGTGTAAATCACGGAAAAATACCCACCATACTTCCCACGTGCATTTTAATGAGGTGCCGTATTGGACATATGAAGTCCTCGTTATTTTTTTTTTAATTCAACTTCTTTTGAATCTGAATAATAAATTAAATAAGTGGCGCTTTGCCTGTGTTTTGTGATAGAAAAGGGTGAAAGTGTTTATGCCATTAATTATTTTCTACATTTGAACGGTGTATTAAAAACAGAGTCTACAATAGACAAACATTTATTTGCTACCATAGCACACACAAATTCACACAATACAATCTATAGGTATAATAACATCAAAGAGAAAGCACAAGTAAGAGAAAACAGACAATTACATACAACAAACATAGGAACAATAGAATGATATAATAAATTTACAATGTAGTCAGGGAAAAATTAAAAAGAGGCAAGTAGGTGTGTATGTGCTACTGCAGCAAATGGGTTCCAGCTCAGCATTATGCCTCGCCACCGATCGACAGCTCGGCGCTGTTATTCTGCAGAAACCATTTTTAGGCAAGTCATTAGAACTCGTAAGAACGAATGTGTTTGCATACAATTATGATAGGCTTAATTAGATAATTATGATAAGTAGATAGAAGAAATAAATATATTATGTAAAGAATAATAATAATGATAAGAAATGTTAGAGTAAATTATAAATAATAATACGAATAGATATAAAAATATACTAGGAATCATATAGAAAATCATAATAAGCATAAACTAGATGCAAAAATTACAAAAAAGTAGTACACTAGACAAGAAATCGGTAATTTCATAAAAAAATAATAAAACTCCAATATCTTGAAAACGGTTAAGTTTGGGGTAGGGTGTTTCATAGTCAAATCAGTCAATAATGATGGAAACTACAACCTTCTTAAGGATCTAGGTCGACTTAGCCTTTAACCTTGTATAAAGAAAGTGTTCCAAATAAAGATATTTTGATTTGATTTGATATAAATCTCCTCGTGATTTCTCAGAAGTGAGCCTAACTAAATTAGTTAGGTAATGTTAAACAATTTACTTGACTTGTTTATACGCAGCGATCCATATAATTGTTCCTAAATTTTGAAATAATTAACGAGAAGGCAACGAGAAACATTCCGTCCGTTAATTGTCAAACGGGCCTAGTTAAGTAGTATAAAATAAATACTAGTGGTTCTTCCCGAACTGAGATCTCGCGAATCCAAAAACAAAATAAATATTATTCTTAGGGCGACTTGCACAACGATACCTAAACGTATTTAGTGGCTAAATATGATTTAAGGAGTTGTCAAATCATACAAATACGTGAAACTTAAACATGTTTAGTCGCTATATACGTTTCGTGATCCTTGTGCATGCCGGCCTTAATCTTTGACTAATAAATTAGTGCCGAAAAAGACATGCATGACCTACAGTTTCATTAAAATTAGAGGTAACAGGGGTTTATGTAATTGGTTAAATTTTAGTGGTAGAAATTCTAATTTTCAAATTAATCATTTTCCCTATATTTGTGTCACTAAAGCAACACGAATCCCAAATTTCAGCATTGGGTCACTGGTGTACCCTGTGAATTTTGTAAAGTTTTGTTGTTATAATGGCTAATAACTCGTAAACTACAATGATTTAACTAATAATAAAAACGGGGTTGAAATGTACTAATAATCTTTCATTTGACGTTCCAATTGACCTAATAGTCTCGTTTAATTTTTTTTTACTCGTCTTGAACTCTAATATCTCAGCAACTTCACCACATTTTTGACTAATTTATTCACACCAAAATTGCCATCACTACCTACCTATGTATCAAATTTCACGATAATCGGATCAACGCTTCGAAAGTTATTCTCGGACACACATGCATTGTTTTTAATCTTAATTTGGAGATTAAAAATTAAATTAAAAAATTGTATGGATTATGTTGCATGGATTAAAGTCTGGGTTATTGCAACTGTGCCAGGTATCTATACCATATATACTAATAGTCCAGCAGCCATGCTTATGGAATGGATCTGAGCTGATCAGGATGAGATCAGGAGCTGGTCTTTGGAGAAATGAGACACGACATCTGCCAATATTCTGCAAAATCAAGAATGATTGAGGCTGATGGTGACTGGCCGTCTACGGTCATGGAACGTCAAATTTATCGCGTGGTAGTAGCTGATTTTAGGTAATTACCCCCCCCCCCCCCTGAGAGTTTATAAGTACCGCCAATAGAAGGCAGCGTAAGTGGTTAATTTGTTTGATTTGTATGTCTTATTTCTTTTAAACATATTTGTTAAATTGTTTAATTAATTGTATTTTCTTTAGACGAGTCCAACTCAAATTTCAGTACCCTTACAGGGTACATGTACTTTCTTACGTAAGCTACTTATTAGCAAAATAATAAAATATGAAATTTAGAACCATAACTAGAACGGTAAGTTATTAACCGTGCCATAGCGGTCGGTGCTGTTATGGTTAGATGACCTTTAGACGTTCGCCAATCTCTTTTGACAAAATTAACATATATTATTTGACGACCTCCTTAGTGCAGTGGACTAATTAAAATGCAGCTGACTGAGACGCAGAAGATTGCGGGTTCGATTCCCGCGGTGGAACAAATGTTTTCATGAACTACAAATGGTTATTCCTGGTCTGTATGTATAACTATAAGTATTTATTTACAAAACAATGTATTTTTGTAATCTATTAGTTATCTGGTACGAGCTTTGCTTAGTTTGCGGCTAGATAGCGTTGTGTGAAATGTCCAGCATTATTTATTTGATTGTCTTCAGGGAATGGAAAGAGAAGGTGGAGATAGAGGATAATGAAGAAAATGACACCATCACCTACAAGAAACGGGATATGTACCTATTCCGGCCAGATTTGTCTGGAGCGGGTCTCACTGGGGAGGAAGTGATCACTATGCCACATATTTTTATGCTGGTAAGTTAAAGTTTATTTTATTATGAAAAGCGCCTTTTCAAATTACAAAATAAAGTGAACAAGCATCATCATCATCATCTACAGCCCGACTTCACCCACTGTTGGGTATAGGCCTCTCCAAGTTTGTGCCATCTGCCATTCTCTGTGCTAGTCTCACACATTGAATGCCCGCGACTTTAACAATGTCGTCCCCCATCTCGCTGCCAGACGTCCTACCCTTCTACAGCCATTCCTCGGCCACCATTCAGTCGCTACCCTGCTCCACCTTTCATAACCACGTTTTGCCAAGTGTCCCGCCCAAGACCATTTGAGTTCCATAACTCGATTCCCAACGTCATGAACCTTCGTTCGTCTACAGATCTCGACGTTTGGAACTTGATCTAAGAGTTTGATGCCGGGCATGGTACGCTCCATGGCTCTCTGTGCAACTCTTAACCTGTGCACAGCCTCCTGCGTAAGCGTCCATGTCTCGGCACCGTAAGTCATGGTGGGCAGAACACATTGGCTAAATAAGCGGGAAGCATGCGTTCAATTTTTTTTTTGTAATTTACACTTAAGCGCTGGAACCTGCTGTTGATTGCCTGCTGGAGATCTGGCGAACGTATCTCGTCTTTAGTCAAGTGCAATTTTGCGACTAGACATTTGACACAGACCAGACTAGAAATTTTCATCATCTTGGTCGTATTAGCCATACGTATGGCTGAAGAGGTTGTGAAGTAAGTACTTGCGCATGTAGACCAATTTAAATTTGAAGGAGTACACGGTTAATTTTAATTCGTTCGCGGTGAGAGTCATGAAGGAAGATTTTTGGCCGAAGAGTGTCGTATTTCGGCGTTTCCCAACACCGAGAACCACCTCTAAAATTGTAGTGTTTCTGTAGTAGATGTTTTTATTGTAATGATTATTTTAGGCTAAAGTCTTTATGTGCTCTAAAATAAGTTATTTAATATCCTGTATATATTTTTTTGTAGCCTGAATCAAATGATTTATTGATCGAGCGAAGCGGGAACTCTAAATCAACTTGGGCAAATCGGTGTTGTATGTATGTTTGTTTGTCCGAGGATAACTTTCGAAGCGTTGATCCGATCATCGTGAAATTTGATACATAGGTAGGTAGTGATAGATGACACAATTTTGGTGTGACTAAATGAGCTAAAAATGTTAGGGGGTTGTTGAGATATTGGGGTTCAAGAGGGGTAAAAAAAATATGAGACTATTAGGTTAATTGGGACGTCAAATGAAAGGTATTTATTAGTACATTTAGTCTCCGTTTCTATTTTTAGTAAAGTCTTTATAGATTCTGAGTTATTAGCCATAATAAAAACTGAACTTTGACAAAACTCACAGGGTACACCAGTGACCATACAGTGTTGTAATTGGGTATGTGTGTAGCTTAAGTGACACAAATAAAGGCAAAAGTCTGAAATCCAGGGTAACTGCCATTTGTACTCCAAAAAAGATGAACCAAATACATAAACTGCCGTTCCCTTTAATTTGAACGAAACTGTAGGCCAAGTAATTTGGTTATGTATTTCGCGGCACTATTTTGATAGGCAAAGATTACAAATAATATTTGTTTGTTTTAATCGGAGACTCTCGAGATCTCAGTTCGGGGCGAACAACTAGTTATTATAAGACATCTACTTAAATCTATAAATATTAACATGGATTTTTATTAAAAAAGCTTTGAATATTTTGAACTCTTTGAATTAACCCCAAATTTACACAAGCCTGTAATCCCAGCAGACTCTGACAGTTAATAGTAGTAATGACAAATTTTAAATTATATGGTACATTTTTATATTTCCACACTAGGTTACAAAATCCTTTTATTGGAATAAATTCACCGCTGTACAACTGTAATTTAACACTACATTAGCATTAATTATTTTAGGATTATAACTCAGAGCTGTAAAACGAGTGTACGATAATACATTAATATCGGCAGCGGTGTCTAACTTGAACTTTTTTGAACCGCACTCCCCACTAAGTACTTGAAACCAGTCCTCGGAGGAAGTATTTACCTCGGAAACACTACACAGAGTGTTTTTTTTTAATTGGGACAGTACGGCAGCACCCATAACCAAAGGATATTCAGGTACAGTTTCTTTTAAAACATCAGCTCGTTTTTGAAAAAAAAACATTTTGGTATTAAATTTTTTTTGGTCAAGCGTGAAATTAACCAAGTTTGTAATTTTTTTTTTGATGCCGATCGATGCAATCTTATGTAAGGATCATTTTATTGTAGCAGATGAAAAAAATCTGAGCAGCGGAAGTTAGGCAAATTTGATAAAATGTATTCTCATACAACAGGACAAAGCAAAATTTCTCCAACTAACATTTCATAAGATTGTAATTGCACATTATAGAAGTATTAATATGATAGCGATTAAGAAGTTTAGAACAATTTTGAATTTCGAACATGGTTCTTGCACCTGTCGGACTTTTATATCGGTCATTATATCATCTTATTTGTCCTATCATGGCATTGTCAAATACGCAAAAAGTAGACTTAATTGAAGCATACTTCCTCAACCGACGAAGCCCAACTAATGCGTTGAAGTGGTATCAGGAACGCTACCCAGACTGCAATTGAGGAAGTATGCTTCAATTAAGTCTACTTTTTGCGTATTTGACAATGCCATGATATGACAAATAAGATGATGCAATAGCTGATATAAAAGTCAGACAGATGCAAGAACCATGTTCGAAATTCCAAATTGTTCTGAAATACGAAATGTTTTTGAATTGCTCATGAGAGTATGGAGTTCCTAAACTTCTTAATCGCTACAGTATTAATACTTATTTAATGTGCAATTAGAATCTAATAAAATGTTTGTTGGAGGAATTTTGCTTTGTCCTGTTGTATGAGAATACATTTTCTAAAATTTTATTAACTTCCGCTGCTCAGATTTTTTTTATCCAGTACTATAAAATGATCCTTATATTCTTATATCTGCATCGATCGGCATCAAAAAAAAATTTACCAACTTGATTCATTTTAACGCACTTGATCAAAACAATTTTAATGCCAAAATGTTTTTCTTTGAAAACGAGCTGATGTTTTAAAAGAAACTGCCCCTATATCTCCTCTAGTTATGGGTGCTGCCGTACTATTCCAGTTAAAAAAACACACTATATTGCATGGATATAAAAAACGACTCACAATCATCTTCTTCATCCGATTTTTCAATCGCGCAATCCAATGTCATACATTTAATTCACAATACGACGCAAGTGAATAAAAAGGCAGAATGTAAAAAACATAGTCAAAGTCCTATATTTATATTGGATGATGATGATGTATACAAATCTGGAGAGGAAGGAGACGAGTATGAACCTAGTAGGGATTTTATTGAAAGCTTTGAATATTCACCTCCATGTCTCCGTCCGAGAAAGCTATAGTAGAGGTTGCTATAGTTATGCCTGCTTAACTAGTTGTGGGTATTAACTTTAGGTCTGAGTAATTTGGTTGTTTACTTATTTAGTTAGGGTAAGATGTTGTGGGTAGGCGAGATAATAATGTATACCTAAGCACCCTCAGCTAAATAAATTAGTTGTTAACCTGGCTCGGTCGTATCATTACACTACACTGCTAAACTTAGGCCGTTCCCCATTACTAGAGCGGCCGATCTTCTGCCTGACCCAACGGCTACCAGCAACAATTAGGTCCGTCCGTCTCCACTCAAGCACCTTTCTGCTCCAGCAGCCGACATTTCTACGAGCTATGTGTCAAATTTTAATCAAAGTACATTTTTCAGGGCACAGTCATTTCTGTAAACCGTGATAAGCCAGCAATGCTTAATATGGTAGCCAAAGCTCTCAACGGGATCTTCGATAATCCTCCAGACATCTTCCTCAGGACTAAAGCCTTGGATATACTCTTTAGGGGTATTATTATAAACTGCGCGAGAACCGAGTTCGCACCTAAGGCTGCGTGCACGCAGATCAAGAAGGAAGGAGTGACAGGATTGGTTATTGAACCGAATAATCAGTTCAGATTCTCGTTGTTTGGAACGGTAAGGAAATCTTTAGATGAGATGAGATATTAAAGGACTACGTGCCTATAACAATTGCAATGCCACACAAGTTATGTCCAGTTAAAACTTAGCTTACAAGCATTGCGCCTGACACCTTAAGATATACATATTTAGGCTCAATTCACACCAAAATGCTGTGTACACATGCTTTGGGATACAATCTAGATCTAAGAGTCAAACACTATATTTTGTATCTGATTGGTTGTATTCTGTTTTCTGTGCCTTAAGAACAAATAAATAAATAAATAAATAAAATGGCAGAAGCTGGCAGCTACCACAAGCGCCTAGCTCGATTCGAAGAAATTACGCCAAAAGCAGGCGCGTGGAGGCTCGAACGAGCCCCCGGCGCCGCGGTCGGCTTCGCGACCCTCTCATGCAATACCATGAATTAAAGTAATAAAGATTAAGTTAAAAATAAATAATAATATATATTGCTGGACATTTCACACAGCGCTATCTAGCCCCAAACTAAGCAGAGCTTGTATTATGGGAACCAGATAACTGATAGAATACTTATATACTTTTTTTGTAAATACATACTTATAATATATATATATAGAGAAACAACCAGACCCGGAACAAATATCTGTAGAGCATGCAAACATTTGTTCCGCGGCGGAAATCGAACCCGCTACCTTCTGCGTCTCAAGCGACTATTCGCCACTGCACCACGGAGGTCGTCTGCGAAATATGCTGTGAAAACTTTGACACTGAAACTGCTCGCCAGCAGTCGAGTAGTTTTAGTATGGTGGTTCACTGGCACTCATACCTTTCAAAACAAAACTCAGCATTGCGAGCATTAAGTTCTTAGCAATAGAAGTAAACCATCTTATTGAAAAGTGATAAAATGACCGTGATGAACTTTGTTTCTGATGCAAAAATTTGGCGGACCCCAAACTTTTATAGGACCGGGTACTGTATTGCGGTTTAGGCGCTCAACACACTGCCATGCACCACGTTGCATGTTGCGTGAAGGCGTGTTCTAACGTTGCTTGTAAGTATCTCCGTTTGTATAAAAACACGCACAGTCCAACACACAGAAAATGCATCCACGCGTGTTCGTGCAGATCACGCGCTCAAGCACGGAGAAACATGCACTTCCGCGCGTAGGTGCGGGGCGAGACGCAAGGTATGGCACACCGAGTCCCGCAGTGCCGTCCGTGATTTTGGAAGAGCACTATTTTGGAACTGCACAAGCGAACAGCTTTGAATGAAATGAGTCAGAGCCGCCGTGAATCCACGAAACGCAACTACGCGTGTGAATGCGTAAAAAACCCGCACGATGATGCAGATCTGCACTCCCGCAAGTACGCGCGTAGGTGCGTCGACTCGCAACATGTAGGGTGGTGCGTGGCAACCGCCTTAGTCTCCTTATGTATAGCTTTGAATTGGTAATTTAACTATCTTCTCATATCGATGCTATAGAAAACTTTTTGATAGTTAGTGCCACCTTAGTCGCATTGTCTGCGGCACGTTATCATCCCTTGTACCTGTGTTTGGGCACAAGGGCATATTAGAAAGTGTACCATGGACTGGATTAGAATGCTATAATCAGATTGGGTTAGGCTCTGATCCCCGAAAATCCATTTATACATTTTAACTCTGCAGCATTTTAACCCATAAAACAATAGGAAGTTATCTAATTTTTTTTTATTAAGACTATCAACAGCAGTAAGGTCAAATATCAGATAATAAATCATCAGATAATAAATATTTAGGTTTGAATATAACAGCCAATTACAGGTTTTCGTTTATTCATCATTATTAACATTACATTTTATTTATCTTTGTAGAAGAACGGCACAGTCGACAGCCACCTGGTGACAGTGGACCGAGGCATCAAGGACGTCATGAAAGTTGGTTCAGTGGTAGCCATCGATGGAAAGCCAAAGATGAACATGTGGAAAGATCACTGCAACGAATATCAGGGCACTGATGGGACTGTGTTCCCGCCCTTCTTGACGCAGAACGATCGGCTTCAGTCTTTTTCGGGAGATTTATGCAGGTTTGTACTTAACGATATGATTTTATAGCAGAAGTTTAATAATACATATAATATTAATAAAAAACTTTTCCTTCCAATTCACTTATTTAAACAACTATACATTATGATTTACTAGCTGTTGCCCGCGACTTCGTACGCGTTACACTATTAAATGTGTAGGTACGAGTAACCTATAAATAAAGCTAAAACCGCTATTGCAACTTCACACCCCATTTTTATCTCATGGGAACTGATTTATGGGATAAAAATGTAGCCTATGAGGCAATCCAGGTTATAATCGACGTATACATCAAATTTCATCGATATCGGTTCAGCCGTTATGACGTGTATATGTGTGTGTGTTTGAGTAACAAACAAACACTCAAACAAATAAATAAACAAACATCCAAACTTTCACATTTATTATATTAGTCTGAGTGTGATTTAATAAACGGTTTTTAGGCCTTAAGAAGTAGGGTACAGGCAGCGATATAAGACGATTCAAAAATTTAAATATTTTTTTTCACTCCTCTGTGACTGCATGACAAAGGACTCTACAAAAAAATATTAACAAAAAAAATACAAGGAACTTTTATCAGGGTTTTGTATCATCCTTCTGAAGTTTATTTTGTTTTTCTGAATCCTTTACTATTAACTAAAGTTTACAAAATGTATTTTTAAAGTAGGCATATTTATGTCTTTGATTAGAGTTTATTTCTTAAACAAAATGAATGACGGGTTCTCTAGTTGATTGCAAAAGTTATTGCTTTGATTTTTATTCATTATTGCTTACAAGAAAACATTACATTTAAAAATACAGAAATAGAGGTCATGTACAAAGGCGAGCTTAACCGCGATATTAGCGATTTTGATTATATTAAACACGGTGTGTCGATAATTCCAGCATCGCTCTAGCCTTCTAGCTTCTCGCATTGACACCCATCCTAGATTAAATACGAAATAAAGAGTACACTGAATTAAATAAATTAATATTGCTGGACAATTCACACAGCGCTATCAGCTAGCCCCAAACTAAGCAGAACTTGTAAGTACTATGGGAACCAGATTACTTATTGAATGCTTATTTTTATATTTGCATATTTCTCTTTTTCATAATTCCTACAGATCTTTTAAACCTTGGTACCAAAAGAAGACATCATACAGCGGAATCAAAACTAATCGTTATATCGCCAACATCGGCGACTTCGCCAACGACCCAGAACTCCAATGCTTCTGTCCAACACCCACAACTTGCCCACCGAAAGGCTTGATGGACCTGTCGAACTGTCTCAATGCTCCGATGTACGCTTCGATGCCGCATTTCCTGGACTGCGATCCTGCAATGCAGAATAATGTGAAGGGACTGAACCCTGATTCAAATGAGCATGAGATTCAGATTGACTTTGAGCCGGTAAGTCCTTTGGAACTATAATGATGGTTATTAAAAAATGCATTTATTTCAAGCAATTACGTAGCTCATATAGAAAAGGGCACAACACAAAAGGGTTTTTGAGAGCAGCCTGTGACAGCAATGTCTGGTGTACGAGCAGTCTACTCTGCCGGCTATCATTGCCAAGACGGTGTTGGCGCTGGCTCGCAGCCTGCGCACTAGGAACGCGGCTCGCTTGCACATGACGGTATGGAAGCAGTCGACCCGCGCCGCCGCGAACATCCCTGATGCACTGCAGTAGCGGGGCAGCACCAGCACCGCCCTGAGTGCATTGTTACGCTGGACGCGGAGTGCGCTGTGCGTCGCCTGCGTATACTTCGCCCACAGGTTGCACGAGTACAGAGAGGTACAATACGCCCGAAATAGTGTCAGTTTAACCCCTCTGAGCTACGTGCAAACCTGCGAGCAATCATTATTCGCACGCACGGACAGTGCCCTCCGCTCCCGTTCGATGTCTTCATTGTCTTTGAGGTCGGTAGTGACAACGTGCCCAAGATATTTAAATTTATATACTCTATCTAAGATAATCCCGTTAAGACTTACGGACTTACTTTTTGGTGTTTAAATTGTATCAGTTCTGTTAGGGTAGTTTTTCTCTTAACAATTAAAATTATCGAAAAGATTCAGTTAGGAAAGGGTTAGCTTATAAATCATTTAAAATATACTTCTGCGCTACAAATTTTTAAGTTTTATTGTAAAATTTGACTTTCTATTTATCTAAACTTAAAATGCTAATATACACTATTTTATTTTTATTTATTTTAGACCTCTAAACAAATCATTTATCGTGATTTATTTGTAGCTTAGTAAATTTTAGTTTGTATTCATTTTTAATCCCAATATAAAAAGAGGGGTTTTGACTTGCAAAACATATTTCATCAAAATGTTATGTTAGTATTAATAATGAATGAATCCTACATTGGGTGCACTTCAACAATATTGCCGAAGAAGACAAGATCGCTCGCTCTAGAAATCTATGGGCGAGAAATTTAGGTGTGTTTGTCCTACGGCTGTTAAGATGGGTTTGACTTTTTCAATATAGTAATCTTACAGATCAGTGGAACCCCTATGGTGGCGAGGACAAGAGTTCAGTTCAATATAGAGCTTATTAAAACTGAGAAGATGGAGTGGTGCAAAGAACTACCGGGGACTATCGTACCACTGTTCTGGATTGAAGAGGTAACTAGTTCAATTAAATTACTAATAATAGAGAACGATGAGGGATGAACGATGACCAAGAGTTCTCTAAGTTCTGCCGCCAAGCAGCATTGCTGTTGAAGTTTGAAGGGTATCGTTGCCGGTGAAATTACAGGCACATGAGGCTTTAAACCTGTATGCCTTATGTTGATGTACGCAAAGTACATCGTAGGGCACATCCCTAATGAGAGGCAATGTTTTGTTACGTGCACATAAAATTATGTACAGTAAGCTTAGTGCATAAAAATCATTATATCGGTTCAGCAGTCGATTATGGTGTTCCAGGACCGCCGGTAGCATTTCCCGTCACGCTAGCCTTAATGGTATCATACGCCGGGCTTTTCGCAGCGTCAACGTTCCAGTCGTTTTCGAACCGAGCGGTCTGATACGTGACGATGGTAAAAGGCTTGACGGTATGACTCTTATACACTGGGAAAAGGGTAGGTCTTTGGTGTGCGACGCCACGTGCGTCAATACCACGTCGATCTCATCTGTCTGGTACAATAGTTGGGGCCGGTGCGGCGGCTATTTCAGCCGAAGATACGAGTATCAAGCGGCGCAAATATGGAAGTCTCAACAGAGCTTACGTATTTAAGCCAATCGGGGTCGAGACCCTGGGTTCATGGGGTACCGGGGCCCATCGCGTTTTCAAATATCTTTCTGGGCGTCTGGTCGAAACAACGTGTGATCCGAGAGCTGGCGCCTACCTGGGTCAACGCATAAGCGTTGCAATTCAGCGGGACAATACAGCCAGTGTCTTGGGGACACTTCCGCCTGGTAGTGGAGCAGTTGAGCTATCTATAGATCGTTTGCAATGGTCTTTAGATGATTCAACTGTTTCTTCTGTATTTAAAGCATGTAATTATTTGTTGTTATTAAAGGCATTTTGCTCCTGTTAAAAAAGAAATTCTAGATTTAAAACATGAAAACATAGTTTAAAAAAACAATTTTGTCAAAGGCTTTTAGAGGCGTTTCAGCCTGTCGAGTCAGTAGATTATTAATAGTTTAAAATACCTAGACTGTCTTTAGCAATATTTACTGTTAATAGAGACCTTTGAAAAAAAAAATGTTTTGTTATAGACGATTGTTACCACTTAACATCAGGAGGGTCATTTGTTTGTTTTATACAAAAAAGGGACGTACTTCCAGCAGAAGGTGATGATGATTGTAACCATTTCAACACCATTGCCAAACTCCTACCCGTTGCATTGGGTAAACGCTTGGCAATGACGTTGCGTGCACGGTAATTGGACTTGGACAGCCAACAGACCATCAATATACAGAATGTAAAGGGGCTATCCACCAGACTTCCCGACTTCAGAATCACCAAGAAATTGCAAAAGATCGGAACCCCACGACTCACCTCAGTCGCTTCGCCGCTCCAGATGAAAAGAAGTGGCCGCAGGTGCCAACTGAGATTGTTGTAGCCTCTCTCGTCACAGTATTGGAACAACTTCGTATAAATTTTCAATTATTAAAAATCTAACCGTTCGCCAAAACTCTCCACATCAGACGTCAAACTCTCAAAAGCAGGTTGTAAATTCTCATGAAAAAGCACATTTAATTTTGAAAAGTTATTAGTTATACACCTTATTTGTCCCTGGAAGACGGAATCACCCATAAATCTCAATAAAGGCTTTCTAATTCTAAGGTTGTATGTATGGAAGAAATCGTATTAGGCGACTGTTGTTCATTTTCTCTCGTTTTTAGCTTTCAAGCATTTTGTTTTGCGATTAGTGGTACATACATTACAATAAAGAGTTAACCAATCAATTAGTCACCTGCTTTATTACAAATTTCCAAGTAGGTTATGTACTCTTAGACGAGGTTTAAAACCAGTATAAAGCCATCGAAGTAGCATTTTCCCAGTAGGATATCGGTAAAAACGGAATCCATATGGTGTGATTTTGTGCGTCCGTCCGTCTGTCTTAGCTGATTATCTCAAGAACTACTAAACTTATCGGTTTGAAATTTGGAAGCCCCCCCTCCCCTGACATCTCCAAAATTTGCAAGTGAAAATAAAGTGAAAAAAATATAACAGGAAAATTATAAAGAAGTCTCTACCTAGAACAGGTTTTAGATATCTTTCTTAAAACATGTCTTAGGTTACCGGTCATATAACAAGATGGCGCTACTTAATTAACATAAATAAACCTATCTATAAGGTTCGGAACCCTCGGTACGTGAATCTTACTTTTACTTGACCGGCTTTTTAACCTATGTTGTCCCACTGCCCGGGGCAAAAGTCTCTCATTTTTATCCACCTTTCGCGGTCCATAGCCATCTTCGGCCACACCCGTTACTAATAAATTTATGGAAATATAGGGCTCTATATTTGTCTACACATTATTAGTTGTTCATGTAAGTACTTTCAACCGCAAACTTTTTGCAAATAATCATTTACATTCTGTAATAATTTACAGGGTATGTTACGAAAAACTCCTACGATGTTCCGAAAATACGCTTCAACTATTAAAGGCACATTTGCTCGTTCTCCCTTTCTACTGATTACAATATTATACAACCCGAATCTTCTTGGAGAGTTTATTGGTATACCTATATCACGCTAACAAAATTTGATGATCCATATTTACATCAGAAAATACTTTAAAACGCTTTCATTCCAAAAATGTGGCAGATTTCGTGAGCCAGCTGTGCTAGAACTTCTAGCACGACAGCCTTGGAAAGTTTATCTCTAAAGAATATAAGAATTTGAAAAAATAACAAATATAATGAAGAAAAATTACATTTTAGCCTAGACAGAAGAAATACTTATTAGTACCGTTTTGTTCATAAACGCTAAAATGTTATTATCCTCTATTATTCTATAAAGAGAAAATTTTCTAGTGTGCACAATTAACGACTAAGAAAGTTGACGGCGGCGGCGCTTCTATCATTTTAGAGTGACGGACATGCCCAATGACAGCTATATGCGCAATGCGCTTTATCCGCAAAGAACACAACTCCGCAAAGGAGCAGGACGCTACGTCAGGAACGACGTCATCGCTCGCAACGTGCAGATGTCCAGCGTCGAGGACTTCACAGGATAGGACAGCGTTGTAGTAATGTTAGCGCGTCGCATGTACGATCGTGCCGACAATTGCCGTCACGCTCACCTTAAGGCGAATATAGTAGCTGATTGGTCTTATTTGGAGGCTTTCTCCTCAGGGAGGAATCAGTTTTATGTGCTTAAAAAAATATATGTCATTCATTGGCATTTTATCTGCAAAGTGAATACACAAAAAAGTTCTACCTGTTTATTTACTATGAGATAAAAATAAGAAAACGTAACTGTTTTCGACTTTCAATTTGATTCAACCTCTAAAAACGTGAAATTTTGTAATTTTCTTGCACCTAAATGTGGGCAAATACTATACCTTCAACTCGAACAAATGATGCTGTGCTGCGACGGTATTTCACGTGGCAATTAATTATTTTCAATTTTTCCGAATAATTAGCGGGCGTACCCTTAGAAGGTGGTTGCGCGGGCGACGGGCGGCAGTGTACCACTGACTGTTGTACGGGAGGGTTGTGCTCGTCTGCCTCGCCCTGACCTTTTTGCTGGTCGGTTAGATGTGTGTGGCAGAAGGTGCGGAGCCGAAACAATAGCTACGCCCATTCGCTCAAGGTCATCGGCTACGGTCAGCGCCTTAACGTCATCGCTCTGCTGCACGCACGGCCACCTGACATTCGAACTCCCTGACGTCCATTACTGCGGGAGCTCTTATGCTTACCATCCTCTCCATAGCGTATACCACAAGAGGACCAACGTTAGCCAAGACATCGGCCACATAACATCTGAGAGGTCAAACTCCAAGCCAGGATGGCACTCCGGACATCACCCCGTGACTTAGAGATAGTCCGACCCTTACCCACACTTCCCAAACAAAAATGGTCGAAGTGTTGAAGACCCATGATGATGAACGCTAGTGGAGGGTGGGCAGCGCGGTGACCGTATCTAGGACAATTACGAGAACAATAGTAGATCTGGATCGCGTATGCGCATTTCGCATTTGGTGGAGTGTCTGTGATTTATTGCTAATTGGACTATCCTGCATAGGTTTAAGCAATAACATTTCAATGGGCAATCATTGTACAAATTGGTTATTTGATAAGAGTGTGTTGTTTTGAAAGTGACGTTTCATTCTCTTCGCCCGATAAACTCACGCACCATCGTTGTGAGACGAACGTCAATATGGAGCCTCTTAATAAAGAGATGACGGACTCAGTGCCTTTAAACTCGTGTATTGGAATGGTCACACTGTGCTCTGTGTCTTTTGATCGGATTTGACAATGCAAAACATAAAACAAGATGGAATATACAGGATGTCCTGAAAAATAGTGTTAAGTGTAAGTCCAGAGGTACAGCACCGCTAGGGCTACCCGTCATCCTCATGTGCTACCTGAAGCGCAAAACTGTTGACTGTTTAAGGAATAGAATTACGCGGAATCAAGTTTTCATGATGAATTTGGTTTAATGAAATTTTCAGAAAAGACCCATAAAATGTGTTTTTGAAGTTGTAAAAAATTTTTGTGATTATTTTGAGAACGTTTCAATGACAAAAATCGTCTTTTGTATTTTTTAAAAGATATGCCGCAGTCCTCTGCGCACGAGTAGACGGGCGCGGTGGTGGGGATTGCGTCAATGGTGGCCCATCGTGTTGATAAGCTGCATCGTCATTATTATCATCACTGCTGTTCTCTTCGGTAGTTCTCGGTACAGGAAAACACATAACACTATGTCCCTACCAGGTTCACTCACTCCTCTGTCGTTTGAAGTTATTGAAGACTAGTTGTTGCCAGCGGCCTTGCACGCGTGGTTTGCCAATAAATAGCCAATGTGTTAATCCAGGTTATGATCTACGTACATACCAAATTTCATAGCAATCGGTTCAGCCGTTCCGGCGTGAAAGAGTAACAAACATCTATACATCCATACATACAAACTTTCACGTTTATAATATTAGTAGGATTTTATTTTTAAGATTATTGTAGGTAGAGCGGTAGTTTTGTGGGTAATTGTGATGTTGTTTTTTTCAGGGTCTAGCTCTGAATAAAACGTTCGTGAAGATGCTGAAAAGCCAGCTGTTTATTCCAAAACGCATCGTGGGCGTTGTCCGCTGGTGGCTCGTCTCCTTCGGCTCTCTCGGGGCTCTCGTCGGCGTACTACACTATTTCAAAGGAAAGTCTTCTAATTAGATATCATACACTAAGCCTGGCTTACACAACAATCCCTAAACGTATTTAGCGACTAACCATGCATAAATTTGACGTATTTGTATGACTTGACATCTCTCTAAATCATATTTAGCCACTATATACCTACGTTGAGGCATAGTTGCGCAAATCACCATTATGGCACTCTCTGCGTTGAGCGGGTTCCGTGCGCAGGTTTGATGTGTTCCTGTTGCCCCATTGAAGCTGTCCCCATTATGGGGACAACGGGAAGTCATAAAATTTCCTTCCTGTTGTCCCCATTGACGCTTTCTCGTTATGAGGACAACGGGAAGTCATAAAATGTCCTTCCCGTTGTCCCCATTGACGCTTTCTCGTAATGAGGACAACGGGAAGTCATAAAATTTTCTTCCCGTTGTCCCCATTGACTCTTTTTCGTTACGGGGACAACGGAAAGTCATAAAAGTTTCTTCCTTTTGTCCCCATTGACGTATGCATAGTTTAATGTTGTGGCCATAACAATGAACTCGCGGCCCGCTCAATATAGCGGCGCTCTTTCATTTTACAGAAACAGCCGCACGCGGGCCGCTTGCACGCGGGCCCGCTCAACGCAGCGGACGCCAATAAATCCCATAAAATACTCTTATAACAGTATTATTCATATAGTGTATTACCCTAATATTGTTTGACCACGTTATTTAGTTAATAGTATATTACGTGTCTTTAGAAATTGACAATGTTTTGTTCGCCTTAGCAAGAGTATTTGGATAAACCTTCGTCTAAAAATGCAATGAAAACTGTAAAGCTGTTGGTGTGTATATCTTAAATAAGTAAATAAATATTGCTGGACATTTCACACAGCGCTATCTAGCCTCAAATTAAGCAGATCTTGTACTATGGGAACCGATTAACTGATAAAATAATTTTATATTTTTTTTGTACATACTTATAACATACAGAAAAACACCCAGACACAGAATAAATATCTGTAGATCGTGCAAACATTTGTTCTGCGGCGGGAATCGAACCCGCTACCTCCTGCGTATCGACCATTGCGCCACGGAGGTCGTCGATTAAAAATAAACAAACACTCCGCATTAATATACACAATTATGAAGTTCTCATTACGATTCCCTGTACATCTGATTATTGTGGGTATCAGGGGCTAAGATTAACATGGCACCACGACACTCGAATATGGAACAAATACACAGAAAACAGATATTTATTTTCAGCAGTATCAAACGTAATATCTGGGCTAGGATTTATGATAAAGTAGGCTTGCCCAGCACTTATATAGGTATATACTATCCTCACAGCGTATAGTTAAATTATACTAATATTTTATATCATATATTAGTCGTAGAAAAGACATTATGTACAAGTACAGAGCACTTGTTTTGTTATGTGCGACATTAAATGAAAACACGGATACTGTCGGATTACTGGTCAGTATTGTTATAAATACGTTTATCAAATTAATTATCCTAGAAAATTTTAAATATTAAACAACCATAATACCAAGTTTTAACATATCAATAAAACAGCCTGTTTAAAATAGGTGAACAAATCATATTCATTGATCATGTAAGTACCTGGTCTAGGTACCTGTTAAACTTACTAAGTGGCATCGTAGCAAAGGCGACGCCGATTAACGTGAAAAATTGTTGTTTGGAAATGTATCGATTACTGGATAAATATCCAAGCTACCGGTATTAAACTCACCTCTAAAATCAGTCAATACGATTCCAGATGTGTGTTTTAAATTAATGTCGTATATAACCAAACAGGTTGTATATAGGTCACTAAACCTCAGTTTTTCCTACGATATTTTTACATTTTTACACACTCATACATTTTTGACTTCAAAAATCCATTGGTACACGATAGTGATGCGAACTTTTGCAAACCCACAACGAATCATATGACGAGCTACTTCTCACTAGGCCATCACGATTCTGCCAAATTAAACAGCCTTTTAAAAATCCAGATGATATAATGCGCATGGCTACTTCTGGCGACAGCAACAAAGTTACAAATGTCTCCGCTGATGAGGACGGCCCAAAGGTAAGGTATCCCATAAAATCTTCTCAAGCCACCCTTGGAGCCGGAACTTTTACGAGTGCGACGCTAAGGCACTTGTCTCACCGCCGGCGAGTAAGCGATTAGCTATCAACTATTTTCTCGCTCAAGAAACGAAAAGATATAGATTCCGTGTCAGGAAAAGAGACACGTATATTGAATAGAATAGAATATTTATTTTGTCAAAATGTACAAATACAAAAATTCAATACATAATTATTAGGTAGGTACATGTGACAAAAATTAAGATGATTATGTGACAACAATTATGTATGAGCTTCAGTTGCCTAAACTGTGCCTAAACTAGACTGAAAATCCTGTATGATAGGCAGCTGTAGTTACATATTAATAGTTTATCGCTGGCCGTTCACACTGCCGCCGGCGAGAACTCGCTCTCCACTATTTTGTCACAGCGACTAAAACACTCGCTCAGCGGTACTCGCTCGGCGATACGCGCTCAGTGATCCTCGCTTAGCGGTCAGAACACACGGTGGCGGTGAGATGATGAGTATAGCCCGCCGCACTCGCTCACTCGCTTTATAGCTCAGCGAGACAACTATACCAACTATACACTCGCTTCTCGCTGCTCGCCAAATCGTTTTTAGTTTCTAGTTCTACTCGCTTCTCGCTCATCGCCGGAGTTGAGACAAGTGCCTAAAGTTGCGCGACTACTGACACTTATGATTACGTACGACGTGATTGCTTATTTATTACTTGAAACTAGGTAAACTGTTACATAGGTTAATAAAAGCTTCTTAGACTTGAATGAGGCAACAAACAAATAGATTTTATGTGACCCACTATCCAACAAGACCACTCATTATCTTACATCATACACTTATTATCTTAATATGGTGAGAATGCTGACCTTCATGAAGGAAGATTTTTGGCCAAAGGGTGTCATATTTGGTCGTTTCCGAGGACGGATGCCGAACACCAAGATTCTAAAATTGCAATGTTTATTTAATAAATAAATAGGAGTTTATATTGTAGTATGTATTTTAGGCTAAAGTATATATCTTTTTGGGCCGTAGAGTAAGTTATTTACTATACTGTAACAATTTTTTGTTGCCTAAATTAAATGATTTATGCTTATTATTTTTTAAGCAAATAGGTCTGCTAAGGTCGTAACTGGATGGATCCCTGTGGATGGAAAGCGACACTGGAAGGTCTAAGAAGCGTTGGCGCGATGATTTGGACGCTTTTTAAAGGGACTGGTGAGATTTGGTACAGGATCCAGATAAGTGGAGAGATTAGGGGGAGGCTTTTGCCCAGTAGTAATAGGATAAATAAAAAAAATATTATTACAAATTTTCAGTTTCTAAAAAATATTTGTTGTTATTTTCAGGACATTAGCGTTATCGGCCAGAGCGAAGGGCCAGCTAAAGTGACCATGTAATGCAACCTCCGACGTCTCCTGCTGCTGGCCCTAGGCTGGAGTCGTCACAGGCCTCTGTATACTGCGTGTAGACAGGCCTTTAGGTTCATGACGAGGCGAGTAGGGCCAGGCGCAAATTATAGCTAGAATTAACTTTGTAATTATATAGCGCAAAATGACACACAACAGGATCACCACAAAAGTAGCTAACGTATTTGTGCTATTAGTGAGAAAAGGTGACTCTGTTTAGACTCTTATGGCCAGGCGCTAATTATAGTTAGTATTACCATTGTAAAAGTACAGTATTACTTACTCTGTATAATACAGTTTATAATCATAACAAAAGTTCGTGTTGCATTATCGGGTATGGTCCAGAGTCAGATAATGTGACTCGGTGTACCTACGCCTTTATTTTAACGCCCAGTAACGGTCAGGCGCAAGATGTATCCGTAAGATGCAGGAGGTAATCCCATTTGCTTTAGTCTTTAAAGTGTACATTTGCGTGGAGCATCAATGTATGGAGAAAAAAAATAATTACCGAATCCATTTTGAATACCTGCAGAAAGTTGCATTTAGCTAAATTATATGTAAATATATTTTTGTTTATTTTTATTGACATAATCTCTACCTAAGTCCTACAAAAAAAATATCAAATTATGTATATCTTTAAACATGTACAGAATGTTCCAAGATTTTTAAAATCATCTCAAAAATTTCAAGCCTAGACGGGACTTGAACCCGCGACCTTCCTCTTGATACGAGAACGCACTACCATCTGTGCATCCAGGCAATTCACGTCTAGGTCGAAATCAGTGAGATGATTCAGAATTACGACTAAAGCGCCGTTAGCTCCATCTACAGGAAAACTTATATAGTTCTTTGTACCTGCCCAATGCCAAACGTTGCAGTTCAGTACATTGACAAGAGATGTCGCGTTGCTTATTTCAAATAGTAGTTTTATTTATAGTGTTATCCGAACAGATGCGGAAAATTCCATGATTTATAAAATCATCTCTAAAATTTCTTCAAAACTGAATTGCCTGGTTGCACAGATGGTAGTGCGTTCTCGTATCAAGAGGAAGGTCGCGGGTTCAAGTCCCGTCTAGGCTTGAAATTTTTGAGATGATTTTAAAAATCTTGGAATTTTCCGCATGTGTTCGGATAACACTATAAATAAAAATATTATGTACATAATGTCAAAAAACCCAAATTTCTATTATATTGTAGCATTTAGGTAACAAGAAACCCCTACATTTTTAATAAATATCTTTATTTAGGAAAAACATAAAAATTAAAAGACAAAAAGTGGCAAAATCGTGAGCAGTTCCGTGAATCATTCGGGTTTTTTGTGTAATATAAAATTCTTTTTCGTTTTAAAATATGGCATAATTGCCCGTGATTTAATTTTCAAGCGAATAAACCCATCTCTGGCTTTTTTACCAGCCAATGTAATTGATGATTCTCGCTCTACCGCTTGTCTTGCATATACTGCACTTGCAACGGCTGCCGCCGATCGATCAGAGATGCCATAACGGTCACAAACTGTGACTATGGTAGGCGCAGAGATGGCCTGTTTCTCTGATTTGGTAGCAGCAGGAGCGACGCTTTAGAATCAGAGCGACGCTTTAGAATCAAGAGTTTTCGATGTACTGGGCTGAGGTTCGATGAGATCAGGAGTGCAGAATCTTTCGGAACGCGTAGAAGTCGAAGTAGTTTTCCCTTCAAACTTTTTCTTTTGCCCTGTCATTGCTAGATAAGGTTTCAGCGACCTTGCAAATTTATTTTCAAGTTTTTTCATCTCTGTGCGATCTAGGTTACCAATCGCCATCTTTCTCACATGTCTCTGATCATAAAAAATGCCCTTTCAATTACAGTTACCTTCTTTTCCCGAGGACAAATACATATATATTATAGTCAATGCATTTGCAACTACAGATATCAAACAATTCTATTGCACATTTTTGATTCCATTCTTGTCACTTCACTATAAAGTTTTCAGTTTGCTTAGATTTTGGATAGCGTAAAAAGTTTAAGTATTTATCGTAATTACTTTTTAACATACGTTTCACGCATTGTATGGTAACAGTTGATAATGATGCCGTAGTCCACACTTCAATAATATCACTTGCTACTGTATCGAAAACTTCGGAGATAGAAGGCTGTTTGCCATTATTTTTTTTTTCTTCATTACTATCAAAAATAATATGCCAAATATATTTGGAAGCACTGGTTTATTAATCAAACAAGGTGATCCTAAAATGGGACAATCTGCTTCGTTTCGCAAAATTATTTTCGATTACGTCGATATAATTTTAAGCTCACTACTCAAAACGAACTGGTTCTTACAAACAACATCGACTAATATAATATAAACGAAATGTGAAGGTAGAAAAGTAAATAATACATCGAAATTTAACAACTCAACTTACAAAGATACTAGGTAAATTTTATTTTCTTCATTTTGGCATAGTATTATCATACTTAGCTTGGTGTTTCGTTAGTCACTGGACCGTTTTATATAAAAGGGGAGTTTTTATTTAGGTAAAAAGGGTATTACGAGTTACCATAATGAAATAATTGTTTAATAATTTATTATTATATTTATATTGTTTTGTGTATGATGTTCTTTAGATAGCTAGATTATTTTATAATCTTCAAGTGACAGTAGAGGGCTAAAAATGGGTGCCAATATTTTTTTTATTATTTTTATTGTGAGATTGGGAATGCAATACAACTTTCTAGAGCTATTCAATTTTGAAAATTCATAATAAATATTGACTCTCCACCCTAGTGTACATGTTCAACTACACAAATGTCGAAGAAATTATTAAAGGAGGCACTCCGATTGTTAAGGAAATCGGACCTTATTATTTTGAGTAAGTATTCCTTTGGTATAGCAATAAGGCTCATTTTTGAAAATCATGTGAATTTTGAATAGGTCTTACTAAGTATTAGGAATCCCAGGTTTAATAAATTGGTCAGTGCAAAAATATGAACCCTTTTTACTTCACTAGCTGTTGCCCGCGACTTCGTACTCGTTACACTACTAAATGTGTAGGTAACCTAGAAATAAAGATAAGCTCGCTCTTGCAACTTGATTTGACATCCCATTTTTATCCCATGGGACCTGATTTAGGGGATAAAAAGTGGCCAATGTATTAATCCAGGTTATAATCTAGGTAGGTTATCCACCCAGTGCTTCAGCAGTGGATGGACAGGGAGCATGGTACCGTTTCCTTCCAGTTGGCGCAGGTTCTCGCAGGACACGGCTGTTTCGGGAAATACCTGTGCCGAATTGGGAGGAAACGGTTACCAATGTGCCCAAAAATAAAGATAAAATATAGAAATAAAGATAAGCTCGCTCTTGCAACTTGACATCCCATTTTTATCCTATGGGACTTGATTTACGGGATATAAAGAAATATATGTGATAATGCTATAATCTACACTAATCTAATCTAAGTTATAATATACACGAACATACCAAATTTCATCAAAATCTGTCCAGCCGTTATGACGTAATTAAGTAACAAACAAACATCGAAACTTTCGCATTTATAATATTATGTGTAGAGTACGTTTCATACAGCGCCTTCACGTTAAATAGAGGCTTTCCAGGTGGACCAATTGAGTCCACCTACAGACCATAGACAAATATTTTGACCCATAGACCACCTGTTGTTACGAAAAACTATTTTCATTAAAATACACGTTCTGACTTCTACGCCGTTGCAAATACGAAATACGTTCAGCGCAGTCAGAAATGCCCAGGGGTATTTTTTTAATAGGACAATCTAATTCTCATTGAGAGATTAGGTCAAAAAAGCCTCACTAGAGTAACAGATCAATAGAGTAGACTCATCAGATACTCACTTTTATAGTAAATTGGAGGTAGTGACTGCAAAATTAAGTATAGTTTGACCGAAACCGCTGTACCGCGCCTGAGGTATGCGCGCGGCGTGACGGGGGGAAGTATCGGCCGCTCCGATCCATCAGTTTGTTATCCATTAGATAAATATCCAAAGATATTATTGATATCTCGTGATATCTCGTGATGTCAAGACCGTTATTTTTAAAGTAGCCGAATATTGTAAGAAAAGAAAAGCAGACAGAGAAAGCTTTGAATATAATTGCTGATATTAAAAACAACATAGCCCATAAAAATATTAACTCTTCTCTAGATGTAAAGATAAACTTATTGAATACATCGTTTTCGGAGTTCACGGCGGTAAAATGGCAGAAATGTGAAGATCATGTCCAAAAAAATGAAAACAATTACTGGGATCGCGATAGTAGATTTGATATTATTATCGATCCATTAATCGTAAGATCTATCCGACAATATTGATCTCATGTGTACCTACTCTTGCTCTTTTTTCCTCGGCCCCCACCTCACCGCACTTTCTTAAGGAGCGGTACAGCGGTTTCGGTCGAACTATAGGAAAGACAAACAGAAGTCTGTGTGAAGAGTCGAGTTTAGGCACATAAATATTTACGAATACTTATTTATTTTATTTTAAGTCATTTAATGTATTAAAGCGCTGCGCAGACACAGCAACTAGAACCTCGTAACTAACTGTTTAAGACGTGTTTCATATAATTTTAAGCAACCGCGCAGACGTGGCAACTCTACTTATAATGTCAAATAGAAAGAAACTTGCAAAAAATTCACAGTTATTTCAACTAAAGTTGCTACGACTGCGCAGCTCCGAATTAAGAATATAAATTAAGCACCAGTAATGTAAAAAAATCGGCTTCTAATACAATCTTACATGTAAATAAAAAGTTTTTAAAACAAAAGTCATTTTACTTAGAAAAATTTCGTGATTGATTTCAATCATTATTATAAATACGGGATCACGTAACGTCTTATCGGTGTTTCCACCGACAATGTTTCGGATCAATTAGTGAACCTTCATCAGGGTGAGTGCGATCCGGTTCTAATAACGTCTCGCCTCGCACTGCGCGCCGCAACCCTCTCGCGTCGACTCACGCGCAGAGGGTTGCGGCGCGCAGTGCGAGGCGAGACGTTATATATCCCCGATCCCGTATTTATAAAAATTATCAAGTCATTTATTTTACATACCACAATAATGAGCAAACAATAAAAATACCAAGTAATCCCTAATTAAAATACTTTATTTAAATACTACGTACATTATTAGATATTGTCAATAGTGGAGACCTAGCGTTTATTACAATATTAATCACAATTACAACTATTTACAATACTTTTTTATTATTAAAACCTTCGGAATTTATTTTATTATTTTAAATACGGGATTTATAATAATTATTACTGTTCGGGGTGGATCGCATCGTTGTTGGATCCTTTCTTATTAAAAATATAAAGTAGATGAATTCTATTTGTCATCCACTTTTTTTACGACTACCGTCGTTTTGGAAACGTTGGATAGGCGGGTCGGCCATAACTGCCGTGCCTCGCCCCGCGGGCCCCTCTACGCCGTTCACTCCGTAGTTAGTGAAATGGTAAGTGATAAATCCCGTATATTAATGATAAATGGACATATGATGATAATGATAATCTAATCTAAAATTGCGCCCTACACCGCGTTTACGTAAAGTTTACTCACAGTAAGTAGTTCCAAAATGATTTTGGATTTTAGCTTTGAAGGCTAATTGAGATAGTGGGGATACAATTTAAGACTAGACGATCTCTACTGTTACATTCCACCTACCGCTAGGTAAAGAATTGCCTATCTCTTAAGCATTACTTAGGTATACAGGGTGGAAAGTCGGCATGAGCCTGAAATAGCAGCTATGCACTTAAGCTATGCTACGAGATAACATTCTTAGTGATGCATGCTAATAATATAAATTTAAAAGTAATTATGTCTCTCTGAATTTTTGTCTATCTGTCTGTCTGTTACGTTTTCACTACTAAAGGGTTGACCCGAGAATCAAGCGTTGATTTCATAAATCTAAGAACGCGGATGAAACGTTTTCGTGCAGCTGTAACGGATCAAGCAACTCTTTGTGTCTTATCTCAGCACCCTGTATATATTTTTTTAAATAACTAGCATAATAATGGTAACTTTGATTTCAAAACGGTGGTTTTATTCCAACCCTATCGTAATTTTCGAAACTCATTGGAATTTCTACCTTAACTATCACAACAATGTTTTGTAAATTCATCCAAAAATATTTATTCTAATAACATAATCACAGTAAATAATTGCAACTTTAGGCTCGGACTATATAGCATCCAGAGCATGTCCCGGTTGCTTCCAGGTAAATATCGGAGTCGGATGGCCTCGATTCCTGTGTAGTCAATGCAGGAAAAATTCAAATGATTAGTTGTGCGACGGATTGGTCAGAGGCTGTTAAAAACGGTCCCTGACAAGCCCGGAGGTCATATAGTCCTAAGCCTTAGAGTTACAACTTTGTGTTCTCAGAAATAAATTAAATTTCTTTACAATTTAATCAAAATCTTAATTTGTTTAGATTATTTGTCTACGTAATTTGGTCTATAACTTTTTCTTTTTCAGCAAACTGTGATCGATCAATATTTTCGAGCGCAGTAACGCTGGCTTATCCATTATTCGTTTGTTCTGAAGAATCTTCGCTAGTTTTTTAATTCCTAATCTTATCGCGTAGGAAATAAGGACGTATATTGAGATGATCATGAATACCGCGAAGAGGGCGACATCGAACATGTAGTATTGGAAAAAGGTCAGGTCTTTGGCTGGCGACTGTAAATGATAAGCGCCCTTATGTCTCAACACATATTCGGTCCAGTATATTGCTCTTTCTAGTGGCGATTCCTTTTGATCTCTCAAATAGAGTTGCCTTTTCTTAACTTCAGTTTTATATCTGGGCTCCGTGATCACCTCCGCGATAGCTTGGTATAGTTTCTCAGAAGTGAGATGTCTGAGTTCTATTTTTTTTGCGTATCCGTCGAGTTCTGCCTTAGCCGCGTTGGAGTCGTGGTCGCAGAAGACCGGGATGGTGACTATGGGCACTCCGTGGTAGACCGTTTCGAACATGCTGAGGAGACCTCCGTGGGTGACGAAGGCTTTGATCTTCGGATGACCTGTAAGTTAAAAATTATTAATTTATCTAGTTGTACAAGAAGCTTTACACCTGTATACCTCAAGATGATGGACAGAGGGTAGTGCATCGTAGGACATGTTTCTAAGAAGCGTGACCTATGAGGCAATACTTTGCTATAGGCGACAGTTACCACTTAACATCATGTATAGTCTAACTTTTTATTAGCTGCAGTAAAATGACGTTTCTAAATGTCATTCCGTAAAATAATGTTGCCAGCCTAATCTCAATAGGGATGTGATTCAGTTCACAAAAATTAATTAAATAACATTATTATGACGTTTTTGTTTCATTTTGAATGTACCTCCCTATATTTCCACTTAAAAAGATCAATCCTCTAGTATAGTAATAATAATAGGTTAAAAAAATACATTACAACTTAATATTAAATCTCAAAAAATAAACCAAACTGATTATTCATTTATGATTCACTCATTTAGCTACATCCCTATTTATTTTTCTTCAAAAACCGGCAACCCACAAAACGTCATTTTACTGCAGCTAATAAAAAGTTAGACTTTAGGCAACATGCTTGTTCCACCCAAAGTGGTATAAGAAGAAAAAACGTGTAGGCTTTGTTTTAAGGTTTGTACAATAAGTTTATAATTTAGGAAATAAAATAAAAGTTCTGAAGGGAGACGTTTGCTCAGCAGTAGTGCAAAATAAGTTAAGAAAAAAACGAAATATCTGAGAAAATATCGACTATTCGAAACGACCCTTATGACTATAGTGAGTGTTGTTGACTCTGAGTTTTAAATCAGACCTGTTTTTTGTTTATTTTAAAATGCAAAATTTATGTGAGCTCTACCACAACACATTTGTTAAACTTAATATCTGCAATAAAGGTATCAGCAGTCAATAATTCATGCCTGAATTGGCACATTATGTCATATTGCCAGGCACCAAATGAAACCAAGTAATATTATGTAATTGGTAAAATTGACTAAAACTTTTTTGTTAAGTTTCACGTACGCGTTTATGTGGTTACAGTACCACCGAAAATTAAAACTAAATCAGCGAGATAGGTACCTACAATACTGAAACAAACTTGAATATTCAATAAATTTGTGAATTTTGATTATTTAGTTTAATTCTGATTTAATTTTAATTTGATTTTGATTTAATTTTTCATTTTATTTTGTTTTAATCTTAATTTAATATTTCACTATAATTTACTAGCATAGTGTATAAGAACTTTTTATTATTGATAACATTGATATGGATCATGGATATCTGAAATAAATGACTATTATTATTACTATAAACACTTGTGACGTCATCACCGAACCCGCCACCTAATTATATAAAATTAGCGACAGCAGTGCGACAAGCAATCGGTCGCGAAACGTCATATTTACTATGGGAAAATATTTCTATCTGTTGCCGTCCCTTTGCTGATAGCGCTAGTTTCAATGTGCAATTTGACGTTTCCCGACCGATTGCTTGTCGCACTACTGTCGCTAATTTTACATAATTAGTTACAAGATCAGGGGAGCAATCGCACTAATTTTTAACTATAATACCAAAGTACAATCACAACAAAAACGTTACGTTATGTACACAGGGCTACACGTCAAGGTATACATTTTCAGTATAAGCTGACCTCGCATTGGCTTTTCGTAGAATAAGTGGTCAGTTTATACTGGAAATGTATAGCTTGATGTGTAGCCGTGTGTACATTTCGTATCGCGCTGACACGCGTGACATCAGTCAAGTCAATGTGAGTTCCAACGTTAGACACGTTCAAAATTAACGCGATTGTCCCACAGTTTGTCCTACTTAATTAATAATGAGAGGATGATAGGTATACTAAATTTCGTATCAAAATCAGTCGTCATTACACGATGAGTTGCTCGTGTCAGCATAACCAAACAAAAGCTAGCACTACAGATAACGCCATGAAATCCTAATTTCTAAATAACAGAACCATGCAGAGTTCCCGCCAGAGTTAACGATGAAACGCTTTTGTTGTCACCAAAAAACATAATATATCTTAATACTCAAGGACTGAAAATAGACCAACATACATACGTTGCCTGTAAGTGCACTCACGCCATCGTGCGTCTACAACATTACGTGGCGTGGGTTGAAATTTTAGGTGAATAAATAAAGAACCGTAATAAGCTCTTACCAGTGATGACATATGAAACCGAGACGTGGTCCTTCACTATTAACCTTATGAATAAGCTCAGAGTCGCTCAACGAGCTATGGAGAGGGCTATGCTCGGGGTTTCTCTACCTACGGGATCGAATCAGAAATGAGGAGATACGTAGGAGAACTCAAATCACCGACATAGCCCGACGGATTAACACATTGAAGTGGCAATAGGCAGGCCATATAGCGCGCAGAACAGATGGTCGATGGGGCCGGAAAGTTCTCGAATGGAGGCCACGGACCGGTAAGCGCAGCGTAGGACGTCCACCTACAAGATGGGCAGGCGACTTAGTAAGAACCGCAGGTCGGCGTTGGATTCAGACCGCTTCCAACCGCAGTTCCTGGAGATCAATGAGGGAGGCCTTTGTCCAGCAGTGGACGTCCTACGGCTGATATGATGATGATGATAAATGAGCTCTTACCAAGTAAATCCTGCTGTGGCAGCCATTTATACAGCCTCACATTCGACGGGATATCAGTCATATTCTGCTCAGCATCTTGCTTCCAAAGCACCCTTTGAGGAAGCTTTCCGACCGCGTTCACGATCAGTTTATGAACGGTCAGTGGCATACTGCTGGTCCGAACTGAAGAGCCCATGGATACGTAGATGAATCCAGCATCGCCAGCGCCCGCGATCCATTCTTCAATTTCCTGGAATCGGTTAAGAGTTATGTCAAGGTTGCTGGGTCATTGGGTGCATGTCTGCAAAGATCGATCGCTCTAAAAACCCATTGTGAATGTCATAAAGCTATTTATGATGGTGATAATTGTGAACATTTAATGAAAAACTTTAAAGCAATCGAGAAATAATCGAAAACTTGTAATGAGACCTTGGTAAATACAATACTAATAATAAGTTTAAAACAAAATTCATTGTGTTTCTATATAGAAACTCCGAAATACAATACAGAATCCATTAAGCTTTTTGGAAGTCTTGAGTTATTATCACCGTATTTATATCCCGTAAAAGAAATAATGAATAAAAGACCCACAGCTTCGCTATAATGTGTCCGTTTTTTTAAACACATAGGAAATAAAAATGTTTATTTAATCTTCAGACAATAGGCCAGTTCTAAAGGAAACGGTGAGTCCAAGCACAGTAAGTACAGATATGCTACCATTAGGGTTCTCCAACAACAAATGATTCACTAGAACAATAAAGTGAAGCCGGTCATTAGCTCCAAGGTTTATGAGAAAGGGTATAACAACAAGCCCGCAGATATTAAATCAGTATAACAAAATAATTATTCATTCCTTTACCCTTCACGGGTTGATAAAGCAAAAATATTACAGCTAAATTAGACTTCATTTGGTTTTACATATTGTTTCATTGGTAAAGAAACTCTTGTTTCACAGTTCGGTGAATACTTTTTCATGTGAAAAGCTGTTAATCTATTGCAAACTAGCTTCCGCCAGCGGCATTGCTCGCGTGTTTTGTCCATAGTAGCCTATTTTTTGACCAGGCAATATACCTACCAAATTTCATCGAAATCGGTTCAGCCGATTACGACTTTCACATTTATAATATTAATGTGTTTTTAAAAGCATATTTTGTTACAGCTCTGCATAAATGTAATTTGTTTATTTTTATTATTATCTGACGTTTGTAATATATTTTTGACATGCCAATATTATGCAGTGTCATGAAATGGTGAATAAATGAATACTGGATTAGATTAGATTAGGTAATTTCTTTATTGCACAACATTAAAAATAAAACAAACTAAAAAGACGTTTGGATGGACAGGATCTGGGTGAACTATAATAATAAATAACAGAACCAGTAATTATAAAGTAGTTATTACTAAAATAATGTATATATATATATATATATAAATATTTTTATATCAATTATATAACCTGCTTCTAAGCTATAAGTAAAAAAATATATATACAAATTGATAGTCGCGAAGTCTTAGTGAGCGATGGACGACAGATAATGTTTATTAACCATGTTTTTAAAAACAGGAAGGGATTTGGCGTTACGAAATTTTCAATTTCAAGTTTTCAGCGGAGCTGGATACAGTTCTATAGAAAATAAAGGGCCTATACGAGACGCCAGCGCGCCTGACAGACGATTTCTTAAAACGAGTGACGATGATATTGCTATCTCGCTCGCTCTTGCAGCCCTTACTGGAGCCGCTAGTGATGCGCCGAGTGTCTATCGATAACACTTAAGTACCAGTAATTGTATGGAAAATTAAACTTTTTTATGGATTGGCCCCGTCTGCCACGAGTCCTAGCGTATACTATCATATCAGTAGTCCTATGGTCAGGCTGATGATACTTTTTCGAGTAAATATATGTAAAATTTATATGTGAAAACATGTAAATGGTAATAAGTGTTTAAAGTTGTTTCTTGTTAGCTATAAGTACTGTTTCAACGTGAGCTGGAAAAAGTTCTGGTTACTAAACGAAATCATAAAAAGGGAATTTCCCTTCTATCTAAAGAATGCATATACCTACCTGCATTCTACCTACCCTCACATATGGATGTCAAACGTGGACGTCTAATACAAAAATTTAATCTAAATTAGTTACATGCCAGACAGCAAAGAAAAGGAGAAAAACGAAAGTTATAGATTCCTTAGGTACAATATGCTCTAAGATTAAAGTGGCGGTATACAGGGCATATAGTGAGACGCACTGATACAATGACACTAGAGACAACTATATGGGAAGGACCAACAGGAAAAAGAAGAAGAGGAAGTCCTAAAAAAAGATAGATTTGAAGATATACAATCTATTGCAGGAAGTGAATGGAGAAAGCGAGCAACAGACAGAGAGGGCCTGAGCAAGCTAGAGGCCTATACCTAAGAAGGGGTTCCGATCACCAGTGATAGAAACAGTAGCGATAGTGATTAAAATAAAAGAAAATTCTAATATAAATTTTTCTATATATTAAAAATTATTTATGAAAGTACTGTTTGTTTTTCGAATAAAATAAAATGAAATAAAAATAAAAGCTAGAACTCACCGGATTCAATCTCTTCGGCTCCTTGCAATGTATACAGGCGACTTCAGCAACATTCGGCAGATACGGTCTTGGATACGACACCGAGTAATGTCCATTGTGTAGTATAAAGCTTACATTCCGTGACATATCGTACACATGCGGCATCTGTGGCCCAAAATGCCTCCTCAGCACCCCTTGAAGAATCGTCACACTCAGCGTATGCATAGCCATTGCTCCCAAATGCCAAAAGGCGTTCGTCGCTCTGTCTAAAAAGCTCATGTTATCCGTAAACCCTTTGCCGAAGAAAGGTGTGACTGAGTACGGGGCAGGGCTACCAGAGTTACTATGGGGCATCGTGTAGAACCCAACAGTATTGATGTACATGAAGGGTATTTTGAACTTGTAGACGAGGCCTAGGGCGCACTCGGGGTATGCTCCGTCTAGGATCATGAGATCGAAGTTTCTTCGGGAGCTAATGAAGGAACGCGTCTCGAAGTCGCCGAGGAATGCGTCGCAGGCCTGGAACAGAACGTAATAGCATTAATCTCTAATTTATTTCTCGATATGACGCTTATTGGCGTTATTTATTTATGGGTTGGCATTATTGGGCAAACAATATGTTAATAAAGTGCTTAACTGCTTAATTTGAGGCTAGATAGGGCTGTGTCAAATGTCTAGCAATATTTATTATTATTATTAATGTATAATAACACATTATCACTGCAAAATTATATGAAAGAAATGACTACTATCTCTCTCCTACGAAGAAACAGAAGACTTTTATGATCTCCCTGAAACTCCCTAAACAATCGGAAATTCATAATAGCTCACGCATGCTACACACCCCCACGCGCACGCATACACACACACACACCCTCACACTACACTCACACACACCCACTCACACTCGCACACTCTCACACACAAACTCACCCATTCATCAAATTTATAAGTACTTTTATATCTGTATCTGTATCTATATATAATTGTCTATATAACTTTCATTTTTTCTTTACTTTTATTTTCCTATCTTAGTTTTAACCCTAAATTATTCTTATTGTTCTTATTGTTGAATGAACGATATACCTTGCTTTTTTGTCTGAGGAGGTGGGCGTTGAAACTGCTCCACAATTTTTATAATTTTTGCAGCTTCATCGTGCTACCAGTAATATGTTTGTACTATTAGTTCTAAATAAATGAATTTGAATTTGAATGTTAAACTCTGCTTAATTTGGGGCTAGATAGGACTGTGTCAAATGTCCAGCAATATTTATTATTATTATTAATTATAATAAATAACTGTACAATCACAATAGGAACTATTTTGAAGCATTACATTTCGAAAACACGCTCTTGTACAAAAAAATAAAGAAAACCTAACAGTGTTTTGGAAGACCTATTCAACGACACCATACAAAAAATGTGGTATTTGAGTTAAAAAAAACAACCTGAACGTCTTAGGAGAGGTACCCTATTAAAAACATGTTAGTTAAGTTTTTATTTCATTACTTACTAGGCGTAAAATGTATCAACAAGCTAAACTTTAGATTTACCTAAAGCACATAATAATTTAGTCTACGAGTAAGACGGCTGTCCATTTACAGGACAGACAGACAGACAGACGAACATAGGATCACTAAAAGGGTTCCTAGTTCAATTACGATACCCTAAAACCGGTGGATTTAATAAATTAATTTTTTGTTTCTGTTTTTCTTTTTGCTCCTTTAATTTCGTTTAAATCATTTATATTGTTTAGCCAAATATTGATTTCTGTTCTGAAATTGTTTGAGTAACTAGATACCTATTTAATTAGTTTCTCAAAGACTATCTAATTCTAAGATCATTATCAAATTTAAATTTCTTATTTTGAATAACGTCTTAATCTACTTACTTATTTGTTACATATATTATAGGTAAAAAGTTAATGAGTAAAGTTAAATTAAGATAAGTTTATTAAAATTATCAGAAATGTAATGAATTTTCAGCGTATTTCAAGCAGATAGCAAACAGTGTATATTATATATATATACTAGCTTCCACCAGCGGTTTCGCACTCGTCATTTTTCAATAAAAAGAAGCCAATATCTTACGCTGCCTTTATACTAAATTTCATCGAAATCGGTCCAGCCGTTTAGTTGTGAAAACGTAACAAACAGACAGAAAGACAGACACACAGAGTTGCTTTCGAACATAATATAATACGAACTGTTTACCCGCGACTTCGTTCGCGTGGTCTTAAACTATTGTCATAACAGCGCGATTCCTCGAAAATCACTTACGCAATACCTGTATTGTATTCATTTATTTCAGATAATTATAATCCATAATCACAATAAATTAAAATAAATTATTTACAATCAAAATAGTTTAAATTAAATTAAATCAATATTATAATATAGCTGGTAATTTAAAATTAAAATAAACAACAGACAAATAAATTAATTAATAAGTATTATGCTGGACATTTCACACAGTGCCGTCTAGCCCCAAACTAAGCAAAGCTTTACTATGGAAACCAGATAACTAATAGAATATTTCTATACCTTTTTTTATAAATACATTCTTATTATCTATACTAATATTATAAAATTATTTAATAACAGAAAGAATAAACAATTATTTACAATAACAATACAGTAGAAACTCTTGAATCATCTAAAGACGAACTTAGAAGGCTCAACTACTCCAGATCACTACCAGGCGGAAGTGTCCCCGAGACATTGGCTGCATTGCCCAGCTGAAATGCAATGCTTACGCGTTGACCCAGATAAGCGCCAGCTCTCGAATCACACGTCGCGCATATTATAAAGAGGAAAGTTTTGTATTTTTGTAGCGAATAAACTCAAAAACTACGGGTCCGATTTCAAAAATTCTTTTACAAGGCTACATTATCCAGGGTAATGTTTTTATTGAAAAACTACGCGTGCGAAGCTGCGGATTGATCAGCTAGGACGCGGTGTAACACATGTCAAACTATATCGTCGCTGTTCTGTCTAAATGACGTAACTGACATTTTGGCGTAACTGACATTTGTAATGTTACTTTTGTCTTATTTTGAAGACGAACCGATCTGTCTAATCGGCGTACCTGTATCTTCTACCTACGTCTAGATTTATGTGTGACGTATCTACTAATCTTAAAATTGTAGATCATTCGAAGTGTCCTAAGTACACTTACGACTTTTAGTAATATTTTCTATAATGTCGGTTACGTCACTTAGTTAGAACTACGACGATATAACACATCGCTCGCCATACAATGCCATCACACACGGCAAAGATAATATTTCATCTTCCATTGGATTGTACGGTGAGTGACATTTACTGTAATAGAAAATATCATCTTCGCCGTCTATAACGCACTAAAGAGGGCATACAACAAAAGTATTTTTTTTTTTGCTCGTTGTTGCTCGATATTGATAACGGCAACAGGTAGACGCTTAAAGTATTCACAGAATATTGAGGTATATTATTCACTTTAAACATAAATAATTAAATTAAAATTAAATAAATGTTTAAGTGGGGCTTCCATACAACAAACATGATTTTTTTACGTTTTTATAGATAATGGTACGAAACATTTCGTGCGCAAGTCCGACTCGCACTTGGCTGGTTTTTTTTTCGCTTATCTTAAGGTCGTTAGTTTTCGTAAATGCTATGCATTTACTTAAAAAAATCATTTAACATTACTTTATTAGTTTTATCTCTATAATATATTTGGCTATAAGAAGTCCTCCAAAATATATTTGAATTCAAGTTTAGTACAATAGCCCTGCAGTAATTTGCACCCCAAAAGCCTGCCAAAAACATAAAGCCTCAAAGTCCGACATTCCTAATTGGCTGCTTACTGGTACGAGTAAGTATCAACTCTACACTAACTGTGGCTTCTTCGTTTAACTGGAAACTGCGAACGTCAGGAATCAAAAATACTATAACCCGACTACAAAATGAACAAAAAATATGTAAACAAGCTTGCTCATTTTGACAATCAAGTCTACACGATATGCGCCAAATGAACAGACATAATATAATCAATCCATATTATATTAATATAAATTCGAAAGTTGCTCTGTCCCTCTGTCCCTCCATCTGTTTGTTACGTTTTAATGACTACATGGCTTGACCGATTTCGATGAAATTTGTTATATAAACAGATTATGACCGGGATCGGGATACAGACTGCTTTTTACTTGACTGCGCAGGAGGGTAATGTTTTTATTGACAAACCACGTTTGCGAAGAGCAGAGCTTGTACTATGGGAACTAGTTATCTGATAGAACACTTATGTAGTTACTTTTTGTAAGTACATATTCTACAAATATTATAAACGCGAAAGTTTGTATGTATGGATGTTTGTTACTCTTTCACGCCGGAACGGCTGAACTGATTGCGATGAAATTTGGTATGTAGGTAGATCATAACCTGGATTAACACATAGGCTACTTTTTATTGGCAAACCACGCGTGCGAAACCGCGGATTGGTCAGCTAGTTTATAATATATAGAAAAACATCCGTACTCGGAATAAATATCTGTAAATCATGCAAACATTTGTTTCGCGGTGGAAATTAAACTCGCTACATCCCGCGTCTCAGCCAGCTATTCGCCTACCGCGCCACGAAGCTCGTCAAGCATAACGGAAGTCAAAAATGTCCAGTTCCATACCTCATACCCATACCGCATGATGTCTCCAATCGGAACCGGTTCTTCTCCTTTCATCTTAGCGCCGACCAGGTCGAACACCATAAACCGCCTCACGTACGACACCAGGCCTGAAGGCGCTATCTCTTCCAATCCCGGGATGTGAAAGTCGGGGGGAAACGCACTAAGGAATGTGATGTTGTGGCCTCTGGAAAAAGAAAATAGCTTTTAATAGAAGCAACGTGTATATACATTAAATTGTATTTTTAGCATGCCGTGGGAGTAAACTTAATCCATTGTAATATATATTGACTTTCTAATAAGTAGTTATTTTTAGTCTCAATACTTCAGAATTATGATTCTGATTTTAGAAATAAATAAATGTTGCTGGACATTTCACACAGCGCTATCTAGCCCCAAACTAAGCAGAGCTTGTACTATGGCAACCGGATAACTGATAGAATACATATATACTTTTTTTTGTAAATACATACTTATAATATATATAAAAACAACCAGACCCGGAACAAATATCTGTAAATTATGCAAACATTTGTTCCGCGTCGGGAATCTAACCCACTACCTCCTGCGTCTCAGCCGGCTATTTGTCCACTGCGCCACGGAGGTCGTCAAGCTGTTATGTAATTCAGAAGGTTTATTAAAGGGAATTAAAGTATAGTAAAGGGTGAGTTACTCCTCATTATCATCATCATTAGATCAGACAATCTTATGTCTGATCTAACTTATGTCCACTCTGAAAATAGGCCTTCCCATATATTGCCAGAGCCACCGATCTTGTGCGGCTTTCAACCAATGTCTCCCGCCAACATTAATTATTAGGTTGTCTTTCTGTCTTGTGCGGGGTGGGTGGGGGGAGGGGGGGGGTGTTATCTGAATTACCTCCCCCATAACACCCAAAGCCATAATAATAATTCATTAACATAAGGTGCAGCATTTCTGAGAATTCCTATTGAAATTTATCTTTTGTGTTGGGGTTTCAACTCCAGATCTTTCGACCTTCACAAAGGAAGAGTTTTGGTAGAAACGTGTGTTGTTTCGTCGTGTTCGCGGGCGACTATACGACACAGCGCAAGTGCGACACGCGTCGCAGGCTTTACGTGTTAAAATAGTTTTGTGTTATACTACGTGTTTACAATTATAGTAATATGGGCCGTAGAATTAAGCTTTAACATCTTGTACATTTCTTTTGTTGCCTGAAATAATAATAATAATTATTATAAATTGAACGTCGAGTTTATCTAAATCCTAATTACTAATTAAAACGGGTATTTATCGCGTATGTTCCTTTTTTATTTATAAATAAAAATAAATAATTAAAAATCGTTTATTGCATGTCATTGGCTCATACTCATTACTCATAAATTAAATAGGATAAAATCAAAACAAATCAAAAATTAAATTAAGTTAAATCAAATTAAAATTATACAATTAATTATATTATATAATTAATGAGCTATGGAGCGCATCATCCTCGGAGTCAGGCTCACAGACCGTATAAGAAACTCAACTCTACGCTCCAAAACACAGATAGCTGACGTGGCTCTGATATCCGCAAAATTTAAGTGGGACTGGGCAGGACACGTTTGTCGTATGCCAGAGGAACTATGGGCAAAAGCCACGATAGAATGGATTCCAAACGGGCGGTGGCCTCGTGGTAGACCCAGGCGGAGATGGAAGGATGAACTGGATGCATTCCAGAAAGAGTGGCCCCAATTAGTCAATAACTGGGATTCGTGGAAGGAGGGAAGGGAGGTATTTGCCCTGCAGTGGGACTCTACGGGCTGATAATAATAATAAATAATTAAATTAAATTACACATACACATATAAACACATACATACACGTACGCGGACACGAAGGACTATCAGTGACCGGGGCAACGTCCCTTATAAGGGGGTTGCATGGAGGCTTAACCAGTGCCCCAGAAACGGAGACTCCCACCTGTCCGCCAATGTGCTCAGAACGAATGTTGGGGCTGTATAATGGCGTGGAAGCCATCCGTGTGCGCCTCACTGAACATACCTGATGTACTGCAGAAACGTGGAATTTATGTAGAAAGCCAACATTTTTGCCTTAGTTGAAGGGGGTGGCGGATAAAATTGGAAATGTGTTCAAGAGATTTTCAATTAAGTCGGTCTTTACTTCTTTCTCAAAGATGGCCAAGCATTTACGGACTCCTAAGGACGTTATATCTCTGCAGATGCTTCGTGTCTAAAAGATTGACTGTAGCTGTGGCCGCTCTTACATCGGGCAAACCAAACGTACCATAGCCGAGCGTGTCAAAGAGCATATCGTAGCTGTCAAAAATCGCCCGGTAAACAAGTCAGCGATAGCAGAGCATCGTAGACTCGGGACCGAATCATTGGATAGAACTTCATGATCCTAAGGTTATCTCTAGTGAACGCCATTATTACAAGAGAATGGTTCATGAAACGACTGAAATCAAGAAATATCCAAATTTACATCGGGAAGATGGCTATAGACTCTCAGCGTCCTGGAACCCGGTGATTGGGTGTGCGCGGTGTGATTAGTCGTCTCAGTTTGTAGATACGGTTAGTGTTGTGTGTCGTAATATGAACGAGGATATTTTTTATTCTGAAGACCAAGTAAGGGTAGTTGCAGCAGCTGCCGTTACTTCTCGATGGTAGCTCCAACTACTCCAGTCCGCCCGTGACCACGGCTGTTGCAACGCAGTCAAACCGGCGGGATAACAAAAAAAAGTGCTAACGCGATAAATACCCGTTTTAATCAGTAATTATGTACAGTGATCGCGAAAATCGAAAGCCTGACAAGGGCGCTAGCCTTCCAAATAACAAGGAGGTCGGGCGGTTAGCCTTGCACTGGGTGTTGTTGTTATTTGTGAATGTCCATTCCAAACGACATTTCTTTTATTTTCAAAAACCTTTGTGGTATAATGAAGAACCACCTGAGACGTAAAGGTCGAACCAACATCTGTCGACCTTCAAGGAAAATTTTTGGCCGAAGGGTGTCGTATTTCGTCGTTTCCGAGATCGGATACCGAACACCGAGAATTCAAAGAGTTTATGTAGTAAATAAATATTATATTAAGAATAAGTAACAAAACCGGCCAAGTGCGAGTCGAAATCGCGCACGGAGGGTTCCGTACCATTATCTATAAAAACGGCAAAGAATCACGTTTGTTGTATGGGAGCCCTCTTAAATATTTGTTTTATTTTAATTTAATTATTTATTTTTAAAGTGATTATATAACTAAATATTTCTTGACTATTTCAAGCGTCTACCTGTTGCCGTTATCAATATCAAGCTAAAACGAGCAAAAAAATCACGTTTGTTGTATAGGAGCCCCCCTTAAATATTTATTTTATTGCGTTTTTAGTATTTTTATTATAGCAGCAACAGAAATACATCATCTGTGCACATTTCAACTGTTTTACTATCACGGTTCATGAGATACAGCCTAGTGACAGACGGACAGACAGCCTTAGTAATAGGGTGCCGTTTTACCCTTTGAGTACGGAACCCTAAAAACTATCCTGTAACTATTTTATTTTTGCCTGAATTAAATGATTTATTATTATTATTAAAAAGTTCAATAGTTCCGCATCTGGGTGTTGTGGCCACTTGTGGCACAAAACAGATTGTTAGAGAAGTGAAGCTTGAACCGATTTTTAGAGAAGTGAAGCTTGGACCGATTTTTAGATAAGTGAAGCTTGGACCGATTTTTAGAGAAGTGAAGCTTGGACCGATTTTTAGAGAAGTGAAGCTTGGACCGATTTTTAGAGAAGTGAAGCTTGGACCGATTTTTAGAGAAGTGAAGCTTGGACCGATTTTTAGAGAAGTGAAGCTTGGACCGATTTTTAGAGAAGTGAAGCTTGGACCGATTTTTAGAGAAGTGAAGCTTGGACCGATTTTTAGAGAAGTGAAGCTTGGACCGATTTTTAGAGAAGTGAAGCTTGGACCGATTTTTATTTTTATTAGGTAACTAGCTTGCACCTACAATATTCTACAATCAAATACTACCTTTTTTTAATAGCAAACTTTAATACCTTTGTATAGATCGTCTTATCTAAAACTGAACGCCCCTCTTCTGCATTTACTTGAAGTTGACGCACAACACATCATTTCAAAACGAGCCTTGTGATTGCTGTGATAAAGAACATTTCACTTTGACGTACATCAACAAGTAGATACAGTCCCTTCAAAGGTTGTCTGGAAGAGATCGCTTTTAGTGATAAGACTGCCAATTGTACTATCGCGTATTTGTTTGTATATATGTTTTAAAAGTGATTTGTAAATTTAAGTATGGTGTAGAATAAAGCGTTTTCTATTTTATTCTCAACGCGTCTCTACGGGCCGACCAGTAGGCCTAGCACAGTAACTGCAGATAAGAGTTTGCCTTGTCTTGAGTCACTTTTCGGAAGAAAAAAGACACTTGTCGACCGTCTCGAGCACGGCGATTGCGAAAGTTAACGGAGAGAAACGTTGTCGACACTTCCTCGACAGTAGTCTACAACGTCGAACATACATCTCCCATCAACCACAGCAACCTAGGAACAGAATAATTGCAGATTTCATAGGGCATGCGGGGAACGACGCGCTACGGATTTAACCAAGGTCAGTCACCGCACACATCAGCCTCTTACTGAACTCCCGCACAAAAACTATAATATTCATATTTTTTTAATTATATTGCTGGGCATTTCACACAGCGCTATCTAGCCCCAAACTAAGCAGAGCTTGTAACTGATAGAATACTTATATACTTTTTTTGTGAATACATTTTTTTATTATACTAGCTGACCAATCCGCAGCTTTGCACGTGTAGTTTCTCAATAAAAACATTACCTTCCCTCTGCGCAGTTACATAAAAAGTAACCTGAGTTACTCAGGGATAATGTAGCATTCTAATGGTGAAAGAATTTTTGAAATCGGACCAGTAATTTTTGAGTTTATTCATTACAAACATACACGCAAAAATACAAATCTTTCCTCTTTATAATATTAGTATAGAATATATAGAAAAACATATGGACTCGGAATAAATATCTGTAAATCATGCGAAAATTTGTTCTGCGGCGAGAATCGAACCCGCTATCTCCCGCGTCTCAACCGGCTATTCGCCCACTGCGCTACTGAAGTCGTTTAAAAGATTTTTGTGTTATTTTAATATATCCACCGAAGTTTTGCGTAGGTAGTTATCGTTCGTGTCTCCGTCAAATTCAATCCTAAAAAGTCAAACGACAAATATTCTCAGCATTCAAAGACTCCGGCGAACTGAGTAATTACAAGTACATATCAAGGTGTTGTACAGTTTTTGTGTAGGCACAGCCATATTCAGCGTTTAACGCATGCAATGTTAAAGCTTTACACATTCATTTTAATATAACGTTTTAGCATCTAAGCACAATGTCAGGGTAATTTATTAGGTTGGGGAAAAAGTTTCTTCGCATTTTTTAAGAAAATTCAAAACAATTTTTAGTATAGTTTATTTACATTTAACTAAAGTATGTAAGTACCATTATGTTCGATAGTTTTTTGCCATCTTGTAGGTAGGGACATAATCCCATTGCTATGGAAATTTTGGGGCTTCTGATCAAAATACCGCGACAAGTAGTTTTGGCAGTCCTCTCGTGATGTTAACCTGACACTACCTAAAGAATTCTGAGGAGACCGAAACAGGTGGAAATCTGAAGGTGCAAGGTCAGGACTATACGGCGGATGCATTAACACCTTCCACCCAAACTCTCTTAATTTTTGCTGAGTGGCTAAAGATGTGTGAGGTCTAGCGTTATCATGATGAAAAACCACACGCCTTCTGTTGATTAATTCCGGCCGCTTTCTCTCAACTTCTTGCTTTAACCTCATCAGTTGTTCGCAGTAGAGTTCAGAATCGATGGTCCTGCCTGGTGGTAACAGCTCATAATGATTCCAATCCCACCACACACACAGCATCACCTTGTTGCGCGTTAACCCGGGTTTCGCCGCAGTCTGTGAAGCCTGACCGGCCTTTGACCACGACCTTTTTCGCATGTTCTTGTCGTACGTGATCCACTTTTCATCACCAGTTATCAGCTTCTTCAAAAATGGTTCGGTTTCATTACGTCGTAATAAAGAATCACAAATGAGTACACGGTTCATTAGGTTTCTTTCAGTGAGCTCGTGGGGTTACCCAAATATCGAGCTTTTTTGTGTACTCAGTTTTTTCAAATGCGCTATGACTGTTTTGTGGTCAATTCCCAGTTCTTCAACTACGTTGTAACTACTGATATGCCGATCTTGCACCACTTTTTCAAAAATGGCATCAATTTTATCCGTAATAGGGCGACCAGAGCGACGTGCATCTTTGACATCAAAATTTCCGGATTGAAAACGCTTAAACCAAATTTGTGCTACTCTCACAGACACTGCACTAAGTCCATAAATATAGCAAATTTTTTTCGCGGCTTGCGTTTCATTTTTACCTTTTTTTTGTATAATTTTAAAATGTATCGAATATCTTCATTAGATTCACTTATCTTTACACTACGAAAAACAAATAAAAATCACATATTTTCATAATTTGAATTTGGAATTTTCTTTTTTTTAAATTTAAACTTTGAATGATACCAAAACCGGCCAGATACAAATAGTATAGCCAAAGAGATTTTATTACAATTTCATACATACTATAATGCGAAAAGACTTTTTCCCCAACCTATTATTTATAATAATAATAATTATATTTTGCAGCTCTTACCTCATATAAAATTTAAAATAATAAAAAAGTATTAATAATATTAGTCAAACTAAAAATATGAAACAAATTATAATTGTTCAATCAAAATTTTCATCAGCTAGGTAATCATTAACACTTAGTATTCTTTATCTATTAATAACTTTTTCAATTTCAATTTAATTAAATTTAAACTAAGAACATCTAGCACACTCTTTGAGTACTTAATAGAGAATACTCTATTGTTAGGATCCTTTGTTTCAGACAGGGACTGACCCAGTTTCCTCTCACTACTTAGTAACGAGTAGAGTACATTGTTTTATGTGCATCTGCGGTTTTATTATTCAATTTAATCTATAAATAAACTAGCTTCCCCGCCCGCGGCTTCGCACGCTTGAAATTTCTCGTTCCTGTGGGAACTTCGGGATAAAAACAATATAAAACATTCTTGTGAAAGTGACGCGACACTTCATGTAAATGACTTCACGTCAATGAACGGCGGTTAAATTATGTGGATATTGTTCATACAAAAATACTAAAATCGCGATTAAAAAATGAGGGGTGAAAAATAATTAACGACATATACTCAAACCTACCAAATATACAAAAAAATTATTAAAATCGGTCGACCCGTTTTAGAGGAAGGAACCGTGACATGAGATGTTTATAGTATGACGGCTCTCTCTGAACACTGCATAGATTAGATTAGATAATTCTTTATTGCGCACGATGAAACAAATACAAATAAAAAATAACAGCGCAAATCTATGGATACAATTGGCGGTCTTATCGCTAAATATCGATCTCAACCAGACAACCTTTGGATGGAATGGACTGTGTGGACATTACCTGGGGTGTAATGGTGCTAACATACTACATGTACATACATACTAATACTACCGATATAAAAATATAAAAAATACATGAATGAACCTAAATAATAACTACTCATAACAATGTATATACATACTTAGACTTATTTAAGGAACATATTAATTAATAATAAATACATAGATATATGCTTTTGGCAATCTTGATTCCGTTTTCAGGTCTAAGATTCCGCAATGCCTTAAGACAAAGGTTTTCAACCAATGTGTCCTGCCTATCCTCACATACGGTGCTGAAACATGGCCGCTCACGAACGAACTTGATCACAAAATTAGAGTTGCTCAGAGAGCAATGGAGCGTGCCATGTTAGGCATCTCGCTGTTGGACCACATACCCAACATCGAAATACGACGCAGAACCAAAGTCGTGGATCTGGGTAGAAGGATCAACCAGTTGAAGTGGAGATGGGCGGGACACTTGGCAAGGAGGAAAGACGGAAGATGAACGAGGGCAGCAACCGAATGGTGGCCGCAAGAAGGCGCAGACCAGTTGGCAGACCACCAGCCAGATGGTAGGATGACATCGTGAGAGTTGCGGGAAGGCAATGGATGCACTTGGCACATGACCGGAGAGAATGGCGTGATAACGAGGACGCCTATACCCAGCAGTGGGTGGATGTGGGCTGAGATGATGATGATGATGATGATGACATAGATATTTAGCGACAAATACTCAGATAGTGTTATCTGAGCATACGTTTAATAATGGAAAGTGACTTGGCGCATTTGATATAGGAGTTTATATCTATAAGGATGAAGGATATCTGCATAAGGATTTTTGTGTTGGTAACCAAGCTGCTCGTAATATCTAAGCTTTGTTAACTAACCTAACACGTTTACAATTTAATTTTATTTATAACAGTATTTAACAAAGTTTAAAGAAATCTTTATTAACATTGTTATGGATCTTGTAACATCAGAAATAAATAACTATTAAATTAATATTTCAATGCATTCGTTACTCCGCTCAAGATCATATTTCTCTCGTTCTTTCTTGGGATGTTATCAGATTATCGTTGATTGAAAACACTGCACAAAATACATAAATATGTGCATAGGCTAACTTAATGCTAGCAAGCATTCTCAAGCGTTTTATAAGTGCAATAAAATAAATATTTTCAATCAATCAATCAATATAGATGAACATAGAGATAAATAACTGAGATCCTGTAGATTTGATAGCACCTATAAAGTTGAAGGTTCATTTCCAAAGATATATTAAGATATTCTATTTTTCACTCAACGTTTTATAAAGATTCGGAGAATCCATCAGAACTGTCAATGAATTAAAAAAGTTAAGAGGGCAAAATTCATACCAAAAAGTAACTGAGGAAAATGTATGGGTAAAATAAGTTTATAATGAGCACTAGCCTCAAACAACACGAGAGTCAACTCTTCCTCGAGGGCTTCCGATAAGCCTTAACTTTTTTTATTGGAGAATACTCTAGTGCTTGACCATTAATAAACCTGATGGTAAGTGATGGCGTGGGCGAAGTTAAAGCACTCTTGCCTAGAAAGAACCTGTTCACTCTGGACTTGAAGCCTTCAAGATTATAGTAGTCCGAAAAAAAAACGACGCCGGAAGCCAGTTCCACTCCACTCGTATAAGAAAGTTGCGATCTGCTTGGTACAGCAAGGTATATGCTACTTTTCAGTACGTCTGCCTGCTTGTCCAGTGGTGGAAGAGGGAACGAGAGATTATGTTTTAAAGATTTTGCGCACATTGAGCAATCAATCTTGTAGAAAACTCAAAGTCTGGCCACTCGATCTCTCCGTAGTTTTGAAGGTTGAAGACTTTTACAGCAAGGATCAGAATCTTAACGTGTATAGATCCAAAAAAGCAAAGTGAGGATCGATTATGTAAATATTCGCGGTATCTGCCTACTCCTTTGGTAAACAGACGTAACTAATATTGGTTTATTAAGTAGACCTACTTAGATTATGTATTTCCATCGATAAACTTATAGGATTAAGTTGAGAACTAAAACCCCGACAAATCAAAATCAAAGTTTCGGAAATACAGGTTGTTTCTGAAACATATCATCAATAATCATCAACAGCCAAAAGACGTCGACTGCTGAACATAGGGATCCTATTGTTACGAGCTGAGGGTTCGGGATAAAATAAATAAAATGAATCTAACCAAAATAACACTTATATTCAACACTGAAATTATAAATACACGAACTTAATCACAAGTAATCACAACACACTAATTCACAACACTATCGCACAATAAACCACTAAAAGTCACCGAAATGTTCGCACGTCTAGCCAAATCCAGACTGACTCTGCAAACGTTTCTACGCACTACGAGTATTTATACCGCGCATCATTTTCAGAACCTTCTCGATGTTTCCACTAGTAACTAGAAAAGTGTAGGTATTTCGACTGACTACTATTTCTTATTCTGTGCAACTGTAAGTAAAGTATTACCTATTCTGTGACACAGTAGGTATAAATTGGAGAAGCCGACCTTTACTATTACTTATTCTGTAACAGCCTCGGCGTAACAATATATTTCCAGATTGATGGAACTTATGCGGTTTGCTGCCAGTGCCTCTTACCAACCTCTATTAGGTCTTAGCCTGTCTAGTTGGTGTCATCCTACGCTGCGCTTTCCAGTGAGTGGTCACCACTCAAAAGCCTTTCTACCTCAACGACCGTCAGCTCATTGAGCTAAGTTCCCCGCCCAGTGCCACTTCAGCTTGCTAATCTTCAACATAAATTAACATTGAGTTTGAATTGCAAAGATGAGAAGATTCTTTGTGCAATAATCAGAACCTATTTGGAATATTAACTCGCTATTAAACGAGCTATAATTATTCTGTCTACTGCGTAAAGAAACTTACGATTGACACTGACGACCTCACTGTGAGCTACGGCAGTTAATACTAGGCACATACTGCATACATACATTGTACAGATGTTGAATGCTAGCCAATCCTGGTGTTTAATGATTTAATGACTCTTAATCAAGGTTAATACTCAATATTCATTTATTCATTAAAATCATAAGAATCCCTTTGAAACGTAAATTTAGCCACGTGTTCCTCTGCGACCGGGCCAAGAAAGAATCAGGCAAGAAACAAGGGTGGTTATTCTTTTTTAGGGTTCCGTACCTCAAAAGGTAAAAAAGGAACCCTCACAAGATCACTCTCTTGTCCGTCTGTCTCTGTTCTCAAGAACAGATAGACCTAGCAAGTTGAAATTTATACCAGATGAGGATCAAGGTCCTGAGTCAACACGATAAAAAAATAATGGCAAATTTAGATTTTTGCGAAAACTTGTAAGTACCAAAATTTACCTTAATTTTCTACTATTTCATTTTTCGTAATTTTCCCTTTACTTGTGCTTGTAACCAAAATTGACAATTCTAGGTCAACCGAAAGTACCGTATAGGTTTTGGGTCGAAAACCTATACGGTAGTTCCCGTTGACCTAGAATCACGAAATTTGGCAAAAAGCAATGACTTAAAGCACAAATAAAGGAAAAAGTAAAAAAATGTTGAAATTTAAAGGGTTTCCCCATACATACACAGTTGATGCCAATTAAGATCATCACAATTACAATTTAGAGGACTAGCTTAATCAGCACCAACCTCAAATAAGGTAAATAAATAAAAATGTGCTATTCAATAAAAAATATATAATATTCAAGGGGGGGCTCTCATACAACAGACATTATTTTATTGCCGTTTTTATAGATAATGGTACGGAAACCTTCGTGCGCGAGTCCGACTCGCACTTGACCGGTTTTTAAAAGTTCTTTTACACAATAGACCGGTAGTCAGACCGGTTAATCGTGTCTACATGTCTAGGCGTCACATCTACGCAGACGTATCTGGTTTGTATCAGCCTTTTTAGATCAACTTTATTGCGATTATAATATATGCTCACCATGAGGCCTTGCTACCATTTAAAGACCGCACAAAATGTGACACTGTACTGCATCATTATAGAAATAGTTGGAGAAAAATCATATCTGATAGCATTAGACCAGTCATATAGTCAGAATTCCGTTTCAGAATATCGAATCGAAATTTAGAAGGCAGCAAATCCACATAAAATCACAACCTTATCACACACGTACTTAATTTTTCGTTCCTTTTTTTTTAATTTTCTATAATAATAAATATTGCTGGACATTTCACACAGCGCTATCTAGCCCAAAACTGAGCAGAACTTGTATTATGGGAACCAGATAACTGATAGAATACTTATATACATTTTTTTGTGTAAATACATACTTATAATATATAGAGAAACCACCAGACCCGGAACAAAAATCTGTAGATCATGCAAACATTTGTTCCGCGGCGGGAATCGAACCCGCTACCTCCTGCGTCTCAGCCGGCTATTCGCCCGATGCATCACGGAGGTCGTCATAGATTTGCTACCTTCAAAATTCTGATTGTGACCGACCTTATTGCTCAAGACCGAACTTGGCAGAATTATATTGTCTCAAAAGCGCACTCTTGTCAACTTTATACAAGAACATTACAGAAAAAACGGTCATATATTTTTTTATGGAAATTTTAATAACAAGCCTGGCGCGATAGAGGTTAGGTAAGACTTTCAATTACCTTGATATCATTCCTCGAGCCAACTCCCAGAAGGGCATCTTGTGTGACTTGGTGCCGCCCATTGTGACCATGAGGATGTCGCTGCTGTTTACCGAAGCTGCCAACAATAAGGGCAGCCATAGTGCTCCCCAGTGGAACTGACCCTGAAAACAAGAAAAAATATGTTTATATTATACAACTCCTGTTATTTTGCATTAGTACGCATCTATATAAATAAAAATCAATTGCTGTTCGTTAGTCTAGCTAAAACTCAAACTCAACGGCTAAATCAATTTTGATGAATTTTTTGGGTGTGTTTAAGTGGGTCCCTGGATGGTTTAGATTCACAGTAGGACCCGGTAGGTGGCCCTGGAAAATTGCAGACGAAGTCGCGGGCTTACAACTAGTTACTGGATAAAATCCGAACCAAAGACATAAGGGGAAGTGTCAAAGTCGCATCCATAGTTGAAAAATTTAAAGAAAAACGCCTGCGATGTTATAGGCACGTTCAGAGACGCCCAAAAGATCACGTGGTCAAGCTTGCCATAAACTTGTCAACGACGAAGCGCGGACGCGAGAGATCGCCTTCCGCCTGATTTACGTCGGTCGTAAAATACCTAAAAGTCGCCCAACTCGACACCAATACCGCACAAAATCGTGCGCAGTGGAGAACAAAGACAAGGATAACCGATCCGAAGTCCTCTTATTCTTTCATGTCAGTCTTTCAGTTCAGAGAGCAACTTCCACACCCCTGTCTGTTGCCTGGTACAAGTCTTCCCGCGTGCAGGTGGTTGGGCAGAGAGGATATGAGAACAGGTGGGCCATTGTTTGTATGGTCTCTCCTGAATGTGTCGATGTAGCCCCACTTGACTAGATTGTCTCGGCAGCGGTCAACTTTAGTACGCAAGTGGTTTAGGGACTTCCAAAATGACTGTTAGTAAATGGGATACACTGTCGAGCGATAATAATAATAATAAAAACAACTCCTGTTATTTTGGTTAAGGCTTAAGCGTATGCAAGAGAAGATTCCCGTAATAAAACTCAAATTTCGATCTATTCTCTCGTTGCACTAACATGCAACGTTTACTCGGCATCCGTACGTGATTCTGCGGATGATAATACCATGCACGGCTGATGGCAATGGACAGCCACGCACCACACTGAGGATTTTTTTATTTCAAATTTATTTATTTGGAACACAAAGTTTAACAATAAATAAGTGAAAACGTTGACAACAGCAAAAGTTAAAAAAACTAAGCAGCAGTGTCAGCGCTCTCCTTTGAAACCAAACCGTAACCACTTCTAGCTTAAAACAAGTCGATGAATATGACTGTAAAGGTGTTTCATATCCAATATAAAACTAGTTCCCACTAGCGTAATAAATGGCGCTGTCTGGAGATAAGGCGCCAAAAAATATGCTTTATATGTCAAAATCTCAAAGACTCTATTTAATATCATTGGTCTAAATAATCTCACTTTGTCAGTTAATCAGACTTAAATGATTTTATTTCGTATTCCTTGAAATACAATGTTGGCACGGCAATTGACATTGACGATTCACTTTGCTTAGTTAACCGCTTATGACAGAGCAACGTCATAATATGTTGGCAGTTATACAAATAAGTCCGTGTAAACCCCTCATTGATATTGACAATTCCATTTCGTTTGATAATTGGCGTAAGACAGAGCAACGCTATATGTTGGCATTTATACAAATAAGTCCGGGTAAACCCCTCATTTATATTGACAATTCCATTTCGTTTGATAATCGGCGTAAAACAGAGCAACGCTTTATGTTGGCAGTTATACAAATAAGTCCGTGTAAACCCCTCATTGATATTGACAATTCCATTTCGTTTGATAATCGGCGTAAGACAGAGCAACGCCATCTGTTAGCAGTTATAAAAACATGGCCATAAAAACCCCTTAATACAAAAAAATATGTCTGTATTGTATGCTTAGAATATTTACACTATATTCTAAGATTGTATTAGATATTAGCTTTGCTATAATTTTTTTATAAGTTTTCAATTAACCAGAACCTGATGTATGTTAAATTATTGTTTGTTTTTTCTCTTTATTTTTAATGAGGGGTTTTGTCACAGTGACTATGTCACCCCCGTACAAAAATAATACATTTATAACAAAAAATTAAATCCGAGACCAGAATGAACATGTTTTGCTATTTACGAATAGATGCTAGTCAAACTATATCTGTAGGCAGTGTAGATACAGTTTGACCAGCATTTCCGCTTCCTCGGAAAGCGAGACCGCCAAAATGCTTTTGCACATACCTACTCCATAACCATTTTTTTTACGATGGGAAAATGCTTTACGCATGTCCTCCAGCTCGGGGAGAGCTGAAGGGGTCTGTCGGACTCTCCGTAGGTTAACAACCAATGGCATACCGACTAAAAACCCACCGATATTCCTTCGTTCACCTCAGTGCCAGTGCATCATCAAACCGCCCATCTTGAGATGATTGAGTCGATGCTGCACTAGCACTGGACTGGTCACGGTACACCTACTCCATAACCAAACCTAAGCTTAACATCTTGTCTTTGTGACTCATTCCGAACACACTCCGTCAACACTGTTAGTAAGATTAAGATCTAGTAGGTACCTTTATACAAAACCAAATATATATAAAACCCTAATGGGGTTTGCTTAGTTTGGGACAAGATAGTAATGTGTGAAATGTCCAGCAGTAGCAGTACCTACCTAAAACACACGCATTATTAATGCATAGTTTAAAGTTACTATTCAAAAGCAACGGTGTCAAAAACCATACAATTTTATTCTCACGGCATTCAGCTTAGAGGTAACCTTTTAACGTATAGCATATAAGTAGTGAGCGTTTTCAATTGTATCCTGTTTTTAATGATAGCTTGTTGTTTTAGAATTTCAGAAGAAATTTGAGGCCTTTCAGTCATTCATGTGCAAGCTAACCGTAGCCGATGACCTTGAGCGAATGGGCGTAGCTATTGTTTCGGCCCCGCACCTTCCGCTACATGCATCTAACCGATCAGAAAATAGGTGAGCGCGAGGCAGACGAGCGCAACCCTCCCGTACGACAGTCAGCGGTACACTGCCTCCCGTCGCCCGCGCAACCACCTTCTAAGGATACGCCCGCTAATAAATTGGAAAAATTGAAAATAATTAATTGCCACGTGAAATACCGTCGCAGCACAGCATCATTTGTTCAACTTGAAGGTATAGTCTTTGCCCACATTTAAGTGAAGGAAAAATTACAAAAGTTTACGTCGTTTAGAGGTTGAATCAAATTTAAGTCGAAAATAGCTACATTTTGTTTTTTTTTCTCATAGTAAATAAACATTTAGAACTTTTTTGTATGTTCACTTTACAGATAAAACGACAATGAATGACATATATTTTGACGACCTCCGTGGCGCAGTCGGCGAACAGTCAGCTGATACGCAGGAGGTAGCGGGTTCGATTCCCGCCGCGGAACAAATGTTTGCATGATATTTGTTCCGGGTCTGGTGGTTTTTCTATATATTATAAGTATATGTATATTATAAGTACAAAAAAAAGTATATAAGTATTCTATCAGTTATCTGGTTCCCATAGTACAAGATCTGCTTAGTTTGGGGCTAGATAGCGCTGTGTGAAATGTCCAGCAATATTTATTTATTATTTTATTATTTATTTATTATGAGCACATAAAACTGATTCCTCCCTGAAGAGAAAGCCTTCAAATAAGACCAATCATCTACTATATTCGCCTTAACTAAATATTCGTCTGAAACGATTCGTCCTAGTAAAATATTAAATTGTACCAAAATGGGGTTGCCTGTAAATTAATGAACTAGATTTATATATTTTTTGGTAACCAATGGCCCAACTGATGGTATGTGTAATTTAAATTGCCATAAAGCGTATCTTAAACACCACAGGTTATTATACTGTTAAGCTTTTGCAGGTGCAAATAGAATCTTCACAAAACACCGACCTCGTCAAACGAAAACGGTAAATTCATCTCCTTCATTAAGGGCGCACTATACCTATACGATATACGAAGTTCAGAGTCGCTCAACGAGCTATGGAGAGGGCTATGCTCGGGGTTTCTCTACGGGATCGAATCAGAAATGAGGAGATACGTAGGAGAACTCAAGTCACCGACATAGCCCGACGGATTAGCACGTTGAAGTGGCAATGGGCAGGCCATATAGCGCGCAGAACAGATGGCCGATGGGGCCGAAAGGTTCTCGAGTGGAGGCCACGGACCGGCAAGCGCAGCGTAGGACGTCCACCCACAAGATGGGCAGACGACTTGGTAAGAACCGCAGGTCGGCGTTGGATGCAGGCCGCTTCCAACCGCAGTTCCTGGAGATCAATGAGGGAGGCCTTTGTCCAGCAGTGGACGTCCTACGGCTGATATGATGATGATGATGATACCTATACGATAAATTGCTGATTGAGAAACAATGTTTTGTTCAACAATTTTTTTGCTTTAAATTTGTAATTCAGATATGTTAAGGATACGTGCTAGAACGTCTGTGCTGTGAAAACACGATTTCGTAAAATTTCTCGTAAAAGATTTCGTAAAAATCCAAAGATGACTCAAATTTATCTTAAAACCGTTTTTATGCGATGAACACTTCAATTTAGATCTAGCTTTCAAACGGGGTACCCGTGACGCTGGTCGCTCAAAACGATCACGTAATTCTTAGGTAGAACTTATATTAAGTTGGTTTTTGTAAAGACCTAACCTAATGAGAAATAAGCACAACAAGAAAATTAAGGGGCTGAATGATAAAAAACCGGCAAACATATGAACCACGGCGAGATAGGACGTGCAGCGGGGCGCGGAGAAGCGGGCGTGAAATTCGAGTTTAGGCTGAGGTATAGCCAACTCTTAAGTTAGTTAGACCTTCGCAAATTACTGTAATTATCTTAAAACAGGTAATCATCATTTATTTAAAAGTAATTTACTCAAATGATGTGTGAAATATTTTCTAGCAATCGCCTTTGTATTATATTGTATTAATTTTATTTCAGATAATATAATCCATAATCACAATAATTAAAATATATATAATTAAAATAGAAATTAAATAAATTAAGTACAATCAAAATAAATTAAATTAAATCAATATTATAACATAGCAGGTAAGTTAAAACGAAAATTAAAATAAACAACAGACACATAAATAAATTAATTAATTACCTACGTGTTTTAAATTGACAGTAATTATCCCCACCTAGTGCCTCTGAATGGGGCAATCAAAACGACCAGCAATCATCTTCAGAATACTGTTGGGACTACCGCGCAATCTGTGAAAAAGATACGCGATTCTTTTCCGCATGATCGCGTGAAAACCGTCGACGTGCGCGTTCGCGAACATTCCTGACGCGCTGCAATGTCGCGGCAATCCCAACAACATTCTGAAGGCGTTATTGTTCTGTACACGCAGGACGTTGTAGGCTCGTTGCGTGTAACGACTCCACAGGCTGCTCGAGTAAAAAGATTGGCAGTATGCTCTGAACAGAGTTATCTTAACTTCATCGGTACATTGAGCAAACTTGCGGGCCAGCATGTTGCTTCTCACCGCCAGCGCCTTGCCCTGCTTTGTACAGAATAAATAATTTTCCATCTATTTAATAATTTGTGTTTATAAAATATATTACTTTTCTATTAACTATCTTGTTCCTATAACTTTGCTTAGTGTGGAGCTAGATAACGTTCTGTGAAATATTCCGTACGATTTTTACAAGCTTTTTATTAACTTGCAATGTATGTATGTTTGTCAGGGTGGAATCTTGCAACTGAATTTTAAACCCGTTTCCTTCAACCGATTGAGCTTAAATTTGGAATGCATATGTAACTTCGGTGACAATGCAATAATATGTTACCATGGCGGTGGTCTCATAATGGAGACGGATGCTAGACAACGAAATTTCTGAATGGATTATAATAGGCTACTAGTGTTTGGGCTCATTTGAATCTGTTTGCGGTTCCGATTATGAACTCTATAAAAGCTTGTTTTGAAAAAACAATTTTCCAACAAAAACTTATTCATTCAGGCTCGGAGTTTGCCAAAGAGCGATGGAGCGCAGCATTTTGGGTGTCAAAAGAATAAACAGGATTCGGAACACCTCGCTACGCTCAAGGACCGGCATCGCTGACGTCGGTATCAAGGCTGCCAAGTTGAAGTGGGATTGGGCGGGTCATGTCTCCCGCATGCAGCCAAATAGGTGGGCTAGGGTCGTAACTGAATGGATCCTGTGGATGGAAAGCGACACCGTGGAAGGCCTAAGAAGCGGTGGCGCGATGATTTGGACGCTTTCTATAGGGATTGGCGGGATTTAGTACAAGATCGAGAAAAGTGGAGAGATGAGGGGGAGGCCTTTTCCCAGCAGTGGGATAGCATAGGCTAGATAAAAAAAATACCAATGAACCAGTCTGTATAAAATAGTTAAACAAATAATACTCATTCATTGTGTAAACTGGCACCTGTTAAACTGACTAAGCGGCATCGTCGCAAAGGCGCCGCCGATTTATGTGTTAATGTTTATTGGAAATGTATCGATTACTGGATAAATATTCAAGCTACGGATATTAAACCCACCTCTAAAATCGGTAAATACTATTCCAGATGTATTTTAAATTAATGTCGCATCTACGAAAACAGGTTGTATATTAGGAAATAATATATTGCTCACATTCTACATAGTTCTGCGACAAAGCAATTACATTGGAACAACGTAAATGAGTAGTATTTATATTTTTATAGTGTTATCCGAACATTTAGGGTCCTTCCTCTTGATATGAGAATGGTAGTGCATTTGTGCTACCGGGCTCTGTCACGTCAGGGTTGAAACTAGTGAGATAATTCGGATTACGACGAAATGGTAGTGCGTTGGTAGAGGAAGGTTGCAGGTTCAATTTCCGTCTAGGCTTGAAGTTTTTTAAGGTTTTAAAATCTTGGAATTTAAAGTAAATGAGATCATTTTATTGACACTATAGATATTGGTATCCCAAAATAAGTTGCCTGTTTATCGATTATATCGCCCTAGTAGGAATCGATATTCCTGTCATGTACAAACACATAACTCTCTTTCTGCAGTAGGGTAGTTGCAAACTAGAAATCCATCTTAAAGTTCATTAACTTTTAAATTGGCAGTCTAATTTCTAGTTCTGCAAGGTCATTGTTATGACATCAGATTGGTAAATGGTCAAAGCTGAGACGCGTGCCCATTCGTCTCACCTACGAACAGAATGCAATGATTATCAGCCAAAATTGTCTGTCTCTGACCCCATATAGATACCCCATATACAAACTAAACATGTACTTACATTCACTGTATCATGTATTGCTCTCAGCGATAAGGTCGCCTTTTTAGTGTTAATTTATTTATATATTGTTTTTGTGTGTACTATCTAGCCCCAAACTAAGCTGAGCTTGTACTATCGGAACCAAATAACTGATAGAATACTTATATACTTTTTTTTTGTAAATACATACTTATAATATAGTAGCTGACCAATGCGCAGCTTCGCACGCGTAGTTTTCCAATAAAACACTACCCTCCTTCTGTGCAGTTGGGTAAAAAGTAGCCTATATCACCCGAGGATAGTGTAGCTTCCCAACAGTGAAAGAATTTTTTAAATCGGTCCAGTAGTTTCGGAGTCTATTCAATACAAACAAACAAACAAATATTTCCTCTTTATAATATTAGTATAGATAGAAAAACAACCAGACCCGGAACAAATATCTGTAGATTATGCAAACATTTGTTCCGCGGCGGGCATCGAACCCACTACCTCCTGCGTCTCAGGCGGCTGTTCGCCCACTGCGCCACGGGGGTCGTCAATGTACAATAAAGAGTTATCTTATCTTATAAGGATCACAAGGAGTTAGGATGCCACGAAGTAGGTACTTAGCTAGTAAAGATATTGATATATTGCTTCCTATTTTTGATTTTTATTTGCGAAGATTGTGGTTAAATATTTGGGCAACTGTCTGTAAACTATACACTCTTACAATTTGCTGAGATAATATATTTTAACACGATAATTTCTGTAAATGTAATTTCAAAATTGTATTCTATTTATTTATTGATTTGTATTTATCATAGCGTTTTGGTTTTCTACATAAACGATAAGTTGTATTATTTCGTTAAAACCAGTTTTAATGAAATTTCGAATACAGAAGACACTATGAGATATGAATACTCTTTGACAAAGCATCACGGGATCGTAGACAAAAGGCAGTCTATAATATCCATCCAGAAAAGGTATTTACGGCAGTTTGCGTTGCGCTCGACTTGGCGGGGGCACTGGCAAGATACAGGTCGATGTTACCGTTGAAATTAACGCGATCAGTTTAAGCTAAACACAGTTTAAACGTTTAACTGAGTTCAGGGCTAGAGTTAGCATTTTAATAATATCAACTGAACGCAGTTAGGAGCGCTAAACGCTTTGTAATTTCTGAACGTTAAATTTTTGACGTTTTCGTTCATTCGAAAATTCAAAAAATGTCATTCATTTTATTTTGCGAAATATTTGTTACCTACGACAAAATTTGAGTCCTTTGTCCTTTTCGACATCATGCAAAACACTACAAAACACAAACACAACAAAACTCGTTAAACACAGACCAAAAAGAGTTACTACGACGTTTTAGAAACGTCAAAACGTGATTAACACAGTTTTGTTTGACAATTGAGTTTCGATACTTAAAAGTTTTGTTTAATTCAGTCGCAGCAAGTTGCTGTTTGATGTTGTACATCGCGTATTTGTCTATGATTGAGGTAACTTCGCTTTAGTATCGCGATCTGAGCGGAGCTAGTGAATCCGGTTTCACGAAAACCGAGATTAAATTAAACATTTGAGCTCAGTTAAACGTGGTTTTATTAAACTTTGTTTCTAAAGCGAACGGTGGAAATTTACCTAAATCACGTTTTACGAGACTTTTAAACCGCATTTCTGGGGGCTGATTCTCAGATAAATTTCGTCTATAAAACGTCTAATCTAGCACAAAAACAATCACTTTGTATTCACTACACTAACTAAGAACTGCCACGACCTGAGATCTCACGAGTCTCCCTTCAATAATAGTGCCATGAACTACCCAACCAAAGTCGAAAGTTATCCTTAGACAAAAATACATACATACAACGCAGATTTGCTCGAGTGGATTTAGAGATCTCGCTTCGCTCTATCAACTAAAGGAAATCTAATAGCTTCCTTTGCATGCTATGACAATTTTGAAGGTATAACAAGAAATGGAAATATCAACCACATAATGACAAAAGAATTATTTTTTTAGCAATACACCATAACAATGAGTATAAATAATAAGCAACAAGTTCCACTTTATATTTTAAAATTATACTTATATTATAAATTATAGAAGCTTTATATTTCAATGTTGTATCATTTTGTTCGTTGATAGTAAAATACTAAAATCAAATCCACCTATTAGTTATAAAAATTACATAATAGTTATTAGTTATTTAAATAAAAAAGGTACATACGCGATAAATACCCGTTTTAATCAATAATCACCTATTAGTTATCCACGAGTCCTCTGATAAACGACATTTAATTCTTGGCTGGAGTAGTAGATACCTAATTCTGCCGGCAAGCAGCATTGCTATCTCGGTTTGAAGGGTATGGTTGCTGGTGAAATTTAATTTAAGTTACAGGCACATGAGGCCATACACCTGTATGCCTCAAGTTGATGAACGCAGAGCAGTGAATTGCGTGAGCTACGAGGCAATGCTTTGTTATATGCGATGGTTACCACCATAATGGGTGCGATCATACTATGGGCCATAAGTTTGTTCCATCTCTTGTACCTACTTAGTAAGAAAAAGAAACAAAAAAAACGAGTGTGATTTAGACCACAGACTGAAGTAAAATTTATTTTTCAAAATATTAATTTTTAAAACTGTTCAATTACAAAATTGCCCACACGTCTGTAGGTGGATCAGTCTATGTTCATTCTGGACAGACGCAACTCGCACTCGCGCATTAACGTTTAAAAATATACGAAACGTAACTCTCTCTCTCTTTCAATCTTCACTAACTTACAACCTCTCTCTCAACTTCCGTTCGCACTTTTCGTAACGCATTCACCCAAACTTACTCCCCAAGTCAAGCGTGCGTAAGGAAGTTTTACTTCAAAAAGCGGAAGTCCGGGAGCGCCGACAGAAATGAAAACTTGAACAAATACAAGATACTTATATACAGAGGTGTCGGTAACTGTAACGGTAACAGTATCGCGAGTTCAATGATTTATTGCCACATCCAAAAATGCCCATCGCGCCTAAAGAAGTTTTCACATCAAAAATCCAATGTTGTAACATTTGGTTCTGTTGTTCGTTGGTGGTAAGATAAGATAAGATAACGTTTATTTGCGAGAACATAATAAACATCAGTAGATCTCTATAACATAAGTATTTAGACACATGTCTAATTTTACATTATATTTGATATTTAGATTTGGACGAGTCATCTCCGACATTTATATATTGGCTGCAGACTAGCGACACAGGTAGCGAGCGACCCGTTATGCGCACAGCAATGCAACATGTTGCATTGCCCACGTAACACATAAGGTCACGATCAATAGAAAGTGAGCTGTTTGCTAACTATCACGTAATAACTGAACTCCCGGCGTCTAAGATCCATACGTATTGCCTTATTCAGTGCTATTATCGGTTTTGTAAGTTTCCTTTTCTATCTGACTATTTTTGAAGCTAACTTTATCTGTCTATGTGTTTGCCTTTCATCGAAGCTTCCCAACAAGATTAGATAAGATTAGATAATTTCTTTATTCATCATCATCATATCAGCCGTAGGACGTCCACTGCTGGACAAAGGCCTCACTCATTGATCTCCAGGAACTGCGGTTGGAAGCGGCCTGCATCCAACGCCGACCTGCGGTTCTTACCAAGTCGTCTGCACATCTTGTAGGTGGACGTCCTACGCTGCGCTTGCCGGTTCGTGGCCTCCATTCGAGAACTTTCCGGTCCCATCGGCCATCTGTTCTGCGCGCTATATGGCCTGCCCATTGCCACTTCAACGTGCTAATCCGTCGGGCTATGTCGGTGATTTGAGTTCTCCTACGTATCTCCTCATTTCTGATTCCATCCCGTAGAGAAACCCCGAGCATAGCCCTCTCCATAGCTCGTTGAGCGACTCTGAGCTTATTCATAAGGCCAATAATGAAGGACCACGTCTCGGTTCCATATGTCATCACTGGTATCACACACTGATTGAAGACTTTCGTCTTAAGGCACTGAAGTATGTTGGACGACAAGACGTTGCGAAGTTTCCCAAACGCTGCCCATCCGAGTTGGATTCGACGATTGACCTCTTTCTCGAAGTTGGACCTACTCGTACCTAACTGGACTGTTTGTCCTAGGTGTACATTTCTTTATTGCACACCATTAAATATAAAAATATAAAAGAAAATACACTTTTAAATCATTTAAATCATAAATCAATAGGCGGCCTTATCGCTATAAGCGATCTCTTCCAGGCAATCTTTGGATGGACAGGATTTTTGTGAACAAATAAGGACGGCGGCGTTAGATAATATAAAATAAAATTCATGTAATATAAACTATAATATAATCATAAAATTACATAAATGTAAATATTATACTACATATAATATATATACCTACATATATAAATTATAATAATGTATAAATTAATAAATGGCCTAGTGAGCGATTTATGACAAATAGTGTTGTCTGACTATGTTTTTAAAGATTTAGATTAAGAGATTTAGCGTGACGCATTAAGAAGTACCAATTTGTTTAAACTAGTGATATGCCAATGGATTTTAGCTACAGTTGCTGGAGTCGTTTTTGTTTGGCGAGTATTGGAATGGTCTCTTAAAATGAACTGCATAACGTATCGTAAAGTATTCTTTATCGCTAGACATATGGATAATAGGTTCTTTCCTGTATTGTTTTTTTTAATGAAGGCCTTTGCCCTGCTTTGGGACAGTATAGGCTAATTAACAAATTAAATAAATAAATATTGTATTTTCATTTAGAATCGTATCATTACTATTTTTATCAGCTATAGGTATTATTGTTTTTTTTTTCTTCATTTCTTTTTAGGGTTCCGTACCCAAAGGGTAAAACGGCACCCTGTTACTGAGGCTCCGCTGTCTGTTTGTCTGTCTGTTCGTCTGTCACCAGGCTGTATCTCATGAACCGTGATAGTTAGACAGTTGAAATTTTCACCGATGATGTATTTTTGTTGCCGCTATAACAACAAATACTAAAAACAGAATAAAACAAATATTTAAGGGGCTCCCATACAACAAACGTGATTTTTTTGCTCGTTTTAACTCGATATTGATAGCGGCAACAGGTAGACGCTTGAAATATTCACAGAATATTTAGTTATATATTTACTTTAAAAATAAATAAATAAATTAAAATAAAACAAATATTTAGGGGGGGCTCCTTAAATATTATACAACAAACGTGATTTTTTGCCGTTTTTACAGATAATGTTACCCTTCGTGCGCGAGTCTGACTCGCACTTGGACGGTTTTTTTTTATATTAAGACTAGTTATTGAATAGAAAACAATATAATTAGCTATTGACCAAATTGTTTATTTACTATTACAACCTAAGATCTTATCGACAATATATCTATACTAATATTATAAAGAGGAAAGATTTGTTTGTTTGTATTGAATAGACTTTGAAACTACTGGACCGATTTAAAAAGGTTTTTCACTTTCGGTAAGCTACACTATGCCCGAGTGACATAGGCCACTTTTTACCCAACTGCGCAGAAGGAGGGTAATGTTTTTATTGAAAAACTACGCGTGCGAAGCTGCGGATTGGTAAGCTAGTATGTTATAGATTGACATTGGTTCTACGGAGAGGGATTATTGTGGGTTTTTCTGTGATAGAATGTTTAGTATTCTTTTCAATCGTTCGTAACGCTCTTGGCAGAGCGGCCATTGTCGTCATGTTTTTTTTTTTGGTTTTTATTTATAATTTTACATCTACGATCAGCCTTTGGCTTTAATCATATATTTGGATAGCATAATTGGCGTGCTGTGCTGGACTGCATTGAGTATTGCACATTTGGAGAAACTAGTTTCTGTCACTCAGTTCTAGTATGCTGTGACGCCTAAGGCGGTTTTGCTGATTTGGTTCGAGGAGCTTCACAGCTAGTTGATTATGATGCTTCGATAGTCTGACTTTGTACGATTTTTCAATGAGTTTAATCTCTTCCCTCACTGTGGCCATTTCAAGTGCTCATTCAGTTCCTTGGTTGCCAATAGCGCATTTGTCATAGATTTTAGTACAGAATTTTGGAGTCGCTGGACGACGTTTATATTTGATTTCGAGGCAGTTACAGTTTCCCAGAGTTGTATTCCATATGTCCATATGGATCACCGCTTTGTATATCAGAAGCTCGTTTTCTAGGGTTAGCTTTGATTTCCTTCCTGTGAACCAATTAAGGTTTCTAGATCGGAGATTAGCTTCATCTTTCTTTGCTTTGATGTGTGTTTCATCATTGATGACATCAGTCTTCTATCCAAGTGCATTTCTAGATACTTTACATATTCTTTGTGTGGAAGGTTTTTATTTCCCAATTTTACTGGTGGGCAGTTTCCTTGTCTTAGGGTGAATGAGGTTGACTTTGATTCACTCTCCATTTGTCTAGCCATTCTGAAATTTGATCTAGTGCTACTTGTAGATTTCTCGACGCGATCCTAGGAGAAATGCGGTCCTCATGTTGCATCATTATTATTGGGTGCAGATGTTGAGTCAAACAAATGATTGTATACCTTGGCTTTGAAAATAGGAAAAGATTTCTACAACCTTCTGCATTTCCAAAGCGTCTATCTTTTTCTTTTCAAGTTCTTGCAGCGCCCACTTAGCTTTAAGATAAAATACTTAGCAAGCTGAAATGGCAGTAGGCGAGGCACACTGCTCGAAGAACTTCGGCTGTTGGGATAGAAAGGCTTGCAAGTGGAAGTGCACTGGAAAGAGCACATGCGTCGGCCCTCCAATCATAAAAAGAGGTTGCAAGGAGCAGTTGAGTGTCGCACAAGATCGGTTGCTCTGGAAATCTATAAATAAGCTAACCTGCTCGCGGCTTCGCACGCTTCAAATTTTCCGTTCACGTAGGAACTTCGGGATAAAAACTATATAAAACACTCGTGTCAAAGTGACGCGACACTCCATGGAAATGACTGTAGGTCAATGAACGACGCCGACGGTTAAATTATAAATATTCTTCTTACAAATATACTAAATTTACGATTAAAAAATGGATGGTAGGAGTAGGAGGGTGAAAATACTTTACGACATTTTCTCATACCATAAAAAAACCTTAAAAAAAGTGATATACCAGCAATCTTAAATGATCTAGAAAACACTGATTTCTCTTTTCTTATGCTTTCAAATGACCCTAACATAATCACTGACTTCCTAGTTAACCTTATCTCGGCATTAATTTCAAAACATACTTGCAAAGTCCTAATCCCGAGCCGAAAAAGGATTATTAAGCCCTGGATCACTCCAGGTCTTTTCAAATGTATCCGACACAAAAACAAACTCTACCGAAAATCTAAACAAAATCCTAATGAAATTAACAAAACGATATATAATCGCTATCACAATTACTGCAGCAATCTACTAAAAAGCTTAAACTAGAATATGAACAAAGTGAAATTCTTAAGGCCAAAAGAAATCCAAAAGCTACTTAGAACATCATATAGCAAATTGCCAATCTAACTAAAAAAAATCTGATTCTTTTCATCTCTTTAAGTTGTGTGTAAGTCCCTCATCTTCTGTTGATACAGTGAACACATTCTTTGCAAACGTCGGTAAAAATCTCGCTTCCGAAATTCTATCTCACACATCTGTTAACTATACTACGTCTATCCTACCCCCAATGATCCCCACTCAAAATCAACCATTCTTGAATTCTATGGTTCTTTTCAGCGTTGAAAACACAGAAATAGAAAATATTATATTAAACCTTAAAGTTAATTGCGCTATAGGTTGGGACGGCATCTCCACCTCATTAGTTAAATCTGCTAGACACATTCTCATTCCATTACTGAATCATATCTTTAATACAGCCCTGTCCTCTGGTGTCTTTCCTCGGGCTTTTAAAACTGCTGTGGTCCACCCCATTTTTAAAAGTGGAGATAAGGATATGGTCAATAACTATAGGCCCATTTCGGTACTTACAGTTTTGTCCAAGATCTTTAAGAAGATCCTTAATTCCAGACTAACGAAATACATCAACGACAACATGTTCTGTCTCCGCGCCAGTTTGGCTTCAGGAGTGGCAAGTCTACTGAGGATGCTGTACTGGAGCTGACTGACACAGTCGTCAAAAACATGGACAATAAGCGTAAAACCTTAGGTATTTTCCTTGACCTTTCAAAGGCTTTTGACACAGTCTCAGTCCCCATTTTGTTGAATAAATTAGAAAATATTGGCATAAGAGGTCTTGCTCTAGAAATGTTCCGTGACTATCTGTCTAATCGTAGGTAATTTGTGCAAATAGATGGTCTTGAAAGTAGTGTGGAAACTGTTTGTTTCGGTGTTCCTCAAGGAAGCGTCCTTGGCCCTACATTATTTTTGATTTACATAAATGATTTGTGCAACTTATCCATACCAAACTGTAATATTATTACTTACGCTGACGACACAGCTCTTATCGTTCATGGTCGGAGCTGGCAAGAGGTTCGTGTGCGTTCGGAAAACATCCTAAGAGTAGTTATGAGTTGGCTTCGGTCAAATCTCCTAACTCTAAATATCTCTACAACAAAGTTCATTCCTTTTGCCTTCAACTTAGCCTCTCAAGCCCCCTCTTCCCTTTCCGTGTGTGCCCATGTTTGTCCTGCTGGTTCCGTTCCCGACAAATGCACTTGTACATCCATTGAACGGACATACTCTCACAAGTACCTTGGAGTTTTGATCGACAGCTCTATGTCATGGGAACCCCAAATTGAATCGACTATCTCACGAGTCAGAAAACGTATATACGTGTTTAAAACATTAAGATCAGTTCTGGATTTCAATAGTTTAAAAACAGTATATCTTGCACTCACCCAGTCTGTTCTCTCCTACTGCATCTCGTCATGGGGCTGTGCGGTTAAAACCCGAATGATTAGACTTGAAAGAGCCCAAAGAGCTGTGCTTAAGGTATTGTCTAAGAAACCCTTCCTTTTCCCTACCTCTGATCTTTTCTTGCTATGCCAAGTACCCTCGGTCCGACAACTTTTTATTCTGTAGACTGTCCTTCGGAAACACTCCCAACTTTATTATGATTCCGAGTTGACTAAATCTAAACGAAGATCGGACAACGTTTGTGTGATCGAACGTCGCCGCACAGCTTTAGCTAGTCGCCACTTCCACTGTATAAGTCCATCACTGTACAACAGATTAAACCAATTGCTTAACATTTATCCATTACCATACCACAAATGCAAGTTGAAATGTTTAGAATGGCTGATATCCTTATCCTACGATGACACTGAAAATCTTCTGCTTTTTGCTGAATAACACACATTCGCTATACACACCCTAGACTACGTTTTCCACACACTTACACATCCTTACATTCTTACACACTGCACACACAACATGTAATCTACTCTGTTATTACTTAAAATTCAAAATAAAATATAATTTAGATAATTCAAATTTATCATAGTTACTATTCTTGTTATTATATGTTTGTAAATCGTATCGATACTCGATTCTTTTAAATTGTCTGTTTAACATTAAATTAACTTTAGTCTTTCGTTAACTTAGCTTCTCTCTGTCTAAATATTGAACTCTTTATTTGTTAAGGTTTATGGAGGCGGGCGTTGATGCCTGCGACACAGTATTTTTTACTCCTGCAGGTATCACCGTTTTCATATTGTTTCTGTACGCTGTTTATGTACTAAATAAAGACATTTTGATTTTGATTTTGATACCTACCAAATATACAAAGGCGAATATAGTAGCTAATTGGTCTTATTTGAAGGCTTTCTCCTCAGGGAGGAATCAGTTTTATGTGCTCAAAATATAATATGCCATTCATTGACCTTTTATCTGCAAAGTGAACATACAAAAAAGTTCTACCTGTTTATTTACTATGAGAAAAAAAATAACAAAATGTAGCTGTTTTCGACTTTCAATTTGATTCAACCTCTGAATGACGAAAAAATTTATAATTTTTATTTCACCTAAATATAGGCAAACACCTTCAAGTTGAACAAATGATCCTGTGCTGCGACGGTCGTTCACGTGGCAATTAATTATTTTATATTTTTCCGAATAATTAGCGGGCGTACCCTTAGAAGGTGGTTGCGCGGGCGACGGGCGGCAGTGTACCGCTGACTATCGTACGGGAAGGTTGTGCTCGTCTGCCTCGCGCTCACCTTTTTGATGGTTGGTTAGATGCGTGTAGCGGAAGGTGCGGGGCCGAAACAATAGTTACGCCCATTCGCTCAAGGTCATCGGCTACGGTTAGCGCCATTAAATCAGTCGACCCGTTTCAGAGGAGTGCGACCACAAACACTGTGACACGAGATTTTGATATATTAGTAAGAGAAATACTAGTAATTTCACACAGTGCTATCTAGCTCCAATCTAAGCAAAGCTTATTTTGGAACTAGATAGCTTATACTATAGAAACTAGATAACTGATATGTTACTTTATATTTTTTTTTAACCCAGGTAATGTCCACATAGTCCATTCCATCCAAAGGTTGTCTGTTAGAGATCGCTATTCAGCGATAAGACCGCCAATTGTATGATACAATTTGTATCACATAGTTTTACGATGTTCTTCTTAGCTGTATTGTTTTCTTGGTGTGCAATAAAGAGTTATCTAATCTAATCTAAATATAGTTATAAATCAAATAAGTATTGCGAAATATCACATTCACATCTCCTATGGGAGGAAGCTTATAATTGGCTGTGGACCTCCCATTGCTAATTTAATGATGATTGGTTCTCTTACCATAACGGGACAATAACAAAATCATGTAACTTCTGCAAAATTATGATATCATCATATTTCCCTGAATTGGTATATCTTGACATATTTTGAACCACAAACACATGAGAGAATGTCTCATGTATTTGTGGTACGTAACGCCGGTATTCTCATAGGAATTCGGTTTGTTTATCTATTCACTTGTACTAACTAAGTACACAGTACTCACTAGTCCAAACCTGCCATGTTTAGAGTCCACAGTAACATCAGAAGTGGATTGGCTTAAATAATTTACGAAACACACCCGTGGTAGCATAATTTTGTATTATAGGTAGGTAGACAAGGTTTCATGTAAAAAAATTCTCGTCGTAGTTAGCAAGTAACATTTAACAAAAAAATTAATTACTTACAGAAAATAGAAACGAGTTCAAAAACGGAATTCTAACATGGAAAATGGTTAATAGAACCTCTACCTAATTTTTAAAGAGCTTTCGAACAATGCCACACACATGACTTAAGATAGAATCATCAAATTGGTTCACCCAAAAATGCAAATAAAATCCGACGAATTGAAAGGCTCCTCCTATTTTTGAAGTTGGATATTAAGAGAACGGTTTGAAGCTTGTGTGGTTGTGGCTTGTGGCATCGTAATTAATTGTTTAAGTTACAAGTTATTTATTACAAAATTCGCTCTGGCCAACCAAACGTATTGGCGTAATCCTTAAAAGGTTAAATACCTCCCGAAACACCTCGTTTTTGCATTGGGGGTTAAAAACTGACATAACTAAAAACCACGCCAGTAATACTAGCTTTCTATTAAATAAAACTGCGTCTTAATCGGTTTATCCGTTTGGAAACTACGATGCCACAGACATACATACAGACAGACATAAGCGTTAAACTTATAACATACCCACCCCAACCCAAAAGGGGTTAAAAAATATTTTTTTTACAAAGTACGAGACGACTTCCATGGCGCAGTCAAAGTCAAAATATTTTATTCATTAAAATCACAAGGATCACTTTGAAACGTCAATTTTACTGCCTGTTCCTTCGCGACCAAGCCAGGAAAGAAAGGCAAGAAAACAAGGCTGCTTGTTTTTTTTAATGATCCTTTTAGAATACATAACAATACAGGTAATAAATTACGTCTAAATTGTAACATTTTGAACGAGTTGGAGCAATTTCAATCCCAAGCTTCGCTATCATCTAAATAATCTGATATTTTGTAGTAGGCTTTTTTATAAAGATTTTGTTTAATTACGTTTTTAAATTTGTTAATTGTTTTGTACATCACTTAGGAGTTTGTTATATAAGCAAACACCTTGCTCTATAAACGGCTATAGCCGTGCGAATATAGCCGGCTAAGGTGCAGAAGGTTGCGAGTTTGATTTCCACCGCGGAACGAATGATTTTTTTTCATTATTTAGGTACATATAATTTCCGAGTTCCGGTTCCAGGTTTAAATATTTCTCTATATAATAACTATAAGTAGGTATGTATTTACAAAAAAACATCATAAGTATTCTATCAGTTATTTGGTCACCCTAGTTAAAGCTTTGATTAGTTTAGGGCTAAATAGCGCTGTTTTTTTATGTTATTTGTGGGGAAACATGCTTACGGCTCAACTGATGGTAAGCGGTCACCGTTGTCTATTGACATCGGCAACACCCGGGGTATTGTCGATGCGTTCCCTACACTGTAGAAACCTCTTTATATTTCTCTTGAAGCGTGCCATGTCGTAGCCTAATGGGAAAACCTCAGATGGTAGCTCATTCCACATTTTGCAAGTATGGGTTAGAAAAGATCGCGTGAAGCGTGTGGTGCGCGATACACAATTGTCGATGATATGTGGATGAGCTTTATTACGTCGTCGAGAAGTGCGGTGGTAAAATCTCGACGACGGGATGAGGTCAAATAGCTCCTCAGAACATTCCATTGTACAGGCTGTGAGAAATGTTCAGCATTATTTATTCTTGGCTGTCGCTATCCACAGGTATAATATTTCTATGAGTACGATAATATATCTTGCGAACGGTTAAGTTATATTTGAGGTATAAGGAAAATGTACATAACTAGAAGGTGCGATCTCTAATAACCTTCACCTGCCGAATAACCTCATCTGACCCTTACATAATACATTTATATCGGCATGTTCTGCCAATTACCAAATATTGTAGCTTACGGTCTAACGCAGACGAACGATTAAAATCACCAATTTGTGTCTTCGGACGATTAAGGCTTCGTCAAACAGAACGCGTACTTCTAACTTGAAGCCGCGATAAGACGCCAAGATGTGTTGTACTATAGTTCGACCGAAACCGCTGTACCGCTCCCTAAGAAAGTGCGGCGAGGTGGGAGCCGAGGAAAAAAGAGCAAGGTACACATGAGATCGATATTGTCGGATAGATCTTACGATATCGTAAACGATATGTTTATATTATAAAACGATATGTTTATATTTTTATAAGTAACTAAATTATCTACTGATATTCTGACATAGATTCTGTTTCAACGTCATCTTCCGTTTCGCTATTGGAACTTGAATCAGAATCGTTCTGCAAATTTATTATTAATTGATCGATAATAATATCAAATCTACTATCGCGACCCCAGTAATTGTTTTCATTTTTTTGGACATGATGACGGTCTTGACATCCTGAGATAGCGCTCGACCCATCTTTGGATATTTATCTCATGTGCGTCTGACGATGGATCTGAGCGGCCGATACTTCCCTCCGTCTCGCCGCGCGCATACCTCAGGCGCGGTACAGCGGTTTCGGTCAAACTATACGTACCGTGGTAATATACCGTCAAACAGAGCGCCAGGGATAGCAGTACGCAACGCTCTGTCGCGGCGTTATGACGCTTTGGCGTCGGCCGTTGTATTTTTTTACTAATTTTATTTTAGCGTCCGAGTGAATATGTGTTAAATTACTGCATAATGTCCAAAACTTTGATAGATTTAGTTATAAACTCGGCTCTTGAAGTTGTCGACGCGTATGTATACCTAGGACAAACAGTCCAATTAGGTAGGTCCAACTTCGAGAAAGAGGTCAATCGCCGTAATCCAACTCGGATGGGCAGCGTTTGGGAAACTTCGCAACGTCTTTTCGTCCAACATACCTCAAGTGCCTTAAAACGAAAGTCTTCAACCAGTATGTGTTACCAGTGATGACATATGGAACCGAGACGTGGTCCTTCACTATGGAATATGAATACGCTCAGAGTCGCTCAACGAGCTATGGAGAGGAGTATGCTCGGGGTTTCTCTACGGGATCGAATCAGAAATGAGGAGATACATAAGAGAATTCATGTCACCGACATAGCCCGACGGATTAGCACGTTGAAGTGGCAATGGGCAGGCTATATAGCGCGCAGATCAGATGGCCGATGGGACCGGAAAGTTCTCGAATGGAGGCCACGAACCAGCAGGCGCAGCGTAGGACGTCCACCTACAAGATGGGCAGACGACTTGGTAAGCATCGCAGGTCGACGTTGGATGCAGGCCGCTTCCAACCGCAGTTCCTGGAGATCAATGAGGGAGGCCTTTGTCCAGCAGTTGACGTCCTACGGCTGATATGATGATGATGAGTTATAAAATACCCATGCTTATATAATACGAAGGATAATTCTTCATAGATCTTCATGTGATGCAAGCTCGCGACACATACGATGATATTCTCCTAAATCCTTTCTCTTTTTATTGATGTCGTGCACCCATACTCTTGTTCTCTGTGACCGAGATAATGCATAAAAAAATAATAATTCTTCCACATCTGAATCACTCGAAAGCTCCATAACGAACAAACTTTTCACACTCTGCTATCGATCTGCACTACGCTTTGGCGAATGGTACGTTGCGTTATGTAGCGTTGGGCTTAATCTAAACAATTTGTGTGTCATGAAAATAGCGCGACGTTAAAACGCTACGCTATAACGCTATTACGCAGCGCTAAGTACGCGTTCTGTTTGACAAAGCCCTTATAGTCGCTCTTAAAATCTATGGGGAGGCCTATGAACAGCAGTGGACTTCCTAAGGCTGATATGATGATAATGATGATAGTTGGTGAAAGCCGGTGTCTGATTTCCGGCGAGTAACGCTCACGTCTTGAAAAACATCTTTTTTTCAATCGTGTCAATCGTGCGTTAGGACCATTTTATGTATCGCTGAAGAACAGGCAGCTAAATTGATGTTTTAAGATTTTAGTAAAACAAAATAGTTATAGTGTTTTTGTTTAGTTTCTTTATGTTTGTTTTATCGTAATAAGTGTTTATAAACTACTATTCGTTTTCAACGCAGTCTGACAAAAACACTCAGATCTGCGGGAGCCTGACCGATTAACTATCCTATTTTTGAAGTAAAACTTCTTTACGCACGCTTGACTTGGGGAGTAAGCTGGTGAATGCGTTATGAAAAGTGCGAACGGAAGTTGAGAGGGAGATATAAGTTAGTTAAGATAGAAAGAGAGAGAATTACGTTTGGTATATTTTTAAACGTTAATGTGCGAGTGCGAGTTGCTTCTGTCCAGAATGAACATCGACTGATCGACCTACAGACGTGCGGACAATTTTGTAATTGAACAATTTTATAAATTAATATTTTGAAAAAGAAGTTTTACTTCAGTCGTGTGATCTAACACAACCTACTTATTACGATGTAGTTTAAAAACTTTTCAGTGCTTAATTAGTTTTTTGGTTATTTCTAAGAGTATTATTTAAAAGAGTATAATTCTTGCTAGGATTAAAAATACTCAGTAAAACAAAGCGATGAATTATGCTATGTATTACTCGTGCGCGATAACTTGGGACCTGCTAGGAATGCGACTCCCCGACCGCTTCCCCTGCACTTCCCCGATGGCGCCCGTATTGTACCGTTCGCATCACTATTTTTACTAGGGTTTTTAGTCTCGTACTGGCCTACGTCACGTAACGACGCGCTCTGGAATTCTTTTAGTTTTCGTTTGTGTTATTGTTTCGTTGTTGTAGTTTTTGTTGTTATAGTTTGTGTCATTGATTTGTTGTTGTAGTTTTTGTTGTTATAGTTCTTGTTAAGTGTTTTTGTTATCATTATGAAGGGTAAACCTGGTCAAGCAAAGAGTAGCCGATAAAAATATCAACCAGTCAGAAAGGGAAATAGAAAAATTAACGAGAGATGCAATTACCAGCATAAGTGAGAGTGACTGGAAAAAAGAAGTCAACCATTTGGACATGCTTCGACAAAAGTATTGGGACGATGACCTCTTACAAGAGACGAATGAATCGCAATTAATTGTAAATTTATCGGATACCTCTTCGTCAAGTGATTATAGTGAGACTGAGGACGAAGAACAACCTCTAGAAGGCATAAATCCACTAAATAGTGACGAAGATGAGATAATGTAAATAATAGACAAAATAAATGTATAAACTTAAACATTGTATTTTTATTATTCAAATAGTGTAAAAAAGATAAGATAAAAAGCAGCGTCCTCCCTGAGTACTATAATAAATTAGGTTAAAAAAAACAAAGACGAAGCCGCGGGCGGCTGCTTGTTATATTCGCTTTTTTGCGGGCGGTACAAACACGCCAATATGACGTCACCGCGCTCAGGTCCCAACTTATCGCGCACGGGTAATACCTATTGAGTAGTTTTCGAGCTGCATCGTAATATTAGATCGACTATTGTCGGTCGATTATTATCGTTCGTCTGCGATAGTTCTACATGCTTATACCATAATTTACACGAGCGTGTAATGCGAACTGTACACTTTAAGCATACCTACTTTCCTTGTGCTAATTGCTCAAAGCTGTCAAAATTTCGCACTCATTTTGGCAACTAAATCTTTTTAATGCGAAAGTTTGCCGTAAATAAATTTAGGGTGAATTGCGCAACGATGCCTTCATCGTCATTATCATCATCATATCAGCCGTAGGACGTCCACTGCTGGACAAAGGCCTCCCTCATTGATCTCGAAGAACTGCGGTTGGAAGCGGCCTGCATCCAACGCCGACCTGCGGTTCTTACCAAGTCGTCTGCCCATCTTGTAGGTGGACGTCCTACGCTGCGCTTGTCGGTCCGTGGTCTCCACTCGAGAACCTTCCGGCCCCATTAGCCACCTGTTTTGCGCACTATATGGCCTGCCCATTGCCACTTCAACGTGCTAATCCATCGGGCTATTTCGGTGACTTGAGTTCTCCTACGTATCTCCTCATTTCTGATTCGATCCCGTAGAGAAACCCCGAGCATAGCCTTCTCCATAGCTCGTTGAGCGACTCTGAGCTTATTCATAAGGTCAATAGTAAAGGACCACGTCTCGGTTCCATATGTCATCACTGGTAAAACACACGACACGATGCCTTAACGTTTAGTAACTAAATATTATTTAAAGATGTCATCTGTTGCTAGACGCGCACTGTGGATAGATAGTAACCCACCACCTGACTTCATTCCCTCTCAAGAATAGCTTCCACCAGGGCACGACCTGCCGTGGCCAGTGTGGAAGTCCTTAAATAGGCTTCGCACACAGGTTGGTCTCTGCAGAGTCAATATGTGCAAATGGAGGTTCAGGACAAACGCAATGCGACTGTGGTGACCCTACACAGTCGATGAAACACCTGTTAATGTGCCCTTTGTGCCCGAACACCTGCACAATGGTGGACTTAAAAATAGCTTCTCCTGACACCATCAATGCAGCCAAGTGCCTATCTAACACAATATAAGTAAAACTATTGACACGCTAAGAACAAGAAGATTTAAAGTTATCTAATCATACCAATACGTCAAATTTAAACATGTTTAGTCGCCGCGGAACATTATATATGAATAATATACAGATATTTGTTCCGGGTCTGAATGTTTTTCTATGTATTTACAAACAAAAGTAGATATATAAGGATTCTATCGGTTATCAAGCTGTGCATAGTTTGGGGCTAGATAGCGCTGTGTGAAATGTCCAGCACTATTTATTTCTCCATACTAATATTTTTTAAAGGAAAGTTTTGTATTTTTGTATGTTTGTAACGAATAAATTAAAAAACTACGGGTCCGATGTCAAAAACTCTTTCACCATTAGAATGCTACATTATCCCTGAGTAACATAGGCTACGTTTTACCCGACTGCGTAGAAGGAGGGTAATGTTTTTATTGACAAACCATGCGTGCGAAGCCGCAGGCAAGTCAGCTAGTTATTTATATAACGAAGCCGGCTATATGGATAACCGTGATCGTAGGTACCAGCTATATCGGTCGGTGGTCGGTGCAAATCTAAATCATTTTGAGAGTATTTATTACTACGACAAAATATAGAGATATGATCTATCTGAAATTCCGTATGAAAAACTTACTTTTGACTAGCTGTAATTTGACTAGATTACATTATAGGCACGTGCAAACCAAACGCGTGGGCGTGGCAGAGGTTGTAATCTATACTAGTCTATACTAATATTATAAAGAGGAAAATTTTGTTTGTTTGTATTGAATAGACTCCGAAACTACTAGACCGATTTAAAAAATTCTTTCACTGTTGGGAAGCTCCCCGGGTGGCATAGGCTACTTTTTACCCAACTGCGAGGAAGGAGGGTAATGATTTTATTGTAAAACTACGCGTGCGAAGCTGCGGATTGGTCAGCTAGTGTATGATATTTCGTCATAATGCCCCGCAGATGCTACCAGGCGCTCTGATCTTCTTCAGAATACTTCGCAAAAACTTGCGAACATAAATGGGATGTTCGCCGAGGCGCGAGTGGACTGTTTCTACAGCACCATGCGCAAGCGGTGCACGTCCCTGGGGCGCAGAATTCGGGCCAGCTCCAATGGTATACTGAATGCGTTCTCAAACAGGTTCGACTGTGAGTATCTAAAACATTGTTGTATGGTACATGCGCAGTACCTACACTAGATACTCACATACTTACCGCATATTTTTTTTTCTTTTTGTTATATCACTTTGTTATGTCACACTTGTACTAACCATTTGACATGTTTATTAAGTTTTTACTAACAAATATGGACCCTTGACATCTGAAAATAAATAAATGAATGAATAAATGTTTAATTAAACAAATCGGTTCAGTAAACACGTCTAAGCTGTTTCTAATTTAACGCACGTTATACATATATATGCTAATAGCGATGGTTACCACTTAACATCAAGTGGGCCTTATGCTTGTTCCATCTCCAAACAAGTACAAAAAAACAAATAATTTGTATGTTTGACAAATAGAATGATATTTGACATGTCATACTATTTCTTTATTTACATTGACTGTTAAGTAAGGGTCTCTGAAACGAGTGTTGTTAGAAATATTCCAAATATGTAGGATAATATTTGGACTTCATTGCGCATATCTGAATCCCCAGCAGTATGTAAATTATGTACTTGCTTAGATTACTCCATTGCGGAATATATTAATTATAAGTAGACATGTACCTAATGGAGTGACGATTTGCGCGCTGTGTGGCTGGCAAGGATTGAATGAGAAGAGCTGAGGATCGGCCTCAATGGCGCACCTTGGGAGAGACCTACGTCCAACAGTGGACTGATACAGGTTGATGATGATGTACCTAATTTATTTTATTTTATTAAATTTTTGTATCAAGTGTAAGGAACAAAACAAAAATGTTTTATGACTTGGAATGGACAGTAATTTAAATATTTTATGTAATACTATGTATTATTCAAAGGTTTGCTGGAAGAAAACTCTTATTATGGTTAAGCTCGCCTTTGAACTCGTATATATCTATTTTGTAAGCTGTTTTTGTCTGTAATCTAAAGAATAAAGAAATAGGCGTGTGTAACCAAGTGATAACATATTGTACAGAAACGTGGTCTTTCACTATGGGCCTCATTAGAAGGCTCAAGGTCACTCAGCGTGCTATAGAGAGGGATATGCTTGGTGTTTCTCTACGAGATCTAATTTAACAAATCATGTTCACTGACATAGCCCAGACAATTAGCAAGCTGAAAAGGCAGTGGGCAGGATACATAGCTCGAAGAACCTACGACCGGGCAGAAAGGTTTCCGACTGGTGTCCAGGCAATGGAAAGCTTAGCGAAAGACCTGATTGCTGGGAAAGGCCTATGTTCAGCCCAGCAGTGTATATGAACGAAAGTAACTGTCTCTCTGTCTGTCTCTTTGTTACATTTTCTGACTAAACGGCTGAACCGATTTCGATAAAATTTGGTAGACTTGGATTGAGAGAAATTTTATTTATTAACAAAACACGCATGTGAAGCTTCGGATATAAGCTAGTTAGGCATAATATGCATTTTATCCCGTCTGTTTATACGCTACGACATAAAAGAGAACTAAATATTAATTCCTTCCCATTTTTAATAGAACTTATTCATAGGGCGACTTGCGCATCGATGCTTAGTCGAACTTAGTGCCTAAATAAATGAAATGAAAATTAAAACATTTATTTGACACGACACACGTACAAAATAAAAAACAGAAAAGAAGAATTTGACATAGTAGTAATGTTGACTTTTGGCTCTAAGACATAGGTGATGGATGTAAATATAAGGATATGAAGAGATAGAAGGACAAAAATGCCAAAAGTCAAAGATTACTTAAATAATCAAAAAAAATACAGGAATATCTCACGCAACTTCCATCATAACTACAATGTCGAGTCATGCCAAAATGGCGTCAGCTCAGCATGTGCCAAGTAGGTAGGCTAGAACCTAGCTATATGATATATGATTATGAGAGTTGTAACATCATACAAAAACGTCAAATTTGAACATGTTTAGTCTCTAAATACGTATAAGGATTGTTGTGAGTCGCCCTTAGTCTGAAATCTATTCACGATATAACAATAACCTTGTTACCATAAAAAAGTTAAACCGTTCAACGCGTGCTTATAAAATCCTTACCAAGTATTGTATAGGAATTTTTAAACTGTGTAAAAATTTTTATGATAAGACCCTATGTTTACTTCTTCAGAGCAAAAACCTTTGGCACCTCGTTCGTAATTCCTTCACGTACTCCATCAATACAAGTTGATGATGGTCTTCCCTTATAGGGCTGCTAGTTAATGATCCCATACAATTCACGTTGATTAAATAATAGTAAATATTACGGAAATCTCACTCAAATACAGTACTACGATTTAAGTTCCCATTTTCATCTCTATACGGAGTTTAAATTAAATAAATAATGCTGGAAATTTCGCACAGCATTATCTAGCCCCAAACTAAGCATAGCTTGTACTATGGGAACCAGATAGCTGATAAAAAACTAAAATACTATTTTTTTGATCGAGAGAAGCGAGATCTTTAATCCAACTTGGGCAAATCGGCGTTGTATGTATGTATGTATGTATGTTTGTTTGGCCGAGGATAAATTTCGAAGCGTTTATCCGATCAGTGTGAAATTTGGTATATAGGTAGTGATGGCACGATTTCGGTGTGACTAAATGAGCTAAAAATGTGGGGGGGTTGTTGAGATATTGGGGTTCAAGAGGGGTAAAAAAACTATCCGGTCAAATGGCACGTCTTATAAAAGGTCTTTGTGAGTACATTTCGACCCCGTTTTTATTTTTAGTTTAAACCTTGTAGTTTTTAAATTATTAGCCATAACAAAAACTGAACTTTGACAAAATTCACAGGGTACACCAGTGACCCCAGAGTTCTGAAATTTGGTACGCGTGTAGCTTTAGTGACACAAATATAGGCAAAAGTCTGAAATCCAGAATAACTACAGTTTGTACCCCAAAAAAAGTTGAACCAAATACATGAACTCCCGTTAGCTGTAATTTGAATGAAATTGTAGGTCAAGTAAAATGGTTTATCATTTTGTGGCACTATTTTATTAGTCAAAGATTAAGGCCGGCTTGCAGAATGATACCTAAACGTATTTAGCGACTAAGTATGTTTAAATTTTAAGTATTTGTATGATTTGACAACTTCTTAAATCATATTTAGCCACTAAATACGTTTAGGCATCGTTGTTAATCGCCCTAAGAATACTTTATTTTGTGTTTTGGAAGACTCGCGAGATCTCAGTTCGGGGCGAACCACTATTGTAAATACATATTTATAGTATACAGAAAAATATCCGGACCCGGAACAAATATCTGCGTCGGGAATTGAACCCAATCAGCTGCGTTTCAGCCACTGCGCCACGTAGGGCATAAAGTTATATTTTCAAATACTGGAACCGCACGTGCAACGTTGAAACTCGCTGTTTGTTGATGAGCAGTCCCAAACCACGAGACGGCCGGAAATTGATTGCATAAATCTTTATTTTATTTGATCTCTTTTTGTGGTCTAAGATGAAACACGAAGATCTAGAAGAAACCTATTAACTTTTACCTTAAAGAAACCCGGATTGTATTCATTAGGAAAAACAGACGACGGTAAAGTGTTCCATACCTTAGCTATACGCATCAAGAACGTAGAACCAAAACGGTGTGTGCGAATGGGTGATATATCAACTAGGTATAGATGTTACTGAGCAGTGCACCTGCTTGTATTAATGTACCGGAACCACAAATGTTACCGTGACGTCTAACTTAACTCGTAACTATAGCAGATCTTGAAACTGTTTACCGACTATGATCCTGATATTCGTCATTATCTGAGCTAAACCAAGCTAAAATCATCACGGTTAACCTCAGTGTGACCTTTTTGGTTACCCTTTGGTAGGTCAGTGACTAGGTATGGCCATAAAAAACCCTTGGACAAAATGTTTAAAAGCACCAGGATAGAAAAATGTTTCAATAAGACCTGCAAATGCTTTTTAATTATTACTGTCGTGGAATTATTGGGTCTAGAACATACCAGTTTTAGCACAACTATGATAGGTACGTCACGGTAGATAGTGCGCTTTGTAGAGTAGCTTTGTAAAGTTAATTCTACATTTAATGCCGATTATCAGTGACACATACCTGAGTTGTATGAGAACTCGCACATTATCCTGCTAAATATTTGTTTACAAATGAATAGGGCTTTGCAAACTACCTATTGAAGTCAATTCAAAAGACGTTCCATTCAGAACTGAACCCCTTTGTCTCAAGGTTCAAAATGTTTGTTTAACGATCATTTACAATGCCATCTAGGGCATGTCGCGTAATCTCATAATTCTGTTTTGTTTTGAACTGGCCATTGTGATATATTAAAGCTATTCGTACAAATACATTTGGGAGAATTCTTGCAAATGAAATTAGTTAAGGAATTTTAAAAGGAAACGTTCATAAATAAAGTATTTTAGGTACGTAATTGTTTTACAATTTAGGTAAGTAAGTAGTTAAAAAAAATGTGGAGGTTGAAATAGTGATATCTGGGAACTGAACCAGACAAAAGAACGAAAATAATGGACAATGTAGGTGGAAGCTTTTCCTAAAATAGTAAATGAGAACAAGATGTTGCTAATACAAATAATTAAAAAAAAACTATGATGGCACTCCGGGAGTGCCGACAGAAGTGAAAACTTGAACAGACTACACTACAGATACTTATATACAGAGGTGTCAGTAACAGTGTTGAGAGTTCAATGGTTTTTTTTCCATCTCAAAAATGCCTAACGCGCCTAAAGAAGTTTTCACTTCAAAAATGAAAATTAATATTATTTTAGTAACAGCCGAGTCACACATACATTTTAAACTCTATACTAATCTTATTCAAATCGAATTATGTATATTATGTATCTCATAACATAACACAGTATTTCTCAAACATCAATGTAAAAAGAACAATATGATAAGATAATTTATTTTCAGTAACGAACTTCACAACACTAGGGTAACTACATCAGATTCAGTATTTTAGTTAAATATTAAAAAATAGTGACATTATGTAAGTAGATAAAGTCGGAGATATAAACTAGACTAAAAGCCTGTCTGTATTGTCTAGGTAACCAGTAGTGCGACCACGTGAAATCGTGACCGAGTGAATTTATGTCTAAAACCACAATGAATGAATGAATGAAATACTCTTTATTGCACACCAAATAAAAATACAATAATGGAAATAAACAATAAATAAAGGTACAATGGGCGGTCTTATCGCTAAAAGCGATCTCTTCCAGACAACCTTTGGATGAACAGGATAAACAAAATCAAAAGACGGCGGTGTAAGAGTACCTATAGACATAAACAGAACCCACAAAATAAAATATACCTATTAATTATACTAATAAACATAAACTTAAATACATACAAATAATATAAGTATAAATAAACTACACTACATAAAGAGGACATAAACACTAACTAGCAGTTACGAGACAACGAAAGGAAATGGTTGTATACCTTGACTTTGAAAATAGAAAGAGATTAGGACGACCTTACAGACAAAGGTAAGACGTTCCACAGTCGCACAGCTTGTACTGTAAAGGAGTCACCATAAAATTGTGAACTATGGATGGGAGTTCGAAGCTGTAGAGCTTCGGAAGAACGAAGGGTTTGAGAGTGTCCCTGATAGAGAAACTCGAAACGCTCCTTTAGATAAGAAGGTGAAGTGGGATTATAGAGAATGTTATAAAGAAGTGATACAATATGTGCATTCCGGCGAAGACGTATAGGGAGCCACTTGAGTTTTGCGCGGAATTCTGAGACATGGTCATACTTGCGCAAGCCGAATATGAACCGAATACAAAGATTTTGAAGGCGTTCAAGTTTACTCATTTGGACTTCGGAAATGTCGATGTAGCTGGCGTCGGCGTAATCTAAGATAGGGAGTAGAAGGGATTGTGCAAGCGTAATTTTGGTGGCGGTCGGTAAAAAGTTACGAAGTCTACTCAACGAAGCTGAAGAAGCAAACACTTTGCGGCTGATCTCAGCAGTACACGGCACCCATGATAGCTTGGTGTCCACAATATTTAGCGTTGAGCAGTCTGCGCTCCTATGCGGGATACTGTGAGGTTTTCAAAATCAGAATTTATGATAATTTTTCATTAAAACAGATTCGCCGATATTTCTTAATAAAAATGTTGGGTGTGCGGCGTTGGGGAATTCTAAACCATCACTACGTATCTTCCACACAACATCTCCAGTTAATTACTTCTCAACACAACACAACCTGCTATTCTAACTCATTCACCATTACTGCTATCTGACTATGGAATAGTATTCCGCTTGAAATTCGGCATGTTTCCTCCATTGAAGTTTTCAGATCCAAAGTGAGAGAGAGCACTACCTCACTCTAATGAACGAAGCTTACAAAATGAGTGGTCTCCTGTAGATAGGGTTGCCAACCTTGCTCTAAAATAGATATCATATCATGTATATATCACCTCTATATCATGTAGGCGTACTCTATAATCTATAACACTAATAGAGTACGCTAAAATACTCTTTTTACACAATGTTTACTAAACTAGTGCCAGTCTGTAATAATATGCAAAAACCATTAATATCAGAATTACTGCAAAGACAGAAAGACAACTATTTTGGTTATATAACAAAACAGAAATTAAAACCTCTATAACAATCATCACCTGATTTGTTTTATCAAATTAACACTAATTTTTCATTGTGTATAGACAAATGTGTATAGACAAAATTTAACTTATTTACAAAAATGGTTTGATTTTAGTAGTGATAACTGGCTGTATTCACTAAATACAATCACTTTAAAAACTAATGTTAAAATTAATCAATTAGAACAAATTAAAGAAGGAAAACTTAATTTACACATACACACTAAACATACACATGGACAGTTTATATTCAGAAGTAATAATTTAAAAAAAAACTCCAAGCCGAATTGTTTAATAACACAGATTTTATGCAAAAATCCACTGCAGAAAAATGGCAATTTATTTTTAAAAAATGTCCTGAAGAATTTGATTGTTTAAAAAAAATTATTAGCTATATACTCTCTGTTCCTGCCACTTCAGCATTTACTGAAAGAGTCTTTTCGGTCATGAACGTGAAGTGGCGAGAAGAGAGAAACAGAGCTTCATTTAAATTGATCAAAAATGAGCTCTTGATATAATTATATAAATTTAGAGTTGGAATGTTTGGACTCATACAATTCCTTTAAAAACAATGAAAAATTGTTATGTGCTGCAAAAAGTACAAAAAAATACCTTTTCAACAATACAAAATAAATGATACTCTTTTTTTTAATTCCGTACTCTTTATTTACCTCCTTTAAAATCAGATATACTTTTTTTCTTCTAAAAAAAGTTGGCAACCCTACCTGTAGATGCTTTGTTATTTATCCACTCTGTTATCTTTATATCTTATGAGTTTATTTAGTATTATTGTATCCACCTATTTATTAGTTTATCTATTATTTTCAACTAGTATTTATTGATGTGTAATATTAGAAAGTACGTTTATTGAAAATACTCTTTATCTATATATATTTGACGTTTCGTTCGTGTTATCAATATATCTTATTTTTTTTTTAAACATTTCCTGCTACATTATGTCATGCACTACCTACAAAAATATTTTTTCAAGACTACGCAAAGGTTAACTGGAAGAAAATGCTTGTTAGAATTAAGTTCGCCTATGTACAGATTTATGTATTATGTGCAATAAAGAATTTTCAATCAATCAAGGGGGATAAGGTGGTAAAAAGTGACTGAAAACCCCTCACGTGATTAAAGGACGACTCCAAACCATAAGCATAGACTTCTAAAGTTCTGAAACTGTGTCAATGACGAAGTTTGCTCACCATAAGTCAAGAAAGTTAAAATCAAGTATTGAAATTTGGAATAATATTAACGATCTAGCAATTTGATACTCGCCTTTTTGTTTTACAAATTCGTATTTATGAAATGAATAGTGAACTCATGCCTTGCCAAGTATATTCTAAATAACTTGAGAGAAGAGTCAAGAAGCTCATAAGCATGGATGAGCTAGTTGATGCAATGTTGTGTGCAATTGCAAGCCTCTCGGTTTTTTATCGAGTGCATTTCGAGGAGTGTGCGGTGGAACTCTTCAACCTAATCCCACCGTCTCCATCCTATCATCGTACAACCAGAAGCTCTGCGGTGCGCCACCGTTATATGGTTAAAATACCTCCCGTTCACACAAAGCGGTTCTCATCGACCTTTATTATGCGCACCGCCAAAGAATAGAATGCTTTGCCTGAGTGTGTTTCCTGATATCTACAACCTGGGGGTCTTCAAGTCGCGAGTGAATAGGTTTCTTCTAGGCAAGCGTGATCCATCGTAGACTGCATCATCACTTACCATCAGGTGAGGTCGTTGTTGAGACGCAAGCCTGTAGGTATGTATAAAAAAAAATAACTCTTGCCTTTCGTCTCTTGCGGAAAATGTTGTCATTATGTATGATATTTATAAAGTTATGAGTCACAGTAGGCCATTGGTAATTCCGAGCTCGTCCTACTTCCCTCATAAAAGTACTTTCAATTATAACTGTTAAGATGACAAGGTCGTTTCGAGAATGGAAGTGAGCACTATAATAACTGCATTCATTTTTGCATAACATTCAGTTGCATTATCATGGCCAATAGCGAGGCTGTCCACGAAAGCTGATAGCCTTAAACTTCAGGTTTTTAGGGTTCCGTATCTCAAAAGATAAAAAAGGAACCCTTATAAGATCACTCGCTTGTCCGTCTGTCCATCTGTCTGTCCGTGTGTCACCAGCGATTTTCTCAGGAACGGGTGGATCTAGCAAGTTGAAATTTGAACCAGATACTGAGGTATATATTTCCTATTAGGTTTATAAAAATCAAGGTCCTGAGTAAACACAATAAAAAGATACGGGCAAATTTAGATTTTCACGAAAATTTGTGAGTACCAAAATTTACCTTAATTTTCAACTTTTTTTATTTTTCGGAATGTTCCCTTTACTTGTGCCGTAAAACCTTGCCTTTAACCTAAATTGAAAATTCTACGTCAACCGGAAGTACTTACCCTATACGTTTTTGGGTCGAAAACCTATATGGTAGTTCCCGTTGACGAAGAATCACGAAATTTTGCAAAAGAAAAGTTTTTACAGTACAGGAAAAATTCCGAAAAATAAAAAAAGTTGAAAATAAAGGGTGTCTCCATACATACATAGTTGACGCCAATTAAGATAGTCCTCTGAGTAGTATGGGCACTCATACAATTTAAGATAAGATAACTCTTTATTGTACACCAAAGTAAAATACAGAAAATAATTCTTACAAATAGATTTAGTACAATGGGCGGTCTTATCGCTAAAAGCGATCTCTTCCAGACAACCTTTATATGGACAGGATTCTAATGTATCACATGACGGCGGTGCATCTATATACAAATAAAAACATACTTACATACTATATACCTAAAATATTAGTACTAACACAAATTTAGAGGACTAGTTTAATAAGGCACCCTCAAATAAGGTAAATAAATAAAATTGTGCTATTGAATAAAATAAATATTTATGTGGGGCTCCCATACAACAGACATGATTTTTTGCCGTATTTATAGATAATGGTATGGAACCCTTCGTGCGCGAGTCCAACTCGCACTGGGCCGATTTTATTTTAGTTTAATCAGCGAATTTATTTCTTTAGCCAGATGTCACAAAATCCTTTCCAAAGACTATTTAGGTATCTACTTAAGTTCAGAATTGCCATATTGTGCCAAGAGCCCTCAAGTTTCGATTTAAATAACTCAAGATTCATAGCCAGTATGCTAGAAATTCGGTCAGATAAGTAGTAAACTTCATATAGATGGCAATTTCGTTAGGTTAGGTCACTTTTTTAAGCCCCATCGCAAAATGTTATAAACGGTTTCCAAAAACGTCATTTGCAATTGCCAATATTTATGTGATTTTATATTATACTTGTAGACACACAAGCTGACGGGCCTCCTGATGTTAAGTGGTCACCGCCGCCTTTAAACTCCTGCAGCACTCGTGGTACTGCAGTCGCGTTGCCTACCACTTAATATCCTATTTACACCTCTCTTGAAGGCGTTCATTTTGAAGCCCACCGGAAAAACCTCCGGAGGAAGATCATTTCACATCTTACAGGTGCGTGGAAGAAACGAGCGCGTGAAACGCAGCGTGTGAGACTTCCACGCATCTACAATATGTGAGTGAGCTCGTTGCCGGTTGCAGGAAGTTCGATGGTAGAAGTGGGAAGCAGGGATTAAATTGAACAGCTCTTCAGAACATTCGCCGTTATATATTTTATAGAAAGAATTATAGTGACTGACGCTAATTAGACGTAGTTCAGCGTACGCGAATGATACACTTTCAATCTCCCATTATTTAAAAACCTCTGTTCACGTGATGAGCCGCTGAGTCATACAACTTTATAATATATTTAGTAGTAAATTAAGTGCTAATTCGCAAAGCAGGTGTCACAAGCGGATCGAGTATTATGATGTCTTGCATAAGTCTGAGTTGGTACTGTCATGTGTGATGCTAATGTATAAAAGCTATGTATAATATCGACGAATGTGAGTATCCAGACAAACCTTGCACGATTTTTAGAGTATAATATTAAGGGTATGATGTACTAAATAAATTAAGAAAAAAACGTATACATTGACATATGTAAATGACCGTTTCGTGTATCCTTAAGATTGACGCCTTATTCAGTTTGAGTGTCTGTTCATAGTACCATAACTCCTAAAAGGCTGGACCGATTTCAATGAGGTTTACAGCATAAAATTACTTACTAGTTGGACCAGTTGTACCAGACCTTTTAATATTACTGCTGCAAGTAATTCAAGCATAATAATTTCAAAACGTAGCGTAAACACAAACATTCCGACGTAAAAGTCAGTAAACCACAAAGTGCAAGACCAGTTTACTCAACTATTCCGAAAGTATTAGGTTCGGGCACTCTCTTCATAAGTGCCTACTATCTAGGCGCATTTAAATGTAATAGGTAATAAGTTTTTTTTAATGTTCTGTGTCGGGGAAACAGGCTTACGGCCCACCTGATGGTAAGCAGTCACGTCGCCTATTGACATCGGAAACACCCGGGGTATTGCCGATGCGTGCCCTACCATTTAAAAACCTCTTTACATTTCTTTTGAAGCGTGCCATGTCGTAGCCTAATGGGAAAACCTCAGACGGTAGCTCATTCCACATCTTGCAATTATGGGGTAGAAAAGATCGCGTGAAGCGTGTGATGCGCGATACGTAACTGTCGAGGATATGTGGATGAGCTTTATTACGTTGTCGTGAAGTGTGGTGCTAAAATCTCGACGACGGGATGAGATCAAATAGCTCCTCAGAACATTCCCCATTATACAGGCGGTAGAATACACTGAGCGAACCGATGTCACGGCGTTGACTCAGCGGTTCCAGTCTGTCGGCGAGTTTGGGATCACCGGTGATTCTAATGGTTTTTCTCTGAAGGGAGTCAAAACGAAGCAATTGGTAGGTACTTTGGAGCTCAATGCCAAACAACGAAGCCAACAGTATTCTACGTGCGGCCGAACTTGCGCTTTGGACAGCAATAGCTGTTGTGCCGTAAAATACTGTTTGGCACGGCTAAGGACTCCAAGTTTTTTAGAGATGATCACTGCTTTCGCTTCTAAGTGACTCACATACTGGACCTTATTAGAAATTTCGACTATCAGAATCCCTATACTCACCAAGACAGTACAGAAAAAAAGGTAATAATACAAAAAAACACTACAGAAGGAATCCCTGTTTCTGCTGCCAAGTAGCATTGTTGTATGAAATGTGCTGGTGGAATTACAGGCATGAGGCTTTATACTATACCTGTACGCATCAAGTTGATGGCAACTTGATGCGTACAAGTATCTTAGGCATATCTTAGGACATGTTCCTGAGATGCGTAACCTGCAAGGCAGTATGCTATAATAAAGGCGATGGTTACCACTTAACATCAGGTGGGCCATCTACTGGTTCCATTTTCGTGTTGTTTAAAAAAAAAGATTGATGCGTTTAAACTTGTAACTTGTGAGATTTACTTGCAAGTGAATTATCATCATCATAACAACCATAAGACGTCCACAGCTGAACATAAGCCTCCCCCATAGATTTCCAGAGCCACCGATCTTATGCGGCCTGCACCCAACGGCTCCCAGCAAACTTTATCAGGTCGTCTTTCTATCTAGTAGGAGGCTTCTGCCCCAACGACCTTAAAACTATGTGACCTGCTCACTGGCACTTCAGCTTGGTAATCCTTTGTGATATGTCACTGACTTTGGCTCGTCTTCGAAACTCCTCATTTCTGATTCGATCTCGTAGCAAACACCAGAGTGGTTAATGCTACTCAATATCCCCAGCCAGTATTCGCCACTACCGATAACTGAGTGACACAGAAAACCTGTTCCCTATTATATCTTCCTCTGTTACGTGGTGCTTTCGCCCGGTTTATACTATGATCACAGACTAAGCGTAGTTACGAAACTCTAAGACCGAGAGCTATGCGGCTAAACTTCTTCGCTGTATCATTTGTCTAGTTCAAATTGTTTGAGTTTTGGACAATAGGTTTGGAGTATCATTGGAAACTATCTATTGTTTTAAATACTTAAAGCGTTGGTTATAGCACAGGCTGTATACAGTCTATGACCACATTCATGACATTAATTTAAACACATATGCAGAATCGTATTAAGAAGCCGGCGAACCCCGAGCGCAACTTCAATTAGGCCGCGTCAAAAACTTCGGCCTGAATATCGCTATCCTTGTTTAGTAACGAAGTTTAGCAACGCAGAGCGACAGTGATAGCAATAGAACGATCCCAAATTTGATTAGATTTTGACCGTGTTCCGTAATACCAAAAATGATGACTGATAACTTCTTGTATTTTTCTCATTGTGTTGTTATTCTGTAACTAGACGATATAAACTATGTTCCCATGACTAGGATACGTAAGATGTTATTGTTTTTAATACGAAACAATTAGGTTGAAGACAGGTATTTTATGGCGTAAAAACATGCAGAATGTGATACGCTTCTATTTCATTTTAGGTAAATATTTTGATCTAATATATGCTTGGGAACCTAGATAAATACTATTCAAATTAAAATAATACCTTAGTAAGGTAGAAATATGCTCCAATTAGAAATGATTTTGGTAGTACGTGTTGTATGGGCGATTCCCCTCCGGTGTCTTCTTAACTGATTTTAGAGATTGGTTTAATACTTGTAGCTTGAATATTTATCCAATAATCTATACATTTCCAATAAACAATTTTTACAATAAATTGGCGGCGCCTTCGATCTCGGTGCCTTCGAGACTGATTCGTGGAATTTGGCACGCGAGAGAAATTCCTGGAAAACAGTGGGGGAGACCTTTGCCCAGCAATGGGATGACATAGGTTGAAAAAACAAAAAAAGTATGTATATGTGGTATGTTAGGTACACCATTACACCCCAGGTAATGTCCATATAGTCTATTCCATCCAAGGGTTGTCTGGTAGAAATCGATATTCAGCGATAAGACCATTAATTGTATCACACAGTTTTACGGTGTCCTTTTTAGCTATATTGTTTTCTTGGTGTGCAATGAAGAATTATCTAATCTAATCTATGCCGGATTTCTCACGATGTCACTATTTTAGGCACATAAAATTCTAAAATTACTTTATAAAAAAAATTATCTATCTTTACGGTGTTTTGAACAGCTTATATCTGAATACTCGTAAAATCATTTACAAAGAGTGAGATGGATAAGTAAAGAACAATCCGGAAAAGTTGAAAAGCGAGTTTTTGACTGATTATTATTTAAATGTTTTCACATTGGCTGCATTCCGAATCACGCTAAAATCGATATCATCGCGCTAACAAGCGTTCCGAGTCACCGTGAGCGCGACAACGATGTCCCGTGAATCGTCATAGATGACGTCATTATATCCGCCATTTTGCGCTATCCATGTTCCAAACCGATGTCACCGTGAGCCTCCCTGTCCCTGTTGTTATGAAATTATAGGAACACTGACTTGCTGCACGTTCATGAGCGTTCCGAATTCTTGACAGCACTCAACTGTCATCAGCGCGATAACTGAATCTGTACGCAAAATATGCACGGCTACCTGACATTCGAACTCCCTGGCGTCCATTACCGCGGGAGCTCTTGTGCTCACCATCCTCTCCATAGCGTATACCACAAGAGGACCAACGTTAGCCAAGACATCGGCCACGTAACGTCTGAGAGGCCAAACTGCAAGCCAGGATGGCACTCCGAAATCACTCCGTGACTCAGAGATAGTCGTCTCTGACGTTGAAGCTAGGGTTAAGCACGAAAGTCCGACCCTACCCACACTTCCCAAACAAAAATGGTCAAAGTGTTGAAGACCCATGATGATACGCAAAATAGCTACGTGAACGAGCAACGATTATGTCGTGTTTCGGAATGCAGGGATTGATACATAAATAACATTGACACTGAGCCTTGAACCCAGCCCGGAGAGTTCAATACTGATTCAATTTGTGTGGGTAAGAAATGAGACTCGGTACCTAGATGCCAATTTCTCTTAAATTCGGCTTACGTGATTAGGTTAGGTTTGTAGATTTTTTTTTACTTTCAATCAAATATAGTAAAAATTCGTCAATAGTAAACGTTAGTGCAATGTGGTAAGTAAAAGCCTAATAGATTCTGAGGTATATTAAGAAAAAAATTTAACGAATTCAATTTTTGTCTATTTTATTTCAATATGTTTGTAACGGTTGTACGATTTGTAATTTATATAAATACTAGCTGAGCCGACACACTTCGTACCGCCTTAGAATCAAAAAATTATGTCTTAACTTATTCATCATCATCATCATATCAGCCGTAGGACATCCACTGCTTGACAAAGGCCTCACTCATTGATCTCCAGGAACTGCGGTTGGAAGCGGCCTGCATCCAACGCCGACCTGCGGGTCTTACCAAGTCGTCTTCCCATCTTGTAGGTGGACGTCCTACGCTGCGCTTGCCGGTCCGTGGCCTCCATTCGAGAACTTTCCGGCCCCATCGGCTATCTATTCTGTCTTAACTTATTAGCTGAGTTAAATTCAGTTTTTTTAGTCATGCATATGACGCAGGCTGCCAAATCTGCCAAGGAACTATACGTCGCCGGTAGAATGGTCAATCAGCCATCATTAGCTGCATTTATGTATAGAAAATGAATTTTCGTAAATTTTTCCGATGTCCTAATAGTTATTCTGCTATTCGGGGCAGAGACAAATACAACAAATCTAAGATCTTAAAAATCGGTTCGCCGTTCTTGAGTTATACGAGGGCTGCTATTTATGTATCCGGAATAAAATAAAATAACTATCATTGACTGTTAAATATGGTTTTATTGCTTTTCAAAATATTCGCCATGATGATCAATGCACTTTTGCATTCGGTGAAACCAGTTTTCATAGCACTTTTTCCAATCGGAAGACGGTATCTCCAAAACATGATTTTTGAATGCCTCAACGGCTTCTTCTCGGGTTGAAAATCGTTGACCACGTAATTTATTCTTCACGGTTGGGAATAAAAAGAAGTCGTTGGGTGCCAAATCAGGGCTATATGGCGGATGACCCGTTAATTCCACCGTTTCACCTTCCAAATATCGGGTCGTTTCACCCGAAGTGTGACAGCTTGCATTGTCGTGATGGAGAATGATTCTGCGTTGTGGATTATTCTTCCTGATTTCTGCAAAGACTTCTGGCAAACAAATGGTCGTGTACCACTCTGAATTAACAGATTTACAATTTTCTAGGGGTACAGTAGCCACGTGTCCATCTATACCAAAAAAACAGGCGACCATTTGCTTCAAAGGGCTTTTCGCACGAGCAACTTTTGTTGGGTTCGGCTCATGTTGGAAGACCCAAACTGTTGACTGTTGCTTAGTTTCGGGGTCATATGCATAAATCCAGAATCCATCACCTGTGTAGATATTATATACAGCTTTTGATGCACCACGATTGTATTTTTTTATCATTTTTTTGCACCAATCGACACGAGCCTGTTTTTGATCTATTGTCAAGCTGTGCGGTATCCAACGCGAACAAACTTTTTTTGCAGCCAAGTGTTCGTGTAATATCTTATTTATACTCGTCATACTAATGCCCAAGATCGCCTCTATCTCTCGATATGTCACATGACGATCTTGCATTATTAGTTTACGCACTGCGTCGATATTTCGTGGCACAACAACTGATTTAGGCCGACCATCTTTAATTTCGTCCGTGAGCATACGACGTCCACGATTAAACTCACTAAACCAGTGATACACAGTAGTCTTTGATGGTGCTTTATCCCCAAAAGTCGAACTGAGTTGATCGAAACACTGCTGTTGAGTTAGACCACGTCGAAAATCATAAAAAATCATCTCACGAAAATTTTCTCGAGATAAATCCATTGTGATAATGACACGCAATTTTAGAAATCGCGCCACACAATGAAAACAATTGACAGACGGACGAAATAACCTGCATTCTACAGCCAAAGAGTTCCATTTTCAAACGTGATAATTTCTTTTTAAATATTATTTATGCAGTGGCCAGTTCCGGATTCTTAAATAGCAGCCTATGTAAATGGTGTAACTAACCCGACTTTGTTTTATATATATGTGAATCTATACATATATACTAAACAAAGTTTTATGATCGTAGCAAGGGGAGATCTTTGTTCTCTGCCAACCCCTCCGGGATAAAGGCGTGACAGTATGCATGTATGACTGTATGTACCTAAGAAAAAAAAGCGAAAAACCTTATCTTCCAATGATTTGCAAAGATTTGTGAGAAGCGGTAAAACAATTTCACTTGGGAGTACCCCACTCTTAAAGACATCTTAATCTACAACTGAGTTACTCCCAAAGAGCTGACACAGGCAAATGGAATTGCAATGTAATTAGCGTATGCTTTGTGCAAACGGAATAGAGAAGTCCCGCTAAGTAGCCAGACGTTCTTATGGAGCTGAGAACTAAAATCTTGTGTTTACTCAAAATAGTTCAAATGGTGCGTCAAACTCACAAAGGAGTCAAGGAGTTTAGTCAACCATTGGGTTTTATATTGGACTTAATTAGAACGTACAATGTTAGTTTTTTTTTACCAGCCTTCAAACCGGAACACACTTCCTTACCTTCGAGTTTTATGTGTTTTGTGTGCAAAAAATAAATTATTTGCTAGTATCTGCATTGGCCCTATTGCACACAACAAAACAATTAAAACTAACAGTATTCAATGTATACAATTAGCGGTCTCTACCAGACAACCTTAGGATGGAATGGATCATGTGAGTTTTACCTAGGGTATCAATGGTGTACCACATACATTTTATTTAAAAATATATATACAATAAAAATCTACAAACATAAACAATAAGTACATATTTATACATACAAATACAAAAATATATATTCATAGTATGAAAGAGATAAGCAATAGTTAGCGACAAATAGTCAAATAATGATCCATGACCATACATCTGAAAATAGCTAGTGATTTAGCACGACTTATAGCCACTGGTTCATTCCATAAACGGATAGTCCTACCTATTACCTATAAGTACTTACAAAACTTATACAATAATCTAGATAATTTATATGAGATTATGTAAGCGCTTCGAGATCACGCCCTGTTTAATTTCGAGAGCACTAACTTCTGTCTAGACTTTCATAATGCGTCGAAAAATAATTTCGTCATTCTTGGAACATTCATTTTTCCGCTTCCAATTGTTTTATGAAAATGTAATAAATTAACTTCCATTCATGTTAGCTTACACAGTGCCCCAGAATATCTTTTAAAATAGCTGAAAGGGGTCAACAAACAATTTTGAAGTGAGAACTAAAACTTCTTTATGCGCACCATGCATACTTTTCTGAGCAAAAGCTCGGGTTGGTGACGCTGAAGCGGGTAACCTCGGCTCTAGTCGACTTCAGCCCAGCGAAATTCCATTCACTCCGTCTGAACGTTAGTTCCTTACATAGTCTGTGCACTCCATGTTGGACAGTAACCTCGAATACGCGTATTTTAAGTTCATATTATAACTAGTGGTTCGCCCCGAACTGAGATCTCGCGAGTCTTCCAAAAAACTTGACCTACAGTTTCATTCAAATTACAAGTAACGTACATGTTCATGTAAATTGATTACTCTTTTTAGGGATAGAAATTGGAATTATTCTGGATTTAAGACGTTTCCCTATATTTATGTCACTAAAGCTACACGAATACCAAATTTAAGCACTCTGGGATCACTGGTGAATTTCGTCAAAGTTCCGTTTTTATTATGGCTACTAACTCAAAAGCTACAAGGATTAAACTGAAAATAAAAACGGATTCGTAATTTAATAATATATACCTTTCATTAGACGTCTCATTTGACCTAAGTCTCATTTCTTATTTTTTTACTCCTCTTGACCCCAATATCTCAACAACCCTCCAACATTTTTAGCTCATTTAGTCACACCAGGATTGTGCCAACACTACCTACCTATATATCAAATTTCACGATGATCGAATCAATGCTTCGAAAGTTATCCTCGAACAAACAAACATACATACATACAACGCCAATTTTCCCAAGTTGATTTATAGATCTCGCTTCGCTCGATCAATAAGTATATACAGTTGGTGTTGCGTATTACTAATAGTTTTTTTTACTTCTATCCCGTGTTTAAAAGCATAAACCTGTTTTGTAGTTTAAATTACTTTGTCTAATATATAACGGACTAGTGGACCCGCCGAACTTCGTACCGCCTTGACATGCGTATAACGCGGGCTGTCAATATACGTCTTCCTGGTAGAATTGTCAATTGTTGTCCCCGGCCATCATTATGTATGAAAAAATGAACGACTTCCACAAATAATTCAATACCAAAATTAGCCAAATCGCTCCACCCGTTCTCGAGTTTTAGCGAGACTAACGAACAGCAATTCATTTTATATACATATATAGACAATATCTCGGGATAACTCCTACCGAAGCATCTGTTCCAAACGATATTCATTTTTTTACATCCTCTTTGACGATATTTGCAGCACGGATTCTGTCAATTCTATGTCAAACGTCATAAGGTTACATTATAAAAGCGCTAAGGTTAGATTATAAATAATTTTATATGGTGGTTAAGTATTCTTAAATTTTCTAATTTTACGCGCAATTTTCTTATTTTTGTATTTCATAAGAACCTTCTCCTGACAATAAGAAATACAACAAAAAAAGAATTAGCGAAATCGGTCCTGCCGTTCACGCGTGATGGCGTGACCACGGGAAATAGGGATTCATTTTTATACATATAGATATGTTTTAAATTCGCCGATTTTTTTACCGAAAACAGCTATTATTGGAGAACAATCGTTGTTTTTATAAGGGAGGGATATGACCCCCTTTCAGGTTATCATAAACGTCCCGAAGTACCTTGTGGAGACATTATAACCTTCCCAATTTTTTTAGGAACTTGCCTATGGCACAGTTTTATTCCCCTGGTTGATTTTCTATAATTGAAAGTGCTTTAAAAGTAAAACTCGGTCTCTTACAAAAATAATTTAATTAAGTGTTAAGAGGTTTTGGCCTATCCTCGTTTAAATTTGAGTATTTCTGTTTCTACGAGAAACTTTGACGTTATAATAATTTATTGGACGAGTTACAAACTATTTTGAATAGTTAATATTAATAATATTAATTTATATCATAATGGGCATTGACAAGTTTCTCACTCTAATGAATTTGCTTGAAGAAACCTTTCTACTTCCATTATTTATTTACGTATATTTCTTATTCTACGCTAAAATTTAATTTTACTCAGTTCTTCTGTAGATAAAAAAATTTACAAGGGTGTTTTTGCGCATAGCTCGATGAAATGACGGCCGTTGGGGCGGATAAGTGCTGCGAAGGACAGCATTAGAAGGAAATATGACCTAAATAAGGTTACTGGGCCGTTCGGGCAGCACAAGATCGGTTGCTCTGAAATCAATGGAGGATGCTTATGTTCAGTTGTGGACTTTTTTTCTTTTTGTAGCTGGATCGATCTTCGTTCGACCACGATCTCACCTGATGGTAAGCGATGATTTGGTCTAAGATGAAGGAATAAGATCTAGAAGAAACCTATTCACTCTTACCAAAGAGGCCCGGATTGTATTCTTTAGGGAAAACAGACGACAGTAAAGCAAAAAAATGAGTGTGCCTTAGACCCACGGACTTCACTCAATAAAAACCCAAAGAAAACCTTCACTGGACGCGCAACTCGGTCGTTTTCGCCTTTACCCCTCTTGCCACGAACTCAGTCATTTTGCCATAGTAAACAAAATTGTCTTGTCAGTGTGACTTTAGTTCTCGAGGACAAAACATAGTGAAAAAAATGACGAAGTGAGCCGTATTATTTTGTAAAAGCTATAGTGGCCGAGCAGTTAATATTTCTTTTCACCTGTGAGTATAATTTTATCCTATTGAAGCCACTATATTTTCATAAAATCAAATAAATATGTTACGATTACTGCAAATAATACGCTATTTTAAAAGTACTCTACTTTTTGGGCAGTGTAACCGAAATTGTGGTACACCAAAATGAGTCGGATTATGTCATTTAATTTTCATTCTTCATTACGTTCATTCTAATCATATGGTGATAGGGCTTGACACTATCGATAAAAATATCGATATGAATGAATGAACGAACTCACACACTTTCAGATTTTCAACTGATCCATTAAGAAAGAGAGAGTGGGTGAAAGCAGTCCGCAGAGAGCAGGCTTGGATTCCATGAAAACATAGTTATACCTAGTCAGGTCATAAGTATTGTCACACAGTAAAAACTTTTCTTTTAGAATGCTGGCCACAAAAAAGTTTATAGAATTCGAATTTCGAATTATTCATGAAAATAAAAATGTATACTTTTTAGAATTTTACTTATTTTTAAATATGGAGTGGACGCTTAAAGAAGACCGTGTTGCAGTTATTGCGTTGCATCGTTGCGGTTACGCTCCAATTCAAATTTTTGACATACTGAAAAATTTTAATATAACCAAAAGATTCGTTTATCGCACCATCAAACGATACAATGAAGACTCTAGTGTAGATGACAGGTCAAGAAGTGGTCGCCCTCGGTCTGTTAGGACTCCAGCAGTGATAAAAGCTGTGAAGGCGCGAATTCAAAGAAATCCCAAACGTAAGCAGAAACTGTTGGCCCTTCAGATGGGGTTAAGCAGAACCACGGTGAAAAGGGTGTTAAATGAAGACTTAGGGCTTCGGGCATATCGAAGAAAACAGGACATCGTTTGAATGCTCGTCTAATGGACCTGAGACTGAAGAGATGCGACGCTTTGTTGAAGCGGTACGCGGGAAAAAATATCGGGAAATTCTTTTTTCGGATAAAAAAAATTTACCGTAGAAGAGAGCTACAACAAACAAAATGATAAGGTGTACGTACGCACACAGTAGTGAAGAAGCGAGCAACCGTATTCCGCGTGTCCAACGAGGTCATTTTCCATCCTCACTCATGGAATGGTTGGGAGTTTCTTATTGGGGCTTAACAGAGGTACATTTTTGTGAGAAAGGTGTAAAAACGAATGCAGTTGTGTATCAAAATACAGTCCTGACGAACCTTGTGGAACCTGTTTCTCATACCATGTTCAATAACAGGCACTGGGTATTCCAACAAGATTCGGCGCCAGCTCATAGAGCGAAGAGCACACAAGACTGACTGGCGGCGCGTGAAATCGACTTCATCCGGCACGAAGACTGGCCCTCCTCCAGTCCAGATTTGAATCCGTTAGATTACAAGATATGGCAACACTTGGAGGAAAAGGCGTGCTCAAAGCCTCATCTCAATTTGGAGTCACTCAAGACATCCTTGATTAAGGCAGCCGCCGATATTGACATGGACCTCGTTCGTGCTGCGATAGACGACTGGCCGCGCAGATTGAAGGCCTGTATTCAAAATCACGGAGGTCATTTTGAATAAACTTTAGTGTCATAAGAATCTATGTTTTGTTAAGTTCATTTTGGTATATAAATGGTTACATAATGAATAAACTTGTTTCAATTATTTTATATTAAACATGTGACAGAATTTATGACCTGACTAGGTATATGCAGTTTATATTTTGAACCTGAGTGTTACAATAAAAAGTCTAACAAATAAAGGAAACTGTGTAAGGATGCTGTTCCAAAATGAAATTTGCCAGAATTTGTAAGTAGAGCTTCAAATACCAGACACAGCTCTCCTAATAATCATCATCATCATCAACATAATGATGGTGATGTTGTTTTACAAGGTGGTTATCCATACTAAATAATAAATTCAAAAGTAACTCTGTGTCTCAGTCTGTCTGTTTGCTACTTTTTTATACATTTGGATATGGAACAAGCATATGGTTCACCCGTTACCACGACCGACGTTATCTTTATAGAAGATGTAAGTACCTGTTAAACTGACTAAGCGTCACCATCGCAATGGCGCAACGGATTTACGTTACTAAAATTGTTAATTGGAAATATTTTGATTATCGGATAAATACGACGACCTTAACGACGATTTTGACGACCTCTGTGGTACAGTGGGCAAATAGCCGGCTGAGACGCAGAAAGTAACGGGTTCGATTCTCGCCGTGAATCAAAAATTTGTATGATCTACAGATATTTGTTCCGGGCCTGGATGTTTTTCTATATGCTTATTATAAGTATGTATTTACAAAAAAAAGTATATAAGTATTTTATCAGTTATCTGGTACCCATAGTATAAGCTCTGCTTTGTTTGGGGCTAGATAGAAATGTCCAGCCATATTTATTAATATATATTTATTTATTTAATATTCTAACTACCGGTATTAAACCCATGGGACCTGAGTTATGAGATAAAAGTAGCCTATGTGTTAATCCACGTTATAATCTAAGTATATACTAAATTTCAAATTCGTTAAGCCGTTACGACATGATTGAGTAACAAACAAGTTAATAAATAAACAAACATCCATACTTTCGCATTTATAATATTAGTTTAATAAGTTTTGATTTTGTAATTTCTTTTTACCAGACTGCTAAAAAGGAGGGTGTTTTTTTTTATTTTTCGTGAATGGCAGACTTCTTCTCCATCTAAATAAAAAATATATGAAATGTTAAATGCTTTAGTTATTTTCTTGTGATTTTCTACATTCCTGAATGGTTATTGACACGCCATCAACGCATGCAATGCTAACAAACTGCAAACACCTAACCTGCAACTCTTTATTGTTACTTCCACCGTTTTGGATTTTTGGTGACGTCATAATGTAACCGCAAGCAGATTCAAATGAGCCCAAACACTAGTATCCACTCAGAATGTACATTATCTAGCATCCGTCTCCATCATGAAACCACCTTCATGGTACCAAATTATTGCATTGTCAACTAAGTTACGTTGTATTAAAAATTTCAGCACAATTGGTTGGGGGAACTGGTTTAAAATTCAACAAACATTGCAAGTTAAATAAAAGCTTCTTATAATTTGATCACGATTTCAATTTTAAAAAGTAGGTTAGTCATACTCTTTTATTTTTGTCATTCATTCATTTTTATCGATACTATTTTATAGACTGCACCAAGCACTAGTGTTCAATCTACAGTAACTGTTAGACAGTGACAACGCTATTTGTGGAAGTACACCAGCAATAGATCACTCCCCCGAGCCCCTCAAAAAACGGTCGACGGTGATTTCATTAGTTTTAAGCACGTTACGCGTCCCGTGAAGTCCGTGTTGAGACCACACGACTGAAGTAAAACTTCTTTTTCAAAATATTAATTTATAAAATTGTTCAATTACAAAATTGTCCACACGTCTGTAGGTCGATCAGTCTATGTTCATTCTGGACAGACGCAACTCGCAGTCGCACATTACCGTCTGAAAACATACGAAACGTAACTCTCTCTCTTTCTATCTTCACTAACTTATATCTCCTTCTCAACTTCCGTTCGCACTTTTAACGCATATCTGGTTCCCATAGTACAAGCTAAGCTTAGTTTGGGGCTAGATAGCGCTGTGTGAAATGTCCAGCAATATTTATTAATATCATTTATTATTTTTTAGCTGTACGCATCAAGAACGTAGAACCAAAACGGTGTGTGCGAATGGGTGGTATTTCAACTAGGTACGGATGGTACTGAGCCGCGCGCCTGCTTGTCCTTTAATGGAAGTCCTTAACTAATATGCTGATGATTCTAGCCCCGCTGATAATGTTCATGTTAAGACGTTAGAAACATATTAAAACGTGACCTAAAAAACAGTTTCTAAACGGATGCTATTATTTAACCATTTAACTATCTTTGTGCACTTATCGTTGTGTAACGCGTGATTGCATTCGTGCCGTAGACTAAATTTGCTTATTCTACGCCACAATCGACGGCGCAGAGCAATCTACTGAATGATTCCAATAATTCGCAATAATCTCGGAATTTAGCTTTTAGATTTTGATTATATTTCCTCAATTTATGATTTAAGGCGAATATAGGAGCTGATTGGTCTTATTTGGAGGCTTTCTCCTCAGAGAGGAATCAGTTTTATGTGCTCAAAATAATATATGTCATTTATTGACCTTTTATCTGCAAAATAAACATACAAAAAAGTTCTACCTGTTTATTTACTATGAGGAAAAAGTAACAAAACGTAGCTGTTTTCGACTTTCAATTTGATTCAACCTCTAAACGACGTAAAGTCTTGCAATGTTTTTTTCACCTAAATGTGGGCAAAAACTATACCTTCAAGTTGAACAAATGATGCTGTGCTGCGATAGTTTTTCACGTGGCAATCAATTATTTTCAATTTTTCCGAATAATTAGCGGGCGTGAAGGTGGTTGCGAGGGTGACGGGCGGCAGTATACCGCTAACTGTCGTACGGGAGGGTTTTGCTCGTCTGCTTCGCGCTCACCTTTTTACTGGTCGGTTAGATGCGTGTGGCGGCAGGTGCGGTTGGTGCGGGGCCGAAACAATAGCTACGCCCATTCGCTCAAGATCATTGGCTACGGTTAGCGCCTTAAGTATTTGAACAAACGAACGAACTCATTTACAAAATTATAGTTGCAAGAGCATTGGAGCGTGCCATGTTAGGTACCACACTGGTGGGTCCATTACCCAGCATCAAAATACGACGCGGAACCAAAGTCGTGGATGTGGGTAACAGGATCAACCAACGTTCTTGGTAACAGGAAGGTAGATGGCACGGAAGATGAGGGAAGCAACCGGGGGTTTAGGTCAGTTGGCAGACCACTAGCCAGATGATCGGATGACATCGCACGAGTTATGGGAAGGCCATAGATACAATTGGCACAGGGGCGGAAAGAATGGCGTGATAACGAGGAGGACTTTACCGCCACCAACAGTGGGCGGATGTAGGCAGAGATAGATGATAGATTCTCAAAGTATACACAAGAGGAGACGTATCACACAGAAAATCTAGTCCGGCTCTTGACACACGATTAGATGAATGAACAAATGAAAATTAATGAGCGAAAACACTTTATCGTACACCCGGCTACACATCAAGCTATATAATTCCAGTATAAGCTGACCTCGCATTGTGTAGGCTTTTCGTAGAATGAGAGGTCAGCTTATACTGGAAAATTATAGCTTGATGTGTAGCCGTGTATTCACCATAAAAAATAAAAATACCACCTTTACGTTATTACTTCCATCAGAAACAACCAACCTGAATTCTGATCGCAGGAACTACGAAACCGATTTTAAAAATTCTTTGATTGATAGAAAGCTTTACTATTTTTGAATGCTATAGGATATATTTTATTTTGATAACAATCCATGAGAAGCCGGGGTGAGTCAACTAGTGGTTTACATAGTCAGTAAATAAAATATACATGGATTGCCTACTAATTAAACATCTACGTCTACGTGTTATTAAACTTTGTTGTAAAACGTGTTTTAACATTTACATAACGATTTTAGTCTCAGAAAATGTTGTCAAATATACGAGGTTTCTAAGTAAATGAGTTTGGTTCCCATGTTTTTTTATATTTCCAATTTCGTTTATTTTTACTGGCTGACTTCAAATACGTGATTGTGCTAAAAAACTCACAGGTGTCCTTTTAATTATTTACAAGGTTTATGTACTTTAAATTGCACGGGGTATACCCCTATTACCCTTTAATGAACCCCATTCTATTCGTATTATGCATGGTGGGTTATTACAAACTAGAAGTTAGACGGTAAATGTGGTTGGTAACATATATCTTTCGTCTACTGAGAGGTATGGTGCACAATCCGCGAGTGCTGATGTGTGTGGGTTTGTACGTATTACTCGTGCGCGATAACTTGGGACCTGCTAGGAATGCGACTCCCCGACCGCTTCCCCTGCACTTCCCCGATGGCGCCCTTCGCATCACTATTTTTTACTAGGGTTTTTAGTCTCGTACTGGCCTACGTCACGTAACGACGCGCTCTGGAATTCTTTTAGTTTTCGTTTGTGTTATTGTTGTGTTGTCTGGAAAAAAGAAGTCAAACATGTGGACAGGCTTCGACAAAAGTATTGGGATGATGACCTATTACAAGAGATGAATGAATCGCAATTAATTGTAAATTTATCGGATACCTCTTCGTCAAGTGATTATAGTGAGACTGAGGACGAAGAACAACCTCTAGAAGGCATAAATCCACTAAGTAGTGACGAAGATGAGATAATGTAAATAATAGATAAAATAAATGTATAAACTTAAACATTGTATTTTTATTTTATTCAAATAGTGTAAAAAAGATTAGATAAAAAGCAGCGTCCTCCCTGAGTAACATAATAAATTAGGTTAAGAAAAACAAAGACGAAGCCGCGGGCGGCTGCTTGTTATGTTCGCTTTTTTGCGGGCGGTACAAACACGCCAATATGACGTCACCGCGCTCAGGTCCCAACTTATCGCGCACGGGTAATACCTGATACCTACGTTTATAGGCGGCGGCGACATAAGCGGCGACGACATATCTCAAAAATCATCTCATTCGCTCGCCGGTCCTCGCACCGGCAACACGTCTGCTCCGCTCCGCTCGCGCGCTCCCGCCGGCCCACGTGCCGCCGCGCGCCCCGCGCCCCGCGCCGCACTTGGCATCCGCCATTTGCTCTGTTGTGTGCGCTCGCTTGCGAGTACACCTCAGAAGAGTCCTTTATTGGACTTTGTCCTTTTCAGGGCAAACTCTTGTTTCTTACCATTAAGAGCCCAAATCCACGTTTAGTGGTCGGTCTGGTGGATACCTTGCGGTGTTAACACAAACCAGACTGGGCGTGGACCCGGAACGCCAGCTTTCCTCTCCTGAGGAACGCTACATCCGGCTGGGCTTGGTACCACCTTGGGGGCTTCCCTCGCCGACACCAAGTATCGGTTAGGACACACCCCTCATACCCCGTAAGAGCGGTAAAGGGACACACTTTAGGTAGGACACTTAGGCCTCACCCCTCCTGTCTATCCCGACGGGAGGATCACGCACCCCCTCACCTCTCCGGGTGTTCCCCCCCGGAGAGTTATGATGGACATCGCCGGGGACGACCTCGTCCAGTTGCCGGGTTCCGTAATCCGGTTGCTGCTCGAGAACGTTCCCGACAATGTCCGACAACGTTTTATGAGGGAGCAACAATCGGTTGCCTCCCTCCCGCGTCTAATGGATGTCGTCACGTCCACTCCGGCCCCTCTGGCCAAAAATGTGGCTCGGAAGCCCGTGCCGGCCCCTCTGGCCTCCCCAGCGGCTCGAAAGCCATCCCCGGCCCCTCAGGCCACTAACGAGGCCCGGAAGCCTCTGAAAGCCCCTCTGGCACCCCCGGCGGCCCGCATGCCTGCCCTGGCCCCTCAGGCCACTAACGAGGTTCGGAAGCCTCAGCAAGCCCCTCAGGCACCAACGGCGGCTCGTAAGCCTGCCCCCTCCCCTCAACCTCCTGCCTCAGCGCCTCCCTCGTCGTCATCAAAAAAGCCCGACTCTCGAGAGGCCTCACCTCGCAGAGTCTTTTTAGACTCTCCGGAATCTCCGGACCCACCCTCCGAGGACGATATGGAGATCGACCTCCTTCTACGCCCCGCGTCTTCCGCAGAGGCATCAAACTCCTCTTCCTCCGACTCGGAGGAAGATTTCACCCTCGTCACGGGTGGTAAGAGGAAGAAACCCTCTTCGAAGAAGACCTCTTCGTCGAAGAAGGTTTCCTCCGTTTCCCCCCCAGCCAAAAAGGCAACCCCTCCCTCGGCCTCGCAGCCTGCCCGCCCCGCCTCTCCCCCCGCGGCTTCCACTGCCGCGAGGAAGGAAAGGCCTCCCCCGCCCCTTTTCATCCGCGAAAAGGGCAAGTGGGACAGAGTTTCCTATCTGTGTAATGAGAATAAGATCTCATTCACAAACGCCCGCAACACTAAGGACGCTATTAAAGTCCTACTCCCCACTTCAGACGACCATCGTCGTCTCACTTCCCTCCTACGTCAAGAGCACATAGGCTATCACACCTATGCTCTCGAAGACGAAAGGCTCCTTCGAGTTGTGATCCGCGGCCTCCCTGCGGAGCACTCCACTGACTCCATTAAGTCAGATTTACTCGCTCAGTCCTTCCCGGTCAAGGAGGTCCACCGTATGCATAACGGTAAGACCACCTACAATCTAGTACTCGTAGTACTAGAGCTGTCACAGGCAGGGAAGGCCATCTTCAACCTGAAGATGGTCAACAACCTCTCCGGCCTCCGGGTTGAACCCCCCCACCGAAATGGCACTCCTAGTCAGTGCCATAGATGTCAGCTGTATGGCCACTCGGCCAAAAACTGCCACGCCCGCCCCCGTTGCGTCAAGTGCCTGGGTGACCATGGCACCTCTGACTGCAACCGCACTCGAGACACCATCGAGCCGCCAAGCTGCGTGCTTTGTGGTGCCGTGGGACACACCGCGAATTATCGTGGTTGTCCTTCGGCGCCCAAAGTCAGCAGGGTGGTGGCTCGTAGGAGTCAACCCCGACCTTCTCCGAAGTATACCAAAACAACTTCAAAGTTGACCATGGTACCCTCGCAGGAGGCGCAACCTCCCAAAAGCTCAGCATGGGCCAAGCCCTTGCCATACTCGAGCCTAGCCCTTAAGGCAACGGCCCCCCCGCCGCGCTCTTCTGAGCCAGCCCCCTCCTCTAAAATGGGCAAGTCGGACTTTGCTGCCGACTTGGCTCTCATCATAGAGCTCTCCTCCATCGACCTTGCCGAGGTTCGCGTGCTTGCACAAAAACTTAGGCAAGCAAACTCCCCCCTCGAAAAGCTGATTGCCCTTGAGGCGCACTCAGCTCTTCTTGCCGCCGTTAAGGCAGCTTCGTCCTCCTCCAAACCCTTTTAGGCCCCAAAATGGTTGTACAAAAGGAAAGGAAAAAACCGCGCTCTTTATCACTAGCGTTCTTCAACGCTGACGGTCTTTCAAGACAGCGTTCTATTATCCAAGATTTTCTAAATAGGCACCAACTTGATATCTTGCTAGTACAAGAGACAAATTTAAAGCCCGGTCATCGGGACCCAAAAATCCCTAACTATCAAATTGTTCGCAATGACAGACTGCTAGCTCAAAAGGGCGGCACTGTCATTTACTACAAGAAGGCTCTACACTGCATGCCTCTTGATCCCCCTTCTCTGTCTTACATAGAAGCCTCCGTCTGCAGGCTAGCAATGACCGGGCATTCCTCGGTCATTATTGCATCCTGCTATGTCCCTCCCGGCAAGCCTCGCTCACCTCAATTCGAGAGTGACCTGCAAGCCCTGTTCAGTCTAGGAAGCTCCGTCATATTGGCGGGTGACTTCAATTCCAAAAACGTCATGTGGAATAGCACCACGACGAACTCTAAAGGCAAACAACTAGAAAGTCTAGTTGAACCCCTTAATTTCGACATCATTGCCCCTAGAGGCATGACTCGCTTCCCTACTTCCACTCCCCCCGAGCTCCTTGACATTGCACTTCTCAAAAACGTAGCCCTTCGGCTACGCTTAATCGAAGTTATTCATGAGCTCGATTCCGATCATCGACCGGTAATGCTCTTACTCGGCCCTCCCACTGACCAGCCCCCTGCCACCAAGACTGTGGTAGAGTGGCATAAACTTGAGAAAGCCCTCAAGTCTGCGCACTCGACTGATCTAGATAAGATCCCTTCTGTCATTCGGACATCTGGTGATATTACGGTAGCGGTTGACGCCCTTACCACACATATCACAAACTCAGTCAGAGACTCATCAAAGCAGGTGCCCGTAGTGGATGACCACCGGGGCCCCCTGCCAGATGATATCAGACGGCTGATGACTGAAGCTAACGCCGCAGTTAGACTTCATAGTCGCTGCCCCACTAACGACAATCGAGTCTTAATGCGCTCCCTGCACCGTGAGGTGAGAGAGCGCATTAAAGAACATCGCAATCGTGAGTGGGAGAGCCTGCTCTCGGGGATCGAGCCTAGCCATCTGGCCTACTGGAGGTTAGCTCGCTCCATGAAAGCAGACGCTCTCGCTCCGATGCCTCCCCTTATACGACCAAATCACCCTCCAGCATTCGAAGACGAGGAAAAAGCCGATTTCCTGGCTGAAACCCTCGAATCTCAATGCTCGCCCAGTCTCGAACCCGTCGACCCTGTTCACCTCCATACGGTGAACAGCGAGGTTGACCGCTTAGCCTCCCGACCCCCTACTTCCCCACTTGATCCGATTGAGCCCTCTGAAGTCTTTGACACTATCAAGGCCCTACACCCAAAGAAAGCCTCCGGCCCCGACGGCATTTCTAACAGAGTACTCAAACAGTTCTCTGTTCCCCTTATCCATATCCTAGTCTGCATCTTCAATGCGGCTATGGAAACTTGCACCTTCCCTGATGCTTGGAAGGAAGCCAACGTCATTGGCATCCGAAAACCCAGCAAACAGGCAAACGATCCAACTAGTTATCGTCCCATTAGTCTACTTAATAGTCTAGGCAAGATATATGAGCGTCTTCTAATGAAGCGCCTCTGGGCTCATGTCAATGAGTTCAAACTCCTTCCCGACGAGCAGTTTGGCTTTCGAGCCCAACATTCATGCCCACAACAGGTGCTCCGCATAACGGAGCATGTCCTCTCCAACTGGCAAAGTACCTGGCCTTCAGATACTGGTGCCGTCTTCCTCGACGTAGCGAAAGCTTTCGACAAAGTCTGGCACAACGGCTTGATCTACAAGCTATTCAAACTCGGAGTCCCAGACAGACTCGTGCTCATCATACGAGACTACCTACAAGGTCGCAGCTTTCGCTACACCGTGGAAGGCACTCTCTCTAGTCCTAGACCAGTCAGAGCAGGAGTCCCTCAAGGCTCCGTTCTCGGCCCCCTCCTGTTCACGCTGTACACCAGCGATATCCCCCGCACTCCTCTAGTGGAAATAGCCCTATACGCAGACGACACAGCCTTGTACACATCCAATCGGAATCCTGATCGGGTGGGTATAAGGCTGCAGGCTGCCCTTCATTCATTAGCCACTTGGTTCCGCAAGTGGCGGATCGAGGTAAACCCGTCGAAAAGTACAGCAGTGTACTTCTCACGGAGAAACCTCACTCCCAAACCGATCTCTCTATTTGGCCAGCCCATTCGCTGGGCCCCATCAGCCAAATATCTGGGTGTCATCCTCGATAGGCGTCTTTCCTTTAGGTTGCACATCACTAAGAGGTGCAACCAAGCAAAGTTCACCCTAGGACGATTGTCCTCACTTCTAGGCGCGAAAAGTAAAATGTCCCTTAAAAATAAGGTGACTCTTTACAAAGCGTGCATTCGCCCCATTATGACATACTCATCTGTAGTATTTGCCCACTCTCCTAAAGTTGGTGCCATTCAGGTTATTCAAAATCGCTTCTTGCGAAAAGCCTCAGGCTCGCCCTGGTATTTTCGCAATAACGACCTACATCGCGATTTGAAATTAGAATCAATAGCCAGGTTCATGAAGCTCGCTTCCAAGCGGTTTTATGAACTTGCCTCTAATCATCCGAACCCTTTGGTACACACCATTCCGGTTTACCCGTTGGATCCGCCCGCCAACAAAATCCTCCGTCGTCCGAGACACGTTCTCGGAGACCCGGATGACGAAATCACCTCTGCTAATGCGGAAGGTGAGTCATCTATATCAGACAGAGCAAACACTTCACAGAAACACCGACCTCGCCGGCGAGGTCGACGAGTCCCTTCAGTCGCCGCTTATACGAGGTACAGACATGTACCCGGGCGTTTCTCTCCTATCCCCATCCCGGCAACAGCCCAAGCCGAGGTTCGTACCTAAGTGGTGCCCTTGCGCTAGTTGCCTAAAAAACTTACAGGGCTGAGCGCCATCTGCGCTCGCCAAAAGTTCGGTTAAGCTGTCACGGCCTCAGAGGCCAACAGCGAGATTAGTCCATTCGAAAAAAAAAAAAAAAAAAAAAAAAGCGGCGACGACATAGGCTGCTCGCGATCCCAAGAGCAAGGACTAATCTCCTGAGCGATGCTCCATTCACGCGAGCCCTTTGGATTATCAACAGCTTATGTCTAGCCGAAGATGTTGATATTTTCAATATTACCTTGGCGAAATTCACAGATATGGTCTTGCATTTTCTAAGTAGGACCTATCTAGTTTAAGTGTAAATAAGTAGTATATAAGTACTAGATATTAAGGTTTTGCACTGTCGCTTTGGTGTTACTTTAATGGCTGTGTAAAATTTAAATAAATAAAAGTTAAAAAAAAATCACAGTTTTCCCAGAACAAATGTTGTTCTGACCATGGTCTACTAACTGTTTATAACATCAAATTAAAAAACAAAACAAAATCGGCCTTTGAAAAATATAAAAAGTTGCGAACTTAAAACGTTTATTTTAACGTTACGCACTACAACATAGTCAGCGCGCTGACCGGTAGCTACTAGGTACCTATCTAAGTAAGGATTATGTAATACGCTACGGTTAGCGTACCCATGAACTTTATGTCACGGTTAGTTTTTGAACAAAGTGAGACTTATTTGAGAAGGTCCGGATTTTTTTTTATTCTCTTATTTGATGCTATAAACAGTTATTAGACCATGGTCTGAGCAACGTTTATTATTGGAAAACAATGATTTAAAGGACACCGTGTATTTAACGCCTAAATAGTTTTGTAAGTTTAGTTTTATGATTTTGATATTTTGTTTTCTAATTTACATATGTATGTATAGTCAATATTCATTTTTTTATTAAAATCACAAGGATCACTTTATATCGTAAATTATTCCGCCTATTCCTCCGCGACCAAGCCGGGAAAGAATCAGGCAAAAAACAAGGCTGGTTTTTTTTTTAATGGCACCTTCCTTCCTTCCTTTATACAATATAACATTAGCAATAGTACAAAAATAACGAATAAATTGTGATTTAAAGAAAATTGTTTCATCAGCTATTGAGAGGCTGAGCGACAACGGGCCACGGGGTATGATCATCAATTTAATCAGCTATTCTTTATTCCTTATTGTACACAAGAAAATACATTATAATGTACAGAAATAGAGGACATGTACAAAGGCGAGCTTAACCTTATGAAGAGTTTTCTTCAGTTATATAGGGTGTTTCATAATATACGCACAAAAATGGTAGGGGTTATTTTGATGAGCATAATAAATATATTTGTGTAATGTTTACCATAGAAATGTGAAATTTATTTTGTCGTGTAAAAACAAACACTTTACTAAACGTATTACTCGTGCGATAACTTGGGACCTGCTAGGAATGCGACTCCCCGACCGCTTCCCCTGCACTTCCCCGATGGCGCCCGTATTGTACCGTTCGCATCACTATTTTTTACTAGGGTTTTAGTCTCGTACTGGCCTACGTCACGTAACGACGCGCTCTGGAATTCTTTTAGTTTTCGTTTGTGTTATTGTTTTGTTGTTGTAGTTTTTGTTGTTATAGTTTGTGTCATCGTTTTTTTGTTGTAGTTTTTGTTGTTATAGTTTGTGTCATTGTTTTGTTGTTGTAGTTTTTGTTGTTATAGTAAATGTTGTAAATTTATTGGATACCTCTTCGTCAAGTGATTATAGTGAGACTGAGGACGAAGAACAACCTCTAGAAGGCATAAATCCACTAAGTAGTGACGAAAATGAGATAATGTAAATAATAGATAAAATAAATGTATAAACTTAAACATTGTATTTTTATTTTATTCAAACAGTGTAAAAAAGAATAGATAAAAAGCAGCGTCCTCCCTGAGTAACATAATAAATTAGGTTAAAAAAAACAAAGACGAAGCCGCGGGCGGCTGCTTGTTATGTTCGCTTTTTTGCGGGCGGTACAAACACGCCAATATGACGTCACCGCGCTCAGGTCCCAACTTATCGCGCACGGGTAATATGTTGTGCTATTGCATAATGGTTGCCATCTAACCACAGATACTGTTATTGGTGACGTCTCGAGATATCTCTTGTTGTCCCTTTCTAACCCAAAACCCGCAGCCATTTCCGAACGAGATATCAAATCGGCTTTTATTTTTAAATGTCGATTGCAAGAGTAGGCAGTAAGTTTTATATCGAATTAATCACCTGAACATAGTCGATTTTCTTTAAAATTTGAAAATATAACTAGTAGGTTTTTTTTTTTCAAGTAATTTTTTTATGTTTTGAGAAAGCGTCACTTGATTATCGTCAGTATATTACCTAACACCCTGTAATATAAACTTTCTTGTTAAGATTGCTTTATATCTACACTTATCTATACTAATATTGTAATGAGAAAAGATTTGTATTTTTGTAACAAATAATCTCAATAAAACCAGCCAAGTGCGAGTCGGACTCGCGCACGAAGGGCTCTGTACCATTATTACTAAAAACGGCAAAAAAGTCACGTTTGTTGCATGGGAGCCCCCCTTAAATATTTGTTTTATTTTAATTTAATTATTTATTTTGAAAGTGAATATATAACTAAATATTCTGTAAATAATTCAAGCGTCTACCTGTTGCCGTTATCAGTATCGAGCTAAGACGAGCAAAAAAATCACGTTTGTTGTATGGGAGCCCCCTTTAAATATTGATTTTATTCTGTTTTTAATATTTGTTGTTATAGCGGCAACATAAATACATCATCTGTGAAAACTTCAACTGTTTAACCATCACGGTTCATGAGATACAGACACATCTTAGACCACATCATCGCTTACCATCAGGTGAGATTGTGGTCAAACGAAGTTCTATCATGTTTAAAAAAAAGAGCGACAGACAGACAGGCAGACAGCGGAGCCTTAATAATTGGGTGCCGTTTTACCCTTTTGGTACGGAACCCTAAAAACTACTGGTCCTATTTAAAAACTTTTTTCCCCATTAGAACGCTACTATTATCCCTGAGTAACATAGGCTACTTTTTACCCGACTTTGCAGAAGAAGGGTTATGCTTTTATTGACAAACCATGCGTGCGAAGCCGCAGGCAGGTCAACAAGCAGACCTCCGTGGCGCAGTGGGCGAATGGCTGAGACGCAGGAGTTAGTGAGTTCGATTCCCGCCGCGGAACAAATGTTTGCATGATCTACAGATATTTATTCCGGGTCTGGTTGTTTCTCTATATATTATAAGTATATATTTACAAAAAAAAATTATATAAGTATTCTATCAGTTATCTTGTTCCCTTAGTACAAGCTCTGCTTAGTTTGGAGCTAGATAGCGCTGTGTGAAATGTCCAGCAATATTTAAATTTTTTTATTTATCTACGATATGTCCGTTGCCACCAGTTCTGTGTTGCTCTCACCTTTAATTGGCATACATATTAGCCTAGAGTCTAGACTATACGTAACTTTCTAAATAGATATGTGAATACAATTATGCTGTTGGCACTCCGCTATCACCTTTATTATGCACACCGCCAAAGAGTGGTACGCCTTGCCTGAGACCGTGTTTCCTGATAACTACAACCTAGGGGTACTCAAGTCGTGAGTGAATGTATTTCTTCTAGGCAAGCGTGTACCCTCGTAGACTGCATCATCGCTTGCCATCAGGCGAGATCGTGGAGAAAAGCTGAACTATGAATTATACATTTCTTTTAATTTCAGTAGATGTTTAGGGTTCCGTACCCAAAGGTTAAAACGGCACCCTATTATTACTAAGGCTGCGTTGTCTGTCCGTCTGTCACCAGTCTGTATCTCATGAACCGTGTTAGTTAGACAGTTGAAATTTTCACAGATGATGTATTTCTGTTCCCGTTATAACAACAGATATATAAATACTAAAAATAGAATAAAATAAATATTTAATACAACAAACGTGATTTTTTTGCTCGTTTTAGCTCGATATTGATAACGGCAACAGGTAGACGCTTGAAATACTCACAGAATATTTAGTTATATATTCGCTTTAAAATAAATAATTAAATTAAAATAAAATAAATATTTAAGGGGGGGCTCCCATACAACAAATGTGATTTTAATACCGTTTTTATGGTACGGTAGGGTTCCCCCTTCGTGCGCGAATCCGACTCGCGCTAGGCTGGTTTTTAATTTTTTTAAGTGTTTCTCTACGAGATAGAATCAGAAATGAGGAGATTCGAAGACGAACCAAAGTCACAGACATAGCAACAAAAGATTAACAAACTGAAGTAGTGGTGGGCAGGGCACATAGCTTGAAGAATTGACGGCCGTTGGGGCAGAAAGGTTCTGCAAAGGCGCAGCATAGAATGGCCTCCCATTAGATGGAAAGAAGCCCTGATAAAGGTTGCTGGGAGCCCTTGGGTGCAGACCGCACCAGATCGGTCGCTCTAGAAATCTATGGGAGAGAGTATGTTCAGCAGTGGAAATCCTTTCGCTGATATGATCATGATGATGATAGTCTTTTGTACCAGGGGCACAGTTAATCGCTGATATAAATAAAGGTGACCAAAAAAAAACTAAGACAGATACCACAGAAAACGAATATTTGACCGATTTGATCAGAGATCCTCGTTCGTACGCGTCTATGTGTTTTGTTTTTGTTTTTAAAAGGTATTTATTGAACATAACAGCGTATTACAACTAAACACAGTTTAGCGTAATGTTATCTTAAACTAGAATAACTCAGCAGGCTATAGCACCTTTATAAGTTTTTTGATAAAATTAGTATTTATGAGAGTAACACTTTTCAAATCAGTTTTCTTAATTTTATGTAGCCAAAAATTTTTCCAGAAGTACTTATTAAAAAAGTTGATATGAGCACTTTGTATAGCGCGCATTTTTAAGGTCAAGAAATCAAGCTCAATCTACCTGTTTACAAGTAATAGCCCTAAATTACGCGTCTATTAGTGCGTGAGCCTTTTATCACTCTTCGACTAACATAACTTCTGTACTGTATCTATTTTGCGCAGATACTTACAATCTGTAGTAGAAAATGCAGCTTCTGACAACAGTGCGTGTTGACCGAAACAAATTTGAGATGCGTGCAGATAATTCGTTTGATATGAAAATTTATAAAGGAAATATCACTATTCAGCTGGTAAATAGTTGAACAATTCCTCGTCGGCCATGTACCTACCTACCTTCGGTTTAAAGATGTTTATTCACAAAAGAACTTAATATTAGTTACAGTTCACTTATATGAGACATAGTTTTATAATACTTATGTAAAACCTATGTATATTTATCATCATCATCAGCCTACATTAGTCCACTGCTGGACATAGGCCTCTCCCAATACGCGCCACTGAGGCCGGTCTTCGGCTCTTCTCATCCAATTTCTGTCCGCCACCTTTTTTATGTCATCGCTTCACCTAGCCGGGGGACGCCCCACATTACGTTTTCCAAGACGCGGTTCTAAGACCTACGGTGCTGAGACGTGGACGCTCACGGTAGGACTAGTCTACCAATTTAAGGTTGCGCAGCGAGCTATGGAACGGACTATGCTTGGAGTTTCTCTGAAGGATAAAATCCGTAACGAGGTTATCCGACAGAAAACCAAAGTTACCGACATAGCTCAACAGATTAGCAAACTGAAGTGGCAGTGGACTGGCCATATATGCCGGAGAACCGGCAACCGTTGAGGTAAACGAGTTCTTGAGCGGAGACCGCGTCTTGGAAAAGTATATTTATAATACATATTAATTGGTGCTGGTGACAAACAATGCGTTTTATTGAGTTATAGGTACTTGTTACTTATACCTAGCATACTTAAAGATAATACAAATCACAAGAATGCAATATACTAATAACAAAAATAAGAGAGAAGAAGTGGTTACGTTTTACTAAATAATTAGTAATTACCCACATCACTGGCGTTGTTTTGATCAGGAGGAACCTTCTAATAATGAACATAGGCTTCATTCATTCATTCATTCATAGGCTTGCAAATATTTTGAGGACGACTGATCTTGTGCCTCAAGCCAACATGACCCCGAAAGCCTAACCTATATTTGTCGTCTTTTCATGAATATATGTGTTTTCCATTGCATGATCCCAAATCTCCGAAGTTTGAAAAGCAAAAAATAAGTTTAATAGATATTAAACTTATGGCACACGACAAGGTTAATATCTGTCAGCCATTGAAAAGGGGAGTCTGTAATTCCTTTCTTCTCAAAACATCGCAACACATTTCAAGCCGCTATGGTGGCTCCTTTACCGTTTATGCGGTGAAAATTTGGAATGCCCTACCCCATGAAGTTTGAGCTAGTCCATCGTTTAACACGTTCAAACGGAAAGTTAAAGAGTATATCTTTCTCTGAAATTCTATTTTATTGTAGGTATATATTGATTATTGTATATATTAGTTTATTTATTATATTCATAATATTATTAAATACTTTAGGTATATTTCGTTTTATTTGTTTAAGATATATGTATGTACATATTTATGATTATTTTACACGCACCTACCTTTAAAATCATCTCTCTCTCTGGCCTCAAAGGTTTGCTGGAAGAAAACTCTTCTTAGGCTCGCCTTTGTACATGTCTTCTATTTTTGTACTGTTCAATCTTTTTTCTTGTGTACAATAAAGAATAAAGGGGAGAACCCTCTAAATGTATGCTACAATCGTTATAATCTTTCGTTTGCGCGATCCAGGATTGGTTCTTCCAATTTCCGTTAGATGTCGTTGAAGCTCGCTCTTTAGGTTAGCTTGATGTTAAGGTTGTTCTTCCTAGATGTCGCTACATACTTATGCAAAGTTTACAGACAAAATAAAACGAGTCTTGTTTTTTGTTTGCAGACAATATAGCTAGCATCACGGGCCTAAACGAGGCTGGCACTGACTGTGAAGAATAGCGCATTTTTTGTTAGCTTTTACTTCTTTTTACTTGTATTTATGTCGCCCCTAGTTCATTAGGGCGTTCAAACTTTAACATTAAGCTCTATATCTGTTAGAAACAGACACAAAATAATACCACATGAACTTATAAATGAAAGAATACACAATTATTTACAAAAAATAGATAAAAAACAGTTGAATCATCTAAAGACCGTTGCAAACGATCTATAGATAGCTCAACTGCTCCAAATCAGTACCAGGCGGAAAGGTCCTCAAGACACTGGCTGCATTGCTCCGCTGAATTGCAATGCTTATGCGTTGACCCAGATAAGACGCCCAGAAAAAATTTTGAAAACACGTTAGGCCCCGGTGCCCCATGAACATTTGGGGTCTCGACCCCAAATGGCTCAAATACGTAAGCTCTGTCGATACTTCCATATTTGCACCGCTTGAGATCTTCGGCTGAATTTGCCGCCGCACTGGCCCCAACTGCTGTAACAGACAGATGAGATGGCGCAAGTGTATCGACGCACGTGGCGTCCCACACCAAAGGCCTACCCTTCTCCCAAAGTCTAAGAGTCATACCGTGAGGCCTTTTACCATCGTCACATATCAGACCGTTCGGTTCGAGAACGGCTGGAACGTGGCCGCTGCAAAAACGCCCGGCGTATGATATCATTAAGGCTAGCGTGACGGGAAATCCCAGCGGCCGCCCTGAAACACGATAATCCACGGTGACCAAGCTGTTCGACTGCCGAACCGTACTGGCACTGATGAGGGGTGCGAATAAATTAATATCCCCCTATCAATTATGATTTATTAATCAATGGAGGTTATTAATTCAGTACCCATCGATATACCTTCCCTAAAAATTCCCAAAAGGGCTTCGTTCGACCCCATTATAAGAAATACAAAACTACTATGCCGGTGAATTTTCAACCTTTGTAAGGCGAAGGGCTTTTCCAATAAACAAAAGTATTCCCAGCTTCTACAGGACGCTTCGGAATAAGTAGCCCATTGGAGGATTCAATAGATTTATTCTACGCAAACAAATAAACAAATTTTGTTAAAAATGATTAAAACCTGCAAACAAACTCAAAAGAGGTAAACCAGCTTGCATATTTTGATCTAGGTAAGAACTAGTTACTTTAGTGTCGTCATCACATCACAATTATTTTATTAGTTACGCCATTATTGATGTTGACTATAGTGTCCGCATGCGATTATCAAAATAAGCGAGCTAGTTATCTACCTCTTTTCATATTGTTCTACATACTACACCGTAAAAATATAACCCTTTTGCACAGTCGGGTAAAGTCAAAGTCAAAATCTATTATTCATTAAAATCACAAGGAACAGGCAGTAAAATTGACGTTTCAAAGTGATTGAAACGTCAATTTTACTGCCTGTTCCTTCGCGACCGAGCCAGGAAAGAAAGGCAAGAAAACAAGACTGGTTCTTTTTTTTAATGATCCTTTTAGAATACATAACAATACAGGTAATAAATTACGTCTAAATTGTAACATTTTGAACGAGTTGGAGCAATTTCAATCCCAAGCTTCTCCATCATCTAAATAATCCGATATTATGTAGTAGGCTTTTTTAAAAAGATTTTGTTTAATTGCGTTTTTAAATTTGTTAATTGTCAATTTTTGTACATCACTTGGGAGTTTGTGTTAAAAGCGAACACCTTGCCCTTTAAACGATTTACTAACTTTATGGTGTCTACAAGGGGCAACAGCGAGTTTATCTTTAATTCTAGTATTAAAATTATGATAATGCCTATTTTTCTTAAACAAATAAATATTTTTGTGAACATACATCAGATTTTCATAGATGTATTGACAAGGGAATGTCATAATATTTATATATTTAAACTTATTGCATAATATAACAACGAGTTTAATTCTGTTTTTTTTTCAGTAAAAATATCTTGATATTATTCGGCTAATCCCCCTAAAACCGCAATGTTTATCTAAATTACTGAAAACAGAACAAAGGTACCAAGCGAGTTCTTAACTAAAAACTTCGAATTTTGAAAAGGCGTCAAGCATAATTCATAGGTGAAAACAAGGCCCCCCTTTCAAGTCAGAAGACTACAGAACATGTATACTAAACATAGTATTTGTCAAACTTTCGCGATCACTGTACATAATTACTGATAAAAACGGATATTTAACGCGTATGTACCTTTTTTATTTGTTATCCCGACGTTTCGATTGTGTTGCAACAGCCGTGGTCTTGTTATGTGATACATATTTCGAAGAACCCTGTAGTCGTCCATTGGAGTGAATATCACGTACTAACAAAAGTGTGAAGATACCTTTTCGCCCAATACCCGATTCTATAGTTCTTTTTAAAGGCTTATTTACTTAGTTATGAGCAGATGTTTTTGACAATACCTTATTTGGTGCTTTCCAAGAAAGTAGACCAAGTAGTAAAAAGCAATAAAAAGTATATATAAAAAACTAGCAGCTGCCCGCGACTTCATAAGCGTTACACTTCTAAATGTGTAGGTAACCTAGAAATAGCTGTTGCAACTTGGCTTGACATCCCATTTTTATCCCATGGGACCTGATGTAATAAATAAATAGTAAATGTGTTAATCCAGGTTATATTCTACGTACATACTAAATAACAAAAAATATAAATAAATAAAAAAACCACCCAATTTTTGCATATATAATATTAGTGTGATTTTATTATATGATCAGATTTCAAATATCGAATAAGTACTTTCATAACAAGATGCAATCATATAACCGGCTTCAGAAAACGGAATACCATAAAAATATGCAGATAAAATTAATAAATAAGTATTGCTGGACATTTCACATAGCGCTATCTAGCCCCAAACTAAACAGAGCTTATACTATAGGAACCAGATAACTGATAAAATACGTCTTACATACTTTTGGTTTTGTAAATACATACTTACATTACAGAGAAAAACATCCAGACCCGGAACAAATACCTGTAGATCTTGCAAACATTGAACCCGCTACCTCCTGCGTGCCGCACAAGATCGGTCAACTCTGAAAATCTGAGCTCCCATACGCACAAAGCGGTACTCTTCCACCTTTATTATGCGCACCGCCAAGGAGTGGAACTCCATGCCTGAGTCTGTGTTTCCTGATAACTACAACCTAGAGGTCTTCAAGTCGCTAGTGAATAGGTTTCTTCTAGGCAAGCGTGTACCATCGTAGACTGCATCATTGCTTACCATCGGGCGAGAGCGTAGTCAAACGCTGGTCTATAATTAAAAAAAAAATTACCAGATATACCTATGTTCAGCAGTGGACATCCTATGATGATGATGATGATAAGCCTAACTATTTTAAACATTAATCTTATGACAAGTGAAACACTGTTTCTAGATTTTATGCAGTAGTGGTTTTATTAGTTTTTAAATATTTAATTTAGTTAATGAGTAATAACAGATTTAATTAAAATGAAATACTTACAATAGACGCGCTCCCTGTGCTCACTCTGTGAAGGCAATCACAGCTAACATAATACAATTCATTTAAATTGTGCAAAAGTAGCAATAAGAATATACATTTATAACTTTCACACAGTTACACAAAGTATTTAATTAATTTATTTGTTGAAAAATAACTAGTTCAAAACAAGCTTTAATAAAATTCATAATCGGAACCGCAAGCAGATTCAAATGAGCCCAAGCACTACTAGCCTAATATAATCCATTCAGAAGTTCCATTGTCTAGCATCCGTCTCCATCATGAGAACTGCATTGTCACCTAGTTTTCCTAAGCATGTATTCCAAATTTCAGCTCAACCAGTTGAGGGGACGGATTTAAAACTCAGTTGCTAGATTCCACCCGGACAAGCATACATTGCCAGTTAATTAAAAGTTTGTAATAATAGAACATACGTTTGAAATAATAATATCAACAGCATACATAATTTTGCGATATAAGAGCACTAATTATAAAAATATATCGAAAGTAAATACTTACAAATGGTTTAATCCTTCTTATTTTCAGACGCTTTCACTAAATCTCGAGAATGGCGCTTGTATTCGCTAAGAAAGTCGCGCTAAAACCGTGTTTACACTGAAATACATAATTTATTTCAAAACAAATATATGGAACGGATAGTGTCTTCGGTTTTAGCTAAAAACGGTGTTACTGAAACCCGCTTCATCCCCAATACTATGTGGAATTGGTTGATCTTTTTTAACACACATATCTACCTACCTTACATTTATTAATTAAAAAAAACGAGTGCGCTTTAGACCACACGACTGAAGTAAAACTTCGTTTTCAAAATATTAATCTAAAAATTGTTTTATTACAAAATTGTCTACACGTCTGTAGGTCGTTCAGTCTATGTGCATTCTGGACAGACGCAACTCGCACTCGCACATTACCGTTTGAAAATATACGAAACGTAACTCTCTCTCTTTCTATCTTCACTAACTTATATCCTTTCAACTTCCGTTCCCACTTTTTGTAACGCATTCGCCAGCTTACTACCCAAGTCAAGCGTGCGTAAAGAAATTTTACTTCAATAATAAATATAATAATTCAAGTTGTATTATAACCGTAACAAATCTTGCTGAGGTGATAACACGTTGATATCTGACTAAGACAAAAAATATTTTTACCACCCAATGGCGAACGAATAGCTGACAGCACTTACCTGTCATCAGCGCGATAACTGAATCGGTACGCAAAATAACTACATGAACGCTAGCAGCGATTATGTCGTGATTCGGAATGCAGGGTATTTGGTATTGCATGCAGCTACATATCTGTCCTCTCCATCCTAAATTTAATTTACACCATTGGATAGTTCAGTGTTCCGCAAACTTTTTGTGTTCAAGGTTCACCTACGAAATCGGGCAATTTCAGAGGTACACAATAAATAAACAAACAAATTTTAATCATATAATTATCGTTTATTCTTAAGTTTTAATCAATTCAAAAACTTAATTTTAGAGCATAAGTTGTATTTAATGCGAAACATGACCTTGTTTTATTGAGCAAAGGCGATCCAAATTTGGAGTAATTGTCGACTGGGCTGCAGTTCAATCCGCCTTTATAATTTTATAAGAAATTGATTTTTCCGCGGCACACCAATTAATGACCACGGTACACCAGTGTATCGCGGCACACACTTTGCGGAACACTGGCTGGATACTTGGATAGCTAAAGGCTCAAACAATTCGTTACGCTAAGTGAGGACTGTGACGTATCGTGCGGTGGAGGGGGAAGAGCCGCTAATTTGACGTCATTAAAAAAAATTTCGCTACGCTTCGAGATTTCCATTTAGTATGACCCAAAGTAATTCTTAGTGTTCAAACATGATTATAACATACTAGCTGACAAAAACGCAGCTTCGCACGCGTAGTTTTTCAATAAAAACATTACCTTCCTTCTGTGCAGTTCAGTAAAAAGTAGCCTATGTCACCCGGGGATAGTGTAGCTTGCCAACAGTGAAAGATTTTTTTAAATCGGTCCAGTAGTTTCGGTTCCTATTCAATACAAACAAACAAATCTTTCCTCTTTATAATATTAGTATAGACATAAAATAGCGTGTCCTATATGTTGTATATAGGGAATGCAATCACGACTCGAGATTGCAAATTCGAGATCCCGCGGGATTAGAAATATCAATACCGCGAGATCCCGTCTAGTTTAAAAAAAAATTTAAATTCGGATGACTGAAAAAGCTAATAACTGCTTGTTTGTGATAGTGAGGTTAGCTAAAATAACATATTACTCGAAAGAAAATAAAAATCTTTATTCTTTAATCTTACCAACTAAATAATTATCGTCACCTGTCGCTAATATTCGGAAATAGTCGGAATAGTTTTCTAACGCTGTTTGGCGTTCCTGCCGCTCGCGGCCGTCAGTCAGCGCGCCGCTTGCGCCCCGAGTGGACGTGTGTAGCGTCGCTGACCACTGCCGCCCAATCCCGTCAATCTCGAACGGGATCTCGTCATATGATGCGTCGGGATTGATCCCGAAAAATTACACGAGATCTTGCGAGATCGGGATCGGGATTGCATTCCCTAGTTGTATAGAAAATATTATCTGTTACCTACACAGACACAGCAACACGCCATTTTGTTTTTGTTTTGGTTTACGTGAGCCTAGAGCGCAACTTCTTAGCAAATAATGAGGCAGATACGATTAGGTAATCGGTTATTTTCTCTTTAACGATGTAAAGGTCTATTAGCTATTTACAGAGCAATCATTTTTTTGTTGCAGGACTATTATCTTGAATAGCTAATGGAAATTAGGAGCCATCAATCACCAGCCGTCATTTTGCTGTCAAATAAAAGCATATGTCATCTTTAGAGGTATTTTGACGGGTTATTTGTCTCACAAGGTTATCTTTACATCAATCAAATTTGAAAGATGTCCCTTATATGTAGAATAATGCAAAACTGCAACATACCATTCACAAGGCTTCTAAATCATGTTGATTATTACATGTTGTTGCAGAATTATCACTATCAGGCTCATAAATCATAACGAGTGTTAAAAAAAATTATGTACAGAATATTTTTTTTATTTTTTTCCCTGCATAGACTTGTACATAACTACAAGATATACTTTTTTACCGTGTAAGAATTATTCATGCATTTAATAAACCGCAAATATTTAGTGTTTCGAGTGGATTTTTAAAAAGAATTATAATATTTGACACACCCAAAACTGACCACTTTTTTCCTCTTTTTATAGTATAGTTACAATGTTAGTTGTATGGAGGTTTTTAAAGGATTTTTATTTAAAAGGAGGAGTTTCTTAATTCTTCGGTATCTTTTTTTTATTCTTTTTTAGGGTTCCGTACCCAAAGGGTAAAACGGCACTCTATTACTAAGGCTCCGCTGTCTGTATATTCGTCTGTCACCAGGCTGTATCTCATGAACTGTGATAGTTAGACAGTTGAAATTTTCACAGATGATGTATTTCTGTTGCCGCTATAACAATAAATACTAAAAAAAGTATAAAATAAATATTTAAGGGGGGCTCCCATGCAACAAACGAGATTTTTATGCTCGTTTATGCTCGATATTGATAACGGCAACAGGTAGACGCTTGAAATATTCACAGAATATTTAGTTATATAAGTACATTCACTTTAAAAATAAATAATTAAATTAAACTTTTATTTATCTTCCCCGATTACTCAGACGCCTGGACCGATCCGAGAAATTCAGGATGTGATGACAGAATCCCAAAAAAATCGAGGACAGCCCGCAAATTTTAAGGGACGCATTATGTATAATAATTATGTACATTATTATGTATTATATTGAAACAACTTTTTCTCTTACTTTAAAATTACGAATAGAACTTTTTTTTATTTGAGGTCCATTCAAATTTACCCATTGTCCTTTGGCTGAAGTTAATACCTAACTAGAGATCTACCTGTCTTATTGCAGACCTACCACCTAAATACGCCAAAGCATTATCAAATTACTATTACTATATATTACCTTATTACTATAGATATAGAGAATATACAGGGCTTCCCACGGCTATGCCACATGGAGGGAAAGTACCTTTAATATTGTAGATGGAACATTTTACTAAAAGAAGACTTTATTTATCTATCTCAATGAACACTTTCTTTCCTGGATCGGGACAAATGGACAAACAAGATGGCCGCCGAGATCCCCAGATCTAACTCTGTTAGATTTTTTATGGGGTTATATAAAAAAATTAGTTTACAAGAACCAGTATGAAAGTGTCAACGAGCTACAAGCAGAACTTAGACGTATTATTCTAAATATCCATCACAACATGATCAAAAAAATCGACAGGGAGCGAAATAATTAAAAGAGTGCGACTTTGTATTCAACACAATGGGACTCATTTTGAGCACTTGATAAATTTAATTAATTGATTTTGAATTAAAAATGTTAAAATTCATGGTCTTCCTTTTATTTCTGATACTGTGTTATTTAGCAAAAAATAATCATTTTAATGAAGCCTTTTGATCGGTATGATAAAGCTACAGGGTAATTTTTTTTCTCGTGTAACGGGTTTGATTCCCGTTTCAACCATGTAATTATTAAAACAATCTATGAATGCAGTTTAAATTGTTTTTTAAATTAAAATAATGTCTTCTTTCAGTAAAATGTTCCATCTACAATATTTAAGGTACTATCCCTCCATGTGGCATAGCCGTGGGACGCCCTGTATATGATTGTATCCCGATTGTTATCAGACTTACGATGTTATAGAGTTCCTACTAGAACGCATTGCCGTAATCCCTGTCGTTTGTTATATACTTCCTACAATGCTGGTAAACGCTCGCCCTTATTCCGACTAGTATTTCAATACCCTAGCTAGACATTGCGGCAACGTGAGCTGGTGAGTTTAAAAAAACATCACTTGAACTTTTAGTATAGAAAATAAGTACTTAACTATGTATCTACATTAAATAGCTCAAAAACATAATAGGTACATTTATGTAACCCGTGGTAAACGGTGCTGGTGTCGCAATTATCCTTTTTAAATTGTATAACTTAGATATATTTTCTTATTGAGTCACTGTTGGTTTGCAAATAAATAAAATAAAAAATACAGACGGATCGGGATGCGAATGAAAATTTTAACAAAAATACATGTTATGTTACTAACTTAGCCGCGATGGAGCGCGCCATGCTCGGAATCACACTGCTAGACTGAGTCCCCAATACTGAAATCCGCAAGCGGACTAAAGTTCAAGACGTTAGCAAGCGTATATTGGAACTCAAATGGAGTTGGGCAGGACATGTGGCCAGGCGCGGTGATGACAGGTGGAGCAGGGTGCTGACTGAGTGGTGGCCCCGAGATGGAACCAGAAACGCAGGTCGTCCGCCGGCAAGATGGGTCGACGACATTATAAAAATCCCAGGTCGTATGTGTTAGAACAGCGCAGGACAGAGGCGAATGGCGACAACGAAGAGAGGCCTATGCCCAGCAGTGGGATAAGAAAGGCTGACGATGATGATGATGATGTTACTAACATACATATATAAGTTTATATACCTACTAACACAAATTTACTTGTAAACCTACTATTTGTTTCATCATCATCATCATCATCCACAGCCTGACCTCACCCACTGCTGGGTATAGGCCTTCCCAAGTTTGTGCCATCCGCCACGATCCTGCGCTAATCTCACCCATTGACGGCCCGCGACTCTAACGATGTCGTCCACCCATCTCGCTGCCGGACGTCCAACCCTTCTACAGCCATTCCTCGGCCACCATTCAGTTGCTACCCTGCACCACCTGTCATCACCACGTCTAGCCAAGTGTCCCGCCCAAGACCATTTGAGCTCCATAACTCGAATCCCAACGACAGGAACCGTTCTTTCGTCTACGGATCTCGACATTTGGAACTCGATCTAACAGTCTGATGCCGAGCATGGTACGCTCCATGGCTCTCTGTGCAACTCTTAACCTGTACACAGCCTCCTGCGTGAGCGTTTAAATTACTATTTGTTTAAATTAATTAATTAATTTGTCTAATTTTAATTATTCATTGCAATCATATGGATCATTTTAGAACGGCTCAGGAAGTTTTACAAACCTCAAGAAATAAGAGTAGGTTAACTTAATTTGATGAACTCTGCAATCACTGATCATGGACGTAGGGCAGCGCATCAAAAGGCACGTCCCTAAGGTGTGTCGTGCCCTACGAGGTAATGCTTTGTTTAGGCGATGGTTACCACTTAACATTTGCTTATTCCATCTCCAAGTTGTATAAGAAGAATTGTAAAACTATTACCCCTGGAGAATGCCTAACTAAAAAGTGATTGCAAACTTTTCTGCAAAGAACGAAGTTTCTAGTCATTTCCACAGACTCTATAGAAAAGTGCAGTTTGTTGAGTTAGACAGAAGTAGTCTCGTTTAAGATCTTAGTAGAACTTTTCTCTTATGGACCCGGATTCGAGACCACTCGCTTCGGTACTTTACACCAGATTTATAACAAAGTACCATCTCCTTAACAGCGTGGCTTTACACCTGTATGCCTAATGTTGATAGACGCAGAGCAGTGCATCGTAGGGCGCCTTTGTAGAGTGCGTGACCTGCGAGACAATACTTTGTTATAAGCGATGGTCCACATAACATTAGGTGGGACATATAATGACAGTTCCATCGCCAGGTCATATTAAAAAAAGTACTTTTAAACCAAAATTATGAGCGTGTCGTAATGTTGGTTATTAGCTTTTTGTAACATCTAACCTTAGTTTCACAATAAACTAAGTATATGATTTTTTTTATTATGATTTGATGTAGACTGATAAAAATATCCACGTGGCATTATCAGCAGAAGCCGCTGTAAGGGTTCCGTCCAGGATTTATAGTTGCCCCCTGTCCGTATTCTTTAAAGTGGATATTTTTGTTTCAGTTTGTAGCCTCCCTTTCCGTAGCCAAACCGATATTCTTGTACTCTTCAAAAGCTTACTCAATTATCTTCTTCTCAATCGTAACGCTCTTGACAGAGCGGTCGTGGTCAACATGTTGTATCATTATTTTTGGGGGCAGATGTTACACGCCTCACGATATCTCGCCATTTGTCTCTGTTGACAGACATTCTCGTGCATTCATGCAGTTGGCCGCCCACTGCAGCTTTTATTTGATCGGTCCACCGCATGGGCGAACTTCCGCGCGGTCTGATGCCCTCCACTCGTCCATGTACGACAAGACGCTCAATAGAGTCCGTGTCCCGCCCGCCGAAGATTCGGGTCAGGCAGCGCTGTGTGAAAGGTCCAGCATTTGTAGATATGTTTTAGCCTACCTACTTATCACATGCTGAGCTGACACCATTTTAGGGAGACTCTGAACTTTGTGATTGTGATGGAAGTTGCGCGGGATATTCCTGTATATTTACTTGTAACCTTCGGCTTCTGGCATTTTTGTTCATACTTATCCTTCTATTTAGATCTTAGAGCCAGAAGTCAAGATCTCTCATTTCTTCTATTTCACCATCTTCTTTTTTTTTATTCTACTTATATGGCAAACGAGCATGCAGTCCACCAGATGTTAAGTGGCTACTGCAGCCCATGGATATCCACATGGAATTCAAAACAAGCTATTATGTTGTCTTGATCTCGTGAATATATGTGGATACGTTGCCATACTATAGGACTTAGCTGTTATGCCTATGTGCCAGTAATTACAGGAACATACCATTACCATCTAACCGGAACACAGCAGCACAAGTACTGCTATTTGGCGGCAGATGGCGGTAAGGCGGTGGTGCCCACTTCCTCGAGCTCGTTCACAAAAGCTCTACCTCCAGTCTTTTGTGTTTATATCGTGTCAAATAAATGTTTTAATTTTTATTTTTCATCTGTATTAAAGTTCTTCGAAGAATTATCAAAGCTACTAGAATCTACCAGGAGCACGACCAGGATGATAGATAATGCTATTAGCTTTAAGTCCTCCTAGCACTACTCCATTTTGTGTGAAAGTATTAAATATATAAATAAATCTACCAGTTTAGATTTGTAACAGTTCATAGGTATGTTCATTCAAAATTACCGTAATCAACAGCATAATTAACTTTGTCTTATAAAACCAAATAAAGCCGTACTAATTACGGAAGCTTACGCTTATACTGAAAAACCGAATAGGTTGTTTTAATCTTTTTTCAACCTATATTTTAGGTTAATATAGCACCTACCGACAAGATTCGTTGAATTAACAAAATAAAAATAGTTGAACTATAAAAGTTTTGACCTGATTAAATACTTAACTTAGATATTTTGTTGACTCTACTTCGTTAACATGTTGGCTTTACTAAATTGTCAGTTTGACTTACTCAGATTCGACTAAACAAAAAATGTTGGGTTGTAATAACCTCTTTAGTGGCTGGTTTAAAATATTAATTTTTATCAATTTTATTTTTATAGAAATAAATGTACACTGATGGTACTTATTTTGACGATTGGCCTAGTTACTGGATACTTTCATAATGGATTTCAGGATATTTTTAAATTAAAACAGATCTTTGTCTGGTTACCACAATCAGGATAATCAACTGGAGGATAACCAACTGAGGGATAGTCAAAGGCAGTTCAACATAACAAGGCATGGCTAATACATTGTAGTTAGAGTAGGTGGCACTAGTAATTGAGAAACATTGTCTACCTGCATTATAGGAAATTTGTATGAGTACCTGCATCTACTTTCCATAAGCCGGAGCGAAAGTGACTAATCACCACCACAGATACGCCAAGCATATCAACACCAAAGCTAATTGTGCATGAGGATTGTTTTTGGTAGAGTACGTGCTTAGCCTTCCAAACGATCGTAAAGGAAGCATGCCTTCAAAATACGGAGGTTATATTACCGAACAACGTTTAAGGAAAAAACAAATGTAAATCATACACGATGAAGATGTTATCTTTTTTTTTTGTTACCAATAATATCGCTCGCTATGCAATCCAATTGACTATCACACACAGCGAAGATAATCTATACTAATATTATAAAGAGGAAAGATTTGTATTTTTGTGTGTATGTTTGTAATGAATAAACTCAAAAACTACTGGTCCGATTTCAAAAATTCTTTCACCATTGGAAAGTTACTTTCATCTTGAGTGACATAAACTATATTTATTGCCGGAAATAATAAGGGATCCTTACTAAAACTTAAGTAACGTAACCCAAGGTGTAAAAAAATGCCCTAAAACGTCTTTCGTCGCATGCGCTGCGGAAACTATTGATGATAGAACAAAAACATGTTCTTCAATATTAAAGCACATATCAATATCTACAAAAAACTTCATTTATATTATAAAGAGGAAAGATTTGTTTGTTTGTATGTTTGTATTGAATAGGCTCCGAAACTACTGGACCGATATATAATTTATTTTACTGTTGGGAAGCTACACTATCTCCGGGTGACATAGGCTACTTTTACGCAATTGCGGAGAAGGAGGGTAATGTTTTTATTAAAAAACTACGCGTGCAAAGCTGCGGATTGGTCAGCTAGTATAATATATTTTTCATCTTACATTAGATTGGAAGGCGTAAATATTATACCATCTTCATCGTTTATGACGCGCTTTAGGACTTATAATTTCACGGCAAAGTACACCAACAGACTGGCAGACTGACAGGCACATAGTCAGACAGGTAAGCGGACGGGCACATAGACAGACGCTCAAATTCACGAGCAGACCAAGGCTGTGCTTACAGTAAGACGGCTTGGGCCACAAGAAGATAGTTTTTGATAATGACCATTAAGTTACAGCATTCCAATGATTGTGTAGTTAAATTTGCTTGATAGAATTGTTAATTTGCTAAATGAACGATGATATAATTAAGATAAAACACTTACAGAAGGACGACTGATAGCGTGGTCCCTACTGTCGACTATCATACCCGCCAAAATATGATATTTTAGCAACTCTACTTATCTTCTGAATCAGCCCTTAACTGTATTTACAAATGGTCAAAAGGCTCGTTACTCAAACATTCGTGGTATATTGAGAATGTAGGGCATTTAGATAGAGCGCTAAAATTTTCCCGCGAATATTTTTACTTAATTGTTCAATGAATGAAGAATCGTCGGCAAAAATCTGATTTAGGAAGGATTGAACGCATAAAAGAATGACTAATTTTGGTGGGAAATAGTCGTTTTGAGAAGTGGGAAGCTTACAAATGGATAGTATTATTTTGATAGCTGATTTTTTGCCAACTGCCGAAAGAGGGTTCTGTTATTACGTTTTAAGGGGAGACCGGAGGGGAATCGCCCATACAGCACGTACTACCAAGATAATTTCTAATTGGAGCATATTTCTACCTTAATAAGGTATTATTTTAATTTGAATAGTATTTATCTAGGCTCCCAACCATATATTAGATCAAAATACTTACCTAAAATGAAATAGACGCGTATCGCATTCTGCATGTTTTTACGTCATAAAAGACCTGTTTTCAACCTAATGGTTTCGTATTAAAAACTACAACATCTTACGTATCTTAGTCATGGTAACATAGATTATATCGTCTAGTTATAGAATAACAACACAATTAGAAAAATACAACAAGTTTTCAGTCATCATTTTGGTATTACGGTACACGGTCAAAATCTAATCAAATTTAGAATCGTTCTATTGCTATCACTGTCGCTCTGCGTGGCTAAACTTCGTCACTAAACAGGGATAGATATATTCAGGCCGAAGTTTTTGACGCGGCCGAATTGAAGTTGCGCTCGGGGTTCTCCGGCTTCTTAAACAGCAGTGCAAACGTAAGGAATCTACACGTTTAGGGGTTCTGTGTTATTAAAGAGTAGGTATTAAAAACGTATAAACATGCATAACTTACATCATTATTATAAATACGGGATTTATAACGTACCGTTTTATCGGTGCTACGACCGACAATTAGTGCGAGGTGTGACGCTATGCGGAGCGCATCGCCTGAGGTTCACAAATTGAACCAAAACATTGGTCATAACAGGTTGGTCATTACACCGATAAAACAGGTTAGTGTACGCAAGTTTTTTGCGATAAACAGTACCCTCTTTCGGCAGTCTAATTGTTGTCGTGCCTTTTAGAATATTTATTGATCGAGCGAAGCGAAATCTCTAAATGTATGTATGTATGTAGGTATGTTTGTTTGTCCGAGGATAACTTTCGAAGCGTTTATCCGATCATCGTGAAATTTGTTATATAGGTAGGTAGTATTGGCACAATTTTGGTGCGACTAAATGAGCCAAAAGTGTGGGGGGGTTGTTGAGATATTGGAGTTCAAGAGGGGCAAAAAAAAACAAAATAGGACAATCCGGTCAAGTGACACGTTTACTAAAAGTTATTTGTGAGTACATTTCAACCCCGTTTATATTTTTAGTTTAAACCTTGTAGTTTTTAAGTTATTAGGCATAACAAAAACTGAATTTTGTCAAAATTCACAGGGTACACAAGTGACCCCACAGTGCTGAAATTTGGTATGCGTGTAGCTTTAGTGACACAAATATAGGCAAAAGTCTGAAATCCAAAATAACTGCAATTTGTACCCCAAAAAAAACACATTACATGAACTCCCGTTACCTGTAAATTGTATGAAACTGTAGGTCTTTTTTTTAATTTATTTTACACTTAAAATTTTTACATACATTAATGTTTAAAAAAATAGCACTTAAAAACCACTAAGGTTTGTAGGTATAAGGTCAAGTATTAAGTCTTTATTATTAGTCAAAGATTAAGGCCGGCTTGCACAATGAGCCCTAAACGTACTTAGCGACTAAACATGTTTAAATTTTACGTATTTGTATGATTTGATAACTCCTTTTATAATATGATTTATATTTAGTCACTAAATACGTTTACGCATCGTTGCCAAAGTCTCCCTAAGAATTTTTTTTTTTTTTTTTTTTTTTTTTTTTTTTATGTTATTTGTGGGGAAACAGGCTTACGGCCCACCTGATGGTAAGTGGTCACCGTCGCCTATTGACACCGGCAACACCCGGGGTATTGTCGATGCGTTCCCTACACTGAAGAAACCTCTTTACATTTCTCTTGAAGCGTGCCATGTCGTAGTCTAATGGGAAAACCTCAGATGGTAGCTCATTCCACATCTTGCAAGTATGGGGTAGAAAAGATCGCGTGAAGCGTGTGGTGCGCGATACCCAATTGTCGATTATATGTGGATGAGCTTTATTACGTTGTCGAGAAGTGCGGTGGTAAAATCTCGACGACGGGATGAGATCAAATAGCTCCTCAGAACATTCCCCATTATACAGGCGGTAGAATACACTGAGCGATCCGATGTCACGGCGTTGACTCAGCGGTTCCAGCTTGTCGGTGAGTTTGGGATCACCGATTATTCTAATGGCTCTTCTCTGAAGGGAGTCAAAACGAAGCAATTGGTACTTTGGAGCTCCGTGCCAAAGATGGGAACAGTATTCCACGTGCGGCCGAACTTGCGCTTTGTACAGCAATAGCCGTTGTTGTGCCGTAAAATACTGTTTGACACGGTTAAGGACTCCAAGTTTTTTGGAGGTGAGCACAGCTTTTGCTTCTAAGTGACTCCCATACTGGACCTCATTAGAAATTTCGACTCCTAGAATCCCTATACTCGCCGAGACGGGGAGAGGAATGCCCTGGAACCGTGGAGCTATTGTGAAAGGGGCCTTCTTTGTGGTGAACGCACAGACTTGCGTCTTGGTTGGGTTAAAGGTGACCAGATTAAGGTTACCCCAATCTGACACACGCTCCAAAGAGCCTTCAACCTCAGACACAAGTCTTTGTCTGTTGTCTTCCACTTCCGACCGAGAGACATTAGGGCGACCAGTGTAGAAAGTATCACCCGTACTGTCATCCGCATAACAATGAAGGCCGCTTATGTGCAGCATATCATTGATGTGAAGAATAAACAGTGTGGGCGATAGCACTGACCCTTGGGGTACTCCAGAGTTAATGGGCATTGAGTCCGAGCAAGAACCATCTACAACGGCTCTTATGCTCCGCCCGGATAAGAAACTGGCGACCCAGCTGCAAAGTCCCCCGGGGAGGCCGTATGAGGGAAGCTTCGAGAGAAGCGCCTTGTGCCACACCCGATCGAACGCCTTCGCGATGTCTAGACTAACAGCTAGAGCTTCCCCCCTACTCTCGACGGCTTCCGCCCAGCGGTGAGTGAGGTAAACTAGAAGATCACCAGCTGATCGCCCATGACGAAAGCCGTATTGGCGGTCACTGATCAGCTGGTGTTCCTCAAGATACCTAAGAAGCTGAGTATTAATTACTCGCTCCATCACTTTACAGAGTAGGGAAGTAATTGCTATAGGCCGATAGTTAGACGGATTGGTTCGATCCCCTTTTTTAGGGATTGGGTGGACATGGGTCACTTTCCAAGAAGACGGCACGATACCAGTGGTATAAGACAATTCAAAGAGGGACGTTAAGACAGAACACAACTCAGGAGCACACTTTTTGAGCACAATGGCTGGAATGCCATCCGGCCCACTCGACTTTCTCACATCAAGGGAAAGGAGTTCCTTCCGTACCGCTTTCTGATGAAAACGTACCTCTGGCATGGAACTCGGACACCGAGGTATAACCGGTGCTGCAGCATTTCCGTCGAGGAGGGTCGAATTGGAGGCAAAAAGAGATCCAAGGAGATCGGCTTTCTCTTTTTTTTTTTTTTTGTGTTTTGGAAGACTCGCGAGTTCTCAGTTCGGGGCGAACCACTAGTTACCTATTAAGTTGATTACCTAATACCTTCCTAACACGTATACCAAGAAATAAACACACTCAAAATGTAACTTTCTAAGCTCTCATCCTTTACATTTGTAGGTCATAATATTCCAAAACTCCTATTTCTATGGGCTCCCTTAAAAGTTATTAAAATACTGATCAAATAATGACTTTTACTAGTTACTAGGTATACAAGCGATTACGACCCGCTAGCGCTTGGCACTTCTGAACAGAAACCGACCATGACCGCACAAAGAGAGTAAGGCACCACGTCACGAAACACTTTCGCTCTTACTAAACTGAACTACAAACCCAATTCACACTTAACACCTATAAAATAAAGCCTATAATCCTTCCGGATGAAACGACACGGATATTTCATACTTTATACAGTGGAAAGAAGGGCGGGTTTTGCCTAACAGGAAGAAAATTGTATAATCGTATAGATACAAATCTTTTGAGATCATAAAATATGTTTGCTATAAATGTTATATCATGTTCGTGTAATTTGGTTGTCTGCTAGCCATATTTTAATTATTATTTATGGCTTTATCGAAGCGTAATAAAGTGGGATATAATGTTACTTGAATGCCGTTTATGCCTTGTATTCATTACACAAATTTATAGGGACACGTGTCGCAATACGTGTCGTGCGATGTCGCGAGAAATTTTGTGTCTCACGTCATATTTTTTTTTATTTATTTATTAAAGTAAGTACATTTTAACCTTAATATTATATCCTAAAAACCGTGCAAGGTTTGTCTGGGTACTCACATTCGTCGAATTTCTTCGTAACATTTATACATTAGCAACACACAAGACAGTATTACTCTATACTCATGGTACTCAATCCGCTTGCGACACCTGTTATGCAAATAAGCACCTAGTATACTACTATATATATTATTAAGTTGCATGAATAGACAGCGGCTCATCACCCGTCGACCATCCCAGTCACGAAAGAGTTCGAGAGCTTAGTGCGAGCGGGATTCGCGACAGCGCGGCCGTCATGCGTAAGAGTACGCTGGATTCTAGATTGTGGCATGGCAGTGCGACATATCGCTAACTTCATTGAGTTAATGAATTAATACAGGGTGTTATGTTTTTAACAGAAATAAAGTCATCATACAATTCAAAATATTAAATTTTGATAGAAAGTGTCAATGATTTCGGCATGATGTAGATAACGTGATAGAATATTTTATCAAAGCCTATTTAAATAATATTTTTTGTATTTATTTTTTAAATTTTGATAGTTAAGTTACACTGCGCACACAAACATACCGACTGGAATGCAATTTCGTCTCGTCACACCATTTCACTCACACATAACCAAAAAAAAAATGATGATGGAAGGGTCTAACTAAATACTTTTGGTCAATGCTAACAGATTTTAAATTTCAATAACCTACCTAAAACCGTTATAGTTTGAGTGTGTTGGTAGCTAATTTTGGAAAACCTTTGATGTACAAGTTTCTACAATGTTGTTACAATGTTTAAATTAAATACCTACATGATGAATGCATGCTTTTGTACACTAGCCTAAACTTACTGTTATAAATTAAATATATTTAAGCTCATTTTAAGTGAACTGTAATTTGTTCTTATGAGAATAAACTCTTTAAACCGAAGTTCTAATTTTATTTTATCAGGAATATTATTTAGCAGAGTAAGTATTATGTAGCTTGTTGTGCGTCTGCCGTAGTAGTTTCTCATTATAAGTACAACTAGCTGATTATTTGTGATTTTCCTCGTAATCATTGTATATATAACGGGTTGGATTAGCTTGCTATTATTAAATATTTTATATTTTAATTATTAATATCACAAAAAAATCACGCCACAAGTTTGGCGATGTCGCACGATGTCCGGATGTTGTACGACATGACTTGCAACACGTGCGGGACGTTTGTCGCTTAGTGAATACGTGGCTAATACTTGTTGTCAGGTCGTAACGGTTGGATGATGCAGACGACTAATTAAGAAGTTTAAACATCACACATTTGTTATCATACCACTGAAAGAATCACGACACAAATTTGGCGATGTCGCACGATGTCCGGATGTTGTACGACATGACTTGCAACACGTGCGGGACGTTTGTCGCTTAGTGAATACGTGGCTAATACTTGTTGTCAGGTCGTAACGGTTGGATGATGCAGACGACTAATTAAGAAGTTTGAAGATCACACATTTGTTATCATACCACTGAAAGAATCGCGACACAAATTTGGCGATGTCGCACGATGTCCGGATGTTGTACGACATGACTTGCAACACGTGCGGGACGTTTGTCGCTTAGTGAATACGTGGCTAATACTTGTTGTCAGGTTGGAACGGTTGGATGATGCAGACGACTAATTAAGAAGTTTGAAGATCACACATTTGTTATCATACCACTGAAAGAATCGCGACACAAATTTGGCGATGTCGCACGATGTCCGGATGTTGTACGACATGACTTGCAACGCGTGCGGGACGTTTGTCGCTTAGTGAATACGCGGCTAATACTTGTTGTCAGGTCGTAACGGTCGGATGATGCAGACGACTAATTAAGAAGTTTAAAGATCACACATTTGTTATCATACCACTGAAAGAATCGCGACACAAATTTGGCGATGTCGCACGATGTCCGGATGTTGTACGACATGACTTGCAACACGTGCGGGACGTTTGTCGCTTAGTGAATACGCAGTTAATACCTGTTGTCGGATCGTAGCGGTCGGATGCTGCAGACGACTAATTAAGGAGTTTGAAGATCACTCATTTGTTATCACTGAAGGAATCGCGACACAAGATGTTTGGCGATGTCGTACGACATGTCATTACGGCAAGCTCCATCATTAGCCACATTTAAAACAAGAGTGAAAAGATTGTATCCCTCAGAAACGTTGTAGTATCGCTATAGGTATGTATTAGGTTGAGGAAAAAGATTCTTCGCATTTTTTAAGAAAATTCAAAACAATTTTAACATAGTTTCTTAACATTTAACTAAAGTATGTAGGTACCATTTTGTTAGATTACTTTTTGCCATCTTTAGGTAGGGACATGATTCCATTGCTATAGAAATTTTGGGGCTTCTGATCAAAATACCGCGACAAGTAGTTTTAGCAGTCCTCTCGTGATGTTAACCTGACACTGCCTAAAGAATTCTGAAGAGACCGAAACAGGTGGAAATCTGAAGGTGCAAGATCAGGACTATACGGCGGATGCATTAACACCTCCCAGCCAAACTCCCTTAGTTTTTGCTGAGTGGCTAAAGATGTGCGAGGTCTAGCGTTATCATGATGAAAAACCACACCCCTTCTGTTGATTAATTCCGGCCGCTTTCTCTCAACTTCTTGCTTTAATCTCATCAGTTGTTCGCCGTAGAGTTTTAGAATCGATGGTCCTGCCTGGTGGTAATAGCTCATAATGAATAATGCCCTTCCAATCCCACCACACACACCTCTCACCTTGTTGCGAGTTATCCCGGGTTTCGCCACAGTCTGTGAAGCCTGACCGGTCTTTGATCACGACCGTTTTCGCACGTTCTTGTCGTACGTGATCCACTTTTCATCACCAGTTATCAGCTTCTTCAAAAATGGTTCGGTTTCATTACGTCGTAATAAAGAATCACAAATGAGTACACGGTTCATTAGGTTTCTTTCAGTGAGCTCGTGGGGTACCCAAATATCGAGCTTTCTTGGGTACCTAGTTTTTTTCAAATGCGCCAAAACTGTTTTATGGTCAATTCCCAGTTCTTTAGCTACGTCGTAACTACTGATATGCCGATCTTACTCCACTTTTTCAAAAATGGCATCAATTTTATCCGTAGTAGGGCGACCAGAGCGACGTGCATCTTTGACGTCAAAATTTCCGAATTGAAAACGCTTAAACCAAATTTGTGCTACTCTCACAGACACTGCACTAGGTCCATAAACATCGCAAATTTTTGACGCGGCTTGTGTTACATTTTTACCTTATTTGTAGTAAAATTTTAAAATGTATCGAATTTCTTCATTAGATTCACTCATCTTTACAGTACGAAAAACAAATAAAAATCACACATTTTCCTAATTTTAATTCATCTTCTTTAAAATTTAAACTTTGAATGATACCAAAACCAGCCAGATACAAATAGTATAGCCAAAGAGATTTTATTACAAGTTCATACATACTATAATGCGAAAAGACTTTTTCCCCAACCTATTATGTATGTTTATGTATATATATATATTACTTGGGAGAGTCGGCTGCGATGGTACGGCCACCTGACGTAGGGGATTTGGCACTACAACTTTCCATCCCCCGTCGAAGATCTAGAGGTAGACCCAAGACAAGGTGGAGAGATGTAGTGTCAAAAAACATGAGAGAGTACTAAGTTTCTGATGACGACGTCGAGGATAGAGCGAAGTGGAGAAGAACGACTAGGAAAGCTGACCCCACCACCATCTGGGATACATAGCTGGGAAGAGAGATATATATATTTATTTAGTTTATTAGTTGTATGTATATTGTTTTATTTTATGTCAAGTGTGCAGCGCTCTCCTAAAATTTAGTTTTTGTTTTGTTAATGTATGCACACCCCCCTCCATTATTGTAATGTTACATAAGTCCTCTCCATCCAAAGGTTGTCTGGAAGAAATCCTTTCTAAGCGATAAGACCGCCCATTGTACTTGTTGCTTTGTGAATTTTTATTTAAAAGTCTGCTTCTTTTGAAGTGTACAATAATGTATTCTCATTCATTCATTCATTCATGTCTTGCGACACATGTTCCAGGACATTTTTCCCCTAGTGAGTACGAGGCATTAAATAAGACCTGTTGCCGGGTCGCAGTTCCGGTGGACGCTGACTGACGACTAATTAAAAAGTTTAAAGGTCGCTGGTGGAGGAGGTTAGGCAAGAAAGTGACATTTAAAACACCACAAGGCTTAAGTCCCAGATTTAGCAAGATGATACAAGAAGCAGATGGCACAAGCCTTCGAATTTTTATTTCTAGGATAAACCTGTTTCCTCGCGATATCTTCTTGCATAGTTTTTAGTGTAAATCCGTAGGTAGGTAGATATTTTTTTAAGTAATGAAATACAAACAGGTTACCTTAGCGCGCAATGAACATGGGGTCAATTCACGTAATAATATTTTAAAACATAAGGACCGTTGACCCAAACGGAATTGCATAATGAATTGAATATTATGTATTTTAGCATTCTGCTCCACTAATATGACAATATCATCTTGAATTAATGAATAAATAAATATTGCTGGACATTTCAGACAGCGCTATCTAGCCCCAAACTAAACAGAGCTTGTACTATGCGAACCAGATAACTGATAGAATACTTACATACATTTTTTTTATAAATACATACTTATAATATATAGAGAAACAACCAAACCCGGAACAAATATCTGTAGATCATGCAAACATTTGTTCCGCGGCGAGAATTGAACCCGCTACCTCAGCCGGCTATTAGTCCACACCACAGGGGTCGTCAAAAAATGTCATGGTCGTCAATGAATGAAAATTCTTTATTATACTTTACAAGCTAGACACAACAGATTCAAAAATAACAAGAAAACAAATAAAAGTAAGCTTAATGAGCGGTCTTATCGCTTAACAACGCGATCTCTTCCAGACAACCTTTGGGTGGAGAGGATTATTGCTTAATGGAAGATTGGCCGAGGTGTAAAAAGAAACTTAACTTAATAAACTTACTTTAATCTTAATAAAGTCTATAATCGCATGTCAGTCAACTGTATTTTCATTATTTGGATTATATATCAATTCATTTATTTCAGATGTCAAAAATCCATATTTGTTAGTAAACTTAATTATACATGTCAAATGGTTAGTACAATTGTGACATAACAACAATTAAATAACAATATATGTGGTATGTGAGCATCTAGTGTAGGTACTGCGCATGTACCATACAACAATGGTTTAGATGCTCACAGTCGAACCTGTTTGCGAACGTATTCAGTATACCGTTGGAGCTGGCCCGAATTCTGCGCCCCAGGGATGTGCACCGCTTGCGCATAGTGCTGTAGAAACAGTCCACTCGCGCCTCTGCGAACATCCCCGACGCGCTGCAGAACCGGGGCAGCCCAACCAGCACCCTGAACGCGTTGTTGTATTGTACGCGTAGGGCGCTGTACTGTTTTTGCGTATAATTAACCCACAGGCTGCTCGTGTAGAAACTAGTACAGTAGGCTCGGAATAGGCAGATTTTGACATCAGTGGAGCAACGAGCAAACCTGCGTGCAATCATGTTTGCTCTTACAGACAACGCCCTCCGCTCCCTCTCAATGTCTTCATCGTCTTTCAGGTCAGAGGTTATCCAATGTCCAAGGTATTTAATTATATAAATACTTTAAAAAAATCTTAAACTCCCCTTATATGTATACTTTTTATGAAATTTAACAATTTTATTATTTTAAGTTAGGTGAATTGGCCTTCAGGTAAAGTGACCTATAGTTTTGTCACTCTGAAACATACCGATGAAAAGTCTCATTTACATTTCATTTTTAATTTTCACTATCAATTTCACCGGCCGCTGTACGTGCCCTTCAAACCGGAACGCAGCATTGAGCGCTTACCGTTTGGCAGTACAAATAAGTACACTGCTAGTACTTCCCCGAACGAATTCTACTACTTTTTTCTACTGAGATATCGTCAAAATCTGCATTTTGTATGTCAATCAATCCGGGTCATCTACAGACTCGATCGCGTAGTAGTGTGCGTCGTGGACACACAACTATTGCGTTTGAGCTGCAGGTAAGGGCCTCAGGTGTTTAGCCCATCGCCCTGGCATTAATTCGCGGAGACTACTATCTCCGGGTCTCTGGGCTCAGCTCTTTGTGGCCTTCCTGGCTTGTGGCAGGTGGCTCTTCGGAGGCTTTCGTTGGCCTATTTTGGGGCGCGGTGTAAACGGCCGCGTCTTGGCGTGACTTAGTTGTTATTATTTTCCTTTGTGATCTTCGCCGGTGACGTCTCCAATGATCGATGAAGTCGTTGAAGGGGAAGTCGGGGGGTCCAGGAGCTCTGGGGGTAGTGGACGCCACGGTCCTCGGTGGTCTGGACATTTTGTTTGTAATCTATACTATAACTTGACCCGACGAAATTCGTAGCGCCTTGACATGACATGCATATGACGCGGGCTGCCAAGGTACATCACCGGTAGAATTGTAAATTGGCCATCATTAGCTGCATCTATGTATGAGAAAATGAATTTACTTCATAATTTTTTCTTCATATTTTTGCATGAATTATTTCGATATTTTAATATTTAGTTATTCTGCTATTCGGGGCGAAGAAAAATCCAACACATCAAAGATCATCAAAATTGGTCCAGCTGTTCTTGAGTTATAAATGGTGTAACTAACCCGACTTTGTTTTATATACATCTATAGATAGATACCTATTTTAAGAGGAAAGATTTGTATGTTTGTAACGAGTAAACTCAAAAACTACCGGTCCGATTTCAATACTTCTTTCACCATTAGAATGGTATATTATCCCTGAGTGACATAGACTACTTTTTACCAGACTGCGCAGAAGGAGGGTAATGTTATTATTTAAAAACTACGCGTGCGAAGCTGCGGATTGGTCAGCTAGTAGGTAACTACTAAGTGGTCAACCAGTTTGTACCTAATGCAACGTTTTATTGTATAACTGTCATGTTTTCTTTAACCATTCGAGTGTAACTAATAAGCAAAACAAACACAGAAACATTGCGGAACAACTCATGATTTGATCAAAAAATTTAGTGTAAAATACTTCAAATCAATTTGACAAAATGTATGAATATAAAAATGGGCTATAGATTTACGCTTGAACTCCAGGAGTACTTCATGAACTAGATTAAGCTTAACATAGTAAGATGGGCGCCCTTATAGCTTGAAGCGATTTCTTCCAGGAAACTTTTAAAGTACATTAACATGTGAAGCAGTAACGGACGGATGTACAGAGTTCAGGAGAGGCCACTGACTTCTGTAACACAGGTCTTTGTATCCAGTACTGATGTACTGATGTTAGAAAATGCATAGGACGTGTGTTATAAAGTGTATTTGAGTCAATATAAATATTTTTGATGTGATAAACGTCTTATGAATCGATGAACGCCGGCTGCACGCACGAAATAATGTCACGTTCCGCCTGAGTCGATCGTACAAGCGAGAGCGTGGAACAAGCGATAGAGAGGCACGATCGGCCTAAGCATTTGGCTTGTGACGCATCTATCTCTCTTCCACTCCTTATTACGTAAAATTATCGTCCGTAAACCGACTTCACAGACAACAAATTTTTTATTGTTTATTTTTTTTTGTTATATACTCGTATTTTTCCTGCTTAAAGTCAGACCAGTATTTAACCAGAACCAGAACTTTTGTTCGAGGATCTTTGTATCAGTAGATAATTACGACCTCTGTGGCGCAGTAGGCGAATAGCCGGCTGAGACGCAGGAGGTAGCGGGTTCGATTCCCGCCGCGGAACAAGTGGTTGCATGATCTACAAATATTTGTTTCGGGTTTCGATGTTTTTCTATATATTATAAGTATGTATTTACAAAAAAAGTATATAAGTATTATATCAGTTATCTGGTTCACATAGTACAAGCTTAATTTGAGGCTAGATAGCGCTGTGTGAAATGTCTAGCATCATTTATTATTATTAGTCATTATTTTTGTAAATGAAACTTCAAGTGCTGTTTCTTCTTCTCAGTCATTACACTCTTGGCAGAGTGGACGTGGTCGTCACTTCGGGGGTAGTGGTGCGCTTGACAATCCTTCGCCACTCCTCTCGTATTGCCGCTTTTCTGGTGCACTTTTGTACGGGACTGTCAAGTGCTGCTTTGATTTGGTCCGTCCATCTCATTTGCGATCTACCGCGTGGTCATGTACCCTCAACCTTCCCCTGCACCACAAGGCGTACAATGGACACCCCTCCACGCCGCGACATGTGCCCGTGGAACGGGAACGCTGTTTACAGGATCATTATTTGTTATAACTAGTGGTTCGCCCCGAACTGAGATCTCGCGAGTCTCCCATTAAAACAAAAAAATATTATTTATAATCTTTGACTATCAAAATAGTGCTACGAAATGATTAACCAAATAACTTGACCTACAGTTTCATTCAAATTACAGGTAACGGGAGTTCATGTAATGTGACTACTTTTTTGGGGTAAAATTTGCAGTTATTCTGGATTTCAGACTTTTGCCTATATTTGTATCACTTAAGCTACACGCATACCAAATTACAGTACTGTGGGGTCACTGGTGTACCCTGTCAATTTTGTCAAAATATATTTTTTATTATGGCTATTAACTCAAAAACTATAAAGAATTTACGAAATATAGAAACGGCTTCTAAATTTACTAATTAATACCTTTCTTTTGACGTCCCACTTGACCTAATATCCTAATTTTCATTTTTTTGTCCCCTCTTGATCCCCAATATCTCAACAACCCCCCAACATTTTTAGCTCATTTAGTCACACCAAAATTGGGCCATCACTACATACCCATGTATTCGATTTCACGTTGATCGGATCAACGCTTCGAAAGTTATCTTCGGACAAACAAACATACATACATACAACGCCGATTTGCCCAAGTTGATTTAGAAATCCCGCTTCGCTCGATCAATAACAACATATTTTTCAGTTCCGTCAAAAACATATTTTCGTTCCAATAAAACTGAATTAAGAATAGTTGTTTACAAACAAATCATTAGTAGGCATTCATAAATGCATTGTATTCTCAAGTTATCAAAGTCCTTTTTTTCCCCTAAACTTATTTGAATATATATATATTATATATATATATATATATATATTATATTCTATTTAATATTTTATATTATAAAGTACCTCTGTCTATCTATCAGACGTTTTCACGACTGGACCGACCTGGATGAAATTTTGTATATAGATAGATTATGACCGGGATTAAGACTTAGGATACTTCTACCCGACTGCGCTGGAGGAGAGTGAAAGCTTCTTTCTAATAAGTACTAAACTCATGTGTTTCTGATTGTACTTATGTAAGATAAGATAAGATAACTCTTTATTGTACACCAAAGTAAAATACAGAACATAATTCTTAAAAATAGATTTAGTACAATGGGCGGTCTTATCGCTAAGAGCGATCTCTTCCAGACAGCATTTGTATGGACAGGATTGTAATGTATCACATGACGGCGGTGCATCTACGAGTATATACAATTAAAAACATACCTACATACTATAAACCTAAAATACTAGTACTAACACAAGTTTAATCTTAATTCAATAAGCAACTATAAAAATGGTTATGATGAAATAACAAGCAGCTACAACTTCAACACAGGGACAGATAATGGGAGTGCACTTTTGTTTTAAAATTACTAATAGACTTGGACGTTCTTATAGAGAGGGGGAAAGCGTTCCACAATCGTACGGCTGTTACAGTGAAGGATTGACCATAAAACTCTGTCGTATGGACAAGAGTACTAAGTTGGAGGGAATTTGAAGATATGTACTTGCTAACTTGTCCTTAAATGTTATATGAATTTTTGTATGTATGTTTATATTTTGTGAAAATTATGACCATTCCAAGTGTACAAACAATGTATATTTATTGAATAAAAATATTTTGATTTGATTTGATCTACCGCTATATTATAAGAAAATAATTAAAGGAGATAAGACTCAAATTAGAAAACTATGCGTGCGTTAAACTAGATTTTTTGGTAGCTTTCAATAAAAATACCACAGATCAAAAATATATGTTTTTAACAGCGGCTGATTGCGCTAAAACTATCATACTAATATTATAAATAACTTAAAATTTTATTATTATTATAACTTAAAATTTTAATATTAATATTATAAATAACTTAAACCGTTTTAATATTATAAATATTAAAACGGGTATTAATCGCGTATGTACCTTGTTTATTTGTTATCCCGACGTTTCGGCTGTGTTGCAACAGTCAACCCGAGACCATGACTGTTTCAAAACAGCCGAAACGTCGGGATAACAAATAAACAAGGTACATACGCGATAAATACCCGTTTTAATCAATAATTATGTACTATGATCGCGAAAGTTTGACAAATACTAATATTATAAATGCGAAAGTATGGATGTTTGTTTGTTACTCAAGCGCGTCGTAACGGCTGAACCGATTTCGATGAAATTTGGTATGTCCGTAGATTGTAACCTGGATTAACACATAGACTACTTTTTGTTGACAAACAACGCGTGCAAAGCTGCGAGATTTCACATAACAGGTCCATAAAAAAACAATAAAATAAATATCAAGTCATGTCAATTGCGAGTAAAAAAACACTAAATAAAATTACAATTGTATAATATATGTCAAGTCAACCTTCATAACCTTCAAAGTCAGATAACGCCATTATGAGGATATGGCGTCAGCTCAACCACAGTTTGAGCTTATTTTTAAAGTGTTATTTATAAGTGACTAGTTGTTGCCAGCAGCTTCGCCTGCGTTGTTCTGGGGTGCAAAATACATACATAAACTTTGATAAATGATAGCCTATGTGGAGATCCAGGTTATAATCTACGTATATACCAAATTTCGTCGAAATCGGTTTAGCCGTTACGGCGTGATTGAGTAACTAACAAACATCCAAACTTTCACATTTATAATAAAACCGGCCAAGTGCGAGTCAGACTCGCGCACGAAGGGTTCCGAACCATTATCTATATATAATAACGGCAATAAAAAAATGTTTGTTGCATGGGAGCCCCGCATAAATATTTGTTTTATTTTAATTTAATTATTTATTTTTAAAATGAACATATAACTAAATATTCTGTGAATATTTCAAGCGTCTACTTGTTGCCGTTATCAATATTGGGCTAAAACGAGCAAAAAAATCACATTTGTTTTATGTTTTTATTGTTGTATGGGAGCCCCACTAAATATTTATTTTATTCCGTTTTTAGTATTTGCTGTTATAACGGCAACAGAAATACATCATCTGTGAAGATTTTAACTGTCTAACTATCACGGTTCATGAGATACAGCTCGCTGCAGACGGACAGACTGACAGCGAAGTCTTTGTAATAGGATCCCGTTTTACTCTTTCGGTACGGAACCCAAACTAGTGTGATGATATTGCTTAAGTATGAGACACTGGTAGTAAATTTATCAAGGATCATTTGCTACACATTTTCCAGCGATTCGGGACACTTTCAGGGGCGCGGGGGGGGGGGGGCTCACCCCGGGAGAGGGGGGAGAGTTGATAATTGTTAAACTCGCTCTTTAACAAACATATCCCTGTAGAAAAATTAACTCCATATTTTTGTCATATTTTCCAACTTTGAGTTTAGACAGGCTCCTGGCAAATTTCAGCATTAGTTATTTGAGGAAAGCATTTAATTTAGAGCAGAGAAAAGATATTTAGAGCTGTTCCGCAAAAAAAACTAGATTTCTTTTTTAATTTTAGTTTTGGTAAACCATAAGGCTCACCTGATGTAAAGTGGTAACCATTGTTTTAACAAAGTAGTTCCAATGTAGTTCACGTACCTAAGACACGTGCCCTACGATTTACTGCCTTGCATCCATCAACTTGAGGTGTATAACCTCATGTACTATACGGTCAACGGATCTTGGCTTCCGTGAAGTTAGTCGTTTGACGGTGCGGCAGACGTACAACCTGACGCAGTGAATTATTTTTGTGGTCGGCTTACTTCACACCTGTAATTTCACCAGCAACCATACCCTTCAACCCGAAACACAGCAATGCTGCTTGGCGGCAGAAATAGGTATGATGGTAGCACTTTCCCGGTCGGACCCTATCACAAGGAACTCAACTATTATTAAGCTATTTAAAACTAGCGCCTAAAAAACTAGGTGGTTAGAGAAAACTAGAGTTTTTAAAGTGAAAACTTTTTTAGGTGCGTTGGGAATTTTTTGAGATGGGGAAAAACCATTGAACTCGCGACACTGTTACCGACACCACTGTATATAACTAACTGTAGTGTAGTCTGTTTTTAAATTTTAAATACCCAAACATTGAGTGCTAAATTTTTCGCTTCTGTCGGCACTCCTGGAGTGCCACTTTTTTTTGTTCTAGGTACCTACCTACTACAAAATAGTTTTATTACTTTGGTAGGAATGTAATTTAAAAAAATCTTTTTAGAAAAATAGAAGGTAATTAATTTCTATAGTATCGATAAAAATGTGTAAACGTTATTTAGGTAAATGGAGATTTATAAAATAATCAATTTATGGAATAATCAATTTCGGCTCCTACATTGAGTCGAAAGCTCAGTTGGCCGCTAAAATGCTTGGTATACTCGCAAAGGTGAGGCACTACTTCACACCGGGACAGTTGCTCAACTTGTACCAAGCACAAGTCCGATCGTATTCGGAGTACTGTTCACACCTCTGGAACAGATCAGCGACCAACTTGAAGCAATGGAATCAATTGAGAGAAGAGCCAAGAAGCTCATAGACAACGATGAGCTAGTTGATGCAAGGCTCCTTAGCCTGGAGCATCGACGAAAGTTTGCTAGCCTCTTGGTTTTTATCGAGTACATTTCGGGGAGTGTGCGGTGGAACGTTTCAACCTAATCCCACCAACTCCATTCTATCATCAAAAAACCAGACGCTCTGCTGTGCGCCACCGCTATACGCACGAAGCGGTTCTCTTCGACCTTTATTATGCGCACCGCCAAAGAGTGGAACGCCTTGCCAGAGTCTGTATTTCCTGATAGCTAAAACCTGGGTATCTTTAAGTCGCTAGTGAATAGGTTTCTTCTAGGCAAGCATGTACCATCGTAGACTACATCATCGCTTACCATCGGGCGAAATCGTGGCCAAACGCAAGCCAATGTATAAAAAATCCACTTTTCATCTAAGAGATATTCAATGATGAAGGAATAACGTAGGTATTTCCTTATCTCTTCCTATTAATATATATATTATTTTTTTTAAAGTATATGATCTGTATTTATCCTATACCAATAAAATTGTATATCTGTTTATCTTCCGCGAGCGTTCAGGCCGTTTCGTATCGATCGCCCATAATAGCTAAGCACCTATTGTGCTGATAAATAGATACGCAATAATAGGCCATAATGCTATTAAGAGACCCGTAGGAAGCCATAATGTTTGTATACATTGGCCAAGGACTAAACTGAATTTTTGGAGCTGTCTACGTAGGTTCTTAAAGACCTTTGTTAAGTTGGTCCAATCTAAAATTGCGCTCACTAACCGCGTCTAAGCGGGCTTCACATTCTGCAATATTCAGACTGACTAAATTACAGAAAAACTGAATTCAAACAAGTGTAAAGATTCTAAGGTTTTTCATCCCGCGAAGCGAGATCCTTAAATCAACGTAACATTAACGTAACAACGTAAGACAGTTCGACGCGTGTGTCTGCGTACCAAAATGGCGTTCAGCTCAGCATTATGTTGGATATTAAGCACCTAACGCTGATTTTCAGCTGAAACCACAAGCAAAGGTAGTGCAGCAGCGACGAAGTAAAGTATAATAAAACTGGCCAAGTGCGAGTAGGACTCGCGCACGTAGGGTTCCGTACCATTATCTATATAAACGAGCAAAAAAATCATGTTTGTTGTATGGGAGCCTCCCTTCAATATTTGTTTTATTTTAATTTAGTTATTTATTTTTAAAGTGAATATATAACTAAATATTCTGTGAATTTTTCAAGCGTACGAGGTATGTTGCCGATATCAGTATCGAGCTATAACGAGAAAAAAATCACGTTTGTTGTATGGGAGCCCCCCTTAAATATATATTATTCTCTGTTTTTAAAATTTGTTGTACTAGAAGCAACAGAAATACATCATCTGTGTCTACTACTACTACATCATCAAATTTCAACTGTCTAACTATCACGGTTCATGAGATACAGTCTAATGACAGACGGACAGACAGACAGCGGAGTCTTACTAATAGAGTCCCGTTTTACCCTTTGGGTACGGAACCCTAAAAAAAAGAAGTGAGTAAATAAAAGGTGTGTACAGTTTTATTAAAATGTAAATATAAATTTAATATACATACTTTTCTAAAATAATATTATATAATATGTATATGTAATAATAAATAAATAATTGAACTGTAACTAATTGACTTGTGTAGAATAAATAAATAAATATTGCTGGACATGTCACACAGCGCTATCTAGCCCCAAACTAAGCAGAGCTTGTACTATGAGAACCAGATAACTGATAGAATACTTATATACTTATTTTTGTAAATACATACTTATCATATATAGAAAAACATCCAGACCCGGAACAAATATCTGTAGATCATGCAAACATTTGTTACGCGGCGGGAATCGAACCCGCTACCTCCTGCGTCTCAGCCGGCTATTCGCCCATTGCGCCACGGAGGTAGTCAAAAATCTAAAGGTTATGAGTGTTATATATAAATAAATATGGGTAAATATTTAAAATATATTTATATTGATACATATGTAAGAAGAGTTATAAGACGGCTAGATCAAAGAGAGGTCGACAGTGATGTTACCATGGTGTATCATAAAATAATATACGAATGTAAATATTGCTCAAAACTCACCATTTTATCAACAATCACCACAGTCGACGCACAAAACACGCAATTCCAACGAACTTATAGTCATTCACTTGATTCACTCAGCACTGCCTTGAAATGCACCGAATGTCTCACTCGCTGACAGCCTGCGAAAAATAAAAGAATATTATGAGCGCTGGTTAGTGAAAGTTAGTAGATTGCAATGCCTTTGCCTTGCTGAGATAGTTTCGATAGAGCTCTGTAGCATCTAGTTTTTGGTGATTCACACTTCATTGATCTGAGTCTGAAAAAGTCTTGTTCTCTGTTTCGTAATTATTCAGTTTATTTGTTTGTAAATGAAAATATTTGATAGGCATGGTAACATGCACTTAGACAAGTCAATGGTGTACAAGTTATTAATATCCATTACAGATTAAACTCTTATAACACCTAAGATTTCAGTTCTTATAATTTTAGATCTTATAATTTACAAACTAGATAAAATAATGTTACCAAACATGCAATAAATTTTATTTAGCATTGTCAAATGAATAGAGTATTAATTAATAATTAATAAACAAATTGAATAATAATAAAAACATTGCAATAATTAAAATTAATTATAAATAATTTCATCAATAAAATAATAAAAAACATGTCAAAAATTAAAATTAGGTCATTTGGATGTCCGAGATTTACCCAATAATGTCACATTAATTATTGTCAGGTTTAAACTTAAATATTTATTATCTGATAATGCTTCGTTTATGTTATAATAGCTTTTTATTGATCAAATGATTTATTATACAACTTTTAAAACTACAGTCACTGATGCTTCTAATTTCCAGAGGAATCTTATTATACATTTTGATGGATAGGCAATAGTAGCTATTCGAGATTTTGGCTAACCGACTTTTGCGAATAGCTAGGCGATCCTTATGTCTAGTGTTATAATGTTTGGTTTATCCTACAGTCGTCATGTTATTAATGTTTTCCCTAACGTAAACCAAATTTTGATAAATAAATTCCCCTGTCATAGTCATTATTAAAAGTTCCCTAAATCGATTTCTACAGGAATCCAATTGCTTAAGGCCCAAGATATATCTTACTGCACGTTTCTGAAGAATAACCCTACCTGAACTCGATGCAGTACCCTAGAAAACTATTCCATGTGTCATTACGGAGTGGAAGTACGCGAAGTATACGTCACGCGCAGCCTTTTCTCCACCTAATTCTTTAATTTTTTTAATCGCTTTTGTTTCCGAACATAGCCTAGTGAGTAAACTCTCTAAGTGGGTTGTCCAAGTAAGTTTACTATCTAGCCATACACCTAGAAACTTTACTGGACCAGATGGCTTAATACGCATATCATCCAAAACATTTTTAATACAGGCATGAATTTGTATGTTTGACCTAGATCCTAGTGCAAATTGTATAATATTGGTTTTATTTACATTTAAAAGCATATTATTAACAGAAAACCACTCTTTTAGTTCATCTAAACTATTTTTTATATTATTTTTAACTGTTTCGATATTTTTATCTTTAATGATCAGAGACGTATCGTCCACGAATAAACTAATGTCTATATTATTAAATATTATTGAATTGTCATTTACATAGATAAGAAATAAAAGGGGACCCAAAATGGAACCTTGAGGGACACCTAGGCCAATTTTACATTTGTTTGAGCGACACCCGTTAAACTCGGCTATTTGCACTCTGTTATTGAGGTATGAGGTCAGAATTTCTATTTCTTTACCTCTTACGCCGTAGTGTTGTAATTTCCCTAATAAAATAGAATGCGACACACAATCGAAAGCGTTGGAGAGGTCACAAAAAACACCCTCGATTTTTTGTGATCCCTCCAGGCCTGCAAAAACATCTTCGACTAATCTCATTATGGCATGTTTTGTTGATTTGGCTTTTTGAAGCCAAATTGCCTTTCACTTAGAAGTTTATTTTCTGCAAGATATTCCATGAGCTCCTCTGCTAAGTACTTTTCAAAGATTTTACTTAAGCTAGGTAAAACTGACACAGGTCTATAATTATCAACAAATGAAGTATTTCCCTTTTTATGCAGGGGGACCACTTTCGCTATTTTCATTTGATCGGGAAATAACCCTTTGTTAATACAATTATTAATTATTATTATCATGGGGACAGCAATCTCACGTTCCGATTTCTTGACTAGAGTGTTACGAGCAGCGATAAAAATAATAATAATAATAAATATGTATTGCTGGACATTTCACACAGCGCTATCTAGCTCACGTCAAGAATAAAAAAGAGGAATAAGAATTGCGCTACAAAAGAATGTACTGGTTACTTGGAAGGCAGTCTTCTTTGTCAGTACACAATAAAATTGTTTTGTACAAACAAGTCTTGATGCCAGTATGGTATACAGCTCAGGAGCTGTACCAAATAAGTGACATTCTAATCAGCCAAAGATTTCAAAATAAAGTACTCAGGAACATCACAGATGCACCCTGGTATATAAGAAATGACGACCTCCACCGAGACCTCCACATAGAGTTCGTTGATAGAGTAATACGAACATATGCAGAAGCTCACGAACAAAGACTTCACCATTATGTGAACGTCGAGGCAATCCAGATCCTCGACAACACGGATATAGTGAGAAGACTGAAATGGACAAAACCTTTTGAGTTAATATAGTGTACAATAGTGTAATATAGTGTCAGTGTTAGTGCTATGCATAAAGAACAGAAGAACGAAGTGTCTTCCCTTAAATAGAGACTGCAAGAATAGTGCCAATGGACATATTCTTTATCATAACTCTATTATAAAACTAAGTTAGCATAAAATTGTACATTGACCTACTTCGCTAGATTGCATTATAACTAGAGTACACTTACGATGTATGTAGGTACCTAACATAAAAAATAAAAATGTAGCCACAAACTAATATGGGAACCAAATAACTTATAGAATACTTATATACTTTTTTTTGTAAATACATACTTATAATATATAGAAAAACAATCAGACCCGGAACAAATATCTGTAGATCATACAAACATTTGTTCCGCAGCGGGAATCGAACCCACTACGTCACGGAGGTCGTCTACTTAAAGGTAATAAAAAGATAAATATTAAGAAAATTAAAAAAAATTGTTCTTAAAGATCGGAACTTTATTCTATTATTTTTAAAATTTTCAAGCCTAGACGGGACATGAACCCGCGAACCTTCCGAAAGGCATGAAAGTTTTTGAGATGGTTTTAAAGATCTTAGATATTTCCGTAATTGTTCGGATAACACTATAAATATTAAATACGTTCATTCTAACAGATAAACTTTTTAGATGATCTACAAATATTTGTTTCGTGTTTCTCTATATACCTATAATATATGTAATCTATAAGTATAAATCTATCTAAGTATTCTATCAGTTACCTGGTTCCCATAGTACAAGCTTTGCTTAGTTTAGGGCTAGATAGCCCTGTCTTTTGCGCTGACACGCAGTTTCAAATCCAATCAAGAGAGATAAAACACAGTGTAATTTTTATGAGTGAATAAATGAATTAAAACACTTTATTGTACACCTCAAAAGAAACAAACATAAATCTAAAAATTCACAGAGCAACAAGTACAATGGGCGATCTTATCCGTCACAAGCGATTTCTTCTAGACCAGGGGTTTCCAAAGTGTGCGCCGCGGCGCCCTGGTGCACCGTAGAGAGGGGCGCCGTGAGGCGCTCCTGTTTACCATTCTCCGGGAACTAAACATAGGCATTCCCAGTTACATAATGAGCAATCAAAGATCAATGACGACCTCCGTGGTGCAGTGGACGAATAGCCGGTTGAGACGCAGGAGGTAGCGGGTTCGATTCCCGCTGCGGAACAAATGTTTACATGATCTACATATATTTGTTCCGGGTCTGGTTGTTTCTCTTATATATTATAAGTATGTATTTACAAAAAAAAAAGTATATAAGTATTCTATCAGTTATCTGGTTCCCATAGTGCAAGCTCTGCTTAGTTTGGGGCTAAATAGCGCTGTGCGAAATGTCCAGAAATATTTATATATTATTATTTATTATTATAATGTGTAGCAAGAAATGAGGGTAGCGGTGCCAAGCCTTATACCACGCTTTGACAAAATGTATGGAGATTACCAAGCTCGTAACTTTAACTAAGTTGCCTTTGTATTTTATTCCTACTAGCTGACCAATCCGCAGCTTCGCACGCATAGTTTTTCAATAAAAACATTACCCTGCTTCTGCGCAGATGGGTAAAAAGTAGTATATGTCACCCGGGGATAGAGTTAGCTTCCCAACAGTGAAAGAATTTTTTAAATCGGTCCAGTAGTTTCGGAGCCTATTCAATACAAACAAACAAATCTTTCCTCTTTATAATATCTTTATATATTTATATTTTTTTTTAAATAATAAATGTTTTCTTATATATAAATATAAAAACTCAGCTTCATATATTGTGGTATTAATTTTTGTACCTCTCTACTCAGTATCATTGTACCCCTATTTGAACTAGCTAGGGCGTCGAGACAAAATACTAAACCTGTATGTGCGCCGTGAACTTAAAAAGTTTGGAAACCCCTGTTCTAGACAATCTTCGCATGAAGAGGATTTTTGTAATTTTATAATAATAGAAGGGTGTGTACATTTACAAAACAAAAACTAAATATTAGGAGAGCCCTGATGACGGTTCTTGTTCAAGATTAACAGTTTTGTATAAAATCGATTGTAGGTATCAGTTTGATAACTTCTCTTGTGATCAATTAATTGATCATCAGCATACGTAATCAATTAAAACATTTAACGGCATTTATGTCAAGATCTCTTAAACCTCGTCCCTTTTACGTAAGCTCATAAACAGTTGGATCCGTAAATAAAATACAACTTATTTTTGTAAAAAGGCTTTTAAAAACACGGCCAAGGACACGTTGCTCATTTTCGATAAATAAATTTCGCTGATTTTCGACAGTACTTTACCCTGAAACATGCCCATAATGTGTTTCTTGTCTTGTTACGCTTTATTGACTTCAGCCAAATGAGATAACATATCAAAGTAATAAAATACTTTTTCACACCACCTGCTCGATACTGCCAAAATATATGTCATGTAAACCTCGCCAAAAGCAGGTGATTAAATCCCTACGGCTGAGCCGGGAGTAAAGTTGTACTGAATTTTAATATGCCCTCGCTGGCATAATGTGAATTGAATTTGGAACCTCATCTGTATTAAAATTTGAATCGAAGATAAGAATAAGAATACACAATAAGAACTTTTTCGTAAATCGAACTAACCCCTGCACAGAATGCTCGAACCTAGATTTGGTTTTAGACACTGAGACACTACCTTTATGGCGGTATATCCGTCGGTAACCGACTACGACTCGTATCTCCTTGAAAACCTGTCAAAGTAGTGTCAAACTTTTGACACATTTTCAAGGAGAAACGATTCGTAGCTGGTTACCGACGGATATAGGAACCCGCCATTAATCTACTTTTGCCTAACCTATATTCAATGCCAAAATCAGAAGTTACTTTCTAACAAAAACATAACCGACTTCAGAAAACAGAAAATTATAAAACAATGGGCCACGGAACTTATAAAAAAATTAAAAAAATTAAAGAGCTTTTTCACACACACTGGCTGGGTTGTAAGCAGTTTTCCCTCCATTTTACTTATATGCAAAGTATCTTAAAAATTATTTGATATAAATGAAATTTTAATAGGACCATTCTGATGGTAATACTGAAAACAACGTAAAAAGAATCATTCAAATCGATTCATAAACAAAGAAGTTACACCTGAATATTAATAATAAAACCGCTGAATTGAGAGTAATCGTAGAAGTTGATTAAAAAGTAGCAGAAATTGTTAATCTCTTCTGCTAAAAGACGATTCTGCTGATTAAAAAGTAGCAGAAGTTTTTAATCTATTGTGCTAAAAAGATGATTCTGCAGATTACAAAGTAGCAGAAGTTTTTAATCTCTTCTGCTATTTTTTAATATACCTCACCTACCTTATATTGTAAATAATCTATTCGGATTAATGCCAAACCCTTTTTGATGAATGTAACATTATTATTGATACTCGAAAATAAACCAAAAAGTGAAATGAACAAAATACCAATATAAATCTATAAGAGCCAAAGCAGTTGAAAGAGTACAACTTTACCTAACGACACGAAGAAATGTCGGTAAGATTCATAAATCACCTGCGAACACTTATCGATGCGAAAAATCGAAACAAAGAGTTTTAAGAAATCGCAGTAGCTTAAGGTGAATATAGTAGATGATTGGTCTTATTTGGAGGCTTTCTCCTCATGGAGGAATCAGATTTATGTGCTCTAGAAAATATATGTCATTCATTGTCCTTTTTTATCTGCAAAGTGAATACACAAAAAGTTCTACCTGTTTATTTACTATGAGAAAAAAATTAACAAAATGTAGCTGTTTTCGACTTTCAATTTGATTCAACCTCTAAACGACGTAAAATTTTGTAATTTTTCTTTCAACAAATGATGCTGTGCTGCGACAGTCTTTCACGTGGCAATTAATTATTTTCAACTTTCCCGAATAGTTAGCGGGCGTAGAAACCCTTAGAAGGTGGTTGCGCGGGCGACGGGCGGTGTAACGCTGACTGTCGTACGGGAGGGTTGTGCTCGTCTGCCTCGCGCTCACCTTTTTACTGGTCGGATAGATGCGTGTGGCGGAAGGGCCGAAACAATAGCTACGCCCATTCGCTCAAGGTCATCGGCTACGGTTAGCGCCTTAAGAAAAAGGGCTCATTTCATTGAGTAGGTATGGTTTTGGAATAAAACCGAAATTATTAAAGGGTCTATTTAAAACTTAGATTTCCTTTGTTACACAATATACGGATATTGATCCATTTTTGATGTGTAACACCTTTCCTCTCGGTTTGTGGGAGTGATTTTGGCAAAAGGGACGGAAATGTGTAACAGGAAACCGGGGAAGCGCACGCTATTTGATTTGATCAATGAGCGCGCGCGGTGGTCAGATGTTACACATCATATGCGGCTACTGTAAGGCTCGTAGTTTTATTTTTTATTTGTTTGTCTAATTAATAAAACTAGGCGAGTCATGCCTAACCCATATAAAAAGGGTTTATAATACGTGTTTTGTTACGTACGAAATTAAATAAAAACACGGGTATTGGATAGTACTGAAGTAAAATAGTTTTTTTTTTATTCAAATTCATTACCATAGATTTTTTTTTCATTTTCAAACAACCTTTATATCAAATCCTAAAATATCAATGAAACAGCATGTACAAAATAGGTTACCTAATCATATTCATTCAACATGTAAGTTGGTTTTACTAGGTACTGGGTACCATACTAAGCGGCATCCTCAAAAAGGCGCCGCCGATTTACGTTAAATTTTTTTATTGGAAATATATCGATTACGGGATAAATATTCAAGCTACCAGTATTAAATCCACCTCTAAAATCAGTTTATACGATACATTGGAGTCCGCACATGGATAAGGTAATATTCATAGTTATGTATGAACATTCATGTTCAATGATTGAACAGTATGTATGTTTTAAATTAATGTTGTACACACGGCTACACATCAAGCTATATTTTTCCAGTATAAGCTGACCTCGCATTGTGAAGGCTTTTTTTAGAATGAGAGGTCAGTTTATACTGGAATTATAGCTTGATGTGTAGCCGTGTGTACATAACAAAACCGGTTGTATGTAATATGAAGCCTTTGACTATGTGGCTGTCTGTGAGACATACATACACTTCATACATTTACAATCTCGGCTCTGAAACTTATGCATCCGATTTTAAAAATGTTTTTAGGGTTCCGTACCCAAAGTGTAAAACGGCACCCTATTACTAAGGCTCCGCTGTCTGACCGTCTGTCACCAGGCTGTATCTCATGAACCGTGATAGTTAAACAGTTGCAATTTTCACAGATGATGTATTTCTGCTGCCGCTATAACAACAAATACTAAAAATAGAATAAAATAAATATGTAAGGGGGCTCCCATACAACGAACGTGATTTGTTTGCTCGTTTTGCCTTGATAAATAACGGTAACGGGTAGACGCTTGAAATATTCACAGAATATTTAGTTATATCACTTTAAAAACCAATAATTAAATTAAAATAAAATAAATATCTAAGGGGGGGCTCCCATACAACAAACGTTATTTTTTTTGCCGTTTTTATAGATAATGGTACGGAAACCTTCGTGCGCGAGTCCGACTCGCACTTGGCCGGTTTTATTTATGAAATGCGTCATTTTGTTCGAGAGTTGACGTTATTAACACCTAGCGCAAAAAGAGGAGTGTCATTGTCTCAAACGGAGGTACCGATTCAGATAAGGCTTTTTTTTTTTAATAAAAAGCTAGTTTAACTACGGGTTTTTAGCCGTGTGGTATTGCGGGGTTTTTTATTTTTTATTTGACTTGTTTTCATTAGTTGTTTTGTTAGTTTGTAGTACGGTGAAAATTGGTACAATGCATCAGATGTTATTTTTTTATAAAATTATATCTTAAAACTGCATTGAATTCTGTTATCCGTTTAGTAGTTACTTTAGACTGGTGCCTAATATCTACCTAATATATACATATTCCTAATTTTCTAAGATAAATAGTATCAATATATTTTTGTGATTATGGCCTCGATATATACTTATCAAGCGACTAGATTATTACTGACCCGCCAGCGGCTGGGCTAAAGACTAAAATCATTTTTCTATAGAAACTTTGACACCCCATTTTTATCCCATAGGACATGATTTAAGGGATAAAAATTAGCCTATATGTTAATCCAGGTTATAATCTACATTAATACTAAATTTTATCGTAATCAGTTCAACCGCTACGACGTGATTGAGCAACTAACAAATATTCAAACTCTCGCATTTATAATATACTAGCTGACCAATCCGCAGCTTCGCACGCGTAGTTATTCAATAAAAACATTACTATCCTTTGCGCAGTTGGGTAAAAAGTAGTCTATGTTACTCAAGGTGAATGTAGTTTTCCAGTGAAAAAAGAATTTTAGAAATCGACACAGTAGTTTTTGAGTTTATTCATTACAAACATACACACAAAAATACAAATCATTCCTCTATATAATTATATAGTTATAATTAGTATAGATAATATACTTGTGATAGTCACTTAAGTACCGGCGCCTTAACTCATACATAAGTAAGGATTATAATAGACCACACATAACCATACCTACCCTTCTGAATGCTAATGCTAAGATAATGTGATTTCCATCAATGCAAATCAAATGGAAGGTTTGTGTGCCTTCCATCAAAATGCAGTGTACACAAACTTTCCAGCTGATTTGCATTTTGATTCATGTAGGAAATTCAGACAATATTATTCCTCACAGGCCAGGCGGCACAGGCATTAGTGGTTCTTTCTTCTCTTCAGGGAATAGGCAAAGCCCAAGTCAAGTAGCCTCAACTCCCGTCTAGGCTTGAACATTTTTGAGATAGTTTTAAAAATTTTGCAATTTTCCGTGGTTCAGATAACACGATAAAAAAATTGGTTGTCTGTAAAGTCGGTTTGGGACGATAATTTTACGTGATAACAAGATAGATGCGTCACAAGCCGAACGCTTAGGCCGATCGTGGCTCTCGCTTGCTCGCTGGGCTCAGGCGCAACGTGACACCTTTTCGTGCATGCAGCCGGCGTTCATCGATTTATAAGACGTTTATCACGTCAAAAATAAAAATACTATTTGAAATAAGCAAAGTGACATCTCTTGTCAAAAAACTGTATAAGTTTTCATTTAGATGGAACTAACGGCGCTTTAGTCGTAACCTGAATCATCTCACTAATTTCGACCCTGACGTGACAGAGCCCGGTAGCACAATTGGTAGTGCATCCTCTTTCCAAGAGGAAGGTTGCGGGTTCAAGTTCCGTCTAGGCTTGAAAATTTTCAGGATGGTTTTAATAATCTTGGAATTTTCCGTAAGTGTTCGGATAACACTATAAAAAATAAAAATACTAATAGGCAAAGCATTTTGGTACACAGCTAATTATAATCTCTGATGTTCACGATACAGATGTACTCCTGATGTCGACACGTGTTGAATCAAAGCTATTTAAATAGCTCTCTCTCATTTTATGTGTCTATTTCACCACCTCTGAGTAGCGCTATCAAACTGATAAAAAAGATATACAGACTTTGATCAAAAACTATGCCATACGACTCTCTAATTACTAGTGGTTCGCCCCGAACTGAGATCTCGCGAGTTTCCGATTAAAACAAAACAATATTTTATATGTAATCTTTGACTATCAAAATAGTGTCACGAAATAAAAACCAGATTACTTGGCCTACAGTTTCGTTCAAATTTCAGGTAGCGAGAGTTCATGTAAATTGGTTAGTTTTTTGGGGTACAAATGGCAGTTTTTCTGGATTTCAGACTTTTGCACATATTTGTGATACTTAAGCTACACGCATACTAAATAATAATGATGTGGGGTCACTGGTGTACCCTGTGAATTTTGTCAAAGTTTAGTTTTTATTAAGGCTAATTACTCAAAAACTATAAAGATTTAACTAAACATAAAAACGGAATCTAAATTTACCAATCCTTTCATTTGATATCTCACTTGACCTCATGGTCATAGACTTTAGTCTCATTTTCATTTTTTTTTACCCTTCTTGAACCCCAATTTCTCAACAACCTCTCACATTTGTAGCTCATTTAGTCACACCAAAATTGTGCCATCACTACCTACCTATGTATCAAATTTCACAACGATCAGATTTATGATTCGAAAGTTATCCTTGGACAAACAAACATATGTACATACATACAAACATACTTACATACATACATACATACATACAAAACTGATTTGCCCAAGTTGATTTTAGAGACCTCGCTTCGATCGATCAATTAAAAAAAATATTTCATGGGTCAACTGAGGATAGTGTTCTAGAAGTGTCACAAATTGCAAAAATAAAATTTCCCGTTCATTTAGTTACGGGCTGTAAAAATCAATCACGTAACATTTTTTCACTTATCAAGCTAATGAAAGAAAGAGATCAAATAAAATCAAATACTAAGTAATTCATGAAAATCGAATTCACCCCAGTCTAGACACAAAGTTAAATAGCGTTAGACAATGTCACAAAGTTTAATTAATTGGCCAAGTGCGTTAGAACCATGATATACGGTTCCATAGTTATTGTTGTTAGGTTTTCCTCCCTAACACGAAATTTATTTATGGTATATAATTGTTCTTCTGTAACGAAACAATTTGTTATTCTGTAAAGTTATATTTCTTTATGCAAAGCTCGGTACTAACGCCTTTCTCAACTGCCGCGAGGGCTACCTAACCTGCCTCCGCAGTCGAGCAGTTTGACCGACTTGGCAACCCCTGTTATCATGGTTCCTGAACGGATGCACTTCAGAACCCTAAAGAGACAAATTCTGCTTTTTTATAACTCGCAATAATAATGACAAAATCTGAATTTCTCTGAGTCGTTTTGTAATAATCAGTATTCTATTGATTCTATTCAAAGTTTTACGTTTTTCTATTCAAGTTCCGTTGAAAGATAATTTTTATGGGTGTTATTGAAGTTGTGATATTAGTGAGCTATTTATGTTTCAAGTTTATACACGAATCAGAATTTATAATTTGTACTCGTCGTCAAAAAATCCACAATGCTTAAAAACAAAAGTTTTTAACCAGTGCGTCCTACCTGTGATGACCTACGCAGCCGAAACGTGGACACTTACGGTGGGACTGGTCCACAAACTAATAGCCGCTCAGCGAGCTATGGGACGGGCTATGCTCGGAATTTCTCTGAAGGATAGAATCCGGAACGAGGTTATCTGATAGAGAACCAAGGTCATTGACATAGCTCAGAGGGTCAGTAAGCTGAAGTGGCAGTGGGCCGGTCATATCTGCCGCAGAACCGATAACCGTTGAGGTAAACGTCTTCTGGAGTGGAGACCACGTCTAGGCAAGCGAAGTGTAGGACGCCCTCCGACTAGATGGAGTGACGATTTGCGTGCAGTGGCTGGCAAGGATTGGATGAGAAGAGCTGAGGATCGGGCTAAATAGCGCACCCTGGGAGAGACCTACGTCCAGCAGTGAACTGTTATAGGTTTTTGATGATGATGATGATGATGATGATGATGATGACTCTTTGTCTAATCGTATTTAATCTGTCAAAGCTGTCAAATCATACAAATACCTACGTCAAATTTAAACATATTTAGTCGCTAAATACGTTTAGGGATCGTTATGCAAGCCCGGCTAAGTGAATAACCACGTGAACTTAGCATTGGTAAGCTATACATTTCCAGTATAAGCTGACCTCTCATTGTACGGAAAGCCCAATGCGAGCTCAGCTTACACTGGAAATATGTAACTTGATGTGTAGCCGTGTGTACTGCTATGCGTATAATTCGCACACGAGTAGAAATATGTGTGGTGCAAGCCGGAGTCCGAACCCGCAACCACCGAATCTGAAGCTTTTTATTAAAAGCTACAGCTTAGCTTGGGCGTCCTATAACTTTCTCTTGAAATCCAGTCCATCCAAAGGTTGTCTGGTAGAGAACGCTTTTAGCGATAAGACTGCCACTTTTATATCCGCGTGTCTTGTTATTTGTTTTGTTTATACAGTGTGATGTGTATTGTTATAAAGCGTTATCTATCTATCTATCTATCTAAACCACCCACAGTTTAAGTATACTAGGTAGCAGCACCAATTTGACTGCTGACTAAAACTAACCCAAAAACACGCCATCTTACTAATAAATATTTGATTTTAGAAATGTCACTTCAAATGTCATTCTAATTTGATTTTTAGCGTAACAAAATAAGAACGTCCGTATTTTACACAACTTTAGTTAGTGTAAACAACAGAATCGCCACCATTCTCTACCAATAATAAAACGCAATGCTCAGCGGCCGAATCAGTGTTAATATTCATTTTATTCTCGCAGAATAGATGAATACGTAACACCGCAGTGTGTCAGTGTGTCAGACCTGCTTGTATGCTCATTCACAACTTTTACCGACATACTTCGCTTATCCATATATCTACAAAATACCTGATTATGCATACATTATCTTCATATCATCCATAGGACGTCTACCGCTAAACATTAGCCTTCTCATTAGATTTCCAGCGCGAGCGATCTTGTACGGCCTGCTCCCAACGGCTCCTTACAACCGTTATATAAACCGGCCTTCACTACGCTTGCCTGCGTGGTCTCCACTCTAACCAAGCTAGCACGACTCATGGCAGTAGCTAGGGCAGGGCATTGTGGGGCAATGCCCTACCTTAAGGGGAGACCGGAGGGGAATCGCCCCATACAACACGTACTACCAAGATCATTTCTAATTGGAACATATTTCTACCTTAATAAGGTATTATTTTAATTTCAATAGTATTTATCTAGGTTCCCAACCATATATTAGATCAAAATACTTACCTAAAATTAAATAGAAGGGTATCGCATTCTGCATGTTTTACGTCATAAAAGACCTGGTTTCAACCTACTTGTTTCGTATTAAAAACAACAACATCATACGTATCCTAGTCATGGGAACATAGATTATATCGTTTAGTTACAGAATAACAACACAATGAGAAAAATACAACAAGTTTTCAGTCACCATTTTTGGTATTACGGAACACGGTCAAAATCTAATCAAATTTAGAATCGTTCATTTGCTATCACTGTCGCTGTGCGTGGCTAAACTTCGTCACTAAACAGGGATAGCGATATTCAGGCCGAAGTTTTTGACGCGGCCGAATTGAAGTTGCGCTCGGGGTTCGCCTTCTTAAAAGTACCATCATTTGAAAACAATTATGCTGTATAAATTGTTTGTTGATAGTAAATGATTGATAAAAAACATACTACGTCACAATTATACATTATTTACTTATTACTAATTCTTTGTTCTGCCCATAGATGGTATTAGAAGTGTGTGTGGGAGCTGTGCCAGTATTGTAATCTATGGTACAGGGAGAGAATCCCGCTTGATTGCTCCTGGTTAGGTTTCTCACAGGGTTTTTTCCCCAATTCTGTGTAAAAAATGACTGTTACAAAATTTTAACTTTCCGCCCTGCTGTTACCACCGCTGCCCTACCTTAAATTTAACTCCAGTAACAAGCCTGAAACATAACTTTTATAACGCTGTGCATTATAAAAGTTATCACTGCGGAAGAATAGTGACATGCCAGTGTAAATGCAGAAATATTTCTTCGCTATACTGAACATTATGAACCGGTGTCCTTTTAACTAGCTTCTGCAGATGACTTTACCAATCATACTAATATTATAAATGCGAAAGAGATTATTCTTTGGTACACTTTCACATCGTAACGGCTGAACCGATTTTAATGAAATTACGTACATTGATTATGACCCGGATTAAGACAGAGGCTACTTTTTATTGACAAACCACGCATGCGAAACCGCAGGCAGAAGCTAGTAGTTTTATTCTAGAACTTTTAGTGCCTTAGAAACACTTCAACCTGATAGAATCTGTACCAATACTTTAATTTTGTGACTCTAGCATTGTGCAAAATTATACTGTGAATAAATTGTAACAAAAATAAAAATTCAAAAGACAACAACTACAATGGGCGGTCTTATCGCTTAGAAGCGATTTCTTCCAGACAACTTTTGGACGGACAGGATTTTTGTAATATTACAATAATGGATGGGTAGAATGAATGAATGAATGAAAATTCTTTATTATACCTTACAAGATAGACACAACAGATTTTAGAAATAGAAGTAAGCATAATGGGCGGTCTTATCCCTTAACAAAACGATCTCTTCCAGACAACGTTTGGATGGAGAGGATCATTGATTAATGAGGGTGTACATTAAAAAACAAAAACAAAATTTTAGGAGAGCGCTGATCACTTGACATAAAACAAAAACATTTATACATAATATACTTAAATTACGAGTAATATACCTGCAACAACTAAAATAAAATAAAAATATTCATAAACATACATACATATCGATTGCGATACTACGGCGTTTCTGAGAGATACTTAAGCTTTTTCCATACCACCTGCTTGACAATGTCAAATTATATGTCATGTAAACTTCATCGAAAGCAGGTGTTTAAATCCCTACGGCTGAGCCGGGAGTAAAGTTGTACTGAATTTAATTATGCCCTAGCGGGCATAACATTATTTAAATTTGGAGCCTCATCTGTATGAAATTTTTAAGTATAAAAAAGAGACCCACAAAATAAGAACTTATTCGTAAATTGAACTAACCTCCGCACAGAATGCTCCAACCTAGATTTGGTTTTTATTTTCTCGCAGAAAGAGTGAAAAGTAGAGTATTTTCCTCGTGGATAAAGCTGTCTGCATCTTGGGCGTGCTTATAGCCCCTCTCTGCACTCAGGATTCTAGTAACTCTCTCGCTCTACTCGTGAGTTAACTCTACAATCCTTCGTTACGTTCGAAATTAAATATAGCGCCCGTGACGCAAGACACTGCTTTATCCCCTCGTTTAATAATGAATGAATGAAATACTCTTTATTGCACACCAAATAAAAATACAGTAAATAATGGAAATAAACAATAAATAAAGGTACAATGGGCGGTCTTATCGCTAAAAGCGATATCTTCCAGACAACCTTTGGATGGACAGGATAAACAAAATCAAAAGACGGCGGTGTAAGAGTACCTACAGACATAAACAGAACCCACAAAATAAAATTTACCTATTAATTATAATAATAAACATAAATTTAAATACATACAAATAATATAAGTATAAATAAACTACACTACATAAAGAGGATAAATAACACTAACTAGCAGTTACGAGACAACGAAAGGAAATGGTTGTATACCTTGACTTTGAAAATAGGAAGAGATTGGGACGACCTTACAGACAAAGGTAAGGCGTTCCACAGTCGCACAGCTTGTACTGTAAAGGAGTCACCATAAAATTGTGAACTATGGATGGGAGTTCGAAGCTGTAGCGCTTCGGAAGAACGAAGGATTTGAGAGTGTCCCTGATACAGAAACTCGAAACGCTCCTTTAGTTAAGAAGGTGAAGTGGGATTATAGAGAATGTTATAAAGAAGTGATAGAATATGTGCATTCCGGCGAAGACTTCGAAGAGAATATAGGGAGCCACTTGAGTTTTGCGCGGAATTCTGAGACATGGTCATACTTGCGCAAGCCGAATATGAACTGAATACAAAGGTTTTGAAGGCGCTCAAGTTTACTCATTTGGACTTCGGAAATGTCGAGGTAGCTGGCGTCAGCGTAATCTAAGATAGGGCGTAGAAGGGATTGTGCAAGCGTAATTTTGGTGGCGGTCGGTAAAAAGTTACGAAGTCTACGCAACGAAGGTGAAGATGCAAACAATTTGCGGCTGATCTCAGCAATACACCGCACCCATGATAGCTTGGTGTCCATGATAATTCCCAAGGTTTTCACCGTTTGACTGATAGCTATTTGTGTTCCATTAAAAAGTACAGGTGGGAGTTGTGCAAAATCTAGCCTAGGAATCATTTTGTGGCTACCGATTATGATCACTTGTGTCTTTTTAGGGTTTACGGTAAGACCAAAGGATTTGCTCCAGTCACAAATTCAGTCCAAATCTGAGTTTATTAAACTGATAGCTCCGTTAATGTTGTCAATCGGGGCTTGTGTGTAAATTTGTAAATCATCTGCATACAAGTGATAGGAAGAAGAAAGATTTTGAGATATTGAATGAATATAAATACTGAAGATGAGAGGAGATAAGACGCCGCCTTGTGGGACACCAGCAAGAAGGCTGCACCATGAAGATTAATTATCTTCAATACGGATGCGCTGCCGGCGTCCAAACAAACCAGTCAATAGCCGTTGGAGATATGTTAAGAAAGCTTAATACACCCAGAAGTATGTCGAAATCGACGTTGTTGAAGGCATTGCTGAAATCAAGTAATGACAGCACTGTCACCTTCCCACTCTCCATTCCAAACCGAATATCATCGGTTATCTTGACGAGCGCTGTGACTGTGCTATGTCCGAGGCGAAAACCAGATTGGAGAGGATTTATCAGGATATTATTGGATAGGTAGGTACTGAGTTGTTTATGGACAAGGCGTTCAAGGACTTTTGATAGGAAGGGAAGTATAGATATGGGACGGTATTCAGAAAAAGAAGATGGATTGGATTTCTTAGGTAAAGGAATTATCTGTGCTTCTTTCCAGACGTCAGGAAAAGAGCCGTCATTGATTGAGGCAATCAGGATGTAGGTGATGATAGAAACGATTTCGTCAAGTATTGGCATAATCATATTCCGACTAACACTGTCACTGCCAACAGCATTTGAAATAATAGATGTAATACTTTTCTTAACATCACAATCGGCAAATTGACTAAACTGAAAAGAAGGAGAGTCTGGGGTTGGCTGTGAAGAAAGATTAAATAATGTATTTGATTTAGTTATTCCGTCAATATTGGAAGAACTCGTGAAGTGCTGATTAAGATGATCAATGTTAATGATTTTTGAGATATTTTCTGGTTTAGATTTACCAACCCCCAGTGTTTTAAGAAATTTCCACACTTTAGGTGGATCATTATTATCTACGGAGTCATGAATGTATCGGCGATGCGCGTCCCTACACAACCTGTTGCAGTGATTTCGGCGATCGAAGTATTTGGCCTTACTGTTGTCAGAAGGTCTACACCTCATCCTAACCTTCGCCATAGCCTTCTTGTGCATCGCCAAGCGGATTTCATCAGTAAGCCATGGTGCTGGAAGGTGTTTGATTTTAATGGCACGTACGGAGGCATGTGTGTCATACAACTTAATCAATTGTTTATTGAAAGAACCCACCATATCATCAACGCAGCACGCACCTAAGACGTCGGTCCAGTAGATCTGCTGAGCATCCCCACGGAGACTTTCCAAATTCATTCCACCAAAGTTACGCTGCATAAGAATTTGTGGCTTAGCTTTCGGCGGACGAACTTTGTAGGACAAAAAGATTAAATCATGATAGGAAAAAGCTGCCGCCGAAGTTTGGCCGTGTTTAGCTACATTATTTGGTGATGATACTAATGTCAGGTCAAGAAGAGATGGAGTCCAATTTGGGAAGAAACGTGTAGCAGATGAAGGGAAAAAAAATGACGGTGTGATTGTAAGAAGGAGTGAGGTCTTCAAGAAACCTTTCGAATGAGGAAAAGAAATATACTATTACTCTAGTTTTAAGTGTGGCTAATGATGGAGCTTGCCGTATTGAGACCAGTAATGTGCTCCAGAGACGTGTTGCCGTCTATGGTTTAGATTTTCGTAACATTAAACTAGGTAAATTCTTATATCTTTCAACATGGAATTCTCAAGGGCCGGTTTTAAACTAAGCTTATTGAAGGAACATTAATTATTAAAAGGTTAATCTATACTCATTCTCCTTATGAACTTGTAATTGGCTTCATGGTGTACCAGGGGTGGTGTAAGCGTAATTGATCGAGCGAAGCGAAATCTCTAAATCAACTTGGGAAAATAGACGTTGTATGTGTGTGTGTTTGTTTGTCCGAGGCTAACGTTCGAAGCGTTGATCCGATCGTCGTGAAATTTGATAAATAGGTAGATTATGATGGCACAATTTTGGTGTGACTAAATGAGGTAAAAATGTGGTGGGGTTATTGAGATATTGGGGTTCAAGAAGGGTAAAAAAACCAATTGGGACCATCCGATCAAATGGCACGTCAAATAAAAGGTATTGGTAAGTACATATCGATATACCATAAAAAATTAACTTTCACAAAATTCACAGGGTACTCCAGTGACCCCACAGTACTGTAATTTGGTATGCGTGTAGTGACACAAATATTTTATAGAGAAGACCGAAATCCAGAATAACTGCAATTTCTACCCCAAAAAACAGTAAGTAATAACATGAACTCCCGTTACCTGTACTTTGAATGAAACTGTAGATCAAGTTCATTGGTTGCGCATTTTGTGGCACAATTTTATTAGTCAAAGATTAACGCCGGCTTGCACAACGATCCCTAAACGTATTTAGCGCCTAAGTATGTTTACACTTTACGTATTTGTATGATTTGACAACTCTTTAAATCATATTTAATACGTTTAGGCATCGTAGCGAGAGTCAGCCTAAGAATTATTTTTTTTTGTGTTTTGTTAGACTCGCGAGGTCTCAGCACGGGGCGAATCACTAGTTTAGGTCTGTACTTACTCAAATAATATTATAATTCAACGTTTATTTCAGTCAACAATGTGCACACACATAAAATGATTCATCATCATCATATCAGCCGTAGGACGTCCACTGCTGGACAAAGGCCTCCCTCATTGATCTCCAGGAACTGCGGCCTGCATCCAACGCCGACCTGCGGTTCTTACCAAGTCGTCTGCCCATCTTGTAGGTGGACGTCCTACGCTGCGCTTGCCGGTTCGTGGCATCCATTCGATAACTTTCCAGCCCAATCGGCCATCTGTTCTGCGCGCTATTGCCACTTCAACGTGCTAATCCGTCGGGCTATGTCGGTGACTTGAGTTCTCCTACGTATCTCCTCATTTCTGATTCGATCCCGTAGAGAAACTCCGAGCATAGCCCTTTCCATAGCTCGTTGAGCGACTATGAGCTTATTCATAAGGCCAATAGTGAAGGACCACGTCTCGGTTCCATATGTCATCACTGGTAACACACACTGATTGAAGACTTTCGTCTTAAGGCACTGAGGTATGTTGGACGAAAAGACGTTGCGAAGTTTCCCAAACGCTGCCCATCCGAGTTGGATTCGACGATTGACCTCTTTCTCGAAGTTGTACCTACCTAATTGGACTGTTTGTCCTAGGTATACATACGCGTCGACAACTTCAAGAGCCGAGTTCTCAACCATAACTGGGGCAGGGACGACATTGACATTCGACATGATTTTCGTTTTGTCCATGTTCATTTTAAGTCCTACCCGTTGGAATACTCGATTGACTCATAAAATGATTACAAAGGCCAAACCTTGGTGATAATTGGTAAGGATTTTTTAAACAGGTGTTCAACGTGTGAATAATATTTATGTGGTAATGCCCCAACACCTTTATTTATTTGAGGGATTTTTCTTATTTTAAGTTAGGATAAATACTACTATATAATAATCAGCCATCTCAAAAATTTTGCTAGAAGAAAACTCTTGTTAGGGTTAAGCCCTTATAAACGTTTCCTTTGTAAGGTTTTAAATCTGTAATCTATTTGTGTATAAGAATAAATATCATCTAACAACAAACTACACGCATTGTATTCGTAAAAAAATCCTAAGATAAAAAGTAAATCTAAGAAAATGTTTAAGAAATAGCACAGCGTAGGACGGTCGTCCCTCACTAGATGGAAAGAAGACCTGATAAAGGTTGCTGGGAGCCGTTGGGTGCAGCCCGTAAATTTCAAACGCTCTGGAAATCTATGGAAAGACCTATGTTCAGCTGTGGACTATCTGTGGTATGATGATGATGTTGATATTATCCTCAATGGACCTTGACATGATTAGTTCATACTTTTTTTTTATACTACTTAAATGGCAAACGAGCATGCAGTCCACCAGATGTTAAGTGGCTACTGCAGCCCATGGATATCCACATAGAATTCAAAACAAGCTATTATGTTGTCTTGATCTCTATGTGGATACGTTGCCATACCATAGGACTTAGCTGTTATGCCTATGTGCCAGTAATTACAGGAACATAGCATTACCATCTAACCGGAACACAGCAGCACAAGTACTGCTAGTTGGCGGCAGATGAAGGTAAGGAGGTGGTGCCCACTTCCTCGAGACCGTTCACAAAAGCTCTACCACTAGTAAAGGTGGTCATATATAAGGAAATTTATAATATACATAAGCAAAACAGTCAAAATATTTCGCGTATAAAGTTATGTCGTAGCATTTTCGTAGCACGTAGGAGCTCGTTGATGTCTTTTGTATGACTAACATATAACTATGATGACCAATTATGTATTTTTAACCGATTTCAATCAAAGGAGTTTCTCAATTCATCAGAATATTTTTTTATTTCTATTCAGCGATGTCTCCTGCCTATCCTCACATACGGTGCTGAAACATGGCCGCCCAAGAACGAAATTGTTCACAAAATTAGAGTTGCTCAGAGAGCAATGGAGCGTGCCATGTTAGGCATCTCGCTGTTGGATGATATACCCAACATTGTAATCCGACGCAGAACCAAAGTCGTGGATGTGGGTAGAAGAATCAACCAGCTGAAGTGGAGATGTGCTGGACACTCGGCAAGGAGGAAAGACGGAAGATGGACGAGGACAGCAACCGAGTGGTGGCCGCAAGAAGAGCGCAGACCATCAGCCAGGTCGGACGACATCGCGAGAGCCTGGCCTTCCCGCAACTCTACCCAGCAGTGGGCTGATGTGGACTGAGACGATGATGATGATGATTCAGCGAGGACTATTTACCACGTTGTCCAAATTTAATGATTCTGGTCAAGATCGATTGTAGAGTTCCGTTTCTGATTTTTTTTCGACTTTCTGTTTTCGGTTATAGTTTTGTTAAAAGACACTTATGTACAAGGCAGGTAAACAGCGCCTGGTGATAAGTTGTATTAGAATAATAAATTTAGTATTTAGTTATATTTTTATTTTGGTATTAGACGCACTCTCTTAATAAATAGTTTAGCTATAAATGTACACCCCCGACCATTATCTTTGTTATAACAAAATCCTCTCCATCCAAAGGTTGTCTGGAAGAGATCGCTTCTAAGCCATAAGACCGCCCATTGTACTTTGTGTTTTCTATTTTGTTTGTATTTTTTTTGTTTATATTGTGTACAATAAAGTGTTTTCATTCATTTAATTCATTCAATAAATATGCAACCATTGTATAACTAAGGCCATTGTATGTCGTATTTCATCGTTTCCGAGGACGGATACGTAACACCGAGAACTCACAGTGTTTATGTGGTAAATAAATAGAAGTTTCTATTTTAATATGTATTTTAGGCTAAGGTATATAACATCTTTATGGGCCATAAAATAAGTTATTTACTATACTGTAACTATTTTATTGTTTCCAGAATTAAATGATTTATTATTATTATTAATTATTTTATAACTCAGGTTATTGGCCTGGACCTTTACAAAAGCGATTCCGGGACCAAATCCAACGAGTAAAAGGCCTGTATAGTTCTTATAAAAATCACTATGACAAGATGGAGGTGAGACAGATGATAGTACTATTGCAACACATGGATTACATTCTAGCTATTGTTCGAGTAATGCTTATAGAATGGATGCTGGGCTATGTCAGAGATCAGATACGGCATCTGCCAATTCCGCAATATCACGCATGATTGAGACAGGTGGTGACTGGCCACCCACTAAACGGGCCCCCATAAATGCCGCCAATAAAAGGCAGCGTAAGGGGCAACGTTGGTGTGGGCGGTTAAAGAGTTTTGAGAGGTGTGCTGAAGTTTCACTAAGCGCTACTCCCGGCTTTATGCCTTTAACACTTTAACCCTTGGAGCATAGGTTCCGCTCTTGCGCCTCCAACCTTGACTGGCCAACTAAGGCAAACCAAGGGTTTCAATACATCAATTTAGAAGATTCACATCTGCCGGGCGTTCCGTGATGGCCCCATTTTTCCCCCCGCACTCCATCGGTATCATTTAATAGATCCTTCAGGAATACAATAAAGTTTCCTGGATACTTTTTTGATAGAAAATTTTGTTTACGAAATACAAAGCTTCAAAGTTTTACAGCTATTTTACGAGCGCTAGAGTTGAAATTTGGCTTTGAAAACTTGTATGATGATTAATTGCTCAGATTCTGTTTCTTAATAGCTAGCAAGAGGCACTTGGTCCAGTTTATACACAAACAAATTGCATAAACACATGTAACTCGGCACGCGAACCGCCATCTTTACAACCGAAGGCTTTCGCCGGTATCTAGCAAATGTTGTAAGCGCACATTTTGTTACATTTTTGTGTGTAACTGGATTTTACATTATGGTTTTACTAAATCGATGTATGTAGTTTCAATAGTTAAAATATCCAGAATGATCCTGTCTCCAAAATTACGTATTTAAATTTTTAAATGGTCACGATTCTTGCTTTTGGTATAAATCTTATACAGCCAATGGCCTAGTGGGTAGGGTTGCCAAATCTGCTATATAATAGTATCAAATACTATATTTCTAAAAAAAATATATAGTAGGGCGAAACTAGTATGAATGAATGAATGAATGAAAATTCTTTATTATACCTTACAAGCTAGACACAACAGATTTATAGAAAAAAAACAAATAAAAGTAAGCATAATGGGCGGTCTTATCGCTTAACAAAGCGATCTCTTCCAGACAACCTTTGGATATTATATTTATGCTACTATAGTAGACTAGTATATTTTTCGTATAGCGAAACGTAGCCTTAATCTTTTTTTAAAGCCCGCTTTGCTCTAAAATTACAAATTGCTGAGAAACAAAAAAATAATTTTTACAATTTGTACTCAGAAATCGATCAAATGAACAAAATTTTGGACATTGTACTTTCTGAGCAACTTAAATTTAGACTTAAACTTAAACTTGTAATTTTATTAAATTTTTTAAATAATTTTATTGTATTTTAATTATTGTGTAATTGTCTAAATTTGTTTTTTTTTTTAATTTTAGTTTAGTGTAGATTTTAAAATGTGGATCACTGTGTCTGCAATAAAGAAGAATTTATTATTTATTTATTTATTTGAACAGTTTGTCAACTTAAATTTGGACTGCCATCAAGCATATGAATGTTTTCATAAAAATAAAATTTAATTATTAGCATATAGAGCTACAAAAAATATTTATTTAAAAAATAAATATTTTAATCACAAAGTATATTTTTTTGCCATCTACTATATTTTAGAGGTAACAGCTTCGAAAATACTATATTTGATAGAAAAAAAGTTGGTAACCCTACTAGTGGGATGTACCCAGACTTCCATAAAAAGCATAATCATCACATCATCCAAAGGCCTTCCACTGCTGAACATAGGCCTCCCCTATAGATTTCCAGAGCGACCGTATGGTACATTGTGGCCTTTCATAGGCCTCATAAGAAGGCTCAACCTCGCTCAGCGTGCTATGGAGAGGGCTATGCTTGGGATTTCTCCGCGAGATCGAATCAGTAATGAGGAGATTCGAAGACGAACCAAAGTCACTAACATAGCACAACGGATTAGCAAGCTGAAGTGGCAGTGGACAGGGCATATAGTTCGAAGAACTGATGGCCGTTGGGGTAGAAATGTTCTCGAGTGGAGATCATGCACTGAAAAGCGAGGCCCCCGACTAGATAGAAAGACTGGAAGCCGTTGGGTGCAGGCCGTACAAGATTGATCGCTCTGGAAATCTATGGGGGAGGCCTATGTTCGGCAGTGGATGTCCTTACTATCAGCTAGTTTTTTACATGCAGAGACATCGTAATATTATTATCATTAAATACTAGCTGACCCGCCGAACTTCGTACCGCCTTGACATGCTTAAGACGCGGGCTGCCAAAGTACGTCACCGATAGAGTTGTCAGTCGGTCATCATTAGCTGCATCTATGTGAGAAAATGAATATTCTTCATAATTTCTTTTTGCATAATTTTTTCTGATAATTTAATAGTTATTCTGCTCTTCGGGACGAAGATAAATCCAACAAATCAAAGATCATCAAAATCGGTCTAGCCGTTCTTAAGTTATAAATCAGAGGTTCCCAAACTTTTTTTTTATCAAAGACCACTTTCAAAATTTCGCTGGTTTCGGTGGACCCTCTACAGCTACATTTCTACGATATTCCCAGTCGACAAAAAATTTTAAGATTAGATCTTACTATCGTAATTTGCGTTGCGGCCGAGTTCCAACCACAAATTAAAGTTTTCAATGCAAGTTTTTACAAGTAACAGACGCTGAGCTTCTTAAAATATTGTCTGCCTACATTGATATGTAAAGTCAAGCCAACATTTTAGTTCTTCACTATCGAAACCAGAGAAATTTCCGTGGACCCGCTTATGAAATGTGAACCCCCATTTTTTTTTTGTCAAGCCAACGTAGACCCCCGTCGAGTCTTCCGTGGACTCCTGAGGGTCTACCTGGACCACTTTGGGAATCAATGTTATAAAAGGTATAACTAACCCGACTTTGTTTTATATGTATATATATAGATGTACATACCTTAGATAACTTATTCATTCACTACACTATGTGCCCACAGATTGCAATAATATAAAACCTTAGCATATATTTCAACAGCAAGTGAATGTGATAAAATACTATGTAGATGGATTCTTTATTGCTTTTAAGCAACTACTACTTATATCGACTTGAACAGCTGATGCAACCACAATTTTGCAATAAACTAGTGAAAAGTATCAACTTTTAATATCGCATTGAGAACTTCAATATATTTTCTGACGACTAGCAAAACTGAATAGTTTTGAAGTAAAATCTAGTGTAACAGATTTTGTATTTTGCTATAAAATATTATCGGAGTAAATAGCCGAAGATCTCAAGCGGAGCATATATGGAAGTCTCGACAGAGCTTACGTATTTGAGCCATTGGGGGTCGAGACCCTGGGTTTATGAGGTATCGGCCATCGTGCTTTCAAAAATATTTCTGGGCGTCGTCTGTTCGAAGTGTGTGTCCGAGAGCTGGCGCTTATCTGGGTCAACACATAAGCATTGCAATTCAGCTAGGCAATGCAGCCAGTGTCCTGGGGATACTTCCGCCTGGTATAGTGTTCAACTGTTTCTTTTGTATTTTAGTCATGTAAATATTTATTGTTATTTAAGCTATTTTGCCTCAGTTAAGTAAATTAATAAATAATGTTGGGCATTTCAAACAGTGCCATCTAGACTCAAACTAAGCAAAACTTGTATTATGGTACCGTTGCATTATAGAGTAAAAAATTTAATTTATTATTAATTATTTGTTCAAAAGCCCAGTAATTATAATTGATCACACTAATTTTAAAAAATGTGTAAGTTTGCATGTTTGTTTTTTACTCAATTACGCCGTAACGGCTGAACCGATTTCGATGAAATTTAGTATATACGTAGGTTATAACCTGTATCACCACATAGGTTACCATTTATCCCATAAATCAGTTAACATGGGATAATATGTGATGTCAAAGTTTATATACGTATTTTGCACCCCAGAACAACACGGGCGAAGCCGCTGGCAACAACTAGTATTTTAATACAAGGGTGACTTATATTTAACTTGCGAAACGATGGCTTATCGTATTAAGTGCCTAAATATGATTAAGAGTTGTAAAATCATTCAAATACGTCTTATTTTATTAGGAAAGGAATAATAAAATGTAATCTGTTAATAAATAAACAAATAAAATTTTAACTAATTACGTTTAGGGATCGTTGTGCAAGCCGGACTAAATAACAAGACATTATCATCTTATACCTATTCAATGATTTTTTGTATCTTTAAAAGGTTTCCGGTAGGAACAAATTGCCACCGAAATAAAGTATAGGTAGAAAAATAGCCAGAATTTAATTAAAAAATATGTTGTTTTGCGAACTACACAAGGATGTAAAAATAATTAGCACCTATCATTAAAAGTTAGCTATTGTCAATAATCACGCTAGCATATACCGTGTGAAAAATAACCATTAAAGTTGTCTTATAAAGTCAAACTCTCTATGGTTATTTACGATTCCGAATATTCTATGACTATGATCCAATGCTAGCTACCGTGACAATTATTTTCATAACAACTTTCAACCTGAATAGTTTTTTTTTTACTATTATATAAAAAATATTATCTATAGTAAGTATTGTATAATGTAAAATATTGTCAATAATGGTATAAGTATTGTATAAGCCAATTTACAAAGTCTAGAGCACAGGTGCCGAGGAGCCAGACTTACAGTTTTTTACAAGATTCATTTTGGTGAATGTGCGCAAGATCTTCATAACCTTATCCCTCCTTCCCCCTTCCACCACCGGACAAGCAGACGTACCGAGAAGTACCACCCATACCTGGTCGGCATACCACCTTGCCGTACCAAACGATTTGCTTCAACTTTTCTTGTTAGCATAAGTAAGGAATGGAACTCACTTCCGGCGTATGTTTTTCCAAATGAGTATAATCTCGGAGTCTTCACGTCTAGAGTGAATAGGTTCTTTCTAGGCAAGCGTGATCCATCTTTGATCACACCATCACTTACCACCAGGTGAGGTAGTGGTCAAGCGCTTGGCTATCATCAATAAAAAATGTCCTTGTATGTGTAACGCTGGCTATCCGTTATTAATAAAATGAAACTTAAAGCCAGAACATCAACTTTCATTTTCATAAGGCCGGCTTCCACAACGATCCCTAAACGTATTTAGCGACTAAGCATGTTTAAACTTGACGTATTTGTATGATTTGACCTGATTAAGTTCAATCCCAATGTTGTTGTCCCAATTTCGAATAACAGTGAATGCATTCTTTTTTTTTGTGAAATGCAATATGAAACTTCTTGTAGCCACTGGCCTCCCAGGCAGCCTCCCGTGGCCGCCCAGGTATCGCAGATGAGGACACGAAGGTCACGCCAGCGAAGGAATTAACATTAGGTGGGTCATGTGCTCGTGCTTCTCAACTTATAAAAAACCTGTTAAGTTCCTATTTCACCAACTTTGAATATCGCTATCCAAGGGGAACAAAATATATACGTCTTTTGTTTTGACATGGAAATAGATCAGATAAAAAAGAGAATAATTTTTATCCCTTAGTTGAACTTATTCGGAGTAATAGGCTAGCGTGGTATGGGCATTTCATGCGGAGGGAAGAAAATCATGTGACTAAAAGGGTGTTAGACTTGAATGTAGAGGGATATAATAATAGTCCACGTAGCCGTTTTTGGCTACGGTGACTGGGCTTATGCCATAAATAGAGCTTGTGTGTTTTGCCCTTATGTGCCTTATGTATGATGGATATAGAAGTAGAGGAAGACCGAAGAAGAGATGGATGGATGTGTAGAATGATATGGGTAAGAAAGAGGTGACAACGGAGATAACGGCTGATAGAGGAATGAAAGAAATAAGTTTTTTGTTGAAAAATTACTTTTTCAAACAAGCTTTTATAAAACTCCTAATTAGAACCGCAAGCAGATTCAAAATGAGCCCAAACAATAGTAGCCCACTACAATCTATTCAGAAGTTCCATTGTCTAGCATCCGCCTTTATCATGGGATCATCTCCATGGTACTATATTATTGCTTTGTCACCAAAGTTAAAAATGTATACAATGTTTCGCATCTGTGCTGTTGACCGTTGAGGAGTTCCTTCTTGGAAGCCATCTCTGAGTGCAGCAGACATGTCATGATGAAACTTAGAACATAATATTATAATTAAATGCGTACACAAAACTCTGTGTCTTTGCTGTTGACCGTTGCGGAGTTCCTTCTTCGGAAGCCAACTCTGAATGCAGCAGCCATGACATAGTAGAACTTAGAACGGTCTATCATAATTAAATGCGTATACCAAATTTCGTATCTGTGCTGTTGACCGTTGAAGAGTTCCTTCGTCCGGAGCCAATGCAGGGAGTAGAATCAGGTCATGTTTACTATAAATATGGATTGTTCTCCAAAATAAGCGTGTATACCAAATTTCAGCTCAATTGGTTAAAGATAACGGGTTTAAAATTCAGTTGCAAGATTCCACCCGGAGAAACATACATACATTGCGTGCTAGTAAAAAGCTTGTAAAATATAATGTTGTTCCGACCCCGCGTAATGTGGGAAAAAGGCAGCAAGACAAAGCATTAAACTAACACGGAGGCCGTGAAATTAAAACAATCGAAGTATAAAAAGTTACGTCAATACCCACAAAAATTATAACAATAAAAAGTGCTCTATAATGCAAAAACACGCCTCGTTAGCTCGTTGACAATACTTTCTCTATAAGTACCCGCATAAGTTTTTGTTTTATTTATTTACCACTTTCAAGTTTTAAGACCGCATTGTGACGTGTAACCGCTACTCATGTATTAGATAATATCACTAGTGATTTACATCATGCGATGCTAATCAAAGAGGATATAATCACATACGTTTTAATAGTACCGAGCACAGTGTCGTAAATGGTTTCACATGTCGCGTGTTGCAAGCATTTACTAGAAAGATAAACAAAACAAATACTAAGCTAAGGGGCAATATGGGTGGTTCTATCACTGAAAGCGATTTCTTCCAGGCAACGTTTGGATGGTACTAAATTATAACGAAGTCATAACGAAAGATGCTCTCATCAAATTCTATTGATAAAAAATATTTTCAGCAAGTTTTGTCAAATCTACCTTAAAATAATAACGTCTGTAAGAGATCGCTGTTGGCGATAAGGCCACCTGTTGTACCACAGTCAAGTTTAATTTTTATAAGTTAAAATTATTAGAAAAAACTTCTTTTATTTTGCCGATTTCGTCGCACATCTTTCACATCACAAAATATAAGTCACTTCTAACTTAATACTTCCGTTTTCCAGTGTTCCGAAAATATAAATATTAGGTAAAATCTAGTAGGTACCGAGTACCAATTGAAATTCTACCCTGAAATTCATTTCCACACTTTCCAGATAGTGCACAGTAAACACTAATTTACCAATTTGATATAAATAGCATATTATTTTAGCAAACGCCATTAGCCTTCGTATGAACTTACGAGTATACACTACTCATCAATCGAAACAGTACTGCATTACCATTAAAGTACCATTCAGGAAGTATTTATATATTATAAAAAAATAATTTATCTACACAATGGTGTAGCACAATTCAAATTTAAATTTTCTATTTTATTTTAATTTTCATACAATAAATGAATGTAAAAATTGTTTTAGATGTGTATTCCGTTGGAATTTCTGCATTTTTTGCATAAAATATTGTTTTTTTTTTTAACAGAGCTCTGACCTGAGCTAAGCGGAAGGATGTCACAGAGCTTTGTTTACAATCAGTAAACAAAGCTCTGTGACATCCTACCAAAGAGATTCCTAACAAATATGGATACCACGCCCACGCCCACGGAAGCCACCTAAGTCGAGGCGTCGATTCAGGGCATATTCAGCGTGTTGTGGCTGCACGATTGCATCTTAGCCTCTCTGCTGTCGAACTCTGTATAGGGTAATTCTAACAGTTTCGAATTGACATCTATCATTTTACATTCGGTGTTAACTTTGTTCGAACGTCTACACAAGAAATAGAAAAATCCACCGCATTATATAAAAATGTATCCCTATTTCCCTTGGTCACGCCATCACGCGTGAACGGCGGGACCGATTTCGCATTCTTTTTTTTTGTTGTATTTCTTATTGTCAGGAGAAGGTTCTTATGAAAGAAAAAATTAAGAAAATTGCGCGCAAAATTAGAAAATTTAAGTATACCTACCACCATATAAAATTATTTATAATCTAACCTTAGCGCTTTTATAATGTGACCTTATAACGTTTGACATAGAATTGACCGAATGCGTGCTGCAAATATCGTCAAAGAGGATGTAAAAAAATGAATATCGTCTGAAACAGATGCTTCGGTCGGAGTTATCCCGAGATATTGTCTACATATATAAAAATGAATTGCTGTTCGTTAGTCTCGCTAAAACTTGAGAACGGGTGGAGCGATTTGGCTAATTTTGGTATTGAATTATTTGTGGAAGTCATTCATTTTCTCATACATAATGATGCCCGGGGACAACAATTGACAATTCTACCAGGGTGACGTATATTGACAGCCCGCGTTATATGCATGTCAAGGCGGTACGAAGTTCGGCGGGTCCACTAGTGCCAAATAATTATTGAAGTAAAACTGGTTTACGCACACTTGACTTGGGGAGTAAGCTGGCTCTTCCTCTCATAGCCAGTGCATGAAATATATATTTAACTCAGTCAGTTGGGTTGTCAAGTTCGTTTGATTATTTTTCGTATTTTCATTTCGTTCTTGAACAATTTTATATATTCATCATCATCATCATCATATCAGCCGTAGGACGTCCACTGCTGGACAAAGGCCTCCCTCATTGATCTCCAGGAACTGCGGTTGGAAGCGGCCTGCATCCAACGCCGACCTGCGGTTCTTACCAAGTCGTCTGCCCATCTTGTGGGTGGACGCCCTACGCTGCGCTTGCCGGTCCGTGGCCTCCACTCGAGAACCTTTCGGCCCCATCGGCCATCTGTTCTGCGCGCTATATGGCCTGCCCATTGCCACTTCAACGTGCTAATCCGTCGGGCTATGTCGGTGACTTGAGTTCTCCTACGTATCTCCTCATTTCTGATTCGATCCCGTAGAGAAACCCCGAGCATAGCCCTCTCCATAGCTCGTTGAGCGATTCTGAGCTTATTCATAAGGCCAATAGTGAAGGACCACGTCTCGGTTCCATATGTCATCACTGGTAACACACACTGATTGTAGACTTTCGTCTTAAGGCACTGAGGTATGTTGGACGAAAAGAATTTTCGTCCAACATTTTATATATTAATATTTTGAAAAAGAAGTTTTACTTCAGCCGTGTGGTCTAAAGCACACTCGTTTTTATGTTAACCATACACTTTAACAAACAATGAGCATAAAATAAGCACCAAGTTTCATAACTCGGCGACGTGGATAACTCGACGAATCCAACTCGGCCGAGCAGCGTTCGGGAAACTTCGTCCAAAATACCTGTGTCTTGATGTCAGTGGCATTTATCAGTGTTTATTACCAGTGATGACGTGTGGTACATAAACGTGGTATTTCACTATGGGCTTCATAAGAAAGCTCAAGGTCGCTTACCGTGCTATAGAGATGGGTATACCTGGTGTTTCTCAACAAGATCGAATAAGAAATGAGGAGATTCGTAGACAAAGCAAAGTCACCGACATAGCACGAAGGATTAGCAAGCTGAAGTGGCAGTGGGCAGGGCACATAGCTCGAATAACTGACGGCCGTTGGGGCAGAAAGGTTCTCAAGTGGAGACCACGCACTGGAAAGCGCAGCGTAGGATGACGTTTTTTTATATATTCATTACAGAATTAACAGCACTTGTTAACAATGTGAACAATCTCTTATAGCTAATGCTTAATGCCAATAACAGATTCTCAATTTGTAGACTTAACTTTTAAGAAATTAGTCACCTAGAATTAAATTTTCAAAGAATCTAGTAGGTACGCATTTGAAGAACGAAAGAGAGGGATAAATGCTGTGTAAATGTGAATGAATGAATGAATGAAAATTCTTTATTATACCTTACAAGCTAGACACAAAAGATTTAAAGAAATAAACAAATAAAAGTAAGCATAATAGGCGGTCTTATAGCTTAACAAAGCGATCTCTTCCAGACCACATTTGGATGGAGAGGATCATTGTTTAATGGAAGATTGGCCGAGGTGTAACAAGAATAAACTTAATAATAGAAAAAGAAAAATGACTTAACCCTAAATAGTTATATACATACATATTAGGTACATAAATAATTTTAAATAAATAAATATCATATATAAATAAATAATATACTTACTTACATACTTATACTAACATTAATAATATTAGAGATCAGATGAATCACGTCTCTTCATGGAGATAAAAGTTTCTGAGTCTAGCTTTAAATACGGAAGGTGTATACTTGAGGGGTTAAGGGAGGGAGTGTAGTGTGTGTTGAGTGAGTTTCTGAATATTTTATGGAGCGCGCTATATATGACTAAGAACAGATATAATTTGTTTCTTTAAATATGCTTCGCTATTAGAGAAGATGTCTATTGACGAAAAAACCTTGTTGTAACTATCTAGCGTGCGACCGATGACAGAGTTTTGGGCATAGTTGGTGCGTTCCCCCACTAGATGGAAAGAAGACCTGATAAAGGTTGCTGGGAGCCGTTGGGTGCAGGCCGCACAATATCGGTCGCTTTGTAAATCTATAGGGGAGGCCTATGTTCAGCAGTGACCGCCCTTTGGCTACTAAGATGAAGTTTCATCAAATGAAAAATTACAGTCAGTCACAGTATCAATATTTCCCGGATCAATATTTCGACGATATTCCGAATCAAAATGTTTTTATTTCTGTAAACAAGGTTATTGGGATCTTCTTTTAACTATACTATATACCTACATGTGACAAAAGACCCCACTCTTCAATAGCCATGCAATTTTTTGTATAGAGCGAAGTGAGATCTTCAAATCAACTTGGGCAAATCGGCGTTGTATGTATGTATGTTTGTTTGCCCGAGGATAACTTTCGAAGCGTTTATCCGATCATCGTGAAATTTTGTGTATAGGTAGGCAGTGATGGCACAATTTTGATGCAACTAAATGAGATAAAATGCGGAGGGGTTCTTGAGATATTGGGGTTCAAGAGGGGTAAAGAAAAACCAAAATGGGACTATTCAGTGAAGTGGCACGTCTAATAAAATGTATTTGTGAGTACATTTCGACCCCGTTTTTATTTTTAGTTTAAACCTTGTAGTTTTTAAGTTATTATTTATTAGCCATAATAAAAACTGAACTTTCGACAAAATTCACAGGGTACACCAGTGACCCCACAGCTGAAATTTGGTATGCGTGTAGCTTTAATGACAAAAATATAGGAAACAGTCTGAAATCCAGAATAACTGCAATTTCTACTGCAAAAATACCAATTGACATAAACACTCGTTGCCTGTAATTTTAATAAAACTGTAGGGCCAAGAAAGTTGGTTATGTATTTCGTGGCACTATTTTGATTTTTATATTATTCCACGCACCACTAGTTATTTAGGTTACATATTTATACATGGAATATGTTATCCAACAGTAGCAAGCACATACGGTGGGTTTAGGCATATAGGTAGAATGTGTATTCCAATGTTATATTATTTTGTTTTACTGTTAGTTGGTAATCTATACTAATATTATAAAGAGGAAAGATTTGTATTTTTGTGTGTATGTTTGTAATGAATAAACTCAAAAACTACTGAACCGATTTCAAATATTATTTCACCATTGGAAAGCTACTTTCACCTTGAGTAACATAGGCTACTTTTTACCCAACTGCACAGGAGGGTAATGTTTTTATAGAAAAACTACGCGTGCGAAGCTGCGGTTTGGTCAGCTAGTTTTTAATTTAGCTAAATAGCATCGAATACATTGAAATATTTGGCAAATGAAAATTTCGTGTAAGTTCTTTTTATGAATTTTAAGAATTTTTGCCAAGTCATCTAGCTGTGGTAACAGACTTCCGCAAGATTGCGATACACTTGTGACCATATTTTTTTACGGTCGTTTTTATCGTAATATTTTGAAAGTTTGCACCTATATTTAAATAGGTTAGTATAATATCACTTTGCAAATTATTCGCACTGAAATTACCTAATTTTATTTGTTACTAGCTCACCCGCCCTGGCTTCGAACGGATTTAATAAGCATATAGCCTATAATAGTTTTGTGTTTATACAAAAATCCCATTAAAAAAATCCGGCCAAGTACGAGTCGGACTCGCGCACGAAGAGTTCCGTGCCATTATCTATAAAAACGGCAAGAGCCACTTAAATGTTTATTTTATTCAATAGCACAATTTTATTTATTTACATTTTTTGAGGTTGGTGCCGATTAAGCTAGTCCTCTAAATTATATGAGCGCCCATACAACTCAGAGGACTATCTTAATTGGTGTCAACTATGTACATATGTATAGGGACATCCTTTAATTATCAACATGTTTTATTTTTTGGAATTTTCCCTTTATTCGACCTTGCTTTTTGCCAAATTTCGTGATTCTATGTCAACGGGAACTACCATATAGGTTTTCGACCCAAAACGTATATGGTACTTCCAGTTGACTTAGAATTGTTAATATTGGTTAAAAGAAAGGTACAGCACAAGTAAAGGGAAAGTTTTGAAACATAAAAGACTTGAAAATTAAGGTAAATATTGGTACTTACAAATTTTCGTGAAAATCTAAATTTATCTATCTAAATTTTTTTATCGTGTTGACTCAGGACCTTGTTTTTATACACCTAATAGGGACTATAGACCTCAGTATCTAGTACAAATTTCAACTTGCTAGGTCCACCCGTTCCTGAGAAAATCGGTGGTGACACACGCACAGACAGACGGATAGACGGACAAGAGAGTGATCTTACAAGGATTCCTTTTTTTACCTTTTGAAACTAATTTCCCTAAAAGCCTTATTCGGAATATTATCACTAAAAATAAATAACGAAATCCTTCCAGGTGTTCCCAACCTTCGATTTTTACGATGTAGACTCTTTTTATGACAGCATTATCCATACAAACCTTAGTGGTTTTTAAGTGATATGTTTATAAATTGTATTAAAAAAATTCAGTAAATTTATTACTGAATTTTTTTTAAAAATAAATAAGAAGTGATGCCTTAATAGCGAACAACTTCAAATTTTTATTTATATATAGATTTTTGATTGCCGACATTAGTAATTAAACTCTAGTATGTATTAGATTAGATAATTTTTATTGCACACCATGCAACAAATACAAATAAAAATAACAAAGTAATAGGATACAATTGGCGGTCTTAAATAGCGATCTCTACCAGACAACCTTTGGATGGAATGGACTGTGTGGACATTACCTGGAGTTTATTGGTGTACCTAATATACTACCTACATGAAAACTTGAATAAAAGCAAGCAGATTACACTACAGATACTTATATACAGAGTCAGTAATAGTCAGTGTCAGTAGTCAGTGACAGGTGTCGGTAACAGCGTCACGAGTTCAAAGGTTTTTTCCCATTTCAAAAAATGCTCAACGCGCAGAAGTTTTCTTTTCCAAAATAAATATTACATAAATGAAAATTACATGAACTTATAAAATCACTACTCATAACAATTTATATAAATTATGTAGACGTATTTATTGGTAATATTTTCAATTTTTATAGGCACAAATTAACTACCGAATTAGTTTTAAAAAATACCTAAAAACAACACAAAAAAATTTTTTTTTTTTACTTACCAATTTAACTTTGCCACAAAAATCCATAAAGAAAAAAAACAAAACCGCTTCAGAATTTTAAATCGATGATCGATTGCGCGTGCGTCGTTCGCGCGTTACCGCACCAGACTCACCCTACCACGCTCATTCCTACCGCTCCGAGACTATGATGTAACATTATAGCTCTTATTGTGATAGCGATAAGATCTAAATGTCAACATTTCTTCATCGTAAACGCAATGTTGTTGTTTGTAAGGCTGCGCGTACTTACCTACATACATTCTTTTGCGTGGATTCGCAGATACATAAATGTAATTCGCGTGATCATTGTCAGGTTAATTAATTTTAATTTTTGGCCGAAGGGTGTTGCACTTCGTCGTTTCCGAGGTCGTCGTTCCGGATACCGAACACCGAGAACTCACATCTAAAATTGCAGTCTTTATGTAGTAAATAAATATAATTTTGTATAATACCTATGTATTGCTTGAAATGAATAAAATAAATTATTATATTTATTATTTTAGGCTAAGTTCTATCGTTATGAGCCGTAGAATAAGTTATTTACTCAAATTTTACAAAATATATAAGATATAGTACGTAGATATGTTTTTAAATTTATATATATGCACCGCCGTCATGTCTTACATTTTGATCCTGTCCATACAAAGGTTGTCTGGAAGAGATCGCTTTTAGCGATAAGACCGCCCATTCTACTAATCTATTTGTAGGAATTATGTTCTGTATTTTACTTTGGTGTACAATAAAGAGTTATCTTATCTTATATAACTGTAGACTTAAGTTGCTAATGGTCCCCGCACTAGGTCTAGCCTGTATCGCGGGAAACCGGATTACAATTCGACGACCTCCGTGGCGCAGTGGGCGATTGGCCGGCTGAGACGCAGGAGCTAGCGGGTTCGATTCCCGTCGCGGAACAAATGTTTGCATGATCTACAGATATATGTTCCGGGTCTGGTTGTTTCTCTATTAAGTATTTACAAAAAAAAATTATATAAGTATTCTATCAGTTATCTGGTTCCCATAGCATCCTTACAAGCTCTGCTTAGTTTGGGGCTAGATAGCGCTGTGTGAAATGTCCAGCAATATTTATTTATTTACAATGAAAACGCTTACCGTCTAAAATCTAATATATGTATGACTAACAAATAACAAAACAAGAATCTATACTACTACTGTAACTATTTTATTGTTGCCTGAATTAAACGATTTGTTATTATCATAAATGTCTTTAGGTAAGTAGGTAGTCTTAATTATTTTTTATAAGACATCAAAACAAGGCCTTTACAGTTAATATGCTGGTAAAGGACCGCTAGGGAAGCGTCAGGTCGCACACTCGTTTATGGCTTTACACAATGTTTCCGGGTGCTCTAAAGGTTATCATCATAGGTACTTATGATCAATACCGTCTTTACCATAAGGGCACACGAGGTCCGTGCCCAGGGCCCCTATCGCCACGGGGGCCCCAAAAAGCCGATGTATTCGCTTACAATTTTTGAAGTGAAAACTTCTTTAGGCGCGTTGAGCATTTTTGAGATGGGAAAAAACCATTGAACTCGCGAAACTGTTACCGTTACCGACACCTCTGTATATAAGTATTATGTAGTGTAGTCTGTTTTTAAATTTTGAATAACCAAACACACACGTAGCTAATTGTTCAAGTTTTCCGTTCTGTCGGCATTCCAGAAGTGCCACTTTTTTTTAAGATGGGAAAAACCATTGAACTTGCGACACTGTTACAGTTACCGACGCCTCTTTAAATAAGTATCTCGTAATTGTTCAAGTTTTCACTTCTGTCGGCACTCCCGGAGTGCCACTTTTTTTTCATTTCCTTTTCTTTCCAACAGGGCCCCAAATTCTTGTGTGCCCAAGGGCCTCGGCATAGCCTAAGACGGCGTTATGATCGCTTCGCTTACATGTTACAGGATATAATAATAGATTATTAAATGAGGGGATAAAGCAGTGTCTTGCGTTACGGGCGCTGTATTGAATCCCGAAAGTAACGAAGGGTTCTAAAGTTAACGCACACGGAGCGAGGGAGTTACTAGAATCCTGAGTGCGGAGAGGAAGATAAGCACGCCCAAGATGCTCTTTTTTACACACTTTCTGCGAGACAATAAAAACCAAATCTAGGTTGGTGCATTCTGTGCAGAGATTAGTCCGATTTACGAATAAGTTCTTAAGGTGTGGGTCCCTTTGGTTAAAATTTTAATAGGTACAGATGTGGTCCCAAATCAAATAGCATTATGCCCGCAAGGAGATAATGAAATTCAGTACAACTTTACTCACGGTTCAGCCGTAGGGATTTAATCACCTGCTTTCGGTGAGGTTCACATGACATATAATTTGACATTGTCGAGCAGGTGCTGTGAAAACTAAGTTACTTATTAAACAATACCTAGTTGCCAATGCAAGTGGTCGACGTGACTACGAATCGGTTGGGGCCGTTTTCATGTTTAAGCTAGATCTACTTCGGGAGCATATAGATTCAACATTAATTTGTAAAAAACCTGTTTTATTGTGTCAATAAATTGTATATAATTTTTAGCTTTATTTTTTCATTTGCTCTCCTTTTCCATATAATTATACTTTAACTACCATTGCCAAATCCCATACCTACTCCTCTATGCGCTCAATTTCATTTACGGCACCGTTCTCATTTTTTCCACAAACCTATGTATATACTGACCATCCAAAGGTTGCCTGGAAGAGATCGCTTTTAGCGATAAGGCCGCCCACTGTGCCTTAAACCAAATTGAGTCCCGTAAAGTTCGGAACGGTTCGCAACCTTAGTGCCTACTTAGTACGATACAATTTTATAAAAAAAACGGTCATCTTCATAAGACGTCCTATGGTCTGACACACAGATTTCCAGAGCAACCGATTTCTTGTGCGACCTGCACCCAAAGGCTCCCAATCTTTATTAGGTCGTCTTGCATCCAGTGAGAGGTCATCCTACGCTGCGCTTTCCCGTGCGTGGTCTTCATTCGAGAACCTTTCTGACCCTACGGCGGTCTCTGCCTCACCCATCTCTGCCATTTCTACTCGATAGTCTTCAAGCGGGCTTAACATTTTGCAACTCTCAGTGCACTAAATGCAGACACTAAATTTAGCACTTCGATGGAAAATTAGTGTATATAATTGGCTAAGTATTTTTACACTGGTCTAAATTTAGTGTCTTTTTCATTTAGTCTGTATAAATACAGCAAAGTGTAAAGCCCGCGCCTAGGCTACAAATACATAGGTACCTAGGTATCTACAAGGAAATACGTAACTACATAAAATAATCGAAATCGCAGGCAAAACCTATGAGGAAATGTATCTGCCGATACGTTACCTAACGTAGATATGTAAGTAGATACAACTTACTTCCTTCTGGGTATTTTCTTTGCTCACTACCGTAACTTCATTTATGAGTACAACAATGATTGCAGGTTGGTAATTCTTTAGGCAATAGTGAGGGGCTTAGAAAGAAACAGAAAGAAGTAATTGGTGATAAGAGGAAAGTCAGAGTATGTAAGCTAAGCAAAATAAAAAATAAAAACAGGACAAGTGTGAGTCTGATACGCACACCGAGGGTTCCCAACGAGTTAAATTCAAACGAGTCGCCGTGTAACTCGTTGGAAATCTTTTTCCCAACGAGTTACAGTGTAACTTTGACATACATGCTCCGGAAAAAACAGTTTACATAAAACAATCTCATCCATGGATTACCGATACAGTGAAACGCATGATGCAGCTCAGAGATGACGCGCATGCTCGATATCGAGTTTCCAAAAATGAAATCCACAAACAATTTTACAAGGATTTAAAGAACGCCGTTTTAAATGCTTTACAATCAGATCGCCGCGCTTACTTTGATAAATATATCAATGCAAACTTAAAGAACCCTGCGAGTTTTTGGAAATCTTTAAAGAAAACCGTATTTACAAAAAAAAAATCTGTTGCTTTACCAACCCACCTTAATGATCCTGAAGTTATAAACAATAATTTTCTAAATGTCCCCGGTTCCAATGATAATGACATTTCCCTTTTATCTTTTTACGAACACAATCGGTTATGTAATAGCTCTCTACAACTTGTAACTACTACCCCCGACAAAGTTCTTAAAGCTCTTCGCTTACTCAAATCCAGTGCAAAGGGAATCGATGACGTCAATCTTGATATGATTATGTTAACATTGCCACATACTCTTGAAGCCATTACTTGTATAGTCAACACATCCATTTCTACTTCAACATTTCCCGAGTCGTGGAAAACTGCAGTTATCAAGCCCATACCTAAAGTAGCAAATCCAAGCACATTTAAGGATCTACGGCCTATAAGCATATTACCTTGTCCCTCGAAAATCCTGGAACGAGTAGAATATGACCAGGTCTCTGACTTTGTAGTCCTATAATATTTTGCCAGAGGTACAGTCTGGTTTCAGGAAGAGTCGCAGTACTGCTATAGCGTTATTGGATGTTACGGATAATATTCTTAGTGCACAAGATCAAGGTATGGGTACTATTCTGGTTCTGTTGGATTTTTCTCGCGCCTTTGATTGCATAAACTCTACTCTTCTTCTTTCTAAATTAAGCTACTTTGGTTTCGAAAGTGCTGTTGTAAAATGATTTAACAGCTACCTTTGCAATCGTTCACAGTTAGTTGAAGTAACTGGTGTTGACGGAAACAAGGTATTATCTTCGCAACGCTCTGTTCCTAGAGGTGTGCCGCAAGGCTCTATTCTGGGTCCTTTGTTATTTGTGCTATATTGCTCCGATATTGTGACCAACATCCACCACTGTCAGTATCATATATATGCAGACGACTTGCAGCTCTATATGTCATTCCCTCCTAGTAATACTCTACAAGCTACCCTCAAGATAAACGAGGACCTTAACCGTATCGCCCGGTGGTCAACGCATAGTTCTTTAGTTTTGAACCCAGCAAAGTCTAAATATATGATATTGGGATCAAAGAAACAAATATCCAACATAGCATCTCTGGAGCCCAATGTCAATATTTTGGGGGAGCCTATTGTTCATACTAGTGAATCTCGTAACCTAGGAGTAGTCATGGATAGTGAGTTGCGATTTGAAAAACATGTTACCGAATCTGTGAGGAATTGTTTTATAGGGTAAAGGTATTGTATCGTATTCGCGACTGTCTCAACGTTGACGTCCGCATTAACCTATGTGAATCACTTGTTCTGTCTAAATTAAATTATGCAGACACTGTTCATGGCCCTAGACGGCTTGCCAGAACTGAAAAACTTCTACAACGTGTTCAGAACGCTTGTACTAGGTTCTGTTTTCATATACCTCCTAGGGCACATGTCACACCTTTTATTAACAAAGCCAAAATGATAAAAATGACATGGAGAAGATATCTTCATTTTGCTATTCTTCTTTTTGGTGTTATTAAAAGTCGAAAACCTGAGTACCTATTCAACAAACTGGGGTGGTTTCGAGACGGGAAAAAGTATGACACAAGAGCTGCTTCTCAACTTCTACTGGCAACACCATTACATGGTTCTGCAGCCTTCCATGGCAGCTTCCGCTATGCCGCTACCAGGTGTTGGAACACTATTCCACCACCTCTAAGAAATATAAATAATGTTAACGTGTTTAGGTTAAAGTTAAAAGTCCATGTTTTTGCCCTTCAAATCAGCCAACCATGGTAGACATAGTAATGTCTCACTCACTCTCCACTCACTTTCCTCTGTCGTCACTCTGTTTATAGCTTGGCACGAATTAATAAAAAATTGTCAGTCATTGTATGACTTTTTTGAGTTAGTGATCTGTAGGTGCTATCTTATAGTTGTATAAACGTCTGGGTGTCCGTGAGGTCAACACTGGCCTCAGCAGAATACCAGCGCTGCAGTATGGCAATATGCTGTAGCAAATGCTGAGCTGAGGACCCTTTCGCCACAACATTTAAAATTTTTAGATATATTATATTTTTTGTGTCATTTGTTTATGTGTCCATTTGTGGTGGTCTGAATAATTTTTTCTTTCTTTCTTTCTTTTCTTTCTAACTACAGCAGGTGGTGTGAAAATGTATTGTCACACCACATGCACAGAATGCATCCACCAAGATGCACAGATTTCGTTTTTATTGTCTCGCAGAAAGTGTGAAACGTAGAATATTCTCCCCGGGGATAAAGCTGTCTACATCTTGGGCGTGCTTATATCCTTCTCTGCACTCAGGATTCTCGTAACTCCTTCACTCCGCTCGTGAGTTAACCCTAGAATCCTTCGTTACGTTCGGGAATCAATATAGCGCCTGCGATGCGAGACACTGCTTTATCCCCTCGTTTAATAATCTACTATTTCTTTCTGTTTTTCTTTCTTTCTAATATACCAATATACCACTCATTCGCACTCACCATTTTGGTTTTACGTTCTGTGTAGCTAATGTATGGAACACTTTTGCCTGTTTTTCTGTTCACCATCTTCTGTTTTTACTGAAGACTTCAATCTGGGACACTCTATAATCCGTTCTTCGTGCTCTATCATACATCACATCATTGCCTTGCATTCAACCACTAGAAGTTTGATAAAAGTCAACCTTGAATGAAAACTGCACATTGTTCCGACAATATATACCTAGGTATTCAATGGGTTTATTTTCACGGAACGCCACGTAGATAAGTATAATTCAAGACAAACTGGCATTGTCTACGCTGACCGCACAAGCACCATGGTTCGCCTATGCGCCAACAGCGCAACCTGCCTTCGCTTAGTAATTAGCAAATCTTGGTGGAGCAACTAACATCCGCATCCACCGCTGCAGCAGCTTCCGCAGCAACCTCCACAAGGTCCGCAAGTATATATATTACATATACATATATATATTTGAAGTAAAACTTATTTAGGCACGCTTGACTTGGGGAGTAAGCTGGTGAATGCGTTACGAAAAGTGCGAACGGAAGTTGAGAGGGAGATATAAGTTAATGAAGATTAAAAGAGGGAGAGAGTTATGTTTCGTATATTTTTAAAAGTTAATGTGCGAGTGCGACTTGCGTCTGGCCAGAATCAACATAGACTGATCGACCAACAGACGTGTGGACAATTTTGTATTTAAACAATTTTAAAAATTAATATTTTGAAAAAGAAGTTTTACTTCAGTCGTGTGGTCTAAAGCACTCTCGTTTTTTTTATTTTATGTTACCTGTTTATGGAGCAAGCATATATCCCACCTGAGCCAGTAGCCAAATTACATTCGCTTCGAATCTATTCGATTTCTACATAGGTTTGTTGTAGAATATATCACGTGGTAAGTATTTCCATAGCATGTGTCAAATCCCATACATTTTCGGACTTATCGCCTGGCGTCATTGCTAATCGAATGTAACTTGGCTAAGCACTCTGATATTAAGTGGTAACCATCGCCTAGAACAAAGTATTGCCTCATAGTTCAACCACCTTAGAAACGTGCCCTACGATGCACTGCCCTGCGTCCATCAACTTAGGCACACAGGTGTAAAGCCTCAAGTGTCTGTAATTTCACCGGCAACCATGCCCCTCAAACCGAAACACAGCAATGCTGCTGGCTGCTATAATAATAATCGTCCAAAAATAGTCCCGTCATACAAAAATCTGTCTAAACCAGGACTTCCCAACCGGTGGGGCGCGCCCCCCTGGGGAGGCGTAGAGTGATCCTAAAGGGGCGGATAATGTGTTCGGATATTTTAATCTATTATTGTACACACAGCTTTAGTCGCGCCATCTAGTTCCAAACGGCTGAACTAACTACTGTACCACTATCTGTTCGATCACTCGTTGTAGGCGCGCTCTCGTTCAATCCCGACGTGGGCTAGGCTTACATAGAGTGCATACAGCATCATATCTGCGCAGTCTGTTTGTAGTTGGCGAACAGTTCTTACACACGGTTGGTAGTTTCGATGCAATGCAGTTATGATGCAGTCCGTCTGTCCAGTCTAGACTCTAGACGTTAAGTAACACCAAATATGTGATTTAATTAACGTGAGAAATCAAGGTTGTGAAAAAATTATGTGTTTTTACTGAAGCAATGGCAAATAATACAGAGGGGGGGGGGCAGAAAATATTGTTTATAATCCCGGGGGGGCGCCAGGCAAAAGAGGATAGAAAACCATGGTCTAAACTATGGTGCTCATGTCAGCACATGTAGGCATAAACAGCTTTGATTTGCAAGAGAAAAAAAGTCGAGGTTATCGATTTTTGTCGTTGCGCAATATATCTACTTGAGCGGTTGAGAAAAGGTTAAAACATGACATATGTTAAAGAAAATTATTGAATTTTAAATTTATTTTTATATTACCTATGTTGTTCAGTTGCATGATTATCAACCCTATTCGATTGTTTCCTACTTCTCACAATCTTTTGATAACTCTGTTTTCTTTGTATTTTGTTTTGTCGTTGATGAGTATCCTAGATAATCCAAAAATCATCATACCAGCCATAAAACGTCCACTGCTGAAGTGGCAGTGGGCAGGGCACATAGCTCGAAGAACTGACGGCCGTTGGGGCAGAAAGGTTCATTCCTGCACGTGGAGTTAGAATTATCTGATAAAATTAAAATAATATAATATCAATTTTTATTTTATAAATTATTTTGACTGATTCTTGATTAACACTTTATTGACACTATCAATTATGTCACAAAGTAAAAACATAAATAAATAAATATTGCTGGACATTTCACACGCGCTATCTAGCCCCAAACTAAGCAGAGCCTTGTACTATGGGAACCAGACTGATATAATACTTATACACATTTTTTTGTAAATACATACTTATAATATATAGAGAAACAACCAACCCGGAACAAATACCAGTAGATCATGCAAACATTTGGTCCGCGGCGGGAATCGAACCCGCTACCTCCTGCGTCTCAACCGGTTATTCGTTCACTGCACCACGGAGGTCGTCACATTATGTATTCATGTTACGTGTCAACAAGTCCAATCACAGTAATATTATAAACTAGCCGATGCCCGCGACTTCGCACGCGTTACACTACTAAATGTGTGGGTAACCTAGAAGTATAGCTAAACTCGCTGTTGCAACTTGATTTGACACCCCATTTTTATCCCATGGGAACTGATTTATGGGGGAAAAAGTAGCCTATGTGGTAATCCAGGTTATAATCTATATGTATACCATATTTCATCGAAATCGGTTCAGCCGTTACGACGTGATTGAGTACCAAACAAACAAACATCCAAACTTTCCCATTTATAATATAAGTGATGTGAAAGTTTGGATGTTTATTTATTTATTTGTTTGTTACTCAATCATGTCGTAACAGCTGAACCGATTTCGATGAAATTAAGTATGTATGATCCCATAAATCAGTTCCCATGGGATAAAAATGGGGTGTCAAGTTGCAACAGCGGGTTTAGCTTTATTTCTAGTAGTGTAACGCCTACGAAGTCCCGGGCAAGAGCATTATAGTATTATATGTGAAAGTTTTGATGTTTGTTTATTTGTTTGTTACTCTTTCACGTCGTAACGGCTGAACCGATTTTGATGAAATTTGGTATGTATGTAGATTATAACCTGGATTAAAACATAGGCTACTTTGAATTGGCAAACCACGCGTGCGAAGCCGCGGGCGGAAGCTAGTAAATTGTTGTAGACTTGACATGCAAAAAAAAACTGAAATCGTGTTAGTAATTATTATACAGGTGTGTGTCTAATTAAATTTATAATTTTAGCGTAATAAATGGCGCTTTCTGGAGATTAGCCGCCAAAAATATGGTTTAAATGCCAAACTGTCAAAGTCTCAAAGTCAAGACACAATAATATGGGGTATTACCACAATAAAGTCAAACACCCGCTAAACACTGTTTAAAAAAATCCCGAACCAAAATTGATAAGGATTTTTTAAACACGCTTTAAACAGTGTTCAACTTTTTGTGGTTGGTTTTTATGTCATGATAAACAATACAGATATTTTGTATTAATTTCAACTTTAGAAAATATGTTGACAAGGCAATCATCATACAATTCACTTTTTTCTTATTAGCTTAACACAGAGCAGCGCCATCTGTTACCAGTTATAACAACATGGCCGCGAAAGCCTCATTATTAAAGACAACTCGACTATCTCAGCTTTCAACATTAACATTTTCAATATTATCTTGTATTGTACAAATATCTTTGGATTCCTTGGTCTTCGCCGAGATATAGTGTTCGGAGATGTGGTCGCGAAGCTGAGACTTCAGTCTGAAGCTTTGGGAACACTGGTCACATCTGAAAGTAAACAAAACTATTATTTATAGGGTTCCATAACTCAAAATTAAAAAAGGAACCCTTATATAACTAGTGGTTTACCCCGAACTGAGATCTCGCGAGTCTCCCATAAAAACAAAAACATTATTTGTAATCTTCGATTATCAAAATAGAAATATTTAACCGCAATACTAGACCTACAGTTTCATTCAAATAACAGGTCACCGGAGTTCATGTTCATTGGTTCTATTTGGGGTAGAAATTAACACTAAAGCTACACGCATACCAAATTTCAGCACTGTGGGGTCACTGGAGTACCTACCCTGTGAATTTTGTGAAGTTCAGTTTTTATTATGGCTAATAACTCAAAAACTACAGGACTTTACTAAAACTAAAAACAAAGTCGACATGTTCAAATGAAGACCTTTCATTTGACATCCTATTTGACCTAATAGACTCATTTTCATTTTTTGTTCTTACCCCTCTTGAACCCCAATATCTCAACAACCCCCCAACATTTTTAGCTCATTTAGTCACACCAAAATTGTGCCATCACTACCTACCTACGTATCAAATTTCACGATGATCGGATCAACGCTTCAAAAGTTATCCTCGGGCAAACATACATACATACATACAACGCCGATTTGCCCAAGTTGATTTAGAGATCTCGCTTCGCTCGTTCAATAATGTGTAGCGGCTCGAGTGCCTCTAAGCACCGAGACAAACCTATAAGGTTGTCATATAAATACAAAAAAAGGTATCTAGTTGAAGTTAGTAATAGTAAATAGTTAGTAAATACGGCCATACATATATGCCGCATATATTGACAATCCTTCAAAATGTTAGAATTTAGACGTAATTTACTTTCTGTATTGTTATGTATTCTAAAAGGATCATTAAAAAAACACCCAGCCTTGTTTCTTGCCTTTCTTTCCTGGCTTGGTCGCGAAGGAACAGCCAGTAAAATTAACGTTTCAAAGTGATCCTTGTGATTTTAATGAATCAAATATTTTGACTTTGAATCGCAAATAATTCAACACCTAGGTCTTCCCGTTGATCTAGAATCATTAAATTTAGCAAGAAGCAAGGTCTCACACAGCAGGATAAACAGAGAGCATCATCCTCACTCTTCGCCGCTCTCTTTGTTCGCCGTTAACATCTTTTTAATGTAACTCAGTGCCGGAGTAGTCTTGAGCTGAGGGTGACAGATTTTAGGCGCGGCAAATTTAGTGACTGGTTTTTTTAAAAGGTTTCTATTCTTTAATGTACACAAATAGATTTACAAACAAAAACAGCTTACGAAATGAACATGTACAAAGGCGAGCTTAAGAAGCCGGCGAACCCCGAGCGCAACTTCAATTAGGACGAGTCAAAAACTTCGGCCTGAATATCGCTATCCCTGTTTAGTGACGAAGTTTAGCCACACAGAGCGACACAGTGATAGCTATAGAACGATTCTAAATTTGATTAGATTTTGACCGTGTTACGTAATACCATAAATGATGACTGAAAACTTGTTGTATTTTTCTCATTGTGTTGTTATTCTGTACCTAGACGATATAATCTATGTTCCCATGACTAGGATACGTAAGCTGTTGTTGTTTTTAATACAAAACCATTAGGTTGAAAACAGGTCTTTTATGACGTAAAAACATGCAGAATGCGATAGGCTTCTATTTCATTTTAGGTAAGTATTTTGATGTAATATATGGTTGGGAACCTAGATAAATACTATTCAAATTAAAATAATACTTTATTAAGGTAGAAATATGCTCCAATTAGACATGATATTGGTAGTACGTGTTGTATGGGCGATTCCCCTCCAGTCTCCCCTTAACCCTAATAAGAGTTTTCTTCCAGCAAACCTTTTGAGATAGGGATAGTTGAACTCCTATACGACGGTTTTCTGATGTTTTGCAGAAAGAAGTCTACGAGCCGTCTTTCTGATGACTTTTCCCGCTTATTAGCTTCATTGTAATTTCAAGCAACGGTACCACAAACTTCTATAGTCTATGGTAAAACACCCGGTTCGCGGCCCCAAAACAGTACCCTAGATTAGCCCGCCTTGACGTACATAATTTAGCTTTAATTAGCCCAAAAATATACCCAAAAACGTTCTCGTGCAATTTCAACTAAATTGTTAGATTGAAAAGCATCAAAAATTGAACAGCCTAAACTAGGAAAATGTGTAAATCCGCAACATGTTTATTTCTTTTTTTTTTTGATTACACAGTAATTCGATGATGTCTTAAAACTTATACCAGATTCGTCCATAGGTTCTCGATAACACACTGATGTTGTAAATCCTTGATCTTGGCTAGGCCATTTCACTGGCACTCTGCGTAAGGCAGAGATGTAGGTTCTAAGGGCCTTGCGACTTCATTATTATGACCCTTGACATACTAGCGTTAGATAGATAGTTAGATAAATTCTTTATTGTTACACCAAATTAAAATAACTTACCCTAGAAAACTTAAAGACTAATACATATAATAGCGTTTGGTTAGAGGTTTGGCGTAAACATGCCACCGGCCACATCCACGGTGAAAACATTTTTAACAGACGTCTAAACTGCCCCGTTTCAGGCAAATACTACCAAACAATTTTGATTCTTATCCCAGATAATAAAAGGTGCTTACTTATACATGTTGACTCCTAAATGCATGCGTTTGTGCTTCAATAGATCGCCGCTCTGTGTAAAGGCGCGTTCACACAGGTCACAGCAGTACGGCTTTTCGCCCGTGTGGACACGGTTGTGGGTTCTCAGGTATTGTACTGTTGTGAATCTGAAATTAAAAAACAGCTAGGTTAATCTTTGGCTAATCTATACTAATTGAGCGAGCGAAGCGAGATCTCCAAATCATCTTGGGCACATCGGCGTTGTATGTATGTATGTATGTTTGTTGTCCGAGGATAACATTTGAAGCGTTGATCTGATCATCGTGAAATTTGGTATATAAATAGGTAGTGATTGCACAATCCTGGTGTGAGCTAAAAATGTGGGGAGGGTTGTTGAGATATCGGGATTCAAGAGGGGTAAAAAATGGGACTATTAGATCAAGTGCCACGTCTAATGAAAGATCTTCATCAGTACATTTCGACCTCATTTTTATTTTTAGTTTAGTTTTTAATTTAAGTTTGTAGTTTGAGTTTTTATTATGGCCACACCGTGCTGAAGTTTAGTATGCGTGTAGCTTTAGTGACACATAAATAGGGAAAAGTCTAAAATCCAAAATAACTGCATATACTAAACCAAAAAAATGTAACCAATCAACATAAACTCCCGCTACCTGTAATTTGAATGAAACTGTAGATAAAATTAGTTGGTTGTGCATTTTGTGGCACTATTTTAACCGACTTCAAAATAAGGAGGAGGTTCTCAATTCGTCGGAATCTTTTTTTTTATGTATGTTCCCCGATTACTCGAAGACGCCTGGACCGATTCGAGAAATTATTTTTTTGTTTAAAAGGGTATACTGCCCAGGTGGTCCCATTGGCAGTCATGATCTGTTGATGGAATCCCAAAAACTTGAGGACAACCATCAAACTTTATAGGGGTGCAATTCGGTTTTATAAGATAAGATAACTCTTTATTGTACACCAAAGTAAAATACAGAACATAATTCTTAAAAATAGATTTAGTACAATGGGCGGTCTTATCGCTAAGAGCGATCTCTTCCAGACAACCTTTGTATGGACAGGATTATAATGTATCACATGACGGCGGTACATCTATATACAATTAATAACATACCTACATACAACACAAGTTTAATTTTAATACAATAAGCAGCTATAAAAATGGTTATGATGAATTAACAAGCAGCTACAACTTCAACACAGGGATACTGGGAGTGCACTTTTGTTTTAAAATTACTAATAGACTTGGACGTTCTTATAGAGGGGCAAAGCGTTCCACAATCGTACGGCTGTTACAGTGAAGGATCGACCATAAAACTGTCGTATTGACAGGAGTTTTATATTTGTTATTACCTCAGAACTCAACCGGCTATTTACCCACTGCGCTTCGGAGGTCGTCGTCTACATTCATCACAAAGTAGAACCTCGCTTTTTCCACTACACATTTTTAAGGGTTTTTTTAATAATAAGAGTACTCACTTCATAGGACACGTGTCGCACTTGAACGGCTTGACCCCAAGATGTGTCAGCGAGTGCTTCTTGAGTGAGTGAGATGCTGTGAAGGAGGCCGAGCAATGCTTACACATATAGCGTCTCACACGTGTATGGGTGTTCTCATGGGAATTCAGCTCTCCTGAAATGCATACAATATAACCGACTTGAGACCACAGAAAATCAAAAAAATCCGCAAATGAATAACTGCATTGTATAACTGAAAACATATATATAATAGTCTTCCAACACATTTGATAGTTAAAAAGTAACATTGGAGCATGTCTTGGTGACCTAATGTCCTAGGATTTGCTTCAGTGAAGTTTCCTAATGGTTTATAGGTGCTGGCTACAATCGGAATTAAGCTGGTAAAGCAAATACTTACCAAAGAATTAAATATGCTGTTAAATTGTCCACAACTATTTTTAATACACTTTTTATCTACCTACATAGTGCACTACACATTTCTGTATTATTTTTGTCGTTTTTATTCTAAATATCAGCTTAATTCTGATTGTAATTCAATAAAGGTGAAGCAATATTAAAATAACAGATTGTAACAAATTTATTTATATTTTGTAACAGAACAGTTGAAATAAAATATATTTTAATTTTTTTTTTTAATCTTTACCTCGATGGAAAGTACATTCAAATTTATTTGACCTCAATGAAACTTAAATGGGACCACCTTAAAGCCTTATACAACCAATTGAGAACGTCCTCCTTGTTTTGAAGTCAGTTAAAAAAGGCTATACTAGACAGCAACCTGGCAGACGGGGTCACAAAACGCGGGACAAGCGACGATGACATTGCTATCTTGCTCGCTTGCTGCCCTTGCGGGACCCGTTAGTGATGCGCCAGTACCTATCGATAACACTAATAAGGTACCAGTAATTGTATTGAAACAACACAGTATTGAACAGGTATTCAACAAAGAGGTCGCACGAAGAATCCAATTCGGCTGGGCAGCGTTCGGGAAACTTCGCGATATCTTCTCGTCCAAAATTCCCCAGAGCCTGAAGACTAAAGTCTTCAACCAGTGTGTGTTGCCAGTGATGACCTATGGCACTGAAACGTGGTCCTTTACTCATGGCCTCATGACCAAGCTCAAGGTCGCTCAACGAACTATGGAGAGGGCTATGCTCGGGGTCTCTTTGCGTGACAAAATGCGCAATGAGGAAATCCGCAGAAGAACTAAAGTTGCCGACATAGCTCTCAAAATTAGCAAGTTGAAGTGGCAATGGGCAGGCCACATCGCTCGTAGAACCGATAACCGTTGGGGAAGAAAGGTTCTCGAGTGGAGACCACGGACGGGAAGGCGCAGCGTAGGCCGGCCCCCACAAGGTGGACCGACGATCTAGTAAGAATCGCGGGGAGCCGTTGGGCGCAAACGGCTACCAACCGCTCGTTGTGGCGATCTAAGGGGGAGGCCTATGTTCAGCAGTGGACGTCTTCCGGGTGATGATGATGATAATGATGAATTGTATTGAAAAGTTTTGGGTCTTCACGTATACTATAGTTCAGTTTCATATACTCTTCATAACTACGAATCTACAAGTCACAATTCTAGAGGTTTTTTTACATAGAAAACTTTCGTGATTTATTTCAATCATTATTGTGTGTATTATCACGTACCGTTTTATTGATGTCATATCCGACGTTTCGGTTCAATTCGTAAAGCTTCATCAGGGTGAGTGCGATCCGCCCCGCACCGCGTCTCGCCTCGCACACGAATCAAACCAAAACATTGTGGGTCGTACCGATAAAACGGTACGTGATTAATCCCGTTAATAACAATGGGCCGTTAGAAATAGTTATTTCTTAAAAATTATAAGGCATTTATAATAGGTTCAGTTCTGAAGGTACCAATTAGTACTAAATTTTAGTATAGTCACTGTACTGCTGTGTTGTAATTTTCGCGTATCCACGTGACTCCGCCGCCCGCGCCATCTTGACGAAGGACTCTGACAGCGCCCGGCGCTACTAAGATTTTGAATATTTTCTAACCTTTTGAGGTACCAAATGTTTACTACAGGTACCAAATAGTACCAAATGGGTACTAAATGGTGTGAAAATAATTTTCCAATACAGAAGTTGACACTGCCATCTAGACGCTATTACTTTTTACTGCGCAGAAGCAGGGTAATATTTTAAACCACGCGTGAGAAAACGGGTGGTAAGTTTTTACAGATAAATGTTCTATCTATCTATCTTAACATTTCAAAGAGCGACCAGTGACAAGCTCAATTAAGTTACTGCTATATAAAAAATTTTACCTTTACTAACATACTTCCCAGGACAGAAGCTACAAGTAAACATTTTCAGTCCAAGATGCCTCTTCATATGCTGAGTCAAATTCGTATTCAAATCAAAACCCTTCCCGCAAGTTGGACATAAATAAGCCTTCCCTCTTGTATGTAACTTCAAATGATTGTTTAGTGTAGACAGATGGGCAAAAGCTTTTGGGCATATTGGGCATGGATGGGGCTTTATTCCACTGTGTTTATGCATGTGCTCCGTCAATCCACTTTCTAAATGGTAGGTTTTTGGGCACAATGAACATTTATATTTACGATTTATGTCGTGACTGCCTTCGTGCCTTTTTAAATGGCTGGTCTTTTTGAAAATTTTAGCACAATACTGGCAAGCAAGTACTCTGCCTTTCGGCACATGTTTCCGTTTATGTGCTGCGAGGGAGTTCACAGATTGGAAAGAAGCAGAACAGATATCACATTTAACTTGTTCAATATCACTGTTTTGTTTGTTGTGTTCATGCATGTGCTCCGTCAACCCACTTTCTAAATGGTAGGTTTTTGGGCACAATGAACATTTGTATTTACTGTTTATGTCGTGACTGCCTTCATGCCTTTTTAAATGGCTGGTCTTTTTGAAGATTTTAGCACAATACTGGCAAGCAAGTATTCTGCCTTTCGGCACATGTTTCCGTTTATGTGCTGCGAGGGAGTTCATAGATTTGAAAGAAGCGGAACATATATCACATTTAACTGATTCAATTTCACTGTTTTGTTCTTTTTTATGTGTTAAGAGATGATTTTCGTATGTTGATTGGACTTCGAAAGTTTTTGTGCAATCGTCACATTTTAATATATCTGTTTGGGAATTACTTTCTTGCGCTTTTAATCCTTTTGTAGTCTGTAAATTATATTCAGAGGGACTAGAACTTTCTAGTATGTCGAAGCTACACATCTCAACACTGTCTTCTGTATCATCCTCATCCTTAATTTCTTTAAAGTCAAATTCATTTATAAAAAGATCATCATCATCATCTTTAAATTCATTTTTTATTGGAATGTCTGTGGAATCTATGGTTTTTTCCGTTGATATGAAGTTATCATAGTATTGGTTAAGTTGGAGGTTTATTTTCTCAGCAAGTTTCTTAAAGTCGTAAAAGTGGATGAGACAGTTATAACAGCTGCTGCACAGGTTTTTCGGAAGCCTGTCTTCTGATTGGATCTGGAAAGTAACAAGATACCACAATCAATTACTGTTTTAAACATTTCTTTTAACAAAAAGCAAGCATAAACTGAAAGAATACTTAACAACTCTTTAAAAAAATACAGAAGAAACAGCTCAACTGCTCCAGATCCCTACCATATGGAAGTGTACCCAAGACACTGGCTGCATTGCCCCGCTGAATTGCAATGTTAATGTTAGAATAAATTTCCAGAAACTTGTTAATGGTCAATTGATTATATTTAGAGTACATAAAAGCTGTTTGATTTTCCAAGAAATAATAAAAACAATCTTGACAGATAGACAGACAGACTTTAACCTTGATAGTTTTATTTTCTCTCTAAACACCATCATCAGCCCCAGGATGTCCACTGCTGAGCGTAGCTCCTTTCCCTCATTTATCTTGTGGGAGCCCCATATACCTTAAGTGACCGATCTAGTAATGCCTGCACCAGAATGTCCACAATGTTCAAAGCAACGTTTAAAAATGCCACTATAGTCTAATCATTCTCATGCAGGTTTATCTGTAGAATAACAAGATTGACATCCATTCACCTGATTGTAGGACAAGGCTTCTCTTACCGAATTACTTCCTAGATCTCAAACGCATAGGTCTCAAAGGTGTCCCATAATTATGAATACTTACCAGTATATTTGTAAACAAGGGCAGAATTTCGGCCGCACTGGGAGCATCATCCTTTTCGTCGAATATACCGTGCATTTTATTTGATAGATCGTTCAAGCACGTTCTACAACAGTCTTGAAAGTTTTTACGAAGAAATAAGCTCGACATAATTTAAATTTAAGTACAACTTGCTTCAAAGTAAAATCAAGAAAGCCCTTCCTTACAGTTTATTTATTTTCAAATAGGCTTGGCTTGGGTAAAAAATATCGATATATCAAAATATCGATATTAATTTATTAAATAATCGATAATTATCGTCGATATTTTAAAACTCGATATATCAATAATCGATATTTTTTTCCGGATATCAAATTCGATTTTTTTATATGAGCTCCCGTTCGACTTCAGTTCTCGATTAGGGCCGCGTTCGCAAACCAAGTTAATTATTACCTGACAGTAGTCTGTTTCAGTTACACATTAATGTTTTGCATAAAGTTATCCTTCACTTTACACTTTACCGAGGGAATTTAACTTGTTAGCGAACGCGGTCTAGAAAGAAAGGTTCCAAGCCCTGGCTCTGTCCCCAATGAGCCTAAGCAGTATCTGGACCAACCACTACTAGAAAGGAAATCAGATCCAATAAAATTTTGGGTGAGTTGACATTTCTCGCCGAATCTTACTGAAATCGTTTTAAAATACATAATATGCCAAGCATCTTCCGTGTCGTCAGAAAGGCTGGCGTTTGCTATTTACTTGGCAGTGCCAGATAATAGGAGCAGATTGACAGGGGAGCACATAAAACAGAGAGTGATTCTCATGTCGTTAACTGACACTTATTGGTTTGACTAAACTCTTGATGATTGTATTGTAATGTTTTAAATAAATAAAACTACATAACTACCAATTCATATTTAATTTTCGATACACTAATACTTTGACAATGTGCAAATATTTCGATATATATCGATATTATCGATATATCAAAATATCGATATTTTTACACGATATAACGAGTATATCGATACAACATATATCGATATATTTTTTTCATTTGCCCATCCCTATCTCAAATCAAAACAAGGCAGGCAAGGCAAGGCAGGCCGACAAGTTGTCAGCGACAACTGACAGTGACACTGTGATGTGACAGTCACAGATGATAGAGGCATAGAGGGCTTCCAACTCATTTTTAATTGCAACCAAACTGTCCTACCTACTTTGTCACGTGTTATTTCTTGAGAGCTTTTCATTTTAGATAATTATTATAACAGAAGATATATACAAATTATTTACCATAAAATACAGAAGAAACAGTTGAATCATCTAAAGACCTCAAGAACTGTGTCCCCAAGACCCTGGCTGCATTGCCCCGTTGAATTGCAATGCATAAGCGTTGACCCAGATAAACGCCAGTTCTCGGAACACGGGTCGCTCTGACCAGACGCCCGGAAAGAATTTTGATAACGCAATGGGCTCCAGTACCACATGGACCCAGGGTCTCGACCCCATTTGACCCAATGGCTCAAATGCGTAATCTCAGTCAAGATTTCCATATTTGCGCCGCTTTATATCTTCGGCTGAATTTACCGCCACACCGACCCCAACTGCTTTATTTGACACATGAGATGGCGCAAGGGTATCGACGCACGTGGTGTCCCACACCAAAGGTCTATCCTTCTCCCAAGGTACAAAAGTCATACCGTCAGGCCTCAAGCCGTCAGACCATAGCAGACTGTTTGGTTCAAGAATGGCTGGAACGTTGACGCGAGAAAAATCCCGGCGTATGATATCATTAAGGCTAGCGTGGCGGGAAATCTTACCGGCGGCCCTGGAACACCATAATCCATGATGAATTAGTTATTGGTAAAACCATCGGCAGAAGCTGAATAGGCTTCTTCTAGGCAAGCGTGTACCATCGTAGACTGCATCATCGCTTACCATCAGGCGAGATTGTGGTCGAACGCTAGCCTATAATTTATAAAAAAAAGCTAGTTAAATTAACACCGGTACATTATGTTCAGTTTATAGAACAAATATTTCTGCATTTACGCTAAACTGTCATGTCACTCTATTCTTCCGCAGAGATAACTTATAATGCGGTCGTGGTAGCCTGGTTGAAGTGGATTACACGAAGGCAAGCGTAGTGAAGGCCGGTTTATATTTTATAACGGTTGTAGGGAGCCGTTGGGAGCAGGCTGCACAGGATCGGTCGCTCTGGATATCTAATGAGGAGGCTTATATGTTTAGCGGTAGACGTCATAAGGATGTTAGGAAGATGATGTATACATAAACAGGTATTTTGTAGATAAATCGATCAGAAAAGTATGTCGGTAAAATTTGTGAATGAGCATACAAACAGGGCTGACACACTGACACACTGCGGTGTTACGTAGGTATTCATCGATTCTGCAAGAATAAAACAAATAATAACACGGATTCGGCCGTTGAGCATTGCGTTTTGTTATTGGTAGAGAATTTACGTGAACTGTGGTGGATTAGATAGTTATATAGATAACGCCTTTCCGCTGGATTTTTGTGTGAAAATCTTAATGCGGTTCACAGAATACATCTATTTACAAAGTTTCAACATATATATATATATATATATAGTTCTTATAGTTTCGGAAGAAAGTGGCTGTGACATACGGACGGACAGACATGACGAATCCATAATGATTCCGTTTTTGCCATTTGGCTACGGAACCTAACAAGGTGACGTGAACTGACGTGCAGCGCTGCGCTGCGCAGTGCTGCTCTAATGCGGTCTTACCTTAAGTTTGCCACCCACTGCAGCTTTTTTTCATCGATTCACCATGTAATATAACTCATCTTTTTATTTAGTCTTTGATCGTGGTATTCACGTTATCTACTGTAAATACTTACGTGGGAAGATAGATTCTGTTTCCTTTTACCATACTTTAACATCTTCTTTATTCTTTATTGTACACAAGAAAATACATTATAAAGTACATAAATAGAGGAAATATACAATGGCGAGCTTAACCCTATGAAGAGTTTTCGTCCAGCAAACCTTATCATCATCTTCATCATTATTTTGATCAGAAAACTAAATTCATTCTAAAACTCTTCAAATACCCATTATTACATCTTTATATGGATGGAAAGAGCAGAATTTTCTCGTCACAAGAGTATAAATGATGTTATGTTTATTTTAACTTTTCAGGACGACAAATATAAACAAACCTGACATGGGTACTGACATGACATTTTAGACATATACCTACTCTTTATTTTTAATTCTTGGTAAAACCGTAAGGTTTTACTTGGAATCTATATACATAGAACCTCTGAATTAGATGTATGGTTGTACTGGCTGATAACCTATATTTTAATTTTGGAACAGCTCCGAATGACGTTGGGATCATCCTTCAAAGAAAATCAGAGTCTGGCCTTAGAAGCGAGAGAAAGATCGTAAAATACGAATATGATTTATTTACCCACTGTTACTGTTACCGACACCTCTGTATATAAGTATCTGTAGTGTAGTCTGTTTAAGTTTTCACTTCTGTCGGCACTCCCGGAGTGTCACTATTTTTTATACGTTCTATTCTCTCGGTAAATAATATTGACATGCCAATTGACATTGACAATTCACTACCCTTTGATAATCAGCTTATGACAGAGCAACGCCATCTGTTAGCAGTTATAAAAACAAGGCCATGAAAACTCCTCATTGTCAACGCAGGTTGCATTGGAACTGTTTTTACTTGTTTCTCATGCAAATATAATGCTTTCTACTTCCCGCAATGTGCCTATATGTTGAAAAACCCATTGTCAAAAAACTTTCAGTCACATTGAAATAAAAAACAGGGTCATGTCGACTCAATTTATCCGTAAAACTAGGGGCAAAACCTATGTTGGCAGTTCAAAATAGATAAAACCCCAGAAGAAGTGAGCGTAATACTGAACCATTAACATCTATTCTAAGTGGAGTCATTTTCATTTTTTCGTTTATTTATTCATAAAAAATTATATAATCGTGTTTGAAATTACATCCTAATTACAAGTTACAATATTTTAACTATGCCGCTATTAGCCAGTCTGTGACTGCCGTCACGCGTGACATGTTTTACAGTAGGTATTCAATTTAATTATGTTTCGCCCCTTCTTGTGTCGTTCCAACGTGTAAAAATTCAGTTAGGCTAAAAAAAAAACAAGATGGGATCTTTCATACGTAAGTAGCGCATTTCGATGTTGTGTTATTTGTTTAATGAATAAATTGTTTGGTTTGTAAAATGTCATAAATAATGATCCTCCATTTGCTGGTGTTGCCAAATATCGAGTGTTAATTATTTTTCCTACTCTATAATTCTGAGAATAAAAACTTTTATTAGATGTAGTTTTTAATTATAATAGTGGAACAGAGATCTCGCAAATCTCCCAAAAAAACAAAAAAAAATATCATTTTTGGGCGATTTGCGCAACGATGTCTAAACGTACATATATGTAGTGGCTAAATATGATAGAAGCAGTTTTCAAATCATACAAATAAGTCAAATTTAAACATGTTGAATACGTTTAGGGATCGTTTTGCAAACCGGCCTTAATATTTGACTATAGTAGTGCCATAGCTACATAAGTTGAATCTTATCAAAAAGATTTACCCCAAAATGGGTGTAATGGTTAAGCTAGCAACATTACGCGGGTGGAGGTGAGGTGAGAGCGGGACGTGGGTTTTGTTTGATGCGTAGATAGAGAATAGTTTTCCTATGTCTACAGTTTTATGGATACAGCGCACAGCTTGCAATCACAGTTGATTGCGTCTTCTGGTGTTCTAACTATTCTGAGGATGGCAGCTACCCGTTTTTGCCATTGACACATGTCATAGAAACTGACAGTTGACGAAAGGAAACTATCATCAGAGCGTAGGTTGGCAGCCCCATGGTATAAATCTGTAGATCAACAGTTTTTACATAATATGCCAGTGCAATCTGTCTTGATCCACCGCAAACTCCGTCTTACACTTCACATTCAAACACTTTACTAGCATTCACTAGAAATGAACACCTAAACTTGTTATATAAAAACATGTAAAACTTGAAAAAATAACACCAAACTAAAAATAAAGAAGATTTAGAAATCGATAGTAGAGAATTCGGTTCAATAGGTTTTATCAAGTCAAGTGTTATAATAAAATTTTCTTATAAATAAATTTAATTTTTAAAAAAACAGACAACGTGAATAGTTTTTTTAAATCAATTAAACATAAGAAATTGAACAATAACTGAATATAATTTTATTTCAAATATTACATATAAAGTTTTCTACAGTTTTTTTAGGTTATTACTTAATAGGCAGCTTTTGCTAGTGACTGAGTTGGCAACACCTACATTCGTATCTGCGCCTGCGCTTTTGGTTTGTTGTGTTGTGTAATCCTTTTGAAAAATAAAATAGTTACGAAAGTATAAACCAAATTTGCCGAAACAAACATAACCGGTAAGTGCGTTTAAATTTATTTATGATTTACAAATTTAATTCGAAATGCTGTGAGTCTATCTATTACTACTCAGTTAGAAAAAAATCTAAAATTAATTGGAGTAGTAATTCTGTGAGCATATATTTTATTTTTACTTACCAACTTACTACTTATTTAGGTAAATAGTTTTTTAAGCTGTGAGCTCGCTGTGATGTACCTCATAAACAAATGTAGGTATACTTAAGTTACAACTTTGGCCGGGTTAAAATAAGGTACTAGGGTAAAAATTACCCATTACAAATCATGGCACAGTAGACTCTACGTACCTATACATTTTTTATAGGGTAGGTAGGCCATCAAATTTCGGATTAGATAAACAAAATAATTTGAAGTAGGTACCTATGTACCTACCTAGAGGTAAACATTTTATTTTCCAATGCAGCAGTAAAAAATAAAGTGCTTGTTTCTCTTATAAAAAAGGTAGGTAGGTATTTAGTAGACTTAAAGAAGTTTATAAATGTTTAAATTTTACAAGACTGTCTAGAAAGATATTAGATATACCTATCTATTGTTTCTAAATAAAATTAAACTAGAAATCTGCATATACTAGTAGACAAGTAGTGTTGTACACACGGCTACACATCAAGCTATACATTTCCAGTATAATCTGACCTCGTATTGTGTAGGCTTTTCATAGAATGAGAGGTCAGCTTATACTGGAAATTTATAGCTTGATGTGTAGCCGTGTGTACATGCCCAATGATTATGTTTAATCATGTGTTTATTTAACTCATTGTAAGTAGTTCAAGGTTTGTGAGTTTCTCTCACTTGGTTAGTGTACTGTACTGCTCATGTGTCTACAACCTGTGGCTTAAAGGTTTTTGTAGGTAATTTTTTTACTTAGGTATTTATTTTTCTTAAGTATAAGTAATTAACTTACAGAGAGAACTTAAAAATAAATGTAAAATTAGTGTGTTTTACAGCATTAATTTATATAATTATATACCTTAAATATGTATACCTTATACCTTAGGTGTTATTACATAAAGTAAATTAATTTATAAGTAAATACTTTTACAGCTACATCATTGATTTTCTAAAGTGTTTGTTTCTATAGCCTACCTCTAACAAACAGGTGTGATAATAAAAGTGAGTGAGTATGTTTGTTTGTTACACTTTCACGTTGTAAAGGCTAAAGCGATTTCGATGAAATTTGGTGTATAGATAGATAAATAAATAATGCTGGGCATTTCACACCAGCGCCATCTAGCCCCAAACTAAGCAAAGCTTGTACCATTGAAACCAGATAAGTGATAAAATACTAATATAGTTAGGTACTTTATTTTGTAAATACATACCTTCATACTTTTAATACCTATATAGAGAAACAAGCAGACCTATTTACCTACAACAGTAAATATCTGTTGATCATGCAAACATTTTTTTGCGGCGGGAATCAAACCCGCAACTTCATGCGTCTCGGCCGGCTATTCACCCACTGCGCAACGGAGGTTGTCGATAAGACCGGTAGATACATAGATAATTTTTATAGATAAACGCGGGACGAAGTCGCGGGCGGATGCATAAATATCTATTTTTGTTATTCAATTAAGTAGGTAAATTATAACCACAAAGAATATAATTCACTCATGTATAGTTGATTTATGTTATAATATATTATAATTTTCCTTAAAGTCGATTATTCATGTAAAATAATAAAATAAATAAATAAAATAAATAAATAAAATAAATAAATAAAATACTGCTGGACATTTCGCACAGTGCTATCTAGCCCCAAACTGAGCTGAGCTTCTACTATGGGAACCAGATAACTGATAGAATACTTATATACATTTTTTTTGTAAATACATACTTATAATATATAGAGAAACAACCAGACCCGAAACAAATTTCTGTAGATCATGCAAAAACTTGTTCCGCGGCGGGAGTCGAACCCGCTATCTCCTGCGTCTCAGTCGGCTATTCGACCACTGCACCACGGAGATCGTAAAAAATCTATACTAATATTATAAAGAGGAAAGATTTGTATTTTTCTGTGTATGTTTGTAACGAATAAACTCAAAAACTGCTGGTCCGATTTCAAAAATTCTTTCACCATTGGAAAGCTACAATCACCCTGAGTAACATAGGATAGTTTTTAGCCAACTGCGCAAAGGAGGGTAATGTTTTTATTGAAAAACTACGCGTGCGAAGCTGCGGATTGGTCAGCTAGTAAAATATGATAATAAAAATAAACCACAACCATAGAATAAGAAACTACACATATAATGATATAACATAAGTTTCGTACAAATTTTCGTTGGAAACGTGGCCTACGTTTCCAACGAAAATTTGTAAAGCAACACAATGTGCAACAAAGCAACGAATGTGTGCGTGAGTGCGATGCTTTACATTCGCCAACACGGCACGCGTAATGCAGCAAACGGGGTGGATATTTTCACCACACAAAGCGTCTTATTGTTTATTTTTCTGGGAGCCGCATTCACTCATAAAACTCAGAGCGTGTCCAAATTAATGCGCGCGTTTACTTCTTTTCTATTAATATATAATAGAAAATATTGTGGTCATGGCAAAGTCGATATGGAAGAGCTCAGCACGATGCTCGAAGGCCTCAATCGAGTCTCCCAACGGGTAGGACTTAAAATGAACATGGACAAGACGAATATTATGTCGAATGTCCATGTCGTGCCTGTGAAGTAGTCGACGCGTATGTATACCTAGGACAAACAGTCCAATTATGTAGGTCCAACTTCGAGAAAGAGGTCAATCGTCGAATCCAACTCGGATGGGCAGCGTTTGGGAAACTTCGCAACGTCTTTTCGTCCAACATACTTCAGTGCCTTAAGACGAAATTCTTCAATCAGTGTGTGTTACCAGTGATGACATATGGAACCGAGACGTGGTCCTTCACTGTTGGCCTTATGAATAAGCTCAGAGTCGCTCAACGAGCTATGGAGAGGGCTATGCTCGGGGTTTCTCTACGGGATCGAATCAGAAATGAGGAGATACGTAGGAAAACTCAAGTCACCGACATAGCCCGACGGATTAGCACGTTGAAGTGGCAATGGGCAGGCCATATAGCGCGCAGAACAGATGGCCGATGGGGCCGGAAGGTTCTCGAGTGGAGGCCACGGACCGGCAAGCGCAGCGTAGGACGTCCACCTATAAGATGGGCAGACGACTTGGTAAGAACCGCAGGTCGGCGTTGGATGCAGGCCGCTTCCAACCGCAGTTCCTGGAGATCAATGAGGGAGGCCTTTGTCCTGCAGTGGACGTCTTATGGCTGATATGATGATGATGATATGATACACATCACATATTTCATTATTGACATCACATATTTCATTATTGACATCACATATTTCATCCTTGACATCACACAGTTATTATAATTTTGCTCTCACGGGGTCTAGTGGGTGATTATGCCGTCTCAGCAGAATAACAGCGTCAACTGCTAACCCAGTTGACATAATGCTGAGTCGAGGTCCTTTTGCTGATATAGCACACAACTTACTTACCTCATGTTTAAAATTAATAGTTATATTACCTATATTGTTTGTTAGTGTCGGGCAAATCGGTGTTATATGTTTGTTCGTCCGAGGATAACTTTCGAATCGTTTATCCGATAATTGTGAAATTTGGTAAAGTGTTGTTTGGTGAAAGTTGGCCAAACAATGTATGTGGGGGGGGGGGGGGGGGGGGGGTTGTTGAGATATATTGGGGTTCAAGAGGGGTAAAAAAAATAAACAAAATGGGACTATACGTCAAGTGGCATGTCTAATAAAAGGTCATTGTGTGTTAATTTCGACCCCATTTTTATTTTTAGTTTAAACTTTGTAGTTTTTAAGTTATTAGCCATAATAAAACTGAACTATGACAAAATTCACAAGGTACACCAGTGACCCCACAGTGCTGAAATTCGGTATGTGTGTAGCTTTAATAACACAAATATAGGCAAAAGTCAAATCCAGAATAACTGCAATTAGTACGTATTTGTATGATTTGACAACTCTCATATTTAGCCACTAAGTACGTTTAGGCATCGTTGCGAGTCGTACTAAAAATATTTTTTTTGTTTTGGGAGACTCGCGAGATCTCAGTTCGGGGCGAACCACTAGTTATTTTTAATCATCTTTTGTATATGTATTCTGTGTGCTATTTAGCAAATAAATGATTGTCTATGTCGATGTCTAAAATGCAGTCACTTTGCAAACCCATAAAATGTAAGTCCACAAATAGAATTAACTATTTGTAGTAGGCATGTGTTGGCACTGGTACACTGGGTAATTCATTTATTTATCGTGATGTACCTATACGTATATGAGGATAGATTGATAAACTCTTTTTTGTACACAAGCTACCGCCTCCGGCTTTACGCGCGTGGTTTGTAAATCGAAACATTACCCCCCTGCGAAGTCTGGTAAAAACTATCATATTTCTTCCCGGTCATAATCTATCTATGCAAAATTCATCGAAATCAGTTAAGCCATTTAGTCGTGAAAACGTGCAAACAGAGAAAATCATCATCATCATCAGCTTATGCCACTCGTACTGGTCATTTACATTATGCACTCGCAAATAAATCAAAACCTCTGCGGTATCTACCATCCGTTGACCTAGAATCATGAATTTTGGCAAGAAGCAACGTCTCAAAGCACAAGTATTACTCGTGCGCGATAACTTGGGACCTGCTAGGAATGCGACTCCCCGACCGCTTCCCCTGCACTTCCCCGATGGCGCTCGTATTGTACCGTTCGCATCACTATTTTTTACTAGGGTTTTTAGTCTCGTACTGGCCTACGTCACGTAACGACGCGCTCTGGAATTCATTTAGTTTTCGTTTGTGTTATTGTTTTGTTGTTGTAGTTTTTGTTGTTATAGTAAATGTTGTAAATTTATCGGATACCTCTTCGTCAAGTGATTTTAGTGAGACTGAGGACGAAGAACAACCTCTAGAAGGCATAAATCCACTAAGTAGTGACGAAGATGAGATAATGTAAATAATAGATAAAATAAATGTATAAACTTAAACATTGTATTTTTATTTTATTCAAATAGTGTGATTAGATAAAAAGCAGCGTCCTCCCTGAGTAACATAATAAATTAGGTTAAAAAAAACAAAGACGAAGCCGCGGGCGGCTGCTTGTTATGTTCGCTTTTTTGCGGGCGGTACAAACACGCCAATATGACGTCACCGCGCTCAGGTCCCAACTTATCGCGCACGGGTAATAAATGAGAAAACGAACTTCGAAAAGTTATCCATTAATCCATATGAACTCGATATTATGAAATTCTAGGTACTAATCCGTTTTAATCACGATTTCAAATACAAAATTGGCAAATTAGGCCTAACGCGATTATACTAACGTTTTCATCTTACTCGTATACACAACGAAGTGAAAGACTAAGTTTATCATTTTCCACACCATAAATTCATTTACTAATGCTATAGGGCGTTCACTGACAGCGCTCCCTCATACATTTCCAGAGCGTTCGACCCTATGCGGTCTGCACCCAACAACTCCCATCAACCTATATCCAATCGTCATTCTATATAGTGGCCGGACTATTACTGCGGTTTTATTTATTACTAGCTGACCAATCCGCAGCTTCGCACGCGTAGTTTTTCAATAAAAACATTACCCTCCTTCTGCGCAGTTTGGTAAAAAGTAGCCTATGTCACCCGGGGATAGTGTAGCATCCCAACAGTGAAAGAATTTTATAAATCGCTCCAGTAGTTTCGGAGCCTATTCAATACAAACAAACAAACAAATCTTTCCTCTTTATAATATTAGTATAGATTAGTATTTTAATATTACAGAAGATTCATGTATAACATTTATATTAATTTTACCAGTTAAACAACAGTATTTAACAGTACACAGAAAGGTACATAAAAAGCTTAAGTTTTAAAGCTACCGTTCTTTAACGTTCTCGTAAAATCTAGTCCATCTAAAGGTTGTCTGGAAGAGATCGTTTTTAGCGATAAGACCGCCAATTGTACTATCGCGTATCAAGTTTTAAGTGTTTTAAATATGATTTGTTAATTTAAATGTGGTATACAATAAAGCGTTTTCAATTCTATTCCAGTATGTGGTCCCCACTAATTAACCTGTCTGCTCCAGCAGCCGTCAGTCATCTACTGATGGATATAATACGTATTATGGATCTAATATCTAATATCCACGATCTTAAACAATACTGATATGATACATCAGTATATCGAGTTAAAAGTTCAAATATCCTGCTAGTTTTCTCACCTATTAATCCCTATCACCTTTCCAGTCAATATTATACCATGTACTAAGTACTAAGAGTACATAACTTAAGCATCTGTCACCTTCTCTCGCGTCTGGTTACGTAACCAGCCAAGCCATCACTTGCCATTGAACCTAGCTGATAATGATAAGCCTTAGAGGACGCTGTGACCTGTTTCACATAGCTCTCAGTTGCGTGTTTGTTGTCGCGGTGTGTGGACGTGTCCGTGAAACTCTGTTTATCTTCGGATCTTACATCATATTAAGGTAAACTTCTTATTTTTATTATTTAACCTCCAGAAAGTCAAAATCTGTTATTCATTAAGATCACTTTGAAACGTTAATTTTACCGCCTGTTCCTTCGCGACCAAGCCAGGAAAGAAAGGCGAGAAACAAGGCTGGTGTTTTTTTTAATGATATTTTTAGAATACATAACAATACAGAAAATAAATTACGTCTAAATTGTAACATTTTGAACGAGTTGGAGCAATTTCATATTAATTCATTTCAATTTCATCATTAGCATTCTCTATCTTAAATAATCCGATATTTTATAGTACTCTTCTTTGTACAGATTTTGTTTAATTACGTTTTTAAATTTGTTATTTGTCAATTTTTGTACATCACTTGGGAGTTTGTTATAAAAGCGAACATCTTGCCCTTTAAACGATTTACTAACTTTATGGCGTCCAGAAGCGGCAACAGCGAGTTTATCTTTATTTCTAGTATTAAAATTATGTTAATCGCTATTTTTCTTAAACAAATTAATAATTTTGTGAACATACATCAGATTTTCATAGATGTATTGACAAGGGAATGTCATAATATTCATTTCTTTAAACTTATTGCGTAAGCTATCATTAATTATGTTACACGGCTACACATCAAGCTATACAATTCCAGTATTAGCTGACCTCGCATTGTGTAGGCTTTTCGTAGAATGAGCTGTCAGCTTATACTGGAAATTTATAGCTTGATGTGTAGCCGTGAGTACCTATTCAATGTTTTACTATACTCAATACTAATGACCTTCAGTATAAAATGCAGATTAATATGTGTCTACCATTCTCACTTTATTATGCGAAAGTTTCAACTACTTCGTCTACTCTGCATGATCTATTTCAATGAGCAGTCGTTTAATTCATAAAGGTTCCATAAATAGAAACGTATTAATATCAGCACGAACGTTTATCAAAAGAGCTTCTGCGAGAGACACTGAATGCTTTGCCGTCGGCAACTAGCTGTAGGTCATTAAATCCAGTCAAATTAAAGTTACCTTCACCCCGATACCAGTCATTGCATGTATTGCAACGTTTGAATTTACAGATCCGTAATGCTACCTTAAGATAATGGTATTACTGGATATTGACCTAGAGCAGAGGTTCCCAATTTTATTTGGTCATGGAACCTCAATTGATCATACTTTTTTTGGCGGAACCCTAGCTGGCTATTTTGATAACTAAAGTGTTTACCTAAAGTTTAACTAAAGTGTAGTTTGAATATATTCATGTTAGACTGGAAGAATGAACAAATTATAAATGAAAAGAATTATTTTATTTATTGCAAATAATTTATTGCAACAAAGAAATACAACGTACCTAGGTACGTATATATTGTGAAGAATTATTTTTTTACATTATTTCTTGTAATAGCCGTAAAATTAGGCTTTATGTCTGACAATTAAATGCAAACCAGTCTCGCATCGGTAAGTCTTCACAAACTGAATCAGAACCAGGACAGCTTTCTCAACGATTACCGGGTATTCATCGTTAAGTACATTTCAACTTTAACTCTCGGAGAGACCGCGGAACCCCTGTGCCCCAACCATGGAACCCCAGGGTTCCGCGGACCACCTTTTAGGAATCACTGACCTAGAGGAAGGTGACCAAGAAAAAACATGACAATACGAACGAAAAGGCGAAACGACTTTGAACACACACGAACAAGAAACAAGGGATAAGGGAAATGCCAGTTATCATATCAGAAAGGTCAAGGGTCAAGACCTGTTAATGTTTATTTATTAGTCAGATGGTCGTTGCTATATCATTGATCAAATAGAAATTGTCTTCATTACCTACTTTTATTCACCACATAATTTGTTATCAATTATGAATTCGGCGTCAATTCAACGTCTATGAAATTATATTTTTAGGGTTCCGTACCCAAAGGGTAAAACGGGATCCTATTACTAAGATTCCGCTGTCTGTCTGTCTGTATCTCATGAACCGTGATAGATAGACAGTTAAAATTTTCGCAGATGATGTATTTATGTTGCCGCTATAACAACAAATACTAAGAACAGAATAAAATAAATATTTAAGGGGGGCTCCCATACAACAAACGTGTTTTTTTCGCTCGTTTTTGCTCGATATTAATAGCACAATATCGAGCACAGGTACACAGCAGGTAGACGCTTGGAATATTCACAGAATATTTAGTTATATATTAACTTTAAAAATGAATAATTAAATTCAAATAAAACAAATATTTAACGAGGGCTCCCATACAAAAAACGTGATTTTTTGCTCGTTTTTATAGATAATGGAACCCTTCGTGCGCGAGTCCACGTCGCACATGGCCGGTTTTATTTATCATGGACTTTGAATTTAGACTATTGTGCGTCGTTCGTTCTTACAAAAGTACATACTCATCATTAATTTTAAATGGCTTTTAGTATAGTTCTACTAGATTTTTCATCCAAACATTTTGATTACTATTTTTTCTTTCTGATTTTCCGATCCGATGTTAATAACCATTGGGTTAACACAGAAACTGGGTTTTTATAGAACTTTGAATTGATGGTTTGCGAAGATGCATCTGAACAAGACATTCTTGATGACCTCTATTCTGATGAATGATGTCCCTCTTCCACCTATCATCCTAGTTTAATTGTAGTGTCGCATGTCTGTGCTAAGAAAATAACAGTCATATGGTTTATCGATAAGATGTTCCCTGCCTAGAGCCAGTGGCGTAACTACAGGGTGGCAAGTCGGCAAAATGCCACGGGCCCCCAGCCGGAAGGGGCCCCCGGTCAGAGGAGAATCCCAACTTTTAGACCAGCTGGAGGTCAGTCCGGTTTATTATCTGACATCGGACTGCTCTCGGAGTCGGTATCGTACGAGTATACTGAAATTGATAAAAACTTATTTAAGAAATTCTATGGGACAACAAAGGTTAAGGCGGGCTTGTTTCGGAACTTTAGGTATTTTACGCTACCTCAGGCCCCGCCAATCGAAACGTATCTGCACTGCACTACTTTGAAACGCGGGGGAATTTTCGGGAGACAAACGGCGTGCGTCTGACCTCGAAGACGTCTCGACGGGCACTGACCGCCCGGCGCGAGCGCCTGTACGAGTAGATTTTGATTGTTTTCTTTCACAGAGATTAATAATAACATATTGTTTTTTAACAATTCCTTGGTTAATAATAAGCTCTATGTTTTGGTATTAATTTGACATGATTTCAAGAAGAAACCTCTTAGTATCGACCGTTTAAATATCAATTTAGTGCCAACTTTATGATATTTTTTATCGAGATAAGTATTATTAATCGCGTTTCTATCTTCACAAAGCGGTAGATTATATGTTCAATTTTAATAAAATATGTTTTTATGTGCATATTTTACATTTCAGTAGAGATACAGTTGTTAAAAAAAACCTAAAAGTCGTCACCCTTCAAACTTCCCCCGCCTTAAGCAACTTAGCTATTCTATCCACAGAAAATTCTATGGCCTGAAATTTAAACTTTGACGATGTCAATAACACTTTTGCTGAACAGAAAGTCCGAAGAAAGGAATTTTAATAATTAAAATTGTGTACCTAAAACTACAATTGTGATTTCAGTTCAATATGTACTTTGAATTAGGTACCTTTAATTTAAAGTAAATTATTAGAAAATCAAGTAATAATTATAATTATAAAGTTTGTATCTACACACGGCTACACATCAAGCTATACATTTCCAGTATAAGCTGACCTCGCATTGTGTAGGCTGTTCTTAGAATGAGAGGTCAGCGTATACTGGAAATATATAGCTTGATGTGTAGCCGTGTGTACCTACTTCACGTATTGATTTATTGTTAAACTCTTACAAGTAAAAGTGTATAAGTAAGTATTATAAAACAGGGCCTCGAACGGTATAGTTACGCCACTGCCTAAAGCTACTACTGTAGATATAATATCTAGGAGCCGTTGTTGGGCCGCGCAAAATCAATCGATATGTCGATGAGATTTTTGAAAATAAAAATAAGTGTTGATTTAGCCTAGATACAGAGCGTGATATCTACATTAGGTATCTACATTGCTCTACCGCAAATAATCGAGTAAAAAGAACATGCTTTTTTGTGCAGTAAATAATTTGGCAGGATAATTTTATGTGTTTTACCAAGAGAAGCCGTAGACGTGGTATTTCTGTAAATGTTTCGTAACACGAACATGTGACTTGCACGCTAACTTGCTTTAAAACAATCAAACCGGTATTTGAGTTCGTTAGTCTTACATTAGCATAATATCAACAGAGCGGTCACAGGTTCAATGCCCGGCATTGGCACTTGGCTACACACATTGGCTAACTTTAACGCAATCCTTTTACTTTTGAAGATGGCGGTTAACTTTGCGCAGTCAGAGTTTTTTTTATACTACTTATATGGCAAACGAGCATGCAGTCCACCAGATGTTAAGTGGCTACTGCAGCCCATGGATATCCACATAGAATTCAAAACAAGCTATTATGTTGTCTTGATCTCTATGTGGATACGTTTTCATACTATAGGACTAAGCTGTTATGCCTATGTGCCAGTAATTACAGGAACATACCATTACCATCTAACCGGAACACAGCAGCACAAGTACTGCTATTTGGCGGCAGATAAAGGTAAGGCGGTGGTGCCCACTTCCTCGAGCCCGTTCACAAAAGCTCTACCTCCAGTTGAGTCATAAAGTCATACATAACTCATAAGTCTTGCCCATCTGAGTTAGAGAGAGTTAAAGGGAGTGGCTAGTGGCCAACTTTGTCGGAGTTGCTAAGCTTTATTGATTACATTACATCATAGGCTAGACTGTGTGACATCGACCTACAAATAAATTGTAGACTCCGTGACTTACAAGCGTATAGCTTTTAGATTTTAAACATACTGTCGGGGTACTGTTAATAAAGGTTCACGAATTGAACCGAAACATTGTCGGTCGAAACACCGATAAGACGGTACGTGATAAATCCCGTATTTATAATAATGATTGAAATCAACCACGAAAGTTTTCTATGCACCATTTAGATTATTATACTTAGGTATAATACAAATTTGTACCCAGATTCACGGCAAACTTTTATTTGTAAATAAACATTTTTTTAAAGAAATTTATCGTGTTTAATATACAAATACAACATAGAAATATCATTTAATTTAAAAAGAAAAAATAAATTATATAAAATAAATCTATAAAATCAATAATATTCAAAATTTATAGGTGTTGCTTAGACTTTTTTGATGTGTATGTTCACCTAAACTTGTAAACAAGGTTGATTGTCCACCATAAAAGCCAGACAGACAGATTGCCAATTGCCATGCATTGTTTAGGCTTCATTTGATTATTTGTTATAGGTACGTTACCGATTGCTAAAGTTGATAAGTGTGTAGTGATTCTTCTATTCAATCAGTCTGTGTTGCACATTGACATTGATTGATTTATGTTTTCTTAGGCTGTTTTCTAAATAAAATACAATTGAATTCTCAGATAGAGGACACATTAAAGAGACAAACAAAAAAGTGATAAGTAAGAAACACTTATTGAAACAAAAAAATAAAAAATCAAAATATTTGTTTGTTTCAAGAACAAATAGTGTGATACGTAAGAAACATTTTTTGAAACAAAAAAATAAAAAATCAAAATATTTATTTGTTTCAAGAACAAATAGTGTGATACGTTAGAAACACTTTTTGAAACAAAAAAATTAAAAAATCAAAATATTTATTTGTTTCAAGAACAAATAGTGAACGTTGGCAGCTGCAAAAAGTTAGAAAAAAACTGTGTAGCAGTGTCAGCGCCCGTCTGCTAAACCAGTACAATTGTTGTTCCTTACTTACTATTTTAATACAAAAGAAAAATTTAAGTTAAGTTTAGCTTATAAATAGCTAAAATGAGGTTGTAAGAACCAGCTATGTACTTATATATGTTTAAAGACTGAAACCCGACTACGTAAAACCTATGCCGATGGTAGTTGATGGTCATCCAAACCATCGGAATCAGATGAATTAGAGAGAGTTAGTTAGAGTTTAGTTAAGAGTAGTAGAGTTCTTTGTGAAAGAGCTCGCCCGGGGAAGTACTACCATCATACCTATTTCTGCCGCCAAGCAGCATTGCTGTGTTTCGGTTTGAAGGGTGCCGGTGAAATTACAGGCACATGAGGCTTTACACCTGTATGCCTTAAGTTGATGGAAACAGGGTAGTGCATCGTAGGGCATGTTCCTAAAGAGCGTGACCTACGAGGCGATACTTTGTTATAGGCGATGGTAACCACTTAACATCAGGTGGGCCATAGGCTTGTTCCATCTCCAATTCCTATAAAAAAATATTTAAAAAGGCGCTACGTTGAAACATACATCCCAAATACCGCTATAAACATAACCCTTCCTTTTGGCTTTGCCGTAATCGGTTAAAAATGTCATCCGCACCGTAATAACGTATCGATTGACACCTCATTCATCAAAATCTGATGAGTAGTTCAGACGCTAAGTTGGCACATATGTAAATACAAACATACATACTTAAACAGACTGCTAAAATATAATACTTTGGCATTGCCTTAGTCAGGTAAAAATACTGGTATGTGAGCGTTTAAACTAAACGATAGCTGAACATAGGCTTTTTCATCGAGCAAAGCGAGATCTCCAAACCAACTTGGGCAAATCAGCGTTGTATGTATGTATGTTTGTTTGTCCGCGGATAACTTTCGAAACGTTTATCCGATTATCATGAAATTTGGTATATACGAGTAGGTAGGTAGTGATGGCACAATTTTGGTGTGACTCAATGAGCTAAAAATGTGTGTGGGGGGGGGGGGGGGTTGTTGAGATATTAGGGTTCAGGAGGGGTAAAATAAAACAAAAAGGACTTATCTGGTCAAGAGGCAAGTCTAATAAAAGGTCTTTGTGAGTACATTTCGACCTCGTTTTAGGGTTCCGTACCCAAAGGGTATAACGGCACCCTATTACTAAGGCGCCGCTGTCTGTCTGTCTGTCTGTCCATCCATCCGTCTGTCACCAGGCTGTATCTCATGAACCGTGATAGTTAGACAGTTGAAATTTTCACAGATAATGTATTTCTGTTGCCGCTATAACAACTAAATATACTAAAAATAGAATAGAATAAATATTTAAGAGGGGCTCTCATACAACAAACGTGAATTTTTTGCTCGTTTTAGCTCGATATTGATAAGAGCACTAAGTAGACGCTTGAAACATTCACAGAATATTTAGTTATATATTCACTTTAAAAATAAATTTTTAAATTAAAATAAAACAAATATTTACGGGAGGCTCCCATACAACAAACGTGATTGTTTTGCCGTTTTTATAGATAATGGTACGGAACACTTCGTGCGCGAGTCCGACTCGCACTTGGCCGGTTTTATTATGTTTAGTTTAAACCTTGTTGTTTTTAAGTTATTAGCCATAATATAAACTGAACTTTGACAAAATTCACAGCGTACACCAGCGACCCCACAGTGCTGAAATTTGGTATGCGTGTAGCTTTAGTGTCACAAATATAGGCAAAAGTCTTAAATCCAGAATAGCTGCAATTTCTATCCCAAAAATCTGTAATTTTAATGAAACTGTAGGTAAAGTAAAGTGGTTATGTATTTCGTGGCACTATTTTGAAAGTCAAAGATTACGAATAATATTTTTTTTTTGTTTTTATGGGAGACTCGCGAGATTTGAGTTCGGGGTGAACCACTAGCTATATAGAGTTCGAGGGCGCGTTGTGAGTTCGTTGTTCGGCCTGCATTTACTCAACAGCGGCAACCAACAATTGTTTTGTACACACGGCTACACATCAAGCTATAAAATTCCAGTATAAGCTGACCTCGCATTGTGCAGGCTTTTCGTAGAATGAGAGGTCAGCTTATACTGGAATAGTATAGCTTGATGTGTAGCCGTGTGTACTAGACGCTACGCTTTCCAATTAAAATATTTTAGGAAGCTACATCATTATTCATCATCATCTTTTCTTGGCCTTTTCCCACATTACGTAGGGTTCGCACAACATGTATTTTTCTTTCATGATTAGATTAGATATATTCTTCATTCCACACCATTAAATATAAACATACTAGCTGTTGCCCGCAACTTCGTACGCGTTACACGACTAAATTTGTAGGTAGGTAACCTAGAAATAAAGCTAAACTCGCTGTTACAACTTGTCATAAGACCCCATTTTTACCCCAAAGGAACTGATTTATAATTAATTAATTTATAAGCTTGAGCGTCTCCAAAATTTCTCTATTAGATTCATATTTGGCTTACGCAAGTACGATCATATTTCCGAGTATCGCCACGGACTTAAGTGGTTACCCATCCGCCTTCGCCGGAATGCGCACATTCTTTTCCTCCTTTACAGCATCCTTTTCATTCCTTCTACTGCATATTTCCTTAAAGAACGCTTTGACTTTCTTCACCTTTACCAACTCTCGATCCTTACGTTCCTCTGAAACCCTTCAATTAAAAACACCCCATCATACCTCAGTATTTTATAGTACCTCTTTTACTCTGCAGGCTACCAGGCTTTGGAATGCCCTACCTGTCTCAATTCGTCACGCTAAATCTCTCCCTGTCTTAAAAACATGGTCAGACAACACTATCTGCTAAATATCGCTCACTAGGCCATTTATTAATTTATACATTTTTATAATTTATATATGTAGGTATATATATTTTATGTAGTATAATATTAATATTATATGTATTTTATTTTATATTTAATAACGCCGCCGTCCTTATTCGTTCACATAGATCCTGTCCATCCAAAGGTTGCCTGGAAGAGATCGCTTTTAGCGATAAGGCCGCCCATTGTACCTATGATTTAAAAATGTATTTTCTTTTGTATGTTAATATTTAATGGTGTGCAATAAAGAAATTATCTATCTATCTATTTATGAGATAAAAGGTAGCCTATGTGGTAAATGTGGTAATCCAGATTATACTCTACGTATACGCCAAATTTCATCGAAATCGATTCAGCCGTTTCGACGTGATTGAGTAACAAACAAATAAATAAACATTTACGTTATTAGTGTGATGTGATTAAAGAAAATACACTTCTCACTTCATGCTTCTTATTGTGTATCAGCCGTCATCATATCAGCCGTAGGACGTCCACTGCTGGACAAAGGCCTCCCTCATTGATCTCCAGGAACTGCGGTTGCAAGCGGCAGCGCAGCGTAGGACGTCCTCCTACAAGATGGGCAGACGACTTGGTAAGAACCGCAGGTCGGCGTTGGATGCAGCAACGCCGACCTGCGGTTCTTACCAAGTCGTCTGCCCATCTTGTAGGAGGACGTCCTACGCTGCGCTTGGCGGTCCGTGGCCTCCATTCGAGAACTTTCCGGCCTTAACTTAACTTTCTTATTGTGTATCAGCCGTCATTTCAGTTGTCTCTTCTTTCTTACCCATATCATCACCTAAATAGTACGTAAACTTACAACATAAAACCAAGACGTAGAATCTTACATCACAACAGCTCGTTAAGATAGTTAATTAGTGGAATTTACACCTTGATAACTAAAATTACCTATTAACAAACAGCAGATCACGTATTTTGCTCCGTCTCAGTTGAATTGCCATCAATTTTCCATAAATCATCATCATCATTGTTATAGTATTTTTCAAACTTTCGCGATCACTGTACATAATTATTGATTAAAACGGGTATTTATCGCGTATGTACCTTTTTTATTTGTTATCCCGACGTTTCGGCTGTGTTGCAACAGTCATGGTCTCGGGCTGACTGATAACAACGATCGTCGGGACCACAGAACATAAAAAACAATAGAACTAGCATGATGACTTTTTACTAAGAAAACCAGTGTAGCTAAACTCACACATGTAAAAACTAGCACACTTAGAAATAAAAGTTATAATTGGTTGAAAGAGAACGTTCAAAGAGGCCTAAAACCATAAAACCAATTTAACGGATATAAAACCTTAGCTACTATGGAACATGGTTTAAAATTCAATAAAATAAACAGTAACAAAAAATTAAAGTTTACTTCTTCTACTCGGCAAAAGATGGCGCTTTAGAACATATTTTTATTTTAGTCTCTATTAATTAGAAATAAGACTGATAATGCAATGGCTGTTACTTGATTAGCACAAAACAAAGACACTGAACAACAGATGGCGCTGTCGCTAACGATTTTTGTTATAGTCTCTAACAGCAAAGTATAAGATCGATAATGCATTGGCTGTTATTCGGATGCTCAAATAACAGCACTACTCACTTAGTGATGTACCAATGAGCATACAAGACGAATGTATCGATATCGATTATCGTATCGATCTTAATTTTTGGGAACAGAAAAAAGTCACACGGTGCCAGGTCATGACTCTGTATGCTGGATGGCTCATAATTTGTACGTTTTTTAATTTTTTTTATGTCTTGTGCCTTGGGGAAACTGAAAACAGAAGTTATTTTATTATTTCACACCATAGGTCTAAAATACATTCAGAAAATCATCAATAAAACAACAAGGAATTAACGCCCTAAAACTTATACACCTTTTAATAGGGGTAACTAATTAAAGCTACCGATAACACATTCATCAGTATATTGAGGTCACATCCCTAATTGAGTAGCTTAAGTTGAGGTTTAAGAGAAACGCGACCTTAAGGAGTATGAGTCACAGTCTATTTTGATTGACGATTTTGCATTTTAAACAAAACTAACAAAAAACAATAAAATAATACTTACCGGTGATAGGATATGCCCCCTTTTGTTAAATTTTTGGTTCGGCTATAATGTTTACACTCCAAAACGGCACAATATGGCATTTTTATATTTTTTTGAAGTACGTTTACCCCACAGTAATTGAAACACGACTGAAGTGAGCGAAGCTTGTAGTGCGCGGAACTCCGCGTACTTGGTGTTACGCGGGCCCCGCCTACTTACGACTTTTATTGGTTTTTATTTTCTGTGGTCGGGACGATCGACGATCGACGTCGGGATAACAAATTAAAAAGGTACATACGCGATAAATACCCGTTTTAATCAATAATTATCATCATTGTTGTTTTTAATTGTATATAGATGCACCGCCGTCATGTGATACATCCTGTCCATACAAAGGTTGTCTGGAAGAGATCGCTCTTAGCGATAAGACTGCCCATTGTACTAAATTTATTTGTAAGAATTATGTTCTGTATTTTACTTTGGTGTACAATAAAGAGTTATCTTATCTTATCATTGGTTGTGAACTGTTTTTAGCCGACGTCAATTATTATTTGTTATTTTTAGCCCGTTCTCTGTCCCACTGCTGGGTAAAGGCCTCCCTACATTCTTTCCAGCGCCAAGATGGTCCAATCTGCTCGGAAGTTAGTGAGCTCGTCTCTCCATCTTTTCCTTGGTCTGCCGCGACGGTTTCGGGTTGTGTCAAGGTTCTACTCGGTGGTCAGCTTGGCCCACTGATTATCCGTCATCCGTCAAACATGACCAGCCCAGTCCCACTTGAGATTGGCGGCTTTCGTAGCCACATCGGTGATTTGTGTTCGGGAGCGCAGCTCGGTGTTGCGTATGCGGTCAATACGCTTGACTCCGAGTATGCTGCACTCCATCGCACGTTGGCAAATCTTGAGTTTATACTTTTAGACCGTTTTACCGCACCATAAGTAAGAACGGGGAGGATGCATACGTCCATCAACTTTCGCTTGAGTGAAAGAGGAAGGTCACCCTTTATCAAATCTCCCATGGACCAATAGCTCCTGCAGCCATTTACGGTTCGTCGAGCAATTTCCTTATCTTGCCTGGAGTCGAAGGAGACTATTTGGCCCAGGTAGATGTACTCTTGCACGTATGCTAGCTGTTCTCCGTCCACCGTTACTCTGGTCTCAACGCTGTTAGTCATAACCTTGGTCTTTGCCCTATTCATCCCTAATCCAATCTCAAGACTTGCGATGCTAAGGTCTTGTAGCATCGTTTGTAGCTCCGAAGCAGAAGAAGAAAAAAGGACAGTGTCGTCAGCAAAGTGGTTTGCTGTCAGTCAGTAAGTAAGTTATATTTTTTGATAAATATAAAAAATAAGAATAAATGAAATATTATTATGTTTATAAATTATTATGAAATACATCCATTCGAGTAGGTGGAACACGAAGGACTAAAAACTATGCCAGATGTTATCGCTCAGTGATTTATGTTCACGAAAACATTACTGATTTAGCAACGTAACAAAAATCCAATTAAAATGTCGACTCGAACAAAATCATTTCGCTATTAAACGAGTATAAGTGTTGTTTCTTACAATTTTGCAATTTGAAAAAAAGCAAAGGTTATCTGTGTCACCTAGAAATATCACACTGCATTTATGCAGAACAAAAAGATACAAACACAAGGCCATAAAACGTGTTACTAAGATACATCTATGTTTACTAAACACTACAATAACCAATAATTACACTGTTGCGGTTGCCGCCAATTCATCGCCCCTATAAACAGTACGATAGAGTCGTGATTAGTTCGATAAATAAATTCTGATTTATATAAACTACAGTCACGTGACGACTTTATATTCTAGAGAGGAAATGGTAATTGCGATTAATTTTTACTCTATTTCATGCCGATGGTTCTAATTAAACTTATGTGTATGGTATGATGGATAAGAACAAATCGGCTGACATAATGACTTCAAACCATGGTATGATCACATGCTCGTTAATAACTCATTAAAAATATTTGCTTTCAATAATACTTAGTACAAAATCAAACCGGCCAAGTGCGAGTCGGATTCGCGCACGAAGTGTTCCGTACCATTATCTATAAAAACGGCAAAAAAATCACGTCTGTTGTGTGGACGCCCCCCTTAAATATTTGTTTTATTTTAAGACGATATACAAATTTAATTTCGGTGACGATTGGGCGGAGCATCGGGATATGCAAGAAAGAGACGGTGCTATTTACTTGCTTAGGTGAAGAACGAGACAAACATGTACCATAGCCGCGTCGCATTGTCACAGGAGTAAATGACGTAAGTGACAAAAGATAAAATCTCGAATTGCAAGAGAACCAACAAACGAAAAAAAAGTGCTTTTCCATTAATTTAGGTATCATAGTTACCTACATAACTATGTAAAAAAATACTTTAAATCTTTTTTAGAGTCTGAGAATGAACGATATTAGTGTTTTAGAAAAGCCGATTTTGGCAAATAATTGTATCGAGAAAAGTTTCACCAATTGCGTTTCTGGCTTTCATTTATGAAGTTTAAATCCTCTAGTAAATATTGCTTAAATATGAAAGCAGTACTAGTTTTATTTATTGAATACGACAGTTACTTAGCGGCTCAATTTTTTTACATTTTGCCGTAATTTAATTATTTATTTGTAAATTGAATATATAACTAAATATTCTGTGAATATTTTAAGCGTGAATATTAAAACGAGCAAGAAAATCACGTTTGTTGTATGGGAGCCCCCCTTAAACATTTATTTTATTCTGTTTTTAGTATTTGCTGTTATAGCGGCAACAGAAATACATCATCTGTGAAAATTTCAACTGTCTAACTAGCACGGTTCATGAGATACAGCCTGGTGACAGGCGGACAGACAGACAGACAGCGGAGCCTTAGTAATAGGGTGCCGTATTACGCTTTGGGTACGAAACCCTAATAACTGGATTTCTCCTATGGCTCTTTGTCTTATATCGTTTTCCAGAGAATGCTGTGCGGTTCAATCTATTGCATAAGGATGCTTAATTTGCCACAGTAGAGGTTAGATGCAAAAATCTCATAGTCCTGGATGATTGATCAATTTTCATTTAAATATTTATTTCCAACTAGCTGTTGTCTGCGACTTCGTGCGCGTTACACTTCTAAATGTGTAGGTAATCTAGAAATAAAGCTAAACTCGCTGTTGCAACTTGACACCCCATTTTTATCCTATGGGACCTGATTTATGGAATAAAAATTAGCCTATGTGTTAATCCGGGTTATAATGTACGTATATATTTTTACAAATTCCATCGATATCGGTTCACCTGTTGCGACGTGACTGAGTAACAAACAAACATCCAAATTTTACGTAGATTATAACCTGGATTAACACTATACTCGTATATTTGTTAGTTTATAATATTAGTGTGATTTGGATGCCAAAAATCTTATAGTCCTGGATGATTGGTCAATTTTCATTTCAATATATATATTTCCAATCACACAGAACTAAGTACTTCATAATATTTCAGACAAACTAATATAAACATTAAATCAAATCAAAATCAAATCAAATATTTTATTTTGCAACACACATTATACAAAAATAACAACAAGAATAAAACAGTATAGCAATAAAAACAACATAAAAACTTAAAACTAGGTACACAAATTGGTTGCAAAAAAAGGTCTCAACTCAGCGTGTGCAGGACGTTAGAACCTGCGCTGGTCTTCCATTACGAAATCATAAGCTGCGACCTTGCGTCCTACGAGCGTTGAACTCATTAAAATTGTGCCCGAGCAAGGACTTAGTTCTAGTTTTCCTTTTACAGGTCCAATAACCTTGTCCACGTTATATACATAATATATTACCCACACACACACATCAACAGCCCATTAGTGTCCACTGCTGGACAGAGCCTCCTCCAAAGCTGGAGGGTTTTGCCATAATCACCACGCTTGGCAAGCGGATATATCTCTCTCTCTTCCCAGCTATGTATCCCACATGGTGGTGAGGTCTGCTTTCCTGGTCGTTCTTCTCCACTTCGCTCTATCCTCGACGTCGTCATCAGAAACTTTTCACTCTCTCATGTCTTTTGACACTACATCTCTCCACCTTGTCTTGGGTCTACCTCTCGATTTTCAACCGGGGATGGAAAGTTGTAGTGCCAAATTCCCTACGTAGTCAGGTGGCCTCCTCTTCGCGTGACCGTACCATCGCGGCCGACTCTCCTGCATCTTGTCAGCGATGTCGCGCACCCCCCGGCTTCCTCGCACGTACTCGTTACGGATTTTATCGAGCCTGGTGACGCCGCACATCCACCTCAGCATCTTCATTTCGGCAGGCGGATATATATACCATAATATATACCCAATATTAATTTATTTTATTTATTTTTTAACCTGTGTTGTCCCACTGCAGGGCAAAGGCCTCCCTCCCTTCTTTCCAGTTTTTTCTGTCCTTTGCTGTAGTAGGCCGGTCTGGTAAATGCACATCGAAGTCGTCGCGTCATCTGCCACGTTGGCGTGTAGCGTTAGGGACCCAATCAGATATTATATTTGCCCATAGATCTTCGGGCATGCGGCAGATGTGGCCGGCCCAATCCCACTAGAGCTGTGCTGATTTTTTTGTGACATCCAGAATCTTTGTTTGCGAGCGCAGTACGGAGTTCCGTGTTCGGTCTGATAACCATCATCATCATCATCGACAGCCTGACTTCACCCATTGTTTGGTATAGGCCTCCCCAAGTTTGTGCCATCCACCACGATCCTGCGCTAGTCTCACCCATTGACGGCCCACGACCTTTACGATGTCGTCCACCCATCTCGCTGCTGGTCGTCCTACCCTTCTATACCCGCTCCTCGGCCACCATTCAGTCACTGTCCTGCTCCATCTGTCATCACCACGTCTAGCCAAGTGTCCCGCCCAAGACCATTTGAGCTCCATAACTCGAATTCCAACGTCATGCCGAGACGTGGACGCTCACGCAGGAGGCTGTGTACAGGTTAAGAGTTGCACAAAGAGCCATGGAGCGTACCATGCTTGGCATCAGACTGTTAGATCGAGTTCCATACGTCGATATCCGTAGACGAACGAAGGTCTGATAACCAGCCAGTATTAATACTATACGATAATTACAAAATACATGTAAACAAATGCATGCATAAATGTCACGCAAAGAACTGGAGTTGAGTCGCAATTTAAAAACGCAAACACGTAGTTGCCAACATGCTCTATTGTAAATATATCAATGAAACTTTGTAAAGACCTTCCTATATTATCCTCTATGACAAATTCATTAGTTCAGTGTAATATTTTGTCCGTTCTTGTCTGTCGAGGAAAAATCGTGACATGGCTTCTAATTTTGCATTTACAAGTTTTAATGAACATTTTTTGTGGCACATAATACATTTAGAACACACGAATATGAGACAAGAGAAGAACATAAACAAAGTTAAATAGAACACGTGAAGACAGAAACAAACATTGAGATTAACATTATGTATGTAGTTTATGAACTGTAGCAGCTAAAGGGCCTCGACTCAGCTAAGACTGCGATATCTTCGCAGATGAATGGAAGAATTTAATGTTGGTATTACGCCCGAGGTTTTGCGAAAGTGATGAATGAAAGGATGTTGTTTGTTTTGCTTATATTATTTTAAAATTGTGTAAATACCTATAATTATATTAATTATTTTTTTTTTTTTACCAAATTAAATGTGCACAATAATTCTCATTTTATTTTATATAATTTTTAGTCATAATTAAGTAACTCATGTAATTTGTGTTACATCGTGTTAGTTGCTAAATAAAATAAATAACTAGGTAAGCATGGACGCTGTTATTCTGCCGGGACCGCTTAATCAACCACTAGACTAGGGAATGCAATCCCGATCTCACGAGATCTCGTGTAATTTTTCGGGATCAATCCCGACGCATCATATGACGAGATCCCGTTCGAGATTGACGGGATTGGGCGGCAGTGGTCAGCGACGCTACACACGTCCACTCGGGACGCAAGCGGCGCGCTGACTGACTGCCGCGAGCGGCAGGAGCGACAAACAGCGTTAGAAAACTATTCCGACTATTTCCGAATATTAGCGACAGGTGACGATAATTATTTAGTTGGTAAGATTAAAGAATAAAGATTTTTATTTTCTTTCGAGTAATATGTTATTTTAGTTAACCTCACTATCACAAACAAGCAGTTATTAGCTTTTTCAGTCATCCGAATTTAACATTTTTTTTTAAACTAGACGGGATCTTGAAAATTCCGGGATCCCGCGGGATTGATATTTCTAATCCCGAATTCTAATCTCGAATTTGCAATCTCGAGTCGGGATCGGGAGTCGGGAGAAATCGGCTGCGTGCTCCTATTTTTTATCCCACCTTGATATGGAACAAGCCTAAGGCCCACCGGATGTTAAGTGGTAACCATCGCCTATAACAAAGTATTGCCTAGTAGGCCACGCATCTTATGCCCTGCGTCCAACAATTTGAGGCATACAGGTGTAAAGCCTCATGTGCCTGTAATATCATCGGCAACCATACCCTTCAAACCGAAACACAGCAATGCTGCTTGACGGCAGAAATAGATATGGTGGCGGTACTTTCCGGGACGAGCCATTTCACAAGAAACTCTACTATTTTATTGAGCTTAGTACCTTCCTTAGGTGTGTCTGTTTCTAGTGGTTCCATTCTCTGCTGTAGTTATTTCCCACAATTATGAATCCTCTGTAGTTTGGTTCCTTTCTATGTTTTAAAAAAATGCCCTAAAATTTTCTCTAGAACTTCATCCTTGCAAATTAAAGTTGTTTATTTTTGGTTTCTAATCATTCGTAGTCGATTCTAATTTTTGCCGTCGCAAGGTCGGCTTAAGGACATCACGGTGTATTATTACCCGTGCGCGATAAGTTGGGACCTGAGCGCGGTGACGTCATATTGGCGTGTTTGTACCGCCCGCAAAAAAGCGAACATAACAAGCAGCCGCCCGCGGCTTCGTCTTTGTTTTTTTTAACCTAATTTATTATGTTACTCAGGGAGGACGCTGCTTTTTATCTAATCTTTTTTACACTATTTGAATAAAATAAAAATACAATTTTTAAGTTTATACATTTGTTTTATCTATTATTTACATTATCTCATCTTCGTCACTACTTAGTGGATTGATGCCTTCTAGAGGTTGTTCTTCGTCCTCAGTCTCACTATAATCACTTGACGAAGAGGTATCCGATAAATTTACAACATTTACTATAACAACAAAAACTACAACAACAAAACAATAACACAAACGAAAACTAAATGAATTCCAGAGCGCGTCGTTACGTGACGTAGGCCAGTACGAGACTAAAAACCCTATTAAAAAATAGTGATGCGAACGGTACAATACAGGCGCCATCGGGGAAGTGCAGGGGAAGCGGTCGGGGAGTCGCATTCCTAGCAGGTCCCAAGTTATCGCGCACGAGTATTAGCTACAGTTAATTTAGCACAGTTTATTTGCTTCTTTCATTAGAGTGAATATTAAACTTGGCTAATGTGATTCCAAGCGTAGAACAAGGTAAATAACTATTGAAAAGTTATACGTTTTTCTGCCTAACGAAGTCGATTTTGTTGCTATTGATATTAAAATGTTTATGCAACTAGTATTTTTTGGTGTAATGTTGTGTTTGATTTCTCGTTCTTTCTCTCATCTTAGCTATACATCCTACAAGTTGATAACTCATAGTTTTCTTTATTTTATTATATTTATCATTCTGTCCGGAAATATTGCATGCAATTATCCAATCAATCGGGGTATTCCCTTGTCTCCTATGAATCAATCTTATAACCATAAACTCGCTACGTGTTGTTCAAATAGTTGATGATCAATAATTTTATTGTAGGCTTCATCGAAGTTTATACATTCAAAATCAGCAACCCTTTTTCGGATCTCTGCTTCATTAGTTAGTAGGTACAAATTATCGTCTCACTGATAACGCGTTTCGTGCTCCTCAAATATTTAGTAACATTGCTATCACTTATCACATAAGCTGATGAAACCGGCTCGGCTTCGATTGAAGAGTGTGACTGATAATATTGTTTACTGTTTTTGTTTTGCTTCTGAAATAATTTCACAACAATTTTGTAACATTTAATTAAGTTTTTTGGAAATATGACATTCCTTGCATGCCTTTTATTTTAATTTATATTTATTTTAATTTATATTTATTTTAATTTATATTTATTTTAATTTATATTTATTTTAATTAATTAGTGTAATTGGCAATCGCCGTTCTAATTGATAAAAAAATAAATGACTATGATTTTGCTTATTTGCAACATAAAAGTATTTAAGTATGTATCCCATCGAGCTAGATTCATAAACCCCACCAGTTCCACCCCACCAGTGGGGTTAATGATAAAAATAAAAAACAAACTAACTAGTGGTTCGCCCCGAACTGAGATCTCGCGAGTCTCCCAAAACAAAAAAAAAATAATCTTAGGGCGACTCGCGCAACGATGCCTAAACGTATTTAGTGGCTAAATATAATTTAAGGAGTTGTCAAATCATACAAACACGTAAAATTTAAACAGGTTTACTCACTGAATATGTTTAGGGATCGTTGTGCATGCCGGCCTTAATCTTTGACTAATAAAATAGTGCCACGAAATGCGCACCAACTTACTACAACTACAGTGTCATTCAAATTACAGGTAATGGGAGTTCATGTAAATTGCTTATTCTTTTTTGGGGTACAAATTGCAGTTATTGTGGATTTCAGACTTTTGCCTATATTTGTGTTACTAAAGCTACACGCATACCAAATTTCAGCACTATGGGATCACTGGTGTACCCTGTGAATTTTGTCAAAGTTCAATTTTTATTATGGCTAATAACTTAAAAACTACAAGTATAAAGTAAAAATAAAAACGGAGTCGAAATGTACTCATAAAGACCTTTTAGTAGACGTGCTATTTGATTGGATAGTTCTATTTTGTTTTTTTACCCCTCTTGAACCCCAATATCTCAACAACCCCCCACATTTTTAGCTCATTTATTCACACCAAAATTGTGCCATCGCTACCTATCTATATACCAAATTTCACGATGATCGGATAATCGTTTCGAAAGTTATCCTCGGACAAACAAACATACATACAATGCCGATTTGCCCAAATTGATTTAGAGATCTCGCTTCGCTCTATCAATAAAACACCATCGTTGAAACGGTGGGGATTATGACATACAAATAAACACAGCAACAACATTTCTGTATGGCATAAAAAGGCACCATCGTAAATGGTTCAATAAAATTATTTCCAATCAACAAATATGCTCTCAATTATAAAGCTTGTTTTCGTTACGATGATTATACCATCTCGATAAAACAAGTACCTATAACAGATGCTATCATGCTAAGGTGATTGTTCAATGTCATTCAGGACACATTGGTTTAACCTATTTAGTGTGTCTCCTAATTAAGTCCTTTTATAAAGCTCTAGGTGACACCTTATACAGTGTTTTTTTAACTGTAACAGTACGGCAGCACCCATAACCAGAGGAGATACAGGTGCAGTTTCTTTTAAAACATCAGCTCGTTTTCGAAGAAAAACATTTTGGCATTAAACATTTTTTGGTCAAGTGTGAGTAGCACCTTAAAATGAATCAAGTTGGTAATTTTTTTATGCTGATCTATGCAGTCCTTTGTAAGAATCATTTTATTGTATTGGATGAAAAAAATCTGAACAGCGGAAGTTAGTCGAATTTGATAGAAAGTATACTCATACAACAGGACAAACAAAACTCCTTCTACAAACATTTTATTAGATTCTAATTGCACATTAAATAAATATTAATACTGTAGCGATTAAGAAGTTTAGGAACTCCATGCTCTCATGAGCAATTCAAAAACATTTCGTATTTCAGAACAATTTTGAATTTCGAACATGGTTCTTGCATCTGTCGGACTTTTATATCAGTCATTACATCATCTTATTTGTCCTATCATGGCATTGTCAAATACGCAAAAAGTAGACTTAATTGAAGCATACTTCCTTAACCGACGAAGCCCAACTAATGCGCTGAAGTGGTATCAGGAACTCTACCCAGACCGCGATTGAGGAAGTATGCTTCAATTAAGTCTACTTTTTGCGTATTTGACAATGCCATGATATGACAAATAAGATGATGCAATGACTGATATAAAAGTCCGACAGGTGCAAGAACCATGTTCGAAATTCAAAATTGTTCTGAAATACGAAATGTTTTTGAATTACTCATGAGAGCATGGAGTTCCTAAACTTCTTAATCGCTACAGTATTAATACTTCTTTAATGTGCAATTAGAATCTAATAAAATGTTTGTAGAAGGAATTTTGTTTGTCCTGTTGTATGAGAATACATTTTATCAAATTTGATTACCTTCCCTGTTCAGATTTTTTTCATCCGATACAATAAAAATATCCTTACAAAGGACTGCATCGATCGGCATCAAAAAAAATTTTACCATCTTGATTCATTTTAAATTTAATGCCAAAATGTTTTTCTTCGAAAACGAGCTGATGTTTTAAAAGAAACTGCACCTGTATCTCCTTTGGTTATGGGTGCTGCTGTACTGTTACTGTTAAAAAAACACTCTGTATATAAGGTGTCACCTAGAGCTTTATAAACTTAAAAAACTTTTCCCCAAAAAACTTAAAAAATTATATATACTTTTTTAAGGTTTTTGGGGAAAAATTTACCAAAATTGTGTTAAAATATCGGGACACCCAAAAACTCACAAATCATGCTAAATATCATGTAAATATCCCGTTGTTAATGTTAGAAACAATTTACGCCATTAAAAGTGTGTTCTTACTTCTTAGGTACTCTAAGTAGGTATACCTACTGTTTGTTTCCTAAGAAATTTAAAGTTATTAATTCCGACGTTATGACGACCTCCGTGGCGCAGTGGGCGTATAGCCGGCTGAGACGCAGGAGGTAGCGGGTTCGATTCCCGCCGCGGAACAAATGTTTTCATGATCTACAAATATTTGTTCGAGGTCTGGATGTTTTTCTATATATTATAAGTAGGTATGTATTTACAAAAAAACGTATATATGTAAGTATTCTATCAGTTATCTGGTTCCCATAGTACAAGCTCTTCTTAGTTTGGGGCTAGATAGCGCTGTGTGAAATGTCTACCAATATTTATTTATTTTATTAATTTGTTTAAAAGTTATCTTTTTCTCTACTTTTGAAACTTTTTAATTTAATTTACCTAAATTGATATTTTTAAAATATATAAAATATAAATAACTAGCTGTTGCCTGCGACTTCGTACGCGTTACACTACTAAATGTGTAACCCAGAAATAAAGCTAAACTTGCGTTGCAACTTGACTTGACACCCCATTTTTATTCCATGAGAACTGATCTAGGGATAAAAAGTCTAGGGGTAAAAGCCTATGTGGTAATCCAGGTTATAATCTACGTATATACCAAATTTCATGAAAATCTGTGCAGCAGTTACGACGTGATTGAGTAACAAACAAACAAATAAATAAACAAACATCCAAACTTTCACATTTATAATATTAGTTTGATTAAAGGCTCCTCAACTTTAAGATACGATAAGATAAGAGCTTGTTCCATCTCCAGGTAGTATCAAAAAAACAAGTGTGCTTTAGACCACACAATTGAAGTAAAACTTCTTTTTCAAAATATTAATTTAAAAAATTCTTCAATTACAAAATTTTCCACACGTCTGTAGGTCGATCAGTCTATGTTCATTCTGGATGGACAGACGAAAATTTTAAAAATATACGAAACGTAACTCTCTCCCTTTTTCTTCTTTACTAACTAACCCTCTCAATTTCCGTTCGCACTTTTCGTAACGCATTCACCAGCTTAGGTACTCCCCAAGTCAAGCGTGCGTAAAGAAGTTTTACTTCAAAAGACAAAATTTATATTCCTGGTTAAGTAGCTGAATATCACATAGGACACATTTTATCCACTATCAATGTCTAGAAAGAAGATAGGTAAATATTTTTTTTTGCTAAGAGTGTTCTGGTACGTAGTACCTACTAGTATAGTGTGACTATTAGTGCTGTGCACTCGCTGAGGTATGCGCGCGGCGAGACGGGGGGGAGAATCGGCTGCTGCGCTCTGTCAGTTCGCCATCAACGCTCGTGGCGGCAGGTAGTGTTATTTGTATCGGACTGTCTATGTCAGACGCACATGACATAGACAGTCCGATACAAATAACACTACCTGCCGCCGCGCGCATACCTCAGGGAGTGCACAGCACTAATGGTCACACTATAATAGTTAGTTCGTTGGTTCTGGTATCTACATAAAGTAGTGTAATAGACAGAGTATTTACAAAGCAGATTTGCATCATTATGTTCACCTTTCCGCTTTGTTTTGGTGTATTTTATTTATTATCTTATCTTCTCTCTTGTTACAGATAAAATCGAGAAAACGAAAACACGACACGAAACCCCCCACACACCTAATCTAGTCAACTGATTCGCGATTACCCTGTACTTATTAACAATGAAATAACTCACAGTGTTAATTATTTTTAAGTGTTTTTAGTACTTATTTTTTTATTAGTTTTTTATTTGCAAGCGAAAATGCAGATTTTGAAGGCTCGTTTCGCTCTAAGAGCGTCCGCATCGCAGTTTCAAGCATGGAGTGTTGGGAAAAGCAGAACTGCTTCTTCGGTAAGCATTATTTTATTGTAATCGTTCGTCCTTTCTTGTCTATATCTATTTATCTACTCAGCCGATATTCACACACAGCTGGGTAGACCAGACCTCCTCACTATCTCGCCACTTTCCGATCCTGAGTCAACCGTATCCACAACCTAAAATGTCAAATTAATTTCTTGTACAAATATATAAAAAAAATGAGAACTCTTCACGATTGAATTGCTGATCCGTTTTGATTTTTTGATTTTTGAATGCTTTTCAAACTTGCTTATGAAGAAGTAACGTTGGTTGTAAACTCTTTTTTTTTTAATAACTGTAAGTATTACTGTACCTATTGTGCTATTACCTAGATTCAAACAATAATTCCAACTTATTTTTATTACGCACGATACGGGCTGGTTTATGTTATAAAACTGTGTAAGTACTTATCATATTTATGACAGGCGACAGCTGATTTATGTATGTACGAAAATGGGTGTGGTGTAATCGTTTCACCAATAGAAGGGTTGGGTCAATGCCATTCGGGTAAACTACTTACCATAAGATCACTTTATTTATTCTTGAGTTAAGTAGGTATGTAGATAGATAGATATAGACATGTATTTCGACACATGTAACAAACACACAGAAACTACATACAGCGGATAATTAAAGACAGACAATAAAAAACACGTTAACATAAACAATAAAATAAAAGACGACCTCCGTGGCGCAGTGGGCGAACAGCCGGCTGAGACGCAGGAGGTAGTTGGTTCGATTCCCGTAGCGGAACAAATGGTTGCATGGTCTACAGATATTTGTTCCGGGTCTGGTTGTTTTTCTATATATTATAAGTATGTATTTACAAAAAAAAAGTATATATGTATTCTATCAGTTATCTGGTTCTCATAGTACAAGCTCTGCTTAGTTTGGGGCTAGATAGCGCTGTGTGAAATGTCCAGCAATATTTATTTATTTAAAAGTAAAACAAAAGATACGTACCCAGTCACTATGAGCCCAGTGCCGAAAAAGGAGAATGGCTGAGCATTATGCTGAACAGTAACTTATTGCTCAGCGCTGGTGTTCAGCCATCAAACCTGCATTGACGTCACGGACGTCAGTTAAAGTGCCTTATTTGGCACGCTACATTCATAATGTTTGTATTTTTCCAAAAACGTTTGTGGCTAACAAATTCTACATAAATACTGTACCTACTAAACCTACAGCTCATAGTTTTAACGCAAAAAGTTCCCATTATCCTCGTTGTCCTCGAGTGGGAACGATGGAGCACATTATACTTCGCTGGCCACAAACGATGCCAGACTGAGATCGGGTATGCTATGGGTCATAGAATATTCAACCTCCGGCAACACTACTATAACAACATCCACAGGGATTCTGGCAAGCTGCTGCCATCAACCCAAAATCCTATTTCAAGGAGTTTTTACTAGGATGGCGTGTTTGCGGGCTAGTTTTAGTCAGCACCAATTTGACTGCTGACTAAAACTAGCCCATAAACACGCCATCTTAGTCAAAATACTTAATTTTAGAAATCTCACTTTAAATGTCATTCTAATTTTATCTTAGGCGTAAAAACAAAATAGGACCGTTCGTATTTTACACAATTTTAGTTAGCGCAAACAACAGAATCGTCACCATTAATTTTAATTTCCCCAACATTATTGTCGCAAATCTCCTTCAATATTAAGTTAAGTGCTCATAGATGTAATCGAACTAATATTTTTGCTTTACTTATAAAAACAATATTTCTTATTATAATCCATTAACAAGAATGTCTCGGCAGTACAATGAGTTAGCAAAGGCGAATATAGAGCTGGATATCTTTAACTCTAAGCTATATAAATTTGTCACACAACTCGAAGACATCCTCCATTTTAATGGGGACAGCAGACGCTCATAGTAGCGTCATAGGCTACCAAGTCCGTTGATATTATGTATAGGTATTTTGTATATATTACGTGTTTTTTTTTTGTTTTAATTATTGTTTATTATTTTTCTTCTGCTTCTCAGTTATGTGTCTATTCATTTTAATTATTTAGTAGTAATTATGTCCTTGAGCATGCTTTTCTTTTAATTTCCTCGATGAGTGTATTTCTGTTTTTCTGTCCGCACATAAGTTACGTTTCAAGCCAGATAAAATTGTTATTTTAGTTAAGTATTATTTTTATTGCTTATAATGTGTAATGTGTGCCTTATTAAATGAATTAAAAAAATAATTTGATTGTAGTTGTCAGCATATTAAAAAAATTATATGGTCCTTATCACAAGATAATAACCTTTTACAGCTATGGATATTATCAGCTACTTTTTAAATGATTGATTACAAACTACGAGTTATATTTACGATATCTGATGAATTAAACACGGATTATATATGTACCTAATTGATAATGAGATATTTTCAAATTAGAATGAATTTGATACAAAGCAAAATTGATAGGCGGACAATGACTTAAGGCAAAAGATATTTAACTCACTATTCAAAGTGGATAAATAAAACTAATTAACCCATAAGTAGGGCGAAAAGAAACCCACGCGATTGATAACGCCTCTATGGGAATCTTGAAATCCAAACTCTTTAAACACTTCATCTCTCTTCAAGATACCCAACAAAATTGAGCACTTTGTGTAGATATACTTGTGTATTTCGTTTATGTATGTGTATGATTATTAATTATTGTAAGTTTATTGGGTATTTTTTGAAGGGTCTTCGCTGACTTTTTCAGATCACGAATGTATCTCCCTTTCAAAGCGTCCACCGTCGAACGCCCCACTCGGAAACCAAATTGGGCGTCCGACAGGTTCGACCCTACCGCCCTCAGGTGGCTATTCAGCCGAGCGGCAACGATCCCCTCAAATAATTTACCAGCCTCATCGAGCAGAACGATGGGCCGGTATGCCGAGGGGGAGTCCACCGGGCGTCCCTCCTTACGGAGAAGGCAAAGTTGCCCCTCTTTCCAGGGTTTCGGAAACCTTCCAGCCGCGAAACATGCGCTAAAGAGGTCCCGAAACCTCTCCTCCATTTGGGAGGCGGCGATAGCCACCACTCGTGCTGGGACGCCGTCCGGGCCGAAGGCCGTCTTCTTGGCGCGAAGACGGAGCGCTGCCACTCCAAATTCCACTTCCGTGACCGGAGGGACCTCTTCTTGCAGCGAAGCTGCCTCCCGTGGGGGGTCCATCACTGGCGGGGCAAAGCTGGCCCCAGTCGGGAACAAGGACCGTACCACCCCATCCAGCAATGACGGCTCGAGGGTCTCCGCAAGTGGAGGACCGAAGGGACGCAGTTTGTTCCGCGCCACCTAATATGGTCTCCCATACGGGTCTCTGTCGAGACCCTCCAGCATGTCGTTTATGTATGTGTATGATTATTAATTATTGTAAGTTTATTTCTAAGGTAAAGTTTGTTTAAACTTCCATTTTCTGGCAGTACCACTCTCTCCACACTACACAAAGGTTAGCTGGAAGAAAATGCTAATTAGCATTAAGTTCGCCTATGTATTATTTTATTAGTGCAATAAAGAATTGTCTAATCTAATCTAATAACGATGCCCATGTAAATACCGCTCACGATTATTTTGGAATGAGATCAACATGGAATCAACAGCTATCACCGATAGCTAATAGACTGTTTATAGTTGCTGATAAGTTAACTGATAAGAAAATGCGTGACGTTAAACCTGTTTTAGCGGGTGATGTTTTGACCGCCATATCACTGATTGCACCGTACTACAATGCAATCAGAGATAACTATAAAAGCCTACGCACATAGCGTGTTTTGAACGCGCTGGCGCTGTCCTGCGTCGTCACAGCCTCGTCGCACCGCAGCACCCCTTCCCGCCCCTTCCGCTCGTCTCCCTCACTCCTTGTGCGATGCACGTTATTTCAGCGCACCGTGTGGCATGCCGGGCAGATTTGTATGTAGAACTACGGAGCGTCAATGCTGCGACGACGCAGCGGCAGCGCCCCTGTGGCATCTCTCTTATGGCGCCCGCCGCGCCGTAGTTTTCCAAAAAAATCATCTATACTAATAATATCATAAAGAAGAAAGATTTATTTGTTTGTATTGAATAAGCTCCGAATCTACTGGACCGATTTAAAAAATTCTATCACTGTTGGGAAGCTACACTATCCCCGGGTGACATAAGCTACTTTTTACCCAACAGCGAAGAAGGAGGGGTAATATTTTTATTGAAAAACTACGCGTGCGAAGCTGCGGATTTGTCAGCTAGTAGGTAATATATCCATTCTATTATTAAAAATTCGAAAGTACGTCTGTCCCTGTCTCTCTGTCCGTTTGTTACCTTTACGGCTAAACTGGTGGACCGATTTCGATGACATTTGTTATAAAAATAGATTAAGATCGGGATTGAGACTATTTTAAACCGCTTTTTAAAAATGCTGTGTTTTATTAAAGCGTTGTCTATCTATATAGGGTGTTTGGTAATATACTGACGATATTCAAGTGACGGTTTCTCAAAACATAAAGACTTAAAAGGCTTCTCCAATTTTAAATAAAATCGACTGAGCTTAGGTGAAGAATTCGATATAAAACTTATTGCCTACTCTTGCAATCGACATCTAAAAATGCCTGCGGGTTTTGGTTTAGAAAGGAACCACAAGAGATATATTGAAACGTACAGTATCTGTGGTTAGATGGCAAGCATTATGCAATAGCATAACATAAGTTTAATAAAGTGTTTGTTTTTACATGCCAAAATAAAATTCACGTTTCAAAAATATATTTATTATGCTCGCTTTCATTTTTGTGCGTATATAACACCCTATATACGTGACTGCGCAGGAGGAGGGTAATGTGTATTCACAAACCATTCGTGCGTAGGTTCGGGCAGGTCAGCTAGATCCAAATAAGAGAATCGCGTTTGAGCGTGTCAGCGCGCGTCATCTGCGCGTCGTCTGTGTGTTTAAAATACGCCTGTGTGCGTTGCCCCTAATACTTACTATTTAAATTTTCCATAGTCCCCACTGGTAGGGTTAAGCTGGTGATGACTTTCCAGTGATATCTTCTCGTACCAATGTCTACTAAGTACTAAGATTCTTAAAACCATCTCAAAACTTTCAAGACGGACGGTACTTGAACCCACAACCTTCCTCTTGATACGATGCACTGCTAATTGTGCTACAGGCTCTTGTCACGTTAGGGTCGAAATTAGTGAGATGTCTACTAAGTAGTCAGCAATGCACATTGTACAATGGCTATTATATATATTTCTTTACTTTTTATTGTTGTCATTCCAGGACTCCAAGAAGGTAGAATACAAGCCGATCAGAAGCGTCCTAGTTGCGAATCGAGGGGAGATCGCGATCCGAGTATTCCGAGCATGTACCGAGCTGGGGATCCGGTCCGTTGCTATCTACAGCGAGCAGGACAAGCTGCAGATGCACAGGTTAGTTCCCGTCAGCCGTCTAGGGCGTTATCACACTGGCGATTTGCGAGCGTGTTTCGTGCGTGGCGATTTGAAACGTGCTTGCTGCGTGCTCTCCGCGATTACGCAACGAGGGCGCCCCGTTCTCCCTAAAATCTATGTCAAGCCATAGGATGTCCACTGATGAACATTAGCCCCTAGAATTCCAGATCCAGGCCACCTCAAGCTCTCAGCAATGTCTATTCCAATTTATTTCACCATAAAATCATGGGATATGTTCGCCTTGATAACTCAACCAGTAATCTACAGACCATTGTAAAATGACCTTTATTTCTACAGACAAAAAGCCGATGAGTCGTACATAGTCGGCAAGGGTCTAGCGCCTGTCGAGGCGTATCTCAGCATTCCTGAAATCATCAGGGTGGCCAAGGAAAATGACGTGGACGCTGTTCACCCTGGATACGGTCTTCTATCTGAGAGGTAAGAATCCATTTTTTTATTACAAGCTTCCGCCTGCGGCTTCACGCGCGTGGTCTGTCAATAAAAATGGCCTATGTTTTAATCCAAGTCATATTCTATCTATATACCAAACTTTATCGAAATCGATTCAGCCGTTACGATGTGATTGAGTTACAAACAAACATCAAAACTTTCGCATTTATGATATATTAGTGTGAAGTACGATTCCTAAAATGAGGAATATAGAGAAATATTATCATTATTTCAGAGCTGATTTTGCCCAGGCCGTCATAAATGCAGGTCTTCGATTCGTCGGTCCCTCACCCGCTGTTGTCCAGCAGATGGGTGACAAAGTTGCTGCCAGAAAAGCCGCTATTGATGCAAGTACGTAAACCCTATAACCATGGCCGTAGCTAGGTATTGTGGGGCAATGCCCAACCTTAAAATACCACCACGCCTGGAACGCGTGGCCGGTCCAGGCGAAAATGGCGGGACGAACTCGACGCTCATAATGGGTCGACAGTAGCTTTCAACCGGGATGAATGGAAGAAAGGAAGGGAGGCCTTTGAGCAGCAGTGGAATTCAGTGGGATCTTTAGATTAGGTTCTACTTGTTGTACTACCGTACTTAAGCGTGTCCCTAGAGGGGGCTACAGGAGAAGTGTGCCTTGGTCCATACCATAGACCTGGCTGTTATTTTTATGTTTATATTAAGTTATTTTTGTGTGTGTTATTTACTTATTGAAGTAAAACTTCTTTACGCACGCTTGACTTGGGTAGTAAGCTGGTGAATGCGTTACGAAAAGTGCGAACGCAAGTTAAGAGGGAGATATAAGTTAGTGAAGATAGAAAGAGAAAGAGTTATGTTTCGTATATTAGTAGGGGCAAGAGAGAGAGAGAGAAAGGTGCGAGCTCACATTTTCTTTCTCTCTTTCTCTTATAGCCAGTTTATTTATCGCATATCTCCTATCCCAAATTAGCCTAAATTATACAAACTGCAAAAACAAAACACCAGGTGTGTTTTGTATAATCATAATCATATCAGCAGTTTGTATAATTGTTGTATAATAGAGCTACATGCTGTATAATACAGTTCATTTTTCTATAGATAAAAAAAAAGTATTTATGAAGTTTCGTATTTTGAATCTATCAGTTTCGATTTACGAAAAAGTTCAGCTATTCCACAACATATGGCAGGCAGCAGCAGAAATTTCACTTCAGTCGTGTGGTCTAAAGCACACTCGTTTTTTTATTTATTATTTTTAATTATTTATTCTCAAAAAGATAACAATTTTCACTTACATGAGAATCAGTACACATAGAAAACATACATAACCTGAACGAATTACATTAGTAATTCGTTCAGGGTATGTATGTTTTATATTGTATATTGTTATATTTTACATAATATGGACTATGCCTTGTATGTTAGTGCAAGTCTGAAATAAAGAAATCAATTTAATTAATTAAAAAAAAGGAGGAGGTTCTCAATTCGGTTGTAATTATTTTTTGTTTGTGTGATTATATAATATGGGTAGTATATTGTACAAACTGTACTTAGCAGCTTCTTTAGAGTAGGTAAACATTGTATTTCCTTTCGATATATATGATTAAAGTATATATAATATGTATGTATTTTATATTTATCTGTGTAAGTATATGTAGTATATTACTCGCTAACGCAACAAGCCCACGCGGCAGACCACCACGGAGATGGCGTGACGACATGGATGTGCATTTACCAGACTGGCCCACTACAGCAGGGGACAGAAAAAACTGGAGGAGGGAGGCCTTTGCCCTGCAGTGGGACAACACAGGTTAAAAATAAAAATAAATAAATATACATATGTAGGCATATTTTTGGTTTAGGTATTTATTTATATTTATCCTACATAAATAGGTATTTATTGTAACACCGCGCCTCCTCTCACGTTTTTTCAATGCAGTACATCCAAAGGTTGCCTGAAAGAGATCGCTTTGAGCGATAAGGCCGCCTATTGTACCACCATGTAGTAGTCGTTTTCTAGGTTAAGTTATTAATTTGGTTGTAATTTATTAAGTTATCGTCATTTTCTAGAGGTTCCAATCGTTCCCGGTACTGACGGCCCGGTCACTACTAAGGAAGAGGCTTTGGCATTCTGCGAGCAGCATGGTCTACCTGTTATATTCAAGGTTCGTATCTCCCTAGTAGCATGACCGCCATAGAAAAGCTTATTTCTACGGAATAATAAGCAAAAATTTTAGAATTACATTTTAATGTTTCTAATCTCTACGCTAAATGTCATTTTCATCACTCATGCTCAGAAAGTAGGTTATTGATATCTCGAAAACTGCTCCTAAAATGAGATTTGCGGCCCTAAGGCTGAAAGTAAATTTGAAGATAGAATGAGGCTAATCAAATCACATTCATATTCTCATCTACATGAGCAGTATCTGCTGTAAACAATTTTTTATTCAAATGTAATTGGTTTAGCCTTATTTATTTCTATTATTATCTGACATTTGTAATATATTTTTGACATATAAAGAAATAGTGACTAAATGATTTCAGATTTATTTATTTCACCTTAATTATAACATTAATTACAGGCATGTCAATTTTTACAATATAAAACTTATAATAATTAAATTAAAATAATATAGTTAAAATAACATGTCAACTAAAAATTATAGGTTCCTAACTAAAACGGTATGTCAAGTTATTGCGTCAAAGGAAGATTCTAATAAAATAAAATTCATAAATTCATTTAAACAATAAAAAAAAGCATGTCTTTCAAAAAACCATTTGATTTTTTGTTTAAAATCTGAAATATAATATATTCTAAATTTGCAATTTTTGTTGGCAGTTTATTGTACATTATTAATTTATTATATTCTCCCTGCATTTGCACTTTAGCTAGTCTTACTTTTGGTTCATATAATTTCTCCTTATTCCATAGATTATAGTTGTGCGTGTCTTTTGTCTTAATATACTCTGTATCCTTGTTTTGGTGAATTTCGAGGAGACTTTTAAATATGTACAGGGATATTAGTCATTATTTTATGTTCCTCAAAATATTTTCTTACTGATGTTGTCCTTTTTAACTAACGTAATGAATACTGAATATATTAGCCCGCCTGCCAATATATCTTACAACTTCAATAATAGCATTTTGACGTGCGCTATTTGCGCTAAAACATTTAGCGTAAATATTGTATACATAAGCCACATAAGGGCAAATCACCCAAGCTCTATTTAAAGTATAAGCCCAGTCACCGTAGCCGAAAACGGTTAGGTGGACTATTAATTAATATAGTATAATACAATCTCATGGCCTCATGACCAAGCTCAAGGTCGCTCAACGAGCTATGGAGAGGACTATGCTCCGGGTTTCTTTGCGTGACAAAATCCGCAATGAGGAAATCCGCAGAAGAACTAAAGTTGCCGACATAGCGCTCAAAATTAGCAAGTTGAAGTGGCAATGGGCAGGCCACATCGCTCGTAGAACCGATAACCGTTGGGGAAGAAAGGTTCTCGAGTGGAGACCACGGACTGGAAGACGCAACGTAGGCCGGCCCCCCACAAGGTGAACCGACGATCTAGTAAGAATCGCGGGGCGCCGTTGGGCGCAAACGGCTACCAACCGCTCGTTGTGGCGATCTAAGGGGGAGGCCTATGTTCAGCAGTGGACGTCTTCCGGCTGATGATGATGATGATGAATACAATCTCTATGACCAATCCTTATTTCTGTTTAACGAATAGAACTGAACCAAACTTTACTAATACAATTTGTTATATGAAGTTTTTAATTCCCTCGCATTCGCTCAATAATATTCTAGAACTATAGCGTCCTCGCTCGCAAAATCGTGCAAAGCCGGCCGGTTAATAATAGTTAATAATAATAATACTGGACATTTCATCTAGCCCCAAACTAAGCAAGGCTTGTACTATGGGAACCAGATTACTGATTGAATATTTATACATCCTGTTTTGTTAAGTACGACATTAATTTAAAAAACACATTCGGAATCGTATTAACTAATTTTAGAGGTGGGCTTAATACCAGTAGCTTGAATATCCAATAATCTATACATTTCCATAAACAATTTTTAACGTAAACCGGCGGCGGCGCCTTTTTGACGATGCCGCTAAGTCAGTTTAACAGGTAAATGAATATGATTTGTTTACCTATTTTATACAGGCTCTTTCATTGATATTTTGGGGCTTGTAAGTCTAGGCAGTTTGAAAACTATAAAAAAATTAATTTAATGTTGAGAAATTTGAAAAAACCCTGTTTTACAACAATACTAGCCATTAGCCCTACCCGTGTTTTCATTTAATGTCACACATAACAAAACACGTAGTATACATTTTTATTGAAATGAAAATGTAAAATATTTCATTTAGCAACAAAAAGCACACCTGTACATGACTTGTACCAGGCAACAGAGAGGGGTGTGGAAGTTGCTCTCTATTGGGCTAATCAAATTTAAAAGTCAAATAGCCATTGACACGAAAGAAGAAGAAGAAGCACACCTATCACTAATATTTTTAAAACAAATCATTTGATGTTTTTATTAATTACATGTAATGTTGTTGATGGTAACAGGCGGCTTTCGGCGGCGGTGGTCGCGGGATGCGAGTGGTTCGGGAAATGAGCGAAGTGGGGTCATCATTCGACATCGCCTCGTCTGAAGCGCTCAACGCGTTCGGAAACGGCTCTATGTTTATCGAGAGATTTATCGAGAGACCGAGGCATATTGAGGTGCAGTTACTGGGTAAGTTCGATCTAGTAAGAATGGCTTGAGAGAGCGGTTTGACGAACTTTGAAGAACTACATTCATAAATAGTATTTTGTTTTTATAGTGTTACCCGATAAAGGGCAACCTTCCAATAGCACTGAAGCGCAATCTCATGCACATGTCAATTCTTCCATTTCTAACATATGACTTGCAAACTTAGTCTTTGACTTACTTACTTACTATCCTGGCGCATCAAACCCGAAGCGGGTCTTGGCCTCCGACACTAAAAGACGCCACTGGTCCCTATTCTGCGCCACTTCTTGCCAGTCTAACACTTGAAGAGCGCGAAGGTCTTTCTCCACCTCATCCTTCCAGCGATATCTGGGTCGGCCGACTGGCATTCCTAAGTAGGCACGTTTGGCAGCACGATCGTCCCCCATTGGCTCAACGTGACCGAGCCAGAGTAATCGATGTGATTTTATTTCGCATATGATGTTGGGCTCTGCCACCAGTTCCGCTACCTCCCGATTCTACCTCAGTCGCAGAGTGCCATCTTCTCGTCAGACCTAGGATCTTTGGTCTTTGACTAATATCCAAAAATCTAAACTCAAGGTTTGCCAAAGGGCGAACGAGCGCAGTATTCTTGGAGTTAAAATAACTGCTCGCGTCCGTAACGCCATACTGCGTTCCAAAAACCAAAATTGCCGATGTAGGGGAGAAGGCCGCCAAGCTGAAGTGGGACTGGGCCGTTCACGTCTTTCGCATGCCTGACGAGCTGTGGCCCAAAATTACTACGAAGTGGAGCCCAGAGACAACAAAGCGGTGCCGCGGCAGAACACGGCGGAGGTGGCGGGCAGTGCCGGATTATCCACAAGGCGGATTAGGCAACTGCCTAGGGGCCCCGCACCGACTAGGGGCCCATGGGGGCCTAATCGATGCGGGCCACGCACCAAGAAAAAAACATATTTCATTCGTGACATTCCTCATTATTTACATCCGGTAATGTTGCCATAGAAAACATATATTTTACTAACTGTAAAAAGCGGTACAATCAACTTTTCCGAATGTAATAATAGTAATGCAAATATATAGAAGTCCGATGATATCAAACGCCACAACTAAACGAAGTTTTTTTTCCTACTCCATCATGAGACCTGGATCATCACTTATCTATAACTATTAATCTATTCATTAAGATCATTTCAATGAAAGCAAAAAGCAGCAGTCGATCTGATCGACTCGACTTTTGTAATAGAAAAAAATATAATTTAAAAAGTAAGAAAAGGATAAAGGGAAGGGGCCCCGAGAATTGCATTGCCTAGGGGCCCTGATAGGGTAAATCCGGCCCTGGTGGCGGGACGAGCTGGATGCCTTTGAGAGAGACATAATACGATGGCACTGGCCCGTTGTGAGTTGCGGAAATGCGGGGAGGCCTTTGCCCAACAATGGGACAATATGGGCTAATAGTAATAGTAAGGTATTATCAGAACGCTTACGGAAAATAAAGACGAGACTTGAACCCGCAACCTTCCTCTTGATACAAGGATGCACTACCATTTGTGCTACCGGACTCTGTAACGTCAGGGTCGAAATTAGTAAGGTTAGTGTTTGGATAACACTATAAAAATAAAAATATTAATTGTAATTTTATTTCGTGACATATGTTTTTTTTATAATATGTGAGATTTGTCTATTTTGTATTTTATATATTTGCACCCTGGATGGGGAATGTGGGACACTATAATACTATTTAATAAGATCTCTGTACCTAAACCACATAGAAGCAATTAAATGGTTTATGATTATGTAGAAAAAAATTACATAATATGTTTTTGTTTTTTAGGAGACAAAGCTGGCAACGTGGTACATCTATACGAGCGTGATTGCTCTGTCCAAAGACGCCATCAGAAGGTGGTAGAAATCGCGCCTGCCCCTCATTTAGCCCCTGAGGTAGTTTACCAAAGCAAAGAGTTATTTTTTCGTTCGTAATTTTTCATCATTTCACCAAAACTTAGGCTCAATTCACACCGAGATTGCACCGAAGCGACGGTATCAAAATTGACAGAGCATTTTAAATTTTATCTTTACTGTGGTGGACGGCGAAGAACGAGATAGCTGGACGTATAGTTATGTCTCTTTCTAGCATTTAATGACCGTCATTTTGACGTTTAGATAATTTAATTTTGAATTTGAGTAAAATGCATTTTTAGTGTTAGCCGCTAGGGCGAGGAGTTGATTTGTTTAAGTCTAGCGCGATACAAAATTGTGTTTCTTCCGTAAACCGAAACATGTTCTAGGTGATCCTGATGACAAAATTCAAAAATTTCATAGTCATCTACTCTTGATAGAGCATACATTTCTCAGATACATCGACCTCGCCGGCGAGGTCGACGAGTCCCTTCAGTTGCCGCCTACAAAAGGTAAACACATCCCCCCCCCCCCCCCCTCCTAGCAACGGCCCTAGCCGAGGTTCGTATCTGAGTGGTGCTCTTGCGCTAGTTGCCTCATAAAAACTTACTGGGCTGAGCGCCCTCTGCGCTCGCCAAAATTTCGGTTAAGCTGTATCGGCCTCGAAGGCCTCGGAGAGCCCTTCAGAAAAGAAAACAAAATTTAGATCATAAAGTGCGCGCTTTTATATTGTAAACCTAGACCATAGAAAGAAATAAAATTCAGTCCGTTTTGCTAAATGCCGAGCTTTTCATTTTAAAGCCTGGGTTAGGAACTCTACAATTACATTATTAGGTACATAGTATTGCAACATGACATGCCAGACTTGGGCACTTACCAATGCTCATACTCAAAAATTAGAAGTCTGTCAAAGAGCCATGGAGAGGATCATGCTCAGTAAAAGGAAAATTGATAAAATTAGAAATACAACAATAAGAAAACGTACAAAAATAAAAGATGTTACTGTAACAGTGAAAAAACTTAAATGGAGGTGGACAGGACATACAATTCGAGGTATTGAAAAATGGAGTAAAGTTTTAATGAACTGGTATCCTATTTACAAAACTAGGAACAAGGGAAGACAGTTCAGGAGATGGGAAGACGAAGTAAAATCAACAGCCGGTAAAACTTGGAGCAGAACAGCAAGAGACAGAGAAAATTGGAAAAAGTTGGAGGAGACCTTGGCCGAAGAATGGCAAACAGACATATGTGTCGATGTCGACAAAATCTAATTATTTAAATAATTATAAGTTCAATGTACAATGTGTCTGAATAAAGGTTATAATAAAAAAAATCGCAACTGCTCGCTGCCATCTCAGTGTAAATTGAGCCTAAGTGTTCCATTTTAACCATTTTGGTCCAGAACCCTAATAAGTGATATTCCATGTTACAGATTAGAAAGAAAATGACGGACTGCGCCGTGCATCTAGCTAGAAGCGTGGGCTATGAAAACGCTGGTACCGTGGAATTCTTACTCGACGACAAAGGCAATTTCTTCTTTATTGAAGTAAACGCTAGGTAAGCTACATCCTTAAAACTGTTGACGACCTTCGTGGTGCAGTGGGCGAATAGCCGGCTGAGACGCAAAAAGTTGCCAGTTCGTGGCAGTTGGCAGTACTGGTGGTAGAGCTTCTGTGAACGAGCTCGAGGAAGTGGGCACCACCGCCTTACCTTTATCTGCCGCCAAATAGCAGTACTTGTGCTGCTGTGTTCCGGTTAGATGGTAATGGTATGTTCCTGTAATTACTGGCACATAGGCATAACAGCTAAGTCCTATAGTATGGCAACGTATCCACATAGAGATCAAGACAACATAATACCTTGTTTTGAATTCTATGTGGATATCCATGGGCTGCAGTAGCCACTTAACATCTGGTGGACTGCGATTCCCACTACAAATTTTTGCTTGATCTATAGATATTTCCTTCTTACATAATGAGTTTTATTTCTAGCCAGTCAGATTGTGAACTATACTTAATTATAGGCCATAAAGAAAAACGCTGAACCATGTGCTCAATTTTAAAGCAAATGAAAGTGACATTATATTATTTTATAAATATATTATGAAAAAACTGCACATAACTATAGTTATGTGCAGATTTTTCGAAATAAAATAATCTTGGTTAGTTTACCTTTCGTTAGACTATTGCACCTTGATTGGGACCTACTATAATATTTCCCGGAAGAGGGCGTTGATGTCTGCGACACAGTTTAATACATCTGCAGATATCATCGTTTTTCACATTATTTGTACCATTGTATATGTTCGAAATAAAGAATTTTATTGTTAATATTTTTAATTAGTTTTACCGCACATTACGAACGAAATCATATATGATAATCATAGGTCCCAAGTTTGCTTGGGTTATCTAAATTAGCCTTATTCGCTCGTCAGGCATTATCACGATAACCTATAAAGAGAGCGTCAATTTAACCATAATATAATAATATCCTCCTAATCGTTTTTGGATTATGGCGAACCCATAACATACTAATTATTGCCTATATCATGAGCTCTGATATGGCTGGCTAAACCGAATTTGGTTTTGAATACCCTGTCGCACGAGGAACAGTAAAGTTAACCGGCACTATTGTGTGGTTCTACACGGTGTCCTTTAAATCACTGTTTTCCCAGAACAAACGTTGCTCAGACCATGGTCTACTAACTGTTTATAGCATCATATAAGAGAATAAAATTAAAAAATCTAGACCTTCTCAAATAAGTCTAACATTGTTAAAAATCTAACCGTGACAAGTTCATGGGTACGCTAGCCGTAGCGTATTATCTGCTCCTTAGATATCTAGTAGCTACCGGTCAGCGCACTGACTATGTTGTAGGGCGTAACGTTAAAATAGACGTTTTAAGTTCGCAACTTTTTATATTTTTCAAAGACCGATTTCGTTTTGTTTTTTAATTTGATTTTATAAACTGTTAATAGACCATGGTCTGAACAACGTTTGTTCTGGGAAAACTGTGATTTAAAGGACACCGTGTATAGACGTTTCGTTCGGATTTTGCTCTCTCTCTCTCTTTTTCTCTTGCGAACTGCTCTTATCACAAGAGATATAACGTTAGCAAGTAGAAGAATATGTTGTGTTCTGTTCTGATAATCTCAGCATAAGTAAGTTTCGTAGTACGAAAAGTTGGATAAGGTTACTCATTTAGAACTCGTTTTTTTAATTAATTATTTCAAAGAAAATCTAACACCACTCAATTTTTAAACTTGACGACCTCTGTGGCGTGATGGGTGAATAGCTGGTAGAGACGTACTAGGTTGCGGGTTTGATTCCCATCGCGGAACAAATGTTTATTGATTACAGATATTTATTCTAGGTCTGGTTGTTTCTCTATAGATTATAAGTATGCATTTACAATAAAAAAATATTCTATCAGTTATCTGGTTCCCATAGTATAAGCTTTGCTAAGTTTGGGGCTAGATGACGCTGTGTGAAATGTGCAGCATTATTAAAATACTTCTTTACTTATTTTGTATATTTCTTTCTAGACTACAAGTAGAACACACAATAACAGAAGAAGTGACAGGCATCGACCTCGTCCAATCACAGATAAGAATCGCTGAAGGGATGACTTTACCCGAGTTGGGACTTACCCAAGACAAAATCAAAGCGGAGGGCTCCGCTATACAGTGCAGAGTTACTACTGAAGATCCCGCGAATAACTTCCAACCTAGTACGGGCAGGATTGAAGTGTTCAGGTAAAGTGGACTCTATTTCTTTAGGCATAAGGTTCAGAAAATACATAATGCAACTTAGCTCGGCCTGGGTATGGTAATATAGCACCTGTGCCTATAAGAATAAGGTTTGAAATAATTTAAAAGCAAAGTGGAGGATTCCACTATACAGTGCAGAGTTACTACTAAAGAACCTAGTACAGGCAGGATTAAAGTGTTCAGGTAAAGTGGACTGTATTTCTTTACACATAAGGTTCCTGTAATATAGCATGCAACTTAGCTTGGGCTGGGTATGGTAATATAGCATCTGTGCCTATAACAATAAGGTTTGAAATAATTTAAAATAAAAGCGGAGGGATCCGCTATACAGAGCAGAGTTACTACTAAAGATCCCGCGAATAACTTCCAACCTAGTACGGGCAGGATTGAAGTGTTCAGGTAAAGTGGACTGTATTTCTTTAGACATAAGGTTCAGAAAATACATAATGCAACTTAGCTCGGTCTGGGTATGGTAATATAGCACCTGTGCCTATAAGAATAAGGTTTGAAATAATTTAAAAGCAAAGTGGAGGAATCCACTATACAGTGCAGAGTTACTACTAAAGATCCCACGAATAACTTCCAACCTAGTACAGGCAGGATTAAAGTGTTCAGGTAAAGTGGACTGTATTTCTTTACACATAAGGTTCCTGTAATATAGGATGCAACATAGCTTGGGCTGGGTATGGTAATATAGCATCTGTGCCTATAACAATAAGGTTTGAAATAATTTAAAATCAAAGTGGAGGATTCCACTTTACAGTGCAGAGTTACTACTAAAGATCTCGCGAATAACTTCCAACAAAGCACAGAAAGGATTGAAGTATGTAAAGTTTAATGTAAAGTTTAATGTAAAGTAGACTTTATTTCATGAAACATAAGTTTCAGGATTGTGACAATAGTTTGCTAGAATTGGATTTATACATGTCTCTTTAGTTTAATCAATTTTGGACAGAGCCATTATAGGTTCTATGTAGTTGTAATAAGGATAATTTTGTTTTAGATCTGGCGAGGGTATGGGCATACGTCTCGACTCGGCTTCTACTTACGCTGGAGCTGTAATTTCTCCATACTACGATTCTCTTCTCGTCAAAGTAAGTTTTTAATCACATACAAGACTCCGTTTATCATTAAAAACATTCCTTCTGCGCAGTCGGGTAAAAAGTAGCTTAGTGAAGCTTTATACCGCCTTGACATGCATGTAACGCGGTCTGCCAATGTACGCCGTCGGTAGAATTGTCAATCGGTCATCATAGCTGCATCTATGTATGAGAAATTGAATTTTCTTAATTATTATTTTTTTCGTGAATTTTCCCGATATTTTAATAGTTATTCTGCTATTCGGAGCGGACACAAATCCAACAAATCAAGTATTATCAAAATCGATAGAGCCGTTCTTGAGTTATAAATGGTGCAACTAACCCGACTTTGTTTTTATATTTATGATTACAATATATATAGGTAATATTATGTATACTCACACACTCTCAATCCCCGAGGGTAGTGTAGGCTTTTGGCGTTTGTGACGACACCATCATCATTTGGGGTCAGGAGCATACCAGTGTTAAGTAGGTTCCTTCTTTAACCTACCTACTTAGCACATTTTGAGCTGGGGCCAGTTAGGCTCGACTTTGTAATTTGAACTACAGGTAGTGTAAGTTGCGTAGGATGTTCCTGTTTTCTTAGTATTTACATTGTTTAAACTTTTAATTTCTGGCATATTGTCTTATTTTATGTACAAATTAACATATTTAGCCAGAACTGTAGGCAGGGCCGGATTAACCTTATCGGGGCCCCTAGGCAATGCAATTCTCGGGCCCCTTTCCTTTACCCTTCCTTTTCTTACTTTTTCAATATATTTATTCTATTACAAAAGTCGAGTCGATCAGATCGACTCCTGCTTTTTGCTTTCATTGCAATGATACTAATGAATCGATTAATAAATTTATAGATAAGTGTTATGATCCAGGTTATATGATGGAGTAGGAAAGATAAATGAGACGCGACGCGGATAGTTTAAATTTGATCTTGTTAAATGCAATAAAATATATTGTTTAACGAAAGATAATATTTTTGTGAATTAGGTACAATAAGTGTAAATAGCAACTCTTTTAAATTTTTTAGATACAAAATCGTTTAAAACATCTTGGAAGTTGACCTTTAAGTAAAATATTTTTTTCAATGGCAATATTATCCCTAGGCAGTTCCTAATCCGCCTTATGGATAATCCGGCCCTGACTGTAGGTATCCCACCATCAGATATTCTACCTATTTCCTTTGTATGTCATGACGTTCCAAATAAATATTTTCATTTAATTTTCATGTTGTTTGTAGGTTATCTCCCACGCCCACGACCTGCCATCATCAGCGGCTAAGATGAACCGCGCGCTCCGGGAGTTCCGTATCCGAGGAGTGAAGACCAACATTCCCTTCCTACTTAATGTGCTGGAGAACCAGAAATTCCTTAATGGCAAGTCAACTTATGTAGTATTAACAGTGACACTTAAAATAAAAAAAAACTATTCAAAAAATTCGACTCAGGCCGGATGTGAAAACTCTTGATATAACAACGCGATCGGATTCGTACATTTTCCATTTCAAGCAAGGACGGCGTTATTGTCAATAGCGATTGGCGAGTACATCCTTCATCCCATTGTCGACGACATCATAATAAAGACAGAATCGCCTTGGACACAATGCTTTAAGACCTGATTTAAAAAAAAACTATCGAGAAAATGAAGTGGATAAGATTTTTAATTTGTATTTTTTTTCCAGGCGCGGTCGACACCTACTTCATAGACGAGAACCCTCAACTCTTTATGTTCAGACCATCCCAGAACAGAGCTCAGAAGATTCTCAACTACCTAGGATATGTGATGGTTAACGGCGCAGCCACCCCACTCGCTACCAATATACCGCCAGCGGACATCAAGCCTTTCATACCCCCAGTGCCGTTAGGTAAGACTTCTTTGTACCCCCTGTGTCGTTAACCAAGACTACTCGATAGATACTAAGTATACGTGATGGTTAAAAAAGACTATAACGTTGCCGTTGGGTAAGACTACTAGAAGATATTCTACTAACAAGAATATTTGATGGTAAATGGTGCAGCGATGACTTCAAGGATTTATACTAATGTTTGCCGTTAAGTAAGACTACTAGATACATTATGACTAACGAAGCTAACTATCGGTGGAATAATCCAGCTAACGTCAAACAGTATACCTCCAACTGACGTCAAGCTGTTTATCACTCTTATGCCGTTAGGTAAGACTACTAGAATATTTCAAGCCATGCCGCTTACGTCCCCTGTGCCGTAAGGTAAGACTACCAACAGCAACCCTACTACGTGAGGTTTAACGAAGCTTATCTCTTTCCCCAGTAACATGGCATTATACTTCCTATGCCGTCAAGTTAAACTATTAAAAGATACTAAACTACCCTGTGATGATTAGGTAGTCCTATAATTTGGAGTTCATCGCTGAGTTTTGAAGCTATCTGTAGATAATTTAGAATGATACGTTCTAAATTCTGTCTGGCTGAAGAGTGTAGAACATTTGAAGGGTTATATTCTGTAGTGATTATATTGTGACAGTATTTTGTATAGAATTATCAAAGTTTTATATGTGAACTGAACATGTTCTACGTTTTTCAATCTGTAAAAAGATGGCGGCTAATTGACCCGCTCGAGTTTTGAAGGCCTGTCATTTCAGTTAACACTTCTAACAGGACAATATGAAAGATACCAGGCCCGAGTGTTCAAACAAAATTTTAAAATTTTATGCAGTTTTTCATTTATAGCAGATATTACCGATTAGTAGGTATTCGAGTTGAAAATAAGATTGCTATACCTACTCTTATCGGTGACTATTAATTGGCAAAGTAATTAAGTTTTAATTTGTTTTTTTCAGTTCGCTCTGAATATTTTGAACATGGTAGGTCCAATCAAAATAGCCTCCACAAAAATATCGCTACTTTGCAAAAATCTTGCTAGTACAAGTATGCAAAGATATATATCGCTATACTGAAATATATGCTAACTATGCAATAATTATGCTCTTCGATATTTATTTGCGTTACATCTGCATTGTCTTTTATTTACAGCTTCGCCTTTAAAACCATTAAGTAAGTTATTGTGGCCCGGGATCTTTTTTTGTATTTTCTAACTAAATTTTCATGTTTCATACATAATCTGTGAAGCAGTGGTAATTATTTTAAATACCATAGAACGAGTAATAATAATAATACATTAGAAATTCTGTAACCCACATTGGTGTTTAAAATTCATTGAAATTCCAGAAACGTATCTGGAGTCATATTCACATAAAAATCTAAAATACACAGTCCAGTAGAAATATTACCGCATAACAGAATCCATATGTATGGACAGTCAAGATTAAATAGTTTGGTATTTTTGGGTCAAATATAAACAAACTCAAAATTTGTTTGGGCGTTACATAAACGGCGATACATACTAGACAATAATACAAGATATAACATAAGTAAAAACTGTGCATGGAGTGTGGTAGAGGGCGGGGGTAAGGGTAGGGGGAGGGGGACCAATTTAGGAGTGAGTTAGTGACGGGGGGCGGTTGGGGGGTGAGGCAGAGCATTGGATGTCATTTGCGCAAAGAAAGGGCATAGAAGGAGAGATATAATAAAAAAAATTAGTCATTCAACTTATTTTATCCACAAAAGAGTATTTTATTGAACGGAAAGGTTCGTTGAACGGCTCGTCTTGCGCCCAGCTGTTTTTACAAGAAACTTTTTAGTAATCTGTAGCAGCATGGTTTGAATGACATAATACAAAAGTGATCTAACATTTCGTTGAGCAGCAATTTATCGATGTTCTCGAGATTTTAATAATATCATGTCTTGATAAAAATGATCTGTGGAAACTAGCTTCAGTATAATAATTCGTTTCAAATTAAATACCCTATATAGAGAATATGGAACAGATCGAAAGTTAAATTTGACTATACTAGACGCCAACGCTCCTGGCCACAGAACACAAACTGGCAGACGAGATCATAAAACGTGAGACAAGCGACGATGATATTGCTATCTCGCTCGCGTATGCAGCCCTTAAAGGAGCCATTAGTGATGCGCCGAGTATCTATCGATAACACTAATTGCCAGTAATTATCTTGAAAAGTAAAAAAAAACATGTTTATAAGTTTGTTTATGGGAATTAGGGTTCTGGTGGTAGATCTACGACAAAACTCCTATGCCCTGTACATGCTCTCTAAAGTTTCAAACTCATCAACAGTTATCACTGCCTATCATGGTTATGCTGCATCAATACTCACGTACGCTATTATATTTTAGGGTAATTCAACTGGAATGGAATCTGTTTTCAAAGCGCAGAAGAAATGTGTGAGGGCAATATGTAAATTAAAACAAACTGAAAGCTGTAAGCCTTTTTTCGTTGACCTTAATATCTTGACATTACCCTCACTGTATATATATGAAATAGCTTTATTTGTAAAGAAGAACATGTCATTATTTAATAACTTTAAAAGCCAACGTCATGGCTCCAAAATCTGTTGTCCTAAAAGTAGTACAGCATTATATAATAACAGTGTGTTCTGTATGGCACCTAGGATATTCAATCACCTACCCAAACATATATTAGAAATTGACCAAATTCATGACTTTAAATTAAAACTTAAAAAAGTACTCTTACAAAAAGCTTACTACACTATAGATGAATATTTAATGGACAAATTGCAATGACTTGACATATTTTTAATTTATTTCTATTAAACTGATAATTAATGCATAATAGTGGTTAAATAATTTTGCATGCTTGTATGCTGATCATGGCTGTACTTGAGACTATTGTATTACCAACTGATGTAACCCATGTATCGCAAATAAATGATTTATCTTTAACTTCTGATTTATAATGACTTGAGGCAAAAATCTTGACTGTCGATATGGGGATAAAGCACAAATGATTTTTGTATTGTATTGGTGTAAGCCATTATCCATTTAACTCTGCACTTCATGCATTGTAATTGCACCGGTATTTTTTTCACTAAAACATATTTTTCAGACCTTTCTCCAGAGGCCATTAAAAGGCAGGAACGTACGGGTGAAAATACAGGTGAGAGTTTATTTGGTTTTTTTATGGTCTCACTGTTTTCTTTCTAAATTTAATAAGGTCTAACGCAGACGGCTGATTTAAATAGTCACCGATTCATCAACAAATGGCCAGTTATGGTTAGTGAAAGACGGCGTCCGATTTGCGTTGACTAACACACACGTTCTATACTCGATATCATTGACGTATAATATATTAATGATATAAGATTTTATTTTTTCAACTTATTCAACAATTATCTATATCTATTTATTGAGTTTAACTTGTCTTATAGTATAATCTAATATATCTATTTTAAGGTTAAATTATATATTTTTTTTATTTCATTTATTTATCGATGACCTCCGTGGTGCAGTGGGCGAATAGCCGGCTGAGACTCAGGAGGTAGCGGGTTTGATTCCCGCCGCGGAACAAATGTTTGCATGATCTGCGGATATTTGTTCTGGGTCTGGGTGTTTTTCGTATTATAAGTAAGTATTTACAAAAAAAATAGTATATAAATATTCTATGAGGTATCTGGTTCCCATAGTACGCGCTTTGCTTAATTTGGGGCTAGATAGCGCTGTGTGAAATGTCCAGCAATATATATTTATTTATTTATTATTTATCTATGTAAGAACCGCGTTCAGCGGTAAAAACCTCCTCCAATCATTGGTGTAGCGTGTGGTAAATAAATCGTATGTTCGTTGCTTTTCTGCCCAGAGTCTCGCCGACTTCTGTAGGTTGTTTGCGTTAAAATACAAAAAAAAGTATTTGGAACCCTTTTGGTCGACTATTATAAGCCGTCTGTGTTCGGCTTAAATGGATTCTTGATTTAATTAAAAAAACTAATAACATGTTTTTAACAGTTTGGATAACAGTGAGGATCCAACATTAATTATTGACTCATTTCATATACACAAGGTGTCGGGTTTTGTGTGGTCCAAACGAAAACCATCGATGGAGGGACCCATGGGCTACTCGAATCACCCCCATGATTTAACGATTTACGATTTTTTAAAGTTTTCAGCTAGAGATATTTTTATGTGTCCTGATTTGGTCTGAAATGTTCATCATCATTTATTAATATATTTATTACTAGCCCCCGTTGTTTGTCAATATAAAGTAGCCTATGTTTGAATCCAGGGTCATAATTTATCAACACACCAAATTTCATCGAAATCTGTTCAGCCGTTACGACGTGATTGCGTTACAAACAAAGAAATAAACATCAAATCTTTCACATCTATAATATTAGTGTATTAATATGAGTCATAATATTTCATTTTAGCATTAATTCATTCTATAATGTCGATTTTTACAAACCAGACGAATTAACAATTTTAGAATCAACCCCATCTAAGATTGAGTGATATTTGTGTGTTCTGATTTGGTGTGAAATCTCATCATTATTTATTTATAATAATGATGTATCGTCTCTATCTATCTCCTGGATGCGCGCAGCACAGGACCGCGAAGGGGTGGCGTTTACAACGGGAGGCCTACACCCAGCAGTGGGTACTTATGGGCTGTGGATGATGATGATCGTCTCTATTAAAATATAAAAAATATAGAATTTAAGTAATTCATTCTGTAATAACGATTTTTACAATACATTTACCAAATTCACAATATGACTTATAAGAATAGTGTGCTATTCTCTCTATTATCTGGTCCCCGCACTAGGGCTAGCCTGTATATAGGGAGACCGGTTGCCTTATTACGCATGCCAATTACTGTCGCAACGCTGTCTCTGATCAGGCCGTCCCTTTCACACGCAGTGACTGACATATCTCACGTATGTAAAGGACGGCCTGACGCGACAATTGGCTGACGTATTAGGCTATGGATTATTAAAAACACGTTTATTCTTAAAGATGCCACAACTATTTTTGACATTTTCAGCCGTCCAACCTCCTAAAGGATACAAACAGATCCTGAACGAAGGCGGCCCCGAGGCGTTCGCAAAAGCAGTCCGTCAGAACAAGGGCCTACTACTCATGGACACGACTTACAGAGACGCTCACCAATCACTTCTAGCAACTAGAGTGAGGTCGCACGACCTCTTAGCTGTGTCTCCATACGTGGCGCATAACTTCAGTAATCTATACTCCTTGGAGAACTGGGGTGGTGCTACTTTTGATGTTGCATTGAGGTACTTCTGACTTGTTTAGCTGAACTAATCTTGCATTTTTTCATTTATGGTTTTATGTTTTTTCATTGACGTTTTTAAGTTACCTACTGTTATCTGATTGATGTAGGTAATCATTTTATTACCCGTTCTAGTTCTTGATACAATATTATGATAAAAGTAAACTGATCGATATTAGAGGTCAGGTTCAATTTGGACTCAATGTTTCTGTTACATATTTTCATTATCATCATCATCATCATATCAGCCGTAGGACGTCCACTGCTGGACAAAGGCCTCCCTCATTGATCTCCAGGAACTGCGGTTGGAAGCGGCCTGCATTCAACGCCGACCTGCGGTTCTTACCAAGTCGTCTGCCCTTCTTGTAGATGGACGTCCTACGCTGCGCTTGCCGGTCCGTGGCCTCCACTCGAGAACCTTCCGGCCCCATCGGCCATCTGTTCTGCGCGCTATATGGCCTGCCCATTGCCACTTAAACGTTATAATCCGTCGGGCTATGTCGGTGACTTGAGTTCTCCTACGTATCTCCTCATTTCTGATTCGATCCCGTAGCGAAACCCCGAGCATAGCCCTCTCCATAGCTCGTTGAGCGACTCAGCTTATTCATAAGGCCAATAGTGAAGGACCACGTCTCGGTTCCATATGTCATCACTGGTCATCATTTTCATTATAAATAATATAAAAAAATACATTACGTACAGTTTTCACGATTTGAATTTTGAATAGCTTAGCTGATTTTCTAAACATCGCCCTAGAATATGGACCTAAAAATATGCTTTAGTGTTTATCGATGCTCTAGAAGTTTTTTGTCAGCTAGGGACCAATCTGAGCCGAATTTCACCAGCAGAACTTTAAGCCGTCATAACAAGAACCAATGTTCCGAAAGTGGCATATCTGAGCGAACAAAACGCAAACACTTTGACGTTCTAGTACGGCGCGAAATTATGTTAGTGAAATTCCGCCGCGCTTATCCACTTAAAGTTGTCCATTTGTACTTTGTCGCTTTGTAAAGTAAAGCCTAAGGAAACTCTACACGCTTCACGCGATCTTTTCTACCCCATACTTGCAAGATGTGGAATGAGCTACCATCTGAGGTTTTCCCATTAGACTACGACATGGCACGCTTCAAGAGAAATGTAAAGAGGTTTCTTCAGGCGACAATACCCCGGGTGTTGCCGGTGTCAATAGGCGACGGTGACCACTTACCATCAGGTGGGCCGTAAGCCTGTTTCCCCACAAATAACATAAAAAAAAAAAAAAAAAAAAAAAACTCTTAGATTTTACTTGTACAGAACAAACCACGAATAAAATTACTAAATCAATTTTCAGATTCCTCCACGAATGTCCATGGGAGCGTTTGGAGGACATGCGTCGTCTTATCCCGAACATTCCCTTCCAAATGTTGCTCCGCGGAGCCAACGCTGTTGGCTACACCAACTATCCTGACAATGTTGTGTACAAGTTCTGTGATATGGCTGTAAGTTAAATTGACAAGCTATCTAGACTACTGCGCTATGAGGTCTCACCTCTTATAACAAAAAAATTAGTTTAAATAAATCGCTTTACAGATTATTTTTTTTATTGATGTTATTCTAGCGCTTGACCACTTCACCTAATGGTAAGTGATGGTAAGATCGAAGATGGACTACGCTTGCCTAGAAAGAACCTATTCTCTCTGGACTTGAAGACTCCCGAGATAATACTGGTCCGGAAAAACATACGCCGGAAGCGAGTTCCACTCCTTTCTTGTGCTAACAAGTTGAAGCAAATCGTTTGGTACGGCAAGGTGGTATGCCGACCAGATATGGGTGGTACTTCTCGGTGCGTCTGCTTGTCCGGTGGTGGGGGGTTTCGATCTGTTGCACTAGAAAGTCGAATATTAGGCTCAAAGATCAAATTTTAATATAATTTTCATGTTTTGGATTGGTCAACCTTTATCAAGCGGACTTATCCGCTCCGCACTGCGTTAGGCCTCCACTGTCAATCGTGTATTTTATTTTATTTATTTCCGTAATTCAACAGCGTAATACAAAATATAGTAGACATTTTTTATGTCTTAGTAAGGCCAAAAATAGGATTACTCAATTTAACACATTTTATATAACAATAAACAACAGTATTAAATTTGTTGAAATATCCCTAAAAACAACAATAACCAAAGATGAATCCATAACTATAAAATGGACAAATTTAAATTTTAATAAAATAAAATTTAATAAATATAAAATAAAATTTTAAATAATAATATAAATAAATCACAAAAGTGTTGTTAGTAGAATCAACACCGTTAAACCCTAATAATTACATTCAAATTAATATCCAGGTAAAATCCGGAATGGACATTTTCCGAGTATTCGACTCCCTGAACTACCTCCCCAATTTGATACTCGGTATGGATGCGGCAGGCAAAGCCGGCGGCGTGGTCGAAGCGGCCATCTCATACACTGGTGATGTCTCCGACAAGAACAAGACTAAATACGATCTGAAATACTACTTGACTCTAGCTGATGAGCTGGTGAAGGCGGGCACTCATGTGCTGGCTATTAAGGATATGGCTGGTCTGCTTAAACCTCAGGCTGCTAAGTAAGTTACGTCTAATATTTTCTATGAATGCAACCTCTTTTGATACTTACAAATATGAGTTTGAAGTTTTAGCTCCTCTCACACTGTAAATTGTTGACTCGTTTTGCTCCCACGTGCTTGCATATTATAACTTAGGAGACTTTTATGAACGACTCATTTCGTTATAGAGATAGAGACTTTGTAATCATTTTAGAAGATTTTAGAATGTTTCAACCGGTCCCTATTTTACGCCTTTTAACTTTTATGTTAACACTGTATTATGATTTAAATTACATAAAGTCTATATCATCATCTTTATAAAAATCAATGGAACTCTTGCAATGTCAGCCAGATTTGCACTGACAATTCACATCCCACTAATATTATAAACGTGAAAGTTTGTATGAATGTTTGTTACTCTTTCACCTCAAAAACTACTAAATGGATTTTAATAAAATTTGGTATGTACGCAGATTATAACCTGGATTAACACAGGCATAAGTACTTTTTTTTGGCGTCGCATGGTTTTTCAGGCAAACTTTGAATTGGCAAACCACGCGTGTGGGCGGGCGGAAGCTAGTCATAAAGAACTTGTTCATACTCATGTTCCCAGACTCCTGATCACAGCGATCCGCGACAAGCACCCCGACATCCCTATCCACGTGCACACACACGACACGAGCGGCGCGGGCGTGGCTGCCATGCTGGCGTGCGCGCAGGCGGGGGCCGATGTCGTGGACGTGGCCGTCGACTCCATGTCCGGCATGACGTCGCAGCCCAGCATGGGCGCTGTCGTCGCCAGTCTGCAAGGCACTAAGCTAGACACAAGTAAGTCTACCTAATTGCATCCAACATTCGAAAGTAACTTTGTCTCTCTGTCTGTATGTTACGTTTTTACAAATTTGGTATACAGATAGATTGTTCCGTATGGGAATTGATTAGTAATAGATCACATAATTTGGAGGGTACATCAATTCTCCTTTTTCTTGATATACATACCTGCATTGGCTGAGCGAATTGACATACCAAGGTGTCTGTCAACACGTCCCTACGGGCCGACCAGTTCTCATGCGCTACTCTCAGGGCAAACACCTACCAAACATTAAATTAGTGTAGAGCGCCGTCCGGTAGTCAAGTGGTAGTTTTCGCGCGTGTTACATCCCAGAAGTAGACGACATACATCTACCATCAACCATAGCAGGCTATGGATAGAGGAATTGCAGAGTTCCAAAGGCCACGCCGAACGCAAGACGGAGTAATCCTAGGTTAGTCGCTTTTGCATTGGCCTTTATTGAATTCCCGTACATAGATTATGACCAAGATTGGAACATATACAACTTTTTACCCGACTGCGCAAAAGGAGGTTATGTAATGTTTTTATTGAAAAACCTCGCGTGCGGGCGGGTCACCTAGTACTTACATATTCTTAGATTTTTATAACCATCTCAAAAATTTCCGAGCCGGACTTGAACCTGCACCTTCCGCTTGATACGAGGATACGTTGCTAATTGCTTGATATGTCGTGATATAGGTGACTAGCACCTATTCAAGAAATAACCGCGCAAAACATTACTAATTAGTCTTAAACATACATTGATTTGTGTTATCGCGTCCATTCAAAGGTTGTCTAGAAGAGATCGCTTTTAGTGTTAAGACCCCTCAATGTAATTGTCTTCATTTAAGTGTTTGTTTTTCTATGACGATGTAATTTTGTTTGGTGTGCAATGAAGAGTATTCTCTTTTTCCCCCCAGACATCTCCCTCCAAACGGTCTCGGAATACTCAGCGTACTGGGAACAAGCGCGTACCCTGTATGGTCCATTCGAATGCACGGCCACCATGAAGTCGGGCAACGCTGATGTCTTCCTCCACGAGATTCCTGGAGGACAGTACACTAATCTACAGTTCCAGGCCTTTTCACTTGGCCTCGGCTCACAGTTCGAAGCTGTTAAGAAATCGTACAGGTATGCACCTTATCTATACTTTTAGGGTCCATATTGACTACCGTAATACGGCAGATGTCTCAGTTCTAAGGTGTCAAGAAGATATACAGGTTTGGACTCTACTCACTTATATTTAGGGTTTATATTGCCACTATAGGCAAGTAAGGCTCAATTTACATTGCCGCGGAACGAAATGGTAGCTTATTATTATAACGAAATTGAAGTCAGCATAATGAACTTTATATCCATTGAGTACGGTACAAACTAGATACGAGACAAAAAATAGGTGCCGCGTCTTCCGGAGAATTCTCGCACATTCTTGGAAATTCCTGACGAACGACCTGTTTGTTACCTGACCCTAGGTCGTAAGTAAATTTAAAACAGAATAAGCTCATTTTATAATAAGCTAAAATGTAATATCCCTTATTTGTATTTAAAAATGGAACTGGCCAAATTTATAATTATGCTAACTAGCTGACCCGCCGAACTTCGTACCGCCTTGACATGCATATGACGCGGGCTGCCAATGTACGTCGCCGGTAGAACTGTCAATCGGTCATCATTAGCTGCATCTATACCTAGTCAGGTCATAAATTCTGTCACATGTTTAATATAAAATAATTGAAACAAGTTTATTCATTATGTAACCTTTTATATACCAAAATGAACTTAACAAAACATAGATTCTTATGACACTAAAGTTTATTCAAAATGACCTCCGTGATTTTGAATACGGGCCTTCAATCTGCGCGGCCAGTCGTCTATCGCAGCACGAACGAGGTCCATGTCAATATCGGCGGCTGCCTTAATCAAGGATGTATTGAGTGACTCCAAATTGGGATGAGGCTTTGAGCACGCCTTTTCCTCCAAGTGTTGCCATATCTTGTAATCTAACGGATTCAAATCTGGACTGGAGGAGGGCCAGTCTTTGTGCCGGATGAAGTCGATTTCACGCGCCGCCAGGCAGTCTTGTGTGTTCTTCGCTCTATGAGCTGGCGCCGAATCTTGTTGGAATACCCAGTGCCTGTTATTGAACATGGTATGAGAAACAGGTTCTACAAGGTTCGTCAGGACTGTATTTTGATACACAACTGCATTCGTTTTTACACCTTTCTCACAAAAATGTACCTCTGTTAAGCCCCAATAAGAAACTCCCAACCATACCATGAGCGAGGATGGAAAATGACCTCGTTGGACACGCGGAATACGGTTGCTCGCTTCTTCACTACTGTGTGCGTACACCTTATCATTTTGTTTGTTGTAGCTCTCTTCTACGGTAAAATTTTTTTCATCCGAAAAAATAATTTCCCTGAGATTTTTTTCCCGCGTACCGCTTCAACAAAGCACGGCATCTCTTCAGTCTCAGGTCAATTAGACGAGCATTCAAACGATGTCCTGTTTTTCTTCGATATGCCCGAAGCCCTAAGTCTTCATTTAACAAAGCCCTAAGTCTTCATTTAACATCCTTTTCACCGTGGTTCTGCTTAACCCCATCTGAAGGGCCAACAGTTTCTGCTTACGTTTGGGATTTCTTTGAATTCGCGCCTTCACAGCTTTTATCACTGCTGGAGTCCTAACAGACCGAGGGCGACCACTTCTTGACCTGTCATCTACACTAGAGTCTTCATTGTATCGTTTGATGGTGCGATAAACGAATCTTTTGGTTATATTCAAATTTTTCAGTATGTCAAAGTTTTGAATTGGCGCGTAATCGCAACGATGCAACGCAATAACTGCAACACGGTCTTCTTTAAGCGTCCACTCCATATTTAAAAAAGAGTAAAATTCAAAAAAGTATACATTTTTATTTTCATGAACAATTCGAAATTCGAATTCAATAAACTTTTTTGTGGCCAGCATTCTAAAAGAAAAGTTTTTACTGTGTGACAATACTTATGACATGACTAGGTATATAAGAAAATGAATTTTCTTCATAATTTTTGTTCCTGAATTTTATCCGATATTTTAATAGTTGTTATTCGGGGCGGAGACCAATCCAACAAATCAAAGATCATCAAAATCGATCCCGCCGTTCTTGAGTTAGAAATGGTGTAACTAACCCGACTTTGTTTCATACATTTAGATTAAATACATATCTAATATTATAAATAAAGTCATAACAAAATACTAAAACAAAACAGATAGGATTTAATTAATTTATAGTTGCTAATGTTCTATCACAGAGAAGCGAACCTGCTACTCGGCGACATCATCAAGGTGACCCCCTCGTCCAAGGTAGTGGGAGATCTCGCACAGTTCATGGTTCAGAACAAGCTGACGGGTGACGAGATACGCGAGCGCGCTGAGGAGCTCTCCTTCCCCAAGTCAGTGGTGGAGTTCCTGCAGGGTGCCATTGGTATACCCCATGGAGGCTTCCCGGAACCACTCAGGTACAATCTTATTGTGTTCACTTGACCATTCAATTTAATGGTAATTTAATTTATTATAACTCATATTATTTTATAAGTTGATGTATAGACTATACCCACTCAAGTTCACACACACACCCTCGCACACATACACTCACACACCCTCAAACACATACACTCACGCACTTCATACACTTCTATAAAAATTGTAAAAAAAAATTGGAATTAATAAACTCGGAGGGGACGTTAGTGTTTGCGACACAGTTTATAACTTCAGCGAATATTATCGTGTTCCAGTACCTATTGTTGTACCATGATTTTGTTTCAAAATAAAGTTATTTTGATTCCTATCCAATTCAGTAGATTCGAGAAGGAATGGTGGGAATTTGCCAAGGATCGCGATAGGTGGAAGGAGTTGAGGGAGGTCTTTGACCAGTGGGAAAATGAGGGCTAGCAATAAAAAAATATTTTAAGGTAATAATGGAATCCTTATGCGACTTTCGCCTTTATTTCTCATCAGGAACACTTTTCTTAAAGTAACTTATCAAATTAACACGAAGATTTTGCAAAAAATTAAAAATAGTTTTTCACAACCTCTACAACATATATACGGATTTAAAAATATTCAGTACATTTGTATTGCTTCAATGATATTTAGTATTTTTATAGTGTTATCCGAACACTTACGGAAAAAAAACTGTCCAAGTTTTCCTGTAGATGGAGCTAACGGCGCTTTAGTTGTAATCTGAATCATCTCACTAATTTCGACCCTGACGTGACAAGAGCCTGTAGCACAATTGGCAGTGCATCCTCGTATCAAGAGGCAGGTTGCGGGTTCAAGTCCCGTCTAGGCTTGAAAATGTTTGAGATGGTTTTAAAAATCAATGATATTTGTTTGTTTATAGGTCTAAGGTCCTAAAGGACATGCCGAGGATAGAAGGCAGACCGGGAGCTGAACTAGCGCCGCTGGACTTCGACAAACTCAAGGAAGAGCTTAAGCAGACCTACCCTGGTGTAAGTATATATATTTTTGAGACCCTTTATTACTAGTAGCACTGTTATTGTAAAAAGAATTATCAAAGCTGATTGATTACACTTTACTAGTTTAGAGCAGTAGTCGATCAGCATAAGTCTGTTATTGGGTTTGTATTTGTAAACAGTTCATACAATGTTCATACAAAATTTCCAAAATCAATTGCAAAATTATCGTTGTCTATTACAAGTAACTTTTTACCAAAATATAATCGACTTCAGGTAATAGAAAAATTTGAGGGTTGCCCTCGATTTTTTTAGGATCCCAACATCAGGTCCTGGCTCGGTGGCAATTGAACCACCTTGGAAGTATACCCCTTTAAACAAAAAAAGAATTTCTCGATTCGGCCCCGGCGTCTTCGAGTAATCAGGAAACAAACAAAAAAAAGTATCCAACGAATTGCGAACCTCCTTTATTTGAAGTCAGTTGAAAATGATTAAGATAAAGCCGTGCTGACTACGATACCTTTCACTGTGCATGATCGCATGCACTTTGACCAATTATTTTTATTTCTTTGCAAATCTTATCTACTTCAAATATGAATGAATGAAAACACTTTATTGTACACAATATAAACAAAACAAACATACAAACAAAACAGAAAACACAAAGCAAATAGTACAACGGTCGGTCTTATCGCTTAGAAGCGCTCTCTTCCAGACAACCTTTGGATGGAGAGGAGTTTGTTATAACAAAGATAATGGTCGGGGGTGTACATTTATGGCCAAATTATTTATGAAGAGCGTCTAATACCAAAATAAAAATATAACTAAATACTAAAATTTATAAATAAATATGAATACAAGTAGAATATATTATGTACTATAACAAATACCTTAAAATCCATTGTGGTAATTGCAGTAGCCCATCTGTCTTTGTCCATTCTGGCTTTATAAAAATCTTTATAAAAAGCCTATAACATACCGGATTATTTAGATGATAGAGAAGCTTGGCATTGAAATTGCTCCAACTCGTTCAAAATGTTACAATTTAGACGTAATTTATTTTCTTTCTTGTTATGTATTCTAAAAGGATAATTAAAAAGAACGACCAGTCTTGTTTCTTGTCTTTCTTTCTTGACTTGGTCGCGAAGGAACAGGCAGTAAAATTGACGTTTCGAAGTGATTCTTGTGATTTTTATGAATAAATTTTTTTTTAGGCTTGTGTCCCGCCCCGTTTGTTTAATTAGTTAGGTTATAAATATAATTTGTTTCGCAGATATCGGAGCACGATGTGATGTCGGCGGCTATGTACCCACAAGTGGCCGCTGACTTCTTCCGCATTCGCGATAAGTACGGACCGGTTAAGCATCTGGACACCAAGACCTTCCTCACCGGACCTTCTGTAAGTTTACACCAATCTATGCTCATATTTAATGATAACTAGTGGTTCACTCATTCAGAAATGCCACGAAGGTTACTGATGCAGTCAGTATGCTCTGTAAACTTAAATGGAAGTGGGCGGGTCACATTGCCAGAGTAGATGAGCAGATGAGCGCTGGAGTGAGCGGATCTTGCACTGGTACCCCACGAGCGAGAGGCAGGGCGAGGATAAGGTGAGGCGATGATGTCGTGCAGGCAGTAGGAAGGACTTGGACTCGTCTAGCACAAGATCGATCACAGTGGAACCGTATGGAGGAGACCTACACCCGAATTTGTGTGCCAAAGTGTACGAAATAGAACACGTAAACTTAGATATTAAGACATTTTTGGAAATACAGGCTTTTTTAGTGGTTCGCCATAAAAAAATGTTATTTGTAATCTTTGACTATCCAAATAGTGCCACGAAATGAACAACCAAATAACTTGACCTACAGTTTCATTCAAATTACAGGTAACGGGAGTTTATGTCAATTGGTTTTTTAGGGGTAGAAATTGCAGTTATTTTGGATTTCAGACTTTTCTCTATATTTGTGTCACTAAAGCTACACGAATACCAAATTTCAGCATTACTGGTGTACCCTGTGAATTTCGTCACAAGTTCAGTTTTTATCATAATTTTAACTCAAAAACTACAAGGATCAAACTAAAAACGGGGTCGAAATGTACTAATCGTAAATGTACTATCAGTTACCTGGTGCCCATAGTGCAAGTTAGTTTGGGGCTAGATAGCGCTGTGTGAAATGTCCAGCATTATTTATAATTGTTCAAATAATATGAACTTTCAGGTCGGCGACACAATAGAAGTAAAGATAGAGAAAGGCAAGACTCTCGACATCAGAACCATAGCGGTGTCGGAGGAGATGACGGCGGCCGGCGAGCGAGAGGTCTTCTTCGAGCTCAACGGACAGCTGCGCTCCGTCTTCATCAGAGACGAGAATGCTAGCAAGGTAACTACGAAATACTAGCAGGACAGAGTAGTAGAGTTCCTTGTGAAAGGGCTCGCCCGGGAAGGTACTACCATACCTATTTCTGCCGTCAAGCAGCATTACTTTGTTCCGGTTCGAACGGTATAGATAGATAGATATAGACATGTATTTCGACACAAGTAACAAACACACAGAAACTACATACAGTGGATAATTAAAGACAGACAATGGTACAGGTATGGACCAGGTAAATGAGGTTTTACACTTGTATGCCTCAAGTTGATGAACGTAAGGCAGTGTAACGTAGAGCACATTTATAAGGTACACTTACGAGGCAATTCTCGATGTTAACACTTAACGCGATGGTTACCACTTAACATCAGGTGGTCCTTATATACTTTATCCAGCTTGTTCCATCTCCATGTAACATAAAACAAAACGGGTAACTAAAAACAAATTCTTAGGGTCTTACCACAAAATAAATTAACACTGTTTAACGCGTGTATAACAAAATACTCGGGGAGTGCCGACAGAAGTGAAAACTTGAACAATTACGAGATATATACAAACGGTAAGTGTCGCGAGTTCAATGGTTTTTTCCCATCTCAAAAAATGCCCAACGCGCCTAAAAAAGTTTTCAAAAATCCTCTATACTAAAATCGGTAAGGATTTTTTAAGGTAAGGAAACACGCGTTAAATAGTTGTTTAGCTTTTTTGTGGTAACAAGGTAATTCTTTATTTTTCAATCATAAATAACATTACAGATAATTAGAATCCAATGCGTTATATGCCTTAAATCCAATATCTTAAATCTTACTTAGAAAACTTTCGTGATTGATTTCAATCATTATTATAAATACGGGATTTATCACGTACCGTCTTATCGGTGTTTCGACCGACAATGTTTCGGTTCAATTCGTGAACCTTCATCAGGGTGAGTGCGATCGGCTCCGAATAACGTCTCGCCTCGCACTGCGCGCCGCTGCTCTCTACGCGCGAGTGGACGGGCGGGGTGGTGGGGATTGGGTCAACGAAAGCACAGTGCGTTGACCCGCTGTGTCATCATCATTATCATCACTGCTGCTCTCTTCTGTAGTTCTTGGTACAGGCAAACACACAACACTAACTATGTCTCTACCAGGTTCACTCACTCTTCTGTCACTTGCATCATGAAGACATGGCCTCCAGGCCGGCGGTAGAACCCATCCTCTATCCCTGTTAAAGTTCGGCACACGACTTATTTCTATCGCCTCTCGGATCTTGCGAGGAACGAAGAACTTCTCTCTCGCTAAAACCCGGGCCTTGTCGAAACGTATGTAGTGCGTCGAATCAGAATCTAGGGAATGTTCCGCCACTGCAGAACTGTTTGAGTCAACATTCTTCATTGCACGTATGTGTTCAGTCAACCTAGTAGATACGTTATGCTTTGTTTCACCAATGTAGCATTTACCGCAGTCACACGGTATCATATATACCCCAGGGACACCCAGAGGGTCTCTGTCCTTCGGCGAACGCAGCAGCTGTCTCAATTGTGTTTGAGGACGGAATATCGTCTCGATGCTGTAAGATAAGACGGTACGTGATAAATCCCGTATTTATAATAATGATCTTAAATCTTAATTATAATTTCAGGAAATGAAGATCCACCCTAAGGCTATCAAGGGTGACAGGAACCAAGTCGGAGCCCCCATGCCAGGCACAGTTCTCTGTAAGTATCCAACGTTCACTTAGGCCGGCTTGGACAAGGATCCCTAAACGTTTAGTGTCCGTTCACACAGACCGGCTCGGAGAGGAGAGCACATTTTTATCGCGTTTAAGACTTTTGGGTGATTGAAATAAGGTTAATTTGTTTTGAGCGCGTTAGGTCGGCTCCATTTAAAAATCGCATTTTAATAACTTTTTTAAACGCGATAAAAATGTACTCTCCTCTCCAAGTCCGTCTGTGTGAACAGACACTTAGCGACTAAACATGTTTAAATTTGACGTATTTGTATGATTTCACAACTCTTTAAATCATATTTAGCCATTAAATACGTTCAGGCATCGTTGCGCAAGGCGCCCTTATTAGCATATCTTTCGATATACTAGGGTTGCCGTTATCAAAATCAATGCCGCCGTCATCGGACTACCTAAATATTATAGCTAGTACCTGTATTCCGTGGACAATGTTCGAAATTCGACCGTAATTTTGAAGTGATACTGTTACTGTTACCGACACCTCTGTATATGAAGTGAAAACTTCTTTAGGCGTGTTGGGCATTTTTTGAGATGGGGAAAAAACCATTTAACTCGTGACACTGTTACCGTTACCGACACCTCTGTATATGAAGTGAAAACTTCTTTAGGCGCGTTGGGTATTTTCTGAGATGTGAAAAAACCATTTAACTCGTGACACTGTTACCGTTACCGACACCTCTGTATATGAAGTGAAAAATTCTTTAGGCGCGTTGGGCATTTTATGCGATGGGAAAAAACCATTGAACTCGTGACACTGTTACCGTTACCGACTCCTCTGTATATGAAGTGAAAACTTCTTTAGGCGCGTTGGGCATTTTCTGATGCGAAAAAACCATTGAACTCGCGACACTGTTACCGTTACCGACACCTCTGTATATGAAGTGAAAACTTCTTTAGGCGCGTTGGGCATTTTTTGAGATGGGAAAACCATAAAACTCTTTTTTGGGGTACTTTTAGCATCCGCCCCTCTTTTCCCATATAAACTTTATATATGACAAATCTCACACTCCTCCGTGCGAGCAGTAAGTGAGCAAGTAAAAAGGGCTACAAAGTTTTCTTTTCAAGTATTTATTAAATGGATATCCACACTAATATTGTGAATTCAAAATATTTTTTTTAAATACCTAATTCTAATTAAGTAATTCTACAGACAAATCTGAACGCACCTTAAAAATTTAATTTATCAACCTATCAAAAAACCATCTGGTCTTTAGTTCAGTGTTGCCGAAATATGTTTTCTATCAAAAAGTATTTAGAAGATACATATTTTGTATCTAATATTGTAAACACCATTTCCAAAGTATCTGATATCTCAAACATGTAGTATTTTGTAACTGGTGTTCGGCCTACCGGCCATGTCATGAGGAGGCCGGTAGACCATATGGCTCGAAAAGTTCTGGACTTGAAGATCGGACAGAGAAAGCGCGGTGGCTGTAATAAAGAAAGACCTGGAGAATGACAATACAGACCCAATGACGATCCAGAAAAGACATATCTGGAGACAAGTTATTAGGAGAGCCGACCCCAAATAAAAATGGGAAAAGGCCTGATGAAGAAGAAGTAGTATTTTGTAACTTATTCCAGATACTTTTTATGAGGTATTTTGTAGTACATAAGTCATTATCATTCCAGCCGTCTGCAGTCAGTGCTGGCCTCTTTATTACGCCATTCTTGCCAGTCTCTGGCATGTATCATCCATTGACACCCAGCTGCGTTTACTTAGATAACATTTTAACGACCTCCATGGCGCAGTGGGCGAATAGCCGGCTGAGACGCAGAAGGTAGCGGGTTCGATTCCCGCCGCGGAAAGTATGAATTTACAAAAAAAGTATATAAGTATTCCGTTAGTTATCTGGTTCCCATAGTTACAACCTCTGTTTAGTTTGGGGCTAGATAGCGCTGTGTGAAATGTCCAGTGTCCAGTAATATTTATTTAAATATATTTTCCAGCTATTAAAGTGAAAGACGGCGAGCACGTAGAAAAAGGCCAAGCCCTCGCCATTCTATCAGCTATGAAGATGGAGATGGTGGTGCAGGCGCCCAAAGCCGGCACCATCCAGTCGGTGGCCATCACCAACGGACAGAAACTCGAGGGAGACGACCTCATCTGCACCATCGAATGAAGATCGGAAGGCTGCCTTGCACCAGAGATGTGATACTTGCTAAGCTACGGATGTATCACAAACCACGTTCTTCGAGGTCAATTGTATCTTACCAGAAAAGAAAAACACTGTTTTAAGCACGTGTTTTAAAAAATCCTATACAAAAATTGGTTAGGATTTTTTTAAATACACTTGAAACAGGTTCTTACCACAATAATATTAAAACACTGTTTAGCGCGTGTTTAAAAAAAATCCTATATAAAAATTGGTTAGGATTTTTTTAAATACACTTGATACAGTTAGGTTCTTACCACAAAAATATTTAAACACTGTTTAGCACGTGTTTAAAAAAATCCTATACAAAAATTGGTTAGGATTTTTTTAAATACACTTGAAACAGGTTCTTACCACAATAATATTAAAACACTGTTTAGCGCGTGTTTAAAAAAATCCTATACAAAAATTGGTTAGGGTTTTTTTAAATACACTTGATACAGTTAGGTTCTTACCACAAAAATATTTAAACACTGTTTAGCACGTGTTTAAAAAAATCCTATACAAAAATTGGTTAGGATTTTTTTAAATACACTTGAAACAGGTTCTTACCACAATAATATCAAAACACTGTTTAGCGCGTGTTTAAAAAAATCCGATACAAAAATTGGTTAGGATTTTTTTTAAATACACTTGATACAGTTAGGTTCTTACCACAAAAATATTTAAACACTGTTTAGCACGGGTTTAAAAAAATCCTATACAAAAATTGGTTAGGATTTTTTTTAAATACACTTGAAACAGGTTCTTACCACAATAATATTAAAACACTGTTTAGCGCGTGTTTAAAAAAAACCTATACAAAAATTGGTTAGGATTTTTTTAAATACACTTGAAACAGGTTCTTACCACAATAATATTAAAACACTGTTTAGCGCGTGTTTAAAAAAATTCTATACAATAGTTGGTAAGGGATTTTTTAAACACGCATTAACTTTTGTTTAACTATGTTGTGGTACCAAGGTTTTTGTCTAACTGATTTGTCCAACAGGAATAATCAAAGTATGGATAGAGAAAAACCTAACAACCTACTGCCATCTGCCACTATTGTGGACCAATAGGATCGCTTCATTTGCCTAACCTCGCATAACCCAGCTATCTTATTGGTGGATTTTTCCTCGCTTAGCTCTGGTGGAAAGCAACATTAGGGTTCGGTTTGTTTGTCATTTTGAATGGACTATACGACGTTTTTACACTGTGTGGTAATAACACTGCCTGTAGGTTATAATTGCCAAGTTTTTGATACATTTACATCTTAACCGGTTAATATTATAAGGAATAGAACGCTGAGGCTTAAGTTTACCAACATAAGCTTTTTTTATACATTACTAGCTGACAAATCCGCAGCTTCGCACGCGTAGTTTTTCAATAAACACATTACCCTCCTTCTGCACAGTTGGGTAAAAAGTAGTCTATGTCACCGGTGATAGTGATAGGGGATAGTGTAGCTTCCCAATAGTGAAAGAATTTCTTAAATCGGTCCAGTAGTTTCGGAGCCTATTCAATACAAACAAATCTTTCCTCTTTATAATATTAGTATAGATAGGCTAGCGTTTGACCACGTTCTCGCCTATGGTAAGCGATTATGCAGTCTACGATGGATCACGCTAATCTAATCTATATTGTCCCACTGCTTGGCAAAATTGTTCTTTTCTGTATATAATAAAGAATAATGAAAATACATTTGGCGCACAGGACAGAGCATTTAGAACATAATAAACATACATACTTACATTATAATTGATTAAAAAGAACAATTATCTTCTTTACATTGTATAAAACAAGTATTTGTTGAAAAAATACTTTTTCAAAACAAGCTTTTATAAAATTCATAATCGGAACCGCCAGCGGATTCAAATGAGCCCAAACACTAGTACCCTACTATAATCCATTCAGAAGTTCCGTTGTCTAGCATCCGTCTCAATCATGAGACCACCTCCATGGTACCATATTATTGTATTGTCACCGAGGTTCCATATGTATTCAAAATTTCAACTCAATCGGTTGAGGGGAATGGGTTAATTCAGTTGCAAGATTCCACCCAGACAAACATACATACATTGCAAGTTAATAAAAAGCTTGTAATGATGTCGCTTCTGCTGTCTGTTTGCTTAGATCTTTTAAACTACTCAACATATTTTCATGCAGTTTTCAGCAATAAATAGAGTGATTCAAGAGGAAGGTTTATAAGTATAATACAAACATACTTATAGTACAGAAAAGCCGAAAAATGTATTTTTGTGCGCTTAAATCGCAAACGCTGGCTAAACCTTACGAGATAGATCAAATTAATGTACTACGTAATTGGGTATCTTAAAAAAGATCGATTACCTGACTGAGCAGGAGGGTAATTTTTACGAAAAAAACGTATGCGAAGCCGCGGGCGGGTCAGCTAGTAAAATATATCATCATCTCAGCCCGTTTGCACCCACTGTTGGGTATAGGCCTCCTCTTTATTACGCCATTATTTCCGGTTCCTTGCGAGTCTCATCCATTGACACCCAGCTACGTTTTCAATATCATTCGCCCATCGGGCGGGTGGTCTGCCTCTTGGTCTACGAGCATCCCTTGGCCACCACTCTGTAATCGCCTTCGTCCAACGCCCGTCATCCCTCCTAGCCAGTGTCCAGCCCATCTCCACTTCAGCCCTGCGATCCTCATACCCACGTCCACAACCTTTGTGCGACGTCGGATTTCGACATTGGGTATGTGGTCCAAGAGTGATATACCGAGCATGGCACGCTCCATTGCCCGTTGAGCTACTCTAATCTTATGCATCTATTCCTTTGTGAGCAGTCATGTCTCGAAACATGTTAGTAAGAATGGGCAGGACACATTGGTTAAACACCCTGGTCTTGAGGCGTTGAGGGATTTTAGACAGTAAAATATATAGTGTTCAAAAAAACTTAGTTTGAATGAAATTATTAACTTTGGTTTCGCGTTGTTGATGGCATTAATGGGTTAGAACTGAAAATAGAAAAGTTTTTTTATAACCTACATTATAAAAATAAAGTAAATTCAAAAACGATTTATAGTCCATTCAAAGTGAATTTTTTTTAAGTTGTTTGTTGAAAATGTATTGAATGTGATAAAACTAAATTCGAATTTTATACTTTGTGTTAATACTCTTGAAAAGAAAATGTTATGTTATTGAAGAAACATATCTATGAGTTTTAGTTAATTGAGATAAAAGACAGCAATTATGCTTATTAACTATTATTTCCAATAAATAAAAATATTATTTAGTTGTTTTATGAGATTGCTCTAACACACGTACGTTTATTTATTTTGTAATTGTCGCGGCGCCATCTTATGTATGACGCACACTTAATTTTCCAATCAAAAATAAACTTAGCGTAGGTAAAGTTAAAGTTCAAATTAAAAAGACGTTATCCTTTGTTGTTTTAAATTAAGGAATGTCGAAGTTGGATCGTGCGTTTCCATACACGATGTGTTTAAACAACGTGATAATAACGCTATCAAATAGTGTCAATTTACAATGACTTAATTCGGACAGTACAAAAATAACTAAAGCATAATAACTAAAATATGAATAACTTATTCAGAATAAGGATTTGTGCCTATGAGTTTCAGTTGAATCCATGATTTTCAAAGGCCCAACTGACCAGTAAAAGGACCAGTTACTGGCCATGAAAACAAGGGAGTTCTAACCGGTCAGACCTCTCGGCCAGTGTTTGTCAATATTCGTCATGTCTCGGCCAATGATTGTCGATGCCCTTTATGTTCTGGTTTTCAAAGGCCAAGTAGGTGACTGACAGGACAGGTTACTGACCTTCTGACTAACTTTACGGCCAGTTCTGACCAACTTTCCGACCAGTTCTGACCAACTTGCCGACCAGTTCTGACCAACTTTACGCCCAGTTCTGGACAAGTTAACGGCCAGTTCAGACCAACTTTCCGACCAGTTCTGACCAACTATACGGCCAGTTCTGACCAACTTTCTGGCCAGTTCTGGACAACTTTTTGACCAGTTCCTGAGCTTTTGAATACCAGATTTATAACTAAAAGGCAGACTTATGTAATTTAGCGTATTATTTTGATTTTAGTCGTGGAAATAATACCTTTATGTGTACTAAATTATAAGTTATATGTAATGCCCCTGTAGTGTGATAGTTGAAAAACGCCAGGCGTGGTAAGTCACAAACTAAAGTGCTGATGTATGTAAGTTATGTAGTGTTTTTTTTGTAATTCTGGTGCTCATTTTGTTATTCATATTGTTGCTATTTTTCATCAAGTTTATATATTTTTTTATTTAATAAAATGCGATTTTTACGTCAAATGTTTTTGTTTATTTTGTTGGCTGTTGACATTTAGGTTTAATTATCATTTATTCATAAAAAGATAATATTAAATTACATGAGAATCAGTAGACATAGAAAAGATATTTATTTCGTTCGAGATATGGTAGGTAGGTACACACGGCTACACATCAAGCTATACAATTCCAGTATAAGCTGACCTCTCATTCTACAAAAAGCCTACACAATGCGAGGTCAGCTTATACTGGGTTTGTATAACTTAATGTGTAGCCGTGTGTACTCAATTAACGCATATTCCTTTCGAAATCTCTTTTTCTTAATTAAAAAATATTTACAGCAAAAATTAATGCAAAAGCAACTTCACCAAACCCTAAAGATTTAGAAGTGGGTTCTTACTAGAGAATACAATCCCGGGATCCAGAGATTTGGGATCCCGGGATCCCGACCGTTTTCTGGCCTCGAAAATCCCGGGACTGTACTTGGCTAATCTCGGGATTTTCGGGATCGCCACAAACAAGTCTAGTTTGTATACCGTAGTCCGTTGCGCCTTGAATATAACCTTCCCTAGATTATTTTAATACATTACGACAAAAAGCAACTCGTACAATACGTAGGTACCCACTATTTACTACACAGGTACAGTCCTAATAATATGTTTGTCGTAGAACTTAGAAGGGACTTCCCCGCTCGGAATACTTTAATACAATACTCTTAAGGTAATTCCTCAACGAACCAACAAGGGAATCACCCAATCATCTCATATCATAATATAACAATATTATTGTGCGGGTATTTCCCGTCGGGGATTCCCTGTACGAAAGTATAAATATGCAAATCAGGTTTTATTTTTTCATTTATTGTTTTGTCAGTGACATGTTACGTAGGCTACGTTAGTGACGACGGGTTACGTAGGCTACGTCATTAAAATTTAAAAGTCAATTATCTGAAATTAAGTATTTCAAATGGCGGGAGACTTTGTTAAACATAAAATAGACAGTGATACGACGTCAGTGTGGAGTTATTATTTAGTTGCGAAGGACGGGAATAGTGCTAAATGTAAGCGATGCCCAGCCATCCTCAAGACTTTGGGTGGATCAACTAAGGGATTACATACACATTTGTTATCAAAACATAACATCAAGGTTATATCAGTTTCAACAATTCAAGATTCTGAAAACCTGAACACAGCACCGCCGCCAGCCAAGCGAAAGTTACATGATTATTTTATTAAAAGTGCCGACGATAGCCTGGATGATATTTTGGCAAGAATGATTGCATTAGATGGATTTCCATTCAGTGTGTTCATAACCTCAGATGATTTGAGAAAACTACTCTTAGCAAAATACACGGATTTACCAAAGTCAGCCGTCACTGTTCGAAAACGTGTTATGAATTACAGTGAAAAAATCAGAAAGCAAGTAACTGCAGAATTAAAACATTTGAAAAGTGCAGGTGAAAGATTTAGTCTTTCTTTGGACGAGTGGACTTCAACTTCCAAAAAACGATACATGGCGGTCAACGTTCATTCATATAAAAAATTTTGGAACTTAGGACTTGTTCCTATTTACGATAGTATGACAGCTGAAAATTGTCTTCGTATATTGCAAGAGCGTCTAAGTAAATTTGACATTTCCCTAGAAACTGACATCGTGGCTATTGTAACCGATGGACCGAATGTTATGATAAAGGTGTACTGAACAACTGTGTCTCGCACATGGTATCAATTTGGCGGTCTGTGATGTGCTTTATGAAAAACATAATAATTTGCAAGATAGCCCTACCTCAGATGATACTATAAATGAACCAGCTGTGACTGTTGATTATATGGACGACAGCGATGATGAACACCATTTAGAAGACTTAGACTGTCCAGAATCAGGTTTAATCGTAATGTCACAAAATGATCTTGCGCCAGAACACGTACCAGAGTTAACACAATATGAAAATATTAATGAGCTGATAAAGAAAATCCGCAAAGTTGTAGTGTATTTCAAAAGATCTCCATTGAAAAATGAAAGAGTGCTTCAAAAATTTGTGAAAATTGAACATGGAAAAGAGTTGTCACTTCTTTTGGACTGTAAAACCAGGTGGAATAGTCTTTTAACAATGCTGGAGCGATTTTATCTTTTAAAAGCATGCATTCAAAAAGCTCTTATAGATCTCAATCATCCAATTCGTTTAGAAGATGTTGATTTTGAATTGGTAAATAAAATTGTTGATGTGCTGACCCCAATTAAATTGACAGTAGAAGCAACCTGTCAGCGAGATGCTAATTTATGCACAGCTGATGCCGCTTTGAAATTTCTTATAAAACAACTGTCTAGCAAAAACTCAGCACTTGCCAAAAAAATTAAAACATCGTTAGTGGAACGTATAAAGCAACGACGAAGTGATGATTTAACTAGCGTGTTAAATTATTTACAAAATACACGAATGGATGATGAAAATCAGTTATTATCGGATTTGGAATGGCACGACTTATTTCCAGTTCCGACACAGGCTTTAGTGAGGAAGCAAATAAAGAGTATTGTTAAAAGACTTAATAGTCGAGATAACACGGAAGAAGAAGCAAGGTCCGGATCACAAACAGATGATGAGCTAAGGTCAGAAACCTCCCAACCCCAATTGACATTAAAGGAAAAGTTACAGCTGGAAATTAACAAGAGTATGAAATCCCCAGATCCTGAAGTACAAGTACAAAATGAATTGGGGTTGGCAAATAGTATTAGACGTGAAATGAGCCTGTTCGAAAATGGAGGAGTTCGTGGATATCACTTAGAAACAGCATATAAGTATCTATTGTCTATTCCTCCAACCAGCGTAGAAGCTGAACGAGCGTTTTCAGCTCCTGCTTATGTTGGCAATAAACTACGAAGCAGGCTCGGAAGTCAAACGTAGGATGCTTTGATATTTCTGCGATTATATTTTCGAAATTATAAATAGTTATTTTGTGCTGTTTTTTAATTTCTTGCAAAAGTATAGTATTTTTTGGTTTGTGTTTTTTCTTTTCTTATTATTATTCTGATTTGTGTTGTGCATAGACATTTTTTTTTAATTACTTGTGTTTTTTTTATTTTAGCCCAATTAAAAACCACATAGTCTATTCCCGGGATCCCGGGAAAAGGCTTAAAAAATCCCGTAAGCCCGGGATTGAAAAACATGCTCGGGATTGTATTCTCTAGTTCTTACACCCTTTATTTACAATTGGTGGTTATCATAAAAAAAACGTCAAAATTCAGGTCAAAAAGTATATTTTTTTTGTATTCTTAAATACAATGCTAGGGGGCATCATGATAAATATGATTCTTACAATTTAATAACCACATAGACACGTTAGTGTACATCGAATAAAAATGATACCGCAGCAACATACAAACGATAAAGTTACGCTAGAATTATGTTCCAACTAGGCTGAGATAGAGATATTACTTAGCAAGTGTCATTTTTCAGAAAAGCGTGCCAACATTTTACAATGTAACATGCTAAGTAATTTATTTATCTCAGCCTAATTATACGTATATATGCTACTATGCTCAACATAATTTCAGCATCCTTATAACATCCACTTTTCTTTTAGAATTATTTAATTATACGTAATTATTCTAGAAATGTTTACTCTTATGCAAATAATGGGCGATTTCAAGTATAAAACCAGAAAAAAACGAGTGTGCTTTAGACCACACGACTGAAGTAAAACTTCTTTTTCAAAATATTAATTTATAAAATTGTTCAAGAACGAAATGAAATTACGAAAAATAATCAAGAAATCACCGTTCGCGTAACGCTAGCAAACTCGCAAACGAACTACTGACTGAGATATATATGCACTGGCTATGAGAGAAAAAGAGAAAATGTGTGCTCGCACCTCTTTTGCCCCTACAGTAATATACGAAACGTAACTCTCTCTCTTTCTATCACTAACTTACATCTCCATCTCAACTTCCGTTCGCCTCGCCCGATCACACTTTTCGCTCGTAACGCTCTTGACACGCATTCACCAGCTTACTCCCTAAGTCCAGCGTGTGTAAAAAAGTTTTACTTCTAAAAATCTATTGTATGGTCACTAATTCAGTTTTAATGAAAATGTACATTATAATCATATACTACTCAAACAAAGCATTACACATACGTTAACAGAAGAAGGAGGAATTTTAGTAAAAAAGAAATAATTATATAAAAACAATAATCTCATATTTTCAAAGTTTGAAGCATTGCTGTGTGGGATATATTATAATTATATTCCCTGGAATATTTTTTATTTGTAGTATTTGACTTCTAGCATTTATTTGAGTTAGAATCAAAGACTCAATTTCAGTATTCAAATCTTAAATTTTTTTAATCCTTATGAATCGTCAATTCACGCCTGTTTCTCTTGACTTGAACAATCGCCGGGAAGACAGGCAACGAACCCGGCTGGTTCCTCTAGTGTCAGTAATTCGATTGTTAGTTCGGTTGACCGAACTATTAATACTTTTCGGTGTCAATAGTCCGGTTGGCACAACGCACCGAAATATCAATACCCTTTAGTACAGACGTTCCCAAACATTTTTTTATCATAGACCACTTTCGAATTTTTTCTGGTTCAGGTGGACCCCGTGCAGCTACATTTCTACCATATTCCCAGTCGACAAACAATGTGAAGATTAAATCTAACTATGGAAATTTGCGTTGCGGCTGAGTTCCAACCACGAATTAACAGTTTTCGCTTTGCAAGTCTCGGCACGTTGTACTGAATATGGAATATGCAAGTTTTTACAAGTAACAGTCGCTGAGCTTCTTATAATATTATCTGCCTACATAGATAGGTGAAGTCAAGCCAACATTTTAGTTCTTCACTATCGAAACCAGATAAATTTTCGTGGACCCCCCCCCCCCCCCCCTCGCTTACGAATTGTGAAACCCCATTTTTTTGTCAAGTCAACGTAGACTCCCGTCGAGTCTCCCGTGAACCCCTGGGGGTCCACCAGCACCACTTTGAGAATCAATGCTTTAGTAGCAATAGTTTGGTTCATCATCATCATTGTCTAGGCCTCCCTTGTTTTCTGTCAGCCTCTATTCTGTGCATCTCTCATCCAGGTGTTTCCTGCGATTTTCGCGATGTCGTCTACCCATCTCGCCCTCGGACGACCCGGGTTTCTCTGACCTGACGTCGGTCACCACTCGGTCAAAAATCACCACGCCTAGCCAACTCCATTTGAGATTTAGCGTTCTGTCCCCGACGTCAAAAACTTTCGTCCGACGTCGGATCTCAGTGTTGCGTACTCGGTAATAGTTCGGTTAGTAAAGTAAAAAAAACTAACGACCTAATGCCAACTAAGCACACTGGATGGCAGTAGGTTAGGTACTTTTTGTACCAACCGAACTATTGACATCAAAAAGTATCAGTATTTCAGTCAACTGAACTTCTGACATTACAGGAGCTGTTTTACAAAGGGTTATTAACTCCTATTCTATTTTTGTTTCGTCAAATGTTCTAATTTCTTTGTTTTTACATGTCTAAGTTAATGCGATAAACCAATTACTTAAGTAAATATACCTAACCCGTACCAGCAGGTATTTCTCGATAATTAAGAACCAAAATATAATAATCACTTTCGTTTGGAGAATAAAATGTACAGGATGTACATTGTACCAATAATGGTAAACAAATATCGACCACGATACCAATAAACTGGTATTATCCTTAAAATAGTTGATTACATTTCAGTTGGACGAAACGGGCATGTATGTATGTGTGTATGACGGTGAAGTCTAAAAGCTAATATTGTATATAAGAACATTTCTTAGTCTATCTGCTCCTTTTGGCATCTATGTATGTACTTTCAAAAGTTAGATCAACAGTTATCGATAAGCTATAATCGATAAAACTCAGAAATTGTATATCAGACAACGAATACGTAACCAATGGAACGCGGGAAGATTATACTTGGCTCTTCTGTCAAGATGGAGGATTTACTTCCTGGACATCTGAAATCTGAGTTAAAGTCAACAAACATGGAACTTATATCAAGAGCATCCTTGAAAGACTCACAAGAAATTGGTGCAGATAAGAAGATAACGATTACACTGGATAAAATTGATCAAGAAGAGATCGTTATTCGCTGCTTTTCCACTGCTAATTATTCAGCGTACAATCATACCCTGCTAATGTGCAACACAATCCACGAGATATTTGTTGGGGAAAGCACATCAGATACAGACTCCGTTCGAGTTTTCTGTGTGTATGACGGTGGCGTCTCAGTCTATGATTTTACAGATGATACGCACAGCCGACGGCCACAGACAGCAACGCACAGCCTACCGTCACAGACAGCCACGCACGGCACCAACAGATCTGCACCGTCCTATGCTTGTCTGTCTGTGCGAATCCGAGATTCAAAGCCATTTTGTCACTTTTGCGAATGAGAAAATAGAACATGCCTCGCACGAGTTACGAAAACATGGTCTGCCTTCCAGTTGCTACCCTGCCAGGATTCATATGTGAAACTATCTACCCTGTAACAATTTTGTCACCATGCGAAAGCATTAATGTATTGAGCATGAGCTCGCCCCGCGCCTTTGAATAATCGCCTAAGTTACAGGACTCGCTGCGGATCCGACGCATCACTAGACGTGTCTGCGATACCACGAGACCACAACTCGATTAAAAATGTTACAATTTAGACGTAATTTATTTTATTTATTGTTATGTATTCTAAAGGGATCATTTAAAAAAAACAAAGACACGAAAAATGGCTGTGTTTTTAGCCTTTTTTTCCTGGCTTGGTCACGAAGGAACAGGCAGTAAAATTGATGTTTCTAAGCGATCCTTGGTATTTAAATTAATAATAACATTTTGAATTGGAATTTTTTTGAACCCTTCCTACTGTGCGTCGGTTCGGACTTGTCTGCGTTCGTTTGCAATATCACAGATCGTGGCAAGCCACCTTTTTACATATATGTACATACATGTCCTACCTATGTATGTTTGGACGATGATAATATACGAGTGGCTTGACAAAATAGTTCTATTTGTGTTATCTCTACACAGAACATAGCGAGATCTCAGTTCCGGACAAACTACTTTTTTGATGATAAGTAATGATAAGTACCCATGTAAAAGAAAAAAAAAGAGTAAGCAACTATTCGAAGGATATCCAGTTTATTAGAAATGTACAAAACTACACAAAACCTCTTGGTTTTTAGATTCCACAACTAAATGGATTTTGCAATATTTCTATGGCTACATCAGTTAGTAATATTAGCTTATAAGGTACATAAATTCAGTGCAAGTTATTTTGTGAAACACAATACATTAACAAAAATCTAATCTTATAAAATAAATAGTCGTTTTTCAAAAGATATCCAAAAGATAACAAACATATTTTATTATCGTTATAAATGACAGAGTATTGGCCATTTATTCACCACCTTTAGGTAAAGGAATGAGCAAATTAAGATATGTAAGAATTTTACGTCTAAATGTATCCATATCCACCAAATAGAAGATTAACTTGTATTTTTAATCCAACGTCTTAATAACGCAAAACAACTGATTCTGATAATATTCATTGATATATCAATTTTACTTATAAATAATGCTGGACATTTCACACAGCGCCATCTAGCCCCAAACTAAGCAAAGCTATGGGAACCAGATAACTGATAGAATACTTACATACTTTTTTAATACATACTTGTAATATGAAAACAACCAGACCCGGAACAAATATCAGTAAGATCATGCAAACATTTGTTCCGCCGCCGACTATTCGCCCACTGCGCCTCGGAGGTCATCAGCGTTTTATTACAATAATTAATATAAATATGGAATTTATAATACTATTGTTATTATTATCACGTACTCGGAACTACTATATGGGGCACACTAAAAGTTTTGCACTTCTAGCTAATCGGAACTATTTTAATTTCGAATGTTATATTTTATAAAACGTTGCAACTTTTTTGAAAAAAAAAATTGGCGGGAAATCATTTGTCAATTGTTTTCATCAAAGTTCTACGTACGCAACGAAAATGGAATTAAGTCGAAAAGATTTTAGAGCGATGATTTTTTATGATTTTAAAAGTTCTCTCTCCCCGCAAGACTGTGCCGCTCGTCTTCAAAATGCTTTTGGGAGAGAAGCACCTTGTTTGAGCACCGTAAGGCGATGGTTTGCTGAATTTGAGAGGTCGGGTTTCTTTACATGACGAATTTGGTGAAGGTCGGCTTTCAACTGCCGTCAACGAAAATAATGTGGCTACTGTTAAACGGCTAATTGAAGAAAACCCGCGGATTACCTATGAGACAATTCGAGGACTATTGGGAATTGGTACGAGCCAAATTCAGAAAATTATACACGAAGAATTGAAAGTTCGGAAACTTTGTTGTCGTTGGATCCCTCATGAACTAACAGCGGAGCAGAAGCGGGATCGCGTGAAATGGTGCTCACAGATGCTACTGAAGTACGTCCATGGACATTATTACAAAAAGACATAGAGAGGATATGGAAGAAGATGCTGAGGTTGATGTCAAGTAGGATCGCTGTCCGGTGGAGTTGCAAGCTGAGATGTCACCAATGAAATTCGTAATACCAGGTGGGTATGAAGTTGATCTTGAAGCCAACGCAGGAATATGGTACTATGATGACAATATAAAGAATTATAGGCTCTTCGGGAATAGGACCAATAAGAAGATATCCAAATTAGGCAGAGGCATTATGTCCACTGGAATATTGGCCAACTTTAAACTAGTGGCACCATCTGAAGAGAATATACAAATTTCAACAGTGAGAAAACCTGAGGAAGATCATGATAAAATATATGAAGGGGAGAAATTCAACGTCTATCTGAATGGCCTACTGTACACCGCTGTTAAAGACTCATCAATTGGATATTACAGTAATTCAACCATTGACAGACAATTGGCAGAAATAATGAGGAGGTATACCACTCAAGGTCAAATCCTAAGGTATGGAAAAAGATGGCTTGAAGGGGACAGTGAGGAACCAGATCATTACCCGACATTTTAATGCTGTTTATAACATTGTCACAGAAGACGAAACTTGGATTTATTGTTTTAAAATGTAAAAAATTAAAAAATGTTTAAAATGTAAAAAGAGTATTTTGAAAAGCAATAAACATAATATTTTGGTTATAACATGTTGTTTTTCTAAGTTACGCAAAACTTTTAGTGTGACCTACGTATACTGGGACCCGGCTCTGAGAGGATCGCACTCACCCTGATGAAGGTTCACGAATTGAACCGAAACATTGTTAATCGCAACATAGATAAAACGGTACGTGATAAATCCCGTATTTATTATAATGATATATCAATTATTTGTTAAAGTTATTGTAAAATATATTTAATAGTACATATATGTAGATACTTAATATTGATAAGTTCTGGCTGTTTTAACTCTACGAATCAACAGTGCCTAACTTTCGCGGGACTTTTTAGTCGGTTTTGGCGTAAACACGTGATATTATCCGCGACGTTTTATAGCGGGTTCCTATATCCGTCGGTAACCAGCTACGGCTCGTTTCTCCTTGAAAACCTGTCAAAAGTTTGACACTAGTTTGACAGTTATTCAAGGAGATACGAGGCGTAGTCGGTTACCGACGGATATAGAAACCCGCCATACGCCGGTGTTGGCGTAAACACGTAATATTATCCGCGGCGTTTTAGCCGGTTTTGGCGTAAACACGTGATATTATCCGCGACGTTTTAGCCGGTGTTGGCGTAAACACGTAATATTATCCGCGACGTTTTAGCCGGTGTTGGCGTAAACACGCAATATTATCCGCGGCGTTTTAGCCGGTTTTGGCGTAAACACGTGATATTATCCGCGACGTTTTAGCCGGTGTTGGCGTAAACACGTAATATTATCCGCGACGTTTTAGCCGGTGTTGGCGTAAACACGTAATATTATCCGCGACGTTTTAGCCGGTGTTGGCGTAAACACGCAATATTATCCGCGGCGTTTTAGCCGATTTTGGCGTAAACACGTGATATTATCCGCGACGTTTTAGCCGGTGTTGGCGTAAACACGTAATATTATCCGCGACATTTTTTGCCGATGTTGGCGTAAACACGTAATATTATTCACGGCGTTTTTTTTTTTTGGAAAATTTGGAACTCAAAAATCTGTTAAATCTATTTTACCCTCGATTCTGATAAAGGTATTTACAAAATTCGCGTTATTTAATTTGTCGTGTACGTTGTATTGTCAATTATTAAAGAAAGAAGTATTTGTTAGTGACCTGTATCTATTTATATTATAAACATTAATATAGCTGAATTCTGTTTCATAAACAGTACAAGTTATATTTTTTTGTCTAATAATGCCACATTTTCACCGACTCATTATTAGACACCTAATAGATACTTTGACGTATTGTGCCAAATCGACAGATTTCCACAAAAACTGCCAATTTGACATCGGTTAGACAAATACAATTTGTATGACATCATAACATAATAGCATGGCTTAGGACCGCCTCTAATTTAGGGGTGGTATTGTATTTAGTAATTACTAAAAACAATTTAGAGGCTCTAAGCCAGTACTAACGGAGTATGATTTAGGGCGACTTGCGCAAAGATGCATTTAGTGGCTAAATATGTTTTAAGGAATAGTCAAATCATACAAATACGTCAAAATTACACATGTTTAGTCGCTAAATACGTTTAGGGATCGTTGTGCAGCCGGCCTGAGACCGGTTTTAGTGCTCGACCGACCGTCGGTGCGTACGTCAGACGCGCTTGTCATTTGTATGATAATTCACAAGTCGTGACAGTGCTCGACCGACCGTAGGCACGCGTATATTGCTACGCACTGCGTACGAGAACCGTCGGTCAAGCGAGTCCGCATGCGTGCCGTCGATCGACCGACGCGCTATAGAAACTTATTTACGCGTGCAGTGCTACACCGATCGGAGGACCGACCGTACGGATGCGCGCATCATTCCTGTACGTGTTTGTGACTGTACCAGTCCGGCCAGTTCGGTTGGTCAGAAGAGCACTGAACGTTACAAACTGACGATCGGTTATGCGTATCGTCAGGTACGCACCGACGGTAGGTCGAGCACTAAAACCGGCCTTAGTGTTTTGAAACTATTCAAAATGTCGTTTACATTAGAGTACTCGCAATAAGGTCTTATTTGATCAAGCTTGCTAATTTAACTAATTTCAAGTAGTTTTTAACATTACCAGTTATCATATATCTCGTTAATTTTAGGTGTCCAATAATTATTTGTTGAAAACGAGGCGTAGGTTTTGAGTTTTACTACTAAAATGCGAATCCTTATAAATACTGTATTAACCTACAATAAAATTAACAGTACTCTTAAGTGGGACAAAACGTTTAGTCTCTATTGCCAATAACACGAATACTCTCCATTGATCAACTAGTATCTTCCTACGGCTATGCTTGCCGTTTACTTAAGTTTAATTATTAGTCATTGAATGATGTCAACTACTACATGCCAAGACTCGCGGTAGACGGGGCCAACCAATAAACATGATGTTTCCTTTTCAATACAATTACTGGTTTTACTTAGAAAACTTTCGTGATTTATTTCAATCATTATTATAAATACGGGATTTATCACGTACCGATAAAACATAATAAATCCCGTATTTATATTAATGACAAGTACTGGTTAGTATTATCGATAGACACTCGGCACATCACTAGCGGCTCCCGGAAGGGCTGCATGAGCGAGTAAGAGAGCAATATCACCGTCACTTGCCATGTTTAATGACCCCGTCTGCCAGGAACATTGTCATAAATTAATTATTACTAATTGGCTGGTACCTTTAATCAATTTCTCCAGGATGCAGTAAAGACTTATCCACCAGACTATTCGAGAAAGTATCCAGCATACTAGCAATTTCAAACTCTTTACTCTCATCCAGATCGTTGATGGAGTTGACCGAGTTCTGGTCGGAGAGGCTGAGGCTCGTGTCCGTGTCCTCTCCGTAGCAGCGCCGCTTGTGGTCTGAAGGGAACTTGTGGTAGGAATGCTCTACTCGAATCGCTTGCATTGTGTTACTGTAAAAAAAATACAGCTTACATACTTCTTTTTAATGTTGTTATTAAAACTTATTATAAATAATATAAGTTTTTTGTTGAAAAATTACTTTTTCAAAACAAGCTATTATAAAATTCATAACCAGAACCGCAAGCAGATTCAAATGAGCACAAACACTAGTACCCTACTATAATCCATTCAGAAGCTCCGTTGTCTAGCATCCGTCTCCATCATAAGACCACCTCCATGGTACCATATTATTGCATTGTCACCTAAGTTACATATGTATTCCAAATTTCAGCTCAATCGGTTGAGGGGAACAGGTTTAAAATTCAGTTCCAAGATTCCACCCGGACAAACATACATACATTGCAAGTTAATAAAAAGCTTGTAAAAAGTATACATTTGACATTAGTACATACGCGTGGTAGAAGTGATTTTATTGGTTGTCTTAAACGTTTGTCCTTTTTGTCACCTGTAAATTTGGTTACAAAATCGCTTTACTTTATTTCAAGACTCAATCCTATTAAAAAAACATTTAAAAAGGCAATGTTTCTCATTCCAATATGAATATATTTTCTAAGTTTTCTACTATGGTTAGCATGAAAATGAATTGGTTACACATTAATTGGCATAAAGCATTTTATGGTTGATAACATTAATGTTTGAATAAAACAGAAAACTAACCTTGTTTTCCTCAAAACTGGTCGTCCCATTTCAACTTGTAACTCCAAAGAGTACAGTTTAGCCAATGACTCCAATTTCTCCTTCTCTTCGGGGTCACTTATACTCGACAGTTTTAGCTCGGTCTGGCAAGAATCTTGTAGGAACTTCGACAGCTGCTCATTTGCAGCACTAAGAATTAAAAAACCAGGTCTTTCCTCTCTTATTCTCCTACATCCCGCTCTGATCTCCCTCACTTCGGTCACTACAGCGTTACCCATAGAATGTTCGCTGTAGTAGTGATCGCTTTGAGGCGATTTTTCGCTTAGATTTAAATCGCTAGACGACGTTTTCTGTAGTGCGAAGTTCGTACGCGGCGCTCGGCTGAACGTCGGATCTTGCGGCGCCGATTTCTCCTGAAATGTCTGGAATGAATGAAAAAACTTCTCATTCGCGTTCTGGCCGGAAACTCCGGCGTTTTTGATATCGCTAAAACTGCTGAAAGACGAGTGCGGTTGCAGTATATCTCTAGCATAGTATAACTGTTTGCATAGGATCTCTTCCTCCAAATCTACGACGGTTTTCGAGTCGGACATCATAGCGTCATCATCGTTCCCCGAGTCCACCTTCGCTCGCTTTTTCTTAAATCTGTTCTTGCAACTCGCCCATCCGCTTTTAACGAGCATTTTCTCCTTTTTTAACCGTTTCGGTGGAGGCATACTGCTCACTGATTGTGGAGATTCGACAGCTTTTGACGTCTTGAACGTTAGGCTTTTATTGAAAACTTTGAGTTCCTCGATGCCCGGCCAGTCCGTCAGTTCGTCGTCGCCTTCTCTATCGCTGTCATTTGTGACCACTCCATCGGAATCGCTACTGCTGAGCGAACTTGACTCATTCCCCGCAAAGTCCATACTGCCTTCTTCATCAAAGAGTAGCGGATTCCTCAAACCATTAGGCGGATGCGTCCTATTCATATACTTGTATTTCTTTGAGTATTTCGCTTCGAAATAGTTTTTGCTCGTCGACGCATTGAAGATGGGCGGTAGATCAGTTGTGATCTTGTAGCCTGTGATTTTAGATAGAAATGGTGTGCCATTTTTTGAGGCGCTTTTGTAGACGAAATTGAAACTTGAGCTGCCTGGTAACGTAGGAGTGTTGGTGAACATAGAGGGCTTGGTGTCATCATTTTGTGTTTGGAGAACAATTTTTCCGGGTTGTACCACAGTTTCCCTTTTGGAGTGTTTCGAGAGCTTGAAGAATGGTGATTTGGATGAACATCCTCCGCTGAACGATCGCTCCCTCATCTCACACATGTCTTTGTCTCTATGCGACCATTTTCTCTTTCCGCAGAATGCACTCCTGTAATTTCACAAAAACTTGTCTCTATTTCTTTTACACTAACATAGACACAACACATTAAACCTAAGCCTAATAAGCCAAAATAATTCTCTAATGTTTATTTATGAAGAAAAATGAAAGTTAAGTTATTTACTTGGCACACAAACACACATAGATACAACTTAAGACACAGAAGAACTGGTTTTAAACTACCGTGAGAGAACCTGAGTAAATTAAGATTCTACAACACCCTAGGTTCTTTCAAAAATTATTGATTAACACATGAAAGGAATCTTTCTGCAATTTTTTTATAACATCACATTTCATCATCAGCTGCAAGACATCCACTGCTGAAAATAGGCCTCTCCCGAAGAGCAACCAATCTTGACATGCACACATTTAAATAAATAACCAGTAAGTTTGAATGAGCTACCCTTGTAATAGATACAAAAGAACAAATTCTAGCTAAATCAATTCATAAGGCACCTGTCCGACCACCGCCGGAAATTAACGAGAAGCGAGTTGACGAGCATCGAGAAGCAAGTATTTAGCAGTTTTTTGCTGAGTTATGAGCGAGTGTGCGATTGCGACGTGCGATTACTCATTGCTCTACCAAGCGATAGGCTCCTAACGAGTGTTCTGACCGTTAAGAGAGCGTCGACAAGCAATTTTTTTTAGTTCTCACATTGGAAACAGATAGCTAGAATTATAATATTAAAATATGTGTTTGATTGAAAAGGAACCATACATCAATTGTGCATTGAGAAAATAGTCGATAGCTGACTTACTCGTCGGCGCGCGGTGGTACAAGTGCCTATGGTTGGTATCCACTGAAACTAACGGAGAGATGTACAAAGTCAGTCAATAAAATCACATCAAAATTGTATTATGTCAATGTGTGTTGCCTTTAGTAAACTTTTCACATTCTCCTCTTAGCTTCGGTAGATATCGGCCCTTTAGGAAAACATATACAAGATGGGATGCAAGCGCACCACTTCTGTTACTGAACTGGATCAAGAGAGATATAAAGTAATAATTAACCTTTCAGATTTTTGTTTATGGATAACGGATACATGGATGGCTGGAGACAGGGCTTGGTGTGGCAGGTCTATGGTCACTGGCAAGGTGTTTGGCTGGAAATAAGCAATACCTAGTGTTTTACACAAGTAACACAATGTTTTCAACACTATATTTATAAACTACCATGTTATTGATGAAGGCAACTTTTTATTAGTGACCGAGCGAAAGTTTAGTTTAGGTTTCGGCCAGTTTCGGCCAAGAAATCTAGTTACGGCCTTAGTTTCGGTTTTGGTAAAAAAAATGTCCGAAACTTTCGGCCGCGCCGAAACTTGAATTCTTTCGTGAATAATCGTGCATCGTTCGGCGAACTTCGCGGCTAACTGGTGCTCGCCCGCCGCGCCGCCGACTCAGGTCGCCGCCGTCCAATGTTAATCGCATGAGGTTGTGTTTTGCTCATAAATGATTTTAGATAAGTATATCTTATGTTTTCAATTTAAACACTATTTAACTGTCTGCATGTATCATCATCATTTTCAGCCCGTGTCGACCCACTGCTGGGCATAGGCCTTTGTTTTGCCATTCTTCCCGATCCTGTGCCAGTCTGAACCACGAACGACCCCCGATCTTATGGATGTCGTCGACCCATCTCGCTGGTGGACGTCCTCTATTTCGATGCCCAGTTCTCGGCCTCCACTCTGTTAGGGCCTTAGTCCACCTGTCGTCACTACGTCTGGCTAAGTATCGTGCCCAACTCCACTTGAGCCCCAATATTTGCTTGCTGACGTCTTGTACTTTGTCTGCTTGCGAATTTCGGTATTGGGAACTCGATCTGAGAGTGTGATGCCGAGCACGGCGCGCTCCATGGCTCTCTGTGCTACACTTATTTTGTACACAGCCTCCTTCGTGAGCCTCCATGTCTCGGCACCATAAGTCATAGTTGGCAGAACACATTGGTTATAGAGACGTGTTTTAAGACATTGTGGAATACGAGTGGATTTTAATATGTCAGCTAGTTTGCCGAAAGCTGCCCATCCAACTTGAACATGCCTGATGACTTCCGTCATCTGATACTCCATGCCAAAAGATAAAACATGACCAAGATAAACGTATGAGTCGACCATTTCTAGTTTCTCGTTTCCAACGAATTTTTTTCGTTCGTAAATAGTCTGCATGTACAATATACATTATATATGCAAATAAATCTCACTGTCTGTCTGAAAAATTCACTAGGTTTCAGTATACAATAGAAATTTTAAATATGTTTCGGTTTCGGCCGAAACTGAGAACAAGGCCGAAGGTTCGGTTTCGGCTGTTTCGGTCAGACACTACTTTTTATGTTATTCATCAGTTGTATTAATCGCTTAGGCCTCACGACCATACAAAACTGTATTAATGGTACTTCGGATAAATTAAATAGTTTGAATTACTTTTATAATTTTAATTACTGCTCTTACTGTATTTTTTTAGTATAGTTCTATAAACTAGATAAATATGTTATTTATAATGTGACCCAATAATTTATCAACAGGCGCTTGAATGTGGTAGGTACTTCAAAAATTTAGCAACAAAATCGTTTTTTTGGGACTATAGTGTCCCAATGTAGGGCAAAGACCTCCCCTTCTCCTTCCACTGGTCTCGTTTCTGTGCTATAGTATTTAAATAATTTAATTACCTCTGTCGACACACTCAATATTTCAATATCTGGAGACTGTTTCCCATCAGAATACTCCACAGGCATTTTCTTATACTTCCGTTTCCTCCTGGCATTAGCTGGTCTCGTTGGAGAGAAGTTCTCATTGAAAGAGTCAGACTCAAAGTTGCCGATCTGGCAGTAGTGCCGGGATTTAAGGTTTGTGGATTTGTGAAGACTGAGCTGAGGGTCATCGGAGTCAGAGAGAGGCTGGGTGATGAGAGGGGCTTGTGGAGGGCTACTGGAGCTGCCATCTTCCACTATGCTGACTGATACTGCAGCCGCTAGAAATAATATGAATAATATAATATCTAGATGGATCTGTTTTGATGCCTTGTAATTTTCAAACAAATTCATTTGGTTATTGTAAGTACAGGGGTTTATTGATAAATTTTTACCAAGTTAAAAAGAGGTAATGTTTGTTTGTTTTTTGTGTGTATGTTTATAGGGGACAATCTCAGATACTACAGAACAGATTCTATAAATTCTTTCACTGATATAAAACTACACAATACCAGAGTGCTTTGTTTTATTTAGAGTAAAATCTGTGTAAAGCCTGCCCAGTCAGCTAGTAATAAACAATAAATAGCATACAAAAGGGTTTCCTGCCATATTACCTATTATTAACATTTATTTTTCATTGTACACATCACTCAGATAATGAATATTTACAAAACATATCATTTAAACTTCAGTGGAAATCCAACTTTCCAAGACACCAAAGTGGTGAGACATTTATCGTCTTGGAAAGATAGCAATGTAGTAAAACAAAATCGACATTGGTTTCACTGCAGCAATGAATGAAAATGTTTACATTTTCACACAGAAGTTGTAATAACACTTACGTAGGTTTCCTGCGGACCTGGTTCGCCGGCGGAGCCCTATCTTTCTCCGCTCCTGCCGCCCGCAGTTACTCTCCTCCAACGCCAGGTTCAAGTCATGCGATAGTCGCTCCATCATAAACAAAACATGAAGCGCTAATCAACCCATAGCAGCTACCACATAAAGATCTAGAACATACTATTCGAATTCGCCCGACAAACTCAGTTTTACGCTTAATCTTTGACCCACTTCGAATAAACTTCTTACATGCACTCGGAACAACTTATCCTTTGTTTCCAACACAAAATAAACACAATCATTTTATTCCTCGAGATTTGATTTGATACAATAACAAAAGTGCTTATTTAGTATTTCTCAAGGACTTCACAGACATGGAAGATTGTTTGTTTCAGTATTATGATAACGGAAGCTCTTTACGAAGTTATTTGGTGATTGTTTTATGTAATTGTTACAACAAATTGATAGGAATTTTAGTATTATGCTCACTTTCTTTTTTTAACTTTTTCTCGACTGATTCGGTCTAAAATATAAAACGAATGAGCTGAGCTGACTGTACGATGAACGAACGGTAGGGTTGATAAGGTGAATGAAATGAACCAAAAGTGATTGACTTAGCATAGACCACAGACCAGTGAGGGGTTTTCACGGCCATATTTTTAGCAATCTAAACTTGAATGACGGCTTTTAATTTCGATTTATAAAAGAAAAAAAAAACGAGTGTGCTGTGAAAAAAAATCACACGACTGAAGTAAAACTTCTGTTTCAAAATAATATTATAAAATATTGTTCAATGACAAAATTGACCACACGTCTGTAGGTCGATCAATCTATGCTCATTCAGAACAGGACAGAAGCAACTCGCACTCGCACGTTATTGTTTAAAACTATACGAAACGTAACTCTCTCTCTTTCTATCTTCACTAACTTATATCTCCCTCTCAAGTTCCGTTCGCACTTTTCATAACGCATTCACCAGCTTATCTAGTCCCCAAGAAAAGCGTGCGTAAAGAAGTTTTAGGTAGGTACTTCATTAAGTAGAAAAACTTGAAATACAACAAAATCATTTAAAATTGCTTACAAACAGGAGGGTATCTATAGAAGAGATGATTAAACCGTGCGTTGTCTCTTATTGCGAAAACAACGGCAGACACCGTTTTCATAGGGATGGAGTATGCAAAGTGAAATGAATACCTAAGTACAAGCAATTTATCATGTAACCCCTAGTTCATTGAAGTCTTCTAACGTCCAAACGAATTAAATACGAGCACAAAAGAACATTGATTGTCTTGTGAACACAAATAAGTCAGTGGTGAAATTCAAGCAAAGCAAACACCCAAAGAGATTATAAAATAGGTACCACAAACAAAACAAACAAATTATCTTGATCGTAGACGGAGGACTTGACGCAGAACATGGGTATTAAAATTGAACAACTTCCTTCATTCAATCAACTTCAAGAGTTCAATCAACCAACTGTCAATTTTTGCGCCAATTTCCTTCTGGTTTTGTTTTTGTGGTTTTTCAACTTTATTAGGCTGAAACTCTAGTTTTCTAGCCAAAATTAGTGTCAATAAACTGCTAAACCAGGTAAGTGCTTGAATAAACTGTTTAAAATATGGATAACTGGGTAAATGCGTGTATGAAATTGAATGTTTGTTTTGAACCCGCCAACGTTATTTCCAGTATTACACAGGTGAATTTACCAGAGTATTATTCCATAAAACCTGTTTAGAGTAACACTAATGACTCAATAAATACCTAAACTTTCCGTCAGTACAATAAATCCTAATTGACTTGCTCATTAGGTGAGCTAGATGCTGATAACGTGACCATGCTTTTCTCTACAATTTCTTTAAATCTCGCATATCACGAGGACTGAGAACTTCGGTGAGTGGTCCTGCCAGAGTGTAGATTTGGCTATTTTAAAATATTTTGTAATGCTTGTGTCTTACAAGGCTAAAATATCCCTCCCATTCCACTCTGTTGAAGCTATTCAGTGGCTCAGACAGGCGTTCTACAACTCGAGCCAGATTTGAAACTTGACCGAAGATTTCTAGCCCTTCACCTGGCATTCTTCTACCTGATGAGAATTGTCTAGAATATAGGTAATATTTGGGGTAATTCCAGTTATTTTATTTATTTATTTGTTCATAGATGAGCAGCATTATTGCTGACTTGTCTACATCACAAAATGTTGACATTTTTGTATTAAAATTAACAAACTAAAAGAGCATTTGTTAATTTTCCATAGGTTTTAACAGCTTAGTAGTACCTTTAGATAGTATATTATGTAAATATAACAGTACAATCTTGTGTGAGTAAATGAAAAAGTTGAGGACTTACAGCTTTGCCTATGTCTGCTATGGTCAGCAGTCGGACCGCACAGAGTTTTGGTAGTTATCTGTTGCATGCATTTTTAAGTACCTAGGTACATTTGGATGCCAGAAACATCATGATAATGACTGCATTTTAGGAATCATTGTAGTAGGTAGGTATTCAAAGGCATGTTTTGACTCGTAAATCCCACAAATTCACCTTTAGTAGGTTAGGTAGGTATATTATAGTTTAAATAACCAGACCAAAAAGGTTTCAAAGGTCTCAGTTTCAAGGTTCAAACTTTATTTAACTTGTAAACTAAGATCACATCACAATATTTAGATAGAGAAACAGTAACTTCACAGGATTTACAATACACAATACCAACATATTCTGTCTTCGAGCATTTTACTGTAACATTTTGTTTTTCTTCGTAATGTCAATCATGATAATATTCGATGTTTTGAGATCAGTCTCTTCTCGGCAGTCATTTTTCGGCGCATTTGTGATGGTGTCTTGTCTATGTCTTGTGTTTATCATCATGACTGTTTTCAGTAGTATTTTTAAACTAACTGGACTGGCAAAAACTCCTGTTTATTTATGGTAGGGTAGTATGTCAAAATAGATAGAAACAGAAGTTAAGTTTAGTATGTACATCGAACGAAAACAGGCGCCCGCGCGCATAGACGTGCGTCTCTGTGAGTGCGGCTGTTATCGCTATAAACTACAAATGTGTCCAATAGCACTTTTCTTACTGTCTCTGGATAAGGGGAAAACATTTTGTTCATTTATTATATAAGTATCACTAACACTTTCACTACTTTACACTATTATTAATGTACACTACACTAACTCAAATAAGGAATGGAAAAAGATGGAGGAGGCCTTTGTCCAAAATTGGACATCCCAAAAAAAATAACAATAATGACATATAAATAATAATGATATAATACAATACAATTTATAATTATTTGATTATTTTTGTATATATTTGAAAATTTTATTTATATTGTTTTGGGAAATAAAAAGACTATAATAATAATAACTCAAAAAAATTAAAAGTAACACATCAAACCTCACCAGCGCCAATGGAGGGTGCGGTGACACCCGAGGGCGGACGCCGCACGCGCGCTGCTCTGGCCGAGATCCCCGCCCGTCTGGACCGCCTCCGAATGACCCCGCTGCAGCCCCTGACGAACACCAGGGAGCTGTCGCCTGCCCTGCCCTCCGGCTACCTGAGCCCGGCGCCCTCACCGGACGAAATGCTGATACAACAGAGAGGTAACCAGAGAACACTATTAAATCGACTGCGCAGGGAGGTCATATTGACAAACCAGCCGCGCTCCACCTGCATTATTCAGCTAGTTCTTCATATAATAGGTACGTTGATTACATACATTTAACTAGAACAACTTTCGTAAATTCTTTCAATTCACGTACCGTTGTATCGGTGTTTCGGTTCAATTCGTGAACGCGCCAAAACATGCCAAAAAAATCATTCGTTTCCAAAAAAATAAACTATCCTATGTCCTTTCTATATATTTCCTTGTTAAATTTCATCAGGATCGGTCCACGTTTAGTCCTTGACCAGAAGGGGCGAATACGCCGCGAATCGATACGCGCGAATTCATACTCGCCTTGGCGAGATACTTTGCGCTAGTACACTGAGTGCACAAGCATCGCGCGAATTTTAAATACGCAAAAATCGCGTGCTCTTCGCCAGACTCTCGACTCGCGCGTTACACGCGCGTGTTGCGCGCGAGTCGAGATACTAGAGTCGCCTTGTTGTGTCGCGAGTGCACGTATCAAGAGAAATGGAGCGCAGCATACTGAATTGCGCGTTGGCACGCTCCTTTTGGACGCAAGCGTCGCGCGTAATAAGCGCGAGAGAATCGTGACGAATTCGCCCTTTCTGGACAAGCTCTTAGTCGTGGAAACGTTACTAACAGACATACAGAGGGGCAGAGAGATGTTACTTTCGAATTTATAAATTAGTATGGAAGGATGACGATTACAAGTATGTTTTAACTTTTAAACGTTAGTATAATGCAGTTACTTACAATTTCATTCCAGGTCGTAAACGTCTGCCGGTAACATGGTCGCCGGACATAGAGCTCAAACGCAACTCCCCATTCCACTCCACAATACGCACACCGCCCAAAGACCTCCCTTACCGCATATCCCCCTGCAAACTAGGCGTTACCCTCCGCTCAACCCCTAGAAAACGACTCCATTTAGGCGACGAAAGAATCCCTCTAACCCCTGAAAAAATAGATTTCAGCGATATCAGTACTCCCCAAAAGTTCAAGATTACCAGCCCAATTAAAAGCACCCCGCCTATCAAAAGATGCAAGATGGATAGCACATTCGATGCAGAGTACAAAGGCCCTATCGACTCCGCTCTCAAAGGCCTGAGCCCGACCCAACTGATTCACATGATCAAGAACATCACCTACCAACACCCTGAAGTGGAACACGAGATTAGAAAGAGCATGCCCATGCCTGATCTGAGTCCACTGGAAGAAAAGCTGAGCTATTTGAAGTCTAATATCTTCAAAAGTCTGCCAACTTCGAGATTGACGTCTAGAACTGATTCTCTTGCGTATTCACGCGTGGCGACCCATCTTGCAGCTTTTAAGAAGGCTTTAGTTGAACAGGGGAAGGTCTTGGTTGAGTCCCAGCATTGGGAGTCGGTGCTTCAATATGTTTTTATGGCGTGGAGTTACGTGAAAGCAACGCCGGTGTGGGACAACCATCCACATAACGCTCCAAGGAAGCAGTGTTTTAAGGCGTTGACCAATTTTTGCCAGACGGCGCTGAAGAAGGGGTCGTTGGCAAAGGATCTGATGGCAGATGTTCAGGATAAGCTCCAAAGCATGTTGGCTGACCATGATGAGATACAGTCCTGTATCAAATATGTAAATGGAAAATTGCAAGAGTGTTAAAATTAGATTTACATTACTATAGTCTTTCCATTTCTTTATTTTCTCGATGACAGCTCCTGTGGAAACTTGAACGAGCGTCTTTTTTACATTATGTATGCATTATTTTATAAAAATATGACGCTTACGCACGTACAAGGTTATACCCAGAGTCGGAGAAACTGATAGGGATGGAGCTATCGATAAACGTAACACGATAACAGACCCGATATTTTTTTACAAAATGTAAGAAACTAAACTACTGAAGGGATGTTATTGAAACGTCTTAACTCGGTGGAAGACCTTTTATTACTCTCTTTTAAACAATAGATCGGTCGCTTATATGCTAGCTTATGTGTATACTTATATCTACCTAAACTACACCTCACCTCGGGGGTAAAAGAAAGAAAAAAAAATATAAGGTACTTATACATTTTTTTTGGTACTACCAACATTGGACTTGACCACTCACTTTTTGTTTGTTCTATTATATCATTATCTAACATATTTTGTACCTGACGGTTAATTTCACCTTTTAAAGAATGTGGCAATCTATACTGCTTAACATAAACTGGCCTAACATTTGGTTTTAATGTAATTGATTGTTCATAAACGTTCGTTGCTGTTAATTTGTCTCCTGGTAAAAAGAAAATATCTGAATACATAATGCTTGAATTGCTTCCTTTAAATATTACATTTTTCCTGGCAGGGTCGCCATGAAGGGATGTTATTGAAACGTATTAACCTTGGAAGACCTTTTATTACTCTCTTTTAAACAATAGATCGGTCGCTTATATGCTAGCTTATGTGTATACTTATATCTACCTATACTACACCTCACTAATGCCGGATACTTTTGTACAAATTTATTAACTAATATTATATTTCATTACAAGATGTTACACGTATTAATTCGTGATTGGTAATGCCAACTTTTTTTAAATTTTCGTAGCTGTTGTAAAATAAGTAGGTATAGGTAGGTACTCGACAATGAAACGAAATAATTATAACGACAGGTAATCTTTATTCATTTATTTTAATCAAAATCTGATGAATCGTCACTGTCACTCGATGAGCTCTCGCCATGAGGTCACAACACTACAACTATCAAATTAGAACTGTCATCGAGAAAATAAAGAAATGGAAAGACTTTAATTAAAATGTTGTATTGAACCCCATCATGTCAAATTAGTTTGGTAGGATAATAATTCGGAAAATTATGCTGGACATTAATAGTTAGTTAATAAAACTTGTAACTTTCTATTCCAATATGGCATCTCTCTGTTATGCAAGGTTTCACCCATTTTAAGAAAATTTAGCAAATAAAATACTAAGAATACTTGCCCAGTGAAAAATAATATACTATGTTACTTATTACAAAGATTGCTCATTTATATTTAATTAAAATGGAAAACTTTAACCATAATACAAAGCAAGATGATTCTTTGGAAAGAATTAATAATTTTTATTAATGATTTTAATATCTTCCATATTTTTGTGGAATTTAAGATATCTTTGATTCTTTTTAATAAAACTGAAAATACCAAAAGTTTAGATTAAACCGATTTAGATTTAAGCTCATTAAATTGTTAGAGTAAGTGTTACTGATTATCATATTGCATTTTTGGTAATATTACCTGTATGAAACTTGTACTTTTACGATCGTTATAATATGATTTTACCGAAATATTTTAAATTTTGATGGTTTTCATCTGTTTGTATGTAGGTACATACTTATTCTTTTTAAAATCAAATTTCAAGTTGCTTTGCCAACTTCGATGTGAAATGTTTGTGAACAAACTGCCCTTAATTGACTTGACATAGACATGGATCTCTCAACAGAGATACCAAACAAATGTCTTTAATAATTACTAATTGAAACGGGTATTTATTGCGTATGCACCTTTTTTATTTGTTATCCCGACGCGACGTATCGTCTGTGTTGCATATAATACCTGTTTAAATCAGTAATTGTGTACTATGATCGCGAAAGTTTGAAAAATGTCTTACACCGCACATTATCGAGACTCGGCGAAGGTTCGCACTGTCGAATGTCACTGGCCCGGCCCTATCGGAGAACTCTAATAGCGTTCGCTCGGTTGGCGGTAAATTAGAGTACATCAAAGGTATTGTCGCGATAAAATTCGTGCGAGTGGCCCACTTACAAACACAACCCATCGAATTTGGTTGTAGTCTATGTAAGGAGGTATCTATTAATTACGTAAGGAGTTTAGGGGGGGGGGGGGGTCCAGCTGAATCTCGCTCAATCTTACGAGGGAGGACGGGGGGGGGGGGGGTGTCTCTAAATATCACGTATTTTTTTCTGACAAAAACAGCTTTAAATTCCGAGAAAATTGAATTAAATTCTCTCGAATAACAAAAAAATAAAAGCCGGCCAAGTTTGAGTCGGACTCGTGTACGAAGGGTTTCGTACCATTACCTACAAAAATTGCAAAAAAATCATGTCTGTTGTATGGGAGCCCCACTGAAATATTTATTTTATTCCGTTTTTAGTATTTGTGTTATAGCGGCAACAGAAATACATCATATGTGTCAAATTTCAACTGTATAACTATCACGTTTCATGAGATACAGCCTGGTGACAGATGGACAGACAGACAGCGGAGTCTTAGTAATAGGGTCCCGTTTTACCCTTTGGGTACGGAATCCTAAAAATTATCCAACGCCTATGAAAACAAACTTTGAACTCGTGACATCTCACCAGGGGGGGGGGGGGGGGAGTGGGAGTCAAAAAATATCGTCAAAAGTGCCTCATTTAATTAATGGATGCCCCCTAAACCACCGCACAGTTGCTCTATGTCTAAATTTGATGAATCAACGTGTTAAAAGTACCTAAAATTAGTTAAGTCATAATTTCTTTTTATTATATTTTGTTAGTGATCTACCCTAAGCGTTACTAATTTTTATAAGGTCATTCATTCATAGATTTCATCCGTTTTTTAACGTTTTAAACAATATTATTAATTAGGTAGCTTACTTAATCTATAGGAAGGATCTAAGAGGAAAGATTTGTATTTTTTGTGTGTATGTTTGTAATGAATAAACTCAAAAACTACTGGTCCGATTTCAAAAATTATTTCACCATTGGAAAGCTACATTCACCCTGAGTAACATAGGCTACTTTTTACCCAACTGCGCAAAGGAGGGTAATGTTTTTATTGAAAAACTACGCGTTCAATGCTGCGGATTGGTCGGCTAGTTCTGAATAAATTGATAAGACTGGAATTGTCTATGATCATGTGCCTTACCTCATTTACATTAAGTTTGTAATAGGTAAGTTAGATTAAATGTTTGTGAACGACAAAATATCATTTAAGATATTGTTTTGTAATAGTGTATTTTTAGTACAATAAATCTTATTTTTTCGTCAAAACTGTTATTAAAAATTGTTTTTTTAAACATTAAAATTCCTATTCCTGACCCACTAGCATTCACTAAAGGAAGATGTACTAAAACGTGGAAGGAGTGCTAATAGCGCAAAGTGTCGGGTCTATACCCGTCTCCTTTCCATGCTTTAGTACAAGTTCCTTGTATTCACTTTATAGTAGGTATTTAAACGATTACCATGGTAACACAACACAATAACAATACAAATATGGGATTGAATTGAAGAGTGACATCTGTAGCTAGACGCATATCTACCATTGTATAGAAGCGTCGTGAGTAGGTACATAAAGTGTGTTCGTGCTAGTGTTGCCGATCGATATTCACGAAAATTCAATAGTATCGATACTATCAATAGCGTGATATGAGGCAATAGTATCGATTTCGTCCAATACGAAGATGTACTAAAACGTGGAAGGAGTGCTAATAGCACAAAGTGTCGGGTTTATACCCGTCTCCTTTCCATGCTTTAGTACAAGTTCCTTGTATTCACTTTATAGTAGGTATTTAAACGATTACCATGGTAACACAACACAATAACAAACAATACAAATATGGGATTGAATTGAAGAGTGACATCTGTAGGTAGGCGCCTATCTACCATTGTATAGAAGCGTCGTGAGTAGGTACATAAATTGTGTTCGCGCTAGTGTTGCCGATCGATAGTGGACTATCGATATTCACGAAAATTCAAGTATCGATAGGTGCATCGATACTATCAATAGCGTGATATGAGGCAATACTATCGATTTCGTCCAATACTATCGATAGTATTAAACGTCAATGGTGATGAAACTATCGATAGTATTGCATATAAACTATCAATACTATCGATACCATCGATAGATTTCGACTTGTATATAATTACAAATACTATCGAAATATATGCTACTATCGACAGTACACAACCATCGATAGTATCGATACTATCAACAGTGTCGATAGTTTTTATGCAATACTATCGATAGTATCGACACTGTCGATAGTTTCGTCACCATTGACGTTTAATACTATCGATAGTATTGGACGAAATCGATACTATTGCCTCATATCATGCTATTGATAGTATCGATACTATCGATAGAACAATCGATAGTGTAAGTAATTTATGACGTCAACTATCGATCGAGAAACTATCGATATTTCGGCAACACTAGTTCGCGCCACTGCACGACACTTTTTATTTTCCTACCCGCAACTATTAGCAGATCGCCAACAGGTTTCTTTCGTCACTTTCAACGTTTGCACTAGCATCTACGCGTAACTTCAAGTCAGTCCGCGATCTACCCATATCGATTGTGGATGTGTTGTGCCCGCTCGAGTTTTAATCGCTTTCAAAACCACATGAACTTCTTAATCCTAAAATCTAACTAAGTAAACAACAACTTTGTGTCGTAAGCAAATTCGGCAATCCAACGTCGACCGCCTTGCTGCGTCCGCATCGTTATCGCGCCGCGTCTGCTTCCGTCACACAGATATCGAAGGCCGCTACTGGATTAATCAAGAAGGTAAGAACAGCCGAGAAAAAGCGCTACCAGGCTCAGGATCTGTCCGGAAGGCCTATCAACGAACAAGCCCTTTGGACAGACGGCAACGTATTTATATTGAGGTGATCGTAGCGTGATAGGTGCAGCGTTCTAACAAGACGAAGGTCAGTTTAATTCTTCTTCTAAGTATCTCTTGTACCAGTTACTTTCTTTGTCCGCAAGTGGAGTCGCGTTTAATGATATAGTTTCATTACCGCGCCGAAACAAAGTGCTTCATATAACTTTGTGTATTATAAAGGTATTCGCATAACGCCTACATCTTGTACTTATGATTGTAGAAGTAATTTTTTTTAATCGGTTTCTGAGTCTCATTTTAACCTGTTGGCGCTGCTAAATAAGCATAGGTAGATTATGGAACCCTCAGTGCGCGTACCTACTTGACCGGTCTTGTTTTGTTAGGATTCCGTACCCAAAAGGTAAAACGGGACCCTATTACTAAAACTCCGCTGTCTGTCACCAGGCTGTAGGTATCTCATGAATCGTGATAGTTAGACAGTTGTAATTTTCACAGATGATGCATTTCTGTTGCCGCTATAACAACAAATACTGAAAACAGAATAAAATCAATATTTAGGTGGGACTCCCATGCAACCAACGTGATTTTTTGCCATTTTTTTATAGATAATGGTACTGAACCGTTCGTGCGCGAGTCCGACTCGCACTTGGCCGTTTTTTTAATGATGCAGAATGTAAACAAATTAATTAGTAACTCATTTGAGTAGGTGCATGCTCTTAATCACCTCATTAACGAATGTAATTTGCTAATTTCCAAATAATTTTGTATTTAAGTACTTGTAGAATTAGATTTTAGCCAGTAACAGATTATTATCATCGTTGAAACATCTCAGTGAAAAAGTGATCATGGATTTCAGTAATGCGTACGTTCTCGTTATTTCCAGTCAAACTCAGGATAATGTTACTGGTGAGTACCTACAACACCATAATTATTTCTAAATTTGAATTTTCTCGTGTTTAATTTCTAGGCCGTACCTATTTATGTGTTTGTAGCAAACACACTTATACGCCTATACCTAATAATAGCCAAACGAATTTTATTACCTCGAACCAATAAATTAAAAAGTAATAAGAATGATTAAATTAATGGAGCGATGAACTCTGTAATCAAATCAATGTAAGAGCTGCATAAAAACGAAAACTATTTTAATAAAATGCTTGTTCGAAGTTTAAAACCCACGGAACAGAAATTTTCTGTTCCGTGTTAAAATCATTCTAAATTTAAATTTATTTTCATTCGTTCGATGAACTTTAGAATTTATTTGTAGTGTCTGTGCTAAATAAATAGATGTTTTTCTTGTTTCGGTTCTACAATTTGTAATAAAAGGTAATTGTTAGATTATTAACTTCCAATAATCAACAACAGTCCCAGGTACTTTCAATATATTAAGCTTTATTTTCTTTTGCAGTCCAAGAAGATAGTTTTTGGACGCCCGACGTCAAAATGGTGTCTCCTGTGTCCGTTTTTAAGAAGACGCCTTATCCTAAGAGAAAAGAAAATTATCCTAAGAAAACTGCGAACCACGAATCAATGCCTATCGGTGCGACACCTAAGTTTAAGAAGTTAAAAGGTGTGGATATGCCCAGGACGCGAAAACTGAACTTTGATATACCTGACGATGAAAATGTGCAATTCAAAAGTCCCCGCGAAAGTCGAACCACAAAGTAAATTACGTCGAACGTAGCGAAACCTTAAAATACGACGTAATTCGAATATTTTTTTTGAAAGAATTCTTTGTTAGCCATAATGATAGCAAAGTTTGTTAGCCATAATGGCCATAGAATGTTTTTATTTTTATTTTGGGGTCTAAAGCTGCAGTCAAGAGGCAAAATGATATGTATAGGTACCTACGTAGACTAATAATTTAATCCAATGTTTTTTACCAATGATGTACCTACCTAATATGTATTAATTCCTAATATTGTATGTACATAATAAAATGATTAATAAATTTATTGGCGCTTTATTTGATAATAAGTTTCGACCTAAATTTAAATAGTATTTATTACATAAGTACGGTTATAAAACTACTTAAATCATTATGTTGTAATAATTAAATGTACATTTTTATTAATTGAAAATATTGTAATAACTTAAATATCCAAATCGTTTGTAATTTTTTTTTGATCGTTCGAAGCGAGATCTCCAAATCAACTTGGGCAAATCGGCGTTGTATGTACCTACCTATGTTTGTTTGTCCGAGGATAACTTTCGAAGCGTTTATCCGATCATCATGAAATTTGGTATACTTATAGGTAGGTAGTGATTGCACAATTTTGGTATGACTAAATGAGCTGATGTAAATGTGGGGGGTTGTCGAGATATTGGAATCAAGCGGGTAAACAAAAAAAAAACAGAATGGGACTATTCTATCAAATAGGACGTCTATTAAAAGGTCTTTGTGAGTACATTTCGACCCCGTTTTTATTTTTAGTTTAAACCTTGTAGTTTTTAAGTTATTAGCCATAATAAAAAGGAAACTTTGACAAAATTCACAGGGTACACCAGTGATCCCACAGTGCTGAAATTTGGTATGCATGTAGCTTTAGTAACACAAATCTAAGCAAGAGTCTGAAATCCAGAATAACTCCCAAACAGTACCACAAAAAAGAGTAACCAATTAACATGAACTCCCGTTACCTGTAATTTGAATGAAACTATAGGTCAAGTTATTTGGAAATTTATTTAGTGGCACTATTTTGATAGTCAAAGATTAAACGAGATCTCAGTTCGGAGCGAACCACTAGTTATAAATACGGGATTTATCACGTACCGTTTTATCGGTGTTTTGACCGAATTGAACCGAAACATTGTCGGTCGAAACACAGATAAAACAGTACGTGATATATCATTTTATAATAAGGATTGAAATAAATAAAGCGAAAGCTTTCTAAGTAGAATGTCAAATTGAAAATTGTGTGATTTATCATTACCTACCTAACAAACAAAATAGTACTGTCATCGGAAAATAGAGTCATAGATTGATTCGTTTTTTTAGGCAAGTCATATATAAATTATAAATAAGAGTGGTCCTAGGACACTTCCTTGAGAACACCATGGGATACTATTCTCGCGACTGACTGATTCGTACGTCGTATAATTTGTAAGACATATTTTACTTGGGTCACTTGACTTCTATTAGGTACTAAGGTAAGACTTTATTCGTTTATTTGTATAAATGTCAAGTTTATGCAGTAGCAGTAGTAATGTTGTAACATTTAATGTTTCTTGGGCAGTGGCGTAGCGTAGTAGGGGCGGCAAGGGCGGCCTGCCCCGGGCGGCACCTTTAGGGGGCGGCAAAATTTAACATTAAATAATAATAATATCTTATAAAATATTTGAACCATTACATGATTTTGACACATAAGTAATGCCTGTGAGAGAAGTTTACCAAAATTGAAATTGATCAAAAACTATTTAAGATCAACAATGAGTACTTTAAGGCTAACCGATCTGGCTATCCTGTCCATTGAGTAAGAGGTGTATGATGCTATAGACATTGCTAGTGCAATAAAAGAATCTGCTCATAAAAAAGTAGACGATTAAAGTTTTAGTTAAAGACAGAATTTATTAGTCTATTAAATTGAAATACCTAAATAAGAGGGTGGCAAAATTTTCTTTCGCCCCGGGTGGCTGACACCCACGCTACGCCACTGTTCTTGGGGGCCTCAAATAGCAGCGGTAAGCCGAAAGACTTGCTGCAGCGAAACTTCCTTCCGACTTCCACCAAAACTGCACTTGCATGGACATTATTGCCACATCAGACATTGTCCCATTCTCGATTACAGCTATCTTGATTTAACTGAAGACCAACTCAACAAGTTTGAGCATCTCCAGAATTTCTCTATTCAATTCATATTTGGCTTGTGCAAGTATCCGCCTTCGCCGGGAAGGAAGGAGGGAAAGAATGTGCACATCCTTTCCCTCCTTAACATCTCTTCTACTCCGTATATGGCTACTAGGTTCTGGATTGCCCTACCTGTCTCTTTTCGTCCCGCTAAATCTCTTCTTATCTTTAAAAACATGGTCAGACAACACTATCTGGCCTCCATCGCTCACTCATTTATTAATTTATAGATTTTTATAATTTATATGATATTATGTTAGGTATGACAATATACAGGCTGTTTTTTGAGAAGGGCGGTAATGGCCATGTCCAAAACCAAGAGAGTTAGCGAAAAGTCGTGAAAGGAGTCATGCCCTCGATTTATAAGAAAACAATAACTGCATATTTATTTTTTTCAAAAATCTTTTACTTTTGACGGAAATGGACCCGAATGATTTAAAAAAAAATACACTCTGTGTGTATTATTGAACCAATGGATTCTGTTGCTGATAAAGACCAATCTTGGCAAATAAATATGTTACAAAAAATGAATGGAAATAGCAAATTTTCACTATTTTATATTTTTACACGGAAGAAAACTCACCTCCTATTCAAACTTTTTGGTCGTTATGTATGAAACTCATTTGTCTTATTAGCAGGATACTATGGTGATCAGTGGGTGATACTAAAAAAACAAAAAAAGAATTCCATTCAAGTTTTTTCGAATAATGTTTTGTTTCGAATTGAGTTGTTTGTGTTGGTTTATGACAATAAAAAGATCTGTCTAAGAATGGATCAAATAGTGAACGATTTGATTTGATGGAGGCCTATTTTTTAAATAGTAGAAGCATAGTTTGCGCACTTAGTTGGTATGAAAACAAATACCCACAGCGCTCTTTACCCTCAGAAAAAGTGCTTAGAACTATGGCGAGAAACTTAACAGCGACTGGAAGTTACAAAGAACAATTGACACGAAATCCACGAATCGTCAACGAAGATTTAGAATTGGCAATATTGACGTTTTTCGAAGCATATCCGAGTGCTTCAACTCTTGAACCAGAAACGAACATTGAAGTTTCCAGGAGCACCATTTATGCAGTTCTTCAAAAACATAAATACAAGTGCTATCGTTATGGACGAGTTGCTCAAAACTTTCATCCAGGTGATAATGAAAGGCGGCTGAATTTTTGCCACTGGCTTAGGGAAAAAATGTATTCGCATCGAAATTTTTTGTTTACATTATTTATTTTATTTTTTCATTTTATTTTCCGACGCGAAACAGACTTCTCAAATAACGGAACGTACAATCAGAAAAATGAACATTACTGGTCTCAATAGAATCCATTGCGAACACGTGAAGATCCCCAGATTAAATTTTCGTTTAACTGTTGGTGTGGAATCCTAGGAAGCAGGATTTTTTTCATAAAGATTTACAACGGCACTTTAAATGCTACGATGTATGTCGAAATTTTAAACAACGCGTTTGATGAAATGGAGAATTTGCCAATAGCCCGAATTTACAATACGGGGTCTGTATTTCCAGCAAGACGGGGTCCCAGCTCATAACAGCCGTGTGGTTAGACATATGCTGAATGAACATTTTGGCGATGGCTAGGGGCGAGGAACACTTGATTATTTCCTACGGGGTTACGTTAAGAACGAACTTTACAAAGCTCGTTACGAAACAATTGAGAGCTTACAAAGCTCATTGCTTGATATTTTATCGAGGATAAATCCTGTCATGGTATCGAATGCAGTCAAGTCTCTAGACGTATAAACTTATGCATTGGAGTCAATGGATACCATTTTGAGCAACTTATTAGTTAGGTAAAATTAAGATTTAAAAAAAAATCGTAAAAAATTGCTATTTCCTTTCATTTTTAGTATAACATTTATTTGCAAAGATTGATCCTTATCAGCAACAGAATCGATTGGTTCATTAATACAGGATATCATTTTTTTTGAAAAATCATTCGGGTCCATTTCCGGCAAAAGTAAAAGATTTTTGAAAAAAATAAATATGCAGTTATTGTTTTCTTATAAATCGAGGGCATGACTCCTTTCACGACTTTTCCCTAACTCTCGTGGTTTCAATCTTGGCCGTCAACGCCCTTCTCAAAAAACCATCCTGTATAAGTATTTTATGTATCTTATTATTAATATTTATGTAATTTTATGATTATAATATGCGTTTTATTTTATATTAGCGTTATTTTTCTAAATTATAGTATATAGGGTGTTTAATATAATATACGCACAAAAATGAAAGGGGTTATTTTGATGATATTTTTTCCATAGAAATGTGAAATTTATTTTGGCATGTAAAAACAAACACTTTATTAAACTTATTTTGTGCTATTGCATAATGCTTGCCATCTAACCTCAAATAATGTGTTGGTGACATCTCGAGTTATCGCTTGTTGTCCCTTTCTAACCCATAACCCGCAGCCATTTCCGAAAGAGATATCAAATCGGCCTTTATTTTTGGATGTCGATTGCAAGAGTAGGCAGTTTTATATCGAATTAATGACCTAAACTTTGTCGATTTTCTTTAAAATTTGATAATATAACTAGTAGATTTTTTTAATGTTTTGAGAAATCATTACTTGAATATCGTCAGTATATTACCAGACACCCTGTATACCTACTTGTTCTATTATTATCTGATTTACGCCGCCATCCTTATTTGTTCACATAGATCCAGTCCATCCAAAGGTTGCCTGGAAGAGATCACTTTTAGCGATAAGGTCGCCCATTGTACCTATGGTTTAAAAGTGTAGTTTCTTTTATGTTTATATTTAATGGTGTGCAAATAAAGAAATTATCTAATCTAATCTAATGTAGTCGAACGCTTTAGTCATATCCATGTAAGTTTAGAGAGTCATAGGTAGGTAACTGTTTTATTTTTGTCTCTGCTTGTTTTTTCTTGTTGCCTTGTTGTTAAAAAACATAAGTTGCTTTATTGATAGACCGGCCTTTTTTAGGTACTTAGTTATACTTATATTTATACCTAGATAAGAAGAAATCTATTTCTATTATCTTGAAAAAAAACTGGAATTAGCGCTAATGCTATATTCCCAAATATTCTCAAACTTATACTTAGGTATACCACGAGCAAGGGCGGATCCAGGGGGAGGGTCATGGGGGTCATGACCCCCCCCCCCCCCTGGGCAAGGTCCAGGGGCACCATTTTCGGGACATTTAAAATTAATTAGGGTCAATATTTACTTTAACTCTAGGTCTAAGTCAAATAAAACAGCTTAATTTGCACAATCCAAAACAGTTTTTTATATCAAAGGTACACTTATAGAGAATTTAAAGTTAAACTTACAGAAAAGTGACAAAATAAAATACTATGCATCACACTCACGCTTGACCGGTCTTGTTTTAAGTAACTTGAAATGAGTTTATTTTATGTAGGTTGGTAGGTGGAAAGTTGAGATAAAAGCAGCTAGGCTAACTACTTATCAATTAAAACTATAGTTTAAAACTAAAAACTGTGTTGGACCCCTAATTAAAATTATTAAACATAATGTTTTTATATATTTTTTGTCACAATATACATTTTATGTAAGTACATTCAATATTTAATTAATTTAATATATTTTTTGATTTGAAAAATTGATTTTGTTATTTAAATATAGGTATTTTTAAGTACAGTATGTAAGTACATTAATAAAATACCTACTTTTTACTTGTATCTATGATTATAAAAATTAAATTATAACTTCTTGTGACTTGACCACGACTATGTGACCCCCCCCCCCCCCTCTGGCACCAAAGCTGGATCCGCCCTTGACCACGAGACGAAATGGGTGGAAGTGTAAGGTTAAGAATATTTGGGAACTTAACTATTTCAAAACAATTATTTACAATGTGACTTAGCCTAGAGTTACCTTCTAAGCTGATAACGTGTTTAATGTTTTCAATTTCTTTTGCGATAAGTAATACTTTACATTTCCAAGTATTTTTTGGGTTCCGTACCAAAATGGAAAGAACTGAACCCCTAAGGTACGAAAAAAACATTTATTTTACTTTTTTATTTAGTATTTAGTAGATACCTACTCAACTACTCATTTGAAGAAAGTAAGGGTGGGAGGGATGTTGTGTGATGTTGTTGGATGATCTACTAGGTGACCCCTCGAACTTCGTACCGCCTTAGAACCAATATTTTTTTATTACTGAGTTAAATTCGTTAATGTCCTTTTCAGTGCAAGTACCCACTATAATCAACTATCTTTAAATTCAAAGTAGAAAATTATTAAAGTATTAATACAAACCGTTTTCCACCCCGAAGGGAAGAAAACAATTATTTTTGGTCTAGGCGAGGCTAGACCTCTACCAGGTTAACTACCATACCTTAAGCAGCATATTTCCATAGTTATGTAGCTCCACGCCGTATCTTCGAGGATGGAAGCCGCGAGGGGCGAGGTGGATAGTGCCCCCCCCCCCCCCCCCGCGCAAGGGTGTGCCGGGCAAGCCACGCGGGACGGTAGTTTCACTTTGCCGGCACGGCATTACCGAGGTCTAGCCTCGTCTAGACCTCGGTCTAAATAACTAAAATAATAGTTTTCTTGCCTTCGGGTTCCACCCAGATATTTTATTATATATTTATATTTTTTTATTATATATTTTTTTAATACGGGTTGTATTTAAAAAAAGGGGTTGGTGGTAGAAGAGTAAAAATTTATGCTTGCATGTATTTTTTATTGCCGAAGAATCATAAGAAAATAAAATGGGAACTAAATTGGGAGAAACTGACTCTTTTTCGCTGCGAAGAGACATGCTTGCGTTTTTGAAGCATTGAATTTGACAAAATTGGCATCGCCCCAGTCAGAGACGGGCTTGAGTGTCATATTCAGTCGCTGCAGCATCTCATCTCTATGCTTCTGAATTTCAGTTCTGCTGGCCATAATAATAGTCATAATAGTAATTTATTGATAATAAACATTATAGGTCAACATCTTGTTTTGTACGTAAGTACATTGTATACAGTTTTAATAAAATTCAAATAAAATATATTTAATTCATTCATAAATAAAAACAACAATAATAACAATAAATTTATACAAAATAAATAATCCTTTATCTAAGATCTATAAGCTCGTCGTAGTTATAAAAAATTTGCTCAATAAGCCAGCGTTTTATTCTTTTTTTGAAATAAATAAGCTAGGAGCTTGCGTGATTGTGTCGGGAAGCTTGTTGTAGACGGCCGGACCCATGACATGCGTCAGTTTCGACGATTTGGCAAGTGATCTCGATATCGACTCGAGCCTGTGCCGATTGCGGGTGCCATACGTATGGGAGTGGCCGAGTTTTTCATAAGAGTCCAGGTTGATTCTAACGTAGGTTGCCACTTGATAAATAACTATACAGGGCAATGTTAGAATTCCTAGACTCTTAAAGTGCGGTCTTGCAGATTCGTTGCTACGGATTCGCACGATAGCTCGTACAGCTCTTTTCTGCAATCGGAACGCGCGCTCCCTGCAGCAGCGAGTGCACCGTGGCAAAATAACAGGCGCGAACTACATCGGCAGACACCACTCGCGCGATTCGCCCAACCCATAGCACGCACTACCCAATTTCCCGCACAACTTGTGTATGTGGTTCGCCCATTGCAGTCCCCTATCGATCTGAAAACCCAGAAACGTCGTGCTCTCTACTTGATCGACAGCCTTGCCATGGACTGTCACCGACAGCGACCTGATCTTGTGGCCCGACAAGCGGAAGTGAATAAAGTGCGTCTTAGTTAGATTTAGAGCGAGTCCGTTACCCTAAACCATTCCGCCAGCTGCCCCGCTGCGGCATTGAGGTTTTCCTCCAACCTATCGACCGATGGCGCGGTAACTATCGCGGCCACGTCATCCGCGTACATAAAAACCTCAGCTTTTGTGACAGCTTCCGGCAAGTCGTTCAACAGCAAGAAGAATAAAATGTTAGAGACTGAGGATCCTTGAGCCACTTCTATGCTCGACTTTAAAGGATCAGACGTGATTCCGCTCCCTAACACCATCTGAGTTCGGTCTCGAGCATTAGAAGTGTACCTCTCCACAACTGTACTGTCGTCTGAGTACCCAATGATGACGGGCATGAGCAGATCATTGGTATGCATGGAAACAGCCTAGCAGAGAGTACTGACCCCTGAGGTACCCCGGCGTTTATTGCCAATTGATCAGACGAGCGGCCATCAATGACTACCCGAATGGATCGTTCCCTCAGAAAGTCTGCAAGCCAAGAGCAGAATTGAGCTGGAAGTCCGTATGAAGGAAGCTTTCCAATAAGGCGGGCGTGCCAAACCAGTGCCTCACCATACCTCTCGATGGCTTCACTCCAGATGTATGTGTTATACGCAAGAACATCCCCAGAAGAGCGTTTCTGGCGAAACCCATATTGACGGTCACTGAGGAGGTCGTTGTTTTCAAGGTACGCAAGGAGTTTCCTATTCAGCACACGCTCCATACATTTACACAGTAAGGAGGTGACCGTGATAGGGCGGCAGTTTGACGGGTCAGGACGAATACCTTTTTTGGGTACAGGTTGCACATAAGCTAGCTTCCATGACTTGGGGACTAAACCAGTATTCAGAGTAGGTATATGCCTATTCTCAGACTTACCGAATATACACAAAAAATTTCATAAGAATCGGTCAAGTCGTTTCGGAAGAGATTTATTAGATATCGACCTAAAATTTATAACAGTAATAAACAATATTGTTATAATTATTGAAAGTCAAAAAATCAAGCACCATTTTCGGGACATTGAAAATTAATTAGGGTCAATATTTACTTTAACTCTAGGTCTAAGTCAAATAAAAGAGCTTAATTTGCACAATCCAAAACAGTTTTTTATATCAAAGGTACACTTATAGAGAATTTAAAGTTAAACTTACAGAAAAGTGACAAAATAAAATACTATGCATCACACTCACGCTTGACCGATCTTGTTTTAAGTAACTTGAAATGAGTTTATTTTATGTAGGTTGGTAGGTGGAAAGTTGAGATAAAAGCAGCTAGGCTAACTACTTATCAATTAAAACTATAGTTTAAAACTACAAAACTGTGTTGGATTAACATAGACAATCATTTATTCACTACATTAGCACACAATACACAATATACAGGGTGTTTGGTAATATACTGACGATATTCAAGGGACGTTTTCCCAAAACATAAAAAAAGACTTCTCGGAAAAAAAACTACTAGTTATATATACAAATTTTAAAGAAAATCGACTAAGTTTAGGTGATTAATTCGATATAAAATTACTGCCTAAGCTTGCAGTCGACATCCAAAGGCATAAAGGCCTTAATCCACAAAAGCGTAGATTTGCTACTTATATCCTTTCTTTAAGCGCTCTCTGCTTAGAACTTCGATGCGAATGCACTGTAGAAAATAAGACATGCCGCTTGACCGTTTCCACTAAAGCTGAGCGGAGAGATGTCGGAATATCGATATGCTATTAGTTATTTTCCCATGGTATTCTCATCTCTACAAATCTGCGCTTAGGTGGACATTGGCCTGGAAACGCCTAGAAATTGTGGACCCGGGATTGGTTATCTGCAAACTGCCCACTTTAGCCACGGTAAACTTATTGAAATTATTCCAATTAAGTAGGTCCTACTTTATCCAATTCTTTGAGAGATAGGTATCTAGTGCATTGTCAAAATTGATGAGTCTTTTTTCAATTCTTGTTTCTGCCGAAGAAGAAGAGAAGAATAAGAATAAAGTTTAATTCACAAAAAAGAACATGAAAATTACATACCTACTAAATTTAAAACTAAAAACAAACAAAGGCAATAACAGCCGTGATTTAATGAGTAGGTATCATTGGTAGCCCTGTTTACAAAAACAAAGTACCTATTTGGGCCGGCGAGCTCAAAGGATCTAGCGGCACCTTTGACTAACGGCTTATTCTTTCGAGTTCTTTTTGATATGCCGCGCGAAGGGATGTACGGCTTAGAATACCCCGCTACACCGGTTACCGGTATTAACGTAAATGTTTGAATCGATTGTATTTGAATAAAATCTTATTTTTTAATCGAGTGTAGCGAGATCTCTAAATCAACTTAGGCAAATCGCCGTTGTTTGTTTGTATGTTCGTTTTTCCGATTATAACTTTCGAAGCGTTGATCCGATCATCGTGACTATCAAAATATTGTCACAAAATAAATAACCAACCAACTTGACCTACAGTTTAACTAAAATTACAGGTAACGGGAGTTCATGTTAAGTGGTTATTTTTTTTGGGGTACAAATTGCAGTTATTCTGGGTTTATAATTTTTCATTTGACGTCCCACTTGACCTAATAGTTTCATTTAGAACCCCAATATCTCGACAAACCCCAACGTTTTTAACTCATTTAGTCCCACCAAAATTGCGCCATCACTACCTACCTATGTATAAAATTACACGATAATCGGATAAACGCTTCGAAAGTTATCCTCGGACAAACATACATACATACATACAACGCCGATTTGCCCAAGTTGATTTAGAGGTCTCGCTTGGCTCGATCAATAATTACACTACATTGTTTCCACAGTTCTGAGTCGAAAGGGTTAAGTCTCATGTGCCTGTAATTTCACCCTTACCCTTCAAACCGGAACACAAAAATGCGAGTTTACTATTTGGCAGCAGAAATAGGTATGGTGGTAGTACTTTCCCGGACAAACTCTTTCACAGAGAGCTCTACTACTACTAACAGATTGTATGACAGATTGACCTACGCGTATTTTGTAAAACTAGTTCGGTTTTGATTTACGATGTTTTGAACAAGCTTATATTAGGTCGACCTGTGTATCCTAACTAGCTAATCCAATTTCGGATCGTCCAACACCGAAAGTCAGAACCGGTATTGATACCTTTCCGGTAATGTTTTCCCAGCCCTAGTGTAAGAAGGCGGGCCCTTTGGCACGTGTCGGCGTTCGTGCAATTAATTATTATTTTTAATCAGTAGTTGATTTCATTTCTAATTGTGCGGACGGATTTAGAAAAATTGCGATACTTAACTACAGGTACTCCAAAATGGACTACCTGAACATGACAATGTGTTACACGGAAAGTGATCCTGTCAAGAGCGCAGGACTTTTATCAGATATGGCACGGAACCGGCAGGGCACGCGGACTGTTCCGCGGCACAGGGAGAGCAGTAAATTCCAGCCCCATGTTGAGGCGGGCAGGCCACCTCGCTATTCAGCGCGCTTGGAATTTTTTTAATGAGGATCAGCAGGCGAGCACTTGTGACGCGGCCCGCGTGTACGGTGATAGCGCTACCTATGGGTGAAGTCTTAGGGAGGAATGCCAGCACCCGTATAGTTTTACACCAGTGCAGGAGCTCTGGACTCCTGACTACGAGAACAGAATGCGGTTTTGTTTGTGTCTGCTGCAGCACGGACCTTGGAAGATCGACAAGGACTACGATCGGCGAGTGCGCGAATACCTGGGCAGTGCTTATGGTAATCGATGGATTGGGCGCGGAGGGCCAGTTGCACAGCCCGCACGCTCACCGGACTTAACCCCCTTAGACTTTTATTTGTGGGGTAGGGTAAAGGACTATGGCCATACAATAGACTAACGATGGCCATACAATAGAAAGTGACTTAGAACGCGAATTGTGAACGCTATTAATGTGGTGCGAAGTGACAGAGTCACGTGTTGGCACGAGTTCGTGTGCATTGCTTTGGCCGTGCTATTCTTCCTAGACTCTAAGTCTAGATCAAGAAGGTACGTGTAACAACTTTTGTGAATAAAATAGTGTAGCTATACCTATCTGTGATAATAACTGTAGATAACTAGTGTAAGTTACTGTGTAACTGTACCAGTGGCGTAGCGTGCCTTGTCGGGGCCCCGTATAAAAATTTTTTTGGAGGCCCTTATATGGAGGTAAAGATTTTTCACAAAAGAAAAAAAATATTGTGAGAAGTAATATTTATTTATCACATAATTTACCCATTTTACAAATAAAAATCGAATTTTAAATATTCACTCTCCTTGCCTTTTTATCGGCAAACTGATTTATTAAATCATTTATGGCTGATGATGATTTTAGTTTTTCTAAAGTTTCTGCCTCTATGGACAATAGTGAGATGTCTGACAGCCGTTCTTGTCCCATCGACGTTCTTAACTAATTTTTTATTAGTTTTAATTTTGAAAAACTTCTTTCTGCCGTTGCGGTTGTAACTGGAAGGGTCAAAAATAAAAAGCATGCTGTGATTACCTCGGGAAAACTGGATGCAAGACTATTGAATTTTACTAGCAATAATTCAATGAGTTCTTTAATGGAATAATTTTTTTTAATTTCAGAATTTAAGCATGTTTTTAGAGCCTTTAATTGGTCACAAAGATTAAGTAAGATGTCGTTACTGTATTTAGCAGACAGTTTTCCGGAAGCGTTTAATATCTCTTCGCTTGAAGAAGATAGGAGTTTCTCCGGTTGTAATATTTCGAATATACTACTCAGGTTGCAAAGGCTCTGAAATCTTTCTTTAGTTTGAGAAATTAATATATCTTAACAGCAATAGTATACATTGACTTTGAAATAGGATTCCGGGTCGGAAATTCTCTCATCTTGTGATAACTCATCAAAAAAACGCTTCGTTATCTTTCGCCTACTGTTTTTAAAAACAGTTGTTACCCCCCACTTTTTTGCTAAATCTTTGGATTCATTTAACAAACTATTAAATGAATTCTGATTTCTTAATTGGCACAGTCTATTTAAAAGATTACTTAATAAAATACTAGATTTCTGTAAGTCATTATTTTCATGCTGTAGAGCTTTAGAAACAGGATTAATAATTTCAAATAGTGAAGAAAAAAATGTAACGAGCACTAAGAAATCAAAACTCTCTAAAATATTAATTATACTTTTACATTCTTCACGTTCATCTTTTTTATTTGAAATTAAATTTAGTTGGTACAAAGTTTTCATGATTAGTAAAAAATTTTTCTTTACTGCTAATAAAGCGTCGTTCCTAGAAGACCATCTGGTAGGACATACCTTTTTAAGGGTAATCAAATATTTTTCAGATGAATCGTCACTTAGCATAGCCCAGCGTTTTATACTATTGCCAAAAAAAGTATATATTTTTTCTAAATTATCGAAAAAAGTCGATACTTCACGAACATGTCTCGCAGCATCGTTCAAAACCAAGTTTAAAGCGTGCGCAGCACAATGAACATAATCGGCATTTGGAGCATGCTCTTTTATTAGGGTTTGTAATCCTCCATACACACCCGACATAACATTTGCTCCATCGTATCCCCGTCCTCTACATTTAGTCAAATCAATTCCATATTCTTTAGTCAAATTTAAAATGACAGTTTTCAGACCTGCAGCACTGCAATCGGTTACTGCTATGAATCCTAAAAAGGACTCACAGATTTTTATTTCTTTAGGCACATTATCATCATTTTCTGTAACCTAGATATATCGAAAAACTACAGATAGTTGGTCAATTTTTGACAAGTCTTGTGTTGTATCCAGAATTATTGTCAGAAATGGAGCTTTTTTAATTTCTGAGATAATACTGTTCCTAACGTTAGTACCAAGCAAACTAATAATTTCGTTTTGAATCGTAGGGCTTAAATAATTTATTTCACCTTTCGGTTTTAGAAAAAGTTCTTTTAAAGTTGCATCATAGTTAGATAGCAGACGTGAAATTGCCATAAAATTGCCAGAATCATGCCCCCTCAAAGGTAGATTACAAGATACTAAAGTAATTATAACATTAATTATACGATGCAGTACATCTCTCCAGAATGTAATTTTACTATCGATTTCACTTTTCAATAGAGTATCGATGGTATTTCCTTGCAACCAATTATTATAAGAGAGTGAGGCACTAATATGCTGCTGTGACTTTTCATGGTCAAGAATAGTTTGTGTGAAATTGCTTCTAACCGAAACACCGTTAACCCAAGCAGAGGAGTACGATTTGTTTTGACGATCTGCTAATAACCAACAGAAGTGACAGTACGGTTTGTTTAAAACGTTAGAATAACATAACCATGGTCTTATAATTTTTATGCCTGCCTGATTGAAATATGAATAATAATAAGCTGAAAAAGGTCGGTTATTTTCTGAAACTTTTGGAAATGGTCCTTGTGGTTTAAATGGACCCAATTTAAAAATTATTTTTCGTTCGCATTCAGTTAAATTGTCACCAAAATTTCCTCTATCTGATGAAATTATATTACAATCTGCATTATCTGCAGATATATCAGAATCGTTGACTTGGGGTTCCTCGATTTCTGGATGGACATCCGATAAAGTATGTGCTTGGCTTTCTTCTATTTCCGGATGGATATGTGACGAAGAACATGCTTCAGAAGAATCTAAAAATAAACGAGTAATTGTTAAAAAATAAATACGAATGCTTTGATACTAAACTAAAAAGAGTTATATATAAATAAATAACGTTACTAAGGGTCACAGTTAGAGAGTGTTCAGTTCAGACGCACACAGATTCTACGCGGATTGTGCTCGTACCTATTAGTAGATACAAAATCACCTGCAGCCCGTCCGTGCATTACTATACAACTGCGTGCTATTTAAACGCAGCGCGTAGTGTAGTGGCCATACAAAACGAGAACCCGAAAGCGAGTCTGCACATCTGAAGTTCTCAACACGCAATTAACGATACGATACGGACTGATAAACAAACAACAAAACAAATCGATCCTATAGATAAGTTAGAATTTTGTTTTTTTTAATCAAGGCACGGAACCCTAAAAACAGTATAATTGTGAAAATCGAGGGGGGAGACAACTTTTTGTGACGGACAGATGGACAGACCGAAATTAAAAGATTTCCTTGTTTATCACTACGGGCCCCTAATAAATGGGTTGGGTAGTAGTGTAGTACTTACCTTTCCAATCTAAATCACTCACAGTATCTTGTCTCTGAAAAAATGAAGAAATTTTGGGCACTTTTTTTATAACCTCGTCTCTTTTCTGTTTAATTTTTCTTTTCTCAGCGCCGCTGGGATAATCTCTTTTCCTTTCACTCATTTCTTTTACAAATCGTTACTAATACTGCTAAACCAGAAGAACAATATTGTTTGTACTGAATTACAATGTAATGCACATTTATATAAAGCGCGTAAATAAACAGTGCACTGCACTCCGTGGTTTAACATCCAATGCAAAGTACAACAACGTACACGTACATCGCGATATCGATGAAGGATTCCCGGGGATTCCCCGCTGAGTTGAAGATGAAGTAAGTAAAACGGGGAAGTCCCGCAGCCCGCCATAACGATGTAGTGTTGCCAACTTTTGAACGCACGCTTAAGGCGGGAAAAAAAGGAATTGCTTTATAGAATTTTGTCATTTGTAAAATAAAATAAATTAGAAAGTTTTTATTCTTTTTCCTTACACACTTTGGGGGCCCCCGTGGCCCGGGGGCCCCGTATAATTGATACGGCAAATACGGCGGTAGCTACGCCCCTGAACTGTACATTCTGTAAATAGGTACCAACTAAATGTCGTAAATAACGGATAGCTGTGTTGTACATATTTTGTAGGTACATAGGTAGCTAATGAACTTTTAAACATGCCGAAGGCACCTCCTACTTACCTCTCGATTTGAGGTAAGAGCTACCTACTACTTTTTCACGTTAATTTATCAGTCGACAGCCTAATAAAAGTGTGTTGGAAAGCTCGAGTTTACCTAAATTGATTAGGTACTTCATTTTGAATTGAATAAATCTTTTAAAATACTACTTCAGCTGTTTTTTATTTTTAAATTTTTCTCTGTAGTTTAGCTAGTCATTGCAAAGATCACGTATACCCTATCTAATTTAGTCTTGGTCACTCTGCCTGAGTGAGAGGTAGGCATTTGTGAAACGCCACCTGGGCTCTAATACCTATCTATCTCAACCTAATCACTGCACTGACGTAGGTACCTACCTAGCTCACAGTGACCAAGAAAGAACTAGTGAGTGACACGACGAATTAAATTAATGTAGGTAGGTACCTACCTAGGTTAGGCCAAAAATACCTGTCTTCCGACTTATCATAATTCGAGTCAGTGACACCGATCGCTTGTAGGTACTACTCTGGACCAAGAAAGAACAAGCGCATGTAGAGGCACCTGTAGGGATATTTTTTTACCTAGTAGCTACGTCTTACCTATTTATAACTCAAAACGTAGATCTATGGTAGACCTACTACCGTAGGCAGGCATGTATTTTTGATCTCTTTCGGAAATGGCTGCAGGTTTCGGGTTAGAAAGGGACAACAAGAGATATCTCAAGACGTCACCAGTCTGTGGTTAGATGGCAAGCATTATGCAATAGCACAACATAAGTTTATTAAAGTGTTTCTTTTAACATGCTAAAAAAAATTCACATTTCTTTGGTAAACATTTCACAAATTTATTTATTAAGCTCATCTAAACAACCCCTTTAATTTTTTTGCATATATGTATTACCAAACTCCCTATATACAATACTGTTACATTTTAAGACAGGAAATACAAAAAAAATTTAACAATTAAACATAAACAAAAAGGGAGAACTTGGTAGATACCTACTGTGTGCTAACCTTATTACTTATTAGTATAGGGGCATGACGATTTTAACGAGGGCTTTTATTTAAAAAGTAAAATCTAGTTCTAACTAGCGTTAACGGCGCTGTCTGAAGATGCACCGCCGAAAAATATGGTAAATATGCCAAAATCTAAGACACAATATTAAAATATGTCTAAAACATTCTCATTTCGTCAGATAAACAAACACAAATGTTTGTTTTATTATTTCAATTTCCTCGAACTAGAATGTTGACACGGCAATTGACATAGACAATTCACTTTCTTTTGTTATTCAGAGCATAACAGAGCAACGCCATCTGTTAGCAGTTGTAAAAACATGGCCTTGAAAACAACTCACTACAAAAGTTAAAAACAAGTAGTGTTTGGCCGAAATTAAATTTGTCACGATCATTCATTTCATCGGGTCTCTTGACAATCAAATTCCACATCACCCATCCATCTATACTAGAAAACACATAGCTTGATCTCTGGGACAGCTGTCAGTAAAATCGCGCCTATGAAGTTCTGAATTTAACAGTATGGGCAAACGTACCAGTCAATGTCATACTTTATGGAGATGCTGAGCTAATTATAGTGATGACTGTGATGAATCATCGTGACCACAGACTATAAACTATCGATATTTGGTATTAAAATTATTATATATAATATAATAATAATTAGTATATTTTGTATTATTCGTTTCAAAAAGTTATTACCTTTAATTAGACTTTTTAGATAAGTTCGTTCTGATTTATGCACAAAATCCGTAGATTTACAGAAAACTAGTTAATTAGAAAATTAGTTTTTAGCTAGTTTGTTTGTGTGGGCGTGGGCGTGGGCGTGGGCGTGGGTGTGGGCGTGGGCGTGGGCGTGGGCGTGGGCGTGGGCGTGGGCGTGGGCGTGGGCGTGGGCGTGGGCGTGGGCGTGGGCGTGGGCGTGGGCGTGGGCGTGGGCGTGGGCGTGGGCGTGGGCGTGGGCGTGGGCGTGGGCGTGGGCGTGGGCGTGGGCGTGGGCGTGGGCGTGGGCGTGGGCGTGGGCGTGGGCGTGGGCGTGGGCGTGGGCGTGGGCGTGGGCGTGGGCGTGGGCGTGGGCGTGGGCGTGGGCGTGGGCGTGGGCGTGGGCGTGGGCGTGGGCGTGGGCGTGGGCGTGGGCGTGGGCGTGGGCGTGGGCGTGGGCGTGGGCGTGGGCGTGGGCGTGGGCGTGGGCGTGGGCGTGGGCGTGGGCGTGGGCGTGGGCGTGGGCGTGGGCGTGGGCGTGGGCGTGGGCGTGGGCGTGGGCGTGGGCGTGGGCGTGGGCGTGGGCGTGGGCGTGGGCGTGGGCGTGGGCGTGGGCGTGGGCGTGGGCGTGGGCGTGGGCGTGGGCGTGGGCGTGGGCGTGGGCGTGGGCGTGGGCGTGGGCGTGGGCGTGGGCGTGGGCGTGGGCGTGGGCGTGGGCGTGGGCGTGGGCGTGGGCGTGGGCGTGGGCGTGGGCGTGGGCGTGGGCGTGGGCGTGGGCGTGGGCGTGGGCGTGGGCGTGGGCGTGGGCGTGGGCGTGGGCGTGGGCGTGGGCGTGGGCGTGGGCGTGGGCGTGGGCGTGGGCGTGGGCGTGGGCGTGGGCGTGGGCGTGGGCGTGGGCGTGGGCGTGGGCGTGGGCGTGGGCGTGGGCGTGGGCGTGGGCGTGGGCGTGGGCGTGGGCGTGGGCGTGGGCGTGGGCGTGGGCGTGGGCGTGGGCGTGGGCGTGGGCGTGGGCGTGGGCGTGGGCGTGGGCGTGGGCGTGGGCGTGGGCGTGGGCGTGGGCGTGGGCGTGGGCGTGGGCGTGGGCGTGGGCGTGGGCTAAGCCCACGCCCACGCCCTCCTTCACACAAACAAACTAGCACGATTTATAAAGTTGGATCGTACGTACATTGTTACATCAATCGTACGAATCTTCCAAAGAATAGCCAATTCGTATCATCATCATTATCACCCACAGCCTGATTTCAAAAAAATATGTAGATCCTGAGGTAGCAAGAAATCTTGAAAAGCAGTCCTATGAAAGACGTATTTGACCATTTTGGTTTTTTGGTCACAAAATGCAACATGCAGAAAGCTGATAACGAATGGCTCTAATCGAACCCAAGTGCTTTGGAGTTAACGATGAAGAACAACTAAAAAGAATGCCAGCTGAACTTTACTAAGTTAAGGTATTAAGTTTGAAAAACCATCGTGGTGATTTCCTATACGAAAATCTCGAAGCAGTAATTTCATTATTACTAGGAGTGCCATCTTCAAACGTTGAAGTAGAAAGATTATTCAGTGTCCTGAAAAATGTCAAAACGGACAAAAGAGACAGAATATTAGAAAAAACATAGCTTGATCTCTGGGACAGCTGTCAGTAAAATCGCGCCTATGAAGTTCTGAATTAAACAGTATGGATAAACGTACCAGTCAATGTCATACTTTATGGGCATGCTGAGCTAATTATAGTGATGACTGCGATGAATCATCGTGACCTCAGACTATAAACTATCGATATTTTGTATAAAACTTAATTCAAAATTAATTTATCATTTAATTTAAAAAAAATAACATCATTTACAATAGTGAGTAAATAAAATCTAAATTCTAACCTACTCGTAACATTCCTTTCGACAACTTTGGGGTTCGATAGAAGTTTTGCCGCGGCGTGTCTTCTTCCGCAAGATGACGCCAACGCGCCGCCATCTTGTTTGACATGACCCATTCTCCTCAGTACGAGTGCTAACGCCTTGTATACGCCACGTGTTTCGCGTTCTCATCACTTTGTTTTTGTTACTATTGCTGTTAATTTGTTAAGTTTATTTATTATTGTTAGTTTCTTTGTTGTTATTGTTTGTTTTCATTGTTTGTTGGCATAATGCCAAAGAGAACGAAGAAAACTGTTTTGAACAGTCAAAGTCGTGAGTTTGTGATTCGTTTGCGTGAATATATTGAGCGAGAAAACCAAAATGGTGGACCGCTATTACCCATGGCAAAAGTTTGTGACAGAGTTGCAGATGCTCTTGGCATTGGACGTGCGACAGTAATTCGCATCAGTAATTCTTCACCCAATTTTTTATTTTTCTAAATATGGCAAATCTTCAACCGCAGTATTGACTAAAGACGAGGAAAAAAAGCTTTCAACGCCAAATAAAAAAAGAAGAAAGGCTGCTCCTGTCACAAAAGTTGACGACTTTGATGCAGCTGCGATTCGCAACCATGTATATGGTTATTATACACGGGGCGAATTACCTATATTAAAAAAACTGGCGGAGTCCCTAAAAGACGCAGACTTGTTTAAAGGAAGCTTGCCGTCACTATCGAAGATTTTGATAAATATTGGATTTTCCTACAAAAAAAGTGACAAAAGAAAAATTATAATGGAACGAACCGACATTTCTCTTGCTCGAGTGAATTTTCTCCGGAAAGTCAAAAAAATTACAAATTGGGACTAAGTTATCTTTCTAGACGAGACATGGGTAAACGCCAATCATACCGTATCCAAAGCTTGGAACCACATTATATAATTATGGATAACGCCCCATATCACTCGGTCCAAAAGCACAAACCACCAACTTCGGCAAACAGGAAGTTAGAAATAATTGCATGTCTTCAAGAAAAGGGAATAGAGGCCAATGAAACAATGCTTATAAACGAATTATTGAGACTCGTTGGTCTGCACAAACCCAGCACACCAACGTATGTCTTAGATGACATAGCCCAAGAAAAGGGTCATAACGTCATAAGACTGCCTCCATATCACTGCCAGTATAATCTGATCGAGCTTATCTGGGCCAAAGTAAAAGGTTTGTTTGCTCGAATTTCAGTTAGACAGATTCTTTATGTATTAACTCCTGTATAATCTATGATATTATTATATGTTTTTCTGTCAAGGTTACGCTGCTAGACATAACACAACACCGCCTTTCACGGCAAATAAAAGGTTGCAGTTACTAAACACTGCGGTTGAAAATGTATCTGTAGAAGATTGGAAAAAGGTAGTTACCAAATGCAGAAAATTAATGGAAGAATATTGGGAGCGGGACGTTCGATTTGATAATATTTGCAAACAAGAGTTCATTATAAATTTACAAGATTGCTCTAGCGATTCTGAAAGTGATTCGGATATTGATTTGGGGTGTACTCCTTTGGAAAAAATAAATGTATGTATTAAAATATTCGTTTCATTTTATTACCCAAATAATCCAATATACATATAATTATGGCAGACAGCCTTCGTGGCGAAGCGGTAGTGAACACGACTGCTGCGCAGGAGGTCGCGGGTTCGATCCTCGCTCAGTGCAAATATTTGTATGCATGAATATGGGTTTTTGCACTGGTCTGGTCGTGCCTCGAAAAGCACGTTAAGCCGTCGGTCCCGGCTGCCATACGAATATCTAAAGGCAGTCGTTACGGGTTGTTGGAGCCCTCAAAAGTCCAACAATTGGTCTTACTGCAAAGCTTCTATCGATAATTACTATCGATATTTTTTTCTGTATCATAACAACCCTAGGAATGTCAGTTTAACAAATGTCGCAGAGATCAAGCTATGTTTTTTACAGTGTAGTGACCGGGCGGAGCGTCGCTTAACTATGTGTTGATCGTACAATTCGAGGTCAGCTTATACTGGAAATGTATAGCTTGATGTGTAGCCGTGTGTACTATGAGAACTAGATAACTGATAGAATAGTAGATGGAGCTAACGGCGATTTAGTCGTAATCTGAATCATTTCACTAATATAATCAATGATCAGTTAATTCAGTTATGAACAACATAAACAAGCAAAATTATCTAACTTTAAAAAACTTTGGAACGCAAAACCTCAATTTGGGATTTAGAATTCCAGTTAGTAGCTCAGTTGACACCTTAAAAACCTTTAATAGTTTATTAATGTATCTCGACGACCTCCGTGGTGCAGTGGGCGAATAGCCGGCTGAGACGCAGGAGGTAGCGGGTTCGATTCCCGCCGCGAAACAAATGTTTGTATAATCTACAGATATTTGTTCCAGGTCGGGATGTTATAGGTATTAAGTATTTACAAAAAAGAAAGTATTTATGTATTCTATCAGTTATCTGGTTACCATAGTACAAGCTCTGCTTAGTTTGGGGCTAGATAGCGCTGTGTGAAATGTCCAGCAATATTTATTTATTCTTAATAAGTATTTTTTTATGAAAGCCAAGCGCTTGACTCTACCTCACCTGGTGTGATGGTAAGTGAAGGTGTGATCGACGATGGAGCACGCTTGCCTAGAAAAAACCTATTCACTTTGGACTTGAAGACTCCGAGATTATACTGGTTCGGAAAAACACACGCCGGAAGTGAGTTCCACTCCTTACATGAGCTAACAAGAAAAGTTGAAGCAAATCGTTTGGTACGGCAAGGAGTTATGCCGACGGTATGGGTGGTACTTCTCGGTACGCCTGCTTATCGGGTGGTGGAAGGGGGAAGGAGGGATAAGGTACCTGTTAAAGTAAGGCCATCGCCAACAATGGGACAACATGGGCTAATAGTACCTAGTAGTAGGTAGTAGAAAATCTTGTTGCTACAAGGAAAAGAAGGAATCTTGTTGCTATTCCATTCCAGTAGCTAGCTATCCTCTGTGCCCCATTTAACTTAGATATTTATTTATTTAAATGCAACATACAATAGGTTAACTACTTAAAATTTGCTTTTTAGATGTAGATATATCCTATAAGGATTTCCACCCTGTATATTTATGAACTATAGTCGAGAGAAGAGAATGAATTCGTATAGCAGCCAGCAGTCATAACCACGGCTACGCATTGTGCAGACGTCGTCGGTCATTTATAAAATGGCTAAAATTGAGTTAAAAGTTAATGGGAAGCTTTGTATAGGTAACTATGTTATCTTTTTTCATATTCAGTTAGTCATTCATTCGTGTACTTATAGGTAGGTACAAAGGCGTTCCTAAATTGCCTATGAAGTTCAAGATATGAGCTCTGCTGGGATATCACAATGATAACTAATTAACAAAATTTTATTCTTGATAAAATTTAAAGCATATTTTTAGGGAGACGTATCATTGCGACTACATGAGATTTTTAATTTGCCTGACTCCCGATGGCGTTTATTTATTTTAATACTTTATTGCACAAAAATACAAATTACATGTACAAAAGGTGGGCTTAATGCAAATATCATTTTCTACCTGCCAACCTCAGAGGTAACAAAAAAGGTTGGCATGCTAACTTAAAACAATATTAACTTGAAATTGAAATTAAATTGATAGTTAAAAAAACAAAAGAAACACAATTAACAATAAACTCCGATCACAGTAACAATGCATACATAAATCTACTTGATATAATAAGAATAATACATAGAATTTATCAAAAAAATATTTATATAATTTTATAAAAAACAAAAAAATACCTAGGTACATATAAATACACATACTACGTTTTCATATATTTTAACAGCTAACAGACTTTTTTTTTGGTATTTTGTTTGGGTTTTTCTGAAAACCGGTTTACTAGGCGCCTATTAATAGGCTTATCGTTATGGCTATGTGGGATTGTTTATTTTGCCTTACTCCTGAGGGCTCGTAGCGCTGTAACTATGTGGGGTTTTTATTTTGCCTGACTCCCAAGGGTGCGTATCCTGATAATGCATAATTTTCCCTCCTATCACTTTATGTGACAGCTTCAAGGATATAATGAATGAGATGTTGAAATGATATTTCTTTTTTAATGATCCCAGGCTAGTTCTATTTTAGCAAATAAAATAGAACTAGCCTGGGATCATTTGAAAAGGGTAATCAATTATATTTAAGTCATGACATGATTTGAAGTAACATTTTTTATTTATTTAATTACGAGGAATGTGGGTTCAGAACACTCCTGGATCCCATATGGTTATCAGGTAATAAGTAATATGTGTAATAAGTCTACATTTAATTAGATTTTGACCGTGTTCCGTAATACCAAAAATGATGACTGAAAACTTGTTATATTTTTCTCATTGTGTTGTTATTCTGTAACTAGACGATATAATCTATGTTCCCATGACTAGGATCCGTAAGATGTTGTTGTTTTTAATACGAAACAATTAGGTTGAAAACAGGCATTTTATGACATAAAAACATGCAGAATGCGATACGCTTCTATTTCATTTTAAGTGAGTATTTTGATCTAATATATGGTTGGGAACCTAGATAAATACTATTAAAATTAAAATAATACCTTATTAAGGTAGACATATGCTCCAATTAGAAATTATCTTGGTAGTACGTGTTGTATGGTCGATTTCCCTCCGGTCTCCCCTTAACACAGACATTTCTCCCGCAACAGGAATTGAACCAGTGACTTGCGTTAAAATCTGTTAATAGGCACTAAAGCACACAGTAATTATTTAACAAACATTGTGGCAGAAGCCGAGTATTTTTATATTTTCCTTATTCTTATCTTTAAGTAAAAACATACCTTTGAGATAATCTAAATGAGGAACATTGACTTACCATAGCGTGTATCAGACCTAGGTTACCGTGTCTAAGGGTATAATTTTCCACCATGTTATTTGTTTGTTACGCTCGTACGCGTATATTGTAAAATGATTGTTATTGATGCGGCAGAAGCCGAGTATTTTTAAATTTTCCTTATTTTTATCTTTAAGTAAAAATATACCTTTGAGATAATCTAAATATAGAGACATTGACTTACTATAGCGTGTATCAGACCTAGGTTACCGTGTCTAAGGGTATAATTTTCCACCATGTTGTTTGTTTGTTACGCTCGTACGCGTACATTGTAAAATGATTGTTATTGATGCGGCAGAAGCCGAGTATTTTTATATTTTCCTTATTTTTATCTTTAAGTAAAAATATACCTTTGAGATAATCTAAATATAGAGACATTGACTTACTATAGCGTGTATCAGACCTAGGTTACCGTGTCTAAGGGTATAATTTTCCACCATGTTGTTTGTTTGTTACGCTCGTACGCGTAGATTGTAAAATGATTGTTATTGATGCGGCAGAAGCCGAGTATTTTTATATTTTCCTTATTTTTATCTTTAAGTAAAAATATACTTTTGAGATAATCTAAATATAGAGACATTGACTTACTATAGCGTGTATCAGACCTAGGTTACCGTGTTTATGGGTATAATTTTCCACCATGTTGTTTGTTTGTTACGCTCGTAAGCGTAGATTGTAAAATGATTGCTGCAATTTATTATAAGTGCGTAGTAAGTGGGTTCTAAGCTATTGCCTGTCAAGAAGTGGCTCGCTCCGAACGGAGAACATGCGATGCGAATAAAAATCCCAATCAATTATTAGCAGTTGTTTCGCTATTTTTATTTTATAGTAAATATAGGTTGGTGTTTCTCTACGAGATCATATCAGTAATGAGGAGATTCGTAGACGAACCAAAGTCACCAGAGTCAAAGTCACGTCAACGGATTAGCACGTTGAAGTGGCAGTAGACAGGGCACATGGCTCGAAGAACTGACGGCCGTTAGGGCAGAAAGGTTCTCGAGTGGAGACCACACACTGGAAAGCGTGGGGCGGCTCCCTACTAGATGGAAAGACGACCTGATAAGAGTTTGCTGCGAGCCGTTTGAGAAGATCGGTCACTCTGGAAATCTATGGGGGAGGCCTATGTTTTGCAGTGGAAGTCCTGTGGCTGATATGATCAAATATAGTTAACATACAGGTACATTTTCGTATACTTACAGTTTAGATGGAAGTAAGTACATGCACCCTGCTTTCGTCTAAGAGACTATTTCGTATCTTTTTTCAGTCGACCAATGCACCCCCAGAAACACAACTCTCAATGCCTACCTCCGCTACACTCTCGATCTGCCAGGCACGAAGGCGATGTGCAAGGAGGGCGGATGTGGGGTCTGCATTGTGATGGTTCGCGCCAAGAGATACCCTAGTGGGGTGGTTGAGACCTTTTCCGTCAACTCTGTGAGTATACAATAATAGTTTTTGTAGTTTGAGAGATACTTTCTGTAAATTCTGTAAGAAATTGATTTGACAATTCCGTGGCGCAATGGGCGTATAGCTGGCTGAGACGCAGGAGGTAGCGGGTTCGATTCCCGCCGCGGAATAAATGTTTGCATGATCTACAGATATTTGTTCCGTGTCTGGGTGTTTTCCATCCTGCTAATATTATAAACGCGAAAGTTTGTATGTATGGATGTTTGTTACTCTTTCACGCCGGAACGGCTGAACCGATTGCGATGAAATTTGGTATGTAGGTACGTAGATCATAACCTGGATTAACACATAGGCTACTTTTTATTGGTAAACCACGCGTGCGAAGCCGCGGATTGGTCAGCTAGTACCTATATTATAAGTAGGTACTTATGCATTTACAAAAAAAAGTATATAAGTATTCTATCAGTTATCTGGTGAAGTCCGTGTCTGGTTCCCATAGTACAAGCTCTGCTTAGTTTAGGGCTAGATAGCGCTGTGTGAAATGTCCAGCAATAAGATATTATTTGCATTAATGTTGCCCTGGAAGTTCTGATTGCTTTATAACTCTACGAATCTTATTGCGTCAGAACAGAAACAGCGCTGAAAGTGACGGAAAGCGTCATCTAATAATACATCCAAGCAAAATCATTATGTGTGTGTGTACCTTACAAATACTTAGTAATATTTTTTTTATATTTCTACTCTCAACTCGTTTGTATTCAATTCTCAATTGGATGTTTTTCTATATGCATGATAAGTATGTATTTACAAAAAAAGTATATAAGGTATTCTATCAGTTATCTGGTTTCCATAGTACATGCTTTGCTTAGTTTAGGGCTAGATGGACAAATCACAACTATTTTGATCAAACTATTTTCAGGTATTGCGTTATTTCAAAAATACTAAGGACGTACGAAAAGTGTGAATAAGGTAGAACTAATTAGAAACCAACCCACTCCGACTGTTCTGTGCGTGTGTAAATACATTAATATTTGTACAGCTTTAATAGATTTGTTCTTGAAATCCCCACCGCTACGCCCCACCGGTAGAGGCATTGTACCTTGACAATTAATACAAACATAGGTACATTCTTTAACACGAGCAATTAGTTTTAAGATTTTAATAAGAAACATATGTTTGTAGTGATTGTAGAAATTACAAGGCTTCTATGGACCGGTGGGGACGTAGCGGTGGGGATTTCGAGAATATGCCGTTTAAATACTCGCGTCAACCTGCACCATTTCTTGGCGTGACAGCATCGCTTATCAATCACACACACACACACACACACACACACACACACACACACACAAACACACACACACACTCATCGATCGACGTGTGTTTCAGTCATAGAGTAATACGAATACTAATAGACTGGGGAAGCTTCTGTTAACAAAATGGCGTAGGTCAGTCCGTTCAGAGTTTTCATATGCATGACTTTACTCTTTGGTTTTATTCGTTTTAGTATCCCCTTTATTGGTTGTATTATGTTATTTATATTTGAAGTAAAACTTCTTTACGCACGCTTGACTTGGAGAGTAAGCTGGTGAATGCGTTACGAAAAGTTCGAACGGAAGTTAAGAGGGAGATATAAGTTAGTGAAGATAGAAAGAGAGAGAGTTACGTTTCGTATATTATTGTAGAGGCAAGAGAGAGAGGTGCGAGCACACATTTTCTTTCTCTCTTTCTCTCATAGCCAGTTGATTTGTCGCATATCTCTTATCCCAAATTAGCCTAAATTATAAAAACTACAAAAACAAAATACTCCTTCATGCCGTATAATAGAGCTCATTTTAATATAGATAAAAAAAGTATTTAAGACGTTTCGTATTTTGAATCTACCAGCTTCGATTTACGAAAAAGTTCAGCTATTCCACAACAGATGCAGGCAGCAGCAGCAGTAGCAGAAAATAACTTATGTACTGTATGCGCCTCGAAATAAGGTTGACATTTTCTTAAAACATTATTTTTACCGCTACTCAGCCAGTGCGGTGACATAAAATATTGTCATTATTAAAGGATTGGCCGGATTTTGGGTTTGATGACAATAATAGATTAGGGATAAAGTCTTTTCGCATTATAGTATGTATGAACTTGTAATAAAATCTATTTGGCTATACTATTTGTATCTGGCTGGTTTTGGTATCATTCAAAGTTTAAATTTTAAAGAAGTTAATTCCAAATTCAAATTAGGAAAATGTGTGATTTTTATTTGTTTTTCGTACTGTAAAGATGAGTGAATTTAATGAAGAAATTCGATACATTATAAAATTTTACTACAAAAAATGTAAAAATGCGACGCAAGCCGCGAAAAAAAATTGCGATGTTTATGGACCTAGTGCAGTGTCTGTGAGAGTAGCACAAATTTGGTTTAAGCGTTTTCAATCCGGAAATTTTGATGTCAAAGATGCACGTCGCTCTGGTCGCCCTATTATGGATAAAATTGATGCCATTTTGAAAAAGTGGAGCAAGATCGGCATATCAGTAGTTACGACGTAGCTGAAGAACTGAGAATTGACCACAAAACAGTTTTGGCGCATTTGAAAAAACTGGGTACACAAAAAAGCTCGATATTTGGGTACCCCACGAGCTCACTGAAAGAAACCTAATGAACCGTGTACTCATTTGTGATTCTTTATTACGACGTAATGAAACCGAACCATTTTTGAAGAAGCTGATAACTGGTGATGAAAAGTGGATCACATACGATAAGAACGTGCGAAAAAGGTCGTGGCTAAAGGCCGGTCAGGCTTCAAAGACTGTGGCGAAACCCGGGTTAACTCGCAACAAGGTGATGCTGTATGTGTGTGGTGGGATTGGAAGGGCATTATTCATTATGAGCTGTTACCACCAGGCAGGACCATCGATTCTGAACTCTACTGCGAACAAATAATGAGATTAAAGCAAGAAATTGAGAGAAAGCGGCCGGAATTAAACAACAGAAGGGGTGTGGTTTTTCATCATGATAACGCTAGACCTCACACATCTTTAGCCACTCAACAAAAATTAAGAGAGTTTGGCTGGGAGGTGTTAATGCATCCGCCGTATAGTCCTGACCTTGCACCTTCAGATTTCCACCTGTTTCGGTCTCTTCAGAATTCTTTAGGCAGTGTCAGGTTAATATCACGAGAGGACTGCCAAATATACTTGTCGCGGTATATTGATCAGAAGCCCCAAAATTTCTATAGCAATGGGATCATGTCCCTACCTACAAGATGGCAAAAAGTTGTGGAACAAAATGGTACCTACATACTTTAGTTAAATGTAAATAAACTATATTAAAAAATGTTTTGAATTTTCTTAAAAAATGCGTAGAAACTTTTTCCCCAACCTAATATTATAGGATACTAGATCGAGCTAAAGAAGTTTTACTTTTATTTATTTTTTATTTTATTTGGGAAACAAACAGTACAATAGATAATACAAATAGGTATATATAAAGCCAAAAATATAAGGATATGGGAACTATTATCGACCAAACGGTTTTACGCTTTATAAATTGTTAAAAAATCTAATACCTATTAAAACCAGTGAAGTTTCCCATGTCCCGTGTCATAACATATTTCATAAAAAAAACGTGTGAACAGACTAACATGAATAGTTAAATGTAAACTAACTAGTGGTTCACCCCGAACGATGATCTCGCGAGTCTCATAAAAATAAAAAATTTGTAATCTTCGACTATTAAAATAGTGCTGCGTTATGATTAACCAAATTACTTGACCTACAGTTTCATTAAAACTATAGGTAACGAGAGTTCGTGTTAATTGGACACTTTTTTAAGGTTAGGAATTGCAGTTATACTGTATTTCAGAATTTTGCCTATATTTGTGTCACTAAAGCTAAACGTATACCAAATTTCAGCACTGTGGCGTACCCTGTGAATCTTGTCAAAGTTTTGTTTTTATTATGGCTAATAACTTGCAAATTAGGTACACGGTTAAAACTAAAAATAAAAACGGGATCGAAATGTACTGATAAAAACCTTTAATTTGACGTCCTATTTGATGTGATAGCCTCATTTTTTTTACCCCTCTTGAACCCCAATATCTCAACAACCCCCCAAACATTTTTAGCTCGTTTAGTCACACCAAAATTGTGCCATCACTACCTACCTATGTATCAAATTTCACGATGATAAGATCAACGCTTTGAAAGTTATCCTCGGACAAACAACATATACATGCAAACATACAATGCCGATTTGCCCAAGTTGATTTGGAGATCTCACTTCGCTCGATCAAAAATATAAACTCTTATAATGGTAACACATATTGCCACTAAAATTTAAATAAAATCTATCCAAGACTAAACAACAACTAATATATTATGTAGGTATTATAATCATTCATTGACTATTGCAGACAAAACTTGTCTTCGGAACCCAGCCGCAGTAGAAAATATCAATGTGAACAAATCTTTCGCTATTAGTTTCGCACACTCTAATAAGAAACATAGTTTTATTATAATTCGTTAAATTTATTATTTCTTTCCTTCCAGTGCTTAGTCCTGATCTTCTCGTGTCACGGCTGGGAGATCACAACGGTTGAAGGCGTAGGGAGCCGCCTCGATGGTTACGGAGATGTGCAGAAGCGTATAGCTGCCTTCAACGGAACTCAGTGCGGGTATTGCACTCCAGGATGGGTGATGCATATGAACAGGTAAGATACACTTAGGGTCTTTTTAGATATATCTTAGTTAAACTATGCTAAGTTCGTCCAATTTAAAGAAGAAAGAGTCAGTACTAGTACAATAAATGTTAGCTCAAAAAGTACTTAAACTTCCTTCGCTTACTGTCTGACTAAGATCTTGCTTGAGTCTACTCGTTGGGCCTTCTCGTCATGAAAAAAGTTACGGGCAATATCTTGATCAGAGAAACGCACGATTTAAGGTAATGGCAACTATGGCAATGACTGCATGATATAGGAGGCTTCTTATTCAGCAGTGGATAGCATATTAATGACGATTTAAGGTAATGGCAACTATGGCAATGGCTGCATGATATAGGAGGCTTCTTATTCAGCAGTGGATAGCATATTAATGACGATTTAAGGAACTCAAACTTTAGTATTTCTGTTTAATGTGATTTATTTAGTATCTGTTTTATTTGTGCGATTACTAAGTTTAACTAACGACTTTTTAAATTCCTTATTCCTTGTCCTTTCTTTTCTGATTCCGATGCACCAATATCTCCACCGCCAACAGACAGACAGATAGGACCATCCCATACAACATCCACAGTAGCACTGGATTTAAGTCCACCATATTCACTGATGCGAAGCTCCCCCCTCTCATGTTGCAAGACGGCTTGCGGGTGTAGAAAATATGGTTCACCCTATCACCTAAACCATGCTCAAAAGTTCTTATTAACCTGAAACAAGCCAATAAGTTTAAAAACTGAAACCCGATTACTTAATACCTATGTCGACGGTAGCCTATGTCACTTCATTCATTCAAATTGGATTAGTAGCTTAAGCGCTATGGTGGTACATACATCCATAGACTGCTAAAAACATAACTCTTCTTTTTGGCTTCACCCGGACTATAAGAACAAATCGATTGACACCTCATTCATCAAAATCTGATGAGTAATTTAGGCGCTACTACTAATAAAATCACGATAAAACATATTTTACTTTGACGGTAAATAGTAAATACTTAGGTAGGTACGAACATTTTAGGAACTGTCTAAAGATCTACTGAAAATTATCAGTATAGAGTCAAATTTCTTCCTTAATACTTCTAGTTCATAAATATAAACGGTTTTGTACATCTAAGTAATCATTGTGGTGCTACTGTGGGCGTTAGCGTTTCAGTACCAACATTTTAATAGGACTTACCCAATTTTATAAATCTCTTTGTATGGCGATTCCTTCTTGGAGCACATCCATGGAACACTATAAGGATAGTACGAAATGTCATGGAGACCACATTTCTCGTGGTCACGGAACAACGTTTCGACCATCTTATAGCCGTTGCCTAGGTTCATGTGAAAGGCGAAAGGCGAGTCTTTCTATAACAAAATAAATTTTACCTTAATTTTCTTTAATGTCACGTCTTTTTCTACATTATTTAGTTTGATGACGCATCAAAGTGTTTCGACAGATTTAACAAATATCAGTAAATCAGTGTGACCCGATGGGGCTTTTCTCAATTTTTTTAAATCGAGTCAGTCTGAGATCAGTGTGACTTGATGGGACTTTTCCCATTATAAAAGTAACACAGAGGGTAAGTGTCGTTCGTCAGCTGGTGTCGTGCGTGAGCTTTGCTTAGTTTGGAGTTGGATTGAGATGTCCGGCATATTTAATATAAAAGTAACACAGAGGGTAAGTGTCGTTCGTCAGCTGGTGTCGTGCGTGAGCTTTGCTTAGTTTGGAGTTGGATTGAGATGTCCGGCATATTTAATATAAAAGTAACATAGAGGGTAGGTGTCGTTCGTCAGCCGGTGTCGTGCGTGAGCTTTGCTTAGTTTGGAGTTGGATTGAGATGTCCGGCATATTTAATATAAAAGTAACACAGAGGGTAAGTGTCGTTCGTCAGCTGGTGTCGTGCGTGAGCTTTGCTTAGTTTGGAGTTGGATTGAGATGTCCGGCATATTTAATATAAAAGTAACACAGAGGGTAAGTGTCGTTCGTCAGCTGGTGTCGTGCGTGAGCTTTGCTTAGTTTGGAGTTGGATTGAGATGTCCGGCATATTTAATATAAAAGTAACACAGAGGGTAAGTGTCGTTCGTCAGCTGGTGTCGTGCGTGAGCTTTGCTTAGTTTGGAGTTGGATTGAGATGTCCGGCATATTTAATATAAAAGTAACACAGAGGGTAAGTGTCGTTCGTCAGCTGGTGTCGTGCGTGAGCTTTGCTTAGTTTGGAGTTGGATTGAGATGTCCGGCATATTTAATATAAAAGTAACACAGAGGGTAAGTGTCGTTCGTCAGCTGGTGTCGTGCGTGAGATTTGCTTAGTTTGGAGTTGGATTGAGATGTCCGGCATATTTAATATAAAAGTAACACAGAGGGTAAGTGTCGTTCGTCAGCTGGTGTCGTGCGTGAGCTTTGCTTAGTTTGGAGTTGGATTGAGATGTCCGGCATATTTAATATAAAAGTAACACAGAGGGTAAGTGTCGTTCGTCAGCTGGTGTCGTGCGTGAGCTTTGCTTAGTTTGGAGTTGGATTGAGATGTCCGGCATATTTAATATAAAAGTAACACAGAGGGTAAGTGTCGTTCGTCAGCTGGTGTCGTGCGTGAGCTTTGCTTAGTTTGGAGTTGGATTGAGATGTCCGGCATATTTAATATAAAAGTAACACAGAGGGTAAGTGTCGTTCGTCAGCTGGTGTCGTGCGTGAGCTTTGCTTAGTTTGGAGTTGGATTGAGATGTCCGGCATATTTAATATAAAAGTAACATAGAGGGTAGGTGTCGTTCGTCAGCCGGTGTCGTGCGTGAGCTTTGCTTAGTTTGGAGTTGGATTGAGATGTCCGGCATATTTAATATAAAAGTAACACAGAGGGTAAGTGTCGTTCGTCAGCTGGTGTCGTGCGTGAGCTTTGCTTAGTTTGGAGTTGGATTGAGATGTCCGGCATATTTAATATAAAAGTAACATAGAGGGTAGGTGTCGTTCGTCAGCCGGTGTCGTGCGTGAGCTTTGCTTAGTTTGGAGTTGGATTGAGATGTCCGGCATATTTAATATAAAAGTAACACAGAGGGTAAGTGTCGTTCGTCAGCTGGTGTCGTGCGTGAGCTTTGCTTAGTTTGGAGTTGGATTGAGATGTCCGGCATATTTAATATAAAAGTAACACAGAGGGTAAGTGTCGTTCGTCAGCTGGTGTCGTGCGTGAGCTTTGCTTAGTTTGGAGTTGGATTGAGATGTCCGGCATATTTAATATAAAAGTAACATAGAGGGTAGGTGTCGTTCGTCAGCCGGTGTCGTGCGTGAGCTTTGCTTAGTTTGGAGTTGGATTGAGATGTCCGGCATATTTAATATAAAAGTAACACAGAGGGTAAGTGTCGTTCGTCAGCTGGTGTCGTGCGTGAGCTTTGCTTAGTTTGGAGTTGGATTGAGATGTCCGGCATATTTAATATAAAAGTAACACAGAGGGTAAGTGTCGTTCGTCAGCTGGTGTCGTGCGTGAGCTTTGCTTAGTTTGGAGTTGGATTGAGATGTCCGGCATATTTAATATAAAAGTAACACAGAGGGTAAGTGTCGTTCGTCAGCTGGTGTCGTGCGTGAGCTTTGCTTAGTTTGGAGTTGGATTGAGATGTCCGGCATATTTAATATAAAAGTAACATAGAGGGTAGGTGTCGTTCGTCAGCTGGTGTCGTGCGTGAGCTTTGCTTAGTTTGGAGTTGGATTGAGATGTCCGGCATATTTAATAAAAAAATTAGGTAGGTACTTGTTTATATACATTTTTTAATCGCCTCACACCTTCCTCAATGCTCATAAAATTAGGCTTGTACCCAACTTTTGCTATTTTTGTCTCGTAAATTGCTTTTCGAACTGGGTCTGTTGCAGCCTGGAACATATTAAAAACATATTATTTAAGGTAAGATAAAGGTTTTTGAATAACAAAGTACATAGTGTAATTCAAAAACCATTTGAATCGGTTAACTAGAGTCGCACGTAGAGTCTTTAAAAAACCTTACCGGAAAATAATGCCTATTATACGTCATATCCTCAACCCCTAACTCTAGCTTGGAGTTCAGCAGATCGCTCAGAGTCCTGATCTGGTTGGAACTGGATTGGAGTAGCGCTACAATGTTGGCAGCGTATGATGTATACAGGAATAGAAATATTAAGAACATCAGAAATGTTACCATTCGACCCAAAGATCCTGGAAAAATATTAACAATATAGAACTATTTACATCTATTTATTTGAAGAAGTAATAATGTTATAATACTGTTACGCCGAGGCTGTTAGCTTCTCGAAGTTATACCTACTGTGTCACAGAATAGACAATACTTGGTGAGGAATACACCTACATACCACGTTTTTACCTACAGTTGCACAGAATAAGAAATAGTAGTCAGTCGAAATACCTACACTTTTCTAGTTACTAGTGGAAACGTCGAGAAGGTTCTGGAAATAATACGCGGTAGATATAAATAGTGCGTAAGAGACGTCCGCAGTCAGTCTGAATTTGGCTATACGTGCGAACATTTCGACGACTTTTAGTAGTTTTTTGTGCGATAGTGTTATGAATTAATGTGTTGTAATTACTTGTGATTAAGTTCGTGTATTTATCATTTCAGTGTTGAATAAAAATGTTGTTTTGGTTAGATTGATTTTCATTATTTTATCCCGAACCCTCAGCTCGTAACAGTTAGTATAATTATAAACAATATTATAAATACGGCTGAGACAGGCTTAATTTTTTTGAGTAGATATTAAGTACCTACCTACCTGCAAAAATCTGTTGGTGTCAAAGAGTTCGGAGAAAAATATATTTTTTATAGATTGGTACGGGAACACATCAGAAGTGGTAGGAACATCTCACTAGCTAGCCCAAAACAAATTAGCTCGCAAAAAGGGTTTATTCTCGTGAGCGTAGAGGCACAACCAGTGTGTAGAGGTATATGTATGTGTATTATTATTAATTTTTGTAAGTTTATTTTATGTTAAAGTTAGGAGTTACCTAAGTAAAATTCTCTTTATCTATTTTCTGGCATCACCACTTAATCTACACTACACAAAGGTTAGCCAGAAGAAAATGCTAATTAGCATTAAGTTCACCTATGTATTATTTTATTAATTCAGTAAAGAATTTTCTAATCTAATCTAATCTAGAAGTCTTGTAACTGGAAAAATACAACAAATATACGTTAAAACGGGCAATTTCTTATTAAATTATTTGAACATAAATTGCCCGTGTTAAAGTACGTATGTTTGTAGTAATTGTCCAGTTACAAGGCCTCTACGCACCAGTCGGGACTAGGCCTTGCATTATCGGTAAGATTTTGGTATCCGAATAATTCGGATAGTAGTGAACTTTACTATTCGGATATCCGGATATTACGGATAATTCGAATAACTTTGAAAAACCTTTAAAAACGAAAATATTTGTTATTAAAGTAGCTATAAACAATGTTTAAGTTATTCCAACATTCACCATTAAAATATAAATCACTTGACAATAAGGAAACTCGATATGTATAATTTAGATCACGTTTTCTGTGACAAAACGTAAGCAATAAGTAAGCAACTTGTCAGTCTGCTGTTATAGTCGCGACTTTCTGAATGTTTTATAATGGGACAAGTATTAAAAATAAAGGATAAACAGTGTTTTAAATTCAGATTACTTTTTAGATACATGTACTTACTGCACATATATATGAAATTATGGTTTTGATGTAGTTCAATTTATGTTAAAATCGTGATTTTTTTATGATTTATACTTTTTGTTTTATTTGAATTATCCGAATATATTGATCGTCACTATCCGTATAGTAAAATCACACGGATATCCGAATAATACGGATATTTGGATATCCGAATTGCAAGCCCTAGTCGGGACGTACCGGTGGGGATTTCAAGAATAAACTGAAAAAAGTGCTAATGTTGGAATATTTATGCTTACATAAGTATAAGAATATTGACCCGACAATAAAGGCACACAAAACTGTTTCAACATTTATAGGGCCTATCTATAAAGGCCCTAATATTTTTTTAATATTACTATTATATTTAAGGCCTAATATTAATTATAAATAATATTATACAACTCTATAACCTACCTACCTACCTACCTACATATATATTTAATAATGTTGAAAAGTCAACATTGTTAATTTGATATGACGCAGAATATTGTGTCAAAAAATATAGGTATCTACTTGATTTAAACTGATTAAAAATGTGAAAAATATTTCAAGCCGAATAGGAATATTTGAATGTGTACATTTCAACTTCAAGGTCGAACGAAATTATAAATTCTATTGATATAAATCCTTGTTTACTTAATACAATATAGGTAGGTACAATGCGTTCCACACATGGACTGCTCGGTCAACATCACGTTCACGCCCCATTAAATCAGTCAATTTTGAAAATTTTACAATATTTAACTAGAAGAACAAATTTTACATAATGGAGACTGAATTTTTTTAAACGTTATTACCACGGAAACAATAGGTACCTACTAAAGATTTTTGAAAGTATTCTGCCTCACTCTCGACTCGAACCCGTAAAATGAGAAAAAAACATCCGGTTCTATTACGGTTACACAACAGTTTTCTAACAATATTTAAGCAATATAACTGTAAGTATTTTCATTACTTACTAGTGGACCCGCCGAACTTTGTACCGCCTTGACATGCATATAACGCGGGCTTTCAATATACGTCACCCTGGTAAAATTGTCAATTGTTGTCTCCGGCCATCATTATGTATGAGAAAATGAATGACTTCCACAAATAATTCAATACCAAAAGCCAAATCGCTCCACCCGTTCTCGAGTTTTAGCGAGACTAAACGAACAGCAATTCATTTTTATATATATAGACAATATCTCGGGATAACTCCTACCGAAGCATCTGTTTCAAACTATATTCACTTTTTTTACATCCTCTTTGACGATATTTGCAGCACGCATTCTGTCAATTCCATGTCAAACGTCATAAGGTTACATTATAAAAGCGCTAAGGTTAGATTATAAATAATTTTATATGGTGGTTAAGTATTCTTAAATTTTCTAATTTTGCGCGCAATTTTCTTAATTTTTTCTTTCATAAGAACCTTCTCCTGACAATAAGAAATACAACAAAAAAAGAATTAGCGAAATCGGTCCAGCCGTACACGCGTGATGGCGTGACCAAGGGAAATAGGGATTCATTTTTATATATAGAGATTTACAAATAAGGAAACCAGTTCCTTAGAACAATATGTTTTAGAACTGATAATAATTAACTAATGTAAAGTAGTACCTACACCTAAGTCACCTTCTTGTATGCATCTCTGTGGAGAATTAACAAGGGTAATTTAATTCTATAAAAGGTCGAATCGACAACATCTCCACCAAAAACAATTCTTTCCAAGACGTACCTTTCAACTCATTAGCTGTCCCTTGCTGAGTAATTGCGCTTACTACGAATATTCCTATGTCACTGACATTCGGCTTTAGCCTTTTCGAGTCATACATTACCTGAAACAGAACGGTAGACGTGAAACTTTAATCTTAAGGCGCAGGCAAGACAGAAGAGATCCCTACGCGAGGAGACGGCGAGGACGCGGTAGTGCTACATCTACTGAATGGGCGGAGCTAACAACTCAGCCCCGCGCATCCCCTCCCCTTCAACTTGCAGCGCTCGAAAGCGGATTTATTTATTCGCGAGGAGGGTAGGTACGCACTGGCCGTGCATTTCTCATTGAGTAGGCTTTCCGTACAATGAGAGATCATCTGGAAATTATGTGTAGCCTGTGTGTAAATACAAAATGATATAAATAAATCTAGCATAGTGCCTGCTGCGCCCTGTCTTCTCTGTATGGGTTGCGTCGCCCGCTAAGCTAGTTTCTTGACTACCTTAGGTTTTAAAAGACTATTTTGAGACCGTTTGAAAATATATTTTTAAATTGTCTGATTGATTATTATCTTATGAACCATTATACAAACCATTTCATCGTTAGCAGTTTCCCATTTCGCATTGATATAAATAAACAGAATCAAGATTCCGACCATCCCCCCGGTACACATCCAAACAGCACCCCCAAAGGGGAGTACAAACAGGTTGTTTTGGAAAGAGAGGGGAGGATCTCTAAATACGAACTTCGGTTTTATTGGTATAGGCTGGGTTATGTACTGCACAAAACTGATTCGTCCCGAGCTTATGAATGACATGGTCCCTGAAAATAAACATATTTATACTGCAAACTTCCGTAAAACTCATCATCGCATTACGCTCCTAAATATATGAAAAATGCTTAAATTTCTTGTAAGAATACAATTTTTCTTTACCTACACCCTTCAAAAATGGTTTTTCTTTAGATACACCTAAAATAAATAAATCTATTCAGTCAGACTATAGGTACCTACGGTATCTACACGGCGTGCGGCGCAGAGCGGCGCTGCGGTACGTCGTTGCACGTAAAACATACGATAATATACGAGTACCTTAAGTTTAACTAAGCCTTACAATTTTATTGACCCAGTATCTTTCAAAAGTGGTGGACCCAAGGCGACAATTTTTATTTGTTCTCTTTGTGATCCGCAATCAGTTGAAGGAATATAGGTAGATGGGTTGTTTTTTTTTGGCGTTCGGGATCAAGACATTTTAGTCCCTCTTCTCTCATTTTTAAGCAACAAACAGGTTGTCCAAATTCAGCCTCTTTGTATCAGAACGATTTTCCACCGGCGCTCTTGCCAGCGGATTTTCATAGCTTTTTAGGCGACCCAGGTATATTTTCCCTTTGAAGCCCATTCAATGTTATTTCAGTGTAAGTAAGTATCCAGAATAAGTAGAGCCATAGTTTGTAGTAAAGGCAGCGATTTAGCTAACTTATTGGATACGTGCCCATGTGCAATAGCCAAACCGCTTCAGAATATTTTATTTATGACTAGATATGACCTGGACTTACGCCCGTGTCATCAGTTTCTCGGACGACTTGCTACACAATATCAAACTTTCCTAACAATGTGCCTAAACGTTCACTTTTACTAACAAAACATTCATCATTACTAATATTATAAATTAAATTTGAAAGTAACTCTGTCTCTGTGTCTGTCTGTTTATTATATTTGTTTATTATTATGTCTGTTTATTATTGTTTGTTGTATTGTCGGAACAAATGTTTGCATGATCTACAGATATTTGTTCCGGGTCTGGTTGTTTCTCTATATATTATAAGTATGTATTTACAAAAAAAAAAGTATATAAGTATTCTATCAGTTATCTGGTTCCCATAATACAAGCTCTGCTTAGTTTGGGGCTAGATAGCGCTGTGTGAAATGTCCAGAAATATTTTTATTTTATTTTTTTATTTTATTACGTTTTCATGATTAACCGCTGGACCGATTTCGATGGGTATTTATAGACCGCAAAAACAGGGTAATATTTTTATTTACAAACAACGCGTGCGAAGCCGCGTACGTGTCAATTAGTGATTTATGAAACGGTATACCCGTTTTTATAATAAGAATATTACCTACCACATATTTCAGCCTCTCCTTGTATTAGATCACCCATCATGCCATTCCAAGTGTTATTGACGGGGTGACCCCAAGCGTCGGTGAACAGATAGGCGGTGGTAGCGTTCATGAAATAATACAGAGGTAGAATTTGGTGATGCGTTACCCTCGCCAGGTTGTCCACATTTATAATGCTGTAAGAGATTTTATGTAATTATATTTCTTTTCTAGAAAAATGATTAATGTTTCAAGGTCATTTTGCCTAGTACTCACTAGGCAAAAGGGATTTAAACTGAAGACCTTAGGCACGAAAGTAGAATAACCCCCATGATTACAAAAAGTTAAACCTACCTAAGTACATAAACTTCCACTTATTTAGGTAAGTAATTATTATAAAAATATTATAATGGCTAAACTTAAGTATGAAGCGAATGCTTATGTATCCACTTAGGACACGTCTTCTATGCGTATGCCCATCTATTTTAATTTTTAGCTTCGGTGATGTCTGCGACAGCAGATGTCATAGTTTTTCACATCATTTACTTTGTATCAATGAATTTTATGATTCTGATTATACAGTTGGCAACGTACAAGAGTGTACTCAACGGACGACGCTTTGTAAGTTCTAGTTTTGTCCTGTTGAACCATTGATTTATCATAAAGTTTAAAATATACGTTGATGGTTAGCAAGTCCGCAAGTCTCCAGCCATTTTGCGACGTCGCCTTACGTCTTTTAAGTTATAAGATACTAGCTGACCAATTCGCAGCTTCGCACGCGTAGTTTTTTAATAAAAACATTACCGTTTTTTATTGATGATAGCCAAGCGCTTGACCACTACCTCACCCGATGGTAAGTGAAGGTGTGATCGAAGATGGATCACGTTTGCCTAGAAAGAACCTATTCACTCTGGACTTGAAGACTCCAAGATTATACTGGTTTGGAAAAAGATACGCCGGAAGTGAGTTCCACTCCTCACTTGTGCTAACAAGAAAAGTTGAGGCAAATCGTTTGGTACGGCAAGGTGGTATGCCGACCAGGTATGGGTGGTACTTCTCGGTTCGTCTGCTTGTCCGGTGGTGGAAGATGGAAGGAGGGATAAGATCATGAAGATCTTTCACATTCACCAAAATGTATCTTGTAAAAAACTGAAAGTCTGGCTACTCGGCGTCTGAGCCCTAGACTTTGTAAATTGGCTTCCAGTAGTGAGTCATCACCAATGAGTCTAGCAGCACGTCACTCAATCGAATCAAGGGCTTCAAGCTGATACTTGGCCGAGCCATCCCAGAGATGGCAGCAGTACTCTATACATGAGCGGACTTGTGCTTTGTAGAGACTGAGTAGCTGTCCCGGTGAGAAGTACCGCCGAACCTTAGCTCGGATGCCTAGCTTCATAGCAGCAATTTTGGCCCTAGATTCAATGTGCGAGCCGAAGTTCAGGTTGGACGTGAGCTCAATGCCCAACAAGCTCAGACTTTCAGAAATTACGAGTGGGATATCACAAAAGGTGGGAACGGGATGAAAAGAAGACCGTTTTGCGGAAAACACACAGAGCCTGAGTTTTGCAGGCGTTGAACTTGACCAGATTTGGGTCACCCCAGTCAGACACAAACTTCAGGTCAAGGTTCAAACGTTTCACCATATCTGTACGTAGATTGCAGATTTCGTCAGCACTTGCACGTGGACTAGAGAAATACCTTTCAACAACTGTACTGTCATCCGCATACCCATAGATACCGGGTTTCAACAGATCATTGATGTGCAGAAGAAATAAAATTGCTGAAAGGACAGATCCTTGAGGTACCCCGGCATTGATAGCCAATAGATCAGATGAGCATCCACCAATGACTACTCGAATTGATCGTTCCTTCAAAAAATTAGTTATCCACATTAGCAGGTTAGACGGCAATCCGTACGAGGAAAGCTTGCTAATAAGACCGTTGTGCCAAACTCTATCGAAACTTTTGAGATGTCGAGCGAAACTGCAAGAGCTTCCCCGTGCCTTTCGATGGCTTCACCCCAGATGTGAGTAGCATACACTAGAAGATCTCCAGTGGATCGTTTACGACGAAAGCCATACTGTCGATCATTAAGGAGGTCATTATCTTCTAGGTATGAAAGGAGTTTGCAGTGAAGGACACGCTTCATTGTTTTGCAAAGAATGGAGGTGATAGAGATTAGCCGGTAGTTTGTGGGGTCAGCTTTACTACCTTTTTTCGGAACCGGTTGGACATTTGCAAGCTTCCAGGGTGTTTGCGCCCTCCTTTGCGCAGTTGGGTAAAAAGTAGCCTATGTTACTCAGAGTGAATGTAGCTTTCCAATGGTGAAAGAATTTTTGAAATCGGACAAGTAGTTTTTGAGTTTATTCATTACGAACATACACACAAACATACAAATACTTGCTCTTTTACTATTAGCATAGATATAGATAGATAGTATAGATAGATTGTTACGCCGAGGCTGTTACAGAATAAGTAATAGTAAAGAAATAGACGGCTTCTCGGAGTTATACCTACTGTGTCACAGAATAGGTAATACTTGGTCTGGAATATACCTACATGCTACGTTTTTACCTACAGTTGCACAGAGAAATAGTAGTCGGTCGAAATACCTACACTTTTATAGTCGCCAGTGGAAACATCGAGAAATATGTACTCGCGCTATAAATAGTGCTTAGAGACGCCCGAATGAGTTTTAATTTGGCGATACTTCCGAACATTTCGGTGACTTTTAGTGGTTTATTGTTTAACAGTGGTGTGATTTAGTGTGTTGTGAATCCTTGTGATTAAGTTCGTGTATTTATCATTTCAGTGTAGAATAAAAGTGTTATTTTGGTTAGATTTATTTTCATTATTTTATCCCGAACCCTCAGTTCGTAACAATATGAATGACTCACCCCGTGTGCATTTCGCCTCAGAAAATATCTTACCTTTGATCATGCATTGAAGTCCTAGTGCTATTGTTAGTGATCACATACGAAGCAGCAATGGGTTTTCCATTCAGATCTTTTCTTCTCATCACCATTGTTGTTTTTGTAATTTTTTCAGATATTTTAAATCCTTCGTCTGCGGTCCAAAAGCCAAAGTCTTCTGTACAAAATTCTCTGGTAGAATCTATGCGGTATACTAAAATAGACAGAATTATTGATGAGGGTCCGATCAATTATGGATTTTAAAATAAATTAGACATGTAAATAGTAAAGTTACAAAATGTTATAATTATGTAATAAAAGGAGTATTACAATGTACATAATGCCAGGTTTATTTCCTAAATTTAGCTCCATTTATTACTGCAAAAAGAACGTCACATAACTTAGGGGCTTAGCCAAGTTACATTGTATGGGATTGACACATGCTATGGAAATATTACGTGATATATCGACAAGAAATCTATGTAGAAAACGAATCGATCGAAGCGAATGTAACTTGGCTAAGCCCTTTATTATTCTTTTATATATAACTGTAGACTGGTCAGACACGTTTTGATCGCAATATAATATCTAGATAGAGGATTTTATTAGAGGAGTTGACCTTTTAATCTTGTGCTTTCATTTATTATGCCTGGTCCCTGTAGACCTGTCATACATGCAAAAAAAATTCGTTATACCTTCATTCGCATTTTGAAACTTGTGTTTTTGAAGTGATAACGTCTTATAAATCGATGATCGCCGACTGCACGCACGAAAAAGTGTCACGTTCCGCCTGAGCGAAGCGTGCAAGCGAGAGCGCGGAACAAGCGATGGAGAGGCACGGTTCGCCTAAGCGTTCGGCCTGTGACGCATATATAGAGATAGATTCGTCACAAGCCGAATGCTTAGGCCAACCGTGCAAGAGAGCTTCCACTCGTTATCACGTAAAATTATCGACCTTAAACCAACTTTACAGACAACCAATTTTTGCTACAAAATAAAAAACTTTCACCTTTTAATTTAAGAAGTAGAAGGTGCAACACTTTTACCTAGAACCTAGAATAAGTTCTAGATTTGGGAGAGTAAGATATGCATTGGAAAGTATTATCCCCCCTTCTAACCGGCCTATATAAATAAAGCCTGTCCTCTTCCTCTTATAGGTAAATTAACATAATACATACCGAAATTCAGCCTAAACGTATCATTTTCCTTTTCTGCTACTACGACTTCAGAATCTACTAAAATGTTCTGGTTTGCTAAATCAGCTGGAACATTTCTGAATTCATTGGGTTTGGCAATAATAAGCCACCTGTAATGTTTGCTGAATAAGTAGTTCTCTTTAGCCTGTAAAAGGACATTCGTTTTGATGTATTTTCCGTGTAGAGTTAATGTCTGTTCAATTTGTAAAGACAAAGTTAATGATCATAACAATAGCCATTTGCATAGAAACATGATTCTTGAGTATCATAAGTAAGCATATAACAAAGAGGCTTTGATGAAGATTATCGTCGAGCAAACATAAATTCTCTTCCCAATTCACTGTACCTACCTATATATTTGTTTACTTTAGACCATGTCAACGCGCGTTGGCGAGATACTTGGCGCCAATTACACTGCGTCCACAAGCATCGCGCGAATTTAAAATACGCGCGTAAATCGCGTGCACTTCGCCAGACTCTCGACTCGCGCGTTATACGCGCGTGTTGCGTGCGAGTCGAGATACTAGAGACACCTTGTTCTCACCAGATCATGCGCCAACTTCAGAGCAAGTGCACGTATCAAGAGAAATAAAGCGCCAAAATTTGGATACTGAATTGTTTATCCCTCCCCAAATGCTCGCGCGTTGGTACGCTCCTTCTGGATCCAAGGGTCTCGCCTAATCCGCGCGAGAGAATCGCGGCGAATTCTGGAATTTTCTCTGTCTGGACAAGCTCTAATACTACCTACCTAATCTTTAAACTCACTTGCTGAAGAAGTTTTCGACTGCTTTGACAGTTCAAGTCAGTCACAATCAGGGTATCCTTTGCATCAAACTTTAATATTTCTCTTTGATCAGTTATGAACAAAACTGTAACTGCCTTATCTGTCTTCATTAGCTTCGCCATGAGATTAGATTTTTCCGCTGAAAAATAGGTGCTAAATGTTTTATTAAACAAATTGGAGCATATTTCTAAATTCCAATAAATAATTAAAAATAATTTCATGTAACTTAATGGCCAACCGAAGGCCTAGTACATGGGACTGTCATCTTAACATGCCCTCCAAAGCACTGAAGGGCGTAAAGACCTTACAAAACATTCGCTCAGTTAAGAATGACTAAGCAAGCGCTTCAACTTCAATAAACTATTTCAAAACCATCTTACTCAATTTCCAGCAAACGTTAGCTAATACAGCAGGTGGCTTCTCATAGGATTTGATTACATCAACAATCATTTTTGTTTCGTTCGTACGGCAAAAAGATATCCCAAAGCACAGACTCAAAATAGACAACAACTTTGGAACATCCATGATAAAAATGTATTGTAACAGTGTCAATAAAGTTTGTAGCTAGATACAAAATTCTTTTTTGCACTAGTAAACTAATAAAAAGGCGAACTTAATGCTAATTAGCATTTTCTTCCCGCAGTAGTTCGCTATACTGTCGTGCCAAAATTGATAAGACTAACGGATATTAAAGTCAAGACCAAGAGCGTATCCTCCAACGCACAGAAGCGCTCAGTTATTAATGCCACTAATGGTCACTTATCCAACAGTTGAAACCCTACAGCCTAACCGCATAAAACCGGCTTATATAGGTCTTCAAATGACAAAGTAAGTACACCTCTTATAATTTTGAACGGTTGTTTTAATTTGCATACAAGTGATTGCCTCTAAACGGTTTCAAATTGTATGTTGCGTACGATTTAATTCCTTCCTAATAGTTAGGGTTGATTCTCGACGAATCGACGGTACTTAGCTTATTTTCTGTTCAATAAATAATAAGTTTTGCTGTCGACGTAAAGTTAATTGGCGATTACCTTTTTATACAGGTAGAAAAAAATATTTAGTTTAGTGAAGAATTTTCAAATAGGATATAACCAATTTGAAACTCGGGACAACTTTATAAACGTTGTTAAGTTTTTCATCGGTGAATGATTTACAAACTAGTCGGTCTGCTCATTACTTCGCCTGCGTTAGCTTTCACAAAATAATGTGAAGAGTTTTATAAAAACTCCAGCAAGTTGAAAGTAGAGTATATTATCTGCGTATCGTAGATTTGTATTATTTTCATAACGTAGTCAATAATCATCTTGATTGTAGTAAGATTTTAGAGAACATTAGCTTAGCTGTTCCTACCAGGAATCCAAGGCGACCAATTAATAAAATTCTCCACACTCCATTCTGTCGCACCATTACTGGTTTGCATGCCCCAGTTGTGAGACTGTGTAACCAATACAACTACATAAATCAGATGAATAAATAAATAAAATAAATATAACTGACCATTTCACACAGAGATATCTAGCCCCAAAACTAAGCAGAGCTTGTACTATGGGAAGCAGATAACTCATAGAAACTTATATAGTTAAGTACATATTTTTTGTAAATACCTACATACATAATAGCATCCAGACCCGTAACAAAATATCTGTAGATCATGCAAACATTTGTTCCGCAGTGGGAATCGAACCAGCTACCTCCTGCGTCTAAGCCGGCTATTCGCCTACTGCGCCACGGAGATAATAGCAGATTTTGACATCTTTAGCGATTCTGCTACCAATTTCTAAAAGAAAGCGCTGAGACACTTTCATCAGCAACAAAAGGAATAAATTTATCTGTACTTATAAACTGTTTCTCTTATTTATTATTTTTATGTGAGAGTACCTATAACTGTAAGTAGTTTTATTAGTTTCGTGAAATCTTAGATCATAAGTTGCTTAAATTAAGCTGTCTAACTCGATTCAGTTCAGTGTGTACTCCTATAATTGGGATATTTGTATCAGTCATAGAACTCAATATTAAAATTTGTAAATTGGGAAAATGTATGCTCTTGACGTTCCTATTTGTTTATAAATAAATAAATAAGCCCATACTGATGGCATCCTTTCTTCTTAGAGGCCTCTTAGGATGTTTACAAGATGCGTTGGCGAGCCCAATCATCATAAAATTGGTCATTTCACAGAGTCGAATGCTTATGAGAAGTCAACTAAGCGTAATATAAGTGGGATTGTTGAATCATTGAGCCATTTCAATTATCTGGCGAAAAATAACGATTTGACCTTCCCCTCTTTTAGGTAATATTTTAAAGTTTAAAGTATAACTATTATTTGCTTTAAGTTAGAAAGTTAGGAGAAGTTACAGAGTTGGTATCAGTTTTTTTATGAAATGTAAAGCGTTTAATTATTCGCCCAACACGTTTAGGTCCTCTACCTACTCCTCCTCATTAACCACACACCTTGATGATACCTTGTTTCACTACTTGTTAGGGGTTGTTTTAAAATAATAAAATGATAAAACTCACGTGTGTTGTTAGGACTCATTTTAAAAATCATGGACTACTCCAAAAACTAGACGGATTTTAATATAGTTTTCACAATCAAGTCAATTTTATTGAGATATTTTGAACTTATTACAGAATGTAATTTATTTGTAGGTATAGCTTCTAATGTTAGATGTTAAACGTAAAAACCTTGAGGAATCTTGTTATGTTGGTGGACTCCCTTTTCCGCATTTGAACTCTTAAGTGGTCCATTATGCGTGAGAAGTTATGTTGAGGAGTCTTTGTGTCATCTTGTCGAATGTTAACGAAATGTTTATTTTATCATTTTAGCCTAAAAGACAAACATCTGACGATGGCGGAACTAGAAAAGTCTTTCGGCTCCAACACCTGTCGGTGCACGGGCTTCAGACCTATCCTGGACACCATGAAAAGTTTTGCAACAGACGCCACTCCACAACTACGACAGAAAGTCAAAGATATAGAAGACCTACAAATCTGTAAGAAGAACGGTATCAAATGTAAAGAGAATGGAGAGAAGAAATGCCACGCTGATGACAAGCTTTGCGACGATTTTGATATATTGATAGAAGATTATGAGAAGATTGAAAATACTGTTATATTCGATTTCGGAAAGACTAAGTTCATTAAGCTATTTGAAGAGAATGAAGTGTTTGATGTTTGGAGTAAATATGGATCGGATTCTTATATGCTTGTGGACGGAAATACTGGAAAGGGTAAATTTTGAAACTTGATTTTTAAGTTTTATCTTTCAATAATAACACCATTGTTTTTGTACGGTTTGGTATTGGAACAATCTTATGTATGGCTCACCTGATGTTAAGTGGTAACCATCGCCTCTAACAAAGTATTGCCTCGTAGGTCACGCGCCTTAGATACCTGTCCTACGATCACTGTGCTGCGTCCATCATGCCTGTAACTTCACCGGCCGGTGAAGGGTTTGAATTTCGGTTTGAAGGGCATGGTGGCCACCATGCCCTTCAAACCGAAATACAGCAATACTGCTTGACGGTAGAAATAGGTGTGGTGGTAGTATTTTCTCCAGGCGAACCCTTTTACAAAGAACTCTACTACTCTCATCATCAATCATTTTTCAGGTATCTACGAAAATTTCACGTACCCTCGAGTTTTGATGGACATAAGCCAGATCCAATCGCTGAAAACCTATGCATTAGACCAAAATTTAATTCTTGGTGCGAACCTCTCTTTAGAAGACTGCATCAAAATTTTCAAGGATATGGCTCAAATACATTCTGAATTTACTTACTTGAACGAATTTGTGACACATTTCGAATTGATAGCTCATATACCTGTGAGAAAGGTAAGTGGCATAGCATAAGATATAGTAATTTAATAGGTACTTTATTTTACATAAAAGTGTTAAAATTTACATTTTCTACTACCGAACCTATATAATGGCAGATAAAGATGGTTGCCATGCTACAAATCTTAACCTTCAAAAATTCTTAACCATATTAAACGAACTACAATTTGTTGTATGTATATTGATAGATTTCGTAATTAAAAGAACATACTAATGATATACATAATATACGCAACGGCTTTGTCCGTAATCCAAAACAATAAGTATATAATACAATCCAAATTTTTTGTTGAAAATTCACCTTCATAGCGGTCTCTTGACAGAAACCTAACGCAAGATACGTAATCCCCTATTCTCTCAGAGCATAGATTTAATAAGTCTTGAAATTCGCCAATGTCTAATGTTTGACAACTGAAACATTTGCTCATTGTTACTTTCAATGATTGTCATATATCCTCAAGAACTATCTTAGAAGGTCTCAAGAAAGGCCTTTTTACAGCCGCTCTAATTTTAATTATTTGTTTTTTTTACATTTTAATATTATTTGACAAAGCCCCCATACAGCTGCATCTTTCACTTAGTGCTTTTATGTTTGCATTTGTTTGTAACCTGACGTAACTAAGCGTTCCTAGTGATACTAAAGTTTGAATAAATGTATGTCTATTTATTTGTTCATAGATTGGATCGTTAGCTGGTAACCTCATGCATATGAACCCAGCTTACCCATCCGACGTGTTTTTACTTTTTGAAAGCGTCGGAGCAGCTGTTACCGTCAGTGAGTATTATTTTAATCGTCCCTTTTTTTTAAAGAGTCGTTAAGCAATTTTAACGGGTATAGTATAGTTTGACATAACTCATCTTACTATTAAAATTACTAGAGTTTACTAATCTAAGCAAGAGTGCAAGTAACTTAAAAAAACAGATCAAGCATTGCAATTCAGCGGGGCAATGCAGCCAGTGTCTGGGGGGACACTTCCGCCTGGTAATGATTTGGAGCAGTTGAACTATCTTTAGATCGTTTGCAACGGTCTTTAGATGATTCAACTGTTTCTTATATATGTTGTAGTATTGTAAATAATTTTATATTCTTTATGTTAGAAAATCTAAAATTAAAGAGTTATAACTTGTTTCTATGTATATTAAAGTTACTTATTTTTTTCCCTATAGAAGAAAACTGAAGACGAATTTGGGGAAAGTGTTTTAGGGAACTTTAAATCATAAAATGTAATAGGTAGGTAAGGCACTACATCAATGTTAGTAAATCTGGAATCTAGAGTCTATAAAGACGATTGCGGTTGAAAAATTATGCTTATTTCATCAGCTCTTTGGCTAGAACGAGTGGGCTGATTCGCTCGGTAATACAAAATTGTGTATAAATAAAGTTCTTCTCAGAAAACTCCAACGGCCAAAAGACATGCATGACTTTGATGGACTTCCTGAAATATGATATGCAGGAGAAACTCATGTCTTGCATTGCTCTGCCACCAATGGGAAAAGAAAGCGTTTTTAGAAGCTACAAGGTTAGTTGGAATTTGTTTCTGCATCATGCTCACAGTTGGACAGGCAATTCCGATAGAATATACAAATAATTTTACTATTTACAGATAATGCCCAGAAACCAAAACGCTTTAGCCATAGTAAATGCGGCGTTCAACATCAAACAAAATCGCAACATTACCGAAAGCGCACGAATTATCTTCGGCAATATATCATCGACATTTGTGCACGCGACCAAGACTGAGCAGTTTTTGATTGGAAAGAATTTGTATGATAACACCGTGTTGCAAGATGCTGTAAAGATATTGGCTGGAGAGATTGCGCCTATGAATAATCCACCTGAACCGTCGCCTCAGTGTAGGAAGAAGTTGGCTATAGGACTATTCTATAAGGTAAGATAGTTAAGTACTATGAAGCATATTTTGTCTCAACGTCAAGTTTGAATTAAAAACAATATACTTATTCAACTATTTAATATATTTTATGGTCTTTCAAATAGTACCCACCATTTTTGTAATTTGAATTAAAAGACCATTAATAAACATAGGTAATTTATTTACCTATCGCCAAAGAAGGGTTGTGATTTATTGCGCATTCTTTAGTTAGGGGAAGGGCGAAGACGGATAGAGCGGGCAAGATGAATACTCGAAATATCCCGAAGACGCAGTGAAATTTTATGATCTCTGCATAACAACAGCGTGCCTAGGCGCCGACTGTGTCCGCGCTGCAGAGACAGTAAAATTTCGCTGCGTCTTCGGGATATTTCGAGTATCCATCTTGCCCGCTCTATCCGTCTTACCCGCCCTTCCCCTATATATTATTATTACCTTGTAGTATCCAAACGGCTTAATATAGTTTCGTGAATTGGTGTCGTTAGATTCAGATTTTGATTCCGAGAGGAAAGCTGGGGTTAAATAAAAGTAATCTGAAGCAGCTGTACTTCAAAGATACACTCTCATAAGAATATTTTCTACACTCAATAGCAGAATAAGGATCCGATAAAAAACATATTATAACTGACGGACACGAGAGCCATCGCCATTATCACTGAAAACGCAGACAAAGTCGTCAACGAACTTTATATTTACAGTTTGTCATGAACACCGCACCAAATGGTACAGTAAAAGCCACCTACCAATCAGGCAGCACAGTTTTTAAACGACCCTTGTCTGAGGGGAAACAGGATTTCCAATCGGATCCCTCCCTCTACCCTCTGAACGAGCCCGTGCAGAAGTTAGAGGCGCAGATACAGAGTTCGGGCGAGGCTCAGTACGCGAACGATATACCACCGTCGAAGCACGACGTGTTTGGAGCGTTCGTGCTATCTACTGTGGGAAGTGGGGAAGTGGAGAGTATTGGTATTGATGAGGTTTTGGTAAGTGAAGAAATTGTTATTTGTATTCCCAACGGCGGCCCTCATATATCGGGGCCATCATATACAAGAGCTCAAAACAATGATGGAAAACATTGTGAGGAAATCTTAGGCTTAGTCAACTCTGCACGTATCCGCAGGTAATCCTGCGTCAAGACAGCTTGAGTCTGCCTTAATAGGCAGACTTAATTATGAGGATAGGATAGGTGCTGGGCAAGCCTACGTACTCCATATAAAACCTGTTTCAAGCACTACAGCGATTGCATCCGTTTCTCAGCAATGCTGTAACATGCCATCAGAGTTAAACGCTGTTAAAATCATCTTCAATTCATTGAATGTAGTACTTAGTATTTTTTTATAGAATATCCCAAAAAAATACGAGGCGACTGAACGCTGAGGCCGGTACCCAAGTTGGGTAATATAGCTGATAAGTATTAGGTTTTACATCATTCCTAATAATCTAATCTAAAAAGTCGGCTGCACCCCCCTTCCTTCCATTAGTCTAGGTATAAGACTTCTCCTGTTGGCAAATTCACACTACGCGCGTCAAGTTCGTCCCACGGTAACCGCCTCTTTATAAAACACCACTAATTAATGTACTACTTTATTCAGGCAATCGAAGGCATCCTAGCCCTATACACAGCATCAGATATACCTGGAAAAAACTCCTTCACTTTCCCCGGGATACAGCTGCAGACTGAGAACGAAGAAATCCTCGCCACGAAGATCAAGTTCTACGGACAGCCAATTGCTATACTTGTAGCTGTTACAGAGGATTTGGCTTCTAATGTTGCTAAGAAAGTCAAGGTTTGTAGCTGAACATTGTATATTGAAGCCTTGAGGGAAAAAATGCCGAAACATTTGAACAGAAGCGTGGTGGTAATGTTTTTCAAGAACGATGATTAAACCATATTGAAGAAGTACAGACCCACCTCGCTACTGAGCCATGTTTATAAGATGTTTTCGCGGGTAATCACGAATCGTCTCGAGCGCAGATTTTATGACTTCCAATTACCCGAATTAGCCGGTTTCCGGAACGGCTTCACTACCGTATACCACATTTATACGCTGTGGCAGAATAACAGAACACAAAAGTTTTTTTATGTTCTGTGGGCAGAATAAATAGAAGAGCGAGGATTGTTATCTGCCTTTATATCTAGCGTTCGTGGACTACGAAAAAAAAAAGAAAGATTATTGAAACCAAATAGGTCATTTTATTCTTTGCCATTAATATCTTACAGAATCTTTAAATTATGATTATAGTGCTTAAAGATATTATCTGACTGGAAGTGTTTGCAAAGTTATAGAAGTTCCTGTCAGTTTTACAACTCAACTTAATATAATTTGAAAATAGAATGTTCTGAATTACAAAAAATCAACATAAATTGATTTTGCAACATTAGGCGACGTAAATATTTATTTTACGGTGAAAACCACGAGCCAATTTTTCATCGCCATAGTAATTTTTCTTTAGGTACTTCACTCGAAAAATACTTTTAGTAAATGAATTAATTTATGTAATAATTTATAAATTATGTTTGTTGTATTTTCTTCAGGTGAAGTACAAGAATGCGTCTACAGTAAAACCGGTGCTAACAATAGACGCGGCAAAAAGAGACAGCGATAGATATGTCCCGGGTGATACCACGATAGAGCCGAAAGGTAGAGGGACAGATGTAAAAACTGTGATTAAAGGTAGGCACAACACAACTTTATACCCTGTTTGAATCTTGTTTCACATTTGTTGAAGGGGCTTTCAAAAACCAAATGAAAATACAAAATAATTTAAAATATTAATTAGATAGAAGGAGCTTAACATTTTTAACAAATAAAACGTCTCAATAACGCATGCTACTGATGGTATCTAAGCCTAAGATGTATTATTTCTTTCTGATATACAGGGTAGGACAAAAGTTTACTTCATTAAGGGCAGCTTTACCTACTTGATTTATTCTCGAAATCCCCACCGCTACGTCCCCACCGATGCGTAAAGGCCTGTAACACGACAATACGAACATACAAGCTTGAACACGGGCAATTTGTTTTTTAATTATTTAATAAGAAATCGCATGTATGTTTGTAGTCAGTGTCCAGTTACAAAATCGCTACGTCCCCTCCGGTGGTTTTGTAGTTTGAATTTTTTGTTCTTAGGAAATTAAACGTTTATTTGAAGAGAAAAACGACCACATGTAGGCTACCTACTACACAATTAATCTTAATTATCCTACTTGGTATATTTTATTACTTACATATAACACAATATTTATAATAATATATATGTACCTAATTATCTATCTATTTATTCATTCTATTTGCAATACTTATACTTACACTATACGTTTATAATATTATGCACCAGTTGGTCCGGTCGATATCGATAAGTTTCGTAAGAGAGCTATCGACTTCACCCCATCACTTTTTGCGTCCCGGGGAATAACGTAGATATTAGAATGCGCGAGCGCCGGCCGCCGCCTGCAGAGGTCAAGCCAGTCATTGCCTAGTCACGACGCGAAGCGCACGTTCGCCGTCCTTGCACTTTACATACGCGATACCGTGTTTACTTGTTTGTTTGCTATAACATTCTTTTCTGCCCATTTATTATTGACTGTCTCCTGTTTACGAACTCTCCTACTGTGCCTGTGCTTGTGTGTTCTACTCTTTTGTGCCTTCTGAACTTTGGTATATGGATTTGTGTTGACGGACATTATATACAATCGAATGCCGTGAGTTGGTCTTATTTATTTACACTCCTGAGACATCCACCACACATACTCTTAATATACCATATTGGTGACCCCCTAAACGAACATGGAGAAGGGATTAAAAGATGCAAGCGGGCCAGGTACTTCGGCCGGAACTAGTGGTGGGACAATGTCGATGAATCAGAGCCACGTGTTTAAGGTCGGCGTAAGAGTTCCACCATTCTGGGCGGAAGAGCCTGAGATATGGTTTGCCCAAGTTGAAGGCCAATTCGCCATATCCGGAATTACCAGCGATTCCACAAAATTTAACTACGTGATCGCTCACCTGGACAATCAACACTCGCGGGAGGTAAAAGACATCATAGTCAGCCCCCCTGCGACAGAAAAGTATGAAAAGCTCAAGACCGAGCTTATTAAGAGACTTAGTGCGTCGAATGAAAAAAAGATTAAGCAGCTGTTAATGCACGAGGAGCTCGGAGACCGCAAACCTTCTCAGTTTCTCCGCCACCTCAAAGGACTTGCAGGCTCGGAAGTTCCAGATGATTTTTTGAAGACTATATGGATAAGTCGCCTGCCACACGCTTGCCAGATGGTGCTTGCAGGTCAATCAACAACAGATTCTCTTGAAGACTTGGCTGATTTAGCCGATAGAGTTAACGATCTCGCCTCTTCATCGCCGAAAGTCGCCTCCATGAGCGACACAGTCCCAAGCTCCATCCTAAGTGACCTTACGAGAGAAATAGCTGAACTTCGGAAGCAGTTCCAGGAGATGACCTCGGGCAGAAACAGCAGATCCCAATCTCGCACATCCCAGAACAACCGAAACTCTTCGAGGCAGCGTTCCCAATCCAACTATCGCAAGTTTCCACTTTGTTGGTACCACAGCAGATACGGAGAGAAAGCTAGCAAGTGCATTCGCCCATGTGACTACAAATCGGAAAACTCCAAGGGCAGTCGGTAATGGCGGCTGACGATTGCCCTTCTACGTCTACTGGTCGCCTGTTTGTCACCGATCGATCTACGAAGACGCAATTCCTGGTTGATACTGGAAGCGACCTCTGTGTCTTTCCTCGGTCGGCGCTAAGTGATCGTCGTTCTCGGACTGAATATAGTTTGTGTGCTGCAAATGGTTCTAACATTGCTACCTACGGTTACATAGACTTTAATTTAGATTTTGGCCTACGCAGGTCCCTTTTATGGCGTTTTGTAGTTGCTGATGTTACAAAGCCAATAATTGGTGTAGACTTTCTAAATTTTTATAACCTGATTGTAGATTGTCGCAATAAGCGCCTAATAGATAATTTAACTTCTGTTACAGCTGTTGCTACTTTAGCCAATTGTAAAAATGTATCATCTGTAAAGGTTGTGACTGGTGAGACTCGATATCATAAAATTCTTAACGAGTTTCCTGAGATAACACGACCAGCTGGTATACACAACACAACACCACACAATACAGTCCATTTTATACGCACGACTCCAGGGCCCCCAGTTTCATTACCACCTCACCGCTTAGCTCCCGATAAACTCAAAATCGCCCAAAAAGAATTCCAGTCTATGCTGGCCATTGGTACAGCTAGACCGTCTGAAAGCCCCTGGTCTTCGCCTTTACATTTAGCCCCGAAGAAAAATAATGGATGGCGCCCATGCGGTGATTATCGCAGTCTAAATGCCCGCACAGTGCCGGACAGATACCCGATAAAACATATCCATGATTTCACGCATAGTATAACAGGTTGTAAAGTTTTCAGTACCTTAGACTTAGAAAAAGCATATAATCAGATACCTGTCAATCCTGAAGACATTCCTAAAACAGCCATAACTACGCCATTCGGGCTATTTGAATTCCCATTTATGACGTTTGGTCTCCGCAACGCGAGCCAAACGTTTCAGCGATTTGTGGACGAGTTAACTAGAGGGCTAGATTTCGTCTACTCATATCTCGACGATTTTTTAATTTATTCCAGGAGCGAAACTGAGCACGAAGAGCATCTGCGTGAGGTATTTAATAGGCTTAAGAAGTATGGTATGTTGGTCAATACGTCCAAATGTGTCCTTGGGGCAAAAGAGGTAACCTTTTTAGGGTATCTCATCTCAGAGAGTGGATGCAGACCCCTAGATCAAAAGGTTCAGGCTGTTAAGGATTTCCCACCTCCCACGAATGTGCGGCAACTTAGAGGTTTTTTAGGTATGCTCAATTTTTATAGGAGATTTCTTCCACGAGCAGCCCTGATACAAGCCCCGTTGCACGCTCTATTGACGGGTTCGGTAAAAGGCTCACAGCCAATCAACCTTACGGGAGATACCCTTGCAGCTTTCCAAGCCTGTAAGAAAAGTTTGTCCAACGCAGCTTTATTAGTTCATCCCGACTGTTCTGTGAAACTTGCTGTAGTCACCGACGCATCCGACAAGGCTATCGGAGCGGTTCTGCAGCAATATAAAGATAATGCATGGGAGCCGTTGGCATTTTTCTCTCGCAAACTAAGCCCCTCACAGACAAAATATTCGCCCTACGATAGGGAGTTACTAGCCATTTATGAGGCAATAAAATATTTTAGGCATATGCTCGAGGCTCGTCATTTCGTTGTCTATACTGACCACAAGCCTATCAGTTTTGCATTCCACGAAAGGAAGAAAAACTGTAGTCCCAGGCAGTATAGACACCTCGACTTTATCTCCCAGTTCACAACTGATATCAGGCACATTTCTGGCAAGGACAATGTTGTTGCCGATGCTTTGTCACGGATCGAAGAACTGGGAGCACCAGTCGACCTCGAGTCTATAGCTCTAAACCAAGCTTCTGACCCTGAACTCGAAGAGCTTTTGAGTAAAGGCTCATCACTCCAACTGCGGAAACTTCATTTTCCTGGAAGTCGAATTCCCCTGTACTGCGACGTCAGCACACCGACCTCCAGGCCATATGTTCCAAAGTTTTTTCGAAAGCAGGTTTTTGACAGCCTGCATTCGTTAAGTCACCCTGGTTGTAATGCGTCGGCCAAACTGGTTGCTGAACGCTTTGTCTGGCCAGGTATGAGGAAAGACTGTAGGGAATGGGCGCGTTCATGTCTACCGTGCCAGCGGGCAAAAGTCAACCGTCACGTTACTTCCCCTCTTGGTACTTATCACCTCCCACGCAGTCGATTCAAACAGATCCATATCGATCTTGTCGGTCCTCTCCCTCTTTCACATGGCTATCGGTATTGTCTTACGGCAGTAGACCGATTTACGCGTTGGCCCGAAGCAATACCGATAGAAAATATAACAGCAGACACCGTGGCAAAGGCCTTGCTGTCGTCCTGGATAGCTCGGTTTGGTTGTCCATCAGACATTACGACAGACCGTGGTCGTCAATTTGAGTCGGCCTTGTTCCAATGTCTGTCTAAGATAGCCGGATTTACGCACAGAAGGACAACAGCCTACCACCCGGCTTGCAATGGGTTAGTTGAACGGTTCCACCGACAACTTAAAGCCGCGATAGTTTGCCATGCTAATGACCAATGGACAGAATCACTACCATGGGTCCTGCTAGGTATCCGCGCTTCTTTTAAAGAGGATTTACAAGCCTCCTCAGCAGAACTTGTTTACGGAGAACCGCTAAGACTACCCGGGGAGTTCTTTGACCCGACTGTTAGCGGTACAACGGACTTATCCGAATTTTTCGCTAGGCTCAGAAACTTCGCTGAGAAGTTGCGACCCATACCTGTTTCACGCCATTGTAAACCTAAAATATTTATTTACAAGGAACTTGAGACTTGTGATCACGTTTTCCTTAGAGATGACGCATTACGAGGTGCTCTTACCCCTGCGTACTCTGGGCCACATAAAGTTTTAAGTAGAGGTGATAAAGTGTTTAAAATACTTCTTAAAAATAAAGAGACGACGGTGTCTATAGATCGGCTCAAACCGGCCTTCACACTGTCCGTCCAGAATGAAGAACCTTCACCCGTAGTCCCATAGAATTATGTGACTCGTTCTGGCCGTCAAGTCAGATTTCCTGAATTTTATCGCCCTTGACGGGCTCTGGTGGGGGGGTGGTGTAGGCTACCTACTACACAATTAATCTTAATTATCCTACTTGGTATATTTTATTACTTACATATAACACAATATTTATAATAATATATATGTACCTAATTATCTATCTATTTATTCATTCTATTTGCAATACTTATACTTACACTATACGTTTATAATATTATGCACCAGTTGGTCCGGTCGATATCGATAAGTTTCGTAAGAGAGCTATCGACTTCACCCCATCACTTTTTGCGTCCCGGGGAATAACGTAGATATTAGAATGCGCGAGCGCCGGCCGCCGCCTGCAGAGGTCAATCCAGTCATTGCCTAGTCACGACGCGAAGCGCACGTTCGCCGTCCTTGCACTTTACATACGCGATACCGTGTTTACTTGTTTGTTTGCTATAACATTCTTTTCTGCCCATTTATTATTGACTGTCTCCTGTTTACGAACTCTCCTACTGTGCCTGTGCTTGTGTGTTCTACTCTTTTGTGCCTTCTGAACTTTGGTATATGGATTTGTGTTGACGGACATTATATACAATCGAATGCCGTGAGTTGGTCTTATTTATTTACACTCCTGAGACATCCACCACACATACTCTTAATATACTATACACATATTCAAAAAAGTTTACTGTCACCCTAAGGCCTGTGCCTTTGTTCATGATGGGAAATAGAGTAGATTAAGACAAACTTGTTTTTTGAAGTAAAACTTCTTTACGCACGCTTGACTTGGGAAGTAAGCTGGTGAATGCGTTACGAAAAGTGCGAACGGAAGTTGAGAGGGAGATATAAGTTAGTGAAGATAGAAAGAGAGAGTTACGTTTAGTATATTTTTATACGTTAATTTGCGAGTGCGAGTTGCGTCTGTCCAGAATGAACATAGACTGGTCGATCTACAGACGTGTGGGCAATTTTGTGATTGAAAATTTTTTTAAATTCATATTTTGAAAAAGAAGTTTTATTTCAGTCGTGTGGTCTAAAGCACACTCGTTTTTTTGACAAATGTCTCTTTATGGGCTTATTGTATTTTATTTTAAAAAATCCGGTTTATTATTCTTCTAAATAAACCTACACCTTAAACCTACCTTTATATTTACTAAGAACAAAACCTTCTAACTACTCTGGTCTCAAGTGGGTAAAATTTTGCCCCGCCCTGATTAACATGCCATGTTTAACTTTTTTTCTCAGTTTCTTACTACTTACTGCGATCATTATTTTTTTTCGAAGGTGTGTACGAAATCGAAGCTCAGTACCACTACTATATGGAGCCTCTGACTTGCGTCGTGGTACCGATTGATAGAGGACTAGAAGTGTACGATTCGACGCAGTGGATCGACCTCACGCAAATAGCGGTCGCGCAGTGCTTGAACATGAAGGAGAGCGAGTAAGTATTTAAGATTTATTCACGAAATCCCCACCGCTAATAATTACGGTCGCTACGTCGAAAATAAAAAAGAGGTCGAAATGTACTCATTACGGCCTTTCATTAGACGTGCCGTTTGATCGGATACTCCCATTTTGTTTTTTTTATCCTTCTTGAACCCAAATGTCTTAACAATCCTCCCCTCCACTTTTTCATTTTCGATTAAAAAAAACTAGTTCCATTATGTAGCGTAATAGCGATACCCTGTCTGGAAATACACACCGGCAAAAAAATTGGTAAATGGCAAAATCTCAAAGACTATAACTTCGAGCTAACGAAGTTACTTAATTTTTTAAATTCCATTTCCTAGGAAAATAATGATGACACGGCAATTGACATTGGCTGCATTCCGAATCACGCTAAAATCGATATCATCGCGCTAACGTTCCGAGTCACCGTGAGCGCGACAACGATGTCCCGTGAATCGTCATAGATGACGTCATTACATCCGCCATTTTGCGCTAACAATGTCCATGCTCCAAACAGATATCACCGTGAGCCTCCCTGTCAAAAGTGATGTGACAGCTGGTTAGTTGGTTGGTTAGTTAGTAATAGTGTTCTGTGGTTCATCATCATCATATCAGCCGTAGGACGTCCACTGCTGGACAAAGGCCTCCCTCATTGATCTCCAAGAACTGCGGTTGGAAGCGGCCTGCATCCAACGCCGACCTGCGGTTCTTACCAAGTCGTCTGCCCATCTTGTAGGTGGACGTCCTACGCTGTGCTTGCCGGTCCGTGGCCTCCATTCGAGAACTTTCCGGCCCCATCGGCCATCTGTTCTGCGCGCTATATGGCCTGCCCATTGCCACTTCAACGTGCTAATCCGTCGGGCTATGTCGGTGACTTGAGTTTTCCTACGTATCTCCTCATTTCTGATTCGATCCCGTAGAGAAACCCCGAGCATAGCCCTCTCCATAGCTCGTTGAGCGACTCTGAGCTTATTCATAAGGTCAATAGTGAAGGACCACGTCTCGGTTCCATATGTCATCACTGGTAACACACACTGATTGTAGACTTTCGTCTTAAGGCACTGAGGTATGTTGGACGAAAAGACGTTGCGAAGTTTCCCAAACGCTGCCCATCCGAGTTGGATTCGACGATTGACCTCTTTCTCGAAGTTGGACCTACCTAATTGGACTGTTTGTCCTAGATATACATACGCGTCGACAACTTCAAGAGCCGAGTTCTCAACCATAACTGGGGCAGGGACGACATGGACATTCGACATGATTTTCGTCTTGTCCATGTTCATTTTAAGTCCTACCCGTTGGGAGACTCGATTGAGGCCTTCGAGCATCGTGCTGAGCTCTTCCATCGACTTTGCCATGACCACAATATCGTCGGCAAACCGAAGGTGAGTGATGTATTCGCCGTTAATATTGATGCCCAGTCCTTTCCATTCCAGAAGCTTGAAGGCATCTTCCAATGCGGTCGTAAACAGTTTCGGAGAAATGACATCTCCCTGTCTTACGCCTCTTTTTAAGGGAATCGCCTTCGAGCTCTGTTCATGTACTCGGACTGACATAGTGGCGTTTTTATACAAACACTTCAACACTTCGATGTACCGATAGTCAATACGGCATCGTTGGAGAGACTCAAGCACTGCCCATGTTTCGATCGAATCGAAGGCTTTCTCATAGTCCACAAACGCGAGACATAGCGGCAAGTTATACTCTTCGGTCTTCTGTATGACTTGCCGCAGCGTATGTATGTGGTCTATGGTACTGTAGCCTTTACGGAACCCGGCTTGTTCGGGAGGCTGGAAGTCATCAAACCTGCGTTCGAGACGGTTCGCGATGACCCTCGAAAACAGCTTATAAACATGGCTCAAAAGCGAGATGGGTCTGTAATTCTTAAGCAAGGTGTTGTCACCTTTCTTGAAGAACAGGACCACCACGCCCCCGTTCCATGCTTTTGGCGTCGTACCTTCAAGCAAGGCGGAATTAAAAAGCTTCTGAAGGACTTTAAGTACCGGTGATCCACCCGCTTTCAGAAGCTCTGAAGTGATTCCGTCCTCACCCGGCGCCTTGTCGTTCTTAACCTGCTTCAAGTCCATCCTGATCTCATACAGGCTGATGTCCGGAATATCTTCGGTATAATGTCGGGTCAGTTTGGCTCTTGGGTCGTTGGCCGCACTGCAAACAGGTTTAGTGACTGAATCGTAGAGCCGTCCATAGAACCTTTCGACTTCCCTTAACACTTCCGCTTTACTTGACGTTATGCTGGCATCTTCCCTCTTCAGCTTCGTCATGCGGCTCTGCCCAATAGAATTATCTCTCGCGAACACTTTGGAGCCTTTATTCCGCTCTATCGTATCTTTAATACGAGATGTATTAAAGGCTCCTCTGGGATCCTCTGATCATTGCCTGGTAACCACGTCAGTGCCGACCGTTCGTCCTAGTTTATCTAGTAAACCCGGGAAGCGAAGGGTTTGGCATTTCGGAACAGCCGACTGGGATGGATTACGCGAATTCTACACATCCTACCAGTGGAGGAAGCTATGTTTCTCAACGGACGATCCAAACACTTGCGCTGACTCCGTCGCTGATGTCATACTTCAGGGTATGGAATGTTTCATCCCCAACTCTGTAGTGCGTGTTGGTGGCCGGAGTCAACCCTGGTTCAACCGGGCTTGTGCCGTTACAATCAGCAGCAAATTGGCTGCCTTTAAGAACTGGACTGTAGCGCGTGAGTGCCAGGATCCCGAAGTTTCCCGTTTGAGGAAAAAATTCAATGCTGCCTCCAGACAGAGCAAAAAGGTCATGGCTATAGCGAGGAAGCAGCACATCAGCAGAATTGGCGACCAGTTAATGGGGTATCCTTCTGGAAGTAGAGCCTTCTGGTCTCTTGCCAAAGCTGCTGAGGGTAACTTCTGCCAGTCCCGCTTACCATCTTTACTCAAGTCGGACGGATCTCTGGCCCATAGTGCAAAAGAGAAAGCCGATCTCCTTGGATCTCTTTTTGCCTCCAATTCGACCCTCCTCGACGGAAATGCTGCAGCACCGGTTATACCTCGGTGTCCGAGTTCCATGCCAGAGGTACGTTTTCATCAGAAAGCGGTACGGAAGGAACTCCTTTCCCTTGATGTGAGAAAGTCGAGTGGGCCGGATGGCATTCCAGCCATTGTGCTCAAAAAGTGTGCTCCTGAGTTGTGTTCTGTCTTTACGTCCCTCTTTGAATTGTCTTATACCACTGGTATCGTGCCGTCTTCTTGGAAAGTGACCCATGTCCACCCAATCCCTAAAAAAGGGGATCGAACCAATCCGTCTAACTATCGGCCTATAGCAATTACTTCCCTACTCTGTAAAGTGATGGAGCGAGTAATTAATACTCAGCTTCTTAGGTATCTTGAGGAACACCAGCTGATCAGTGACCGCCAATACGGCTTTCGTCATGGGCGATCAGCTGGTGATCTTCTAGTTTACCTCACTCACCGCTGGGCGGAAGCCGTCGAGAGTAGGGGGGAAGCTCTAGCTGTTAGTCTAGACATCGCGAAGGCGTTCGATCGGGTGTGGCACAAGGCGCTTCTCTCGAAGCTTCCCTCATACGGCCTCCCCGGGGGACTTTGCAGTTGGGTCGCCAGTTTCTTATCCGGGCGGAGCATAAGAGCCGTTGTAGATGGTTCTTGCTCGGACTCAATGCCCATTAACTCTGATGTACCCCAAGGGTCAGTGCTATCGCCCACACTGTTTATTCTTCACATCAATGATATGCTGCACATAAGCGGCCTTCATTGTTATGCGGATGACAGTACGGGTGATACTTTCTACACTGGTCGCCCTAATGTCTCTCGGTCGGAAGTGGAAGACAACAGACAAAGACTTGTGTCTGAGGTTGAAGGCTCTTTGGAGCGTGTGTCAGATTGGGGTAACCTTAATCTGGTCACCTTTAACCCAACCAAGACGCAAGTCTGTGCGTTCACCACAAAGAAGGCCCCTTTCACAATAGCTCCACGGTTCCAGGGCATTCCTCTCCCCGTCTCGGCGAGTATAGGGATTCTGGGAGTCGAAATTTCTAATGAGGTCCAGTATGGGAGTCACTTAGAAGCAAAAGCTGTGCTCACCTCCAAAAAACTTGGAGTCCTTAACCGTGCCAAACAGTATTTTACGGCACAATAACGGCTATTGCTGTACAAAGCGCAAGTTCGGCCGCACGTGGAATACTGTTCCCATCTTTGGCACGGAGCTCCAAAGTACCAATTGCTTCGTTTTGACTCCCTTCAGAGAAGAGCCATTAGAATAATCGGTGATCCCAAACTCACCGACAGGCTGGAACCGCTGAGTCAACGCCGTGACATCGGATCGCTCAGTGTATTCTACCGCCTGTATAATGGGGAATGTTCTGAGGAGCTATTTGATCTCATCCCGTCGTCGAGATTTTACCACCGCACTTCTCGACAACGCAATAAAGCTCATCCACATATAATCGACAATTGGGTATCGCGCACCACACGCTTCACGCGATCTTTTCTACCCCATACTTGCAAGATGTGGAATGAGCTACCATCTGAGGTTTTCCCATTAGACTACGACATGGCACGCTTCAAGAGAAATGTAAAGAGGTTTCTTCAGTGTAGGGAACGCATCGACAATACCCCGGGTGTTGCCGGTGTCAATAGGCGACGGTGACCACTTACCATCAGGTGGGCCGTAAGCCTGTTTCCCCACAAATAACATGAAAAAAAAAAAAAAAAAAAAAGGTACGAATATCGTGCCGCAAGGATTTCCAAATCTTTCTATTGAGCTGCCTATGTGACTGAGCATCATCGAGAGACTGCAGTTGCAAAGAACGTCGTTCAGCCATGAGGTTAAGGGTGTCATCAGAGAGTTTCTGAGGTCTATTGGTACGGGGGGTCTTAAAGAACTGGGACCCCACCGTATGGACGGTTTCTACGAACCTATTATTGATCTCGTCCACTGATGCATCTACTTCTAGACAGTCAAAGCGATTTGCAAGTTTGAGTTGAAAGCTCTCGAGGTTTTGGATATGTGCGCAAGTGGGTCGGAGCGTAGATTTCATCAAACGGGACCTTTCAAGTTTAACGTTCATATTCAATGTGGCTCTAACAATTCGGTGATCACTGCCGGTTTTCACCCTGTGAATCACAGAGACATCATTGAATATCCGTTTCTTGTTGGTCAAGATGAAATCAATCTCATTTCTCGTGGAACCGTTGGGACTCATCCAGGTCCATTTCCTGTGAGGCGGCTTCTGGAAAAAAGAATTCATCATAAAGAGTCCTTCTTTCTACAGAAAATCGGCCAGCCTCTGTCATCTGGGGTTCCGTTGCCCATATCCAAATTGCCCCACTCTCAACTCATCATCGCTTCTCATGCCTAGCTTTGCATTGAAGTCCCCCATAACAACAATAAAGTGAGTTTTGTTCGTATGTATGGCTCTACTGATGTTCTCATACATAGACTCTACTTCTTCATCTGGGTGTGAAGAGATCGGCGCATATCTGTGGTGCATCTGAGTGTCAGGTACGCGACCCTGCTCGACACACTGTCGATGGTGATAATGTTGTTGATGAGTGACTTGTGAACGAGAAACCCAACACCACCTTGGGACTGTTGGTCGCCCTCCCGGTAGTATAGTAGGTTACCAGACTTAAGGGATATCGTGTCCTCGCCCTCTCTACGGACTTCTGATAACCCCAAAATGTTCTGTGGTTAGTTGGTTTTAATGTTGTTATGAAAATAATGGAACACTGACTTGCAACGCGTTCATGAGCGTTCCGAATCCTTGACGACACTCAACTGTCCTCAGCGCGATAACTGAATTGGTACGCAAAATAACTACGTGAACGCTAGCAGCAATTATGTCGTGATTCGGAATGCAGGATTAGACAATTCGCTTTCCGTTGATAATCTGCGTATCGTATGAGCAACGCCATCTGTTAGCAGTTGTAAAACATGTCCGTGAAAACCGCCGCATTTTCAGTATTACAGTAATAGTTCGTCGGGTCGGCGGTGGTTTTGGCGGGAAAATATCGCGTAACGTGCAAGTAGCGACGGCCGCCGCCATCGTCGCGAGGAAAATGGACAAGACATGTCGGTTCATTCTGCCGATACAGACCAATCTGACGGTTGCTGGGCGGAGGCTGCCCACTCAGTGCGATTATGAAGTTAGTAAGAGTTGAGATGGCTTCAAAATTATAATATGTAATAATATAGAGTGAAATATGTATGTTAAGTTAACTCGAATGGGGTAATTCTACCCATTTACTTTTTATTCAAATAAATAAATAATGCTGGATATTTCACACAGCGCTATCTATCCCCAAACTAAGCAAAGCTTACCTATATAAAGCTATAGGAAACAGAAAATTTAAAAAAATACCTACTTTAGTTATACCTAATTTTTAATTTGGTATTTTTTTGTCATGTACTTACGTAGGTATATTAATTATAAAATAATACAGAGAAATATCCAGCCTCGGACCAAATATCTGTAAATCATGCAAACCATTGTTTCGCTGTGGAAATCGAACCCACAACCTCCGCGTCTCAGCCGGCTATTAACTACTGCGGCAAGGAAGTAGTCAAATAAAAATAACTCAAAATGAAATTCAGAAAAATACGTGTTTAATGCCCTTCTTCAAATCAGCTGTTTCTGACTACCTTAGAGCCTAACTTAGGTCAAGGGCCCTAGTGTTTTACACCTTATGCCGCTGCCTGGTATACTACGTGTTTTCTTATGTACGTCTTTAAATAAAAACACGGGTTGGGCTAATGGCTATTGTTGTAAAATAGGATTGTTTCAAATTAATTGCCATAGAAAATTTGAAATTTTCAAACAACCATAAAATCAAGTCCTAAAATATCAATACAACAGTCTGTATAAAATAGATAAACAAATCGTCGGCTTACAACGAAAACCAGATAAATGCAGTTTTTTATCTGATTTGACTTAAAAATGCAGTTATATTAATTTTTTCCCGCTCTATCGACTGGTAGAACCTTATAAATGCTACGACCTACGGCTGCTGATATAACCAGGTTGAATAAATTGTAAATACCCGAAGAAAAATAATCTTATACTAGTAATACAGCATAAGTCATCCTTATTGCATGAATCCAATCGAGATTGTACAAGTAAAGTAGTATAAATATGATTATGCGTTTCAACTTGTAATAAGCCTTATAGAAACAAATGACATATTTTTCAGAAAAAAAGTATTAAACGTATTTTTAAGTATCAGTCAAACTTTTGTGGACAGGTAGAATATAATAAGGGCACTTCTGTTATTTTGATGCTTATCATATTTGCTCTATGTTCTACAATTCGTCTACGGCAAAAACCGAATAAATGCAAATAAAGAAAGAAAGGAGTCCTGTAATTTGAAACAAACAAAGGACAAGGAATGATAAAGACTTTCGCTGTGTTACAGTTGACTTGCAGGCTGTATTACAGATACCCTCTGGATTGGTGGGACAACTATACTAATGTCGAAAGCTCTGCGTGTATAATCTCTGTGCATTTACAAAGCTGCACTGTCAAACGATGCTTTTTGCTTTGCTTGGTCCGAAGTTAATGGAAAAAGGGGCAGTTCTGAAGTTGGGAGTATTCTGTATCACTATCTATCCACGTGTGTGCTTTCCCATGTGACGGAAGTTTGCCTGCATTCAGACACTTGCAGAGAGCAACATAGAAACTAATATGTGGCTGCATTGCTATTGTTTGCAGTTCGAAATATTCCGCACATACCTAAACAAAGATCGAACACAAGTTTCTGGAATCGGGACATAGCTATATGGAGGTGTACAGTATGCACAGCAGCATTGAGTCCGCAAAACAAAAAAGTTGGGAGATCTTTGGCATGCCTGATTACATGTCAATTTTTATAAGAGCTAGATCGAAGAAAACTAACTGTTGAAGGAGAAACTTTCACAAAAACACCCTACAAATCAAGAGTTTAAATTTAATGAATATTATGATTAAAAAAAACTGAATATTGTATCATAAAATACAATATTCTATAGATCTAAAGACTCTAATGGAAATAAAGTTAATTGGCTGAAAATGAAAAAGATGCTGTGTATCAAAGAAGAATGTATCAAAGAAGAATGTATCAAAAAAGAATGTCCGTATTTCAGTTATGACATGTCTGACAATCTATTATGCATGGATGTCCAAGGAGCTTTTTTAAAGACAGAGCCTGTCAATACAAGAAGTAAAAAAAGCGTAAAAAATACGCTGCTCAACCTAATCCTGTTCTTGTAGAGTTAAAACAACTTTATAAGAAGCCCTTACCCATCAGTGAAGCCAAAAAAGGATCTTCTCGGTTTATACAACAAAAAAAATATTCCAGAAGAATACCATGGCTCCATGGTTGAAGGCTCTTTGGAGCGCGTGTCAAATTGGGATATCCGTAATTTGGTCACTTTAACCCAACCAAGATGCAAGTTCACCACAAAGAAGGCCACTTTCACAGTAGCTCCACGTTTCCAGGACATTCTTCTCCCCGTCTCGTCGTCTGAGGTCCAGTATGGGAGTCACTTAGAAGCAAAAGCTGTGCTCACCTCCAAAAAACTTGCGAGTCCTTAACCGTGCCAAACAGTATTTTACGGCATAAGAACGGCTATTGCTGTACAAAGCGCAAGTTCGGCCGCACGTAGAATACTGTTCCCATGTTTGGCACAGAGCTCCAAAGTACCAATTGCTTCGTTTTGACTCCCATCAGAGAGTCATTAGAATCATCCCAAACTCGCCGAGAGGCTGAAACCACTGAGTTAATGCCGTGACATCGGATCGCTCAGTGTATTCCACCGCCTGTATAATGGGGAATGTTCTGAGGAGCTATTCGATCTCATCCCGTCAGTCGTCGAGATTTTACCACCGCACTTTTCGGCAACGCGCATCCACAGACTTCACGCGATCTTTTCTTCCCCATACTTGCAAGATGTGGAATAAGCTACCATCTGAGGTTTTCCTATTAGGCTACGACATGGAACGCTTCAAGAGAAATTTAAAGAGGTTTCTACAGGGTAGGGAACACATCGACAATACCCCGGGTGTTGCCGGTGTCAATAGGCGACGATGACTGCTTACCATCAGGTGGACCATAAGCTTGTTTCCCCACAAATAACGTAAAAAAATACCATGGATGGTACTCGTCTCTGCCAACTCATTCTGGAACTGATCGATTACCCGTCCTTGCCGGAATGAAGAATACCTTCAAGATGATGGTAGATGATGAACAAGACCGTTCTTCACCACATAAAAGTAGTCTAACAGTATTTTAATCGCCAAAGCTGTAGCTTCTTTAAAGTAATTTTTATTTTAGCTTCACATTTTTAAATAAATGACGTATTGTTTGATAATTCATATTAGTTTTAGTTATTCATATTGAAATGAATTAAACCCAAGGTAACTTTACTTTCGATTACTCAAAATTTTGTATGTAGCTATTGTAATAAATGTCATTCAATTTCAAAAATACCTACAGGTACAACCAGTTAAATGAAACAAAGCAGGGATTTTTGAAGTGATTGTTTAATTTTTTGTATCTTCGATACTGAAATTGACTGAAATACATAAAACAGTTGCATTGCGTGCTAGAATCAGCTGTCTAGAGTGATTAATATAGAATTTATGGTACCTTTTTTTAATTACAGGTAAAACCAATTAAATGCATCACCTTCTCAACATTAATTTTAATTTTATTGAGATTTTCTTTAAAAACACATAAACTATGAATGTATTTTATAAGATAGATCATTACTGCGTCATTTTTATTAACTTATGTCTAAGTTGTTAAGTTTTAAGTGGGTCAAATTTTAGCTTAAACTTTAAAATGCGATTTACTCGAATTGACATAAAGTGCATTTATCCGGTTTACGTTGTAAGCCGACATCATATTTATTCATCGTGTAAGTAGGTACCTGTTACCCTGACTAAGCGACATTGTCGCAAAGGCGCTGATGATTTACGTTAAAAAATGTTTATTGGGAATGTATCGATTAATTGTTAATTATTCAAGCTACCGGTATTAAATCCACCTCTAAAATAAGATAATACAATTCCGGATATGTGTTTTGAATTAATGTCTAACTTAACAAAACAGGTTGTATACTTACAGCTTAAACTGCATGTTCAAAAGTTTAGTTATAGGGCATGCCAGCTTCCTCATCTAAACACGAAATGTGTAATAAAAACAACATTTTGTTTCTAGGCCGGGTTGGATGCAAACGGCAAAATCCAATACCTAAATGCATCAATAGTCCAAGACGTCGGTTGTTCCAACAATGAGAACATACTGAGCTATGTTGCTGGTGGATTCCCCAACTGTTATAACACTGACTTCTTCAGTTTGAAGACCGCAGCAGCTATTACTGATCTGCCGTCTAATACGTTTGCTAGGGCACCTGGTAAGTTCTCGATACTCTTGCTACCTACCTATACATAATTAGGTCTTTTTACCCGATTACGGCAAAGGCAAAAAGAAGGGTTCTGTTTTTAGCAATCTATGGATGTATGTTTCACCGTATTGCTTAAACTACTCATCCGATTTTGCTGAATGAGGTGTCAATCGATTCGTTAAGATTTATGGTTCAGATGACATAGACTACTATCGACATAGTTATTATTACATAGATTAGATTAGATAATTCTTTATTGCACACCGAGAAAACAATATAGCTAAAAAGAATATCGTAAAACTATGAAATACAATTGGCGGTCTTATCGCTGAATAGCGATCTCTACCAGACAACCTTTGGATGGAATGTACTATTGGCGGGTTCCTATATCCGTCGGCAACCGACTACGCCTCGTATCTCCTTGAAAAAGCGTAAAACTTTTGACAGGTTTTCAAGGAGATACGAGTCGTAGATGGTTACCGAAGGATATAGGAACCCGCCTTAAGTGGACATTACCTGGGCTGTAATGGTCGGGTCGGGTTTCAGTTTTTAAACTTATATATATAGATTGTTAGATACGTATCCGATACAGTCTGACAGTAACCAAAATTAAAGTGATATCTGTGACACGAAAAGCGCCCCAAGCACACACTCTGAAAAGATCCCATACTAAAATTCGTGCTTCTGTGCAGAGTTCGAAATAAAAAACTCACGCCTCAATGTCCTTAAGTACCTATTATGCTAGCTAGGGCCTCAATGGTGTACCTAAACCTAATTGCTTTTATCAAATGGTGGGTATTATTTTATTTATAATGCTAATCGAACACATACGGAAAATAACAAGATTTTTAAAATCGTCTCAAAAATTTCAAGCCTAGACGGGACTTGAACCCGCAACCTTCCTCTTGATACGAAGATGCACTATCCAACTGTGCTACCAGGCCATTTCACTTCATTTCATTTCAATTTTTGAGATGTATTTAAAAATCTTGGAATTTTCCGTATGTGTTCGGATAACACTATAAATAAAATACTATTTGAAATAAGCAACGCGACATCTCTTGTCAATGTACTGAACTGTAACGTTTTGCATTGAGCAGGTACAAAAAAACTGTATAAGTTTTCCAGTAGATGGAGCTAACGGCGCTTTAGTCGTAATTCTGAATCTTCTCACTAATTTCGACCTAGACGTGAAATTGCCTGGTAGCACAGTTGGATAGTGCATCCTCGTATCAAGAGGAAGGTTGCGGGTTCAAGTCTAAAAAAATTAAAAATCTAATAAATAGGATTTTAAAAATCTTGAAATGGTGGGTAGTAAATAAAATTAGACATAAATTACCTTCAGAACACTTCAAAACCAGAGTCTTCTTTCTGTGTTTTACAGGTACAGCCGAGAGCATTTCTTCAATCGAGCATATAATGGAGCACATAGCTTTCGCCGTAAACAAAGACCCAACATCCGTACGTCTAACCAACATGAGAACTGACGACAACGACCTTCCATCCCTAATAGAAACCCTCAAAAAAGACTCCGATTACGAAAAACGATCCAAAGACATAGATCTATTCAATAAGAATAATAGGTGGAAGAAAAAAGCGATCAAATTAAGCGTCATGAGCTTCCCAGTTGAATTTTACGGGAACTATTCAGCTCTCGTGACTATCTATCGCGGTGATGGATCAGTCACGGTTACTACAGGAGGTATCGAGATGGGTCAGGGAGCAAACACCAAAGCTGCTCAAGTTTGCGCGTACGAATTGGGTATTCCCCTAAATTACGTATCAGTTATACCCCATTATTCCTTCACAGCAGCTAACAACGTTTTCTCCGGGTCTAGTATTACTAGCGAAAGTGTTTGCTACTCGATTATAAAAGCTTGTAAAGTACTAAGGGATAGACTAGCGCCGATAAAAGCAGAAATGCCTGATGCTACATGGAAGGACTTGATAAAGAAGGCAGGAGATGAAGAGATAGATCTGACTGCTATTTATATGATGACGGATAAAGAGGAAGATTTGAGTAGTTATAGCGCGTTTGCTGTTGTCATTTTGGAGGTGACTTTAGATGTATTGACGGGACGGTATGAGATGGAGAGAGTTGATATTTTGGAGGATGTTGGGTTGAGCGCTAATCCCAATATTGACGTTGGACAGGTAAAACTAAACTAATCATATTTAGCATTATGTGGAATGGCTCGCTTCACTCAATCCTTTGTACACACGGCTACACATCAAGCTATACACTTCCAGTGTAAGCTGACCTCTCATTCTACGAAAAGACTTCATTCACATATTCTTCATTTACATTGATAACAAGTGCTGTTGATTCTGTAATGAAAAGTAAAGTAGGTATGTTATTTTAGGTAGAAGGCGCCTACATCCAAGGAATAGGTTACTTTACATGTGAGAAACTGGTCTACGACACGAACACCGGCAAATTATTGACCAACCGGTCATTGAACTACCACGTACCTTTGGCCTTGGACATACCGACCAAGTTTAACATCAAACTGAGGTACAACTCCAAGAATCCAAAGGGAGTGCTGGGTTCAAAAAGTGAGTCTAACTTTTGTATACAGCTCTAAAACAAGTATGTGGCCCACATGACGATAAGCGGTTACCGTAGCCTATGGACTTTCAATGCTCTGAGATGTACCCTACTGAAATAATTAATTTTAAGGTAGCATTCGGTTCATAACGACCGCGACACGCGACTGCAACCATTGAACGACGCGACCATGGACGGCTGTCGCGGGGCGACCCCTAGCCTTCCGATGTCAGCGACCGCGACGGCGACATCGCCACTCTTCCCGCTGTTTTTATGGGTGACGGTTGTGTTCTATTGCTGTACAATATTTCGGACAATTTAACCGCAGCTAGGAAAAAACTTATTCTGCAGCTATTGGAGGATGAAGAAGATGATGATATTATGATTAAATTATTATCTATGCATCCGGAATTATTTCTTGCCTTGCCAATTATTTCCCATATATTGTCCCTCACAACGTTGTCTTTATAAGATGCTAGCCTTGCATCATATAAAGGTGGGTTTTTATTTACTAATTCTATCAATTTCTCATCTTCGTTCGGTGAAAACGGCGCCATTTTGATGTTTTTCTCGCCTGCGTCGCGTGACTGCACTGCCTCCGATGCGACCGGGTCGCGGTCGCCACGCCGCTCTCTAGCCACGCCCACCGGTCGCGCGACGCGGTCGCTAACGACCGCGTCGCGCGACCGGTGGGCGATAATGAACCGAATGCTACCTTTAGGCAGATTTTGTTTTCGAATTGAAAACATTGTCATCGTGTTTTGGTTGCAACCTATGAAAGACCGTAGTACAATAAAAATATCTTCTCCTTTCAGCGTGTGGAGAAATGGGCATATGCACCGCCCATGGGATATCCCACGCTTTACGACAATGCATCGTGGAGTCTAGGAAAGATTCCGGTTATGACGTCACACAGTGGATTAACATAGGTAACTAATTACCATTTTTTATCAATTATTTTAATATTAATATTATCAGCCCGTAGAGTCCCACTGCAGGGAAAATGCCTCCCTTCCCTCCTTCCACGAATCCCGGTTATTGTCTAATTGGGGCGACTCTTTCTGGAATGCATCCAGTTCATCCCTCCATCTCCGCCTGGGTCTACCACGAGGCCGCCGCCCGTTTGGAACCCATTCTGTAGTGGTTTTCGCCCATAGTTCCTCTGGCATACAACAAACATGTCCAGCCCAGTCCCACTTCAATTTCGCGGATGTCAGAACCACGTCAGCTATCTGTGTTTTATGTTGCAACCGAATAGAGATTTTTTATCTGTGTCTTGATAATTATTATTTTTATTTTTTCAGCTATCCCGTACGACACAGAGTCCATATTAAAGGCATTGGATGTCAAACTTGAAGAATTTTTAATAACCTAATTATTGTACAGGCTGTCCCAGAAGTAGTATGTTATCCCGAGGAGATTCTTGGCACTATATTTTGTACGACTTATGAATTCGATTGTTTTCATTGAAGCATCACTTGGTAAAATACAGCTGATTTCAGCTAATATTCGACATTAAATAGTTCCGGGACACACAGATAATGAATGTAGTGCACAGAAGTAAAAGCTGCCCTATAAAGCAAAGTCTCAGGGCGAATTTCGCAACAATACCTAAACGTACTTAGTGGCTAAATATGATTTAAGGAATTGATAAATCATACAAATACATCAAACTTAAACATGTTTAGTCGCTAAATACGTTCAAAGATCGTTGTGAAAGCCGGGCTTAAAGTTAGGTGACATTTTTAAATCCGAACTAAGGATCGTTGTTTCAGCCTAGCGCGTTTCGTCTATTGCACTCAATAATATCGTTTAAGTTTGGTTTGTCCATAAAATCAATAAAGGTTGTCTGGAAGAAATCGCTTCAAAGCGATAAGACCGCCCATTGTACTATTTTGCTTTGTGTCTTCTATTTAGTCTGTAATTTCTACTTTTTAATGTGTACAATAAAGTGTTTTCATTCATTCATTCAAAACCCTCCTGCACAGTCGGGTAAAAATAGCCCATGTTTCAATCCCGATCATAATCTATCTATATACCAAATTTTATAGAAATCGGTCCAGCCGTTCTTGAGTTATAAATGGTGTAACTAGCCCGACTTTGTTTTATATATTTAAGATGTATGTTTGTGAATGATCAATAAATACACATATTTTTATTAATAATACATGTTTATTATCGCATCGTCAAACAGAAAATATACACTAAAATGAGAATTCAATATAGGCCTCTTAACGAGTTGTCTTTGAATTTAGGCCTCATCCAAATCAATCGCAAATTAGTACCAAATCAATCGCAAAAAACTAATAATAAAATCAATAAATAAATTATAAATTACAACTTAATTATTCTGAAATCAGTTATCATTTAATTAAAATTATCATAATCTATACACAAAAATATCAACAGTTTATGTGTTATGCAAAAAGTGCCATTCATATTGCTAATTAATTACTAAATAGCCAGACTATGGACAAAATGAACTATCCAACATCAAAAAAGTGGCTGGCGGCATAATCAATAAAGAAAAGCTTTTAATTATATTTTCCAACTTTGTAAGTTAGGGATAATGATAGTGATAGTATCAGCATCGCATCGCCATTTACAGGAAAAGGTCCCATTTTTTTTTTCTTTTAAAATTATGGCTACTCGCCACTTTACACAGATGGTGGAAGAGGCCCTATGAATCAACTTAGAAATTGCAACCCTCATTTCACTACTTGTGCAGTTGCCAGTCCTAGAGATTTTGAACTCTATTTTTAACGAGATAAGAGCTGCATTATAGATGGCCTTCGAAGCGAATTGGTCGAACAACGAACGGTTAGCTATGACTATCCTCTTTATACTAATTTACAAAACTACTTCTATTTAGATGCCATTTATTTGTAGCTCTTTACATTTAGCCCGTTTTCACTTGAGTACGATAAAGTAGGATAAGTTTATTTGAAACGTAATAAAATCAACTGTCAAAAAAATGTCATGTGGACTTAATTGACACATTAATCAAATTGTCTGTCTGTTTATCAGTGTATAGATAAATAACATTAAAACATCCTACTTTACCGAGTAAAGCTCACAATATTTAGAAAGCTGGTAACAAAAATCTTTGTTATAAAATATCTATTGGTAAAAATTACCTATAAAAGCCTGTCGGATATAAAATTATATTGATTTCGGCTCAGGATTCCGCGACATTGCTACTTTAACGAAACCGCATCAAAAGCGATGCCACAGAATGCTAGTGAGGCTAGAGAACTATTTGTCGGGAACCCCAAAAATAATCAAGGCAAAAATATACAAAATATTGTCCTATGTACATTTCGAGTGCAGTGAAACCGCAACGCAGCTACCTATATACAACGGTAATAACTATATAATATGCTGTGAATCCTGATTCATACTTTAACTGTTCCAATACAATGCTACTATGCATTGGCAGAAAATGCTAAATTAAAATACAGTGAAACCTGGATAATAGGGATCTCAGAGACCAAGGATAAAGTACCATGTAGAGAGGTGTTCATTTATCCAATTTTCCAATTAGACAGGTTTTAAAATCATAGTTTTCTTATTTACAGAGGCCCACGCTTAGAGAGATCGAAATATACCATTTATAGAGGTGGAAATGTTAACAGAAATGCGTACTTTTGGTGTTATGAACTAAGTGTAGGTATGTATTTATCATTAAAAAAAACAATATACAGTACAATTTATGACTTAAAATAATCGGTAATGTTTGTTTGTATTTGATTGCTAGTTGCAGAAACCTGTTTCTCTATTGTATAAATTTGATCAAAAATGTTAGAATCATTAATTGACATCTCGAAATACTTATGTAAAGTTTATAATTTATATATATATAATATGTATTCCATTGCCTCGCGCTTTGAAATTTTTACTGAAACAAACGTGTCGAAACCTGTCCCAACCTAGATAGGTTGTCTCACTTATACAGGGAATTGAGCTACCGAGTCCCAATTATAGAGGTAAACATCGAAAAAACCCCAGAATCATATCGGAAAAATCATTATTATAAATACGGGATTTATCACGTACCGTCTTATCGGTGTTTCGACGCGATGGGCCTTCGTTGACCCAATCCCTACCACCCTGCCCGTCCACTCGCGCGCAGAGGGCAGCGGCGCGCAATGCGAGGCGAGACGTTATTCGGAGCGGATCGTACTTACCCTGATGAAGGTTCACGAAGTGAACCGAAACATTGTCGGTCGAAACACCGATAAGACGGTACGTGATAAATCCCGTATTTATAATAATGATTGAAATCAACCACGAAAGTTTTCCAGGTTCGAAAAGTCCCATTAACAGAGGTAATTCGATGAAAAAGTGCCGGGACCTCATTGCGATTCTCAATAACAGAGGTAATTTATCTAGGTCCCACTTAACCAGGTTTCACTGTAGATACCTAATGCTTATTAACATAAACGTAAAATTCATCTTTTCGAAATAGTACCTGACTAAACGCAGGATACTGAGATAAAATCAGTGACATTACGGACTATACATTTTTTTGTAATGTATTTTGGCTATGAGACATTGAATTGAATATTTTTTATATGAATTTCTTACTTGTAAATGAGCATGAGTACTAAGCATAAAATAAATTAAAAATAAACTTACACAATCGATAAAAACATTCAGAGATTCGTTGAAAGATTTTAAATTACAAAATCAGTCCTTTTTAGGCACCCTCCGAGTTAGAACCTAATTTCACCCTTAACTCAATGTGTGATGATATAATTTTACGATGATAGGAGGGGGGTGACCAGGTTTAAGGATTATGCCAAGTTATAACATTCTACTTTGAAATAAATTTGACTGTATGACATTTTTTAGTAAAATCAGATTAGAGATAATCGTCGAAAACGTTAGGTCTTATGATTGGACACATTTGAGATTACAATGATTTATACAAAACACTTTACTTCTAGCGTCTATCTATCTCTTTCGCAAGACACACTGTATTTCAGTTTACAATTTAAAATAACTATTAGGCTAAGTTCATATGAGCGTGCGTTTATTTAGACGATTAACACTATTTAGCTTGATCTTGTATCGCGCGGCCGCGCGGTCATATGAACTTAGCCTTATTGTATAAGGCTAAATGCTATTTTTCACTGTAGCAGCTTTAATAGTCTCATTTCTACAGTGTAAAATTGTGTAACCGACAAATCGTACAGTTAAATACATTCACACAAAATTGTATAATTTTTAGCTACACAAAAAATATAACATAGCTACCGGTTATGAACTATTGTAACGAGCACCGAGTAATGTTTACTGGACAAATACGAGTAATTCATTAGTATGTACCCAAAGCGTAAAACGGGACCCTATTACTAAATTTCCGCTCTTTAAAAATAAAAAAAATTAAAATTAAACAAATATTTAAGGGGCTTCCCATACAATAAACGTGATTTTTTGCTCTTTTTTATAGATAATGTTACGGAACCCTTCGTGCGCGAGTCCGACTCGCACTTGGCCGGTTTTATTTTTTATAATTTATTAGGTAAAATATTAAAAATATACCTAACACAGCACAGATATTTTTTTATTCATGATTAACTTTATGTTAACTTTATGTTTTAGAGATGTGTATACGCTAGAAATCTGTTATTAAATTAGGATATAGGTATCAATACTGATTACAGCTCATTACAATAGTCTCTTGAAACGCAAAAAAAAAACTCTAAAATTAACACTACAAATCCTAGAATCAGGCAGAATCTTGCTACAAAATATGAGGTATATTAGAAATAGTTTCGTTCAGCTTTACTGCTATTTTTGGTGGAATGCTGTTACTTCAAGTCTTTCGGCCATCTTTATTTATCTATCCCCAAGTGATGTACACGACTGTTTTAATAGTTTATTAATAACTATTACAAATTAAAAATTATCTTCTGTCACAAATCAATACTTAAAAAGATTAATGCGTAAGTGACAACTTAGGCACTTGTCATGCCGCCGTCGATGAGCCAGAAGCGAGTGTGTATTTCCTATAGTTGTCTCGCTGGGCTGTAAAGCGAGTGAGAGAGTGCGACGGGCTATACTCATCAGCTCACGGCGTGTGTTCTGACCGCCAAGCGAGCATCGCTGAGCGAGTGTTGTAGTCGCTGCGACAAAATAGTGGAGCGAGTTCTCGCCGGTCGGCAGTGTGAATGGCCAGCGATCAACTGTCTCTTTTACTGAGACGGAATCTATATCTTTTGTTCGTTTCTCGAGCGAGAAAATAGTTGTTAGCTAATCGCTTACTCGCCCGCGGCGAGACAAGTGCCCTAGGACCATATTTGAAAATACTCTAGACTAATCTAGACTACTGTGTGGAACTTTTAATAAATGATAATGATCTTTCAGTATCTTTCAGTTGGTAGAGAAAGAACTACCACAAATCTAAGGGTGGCTCGATTTAGTTAGTTCAATTTTAGAATACGGGTGTCAAAAATACAAGTCTGAAAACCAATAGACAGAATTAACTAAAGTAAACAATCTATTTACCGTTCAATCAACTCACAATCAGCAACACACTATAAATAAATCCGTAACTTGCCCTTACCAATATAAGGCGTTGCAATTTAAACTAATCATATTGTGGAAAGAATTGGGGGAGACCTTTGTCCAGCAGTGGAACAGCACAGGATAGGAAAAAAAATATTGTATGGACGGTTTCTGAACAAAAATAACAAATAAAATCTAATATATAAAAATCTTGTGTAACGGTTTTAGCGGTCGCACTCCTCCGAAACGGCTCGACCGATTTTAATGGTTTTTTTTGTATATTTGGTAGGTATGTAGGTCGTAAAGTTTTTTTACTCTCCTACCCCAACCCCCCATTTTTTAATCGCGATTTTAGTAATTATGTATGAACAATATCCATATAATTAAACGTTCGTTTATTGACGTGAAGTAATTTACATGAAGTGTCGCGTCACTTTGACAAGAGTGAGTTATATAGTTTTTATCCCAAAGTACCCACGGGAACGGGAAATTTCAAGCGTGTGAAGCCACGGACGAGTCAGCTAGTGTATATATAAAATGTTCTTGTTTTATTATCAAAGTCTCGAGAAAATCGATATAATGCTGCTCAACGAAATGTTAGAGAAATAGCTTATTGTACGATGCGATTACTAAAAAGTTACTACAAGCTGTTCAATGACCCGTCCAGATCAATTAACCCTACCCGTCAATAGAGACTACATGTGGGGAGGTAAGTACCTACATGTTAGGTACAAAAACCCCATATACATTATTTATTAATTATGGTCTCAAAAATATACTCCGTCATTATTTTGTAGTTTAAATTGCAACACCTTATATACAGTCGAGCCATCACTTCTCATTCCCTAGTCCCTTAAACCTAACTCAAATCCTGGATCACGCGACCCCACTGTCCTGCGTATGAGTTCGCTTCTTATCACTCCTGTGATGATCCGGCGTAGACTTCAGTATATCAGGCTGTCCGTGTGACAGTACTCGCACTTCAACGTGCTGAGATGTATGCGATGAGAGTGTTAGAGTCGCGTTTCTGTCCGAGTTTAGAGTCATGGTGGTTGTAGAGTTGAGAGTGTTGTGTCCGGTTGTGTGGTGTGTGTGGTGTAGGTGGGAGTGGGGGAGGGTGGAGGGGGTGGAGTGGGGAAGGGTAGTGGGCTTGCGAAGGGAGCGGTGGGAGCCGGTGCGCGTGAGAGAGTTCATCTGGGGAGTGCCGGGCGCGCCGCAAGGACGGAGCGCGTTCTTGTAGTCCGCTATTAGATGAGTTAGCTCTGCCATCTGGAACGATAAATATTATTTCATCATCATCATATCAGCTGTAGGACGTCCACTGCTGGACAAAGGCCTCCCTCATTGATCTCCAGGAACTGCAGTTGGAAGCGGCCTGCATCCAACGCCGACCTGCGGTTCTTACCAAGTCGTCTGCCCATCTTGTAGGTGGACGTCCTACGCTGCGCTTGCCGGTCCGTGGCCTCCATTCGAGAACTTTCCGGCCAAATATTATTTAAATTGGTGAAATTATAAAAAATATGGTGTTACTGATTTTATGTATATTTTGTGTTAGTGAAATAAAATTAAAATTAAATGGTTTTGCTGAAGTATCTATAAAGTAATACGTGAAGAGAAAATCTTGTATCCATTTTAAGCTCATTGCGCGCACGGAGGAGGGTGCGACATAGTTAAAGTTAAACTAAAAAAAATTGAATCACGGTCGAATTTAGACCCTGTGCACTGGCAACTAGTAGATAGCTCAATTTTTTGTTCACTACATGAGGAGATTGATGAAATTTTAATAATTTTTTGATTTAATTATAATCTAGATGGTGTTTATAAGATAATCGATACTCTTTTTCAATAATTATCATTTACCAAACAGTCATTTCCATCATGTATATTTTCGAACAATGAAGAGTTTAAAAAGGATCATACATCAAAAAAGTTAAATTGAAATAAATAAATATTGCTGGGCATTACACACAGCACTATCTAGCACTAGAAAAACATCCAGACCCGGAACAAATATCTGTAGATCATGCAAACATTTGTTTCGCGGCGGGAATCGAACCCACTACCCCTTAAATAGTTGTATAATGTATTTAAAAACTTACTAGAAGTAAATGGTGACATACCTTAGGCTTGTTGAGACTAATCAACATCTTGTGAACCGGACTGCCCGCATCTTCTGCGTCGATCAGCATCATAAGATCATCCTAAAAATAACAAATCTGTTAACCTCTGAGATGAAATATTCAGTATACAACTTTGTTATGCACGACATTAGTGTGAAACACACATCCGGAATCGTATTAACTGATTTTAGAGGTGGATTTAATACCGGTAGCTTGAATATTTATCCAGTAAATAATAATAACAATAAATATTGCTGGACATTTCACACAGCGGTATCTAGCCCTAAACTAAGCAGAGCTTGTAATAATGGAACCAGATAACTGATAGAATACTTATATATATATTTTTTGTAAATACATACTTATAATATATAGAGAAACAACCAGACCCGGAACAAATATCTGTAGATCATGCAAACATTTGTTCCGCGGCGGGAATCGAACCCACTACCTCCTGCGTCTCAGCCGGCTGTTCGCCCACTGCGCCACGGAGGTCGTCGTAAACGATACATTTCAAATAATAAAATTCTAACGTAGATCGGCGGCGCCTTTGCGACGATGCCGCTTAGTCAGTTTAACAGGTACCTACTTACGTAGTACAATACAATAGGCGGGTTTGCACAGACCGAACAGCGAGCTGCTTCGCGCCGATAAATTCCTCGCGAGGCTGTTCGGTCTATGCGAACCCGTCTAATGAATATAATTTATTTACCTATTTTATACAGGCTGTTCCATTCATATTTTATGACTTGACTTTTATATGCGGTTAGTGCTTTGCAAGCTGCTTACTTACTTACTATCCCATCAACCCCGAAGCGGGTCTTGGCCTTTGACACTAAAAGACGCCACTGGTCCCTATTGCAAGCTGCTTACAACTATTTAATATTGATATGTTACCTGAAGGCCTCCAAATAGTCCGATGGAGGTTAAGGCATAACGTCCTATGACCGCCATCGAAGCCAGCTCTAGCACCGTCACCCCCTCCTCGGACACCGCGAGCCACACCATGGATAAGTCGGGCTGTTTTATCTGAAAACACGATCAATATTTAATGAATCAATGTTATATCTCACTAGTTACATTCCACATGTCATCACAATTACAATCACAAACAATTACAATTGTCAAAAGAGCCAAGAAGCTCATAGGCAACGATGAGCTAGTTGATGCAAGGCTCATCAGCCTGGAGCATCGACGGTAGGTTGCTAGCCTCTCGGTTTTTTATCGAGTACATTTCGGGGAGTGTGCGGCGGAACTTTTCAACCTAATCCCACCATCTCCATTCTATCAACGGACAACCAAACGCTCTGCGGTGCGCCACCGCTATATGGTAGAAATACCACCTACTAGAAGCGGTTCTCTTCGACCTTTATTATGCGCACCGCCAAAGAGTGGAACGCCTTGCCAGAGTCTGTGTTTCTAGATAGCTACAGCCTGGGTATATTTACGTCGCGAGTGAATAGGTTTCTTCTAGGCAAGCGTGTACCATCGTAGACTGCTTACCATCAGGCGAGATCGTGGTCAAACGCAAGTCTATAATATATAAAAAAAAACGAACATCAATGCATAGGATGACAACACCATATTTCCAAATACATTATAATTATATTTTTCCTTATTTTAATTGTTTGGTATTTGTAATTTTTATTATTAACTAGTTGCCGAGACATGGACGCTCACGCAGGAGGCTGTGTACAGGTTAAGAGTTGCACAGAGAGCCATGGAGCGTACCATGCTCGGCATCAAACTCTTAGATCGAGTTCCAAACGTAGAGATCCGTAGACGAACGGAGGTTCATGACGTTGGGAATCGAGTTATGGAGCTCAAATGGTATTGGGCGGGACACTTGGCTAGACGTGGTGATGACAGATGGAGCAGGACAGTGACTGAATGGTGGCCGAGGAGCGGGTATAGAAGGGTAGGACGACCAGCAGCGAGATGGGTGGACGACATCGTAAAGGTCGTGGGCCGGCAGTAGGTGAGACTAGCGTAGGATCGTGGTGGATGGCACAAACTTGGGGAGGCCTGTACCCAACAATGGGTGAAATAAGGTTGTGGATGATGATGATGAGTTGACCCGCCGAACTCCGTACCGCCTTGACATGCATATAACGCAGGCTGCCAATGTACGCCGCCGGTACATTTGTCAATCGGCCATCATTAGCTGCATCTATGCATGAGAACATGAAGTTTCTTCATAATTTCTTTTTGAGTGAGTTTTTCCAATATTTGAATAACTATTCTGCTATTCGGGGCGCAGAAAAATCCAACAAATCAAAGATCATCAAAATCGGCCTTTGTTTTATATATTTTAATTTCTAATTTATATTTCCTTTTATTTGTAATCTTTATGAGTCAATGGCTTGAAATAAACAATTTTTATTTTATTTATTTTAGAAACCAGTTCAGGGCACTTACCCTAGCTTGGAACAGCGTAGCTCCGAAGAAAGGCCACTTTCTGGTACAGTTGAGGTATATCCGCACGCAGTCGCCTGTACTTCTCCCTTTTAGCGCTATCCATTTCGATCGCAGCTTCTCTTCAATATCCCTGCAATAACAAAACCTTTTAGTTTTAAATACATAAAATCTATCACGAATATCTAAATGAGCAAGTCTGAAAACTGAATGCGCTAATACGAGTAAAAAAACCATAGAATATATTATTTTTATTATTCACATACATTTATTTTATAGCTTTTATAAAATATATTTTTTTCTCAACATCTACGATGCAGTCTACGATGGTACACGCTTGCCTAGAAGAAACCTATTCTCTCGCGACTTAAAGATACCCAGGTTGTAGCTATCTGAAAACACAGACTCTGGCAAGTCGTTCCACTCTTTGGCGGTACGCATAATAAAGGTCGAAGAGAACCGCTTTGTGCGAATGGGAGGTATTTCTACCATATAGCGGTGGCGCACCACTGAGCGTCTGGTTGTCCGTTGATAGAATGGAGATGGTGGGATCAGGTTGAAAAGGTCCGCCGCACACTCCCCGAAATGTACTCGATTAAAAACCGAGAGGCTAGCAACCTTTCGTCGATGCTCCAGGCTGAGGAGCCTTGCATCAACTAGCTCATCGTTGCCTATGAGCTTCTTGGCTCTTCTCTCAATTAATTCCAGAGCTTCAAGTTGGTACTTCGCTGATCCGTCCCAGAGGTGAGAACAATACTCCAAACACGAACGGACTTGTGTTTGGTACAAGTTGAGCAACTGTCCCGGTGTGAAGTAGTGCCTCACCTTTGCGCGTATACCAAGCATTATAGCAGCCAACTGAGCTTTCGACTCAATGTAGGAGCCGAAATTGAGAGTCGGCGAATAATATAATCGCAGCAATATAATATTAACCTCAGTTCGTCGTTGGAGAGCGGCGCGCGGTACCGGTACGGGTAGAAGCGGCGCGCGAGCGGCTGCGCGTGCTGCGTGTTGGCGGGCGAGTAGTCGCCCATGTCCAGCTGCGCCATCAGCGCGCCCAGCTCCGCTGCTAGCTCCCTTGTCACAGGGAATCTGCCTGCTACCACTGGAAGGACACACTAAATATTGTACTTCAAGTTATATAGGGTCGCAATTATGAGTAATAACTAATTTGCAGCTGCCACAGTTCTTCAACTTGCTTCTTCTAGGTAGTCTCACTAAGAGTTTCTTAAAATTAGCTGTAAGTATGTATTTTTACACCCCAGGACAAGGCGAAGCTGCTGGTAGTGGTCACACTAATATTATAAATGCGAAAATTTGGATGTTTTATTTATTTGTTTGTTACCCAATCACGTCGTAACGGCTGAACCGATTTCGATGAAATTTGGTGTGATGACAGATTATGATCTGGATTCAAATAGAGGCACACTTTTTTTAACAAAAAAACCGTGCGAAGCCGCTGGCGGAAGCTAGTATTATATAAATGGAGGCAATTGTTTGAGCTTGTTAACACTTCTTCTTAGCGTGTCAATAGTTCTACTTATATTGTGTTAGATAGGTACTTGGCTACATTGATGGCGTCAGGAGAAGCCATTTTTAAGTTAACCATTGTGCAGGTGTTCGGGCACAAAGGGCACATTAGCAGGTGTTTCATCGACTGTGCAGGATCACCACAGTCGCATTGCGTTTGTCTGGGATCCCTGAACCCCCATTTGCACATATTGACTCTGCAGCGGCCAACCTGTGTGTGAAGCCTATTTAAGGACTTCCACACTGGCCACGGCAGGTCTTGCCCTGGTGGAAGCTGTTCTTGAGGGGGAAAGAAGTCCGGTGGTGGGTGAGTTACGATCTATCCAATTATTATTACTATCTATGTTAACGCTTAAGGTATAGAAGTAAAATAGTGTAAATAAGACCTTTTAATATAATATAAAGACAGAAAACTTAATTAAGATATCAAAACGGTATAATAATTTTACATTGAGAGGGAGGCCTATGCCCAGCAGTGGGACAGCATAGGATAGATAAAAAAAATTTATAATACGTCTTAAGGTCGTCCCATAGTGCGTGTTTTACGCATGATACCACGAACAGTCGAAGGCCACAGAGAGCCACGCACCGCACAGAGATTCTTCCCCTTAAGCAATGATCCTCTCCATCCAAAGGTTTTCTGGAAGAGATCGCTTTGTTAAGCGATAAGACCGCCCATTATTCTTACATTTCTAGCTTGTAAGGTATAATAAAGAATTTTCATTCATTCATTCAGTCTTCCCAAGGTGCGCGTCTGTCTCTGCGAATCCCAGATTCGAAGCCAAAATGAACCAGAGACAAGTGTTACTATAGAATTTGTAATATAGATAACTAGCTGACCCGCCCGCGGCTTCACACTCGTGGTTTGTCAATAAAAACATTACCCTCCTTCTGCGCAGTTGGGTAAAAAGTAGCCTGTGTCACCCGGTGATAGTGTAGCTTCCCAACAGTGAAAAATTTTTAAATCTGTCTAGTAGTTTCGGTGCCTATTCAATACAAACAAATCTTTCCTGTTTATAATATTAGTATAGATTGACGGAAACATGATGCGTTCTTAACAATGATCGTGTAAAAGTGTCAAAAATTGATAACGTTTTTATTCATTAAAATCTCAAGGATCACTTTGGAACGTCAATTTTACTGCCAGTCCCTTCGCGACCCAGCCAGGAAGTACAGGCGTAGGTAGAATCCTTAATATAATGAAAGAAACATAAAGATTATAAGTGATTAAAAAATTATATATATAAAAAACAGGAAGAACACAAAATAAAAATTGAGTACTTAAATGACGTTTCATGTGGCTTTTCCCAAGTAGGTAGCAGTTTGAAGCTGCAGCAAGTTTCATTTCATTCCAAGTAGTTGTTAATTAGCCTGAAAGCCTCACCTTGCTGATTGACCTGGTAACAGAGCAGTAGCTTCTCCTTATCAGTCTCTGTCCTCACTGAGTTCTTGAAGTACAGCCTGTTTCTGTACGTGAGGCGGATCACGCGAGAGTTCTCGAACTTTCCGGAACCCTTCTCCCTGAGCGCAGTCTCCCATTTTGATATGACGTCACATAACTGGAAAAGAAACATGTTTTACACATAGCAAATTCGCTCGTTTTATAATTTAGATATCTAAGAAATAAAACTTTGACGCCTTCATTGCATTAAGCATAAGTTCATTAAGCACTACCATTCAGTTCGTCTATGTACAGATTGGAAATGGGCTGGACACTTGGCTAGGAGGGATGACGGGCGTAGGACGAAGGCGATTACAGAGCGGTGGTCAAGGTATGCTCGTAGACTAAGAGGCAGACCACCCGCCCGATGGTCGAATGACATCGCAAGCGTAGCTGGGTGTCAATGGATGAGACTCGCAAGGGACCGGAAAGAATGGCGTAATAAAAAGGAGGCCTATACCGAACAGTGGGTGCAGACGGTCTGAGATGATGATGATGATGATGTACAGATTATTTTTATATTGTGCAATAAACTAGGGGATAAAGCAGTGTCTTGCGTCACGGGCGCTATACTAAATCCCGAACGTAATTTCTAGGATTCCAGAGTTAATTCACGAGCAGAGCGAGGGAGTTACTAGAATCCTAAGTGCAGAGAGGGATATACGAGTAAGCAAGCCCAAGATTCAGACAGCTTTATCCACGAGGACAATACTCTGCTTTTCACACTTTGCACTTTGTGCAGGATCAGGTTTTTTTCCTATACCCTTAAAAAACATTACCTTTTTATCAGGTTTGATATGGTGTTCCAAGTCTTTTTCAATAGGGTCGTCACTGAACAGGGCGAAACCTGAGGCCGCGGACTCTCGACACCCCAGCTCTGTGCTCAACGTCGACAGGAACTCTTCTACTGTTGTTGAACCGTCGAAACTTATTACCTGAGAACATTCAACTGAATTACCGTCTGAATACATGAACCATACTGATATTATAAATGGGAAAGTAAGTTTGCTTATTTGCTATACTTTCACGTCGTAACGGCTGAACCGATTTCGATGAAATTTGAGCCTGGATTGAGTCTACCGTAAAAAACACCCAACCGTTAAATGCATGATCCTGACCTAAAACTAGGATTTCATGACTGTATCGAAGGTATTATTATATTATAAGTATGTATTTACAAAAATAAAACTACATAAGTATTCTATCAGTTATCTGGTTCCCATAGTACAAGCTCTGCTTAGTTTGGGGCTAGATAGCGCTATGGTACCACAACACAACACACAGATAAAATAAGACAAGATAACGTTTATTTGCAGGCCAGGAACAAACATTATGGTCATACAGTCCAACCCGTAACCTCTTATGTCTTAGTGGATAGCGAGCTACAGAGGTTGTCGATGATCATCATTCTCAAACAGAATAATAAAATAAATAAATATTGCTGGACATTTCACACAATTCTATCTAGCCCAAAACTAAGCAGAGCTTGTGCTATGAGAACCAGATAATTTATATAACATTTTTGTAAATACATACTTCCAGACCCGGAACAAGTAACTGTAGATCATGCAAACATTTGTTCCGCGGCGGGAATCAATCCCGCAAACTCATGCGTCTAAGCCGGCTCAAACACTCACTTGATAAGTATTATTGAGCATATGAACGGGAATCGCGTGTGGTAGGCAGTGGTGGTAGGGGTTCTTCAGTAGAATGGACAGCACTTCCATCCTCGACGGCTTATCTTCCCGTCCGCCGTTCCTTATCGTGCGCTCCAGTGCTCGGGCGCAATACGCCGCGTATTTACCACATTCCGTTCTGAAATATAAACAATATGATTTTTTTTTATATATAATATAGGCTTGCGTTTGACCACGATCTCGCCTGATGGTAAGCGATGATGCAGTCTACGATGGTACACGCTTGCCTAGAAGAAACCTATTCTCTCGCGACTTAAAGATACCCAGGTTGTAGCTATCTGAAAACACAGACTCTGGCAAGTCGTTCCACTCTTTGGCGGTACGCATAATAAAGGTCGAAGAGAACCGCTTTGTGCGAATGGGAGGTATTTCTACCATATAGCGGTGGCACACCACAGAGCGTCTGGTTGTCCGTTGATAGAAAGGAGATGGTGGAATCAGGTTGAAAAGTTCCGCCGCACACTCCCCGAAATATACTCGATAAAAAACCGAGAGGCTAGCAACCTTTCGTCGATGCTCCAGGCTGAGGAGCCTTGCATCAACTAGCTCATCGTTGTCTATGAGCTTCTTGGCTCTTCTCTCAATTGATTCCAGAGCTTCAAGTTGGTACTTCGCTGATCCGTCCCAGAGGTGAGAACAGTACTCCAAACACGAACGGACTTGTGCTTGGTACAAGTTGAGCAACTGTCCCGGTGTGAAGTAGTGCCTCACCTTTGCGAGTATACCAAGCTTTTTAGCAGCCAACTGGGCTTTCGACTCAATGTAGGAGCCGAAATTGAGAGTCGGAGTTAATGTGATACCAAGAAGCTCGAGGTGGTCAGATATCAGCAAGGGTACATTTCGGAAAGTAGGAATCAGATTAAATTGACTTCGTTTTGCGGAGAACAGACACGCCTGGGTCTTATTCGCATTGAACTTGACCAGATTGGCATCACCCCAGTCGAAGATTGCCTTCAAGGACAAGTTTAAGCGCTCGACCATGGCCTCCCTGAGTGACTGAATCTGCGCTCTACTGGCTCGTGCACTAGATGTATAGCTTTCCACAACTGTGCTATCGTCTGCAAACCCAAAGGTACCGGGTTTTAGCAGATCGTTGATATGCAGCAAGAACAGAGTTGCGGAAAGTACTGACCCTTGTGGGACCCCGGCATTAATCGCCAATTGATCGGACGAGCAGCCTTCAACGACAACTCGATTTCCTTTAGATAGATAGATAGATTGGGCGGGCCATGTAAGACGAATGCACCCGGACAGATGGGCAACGATCGTCACGCAGTGGGCGCCTGAAGACGGGCGACGGCACCGTGGAAGGCCTAGTAGACGCTGGCGTGACGATCTCGATGTTTTCGAGACAGATTGGTGGGATTTGGCACGCGAGCGAAAGTCCTGGAAGACAGTGAGGGAGACCTTTGCCTAGCAATGGGATGACATAGGTTGAAAAAAAACGATGGATAATTTCTATATTGCACACCATCTTTACATAGTATATAATGAAGTTGCTTCCGCTGTCTGTTACCTTAGTAACAGCGGATTTTAATGTAGTTTTGAAGAGTGAGTGATTGAAGAGGAAGGTTAATATGTATAACTAGCTTCCGCCAGCGGCTTCGCACACGTTGTTTGTCAACAAAAAGTAGCCTATGTGTTAAACCAGGTTATAATCTACGTACACTACGATTTACGATTTAAAAGTAACTCCGTCTCTGTCTGTTTGTTACCTTTTCATGACTTAACGGCTAGACCGATTTCGATGGAATTTGGTACCTATATACCTAGATAGATTATGAATGGATTTGAGACATAGGATACACTTTACGCGACTGCACAGAAGGAGGATAATGTTTTATTGACAATTCACGCGGACAGAGCCGCGGGCGGGTCAGCTTGTTAAAAATAAAACCAACAAAAGAAAATACACAGTTACATCAAAGATACAATTGGCGGCCTTATCGCTAAAAGCGATCTCTTCCAGGGAACCTTTGAATGGACAGGATCTGTTGTTACCCAAAAGTGGGAGAATAAAAGTTAGTCTAGGTTTCGTTGACAAGGAAATACGTTTCGTCAACAAACATACGAAGGAACTAGCTAAAAACCCTTTTGAATATGCACTAAAATGTAACACGCCTATAAAGATGGCACATACTGGGATTTGGCCAGAACTAACTAACTTTTCTATAAATAAAATGGTGCTGTTAATTGGATTCGCAATCAACCCAAACTACATCTGCTTATGTCAAAAGAGCCGATGGCAGATAAAAAGAGCAACAAAAAAAAAGATTTTTTCGACGTAGTTTTCGGGTAAACTGAATATTTGATCTACACACATCAAAAAAGTATAAACCACACCCATTAAGATGACGACGCTCCATTACACAGTAAAAACTTGTGGATTATTATTCGTTGAATAAGTAATAAAACCGCATCTATGAAATGTCGTTGACATGGACAACATAATTTACTGAAAAAAACGGCCTGTATTTATTTGTTTATGAAAGAGATTGACTATCCAAAGAAGGTTTGATATTCCATGAAAGTTTAAAACGAAGTAAAAAAAATAATACTAAAAAAGTGATATGTTGCTTAGACTTTTTTGATCTGTGTATGTTATTTCAATCAAACCGGTTTTACGATGTTAGTGTTCAATCACAAAAAAATTACCATCGATATTTTCACATTTTGTAAATCACAAACTACCCTATATACATATACGAATAATTTGAAGGGCGACTTGTGCAACGATGTTTATCCCTTTATCATATTTAGTGCTTAAATATAATTAAGAGAGTTGTCCAATCACACAATTAACATAAATAAATCAGATTTAAACATGTTCTGTCGCTAATTACGTTTAGGGATCGTTATGCAAGCCGGGCTACGTTTCCCAAAACTGGGTGTAACTGTAATGATTTATTTATCCACATAAAAATCGCATTTTCAATATTATGTAGTTTAAGTTGTACATAGTATAAACTTAGTGAACTCTTTTGTTGTTTGTATGGAATAATCCCAGACACTACTGTAGCTATTGTGAAAACACTTTCACTGGTAGGAAACTATGAATTCGAGTTGCCTATAATACCTTCCATTCGTCTCAGCTCTTTAGGTCTTTAAGTCAAAGTAAGGTTAATACTTACTTTGAGTCAGCATGTCTGCTAAGATGCAATTTCAAGTACCACAGCAGCCTATTATTCCTGGGGACGAAGAGACTCACAGCCAATGCTAAGAGTTGCCAGCCTTGGACAAAACTGTACGTAGGAGGATTGCTTTTACAGTCCACTGAAAGAAGCGGCGCCTGAAATCATTTAATGAAAAATAAATCAAATACATTTATTCCAAGCGATTATGTAGCTCATATAAGACAGAACACAAAACGTACCTACTTATATTAAACACTTTTAAAGAGTTTGAAAAGGAGTGAACTAAAATTCTAATTATTATTTCACTCCTTTTTAGGGTTCCGTACCCAAAGGGTAAAACCTATTACTAAGACTCCGCTCATGAACCGTGATAGTTAGACAGTTGAAATTTCCACAGATGATGTATTTCTGTTGCCGCTATAACGACAAATACTAAAAACAGAATAAAAGAAATATTTAGGGGGCTCTTATACAACAAACGTGATTTTTTTTCACGTTTTTGCTCGATATTGATAACGGCAACAGGTAGACGCTTGAAATATTCACAGAATATTGAGTTATAATATTCAATCTAAAATTATATAATTAAATTAAAACATAATTGATATTTAAGGGGGGCTTCCATACAACAAACGTGATTAAAAAAAAATCTCTGTCGTAATAACGATAACAGGTAGAAACAAACGGAAACAGGTAAATTTTATTTCCGTTTTTATTGATAAGGGTACGGAACCCTTCGTGCGCGAGTCCGACTCGCACTAGTATTACAAATCTATTACTTTATGATCCTAAACCTTAAACCATAACGATGTTGTAATAAATATGATTGACTGGCCATTTGTATAATTTTGGTCGTATTCATTAAAACACTCTTGCTTTTCTCATACATATTAGTAAGATGTTGAATTAACACATAAATTGGCTTCAGGGAAATTCAATATTATACTAAGGTGGTCATATTGACCAAATGTATAGTAGCATCTATCTTACGTGTTTGCCACGATACTTTTACATCTAAGAAAGGAAGAAAGAAGACATTTAACAATACATCTTAAATATGTATTAAGATTAGGCCACTGAAGGCATATCCCCGCGCGTTGCGCATTAGACAGTTTAATAGATGAACAATCAATTGCGCAACCAAACGGCTAATTTCAGGGCAGTCATTATTGGCTGCACATATACAACCTGTTTTGTTTTGTACAACCTTAATTTAAAACACACACCCGGAATCGTATTTACAGATTTAATCGGTGGGTTGAATACCGGTAGATTGAATATTTATCCAGTAATCAATTCATTTCCACATACGACCACATCTCCGAATTTCGTAATAAACTCAAATGGCTCCCCATTCGACTTCGCCGGAATACTCACATCCCTCCTATTCAACATCCTTCGTAATCCTTCCACGCCTTGTTATCTGAAGGAACGCTTGGAATTCCTTTTTTGCCAAATTCCCAAACACTCCGATCCTCTGAAAACCTCCTTCTCAAAACCCCGACACATAGAACCAGTTTCTATACAAACTCCTTTTCCGTCCAAGCTGTCCGATTATGGAACGCCTTGCCGGTCTCCATTAGGAATCCCCCTCACCTTCCGTATTTAAAGCTAGACTCAAAAACTTTTATCTCCATGAAGAGTCATGATTCATCTGATCTCTAATATTATTAATGTACGTAAGTATGTAAGTACATATTTATTTATTTTATAAATGATATTTATTTATTTAAAATTATTTAGGTACCTATATAACAAATTTCTTTTTCTATTATTAAGTTTATTCTTTTTACACCTCAGCCAATCTTCCTAATGGAAATTCCTTGCTTAATAGCAAGGATCCTCTCCATCCAAAGGTTGTCTGGCAGAGATCGCTTTGTTAAGCGATAAGACCGCCCATTATGCTTGCTTTTATTTGTTTTTTTCTTTAATTCTGTTGTGTCTAGCTTGTAAGGTATAATAAAGAATTTTCATTCATTCATTCATTCATTTCCAAACCATTTTCAACGTAAAACCGCGGCGCCTTTGCGACGATGGCGCTTAGTAAGGTTAAAAGGTACATTATGAATGAATATGATTTGTTTACCTATTTTATACAGGCTGTTTCATTGATATTTTAGGACATGATATTAAGGTTTTTTGAAAATTAAAAATTTTCTATGGTAATGAATTTTTTTTAAAAACCTGTTTTACAACAACTCTCATACAATACAAGTCCAGAGTGAATAGGTTTTTTCTAGGCAAGCGTGCTCCATCTTCGATCACACCTGCACTTACCATCAGGTGAGGTAGTGGTCAAACGCTTGGCTATCATCTATAAAATAATACTAGCCATTAGCCCTACCCTTGTTTTCATTTAATGTCGTACATAACAAAACATAGTACTCGGTACTATGCTCAGCGACCTGAGTAGGGTCTCCCAACAGGTGGGTCTTAAAATGAACATGGATAAGACGAAAACCATGTCAAATATGCATGTTGCACCCGTACCGGTAGTTGTTGGGGGCGATACTCTCGAAGTTGTCGACGAATATGTATACCTAGGACAAACTGTCCAATTAGGTAAGTCAAACTTCGATAAAGAGGTCGCACGAAGAATCCAACTCGGCTGGGCAGCGTTCGGGAAACTTCGCGATATCTTCTCGTCCAAAATTCCCCAGAGTCTGAAGACTAAAGTCTTCAAGTGTGTGTTGCCAGTGCGCTCCGGTGCCAGCGGTCAGACATATGGCACTGAAACGTGGTCCTTCACTCATGGCCTCATGACCAAGCTCAAGGTCGCTCAACGAGCTATAGAGAGGGCTATGCTCGGGGTTTCTTTGCGTGATAAAATCCGCAATGAGGTTATCCGCAGAAGAACTAAAGTTGCCGACATAGCTCTCAAAATTAGCAAGTTGAAGTGGCAATGGGCGGGCCACATCGCTCGTAGAACCGATAACCGTTGGGGAAGAAAGGTTCTCGAGTGGAGACCACGGACTGGAAGACGCAGCGTAGGCCGGCCCCCCCAAAAGGTGGACCGAAGATCTAGTAAGAATCGAGGGGAACCGTTGGGCGCAAACGGCTGCCAACCGCTCGTTGTGGCGATCTAAGGGGGAGGCCTATAGCCTCTAGTAGCAGTGCTCGTCTTCCGGCTGATGACGACGATGATGATGATAACAAAACACGTAGTATATTTCCATTATTAGACAGTCACCATCATCATCATATCAGCCGTAGGACATCTACTGCTGGGCAAAGGCCTCCCTCATTGATCTCCAGGAACTGCGGTTGGAAGCGGCCTGCATCCAACGCCGACCTGCGGTTCTTACCAAGTCGTCTGCCCATCTTGTAGGTGGACGTCCTACGCTGTGCTTGCCGGTCCGTGGCCTCCATTCGAGAACTTTCCGGCCCCATCGGCCATCTGTTCTGCGCGCTATACGGCCTGCCCATTGCCACTTCAACGTGCTAATCCGTCGGGCTATGTCGGTGACTTGAGTTCTCCTACGTATCTCCTCATTTCTGATTCGATCCCGTAGAGAAACCCCGAGCACAGCCCTCTCCATAGCTCGTTGAGCGACTCTGAGCTTATTCATAAGGCCAATAGTGAAGGACCACGTCTCGGTTCCATATGTCATCACTGGTAACACACACTGATTGAAGACTTTCGTCTTAAGGTACTGAGGTATGTTGAACGAAAAGACGTTGCGAAGTTTCCTAAACGCTGCTTATTAGACAGTATGTAGTGATAATCAGATTTTCGATTGTTATTCGTTTACTATGCCCAATCCAATAATTTGACAGACCGGCGTGGAGATATTCGATGGTTCAGAAACTTATTGAGATAATAAAGTAGTGCAAACCGAGTGCGTGTACGTGGCGTGTTCGTTACGTGAGCGTGCACGCTACACGGGCGCTCCGGTGCCAGCGGTCAGACATATTATTCTTTAGAATTCTATACAATACAAACAATTCTATACGCAACAACAGCTGCGTGCACGCTCATGTCACGCACAAGCATTCGGTTTGTACCGGATTTAATAAATAGAATGATTAATAAATTATTTATCTAAAATTGTCCCGTCTAACTGTACTTACGTATCAATGAAATTGACTTCATGCTGTTGTATCTATTCTAGTAAACATAGTATAAACCCTAGTTCAGTACTCAATTACCTGTATCGAGCTAGGCGATCCAGCAGAGTTAGGTTGGACATCACCGCTCTTGTTGTCGCCGACAGACGACGCCCCCGTGTCGCAAGTGAAGAGGGACTGTGTCGCGCACAGTAGCAGTTGCTGTACAAATGAAATGTTGGTGTTGCTATTCTGCGGGGGTTACTCTACTATGTCCTGTGATGTACTGGGGTATTACTCTATGGACTCATTAAAAGGAAAATTTTAAGTTTGATTATTTTCTGAGAGTAAAGGAAAGTGTGAATTATATTGCTTTCAGATGCATAGATTAAGAGGGAGTAGGGGGTAGGGGATGTGAAAAGTACCTCAAATCTTGTAATTTTAACTTTAACATTAGGCAACTTTTAGCAGAATTATGATCTATTAAGACCGCATTACCTTTCAGTCAACGCAAAACATTGCAATGACAGACATTGACTTAAATTTGGCTAGATATAATATATGTTTCCCAGCACCATTATCAAATTATTTGTCATATAAACTTCACCGAAAGCAGGTGATTAAATCCCTGCGGCTGAGCCGGGAGTAAAGTTGTACTGAATTTTATTATGCCCTCGCGAGCATAATGTGATTTGAATTTCAAACTTCATCGGTAATTAAATTAAATTTGAACCAAAAAGACCCACACTATAAGAACCTATTCGTAAATCGAACTAACCTCGGCACAGAATGCACCAATCTAGATTTGGGTTATATTGTCTTGCAGAAAGTGTGAAAAGTAGAGTATTCTCCTCGTGGATAAAGCTGCCTGCATCTTGGACGTGCTTATATCCCTCTCTGCACTCAGGATTCTAGTAACTCACTCCGTTCGTGAGTTAACTCATTCATTAAGTTCGGGATTCAATATAGCGCCTGTGACGCAAGACACTGCTTTATCCCCCTCGTTAAATAATCTACTATTAATTACGGATACGACCCTTTTAGTGTTTAACTGATTATGTGGATAAAAGGAGGTATGAGACACAGTCTCTTCAACACACTAGTTGTTACACCAACGATACATAATCTTTTGAATCATTTTGCATCATATTATGATTGCTTATTTATAAAGCCGTCAAAGCGTCTAAGAAAGACGGGATAAGGCGAAAGTACTGAGTCAAAATCTCAAGTGAGGTACACATATTTTAAGTCTCATAAGTTGTGTATTGTTTGGGATGTGTTGAAAAGGGATACAAAGGGGTACACAATAAGGGTTGAACACTGTAATGAAACACATTTGTATAGTGAAAGTTGGTATGTTGATGTGTTTGATTTAAGATTAGGCACATAATCTGAATTTTTCCTAGACTTCTGGTGTCAAATAATTTAAATATAATTTTAATGTTTTTTTTTTAATAATTTTAGTATTATATTAACAATAAACTACTTTAACATATTTATTTTTTAAATGTTAACTGATGAACATGCTACGATTTAAAAAAAATCTTTAAATGAGACGGCGACTTTTCCCTTGATACGGATATACGATGACCTACTTCGACACAATCCTTTTAGCCTGTCTATCTTTTTTATGCTACATAGAGATGGAACAAGCTTATGGCCCACCTGATGTTAAGTGGTAACCATCGCCTATACCACAGAACTGCCTCGCAGGTCATGCACCTTAAAAATGTGCCCTACGTCACACTGCCCTGCGTCCATCACTTGAGGCATACAAGTGTAAAGCCTCATGTGTCTGTAATTTCACCGGCAACCATGCCCTTCAAACCGAAACACAGCAATGCTGATTGGCGCCAGAAATAGGTGTGGTATAGGAATAGGTATTTTAGTCCACATCCACCCAACCCACTGCTGGGAATAGGCCCTGTTATCACGCCACTCTCCGCTCCTGTGTCAAGCGCATCCATTGCCCTTCCTCAACTGTGAACAACGCGATGTCATCTGGCGATCTACGCTCTCCACTCCCTCGATTATTGACATGTTATTTACTGCTCAAATTCTGCAGCTACTTATACATTTTCAATAACATATATACTTGACTTTGACCGATTCATGGAAAGTTATATTCGAGTTAAACCGGAAATTATAATTGTACAAAGTGAATTTGATATTAGAACTTAAGTCACTTTGTAAGTGTGTCTTTTTTTATATTCAACACAAGCTTTCCGGAGGTATTTCCGGTGGGCTTCAAAATGAGCGCCTTCAAGAGAGGTGTAAATAGGGCATTAAGTGCTAGGCAACGCGACTGCGGTACCACGAGTGCTGCAGGAGTTTATAGGCGGCGGTGACCATTTAACATCAGGAGGCCCGTCAGCTTGTGTATCTACAAGTATAATATAAAAAAAAAAGCTGTCAGGCCTCCAGCATGACTGCGGAAAGTTGCTCTTTTCGGATGCGTAGAATGACATTTTAGCGTAGAATATTGAAATATTTCTTCGTGAGACCGTACAAATGTTAGCAGTACCACGATTTAAGTTAGACGCCTCGGCAAACTTCGTCTATAATCGGCAATACGGAATATATCAGAATATACTTCTAAATACTATAACCGCACGTGCTTTAAAGCTCACTGTGGTGACTGACGAGTCGTCACAAGCCACGACAACTTTCAACAAGACAACAAGTCACAAGACTTTTGCCTATATTTGTGTCACATAAGCTACACGCATAACAAATTACCTACAGCACTGTGGGGTCACTGGTGTACCCTGTGAATTTTGTCAAAGTTCTGTTTTTATATAATAATAACATTATTATATATATTTTATACATTTATATTTTATACGAATAACTCAGAAACTATAAAGACTTTACTAAAAATAAAAACCGAGTCTAAATGTACTAATGACCTAATAAGATATTTCATTTGACGTTCCACTTGACCTAATAGTCTCATTTTAATTATTTTATTACCCCTCTTGAACCCCAATATCTCAACAATACCCCAACATTTTTAGCTCATTTAGTCACACCAGAATTGTGCCATCACTAGCTAACTATGTATCAAGTTTTACGGTGATCGGATCAACGCTTCGAAAGTTATCCTCGGACAAACATACATACATACCAACGCGGATTTGTCCAAGTTGATTCAGAGATTACGCTTCGCTCGATCAATTATCATGGCGATATAACTGTTCATGTTTATCAATCGTGTTTTTTTAGCACCTTGTTACGCACGCCGGCGTAAGCTTTTACCAGTCACAGATGACTGCTAGAAAAGCATGAAGTTAAGTCCTTCATTTGGACATTTTTCTATTTACTCTATAAATAATTAAACGAGGTTATCCACTAGTTTTATTTACAGGTTGCGTTCCCGCCTTCGATTCTGTAATTCCAATTTTGTTAGTACAAGTGCGGTATAATGATAGATTGTGCCGTTAAAACTATTGCGTCCCAACTACAATGTTAACACGTTACAAAACCAATAACGTTGACACCAGACCGTATTTACAACGAAACTGTGACTTGTGGATACTGATTTTGTAAAGTGTGGATACAGTGTCATTTAAGGAACTACATAATATGCCACTTTTTAATATCTACTAGAGAAATTACCAAGTAAAACTATTTTTTTAATTTTCTTTACTTTAATAATTTTATATTGATCATAGATCTTTTATACTGTTAAGTATAAATTTAATAATCGAAAGTAGACATATTATGCAGTATATATTTATATTTACTCACCTCGTTTTTAAATCTATGAAAAAGATAAATATAGGGTAACAGACTAATACTTGCGACATCAACCTTTCATAACAAAGGATTCAACAGTGCGAGGAACATAGCTATGAGAGTATATGATAGAACATAAGTCATTCCCTAGTTCTAAGGGGTGGGGTAAAACATTCTCAAAAATAGGTAGGTATATAAATTTAAACAAAATCGGGGACAGTTTACACCAACATTCCATTTGAGTATATTGCAATTGCAAAGTAGCACTTGTTCGGGCAACATTATTTTTGAAAATCGAATTCGTTCTTCAAAAAGAAACATGAATTAATTCAAGTTCGCTCATTCGTTAAAAAGAAGAATCAATTTTATTTATTGTTAGTTGAACAGAAGAAATGAACAAATGATATCATTTCAATGTTGCCAGAACGTAACGATCAAATTGGAATATTTTCCCAATAGTGTTGTATTGAATTTTGATATTTTACACAATTATTTCAATGAAGTCAATAAAATGTTTCCACATTCAATTCCAAATTGATCAACCACAACACTAGAAGCTTTTCTTTATGGCAACACTCAAAGCTTACACTAACATAACAAAATGGTTTGTTAGTGTATTTTGTTTTTGCAAATAAATGTTAGTTTAAAGCTATATTTTATACCGTGCTCATCTTGTTTACTTACTAATTGTTACGACTCCAAAACCTATAATAAATTGAAAGGCCCGTGTGTCTGTTCTAAACGCAAAACTTAAACGAGCAAGACATAGAAATTTGATAGTTCTTTCATTGAAAACTGTCACAAAATCGATCAAATCGTTTGCGCATAGTTCTAGCTAGAATAAGGGCCAAAGAATGAGAGATGTATGGTCTGGCCGAAAGTTAAGACATGACAATGACATTTAGGCTAAGTTCATATGACCGCGCGGTACAAGATAAAATATATATAGTGTTTAATAGTGTTTATCGTCTGCATTACCGCGCGCTAACACTATTTAGTTTGATCTTGTACCGCGCGGTTAGTAGTTCCACGCGGTATCGCGCGTTCATATGAACTTAGGCTTAGGGGGCGTGCCTATAAAATGAACATATTTTGTCAGTTTTTTTTGGGTCCATCTGTTCTACACTTTTCAAGTTTGAGTAGTAATAATTGCAGGCCTACCACGACCTACTTTATATTTATATATTCTACAAGATTCTGGCTGCGGCTTCGCATGCGTTGTACATCAATAAAAAATAGCATATGTCTCAATCCAAGTCTTAACTATATACAGACCGAATTTCATCGAAATCGGTCGAGCTGTTTAGTCGTGATAAGGTAACAAACAGAGACAGCGTTACTTTCGAATTTATAGTATTAGTATGGATAAGAAACCTTGTTTTTGTTTTTGCATACCCCTGACGAGGTATGTACTAAAGAGTTTTTGTACTAAGTGGGTCGTGGTAGGCACCTGTCCTAAAAAGTATTTAAATGAATCTTAACTAAATGTAAGAGCACAGTATAATTTTCTTAATTTAGAACTACTAAGTGCTAAAGCCGTACTTAAAACGTGTAAATTGAAGTATTTGTATGCTTAAGAATATTTTTATAAATGTATGAGAAAAGCAGTCAAGCGTCGCCCATAAGCTTTGCGAATATAAAGCGGTATTTATAAAGTGAAATGTACAGTTCCTATTCATTTTTTACCTTAGAAGTGTTAGATAATTTTGAATTAAACGATATTTCATCCAAATGTATGCTTTGTATTCAAGACACGTTTTAGGGCCCTTGTACACGCTAAGAAATTTCCCCGTGTCTGCGGCAGACAGGACCAATTCATCATGTACAGGATTAGAATTTAGTCAGATCTAGCCACGAAAATTTGTTGCGTCTGCTCCAGTCAAGATAAATAGGTACGTGAGATTGTAAACGATGAGATTGTATTCGGGCAGTCGTGCGTAGAGTATGGTAGGGTGCACTAGTCAAGTTTGACAACACAACACATTTTTTTATTGATGATAGCCAAGCGCTTGACCACTACCGCCCCTGATGGTAAGTGATGGTGTGATCGAAGATCGAATAGAAAGAAACTATTCACTCTGGACTTGAAGACTCTGATTTATACTGGTTCGGAAAAACATACGGCGGAAGTGAGTTCCACTCCTTACTTGTGCTAACAAGAAAAGTTGAAGCAGATCGTTTGGTACGGCAAGGTGGTAGCCGATCAGGGGTGGTACTTCTCGGTACGTCTGCTTGTCCGGTGGTGGAAGGGGCAAAGAGGGATAAGGTCATCAGGTCAAGATTTTGCGCACATTCACCAAAATGAATCTTGTAAAAAACTGAAACTGTCTGGCTACTCGGGGCCTGTGCTCTAGACCTCACCTCTGGGACGGATCATCGAAATACCAGCTAGAGGCTCTAGATTCATTTGCAATGACGAGTTAGCAGATGCAAGGCTTCACAGCCTCGAGCATCGTCGAAAGGTTGCAAGTCTCTCGGTTTTTTATCGGATACATTTCGGAGAGTGTGCTGCTGAGCTTTTCAGCCCGTTCTCACCATCCCCATTCTATCATTGGACAACCAGACGCTCCGCGATGTGCCACCGCTACATGGTAGAACATACCTCCCATACGCACAAAGCGGTACTCTTCCACTTTTATTATGCGCACCGCCAATGAGTGGAACGCCTTGTCTGAGTCCGTGTTTCCTGATAACTAAAACCTAGGGAGGAATAGGTTTCTTCTAGGCAAGCGTGTATCATCGTAGACTGCATCATCGCTTACCATCAGGCGAGAGCGTAGTCAAACGCTGGCATATAATTTACAAAAAAAACAATCACCGCAACAACACAGAGCGTGTCGTATCTAGCGCAGACAAAATTTTTTTCTTGGTCTGCGCCGGAGCTATGTACGCAGTTCCCGTGTAGAAACGACACGAATTCTTGCGTAGACCCGGCGACTTTTCGTAGCGTGTGCAAGTAGCCATAGAATTGAATATTTTTCTTTGTATGAAGATTTCACGAATATGTGTATTTAATGAGATAATTAAAGTGTATTCGGCAAATTAAACTAACTTCTGTCTAAAAATATGCACGATACTTCTAAGTATTGCTGGACGACCAGCACTGGTTGAGCTTTCTCCTCGTGGTCAATTTGGATAGTCTAACTTGTTGGTCCAACAGGAATAACCTAACGATCGACTACCATCTGCCACTGGATCTGCGGTAGGTCATTAGGTTTTTTTTTAACAAAGCAAGGTGCTTTGTTTTCCAACCCAGTCAGCGTTTAACCTATCCAACCCAGCAGTTTGTCGATAAGGATAATTATTCGTGTTGGACAAATCAGTTAGGACTAAAAAAGTTTGACCACAATGAAGTACCCACTGGTTGTTGCAATCATTTAATGCTGAGTTAAGGACCATTTAGCAATCACATCATTGATTTATTTATGTCTAAGCATATTTAAGTTCATTCATTCTGTTTATAAATTAAATTTATTTAGAGCTAATTGATCGTGCATACTTTTAAATACCTTATAATGTAAAATAAGCATTTTAGTGTATAATTTACATAAGAAACCCCCTTATTGGTCACTTTTCTGACCGGTATAAATTGATTTGTTTATTTATTATTTTTCTCATGTAAATTATACATGAAACGAGTAAGAATTATCATAAAATACTTTGCACAATCGAAGAAATGCATGTTATTTTTTTGATATCTAATTTTTAAAATGACATGTACAGTCAGCAATATAAGTTTATTAACAATTTGAGATTTGAAAATACTTGTTTCAAGTGTGTTAACAGAAAAAATTTGTTTTTACACGACGTAAGTAAAACACTAAGGCGTATCTACAAATACAGTGTAAGCATTTTGTTAAAAATGTCTTGTTCCAGATTTATTTCGATTTTAAAAACTAAAACTGGTGACCAACTTATGTTGCTGACCGTACCTGTAATATTTTTACTTCGATTGCACGTTATACACAAACCCACACGTTATAACAATGTTCAGTTTGGTCGTTGGATTTACTTGAATGTAATTTTGTCGTAAGGTCAATGCTAATAAGTGCTGATATGAAATACACTTTTTTTTTTCACTTTCAATATATGCAGTGTCTTTTTTTAAATTGGACCATTATGTAGAAATACGAATGTATAGCAGGATAAAGGAAAACTGATTAAAACTGGTTTTTATCGTGAATGTACCTTTTTTATTTATTATCCTGACGTTTCGGCTGTGACCCATGTCCCATGTGTGTGAGTCCACCCGTGACCACGGTTGTTGCAACAGAGCCAAAACGTCGGGATAACAAATAAAAAAGGTACGCGATAAATACCCGCTTTAATCAGTAATTATGTATAGTGATCGCAAAAGTTTGAGAAATACTAAAGGAAAACTGTCTTCTGTTCCAAAATTAAAATTATGTTAAGTTTTCTATAAAAATGAATAAAGTTTACATTGTGAATCGACAATGAAAATCAGTTTAATGTTACTATTTTTTTTATTTAAATTCAGTTTATTGCAGCACTAACAGCGTTGTTGCACGTGTTGGTGCACACACAGCACCAACACGTGCAGCAAGCTAATTCATTGTATCGGAGCAAAAAACATATCCGGACATTAGAAGACCAAATTATTTCCTTATAAAAATGACCTGATATTACTCAAGACAATTTATCTGTGTGATGTTTCCTTGTGAAATGTAACACAGGTTCGGAAAGCACTTCATTCACTCACGTCCGGCAGTGAATCGTATGTATGTATGTTTGTATAACGTACTTAAATTTATAATTCACAAACGCCACATCAAAAAACACACTGTATATTTCAAAACGGTTAACCTCACATTCAAATAAACCCTTTAAACAGAATATAGGCGCATTACTTACATTCTTAAGCTTAGCGGCTTTAAGCCTATGGTGCGGTACCTGCACGCCGTGCTTGGAATGCGTGATGGGCTGGGTCTGCCTCGCCAACGCGGCCGCCAGCTCGTCCCCCAGCTCCGGCACCTCGAGGCACTGCTGCAGCGCGTTCTGCGCCAGCACCACGTGGTAGTCTATGCCGGCTTGCTCCACGCACACGGACATGAATAGTTGGACGCACTGGAATTATAAAATATGAATTACGGTCTATTTTCGACAACTGTGCGGGGAACAAAACAAAATTACACCGTTCAAGAGATACACATAAATACAGGCAAGTATAAGTGGTAGTTCTTATAGCTAAAAGTAATCTCTTCCAGATAACTTTCTTTAGATGTTTTCATAGTTGTATGTCTACTGAAATTTGAAATATTATTTAATGAATATGGCTATAAGAAATGAAAACTATGTAAATGATAAATAATGCTAGACATTTCACTCAGCCGAACGTTTATATTTTGTTATAAATTACTTATAATATTACTAGCCGTTGCCCACGAATTCGTACGCGTTACACTACTAAATGTGAAGGTAACCTAGAAATAATCTAAACTCGCTCTTGCAACTTGACTTCACACCCCATTTGTATCCCATGGGAAATTATTTATAGGATAAATGTTAGCCTATGTGGTGATCCAGGTTATAATCTAAGTATATACCAAATTTCATCGAAATCGGTTCAGCCGCTACGGCGTGAATGAGTAACAAACAAACATCCAAACTTTCACATTTATAATATTAGTGTGATGTATAGAGAAACTACCAGACTCGGAACAAATAACTGTAGATCATGCAAACATTTGTTCCGCAGCGGAAATAGAACCCGCAACCTCCTGCATCTCGGTCGGCTATTCGCCTACTGCGCCACAAAGGTCGTTAATTGGTTAAACAATTTAAAATTAACAGTTTACAATAGCGTATGTTTTTAAGACAAAACGGGTCTTTTCGCGCACTGACTTATATCAAAATTATAATTTTGACTAACCTCGACGTTTCGGTCAAGTTACATCGGCTGTGGTCACGAGAGTATAGTTCGCGAAAATTTATAATGTTCTACAATAGCGTATACGTAAAACTGAGGCAATACAGCAGGTTCATCGACAATACGTGCGAGCGGAGTGTGTACCAAAACTACAAACAAAAAAATAAATATACCTTGTTAGTTTAAATTAGAATTATGAAATAGGACTAACTTTGAATAATTTTAGCGCCTCTGCTTGTAACGCTTCAGAATTAAGTGAGGTGAGCGGCGTTGTGATGTTTTCCTTGGAGTAGAGTAGCGTTGGATGCCTCCAAAGAACGCAATCTGAAATTCAACCACATAGTATTTTTCAAACTTTTGCGATCACTGTACATAACTACTGATTTAAACTGGTATTTATCGCGTATGTACTTTTTTTATTTGCTATCCCTTTTTTATACGTGCAACTGTGTTGTAACTTGTTTAAACTATTTAATTTTAGTTAATCAGGGTATTTTGATTCTATACAAATACAAATATTTTTATTTTCTAAATCAGAATTAACATATAAGTATGTATCACATAATGAGCTCCGCACTAAATGTAACACCTGTATCGCGGATGCCCTGTATAGATTTGCATATTATTATGCACAAGTTATATAAGGTATAAAAGCTGAAACCCGACTACGTAACATTTATGTCGAGTGTAGCCTATGACACCTGGATCATAATAACGAATCGATTGATACGTCATTCATCAAAATCGGACGAGTAGTTTAGGCGCTACGGTGAAACATAGTGTTACACCGAGGCTGTTACAGAATAAGTAATAGTAAATTAATAGTCAGCTTCTCGAAGTTATACCTACTTGGTATGAAATATACCTACATACCACGTTTATACCTACAGTTGCACAGATTAAGAAATAGTAGTCAGTCGAAATACCCACACTTTTCTAGTAACTGGTAGAAACATCGAGAAGATTCTGGAAATAATGCGCGGTGTAAATAGTGCGCAGAGACGCTCGAGGCAATCAGTCTTGATTTGGCGATACGTGCGAACATTTCGGTGACTTTTAGTGGTTTATTGTGTAACAGTGGTGTGATTTAGTGTGTTGTGAATCCTTGTGATTAAGATCGTGTATACATTTTAGTGTTGAATAAAAGTGTTATTTTGGTTAGATAGATAGATAGATAATTTCTTTATTGCACACCATTAAAAATAAAACAAACAAAAGAGAATACAAAATTAAATCAAAGGTACAATGGGCGGCCTTATCGCTAAAAGCGATCTCTTCCAGGCAACCTTTGGATGGACAGGATCTGTGTGAACAAATGAGAACGGCGGCGTTAATCAAATAATAACTAACAGAATAAGTACATAAATGACCAAAATAAAATATACATATAAATAAATATAAATAATTTTATAATATTAAATAACCTACTTCAAAATACATTAGGTAATTAGAAAAACCAATAAAAAATTATATACAAAATTTAAAGTTGCAAAGTCTTAGTGAGCGATGGACGACAGATAATGATTATTAACCATGTTTTTAAAAACAGGAAGGGATTTGGCGTTACGAATTGAAACAGGTAGTGCATTCCAGAGTCTGGTAGCCTGAAGAGTGAAGGAGTTAGTATAAAACACTGAGATAAGATGAGGAGTTTTCAATTTAAGGTTTTCAGCGGAGCGTAAGGACCGGGAGTTGGAAACATGAAGAAACTCAAAGCGTTCTTTGAGGTATGGCGGAGTAGAAGAAATGAAAAGGATGCTGTAAAAGAGGGACAGGATGTGAGCATTCCGACGAAGGCGGATGGGTAACCACTTGAGCCTGTGGCGATACTCAGAAATGTGATCGTATTTACGCAAGCCAAATATGAATCTAATAGAGAAATTCTGGAGACGCTCAAGCTTGTTGAGTTGATCTTCAGTTAAATCAAGATAGCTGGCGTCAGCATAGTCGAGAATGGGATGCAACAATGATTGTGCAAGTGCAAAATTTTGGTGGAAGTCGGAAGGAAGTTTCGCAGCCGTTTAAGAGAGGAAGCTGCAGCAAAGGTCTTTCGGCTTACTGCTGCTAGTTGAGGTCCCCAAGATAGATGGCTATCCATGAGTACCCCCAGATTTTTTACTACCTTGCTGATTGCTATTGAAGTACCGTCAAATTTTACCTGTGGAAGATCAAGCCAATCGATTTGAGTAATCATCCGCGAGCTTCCCATTACTATTACTTGGGTTTTTGATGGATTGACTTTAAGCACATATGATTTGCTCCACTGTAGTATATTCTGTAAATCACTGTTTATGCTATTAATTGCTTCACCTAACCACCCAACAGGGGCTTGGGTATAAATTTGCAAATCATCTGCATAGAGGTGGTAGGACGAAGAGAGTTGTTCGGAGATAGAATTTATGAAAATAGCAAAAAGAAGAGGAGATAAAACGCCACCTTGAGGTACACCGGCACTCAATTGACACCAAGAAGAATATGTATCGTCAATACGGATACGTTGCCGGCGTCCAAACAGGTAACTACGAAACCATTCAATTACTGCTGGAGATATGTTAAGAGAGCGAAGAAAAGCTAATAGGATATCAAAATCAACGTTATTGAATGCATTGCTGAAATCCAGCAGAGAGAGAACAGTGACCAGTCCGTTCTCCATACCATGCCTGATATCATCAGTGATTTTGATGAGAGGAGAGACGGTGCTATGACCTGGACGAAAACCGGATTGAAAGGGGTTAAGGAGGCTGTTTGAATTAAGGAAAAGGCTAAGTTGCTGGTGTACAAGACGTTCTAAGACTTTGGATAGGAACGGGAGAATGGAAATGGGACGGTACTCAGAAAAGGACGCAGGATTAGGTTTTTTGGGAATGGGCGTTATTTGAGCCTCCTTCCATGTGCTTGGATAGGTTCCCGTGTTGATGGAGAAGTTAAATAAGTGGGTAATGGTGTGGACAATTTCATTAAGGATAAGTGTAATCATCCTATTACTAACACATTCACTGCCAACGGCGTTCGAAGATATGGATGATATGCTTCTCTTAACATCACAATCAGTAAATTGACGAAACAAAAAAGGCGAAAAGTCGGGAGTTGGTAATGAGAAAAGATAATTTAATGTTTGAGTTTTAATAAGTCCATTAAAATTTGACGAAGAGGAGAAGTGCAGATACAAAGAATGTACATCTAAGTCTTTTGCAGCGTTATCTTGACGTGACTTCCCAACTCCCAATGACCGTAAGAACTTCCATACTTTGGATGGATCATTATTTTCTACAGATTCATGGATGTATCGACGTTGAGCATCCTCTACACACTCTATTGCAGTGATTTCTAACTTCAGCATATTTTTCCTTGTTTTGATCAGGCGGCTTGCGTTTACACCTAACCTTGGCAGCGAGTTTCTTATGCATTTCAGCTCGTATCTGGTCAGTTAACCAAGGTGCTGGGAGATGTTTTATCTTGACCGCTCGAACTGGCGCATGCACATCGTACAATTTCGATATGATGCTGTTAAAACATTCTACTTTCTCGTCGATAGTATCAGCGTTAAAAACTTCAGACCAATCTACGTTTTGGGCATTATTGCGCAAAGACTCCACATTCATGCCACCAAAATTGCGCTGAAAAAGTATTTTTGGCTTGGGTTTGGGAGGGCGGATTTTATATGAAAGGAATACAAGATCGTGATAAGAGAAATCATCCGCCGAACACTGACCGTGCTTGGCGACATGAAATGAAGATGAAACTAATATTAAATTCAGAAGGGATGGTTGACAATTTGGAAAATTATGAGTCACATTCAATGGAAGAATGGACAAGTTGTTAGCTTGAACGATATTTTCAAGAGATGCAGAACGGTGGTCATTTTTATTGAGACAAGTATTAAAATCACCCATAACAATGGTATGGGCGTGGAGGGGAACAAGCTCTTCCAAAAGCTTTTCAAAAGAGGAGAAATAATCGATACGCATTGATGGGGAGTAGTAAACACCAAGTAGTATTTTGCGATGAGATAGAGAAACTTGGAGAAATAGATGCTCACCGGCACTAGATGGAGGCGGCTGTGCAGACATATTTATGATTGTATAAGGGATATGAGAGCGGAGGTATATAGCTACACAGCCGCCCCTCGATCCAGTGCGGTCGTTGCGTATGAGTTGGAATCCTGGTGGTGAATAGGGAGTAGAGGGCAAACAAGGTTTCAACCAGGACTCTGATACAAGAATAGCGTGAATAGTTTTTAAATTGAATGACGCCAGCATTTCAGAGAAGTGAGCCGGAATGCTCTGTGCATTTATATGCACCACGTTGAAGTTTTTTGGGACATCGATAAAGGTTGATTCCAGAGTATCATGGAGAGTCGGAATGCTGCTGAAACTATCGTCAGAGCAGTTCGCAGCAGTAGAGGAACAAGACATAAATTCATCACTATCACTAAAATTTACAAAATATTAAAAGTAATCCGACCGGACCGATTTCTTATTCATTCAAAACGAATCTTCGTGGAATGGAACGTATGGGATGAAATTGACCGATTCCGTTTGACATTGACATTGTAAAACTTCCAAATGTACCTCTACATCTTTGCACTGTTATGATAACACAAAATGTAAATTGAAGGTTGAAAAATTAAAATAATTAGAGAAACAATGTGAAAGACGGTACATACAACATCAAAATAAAAAGGTCCGGGGTTCATTCGATCGGATTCAACTTCGTATGAAAAACACAACGACACACTATTTCCAAAGAGCCGCTGCACGTCGCACCTTCGACGGAGCCGCTATTTCCTTCACAACCGGCGTCGTTTTAGCTGCCGCCCATATCTTGTCTCGAACAGTAACATCTCGCAGCTTACATAAAATAGGCCGCGGCTTGTCAGACGTAGTGCGCCCCATGCGATGGCATCGGCTGATGCAGGCTTTTGTGAAGCCAGGTTGTTTCAACTTCCCGGACACAGTGCTAACCACTGCTACTGCAATGTCTTCCTGATCCACCTCTGGAACACCATGAAAGAGCAGGATTTTCCTTCGACTACGCATCTCAAGACTGTCCATTTGACCACCAAGCATAGCAATTTGACTTTGTAGAGTGCAGAGAGATTTTACCACATACGTTTTAAAAATGGCAAACTCATTCGCCAAGGCTGGCATGTCTGCGGCTGGTGACTTGCTTCTGAGGAGCCTCCCTTCAAATTCCTCCATTGTTGCATGGAACATTAGCCCCATCTCAGATAAGGACTTTTGGAAAGTTGTAGTATCCATTTCAAATTGTAGGTTATATAGCAGTGCAGTGAAGTGATGTGAATAAAAACTGGTGTATTGTTGTTGGAATTGCAAGGAGAACAGTAGATGGCAGGTAGAGTTGACTAGTTATTGATTTAACACATAAATATTGAGACTTTTTGATCTTTTACTATTTTTTTTATAAAAGACAAACAAGAGGTTACACAAAAATGTGTGTACTTTCTCACGCCTACCGCCAAAAAAATTTTTTTAGATTTTTGTTAGATTCATTTTCATTATTTTATCCCGAACCCTCAGCTCGTAACAATAGGAACAACAAACTTATACCTAGGTCGAGTATACTTTTTTTTATAGTTCTGAACATTTTACACAAAGCTACAGAAAAAAAACACAAAGGGTATATTTTAAGACACGTCTATTTGGAGTATTCGTGTGTGTGCTCGTTTTTTTTAACGCGCTCGCACTTTTTTAACGCAGCTTACTTTTACGATATTCTATTACTTTTTAATGATCAAACAGAAACATAAGAAAATAATACTTACTAGGATCCCCATCAGTTTCCATGAGCTTCTGTATGAGCTGTTCGAAGTGCGTGCCCTGACTCAGTCCCCCGCCGCTGACCACCGTCAGGTGGTACAACCACGAGTCCTTGTCGGCTTTACATTCGAATAGCAGGTATGTTGGACCCTGCAATTTATAAAAACTTTTTTTTAATAATTCTTTAATTTCAAACCCCTGGCTGCGCTCGAAGACCGGCATCACTTACGTGAGCATCAAGGCTGCATAGCTGAAATGGGACTGGGCGGATCATGTCTCCCGTATGCAACCCGATAGGTGTGCCAAGGTCACAAGAAAATGCATTTGGGAGACGGAAAGCGACGCCAAGGCCTAAAAAGCGCTGGAACGATGACTTAGACGTCTTCCTAAGGACTTCCAGAATCAGGCTCTGGACCGTGATTAGTGGAAGGGAGATGGGGAGGCCTTTGCCCAGCAGTGGGACGGTACGGGCTAGTAAAAAAAATCTTTGATGACGGTTGCGAATCGTTTCAAAAGCAAATGAAAACAAAAACGTTCCATTGACGCGAAAGATGGCGCTGCCATAACCTGTTTTAATTTTATTCACTCACTTCGCCTAGTTTTGTATGTAACTACACTACAGACGAAGAATATTGACTAAGCATTCCCAAACCAGCTTTTAAGAAACCACGGGCGAAATAACTGTCAGAGAGACAAAGAGATCGTGCGGCTATTAGTCGTCTGTTTCTAGAATACAGTAACAGGCCTAAGGACTATTACGAAGCACTGGAAACTTCATCACCGTCATATCAGCTACAGGACGTCCACTGCTGAACATATGCCACCCCCACAGATCTCCAGAGGGACCGATCTTGTGCGGCCTGCACCCAATGGCTCCCAGACCATGAGGCCCATAGTGAGAGATCACGTTTCTGTGCCATACGTCATCACATAACACACACTGATCAAAGACTTTTGTCTTCAGACACGGAGGCATTTTGGACGAGAAGACATCACGTAGTTTCCCTAATAAAAACAGCTCATTGGTAGTATTGGTTAGTTTACCTGATGCTGCGGGTAGATGGCGACAGTGAGGTGGTTTCTGGCATCATCGTTCTTCTCCTCGGAATCTGAATCTGATACATGTTCCACATCTTCGACCCTCGCGTCTCTCATGTTGATTTGCCCTGTAGGATTCTGTACGGAAAATGGAGATTTCGAACTGTTTTATATTTGCCCTAATATGACTGTTATGTCTAGAATAAAACCGACTATGAAACGAGAAGACAAAGTGTTCAAGGGATTACTCAAGGAAATTACGAGGATTATTTTCAATCGACTAGTAAGATAGATTTATGCAGTTTTCTTGCGTCCTAGGTTAGGTATGAAAATAACAGTCGTCCAGGGGCAAATTCAGAACAAACTTGTTTCTTGATATCAAATAATCGAAGATGAATTTAACTTTCATTCTGGGGGCCAATTTCCATAACTGACAATAAAATTGCATGCGATTATAGACTTTATTTATATCAAGCTAATATTGTAATATTAGTGGAGCAGAATGTCAAAATATATTAAATTCAACTATCTTCCAGTGCTCCATAGACAGTTCATCCAATCTTATTTGTCAACTTTCTTTATGTTTTTAAAATTGTATGACGTGAATTGGCCCCACGAGGATAAAATTAACTAAAAATTCCACGTGCATGTCAATATAATACCTATGCATTAGTACTTAAGAACACTTTATCATGCCATTCCACAGTGAGTATTTAATGTTATTGTGTTAATATGCAAATAATACCTCGTTATGATCCCACCGTTCCGAATCTGGCCTCTTCTTAGACAGCGAATCCAGCAAGCGGGCCTAGTATGGATTCAATTCAACTTTAATCAATCAATCTTATACACAGGAAATTAGACTTTAATCAAAGCAAGTAAAGTTACTTTTTAAACTGTATTACCGGATCAATAATAAATTCGATAAGATATTACGAATTTAATAAGAACCTGGTATACTTAAGTGTTGAAATATTTACAAAGGGAAGAGTTTTTGGAATGCTTTTAAACCAATTTCGTTTTATTGTGGAAATAAATCCATACCTTAGTTAGAGCTCTGGCAAAATAAGATTTGCGTAAAGCGATGGGTTATGTTATTATGATGACAGTATATTAATATAACCGAAAAAATATTATGCATTAAACTTAACCAATAGTAATAGTACTGTTTAATATAACATGCATGGGAGTACAGTACAAATTAATATGTAATAACATATGCAGAACCTCAACCAAATTGCAAAAACATTTTAGAGATTTTTGTAATTTGCAAATTAGCCTAGTTAGCTATTAATAATCAGGAAGAGAGAAAGACAGAAAATACAAGCTATATTTAATTACAACATCTCAATTCTAAACCAATCCAAATAATGAATACAGTATAGGTCAACTTTCAATTACGATAGTTTGAAAATAGCGTAAAATTATTTGGATTTTAGCTCCCTTGAAATTCTTTTAATGCTCTTGTTCACTAGATTATAATTTTTATACAACTGACCTGGTCGCCCGGTGATTTGAAGTACAAAAACATCTTTCCGATGAGCACACACCAGCTTTTCTTGGCGTGGCCGTTCTTGACCTTTGTAAGCCAACCTTGTATGGTCGGTTTATTGTCTTCTTTGCTCAGGAGAAGTTTGGTTGCGTTTCGCCGTTGGACATTCTGAAAGTAAAACGATGATTAGTAAAAATATGGACATCCTAGGATCGCTTACTCAGTACGCAGACCCGTGAGGAGATCCCACAAGGAGATAGTCGGAGGCAAGTCCAAACATGATATCTTATATTTGGACAGGTGGTACATACGGTTGTTCCACCACCTTATAAAAAAACAAATTATCAGGTGGTCCATATGCTATTGCTCCACCTCCAGGAGCAATAGCATATGTTCTATCTATACTAATATTATAAAAAGAAAAGGTTTGTATGTTTGTAACAAACTGAATATTACCAACGAAATTGTAACGAATAAACTCAAAAACTACTCGTCTGTTTTCAACAGTTCTTTCACCATTAGAACGCTACATTATCCCTGAGTAACATATGCTACTCTTTAGCCAACTACGCAGGAGAGTATTAATTTTACTGAAAAACTACGCGCGCGAAGCTGCGGATTGGTCAGCTAGTAAAAAATAAACATGTTGGTTACTTGTAAGACTCTGATCCAGTCCTCCATAGTAGCATTACTGTCCGCAGTGAGGTAGTAAGTTCGGCTGCCCGTGAATATCTCGAAGGTGGCCGCGCCCTCATTGCGAGATATCTTGCACGCCTCGCCGAGGCCGATCTGACCTTGCGGCTTTCGATTCACTTCCGATTGACTTTTCCAGTAGGATAGGGTCCCGTTTTTAAGGACAAACCTGCAAGAGAAGTGTTGTGAAAAATGTTAGTATGAACTTTTTATCTAAGACGGGACACATAGCTCGGCCGTTGACATGATGGCTATTGGGGCAGAAAGATTCCCGAGCGGACACCACGTAGGACGCCTGATGACGGAAATACGACCTGATAAAGGGGTTGCTGGTCTATGCTCAGAAGTGGACGTTTATGACTGTTATGACTGATGATCTAAGATTCCATTTAGGTAACTTATTGATTGAAGTTTATGTCAACATCTTGTGAAAAGGCTCGTCCGGGGAAGTACTACCACCATACCTATTTCTGCCGCCAAGCAGCATTGCTTGTGTTTCGGATTGAAGGGTATGGTTACAGGTGAAATCACAAGAACATGAGGCTTTACACCTGTATGCCTCAAGTTGAATGACTCACCTTTCTAGGGTGCGAGACCTACGAGGCAATACTTGCTATAGGCGATGGTCACCACCTAACATCAGGTGGGTCATATGCTTGTTACATACATTTACAATATGTAACAAAACCCCTGTCAGATCCATGAAGAGCGTATTCCGTCATAGAAATTAAAGTCGGGCAGATGTTTAAAAAACATCTGTGTCAAATAAATTGAAGGTTGTTTCATTTTTAATTTCGAGAATTATTTCCTGTATAATGGGGAATGTTCTGAGGAGTTATTTGATCTCATCCCGTCCTCGAGATTTTACCACCGCACTTCTCGACAGAGCAATAAAGCTCATCCACATATCATCGACAATTGGGTATCGCGCACCACACGCTTCACGCGATCTTTTCTACCCTATACATGCAAGATGTGGAATGAGCTACCATCTGAGGTTTTACCATTAGGCTACGACATGGCACGCTTCAAGAGAAATGTAGAGGTTTCTACAGTGTAGGGAACGCATCGACAATACCCCGGGTGTTGCCGGTGTCAATAGGCGACGGTGACCGCTTACCATCAGGTGGGCCATAAGCCTGTTTCCCCATAAATAACATAAAAAAAATATATATTTGAATTTTACCCCAAAAACAGGAAAATTTTCCCGAGATGACAACTCTCGATAGTCAACTGTGGATTGAGCGGCACTCTTTGTAAAGGCCGTCAAACGAAAACCGCCCTTTGGGTCGCACTGTGGCACGAGTTCAACAAAGGTTCCGCTCACTCGTTCTCTCGCTTGCACGCGCCCACCACCCACACCACGCTTCAGTTTTGCGCTGTACCGTTCGTAGTTCGTACGTCCCGACTTTATTTCTTCGCGAAATGTCTTAATCGAATGTGAAATATTATAACATGTTAATGTGCTTTGTGGGGTTTGTAAAAAACAAACACAAGTGGGCTGCGAAAAGTGCGTGCCAAATCATAAAACGGTGTCAAAAATGCATTGAAGTTGGGGGTCGACACGTGGAAGACGACCGTCGTAGTTTTGGTCATGTTAACGTGCTTCTGCTCATCTAGCAATAGGTACGTACCTAAATTCATGTCAGAGATCAACCTAAGTTCTTTTCAGAGCTACATATGTCGTACGTAGGTTATTGACCCCTCCACACCGCCGGCGCCGGCGCGGCGCGTTTCCCCGCCGGTGTTACCAGAGGTAAGTTTTAAGCTTTGAGCGCCAATTAATTAAATTAGTCAGCTACTTTTTTTCTGGTCAAGAATTACATGATTGTGACCAAATATCAATACTTTGTCACACCCTTAAGGATCAGACAGGGTTTTTGTTACATATCGTATAGAGATGGTGACACCATACCATAGTCGTACTATTTCCATCGTTTCCTATAAGTCTTCAGCTTGCCCCCTAACTTGACAAGATGCCCACCTTTCTCCAGCGCATCGTGTCGTCTAGGACTGTCGGTTGCGAGTAGCGCGAGACACATGGACGCAAAGATGGTGACACCATACCATAGTTGTACTCTTACCATCGTTTCCTCCAAGTCTTCAGCTTCCCTCCTAACTTGGCAAGATGCCCACTCTTCTCCAGCGCATCATGTCGCCTAGGACTGTCGGTTGCGGGCGGCGCGCGACATAAGGACGCAAGAGATGGCGACGCTGTGCTGTCACAGGACACCGCGTCGGGAGGGATCGCGTAGTCGTCTGACATTCCTGATTCGAACGATGTGTCTGTGAAAAAACATTTAAATAAGACTGGTGAGAACTTATTTAGAGTCTGAAGAAATAGGCGATAAGATTTTTAAAACCATCTCAAAAACTTTCAAGCCAGACGGGACTTGAACTTGAACTTCCCCTTGATACGAGGATGCACTAACAATTGTGCTACAGGCCCTTGTCACGTCAGGATCGAAATTAGTGAGATAATCAGATTACGACTCAAAGATGAGATGGTTTTACAAATCTTACAATTTTCTGTAAGTGTTCGCATAACATTATAATAATAAAATATGGCAGTTTAAATCCAAATTCTGACGTTGTAACTTCTGACTTTTTCTCTGACTGACTTCTGACTGTTTGTTCTGACTTTGACTTTCAAAGGTTTAAAACTATAATTTGTAGTGTCGTACCATACAATTTAAATTTGTAGGATTATAGGTTATAGTAATTTCATTTCATTTATTCAAGAAACAATTAACAATCGTATTTGAAATCACCAATAAAACTAAAATAAAACGAACATACCCTAAACATAAAGAAAAGTTAAAAGAAAAATAATAAATGTCAACAAAAATAAAATAAATTTAATTACTACATACAATGATGTCCCAGATTCATTAAAATAACCTACACATCAGAAAAATACCCTTCAACAATAGCTCTTTCAAGTCTTGACTTGAAAGTGAAAGGACTCTCGATAACTTTCATATCAGTAGACAGTGAGTCAAAAAGTCTTACAGCTTGATACCGAGAGCCATGTTTGGCGGCATTCAACCTCGGGCATAGAGGTGTGTCAAGATCTTTTCGTCAAATAAAATGTTTTAAAAGCAAATAAACACTGTCTAGAACGTGTTTAAAAAACAGTATACAAAAATTGGTAAGAATTTTTTTAAACACGCCTTAAAAAGTTGTTTAACTTTTTTGTGGTAACAAGGAAAGTGTTTTAATTAATCTATTTCAAGAAAACCCATACTAATATAAAAAGTTCAGAAAGTTAGTCTGTCTGTCCGTTTATTACTTTATCACAAATAAACGGCGATGAAGTTTGGTATTTTTTTTTATTTTAATTTATTTTATTTAATATTTTATTTGGTATAATATAATTTGGTTGAATATTTGGTAGAGGATGATAGAGAACCTACTTTTTATTTACAAACCACGCATGCAAAGCCGCGAGCGTAAGCTTGTATAAAACAAAAAGAAAGTTACCAGAGAGCACCACAAAAATGGCAATAAACGAAGCGATTACTTTAAATTTAGTGTATGAAAAGATAAGACTGGTTTCTTGTCTGCTTGTGATCATTGACATTTTGATTTTAGCAATCTATGTTAGAAAATAGTGTTAAAAATCGCTTACCTCTAGTCTTGCTCTGTTTGCTAGGTGATCCACTACTAGACCTCTTAGCCGGGCTCAAGCTGGAGCTAGTTTTAACACTTTTGGAAGGACTGCTGGCACTGAGACTGGTGTCAGATGAACTGCACTGTCCATTCGCGCTGTTCGTTAGGACAAGTGCGTGGGTTTGTTGGATGGACGCGGGGTGGACGCTTGTTAGGTTCACGTTGTTGATCGCCATTTGGGATGTTTGTGCAGCTGGAATAAAAAAATATAAAAATAAATATTGCTGGACATTTCACACAGCGCTAACTAGCCCCAAACTGAGCAGAGCTTGTAGTATGGGAACCAGATAACTGATAAAATACTTCTTTACATTTTTTTTTGTAAATACATACTTATATATATATATATAGAAACAACCAGACCCGGAACAAGTATCTGTAGATCATGCAAACATTTGTTCCGCAGCGGGAATCGAACCCGATACCTCCTACGTATCAGCCGGCTATTAGCCCACTGCGCCACGGAGGTCGTCGATACGAACGAAAAAACTAAAATATAAACGAAACACGGAATAAAAAAATATTCATTTTATAAGTGTCTGCGGTAGGCTTTTTTTAACTGGGGCAGTATAGGGAAATCAGAAACCATAGCAGATGAAGAAAAAAAAGTTTTTATCAAATTTGACCACCTTCTGCTGCCCTGATTTTTTTGCTTCGCTACAATAAAATAATATTAAGATGAAATTAGGTCGATTCTCGAAACAAACTGTTAGTTTTTTCGCTAAATTTAATAATATTTTGGGAAAACTCACGCTCGAACAAAAATTTCACTATAGCAAAATTATTTCGTTTAGGTATTTGTCAGTTGATCAGACTTCATCAGACATTTACCTTGTGACCATAAATAAGTTAAACAACTGTTTAAAACCTATAACTTTTGAAACTATCACGATTAGAAATACTATTTGTACTAAAACGAATTGACCTCAAAAACTCACAAATCATGGTAATTACCCCGTTTTTAGTACAAATAGTGCTTAAAACCTGTTTAAAAATTCCATACCAGTTTTTGTATAGACTTATTTAAACTCGCGCTAAACAGTGTTTATTTTTTGTGGTAAGACCCTAGTGTAAATATTCAAGGCACTTTAAAGTAAGATTTAAGTTTAAAAAATAACGCCTCAAGTTTATCATTTAAGGCGAGCTGGTTTATTGGTCTTATTTGGAGGCTTTCTGCTCAGGGAGGAATCAGTTTTATGTGCTCAAAAAATATATGTCATTCATTGACCTTTTATCTGCAAAGTGAACATACAAAAAAGTTCTACCTGTTTAATTACTATGAGAATAATAATAATAAAATGTAGCTGTTTTCTACTTTCAATTTGATACAACCTCAAAACGACGTAATATTTTGTAATTTATCTTTGACCTAAATGTGGGCAAAGACTATTCCTTCAAGTTGAACAAATGATGCTGTGCTGCGACAGTCTTTCACATGGCAATTAATTATTTTTATTTTTTCCGAATAACTAGCGGGCGTACCCTTAAGTGGTTGCGCGGGCGACGGGCGGCAGTGTACCGCTGACTGACGTGCGGGAGGGTTGTGCTCGTCTGCCTCGCGCTCACCTTTTTGCTGGTCGGTTAGATGCGTGTGGCGGAAGGTGCGGGGCCGAAACAATAGCTACGCCCATTCGCTCGGTCACAAAAAGATCGCCGGCTACGGTTAGCGCTTTAACTTTTTTTTTATGAATTATAGGCCAGCGTTTGACCACGCTCTCGCCTGATGGTAAGTGATGATCATGTCAGATGGTACACGCATGCCTAGAAGGAACCTATTCACCCCTAGGTTGTTGTTATCAGGAAACACAGACTTCGGACAAGGCGTTCCACTCCTTGGCGGTGCGCATAATAAAGGTGGAAGAGTACCGCTTTGTGCGTATGAGAGGTATGTCCATGTAGCGGTGGCGCACCGCGGAGCGTTTGGTTGTCTGATGATAGAATGGGGATGGTGGGATCAGGTTGAAAAGCTCCGCAGCACACTCTCCGAAATGTAACTTACCATAAACATGATTGTTAACTAGCTGATGGTGTGGCGTATTATGCACTGTAACACCCATTGACTCCTCGCCGTCTGAAGAGTCGTCCGACGAGTCCCCAGTGAACGGCATTGATCTGATTTGGCTGGCACGCTGTTAAATAAACAAAACCATTTTATAAGTGTTCCAAATAATATGTAAGGTAAACGTTAGGGCCTGTGCCATATTCAGCCGGACATCTAAAATGGCGAAAATATAGAAGTCTTGACAGAGTTTACCTATTAAAGTCATTTTGGGGCCGAGACCCTGAGTCCATAGGGGGCCGGGGGCCATCGCGTTTTCAAAATTCATTCTGGACGTTTGGTCTATGCGACGCGTGATCCGAGAGCTGGCGCTTATTTGGGTCAACGCATAAGCATAGCAATTCAGCGCAATGCAGCAAGTGTCTTGGGGACACTTCCGCTTGGTATTGCTCTGGAGCAACAAAGCTATCTATAGATCGTTTGCAACGGTCTTTAGATAGTTGTTTATTTTGTATTTTTTAAGTCATGTAAATAATTATCTATTATTTCTGTTAATAAAAGTACATACTGAGCTAATTTACAACTATGTTCTACGCACCGGCGTCCACATTCAGTTCACAAACTTGTGGTCAATAAATTCAGTAATAGCTGATCTAATTTCGATGACGTTTGGAATGGCTTGAATCGCACAGACTACTTTTTATCCGAGCACTCGAGCTAAGCCGTGGTGAGCTAGTTAATAACCAGTTATTTTTTTATTAAATTTAAAAAAACCCCGACCCCTCTCTTTTTGCGTCGAAGTTAAAAACTAACATTGCTAAGAAAAACTCCAGATAACCTAGCTTTCTATAAAAAAAAACCGCGTTCGAATCGCTCCATCGTTAGGAAAGTATGGATGCCACAGACAGACACACTGACAGAAACAGGCGTCAAAGACTAAGGGCGACTTGCGCAACGATGCCTGAACGTATTCGTGGTGCCTGAACGCTAAAATATGATTTAAACAGTCAAATCATATAAATACGTCAAATTTAAACACGTTTAGTAGCTAAATACGTTTAGGGATCGTTGTGCAAGCCGGCCTAAGTGTATTTTTTGCGTCGAGCGTTAAAAACGTACCCCTTTAACAGTAGCGTAGACGGGGACGGATATGTCCTGATAGCTGGTAGACTCGTGCATGGGTCTCGGACAGGGCGGAGGGCTGAGCTCTTCTTCTACCGACTGCTGAAGACCATCGTCTGCCACCTGATAATTCATTCAGTAAAATCAGCATTTGTTTGCACACACCGGTAACACTAGGTTGTCCTAATAATAATATTCAAAATTAAAATATTTATTTGGAACAATACAACAAAGTATCAAAAAATAAATGAAAACGTTGGCACTGCAATAGTTTTGGGTGGAAGTTAGTATGTCTATACAAGGTAACTGATAACTATATCTTAGCCTCCCATCTAGGGAACCGATGCAGCGATTTTGGCTGATGCATGTCCTATATATGTACAGTATACAGCCTTTATATGTACAGTAAGTTCTAATTTGAGTCTTATTCTCATAAAAATAAAGTACCTGATATATCTTAGCCTCCCAGCTAGGGAACCGATGCAGCGGCGGTGTAGGCGGTCTCGGCTGATGTTCCGAGGTAGAACTATCGCCCGTCGACGATCCACCGCGACTGTTGCCTTGGACGACCACGTTCACGGGCCCTTGCCATGCTGGAGTACGCTCTGTTGGTGTAACAATAAGATATATTTTACTATACTTTAAGCATAGTAAACGGGTAGTTAAACCAACCAAGAATAATGATCTATGAATAAAATATATCTAGATATGTTAAGAACAGGTTGGTTATTGTCAATCGTCTGTTTTTCCTAAAGAATACAATCCGGGCCTCTTTAAGGTAAGAGTAAATAGGTTTCTTCTAGATCTTCGTGCTTCATCTTAGACCACACCATCGCTTACCATCCAGGTGAGATTGTGGTCAAACGAAGTTCTATCCAGTTTAAAAAAAGACAAGGAAGTAATGCATTATATTTTAGACCAAGTGTCTGTTAGGAAAAGGTTGTTTTTTGTTTATTTAAAAAGGCAATTCTGTCTTCATTCAAGAAGCTTATACAATTTGCTTGCTTTAATCTCACCCTTGATATCATTTTCATCTTTTTATTTATGGTTTCTTCTACATGTGGAAGAAAGTATAAAAAACCTGTCAATTTAAACATTCTGTGTACTTTTTGCAAAGACAATTATATATAACGTCATAAACTTGATAATAGTGCTACCTTTGTCTAAATAGAAAATTGACATATTAGTAAATATTTTATTGATACAGCTAGATTAACATGACCATCCTAGAGAAAGAAAAAATTACTTTATTTGATATGCTGAAACACAGATCTACAAGAGGATAAATTTTATTTATATTGAGTCTGGAATCCAAACATACCAAAGGGTTTTAAGGGTTGCTGGTTTACAATACCTCTACTTGGCGTGTATATCTCAGCGTAGTCATGGGTGGTATCGCCATCGGTCGACGTGTTTGGAGTCGCGGGCGCTACCACCAAGTTTTCCACTGCCGTCTATAAAAGAATTTTGGCACATTTGACATTTCAAAACAAACACTCGGGTAACGTGCAATTTATCTTTTGGCAAATATAAGTTTTAAGATAAGATATTATTTTTCATACAAGAATCATAATATCTTATCTTATAATTTTAATACCTGGTGGTACATTTAAACATCCCTCTAAACATGTTAGTAGTATTAATTTAGAACGGCCTTCAGACAAATTCCAATCAGACAAATTAATTAAAATAATATCATGTTGATTATGCAACTGTACAGCCAGTTTATTTACGACGACCTCCCTTGGCCCAGAGGGCGAATAGCTGTCTGAGACGAAAGAGGTTGTGGGTTCGATTCCTGCCGCGGAAGTTTGCACGATCTATAGATATTTGTTCCAGGTCTAGGTATTTCTCATACATTACAAGTACCAACTTAAAAAAATATATTATATTCTATCAATTATCTGGATCCCATAGTACAAACTATGCTTAGTTTAGGGCTAGATAGCGCTATGTGAAATATTGTTTTACCGCTAAATCATCAGCAAGTAAACTAGCAGCCGTCCGCTCATCCATTGTCCGGTTCATTGTAGTAGCAGTGGGGGGGATGGTCACGTTGTTAGCTAGACTGGTGGTACCGATGGACAGGTTCCTCCTGTGCCTCACTGGAGTACTGTAGTGTGGCTCTGACGATACTATTGGTAGCTATAGAAAATACAAATGAGTAAGTAATTTTGGACGACCTCCGTGGCTCAGCGGTGCCAGGTTCGATTCCCGCCAGGGAACTATTCTTTGCATGATTTACATATATTTGTTCAGGATTTATATTTATAAATATATATTTACAAAAAAGTTTATTAAGTTAAGTTTATATCTCTTATCTGGTTCTAATATTATAGTACAGGCTAGGTTTAGATTGGGGTTAGATAGCGCTGTGTGAAATGTCCAGCATTATTATTATTTATTATATTGTCAATAAGTACTTAGTATATTTCAGAACAACATCAAGATAAACATCTATAGGTGAATTAGATATAAATAATTTAGAATACATAAATATTTACAACAGCTTAGTCTTTGGGTGAGTAATTAACGAAAAGAAAATGCTATGAGACAACGAATGAAAATAACGGAAAAAATAGCTTTTGCATTTTAATATTAAAAATTATGTTAAAACATATTTCTTCATAGTTATTTAATAAATCATGCAAAAGAAATCTTATAAGGTACTGAAGTTCAGAGGTGTTCAGAAGTAAGGCTCAATTTACATTACCACGGAACGGAATGGAAGCGACTTTTTGTGCACGGAATTGTACATAGCATAATGTATTTTAAGTCAACTGTGTAACGTACAAAATGCGTAATCGCAGCTGTGTGAATTAACGAGTATGCGCGTGAATTCTCCGGATGAAGTCGCGCGACCTGTTTTTGGGTCGTATATATTTTGTATGTTTGTAGGGCCTATGCACACGGCGCGTTTTAGACGCGCAATCTGCTTTTTAGGCCTCCACTGCGCTTGTATCAATTAAAACGCGCGTTCAAAGTTAGAACAAAGTTTGTACGTGTGATTGAAGTGATATAAAAGTTGAAATCTGCTTTTTGGGTCTTTACGGCGACAAACGCGCATCACCTGACGACCTCCGTGGTGTATTGGCCGAATAGCCGGCTGAGACGCAGGAGGTAGCGGGTTCGATTCCCGCCACGGAACAAATATTTGCATGATCTACAGATATTTGCTCCGGGTCTGGTTGTTTCTCTATATATTATAAATATGTATTTACAAAACAAAACGTATATAAGTATCTATCAGTTATCTGGTTCTCATAGTACAAGCTCTGCTTAGTTTGGGGATAGCTAGCGCTGTGTGAAATGCTCAGCAATATTTATTTATTATTTTATTTATCTACGCGTTTAAACCTTACACAATTGGCATAAAGTTCATGTACAATTTCATTACAAAAATTCGCATCCATTCCGTTCCACCGCAATGTAAATTGAGCCTAAAAGAGTGAAAACAAAATCAATACAACAGTAAAACACAAGAGTATCAGAGCATGGGCACATCAAGAGCTTTCAACAAAATGTTAGCATGGCTGACACAGGCAAATAATAGGTGCTTTTGTTAATGAGGCGCCCTAGAGGCGTATTTCAGACCTGGGGCCCCTCGAGGCTCTCTGACCGTCGCCTGTGTGCCGCTAAATGGCTGGACGTGGCTCTCGGCGAGCCGTCAGTGCTCACTTCAAGGGAAAGGCTCGCTCGGGTCGGTAGGAACTGTATACAATAAATACTTATCGTATTGGACTGGGAAACAGTTATGAAGATAATTGAGATTTTTTATAGGAGATTAGCTCACACGCAAAATTTTGAGTCATAGCACAGTATAATATGAATTCATAGACTGTGGACATAGCTTGAGCTAGAATGGGCAGACCATATTAAGGGGACACTCACAAAATTGTATATTTCCTATCGGAAATTTTCAGAGTCAGGCACTCGTCAATGTAAAAATTCAGTATTTTATTTTTCCGAGTTTTTTCTTTCGACTATTAAGGCAGTTTTGTAATAAAACACTTTTGCACTATAATTTTTCGTTTTGATAATGTGTTTATATGAGAGTTTTTTGTAGTCTCTGAGTGTTTTTTTTTTAATTTGCTTTTGCGGCACTTTTGATCGCCATTTGTGTTTATGTCGCCCCTAGTTTATAGGAGCGTTCAAAGTTCACCACTAGCCCTACAGCTGTTAAAAACTGAAACTGTTAGTGTTTCTTTTGTCGAAAACAAAAAAGGCACAATAAGAAAATATACATATATGCTGTGCCTTTTTTGCTGTAGGGCTAGTGGTGAACTTTGAACGCTCCTATAAACTAGGGGCGACATAGTTAATTAACAACTACTAAAATGTTTATAGGTTGATTAATAATAAATAAAATTACTTTTTACATTGATGAGACAATATGTGGAAAATTTTCGTTAGGATTCATACAATTTTGGAAGCCTCCCCATAACAGACTGGACAGGATTTTAATTACACATAACATTATTTTGTTGATTTAATAGTAGGCTTTAGTTGGATTTACATTGCAATAAAAATTATACCTGTTTCTTTTGACGACCTCCATGGTGCAGTGAGCGAGTAGCCGGTGGAGACGCAGGAGGTTCCGGGTTCGATTCCCGCCTCGGAACAAATGTTTGCAAGGCGAAGATCTACATATATTTGTTTCAGGATTAGGTGGTTTTCTATATAATTTAGATGGGTTATACAGGTGAGTGTTTAGAGGGAGTAAAATGGGTGTTTATTTTAAATAGTTTGGGATCTTTGTCTCAACTTTATTTTGGTTTTGTTAAGTATGTACAAAAATAAGTATTTATGAATTTTATCATTTATCTGGTTCTCATAGTATTTAGCGTTGCTTAGTTTGGAACTAGATAAGTATGGACTTGTAATATCCAGCATTAAAATTATTTATAAATCTGTCTCTTATGTTAACATTACAAGGTAATAATGAACCATAAATGTTTTGTTGCAGTTTATGGACTGCTAGAGGCCTCCGGTACAACTTTAACAATGTTTTAACTGGTTGAAACATTAAATGGATCAACAAAAGAAAATATCTAAGCATGGAATGTTTACTACACTGATCTTTGGTAAAGGGAGATTTTTAAACATATCAAAGATTATCTTGCTGCTTTATCTCTAAGCATGTTTAACGAAGGGATTTTTCGTATGGAATTTATTGAGGCAATTACTGCCTAAATATGATGGATGCACAAACATTTGTATTTTTTTATAACCCAAAGCAGCGCTCTAGACACCAGAGTTGGCAACTAAAATATACAAACTTAGTATAATTTAGTGGCCAACTCTGGTAGTTAGAGTTTTAAGGCCACCTGAAGATTTTCGATGTTAGCATTTCGCCTGAAGCACAAAAATGGCATTTACAGTCACTCATCTAAGTAGTGACCACATGGAATGTCACTAAACTTATTTTTTGATTTATTTATGGCCCAAGTCCATGTCCCACCTGATGTTAATCAGTTACCACTGCATATATACAGTGTAATCAACTAAGACTTGGCCTACATGGCATTGCAGTGCACTCATCACTGAGACATTCATAATTGAGCTGATCTGATAAGAACGACTCTATAAACACTTCTCATTTTGATAAATAAAGTACATACAATAACATCCACGGAATCTTGGAATGCTGCAGCCATAAACCCCACGTCCTACTCTGTTATTTCAAGGAGTTGGGATGGCTGGGCTCAGGTTAGGAGGTAATGCACAATACACCCCAATGCGGGATATCTCATTTTCCCCCCACCCTAGAATTAGAAGGTACATACAGTGGAGTTCCTAGTCCCCTGTGCGGCGATATGGTTCCTCAGCAGCTCTAGCTGCTGATTGCAGCGGTCATTCTGTTCCCGCAGCAATTGGTTCTGTTGCTCGAGTTCCTTCAACTTGTTGGTCACCCACTCTTTAATGCGGGCCGCCTTTGCTTCTACCTGCTTCGCGTCCTGGAGTCTTAGATTTTTCTGAAATTGAGACATTTGAAATATATGACAAATTGAACGATTTGTATGTTTTTTGATTATAGTTGCCACAGTCTAGTGTGCCTCATGGCAATCGCCTCCTCCAGCATTTTCCACAGTCTTGGGAAACTTTTCAAATACACTAAGGAATTAGTGCAAGTATTTTTCGAATCTACGTAATTTTTACGTGTTTGAGTGAGTTGAAAAAAAACTTGGTAACACTGAAAATTCAATAGGTGCTAGTGAACAAAAGAAACCTTTGAAAAGTTATATAGAACCGTGAATAAAAAGTTTTATTTTGTTTACCTGCATGTCTACTCGTAGCTGTTCAGACATTTTCGAATTGTTTTTGTATGGAACATCGTACTAGGCATATTGTAATCAGTCTCATATTATCCGTACTACAAATACATACACGTACAATAAACATTTTCATTCAAATACTTATTTCGTAATCCTCTCTCTTCGTGTTCGAAACCAATTCTTTCCGTTCCGATGAAAACAAACAACAAACAAATCCTAAACGTCAGTCAGGTCAGCGACATCTTGACTATTGACATTCCTTATTCAAGTGACGTAAAGTGGATGTGACGTTTTATAAAGTTGCGTTCAAATTAGTTCCATGGAACGTGTAACCTATATAAAATAGGTATAGGTAGACTAGATAATTTAGTAAATGAATCGGATACTGAATACATTTTCCTTTCGATAGTAAACTGTAGTAGTAACTGTAACAGTAACAGTAAACTCTGAGGAATACATGAGTTATAAATATATATTATAAAATATAAAATAATATCTATTATAAAATCTGAGAAGTTTTTCTTGCGCTAAGCAGTTAGTAGGTACCTGTTCTTCAATTTGGCCTTCTAATCGAGTAATGGCTCTGGGTGCACCGTCCGTGCCCGCTGGCCACTCGCACAGCCTCTGCTCCATGGCGCGGACCTGGAACAATGGAAAATAGTTTAAAAATATGTTTTTTTACTATAAATACCTACTCAACTATAGTGTAAATACCACAGTCGGTAAATGCTACGGTAAAGACCCACTAAAGCTTCTACAATAGGTAATTTGAACCCTACAACAGCTTTAATTGATTGAGCGAAGCGAGATCTCAAAATCAACTTGGGCAAATCGGCGTTGTATGTATGTATATATGTTTGTCCGAGGATAACTTTCGAAGGGTTTATCCGATCGTAAATTTGGTATATAGATAGGAAGTGTTAGCACAATTTTGGTGTGTCTAAATAAGCTAAAAATGGGGGGGGGGGGGGGGGGGGGGGGGTGAGATATTGGGGTTCAAGAAGAGTAAAAAATAAAAAATAGGACTATCTGGCCAAGTGACACGTTTAATAAAAGGTCTTTGTGAGTACATTTCGACACCGTTTTTATTTTTAGTTTAAACCTGGTAGTTTTTAAGTTATTAGCCATCATAAAAACTGAACTATGACAAAATTCACAGGGTACCTACACCAGTGACCCCACAGTGTTGAAATTTGATAGGAGTGTGGCTTTAGTGACACAAATATATGCAAAAGTCTAAAATCCAGAATTACTGCAATTTCTACTCCAAATAAGTATAACTAATTTACATGAACTCCTGTTACCTGTAATTTGAATGAAAATTTTGGTCAAGTTTGTTGGTTATGCATTTCGTGGCACTATTTTGATAGTCTAAAATTACAAATAATATGTTTTTGTTTTTATGGGAAACTCGCGAGATCTCAGTTCGGGGCAAACCACTAGTATTACTTGAAGCAAGTAAGTCAAAGTGGAATGAGAAGCTTATGTTCAAAACCACCTATTGCGATAAAACTAACCACACCATGCGCCGCACAAAGCTGGTGCACACCGCAAATTCTAGCACGGTTTCAAAGTGTTGTAATACTGGCAGTACTGAAATACGTATCACAACATTGCGGCGAGCCTGTAACAGACAACCTCCGTGCTTTGGTTAACCGCAACGTGTACCTACCTAGGTAACTCCTACCTAATACGACCCAATTACACCCACTCTTACTTGATACATGCAAGCTTCGGTTACCTACCACTAACGAGGGTTTGGAAATTTAAAACTCCTTAATTTATTAAAAAACATATATACATGTTTGTTTACTTAAGTATATATATTAATACATTTGTGAAAAACATACTTCTAGAATTGTAATTACCTAAAAGAAGAAGATAATAGTATACCTACTTACCTACTTAGTTTTGTTCAATTATGTATCTAGGTATAAAAAACTATAAAGAAAATAGACAATTATAGTGGATGAATTCACTAAAAGTTCTACGCAATATGTTATCCCAACTCTCCCACAAGCACACAGATCCCTTTGTTTGGGATAAATTAATCCTATCACATATGGGATTAACAACCAATACTTTTAATTGAAACACCAATAATCCTATCCAGAAGGGATTATCATCCCGTGTTACTGTTGATTGATCGCTTACTAGATTTTTTCGGCTTAAGATCAACGAGACAAATCATTAAACATTTGGTTTATTTTTATCAACTCAATGAAGTTGGTGGAATTCTAATAGGTTGAAAATATTAGGTACATCGTTCAATAGAATGAGCAGTTCGCTAGGATCAATGGGTTTTATTAAACATTTATAGATAATTATCACAGTTGTTTGATGATTATTTATTGAGTCGTATTCATTAGTAGTCTCCATGACTCATCCATTAAAATTGAACACCATGCTCATGTTACTCATCAGGACAACCCTTGCGACATGGAGACATGGGGTGTAAAGTATAGGGGAAATTTATTGAGAGAAATGCGCTGATCTGTAATAAAATACTGTTTATAATTATTGATTAAAACGGGTATTTATCGCGTATGTACTTTTTTTTAGTTATCCCGACGTTTCGACTGTGTTGCAAGTCAAAAGTCGTGGCCAGACCACGACAACAACAATATAACAAATATAAAAAGTACATACGCGATAAATATCTACCCGTTTTAATCGGTAATTATGTAGGTACAGAGATCGCGAAAGTTTGAAAAATAATAAAATACAATTTTTTTTAAGTGGTCTAACTACACTACATAGTCTACATACCTAGAAGTATGTTATTTGAAGGGAAAACTTTTTGAAGAGTTTTATTCTATATTTACCAATCTTCAATAGCTATAATATTAAGTCTCAGCTCTATGTTTTGTGAATTATTTTATTTTTAAATACCTATCATTAACATTAACGGATTCAAAGTTCATTTAATAAGGTAGGAAGTGTTTACCAGTAAGTACAATCCTCTAAATAATTGAAAGTACGCGGTACGATTACGAAGCGTGAACATCACTTGTACGAAGAGTTCATGCCAACGGCTTCACACCAAGCTGATGCATCAACATGAATCTATTTTACACTCCGAAATCCCTATTACACACGGTTTTAAGACAAACCAGGGTTTTGATTCTTATTATGTAGGTGTCTACTGTCTAGTCATAAAGTTCAAAAGCTTCCGTTATACCCGAAGTAAATTTTACAGGAGACGGCTAGAAATTAGGTCATTCACCCTGTTTCGAAAATATAAACTTTATGTTTGAGTAAAGAAGTGAATGAAAATAGCTCGTCATGATTATAATCGGTGATAAAACTTCTAACTATAACATCTAATGAGAAAACAGACACATACAAATTAATATAGTATCATAACAGTGTAGGTAGGTAGGTACCTACTTACCTAATTACTTAACATGGGTTATGTATGACACTATGAGATTATTAATAAGGTAAAAGTTGTCAAATCTCTGGTCGTTTATTTTCTGAAAGTATTGACGCAATTAATTCTTCCTAATGTTACGTTTTCAGCCCTATACCAATGATCTTCGGGAACAAAGAAGTCGAAGCGTAGAATACGCCATACGCCCAGAAATAGCTAGCATTAATCACAAACGCCGTAATTTGCCTGACTCACGACATGAGGGGACGCCACGAAACACTAATATCGGGAACTTTCTATATCGGGCCACACTCAGACAGCGTGAAGGAAAAACAAGCAGCACCTATTAGCTTAGGGGGATATGAGCAAAGTGTAATAATCAATAAGCGTTAAATTCTCGGTAAAACATGAGAAGTGAATGAATGAATGAATGAAAACACTTTATTGTACCTACACATTAAAAAAAATAGAAATTACAGACAAAATAGAAGACACAAAGCAAATACTACAATGGGCGGTCTTATCGCTATGAGGCGATTTCTTCCAGACACCCTTCAAGTGAAGTATTCAGAACACAAAGACTTCCATAACATTGAATCAGACAGAGTCCAAAGAATCAGCTACAACGAACTCCTAAACCACTTTTTTCCGAAGAAATTTTAAAATAAAATAAATGTAAATTATGAAAGCTATAAATAATAAATAATGCTGAACATTTCACACAGCGCTATCTAGCCCCAAAATAAGCAAATCTTGTTTATGAGACCCCTTTGTAATCAACTATTATTATTTATAGGTGATAATTTAAACAACATACGACCATTCACTGCTCAGCAGCGACTAATTAGACTTGACAGCGATGAATTGTCCAGTAACAAGCTTCCTTGTTTGTAAAGTTGAAAACGTAGTTGGCGCCTGATGAGTTATGTAGAGAACAGGAAAACGAAAGGTTTAAATTTAAATTAGCGTTAATTGCGGACCGATTTTCTTTAACAAACCAAATTCTATGGCAGTAAACCTACTTTAAACAACGTTTAGACAAACACTGCCTTCTATCGACATAACATCCAAGTTGTTTAATATAAAAATCCAAATTAAAATATAACTGGTCACTAAATTATTTAACTGTGGGGTTATAGGGTTAAAAGTTGTAACAGACTGTGTCGTCGGTCGGTGATTTATTATTTGAAAATAACTTTGTTCTGAACGCATCGTTAAGCTCAGGCCGGATGAGCGTATGTCGTTTCGTTCCTTTTATCATACGCGCGGGCAAATTACTTTTTTCTGCATGATAAAACTTACTAAAGGTAGAAATGTACGATTTTTTTTATTGTAACTCTAAAATAGGTTAACTACTTAGGCTGTTTTTGTTTTGTTTTTGTTGCCGCCATCGTTCTTTACAATGTTCAAACGTAGAAACCTGTTAGTAACCTTAGGTACGTTTAGTTCTAAGCTATTTATCCAAACAATTTGTATCGCCTTTGGTTTCTCTAAATAAATAAATAGAAATAAATAAAAAAATATGTACCTACATTTGCTTAGCTGTTAATTACTTTATAAAGGATTGAAAACGCGCCGAAAGAAAGCGATAATAATTTGAATTTTACCGCCGCTGCTTGATTGATTGACCAATGTTTGCTATCCATTCTGACCCATTTCCAAAAAAAATCTAGTACCAATCACGAATTCCCAAAACTCTAAGCCCAAATTACGAAGAAGTCCGGATGTCTCACATCCAACACTTCCAATTGCAATTCGACAGTAACTTTGTTTGATCTATTTTTGACGGCAAATGGAGCGTGTCGCGTTCGTTCAGATTGATGGCACCACGATAAACACTAACATGCGAGTGAGTGAACCGGATCATCGGAGTTTCATCACAAGGAGGTAGGTAAGTAGGTACCTACACTATCTACCTACATATGCCTTGCCTATCACAGGGCGCTCATCGTGATAACTCAAAAACTAATCGTGAAAACTCTGAAAAAATGTGTTGTCCTAATGAACATTTTTATTTATGGCGTTCTAATCAAAGTTTGAATAAAATACTTATTTAAAAAAATACTTCAAAAAATGTTTACTTCAGGCAGTAAGTAGGTCAGGTCAAAAATTAATTGGCGTGATCCTTGACGGGTTGCTAAATAAAAGGATAGGAAGGACGAGGGGAGAATTTTGCCCAGCAGTGAGATGAGAAAGGTTTTTTTATAATTATTACTAAATAGGTACTAATAATCAAAAAAACAAGAACGTGATGGGGCTTCCTAGAGTCAGACAAAAGTGAGATCCCATTGCCACATTATTTTCAATAATGGTATGCATTTAGCTTGGCATCGCCATCGCAAAGCTGCTTGAAGCTTGGCTGAAAGATAAGACTCTGTGAAATAAGTCAGAGTCTGTTTTCACGATGACGGGTCTTTAAAAAAAGTCGGAATCTGTTTTTTTCTTATATTAAAACTTATAGGCACATAAGCTGACGGACCCCTCCTGATGTTAACTGGTCACCGTCGCCTATAAACTCCTTCAGCACTCGTAGTAGCAGTACCACGAGTGCTGCAGGAGTTTAGCTTCGCTTCATGAAGTCGTCATGAATCGTTGCCTAGCACTAAATGCCTTATTTACACCTCTCTGGAATGGAAGGCGTTCATGTTTAAGCCCTTCGGGGAAATCTCAGGGGAAGGTCATTCGACATCTCGCAGGTGCGTGAAAGAAACGAGCAGATGAAACGCATCTACAATATGTGGGTGAGCTCGTTGCCGGTTGCAGGAGCTTCGATGGTAGAAGTGGGAAGCAGGGATTAAATTGAACTACTCTTCAGAACATTCGCCGTCATATATTTTACAGAAAAAGCTGAGCGCTTCGATGTTACGGCGCAGACTCAGCGGCTCCTATATTCTAGAACCATTTAAGCTAATCACAAATCGAGACTCGTGCAATATTCTAACATTTTTGTTGAAAGAGATCTAAAATATTATGAATGAATGAAAATTCAAGCTATACACAATAGGTACCAGAAAAATAGATAAATTGAAGAATCATAGACGGATTTATCGCTAAAGAAATAATTATTTTTCAGAAAATCTTTTATTGCTTTTTTTTTGACTCCTGAAAAAACCCTAAAGCTTTTCTTTGCTATCGCTGATTGACCGATGATCAAGAATAAATTCAGTAAATTTCAGTGCGCACTAAAACTACTACACAATTACATACAAGTTTATCTGAAACCGTGTTCACTGATCCAAACACTTACAACGAACAACTTGGTAGGTACTCGTAGGTACTTATAGGTAGGTACTCCTTTGTAAATACAGATACTTAGCACCAAACTTGTTCATTCCTTCTCAAGTTAGGTCTAATTAACGGGAAGTACACCTTCCTACCTAGGGAGTAAGGGAATAAGTATTAAATGAGCAAAACCTTGGCGAGTTCGACTCTCCGTGACAAGCATTTTGCATTAGCTAAGTGAGGTAAAGAAGAGTTTTATAGGATACCTACGTTAGTGCAACTGAAATTTTAGAATTAGCTAGTTGTGTAATTTTATTTTATAGTTTTTTTAAATAATTGTTATATATATTTATTATGGTGGTGTTATGAGTTTGAGAAGTTTTGCTAGTTAGCAGAGCATTGTATTTGTAGAGTGGGTTTTGGTACCTACTTAGGTAAACGCAATTTTACTTTTTTGGATTTTGGCAGAGCTGAACCAAAAAAATGTTAATAAAATTATGTAATTACTAATTACTGAGCTTTTCATTATTGTCATTTTCAGTAATAAGATTCTATAAACCTCTCTAATAGATTTCAAGATAATTTTTATAAGCATTTTAATTTTCAAAATTAATTACGTATGTTCAAATGTCAGAAAGATCCATTAGGAAATCAATAACCAGCATTAAAAAGTACATATTTACTACTAAAGTACAAGAAGGTTAGATATAATTTCGTAGGTTAGGTACTTATAGCACAAATAATTTTAATAAGTGATTTTTTTTAAAGAATAGGTACATGTAGAAATAAATTAAAATACTAACATCTTAGCAGAAGAATGTCCAGCAACTTAATTCCAGATGATGTAATTTTCAACCACTTTTATTCGTAAAAATTAGTTAAACAAAAAACATCAATCTTCATAAATAAAAAAATTCAACAACCACACAAAATATAGAAAAAACACAACAGATTAAACCTAATTTATTCCGAATTTAAACACCCTAAGGTCACTTTCACACTATCAATAGGATCTCAATCCCGATGGAATGTCGATTCACCGATATTATTTTATAATTGGAAGCCGGAACGTGCACACTTGCTGCGGCGCGGAAGAGAACTACCGAGGATATCCTACAGGACGTGACCGTTTTACGTTATGAGGATCGATATTTACATACAGCTTTTATGCAACTGCTCAGTTGTTAACAGCATAATTAATTTCAGAATGGACAACGATGAATGAGAAGCAGTTTGGTATGATGCCTGTCTTTGGCAGATAGCAATTATGGATCTGACGTTTATTGCGGGGATAATTTACTAGTAGCACAGTTAGTAGGAATGTTTAATAAAATATTGAATATAACTTTGACTCTACTTTTATAGAGTCACGTATTTACAGCTTATCTTCTGACTATTTTGAAATAAAAAGTAGAGGATGCTCTGATGTTGAATATTGGTTCGATTCTTAGGTAAAAAACAACTAGGCAAGCTGCGAAAGTTTTGCAAAACAAACAATAAATAGTAAGCCGAGAAATGTTTTAAATTTTGATATCGTGTCTAAAACTTTCTATGGCACTTAAAATAACACAACAGCAACACTCATTCATCTATGTGTCACACCGTCAAGTTTATTTGCCTATTTTTACCGTTTATAAATACCATTGACTGATTCAAGCACAAAGCAGTCCCGAGCGACGAGCGGGCACTGCATTCGAATACCAATATCTCACACAAAGTAATCCTGGCTGCATGAAATTCTAATTTCAAATTATTGGCGCAGTTTTCCACGGCGCTGTCGATTTTATAGTGTGGATCGTTATTTTGCGATTTATGATATCAAACATAATCCGTTTTTTGAAAATGATGATTTGTTTTCTGAAAATGTTGATGTATTTCATAAATATTGCAGTTATTTCTAGAAATTCATCTTGTATGTAACTTGGCGCAAGGGTTCGTTAGACTCATTACATATTCAGGTCGACTTACATGAATAAAATGAATGAAATTAAAGGTAGCTTGCTCTAGACTAGGTAGGTAAGTCGCGCAGAGTGTACACACGGCTACATATCAAGCTATAGGTACATTTCCAGTATAAGCTGACCTCTCATTCTACGCAAAGCCTACACAATGGGAGGTCAGCTTATACAGGTAAAATATAGCTTGATGTGTAGCCGTGTGTACTAATAGTCGTGTAAAATAAAATCTTCCATCTTGTTGGTTTAATAACGTAAAGGTACCTATTAAAACTTACCCTTTATGTATAATCGCAATTTTAGGTTAATTATCTATCAACATATTAATTATTTAGCGTAGCTAAGCTATGTGTGGTGGACTGGCCATTAGATAGGTCAGTCACATTACTACGTGTGTGTTAGGGTCTTTGAATTTGAATGGATATGGTACCTTCGAAATTCCGATTCCATAATCCGAAACGCAAACCTAATTGTATGTGACCGGCTCATTTTTTTTTAAATATCCTAAAAAACACCCCGCGGGGTTATTGTCTAACGTTGAAGACAAATACGAGATGATCGATTTTCTCATCGGTTTCCGGTTTTGAGGATTACTTACAGACAAAACAATCCAAAAAGTACATGTAAGACGAGTAAGATTCATACACAATAACCCAAGATCAGAAACTGAGAAAATATTCCATTATCCGTGTCCAGTATAACAATGCACTCAGGGCGGTGCTGGGGCTGCCCCTAATCTAATCTAATTCTAGGGTGGAGGATAAAAGATCTGCACTGACGTCCCGCATTGGGGTGTATTGTGCATTACCCCCCTTCTAACTTGACCGCAACCATCCTAACTACTTGAAGTAACGAAGTAGGACTTTGGGTTGGTGGCAGCAGCTTTCCAGGGTCCCCGTGGATGTTGATGTAGTAGCGATGTTGGTGGAGGATAAGGATTTGATGACCCCTTAAAGACTCGTTCTGTCTTGCGTCGTTTGTGGCGGTGCAGTGGAGTATCAACGTGCTCCACAGTCTCTTCTTCCCGAAGGCATCCGCGACAAAGTCCACTGTCCGTGGCTCCGGTCTTCAGAAGGTGATGGTTAAGTTCGCAGTGTCCCGTGATGATTCCCACCATTATCCTTAGATCTTCGCGTTTCATCTTTACCTAGCTGTTTTTTGTTTTTTAATGGAAGCATTGTCTTTGTCTGCTTGCAGTCGGCTACGTTCCCAGTCTTTCTGTTGCTCCTTTTCGGAATTCATCCTCAGTCTGTTTTTGATTTCCGCAGTAGGCGGATTGAAGAGATTAATATCATTTGTGTTTGGTGCTAGCAGCTAGGTTCTCTGTACAGGAACCGTGAGCTTTAGTCCATGTGATGGTTACAGTATGTTTTTCAGCCAATTTATGTAGAGCACTATAGCACGGGGGCTGCCCCGCTACTGCAGCGCGTCTTTCCTATATATGAGCTACATAATTGCTTGAAATAAACTTTTAGGAGGAACGCAAAACCTCAATTTGGGATTTAGAATTCGAATTAGTAGCTCAGTTGACACCTTAAAAACCTTTAATAGTTTATTAATGTATCTAGTGACGACCTCCGTGGTGCAGTGGGCGAATAGCTGGCTGAGACGCAGGAGGTAGCGGGTTCGATTCCCGCCGCGAAACAAATGTTTGCATGATCTACAGATATTTGTTCCGGGTCTGGTTGTTTCTCTATATATTATATGTATGTATTTACAAAAAAAATGTATATATAAGTATTCTATCAGTTATCTGGTTCCCATAGTACAAGCTCTGCTTAGTTTGGGGCTAGATAGCGCTGTGTGAAATGTCCAGCAATATTTTAAATGTATTTTTATTTTATTTTTTAAATATAGATTTTGACATATTGTGTTCGTGTTCAAATTATACAATAATCCCGCTGATCTAAATGCCCCCGGTGTATTCTAGTATCCAAGTTAATGCTTTAAAGGAATATAACCATCATCGTGTACATAATAATTTACCCAGAAGCCGTGTTTACATGCGCTGTTTATGTAAATTAACATGTAAAACAAAGTCTTGGCATAATGTAAATATTCTTGTTTCGTACTGAAGCTGGGATAAGGAGCTTTGGAAGAAAACGAGAAAATAACAGCTTTGCTTATTGCAAGGCGGTCTCTTCAATTACGGTAGGAAATGGGAATAAATGCCAATGAAACTGACAAACTTAGCAATGCCTTCTGAAACTCATAAAAGTACATGATTTTGACCGCATTTGAATTTATATCTGTAGTAGGTGTGTGTATATGTTTGTTTTTCTTGTTTATGGTTTTAAAAATTATGTAATAAATGAATATTTTTGTTATAACGCGTATCTATCATGTTGATGTAGCAGTTATGCTTCTGCAGCAAATGCTGAGTGATGACCGTTTTTTTAGGGCTCCGTACACAAAGGACACAAAGGACAACAGACCCTATTACTAAGACTCCGCTGTCGGTCTGTCCATCTATCACCAGGCATCTCATGAACCGTGATCGTTAGACAGGTTAAATTTTCACAGATGATGTATTTCTGTTGCCGCTATAACAACAAATATTAAAAACGGAATAAAATAAATATACGTGATTTTTTTGCTCGTTTTTGCTCGATATTGATAACGGCAACCGGTAGACGCTTGAAATATTTACAAGATATTTAGTTATACACTTCTCATCAAAAAAATCGAAACACCTCTGAAGTTTGGTTTTGAATGAGTTTTTGTGTTTTTCTTTTATATTAAACAAAAAAATAATAATGCCAGTCAATTGCGGATATTATATGATATAGTTTAACAAAAATTAATGTTACAAATTAAAATTAAATTTCTTTAACTATCGTGTTTTGTTCAACAGGTATGTGTTTACACTTAAAGAAGAACTTCTAAAATGTTAGAAACAAAGACGTAAAACCAAAAAACTATAAAAAAAGTTTATTCAGTATTATCTTGTATTTCCTCCCCGGGCTATAATGACTGCTTCCATGCGGTTCCTCATGGAATGGATGAGAGACACAATCTTGTGTTGTGGGATATTATCCCACTCTTCTTGTAGCTGTTTTAAGCTGGCCAAGCGTCTCCGGAGCAGGATGCCTCGCTCTGACTCGTCTCTTAACTCATCCCATAAGTGTTCTATGGGATTCATATCCGGGCTTCTTGCTGGCCAGCTCATAACCGTAATACCGACTTCACTCAGGTATTCATTTACAATGCCTGCGGTATGAGCCCTGGCATTGTCCTGCAAAAAAATGAACTCTTCGCCAATAAAATATGCGTAGGGTACCACATGAGGCTCCAAACACTCTTCGCTGTAACGTGACCCATTTAATAACGGTAAGCGAGGTCCAGATACAAAAGCAAGTTCGGTTTTTCCATCGGCGCTTATGCCTCCCCAAACCGTCCATGAGCCGCCACCGTAACTGACTCTTTCTTCAATGCAGCACTGTGCATAACACTCTCCCTCTCTTCGATACACCTTCTTTCTTCCGTCGTTACCATACAGCATGATCTTACTCTCGTCAGAAAAGAGAACTTTGCTCCTTTGAAGGTGTGACCAATTTAAATGTTTACGTGCAAAGTTAAGGCGCGCTCTTCAGTGGTCTACCGTCAATTTTGGGCCATTAGCTGGTTTATGAGGTTTCAGGCCACGCTCCGCCAATCTTCTTCTAATGGTAGAATCACTCACAGTCAAACCTCGAACCTCACGGAGCCGCTGCTGCAGTTGAATAGAGTTAAAGTGACGATTTCTTAGAGAAACTGACACAATATACCGGTCATCTTGCTCAGACGTGACTTGATATCTACCAGATCCTGGACGGCGAGTAAACATACCAGTATCCCGATAACGCTGATACACTCTATTGACAGCAGAGAGGCTAAGATGTTATCGTGCAGCCACAACACGCTGACTATGCCCTGAATCCAGCAACGCCACGACTTGGGCGGCTTTCGTGGGCGAGGTATCCATATTTGTTAGGAAAAAATCTCTTTGATAGGATGTCACAGAACTTAGTTTACAATCACGCTTAGCTCAGTTAAAAAAAAAAACGATATTTTATCCAAAAAAATGTGATTAAATGCAGAAATTCCGACGGAATACACGTTGAAAACAATCTCTACATTCATTTATTGTATGAAAATTCAAAAATTTAAATTCAAATTTAGAATTGTGCTTCGCCGTTGTGTAGACTAAACTGCCAGCTATTTATTGGCGTATTTTTTTTATTGATATCAATCCTCTTTTTTATTAAAATGCCACCTGAATGGTACTTGCAGTACTGTTTCGATTTTTTTGATGAAAAGTGTAAATTAACTTTAAAAATAAATAATTACATTAAAATAAAATTAATATTTAAGAGGGGCTCCCATACAACAAACGTGATTTTTTTGCTGTTTTTATAGATAATGGAACGGAACCCTTCGTGCGCGAGTCCGACTCGCGTTTGGCCGGTTTTTTATTGCTTTTAATCAAGCGCTTGACCACTAACTCATTTATGGACTTCTTGTTTCCTTTTGATTTTTGTGTAAGTGTCAAGAATTTAGTATATTTGCAAATTCAATATATTCTTATTCAATAATATACGTTTCATACGTTTTGAACATTGATAAGTCCCAAAACTATAACCATTCAACCTGATTTAGTAGTGCGATTAGGGGGGTCCAAATATGGTAAACTGAAAATAGGTGATTTAGAATGAATACGATAGAAACACGAACGGAAACCATTAACATGAAATTGTTAAATAAATTCTTAAAGGAAAAGAGTAGGGAGTTTTGTTAAATTAGATGGTTCAAGCCGTAAACAATTTAGACCAAATATAAATTTTGTAAGTGTGATGTTTGACATTCAAATTCAAAACTAAGGAGTTTTTGTTGAAAAAGTGTTTTTACTCCATTGACGAATTTTGTATGGACAAGTCTCTAATTACCTGACGCAAAACATTTATTTATTAAGTATTATTATTTGTAATGAAGGTATTATTTTGTAATTTTGACATGTTATGATTATTGTATTTTATATTTTTTATCTGTTAATTTGACTTTATATATTATCAATTTATCAATTATCATATAATCTGACATTATTATTAATTAACATGTAAATAATAACGCTCTATGGGTACCATAATAATTATTAGCATCTTTTAGAATTAATTTACACACAACATTTTTTTTTTACTGTAATGTTCCGACAAAATATTGTTTTTGAATAAATGAAACTGAAACTGATTTTTTTGTTAATTTTTGCCCTAACTCTTACCACTAATACTAGTCTCGGCAGTCGGATATCTCCTAAGACTTGAAACACTGCCTTTATGCTAGACTAGTATTAAAAAAAGATAATAAGGTTGCGGATTCAAGTCCCGCCGAGCTCGGAAATTTTTGAGGTATTATAAATATAAAAAAAAATGCGTTAATCTCTATTTTATGTTTATATCTTAAAGGTACGTACACACGGCTACACATCAGGCTATAAATTTCCAGTATAAGCTGACCTCGCATTGTGTAGGCTTTTCGTAGAATGAAAGGTCAGCTTATACTGGAAATGTATAGCTTGATGTGTAGCCGTGTGTACGTACCGAGTGAGACAGACCGACATATTAGACCATTAGTCTTTCTTTTACAAGTTTGGTTACGCAACACTACACAAAAAATACATTTCCAAAATAAAATAACCCTACTTTGTAGGCTAGCGTTTGACCACGCTCTCGACTGATGGTAAGCGATGATGCAGTCTATGATGGTAAACGCTTGCCTAGAAAAAACCTATTCACTCGCGACTTGAAGACCTCTGGGTTTTAGTTATCAGGAAACACAGACTCAGACAAGGCGTTCCACTCCTTGGCGGTGCTCATAATAAAGTAACCCTACCGACATAGAGCATCAACTTTCAAAACCAAAAGTTTTTATTGCGTCGCGACATCATGTTTTATTGTGTCTGTCGTAGTAATTGGCCTTGAAACATAACTCTTATCCCGCGGCCTTAAGATTCAATAATCTCCATGCAGATATTGTTGGTCTATGACGCATGTTGGACGGGGTCCAGAGCTGAACAGTAGGTTCGCCTTGAAAACAAACTGCGGAGTAGAAGCCAGCCAAAATTGAAAATGAAAAGGCTTGGAGACTTTCTGCCAAATGAAAGAACACGCAGAAAGTAAAAACTTGTATGAAAAGAACAAAAGGATACAATTTTACTAATTAACAAGGAATTTTAATTCAGCAGTGAATTATGGTATAGCGCTTTTCGTAGAGTTTGAAAAAATGAAAATTATTTAGCACGACATAAATAAAATTAACACAAAAGATGATGGTGAAATAGGTAATGAGATCGTGACGTCTGGCTCAAATAAGTAGTTGTGTGTTGTAAGTAGTTGTTCTACAAAGTACTAAAAAATCTTTGAAAAACTTGACATACTCGTAGACATAAGAAACTTATGCTCTTAGGGAAATTGTCTAAAATCGATTGCTAATTTATTATTTTTCATTTATAAAAGAAATGTGAGTGCTATAAAGGTGTATAACAAATTGCCAAATACATTTATGGAATTACCTATTCAAAACAAATTTGTTGGCACACTATTGTTTTTATGAACCCATTCCAATGACTGTTAATTGACTTACTAGGTACTATGGGCATTTGTTTTTATTTTGTATTGTATTGACTTTTCTAATTTTATTTGCTTATTCGTGTACTGAAATTAAATACTGATAATATTTTTCATGACATTAGAGACATTCACCTATCGACTAAAATCGATTTAAAGTGAAATTAAATTTAAATTTTATTGATATTGTCAACCAAATGTAACATCGAAACTTATGTACCTATATTCGGGCAAATAAACGTTCTGATTTCTAACTACGAGTAGTTGCCAGTTTTTTCTTAGCTTAATTTTTGCTTTCGTCCGTCCCGGGATAGGATTCGGAAAAGATTTGGCCATACAAACTTTAACTATGCCAAATCTCAGACTCCTTCGTGCGCGCTGTTATCATAAAAAGGGGTACAAAGTTTTCTCTTCACGTTTTATTATGTGTACTTATAGATACGTAAAGTTCAACGTAACTGCGTCTCTCCAATACGCAGTTACGTTGAACTTTACTGTTTTAGCTGTGGCTTTAGTAAGTTCCCAAGTGCAATAATGTACACTTGAGACAACCAACAAACGTCTCGGGGGCACGAACGCAATGCAGTGCCACGTAGGACACGTAGTTGGTATTACCATCGTTGTTTGGGATACAAATGACCTTAAGAATGCTATCTAAAATGCTTTATCGAGATATCTTCGCCACCCTGAAGTTAACCTTTCGAATGCACAATATCTATAGTCCAAAATATCGAGGAAAGTATTTGATCAGTGTGTGTTACCAGTCATGCCATATGGCACAGAAATGTGGTCTCTCACTATCAAGGACACTCAACTTACTCAAGAGAGGACTGTGCTTGGTGTTTCTCTACGTGATCGATATAGAAATGAGGAGATCTGTAGATAAACTAAGGTCACAGACATATCCCAAAGGACTAGCAAGCTGAATTGGCAGTGGGCGCGGGAAATAGCTCGAAGATCTGACGGCAATTGGAACAGGAAGGTTCAAGAGTAGAGACCACGCACTGGAAAGCGTAGGACGGCCCTCCAACAGATGGAAAAAGGACCTGATAAAACTTGCTGACGTTGGGTGCAGGCCGCACAAGATCGCAGCTCGCTCTGGAAATCGATGGGGGAGGCCTATGTTCAGCAGTAGATGTCCCATGGCTGAAATGATGATGATGTATCTTAAACCGCATCTTCGCAACCTTCACAGCACTCTTTTATGCTGAGATTAAATCAGCATTACCTAAATGTCTAGCTTTCTTGTCATTTGAGTTACCTATTTATTTATTATTTAGTTTAATTTTATTGTCCTCGTTTTATTAGATTTGTAAGAATATTGATTTAGGTTATTAGTTTGGTATATATATGTCTATCTTTAGGTATTTATTTATGTATTAGGATTATAAGAATTTCTTTCATTTGTAAATATACTTTGTGCACAGCTGCCCATTACTGCTTCGCTCTTTACTTTCCATCCAAAGGTTGCCTGGAAGAAATAGCTTTTAAGCGATAAGGCCGCCCATTGTACTATATTTAACATAAATTAGTTTTTTTAAGTATTCCTGGTGTACAATAAATAATTATTCTATTATATTCTTAAAGTTGTGAAATAAACTCAGTATTACTAGTAGGTATAAATATATGAATAAACTTTTATAATAGCTTCTTACATTGGTGAATTTTTCACCACACAGTCTTTGCAATTTCCAAGGATATTTTGAAAATTGAATCTATTCGGATAAGATTGGAAACTTATCAATTTGCTGTTGGAAAGTGTCCAAAGTCGGTTATGTGGAGGAAGCCTGATGACAGCAGAATTTTAAGCTTCTCGGACGTTATTCCGCTATAAAAGTTGTCGACACACGAGCTCTTTGCCCGAATACGGCAAAGCCAAACAGAAGAGATGTTTTTTGCAGTCCATGTAAGTATGTTTTGTATTTATTTATTGTTAGCAAAGCATATAAGCATTTATTAAATGCTGTAAGTGCATTGTTAAACTTACTTTCAAGTTCTTGCGAATTGTTTGTCATCCCAGCCAGATGGATGACAAAAAATTAGACTTAAAGTTACATACTAACAGTAGTCTTAATCTATCTCTAATATTATATAAAACAAAGTGGGGTCATTGGTGTACCCTGTGAATTTTGTCAAAGTTTAGTTTTTATTATGCCTAATAATTTAAAAACTACAAGGTATAAACTAAAAATAAAAACGGGGTCGAAATGTACTTACAATGACCTTTTAATAGACGTGCCATTTGACCATATAGTCCCATTTTGTGTCCATATCTTGAAAATCTCGCAACGTTTTTAGCTCACTTAGTCACACCAAAAGTGTGCCATTATTGCCTACCTATATACCAAATTTCATGATGATCTGATAAACTCTTCGAAAGTTATCCTCGGACAAACAAACATACATACATAGACATACATACAACGTCGATTTGCCCAAGCTGATTTGGAGATCTCGCTTCGCTCGATCAATTATTCCCTAATAGATGCATTCTCTGTGAGAGCAACTGTTAAAGAGCCACTTTGAATGCTGAAAATGCATTCATACATTTACAAACACGTTTGGTAAATACCTACGTAAGTCACCAAAGTGCATCAAATGGCACAACAAAAAGACCTAGGTAATAAATATGATAGTCCCTACTACCCAGCAGTGGTCAAGCTTTGGATGATGATGATGTAAGCCCTCACTAGATGGAAAGATGACCTAATAAAGGTTGCTGGGAGCCGTTGGGTGCAAGCTACAACAGATCGTACATTCTGGAAATCTATGGGGAATGACTATGAGAAAGGTGATATAATTTTTAGGGTTCCGTACCCAAAGGGTAAAACAGGACCCTATTACTACTACGTCCGTCTGTCACCAGGCTGTATCTAATGAACCGTGATAGTTAGACAGTTGACATTTTCACAAATGATGTATTTCTGTTGATGCTATGCTAACAACAAATACTAAAACCAGATTAAAATAAATATTTAAGGGGGGCTCCCATACAACAGACATGATTTTTTGCCGTTTTTATAGATAATGGTACGGAACCCTTAGTGCGCGAGTCCGAAATCACACTTGGCCGGTTTATTATTAACTTTTTATATTAATTTTTAGGCTTTAAATTATTTTTTTAAAGACAAAAATACTGTAACTACCTTTTTCTGCCAATAAATCGTAAAATAATTCATTGATGTTTTATGTTCAGCAGTAGAAGCTATATGGATGATGATGATGAAATATTATGATAGTAGCCGCCACCATCATATTAATGTGACACTTACATTATATATAAATGTTTCCAAAAACACTAGTCTAACTGATAGGATCAAGGCTTTTTCCCTGGACATTTCCTAAACCACGGTAAACATTACAGTTCTTATGGTCCGACCTATTTTACCTCCAGCAAGTTTTGGAAAAATATCGAACAGTGACTCAAAGTCAACCCTTAAATGTAGGGTAATCAGCACCCCTATTTTGCTTCACTGACTCATATACGAAAGGAAAACTGCTGTTACAATATCTATAGTAACTTACTATCGGATTTTGAATTCTAATTCTCAGGCACAAGGTTGAGGGTCGCTGGTGTTGGACGATGAGGGTGAAATGCGAATGCACTTGGGCTCTGTGGACCTAAAGCGGTCAAATATTTACCCATTACGCTGATTAAGCAAGATTTTACGAAAGTTTTGTTGGTAATAACATTATTCTGGAAGATTCTTAAAGCCGAACGGCTGTATTGTATGTATGAAACTCTAATGAAGATGTGATCCACCTGCGTGTCGTGCGAATTATAACGCCAAGCTGGCGTCACGCAGGCACATCTTCCTTAGAGTTAAGTACATAAAATACAAGCTAAGGACCCTTAGGACATTAATTTCCGTGTTCATTTACAAATACTTAAATTTGGTAATTGGTTTAATAAGTCGTGTTTTTGTCTGTTCCTAGTTCCTACTCTGGTGCTGTCACGAATAAATGTTTTGATTTGTATTCGATATCAACTAAAGTAAAGTCTTATTATGTAAAGTCTAAAGCAGGGATTCCCAAAGTGGTCGATATCGACCTCTTGGGGTCGATATCGGTTTCCTAGGGGTCGACATAATCGAAAACTGATTTTGGGGGTCGACGAGATCTAAAAATCGACCCCTATTTAATTAACACAAGTTCTTATTTAAATCTTTCAAGATAGGTAGGTAGGTACTGTATTGTTTATGTTGTGTTACTAAAAATAATTAATTTTTTTGTAGGAAATAGCATTGTTGTAGTAATGTAAAGTCTCAAGTTCGTACAAGATGAAAAACTCGGCAAGTCAGTGTGGGCAAGTTTGTGCAAGATAATGAGTTCGAGCGTACGTCTTTCAGGCGCGTTTTGACTTGCTCTCTATTTGACGCTTACGCGATTAAATACGAACGAATTCATGATCAAGTTGCAAGTCCAAACATGTTCCCGATATTTTACTATTTAACGAGCTTGCACTTAGGTTGAAAGTATACGAGGTACAAGCACGTACCCGGGCATTTCTCTCCTATCCCCGTCCCGGCAACAGCCCAAGCCGAGGTTCGTACCTAAGGGGTGCCCTTGCGCTAGTTGCCTCATCAAAAAAATTACAGGGCTGAGCGCCTTCTGCGCTCGCCAAAAGCTCGGTTAAGCTGCAACGGCCTCAGAGGCCAAAAGCAAGATTAGTCCATTCGAAAAAAAAAATTGAAAGTTCATTTTTCAGGCATTTTTGAATCTGTGTTGGAGTTTTTACAAGAAAAAGATCCGAATTTGAAAGAAAATCTGAACAATTGTAAAACAGATATTTATTACTTGACTGATATCTTTGGAATATTCAACAAAGTTAATTTGCAGCTGCAGGGATCTTAACTTGATTAAAACAAAATCAATAATATCGGCCTTCGTGGGTAAACTAATCCTTTATAAACAAAATTTAGGCAGAAAAGAATATTCGCAGTTTCCGCATTTGTCAAAATTACCAGAAATGCTTCAAGATGATGACATTCCCTGGGACGCATTACACAAGGATTTTACGGAGAGGTTTGAGGATCTTTTAAATTTACACATTCCTCAATGGATAATAAATCCGTACAATACCACAGCCATAGAAGAAGCCAATGTGATAATGCAAGAAGAGTTGATTACCATCAGCACAGACGAAGAGCTTAAGAAGAAGTTCAACCAAGGCTATCAGAAGTTCTGGTTGCAAAGCAAACATTGAAACACAGTATCCTACATTGTGGAACATTGCTGAAAAATACCTTATAGCTTTTCCATCATCATACCTAGTTGAAAAAAGCTTCAGTGTGGTAACAAACATTTTGACAAAACAAAGAAACCGTTTGAAAGACAACGAACGTGGAGATTTAAGGCTACAACTCACCAATATTGAAACGGATGTAGCTAGATTGGTAGATAGTCAGGTTCATCCATCACACTGAATGTTTTATTTTCTCTTTGCGAATTAATACTTTTTTAAATATAATTTTTTACCTACTTAAGATTCTTTAAGTACTTAATTTGTAATAATCATTATAAATGTCTTTTTATTTTGTTAAATTTTGATGAAGTCAACTTTACTCACTTAACCAAGTGCAAAGTTTTCCAATTGGTACCTTAGTACCTAGGTATTTTGTATCAATAGGAAAAAACGAAAGATACGCCCCCTAATAGTCTGCTAACTAATTTAAAGCATTGCTAATTCTCACTCTGTCTTTTTCTATTGACCTAAGTCAGAATGAAAAATAACACTCTGTATCAGCTGTTTTAAGTTAGCGGACCATTATGAATAAGGGGGTTGATCTTAAAAGTAGGTAATTTGACCACAAGGGTCTGAGGTAACAGTTCATTTTGGAAAAGGGGTCACTTGTCCAAAATAGTTTGGGGATCCCTGCTCTAAAGTAAAGTCGCATTTAACACACGTATAACTTATCACTAAAACAGTTTGAATTAAAATTACCTACATACGAAGTAAACACGAACAGCTTTCATTACGGTAGCAAAATGGCTATCGACATTGTAAGTTTCTGACCTAAGTTTTTCCTGGGTGTTTCGATATGAACTCCTTGGAAAAGAGATGTAGATAAGCTTTTTGTTGAAAAATTACTTTTTCAAAACAAGCTTTTATAAAATTCTTAAATAGAACCGCAAGCAGATTCAAATAAGCTCAAACACTAGTAGTCCACTACAATCTATTCAGAAGTTCCATTGTCTAGCATCCGCCTCTATCATGAGATCACCCCCATGGTACTATATTATTGCATTGTCACCAAAGTTCCATGTATTCCAAATATAAATGCGTATACAATGTTTCGTGTCTGTACTGTTGATCGTTGAGGAGTTCCTTCTTGGAAGCCAACCCTGAGTACAGCAGGACATGTCATGGTAGAACTTAGAACAGGATATTATAATTAAATGCGTACCTACACAAAATTTCGTGTCTGTGCTGTTGACCGTTGAGGAGTTCCTTCTTCGGAAGCTAACTCTGATTGCAGCAGCAATGACATAGTGGAACTTAGAACGGGATATCATAATTAAATGCGTATACTAAATTTCGTATCTGTGCTGCTGACCGTTGAAGAGTTCCTTCGTCTGGAGCCAATGCAGGGAGTAGAATCAGGTCATGCTTACTATAAATATGCATTGTTCTCCAAAATAAGCGTGTATACCAAATTTCAGCTCAATCGGTTAAAGATAACTGATTCAAAATTCCGTTGCAAGATTCCACCCGGATGAATATTATTAAAGTTAGGTGTATACATATTGCTGCAACCATTTCTGCACATCGAATACCTGATTTGTTTGCAAAAAACCAGGCGGTTTAAATGAATAAAGTTAGTAAATTAAAAATTTAGACAAAATAGTCTAAAACAATAAAATAACCAAAACGAGTGTGCTTTAGACCACACGACTGAAGTAAAACTTCTATTTAAATATTTTATAAAATTGTTCAATTACTTACAAAATTGTCCACACGTCTGTACGTCGATCAGTCTATGTTCATTCTGGACAGACGCAACTCGCTCTCGCACATTAATGTTTAAAAATATACGAAACGTAACTCTCTCTCTTTCTATCTTCACTAACTTATCTCCCTCTCAACTTCCGTTTGCATTTTTCGTAACGCATTCACCATGAAACTGCTCCAACTCGTTCAAAATGTTACAATTTAGATGTAATTTATTACCTGTATTGTTATGTATTCTAAAAAGATCATTAAAAAAAACAACCAGCCTTGATTTCTTGCCTTTCTTTCTTGGCTTGGTCGCGAAGGAACAGGCAGTAAAATTGACGTTTCAAAGTGATCCTTGTGATTTTAATGAATAAAAGATTTTGTCTTTGAATTTGACTTTTGACCAGCTTACTCCTCAAGTCAAGCGTGCGTAAAGAAGTTTTACTTCAAAAACTCTAAAAGAAAACGAGAAAAATACTTTAGAAACGATCGCCATAGCTGCGTTCACCATTCTACTCTGTAATTGGGAAGCTAGTTTAGTATTAAATTAAATTTCATAGTTGTTATTAATTATTCTGTGTCAGGGCATGAACCTTCTCGATTTAATCTAGGCTAGACGGCATTTGATAAAGGTGGAAATTTAGGCCCCGGCTTGAATAATAAATTCTCTATGCTACTGTATGCATAACATTGTAGCTTAGGTATGCTGATTGGAGGTGTATTTATTACATTAGATTATGAATTTATGTGTTACGTAAACACAAATACTACGTAATTGCATGTCATTAGAGTGGATTTGTAAATGGTAGACAAATCAGAGTGACTCTGCGAATAATCTGTGTTTCTGTTTGAAGGCAACCCAAAACACAGGCCCAATTCTGCAAATCTATATACATACATCATGTATAAAAGAAAGTCGTGTTAGTTACACTATTTATAACTCAAGAACGGCTGAACCGATTTGGCTGAAAATTTGTGGGGAGGTAGCTTAGAACCAGGAGAAGGGCATAGAATACTTTTTACCCAACTGCGCAGAAGGAGAGTAATGTTTGCATGGACAAACCATGCTTGCAAAACCACAATAGACCACTACCAACCAACAATAGAGTGATTCAAGAGGAAGGTTTATATGTATAAGATATACATAGTAACTGCGAAAGTAACTGTTTGTTTGTTAGTTTGTTTGTTACCTTTTCATAACTAAAAAGCTCAACGGATCGTAATGAAATTTGGCAAGGAGATAGATTATATTCTGGGGAAGAAAATAGGCTACTTTCTACCCGAGTGCACAAAAGGAGGGTAATGTTTTCATTAAAATACCACGCAAGCGAAGCCGCGGGCGGGTCAACCAGTCTATATATATAAAAGAAAGTCGTATTAGTTACACTATTTATAACTCAAGAACGGCTGAACCGATTTGGCTGAAAATTGGTGGGGAGGTAGCTAGAACCAGGAGACAGACATATGATACTTTTTATCCCGTTCGACCGCGTTCCCGTGTGACGTGACATAAAACGTCAAAGAGAATACAAGTCACTATAAAACGTGGTATAACAAAAACGCATCTGACATGGAATAACAAAACGCAAATGACAACTAAACGTAATTTTGTCTATGTTTAAGTACGGTTGTAAATATATATATAAAAATCGGGATAGTAATGATGGCCGGGGACAACAATTGACAATTCTACCAGGGTGACGTATATTGACAGCCCGCGTTATATGCATGTCAAGGCGGTACGAAGTTCGGCGGGTCAACTAGTATTTAACATAAAACTACTTATAGAGCCATTTATTTAAAAATTATTAATGTTGTTCCTGTCATAGGCTTGGACTATATGGCATCCGGGTCTTCCCGATCCTGCGAATCCGGAGCATGTCCCGGTTGCTTCCAGGTTAAAATCGGAGTCGGATGGCCTCGGATCGTGTCTAGTCGATGCAGGAAAAATTCAAATGTTTGGTTGTGGACGGATTGGTCAGGGGCCGTTAAGAAACGGTCCCTGACAAGCCCGGATGCCATATAGTCCGAGCACAGACTTCAGTCCGAGCCTTAAGCTGCTAAATTTTGAAAAGTGGTGTCATAGCAACGACGGACCTTGAATAAAGATACCATGAAGTAAGATAGTAGAATACCAAAAGGTATCTATTGGCCATTTTCCGACGATACCATAGTGTAGAGATTGGTTTAGTAGAATTGGGCCCGAGGTTACGCGTTGAAATGATTATCATGAGACATCGTAGAACTAAGAATACCTTCTTCGAATCATGTCTCATCTAATCAGCCAATCTTCGGTTTACTTTCAAAGGAGCTGAAATAAGCCAAGCGTGTATGAAGTTCTCATTAAATAATGAAGTTATAGGGCTGCTACTATTAACTTGACAATACTATTTATATTCAACCTTTTTTGAGTTCGGACCGAAAAGTCGGTAAAAAAGGTTCCGCCCTTACGGTACGACTTTGTCCGTCTGTCTGTTTGCCCGCCTGTCACAGCTGATTTTACCAGAAACTAGTGAATCTATCGACAAGTTAATAAAAAAAAGTTTTAATCAGGTAATAATTGACCACTGCAAGAAAAACAATTCATAAATATTTTCATTTAGATAACTAAAGGGGATAAATGGGATTATAGATAAGAGAGCTTGATTGATGCTCTTTTAAATATCATCAAGAGATGATGTACACCGATTCGCGAGGGAGAGGACCCAGGGCCGGATTACAGGCACTGGTCTCTCCAGCGACTGGAGTCCAGTAGGACTACTGACTTCAAGTAATACACTCTCCAGATTCTGGCGAAGTTTAAGGATGTGCTACTTGATTCGGATTTCTGGCCAGGCGGCATCATTTACAGGCGCTACAGGGAAGCGGCTACGAAGCAAAATCCCCCAAATAAATGAAAGTGTTAGTTTTTAAGTAAATCGTTTTATGTATGAGTCTTTATGGTATTTATAGATATGTGCCTTGAAATCATATTTTGCATATCGTTGCCTAAAATAAACGTTTTATTATTGTTATTATTACTATGGGTGAGTATATGGATTTATTCAATTTAAAGGGCAAACCGATTTTTTTTAATTGACAATAATCAAATTTAAAAACGTAATTGAACAAAATCTTTATAAAGAAGCCTATTATAACTAGTGATCGGCGTAGGTAGTGCTATTCGCGGGAATTAGTGACCTTTAACTTAACATGGATATGCCTTCTAAATCCCGGGAAATATATTTTTATTTTATTTAACAGGTTTTTTAGGAATTCGTATTTTACATAGTAACTATTCAGCTTTATGCAAATACATGTTGTATTGGTCACTAAAGTCATCCCTTTCCCTCACGCTTTTGTAGCTTATCCCGGGTGAGGTGAGGACTCGGTTTCTATATATGGTATATCTATCTATATATGGTATCTTAAACAGTTTAACTTCATTTAGATAAACATTCAGAAAAATATTCCCGGGAATCGGGGAATAAATCCCGGGGAATATCCATATAAACTTATCATTCAGGTCATTGACCCAAAATATCACTACCTACACTGATCCCTAATTATAACAAATCGGATTATTTAGAAGATAGAAACGCTTGGGATTGAAATTGCTCCAAATCTTTCAAAAATGTTACAATTTACACGTAATTTATTTTGTTTATTGTTATGTATTCTAAACGGATCATTAACGGGAAAAAAGAACAACCAATCTTGTTTCTTGCCTTTCTTTCCTGGCTTGGTCGCGAAGGAACAGGCAGTAAAATAGACGTTTTATAATTTAATTGAATAAAGAGATTTTAATTTTAAAGTGTGTTGTGTACCAGCCCTGCTAAAAGTCATAACGCGAGCCTTCACCCAGGCAGGAGACGCCTACGCTAGCGCCGGCGCCGGCTAGGCGTCTGTCTCACAGTTTGAAACACAATCTAATGGTATCTATTCAACATTACATTGAAAAGAAAAAAATGCTAATATGCTTTTGTTGGACCTACTTATCGTGCACTACCTACAAAATATATTTTCCACATTACGCAAAGGTTAACTGGAAGAGAAAGCTTGCTAGCATTATGTTCGCCTATGTACACATATAACTTTTATGCAATAAAGAATTTTCAACCAATTTAGCCATGATCTATGCTAATATCATAATAAGATAAAGTTGGTTGTTAGTTTGTATGTTCATAGGGGAGGCATATGTTCAGCTGTGGACGTCCTTTGGCTGATATAATATCCGTGCTCCGTGGATAAGAGGAAACACAAGGGCCGTTTTTCCATACAAACGTAGCCCCCTGTTTCCTCCCTGGATAATGCCAGTACATCAATAATTTTTTTCTCAAAAATCTATGGCCACTATTGGCATGTCCCTATGTTTTCCTTTTTTACATAAATTAAACACAAAAGACATTTACTGGTGAATATATTTTTAAAAATTTAATTTATGCTAAATTACATATTGACGATTTCAAAGCAAACAAAGACATACATAGTTACAATACACGTAATAAAAACAATATTGTTGTTACATCACACAGGCTTGACAAAATAAATAATAGCTTTTTATGCCTAAGCGTAAAATTATTTAATAAGTTACCTTTAGTTATAAGAGATTTAGATTGTAAGGAATATAATTTTAAAATTAGAAAGTTATTATTGTATAAATCATATTATGATATTGACGAAGCGCTAGCTGATGACTTTAGCACATACTTTAATATGTGTGAATAATATTTTTTTTGATTGTACTTACCTATATTTTAGGTACTGATAGTGATACTGTTAAAGTTTCTTATAATGTATTCTGCTGTGACGTTTCCTAGTGTACATTTAAAGTATCAATAAGGAATAAAAATAAATACAATACAATACAATTAATTATTAAAAGAGATATGAACATTCAAAAACGTATAAAACTTGTCAGATTTTCCGCTGTGTTCAAAAATCCAGAAAACTTTGACTAGATTACATAAAAAAAGGAAAACACGGTCAAAGCCTATCTTTAATTTATAATGAAGAAAGTAGTCAAAACGATCAAGTTTTGGAGAAGAAATCAGGGGACTACGAATCGTTGATTTTGTGTAATTTTAATAGGTATTTTCGGTCCAAGTCTGTATGGCGCATACTGCGCGACAGCAATAGATTTTACAAATACCTATTTTGCAATTCTCTAGACCTTGGTGTTTCCTCTTATGTAGGCTAGCTAGAATACTGCGCGATTGTCAAAAATAAAAGTCACATCAATGCTCTTCGTTCATACTTGGGTAACTAGTACCCATCTGTCTCAATCTTCTCTTATTACTCCGTATTGAAAGTGTTTCTATAGCAGTGAGTGTGGTTTATAAAGCGCTGTTAGTTCGAGAGTTTATGGAAACGTTCTTATTAATTCTGAATCATTCGTTCAGGGCGGTAATTCTTTCTTTCTTTCTTTTTCCGTCGCAAAAAGTGTATAAGTTTGACGCATCCTGTGTGTGTTTCATGAAATGTGTGTTTCTGGAAGGGAATGCTATCTAGCATGAAGTTGTTCAGATTATTTTTATTATAAGATTTTTAATTTGTATTATTTTTAAATTTTATTTTGTGCATAATAGTACGAGTATATTAAGATACAAGGCACTCGGCTGATTTACGTCCTCGCCTACGGCTCGGGCTGCAGACCTCATGTATAATGAGCAAGTTGCTCACGAGTTTCATACGCACTTTTTCAACACACTTGCGAGGAAAAAACAAATCTTCTGTACTAAAGCTTGACATTTTTACAATTCTTTACCACACAGCAACAAAATGCGATACAAACAAAAAAAATGGGAAATGGCGCGCAAGGTTTTTTTTTGCACGCGCCAAATGTAAGGTGATTGATTACCTAAAGCTATACAGCCTACTTCAAAATTATAATTTTAGTGATATACTTAATGCAAATATTTTATAACAAATTATTGTGAATTATAAGTATTTTGATAATAATAAATGTTTTTTCGTCTTACTTAGGGATACATTTATTTATTCCAAAAATGTAACAGTATTTTCAGCGGCATAAAACCTCTTTGTTGTTACAAAAACTGTATTACCCTGTTAATTAATTAAAAATGCTCTGTTTACTCGCAAATAATTTACAGTTAGGTACTAACTTAATTTTGTAAGGATAATTCTACTGTGCACTAGTGTGTAATATTATTATGCACGCGTGTGTTTTAGTTCGGTTTATGGCCCTAATAACGATTTACTATGACTCACTTTACGAGCAAGTGTGTTGAAAAATAATTTTCAATCATTCATTCTGTCTGTGGCATCGTAGTTCCCAAGCGCATGGAGATAATTCGATTCGGGCGCGGCTTTTTTTATATAGAAAGCTTGTTTACTGGGATGGTTCGGTCAGCACTTTTCCTTTTTGGTGACGGATATAAGCTATAAAATCTAAATTTATTACGGGTTTTTAAATTTTTATATATATTTTAGTCTGGTTCTTTTTTACCCTGTATCACGTGAGTTATGAAATTAGTACAAGGACTGGATGTGATAGTAAAAGAATTACTGTGACATATAAGCTATTATTGAGCCCATTTTATACAATAAAACTGGCGAGGTACACACCACACATCAATGAACTTTGTAGCCAATTAGCTCAATCGAGTGAGAATCGAATTGGTTCGATCTCAATTCGATACGTAACTGTGGTAAATTGTTGACATAATGCTATTGTGTAGGTACTTTATGGTCGACTATATTTATTTTTTATTGTGTTAACCGAACACTTACGGAAAAATAAACTATAATTTCTCCGTCACTTGTTTTTTGTCACTATTTAGTTCCGGCCAACAAAATCAGTGTACTGAAAAAGCAGTGGCGTAGCGTGGGTGTTTGCCGCCCGGGGCGGAAGTAAAGTTTTGCCGCCCTCTTATCTAGGTATTTCAATTTATTAGACTATAATATACAGCAATTCTAGAGAACTTTTCGGCAAGAACAGGCATCATTATTCTGTATTGTACAATTTACAAAACAAAATGTTTTACAATAAAATAATCACATTTACCTATTAGATTAATTCAGGTAGAGAGACACTATGATTACACCATGACGATTATCAAGATTAAATTATTAGCGAATTAAATATAAACGCAAATTGACTTTCAATTAAAACTACGACGATATTGTTATTTCTTTTTTATTGAAAGTCAATGTACTTGTTAGAATTGAAAACACTTGAAAACTTCTGTCTTTAACTAAAACTTTATTCGTCTACTTTTTTTAAAAACAAAGTCTTTTTTGCACTATCAATGTCTATAGCATCTCACACCTCTTGCTCAATAGCCAGATTGATTAGCCCTATAGTACTTCGTTGTTGATCTTAAATAATTTTTGATCAATTTTAATTTTCAAAAGCTTCTCTCAGCTGTCGCTTATGCGACAAAAATATGAAATGGTTCAAATATTATTATTATTAATAAATACTATTTACAGATATTATTATTATTTATTGTTAAATTTTGCCGCCCCCTAAAGGTGCCGCCCGGGGCGGGCCGCCCCTGCGACCACTGGGACGAGGTCTACGATCTCGCAGTCAATATCGCATCGCAGTCAGTATCGCATCGCAGTATTCGCAGTAGAAGAACGTTTTATATTCCCCATTGAGTACCTAAACACAGAAAACAGATAGCAACATTAAAAGGCAAAAAAGCTGTCACCACGAAGAAACATTTTATTTTGTGTACCACGATCGCAGATTCGCAGTATTTGGAACATCGCCAACCTACCTGCAGTAAGTGCGAACACTCGCGTAGTGGTCGTTACTGTGAAATGGACTGGTGGTCGGTGGTCGGTTTATTTTGAAGTGGACAGCTCGTTTTACAGTTATATTCAGATGTACAAGCACTTGGTACTCTATACTATAACATTATAAAGAGGAAAGATTTGTTTGTTTGTATTGAATAAGCTCCGAAACTACTGGACCGATTTAAAGAAATCTTTAAAATTGAAGAAGATATAAATAAAAAATAAGTATAAATAAAGCTGGATATTTCACATCGCGGTATCTAGCCCCAAACTAAACATATCTGATAGAATTCTAAAATACTTATATTTTTGTAAATATGTATATATACTTACTTACAGTGGGTTCTTATATTGCCAGCTTATATACTTATACAGCCCATGCTGTGGATGATGATATACTTAGATTAAATGGAGAAACTCAGACAAGTAACAAATATCTGTAGATCATGCAAACATTTGTTCCGCGACGGGAATCGAACCCACAACCTCATGCGTTTTAGCCGGCAGCGGTCTCATTCGCCCACTGCGGCATGGAAGTCATCAATAAATACCGAGCACCTTAAAAGTTGTTCAACTTCTTACTCCAACATCTTATCCTAAACCGCTATAACAACAAATACTAAAACAATATTAAATTAAAAATTTTAAGGGGGCTCCCATACAACAAACGTGATATTTTTGCTCGATATTGATAACGACAACAGGTAGACGCTTCTAAATATTCACATAATATTTAGTTATATCATCATCATCGTCATATCAGCCGTAGGACGTCCACTGCTGGACAAAGGCCTCCCTCATTGATCTCCAGGAACTGCGGTTGGAAGCGGCCTGCATCCAACGACGACCTGCGGTTCTTACCAAGTCGTCTGCCCATCTTGTGGGTGGACGTCCTACGCTGCGCTTGCCGGTCCGTGGCCTCCACTCGAGAACCTTTCGGCCCCATGGGCCATCTGTTCTGCGCGCTATATGGCCTGCCCATTGCCACTTCAACGTGCTAATCCGTCGGGCTATGTCGGTGACTTGAGTTCTCCTACGTATCTCCTCATTTCTAATTCACACATTTAGTTATTTATTCACATAAAAATAAATAGTTTAAATAAAATAAAACAAATATTAAAGGGGGGCTCCCATACAACAAACATGATTTTTTTTGCTCGTTTATATATATAATGGTACGGAACCCTTCGTGCGCGAGTCCGACTCGCACTTGACCGGTTTTTTAATTTATAATTTACTAGGTGTTTCTAAAACGTAACATCATGCCAAATTTCGACTCAGCACTAACAGTGTAATAGACATTGACACTTCAAGCCATTACAAAACGGATGTAACTAGTCGGACAGACAGACCGACGGACATGGCGAAACTATAACGGTTCCTAGTTCGACTATGGAACCAAAAAAAACTCAATGCAAGACGCCAGTGCAAATCCCATTACCAACCCTAGAATTAGATCTCTCCTAAAAATCGAGCAATGAAAGAGCTTGTTAAGCCCTACCCTAAAACAGTCACCATCGGACAATAAAAGGCGACGTACTATAAACTGAGCAGGCGTCAACTAAATCATGACACGAGTTGCTAAAGCTACGTGCACATCAACAAGACACGACTGATTCTGTATACGCATACATTAAACCTAAGCAATAAGAATGGACGGTTAGGGCGTCAACTAAATAACATGACACGTTGCACGAAGCTGATGTAAAGGCAAGTTTACAGTTACGAATGACAGCAGTGATCGATCGAAAATAGACGTTTAAATTCGTCAAATATCGCGAATTTCTCCAATTTTCTGACTAAGTCAAGGAGTTTTTTTTAGCAATTTTATCGAATTTAAACGTCAACTTGTCGATCGACAAGTTCCGTCCTTGCACGGGACCATTATTTTTCTGTGGACATTTCAGACAAATTGGTTCTCTATTATCTTCTTATTCACATTAGGTTTAGATTATCGAACAGTAGATTATTACTAACGTACATATATAGAAGACAAGCTTCCGCCCACATACTCGTATTTACACTACTTAATAAAACTTTATTGACTAATTTCAATCATCTATGTATAAATACGTAAAAAGAAAACAATAAGTATCGTTTTTAGGGTTCCGTAGCCATATGGCAAAAAACGGAACCCTTATGGATTCGTCATGTCTGTCTGTCTGTCTGTCCGTCCGTATGTCACAGCCACTTTTTTCCGAAACTATAAGAACTATACTGTTGAAACTTGGTAAGTAATGTATTCTGTGAACCGCATTAAGATTTTCCCACAAAAATAGAAAAAAAACAATAAATTTTGGGGGTTCCCCATCCATAGAACTAAAACTCCTAACTATCACGGTTCATGAGATACAGCCTGGTGACAGACGGACAGACAGACAGACAGGCAGCGGAGTCTTAGTAATAGGGTCCCGTTTGACCCTTTGGGTACTGAACCCTAAGAAGTGACACATAGGCCCGCTTGCACAACGATTCCTAAACGTATTTTGCGACTAAACATTTTTAAATTTGACGTATTTGTATGATTTGATAACTCGTTAAATCATATTTAGCAACTAAATACGTTTAGGCATATCGCTGAACAAGTTGCCCTAAAAATTACCTACTAAATTATATTTTAATCGTTTTGACAATGGTAACGTTGTGAACGCATGAGCTTGGTTACGTAATCCCCTGAGAATATACCTACTATCCTTTTTACTATTCCTTTACAATGTAAACGCATCCTTATCCCAAAAGCAAAAAGACGAGCACAGCAAGCGCCGGAGCTACGGTCTGGCTGCGCTCCAAATGCAGCTTCACTGTGAGATATCACGTGTTTTATGTCACGCCCGGTGTGTAACTACCTTTATGGCGCAATAAGATCTATATCTTGCTTTATTTTACTATCTACAAGAACCTCTGCTTAGCTACATTTTTTTTGCATAGAAAAAGTTCGTCCCCTCGCCGGTTGAACTACATGAGTTTTTCACTTGTATGTCAAAATTCTTATGTAGAACGAAAGATCGAACACAGATACGCATGTACGCTATCGTATCGTTGACCCGTCGAATCACGCGTAGAGCTACGGTGCGAGGCGAGGCGCAGTGCGAAGCGAATCTCACCTACCCTGATGCAGGTTCATGAATTGAACCGATACATTGTAGGTTAATCCTGTATTTATTTTATTTATTTATTTTATTTAATAATACTTAGATTCTCAGTAACATTACCGTATATCATGCATTTATTAAAATTATACTGAACTTAAACCAAAAAAAAATTAGAATATTTAAATTAATGATGAAGTGCCCCTTGAGCTGCAATGTTTGCTTGATCGCATTTGGAGTGTGTGTGTGTGTGTTTATGTGTGTATAGTGTACCTAGTGTGTGTAGTGTGGGATGTATTTTATTTAATAATGATTTTTGATCTCGCCGTGACATCGGATCGCTCAGTGTATTCTACCGCCTGTATAATGGGGAATGTTCTGAGGAGCTATTTGATCTCATCCCGTCGTCGAGATTTTACCACCGCACTTCTCGACGACGTAATAAAGCTCATCCACGTATAATTGACAATTGTGTATCGCGCACCACACGCTTCACGCGATATTTTCTACCCCATACTTGCAAGATGTGGAATGAGCTACCATCTGAGGTTTTCCTATTAGACTACGACATGCCACGTTACAAGAGAAATGTAAAGAGGTTTCTACAGTGTAGGGTACGCATCGACAATACCCCGGGTGTTGCCGGTGTTAATAGGCGGCGGCGACCGCTTACCATCAGGTGGGCCGTAAGCCTGTTTCCCCACAAATAACATAATTTTTTTTAAAATAATGATTAACCTTTTAGGATTAGGTAATGATAAAGGTTAATCATGATCTCTCAGCAACAAACTATTACATTGCAATCAGCAACTATCCATACTAAAATTATGAATTTCAAAGTAACTCTCGGTCTGTTATGTTTTCACAACTAAAAGGCTGGACCGATCTGACTGATTGATTGATTGAAAATTCTTTATTGTACAAAAATACATAAATCTGCACATAGGCGAACTTAATGCTAGCAAGCATTCTCTTCCAGTTAACCCTTGCGTAATGCGATAAAAATATGTTTGTAGGTAGTGCATGATGTAACAAAAAATAAGACTAAGATATATTGATAATAATACCAAACATTGATATTACCAAACATCAGATACTTATATTAGTTACTAAGTATTTTCAATAAACGTACTTTTTAATATTACACATCAATAAACACTAGTTGAAAAAGATAGATAGACTAATAAATAGGTAGTTACAATGATGCGATATAAAGATAAATGAGTGGATAATAGACATCTACAGGAGACCACTCATTTTGTAGGCTTCGTTCATGAGAGTGAGGTAGTGCTTGTACACTTTGGGTCTGAAAACCTCTGCATGAAATTTGATATATAGATAGCTTGGATTGAGACAAAGCCTATACTATTCATTGGCAAATCATTTGTGCGAAGCCCCTGGATACTAGTTTCAAATAAAAAAGTAAGGTTCACTTACCCAGTGAGTAAATAAAGCCTTATAACGACTGTCCAAAATTTACGTTATACAATAAAACAAATTCAAACAGAACTAACACAACGGGCCTTCTAGATAGACTAAAACATACTAATTGCAATTAAGGTTATAATATAACAAAACTGAGGAACAATGGATATGAAACTATAACAGTAAACAACAATGATTAATAATTAATAACATCAACTAAGATTTTGGCAAAATAATAAACCGCATACAAACAATACACACAAGTTTCTAAATTTATACTGTTGGGTCTCTTTGTCGTAAAATGTATACCTAAATTACTTATTAACCTAGTATGACCATATTTCTGATTTTCGCACAAAGCTCAAGTGGCTTCCGTCTTCGCCGGAATGCACACATACTGTCCCGTTTGTATAACATCCTTTTTAACCCTTCTTCTCACTTCTATCTTAAGGAGCTTTGAGTTTCTCCACCAGGCTAATGATCGCAATTTGCTATCTTCAGATTCCCTCCAACTTAAAACTCCTGTCCATACGACAGAGTTTTATAGTCGATCCTTCACTGTAACAGCCGTACGATTGTGGAACGCTTTGCCCCTCTCTATAAGAACATCCAAGTATATTAGTAATTTTAAAACAAAAGTGCACACCCATTATCTGTCCTTGTGTTGAAGTTGTAGCTGCTTGTTAATTCATCATAACCACTTTTAGAGTTGCTTATTTAAATTAAATTTGTGTTATTTTTGGTAATTTAGGTTTATTGTATGTAGATATGTTTTTAAATTTACATAGATGTCATCACCGCCGTCATGTGTTACATTTTGATCCTGTTCATACAAAGGTTGTCTGGAAGAGATCGCTTTTAGCGATAAGACCGCCCATTGTACTAAACCTATTTGTAAGAATTATGTTCTGTATTTTACTTTGGTGTACAATAAAGAGTTATCTTATCTTATCTTATTATTTTTTATATATACATAGCGACTAATATTATATAGAGCAACACCTAGGCCCGGAACAAATATCTGTAGATGAAGCAATCATTTGTATTCAATCAGTTATTCTTTAACTGGCCCGCGACTTCGTACCTACTCGTTACACTACTAAATACCTAATAATAATAAAGCCTTTATTAAACAATCTTATAAACACATATTTTTTATTAAAATAAAATTTTAACCTAGACACTAGTTTCGCAAAGACTGTCTTGCTACTCAGCATAGGCCTTCTCTAAAGCTTGCCATAAAGTGCGGTCTTGTGTCTTCCTTCTCCATGTGACGCCTGCTATTCTTTTTATGTCGTCTTCCCATCTCTGACGCTGTCTCTCTCTCTTTCTTTTACTAAATACGTAGGTAACTTAGAAATTAAGCTAAACTCGCTGTTGCAACTTGACTTGGCACCTCATTTTTATCCAATTGGACCTGATTTATAGGATAAAAAGTAGCATATGTGTTAACCCAAGTTATAATCTACGTACATCCTAAATTTCATCGAAATCGGTTCCGCCGTTACGACGTGATTGAGTACAAACAAATAAATTAACAAACATCCTGTCTGTGGCATCGTAATTCTTAAATGGATGCACTGATACAAATGCGGTTTTTAAATAAAAAAAATCGTGTTCTTGAGAAGGTTCACATCTAAGTTTGGTGGAAATTGTATACGCCGATTTCATCAGTCAGGAATTACTAAGCTGCTCATTGCCCACTCTAAAGGATAGGTTACACAGTGCGAGCAGTTGATATGACAGTAGACAGCTACTGTGCATGTGTACTCGTATGACAGTAGCTCGACTCGCCTCGCTCGGTCACACTATGCGAACTGCTGGCGTCGCAGGAAGACAGCTACTGCACCAGTGTACTCGCATAGTTCGTCTGTATCATGTCTCGTGCAATGTTGTCGAAAAATACACGTTTAATCACAGTGCATACCACTATAAAAGCAGTTACGAAAATACTTTGTGTTGAAATTGAAAGAGCTATACAAAAAAAGAAGAAGAAGAGAAGTGTTTGGGTCAGGACTTGGCTGCAAAGAAAAGGGGCAACGAATTCAATATTTAAAGAGCTATATGATGAAGATCCCCGAGAATATAAAGCGGTTATGAGATTGACAACTGAACAAGTGGAAATACTTTTAAATTTGATTGCTCCAAAAATTCAACGTGATGATACACTAATGAGGGATGCGATACCTGCGAGGGTGAAGTTGGAAATAACCCTAGTATACCTTTCTTCTGGGATATCGTATAGACTGTTGTCGGTATTTTTCAGAGTTTCAAAAGCATCCATCATTAAAATAATACCAGAAGTGTGTGCTGCTATCAATGAAAGTCTAAAAGATTATATCAAAGTATTTTTTTTTATTCATAATCAAATTCACAATGGTTTTGTAAAGTTTTTGTACATATTAAACGTGAACTTTACATATTAATACTTAATAACTACAGTACTACATAGCTTAGTTCGTTATTTTTTAATATTAGAGATTGATATTGCTGCAGCAAGTACATCATTAGATTGGGGTATAGATTCAAATTGATCCAGCAGTGGCGCAGAGAATGCAGATGTTGTAGGTTCAACAGGTTGATAAGCTTCAGTAGTGACCTCTACAAGCTGGTAGGCTACAGGCTGTGGTGATAGCGTACATTCATTATGGAGTATAGATTGTGAAGATCGTTCCACTTGCATAGAGAGTGCAGACATTTCATAATTTACTGTAGGCTGTGGTGATGGCGTACATTCGGAACTGTAATTAGAAGGTGTGTACACAATTCTACCACAGAGGGCTCTCTTACGGTATCTAGAGAGTATCGCCTGTATTTCATCTGTCGCATCAATTCTATCAATCGAAGATAACTGTTTCAGCTGCAGTGCTACATGTCTTCCAATAACATCACATTCATCTTCTAATTCTCTTGTAATCGGGGCAGACACGTTTACTAAACTACTATTTAGTTCTTTGAGTTCATTTACGGCTGCTTGAATGTCAGACCGTTCTGATGATAATTTCGTCTTTAACTTTAGAGTTTTTGGTGGCTTTACCACTTTTATATGAGCAGCTTTGTTGCTATTGTCACTAGCATCAAGGTCCACGTTATTCGTGGCCTCCTCGCTTCCTGACGCTGATGCGACGTTGCTTCCTGACGTTGATGGATGATATGGTTCCTGAAATTAACATTACTCTTTTATTTTTCAGATACCGAATGTGGAAGAATGGCAAGATATCCAAATAGGATTCGCTTCGAGGTGGAATTTCCCTAATTGTTGTGGCTCTATCGATGGGAAGCATATAACAATTCAAGCACCACCAAATTGTGGCAGTGAATATTATAACTACAAAGGAACAAATAGTATAGTGCTCATGGCTGTTGTGGATCACGATTATACTTTCAGATATGTAGATATAGGCTCATATGGTCGTAACGCAGATGGTGGGGTATTCCAAAACTGCTCTTTGTATCCTTATCTAGAAAACAATTTATTGTTGCCTGAAAATGGTATTCTAGTTGGAGATGATGCCTTCCCTTTAAAACCGTATTTACTAAAGCCCTACAAAAATACATTGACTACCGCAGAAAAGATTTTTAATTATAGGTTGAGCAGAGCAAGAAGGATTGTGGAGAATGGGTTCGGCATTCTAGCATCTCGTTTTCGTGTTTTGGGAAAGCCAATTCAAGTTACAGAGGAAACTACGATAAAGATCGTCTTATGTGCTTGTACATTACACAACTGGTTACGTACTACTGCATCAAATACTTATACACCACCAGGAACTACAGATTATGAAGACATCATAAACTTTCAAATCATTCAAGGCCAGTGGAGGTCCGAAATTAATGAATTACCGAGTATTCGTCGCTCGAGAATTAATAATAGATCGAAATTAATAGCAGAGAAAATGCGTGATAAATATAAAAATTATTTCAATGACGACGGAGCAGTTGCATGGCAAAATTATATGATTAGGTAATTATAATTACTTAGTAGTAATTAGAATATAAAAGGGAAGAGAAAAATAAAGGATAGTAAATTTTGTGGACCCTGACTGGTTTGGAATGTGCCTTGTGCCTTTGTAATTATAATTTGTAAAAAAATACTTACCAAATTACTTGATGTTTCCTTTTCTTTAAGATTAATTATTTTCATAATATAATCCATAGAATCGAACCATTTGATAGATGGTTTATAGATCTCATCAGTGCCAGATCCACTTTTTTTGCTCTTTTCAATTTTCAATAACTCCTGGTTATACGTTGAGCGTAAATTTTTGATTTTTTTTGTAACTTCATTCATGTTTTGTAAATTGCATTCCAAGCGGATGTGTTCTAACGACGCTTTACGCAAATCTCTGTTCTTGTAATTAGGATCCAAACAATTCCATAAGTTCGTTTGATTCTTGTATAGCTCCACAAACTTTATATTTTGATCGGATGTCCACCTTTCCGCCATTTTGATGTCAACGCAAGAAACCTACAAAAACACTGCACCGGCGGCGTGGGCCCGAGCGTACGAGCTACTGTCATTTCGCGAAATAATGCGAGTTGACGACCGAGCGACGTGCGAGTGGCGTGGTGGGGGAAGGCCAGTTGCGAGTAAAAACAAAAAATGTTGAAGTAACTCGCTTGCGAGCAACTGTCCCACTCGCACATAACAGTTACTCGTATGATGCGGTCACACAGTGCGAGCTATTGCACCTCAGTAACTGACACGGTCAGCTCGCATGCTAGCTCGCACTGTGAAACCTAGGCTTTAGGGATACTTGTACAGATAAAGCTGTTGCAGTTGCCAAGTATTGGCAAAACAAAATTTGATATGAGAGATAGCAAATATTCGGGCCGATTTTTGAACACGCCTCGAATTGAAGTTGCCAGCGGTAACTATCATTATTATATTAACCACTAGCTGACCAATCCGCAGCTTCGCACGCGTAGTTTTTCAATAGAAAATATTACCCTCCTTCTGCGCAGTTGGGTAAAAAGTAGCTTATGTCACCCGGGGATAGTGTAGCTTCCCAACGGCGAAAGAATTTTTAAATCGGTCCCGTAGTTTCGGAGCCTATTCAATGCAAACAAACAAACAAACAATTTTTTCCTCTTTATAATATTATTTTTGTAGATATTGATATGTACTTTAATATTGTAGAACATGATTTTGTTCTATCATCAATAGTTTCCGCAGCGCATGCGACGAAAGACGTTTTATTGCACTTTTTTACACCTTGGGTTACATTACTTAAGTTTTAGTAAGGATCCCTAATCTTTTCTAGCAATAAATATAGCCTATGTCACTCAGGGTGAATGTAGCTTTCCAATGGTGAAAGAATTTTTGAAATCGGCACAGTAGTTTTTGAGTTTATTCATTACAAACATCTTTCCTCATAGAAGTATAGATAAGACGTCCACTGTTGAACATAGGCCTTATCCCATAGATTTACAAAGCGACCGATCATATGCGGCCTGCACTCACCGGCTCACAGCAGTCATTACCAGGTCGTTTTTCCAACTAGTGGGTAGCCATCCTATGCTGCGCTGGCCAATCTCCACTCTAGAAACTTTCTACCCCAACAGCCGTCAGTTCTTCAAGCTATGTGCCCCGCCCACTGCCAATTCAACTTCTTAATCCTCCTAATGCCTATGACCCTGGTTTGTCTAAGGATATCCCAGTTTGTATATTATCCTCCGTGGCGCAGTGGGCAAATAACCTGGCTGAGACGCAGGAAGTAGCGGGTTCGATTCCCACTGCGGAATAAATGATTGCATTATCTACAGATATTGGTTCCGGGTCTGGTTGTTTCTCTATGTATTATAAGTATGTATTTACAAAAAAAAAGTATATAAGTATTCTATCAGTTATATGGTTCCCATAGTACAAGCTCTGCTTAGTTTGGGGCTAGATAGCGCTGTGTTAAATGTCCAGCAATATTTATTTATATTTATATATTTATCAAACATGAAACAAGAAGTATATTAATAAAATTACTTGGATATTTAGTTGCGAGGATAAATATTCCATACATATGCTAAGGCTTAGGGTTCCCCAATCCCTAGAGGGAAGAGGAAACGCTTATATATTCTCTTACAAGCTTTCGCCCGCGGTTTCGCACGAATGTTTGTCAATTAAGAGTTGCCTATGTCTCAATCTATTTACCAACTTTCGTCGGAATTAGTCCAGTCACTTCAGCCGTGAAAGATACTTTCGAATTTATTATAATAACTATGGATATGAACTTTGCATATAAGGACTCATATTATACTAATTTTGAAAAATATTATACTAATAGACATAGACAATCATTTATTTGCTATATAGCATTTACAACAGATGAGTGAGGCACAAGAGAGAAAGAAAGATGATTTAAAATAATGAACATCAAAATAACTATTATGCATACACATTAAACCTTGGGGCGAATTCGCCGCGAATCGATACGCGCGTTGGCGAGATACTTGGCGCCAATTACACTGCGTCCACAAGCATCGCGCGAATTTAAAATACGCGCGTAAATCGCGTGCACTTCGCCAGACTCTCGACTCGCGCGATATACGGGCGTGTTCCGCGCGAGTCGAGATACTAGAGACGCCTTGTTGCGACCAGATTAAGCGCCAACTTCAGAGCGAGTGCACGTATCAATAGAAATGGAGCGCCAACATTTTTATACTGAATCAGTTTATCCGACCCCAAATGCTCGAGCGTTGGTACGCTTCTTCTGGATGCAACTGTCGCGTGTAATACGCGCGAAAGAATCGCGGCGAATTCGCCCTTTCTGGATAAGCTCTTACATATTATATAACTTATAAGTACATATTATACTCATATAATTCGTTCCCTCAGGAAAACCCAAAACATTTTAAATATTCACACGGGTCAGTCGGGCCGCTAAAACAGCAGCTAAGTAGATTAAAAATATAATGGATTGGAAATGTTAAATAATTAAAAAGGGTAAGAGGTTGTGTCACTTTTCTATCGTGACGTGTTTTATTATAAAATGTAGACCAGTATTTTGTATTTTATAATAAGAAATAGTTGACCCGCCGAACTTCGTACCGCCTTAACATGCATTAACGCGGTCTGTCAATATACGTCATCCTGGTAGAATTGTCAATTGTTGTCCCCGGCCATCATTATGTATGAGAAAATACATTTTCTTCGTAATTTCTTTTTGCGTGAATTTTTCCGATATTTTAATAGTTATTCTGCTATTTGGGGCTGAGACAAATCCAAGAAATAAAAGATCATCAAAATCAGTCCAGTCTTGATTTTTTTTATATATATATTTATTTACAACCATACTTAACCATAGACAAAATTACGTTTAGCTGTCATTTGTGTTTTGTTATTCCACGTTTTATAGTGACTTGTATTCTCTTTGACGTTTTATGTCACGTCACACGGGAACGCAGTCGAACGGGATAAAAAGTATCCTATGTCCGTCTCCTGATTCTACGCTACCTCCCCACTAATTTTCAGTTGAATCGGTTCAGCCGTTCTTGAGTTATAAATAGTGTAACTGACACGACTTTCTTTTATATACCTAGTCAGGTCATAAGTATTGTCACACAGTAAAAACTTTTAGAATGCTGGCCACAAAAAAGTTTATAGAATTCGAATTTCGAATTGTTCATGAAAATAAAAATGTATACATTTTAGAATTTTACTCATTTTTAAATATGGAGTGGACGCTTAAAGAAGACCGTGTTGCAGTTATTGCGTTGCATCGTTGCGGTTACGCGCCAATTCAAATTTTTGACATACTGAAAAATTTGAATATAACCAAAAGATTCGTTTATCGCACCATCAAACGATACAATGAAGACTCTAATGTAGATGACAAGTCAAGAAGTGGTCGCCCTCGGTCGGTTAGGACTCCAGCAGTGATAAAAGCTGTGAAGGCGCGAATTCAAAGAAATCCCAAACGTAAGCAGAAACTGTTGGCCCTTCAGATGGGGTTAAGCAGAACCACGGTGAAAAGGGTGTTAAATGAAGACTTAGGGCTTCGAGCATATCAAAGAAAAACAGGACATCGTTTGAATGCTCGTCTAATGGACCTGAGACTGAAGAGATGCCGCGCTTTGTTGAAGCGGTACGCGGGAAAAAAATATCGGGAAATTCTCTTTTCGGATGAAAAAATATTTACCGTAGAAGAGAGCTACAACAAACAAAATGATAAGGTGTGCGCACACAGTAGTTAAGAAGCGAGCAACCGTATTCCGCGTGTCCAACGAGGTCATTTTCCATCCTTGCTCATGGTATGGTTGGGAGTTTCTTATTGGGGCTTAACAGAGGTAAATTTTTGTGAGAAAGGTGTAAAAACGAATGCAGTTGTGTATCAAAATACAGTCCTGACGAACCATGTGGAACCTGTTCTCATACCATGTTCAATAACAGGCACTGGGTATTCCAACAAGATTCGGCGCCAGCTCATAGAGCGAAGAGCACACAAGACTGGCTGGCGGCGCGTGAAATCGACTTCATCCGGCACGAAGACTGGCCCTCCTCCAGTCCAGATTTGAATCCGTTAGATTACAAGATATGGCAACACTTGGAGGAAAGGGCGTGCTCAAAGCCTCATCCCAATTTAGAGTCACTCAAGACATCCTTGATTAAGGCAGCCGCCGATATTGACATGGACCTCGTTCGTGCTGCGATAGACGACTGGCCACGCAGATTGAAGGCCTGTATTCAAAATCACGGAGGTCATTTTGAATAAACTTTAGTGTCATAAGAATCTATGTTTTGTTAAGTTCATTTTGGTATATAAATGGTTACATAATGAATAAACTTGTTTCAATTATTTTATATTAAACATGTGACAGAATTTATGACCTGACTAGGTATATATAGATTAACGCAAAATTTCTCGCAAAAAAGACTTTTTTATGCTAATATACGGACCATTTACGCCTTATTGTGCTTAATTCTATACCTACTTTATGATAATTACACAACAAGTTATCCATTAAGAAAACCCCTGACTGCAAATCATATGTGCATTAGTTTTGTTAACACGTTTTTTTAACTTCCCTTTTCTTTTGGTTGTTACGAGGCAATACAGACAGAGTAAATGTTCATTGATTGGTTTGTTTTGTTGCGTAATTTTCTTATTGTAAGAAAGCGCCCTCACCATTACCTAGTTTTTAAGAATGTACACTTGTTTGTACAAATAAATATCCTGTATCTTGAGTATTTACTAGCGTATAATATGACGTCGTCGGTCATCCGCCATTTTCTTATATTTCCAGTTTACTTCACGTAAAACTATCCACTAGAAGACACAACGTAGAAAACTCTATTAGGTGCATTTTTACCATAACCACATCACGAGACATGGTACACACGGCTACACATCAAGCTATATCTTTCCAGTATAAGCTGACCTCTCATACTACGAAAAGCCTACACAATGCGAGGTCAGCTTATACTGGAAATGTATAGCTTGATGTGTAGCCGTGTGTACAAAGGTAATGATATCTCCATTGGATCTAGTACCCAGACACACTTGTGGTAGGGGTGCCACAGTGAATTGAAGATAGTATATCCAGAGTGAACAGGTTATCTCTAGGTTTCTCCATCTTCAGCCACACCATCACATCACTTATTAGCCAAAAGTATAACTAATTTCAATAAAAAAAGAAGAGAATACTTTCTAGAATTAAGTTTATTACGCCGATTTATAGATTGATTTGTTTTGTGCACTTTTTATTAATATGTTATCTGTCGTGCAATACAAAATTTAATAATAACTGTTGTTTCCAGACCATTATACAAATTTTGAAAAGAATAAGGTTAGAAGAGAAAAAGGGACACCGAAAGTTTAAACAAACTATGATAGAGTAAAATATAAATACTTTATCTATTTACTATTTTATCTGTTGTCTATTTTTCCTAAAGAATACAATCCGGGTCTCTTTAAGGTAAGAGTGAATAGGCTTCTTCTAGATCTTCGTGCTTCGTCTTAGACCACATCGCTTACCATCAGATGAAATTGCGGTCAAACGAAGATCTATCGAGTTAAAAAAAACAGTGTGATTTAGACCACACGACTGACTACAGTCGCTACAACTTCTTTTTCAGAATAATAATTTATAAAATTGTTCAATTACTAAATTGTCTACACATCTGTAGGTGGATCAGTCTATGTTCATTCTGGACAGACGCATCTCACACTCGCACAATATCGTTTAAAAATATACGAAACGTCAATACGAGGATCTTGCTATTTTCTTCGCATTGTGTAGGCACAAGATTCTAAGATGATGTTAGCAAAGTAGACTAACTTAGGACCTTGAGAAATAAAGTTGGGGTACAAAAATATCTGCCTGAATATGAAATAAGAAGCCAGTCTCTCTCTTTCTATCTTCACCAACTTATATCTCCCTCTCAATTTCCGTTTGCACTTTTCGTAACGCATTCACCAGCTTACTCCCCAAGTCAAGCGTGCGTAAAGAAGTTTTACTTCAAAAAATACTTACTACCTAAGTCACGTAAATGTTTGGAGTCTTCACTTGTTTGTTTTATGACTCTATATCGGCTTATTTTCGTTACTACCGTTATGCTGATATTATTTCGCAACGCCTACAAAACATCGATCATAGCCATCAATATTGAAACTGATGAATCTTTAGTATTCGCCCCACTTTCGGCGAAATATCACGCCATTTTGCATATAAAGCACCAAAGGATTCCGGCATGAAATATTAATTCCAAAATGTACGCCGAAGGCTATTTGACAACCCTATAAATATAGTACATAAATCATGAGCCCGTGCATATATACATAATAATATGTATATAATGTGCATGTGGACGCATTGCAAAGTCCCGGCTTCGGGCGCATCTGCGAGCAAATATACATTTTTATAGTCTGACTGAAAATAAGCTTTTAAATGCTTGAGGCTTACAGATTTATAACTTCAAGTCCGCTTAAGTTTGTTTAAAACTGTGCTTGTAAAGTACATTGTGCTCGCACAAAGTCGTGAGTATAAACTATAGTCTTAATCAGTCACACCATCAGGTAAGGTAGAGACAAAACGCTAGACTTTTTCTCAATAAAACTAGTGGTTCGCCCCGAACGATCCTCCCAAAAACCTTAAAAAATATTATTTTTAAGGCGACTTGCGCAATGATGCCTAAACGTATTTAGTGGCTAAATTTAATTTAAGGAGTTGTCAAATCATACAAATACGTCAAAATGAAACATTATTAGTCACTAAATACGTTTAGAGATAGTTGTGCAAGCCGGCCTTAATCTCTGACTAATAAAATAGTGCCACGAAATGCACATCCAACTAACTTGTACAACAAATTCATTCAAATTACAAGTAACGGGAGTTCATGTAAAGTGGTAACGCTTTTTAGGAGTAGAAATTGCAGTTATTCTGGATTTCAGACTTTTCCCTATGATTGTGTTACTAAAGCTATACGAATAATAAATTTCAGCACCTTGGGGTCACTGGAATTCCCCTGTGAATTTCGAAAAGTTCAGTTTTTATTATAACTCAAAAACTACAACGATCAAAACGTTGTAAAAACTGAAGACCTTTCGTTTGACCTAATATATTACACTTCTTGTACCTCAATGTCTCAACAACCCCCTCCCCCCCCACATTTTTAGCTCATGTAGTCACACCAAGTGCGCCAACATTACCTACCTATAGGTATATCAAATTCCACGGTGATCGGATCAACGCTTCGAAAGTTATCCTCGGACAAACATGCATACATACATTGACCTACAACGCCGATTTGCCCAAGTTGATTAGGAGATTTCGCTTCGCTTGATGAATTCTTGAATATTTGTTTTTGCTAGGCATTTTTAGCTCCACAGTCCACATATCGATCACGGTGCGGTTGCAAACCGCCCGGTCTTGCGCTGTGTTCGGTGTGTTGTCTTACAATACTACCGCGACTGCCTGCCGAGTTTTGCATGCATCAATACAAAACTTAGCAGGCAGTCGCGCAAAGCAAGCCGCGTTGGATGTGTGGAGCTCTGTATTTAGACCAAGTGCGAAACGTCAAAGAATAATATAATAATGTGTAGACATTGCTCCCGAATGTCACTAAAATCACCGAAACCTTTGTCGCTTTCATGCTCATCGTACTGTGTAAAATGGTAGATTCAATTGATTTTTGTTCAACTAAAATAACGCAGATATTTGCCGACTAACAAAACGTCTTTGTTATTATAAAACAAAGGCATTTGTAGTATTTGTTGAAGTAAAACTTCTTTACGCACGCTTGACTAGCACACATTTTCTTTCTCTCTTTCTCTCATAGACGGTTGATTTGTCATAATATCACAAATTAGCCCAAATTATACAAACTGCAAAAACGCAACACTCCTTCATGCTGTATAATAGAGTTCATTTTGCTATAGATAAAAAAAGTATTTACGACGTTTCGTATTTTACGAGCCTCGATTTACGAAAAAGTTCAGCCACAACATTCCACAACAGTTGGCAGGCAGCAGCAGAAAAAGATGGAACTAAAGAAGTTTTATTTCAGTCGCGTGGTCTAAAGCACACTCGTTTTATTATTATGCATTTTTGAATTGTTCGAACATATGGCCGATCTGATGTTACGTAGAAACCATTGCCTATTTTTATCTCTTCTCCAAAGAGAAGACAGAAGCTCCATGCTTAGTCTGATGTCTGACACCAGGTGTTACGCAACATTAAACCACAAAGAGCCATCAGGAAATCACGTTCGAAAATGTCACAGGAAACGCCTCCGTCACGTTTCCTTCTGACTATACATACCTAGTTATTATTCCACGGTTGTCTGTCCATCTGTCATATTACATATTATATTAAAAACCATGTTATTAATATGCATTTGTAATCGTAGTCGTTCATGTTTGATATCTTCATAGCAATCTTCATAGTTCTTGTCACGTACCGGTTCATTCTAGGTCACATCTTTTGGTTGTACGTTTTTGACATCCCGATTCCCTTTCTTCTTTTTGCCGGTTTTGAGCAAGACAACTATATTTTTCGGTCGTACTAAAACTGGCAACAGAATTTTGAATTGCTTCGTATGCTATCTTTGTAAGGAACTATGATTTCATATAATACTCGTAGCTATTAGGAATGTTTATAATTTTGAAGTGAAAAGCGAATTATACTATACAAATCCTAGGATAGTCATCATAATTATAATAATATACTAACTGACGACCTCCGTGGCGCAGTGGGTGATTAACCGGCTGAGACGCAGGAGGTAGTGGGTTCGATTCCCGCTGCGGAACAAATGTTTGCATGATCTACAGATATTTGTTTCGGGTCTGGTTGTTTTTCTATACATTATAAGTATGTATTTACAAAAAAAGTACATAAGTATTCTATCAGTTATCTGGTTCCCATAGTACAAGCTCTGCTTAGTTTGGGGCTAGATAGCGCTGTGTGAAATGTCCAGCAATATTTATTTATTTAACTGTACTAATGCTAGGCAATTATCAGAAGAGTAGTAGAGCTCCTTGTGAAAAGGCCCCCCTGGGGAAGTACTTCACTTCCACCATACCTTTTTCTGCCGCCAAGCAGCATTGCTGTGTTTCAGTTTACAGTTACTGTTAAATTACAGGCACCTGAGGCTTTACAACTGTATGCCTCAAGTTGATGGACGCAGGGCAGTGCATCGTAGGGCACATTTCTAACGTGCGTGACGTCCTAAGCAATTCTCTATTATAGGTGATGGTTACTACTTAATATCAAAAAACCAACCGGTGGGTCATAAGCTGGTTCCGTCTCCATGTAGAATAGAAAAAACTAGACGTTCTTTTTTTCCACATAAAAAATGCGCGCTATAAAGTGCTCATAGCAATTTTTTAATAAGTACTTCTGTATTATGTTTGCTACATAAAAGTAAGAAAACTGATTTACAAAGTGTAACTCAATTATAAATACTAATTTTATCAAAAAACTTATAAGGGTGATATATAGCCTGCTGAGTTATTCTAAATTAAGATACTATTATACTAAACTGTTTAGTTGTAATACGCTGTTAACGCGCCGGCGAACACTGAGCGCAACTTCAATTCGGCCACGTCAAAAACTTCGGCATGAATATCGCTATCCCTGTTTAGTGACGAAATTTAGCCACACAGAGCGACAGTGATAGCAATAGAACGATTCTAAATTTGATTATATTTTGACCGTGTTCCGTAACACCAAAAATGATGACTGAAAACTTGTTGTATTTTTCTCATTGTGTTGTTATTCTGTAACTAAACGATATATTCTATGTTCCCATGACTAGGATACATAAGATGTTGTTGTTTTTAATACGAAACAATTAGGTTGAAAACAGGTATTTTATGACGTAAAAACATGCAGAATGCGATACGCTTCTATTTCATTTTAGGTAAGTATTTTGATCTAATATATGGTTGGAAACCTAGATAAATTCTATTAAAATTAAAATAATACCTTATTAAGGCAGAAATATGCTCCAATTAGCAATGATCTTGGTAGTACGTGTTGTATGGGCGATTGTCCCTCCGGTGCCCCCTTAACGTTTATGTTCAATAAAGACCTTTTAAAAACAAAACAGTCATTCTTTTTTGACGGATTCGTTAAAAAATAAACTGAGTATGCTAATACTTAGCAAATTCCGTATTAAGTCCACAATTTACTCTATGAAATAAGTTACCAAATTACAAGTCCAAACATCCCGGAGCACGAAACGTGAGCACGGTCCAACTTTTGTTCGTCTCTGGAGTAATCTCGAGCGCACCTAAGTACATAACAAACTTAGGATAACTACAGGCTGAAGTTCTGGAGTTGGTGATATTAGAGAAAAGTTTCGAGTAGTTGCGATGTACGAATTACTTTAGCTTTAACACATAATAGTATCTTCATTGTGAATAAAATGCTAGAGTAGAGAGAGACTAATTTCTTCTAGTCTTTTCTCAATATACAGGTTGGTTTTTTGAGAAGGGCGGTGATGTCCAAGTCCGAAACCACGAGAGTTAGAGAAAAGCCTTGAAAGGAGTCATATGCCCTTGATTTATAAGAAAACAATAACTGCATATTAATTAATTTTTTAAATCTTTTACATATGACGGAAATCGACCCGAATTATTAAAAAAAAGACAGCCTGTATTAATAAACCAATAGATCCTGTTGCTGATAAGGATCAATCTTTCCAAAGAAATGTATTGCTAAAAATGAAAGGAACTAGCAAATTTTTACAAATTTGTATTGAATGCGTGCTGCAAATATCGTTAAAGAGGATGTAAAAAAATGAATATCGTTTGAAACAGATGCTTCGGTAGGAGTTATCCCGAGATATATTGTCTATATATATAAAAATTAATTGCTGCTCGTTAGTCTTGCTAAAACTCGAGAACGAGTGGAGCGATTTGGCTAATTTTGGTATTGAATTATTTGTGGAAGTCATTCATTTTCTCATACATAATGATGGCCGGGGACAACAATTGACAATTCTACCAGGGTGACTTATATTGACAGCCCGCGTTATACTTATGCATGTCAAGCCGATACGAAGTTCGGGGGGTCCACTAGTTGTGAATAAAATTCTAGAGTAGAGAGAGACTAATTTCTTCTATAGACTGGCCAAGTCCGAAACCACGAGAGTTAGAGAAAAGTCGTGAAAAGAGTCATGCCCTTGAGTTATAAGAAAAAAATAACTGCATATTTATTTATTTTTAAATCTTTTACATTTGACGGAAATCGACCCGAATTATTAAAAAAAAGACAGCCTGTATTATTAAACCAATAGATCCTGTTGCTAACACGGATTAATCTTTGCAAAGAAATGTATTGCTAAAAATTAAAGGAACTAGCAAATTTTTATAAATTTGTATTGTATTGTGACTACTTGTGACATTATTTTGTATGGATCTATCTTTGTTTTGCATATTACCGTGTAAGTGGATTGTATTTATATTAAATTATGTTTTATATGGGTGAAAACAATGAAGCAATACGATTTTAGTAATACAATAGATATTTAATTATCGGTAGGAATTATGCACCTACTTAACTTTCGCTTATGAATCTTAAATTGTACAACAAGACCTCGTAAACAATACGATATAACTTCGAGATCTTCGGGATATGACTTCGAGTTCAAGCGAATTACCATTCTCGAAGGCCAAAGTAGATGGACTCGAGAACGGGTGGAGCGATTTGGCTAATTTTGGTATTGAATTATTTGTGGAAGTCATTCATTTCCTCATACATAATGATGGCCGGGGTCAACAATTGACAATTTTACCAGGGTGACGTATATTTACAGCCCGCGGTATATGCATGTCAAGGTGGTACGAAGTTCGGCGGGTCCACTAGTTTGAAATAATTTACACTAAACGAATTCAACATTTTCATCGATTTTTTGGGATTATTTGTAGCTATTGCTTTAAGCGCCAACTCAGCTTCTTAAAAGCTTTTCAAAGGAATCCAGTAAGTAAGCCGTTATCGTTACCAAGCACTCTTCGACTAAATACGAGCTATCGCTCAACTAATCCACCAACCAATCCGTCTAGTCAAGGTTATTGCACTATGACTCATCCTCTAGCTGGAAAACTTGTGGAAAACTCATATTTATTTTGCTGTTACGCCAAATTTTGTTGTTTAGAAGTTTCGCGAGCAGTTCACTTTACGAACTTTTAAAGTAAAGTTCCAGGATTGAATGATTGATGCCGAAAATATTACCCACTTATAAAGTTACTTTGGTGTATAACATAAAATATTTAGGGCTGAAAATGGATCCCTGAGTTATTCAACTTTGATAAAGTACGTAAACGTGTTATTTTTGAGGTATTTTACAAAGTTTTAGGTTTGTACAAGGCGTCAAAAGGTTGGAGTTGATTTTATTTTACCATGAATAAATGATATAGCATATGAAAACCAAACTTATGCGAGCCTATTCATCAAAAGCTTTGGTAAAGTTTAGTTTAGTAACCTATTTTAGTTCTTTTACAAGGTCGTATACAAGCAATATAAGTAATTTGATGGATTGAGGAACAGACGGAAATCATTACAATGGGCTAATGTTATGCCTAATAATTCATTTTCTGATTTTTCAGGGTTCCGTACCTCAAAAGGTTAAAAAAGAAACCCTTATAAGATCACTCATTGTCCGTGTGTCACCACCGACTTTATTAGGAACGGGTGGACCTAGCAAGTTGAAATTTATACCAGATACTGAGGTATACAGTCCCTATTAGGTGTAAAAAAATCAAGGTCCTGAGTCAACACAATAAAAATATATGGTCAAATTTAGATTTTCGCGAAAACTTGTAATACTAAAATTTTCCTTAATTTTCAACTTATTTTATTTTTCGGAATTTTTCCTTTACTTGTGTAATCTTGCTTTTAACCAAAATTGACAATTCTAGGTCAACCAGAAGTGCCCTATAGGTTTTGGGTTGAAAACCTATATGGTAGTTCGCGTTGACCTAGAATCACGAAATTTAGCTAAAAGCAAGGTAACAGCACAAATAAGGAAAAATAAAAAAAAAAATGTAAATTTTATACATAGAGATTTAACGCCAATTAAAATAGTTCTCTGAGTTGTATGAGCGCTCATACAATTTAGAGGACTAGCCTAATCGGCACAAACCTCAAATAAGGTAAATAAATAAAATTGTGCTATTGAATGAAATAAATATTTAAGCTTTTCACATACATACAACAGTCATGATTTTTTTGCCGTTTTTGTAGATACGAAACCCTTCGTGCGTGAGTCCGACTTACGCTTGGCCGGCTTTTATAGTAAACCATTAATTCCTATACGATTGTATAATCTCAAATCTCGCAGACAATTTCACCGATGGCCTTCGAATAAAGGACATTGCTACGGCTCCTTTTGAAGAAAAATCCAAAGATGGCGGGAAACACACCGCGCAAGCGTACAAAACAGCTGAGTGACAGACGCGGCCATGTTGAAATAGTAGACGTATCGTCATGACATGTGCTTTGTAGTACGACCACAATCATTCCATTAATGAAAGCATGACCTCAATTGCAACCGTCGACCGTGTTACAACCTTTTATAATATAGTACGAAGCTTCGCTGTGTGCAATTTGACTGCAGTAATAGAAGTAGCGGCATTTTTTGTTGAACTCGCAGAAATTAAAAAAAAAACCTAATTAGAAATCACTACAATAATTTAATTTAAGTATGTAGGTATTTCAGAGAGCGTTTGCTGTCGAAGGTTGCGGTTCAAAGATCTAATTCATCAAAATCTAATTCATATGACATATGCTCTATGTTTGCATCATGTTAAAAACTATATCGAGGCAAACAAATATGAACTATTTCATATTTAAGTAGGTAAAAATAAAAATCCACATCCAAAGTATGTCCACTAAGAATGTTCTATAAAGAATTATGTTATCGACACGTGGATATTGAAATATTACGGCATTACTTACGGCTGGTTGCTATGAATTATTTGGATCAGCTTTCTTCATAGAAGCGCGCTTCTCAGCAAATTCTGCACTCAGTCTGTGAGCCTTCAGCGTGTTGGGTTTCGACATTATCACTATCACCGAACGATCACACGACCAACCAAATACTAAACAGTACCTTATTACCTAAACACTTAAAGCAATTTCGTTGTAGCACTAATATTACTATCACAATAGGAATAGAACACAGTTTTCAGCGTCAAGCGATGCTTTCTTATCTAGAACACAAATAAATTAATAAAGAGGTTCTATTTCCACCGCGTTAGGAACCGATTCTCACTTGACTTTATAACTATAGCGACACGACACTCACACGGAGCTTTAAAGACGGATTTAATTCACGTTTAGTATATATTTTATTAAATAATACAGAAATAAAATTATATATATACAGTGTTCGGGACGAAGTTGTAGATTATGGTGGCTTGGTTTATAGGCTTGAAGTTGGTTGCTTGTAGTACGCATGCGCTGAGGGTGGCTTTTGGGTCTATTGTTGCCATAGACAGACGCTTGATATCGAGGAAAAAAAATATGCAATTTGATCGACTGTATCATTGAATACAATTTTATGCGTTGCATGCTAGAGTTTATTTTCGATTGATGCAAAAGGTAGGGGTGGTTGTCGACCGTTGGGTGAGGGGTTATTATGTCATCGCTATTGTTTGTACAATGCTTATGGTAGAATCTGATTTTATCGGCCGCTTTGTTTGCATTTTTACAGTGGAGGGTTAAAAGATGAAAAAATAATATTGCAGAACGCCTAACATTAATCCAATTTTTAAAATAATTAATAAAAAAGACTACCACATAGAAAGTTGAATACTAACGATTTTATCAATAAAGATCGCAGTAAATACGATAATGCTAAAATGCAATCATGTGACGACTGTACCTTATGGGGGACAAAAATCTTCATCGATTTTATTTTTTACTTAAAAGGGAGTAAATATATAAAGAACTTTCACCACACTGGTTCTCTGACATAACGCCAGTAAAAGTCAGAACCAGAATCGAAGTATCTTTGTCACTTTGTACTTTATACAAGCTTTTTAATAATTTTCAATGTATGTATGCTTGTCCGGGTGGAATCTTGCAACTGAATTTTAAACACGTTCCACTCAACCGATTGAGCTGAAATTTGGAATATATATGTAACTTCGGTGACAATGCAATAATATGGTACCATGGAGTTGGTCGCATGATGGATGCTAGACAACGGAACTTCTGAATGGATTATAGTAGGCTACTAGTATTTGAGCTCATTTGGATGTGCTTGCGGTTCCGATTATGAATTTTTATACAAGCTTGTATTAAAAAAGTAATTTTTAACAAAAAACTTATTTAAACGTATGATCAGAGAATACGATTTGAGTATTTATCGCTTTAGCTTTACTTACATCTATGTATTTATAATTAATAAATATGTTTCTTATATGACTTGCTGTCGATTGGGACAAAAGATATTGGGACGCAATGTCCCAATTGACACTTTTGATTTTATTATTTTTTTACTGTCAGTGTCAGTTGGGACACTGTGTCCTAATACATTTTGTCCGTATCGTCAGCAACTCTCTTATATGCGTGTAAGTATGTTTATGTAAATTGTTATGAGTAGTTATTATTTAGGTTCATTCATTTATGTTATTCTTATTTTTTTGTTAAGTAACATCTTTCCTTTCGGTTTATGGAAATTATTTAGGCAAAAGGGACGGAAATGTGTAACAGTAAACTGAGGAAGCGCAATGGCGCAATGGAATCAATGGGCGCGCGCGGTGGTGAGATGTTTTTCACTACGAGACTATATTATGGCCTCTTTCATTTAATAGAAATAAGGATTTGTCATGGAGGTTGTATTTCATCATAGCATATTATGAATACAATGAGCGTCACTCTATTTTAAAATTTACTTCCGGTTAATCGCATTTACGAAGCCGTTATCGAGTTTTGAATGACCAACTTTCAGAGTGATGAACTCGGTAGATATGATTAAAATGTGGTTTGTGTTTTCTATTTTGTCTGTAATTTGTTATTTTTTATGGCGTACAATAAATATGATGTTACACATTGTATGCGACTGCTGTAAGGCTCGTATTTTTGATTTTTTATTAATATCATTAGTATTAGTATGTACATGTAGTAGGTACCTACACCGTTTCACCCCAAATAGTATCCACACAGTCCATTCCATCCAAAGATTGTCTGGTAGAGATCGCTATTTAGCGACAAGACCGCCAATTGTATCACATAGTTTTACGGTGTTCCTTTTGTTTGTATTATTTTATGGTGTGCAATAAAGAATTATCTAATCTAATCTACAAAGTCATTTTGTTTCTAGACGAACAAAAATGTAATACCTACCCTATTTGAAATAAGCCACATAAAGATCAATGGCTTCGAAACTATTGAAAGTAAGCAAACTAACATGAAATTAAATTGTTTTTAGGCAACATCATTCGCTTTTCTGGGAGACAAGGCCAGAAATGCGTGAGCTGAAACCTATGTATGGTCTGATCTAATCTAACTAGCCCGTGTGATCCCACTGCAGGGCCAAGGCCTAACCTCCCTTTTTCCATTTTATGCGATCTTGAGATTCCGCTGGTGAGGATACCGAAAAGGTGCCAAGAACCTATGATCACAACGAATAAATTCATTAGGAATATGTACCCCTTCTATGTCGTAAAATGTGTGGTAAATGAATATCTCTTTAAATATTTATTTTTTTTGTTTTATATACATCTAGGCACGCGGTAGCGTGTCAAGCCAAGTTCAAACTAACAGAACTGGCGAGCAGCACCGTGTGTAATATTACACAAACCATATGGAGCCACTTTTGACCACCTCATAATTCAAAAACTATTTCACATAAACATGTCAAATTTGGCTCATATATTGAGACTTGCGAGATACATATGTGCTCCAAATATCATAAACACACCTCAAACGGTTATTTAGATATTAACGCCCAAAAATCGTCATTTTTATCACTGACTGAATAACTGACCAACCGACCTATAGATAGATCAAAACTCTAACCCAGATCCAGATGACCTAGAAAGTTCAAATTTGGCATCCAGATAGTTAGTTGGGTGAATATATATAATATAAATATACCTATATATAATTCGTATATGAAAACTAGCCAAGTCTGACTTTAGGCTATATACCTAGTCAGGTCATAAGTATTGTCACACAGTAAAAACTTTTCTTTTAGAATGCTGGCCACAAAAAAGTTTATAGAATTCGAGATTCGAATTGTTCATGAAAATAAAAATGTATACTTTTTAGACTTTTACTCATTTTTAAATATGGAGTGGACGCTTAAAGAAGACCGTGTTGCAGTTATTGCGTTGCATCGTTGCGGTTACGCTACAATTAAAACTTTTGACATACTGAAAAATTTGAATATAACCAAAAGATTCGTTTATCGCACCATCAAACGATACAATGAAGACTCTAGTGTAGATGACAGGTCAAGAAGTGGTCGCCCTCGGTCTGTTAGGACTCCAGCAGTGATAAAAGCTGTGAAGGCGCGAATTCAAAGAAATCCCAAACGTAAGCAGAAACTGTTGGCCCTTCAGATGGGGTTAAGCAGAACCACGGTGAAAAGGGTGTTAAATGAAGACTTAGAGCTTCGGGCATATCGAAGAAAAACAGGACATCGTTTGAATGCTCGTCTAATGGACTTGAGACTTAAGAGATGCCGCGCTTTGTTGAAGCGGTACGCGGGAAAAAAATATCGGGAAATTCTTTTTTCGGATGAAAAATTTTTACAGTAGAAGAGAGCTACAACAAACAAAATGATAAGGTGTACGCACACAGTAGTGAAGAAGCGAGCAACCGTATTCCGCGTGTCCAACGAGGTCATTTTCCATCCTCGCTCATGGTATGGTTGGGAGTTTCTTATTGGGGCTTAACAGAGGTAAATTTTTGTGAGAAAGGTGTAAAAACGAATGCAGTTGTGTATCAAAATACAGTCCTGACGAACCTTGTGGAACCTGTTTCTCATACCATGTTCAATAACAGGCACTGGGTATTCCAACAAGATTCGGCGCCAGCTCATAGAGCGAAGAGCACACAAGACTGGCTGGCGGCGCGTGAAATCGACTTCATCCGGCACGAAGACTGGCCCTCCTCCAGTCCAGATTTGAATCCGTTAGATTACAAGATATGGCAACACTTGGACGAAAAGGCTTGCTCAAAGCCTCATCCCAATTTGGAGTCATTCAAGACATCCTTGATTAAGGCAGCCGCCGATATTGATATGGACCTCGTTCGTGCTGCGATAGACGACTGGCCGCGCAGATTGAAGGCCTGTATTCAAAATCACGGAGGTCATTTTGAATAAACTTTAATGTCATAAGAATCTATGTTTTGTTAAGTTCATTTTGGTATATAAATGGTTACATAATGAATAAACTTGTTTCAATTATTTTATTTTAAACATGTGACAGAATTTATGACCTGACTAGGTATAATCCTAAGCTACAAATAGAAATTATATTTTAAGTTGTTATAAAATATTTTATGTTGTTGTAAATAAATTTCAGGATTGGCATTGAACTTGGCACCCATTTAGATCTCACTTCTTTTGATGTCAACAACCAAGGCATATTATGTCAATTCAATATTCATATTTATGTTTTTGATGGGATTTCTGTTTCAGTATAAGTATAATCTACGAATTGGGATGAAGAATAAAGATTTAGTTTAAGAGACCTTAATCACCTAGTCTTTAGATAACTGTCTGATCTTTGGATCTGCGGCTTTCAATAAAAGTTCTGAAGTGGAATCTGGGTAGAAATACGATTATCCTTGCATGCCTATCTACAACTTGTATCGTTATGTACGACATTAATTTAAAACAAACATCCGTAATCGTATTTGAATTAATTTTAATGGTCAGTTTAATACCGGTAGATTGAATATTTATCTAATAAATTGATACATTTCCAATTAACAACTTTTAACTTAAATCAGCAGCGCCTTTTGCGACGATGCCGCTTAGTCGTTTTAACAGGTTTTTACTTACATCACATTATGAATGAATATTATTTGTTTACCTATTTTAAACAGGCTATTTTAATGTTTCATTGATATTTTATGACTTGAAATTAAGGTTGTTTAAAAACAAAAATAAATCCATAGTTGAATTTGAAAAAATACTATTTTACATAATAGCCATTAGCCCTACCCGTGTTTTCATTTAATGTCGTACAAAACAAAACACGTAGTACAGTTAAAATACTACATGTAATTAAAAAAAAGTCCAAACAGTCCAAAGTTTCATATATACTAGCGTAATTTCATAGCTGGAGACATAAAGAAGTTGCATTTCAAATTACCTAAAGGAACGAAACGGGAATGATTCATAATCCTACAATTGTGTAAAATCAATAGTGGGACATCCCCCCCGGCTGCACTTGTGTTACTCTCATCGCTTTGTAATGATGGCAAAACAAGTCGTTTTATATGTTCTAGTTTTTTCAAATCAGGTTTTTAATTTGTTGGTATTATGTAAAAAAGCTTTGCTTGTTAATGTGTCTTAATTTGGGAATTTAATATATGTGTGTGTTTGTAGCTGCAAATAAATAATCTATCTATCATCTATAATCCCCCCCCCCCCCCTCTCCCTCCCTCAAGATTCTTTTTACAGGCTAGATTATTTTTAAAAGGCAGTGGAAGATGCTAGTAAAATAGGTACTTTTTAGGGTTCCGTACCCAAAGGGTAAAACGTCACCCTATTACTAAGGCTCCGCTGTCTGTCTGTCTGTCCGTCCGTCTGTCACAAGGCTGTATCTCATGAACCGTGATAGTTAGACAATTGAAATTTTCACAAATGATGTATTTTTGTTGCCGCTATAACAAAAAATACTAAAAACAGAATATACAAATATTTAAGGGGAGCATTTGTTTTATTCTGTTCTGTCCCATACAACAAACGTGATTATTTTGCTCGTTTTAGCTCGATATTGATAACGGCAACAGGTAGACGCTTGAAATATTCACAGAATATTTAGTTATAAATAAAAATAAATTTTGGTGGACATTTCAGACAGCGCTATCTAGCCCCAAACTAAGCAGAGCTTGTACTATGTGTACCAGATAACTGATAGAATACTTGTGTACTTTTTTTCGTAAATGCATACCTGTAATACAATATAGAAAAACATCCAGACCCGAAACAAATATTTGAAGATCATGCAAACATTTGTTCCGCGGCGGGAATCAAACCCGCTACCTCCTGCATCACAGCCACTGCGCCACGGAGGTCGTCATATATTCAGAGGACTTATATATTCACTTTAAAAATAAATAATTAAATTAGAATAAAACATATTTATTTAATTTTTCCATACATAAAACGTGATTTTTTGCCGTTTTTATAAATAATGGTACGGAACCCTTCGTGCGCGAGTCCGAGGCGCACTTGGCCGGTTTTTATTCTAATATACCTAATACAATACATTTCCTTTAAAATACATTATTAAACTCAATTCAATAAATGAGTTATATGAATTTGATACATTAACTGTTATACTGTTATGTGACTGTTATTCAGATACTTTTGACAGTACCTACTGTTAAGAGAAAATGGAACCACTAGGTACGATTAAAAAAGTATCAATAGTTAGTTTCTTAAAAAGAACTGTTAAAGAAACTCACGAAACATCTCTTCTTAGGTCGGCGCTAAATAAAAATCAGAACACTCACACAAAAATCAAAATATGTCGGGTGCAATTGATCACTTACGTCCTTTATATAACAATGCACTATAACGTTGTATTGAGTATTTAGAACCCAATAAAATAAAAAAAACAGCAGTAAAACCAATATCGAAAGTCCATAACAATTTACTATCGCTCTGAGTACATGTCACCCTACAATAATCCCTCGCACTCCCCCGTTTCTCAGTTGTCAGTGAACAGTAACGGTTGTTCATGTCGTGTCTCCTTACATACTACGCTACCTACAATGTTTCGAACAAAATGTTGGTGATAAGTGTGACATAAAGTAGGTAACTGCGAGTAAAGTGAACATTGTCTGCGCTAGGAGGATTACGTGGTTTTATCGTATATCTTTCAAATCAAATCAAATCAATTTATTTATTGCGAATCCCCATAAATTATTACTTATGGATAAAATCATATATACATTTATATATAATACCTTCATCAGCGGCACTAGGTAAAACTTGGAGAGAACACAACTGCACTTTATGCTATACAAGCTGGTGTCACCCTGGGAGCGTCATGGGCACAGTCTTGTACCTCATATACACGTTTGACTTGCCAACGACAAAAGTTTCCGTACTTGTGGGAACATTCGCAGACGACACAGCGCTGGTTGCAACCCATGATAACCCAATTATTGCATCAAACATGCTCCAAAAAAACCTAGACGAAGTCTCAACTTGACTCAAAGACTGGCGTATTAGGGCAAATGAAACCAAGTCAATGTATGTTACCTTTGCTCTTAGACATAGCTCGTGCCCCGCATTCAAACTAAATGCAGCCCAAATACCTTAGGACCAAGAGGTACGCTACCTGGGCATACATTTAGATAGACGCCTTACATGGAAGAAGCATATCTTTACCAAACGAAAGTCACTTGGCCTTCAACTAAGAAAACTGTATTGGCTTATGGAATCCAAACTGACCCTGGACAACAAACTCCTCCTTTACAAATGCATCCAAAAACCTGTGTGGTCTTACGGAAATGAGTTGTGGGGTACAGCGGCGAACTCAAACTTGGAAATCTCTCAACGTTTCCAATCCAAAATGCTACGCATGATAACGAACGCACCATGGTACATCACTAACATCCAACTGCATCGCGACCTAGAAGTGCCAACGGTGAAACAAGAAGTAGCTAAAAAACTGAAGTCTTACGCTAAACGAATGGAGCATCACCCAAATGAGCATGCCAATGAACTAATAAAAAAAACACAACCTTTAGTAGATTAAAGAGGACAACCCCTCAAGATCTCATAATTATAGCACCTAAATGGAAGATGGAAGTGCCACTGGCCTTATTCCATACATGCCCAGCGTAAACTATTCACCGAACTCTAGATCAATGCCCTGATGGGCAGATTGAAAAAAAATAAGGATACTAAAAAAATATTGCGAATATAGGTTAGTAGGTGGTTAGTGATACAGTTTAGTTCGTCCATCCTTATATTGTTCCTACTTAAAATGATAACGTTGTCTTTGGATGAAAAATAATATAGAATTAATTAATAGTCAATATTCATTAATGACTAAAAGAGTGTGTGAAGAAGAGATGGAGGGACTGTGTAAAGAATGTTATGTGTAAGAACGAAGTGACAACGGAGATGACGGCTGGTAGAGAGGTATGAAAGAAAAATATGTTGTGCCGACCCCAAGTGATGTAGGGAAAGGGCAAGAAGATTCATTTATTCATTAAAATCCTCCGCGACCAAGACCGGAAAGAATCATTCAAGAAACATAGCTGGTAATTCTTTTTAATGATCCTTTACATAATATATCACTAAATATAATACAAAAATAGTGTAAAATAAAATAGTAAGTACTAATTGTTAAACAAAAGAAAAATGTTTTCTGATATTGCAAAATTGAGATAAAATCCCTGCGATGGACATCAACATGGAGATACCTAGGTCCAGTTGTCAACTGCTGTAGGATGATGATGATGGCTATCCTCGGACCTCTTACTTAGTATGCAGACCCATGAATATGTCTCACAACTCCAATAATTAGAATACTAAACGATGACACGTGTCTTCAAACTTTAGGGTCTACGGCATGTCGGTTTCTGGTCACATACAGTTTGTGTTTTTTTTTAACTGGGACAGTACGGCAGTACCCATAACCAGAGGAGATACCGGTGCAGTTTCTTTTAAAACATGAGCTCGTTTTCGAAGAAAAACATTTTGATTAACAACATTTAAATTTTTTTTGGTCAAGCGTGTGTAGCGCCTAAAATGAATCAAGTTGGTAAATTTTTTTGATGCTGATCGATGCAGTCCTTTGTAAGGATCATTTTATTGTATCGGATGAAAAAAATCTGAGCCGCGAAAGTAAGTCAAAATAAAATGTATAGCATCGTTATACGAAAGAAGCATAATTTTAATACCTTTTTTATGACATGGAAATGGAACAAGCATATGATCCAGCTGAAGTTAAGCGGTAATCATCGCCTATAACAAAGTATTGACTCGTAGGTCACGCACCTTAGGAACATGCCCTACGATGCACTGTCCTGCATCCATCAACATGAGTCATACAAGTGTAAAGTCTAATAGGCCTGTAAGAATAGTTTTTTTAAATAAATTATAGGCCAGCGTTTGATCACGATCTCGCCTGATGGTAAGCGATGATGCAGTCTACGATGGTACACGCTTGCCTAGAAGAAATCTATTCACTCGCAACTTGAAGACCCCTAGGTTGTAGTTATCAGGAAACACAGACTCAGGTACGGTGGTAGTACTTCCCCCGAACGAGCCTTTTCAAGAAACTCTCTCTCTCTACTACTCTAACTACTCTGAAAAGATAAAACGTCTTTAAACTCTTACGACTTATTCTTCCCCGATAATAAATCAAACTACGTATTGGATAACAATACGTACTATTAGATTAGATTAGATTCGAAAATTCTTTATTGCACTAATAAAATAATACATAGGCGAACTTAATGCTAAATATCATTTTCTTCCAGCTAACTTTTGTGTAGTGTGGAGAAAGTGGTAGTGCCAGAAAAAGGAAATTTAAACAAACTTTAGCTTAGAAATAAACTTACAAAAATTCAAAATAATAATAATACACATACATTAACGAAATACACAAATATATCTACATAAAATGCTCAATTTTGTTGGGTATCTTATATAGAGATGAAGTGTTTAAAGAGTATGGATTTGAAGATTCCCATAGAGGCGGCCTTGCGGATTTCCACTGGAAGAGAGTTCCACAAGTAGATAGCAGTCACAGTGAAAGAGTTAGTGAAGAAAGAAGTTGTATGCTCAGGCGTCTTGAATAAAATATGTTGAGAAGAACGAGAAGGATGATCAGGTGGAAAAAGAGGAGAAAAACGTTCTTTAAGATAGCAAGGAGACAGAAGATTTTGAAGGATGTTATAAAAGTATCCCGACGAAACCGGACTATTACCTTTCGTACGCCAAACAAATTGACAGACAATAAAGAGGGTTTTTAATGGTAAGTCCGCACAAGCATACATGCTCGACTTTTTTGCGCCCAATCGAGCAAAATCGAACATTTAGACCGATAACACTATAGACGTCAAACCGAAATGCATATGCTGAGCTGAGTACCAATTCATCCACAAACAGAGCTTTTAAACGTTTGTTAGTGCTGTTGTTGCATTTTTTCTTGCTTTCACTGTGTGGTTTTGAAGAATATGTTTCTTTCTTTAAATACTCATAAAACGTCGAGTACGATTATACGTGCTCGACGTTTTCATCGAGCATGAACGTGAGTGTAGAGGCACCATAATACAAAAAAGATATATATGCCACATACGGGTAAAACACACGGACATAGTCACCATACAAGCCATGCGGCTAAGTGTTTTTATCTACGCACGGCTACACATCAAGCTATACCTTCCCAATATACGCTGATCTCTCATTGTACAGAAAGCCTAGACAATGCGAGGTCAGTTTATATTGGAACTGTATAGCTTGATGTATAAGTTAGCCGAGTGTACGCTTTATAATAGTCATCTTGTAACCCCAACCATCTTATATGAAATGCGTACGTTGTACTATAAATATTACTTTGTCTAATCTCTTTAATAGTTCTGACGAAGGTTGCTGTCAAAGACCATCTGGTCAAAATTAATGATAGGTACTTTTCTGCTGACCCTCCTGACTTGCAACTCCTCGGGTTCAGAGAAGATTTTTATTCCAACGGTACAACGCGTTTAATGAAACTTTGAGATAGGTTTTTTGTTTGACGAGCTTTTTGTTGGAGTAAATTGAATGAAAGTGATTTTATGAATACAGAGCTTGTCGTGTTTTATGGTGGGAAAGATTTTACCTTTTCTCTTATAAAAATATTTTTTTAGGGTTTTGATAAGTCGTCACTTCTAGGGTGTGACTACTGATAAAATAATATCGAGTAATAAGTAAAAGTTGGTTGAATATACGCCTAATGGACGTTTGTTTTAGGTAATATACACGGTGTCCTTTAAATCATTGTTTTCCCTGAACAAACGTTGCTCAGACCATAGTCTAATAACTATTTATAACATCAAATTAAAAAACAAAACGAAATCGGTCTTTGAAAAATATAAACAGTTGCGAACTTAAAACGTCTATTTTAACGTTACGCCCTACAACATAGTCAGCGCGCTGACCGGTAACTACTAGGTACCTAAGGAGTAGGTAATACGCTACGGCTCTTAGCGTACCCATGAACTTTATGTTATGGTTAGGTTTTGACCAAAGTAAGAGTTATTTGAGAAGGTCTAGATTTTATTTTTTTATTCTCTTATTTGATGCTATAAACAGTTATTATTAGACCATGGTCTGAGCAACGTTTGTTCTGGGAAAACAGTGATTTAAAGGACACCGTGTATACATATATGAGATGCAACAAACAACCCATCATGTAGTAAAACTAGATATTAAAAAAAAGATTCCGACGAATTGAGAACCTCCCCCCTTTTTTTTAAAGTCGGTTTTAATGAGATGGTGTTCATTGGTAACCACATATTACAGAACGGCTGGAAAGATATGGCTAGTTTTATTTAATATTCTATAAAATTTTAAAATTCGGGAAAAACTAATAGTGCTATCTTCTATGGGATTTTTTTATTAAATTATGATCATTTAAGCTATATTTTATTTTGAAATCAGGTGCGAAGCTGGCGCGGGTCAGCTAATATACAATAAAATCATTATTCCGCGTATAGTATAAGTTCTATACCTTGTCTTCCGCTTCTTCCGCCCTCCCCTCCGCCTCTAGAACTCGCTGCTCGAGTTCCGAGAGCTGAAACAAACAGAAAAAACACATTACAATTTTATCCAAAACACAGTACAGTGAATTGTAGTTCAATGGATTGTAACACTTTATTGTGAACCATAAAAAAATTAAGAACAAAATAGAAGACACAAAGCAAATAGTACCTACAATAGTTCTTATAACTTTGAAGCGCTTTCTTCCAGACGATCTTAGGATGGTGAGGATTTAGTTATGACAAAAATATGGTCCGAGGTGCACATTTAAGAATAAGATATTTTACTTTACCATATTTTATAATAGAAATACCTGAACGGGGTGTTTCCGACCGCGAAATTGACAAATTTCCATAGGTTAAAATAATAATTTTAAACATACATTTTATTTTTCAGGACTAATTTCCTGGTTTGATGTTAAATCACTTTAATTTTGACTTATATATATATATAGTTTTATCAAACACTTACAGAAAATCTTGAACTGAAAAAGAAAAGAATTGTTAAAATGGTATTGCATCTTCGTATCAAGAAGAAGGGTGCGGGTTCAAATTCCGTCTGGTTCGTAAATTATTGGGATGATTTTAAAAATAATATCAAACTGTGCACTTATTGAAAACGTTACTACTAGCGCCATCTCTATGCCAGGTTGCGCTAACATTTCGGGAAAATGCACGTGAAAAGTTTTCCTCGCAGAGCTTTTCAAACGAACTCGTTTACTACGCAATTCCACAACCACCCGCTAGATGGCGCTAGAACGCGTTAAAGTTTATTGAACCACGTGGTTCAACAGCAGCTTTATATAGCTACTATTTATAACGGATATGTAGAATAGGTATTATTGTTATGTAAGAGAGAGTATTTGTGCGGTTTCCAAGGCGCGCAGGGAGTATTGGTTCTTGAAAAGGTGTATGTATATTAAGTATTATGTGTGTGCGTGAGTTGTGAGTTGGGTCGTGCTTGAAAGGTTTATTTTAGTGTTGAAGGGAATATTCATACTACGGTGTGTGATAAATTATATGCTGGATGTGGGAAGTGATACATGATTTTTTGTAAGCTCAATTTTTCAGCACACTCATAAGCATGGTATTTTCCTACTTTTTATAAAAATGCCAACAATGTGTTTCTTGTAATAGATATTTTATTAAGAAATAGCAAAATTAAACGATTAAAAATTATATTATCGCCTAAACGAAAGCTCTTGTGACAATAATACCCGAAAAAAATATTAACGAAAATTAAAGATTTGGCACGACGACATAACGTTTATGGCCTTTCTGCCTGAAATTAAAGCTTGACTAGTATCTAAAGCGAAACATGATTATTCTGGTGTCGGATTTATCTTTTTGTTATATATGTATAATTTTTGTATGGGGGTGACATAGCCACTGTGTGACAAAACCCTTCAATAAACAAAGAAAAAAAAGTCTATGGCTATAACCTAAGAATACAATACGAGATGATGGGCTACACATTCTTTATCCGCAATACACAAAGGTTATCTGGAAGAGAATACTATTTAGCATTAAAGTCGCCTTTGTATGTACTAGTTTTATAAGTGCAATAAAGTATTTTGAATCAATCAATAACAATATCAAACGAAATTACACCTGAAAATATGAAGTACCTAACACCAAAACAATAAATTCGTTTGTCTATACGATATTCAGGCCGGTTTGCACAACGATCTATAAACGTATTTAGCGACGATGTTTAAATTTTTACATATTTGTATGATTTGACAACTCTCTAAATCATATTCAGCCACTAAATACGTTTAGTAATCGTTGCGCATCGCCCTCAAAGTCAAAAACTCTCACGTAATTCAAAGGCATTCTGAAACCCTTTCTGATGCATGCCAATTTATTCATTATCGAACCTTCCCTAAAAGGTGCACCAAAGTTATGAATTGGAAAGTAAACAAACAAAGGAATCCTTCCTTAAATAAACAGAACGCTAACGAATAGACAAATAATAAAAACAAAGAGATACACCATCTATGTTTACGTATATGATGATTCATTAAACATGTTTCAAACGTGCTTGAGTCGCAAATGGGGCCTGTGGTTATATGTTTGTGTTTTGTTTGCAGGTAAGTTCTGTAAGATGATGCAAAAAGGGGTGTTAAATTTTTACATCAGTTTGTGTCATCTAGTGTTGCCAGGTCCAGTGTGTCAAATTTCGGAACTGAAGGTTAAAATAATCGTGATTTTGGTTTTCAAATCGGGACAGCTGCAATGGCTACAAAGAAATTGATTTTTGTGGGTGATCACTCTCTGTGCACGTACCCACCACTATAATCAAATATCTCTATCTTCAAAGGTTTGCTGGAAGAAAACTCTTATTAGGGTTAAGCTCGCCTTTGTACATTTGTACTTACATTTTGTAAGTTATTTTTATCTGTAAATCTATTTGTGTACAATAAAGAATAAAGAATCATTTAATTTTATCGGATGGCCAGTTTGTTTTAAATAGTCATGTAAGTAATTGTAAAAAATAAAAGATTTTTGATTTTGATTTTTATTTAATTGTATACTATTTCAGTTAATAAATGTATCCTTTATAAAAAGTAGGTATTTCTATTCCCCCCAACAGACCTATCCAACAATTTTGAACATAGAAATAATAATAATAAATACAGACTGAGGTTAGTGAAAAATCGGTACATTCGGCGTCCCGATCAAGTGTGAATCGGGACGTGTCATTTAAAAAACGTAGAACCAAAACGGCGAATGGGTGGTATTTTAACGTGATATGGATGGTACTGAGCCGTGCGTCTGCTTGTCCTTTGATGGAAAGGAGTTGGTGGGATCAGATCACGAAGTTTCTGGGCAAATTTCCCAAAATATATCCTTTAAAATATACTATGACATGTTGCCAGGTGTCCTGATTTACGAGGGTCATCCCGATTTTGAAGGGTTAATGCGTACCTACAGCTAAGGTATACCTTTACCGTCGTCTGTTTTTCCTGAAGAGTACAATCCGGATCTCTTTAGGTAAGCCTTTTAGATAGATCTTAGTATTTCGTACTGTAACACTGTAACCTACACAACGAACGTTGGACACAGATCATGGACTGCAGATAGTCGAGGGCGGCTCTGTCGGCCGTTTCGTCACGACTGACACGACGACTGCTCAACCTTCAGAGACTGGACCTTCGAATCATCGTGGAGACCCTTACAGGACATTGTCCCCTCAACAAACACCTCTACATATTGGGAGCAACAGACAGCCCACTCTGCAGGGGATGTCTCACCGAAGAAGAATCAGCAGCCCTCGTAGTCCTGGAATGCGTGGGGGTGACAGCACAACGTGCAGAAATCCTGGACAATCCAAAATCACTCCGTGAAGCCTGCGAAGACCCCAGGAAACTTCTGCGCTTCTGATCGGAGTTAGGCTGGCTATCCATATAGCCAACTCTCTCACGCATAATGGACCACTTAAGAGTTCAAATGCGGAAAAGGGAGTCCACCAACATAACATAACATAGATAGATCTTCGTGCATCATCTTAGATCACATCATCGCTTACCATCAGGCGAGATTGAGGTCAAACGAAGAATTCAAGATGAAAAGAAAAGCTTCCAAACGGACGGACAGATCCGAATTTTTTAATAAAAAGCTATTTTTACTGTTCTTAGTTATGTCAGTTTTTAACTCCCGAAGCAATTAGAATGGGACGGGGGTTTTTACAAGTTTTGTATTAACTTGCAATGTATGTATGTTTGTCCGGGTGGAATCTTGCAACTGAATTTTAAACCTCTTCCCCTCAACCCATTGAGCTGGAATTTGGAATACATATGTAACTTCGGTGATAATGCAATAATATGGTACCATGGAGGTGGTCTCATGATGGAGACGGATGCTAGACAACGGAACTTCTGAATGGATTATAGTAGTCTACTAGTGTTTAGGCTCATTTGAATCTGCTTGCGGTTCCGATTATGAATTTTATAAATGCTTGTTTTGATAAAGTAATTTTTCAACAAAAATCTTATTTCTTTTACAGACAATGAGTGCACATTCACTAAATAACTGAACAGTATGTACAAATGTCTAAACATATTGGTTTCGAATTAGTTACGTCCTATTATTGTCGGCAACTCAATAAAAATGGCACACTTTCATAAGTTCTATGACAACTTTGCATGATCTAAAGATATTTGTTCCGTGGCTGGGTGTCTTCTAAATATTATAAGTATGTATTTACAAAAAAAAATGTATATAAGAATTCTATCAGTTATCTGGTTCCCATAGTGCAAGCTCTGCTTAGTTTGGGGCTAGATAGCGCTGTGTGAAATGTCCAGCAATAATATATTATTATTATTAACTCGAAAAAATAACTTTTTAATGACATTTTCAAATAAGTGAAAAAGATGCATACTTATACATATATTTATGAATGAAAGTGTGCAATTTTATTGAGATGCCGACGATAATAAGATATAACTAATTTGATACGCGTACGTTTAGACATTTTTACTGTTCAGTTATATAGTGAATGTGCACTGATTGTTTATATAGGAATCGAACCACCTTAAATTTAATTTTCGTTAATATTTATATATTGTCACAGAAATAAGTGACAGGAAAGAATGAGTAAATAAAGACACAGCAATGGGACAATGGAAAGTAATATAATAATAATTTTACTTTACGATATGAATAAAAAAACAAGATAAAAATATAATTAAATTAACTAAAATTATTTTTGACCGATTAAAGATGCCATGATCTTTTAACTCATCTTTGAAGCAAACACTTTTAGAGAACTGGTGGAGTGGATTCTATAGAAAGCGACCAAGTGCGAGTCGAACTCGCCCATGAAGGGTTCTATAGCAGCAAGTAACACAATATAAAAGTTCTTGTAGTTCGTTGTAACTTTTTTTATATTTGAGTTGATTGAAAGAAAGGTAAATTGCGGTTTACGATTTATGACGTATTAAAAAAAACTGCTTACTAGTTAGTTACTTAGTTGCTTACTGCAAACTAATTTTCGGTGGAAGTTTGCATGTACATCATATATTTTTTTTAGTTTTATCTATCTCTTATTTTAGAAGTAACAAGGAGGGGGGGACGTATTTTAAGGGAGGAAAAGAAAGAACGAAAGAAAGAAAAATATTTATTCAGACCACCACAAATGGACACAGAAACAAATGACACAAAAAGTATAATATACCTAAAAATGTTAAGTGTGGTGGCGAAAGGGTCCTCAGCTCATCACTTGCTACAGCATGTTGCCATACTGCAGCCAGTTTTGACCTCACGGTCACCCAGACATTTATACAACTATAAGATTTAAAACATTTGCATTACAATTTTCCAACATTATATCTAGCACCTTCTAAAGGAAGTGGAAGTGTCTCTCGCGCAAACTATTCGGTTTATAAAAAAAATTATATTAGAAACCTCAATATCATTTTTGAAGACCTATCCATAGATATCCCACACTTATGGGTTTGATGAAAAAAATTTTTTGAGTTTCTTCTCTAAGTATGGGGAACCCCCAAAATTTATTGTGGTTTTTCTGTTTTTGTGTGAAAATCTTAATACGGTTCACAGAATACATAGAAGATTGGTCGAGGTTTTATTTGTAGATGAATTAGTTAATTTATTTTATTTTATTTTCACCAGTCAAGGATAAATCCAATACATATTTGTATGCCATCGCCAATCTAAAACTCATTTAAATCGAGGCATTCCAGCGTTTTCAAAACATCCAAATCTACAAAATCGCCCGCAATTATTGACGGTACCCCTGAATTTTTATTTTTAAGTATGAAGACACAGAGTGCATGCGGACTTCAGAGGAAACCAAGGAAATGCAATAAATCAAACACAAAGCTTTCGAACGGGCAATTTTATTTTGTTATTTTGTTATGGAATTTTCATAAGTTAAAAGGAACGAATAAATGTTGCAGACTGCAATCTTTCGGGTGCCTGAAAATAAAATGCATTTTTCTTTTTCGTAGCAAACGAAGGAGCAAGGTTATTTTACTCGCGAAGATCATGTTTTTAGTGCGTAGTGTATAAACTCTTTTTATGGCCCACTTGATATTAGGTGATAAGGTGATAACCATCGCCTATAACAATGTATTGCCTCGTAGGTCACGCACCCTAAAAAGGCGCCCTAATACGATGCTCTGCATCTATCAACTTGAGTTATAAAGGTATAAAGCCTCATGTGCCTGTAATTTCATCGGCAACCATACCATTCAAACCGAAACACAGCATTGCTGCTTGCCGGCAAAAATAGGTATGTTCGAATAAAAACACTTATATAGGATGTTTAGTAATATACTGACGATATTCTAGTGACGGTTTCTCAAAACATAAAAAAGACTTCTCGAAAAAAACTACTAATTATATATAACTGGTAGTTTTTTTCGCCACGGAGGTAGTAGACGACCTCCGTGGCGCAGTGGGCGAATAGCCGGCAGAGACGCAGGAGGTAACGGGGTCGTTTCCCGCCACGAAACCAATGTTTGCATGATCTAGAGATATTTTTTCCGAGTCTGGATGTATTTCTATATATTTTAAGTATGTATTTACAAAAAAAAGTATATAAGTATTTTATCAGTTATTTGGTTCCCATAGTACAAGCTCTGCTTAGTTTGGGGCTAGATAGCGCTGTGTGAAATGTCCAGCAATACTTATTTATATTTATTTATTTATATTATCAAATTTAAAAGAAAATTGATTAAGTTTAGGTGATTAATTCAATATAAAACTTACTGCCTACTCTTGCAACCGACATCCAAATAAAGGCCGATTTGATATCTCTTACGAAAATGGCTGCGGGTTTTGAGTTAGAAAGGGACAACAAGAGATATCTCGAGACGTCACCAATACAGTATCTGTGTCGGTAGAATATATGTCTATGATCTGTGGTTCGATGGCAAGCATTATGCAAAGGCACAACATAATTTTATTATAGTTTTAGTTTTTAAATGCCAAAATAAATTTCACATTTCTGTGGTAAACATTTCACAAATTTATTTATTATGCTCATCAAAATAACACCTTTCATTTTCGTGCGTATTTACCCTATATTACCTACCCAAACACCCTATATTTATATTATCTTCGTCATATCAAAAAATCTAAAACTATCAAGTCCTAAAATATCAATGTAACCGCCTGTATAAAGAGGTAAACAAATCATATTCATTTATCATGTAAGTAGATATGTACCTGTTAAACTGACTAAGCAGCATCGTCGCAAAGGCGCCGCAGATTTACGTTAAAAATTATTTATTGGAAATATATCGATTACTGGATAAACCATAGTCTATTATTCTATAGTAAATATGACGACCTCCATGGTACAGTTGGCGAATAGCCGGCTGAGACGCAGGAGGTAGCGGGTTCAATTCCCGCCGCGGAACAAATGTTTGTGTGATCTACAGATATTTATTCCGCGTCTGGATGTTTTTCTATATATTATAAGTATGTATTTAGAAAAAAAAGTATATATGTATTATATCAGTTATCTGGTTCCCATAGTACAAGCTCTGCTTAGTATGGGGCTAGATATCACTGTGTGAAATGTCTCGCCATATTTATTTTTATATATATATAGTAATAAGTATATATAAAATATAGTATAAATGGTCACTATGTTATACGCATATTTCGGGCAGACCCTGATGGTTTACGGCCTTTGAGGGAAGTAGTTTGAAAGGTAAGGTGTTATAGCATACACAAATCAAGACACCCAATTACCAACAACATAAAGCTCACCTTTAAGAACTAGTGCTTTCACGTGGCTCCGCGTAGGGTCACATATCAACGTTAAATCGACATAATAGGCAACCGCGCCTATTACGACCACTTATGAAGACCCTTCAATTTCGCTCATGATAAAGCATGTAGTTCTGAAGCGAAGGCCACGTTATGATGGAAACTGGGTATTTATAGCTCAATAATATGAAATTTGGGTCAGGACATAGGCAATAAAGATATCATCTGACGCACTTCACACAAATGACGACCTTAGCCATAAAACAACCTAACTACTAACTAGTACGAACGAATTACTTCTTAATGTTATTTAATATGACAGATAAATCAGATGTCTTGCTGAAGCGACGGCGAAAATACTGACAGAAAAGTCGCTAGTAGCTAAATTTATACAAACAATTTTTAGAAGCGTCCTTACCGGCATTGCAGATGTAGGGAAGAGATCAGCTGGTCTTAAGTGGGACTGGGCGGGCCACGTTGCCCGAATGCACTCCGAGAGATGGCCCTATATTGTAACACCATGGACGCCTGAAGACGGAATGCGACGTCGGGGTCGGCCGAGGAAGCGTTGGCGGGACGATTTCGACACCTTCCAAAGAGGATGGTGGGGTGGGATATATCGACGGATAGGAATGCTTGGAGGGACTTGGGGGAGACCTTTGCCCAGCAAGACGACCTGCCATGAAAGGTGAATTGACAAACTACCATTATGTTATGTAAACCTTTCGTGATTTTAACAAACGTGAAATGTGTCTTCGTGATCCCCCATCGGCTCTTGAAAAGTCAAACTACCAAATGGGAATTAATAACAGATCAACTAAGCCAAGCAAAATCACAAGAAACATTTACAAGTCTGTGCTTCTTCTCATTCCGGTTAGAACTTAGATGTAGATACATTTTATAGAGACTCAGCTGCCCTCTCGCGCTGTGAAGTTGACAACTCTTGGAGAGTAATGTCAGTTGTATTGCTTAGACGGGGTTGGCTGTGTCGCCAGTTTGGATTGTCAAATGTTTTATTGCATATTAGTTCGCGGATCTTGGGTATTCTATTCGAGATGAGTGACATTTATTACTTGCTGATAGGAATGTGGAACATCGCGGAAATAGGTCAGAAATATGTCCTTGTTTGAAGAAAGCGACGTATCTACTTTTGTTGATAAGCGAGCGGTGTTTGGGAGTGATCCTAATCCTATTGTATCAGATAAACGAAAAACTACATGTGTAAGTTGTATTGCATTTGCTCGTTGTTATAGTACGGAATTATTTTTGAAACTTATAGTAGGATCATTATAAGTTCTCTCCCTCCCAGGAGGGGGACAGAGGGGTCTGCTTAATGCGGACATTCACATACAGGGCCGTGGTTGAATCCAACCGGGACCCCGTGACCTTGTCAGGTGCTAGTGCAGGAACGAACCGCTCATCCGATGGGCGGTTTGATGATACCCTGGCACTGAGGTGAATGAAGGAATATCGGTGGGTTTTTAGTCGTATGCCGTTGGTTGATAGCCTACGGAGAGTCCGACAGACCCCTTCAGCTCTCTCCGAGTTGAAGGGCATGCATAAAGCATTTTCACATCGTACGAAAAAAGGAGCATTATAAGTAGGCTTTACGAAATTCTTCTCAAAAGAGCACGATACTTAGATGAGAACTTAATAACTGCTAATCAGTTAGTTTTGGTAATAACATACATTAGCTAATAATAGGAAGGTCGTTCAAGAAGACAGTTGTTTAATTGTAGTTATGTTGGTAGGTTGGTAAGTAGGTACAGTCAACTCCAAAAGTCGCTGACTATTTACAAACTTCCAAAAGTCCTTTACACCTATAATATCGAAAGTCGGTGATCTGCTATAACCACATTATTCAGTGAGCATAGTAAGGTTACAAATATCTGTGAACATCATCGGAACAAACATTTCAGAACGTTTTAAAAGTACCACCTATATCTCGGAAACTAGACGTTCTAAGCTAGCTATGTCTTGGGACAAATGATAGGTATCAATGAGATCTGCATTTCTGATGACAGCTCAAGCTTCAAACAGCCGTATCTCGGAAATTAGATGTTCTAGGCTAGCGGTGTCTTGAGACAAATGGTAGGTATCAATGAGACCTACATTTCTGATGACAGCTGTCAAACTTCAAACAGCCGTATCTCGGAAACTAGACGTTCTAGGCTAGCAATGTCTCGAGACAAATGGTAGGTATCAATGAGATCTGCATTTTTGATGACAGCTGTCAAACTTCAAACAGCCGTATCTCGGAAACTAGACGTTCAAGGAGATCTGCATTTTTGATGACAGCTATCATTGACACATTATACCTAGGCGTCGTTGGTGGAAACATTTAAGATTTAATATTCCACGAATTTTAATATTCTATTTGTATACATTATATTTATATCTATTTCCTTCCTTTTTCGCTCAAACGAAAGTTGATGGACGTATGCATCCTCCCCGTTCTAAAGTACGGTGCGCAGACCTGGTCTTTAACTAACATCCAAAAGTATGAACTCTAGGTTTGCCAACGTGCGATGGAGCGCAGCATTTTCGGATTCAAGCGTATTGACCGCATACGCAACACCGAGCTGCGCTCGCGAACACAAATCGTAGATCGCTAAGAAAGCCGCCAAACTAAAGTGGGAGTGGGCTGGTCATTTATGCAGTATGTCGGGTGATCAGTGGGCTAGGCTCACCGCCGAGTGAAACCCTGGTCTGCCACGACGTCTTCGGGCTGTAGACCAAAGAAAAGATGGAGGGACGAGCTCACTAATTTCCGAGCGGACTGGACCATCTTAGCGCTTGAAAGAAGTATCTGGAACGAATAGGGGGAGGCCTTTGCCCAGCAGTGGGATACAGTCGGTTGGTAATAATAATAATAATAATTTATATCTATGTACATAAAAGTTCCTTTGAAAAAAATTGTGTTCTCGTGACAACAAAGTATTTACTCATTTTCTCCTGACAGTTAATACTTACATAATCTGAAAAGCTAAAAGCAATTAACTAGGTAGGTACACATGAAAATAAAGCCTTTGACATCAAAAGCCCGTTCCCTCAAACTAATAACCTTCCTCAAGTCAAATATAATATTTATTCCCTAAGTAATATGTCTCATGTAATAGCAATTTCTTGGTCGACAGAACCTAAAAGCGGAGGCTTTATACCTCAAAGTAACGGCCCAGTGATGCAACAAATCAAAAGTACGAATATTGTGAATTCAAACAGCAAATATTGAGTTAAATCTGCGAACATGTATCGAGGCATCTGTCTGGGTAAATACAGTTGCGAAGTCGGATGAAGAGCCTGAGGAAGTTCGTTTGAAAATTTGCAAGCAGAAATGCAGTTGATGCATAAACTTATGAATCTGTAGTTCCTATTGAGCATTTAAATTTATTATTTACCTAGGTACCTTATTTTTTAGCTAGCTGAAAGCACACGAGTCCGCGTGGAATTTATACTTTATCATATATTTTATGCTAAGGGATGTTTTTTTAGGATTCCGTACCTAAAGGGTAAAACGGCACACATTACTAAGGCTCCTCTGTCTATCTGTCTGTCACCGTGATAGTTAGACAGTTGAAATTTTCACAGATGATGTATTTCTGTTGCCGCTATAACAACACATACTAAAAACAGAATAAAATAGATATTTAAGGGGGGCTTCCATACAACATAAGTGATTTTTTTGCTTGTTTTAGCTCGATATTGATAACGGCAAAAGGTAGACGCTTGAAATATTTATATATTAATATTAGAATATTTAGTTATATATTCAATTTAAAAAATAAATAAATAGGTTAAAATAAAACAAACATTTAAAGGGGGCTCCCATACAACAAACGTGTTTTTCCGTTTTTATAGATAATGGTACGGAACCCTTCGTGTGCGAGTCCGACTTGCACTTGGCCGGTCTTTGTTTTAAATTCACTCTGAAAGCAGCATATCGTCCAAGTTTCTGGGCCTAGTGGTTTAGGCTGTTCGTTATATTTTTATCGATGAAACAAATGTATATAGATTCGTTTGATCACAATTTCACCTGATGATAAGCGATGATTTGGTCTAAGATTTGATCAGTATGATTTGATCTGGGACGGTGAATTTAATTTCAACTATATAAACTTTTCAAACAACTCCTTATATGATAAATAACGTTCACATGAACAGACTGTGAGACACTATGGCGCGTGGGCACATTTTTAACAGTGGCGTTTATACCATCACTAAATACTCATTTAGGATCAAAAAGTGAAAAATTACCAGGTAAATATCTAACGGATTAAGTCATACCACGGAACAGCAAAAACAAAGAATAGTAGAGTTCCTTGTGAAAGGGCTCGCCCGGCGAAGTACTAGCACCATACATATTTATGCCGCCAAGCAGCATTGCTGTGTTTCGATTTGAAGGATGAAATTACAGGCACATGAAGCTTTACCTATGCCTCAAGTTGATGGACGCAGGATATCGTAGGGCACATTTCTAAGGCACGACCTACGTGGAAATTCTCTGTTATAGGCGATGGTTACCATTAGGTAGGCCATAAGCTTGTTCAATCTCCATAAAGTATAAAAAAATAAAAAACTCTGACGCCCCAATACTGAAGCTAAAATTCTTTTCAACCATCACTAACACGAGTCCGTCATGCACTCGTAATGTGCCTTCAGGCTGAACCTCGTTACTTCCGAATCAAAGGGCCACAAGCTTACTGCGGTGGAAAACTCCACAGTCTTCGGTATGTTTCCGAGCAGAAAATTAAAATGGTTTTAGGCGCTTTTGCGGTTCCCGAGAGCGAAACACTGACGGATATTTTAAGGCGAATATAGTAGCTGATTGGTCTTATTTGGAGGCTTTCTCCTCAGGAAGGAATCAGTTTTATGTGCTCATAAAAATATATGTCATTCATTGACCTTTTATCTGCAAAGTAAACATACAAAAAAGGTCTACCTGTTTATTTACTATTAGAAAAAAATAACAGAATGTAGCTGTTTTCGACTTTCAATTTGATTCAACCTCTAAACGACGTAAAATTTTGTAATTTTTCTTTCATCTAAATGTGGGCAAAGACTATACATTCAACTTGAAAAAATGATGATGTGCTGCGATGGTCTTTCACGTGGAAATTAATTATTTTTCTTTTTTCCGAATAATTAGCGGGCGTACCCTTATACTGTCCCTAGACGGTCATGCGGCCGGTCATGCGGCATGACATGCGTTACGTGCTGTTGCATGACATGCCCCGATCTAAACGATCATGCGTGCATGTCAATTATAGCTTGCAGGATATAAAATAAAAAGGAATATCAATTAGCTACCAGTACGTAGTTTGCATGTCATTCACATCAATCAATAAAATTAAACGGTCATGCATGCATGACAGGACGTAACGTATGTCATGCCGCATGACCGTCTAGGGACCGCTTTAGAAGGTGGTTGCGCGGGCGACGGGTGGCACGGCAGTGTACTGCTGAATGTCGTACGGGAGGGTTGTGCTCGTTTGCCTCGCGCTCACCTGGTCGGTAAGATACGTGTGGCGGAAGGTGCGGTTGGTGCGGGGCCGTAACAATAGCTACGCCGTTCTGTGGCTACGCCTATTCGCTCAAGGTCATCGGCTACGATTAGCGCCTTAACCGGACTTCCAATCTAAAATTGCGCAACCATACACCTCGTCTAGTAGTTTTCTACGTTCCGAAATGATCCTTATACGATGCAATTAGTATTATTTCACTTTGACGTAATAGTAGTAGGGAGCACAATTTTAGAATGACAGATCTCTATTCGCCTATAAAAACAATACTTTTCTACTGCAAGTAAAGCAATAACCTCATTCAGTGCTTGAAAAGTGGAATTGCTTTTATATTACTACCAAATAAGTGTTTTTCTGTTGGTTTTTCCTTCAATCATGGCATAACATCTAGATTGATTACTTATATGAAACTAACTGACCAATCCGCAACTTCGCATGCGTTGTTTTTCAATAAAAACATTACTTTACTTCTGCGCAGTTCAGTAAAAGCTAGCCTAAATCACCCGGGGATAGTGTAGCTTCCCAACAGTGAAAGATTTTTTTAAATCGGTTCAGTAGTTTCGCAGCCTATTCAATACAAACAAACAATAAGTATAGATTTAGGACACACATAGACTAAATGATGGTTTATAAATTCGGATATGTTTCTTCAGATCCTCTGTTGAATAGCACAGTTGAAAACCGCGAACGATACATCCACACAAAAGTTTTGCTGAAACTGATAATGTCGGTATTTAGTAAACACAGCTATCGTTCAATAGATTCTACCTAATCCTACGATAGAAAACAGTAGCCATTTCACCACCATTAAAGTTATTCACTAATAATAAAATAAAATAGTCTTTTATTTCTTACATACAAATAATAGAGTTTTACAATTCTTAGGTACTTATTTTTAAAACATTAACATATGGTACTCAATACAGTTATTAAGTTATATAGTTTTTTTAGGGTTCCGTTCCCAAAGAGTAAAACGGCACCCTATTACTAAGGCTCCGCTGTCTGTCTGTCCGTCTGTCACCAGGCTGTATCTCATGAACCGTGATAGTTATATAGCTGAAATTTTCACAGATTATGGTATTTCTGTTGCCGCTATAACAACAAATACTAAAATAGAAAAAAATAACTATTTAAGGGGTACTCCCATACAACTAACGTGATTTTTTTTGCTCTTTTGAGCTCGATATTGATAACGGCTACAGTTAGATACTTGAAATATTCACAGAATATTTAGTTATATATTCACTTTAAAAATAAATATTTAAATTAAAATAAAACATATATTTAAGGGGGCTCCCATACAACAAACGTGATTTTTTTGCTCTTTTGAGCTCGATATTGATAACGGCTACAGTTAGATACTTGAAATATTCACAGAATATTTAGTTATATATTCACTTTAAAAATAAATAACTAAATTAAAATAAAATAAATATTTAAGGGGGCTCCCATACAACAAACGTGATTTTGATTGCCGTTTTTATAGATAATGTATGGAACCCTTCGTGCGCGAATCTGACTCGCAATTGGCTGGTTTTATTATGTTTTAAGTACAACGTTACATATTCATATTTAGTAGGTACCTAACACTTTTATTTTTTTGTTTGTATTTAGGTATATTTAATTATAGTATTTATTAGATCTTAGTAGTTATTATATATGTACACAATATTTAGAATTTATTTTTGTTCTGTAAGAACCCCACAAGAGGTGAAGGCCTCCTCCAAAGATAGCCATTTGTCTCTGTCTTTACTATATTACTAATGCTTATTACAGTGTTATTCACTAATTAGTGTTAAATTAATTAGCTGAAACTAAAATTCAGTTCTGTTCGTATATCGCCATGGGCGGCAGACACGGACCGCGATAAAGTGATTATCGCCTACCTCAATGTAATTATGGTGCAGGTGGTAGGGTGTATCAATCATAATTGTACATTTACACGTTTGAATATTGGAATGATGGGGCGTTGTAGAGATACCCCTAATAACTACAATTCAAAGTTTGTCAACACAAATAAAAAGTAAAATTAGGCAAAAATCGGCAACAGAAACTGAAATTTAATAAAACCAGCAATACGACGAATTTGTCTCTAGAGCAAACACAACATTCGGTTTACAAGGCTGACATAATAAAACTGAAATTGAGTACCCGGCAGTGGAAACGTTAAGGCTTATTTTACGGCAATAAACGTTTGCAACAACTGCCGTGAGACGTCCACTCCGCCCAGCGGTCGGACGATAAATGACCCCAGCGGAGCAAAGAGACTGTCACACTCAAATATTAACAAAGTACCCACAGTTATGGCGATTCAAATGCAGCGGTTTACGACTACCCGCCTTTTAAGATTTAGTGTTTATGGCTTCTTGAGCTGATTGTAAGTAAAATCCTGTTGAGCTAGCGTTCAAATATTTACGAATCTTGCTAACTTGGAGATTCTTTGACTTCTTTTAAAGAATAAGGTTTCTGAAATTGGGTAAAAAGGCCGTGAGTGTTACTTTTATTTGAACGCTTATATAATGATAAGGGTAAAGGTTCAAAGTTTTGTTCTAGAGAGCTCAAATATTCCACCTAGACCGCTTAGATTGCTTTTTAGTTGCAAAAGGGACCGAAACTTCTTTCTCGCGAATCTTGAGAACCGTTTGAACAGCTTTTATTTTTATTTTACGAGCCCTCAAGAGTAAGTTTTAGCAGCATTTAAAGTTGGTAAACTTTGTTGAGATTAAGTTACTAAAAGCAATGGATCTATTTACAAAGTTGGGTGTTCGAGTTGCCTAATTTTTCTTTGTGTTTTATTTGTTTTGTCATTTTAGAGTAACTCTGAAATGCCCCTTTATCATAAGGGAGTAATGCTGCCAAGTAGGAATGCATTGCTATGTTCCAGTTTACCAATACGGTATGCCTGGAACACTGTTCTATTCACTTACAGCAGGTACTTTAAATTTTATAAAACAATATCCTCGAGCAAAGACTAAACGCAAATCGTTTTGAACCAAAGCAACTTCCCGAACAGCCTTCAAAACTTTGTACAAAGCTTTCATATGACGGCTTCCAGAGCACGTGACTCTAATCTAGAACGCTCCAGCTATTACCATACACCACAGGTGTACAACCTACCTAAGAAGGTAGGTATGCAAAACTAAAGTGATTTTATAAAGTTAGTGTGTTGCAATGAGGTTATATCAGCCAATGTCGCGTTAACCCCAAGACAGAGGTGTATTTAGGAATGGAATTGATTAGAATAATTTATTGAGTTCTTAAAATTGTTTGGTACTTACTAGTATGTAGGTTACATGAAATATTAGCCTAAATTATCAGATTACAATGATCAAGTGTTAGCGATTATTTTCACTAAATATAATTTTATGATTACTTCAGCAATATTTACTATTTTGTCGCCTTTTATTGACCAACTGCCGTCATCGACTTAATTGTTAGCTTGCAAAATCACGCCACGCCATTAGGTACATAAGTCGTTGACGGCTATGGGTCAGTCCTAAGTCGAACACCGGCAGCCATGCTGTACACATGTAAGTAAATTTAAATACGATAGCCATTGTGTCTATGCTGTTCTTATCTGTGTATGAAATTATTGATTAAGTAATAAATTCATGTATAACAAGATTAAGGTTATAAAATAATGAGAAATAAATACAATAACCCTATTGAAGTCGTTGTTTCTAACACAAATGACAATTTTATGTGGCATATTTGAGCAGAGTACCTGACTTAGCTCTGGTTCTTACACTAGGTCTCTAGCAAGCCTGCGTTGTGAGGTTACAGTGATTCGCTTCGGGCTCTCGTCAAACAAAAATCAACTGACCCATTTTGATTGGCTATGTACATAAATTATAATCTAAATTACAAACTAGATTAAAGTACTTAATAATAATAATGAAAGTTTTCCTGTAGATGGAGCTAACGACGCTTTAGTTGTAATCTGAATCATCTCATTAATTTCAACCCTGACGTGACCAGAGCCTGTAGCACAATTGGTAGTGCATCCTTGTATCAAGAGGCAGGTTGCGGGTTCAAGCCCATTTCCATTTGTTTATTTTCCAAAGGTTGCCTGGAAGTGATCAATTCAATTCATTTATTTATTGTCATCCATTTTGTTAGTAAACAATAATGCAATCTTAGAAATATGTTAGTAGGCAATTTCAATTATATTAAATATAAAACAAAAACAAAATAGCATAATAAAATCGGTACAAACACAACAAACAAATAATAATAAATTAAAATTCAGACAATAGCTTGGTCAAACAAATAAATAATAATACAATATAATTATTAAGTCACAAGCTGGACTACTGGCTGGTGTTTCAAATCCCAGCAGCCAATGATGCCGGAATGAAAATTACATTTTTCTGCCACAACGGCCAGCATCCTGTTGGAGCTGCCTCGGACGCGGCTCATCAGGGACGCGGTTCTTTTGCGTATGATCGCATAAAAGTCGTCAACTCGTGCGTCTGCGAACATATCTGATGCGCTGCAGTACATCCGCAGCCCCAGCAGCACCCTGAATCCGTTGTTGTACTGGACTCGTAGAGCATTGTAGGATTTCTGCGTATGCCGGACCCACAGGCTGTACGTGTACAGGTTTTGGCAGTAAGCCCTGAACAAGGTCACTTTGACGGGGGCAGAACAACGTGCGAACCTGCGAGCCAACATATTGCATCGAACCGACAACGCTCTACATTCCCTCTCTATGTCCGTATCATCATTCATGTCCTGAGTGACCCAGTGGCCCAAGTACTTAAACTTCTTAACCCAGGTGAGGGGTGTTCCATCGAGCAAGACCGGAGGAACAGTGTACGTCTTACTCCCTGACTTAAACAACATTACCTCACTCTTTTGTGAATTGTACTTGAGCCCATGGGCGACTGCATAGGACTTACAAATATCTAGCAGCTGCCTGAGAGCACTGATCGAGGGACTCAGCAGAACCATGTCATGAGCGTAACTTATATTATTAACAATAGTACCATTAATTGAGCATCCGACTTTGGTTCTGCTGAGTTCCTCAATCAGTCGATTGATATACAGATTGAAGAGCTTTGGGGATGTGATTCCCCCCTGCCTCACCCCGCACTCCAATGTGTATTCATCAGAAAACGAGCCCGCCCATCGCACCATGTTTTTTTGATTCTCGTACTAGTACTTGAATACGTAGACCAGGTCTTTTGGTAAACTTGAATCACATAACAGCTTTTCCCACATTATGCTATATGAAACAAGGTCAAACGCCTTTGACAGGTCCAAAAAACACCCATATACAGGTGTTTTTTTGCTAGTGTAATATTGGACAGTATGCTTAAGACACAGAGTTGCTGACTCTGTTGACAGTCCGGGCTGAAAACCAAACTGGGCATCACTCAAGCTCAGATGTCTACTTAGGTGTATATCAAGCAAACTGTCCAATACTTTTGCGATAATAGTAGCAAGAGAAATAGGTCTATAGTTAGACCTGTCAGAGGCATCACCCGTCCTGTTCTTTATAACTGGAACTACAACAGTTTTCATTAGGTCTAGTGGCAAATAAGAATGTCCAATACAGAGGTTGTACAACATGGCCAGTACTCTGGGTAAATGGTACCCTGCATACTGCAGGTGCTCTCTACTGAGCCCATCGTGCCCGGGTGATTTGCCTCTCTTCATATTTTTAATAATAGAGCTGACTTCATCGGCTGTTACTTGTACATGCAAATCGGGTGGGTTGGTCTCAGCAAAGGGCCCCCCCAGTGCAGCACTGTCCAGTAACGGATTGACTTGAAATTGGTTCTTGAATAAATTAGCAATGTCAGATGGATCACACACGCCATTCATGCTCACAGGTAAGCTCGCCCTTACATTCAGTTTATTCGTTTGTTTTCAAAAGCCGCTAAAGTCCTTAGCTGAGTGGTGTGTAGCTAGAATGTCCATTTGTATTTGTTGCTGGTTGTTTTGACACCACTTCAGCTTAGACTTAAAATTGGATCTGGTTGCACGTATACTGTCATAGTATGGTCCACATGAGGGTTTCCCATACGCAATCCAAGTATGAAAAGCAAGGCGCGCCTCCCCATGAGCATGCCGAACATGTTAGTTCCATCCAACAACCCGGACCCGTTTTCTGGATTTACTCTCATTGTGACATGAAACAGCTGCATCACATAATATGTCAACAATGTTTTTGTACATATTTTCTATAATAACATATCCCGGTGATCCCGATTACAACACATTTTACCATCACAATCGGATAACTCTATAGGAAAATATAAATTTTCAAAAAATAATCACAAGTTTCTTTATATTTTATAATATGACTTTCATCTCTGTTTCCCCACATTACCTTATTACATAAATCCATTTTTGACACTCTCTTTGGTTTAATCAAATTAATATTACAGCTTATGACTAGCGGAAAATGGTCCGACCAAAGCTCTCGAAAGATCGCTCTCAGTGATAAGGTCACCCATTGTATTGCCTTTTTTCTTTTATTTTAGTGTTATATTGTTTCTGTGTAGTAATTAAGAGTTATCTTATTTAATAGATAATCATCATTGGTGACGACTCACTAGTGGAAGCGGATTTACAAAGTCTAGAGTACAGGCGCCGCGTTGACAGACTTTCAGTTTTTTACAAGATTCAGTTTGGTGAATGTGCGCAAGATCTTCATGAACTTATCTCTCCTTCCCCCTTCCATCATCCAACAAGTAGACCTATCGAGAAGTACCACCCATACCTGGTCTGCATACCACCTTGCCGTACCAAACGATATGCTTCAACTTTTCTGTTAACACAAGTAAGGAGTGGAACTCACTTCCGGCGTATGTTTTTCCGGACCAGTATAATCTCGGAGTCTTCAAGTCAGGAGTGAATAGGTTCTTTCTAGGCAAGCGTGCTCCGTCTTCGATCACACCATCACTTACCACCAGGTGAGGTAGTGGTCAAGCGCTTGGCTATCATCAATAAAAAAAACCTGCAATTCATAAGTGCAAAGCTCTCTGTCTTAATATTATTATCTACCGCACACTTTGTGTAAGTACACATTTTTTAAAAGCGTTATTGATAGGGTTATACGAAACGATAATTTCACTTTCTCCACTCACTTTGAAGAAGTTAATACTTGAAAAACTACTTATTAGCCCCTATATCAAACTTCCTGCGGCCGGCCCTTCTTGTAAACTAAAATATAGCAAGCTCAGGGTTCCAATCCCGATGTCAGCAGCCATTGAAGTTCTTGCGACTAAGTTTTCAAAATAGTTTGTTGGGCTATTAACTAGTTATATATAGATTCATAATGTTGTATTATGAAACAAATTATAAATTCTTGATATTAATAATAATAATGCTGGACATTTCACACAAAACTATCTAGCCCCAAACTAAGCAAAGCTTGTACTATTGGAAAAAAGATAACTCATAGAATACATATATACATTTTTTTTGTAAATACATTTAAAATATTCTAGCTGAACAATCCGCAGCTTCGCACGCGTAGTTTCTCAATAAAACACCCTTCTTCCGCGCAGTTAGGTATAAAGTAGCCTTAGTAGATTAAAATTAATCACGAAAGTTTTCTAAGTAAAAAAGTAGCCTATGTTATTTCGGAATAATGTAGCATTCTTACGGTGAAAGAATTTTTGAAATCGGACAAGATATTTTTGAGTTTATACGTTACAAACATACAAATCCTCTATAAAATGCTTATGTATTATAGAAAAATACTAAAACCCGGAACAAATATCTGTACACCATGGAAACATTTGTTCCGCAAAGGATATTGTAATTTATTTATTTCATTACTTACTGCACTAAGAAAAATGTACAAATGGATGACTTAATGCTAAAAGCAATTACTACCAGTAATAGATTATATACATTTTTAATTGACATCGACTATTAACTCGTTTATTGTGGAATCTCTAGTATTTTAAAATCATTAATTAATAATCCTAAGTAACCTAACTTAGTAAAACTTAGTAAGAAGATGACAGGGCATGGTTGCAGGCCTTTCTGCCTGTCAGATTGGGAGGCTTAGGTATACGCAAAATTTCAAGTGTAGCCCCACTGGCCTTCTTGTCATCCGTCTATAGCACAAGTGCTTTAGTAAAACAACTTCGGTTTTATCTGGCAATACCTTCACAACATCTTTTTTTGACGAGGCTAGAATGACTTGGCAAAGTGCTTGCCCAAATACTGATCCCCCCAATCGTCTTTCGTCTCAACGGCAATGGGATGGGCCTCTGTGCGAATTGACGCGGAATTGTCTGTTACAAACATGTTCAAGCTCCACAGATCGTGCGCGTCTCCTTGCTGTTTCTAAATGAGAGCCAGGACTTTGGCTGCAAGCTCTTACTTCTCACAATACTGGTACTTTAATGGATCCTATAACTTTCCAGATTGCAACTTGTTTACGGCTGGGTATGCGGTGTAGCGCCCCTCATAAGTGCCAGTGCGATTCGGCAGTCAAACAGCTTGGTCACCGTGGATTATCGTGTTCCAGGGCCGCCGGTAGGATTACCCATCACGCTAGCCTTAATTATATCATCCGCCGGGCTTTTGCAGCATCAACGTTCCAGCCGTTCTCGAATCGAACGGTCTGATGCGTGACGATGGTAAGAGGCCTGACGGTTATGACTCTTATAGCTTTGGAGAAGGGTAGGCCTTTGGTGTGAGACGCCACGTGCGTCGATACCCTTGCGCCATCTCATCTGTCAGGTACAGCAGTTGGGGCCGGTGCGGCGGAAATTTCAGCCGAAAATCTCAAGCGGCGCAAATATGGAAGTCTCGACAGAGCTTACGTGTTTGAGCCCATCGTGTTTTCAAAATTCTTTCTGGGCATCTGGTCGAAGCGACGCGTGATTCGAGAGCTGGCGCTTATCTGGGTCAGCGCATAAGCATTGCAATTCAGCGGGGCAATGCAGCCAGTGTCTTTGGGACACTTCCGCCTGGTAGTGATCTAGAGCAGTTTAGTTATCTATAGATCGTTTGCAATGGTCTTTAGATGATTCAACTATTTCTTCTGTATTTTAGTCATGTAAATATTTATTGTAATTAAAGGCATTTTTCTGCCATAAAAACATTATATAAACTGTTTACAAATGTAGTGGCTAGTATGTGGGTAGTATTTCAAGTTAGAATACATGTACCGAAGCAACCTGTATTCGCCCAGTGTTACGTAATATCGGAAGGATGTTCGAGCCTCCTATTAGATGTAAGAAACTAGAATATTGGGTGGTAACAAGCATTTGGCTTTGGTCCCACAGTAATGTTAAAATGTTGTGGCACTTTGGCACAAAACTGTTTGTATATTTGTTTTCTTAGGTTGCTGATACGTACATGAATACACTAAAGCGAATATTAAAAAAATGAGGGTCCATTCTCTCACTATGGGCCTGATTATATTTTTTAAATCTTATTTTATAAGAAGGCTCAAGGTAGCTCAGCGTGCTATGGAGAGGGCTTGGTGTTTCTCTACGAGATCGAATCAGACACGAAGAGATTTGTAGACAAACTAAGGTCACAGAGCCAGAGGATTAGCAAGCTGAAGTGGTACTGGGCGGGGCGGGGACTGACGGCCGTTGGGGCAGAAAGGTTCTAGAGTGGAGACCGCGCACTGGAAAACGCAGCGCAGGACGGCACCCCACTAGATGGAAAGACGACCTGATACAAAGTAGCTCAGAGCCGTTGGGTGCTGCACAGGATTACAAGATCCAAGACCGAAAAAACGACGATGATAAGCGGCACTGAAAATCAACGCACCCACCACCGTCTGCTTTTGTTACTCCGCAGGAACATTTCCTCCCAGGTCATGATCTGCCTTGGCCAGTCTGGAATTCAATGAACTGATTCCGGATCCCAATTGGACGCTGCAGACTAAACCTGTGTAAATGGCGAATAAGAGACTCCTCCCGGACTGAATGCGACTTCGGAGCACCCATTCAATTCTTGTTTCATCTGCTCTCGTGTCCCTTGTGCCCTACCACTTGCACAAGGGATGAGCTCAATAAAGCCACGCCCAACGATATAGAAGTGGCAAAGTACTACTCTAAAACAGTATAGCTCACCATTGGCACGAAAGAAGAAAATGATAGATAAACTCGCCCTGTTTTCCGGATATATTATGTCAATTGCATCAACATTAAATGCATCTTCTCTATTCTCTTCATTCTTCTCTAGTTAGCACTAATCCATTATAACAAAATGCATAATTATGACAATCATTTTGACTGAAATTTTTAAAGCTTAAAAAGGTAAATGCTAGTATGCCTAAGGCACTTGTCTCACCGTCGGCGAGTAAGCGATTAGCTATCAACTATTTTCTCGCTCAAGAAATGACCAAAGATATAGATTCCGTGTTAGTAAAAAAGACACGTATATTAATAGTTGATCGCTGGCCGATCACACTGCCGATGCCGGCGAGAACTCGCTCTCCACTATTTTGTCGCAGCGACTACAACACTCGCTTAGCGATACTTGCTTGGCGGTCAGAATACACGCCGTGAGGATCGCGTGGCGCGAGTATCGCCCGCCGCACTCGCTCACTCGCTTTATAGCCCAGCGAGACAACTATAGGAAATGCACACTCGCTTCTCGCTCATCCCCGGCGGTGAGACAAGCGCCTAACAGCGGAAAATTCCTTAGAGCTTTTAGAAATTCTACCTCTTCGAAATTTTCGTTTAAGCTTTGCAGTTTTGGACAAACCAGCAAAATCCACAATCCCCAGTATGCAGTCACACGTTTATTTAAATTCCAGTGTGTTCCTTTGTTTCGTCTAATTACATGCGTCGAGCGAGCGCCTCATTTCCCCCGTGATCCGCACGAAATGTACAGGAACTTTGGTTTTATCCTATTTTTGTAAAGTAAAATATTGCAAACGTGGAGTGCATCCTAGCATGATGCTTTTAGCAGATCACGCAAACCTTGTGTTGGGAACGTAGCTGCAAGTATTTGAGAGCTTTATTTACCTTATACTAGTACCTACATGGGTCAAAAAAACTGGTAAGGATTCCATCTGTCTAATTAAATACTAGTGGTTCGCCCCGAACTGAGATCTCGCGAGTCTCCCATAAAAACAAAAAATGATATTTTTTAAAAATATTATATACTAGTGGTCCCGCCGAACTTCGTATCGGCTTGACATGCATAGGTATAACGCGGGCTGTCAATATAAGTCACCCTGGTAGAATTGTCAATTGTTGTCCCCGGCCTAATTCAATAATTAATAGTAGTAATAATTCAATACCAAAATTACCCAAATCGCTCCACCCGTTCTCGAGTTTTAGCGAGACTAACGAACAGCAATTAATTTTTATATATATAGACAATATATCTCGGGATAACTCATACCGAAGCATCTGTTTCAAACGATATTCATTTTTTTACATCCTCTTTGACGATATTTACAGCACGCATTCTGTCAATTGTCATAAGGTTGTCATGTCAAACGTCATAAGGTTACATTATAAAAGCGCTAAGGTTAGATTATAAATAATTTTATATGGTTGTTAAGTATTCTTAAATTTTCTAATTTTGCGCGAAATTTTCTTAATTTTTTCTTTCATAAGAACCTTCTCCTGACAATAAGAAATACAATAAAAAAAGAATTGGCCAAATTGATCCAGGCGTTGTTGAGTTATGGGCTTACCAACACCTTTTGCGATTCATTTTTATATTATAGATTAATCTTTAATATCAATTAGTGCCACGATATGCAAATCCAATTAACTTGACCTACAGTTTCATTAATATTACAAATAACAGAAGTTCATGTAAATTGGTTACTCTTTTTTGGGGCACAAATAGCAATTATTCTGGATTTCATTTTTGCCTGTATTTGTGTCGCTTAAACAACTCGCATACCAAATTACAGCACTGTGGGATCACTGGTGTACCCTGTGAATTTCGTCAAAGTTCTGTTTTTATTATGGCTAATAACTCAAAAACTACAAACACATTACTAATAATAAAAACGGAGTCCAAATGTACTAATGAAGGCCTTTTATTTAACTTCCTATTTGACCTAATAGTCTCATTTAAATTTTTTTACCCCCTTTGAACCCCAATATCTCAACAACCCTCGAATATTTTTAGCTTATTTAGTCACACCAAAATTGTGCCATCACTACCTAGTACCTATATATCAAATTTCACGATGATCGGATCAACTCTTCGAAAGTTATTATCGGACAAACAAACATACATACATATACACATAAATACAACGCCGATTCGTCCAAGTTAAATTGGAGATCTCGCTTCGCTCGATCAAATATATTATAATTATACTAGCATCCATACTAATATTATAATTGAGAAACTAACTCTGTTAGTTTGTTTGTTTGTTACCTTTTCACGACTAAACGGCTAAACGGATCGTAATGAAATTTGACAATGAGATAGAGTATATCCTGGGGAAGGATATTGGTTTTTGTCTCAATAACCAATCTTGAAGGGGGTGAAATAGGGGTTGAATGTTTGTATGGGCAATCCATAATTCCTCAAGTTAGGAATCTGAAAATTCATATTCAGGCTTTTGGTAAAAAATAAAGGAATACCGGTTTCAGCTGTTTTGCAAAATCATCCCTATATCTGTCATGACAATAAGGATAAGGAATTATAAAGATAAAAGTCTACGCGAACGAAGCCGCGAGTAACCAGTTTGTACTATTATAAAGAGGTATTTTTTTTAGTTTCATTTTATTTTTTCATTGTTAGAAAGCTACACTGTCCCCGAGAGCTATAGGCTATACTTAGTGTTAGTTATGTACGACATTAAATGAATACACGGGTAGGGCTAATGGCGAATATTGTTGTAAACTAGGTTTTTTTAAATTCATTACCATAGAAAATTTCAATTTTTCAATTGTTTATTAGAAATGTATCGATTACCGAATAAATATTCAAGCTACCGGTATTTAACTCATCTCTAAAATAAGTTCTTTTACTGGTGGTAGAGCTTTTGTGAACGGGCTTAGGGAAGTGGGCACCACCGCCTTACCTTTATCTGCCGCCAAATAGTCAAATAGTTCCTGTAATTACTGGCACATAGGCATAACAGCTAAGTCCTATAGTATGGCAACGTATCCACATAGAGATCAAGACAACATAATACCTTGTTTTGAATTCTATGTGGATATCCATGGGCTGCAGTAGCCACTTAACATCTGGTGGACTGCATGCTCGTTTGCCATATAAGTAGTATAAAAAAACAGTTAATACGATTCCAGACGTGAGTTTTAAAATAATGTCGTACATACCAAAACAGGTTGTATATTATTTTGATAAACACCTGTACCTACAGGTATTATTTTGATAAACACCTGTACCTACAGGTGTTTATCAAAATAATATACAACCTGTTTTGGTATGTACGACATTATTTTAAAACTCACGTCTGGAATCGTATTAACTGTTTTTTTGGATGGGGTATGTCAGCTGGGGTATGTCAGCTAGTGTATTATGCGATTACATTCATAATTGCAGATCTTTACAGGTTATTTAGTTAAAATGTCTAAATTGAAAATGCCAACGAATATGCGGGACGGACTGCAAAATCTACTCTCATAGCACACAATGTGTACATCTGTTTATGTATGTGTGTTTTTTACCAGTTATCTACATATATCCCATAGTATAGTTGTTCTATCTCACGAAGGCGGGTAGAAAATAAATATTGATAAATAAATATTAACTTAACGATGCATCACCGAGGGTCGGATTACGTATGAACATGTCCAAGACTAAAATCATGACAAACGTCTCCAGGAGAATACCTAATATCAACAACTATAACTGGTTAAAGAGTACGTTTATCTTGGACATTGTTTATCATTTGGCCCGGGATATCAGGACAAGGAAATATCCAGGCGAGTGCAGTTAGGATGGGCTGCCTTTAGCAATCTTGATTCCGTTTTCAGGTCTAAGATTCCGCAATGCCTTAAGACAAAGGTTTTCAACCCATGTGTCCTGCCTATCCTCACATACGGTGCTGAAACATGGCCGCTCACGAACGAACTTGTTCACAGGATTAGAGTTGCTCAGAGAGCAATGGAGCGTGCCACGTTAGGCATCTCGCTATTGGACCACATACCCAGCATCGAAATACGACGCAGAACCAAAGTCGTGGATGTGGGTAGAAGGATCAACCAGCTGAAGTGGGGATGGGCTGGACACTTGGCAAGAAGGAAAGACGGAAGATGGACGAGGGCAGCAACCGAGTGGTGGCCGCAAGAAGAGCGCAGACCAGTTGTCAGACCACCAGCCAGATGGTCGGACGACATCGCGAAAGTTGCGGGAAGGCAATGGATGCACTTGGCACAGGACCGGAGAGAATGGCGAGCTAGCGAGTAGGCCTATGCCCAGCAGTGGGTGGATGCGGGCTGAGATGATGATGATGATGATGAAATATTAATCAACCCCCATAGCACAGGGTTTTCCTAGGGTGGAGGTTAGGGAACTATATAAAGTGAGACTATAACTATCTATTTATCTATTCCTACTTTACATTAGTTTTATTTTTTCTGTTAGCATGCTTAGATTAGTTATAGTATATTTATTGTTGTGTCATGTACTGAATAAAGATTTTAATGATCACGAAAAATATTGTTTCACTACTAATCTAAATGAAACAAACATCTTACTACTTCAATGAAACAGATAACTATCAATCAGTTAATTCCAGATTTGTGTTTCGTTTAAATTAGTAGTGAAATATAAATAATTTTCGTGATCAATATTCAACCCGCCTTCGTGGAGTATGGAGTAATACTGTCTTGTGTGTTGCTAATGTATAATTGTTACGAAGAAATTCGACGAATGTGAGTACCCAGACAAATCTTGCACGGTTTTTAGGGTATAATATTAAGGTAATGGACATACTTGTAATCAATAAATTAAAAAAAAAAGATAGAGCAGATACATAATTTGATAAGTTTGAGGCTAGATAGTGCTGTGTGAAATTTCCAGCATTACTTATTTATTTCTTCACCATTCTACATATAGTTCTTCACGTTCGCAAGTCATTAGGATTCCGATTATTCACAATCCCAGTTTTTTGCGTTCCCTGTCAGTATAATAGAAGAGGAAAACGAGTCAATGTGACATTTAAATAATAGCATCTTTTAGTAGAACTTTTATCAGCAACTTTTTGGAAAAAGTAACGCTCAACCGTTATTTTTAAAAGTTGGATAAACGAATAATTTTTTGATTCCGTGAACGAGAAACTCGATTTAAAACTCAACGAACGAGATTTATTTGTTTGGAAGTTATATAAAAAACCGGCTAAGTGCGAGTCGGACGCGCGCACGAAGGGTTCCGCACCATTATCTATAAAAACGGCAAAAAACACGTTTGTTGTATGGGAGCCCCTCCTTAAATATTTGTTTTATTTTTATTTAATAATTTATTTTTAAAGTGAATATATAACTAAATTTTCTGTGAATATTTCAAGCGTCTATCTGTTGCCGTTATCAATATCGAGCTAAAACGAGCAAAAAAATCACGTTTGTTGTATGGGAGCCCCCCCTTAAATATTTATTTCATTTTGTTTTTAGTATTTGTTGTTATAGCGGCAACAGAAATACATCATATGTGAAAATTTCAACTGTCTAACTATCACGGTTCATGAAATACAGCCTGGTGACAGACGGACAGACAGACTGCAGAGCCTTAGTAATAGGGTGCCGTTTTATCCTTTAGGTACGGAACCCTAAAAATGCTACGTATCAAAAATTAAATACAAATCTGTAACGTACAGAGAGTCTACTAGATAGAAGTAATATCTACTGTATTTTTCGTTTATATCATACTAGCTGGCCCGCCGAACGTCGTACCGCCTTGACATGCATATGACGCGGGCTGCCAATGTACATACGTCGACCCGGTAGAATTACCAATCGGCCATCATTAGCTGCATCTATGTATGAGAAAATTAATTTTCTTCTTAATTTCTTTTTGCGTGAATTTATCTGATAGTTTAATAGTTATTCTGCTATTCGGGCGGTGACAAATCCAACAAATCAAAGATCATCAAAATCGGTCCAGCCGTTCTTGAGTTATAAATGGTGTTACTAACCCGACTTTGGCAATGGGTTGCAATACAAGGCCTTATTTATTCTAGCCTAGTACTTATTTTTGTATTATTTCTGTTTGTATGGTAATTCAATAGGCAAGGCAATATACAAAGGGCGGCCTTCAATAGGCCTCGTGGCAGCAGTGAAACTAAAGCCACAAAAGCTAATAAAATAAGAAAATGGGCAGCCTTATCGCTGAAAACGATCTCTTCCAGACAACCTTTGGATGGTGCGAAATTTACGAAGATACGGAGTGCGGTGTACTTTGGAGGAACATTTACATATTCTTAGGTATAATCAAGAATAAGATAAATTTTCATTTATATTCATACATGTCTAATTATTAAGTTAAATTATTTACTAATTATCTGTAACCTTTAAAATACTCTTGGATATGGAAGAGCGGGACCTTCCAACACAAATAGTTTTCTACTTATAAGATGGTTTCAATTTTTAAATCTAAAACTCGAGAACGGCTAGACTGATTTCGCTAATTTTGGTATTGAATTATTTGTGAAAGTCCAGAGAAGGTTTAAAATGTGAATAAATATGAAAATGCTCGGAATTAAATAAAAAAAAACAATTTGGGTTTTCCTTTGATGTGTCCCCCATCGATCAGAAATCAAATTGAAAGAATAGTTTAAAATGAACGACGGCAACGTTTAAAATGAAATGTATCGGCGACGTACATTGGCAGTCCGCGTCATATGCATTTTCAGAGGCGGTACGAAGTTCGGCGGGTCAGCTAGTGTTAAACAATTATATCTCTGACATGCGACAGTGATGGCCCGCCCGGTCCCACTTTAACTTGCCTAGTTGGTGCCCAGCGTCCGCGATTTGTGTTTGGGAGCGCAGTTCACTGTTTCTAATGCGGCCTGATAATTTGACTCCTAAGATACTGCGCTCCATGGCTCGCTGACAAACCCAGAGTTTTTTTTATGTTATTTGTGAGGAAACAGGCTTACGGCCCACCTGATGGCAAGCGTTCACCGTCGCCTATTGACACCGGCAACACCCGGGGTATTGTCGATGCGTTCCCTACACTGTAGAAACCTCTTTACATTTCTCTTGAAGCGGGCCATGTCGTAGCCTAATGGGAAAACCTCAGATGGTAGCTCATTCCACATCTTGCAAGTATGGTGTAGAAATGATCGCGTGAAGCGTGTGTTGCGTGATACCCAATTGTCAATGATATGTGGATGAGCTTTATTACGTTGTTGAGAAGTGCGGTGGTAAAATCTCGACAACGGGATGAGATCAAATAGCTCCTCAGAACATTCCCCATTATACAGGCGGAAGAATACACTGAGCGATCCGATGTCACGGCGTTGACTCAGCGGTTCCAGCCTGTCGGCGAGATTGGACTTTTGTTGATCCGTCAAAGACCAGGTTTGCGCGCCATAGGCAATGATGAGGAGAATGTACGCGTCCATGAGCTTACGTTTGAGTGTGAGTGGAAGATTACCCTTCATCATGTTTTTCATTACTAAATAGCCCTTCAGCCGTTTTCTATGCATCTTGTAACTTCAGCATCTTGCCTGCTCAGGAAGGATACTACCTGGCCTAGGTATAAATACTAGTTAGAGTTATAGGCAAAATCCACCACCGAGTGGATCCCAAAAGACAGAAAACGACCATGTGGCAGACCACGACGCCGATGGAAAGATGAACTCGACTCGTATATGGAAGACTGGACTACACACGCGCATGATAAAGTGGAGTGGAAGGAAGGAAGGGATGCCTTTGCCCTGGAGTGGGACAGTACAGACTCCAAATAAAAATAATAATAATATATATCTGTTACAGAAATAAAACACTGTTTTTTAAACAGATGTTTTGTTTATGAATCTTTATGATTACACGGCGAGAAGACAAGCTCATAGCAACAGGGGTTTTTTGCCGTGTTTTTTTTTTAACTGAATAGCTCTTCGTTTGACCGAAATCTCACCTGATGGTAAGCAATGATGTGGTCTAAGATGATGTCATGAAGGTCTAGAAGAAACCTATTCACTATTACCTTAAAGAGACCCGGTTTGTATTCTTTAGGAAAAACACACAGGTGTGTTCCTTGATGAGCAAATAAATGCGTACATCATTGAGCAACACGGTCCACCGGTGGCCCGTGTTGCTCTATGGCGTACATAGATGCGTGCAAGACAATATAAACCAAATCTATCTTGGCATTCTGTGCAGAGGTTAGTTCGATTTACGAATAAGTTCTTATTGTCTCCGTGTTTTTTTGGTTCAAATTTTATCTAGTAGAGGTTTCAAATTTAAATCATATTATGCCTGCGAGGGCATATCGAAATTCAGTACAACTTTGCTCTCGGCTCAGCCGTAGGGATTTAATCACCTGTTTTCGGTGAGGTTTACATGACATAATTTGACATTGCACGTGGTGAAAAAAATTACTATTTGTCAATGAATTAAATAAAATTAATTAAATATTCATTAATCATGTTGTGTCTTTGGAATTACCGGTCTTAATACCGCAAGCTCCATCATTAGCCACACAAAACCAGAGTGAAAAGATTGTATCTCTCAGAAACGACGTAGTATCGCTATAGATATGTATGTATGTATGTTTATGTGAATATATTTTTTTTATTTTGTTTTATTTGTTGTAGATATATTTACTTATGTATATTGTTTTATTTTATTGTAAGTGATTAGCGCTCTGCTAATATTTAGTTTTTAATTTGTTAATGTAGGTACACCCCCCTCCATTATTGTAATGATACAAAAGTCCTCTCCATCCAAAGATTGTCTGGAAGAAATCACTTCTAAGCGATAATACCACCCATTGTACTAGTTGCTTTGTGAATTTCTATTTTTATGTCTGTTTATTTTGAAGTGTACAATAAATTATTTTCATTCATTCATTCATATTAGATGATTTGGCTTTGATAATTAAGTAGTGGCGCAAACTGCAAGATCGCTAGTAGATTGAAGCAGGATCTTAATGTTGCAACTTTGTTAAACATTTCTTAAGCGTTAATCCTGAAATTAGTTCCGATCCATCACGACTGACAGTCCACGCGATGATGAACGACCCATCGTATAGTTAGTACAGTCAGCTAGAAAAGTTAAGGATCACCGATAAGTGTGTCGTAATATGAACGAGGACATTTCTAATTATGAAGACCAAGTGAGAGTAGTTGATGCAGCTGCTATCACTTCTAGACGGTACCTCCAACTACTCCAGTCCGCGACCACAGCTGTTGCAACTCAGTCGATACGTCGGGATAACAAATCCAAATAGGTAAATACGCGATAAATACCCATTTAAATCAGTAATTTTGCTAGGTATAGTTCTGTCTTACTACGATTTGAACATTTTTACAGCGTCAGACAGATTTCTGGTCACATTACAAAAAAAAAAATAGCTACCGCCCGCGGCTTTGCACAAGTGAAAAGTATATAATAAAAAGGTACCTATCATAAAAGTATGACTCAATCCAGGTCCAAACAAACTCACTTTTGCATATTTTTTATATATATTATAGGCTTGCGTTTGACCACGATCTCGCCTGATGGTAAGCGATGATGCAGTCTACGATGGTACACGCTTGCCTAGAAGAAACCTATTCACTCGCGACCTTAAAGATACCCAGGTTGTAACTATCTGGAAACACAGACTCTGGCAAGGCGTTCCACTCTTTGCGGTGCGCATAATAAAGGTCGAAGAGAACCGCTTTGTGCGAATAGGAGGTATTTCTACCATACAGCGGTGGCGCACCGCAGAGCGTCTGGTTGTCCGTTGATAGATAGGAGATGGTGGGATCAGGTTGAAAAGTTCCGCCGCACACTCCCCGAAATGCATATGAAGTATGTGCTAAAAACTGTCCATCCCAAAGTTGATGGAAGAAATCTCTTTCAGCGATAAGACCGTTCATTCTACTATGTTTAGCATATGCTAGTTCTTTATTAATCAAATTATTTTCTAATCTGGGTTACACTATAAACAGTCAGACTACTTTACTTTATATAACTTTACAAAGCTTCTATTAAAATCTCAAGTTAGGGTAAATTTTTCGTTAATAATAATAAAGCTCTTGGAATTAAAAATATTCCACACTAATTATAAATACGAAAGTAGCTCGGTTCCTCTGTCTGTCTCTAACGTCATACATAGCTACATAGGGACTTGGATTGATAATGACATAATTAAGCTGACTTTTCACTCTAACAATCCACGCATGCGGAGGCGTAGGCGGAAGCTAGTGATATAAATGGTCTTCGCCTTTGAACTCTTTCCGTTCTCGTATTAATGCTATTTATAAAGACATACCTAAAGTGTAAGTAAGAGTCTTGTTAAATTATCTAAGAAATAAATTTTACAAGTCAGTTAAAACCGAAAAATTATTGTCTTTTACCTACTTAAAAACCGGTAATTCTCGGTAATTATCGAAGAAACCGTTAATTATCGGATTAACGATTATAGAAAAGTTTTGATAATTACCCTTTTTAACCAGCGTTACCTGTTACCTTCTCAGATTGAAAACACCAATTGAATTTTATTTTAATTAAGATTGTATAACTATGTTTTTAACCCGTTTAGTCTATGATTTTAATCGCTGACTGTACAAATAAGTCGTTTTAATTGCTTCATCCCACGAATAGAGAAGTTTGCATGGAAATTAGAGTTTGTATGGAAGCTGTCGCTGACGTTTTGATGGATTACACCCATCCCGTTGATTGTCGGTCGGCATTCTATCCTCTACACCACACGTTACCGCTCGTGAAATAACATTTTTCATATTTCTCTATTTTTGGCTGTGGCTTTTCAAGGGATTATAGTGTGCGCCTGTGCCGCCTGTCAATGGTTTTGTGACAGCTTTCCAAATATATAAGCTGGGATATGGACGTTTTACCATCGTCCGTTGTTTGGAGGTCATTGCGATTCACAAGAAGCAAATTTATACAAAATTTAAAAAACTCCGGCTCACTATTTTCCTTCGGGATAAAAACTGACTTAACCAAGAACAAACCCAGTTAAAGTAGCTTTCTGTTAAAAACTGCGTATGAAGCGGCTTTTGATTATGCTGCCACAGGCAGACAGACAGACAGAAAGGCAGACGTCAAACTCATAACACCCTTCCGTTTGCGTCGGAGGTTAAGATTGATGTAGCTACTGTTTTCTTTTTTATTAGGGTTCCGTACCCAAAGAGTCAAACGGGGGTCCCGTTTGACCAGTTTTTATTACTAAGACTCCGCTGTCTGTCTGTCTGTCCGTCTGGCACCAGGCTGTATCTCATGAACCGTGATAGTTAGACAGTTTACATTTTCACAGATGATGTATTTCTGTTGCCGCTATAACAACAAATACTAAAAACAGAAAAACTAAAAACAACAAACGTAATTTTTTTGCTCGTTTTTGCTCGATATTGATAACGCTAACAGTTTGACGCTTGAAATATTCTCAGAATATTGAGTTATATCACTTTAAAATAAATATTTACGGGGTTAAATATTTACCATACAACAAACGTGATTTTTTGCTGTTTTTATAGATAATGGTACGGAACCCTTCGTGCACGAGTCCGACTCGCACTTGGCCGGTTTATTTCAATTATGTTTTTCCCTTTTGACCTCATTATTCACACTAATAAAGAAATATTGAATTTGACGTTTGTCTATTTTCCTAACACTGCGCCTACATTAACAGAATAATTCTGATGTATAAATACTAATTGAAACGGGTATTTATCACGTACCTATTTACCTTTTTATTTATTATCCCAACGATTCGGATCCCCACGTATCTGCAATACCTGTTTAATATTAGTAATTATGTACAATGATCACGAAGATTTAAAAAATACAATCCTGATGTACGTTTATGTTATCTATATAACTTGCCGAACACAGCAAAGCAAATTCACTGAATCGATTAGCTTAAAAAAATAGGTTGTCTGTAAACTCGGTTTACGGGCGATAATTTTACGTGATAACGAGTGGAAGAGAGATAAATGCGTCACAAGCCGAACGCTTAGGCCGATCGTGCCACTCTATCGCTTGTTCTGCGCTCTCGCTTGCACGCTCGGCACAGGCAGAAAGTGACACTTTTTTGTGCGTGCAGCCGGCGTTCATCGATTTATAAGACGTTATCACGTCAAAAAACAGATACTGCAAGTAGTCTATTGAGACCAAAAATTCTCTTCATGAGTATTATTACACTATAAAGAGTTAAATGTGACTGTTGGTAGAAAGAAAAGTAAAAAAAAGATCGAACGTGGGTCAGACAGCGCAGGATGAAGATGAACGGCGACAACAAAAAACGAGTACGTCCAGCAGTGGGATGAGAAAGGCGGATGATGGTGATGAAAGTCTTTCTTTATGCTACATGGAGGTGGAACAAGCTTACGGCCCACCTGATGTTACGTTGTAACCATCGCCTATAACAGACAATTGCCTCGTAGGTCACGCATCTTAGAAATGTGCCCTTCGATGCACTGCACTGCGTCCATACACTTGAGGCATACAAGTGTAAAGCCTCATGTGCCTGAAATTTTACCGGCAACTTACCCTTCAAACCGAAACACAGCAATGCTGCTTGGCGGCAGAAATAGGTATGGTGGTAGTACTTCGCCGGGCGAGCTCTTTCACAAGGAACTCTACTACTCTTGAAATGATAGTTGTAGTAAAAGTCAAAATTCATTAAAATCACAAAGATCACTTTGAAAGTGGCAAAAAAAAACTTAGTTTAACGCGAGGTAAGCTTTATTTTAATACCTAAAAGCCTTTTTTATCTTGTGTTTCTCTATTCAAAAACCATCGAGGCTATAAGACGGGATGATCGCAAATCCATTTATAATCCGAAAAGCCTCCGCCCGCCATTTTGCCGATCAAAAATGCGCAAGCTCTCGAATATTCGTCAAAAATCAGTTTGGCGGGTAGATCTCGAAGAGGCGCAGAAATAAATGGATACAGACTCACTGGAGCACTGGTGCCTTACTACCATCTCTTATACGATCTAGTTTTGCATTCTAAATTCGAGTTTTATTTTTGTACTAACGAATTTTACTTACGATTCTACCAGGTATTTTACAAATACAAATACATTTCATCATCATCGTCAGCCCTTCTCATCCCACTGCTGGGCATAGGCCTCTCTTCGCTATCGCCATTCACCTCTGTCCTGCGCTGTTCTTACCCACATACGATCTGCGATTTTTATTATGTCGTCGAGCCATCTTGCCCGCGGACGAGCTGCGTTCCTGATTCCATCTCAGAGTCACCACACAGTCAGCACCCTGCTCCGCCTTTCAACACCGCACCTGGCCACATGTCCTGCCCAACTCCATTTAAGTCCCAATATACGCTTGCTAACTCTTGAGCTTTAGTCCACTTGCTAATTTTGATATTGGGGACTCGGTCTAGAAATGGCGCTACAAATACATTTATTTTACCAAAAAGTTTCACAATAATTTTATGCTCTTAGTTATGTTTCTAAAGCTAAGTATTTTTAAGGTTTAGTTCATTTAGCATAAAGCAGGAATTACGGTCGACAAAAACTGATACAAGTGTTAAGTTAAGTTATTCAAGTAAGTACCTATACGATAACAATCGGAAATTTCGATTGCTTCATAATTTTTTTAAAAAATTAGCAAATAAATTAGCAAGTTGAAGTGGCAATGGGCAGGCCACATCGCTCGTAGAACCGATAACCGTTGTTGAAGAACGGTTCTCGAGTGGAGACCACGGACTGGAAGACGCAGCGTAGGCCGGCCCCCCACAAGGTGGACCGACGATCTAGTAAGAATCGCAGGGAGCCGTTGGGCGCAAACGGCTACCAACCGCTCGTTGTGGCGATCTAAGGGGGAGGCCTATGTTCAGCAGTGGACGTCTATCGGCTGATGATGATGATGATGATATTTTTTTTAAGGTTTGGTGACCTTAGATAATTTTTAATCTTAAGGCTCCTTGTGTTTATATTATTATAGTTTACATTATTAGGTTGTTTCAAAAGGCTAACCTCCAATAATTTGCTTAAAGCAGGTTGGTAGTTGGGCCCCTGAAACCTGGAGCCGGGTTCCGTAGAATAATTTATTAAAAGCACCCGTAGCTTTTGTTGAACACCGCTCAGTAGGGCTGCTAACTTCCACCACTAGATTTGAATGTGCAGCGTAACTTCTGCAGCCTATTTGAATATGACAAGTGAACATTATGCTGTTATATAAATATTCAAAGTTCCAAAGTTAAATTGTTTTAAAATCTAGTTATGTATGAATTATCTGTACTTATTTTTAATAGAACGATAGGTTATACACGATTAAATACACATACTCGTATGCCTATTTGTATGGAAACAGGCTTACAGCCCACCTGATGGTAAGCGGTCATCGTCGCCTATTGACACCGGCGGTACCCGGGGCATTGTCGATGCGTTCCCTACCCTGCAGAAACCTTTTAACATTTCTCTTGAAGCATGACATGTCGTAGCCTAACGGGAAAACCTCAGATGGTAGCTAATTCCACATCTTGCAAGTATGGGGTAGAAAGGATCGCGTGAGGCGTGTGGTGTGCGGTACCCAATTGTCGATGATATGTGGATGAGCTTTATTACGTTGTCATGAAGTGCGGGGGTAAAATCTCGACAACGGGATCAGATCGAATCGCTCCTCAGAACATTCCCCATTATACAGGCAGTAAAATACACTGAGCGATCCGATGTCACGGCGTTGACTCAGCGGTTCCAGCCTGTTAGCGAGTTTGAGATCGCCAATGATCCTAATGGCTCTTCTCTGAAGGCAGTCAAAACGAAGCATATGGTATTTTGGACAATTGGTATTAGATGGCATTTTTTTTTTGGCTAGCCAACATTTTCCCACTGCTCGGCAAAGGCCTCCCCCAACTCCTTCCATCAATCACGATCCAATCACGAGATTCCCACCATTCCTTCTCGAATCCACTAATGTCGTTGCGCCAACGCTTTTGCGGCCAACCCCGACGTCGCTGTCCATCCTCCGGTACCCAAGGTGTTATGATGTTGGCCCATGTCTCTGGAAGCATTCGAATTACGTGCTCGGCCCAATCCCACTTGAGCTTCGCGGTCATGTCTCCCACATCGGCAATGCCAGTTAATGAACGAAGCGTGGTATTCCTCATCCGATCGGTTTTCCGGAATCCTAGGACGCTGCGTTCCATTGCCCTTTGGCAAATCTTGAGCTTGGACTTCTGCAGCTCGGTAAGTGATCATTTTTGCGCACTGTAGGTTAGGATCGGTAGGATACACATGTCGATGAGCTTGCGCTATAGACTCAAAGGAAGGTCACCCTTCATGTGCGCCTTCATGGACCAGTAGCTCTTCTAGGCATGTTCGATGCGGCGATCGATTTTCTTGTCATGCCTGTTTTTGAAGCTTGCTAAGTGGCCCAAGTAAATGTACTTATCGACATATAGTATTTCCTGCCCATCTACTAATCTATCTACCTAGTTGGTATTTAAAATATGTAATTTTTAATATCGAGTAAGTTATCGAAGTTGTATCGTGTACTAATAATGTCTTCACGATTGTTGCAATTATCATCAACGAAACTACAAACTCCTATTTTTGCGATGAATGATAATTTTTGCCAAAAACAGGTAGTTTTGCCAATTATGGCACAGTGCCAACCCTACCCCGTGTCATGGGCCATCAATCATGCAAAGATGGCGCCGTCACACTGTTGTGGTTCCGCACACAGCATGCATACTCGTAGCTATAATATAATAGCGCATGGTGTAATTAAGCTTTTGATTATGAAATTTAATTTAATATTTGATAATGTTTTTAATTAACTCGTTGGTTTTTAATTAAGTGGGTCATTGCTTCGATAAAAGGCACGATAAAAACAGAAAAACAGTGAGATGGAAGTAAAACTATATTTAAACCGTTTGTTATAACGAACATACTCTAAAGTGGGTAACTGTCAAAGGCACTATGGTCCATCAGGCTTTTAAAACAAACTAATAGCCTGGACAGTAATGGGTCAGAATCACTCACGACTGCAAAAAATTACGAAATAGAAAGGAAGTTTTAAACAGTGGTGTTAAAAGCTGTGTATACCTTAGTAAAAATATATTAAATTACCATATATAAATTTGAATTCTTGTTAGAAAATGATACTTTTGACAGTTATAGCAAGAACAATACAACATTGTCTCAATTAATAATACAATATAGGGGCCTTTAATACCTTAACTTGGATACTTTTAATGCAAATTAGAAGGACTCATTCCGAAGATGTATGCGCGAGTAACGGCCCTTGAAGTTGGGGGTAGTTTAACTGTGGCTTCATGCTGTTCTCATCACGTTAAGTGCCAAAAAACTTAAGTAAAGTAAGTAAAATTTACGTTAGACGTAAGTGAGTCGATAGGTAAATTTTAGCTGAAAACTTCAGTGATCATGTCTCAATCGCCAATGGCGTTTAAGCCAATGCTGCTCATGAATAAAATAAATTAAATCACTTTACCCAATGACGCAATAAAATAAATGATTGATTATTTAAATATCACTTTTGCTTATGTCTTTTTGCCTGTCATAGGCGGTTTTGTGCCTTAATTATATAACTGTGGCATCTTGGAAGGCTGCAACCATCAATCCAAAGTTCTACTCCGTTATTTCAAGGAGTAAGGATAGCTGGGGTCAGGTTAGAGGCGGGGTAATGCACAATACACAATACGGGACGTCAGTGCAGATCTTATTCCCTCCGCCCTAGAATTAGAAATAGAAGCTGAAGTTTTTCTCCCAAATAAAACTAGTAGAAATGATATACGAATAATTTTCACGTCAAACAAAGGACGAAGGAAACATGTAAGTTTATTTTAAGATAAAAACTCAATCCACTCTGCTACGAACTTAAAGTTTCTCTCTTGAAGCTGATCCTTTATGTGCAAAAAATATAGAATCTCCGATCAGAACTTCTTTAGTAAGATGTAGAGTGGATTATTTCTCAAGTTGAAGAGAAATTCATGATTAAATTCATGATGGTATGTATATATAATGAAGGTTTTTTATTGTATATTTGTTGATTGACCATGCTGTCTTGTGATTCTCTATCATCATGTTCCTATAAAGATTGTCTGTAAGAGATCTCTTTTAACGATAAGACCGCCCATTGTACTGAATTAATCTGTAAACCCTGACGTTCTGTGTTTAATTTGGTGTTTAATAAATAGTAATCTAATGGTCGTATTTTTATACTATTTTTCTGGAATAAACGCAAGAATTATATTACTATGTTAATTTATCAAAGGAAAAGAAAGATTTTTTTTTATATGCTGAAAAAATTTATCAGCATACAATAAATTCTCATAAAAATCCCTACTAACCATTCTACAATACAGCAGTGGGGATTTCAGGAAATTTGGGATGCCACTAAAAATTACCAATCCGGATTATAAACATTAACCCATTCAATGAAGAGACCGCTTTTAGTGATACAACCGCCACTTGCATTTTCGCATGTCTAATTGTTTTAATATTATTTGTCAATTTAGGTGTGATGTATTTCGTTATCTATCAATGTATCTTCGATGACATTATATACCTAGCTTATAAATTGACTCTAGACATTGATTTATTGTAGTTATGATAAATGAATGACTATAATATACAGAATGTAATAAAATTTAAGATAAGTATAGACAAGCTGTATCAAAAAATATAAATAGTTTACATAATCTTAATAGAAACTGCTAAGCTATCTAAAACCGATAAAACTAAGATCATACAAACCAGTTCCTCTGCTCCAGATCATTGATGGAAGTGCCCAAGATAATAAAATGTTTTTATTAGTCAGATAAAATTTAATTTATTATAACGTCGGACAGTCCACCAGAAAGTTCTGCGAAAGATTCGCATTAAATTTTAATCCAGAAACTGAATAATCTATTCTTTCAAAGGAGCTTAATGAGCTGAATTTAAACTTTATATGCTAAACAACGGCCCGGAAGCAATCTACACAAATGCATACTAATGCACGCTTAAGCGCAAAAAGGCCCATTTTAGCGCAAAATCCCATTTGGAGAAAGGCTAAATTCCCACTTGAACCTATTTTGGTCTTAAAATGCTTTTGTAAGTCTGCTCTTTGATACATCAGAGGGGTGATATTCCCTGCATAATTTAGGTCTAGTTAGTCGAGATAAATGCAAATGTAGACTACATTATGTTTCAAATTTAATTAGGTAGTCTGAAAGCAAGATCTAATGTTATTTAGGGCTGCTATCTCTATTTATATAAGAAAGTCAGAGGAATTCAGCGCTATACAGTCATCATATGAGATTTGTATTCCATAACAATGATAATAATGTGTAGTCTAATAAAAAATAATACTTAATACAATTTTTTTATTGATTGAGCGAAGCGTGTACTCCAAATCAACTTGGGCAAGTCGGCGTTGTATGTATGTATGTATGTTTGTTTGTCGGAGAAATAACTTTCGAAGCGTTTATCCAATATTCGTGAATTTTGGTGGGGGGTGAGATATTGACGTTCAAGAGGGGTAAAAAACCTAAAATGGGACGAAAAACCGTCTTTGTGGGTACATTTTGAACCCGTTTTTATTTTTAGTTTCAACCTTGAAGTTTTTAAGTGATTACCTATAATAAAAACTGAACTTTCACAAAATTCACAGGGTACACCAGTGATCCTACAGTGCTGAAATTTGGTATGCGTGTAGCATACAAATGTAGGTGAAAGTCTGAAATCCAGAATAACTGCAATTTTGATTCCAAAAAAGTTTAACCAAACTACATGAACTCCCGTTACCTGTAATTTTAATGAAACTGTATGTAGTATAGGTAGTATAACTGTAGGTATATTGGTTAGTATTTCGTGGCACTATTTTGATAGTCAAATATTGGGTACAAATGATATTTTTTTGTTTTTATGGGTAACTCGCGAGATCTCAATTCGGGGCGGACCACTAGTTGTAATAAATACATAATATTGTTATTTTTGAATCCGGAACGGCTCTGCGTCCTTTTTTTTTGTAAAAATTGTGACCCATGTAATTTAGTCGATGATTGTACAGGGTCATTAGGTTATGGTTTATCAAATCAAAGACTGTGCAATTTCATATATTGGCTATTCTTTAAAAAATGAGATAAATGCAATTTTCTTCAATACCGCTCAATCGAACAGTTTTCAATCTACGCGTACGGCTCGCAAAAAGCGTAAAAATCTCGCAGATGTTCGTCCATACGTCCCTGGGTCTCATATGGTGCGATTACTCTTAGCCGTTTTTTACACAACCATTTTAGGGTTCGGTAAACAACCCTTTAAAGCCGTAAGTTACTCAAATAAAAGCGTCTTTAAAAGTGGTAACCATCCGTTTATCTAAAAACCTGTCTAAAGATACTTTTAGTCAGTAATTAGACAAATATTAACATAGTTGAGTTGCGAAATTTACGGCTGATATTATTATTTTTTTTTTTTATTTAAGGACTTTTAAACTATGTTTATGTCAGCCCTATAATGACAAAATCATAAATTAAAACCAAACATCATCAAACATCATTCATCCAAACCCAGTAAAAAATACGGAACCTTACCTCCTGAACACATCTTAGGCTAATATTTAGTCAACAACGCCAGTGAAGTAGTTATTTTGTAAAACGTACCCTTCATCTGTTTTTAATACGCTTTTATTAGCTTGGCATGTATGTATGTATGTAAAAGAATCTTTAAAATTGATTTTCAAGCACTTCAAAACGTCGAATTGAACTGAAATTTTGCACAGTGATCAAGGATCGACGACAATAGCATAATTAAGCTAAAAAAATTAAAACCGATTTTGTGTGTAGCCAAACTAACACATAGATAATAAATAATATGATAAAAATAGTATAAAACACGCTTTTCTAGATAATAGATAACCGAACTAAAAAGTAGAAAATAAATTTCAATACATATACATTAAGAATAGTGTAATTAAACAAACCGACATAGCCCGACGGATTAGCACGTTGAAGTGGCAATGGGCAGGCCATATAGCGCGCAGAACAGATGGCCGATGGGGCCGGAAAGTTATCGAATGGAGGCCACGGACCGGCAAGCGCAGCGTAGGACGTCCACCTACAAGATGGGTAGACGACTTGGTAAGAACCGCAGGTCGGCGTTGGATGCAGGCCGCTTCCAACCGCAGTTCCTCGAGATCAATGAGGGAGGCCTTTGTCCAGCAGTGGACGTCCTACGGCTGCAATGATGATGATGATGATGAATTAAACAAAATGTATTTTATTGTAAAAAAGCGTGGGGTCTTTATTAAGATACTTTCAAAATGACTCTACTTTAACTAATATCTGCCAATAAAACATTTATAACAATTGTCATCCACCAAGTTTTTAAGGGTTCTGTACCCAAAGGGTAAAAACGGGACCCTATTACTAAGACTTCGCTGTCCGTCCGTCTGTCTGTCAATCAGTCTGTCCCCAGGTTGTATCTCATGAACCGTGATAGCTAGACAGTTGAAATTTTCACAGATGATGTATTTCTGTTGCCGCTATAACAAAAAAAAAAAATAAAAATTGGGGTTACGCAATTTTGGATGGGTGACCAATTTTTTTGCAGATTTGATTTTATTGTACCTATTTGTATGGAACCCTCAGTGTCGCGAGTCCGACTCACACTTGACCGGCTTTTTACAATTAAATACATTTTCTTGTTAATCACACTATTCTTAATTTACATTTTTATTGAAATTTATCTTCTACTTTTTAGTTCAGTTATCTACATAAGCGTAGTTTTTTTAAAACTATTATTTATTTGTTGATAGCATTGCAATTATGTGATTTGTATTTTGAGCAAATACGCAAGTAAAACGCATTGTTTGTCACCAGCACCTTTAAATAAGCTACTAAAGCAAACATACATATACTAAGGTTTTATTCAGATATTATAAAACTGTCTCATTTAAGGGAACTGTATTTAATATTAAGTTCTTTTGAGAATATAACCTTCTGGCATCTCTACTTAGATAAAGACATGTAATTAAGTAAGTACTGTTATTGACGTAACCAAGTGTTCCATTGTGTACCTACGGTTTGAATAAACGAGTATGAGTATGAATAAATAAACTTTAAACCGATATTTACTGTTAGTTTTTTATTCGTCTGTCGCATTGCACTGCACTCCAATTATTCAGAGCAACTTATATCTCGTTGCCGCTGCCTTAAATCGTGTACAGTGAGATTTGTAGGTGCGGTTTTGTAAACGGGTCTGCTCGTGTCCATTCCAAGTGTTTTCCGAATTGTTTCCGTTTACGGAATCTCGAGTATTTTCCGGAACCATTTCTGGTTTTGCATTGTTTAGTTTTACGCGAAAGTTTTACCCAATTTTTATTTTTGATTAAAAAATATCTTAATAAAGACCTTGCGCTTTTTTACAATTTAGGTTTTTAAATACCGGTGCTGTTTGGTACCGGTGGTATTTTTATATGAACACTTTATTCCTTCAGAGCGCGTAAAAGCTTCGAACTGCCTAAAAAGCAGAGACCAGGATTGGCCACAGCTTACGAGCTTCAAAAGCGCGAATAAATTAAAATAACAGGTTGTATCTTCGAATGTTGTCCATAAAATTGAACAATATCAATCTACCAGCGTCCAACGTTACTCTACATTTCAGACCGAACTTTCGCAACGGCCTCGTATACCTGAATATACCCGGGAGGTTTTATTAAGCACCCCATAGTAGCAACCCCATTACTGTCAATGGCATCATCCCGTCTGACCATTTGTCACGGCGATCGCCACGCCTACCCCGTGTCCGTACTTCCGCTTCAAGCCGGATTATACTGGTTTTAGTCGGCTTTTTTGAGTAATTTCGACAAGACGAATATTTTTGGCTGGGGAGAAAAATGCGCCGACCTTTTGGCGCGGGAAGGTCGTGAAAGAACGGGAGAAAGCTGTTTTTAAGGGTCACGGAAATGGCAACACTTTCTGACCACTTTGAAGGAAACAGTCATATCAATCTTAGAATATATTTAGTTGCTAGTGATTGTTAGTCCTTCGGTTTAGAAACTCTTTACTAGGCCAGATAATGAGCAGACGACGACCAGAAACCATTCTCCGTTTATGTGATGTACCGATTATGAAGGGATATCTCTCGCTATTAATTAACTAAGGTTTTTAGTCACAAATTGAAGCGATAAATTGAAATGGAGTAGAATTGCCCGCATTTCATCATAATATGATAAAATACGGGCAATACATAAAAAATTATGAACTCAGTAATACACCAAAGTCAAGAAACCCAAAGCAGTGCCTTATAGGCCAAGCTTGTGCCGTTCACCGCATCTTAGATGGTGCTAGATATAATGTTGGATAATTACTAAATTGGACTACCTCCGTGGTGCAGTGGGCGAATAGCCGGCTGAGACGAAGTAGGTAGCGGATTCGATTCCCGCCGCGGAACAAAGGTTTGCATCATGATCTACAGATATTTGTTCGGGGTCTGGATGTTTTTCTATATATGATAAGTATGTATCATATAAGCATTCTATCAGTTATCTGGTTCCCATAGTACAAGATCTGCTTAGTTTGGGGCTAGATAGCGCTGTGCGAAATGTCCAGGAATATTTATTATTATTTGCTTATTATAATGTAAATGTAAATCTTATAGTTGTATAAATATGTTTGGTTGTCCGTGAGGTCATCACTGGCCTCAGCAGAAGACCAGCGCTGTAGTATGACAGCATGCTGTAGCAAATGCTGAGCTGAGGACCTTATCGCCACCACACTTATAATTTTTAGGTATATTATATTTTTTGTGTCATTTGTTTCTGTGTCCATTTGTCGTGGTTTGAATAAATATTTTATCTATCTTTCTTTCCTCTTTCTTTATCTTAGAAAAACAATCTAACATATCTAAAAACATCTTCATAATCATGACCAAAAAGCGAGGTTACTTTAAACACATTATACAAAAACCACAGGCTACGCAACCGTCCGCTGCCCTACTTTTTAACTAATTCGTTTCCTGAGGGCATGTAACTTTGTTGAAAAATAAAAGTCTAAAAGGCTACTGCGCGTCACATGTGTTATCTTGTAAATGTGTTGGGTAAAAGCCTTGCTGAAATTGCTACCTGTCGTGTACGAGTACCATAATTTAAGCGTGTAGGTACTTACTCGAGATCTTTGGTAAACGATGGTGTTTGAAATATGAGAGGTGAAGTTGAAGTCCATAAAGAAAATTAGCAGCAGTAATGGCTGGAAGCCTTCAAGAATATAACGGTCAGTGAAAAACAGATAAGAGTTTCGTACCAACAGTTTACTAGTAATAAAAGTTGAATCTAACATAAAAACTGCAGCATCGAAAAGCTACACGAAAACCATTTATTGTTCTTTGACTTACAGTTTCCCACTGCCGGGCAAAGGTCTCCTCCATAACTTCCAGGGTTCGCGTGCATTCGCACAAAAAATCTAAATGATTTGAGCTACAAATTCCAACTAAAAAATAAAATCAGTTGAATAAATGTGCTCTATCTTGTTTAAATTACGTTTTACCCGCTCTTGGCTCAGACTGTACAAGCAAAAAGACTGTCTACCTCGGCCACGGATTTTAAAATTCATCTAGATTAAATTCTGTAACCAATTAAGCACCGACCGTGCAGAGTGAACGAGTTATTCATAGTGAAAGTAGATACTCATAAAAGTTTTTTCGTTGAAAAATAACTTTTTCAAAATAAGCTTTTATAAAATTCATAATCAGAACCGCACGCAGATTCAAATAAGCCCAAACGCACACACGGCACATCGTAAAAAATCCTATCAAAAATTTAATTTATCAGCACAAAGTATAGGCGTTTTGGCCGCTTCAATATTGGTCTTAATAGCAATATCCTTCGCCTAGATAGATTGCAAACCAATGCTGTTGACACCTATCTCGCCAAATTACACAAGTCAAAGTATGAAGTCGACCAAGGCATAGTTTTGTTAAAATTCAGCTGTTAATGACTTCAGAAAACCAGAAAACATCATCCGCGATCTTGGAGGTCCCGCCATATTGGATTTATAGTATACATCTTGGATGGTTCCCCATATTTTGGATTTAATGTGACGTTGTATTAGTTTTGCGTGTTCTCCTCAGCAAGTCCTTTTATTTGATATCCATATTGTGGTAGTGCAGAAAAAATAACTAGTCCGCCATCTTGGATGATCCGCCATATTGGAACTAGAATGACGTCACATAGCTAAGCATGCATTGTCATCCAAAATAAGCGTGTATACCAAATTTCAGCGCAATCGGTTAAAGATAACTGATTTAAAATTCTGTTGCAAGATTCCACCCGGACAAACAAAAGCTTGAAAAATAGTTTTGTTTTGTCGTTATTGTGTGATGACATCAACAAGACCTTGGGACGTACCTACTGATTCAGACTAGCACAGAAGTGGCATAAACAAAGAGAGCCCTATGCTCAGCAGTGTACGGGCTAAAAATGATGACGGAATAAATGAAAACAGTAGATACAAGATTTGCATAGAAAACTGTACAGTTAAGTCTTAAAATCTAAAGGGTGGTGTACATTTTATTGTCTATACTGATATTATAAAGAGGAAAGATTTGTTTGTTTGTTTGTATTGAATAGGTTCCGAAACTACTGAACCGATTTAAAAAAATCTGTTGGGAAGCTACAGTATCCCCGGGTGACATAAGCTACTTTTTACCCAACTGCGCAGAAGGAGGGTAATGTTTTTACTGAACGCGTGCGAAGCAGATTGGTCAGCTAGTGTACAATAAAATAAAATAAACAAGCATATATATAAAAATTCACAAAGTACAAAGGGCGGTCTTAGATTAGATTAGAAAATTCTTTATTGCACTAATAAAAAGATACATAGGCGAACTTAATGCTAATTAGCATTTTCTTCCAGCTAACCTTTGTGTAGTGTGGAGAAAGTGGTAGTGCCAGAAAAAGGAAATTTAATCAAGCTTTAGCTTAGAAATAAACTTACAAAAATTAAAAATAATAATAATACACATACATAAACGAAATACACAAATATATCTACATAAAGTGCTCAATTTTGTTGGGTATCTTGAAGAGAGATGAAGTATTTAAAGAGTTTGGATTTGAAGATTCCCATAGAGGCGGCCTTGCGGATTTCCACTGGAAGAGAGTTCCACAAGTAGATAGCAGTCACAGTGAAAGAGTAAGTGAAGAAAGAAGTTTTATGCTCAGGCGTCTTGAATAACAGATGTTGAGAAGAACGAGAAGGGCGATCAGGTGGAAAAAGAGGAGAAAAACGTTCTTTAAGATAGCAAGGGGACAGAGGATTTTGAAGGATGTTATAAAGAAGACAGAGTATATGAGTATCCCGACGAAACCGGATTTTGAGCCACTTTAACTATGAGCGGTACTGTGAGATGTGGTCGTACTTTCGTAACCCGTATATATATCTGATGCAGAGGTTTAACAACCGCTCCAGTTTATTAAGTTGCTCCTCAGTAGCGTCGGGATAACACACATCTGCATAATCTAGGATAGGGAGTAGGATAGAATTTACAAGAGTAATTTTAGCTGCAAAAGGAAGGAAATTATGCATGCGCTTTAGAGCGTGCATTGATCCATACATCTTCCTGCTGACTTCAGTAATGTGCTGTTCCCATGATAAGTTCTCAGTGATGATTAGGCCAAGATTCTTTACTTCAGAGCAGTAAGCTAAGGGGACATCGTTATACGTAACATAAGGGAGAGAGTTTAGATCAAGCCTAGAAATAAAGCCCCGGCTGCCAGTAATCATCACTTGGGTTTTACTAGTGTTGATCTGTAGTCCAAATTTATGTGACCAAGAAGAGACAGCACGTAAATCCTCAGTTAGGAGGTGTATGGCATCATGAATGTCCTCGGGATTGAACGAAAGGTAGAGCTGTACGTCATCAGCATATAGGTGAAATGAAGAAGAACGGAGACCAGAGACCAAAGTATTTATGAAGACCGAAAAGAGAAGAGGGGACAGGACTCCACCCTGCGGAACGCCGGCAACAACATCGCACCAGCCAGAGTACGTATCGTCAACTTGAACACACTGCTGGCGTCCACTAAGGTAGGACCGAAACCAGTCACAAGCAGATAGGGAAAAGTTTAGGGAGCGCAAAATCGCAAGAAGTATGGAATGATCCACACAGTTAAAAGCGTTGCTGAAATCAAGTAGAGTTAGAAGGGTGAGCTGCCTGTTGTCCATAGCAAATCTAATATCATCAGTAATTTTAAGTAGAGCTGTGCTAGTGCTATGAGCTATATCGCTTAGAAGCGATTACTTCCAGGCAAATTCTCATGTGTTTATTGTATTTTATCCTCGCTCGCATTCGCTGACTCATACGTCAAAATATCTCAGGTATCACTTTCAGCCCTTGTATAGCACACATTAAAAAGTCTATAAAACGTCGAAGCTTTTCCGATTACAAATAATAAAACCTTAAATCAGGAATAATCTATAAAACATGCTACTTTTAAATCTCTTTTAGCAAAATAACCGACCACCGGTACAACATGGCGGATATGCAAATTAAAGGCAGAAGCATAATCTCCAATTAAATAGCCAGCCGTTGCGCAGTCGGTTAAGCTCAGTGTGTTCCGTTTGAATCTTTTATTAGGTGATTTAACCCAATCAGGGTACAACTGATTGGTTGGAATTCCATTAAAGCTATAGATAGGTACGTGTTTTCTGATCAATATATTGTGGTAAATATTAAGTCAATATGTAAAAAAATGAGCCGCTAAGTAACTGTCGTATTCAATAACGAAAAATGGTACTGATTTCATATTTAAGCAATATTTACTTGAGGATTTAAACTTCATAAATGAACGTCAGAAACACAATTGGTAAAACTTTTCTCGATACAATTATTTGTCAGAATCGGCTCTTCTTATACACATCTTCATTCTTATATAAATCTTTCATTCACCGACTCTAGAAAAGTATTTTTTTATATAGTTATGTAGGTAATTATGGTACCTAAATGACTGGAAAAGCATTTTTATTCATTTGTTGGTTTTCATGTAATTCGAGATTTTATCTTTTGTCGCTTACGTCATTTACTCCTGTGACAATGCGGCGCGGCTATGATACATGTTTGTCTCGTTCTTCACCTAAGCAAGTAAATAGCACTGTCACTTTTTTGCATTTTTAAATGCTTCTCCCAATCTTCACCGAAATTAAATTTGTATATCGTCTTAAGACCCTAAGCTTGCCTGGAAGAGTAAAGGATAAGGCCACGCATTGAAACACCAAGTATTATTAATTGAGTGCTCTTATTGTTGCTGTGCACTCCCTGAGGTATGCACGTCTCATGTGCGTCTGACATAGACAGTCCGATACAAATAACACTACCTGCCGCCACGAGCGTTGACGGCCACCTGACAGAGCGCAGCAGCCGATTCTCCCCCCCGTCTCGCCGCGCGCGTACCTCAGGGAGTGCACAGCACTAATGGTCACACTATAGTAAAGTTTTCCAGGTTATTGTAATTTGGTGTAACAATAAGAGCACTCAATTAATCAACAAATCAATGTACCTACCAAATATTAACATTTTTATTATAAGGGTTCTAAACTCTATTTGTATAATTAAAATTCCTTAAAAAAACTAACATTAGTAGGTACATCTAAAAAACTACAACTCTAGGTATTGTTAGGGTACCGTACCTCAAAAGGTAAAAAAGAACCCTTCTAAGATCACTCTCTTGTCCGTCTGTCCGTCTGTCTGTCCGTGTGTCACCACCGATTTTCTCAGGAACGGGTGGGCCTAGCAAGTTGAAATTTATACCAAATACTAAGGTCTGTAGTCTCTATAAGGTGTATAAAAATCAAGGTACTACTGAGTCAACACGATAAAAAGATATGGGCAAATTTAGATTTTTGCGAAAACTTGTAAGTACCAAAATTCACCTTAATTTTCATCTTTATTATTTTTCGGAAATTTCCCTTTACTTGTGCTGTAAAGACCTTGCTTTTAATCAAAACTGACAATTCTAGTTCAACCGGAAGTACCCTTTAGGTTTTGGGTCGAAAACCTATATGGTAGTTTCCGCTGATCTAGAATCACGAAATTTGGCTTTTATTTACCTTATTTGAGGTTGGTGCCGATTAAGCTAGTCCTCTAAATTGTATGAGAGCGCCATTACAACTCAGAGTAATATCTTAATTGGCGTCAACTTTTTATGTATACACCCTTTAATTCTCAACTTTTTTATATTCTGGAATTATTTCTTTATTTGCAGCTGAGATTCCTAAGGATCACTTCTCTGTTGCGCAGGATTCGGGCTAGCTCCAGCGGCATCCTATGCGTGTTTGCAAATACTTTTGATTGCCAGTATAATAAATCATTGCTGCATAGTACATAAACTGCAAATATGTTTTCTTTCCTTTATACGGTTTTAGTGATGTTTTACATGATTTTTTTGGAAATAGTACCACATATCAATACGTACAGTAACATGTAGTATTATTTAAAAAAAAAAAGTGGGCAGATTTTGCTTCCTACACCTAACCTGTCACTTATCTTATCACCAGAAGTTGTAAAAGCTTCGCCCGTCGCAACTGATGCAATTCCCTTCATTTATTTCTTTCGGAAGTGATCTGTTTTACCTCCTAAACAATATAACATAAGTCTTCTACTATATCTGGCTCTTTTAACTTATCCGCGCTATTTAAAAAACTCTTGTTTTTGGGCATTCGTGTGAATTGAAGTGCAGGACTTCAATTCACACGAATGCCCAAAAACAAGAGTTTTTTTATCCTTCGATGATTGTTTTTATGAAGCTGTCATATATACTAATATTACTAGTAAAACGAGGTAAAGTATGTGTGTTTGTTTGGATGTAGGGTGTAATTTCTGGAACTACTGATCCGATTCTAAAAAAAATCACTAATAGGAAGCTACATTTACATTTTTGAATGTTATAGCTAATACATTATTTTGATAACAAGTAGCTTTTTAACAAAAATATACCTGAACTGATTTTGATGAAATTTGTATGAGACCACTATGAAAGTATATCCTTTTATATAAAAAAAAATATTTTTTTTAATTGGTTGATAAATGACGGAGTTCTGAGGTATTAACAAGCATAAAACCAAATTGCGTCCCTATATAATTTGAGGGTTGCCCTCGATTTCTTTGGGATCCCATCATCAGATCCTGACCTGGTACAAATGGGGCCACCTGGGAAGTATACCTTTGAAACAACAAAATCATTTCTCAAATCGGTGCAAGCGTCTTTAATCGGGGAACATACATAAAAAAAAGATTCCGACGAATTGAGAACCTCCTCCTTTTTTGAAGTCGATCACGCTCGCAAATTGCCAGTGTGATAATTGTGATATAGTATAGTCCGAGTCGTTAAAAGAAGCTGGTAAATATACTGCAGGAAGCAATAAGGTCTAAGTGTCGTAGTAACTCATGCATGTATTACCTAGTATCTAAGCCGATATTAAAATGCATATCCCGGTGCGCGCACGTATAGGTTATAAATCCGCACGCTCTAATTCTTTGTAAAGTCGTATGTTCTAACGCGTTAAAGAATAAGATGAGGTTAATACCCGCGACAAAATATAACCCGACTGCAAACTGAAACAAGGTAAAAAAGCTTGCATATTTTGATAATCGCAAACAGGGACTTTAACCAACGTCAATAATGACTTCATATAGCATTCGTCAGTCTTGTGATTCAGACGAGTCCAATGATACTTCATTTGTCAAAATCCGGCAAGCCGTTTAGTCAGGATGCGCCAAATGAACATACATACATACAATTACATAGATAGTCTAAATAGATTGGTGAACTGGACACCCAAAATTACATATAATGTGTTGCAATTTAAACTAATTATATTGTAGGAACGGTTTCTACACTTCGCATAAATAAAAACCGGCCAAGTGCGAGTCGGACTCGCGCACGAAGGGTTCAGTACCATTATCTATATAAGTGAGCAAAAAAAAATTACGTTTGTTGTATGGGAGCCTCTCTTAAATATTTGTTTTATTTTGTTTAAATTATCTTTTTTAAAGAGAATATATAACTTAATATTCTGTGAATATTTCAAGCGTCTACCTATTGCCGTTATCAAAATCGAGCAAAAACGAGCAAAAAAATCACGTTTGTTGTATGGGAGCCTCTCTTAAATATTTGTTTTATTTTGTTTTAATTATCTTTTTTTAAGGGAATATATAACTTAATATTCTGTGAATATTTCAAGCGTCTACCTATTGCCGTTATCAAAATCTGGCAAAAATCACGTTTGTTGTATGGGAGCCTCTCTTAAATATTTGTTTTATTTTGTTTTAATTATCTTTTTTTAAGGGAATATATAACTTAATATTCTGTGAATATTTCAAGCGTCTACCTATTGCCGTTATCAAAATCGAGCAAAAACGAGCAAAAAAATCACGTTTGTTGTATGGGAGCCTCTCTTAAATATTTGTTTTATTTTGTTTTAATAATCTTTTTTTTAAGGGAATATATAACTTAATATTCCGTGAATATTTCAAGCGTCTACCTATTGCCGTTATCAAAATCGAGCAAAAACGAGCAAAAAAATCACGTTTGTTGTATGGGAGCCCCCCTTAAATATTTGTTTTATTTTGTTTTAATTATCTTTTTTAAAGAGAATATATTACTTAATATTCTGTGAATATTTCAAGCGTCTACCTATTGCCGTTATCAATATCGAGCAAAAACGAGCAAAAAAATCACGTTTGTTGTATGGGAGTCCTCACTATTTACTTATTTTATTATGTTTTTATTATGTATTTGTTGTTATAGCGGCAACAGAAATAAATCATCTGTGAAAATTTTAACTGTCTAACTATCACGGTTCATGAGATACAGCCTGGTGACAGACGGACAGACAGACAACGGAGTCTTAGTAATAGGGTCCCGTTTTACCCTTTACGGAACCTTAAAACAAATGTATCTATAATTTATGTTTTGTTTCATTATCCAATATCAAGAAAATCGATAAAATGCTACTCGACCAAATGTTAGAAAAATAGCGTATTGTACGATGCCACAGATTACTAAAAAGTTACTAGGAGCTGTTCAACAACCCCGCTCATTCAATGTACCATCCCAGTCAATGACCCAGCTCCGTAAATTATTCTTTTGCAAAAAAGACAATTTAAATTGTTGCGAAGACATCAATCGAACAACAAGGTAATGTAAAAACAATCAGCAATGACGCGGTGAAAGATTTACCCACGTATAATAGTTAGTATAGCTTTGAGTAGCGCGACTTAGTCGCAATGATGAAACATCGCTTTAACCAACTTTCTTGAAGACAATGTTAGAAAGATTTGTTGTTTTTTAAATTAGTCGAATGCACGTGACAACACCAGAAGTCAGGTAGAAGAATTACGGCTTTTCAGCTACCACGTACTGCGGTAACTGTTTTATGAATGAATTTATAGCAATTTCTTTATGACGAGGTAGAAAATAAAAGGTGTTAAATTAAATCGTTGAGAATAATGATGCCTTCTGAAGAGATTGGCAAGCTTTAGTACAGGACCGAGACGAGTGGAAGGAAAAAGGAGGCTTTTACCAAGCAGTGGGACAGTATAGGCTAGTAAAGAAAAAAGTATGATGATTTCCGTCATATTTTACTATAAACATAACAAACTTTAGATAACAGAAAAAACCAAACTACTGAACCGATTATGATACAATTTCTATGAGAATGTTTTGAAAGAATAATTTTCCAAATCGGTTGATAGATGACGGAGTTATAAGGTAACAGACATAAAGAGAACCTCCTTCTTTTTTGAAGTCAGTTAAAAGTAAGAAATGAAATTTATTTGTCAGAAGCATGGTGTATAAGTTGTTACAACTATATAAGTAGGTTTCACATACTTCGCCGATTAACAGAATGCAAATTACAGCTACATAAAATTAAGTTATACATAAAAATTCTTCAGTTTAATAAAAATCAACCAATAATATCATCAAGTATCGTGAAGACCGTAAAATAATCAATAAAAAATTAAAATTATAAAGACCGTGAATTAATAAATTAAAAATTAGTACTTATGTCAGAATTTCATGTCAAAGAAATCATTAATAGTTTAGAAGCACTTGTCAACTAGCCACCCGTACAGCTTTGTCTTGAATTGTTTATTTGCTAATTCTCTTATGTCCCTTGGTATTTTATTAAATATTTTAATTGTCATTACATAACAATTCTTACAGAGAAAAAACCCACCTATATGCCTCAATAAAATTGATGGACGCGGGACAATGCATCGTAGGGCACGTTTCTAAGGTGAGTGACCTACGAGGTAATACTTTGTTACAGGCGAATGGTTACAACTTATCATATGAGCCGTTAACCCGTTTCAAATCCAGGATGCGTAAAAACTTAGAGCTAGGAAAGGTCTTCCCCAAATTAATTGAATTTGTTTGTTGTAGTTTTTAAGCTTTACCAGACAAACCTAGCCCGGTAGACAGATGTCAAAATGAGAATGATAAATATTTTTCCCACCACATGCTCGACAATTTCAAATTATATGTCCTGTAAACGTCACCGAAAGCAGGCGATTAAATCCCTACGGCTGAGCCGGGAGTAAAGTTTGAAAATTTTATTTCGGAACCTTATATGTATTAAAATTTGAACCAAAGAGACCCACACAATGAGAACTTATTTGTAAATCAAACTAACCTCTGCACAGAATGCACCAACCAAGATTTGGTTTTTATTGTTTCGCAGAAAGTGTGACAAGTAGAGTATTCTACTTGTGGATAAAGCTGTATGCATCTTGGGCGTGCTTATATCTCTCTCTGCACTCAGGATTCTAGTTCAGATTCCTCCTCGCTCCGCTCGTGAGTTAACTTTAGAATCCTACGTTACGTTCGGGATTCAATATAGCGCCTGTGACGCAAAACACTGCTTTATCCCGCAGAATTGATAAAACACCAGAACATGCATTCAGCTGTGATTGCAAGCCGTGCGCTGTGTCCATAAAACGAAACCCGCGTCCCGCGCCCACCTCAGCCCCACCCGCGTAATGTTGCTAGCTTAGTCATTATATACCCATTTTGGGGTAAATGTTTTTGGTAAGATACAACTAATATAACTATGCCACTATTTTATAAATCAAATAACAAAGCCGGTTTTTAAAACGATCTCTAAACGTATTTAGCGACAATACATGTTTAAATTTGACATATTTGTACGATTTGACAACTCCTTAAATCATATTTAACCAATAAATACGTAAAGGCATCATTGCGCATATCGTCTTAAATTTTTTTTTTGCTTTTTAGGCGATTTGCGAGATCTCAGTGCAGGGCGAATCACTAGTAGGTATAATTTAAAACTACGACTAATAAAAGTTTTTAATTTCAGAATTCTAGAATAGGAAAAATAATTAGTAGAGTAGTAAAAACACTCGATATTTGGCAACACCAGTAAAATGGAGGATCATTATTTACGACAGTTACAAACCGAACAACTTATTCAATAAACAAATAACACAACATCTAAATGCGCTACTTACGTATGAAATGTGACCCCATGTTATTTTTTTTGAGCCCAGCTGAATTTTTACACAAGAAGGCATAATCCAAATAAATTGAACACTGTAAAACACGTTATGCGTGACGACGGTCACAGCCTGACTAATGGCGGAGTACTCTAATTGTAGTAGATGTTGACGTTTCAGTATTAGGCGCGATCAAATTTTCTGGAGTTTTATCTATTCTGTGCTTTATCTCCTCGTTTAAAAATCTACTATTGCATAATACACAATTATCTACGAAATATCGAGTCAGAAAGTACAACATATAATGAAAATTCCAAAATATGGATACGGTATCCAACATGCCGAGTTTCCGGCCATCCGGCAGATTACTCGAATGAATATTAATTCATAAAGGCTGTTATGGCACGACAACCTCATTGCTACTATATACATCCTCCACTTATTATACATTTGCTTTTGGTGTACTAACAGGAAATGAGGTCAAATGTTTTGATGACTGTTTTAGAGATGTACTAAGTTTATTATTGTTTCTGTTTATTGAATAAATATTGCTGGACATTACACACAACGCCCCCAAACTAAGCACAATGGGCACAACAAGCTTGCACTAAGGGAACCAGCTAACTGTATATACTAGTATATGTACCTATATATATTTTTTATAAATTATTTACTTTCATTTACAACCTGTTTTGTTAGTTACGACATTAATTTAAAACACACATCCGGAATCGTATTAACTGATTTTAGAGGTGGGTTTAATTTACTTTAAAAATTGTATAACGGAAATGTATCATTTACTGAATAAATATAGGGTGTTTGATAATATACGCACAAAAATGAAAGGGGTTATTTTGATGCGCGTAATAAATAAATTTGTGAAATATTTACCATAGAAATGTTAAATTTATTTTGGTATGTAAAAACAGACACTTAATTAAATTTAAGTTGTGCTATTGCATAATCTACCACAGATACTGTATTGGTGACGTCTCGAGATATCTCTTGTTGTCCCTTTCCAACCCAAAACCCGCAGCCATTTCCGAAAGAGATATCAAATCGGCCTTTATTTTTGGATGTCGATTGCAAGAGTAGGCAGTAAGTTATATATCGAATCAGTCACCTAAACTTAGTCGATTTTCTTTAAAATTTGATAAAACAGTAGTTTTTTTTCGAAAAGGCTTTTTTATGTTTTGAGAAAACGTCACTTGAATATTGACAGTATATTACTAAACACCCTGTAATCAAACTACCGGATAGTTTGAATATTTATCCAGTAATTGATACATTTCCAATAAACAATTTTTAATTTAATGTAGTACATAAAAAACAAATAGTATATATACAGAGAAACATCCAGAACCCGAAACATAATATCTTTATATCACACAAACATTTGTTCCGTAGCGAGAATAGAGCCCGCAACCTTCTGCTTCACAGCCGGCTATTCACCCGCGCCACGGCGATGGAAATATCAAATTTAAGTGTGGCCCCGATATCGCTTGAAAGTTGTCGAGGAGACCAACCTTTTAACCAGTTACTGGCAACAATTTAAGCAGAATTCATGAATGAAAACACGTACACAATATAAACAAAAAAAATCAAATAAAATAGAAAACACAAAGCAAATAGTACAATAGGCGGTCTTATCGCTTAGAAGCGATCTCTTCCAGATAACCTTTGGATGGAGAGGATTTTCTTATAACATCATTGTTATAAGAAAATCCTCTCCATATTAGACGCACTCTCTTCATAAATAGTGTAGCCATAAACATTTATACACACATTTTTTTTGACCATTATCAAATGGTCGGGAGTGTACATACACTCCCGACCAAAAAAAATGTGTGTATAAATGTTTATGGCTACACTATTTATGAAGAGAGTGCGTCTAATACCAAAACAAAACTATAACTAAATACTAAAATTTGTAAATAAATATGAATACAAATAGAACATATGTACTTACATTAAATATATATAAATACATATAAAATATAAATTAAAATATATATATATATATATATATATATATATATATATATATATATATATATTAATAATAGGGTATATAAAGATAAGCTGGCAGAATGGGAAATGATGGCGCTTCTATAATCGGAGGCGTGTGATACATGCCTCCGATTATAGATAAATATCGATAATAGATAGGCGTTCTTATCGCTGAGTTGCGATCACTAACTACACAACTTTTGGATGAAATAAACTATCCGAATACGTACATATCAAATCGGCTCACCACCTCATTAAATGCCCAAGGAGAATCAGTCGTGGAGCACCATTATTTTATAACATTTTCAAGGAGTTTTATAGCCATAGAGTTTCCATATCGACCTCGTAATAGCATGTTTTTTTACAACTTTCGCGTTTAGTGGTCAAAAACCTCTCAAATTGGATGTAAAAATCATAAGTGCTATATCTAAGTCTGCATCACGCTATATAAGGGGATTTTACTACACTTTTTACTGGTAGTCGTTTATTATAAACTTTATGGTGGCATAAAGCATAAAATAATGGCACAGCTCAAAATAGAGAGAGCTAGGTAAGCTATCCAAGTATGTCTATATCAATTCATTGAAAAGAGTGTTACTAAAGACCGAAGAAAAGATGGATGGACTGCGCGAAGAATGATACGGGTAGGAAGGAAGTAACAACGGAGATGACGGCTGATAGAGAGATGTGGAGGAGGAATACATGATGTGTCGACCCCGCGTAATGTAGGAAGAGGGCAGGAAGAAAAAGAAGAAGAAGAATATACACTTATAATACATAGAAAAGCATCCAGACCTAGAACAAATATCTGTAGATCATGCATACATTCGTTCCGCGGAGGGAATTGAACCCGCTACCTCCTGCGTCTCAGTCGGCTATTCGGCCACTTTGCCACGGAGGTAGCCCGTGGAACACTGTTGTAAAGTGTATGGCCCCTGTAAGGCACATCAGGGGTCCTTGACCCAGCTAATGCTGCAACGGTCCCGGCGCTGTAAAAATATCAATTGGTAATCTCGTAGCAAGGTTTTCACTCTCGTAGCAGTTTAGACTTCGTAGCAGCTACGGCTCCTGCTACGCCGTAGACCGGCTATTCTTGTTTCAGCTACAGTAATATCGTATTTTTATACTAGGCCGCAGTAAAACACCTTTCACGCGCACAATAACAACGATATTGCATTACCGGTTATGACGCTGGATTAGCTTATTCGGCTAATTAGTTACTGATTATGTACGGAATTAGTAATCATTACATTTATGATTACTAATTACTACCCTGAGATTTATAATCATTTGTTCTTGTAAAGTTGTACGCGATAAAACAGCTCGACTAATGAACATAAGACGCGATGCCTTAAGAAAATGTTAGACTGAATTTTAGATGGAAATGATTTCCATACAAAATTCAGTCGAATAGTGTCTTCAATAATTGTACAGCTGATTCGCTTTTATTTATATTGTCCGTTTTTGGAGTTCCGTACCTCAAAAGGTAAAAAAAAGAATCTTTATAAGATCACTCTCTTGTCCGTCTGTCTGTCCGTGTGTTACCACGGATTTTTTCAGGAACGGGTAGTACTAGCAAGTTGAAACTTATACCAGATATACTAAGGTATATAGTATCTATTAGGTGCATAAAAATGAAGGTCCTGAGTCAACATGATAAAAAGATATGGGCAAATTTAAATTTTTGCCAAAACTTGTAAGTACCAAAATTTACCTTAATTTCAACTTCTTATGTTTCGGAATGTTCCCTTTACTTGTGCTGTAAGACCTTGCTTTTAACCAAAAATTGTCAATTCTAGGTCAACCGGAAGTACCCTATAGGTTTTGGGTCGAAAACCTATGTGGTAGTTCTCGTTGACCTAGAATCACGAAATTTGCAAAAAAGCAACGTAGGTTCTCCTAAGGATAAAGGAGAAATTCCATACAACTAGAAAAAGTTGAAAATTAAAGAGTGGTCCCCATACATTCATAGTTGACACCAATTAAGTCCTTTGAGTTGTATGGGCGCTCATACAATTTAGAGGACCAGCTTAATCGGCACCAACTTCATATAAGGTAAATAAATAAAACTGTGCTATTGAATAAAATAAATATTTAAGTGGGGCTACCATACAACGGACATGATTTTTTTACCGTTTTTATAGATAATGGTGCGGAACCCTTAGTGCGCGAGTCCGACTCGCACTTGCCCGGTTTTATTTGAATTATGTGCTCACTGCCACTTTACTTCTTACTGTGCTAGTTTCCACTTCTGATTCGATCTCGTAGATTATCTCCACCTATAATCGTCTATTATTGATGTGTAACATCTTTCCTCTCGGTTTGTGTGAGTGATTTTGACAAACAGGACGGAAATGGTAACAGGAAATTGGAGAAGCGCGCGCTATTTGACCAATGGGCGCGCGCGGTGGTCAGATGTTAGAGATCATATGTGACTACTGCAAGTCTCCTAGAGTTTAGGGTTCCGTACCCAAAGGGTAAAACGGGACCCTATTACTAAGACTCCGCTGTCTGTCTGTCTATCCGTCTGTCACCAGGCTGTATCTCATGAACCGTGATAGTTGGACAGTTGAAATTTTCACAGAATATGTATTTCTGTTGCCGCTACAACAACAAATACTAAAAACAGAATAAAATAAAGATTTAAGGGGGGCTCCCATACAACAAACGTGATTTTTTTGCTCGTTTTTGATCGATATTGTAAACGGCAACAGGTAGACGCTTGCAATATTTACAGAATATTTAGTTATATATTCACTTTAAAAATAAATAATAAAGTTAAAATTAAACAAATATTTAAGTGGGACTCCCATACAACAGACATGATTTTTTTTGCTATTTTTAAAGATAATGGTACGGAACCCTTCGTGGAACCAACTTGGGATCATACAATGGTACACATTTACTGCATTAAGCTAGTAGATTATAGTTAGGTACCTAATCTAGGTTTTGATAATAGATAATTTATTTATTTATGCAGTCTACGATGAGGGACACTATATAACAACTACCTAAATATTGTGTTAGAAATGTTTTAGCGTTGTGAGCTCATTTCCACTAATTAGCTATTCCACGGCGATTATGAATACTCGGAGTAAATTAAATTTTAAATTAGGCATATGCGCCTGTAATTATGTTTCTAACCATGCAGTCATGATAACGTGCAAACAGACGTGTTTTAGAGATAAGGTCACCGATTGTACATATGATTTAAAACTATATTTTATTTTGTTTGTTTATTTCTACCCGACTGGGTATGTATGTATGTTCATTGCTGCTATTTGAATAATTGTTCCATAAAGTTTGCCATTTTAGAGCAACCTGTATGTTTGTGCAGATAACGATGGAATGTGAGCCGGCGCACGGATGGCCATGTACGACGTACAGAACAAAACTTAATTTTAAAAAATTGCGTACATCTAGTTATAAATATACTAGAGGAATGTCAAATTTTCACTTACTAAGGTTTTATAAATATTTTAATTTTATAAGTATATGTTTTTTAAAAATCGATAAATAAAAAAATAAAAAAATTTGGCGAATCATGTAGGCTAAACGGCTTGACGGATGGTTCTGAATAACCATTTCTCTAATTGACCAATCACACATACGCAAAACGTCCAATTCACAGGATGACAAATACGCCTAGTGGTCAATACCTAAACAACCAGAAGGATCAATATTTGATAAATGAGGTGATCGTCTTTATCACAAGAGTGACATATGCAGAATGAAGATCAAATTACATTTTAAAGATAGTTCAAGATAACTGTTTTCAAATAAATTTAAACGCGGTTGAATAATGGACTTACTGTGCAGTTCTGTTTCAAGAAATAATACAATACGGGTTTGAAACGTAACAGTTTAACATTTTCTTTGAGGCATGCTTCGTTTGCCCGCATCATTAGTTTGGCCGGATAATATAGCTGGGAGTTTAAAAAATTCAACGTTTCTGATATGAATAAAATTGATAGTTATACAGACAAACACGAAAAACTGTGGGAACTGCAGATTTTAGTTAAGGTTTCATAACTTCAAATAGCCGTATCTCGGAAACTAGACATTCTAGGCTAGCGGTGTCTTGAGACAAATGGTAGGCATGAGTGAGATCTAAATTTAGGGTGGCAGCTATCAAGCTTCAAACACCCGTATCTCGATAACTAGGCGTTCTAGGCTAGCGGTGTCCTGATACAAATGGTAGGCATGACTGAGATCTACATTTAGGGTGGCAGCTATCAAGCTTCAAACAGCCGAATCTCGGCAACTAGACGTTCTAGGCTAGCGGTGTCTTGAGAAAACTGGTAGGTATGTACTTTTTTGGGATGGAAGCTGTCATACTTCGAACAGCCGTATCTCGGAAACTACACGTTCTAGGCTAGCGGTGTCTTGAGACAAATGGTAGGCATGAATGAGATCTACATTTAGGGTGGCAGCTGTCAAGCTTCAAAAAGCGGTATCTCGAAAACTACACGTTATAGACTAGCAGTGTCTTGAGAAAAATGGTAGGTATGTATTTTTATGGGATAGTAGCTGTCAAACTTCGAACAGCCGTATCTCGGAAACTAGACGTTCTAGGCTAGTTGTGTCTTGAGACCAATGGTATGCCATGAATGAGGTCTACATTTGGGGTGGCAGCTGTCAAGCTTCAAACAGCCGTATCTCGGAAACCAGACGTTATAGGCTAGCGGTGTCTTGAGAAAAATGGTAGGTATGTATTTTTTTGAGATGGTAGCTGTCAAACTTCGTACAGCCGTATCTCGGAAACTAGACGTTCTAGGCTATCGGTGTCTTGAGACAAATGATAGGCATGAGTGAGATCTACATTTAGGGTGGCAGCTATCAAGCTTCAAACACCCGAATTTCGGATTCTAGACAATCTAGACTAGCGGTGTCTTAAGAAAAATTGTAGGTATAATTAATATAAATACGGGAATTATCACGTACCGTCTTATCGGAGTATCGACCGACAATGTTTCGGTTCAATTCGTGAACCTTCACCAGGGTGAGTGCGATCCGCGCCGAATAACGTCTGGCCTCGCACTGATAGGTATGGTGTAGCGGTGGCTTGAGACAAATGGTTAGTATGTATTTTTCTTCCCGTTCTTTCTTCTTATTTTACCAGACATTACAGACAAAGTCAATATTTTAAGGAAGAAGATTTTGGGTTTATATAATACAATTTTATTTTCTAGAAGACTAAATTTGAAGGTACCGCCATAATTTGTATTTTAAGCTTTATGGATCTTTGTATGTAATAAAAGTCCCGCCTTAAAATAACAACTCCAGAATACCTAAATTATATAGTTTTTTTTACCCTGACAGGCATGTTTCCGATAACTTAACTAAGCTAACCCAATCAGCTCGTAATCTTGAGATGCTTAGACCAGACTTCACTGACTCGCCACTAATGCAGTTTTATCAAACTTCGGATAGGCACTTAGGCGGTGATCGGATCTTACTTAGTCCAGCTTAGCCTTCCAGGTTGAATGTCCTTACTCAATAAAATGGAATTAAAATTAAATGGAATGGAATTTAGAATATGTCACCGACTTCAATTGTGTCTAATTTTTGAAATATATAAATAATTTATATTTTTGTAACATAAACAATTTTATTGATTTTGCGGGAATAAAATTGACGATATTAAAAAAACACTTTTGCCACAGAACTTTTATAGAAATCGTATCACCCTTAACCTGTGAATATTATAAATAAATTTTGAAGCATATAAACAGTTTCACCCATGTGTATGTGTGCCAAAATGACATTCAGCTCAGCATAGTTAGATGTTTTGCAGCAAACGCTGATTTTCAGCTTACACGGCAATTAATTGCGCCCATCACTCAGCGCACATCCAGTGTTATTTTATTAGGAAACCAGCTGGATATTTCACACAATGCTATCTAGCCCCAAACTAAGCAGAGCTTGTACTATGAGAACCAGGTACCTGATACTTATATACTTTTTTTTTGTAAATACATACTTATAATATATAGAAAAAATATCCAGACAAATAACTATAAATCATGCAAACATTTGTTTCCAAGCGGGAATCGACCCCAGTACGTCCTGTGTCTCAGCTGGGTATTCGCCCAATGCGCCACGGTGGTCGTCATAATCCCTTATTATTATTTCAGTATGTCTTAATTCCGGTCATCATTTTCTGATATATCTGGCATATTTCATCGAAGTCCAGCCGCTTTGTCGTGAAAACGTAACAAACAAACAGACAGAGAGACAGTTACTTTCGAATTCATAATAGGCGCTGTATGTATGTATGTTTGTTTGTCCGAGGATAACTTTCGAAGCGTTGATCCGATCATCGTGAAATTTGAAAATCAATAATCAGGTAGGTAGTGATAGCACAATTTTGGTGTGACTAAATGAGCCTAAAATGTAGGGGGGGGGGGGGGGGGGGGGTTGTTGAGATATTGAGGTTCAAGAGGGGTAAAAATAAATGAAAAAGGGACTACTACCCGGTCCTGACTATATACCGGGTTATGAGTACATTTTGATCCCGTTTTATTTGTAGTTTAAACTTTGTAGATTTTAAGTTATTAGCCATAATAAAAACTAAACTTTGACAAAATTCACTGGGTGCACCAGTGACCCCACAGTGCTGAAGTTTGGTATGCTTGTACCTTTAGTGACACAAATATAGTCAAAACTCTGAAATCTGAATTGAATAACTGCAATTTCTACCCCACTAAAATAACCGATTCACATGAACTCCCGTTACTCGTAATTCGAATGAAACTGTAGGTAATTTGATGTATTTCGTGGCACTATTTTGATAGTCAAAGATTACATATAATATTTTTCCTTTTTTATGGGAGACTCGCGAGATCTCAGTTCGGGGCGAACCAATAGTTATCATAAACTGAACATTAAAGAGTCCGTAACAAGAAGATTAGGGAGTAACTCGAAGAAAATCAACTAATAAACAGACGTTTAAAATTCAAGTCACATTCGCGCAGAGCTTGAAAATTTTTACCATTTTCAAAGAATATATTTCTTTTCACAAGACAAAATAACATTGTATACGAAGGGATCTCTAAGTAAGTAGGTATTGTTAGGACACTGTTGTGTTTAATTGCCTAGAAGAGTTAGATACACAATTTATTGGGTTCGAGGAACTTTTGTTCTAGAAACGTCTTGTTATTTGGAGAATCTAGTTCTGTTATACGTTTAAAAAAGCGTTTACCTGTTGCCGTTACCAATATCGAGCAAAAACAAGCAAAAAAATCACGTTTGTTGCATGGGAGCCCCCTTTAAATATTTGTTTTATTTTAATTAATAATTTATTTTAAAAGTGAATTTATAACTAAATATTCTGTAAATATTACAAGCGTCTACCTGTTGCCGTTATCAATATCGAGCTAAAATGAGCAAAAAATTCACGTTTGTTGTATGGGAGCCCCCCCTTAAATATTTATTTTATTCTGTTTTTAGTATTTGTTGTTATAGCAGCAACAGAAATACATCATCTGTGAAAACTTCATCTGTCTAACTATCACGGTTCATGAGATTCAGCCTGGTGAGAGACGGACAGACAGACAGCGGAGTCTTAGTAATAAGGTCCCGTTTTACTCTTTGGGTACGGAACCCTAATAACATCGAAAAACTACTAAGGTGCTGGTGCTATAAATGTGGTTTACGCATATATAGGTAGTGATGTCCTATTGTCCTGTTCAAGAGTTATCGGATAAGCCTGGGAGAACCACAAAAGTGCATTTGCCGAGAGCTACGTTTGTTATTCCCCATACGAATGTCTCCAAAAAGCCATGGCACTACCGAAAAAAGCACTCAATGACAACATGTGTCGGTCAAATTTAATAAACTTAAACGTGGGTACTCTCCGGGAAAGTGTTTTCTAAATTGGAAGTCTAAATACACCTTAAATGGCACAAAGCCGATAATTCAGTTATTTTTCGGTAACAGAGATTTTGTAGTAATGTTTTGATATTAAGGTTTTCAGTGATCGACTGTAATCGAATTAAATTTCAAGTAGTTTAGTGGGCTCAGGAGGTAGCGGCTTCGATTCCCGATGCGGGACAAATGTTTGCATGATCAACAGTTATTTGTTCCTGATTATGGTATTTTTCTATATATTATAAGTATGCATTTACAAACAAAAAAACGGATATAAGTATTCTATCAGCTATCTGGTCATAGTATAAGCTTTGCTTAGTTTGGGGCTAGATAGCACTGTGTGAAATTCAGTCCAGAATTATTTATTTATTAGTTTAAAAAATAGCTATCTACTTAAGTGTAATTAGAACAATACATATAAAATACATAATTACTGTATTTGTTGCGTAAATTCGCAAAAACTCTTACCCATCGGAGTACCAGTAAGAAATCCATCTTGAGCATACCTGAAACAGAAAAAAAAATAGTTACGCCGAGGCTGTTACAGAATAAGTAATAGTCGCATTCTCGAAGTGGTAATACTTGGTGTGGAATATACCTACATCGTACGTTTTTACCTACAGCTGCATAGAATAAGAAATAGTATGCGGTCGAAATACCTACACTTTTCTAGTTACCAGTGGAACCACTTAGAACATTCTCGATGCATCTAGTTAACTGCGTGCGGTATAAATAGAGCGTAGATACGGCCGAAGAGTCAGTCTAGTTTTGGCGATACGTGCGAATATTTCGGTTACTTTTAGTGGTTTATTGTGCGACCGTGTTGTGAATTAGTGTGTTGTGATTACTTTATACATTATAGGCTTGCGTTTGACCACGATCTCGCCTGATGGTAAGCGATGAAGCAGTCTACGATGGTACACGCTTGCCTAGAAGAAACCTATTCACTCGCGACTTAAAGATACTCAGGTTGTAGCTATCAGGAAACACAGACTTTGGCAAGGCGTTCCACTCTTTGGCGGTGCGCATAATAAAGGTCGAAGAGAACCGCTTTGTGCGAATGGGAGGTATTTCTACCATATAGCGGTGGCGCACCGCAGAGCGTCTGGTTGTCCGTTGATAGAATGGAGATAGTGGGATCAGGTTGAAAAGTTCCGCCGCACACTCCCCGAAATGTACTCGATAAAAAGCCGAGAGGCTAGCAACCATTCGTCGATGCTCCTACATCAACTATTTACTTCTGATTAAGTTCGTGTATTTATCATTTCAGCGTTGAATAAAGTGTTATTTTGGTTAGATTGATTTTTATTATTTTATCCCGTACCCTCAGCTCGTAACAATATTAATAAAAAAACAAGTAACGCCTATTAGAATTTCGTGTGTCATAAGTATCAGTAGCTGACCGATTAAGTCATAAGTCTAGAACATGTTCTTACCCACGCTTTATAGTACCAATTTTTATTTGTTTTTTTGGTGTGCAATCTAGTATTTTCTATCTATCGTCTACGCGTCGTTGATAGATCTGTGGGTAGATCTCCCTGAAAAGACTATAGTCTAGAACATCATTTACTAAAAACGTATAACTACATCCTTGATATAACTACATAGAGTTGTATCCCATTTAGATCGGTAGCCGTCAGGTGGTCACGCTGTCTTTTACACACGCACTGTACGTTTTTATACGACTTGGTAATGGAATAAGCATATGGCCCACCTGATGTTAAGTGGTAACCATCGCCTATAACAAAGTATTGCCTCATGTGCCTGTTATTAAACCATTAACCATACCTTTAAAATCGAAACACAGCAGTGCTGCTTGGCGGCAGAAATTGGTGTGAAAGAGACTGCATGATTAGCGATAGCGACGCGACAGCAATTGGCTTACGTAATAAGGCTACGAATTTGAACCAACCTGTTAATTAAAATAACAAAACACGATGCAACATTTCCAAGGAGGGGAAATTAAGGAGAGGCTTATATTCAGCACTTCATTCAAGTTTACCAAAGTACACTTGTACTAGCTTCAAAAAAAAACCTGATTTTGAAACCTCAAACCAATACCAATAAGCGTGAAATACACGGAGCAAATCAAATATAACGCGCTTCGACAACCCTATAATTGAATGCTCGTTGATTGGCTAGTTCATATCACGTTCAATGACGTCATGTCCGGCCGTCACGTGGTCAATTTCCGGTCCAATTTCCTATGCAGTCGCGCCAGTGACATTTGGGATGGAGGTTTCGGGAAGACGCTTTAGATAAAGCATCATAAAATCGCTAATGGAATATTCTATGAAAATATCCTGTCCGTAAAACTATTTTGAGGATAAAGTAAACAAACATTAAATGCTTTTCTTACTTTTTTATTGCTTGTAAAGTAATGTTTAAAAATACAATAAACTAGACTATAATAGAAAAATTTAAACTTCATTTGTAACAAGCTCTTCACAAGATGTTGGTGTCCAAGATTATGAGTAGAAAAACTAACAGTCGGATCTACTAGGCCGTTATTAGACCGATATTGTTACCGACTTGGACGTTAACACTGAAGGAAGAGAACAAACTCTTGGTAGCAGAGCGAAAGATCCTCCGTAAGATACTGGGGCCAATCTACAGAGAAGACAAAATAAAAGATGTAGTGGAAACGGACTTGCATGAACTTCTAAATTACTAGATAACTAAATTGTAACAAAACAAAACGTCATAAATTTCAATTATACAACTGAGATCTCTTCACCAAGAAAGAAAAGTGCTGATAATTTTTGGATCGACTGGCCTGATCTTTATCACATATAGCTGAAAACCAGCCCAGTAAAACTAGCTTTCTATTATTATTATAAATACGGGATTTATCACGTACCGTCTTATCGGTGTTTCGACTGACAATGTTTCGGTTCAATTTCAATTTCAATGTTTCAATTTTCTAAGTAAAATAGCTTTCTATTATTATTATAAATACGGGATTTATCACGTACCGTCTTATCGGTGTTTCGACTGACAATGTTTCGGTTCAATTTCAATTTCAATGTTTCAATTTTCTAAGTAAAATAGCTTTCTATTATTATTATATATTCGGTATTTATCACGTATCGTCTTATCGGTGTTTCGACCGACAATGTTTCCGTTCAATTTCAATTTCAATGTTTCAATTTTCTAAGTAAAATAGCTTTCTATTATTATTGTAAATACGGAATTTATCAAGTACCGTCTTATCAGTGTTTCGACCGACAATGTTTCGGTTCAATTTCAATTTCAATGTTTCAATTTTCTAAGTAAAATAGCTTTCTATTAATAAAAATTCTTTTAGAATTTAGATATTACGACGCCACATACAGACAGACATACATAGACGTCAAACTTATAACACCACCCTTTTTGCGTCGGAGTTAAAAAAAAACACTCATAAAAGCTTGTAATGAAAAACATATTTTCAAAATAAGAACTAATTCTTAGAGAGATTCATAGACAAGTTCCGGCTATTGTTTTATGTATACAAAATACTTAGATCCGAACTTCTGAAATGTAATCATCCGAGGCGGTTTTGATGGCCGCCATTAAAACTTCTTTACGCGACATTATTCGTTCGTCGATAAATTAATTGAATAAACCAACTTTACGACGCTTGGTCTCTTATTCATACAATCTTGTGAATTAAATTGATTATACCTAGTCAGGTCATAAATTCTGTCACATGTTTAATATAAAATAATTGAAACAAGTTTATTCATTATGTAACCATTTATATACCAAAATGAACTTAACAAAACATAGATTCTTATGACACTAAAGGTTATTCAAAATGACCTCCGTGATTTTGAATACAGGCCTTCAATCTGCGCGGCCAGTCGTCTATCGCAGCACGAACGAGGTCCATGTCAATATCGGCGGCTGCCTTAATCAAGGATGTCTTGAGTGACTACAAACTGGGATGAGGCTTTGAGCACGCCTTTTCCTCCAAGTGTTGCCATATCTTGTAATCTAACGGACTGAAATCTGGACTGGAGGAGGGCCAGTCTTCGTGCCGGAGTCGATTTCACGCGCCTCCAGCCAGTCTTGTGTGCTCTTCGCTCTATGAGCTGGCGCCGAATCTTGTTGGAATACCCAGTGCTTGTTATTGAACATGGTATGAGAAACAGGTTCCACAAGGTTCGTCAGGACTGTATTATGATACACAACTGCATTCGGTTTTACACCTTTCTCACATAAATGTACCTCTGTTAAGCCCCAATAAGAAACTCCCAACCATACCATGAGCGAGGATGGAAAATGACCTCGTTGGACACGCGGAATACGGTTGCTCGCTGCTTCACTACTGTGTGCGTACACCTTTTTATTTTGTTTGTTGTAGCTCTCTTCTACGGTAAAAAATTTTTCATCGAAAAAAAGAATTTTCCGATATTTTTTTCCCGCGTACCGCTTCAACAAAGCGCGGCATCTCTTCAGTCTCAGGTCCATTAGACGAGCATTCAAACGATGTCCTGTTTTTCTTCGATATGCCCGAAGCCCTAAGTTTTCATTTAACACCCTTTTCACCGTGGTTCTGCTTAACCCCATCTGAAGGGCCAACAGTTTCTGCTTACGTTTGGGATTTCTTTGAATTCGCGCCTTCACAGCTTTTATCACTGCTGGAGTCCTAACAGACCGAGGGCGACCACTTCTTGACCTGTCATCTACACTAGAGTCTTCATTGTATCGTTTGATGGTGCGATAAACGAATCTTTTGGTTATATTCAAATTTTTCAGTATGTCAAAAATTTGAATTGGCGCGTAACCACAACGATGCAACGCAATAACTGTAACACGGTACTCTTTAAGCGTCCACTCCATATTTAAAAATTAGTAAAATTCTAAAAAGTATACATTTTTATTTTCATAAACAATTCGAAATTCGAATTCTATAAACTTTTTTGTGGCCAGCATTCTAAAAGAAAAGTTTTTACTGTGTGACAATACTTATGACCTGACTAGGTATTCAAAAGCTGATATCAGAAATCAGTACGTTTGTTTGCCAGAATATAGGTAAATACATTTCGATGTTACAGTTTGTTGATCATTAATATTCTACCATCCAGATGGTGTGCAAAAATAAGTTATTATAAAAATAAAATTTTAATGATGTGAATATCTAATGTTTTGAAAAATATTATCAATATAATATATAACACACGAATAAGAAAAAAAATTAAAATCGTATGCTATATGCTAGAGCTAAACTTAAAGATGAATAAAACTTAAACTTTACGGTTGGGTGCGCGGTGCTGTGCCCCTCATCAGTGCCAGTGCAGTTCGGCAGTCGAACAGCTTGGTCACCATGAATTATCGTGTTTCAAGGCCGCCGGTAGGATTTCCCGTCACGCTAGCCTTAATGATATCACCCGCCAGGCATTTTGTAGCATCAACGAACCAGCCGTTCTCGAACCGAACGTTCTGATACGTGACGATGGTAAGAGGCCTGACGGTATGACTCTTATACCTTGGGAGAAGGGTAGGCCTTTGGTGTGGGATGCCACGTGCGTCGATACCCTTGCGCCATCTCATCTGTCAGGTACAGCAGTTGGGACCAGTGCGGCGGCAAATTCAGCCGAAGATCTCAAGCGGCGCAAATATGAAAGTCTCGATAGAGCTTACGTGTTTGAGCCATTTGGGATCGCGACCCCTGGGTCCATGGGGTACCGGAGCCCATCGCTTTTTCAAAATTATTTTTTGCATCTAGTCGAAGCGACGTGTAATCCGAGAGCTGGCGCTTATCTGGCAACTAACGCATAAGAATTGCAATTCAGCGGGGCAATGCAGCCAGTGTCTTGGGGACACTTCCGCCTGGTAGTGATCTGGAGCAGTTGAACTATCTATAGATCGTTTGCAACGGTCTTTAGATGATTCAACTGTTTTTTCTGTATTTTAGTCATGTAAATATTTATTGTTATTAAAGGCATTTTGCCCCCATACTACAAACTCAAACATAGAGTTTTACCATCATCAACATATCAAAATCGATATGATGATGTCCGAAGGCAAGATGTGTAGACAACATCTTAGATAGCGCTGTGTGAAATGTTCAGCATTAATAAATTGATTCCTTTTCGTATGTCTGTCGCAGTGTGGACAGACAAACAGACGGAACCCTAAAACCCACAGAAAAATGTAAAAGTTGATTGTATGTTGCAGTGCCAAATGCCGGGATTTAGTTTACGATACAAGCTTGCCTGATTCTGACCACAATATACGATCGTTATGGAAAATGTGAGAATACTCACGGGACACGCAAATCGTTGGGGTCAATAATAAGTAAAATTTGACAGTTGAACTCAAGACAGAACTGCTTACCATTACTATTAGCCCATATTATATATAGTCTGGATATCGGACATCTTAAGGGACCGTTCGATACGAGTTTTTTTAGCGATTAACGCCGGGTTCCCACAAGGGTCAGTATTTTCCGCAACTCTGTTCTTGCTGCATATCAACGATCTGCAAAAACCCGGTACCTTTGGGTATGCAGACGATAGCACAGTTGTGGAAAGCTATACATCTAGTGCACGAGCCAGTGGAGCGCAGATTCAGTCACTCAGGGAGGCCATGGTCGAGCGCTTAAACTTGTCCTTGAAGGCAATCTCCGACTGGGGTGATGCCAATCTGGTCAAGTTCAATGCGAATAAGACCCAGGCGCTTCTGTTCTCCGCAAAACGAAGTCAATTTAATCTGACTTCTACTTTCCGAAATGTATCCGTGCCGATATCTGACCACCTCGAGCTTCTTGGTATCACATCACAACAACTCTCAATTTCGGCTCCTACATTGAGTCGAAAGCCCAGTTGGCTGCTAAAAAGCTTGGTATACTCGCAAAGGTGAGGCACTACTTCACACCGGGACTAAACATGTTTAAACTTTAAGTATTTGTATGATTTAACAACTTTTTAAATCACTAAATACGTTTAGGGATCGTTGCACGAGTCGCCCTAAGAATATTTTTATTTGTGTTTTCGCGAGATCTCAGTTCGGGGCGAACCACTAGTTTTATATACGATTAAAAAAAACTGGTACAACTAGCGTAATAATTGACGCTGTCTTGAGATAAGCCTCAAAAATATGGTTTACATGTAACAATCACAAAGAAATAATATCAAAATTAGTCTAAAACTATCTCACTTCGTCAGTTAATCAAAATGATTTTTTTATTTCATGTTCCTCGGAAAATAATGTTCGACAAGGCAATTGATATTGACAAATTATTTTCCTTCGTCAATCAGCAAAAGACAGAGCAACACAAGAGCGTCCCAAAGAATGGAACGCCTTGCCAGAGTCTGTGTTTCCTGATAGCTACAACCTGGGTATCTTTAAGTCGCGAGTGAATAGGTTTCTTCTAGGCAAGCGTGTACTATCGTAGACTGCATCATCGCTTACCATCACGCGAGATAGTGGTCAAACGCAAGCCTATATGGTATGGTATAAAAACACACAATCTGTCAGCATTTCTATAACTGTGACCGTGAAAATCTGTTATTATAAATGTTTACAGGCTACACACGTAACGATGTCTTCGTGAGAGCCTTGTGCAGGCATTTATGACGACGTTACCAAGTGTTCGATTATGCATTATGCCCCTACGGTTTGAATAAATGAGTATGAGAAAGCTGGTAATTAACGATGCGGTGTTCCACGCTTTGTAATATCCGGGCGTCTGTCTCCGCAACTACATGACACGCACCCGGATAATGGAGAAAAAATGGTTCGTTAGACCTCTGCTAACGTAAAATGTTTACGTTCGATATTATAAAACGGAACACACGATAGAGGCAGTTAATTAACCCTGTCGGTGTGGGGTCTCCGCCTGCGGTGCTATATCCGGCCGTCTCTATCTCAACCCGATAACGTGTGCACCCGGGTAAAGATAGAATGTTCATGTTAGAAATAATAATAATGCTGGATATTTCACACAACGCCATCTAGCACCGAACTAAGCAAAGCTTACTACGGGAACCAGATAACTGATATAATAAATAATAATAAATTTGACGACCTCCGTGGTGCAGTGGGCGAATAGCCGGCTGAGACGCAGAAGGTAGCGGGTTCGATTCCCGCCGCGGAACACGGAGGTCGTATTTATTTATTTATTAATACTTAAATATTTTTCTTGTAAATTTTTTCAACATTTTTAAACGTCAATCTTACCGCCTGTTCCGAAATAATCAGGCAAGAAACAAGGCTATTTTTTAAACAAATTATCTTTAAAATCCCAAATATTTTCCTTATAAACAAAATGCATAAAGCACTTAGAAACCTTTTGAGAAGGTACCTATATCAATTGCGCGATCAAAGAATGATCGGGGGGCGGCGTTGAAATTGAGTCGTGTATCCAATGAAAACTTTTATCTTTACTTCGTTATATTTTATTCCATTTGCGTGAAACTTCAAAGGTGTCTTGAAAAAGGTGTATTTTTAACGCGGAAATTGTTTATTTTACCGCCGGTTGGGCGTTTCACCGCTTACAACTTGAATTCAGTTTGCGAGATGAAAGAATTTAAAGTAATTTTGTTAGGTGATGCTAAAATATTCAGTTTAAATCTTCTTTTCATTTTAACTTCACTCTTTGCGGATTAAAAGGCGGGCTAAAGCCGTAGTAATTCCGAAATGGTTAAATCATTTTAGAGAGATTTCTGTTTCAAAATACAATAAAGTTTTAGCTTTGCTAGGTCTTTAGCAACCTAAATTATTCAGTTATTATACTCTAACCAGAGAGCTTCTATTATATACTATATATATATTCTATTATATACTATATAATACTTCTATTATATACTATATATATATTCTATTATATACTATATAATACTTCTATTATATACTATATATATATTCTATTATATACTATATATATATTCTATTATATACTATATAATACTTCTATTATATACTATATATATATTCTATTATATACTATATATATATTCTATTATATACTATATAATACTTCTATTATATACTATATATATATTCTATTATATACTATATAATACTTCTATTATATACTATATATATATTCTATTATATACTATATATATATTCTATTATATACTATATATATATTCTATTATATACTATATAATACTTCTATTATATACTATATATATATTCTATTATATACTATATATATATTCTATTATATACTATATAATACTTCTATTATATACTATATATATATTCTATTATATACTATATAATACTTCTATTATATACTATATATATATTCTATTATATACTATATAATACTTCTATTATATACTATATATATATTCTATTATATACTATATAATACTTCTATTATATACTATATATATATTCTATTATATACTATATATATTCTATTATATACTATATAATACTTCTATTATATACTATATATATATTCTATTATATACTATATAATACTTCTATTATATACTATATATATATTCTATTATATACTATATATATATTCTATTATATACTATATATATATTCTATTATATACTATATAATACTTCTATTATATACTATATATATATTCTATTATATACTATATATATATTCTATTATATACTATATATATATTCTATTATATACTATATAATACTTCTATTATATACTATATATATATTCTATTATATACTATATATATATTCTATTATATACTATATAATACTTCTATTATATACTATATATATATTCTATTATATACTATATATATATTCTATTATATACTATATAATACTTCTATTATATACTATATATATATTCTATTATATACTATATATATATTCTATTATATACTATATAATACTTCTATTATATACTATATATATATTCTATTATATACTATATATATATTCTATTATATACTATATAATACTTCTATTATATACTATATATATATTCTATTATATACTATATAATACTTCTATTATATACTATATATATATTCTATTATATACTATATATATATTCTATTATATACTATATATATATTCTATTATATACTATATATATATTCTATTATATACTATATAATACTTCTATTATATACTATATATATATTCTATTATATACTATATATATATTCTATTATATACTATATAATACTTCTATTATATACTATATATATATTCTATTATATACTATATAATACTTCTATTATATACTATATATATATTCTATTTTATTCTATTATATACTATATATATATTCTATTATATACTATATATATATTCTATTATATACTATATAATACTTCTATTATATACTATATATATATTCTATTATATACTATATATATATTCTATTATATACTATATATATATTCTATTATATACTATATATATATATTCTATTATATACTATATATATATTCTATTATATACTATATATATATTCTATTATATACTATATAATACTTCTATTATATACTATATATATATTCTATTATATACTATATATATATTCTATTATATACTATATATATATTCTATTATATACTATATAATACTTCTATTATATTTTAGGATTCGTACAGAAATTTACGTGAGAAATTATTCTTTGTTTGTTTATACTACTTATATGGCGCGGCCGCTCGCTCGTCCCCCAGCTCCGGCACCTCGCCTCGAGTCACTGCTGCAGCGCGTTTCGCGCCAGCACCACGTGGTCTATGCCGGCTTGCTCCACGCACACGGACATGAACAGTTGGACGCACTGCAATTTTAACATCAATCATAAAATATAGTGAATAGTTGGACGCACTGGAATTATAAAATTATGAACTACGGTCTAATTGCGACCACTGTGCGTGGAACTAGTACTCATAATTGTACACAAAACTAAATTACACCGTCAAAGAGATACACATAAATACAGGCAAGTATAATGGTAGTTGTTATAGCTAAAAGTAATCTCTTCCAGAAAACTTTTATTACATGTTTTCATAGTTGTATGTCTATTGAAATTTTAAATATTATTTACTGAATATGCATATAAGAAATGAAAACTTCGTAAATCATAAAAACATTTCAATCAGCCGAACGTTTCTATTTTGTTTAACATTACTTTATTTATATTTTTTTTATTCTACTTATATGGCAAACGAGCATGCAGTCCACCAGATGTTAAGTGGCTACTGCAGCCCATGGATATCCACATAGAATACAACTGATGATGACGATGATGACTATAGGACTTAGCTGTTATCCCTATGTGCCAGTAATTACAGGAACATACCATTACCATCTAACTGAAACACAGCAGCACAAGTACTGCTATTTGGCGGCACAAAAGCTCTACCAGCAGTAAAATTGTAAAATGTAGTTTTGACTTAACGTAGAAATCGATTTTAATAACATTATTTTGAATAGCATAGAAAATAAATAGCTAAATAAAAATGAGTAATGTTGAACATTTCACACAGACATTGCTATCTAGCCCCTAATTAATCAAAGCTTATAGTCAGGGAACCAGATAACTGATAGAATACTTTTTAAAAACATACATTTAATATTTCTAGAAACATATTCAGACGCGGAACAAATATCTGTAGATAATACAAACATTTGCTCCGTGGCGGGACTCGATCCTGCAACCTCCTGCGTATCAGCCAGATAATCGTTTACTGCACGTAGGACGTCAACATGTAACTTAACAACATTTAATTACTCAGATTCAAACACTTTTTTGATCATAAAAGATGCGAAAAAAAACTTCAACAAAAACATAAGAAAAAAATCTTCGATGAATCTTGTCGCAGATTAAAAACAGACACGGCTGAATTTCGTACTTACCAGAAAAATACGGATAATCATGTGCTTGAATATCAGGATAAAACCGGCAGTATCCGCTAATGTATTCACTCCACGTCCAATGACAACCGGAAAAATCCGGTTAAGGTGAAGATATGCCCCGGTTAATCTTACCGGCCTTTGATTTATGGCCGGCTGATTTTTGTTGTTCGAATGCTAATTTTGAAGACAGAAAAGGGCGAACTTGCAATTTATTTGATTTATTTCCAAGTCATTTTTCTTATTTTATTATCCGAGTCAAATTCTAAGGCCAGTTTTTGCTTTCTTCTTAACTTACTTTTTAATTTATTCTCGGGCGAGCACGTCATGTCTTGCGACTTTACTCAAGATGCCCTTGTGAAGTTAGCCCACTTCATACTTGTCGGATGCTTGGCCTACTTTTCACCCTGTCATTATTAATGTCGTGGTTTAAGGACTTGTGCTTAGGGTTGATTTTACATAAAAACTGAAATAACAAAATATTGCGTAAATATTCATGATCTTTTTCTACGTTGCAGTAAAAAAGTTTAGCTGTCTCAACATTTTGTCAAGAATAAATAACGAGTTTATCAATTTTTACATGATACTGTAAAAATTGTAATCTCCATCCAAGGTTGTCTGGAAGAGATCTTGTGCATTAAATAATTTTTCTATTGACATTTTATGACATAGCAGCTTTTAATAAAGATTTTTAATTCATTCATTCGTAAATTTTATGTTCAACACACTATAACCAAACCGTATAGGCAGCCATTTCACACTGTTGAGCTCTAAAATATTTCCACAATATCCGGGTATTTGATCCAGCTGCGACGTAATAACGGCCCATGCCTCTGTACTTTTACCAGGAAACCGGATATAGAGCAAACGTAAATGCTAAAATTCTATTCCAGTTGGCTGGATATTTGCGAATATTTCACTGTAAAAATACTTCCAAATAGTATGTACCGATATCCGGCATTTGATCCGGCTCTGTAATGTTCGAGTTCTGTTCGATATCAGGTAACACTGTTTAATTGAAACCTTACGCTCCAACTTCTCCCATTGTTCATGGTTGATTACTTTACATGTTAAATTGTTCTGTGAATTCATGAATTTATACATGTTCTATCAGTATATATTCGTGGGGTGAAAGCAAAATACATAAATGTGTTAAACAATAAGGTGTTAAACCACTCTCAATTATGATTATATGAGGCAATATGGGATTTGCCGAACAGTTGCCAATCCAATAGTACATAGAATAGTACACTATATACAGAATAAAGAAACTTCATTCCAAAACTAAAGCTAGGAATAAACAGTGATCGAAACTAAACGCGTATCGTATGATCGCTCACAGTTATGTAATGTCGAGGGTGCCGACTGCCAACAAAGATAAATGCTCTCCTCTGCTAACACGAGCAAAACGTTAATAAATCAATAGCTGCACGAAACGTGGCAGTCATTACCAGTAAACCCGGATATTCCTACGAAATATTTTACCGGAAACCGGATATACTGGAATATGCTGAGGCAATAAAACGCTCATGTTAAATTTAAATCAGTTCACCTGAAACGTTAAGCTCTCTGAAGTATACCAATATTATTAAGCTCACCAAATCTGTAATATGGTTTAATTAAATCAATTGAAAAAAAAATAACAATACCAAAAACATTTGAAGGATTCCTTTAATGTTTCGAGATCTAATGCTGCCGCTACTTCATTGAGAGCTAAATTATGATGCTGATATTCTAAAATATTAGAAAATATCCCGTTTTATTTTTTATGCTCCAAGAAGTAACAACAAATATTATCAAACATTTAAACACCTACCATATAGCTAGAACTATTGTTGATATATAATGCAGGTGAACAAATCAACGCAGAATATTCATGAGGGCAATAATACGTTATAGACAGAGCCTCGGTTTTCGTTAAGGCTTTAATCCGTATATCTGGATACAGCTAATAATATGCACGGCACGGTAGCGACCCGGGCGTGGTTGCTGCGCTCGCTCTAACCCGGTAAGCTTTTTACGTTTATACTCGTACTTCGATTTATTTAAGCTTTATGGCTTGGATTTCCTTGAAGAATTTGAATTTTGGATGGAAAGAATACCAAACCAAATATTTGCAAATAAAAAATACTTTTGTTAAATATTAATTTTATTATTAGGTTTATTTTGCAATAAGAATAACATACCCAGTGGAAGCCAATTTACAAAGTCTAGAGCACAGACGCCGAGTAGCCAGACTTTCAGTTTTTTTTTGGTGAATGTGCGCAATATCTTCAAGACCCTCCTTCCCCCTTCCACCACCGGACAAACAGACGTACCGAGAAATACCACCCACATCTGGTCGGCCTACCACATTGCCGTACCAAACGATTTGCTTCAACTTTTCTTTTTAGCACAAGTAAGGAGTGGAACTCACTTCCGGCGTATGTTTTTCTAAACTATTATAATCTTGGAGTCTTCAAGTCCAGAGTGAATAGGTTCTTTCTAGGCAACCGTGCTCCATCTTCGATCACACCATCACTTACCATCAGGTGAGGTAGTGGTCAAGCGCTTGGCTAACACCAATAAAAAAAACCAAAGCTTAATAAAATCCTAAATATTTTTCAACAGTTATCCTAGATTTTAAAGTATATCAGTACCGCTTTCGAAAAATGCCACATAAAGTGTCACTTCAATATATTTGTCAAAAAATCAGATAAAACGAACTCAGTTTCAACATTTATCGAAAAACCTGGATGAAAGCAAGCTCGCAGTGTTAATTGAACATTTATAGGCCAGTTAGTTAGTCTAGTCGGAGCAAACGTTCCGTTTGACTCTAATACGACCGCAGTGCCTGTCATCTGCACTCATGACTATTGGTTGAGTAAAGCTAGGGCGAGGCTGGATGGTCATTCGAAATAATTATTCAGGCACTTCAGCTTCATAAGTCATCACACTAATATTATAAATGCGAAAGTTTGGATGTTTGTTTGTTACTCAATCACGTCGTAATGGCTTAACCGATTTCGATGAAATTTCGTATGTACGCAGATTATAACCTGTATTAACGCATAAGCTACTTTTGATTGACAAACAACGCGTGTGAAGCCGCTGGCGGAAGTTAGTAAGCTATAAGCATTTATTTGTAAAAAAAACTTACATTTCATACATTTTATATTTATCTTAATACAATAAAGGAATAGATTAGTCTATTATGATCAAAGTAAAAGAATAAAAATAATTAAGTGTCAAAATAAATACAATAAAATAATTGAAAGAGCGATGCGAGATCTCCAAATCAACTTGGGCTAATGGGCGTTTTATGTATGTATGTTTCGATGCGTTGATCCAATCATCGTGAAATTTAACAAATAGGTAGATAGTGATAACATAATTTTTGTGTGACTAAATGAGCTTTCATGTTGGGAGTTTTTAAAGATATTGGGGTTCAAGAGGGGTAAAAAAAAATGAAAATGAGACTATTAGGTCAAGTGGGACGTCTAATAAAGGGTCTTCATTAGTACATTTCGTTTAACTGTACGTAAATGAGCACTTGTATTAAAAAATGCGGAGTAGTGTGAGAATGCCGAAGTCTTTGTTAAGTACACATATTGTAGATGCGTGGAAGTCTCATACTGTGCGTTTCACCCGCTCCTTTCTTCCACGCACCTGCAAGATGTAAAATGATCTTCCTCCGGAGGTTTTCCCGGTGGGCTTCAACATGAACGCCTTCAAGAGAGGTGTAAATAAGGCATTAAGTTTTAGGCAACGCGACTGCAGTAGTACCTCGAGTCCTGCAGGAGTTTATAGGCGACGTTAACCACATAACATCAGGAGGCCCGTCAGCTTGCGTGTCTAAATGTTTAATATAAAAAAGCTCGATATGAGTGTTGTGGTGAAATATATTGGTTTTCTTGCTGGTGTAAGGCAAAGTAGTGGACCCGATTTTGTTTAACAACTGTTAAACTTGACATTAATTTTAAAAATAAGTAATGTCTGTGTCGCTAATATTATTATTTTCTTGGGGGTTGGCTACGAGCATTGAGATAAGTGTGCACTATTACTGCGAAGACTGAGACTATGTACAAATGTAACATTAGATAAATACTTATGTTATAGTGGTTCGATTCCTACACAAACAATCAGTGCACATTCACTAGCTAAACTAAACAGTACAAATGTTTAAACATATGCGTATCGAATTAGTTAGTTCTTAGTATCATTATTATAAATACGGGATTTATCACATACCGTCTTATCGGTGTTTTGACCGACAATGTTTCGGTTCAATTCGTGAACCTTCATCAGGGTGAGTGCGATCCGCTCCGAATAACGTCTCGCCTCGCACTGCGCGCGAGTGGACGGGCGGGGTGGTGGGGATTGGATCAACGAAAGCACAGTGCGTTGACCCGTTGTGTCATCATCATTATAATCACTGCTGCTCTCTTCTGTAGTTCTTGGTACAGGCAAACACACAACACTAACTATGTCTCTACCAGGTTCACTCACTCTTCTGTCACTTGCATCATGAAGACATGGCCTCCAGGCCGGCGGTAGAACCCATCCTCTATCCCTGTTAAAGTTCGGCACACGACTTATTTCTATCGCCTCTCGGATCTTGCGAGGAACGAAGAACTTCTCTCTCGCTAAAACCCGGGCCTTGTCGAAACGTATGTAGTGCGTCGAATCAGAATCTAGGGAATGTTCCGCCACTGCAGAACTGTTCTAGTTCTTAGTATTTTCGGCAAATAATTAAAATTGTACACTTTAATTCAAATTATCTAAGTAGTCTTCATGCTCACTTATTTGAAATCAAAATCAAAAATGTTTTATTTGTTTTATATAAGTTTTAACAATTTTTACAAATCAGATACCGAGGTCTATAGTTCCTATTAGGTTTAAAAAAATACAATAATAGGAATAAAAATCAAGGTCCTAAGACAACACGATAAAAAGATATCGGCAAATTTAGATTTTCGCGAAAACTTGTAAATACCAAAATTTACCTTAATTTTTAACTATTTTTATTTTTCGGAATTTTACCTTTACTTGTGCTGTACCTTGCTTTTAACAAAAATTAACAATTCTAAGTCAACTGGAAGTGCCCTATAGGTTTTGGGTCGAAAACCTATAGGGTAGTTCCCGTTGACCTAGAATAATGAAATTTGGCAAGAAGCAAGGTCTTACAGCACAACTAAAGGAAAAATTCCAAAAGATGAAAATTAAAGGGTGTCCCCATGCATACGTAGTTCACGCCAATTAAGATAGTACTCTCGAGTTGTATGGGCGCTCGTACAATTTAGAGGACTAAATTAATCGGCAAATAAGGTAATTAAATAAAATTGTGCTATTGTTTAAAATAAACATTTATGTGGGGCTCCCATACAACAGACATGATTTTTAAGCCGTTTTTATAGATAATGGTAAGGAAGTCCGTGCGCGAGTCCGACTCGCACTTGGCCGGTTTTTTGTATAGGAATCGAAAGTAGAAACTTAATCAATAGTTTAATTTGCATATTTACATCATCATCTCAGCCCGTTTGCACCCACTGTTGGGTATAGTCCTCCTCTTTATTACGCCATTCTTTCCGGTCCCTTGCGAGTCTCATCCACTGACACTTAGCTTTGCTTTCAATGTCATAATTACATCTTTATATAATACTACTAGCTGACCGCCGAACTTCGTACCGCCTTGCCATGCATATGACGCGGGCTACCAATGTACGTCGCTGGTACAATTGTCAATCGCCCATCATTAGCTGCATCTATGTATGAGAAAATGAATTTTCATCATAATCTTATTTTGCGTGAGTTTTTCTGATATTTTTATAGTTTCTGCTATTTCGGGCGGAGAAAAATCCGACAAATCAAAGATCATCATATTCGATCCAACCGTTCTTGAGTTATAAATGGTGTAACTATCCCGACTTCTTTTATATACATAGATTTGGATGAATACATCCGATCACAGCGCATTTAATTATTTGCTACATATTTGGTACCTACTTTAATAACTTTAAAATTTTACTACCTGAGTTCAATAATTTTTATGGGGTTAAGCACCAAGTTAATAAGCGTTAACCTTCGTTTAACTTTAACCTGTCTGTCATCTGCAATGAATGAGGAACAGTCAGATGTTCCTTTGAAATACTGTTTGGAATAAATGTGGAGGACCGTACAGTACGTATTCGGAGATCAAAACAAAACTTTTGCACGCGAATACGTTTGAAATACCGCTGTTATGTTAATGAGTGTATCCCATCTAATGTATCTGAGAAATAGAGGAATAAACACAGTGTTTTTCAGCTCATACTCCTTTATGTATACTTCTTCTAGCACCTCCAAAATGATGGTGCAATGAGCTTCTAGGTAGATAAAGCCTATGTAATTAATTAAGCATTTAATTAATTATTTAATTAACCATTAACATTTCATGCCACTTGTGTTGACACTTTAGTGCCGTCACATCTTTCCGGTACGCAAAATAAGGCTTGTGCGGCGGCTGAATCGGCTGAAAACCTCAAAAGGCGCAAATATAGTAGTCTAAACATATGCTTTATATTTGAGCCTTTTGGGTTTGAGACCCTTGGTCCGTGGGGACCGAGCGCCCACAAAATTTATGCGACGTGTGGCCAAAATGCTGGTCAGTATTTTGGCCAACGTTAAGCATTGCCATTCAACGTGGCAATGCAGCCAGCATTCTGGGCACGCTGCCCACTGGCAGCGGCTTGTTAGATTAGGGTTTTATATATATTTTAAGTTGTTATAAAATATTTTATGTTGTTATAAATTCATAAGCTTTGACTAATAAAGCATTTTTGACGTAACCAAGTGTTCTATTGTGTCACTACGGTTTAAATATATGAGTATGATTAGGTGATTTTTTTTTAAAGAAGAAATCTGTATGGTTCGAAACTTGATTCGTTGTATCGGATTAATTGATCCAAATTACTTTCACTGAACGTGGAGTAGGCAAGCTTAGACTTACTCAGTTTATTGTTAGTTTAAATTAAGTTTATTGATTTTTATATTTTTGTTGCGTTACCAAAATTATTATTGTGGTATCTATTTGGAATAAAGAAATCTGAATCTGAATATGCTTTGTTAGTTTAATGTTTTGATACGATGCGTCCATACAATTTGATTCTGAAACGTATTCAGAATATATTCGAATAGCCTTCACACGTACGTGATTGTGAGTTGACGGACCCGTCCTTGATTCCACAGGGGACGTAGATTATGAATATGTTGTGATGAAACTTTAGATTCCTGGATCAAAGAGTTTAGAGCAGCGGTCGGCAACCTTTTGGCAGGCAAGGGCCGCAAGGAGGCAAAATAAACTAAAGGCACTTGTGATATTAACTCTAAAAGCGCAATATACCTATGTATAATTCGTCATATCCTATAGAAAAAATAAATGCTACTAAAATTCTTTAAACATACAGAATTTAATTCGTACACTTAATACTTACATACATTTTGATATTTATAACTTATTTACAAAAAAATCACGGGCCGCGTGTTGCCGACCGCTAGTTTAGAGGAATGTTTCGTTTGCTTTCGAATTTGACTGAGTTAATCTAGGTAGATCTAAGGTATTTTCATCACTCCTGCTCATTGTTAAGCGCCTCGTCCACGATAGATTAAAATAACGGAGAGCGACTCTTATAGGGCAATTTACGACGTGTACACATTAGCGAGACTAACCCTAGCTAGAGTATCACTAGTCTACATAGACACGCTCGGCTACTCTCGGAAGGTATCGTGGATGCAGGTACGAGAGCGAGACAAGCGATAGAAATAGAGAGCTCTCGAATTATCTACATGCCTTAATCAGTCTAGCTAGGGCAAGGTCAGCGAAACACGTATTTTGTATTTAAGGCGGGCTTGTTTCGGAACTTTAGGTATTTTACGCTACCTCAGGCCCCGCCAATCTAAACGTATCTGCACTGCACTAATTTGAAACGCGGGGGAATTTTTGGGAGACAAACGGCGTGCGTCCGACCTCGAAAACGTCTTGACGGGCACTGGCCGCCCGGCTCGAGCGCCTGAACGAGTAGATTTTGATAGTTTTCTTTTACAGAGATTAATAATAACTGAATTACATATTGATTTTTCACAATTCCCTAGTTAATAATAAGCTCTATCTTTTGGTATAAATTTGACATGAGTTTAAGAAGAAACCTCTTAGTATCGACCGTTTAAATATCAATTTTGTGTCAACTTTATGATTTTTTTTATCGAGAAAAGTATTATTATTTGCGTTTATATCTTCACAAAGGGGTAGATTATATGTTAAATATTAATAAAATATGTTTTTTTTGTGCATATTATACATTTCAGTAGAGATACAGTTGTTAAAAAAAACCTAAAAGTCGTCACCCTTCAAATTTAATGTAGAATTCTGCATTGCTTTTAATTACCATAAAGAATTTCGAAACGTGCTTGGTCAAAAGAAGAGACAATTACAATGATACAAATGTATGAAGGCTTTCCAGAATTATGGAATGTATCTCATAATGATTATAAAGATAGTAACCAAAAAAAATCATTGTTTAACATTAGTGAAGCATTTAATAGAACAGTTGACGAAGTGACCAGAAAAATCCACAACTTACGTTGTCAATTGAATTCAGAAATAAGAAAAATAAAAAAGAAATGTAGTGGTCAAGGTACCCAAGATAGTTATGCTATGACTGAGAGTGAATATCGTGACTGAAAATCTAGTCTACGAGTAGTGTGGTGTACGCAGGCCAAAATTTCACTATGAATGAGCTACCCTACGATAAGGCAAAAAAATTAAATAGGGCACTCTAATGATCTCTACGCGTACATAGAAATTAGAGTATAGATTAGATTAGTCTCCAAGCGGTCTAGCTCTATTCTCTCTCCATGGACAAGGCGCTTTAGCTCGATACCAGGAGGGCAATCGCACTAATTTTGAACGTGTCTAACGTTGGAACTCACCTTGGTTTGACCGATGTGACGCGTACTAGCGCAATACCAAATGTGCATAATGTAACGTGTGTTCATAGTTTTGGTTTTACTTTGGTATTAGCAAACTTAAGTTTTTTTGTTGAAAAATTACTTTTTCAAAACAAGCTTTTATAAAATTCACAATCGGAACCGCAAGCAGATTCAAATTAGCCCAAACACTAGTAGCCTACTATAATTCATTCAGAAGTTTGCCTAGCATCCGTCTCCACCATGAGACCACCTCAATGGTACCATATTATTGCATTGTCACCGAAGTTACGTATGTACTCAAAATTTCAACTCAATCGGTTGAGGGGAACGGGTTTAAAATTCAGTTGCAAGATTCTACCCGGACAAACATACATACATTGCAAGTTAATAAAAAACATTCAAAAATTAGCGCGATTGCCCCCCTGATGCGTAAATGCGATTTACGCCCATAGCACCCTCGACTGATTAGCATCCTCACTCGCTCGTACGTCAAAATATCACGGTTGCAAAGTGGTCGTAAAATTTTTAGTAATATTTATGTACTTGGCAGTTGGTCGCTTACTAGATTATGAACACTCGATCTAACCGCAGCATCTACCTAGTAATCATAATATCAGCTAGTATTGCATCTCCTAATCTCAATCACTTTGAGAATAATCACACGTTTAAAATTCTGTACAAGCTTTCGCCCGCCACTTCTAACACGTGGTTTGTCAATATGTACATTACTTTCCATCTGCACAGTCAGGTAAAAAGTAGCCTATGTCCCAATAGTAATCAAAATAGTAGATATTCATAATCTATCAATGTACAAAATTTCATCAAAATCGGTCAAACCGTTTAGTCGTGCAGACGTACCAAACAGACAGAGTGACTTTCGAATTTAGTACTATTTAATTAATTAACATTAAACAGAATTTACACAAATATAAGTACTAGGCTAGAATAAATAAGGCAACACAATGGACGGCCCTATCGCTGAAAGCGATCTCTTCCAGGTAACTTTTGAATTGAGTGAAATGAATGAAGATACGGAGTGCACCACTTTGGAGAATACATTTACATGTTCTTACGTATAATAAAAAACTAAGATAAAGTTTTAATCCTTTTACTTAAAATACTTATAAAATAGACTATTTATAATATTAGCACAGTATAAAGACACATTTAGTATGGATAGTCAATTGTCTCCAAACAGGTTCTAGAAAACAAACAACTCCCTGTTAGAAAGGCACTGAAAATCTTAATCCAGCTATTCTTCGATCTAAATGATCGCCGCTAAAGCCTGCAATCAGGGCTGAGCGCCGCCACCGTCCGCCGTTAGTGCCAATAAAATATTGCCAAGAGTTCCTGGACTCAGGTTGGGGCGCTCTAAAATAGAGGCATTGGCGGGTCTAAAAGGGGTCATAATCTAGCCATTGATTCAAATTCAAATTCAATCTTTTTATATATTACTAGCTGACCAATCCGCAGCTTCGCACGCGTAGTTTTTCAATAAAAACATTACCCTCATTTGCGCAGTTGGGTAAAAAGTAGCCTATGTTACTAACGGTCAATGTAGCTTTCCAATGGTGAAAGAATTTTTGAAATCGGACAAGTTGTTTTTGAGTTTATTCATTCAAACATACCTACCAACACTTTCTGTCAGCCATCGCTCACTAGGTCATTTATTTATTTATACATTTTTATAATTTATGTATGTAGGTATGACAATATATATTTTATGTATCATAATATTAATATTTATGTAATTTTACGATTATATTAGTTATATAATTAAGCATTATATTTTATATTATGTGTATTTTTTTATAAATTGTAAAATATACTTGTTCTAGGGATTCTAATAATATCTTACGCCGCCGTCCTTATTTGTTCATATAGATCCTATACATCTAAAAGTTGCCTGGAAGAGATCACTTTTAGCGATAAAGCCGCCAATTGTAACTATGATTTAAAAGTGTATTTTCTTTTATATGTTTGTAATTAATGGTGTGCAATAAAGAAATTATATATCTAACTGCACACAAAAATAAAAAATCTTTCCTCTTTATAATATTAGTATAGAAAATTAAAAGGATCACTTTGAAACGTCAATTCACTGCCTTCGCGACCAAGCTAGGAAGGAAAGGCAAGAAATAAGGCTGGTTCAATTCAAAACTGAAACTTCATTAATTTTAACTTACTAGTGGTTCGCCCCGAACTGAGATCTCCCAAGTCTACCATTAAACGCAAACAAAATATTTCTAATCTTTGACTATAACAACAGTGCCACGAAATTCTAAACCCACTTGAGCTACAGTTTCATCCAAACTACACTAGCTGGGCTAGCCCGGCTTCGCAAGAATTGTTATCAAAATAAAATACCTATATAACCTATAGCTGGGATAAGGTAACTTTCTACCAGTGAACCATTTTTCAGGGTTCCGTACCCAAAGGGTAAAACGGCACTCTATTACTAAGGCTCCGCTGTCTGTCTGTACGTCTGTCCGTCTGCCACCAGGCTGTATCGCATGAACCGTGATAGTTAGACAGTTGAAATTTTCACAGATGATGTATTTCTGTTGCCGATATAACAACAATTACTAAAAACAGAATAAAATAAATATTTAAGGGGGCTCCCATACAACATACATGATTTTTTTGCTCGTATTAGCTCGATATTGATAACGGCTACAGTTAGATGCTTGAAATATGCACAGAATATGGTTATAACTATATTCACTTTAAAAATAAATAATTAAATTAAAATAAAACAAATATTTAAGGGGGGCTCCCATACAACAAACGTGATTTTTTTGCCGTTTTTATAGATAATTGTACGGAACACTTCGTGCGCGAGTCCGACTCGCACTTGGCCGGTTTTTTTTATTTGGTTTAAATCGCATTAGTTATAACTCAATACATACAAACTACTTACTACCATCAACGCGTTACAAAATGATCGGCTGTCAAAGTGTTAATTACTTTAAATAAATAAAATTATGTCTTAACTACATATCGACCGCTTGTTGTCTAAAATAAATTCAGTTTTAATATAATTAGGTACCTAACTACTTTAAAAATAATGAAAAAAATTTACAGCTTACGCCAGGCTCCAAAGGTAGTTCTTTCCTAGCAAGGCAACGAGTAGAGCTTCTAAATCGGCCGATTTATTTGTGTACTCCACGTCGACAAGTGTAAAATTTAACTTCGAACGTTTTATTGCACCATTGGAACTAGATAGAATAGTTTCGTATGGTAAATACAACTGGGAGTTTCCAACTGAGATTGCCACTTCAAAGCGCGGAAAAACCGTTTATGTGGAGTTTTGGGGCGATTTTTCCTAGACAAATTAGTTTTGTTTTTTATTGCAGTGAATGATAGTTTGGAAATGGAGATAGTGAAAATGAAGCTTGGAGATAGAAAATTCTTTATTGCAAAAAATAATTCAACCTGTACATGAGCGAATTTAAAACTAGAAAGCATTATCTCTCCCAACTAACAATTAAGCGGAAAAATAATTTTAATGGTATTACAAAAACGAGATTATTATTAATTGACGACCCGCGTAGCGCAGTGGGAGCGCGAACAGCCGTCTGAGACGCAGGAGGATGAGGGTTCAATTCCCACCACGGAAGAAGTTTGTATGATCTACAGATATTTGTTTAGGGTGTGGTTGTTTCTCTATGTATTATCAGTATGTATTTACAAAAAATAATAAGTACATATATAAGTTTTCTATCAGTTATCTGGTTTCCATTGTACAAGCTTTGCTTAGTTTGGGGCTAGATGGCGTTGCGTAAAATGTCTAGCAATATTTATTATTGTTTTTTATTTATAAACTAGCTGACCCGCCCGCGGCTTCGGATACGTGGTATTCTATAAAAACATTACGCTACTTTTGCGCACTCGGGTAAAAAGTAGCCTATGCCCTTCCCCAGGATATAATCTATCTTCTGGCCAAATTTCATTTCGATCCGTTCAGCTGTTTAGTTATGAAAAGGTAACAAACAAACAGTTACTTTCGCAGTTACTATGTATGTGTTATACATATTAACCTTCCTCTTGAGTCACTCTATCTATTGCTGAAAACTACATTAAAATCCGTTGAGTAGTTTAAAATATCTAAGGTAACATACAGCGGAAGCGACTTCATTTTACACCATGTAAAGATACGGGAGAAGGTGGTACGTACACAATATGTAGTAAAACAAATCTTAATATTCATTTCACAATAATGTGGAATACAATTAACATTTTGTTTGATGAAAGGTAGGTTTTATCGTTTAAAAATCTGAATAAAATATTCAAAAAGCCATTAAGAAATTGTGCAGTGGAATTTTAGGAAACAAAAATTTTAGCTAACATTTGAATTTTGCGTAGAAACCCATGTTTTTTATTAAAAAATAACGAGTACCCACAATACGCATGCAGTTTTCAGAGCTTTTAAAAGCAAGGCTCGAAGTGAATTCCAGAAACAATGGACCAATCAAGGCCTGCGAGGCTTCGATACAGGGCCGGATCTAGGAAGTGCGTATTGAGACATGCCCCATGCTGGGCGCCAATAAAAATCATACACACAGAACTTTTTAAATTTTCGCGAACTATACTCATGTTTTTAAGACAAAACGGGTCTTTTCGTGCACAGATTTATATAAAAATTATAATTTTGACTAATCTCGACGTTTCGGCCAAGTTAAATCAGCCGTGGTCACGAGAGACTAAAAGCGGGCGAGTGTCATTGCAGGGAAGCGCGAATGTTGTCACCAACTACCCGCACTTGGTTTACTAAATCGCACGTATCACTGTTTCGACATAAAATACTAACAGTATCTGTGGATCTAAATTGCGACGTGAACACCTAACTATAACTGAATTCCACGAAACAGATAATCTAAAGCCGTCCTCACGATTAAAATTGCGATATTTCTTTATCTCGACGGCTTCTCGAAGAACAGTTCTTGGGTAATATTGGCATTCGGTGGAGAGAATTTTGGGGTATGAAGTTCTATCCAGTGGTTTGGTCCAGATCCATACACACAGCTTTTAAGAACAGGAGATCATGATGCATTTTTGTCATATTCATAAGTTTTTCGCTACTGTGAGTACCCAGGATGTGTATAATTTATTGTGCTCGGGAAATGGTGGCTAAAGAAACAAATAGATTTAAATTGCGACATTGCAGCGCGTCAGGAATGTTCGCGAACGCGCATGTCGACGGGTTTTACGCGATCATGCGGAAAAGAATCGCGTCTCTTTTACACAGATTACGCGGTAGTCCCAACAGAATTTTGAAGATGATTGCTGGTCGTTTTGATTGCCCCATTCAGAGGCACTGGGTGGGGATAATTACTGGCAATTTAAAACACGTAGGTAATTAATTAATTAATTTATTTAACTGATGTTTATTTCAATTTTAATATTAAATTTTCTATTATATTATAGAACTTATTGCTTTAATTTAAATTTAATTTATTTTGATTGTAATTAATTTCTTTTAACTTATTGTGATTATGAATAAAAATTATCTGAAATAAATGAATACAATACAATATAATAAAAAAATCAATAAAAACCAATTCTCTTATACACAAAGATCTCGCTTATCAGAATGTGTATTCAGTTACCCGCTTTCCAATGCTTAGTGTTTTCTGCGTTAGCCAGCTGTTGGTATTAATAAGTTTGATTTGCGCAAGTAAACTAACGAGTATTGAAGAGTAGTACAGTTCCTTGCGACAGGGCTCGCCCGGGAAAGTGCTACCACCGCGTCTATATCTGCCGCCAAGGAGCAATGCTGTGTTTCGGTTTGAAGGTTATGGTTGCCGGTTAAATTACAGGCACATGAGGCTTTACGCCCGTATGCCTCAAGTTGATAGACGCAGGACAGTGCATTGTAGAGCACGTTTTTAAGCCTACGAGGCGATACTTTGTTATAGGCGATAGTTACCACTTAACATCAGGTTGGCCATAAGCTTATTCCAACTCGCAGTCGTATAACCAAAACTCGTATGATCTACCTAATATCTCAACAGCGCCTATGCCAGCGCTCTTGTGACGTAGCGTGGTCATTAATAAAACTTTAATTGAGACAACAACATAAAAGTACACGTTATTAGTTTACTTATTCCACGAACCATATGGCGGCCGTATTACCTAAGCCAAATTGCTGTCTTGTCGCTATCGCTAGCCATGCCATCCCTTTTACACGTGTGGTACGTACTGTACGTGTGAAAGGGATGGCCTGACTAGCAATAGTGACAACGACAGCAATTTGGCTTAGGTAATAACGGGGCCGGTCTCAATACGGCCAGCTCCAACATTAGCCACATTTAAAACAAGAGTGAAAAGATTGTATCTCTTAGAAACGTCGTAGTATCGCTATAGATATGTATGTATGTATGTTTGTTGTATGTATATTTACTTATGTATATTGTTTTATTTTATTGTAAATGATCAGCGCTCTCCTAAAATTTAGTTTTTGTATTGTTAATGTAGGTACACCCCCCTCCATTATTGTAATGTTACATAAGTCCTCTCCATCCAAGGGTAGTCTGGAATAAATCGCTTCTAAGCGATAAGACCGCCCATTGTACTTGTTGCTTTGTGATTTTTTTTTATCTTTATTAATGAGCTTAATCACAATGGCAATTATGCCGCTCAGTTGTTACAACAAAAACACATTACTAACTAATCATATTTGTAAGTAATCTAGAAATCAACAACCCTAGCTTGAAATAAAGTACAACTAAGACAATCAATGATCTGAGTTGAACTTCAACTCGTAAAGCATGACTAAATATTTAATTTTATCTGAAAATGGATTTGACAATATAATGTTGCAATCAGCAGATTCTTTCAGAAATTGTTTACAATTATTAGATCGATATGCCTCGTTATGGGCACATTCCAACAAGAAATGCATTAAGTCCTCCGGTACACCGCAGAGGTCACAGTTCGGTGACGGGACTTTACCCATTAGAAAAGCAAATGTCTTCGATGGAATATGACCTGAACTTTATTTTTATGTCTGTTTCTTTTCATGTGTTCAATAAAGTATTTCCATTCATTCATTCATTCATATAAAAAATACTTTAATAAACCTTAGTAACCTACTTAATAAGTCTGCGACGTGTGAAGCACTTGCGCTATGCATTTCGTACCCCTGCTCGCAATTTCCCTAGGTCCAGTCCTGCTTCGATGTACCAAAAATGGCTGCAAAAGTTGGAATTGAACCGACTAGCCCGCGGCTAGGCTTTTATGAAGGCTCTTTGCTCGTGACAATAGGGACCTATCACAAATTAAAATAAAAGAGGGAAACGCTGGATGTACCGTGCGGTTCCGTATGATGTTTCAAAAATTAAACGTCTACCGTTACCTATTGTGCAGTTTCTATAAAATTGCATTCTACATTAAACAAAGGTTAACTGGAAAATAATGCAATCTGGCATTAAATTCGCCTATGTATAGATTGATTTATTTTTTTCAATAAAACTTTACTACAGTTGTATTTTGCAGAGACCTTTTGAGTTATGGTGCAGTATGCGTTATAGATTTAATAATTTTGTTGCACACAAAGATTGCCCGGAGGAGATCGCTCTCAGTGATAAGGCCGGCCATTGTATAGCCTTTTTAGTTTTAGTATAGTGTTACATTGTTTCTGTGTGGTAGTTACAAGAGTTATTTTATGCAAGCAAAGGTCCAGTAGATACCTTTATGATAGCAAACTAATTGGCTGTTATGTCTCATAATTATTGATTAAAACGGGTATTTATCGCGTATGTACCTTTTTATTTGTTATCCCGACGTTTCGGCTGTGTTGCAACAGTCGTGGTCTCGGGCTGACTGTCAGTCTCAGGATATTGTAAATAAAGTTCGACGAGTCAGCCCGAGACCATGACTGTTGCAACACAGCCGAAACGTCGGGATAACAAATAAAAAAGGTACATACGCGATAAATACCCGTTTTAATCAATAATTATGTACAGTGATCGCGAAAGTTTGAAAAATGTTATGTCTCAGCCAAAATCTGATGATTGTCAATACTACACTATGTAATTCCGGACGTAATTTTTTTTGTGTGTTGCATGTACCGTACTACATCTGTAGATATTATTTCTGTTCATATCAATAAAACATCTTACTTTATCCACATCTTTTCAGAACAGCAATTGGAACTCAGAAAACGTAATGTTTCCTAATATTGTTACGGAACAGACAAACATTCAAAGCCTCTAAGTATAAAATCCATTTACAATGAAGATACGAAGAGGCTGTTAAAAAGAGATTGTGTAAATGAAAGAAGCAATCACTATGGTCATTCGCAATCCACACTTCCACAACATTACAAAAAAGCGCTTACGTATTTACGAGCAAAACGTTTCATTTTACGGTACCCTAAAAAGAGCCATATTATCCGTAGAAATGTTCAGCGAAAAATCTGGAAAGTCGGACAGATCTGAAACTTTATGTTAATTACGTATCATTTCTCGCCTGATGGTAAGTGATGTGGTCGAATGAGCACGCTTGCCAAAAACCTGAAGTTGATGTTATACAGCTCGTTGCAATGGTTCAAAGTGGCAGTAGTAAAATAGTACAGGCAGTAAAAGACGTTTCAAAGTGATCCTTGTGTTTTTAATTAATAAAAGATTTTGACTTTGACTTCAAGAGGGAACTATTTTTTTTTAATTAACTCCCGTTCATATTCATACTCCAGAACGCACACTCAAATTCCTTTCATCCAACAACCCAGACCCGGGACAAATATTTGATGATAATGCAAACATATGCCCCGCAGCGAGTCGTCTTACGTCTTCTGTCAAACTAACATCGAATACTCCATAAAAGAACCGAAGGTACAATGGACAAGCGAGAGTAGAATCAATGACCGCGAAACATACTCATCCTACATAGAGAGAAGAGATGTTGCGGATCCAGATTTTGTTGACATTCGCGGACGCGGAAATTTGCAAATTTTTGAAGACTCGCATCCGTCGATGCAGATGCAGATCTTAAGTTTTTTTTAAGAAACTTCGTTTTGGTGCAGAAATAAAACAAAAATATAAACTATTAACTGCAGAAAACTCACTTAACATACAATACTCACTGTATACTGACAATAACACTCAAGAACTGCAATTTTCATACGACGAGCAAACGATAAACAATAACAAACGCGTCGGATCTTGTCACCGAAATCTTCAGTCCTATTGGTCAATCAGCACGTGCTTGCGGCACGTGCCACTCGCAAGCCCCACCCAATTTCTTTCTCGTCCGCATCGAACATCCGCATCGATGATTGCGGATGCGGAGTCTCCGCATTTGCGGATGCGGATGCGAATATTTGCAACATCCCTGATATATAGTTTAGGCACCCAGATTGCGTCTAGGTACTGGCACATCTTGATTATTCAACATTTAGAACTGGGAGTGGCTGGTTGAAGAGCGCTTCTATGATGTTAATGATTTTTTAGAAGAGGATATACTAATATTCTATAGAGGAAAGATTTGTTTGTTTGTTTGTATTGAATATGCTCCGAAACAACGGCACCGATTTAAAAAAAAATTTCACTGTTGGGAAGCTACACTATCCCCGGGTGACATAGGCTACTTTTTACCCAACTGCGCAGAAGGAGGGTAATGTTTTTATTGAAAAACTACGCGTGCAAAGCTGCGGATTGGTCAGCTATTACGATATAAATTGATTATGTATGTATACAATATTTGTTTTAAATAATATTCTGAGCTTAAATATTTGATGCCAGATAAACCGGTTTATTGTAGTGAAACATACATTATAAGTTAACCATCATTTTACCTACAGTCGCAAATAAATTGCTTTGTTTTGATTTAGTTTTCAAAATTATTTCTGTGAGTATTCTATAAGCGACGACGTTTAATCCAAGAGGGCGGACGCTTACTCAGATAATGTTGTAATGATTATGCGTTGAACCAACAACGCATAATCATTACAACATTATCTGGATCTGTATATATAAATTGTGTTTTATGTGTTTTTTGTGAGAGATATATAAAATGTGTTCTTTCTGTTGTCTAATTTAGTATGTCGTACAATTATTAATTATCAGAAAAAGAGCCAATATTCCGTTTGGCCGGATAAAAGCATAAAGGTCGGACGACATAACGAATAGTGGCAACCAACAACCCTATCACACAGCAGTCACGCCTCTGGCTGCGAAATTACAAACTGCGTTTTGTAACGTTACCGTAACGTTAAAGTCACATAAATTGGAACGCCTATTAACTTTTTACGATTGTGAGATATCTGTAAGGGATCGCAATATCGGAGGCCAATGATTTGACGGGTAATAGCCGCGGTGATAAAATGTTATTGGGAATGGGCTTGTATGAGCGTTCGGTGAAGCTATACGATGCTGTACGTAGCTTCGTTCAATGAAGCTGTTGGACTGTTTGAAGCTGTGTATTGAACACTTGTGTAGACTCAGACTGCAATTATTAGAGTTTTTGTGAACAACAAGTTGGAAAGATTCGTCTTTCTGTTCATTTGCAACGAATTAAAGTCATAGTTAACTATTTATTGCGTACATAGGTCTTAATGTAAATGTTTCTGTCTTAAACATGAAACCTGCAAGGGCACTGCATTTTTCGCGAGGTGACGAAGTGTCTTCTTAAATAATAGGTACAATAAATAAAGGTTAAGTGCAAAAAATATATATTTTGTATAAAATATTTAAATTACTTATTAAAATAAATAAACTGCTTAAATACCTATACCTATTTGGGAATACACGTGGGGAGGATCACGAAACACGGTGTTATACCATAACTGTATAATTGAATCTGCTCTGACGAATTAGACATAGATTGAGTTCACACAGAAAGTTCACAACTACATAAGATTCCCGATCGTTTGTAGGTGTTGGGAGCGTAAGCATCCACGAACAAACAACACATAAATGGATGTAGTAGCCTGAAAATACCGGAGATCCGACCCAGAAACCTGGTGATGAATCGCTCTGAAAAAAAATATTGCGGCTCCTGGTTCTACTTACTGAACAAACTTTCCTCCAACTGTCAATGTCATTTTTGCCGCGCCTTTCGTTCGGAAACGCTACGTAAAATTAAATGCGTTTAGGATTTTTCTTCGAAAACTCTTGCAGCGTATCAACTAAATACCTAAAAGTACAAGCTTGAACGAGCTATTGTGTTTTATCCATAAAAACTGCTTAGTATAGACAAAAGGTTTTAAATTTTGCCAAATAAATAATAGTGACTGAATGGTGGCCGATGAGCGGGTATGGAAGGGTAGGACGTCCGGCAGCGAGATGGGTGGACGACAACGTAAAGGTCGCGGTCCGTCAGTGGGTGAGACTAGCGCAGGATCGTGGTGGATGGCACAAACTTGGGGAGACCTATACCCAACAATGGGTGAAGTCAGGCTGTGGATGATCATGATGATGAAATAATAACCCAAGGGTCACATATTACGCCCTGGAAGTGGAATCGAACCTACTCATAGAACCTCTTGCGTGTCAGTCAGTTTCACGGCTTTCTACCAGGAAAACTTAGTATTTTTAGTTAGTGTTTACGTCACGTCACTAGTTATTTTTAGTTATCTAAACAAACAAGGCTTACACCTTTACTGTTCTAATCAATTCAATTCATGTTAAATTGTCATAGAAATAGCTATCAAGTCCCCGGTCATAACAGTCTAATAAACCAGCCTACCCTATACGTACCAACGTAGGTATACACGTCATTACAGACACTTGGAATGCGTCCAGAACACGTTATTGTACCACATCAAATTGCGTCGATAAGAGACTGTAAACGCGCAATATTGTAAAGTTTATAGGCGGTTGCTACGTATACTTTATTAGGTTTTAAGTACTGCGGTTTGAATACTGTCCCCGAAGCATACAAGAGGTTTTTTTCAACGAATATTTAAAAAGTATCTTAAGTAATCTATGTATTGCACTGTCGGCCATACGCCTTTATAGAGTGTTTAAATATATTTACAAAGTATTCTACAAGATCTGAAAGATACAGTTCAGATCTTGACCTTAAAAATGCGCGCTATACAAAGTGCTCGTATCAACTTTTTTACTAAGTACTTCTGGAAAAATTTTGGCTACATAAAATTAAGAAAACTGATTTAAAAAGTGTTACTCTCATAAATACTAATTTTATCAAAAAACTTATAAAGGTGCTATAGCCTGCTGAGTTATTCTAGTTTAAGGGTACTATTATGCTAAAATGTGTTTAGTTGTAATAAGCTGTTACAATTTATGTTCAATAAAGACCTTTACAAAACAAAACCAAACAGTTCAGATTCGAGTTTGTAAAGACCATTGCATGCCACGAATAACACCATGCAAAAATTGTCTGGAAGAGATCACTTTTAGCGATAAGATCGCCCATTGTACCGTTACTTATTGTCCTTTGTTTCTGTATTTTTATTTGGTGTGATATAAAGAGTCTATCAAGCAAAAGGTGATACTGATAGGTGGAATGACATAAAATCGGTGCTGTTAGTGGAGTAATTCTATTTTTATTTTTCCGTAGGTTAAATAAATCGTGTGGGCCATTTGCTTGTTTCATCTTAAAGTAGTATAAAATATGTTTTGTGCATATTAACCTTATAGCTTTTATCTTAATTTCAACTTTAGCCAGCTGGCTAACAGCTTTCGATCGACGGATGCAGAAACACCTTTCAAATGTTAAATTTTTAACGTAATATACACCTAAAGATAGTCTTGTAATCTATGATAAGGAACTAACACTTTTCATTCATCTTTAGGACCGAAATAAAACATACATTTTCACAATTAACTTCCGAACAATTTACTCAGCTGGCTTCCCATTTGACTTAATGTACCTACTCGTAAAATACTGTGATTTAATTGTTAAAGACACTGTCACGGACGCTACTACAAAGTTGCTCTCATTTTTAGTGATCCTTACAAAGTTGGGAAAACGAAAGACCTTTTGCATCGGGTGTTCGTGTTTCTACTTTTTAGTTTAATTAGTACTTTTAAAATGTTTTTCAACACACTTGCTCGTAAAGTGAGCCTTATTACATCGTTCTTAGGGCCATAAACCGAACTATAACACAGACGTGCATAATAATACTAGACACTAGTGCATAATAGAATTATCCCTACAAAGTAAAGTTAGTACCTAACTGCAAATTATATGCGAGTAAACAGAGCATTTTCAATTTAACCGGGTAATACAGTTTTTGTAACAACAAAGAGGTTTTATGCCGCTGAAAATCCTATTACATTTTTGAAATAAATAAATGTATCCCTAATTAAGACGAAAAAACATTTATTATTATCAAATTATTTATAAATCAAAATAATTTGTTATAAAATATTTGCTTTTTATCACTAAAATAATAATTTTGAAGTAGGCTGTATTGCTTTATGTAATCAACTAATCAATCACCTTACATTTGCCGCGTGCAAAATAAAAAAAATTGCGCGCCATTTTCCATCACCAATTGTTATAATAATTAAACGATTTATGAAATACATGTTTGTTTTTTCCTCGCAAGTGGAAAGGTTTTTGACGACCTCCGTGGCGCAGTGGGCGGACAGCCGGCTGAGACGCAGGAGGTAGTGGGTTCGATTCCCGTAGCGGAACAAATGTTTGCATGATCTACAGATATTTTTTCCGGGTCTGGTTGTTTTTTTATATATTATAAGTATGTATTTACAAAAAAAAAGTATATAAGTATTCTATCAGTTATCTGGTTCTCATAGTACAAGCTCTGCTTAGTTTGGGGCTAGATAGCGCTATGTGAAATGTCCAGCAATATTTATTTATTTATTTTATTTATTTAAGTGTGTTGAAAAAGTGTGTATGAAACTCGTGAGCTAACTTGCTCACTAGACACTAGGCTGATTTACGCCCTCGCCTACGGCTCTGGTTGCAACTCACAGCCTCGTGTATAATGAGCAACTTAGCTCACTTGTATCATAATATACTATTGTGTTACAGTTGTCCACAGTAACAGAATATAAAAGTGTCTTATGCCACGGCTATAATACATTAATGGGATTCGGCGAATGTTCGTTCCGTGTGTTTTACATGAGACAAATTAAACAAATTGACAGAGACATACAACACGAACATTCGCCGAACATCGATAAAGTAGCAGCGGTATTATAATGATAAGATATACAAGCTGTTACCTGCGACTTCGTCAATTAGCGTGTACACACAGCTACACATCAAGCTATACATTTCCAGTATAAGGTGACCTCTCATTCTACGAAAAGCCTACACAATGCGAGGTCACAGTACGAGACAGTTAAACAGTTAGCGTGTCGACAACTTTTAGATCAATAATACACTGCATAATACATGTTATTTGTAATTTTTTGTTTAATAAACTTCGTATTGTCGTCATAATGAGTCAAAATATAAGACAGTAGTTTTCAATCTCTTGAACATATTTGTTAAACTGCTACGAAACCCATTTGGTTTCGTCTGTGTCGCTCTTGACCAAGTATTATGACCAAGATTATCCGCTGCAGAGCTGTAAAAACTTAGCGCAATGTCTTGGCCACTTAAGAATTTTAAGTTTAAGCTTCGCGCATAAGCATTATTTTGCTGCTTAACTAGGACCATAGATTTTATCATATAGCCACCTTTACTTGAGTTCTTGACTTTTAAGAAGGTTTTTAATGAAACATCATGTTTGTTTTCTCTCTCGGGAACATAATTTTTGGCTTAAAATCTTGGATATTTTTGGCAGCATACTAATTATTATTTTTAAAATACCTCCTCTGGATTTGAAAAATATTACATACTCAAATGTTTTTACTTCAAATTATGCAAAACAGTCGTCGTTGTCGATATTGTGCATACAATAATTAACAATACTAGCATATTGTTTTGATATTCAATATTAAATTTGAAATAATGTATATTGAATTTTGATTATAAAAAAATTCTTACCCACCGAAGTACCAGCAATAAATCCAAATTGATCATACCTGAAATAAAATATAGATTGAAATACTAGTAAATTCAAAAAGGTTTTGTAATTGGCCAAAAAACAAATCTAGGCTTAAACAGACTTGAACTATCACTCGTTCCATGGCCGAAATGGCTAAGGCATCGCCGATTAGCAGTTGTTCGATGAATTATGCGAATTGATTAGTAGCATATAACTTTTAAAACTATCATGATTATGAACACTGTTTGTACTAAAAACGAGATATTAATAGTATCAGTGAATTCATTCCTAGCAAGAGACTGAAAAAGAGGGTAGATCTTTATATCTGCCAATAACTACCCACTCGCAAAAACTTCAGTTTACCCGTGATCATAGCGCATGCAACTGCGTCGAAATATCCCGATACTCAAAATCTCACAAATCATGGTAAATATCCCGTTTTAGTACAAATAGTGATTAGTAACACAGTGGTATTACCTATTATTGAACGAGCGAAGCGAGATCTCCAAATCAACTTTGGCAAATCGGCGCTGTAAGTACCTATATAAGCATGTATATTTGTTTTTCCAAAGATAACTATCGAAGCGTTTATCAGATCATCGTTAAATATGGTATATAGGTAGGTAGTGATGACACAATAATGGTGTGACTAAATGAGTAAAAAATGTGAGGGGGTTGTTGAGATATAGGGGTAAAAAAGAAACAAAATGGGACTATCCGGTCAAGTGAAAAGTTTAATAAAAAGTGAGTACATTTCGACACCGTTTTTATTTTTAATTTATATCTAGTAGTTTTTAAGTTATTAGCCATAATAAAAACTGAACTTTGACAAAATTCACAGGGTACACCAGCGACCCCAGAGTACTGAAATTTGGTATGCGTGTAGTTTTAGTGACACAAATATAGGCAAAAGTCTGAAATCTAGAATAACTGCAATTTCTATATCAAAAAAGTGTAATCAACTTACATGAACCCCCGTTAGCTGTAATTTGAATGAAACTATAGGTCAAGTAATTTTTTTAATTATTTCTTGGAACTATTTTGATAGTCATGATTAGAAATAATATTTTTTTGTTTTTATGGGAGACTCGCGAGATTTCAGTTCGGGGCGAACCACTAGTTATATAAAATAATACAAAAAAACGGGATTTTCTAACTTGGTCTATCATACTTTTCTATGGTTTGTAAGTGTTTTCAGTCGGTGCAAATGGGCTTATGTAGCAGGGCCCCGCAATGCAGTTCAAACTAACTGGGGGGAGTTATAAATCGGCAGAAAACGCGCACTTTGCGTCGAAACCGATTAATGTTTATTTGCCACGCAACCTTCCAATAAAGAAAGCCGGTGAAGTGCGAGTTGCTTGTCTAGCAAGGGTTCTGAACACATTAAAAAACATCTTGGCTTTAAAAAAGGGTTATTTTACATCTTATCAATTGAATATGATATTCATACAATAATGCAATCCATTACCCGCTTCATTGTTAAGCATTTGTTGTTCGTTCTCGCAGAGTGGCGCGTAGTGACCTCTAATATAAGTTCCTATGAACCTATTTCAGGCACCAGTTTTTTACAATGTCAGTTGACATCCAAAAAGCTTGCTTATGTAATTTAGATATATTGCAGCGTTACCTCGGTGAAGGACATTGCCACTGCAGTGCCTAACACAAGATTTTACAAAACATCGCAGATCTGCAGATTAGATAACTTCATATTTTTTTTATACTACTTATATGGCCAACGAGCATGCATTCTACCAGATGTTAAGTGGCTACTGCAGCCCATGGATATCCACATAGAATTCAAAACAAGCTATTATGTTGTCTTGATCTCTATGTGGATACGTTGCCATACTATAGGACTTAGCTGTTATGCGTATGTGCCAATAATTACAGGAACATACCATTACCATCTAACCGGAACACAACAGCACAATACTGCTATTTGGCGGCAGATAAAGTTAAGGCGGTGTTGCCCACTTCCTCGAGCCCGTTCACAATAGCTCTACCACCAGAAAATATGATCATATCCTATATTGTATATCCTATATATTGATCATTACCCTGATCCTCTTTATGCAGTGTAGTTTATTTATATTATATTATTTGTATGTATTTAAGTTTATTAGTATAATCAATAGGTATATTTTATTTTGTGGGTTCTGTTTATGTCTGTACTCTTACACCGCCGTTTATTGATTTTGTTTATCCTGTCCATCCAAAGGTTGTCTGGAAGAGATTGCTTTTAGCGATAAGACCGCCCATTGTACTGCTATATATTGTTTATTTCCATTATTACTGTATTTTTGTTTGGTGTGCAATAAAGAGTATTTAATTCATTCATTATGTTTTTCCTGCGGATGAATTCAGTTAATTCGTTAATTCGCGCGTCGAAACTCCACGGACGCGATCTGACGTCTTTAGAAATTCATACATTACAACCGCTGCGTGCACGCTCACGTCACGCGCACGCATTTGGTTTGCATCAGCCTTTAAGATTGACTACGCTGAGAGAATAGTGCTGGGCCAGCTTCCTTGGTTTATCAAACTTGATATTTGGAATGTCTGAACCCTTTTACTATCTTACTTTCTTCTTCTTACATTTTCACGATTTTCACTTCACACTAATATTATAAATGTAAAGTTTGGATGTTTGTTTATTTATTCGTTTGTTTGTTACTCAATCGCGTCGTAAATGCTGAACCGATTTCGATGAAATTAGGTAGGTAATAGACTATGGCCTGGATTCATAGGCTACTTTTTGTTGACAAACAACGCGTTCGAAGCCGCTGGCGGAAGCTATTATTTTAATAAATCCTTCTCACTGCGCTGTTCCTTTTCTTGTTTTTAGAGCCAACATACCCCTAACTAGCCCTTTCGCAATTTGACAAACGGAAAACTAGTGACAAGTCGAAAAAATGTACCTAGACAGTTTAGATTGCTTACTTTGGATGGCCAGTGGCGGAAAGTAACGGTTATTTTTTTCGTTTTAACCACGGAACTACAAAAAGTTAGTCCCCACTTCGGAGTTTATAGTTATTAGCCCGGCTTATTATTAAATAGTTAGCCCCGGCTGGTGGAACTTTTCCGTGTACTTTTTCGGAAACGGAGCGAGTTACTGAAGTTTGTTTGTAGATTAGCTGAGCGGTTGATATTGCGGCCATTACGCATTGTTTATTTTATTTTATTTAGTAGGATTGTATCTATACTAATATTATAAAGAGGAAAGATTTGTATTTTTGTATATATGTTTGTAATGAATAAACACAAAAACTACTGGACCGATATAAAAATTATTTCACTGTTGAAAAGTTACATCATCCCCGGGTGACATAGACTGATAGACGAGAGACTCATTATCATCGTATCGGCTATAGTTTTCTGCTGAACATAGGCATCCACCCCAGATTTTCAGAGCGATCAGTCTTCTGCGGCTTGCACCCAATGGTTTCTAGCAACCGTATCCGTATCAGCTAGTCTTTCCATCTAGTGTGGGACAGTACTACGCTGCGCTTTCCGGTACGTTGTCTGCACGACTCCAGAACCTTTTTGCCCCAACGACCGTAAGCTCTCGAGATACGTGCCCCACCCACTGCCTTTTCAGATTGTTTATCTTCTGGGCTATGCCAGTGCCTTCAGTTTGTCTACAGATCTCCTCATCTCTGATCGATCTCGTAGTTAGGGCAAGACCACCACTTAATAGAAAAACCGGCCAAGTGCGAGTCGGACTCGCGCACGCAGGGTTCCGTACTATCTATAAAATCTATAAAAACGGCAAAATATTCACTTTTGTTGTATGGGAACCCCCGTTAAATATTTGTTTTATTTTAGTTAATTATTTATTTTTAACTAAATATTTTGTGAATATTTCGAGCGTCTACCTGTTGCCGTTATCAATATCGAGCTAAAACGAGCAAAAAAATAACGTTTGTTGTATGGGAGTCCCCCTTAAATGTTTATTTTATTCTGTTTTTAGTATTTGTTGTTATAGCGGCAACAGAAATACATCATCTGTGAAAATTTCAACTGTCTAACTATCACGGTTCATGAGATATAGCCTAGTGACAGACGGACAGATAGACAGATAGCGGAGCCTCAGTAATAGGGTGCCGTTTTACCCTTTGGGTACGGAACCCTAAAAACGATCTTATAAAGTTTGTTGGAAGCAGTTGAGCGCAGGCCGCAAAAGATCGCTATGCAAATCGATGGGGAGACTTATGTTCCGCAGTGGACGTTCCATGACTGTTATTTTGATGATTATGACAATAATCTCATCAATATACAATGAACATTCCATCACAGAGCCTTAAATATTCAATACAAAGCCTTAAACCATCATAACGCGTAACAGCTAACCGACAGAGCGGACGTTTTTGTATGAATAAGTAATCGACTTTTCGAATTTGGACCAAATCTTTCGCGTAACGAGTTGGGAGAACAAATAAAGGCTGGAGTTGGAACTTATTATACTGGACGGTGGACGTAATAAAAACTTTATTACAAGGGGTAAAGAAAAATAACTGTTTGACCAATTGTTTGTATGAAACGCTGTTTTTTTGTTTTGAGAATCATTTGCCGAAGGAAATAGCTATTTCTATTGCCATTTGTTATCTTTTTCGAAAAATATTTTTCACAATGCTTCAAAAATTTAATGTTCTACTGATAGACACCCGCTGTATGGTAATTAGTAAGCAAATCGGTTATTAGTGATTGAAAAGAAGTTTCTTAATTATATTTATCTCTTAATGTTTGATTTATGTTTTTTTTTAAGTTATTGGACTATCTTTTAGCCTACAGGTCAGTGTATTAGGCGTATAGGCCAACACTTTTGTGACGTAGGGATAATAATCATGTTTTATAGTACTAAGTCTAAAGAGTTCAAGCTAACAAAGTTCGCAGTAAAGACTTTGGCTGACATTATTATGTAACCCTAAAATATAACAATTGATCCCGACGCATAAAAACAAGGAAGGCCGACCTCAAATAATATCAGTTGGAACAGACAATAAAAAATAGATGTAGTGGTGATGCTAATTGCTATTGTTTACCGACAACTCTTTTTTTCTTGTTGACTTAAATTAACCCTCAAACATTCCAAATTAATTATACTTAATTTTTGATATGTCACTTAAAATGTAACGCTAATTTAGTTTTTAGCGTAGTCAGTAAACAACATAATTACCACCAATATGTTATAAGTTGACTATCGCTTTTTTATCTTTTATCTGTCGTATTATGTGGAAAATACATGATTGTCTATGTCAGTTTTCTTAGAAATTGAAATCCCTCTGCTCCCAAGGGGCTTGTCTTACTCCGTCCCTGTTCTTGTAATAAATAATAAAGCGTTCACGAGCTCCTGGGGCTGCGGCAACTTTTAATACAAATGTTGTGTTGCGACGACAGTGCGTCTGGGGTATGAATGACGTCAGACAGTTGTGGGAATGGAGAAACCTGATGTTGAAATGTGTTTATAACTATACTATTTTTAGAATGAGATGATAACACGGAATACCATATTATCTAGGTATTCCCCTAACTATTTATTTATGTACTCAATCTTTATCTTGTAATTTTCCTGTGTTTCATGAGTTGCGACTCACTACGGGTCTTTACCGAACCTAAGAGGAAACACAAGGGCCGTTTTTCCATACAAACGTAGTCCCCTGTTTCTTCCCTGGATAATGCCAGTACAGCAATATTTTTTTTCTCAAAAATCTATGGCCACTATTGGCATGTTCCTATGTTTCCCTTTTTTTCATAAATTAATTATTAAAAGAGATATGAACATTCAAAAACGTATAAAATCTGTCAGATTCTCCGCTGTGTTCAAACATCCAGAAAACAAATTTGACTAGATTATATAAAAAAGGAAAACACGGTCAAAACCTATCTTTAATTTATAATGAAGAAAGTAGTTAAATCGGTCAAGTTTTGGAGAAGGAATCAGGGGACTACGAATCGTTGATTTTGTGTAATTTTAATAGGTATTTTCGGTCCAAGCTACCGCGCATACTGCTCATACTACGCCACGCCATACTGCGCGACAGCAATAGATTTTACAAATACTTATTTTTCAATTCTCTAGCCCTTGGTGTTTCCTCTAAGTACTCGCATTTGCAGTCTACGATGATTCATCTGTTATATTACTTACAAACTTAGCAAGAAAGTAGAGTTACTAAGAACCTAGTTTCAACAGCGCATAACTTCTAATTAGTATATTTTCAAAGTAATTAGTTCACGAGCAGAGCTTTTACCAAGAGTGTGTAGTTGAGCTTAGTACAAGTTTGCAATAATAAAATAGTAACGAACTAAGCCCAGATAGATAGTTATTAAGTAAGTAATACAGATTCATAATTACAAATTGTTTGATGTGCACCATCTTATTAGGTTTACAATTTCAATAAAAAACCGGCCAAGTTCGAGTCGGACTCGCGCACGATGGGTTCCGTATCTATAAAAACAGCACAAAAATAATGTCTGTTTTATGGGAGTCCCACTTAAATATTTATTTTATTCAATAGCATAATTTTATTTATTTACCTTGTTTGAGGTTGGTGCCGATTTAGCTAGTCCTCTAAATTGTATGAGCGCCCATACAACCATTTTAATAGGCTTTAACTATGTTTGTATGGGGGCACCCTTTAATTTTCAACTTTTTTATTTTTTGGATTTTCTCTCCTTTTATTGAGCTGCAAGACCTTGCTTTTTGCCAAATTTCGTGATTCTAAGTCAACGAAAACTACCATACAGGTTTCCGACCCAAAACCTATAAGGTACTTCCGGTTGACCTAGAATTGTCAATTTTGGTTAAAAGGAAAGGAAAATTCCGAAAAATAAAAAAAGTTTCAAATTAAGGTAAATTTTGGTACTTACAAGTTTTCGCGAAATTCTAAATTTGACCATATCTTTTTATCGTGTCGACTCAGGACCTTGATTTTTATATACCTAATAGGGACTATAGACCTCAGTATCTGGTATAAATTTCAACTTGCTAGGTCCACCCGTTCCTGAGAAAATCGGCGGTGACACACGGACAGACGGACAAGAGAGTGATCTTATAAGGGTTATTTTTTTACCTTTTGAAGTACGGAACCCTAAAAATGCATGCCTATAAGATATATTAAACACATCTATATATCTTACTTGCTACTTGCTTTTGTGATCGAAAAGAAAGCACAACCTTTGGGGTTCACCGTGACTTGGATCATAGGGAACTTATGTCATTTTATTTCGCTTCCGAATGTTAATCCGCGTTAGTAGGCGGAAATCTAAAATACTAGTGAACCGATTCTGAAACTTATTTGACTCACAAAAAGCTACTCTATCCGTGAGTGCTAAAGGCTATATTTTATTTGGATAAAAGTCTTTGCGAAATCAGGGCGGGAAAGCGTAATAACAAACGACGTGGTTTGTTATGTACGACATTGAATGAAAACACGGGTTAGGCTAATAGCTAGTATTGTTGTATGGTTTTTTTTTCCAAATTCATTACCATAGAAAATTTTGTAATGTCAAACAACCTTAATATGAAGTCCTAAAATATCAATGAAACAGCCTGTATAAAATAGGTAAACAAATCATATTCATTCCTCGTGTAAGTACGAGTAGGTACCTGTTAAACTGACTAAGCGGCATCGGCGCTACGGCGCCACCGATTAACGTTAAAAATTGTTTATTCGAAATGTATAGATTGCTGTTTAAATATTCAAGCTACCGGTATAAAATCCACCTCTAAAATCAGTTAATACGATTTCGGATGTGTTTTAAATTAATGTCGTACCAAACAGGTTGTATAATGGTAAAAATTAAAGGTCTTTTAATAAGAAAATTATTTCACTCATAAAAAGCTACACTAGACCTGAGTGCTAGGTTATAATAATATATAATACTAGCTGACCCCTTAAACGTTGTTCTGCCAAATAAATTATCAAAGAAATCTAATGCAGAATGAAATGTTAAAGTGACGTAGCACATTGATGACGGGCCAGTAGATGAAGTTACAGGTAAACCAAGCTCATCGCAAATAACAAAAATGCTGCCAGTATCGATAAAAATACCGATTTCCCGGACAACTGGGTGCGCCTAATTAAATTAATCAATTTGTTAAACGATTTAAAGGTGTTGCCACATTGAACGGGACTGCGGTGCCGCAAGCCAGGGCCTCAATTATCGATACCTAGTTATTTTTAGCGGACATTGGCGGAAAGATCGGTAATTTTAATTTAACGCAGTCAGATCGCATTCGGACAGCATATGACGTAGCTATATAAGGTGTTTGATAATATACGCACAAAAATGAAAGGTGTTATTTTGATGAGCATAATAAATAAATTTGTGAAATTTTTACCACAGAAATGTGAAATTTATTTCGGCATGTAAAAACAAACACTTTATAAAACACTAGCTGACCGATCCGCAGCTTCGCACGCGTATTTTTCAATAAAAACATTACCCTCCTTCTGCGCAGTTGGGTAAAAAGTAGCCTATGTCATCCGGGGATAGTGTAGCTTCCCAACAGTGAAATAATTTTTTAAATCGGTCCATTAGTTTCGGAGCCTATTCAATACAAACAAAAAAAACTTTCCTTTTTATAATATTAGTATAGATGTTGTGCTATTGCATAATGCTTGCATCTAACCACAGATACTGTATTGGTGACGTCTCGAGATATCTCTTGTTGTTCCTTTATAACCCAAAAACCCTCAGCCATTTCCGAAAGAGATATCAAATCGGCCTTTATTTTTGGATGTCGATTGCAAGAGTAGGCAGTAAGTTTTATATGAAATTAATCACCCAAACTTAGTCGATTTTCTTTAAAATTTTATAATATAACTAGTAGTTTTTTTTTTAAAGAAGTAGAATAGAATAAAATAATCATTTATTTGGTACACACAAAATGACACATGAAACAATTTAAAGGAACAGTAGATACAATTGAATCCAATAAAACAAGTTCGACTCATGTGTCTGCGTACCAAAATGGCGTTCAGCTCAGCATAATGTTGGATGTTAAGCACCCAACGCTGATTTTCAGCTGAAACCAGAAGCAAAGGTAGTGCAGCAGCTACGGAGTATTTTTTTATGTTTTGAGAAACCATCACTTGAATATCGTCAGTATATTACCAAACATCCTATATTACCTTTGATAATTTATTAAAGGCTGCTTTCAGCTTGTCAATTAAATGATAATGGGTGTTCAATTTATATTGTTTCAGCATTTGTATGGATTTTATTTCGTAAATAATGGGAGGCGATTAAATGAGTTTGTTTACATAATTCGTTCAACACTATTGCATAATATTTACTGCGGTTAATCATCGCAATGGCGACTACTGCATTGTTATCTAGAAAGACCTACCATTCTCTATTAGGTAACACTTTGTTTTATAAACATTAACAAATATAATATAAGAAAACTAATTAGATAATGGTAATAACTAGAGATCGGAGTATGGATACGACCAAAAAAATTCCGGGAAAAACTCCGTGTCACGGATTTACATATTATATCACTGGGATGTCGAATATGGATGAATGTCGGAATCACGAGTATGACTATTATGTAAAGAATGGATACGACAAAAAAAAATGTTCAATGCTTAAGTATGTGCTATTTAGTAAAAGATATATAAATATTAATAATGAGATTTCGAATACGATAATTGTTTACTAAATAAAACGCTCATATAAATTTACTTATATTTCTTGATTTAAAATACAAACAAAACATAAAATCTCACGTAATTTAAAATAAATCAGAATAAGATATTATTCACAAAAAGCATGTTTTCGGGAAAAAATATTTATACTTCTAAACATTTTTCAAAACTCTCTATGGTTTAAACAGAAATATCGGGACTACGTAACTTCCAATTCCGGAATGTCATATCCATGTTAGTGACAACGTCTGAAATAGCACCCAATCGCCGATCTTTGGTGATGACTGGCCTTAACTAGTGGTAGATGAGGTCAGGCCGAAGGAATTCAACAGCCCGGTGCATCGAGAAAATCTCGGCTAAAATCTAGCAATAAAAGAACTCTTTGCCACTTCTTTGCCAGATTAATCCTACTTTAGTAAGCGATTGACACAATGATAATTACATTAATATTATAAATGCAGATGTTATAGACAAATGCAGAAATTATAAGGGCAGATGTTAGTGAATTATAAAAAATTGGTTTACGACAAATAATTTCCACCCCTCTTTACGTTTAAACAAACACTATTGCGAAACTGAAGCATGCTTACAGCTAAAGGGTTTCAAAAACTGCTAAATCTTTTTTCCAAAACAGTGCAATAGACAGCGACATGGAGCGATTTCGCCGTCAAAATAAAAAAAAACATAAAAAATACGCGCGCCCTGAAGCGCATTTCGTCACCGTACATTTTTTCATCGCGTAGGTGAACATATTTCATTTTAACGAGTGAGTTTGCTAGATACGAAAGTATTTATTAAGCAAAGTTGCTCCGATGTACCTATAGAGTAGATACATAATGTTTTAAAGTAACCTTAAGTTTGTGGTTGGCTTTGTGTGTTCATTGCTTATCTAAATATCTTAATTTTTTTAGGGTTCCATACCTCAACAGATAAAAAAAGGAACCCTTATAAGATCACTCTCTAGTCCGTCTGTCCGTGTGTCACCACCGATTTTCTCAGGAACGAGTGGAACTAGCAAGTTGAAATTTATACCAGATACTGAAGTCTATAGTTCCTATTAGGTGTGTAAAAATCAAGGTTCTGAGTCAACACGGTAAAAAGATATGGGCAAATTTAGATTTTCGCGAACACTTGTAAGCACCTAAAATTTACCTTGATTTTCAACTATTTTTTTTCGGATTTTTCCCTTTACTTGTTCTGTAAGACATTGCTTTTAACCAAAATTGACAATTCTAGGTCAACCGGAAGTACCCTATAGGTTTTGGGTCGAAAACCTATATGGTAGTTCCCGTTGACTTAGAATCACGAAATTTGGCAAAAAGCAAGGTACCAAACAAAGGAGAAATTCCAAAAAATAAAAATAAAGTTTAAAATTAAAGGGTGTCCCCATACACACATAGTTAACGCCAATTAAGATAGTCCTCTGAGTTGTATGGGCGCTCATACATTTTAGAGGACTAGATTAATAGGCACAAACCTCAAATAAGGTAAATAAATAAAAATGTGCTATTGAATAAAATAAACGACATGATTTTTTGGCATTTTTAAAGATAATGGTACGGAACCCTTCGTGCGCTTATCCGACTCGTAATTGGCCGGTTTTATTTAGAAATAAACTTACAGTTAAATAAACCTTGTAAGTGGGTAGATATAGATAAAGTACGATAAGGATAATAGGTATTTAAAAGCTAATGAATAAACCAACTTGGCTAGTTAAAACAGCGTAGGTGACATTTTACGTCCTGTCTGTTTTAAATTACGCAAGAAACAATTGACTGACAGCCAGTTTCTCGGACATTCCTTTTGAAATTATACATTATTATCACCGTATCAGTTAAATGAACCACTGAGACACTAGAGATACCGATCTTGTGCCGTCCCAACGGTTCTTAGCACATATTAATATTATTTATTTAATGAGATAACAATGGATCTATTTTGTTAGTAAAAAACTTAAATCTATAGGAGTTAGTACTTCATCACTAACTGCGATTTAGTCCTCTGCGTGTGTTTCCACATCAGAGGACAGTCGAGTTTGTTGGCGATGACGTTCAGGATGGTGTTGCTGCTCTCGCGTACCGTGCGAAGTAGTGAGGGTGTTTTTCTACGCCAGATAGCATCAAAGTTGTCTGCGCGTGCTTCGGCAAACATGCCTGAGGCAGTGCAGAAGCGCGGAAGCCGCAACAGCGTCCTGAACGCATTATTAAATTGGACTAGCAGAGCATTGTATGCCCTTTGTGTATACTGAAACCACAGACTCGCGGAGTACAGTGATGTACAGTACGCTTTAAAAAGAGTCACTTTGATACGTCTGTTCATCGCGCGAATCTGCAGGTCAGCATATTCTCCCGGACTGACAACGCTATTATATGCTAATTTATATTTAGGGAGGCCGTCTAACGCAGTGCTTTCCAGTGCATCGTCTCCACTCGAGAAACTTTCTGCCCCAACGGCCGTCAGTTCTCCGAGTTAAGCGCCACGCACATTGACACTTTAACTTGCTAATCCTCTGGGTGATTATAAAGCCCAATAATAAAGTTGTTGAATATTTTACTTGGAAAACTTTCGTGATTTGCCGTTTTTTAGGGTTCCGTACCTAAAAGGTCAAACGGGACCCTATTACTAAGACTCCGCTGTCTGTCTGTCCGTCTGTTACCAGGCTGTATCTTATGAATCGTGATAGTTAGACAGTTGAAATTTTCACAGATGATGTATTTCTGTTGCCGCTATAACAAAAGTACTAAAAACAGAATCAAATACATATTTAAGGGGGGCTCCCATACAACAAACGTGATTTTTTGCCGTTTTTATAGATAATGATACGGAAACCTTCTTGCGCGAATCCGGATCGCACTTGGCCGATTTTTCGGTGTTTCGACCAATGTTTCGGTTCCATTCGTGGATCTTCATCACCTTCACCCTGATCCTTTGTCCCGTATTTATAAATACTTGTCAACAAAAAGTAGTTTATTTGTAATTCTAGGTTATAATCTACGTACATACCAAATTTCATCGAAATAGGTTCAGCCGTTACGACGTGATTGAGTAACAAACATCCACACATACACCCATACAAACTGATAATGATTGTTAAATATCATTCAAGATTTTGACGTGAATTTGATGAACGACAAACGTTAAGTTTTGCGGGAAATATAGAAACATTGTGTAACGAAAAACATGTAATTTTGAAAGCTTCGTTCTCCTAAAGTTTAAAAGTTACAAAAATGATAATCATATCGTTGTAAAGATCCATCTGACAGCTACTGTATATTTGACCCCCCCTCCTCCCTTCACCTCCCACAATGACGTCATAGATCGCGGTAGGTGTCGTGCGAGTGACGCTTAGTATAACTCGCAAGAGCATCAAAACTCCAAAAAAAACAAATCGAATTAACAAAAAAAAAAATTTGCATAAGTAGCCCAACTTCTACCCAACTTAACTTTTCTTTTGTCGCTTTTTTTCACAAAAACCACGGTATGTTCTCAAGTAAAATTTCATTCATACAGTTCAGTTCAATAAATTAGGAGCCTGTCTGTGCACTGCGCAGTCATACATAAAAGATCAAGAAAATCTTGCCGGCTACTGAGTTCTAAACTATAAGTGCATCAAACACCTTTTAAGTTTGAAACTGGCGGAGTGTACTTAACTCTAACACGAGTGGGAAACTCGTTTTTAGTTTAGTTTACTTAGTTTTCACACTTTATGAAATGTTTTCTTCAGTCGTCAGCACATATAAAAGCTTAATAAAACTATCGAAAACAAGTTATCAATATTTATAAGTTTAATAACTCGGCTGATCTTTGTGATGTGATTGAGTAAATGAGTATTGAATTTTAAAATGTATTTAAGAACATAGACTTTAGATGAATATCAGCGACAAATAAACCAACTTTAATCTATCTTCAGAATTTTAAGAGTTGACTATATCTCAGCCCAAAATCGAATTTCACCCCCGCTTCTACGCGCGCCGCTGCACGTCCTATTTCGCCGTGGTTCATATGTTTGTCGGTTTTTTTTTATCATTTAGTCCCTTCATCTTCTTGTTGTGCTTATTTCTCATTGCTACGTCTTTAAAAAAACCAACTTAATATAAATTACGTAATCCTTAGGAGCGACAAGCGTCATAGGTACCCCGTCTGAAAGCCGAGGCCAGACTGAATCGCGAACCGGGCGTCCGAAGCGAAAGGTTTCATTAGTGCAATAGTTAGGTATTTTCATTTTATGGTAAAATTAAAAGGTATTTTGAAAATTTAAAACACAGGTGCAGTTGTTTATGTTGTGTAGAATTACTGTATAAAGTTTCAAGATCTAAATTGATGTATTCATCGCATAAGAACGGTTTTATGATAAATTTGGAGTCATCTTTGGATTTTTATTGTATCGAGAAAATTTAACGGAATCGTGTTTTCACTACACAGGCGTTCTAGCACGTATCCTTAACTATAAAATATATGAATTACAAATTTAAAGCACACAATTTGTTGAACAAAACATTGTTTCTCAATCAGCGATTTATGGTCTCCCCAGGTATAGTGCGCCCTTAAGGGCCTGGGCAGGATACTTTTTCAAAAACTTTATCTATTTGTTATTAGATCTTTGAATTGAAGACCACTGATACTATTAATATGGTTTTCGTAACATATAAGTAGACATTTTGAGTCTAGTCAAATACTTGATGAAAAGTTTAGACGCATGCGCTGCTATAATAATTGTTGCTAGGATAGAAACTTGCTACTAACGTGAGTTGTTTTCAACTATCTGCTTTCTGTTTAAAGAGTTTATTCTTATAAGAATAAATTACAGTTTACTTAAAATGAGCTTAAATATATTATAACAGTAAGTTTAGGCTAGTGTACACACGGCTACACATCAATCTATACAATTCCAGTATAAGCTGACCTCGCATTGTGTAGGCTTTTCGTAGAATAAGAGGTCAGCTTATACTGGAAAGGTATAGCTTGATGTGTAGCCGTGTGTACAAGGCATGCATTCATCATGTAGGTATTTATTTTAAAACATTGTAGAAACTTGTATATCAAAGGTTTTCCAAAAGTAGGTACCAACACACTCAAATTATAACGTTTTTAGGTAGGTTATTGAAATTAAATTCTGTTAGTACTGACCAAAAGTATTAAGACCCTTCTAGTATAATTTTTTTTTGTTATGTGCGAGTGAAATGGTGTGACTTTCAATACGTTAATGTGCTTTGTGCTGTTGTTTCACAACCAAAACATTTTGAAAATATGAAGGGTACACGTTAAAAGATTTGTTCTCTTACCTTACGAAGCATTTCCTCTAGCGAGTCCATTTCCATATCGGCAGAGGCGGGCTCGCCGCCCGCGCTCCCGTTCACACCGTTGTTGTTATTCGTCATGGGGGAACCGCGCCGCGCCGGCACATGTGAAACGCGCGTAGGTAGCCCGCCACTTTATATCAGATCACCTTTTTTTGCACTGAACTTTTGAATTCTCTAACTTTGTAAATTTTACTTTTTAAGATTATGTTACACTTATCACTGATATGCACCTATTGCACTTTATACATGTAGATAGGTAACGTATGTAAGGTGCATATCACACTTTCGAAATGGTTAAATATAATGGCTAAATTGACTAGAATAGTTTAGGAAGACTGACTAGTATATTTTACACTGAAATTAAAACCATATTAATTATATTTTTTATTCTCAGTTGGAAAACCTGTGATACCTTTCCCTATTTCTAATAAACAATTCTAAAATTAAATAAAACTGGTCAAGTACGAGTCGGACTCGCGCACTAAGGGTTCCGTATCTATAAAAACGGCAAAAAATCACGTCTGTTGTATGGGAGCCCCCCGTAAATATTAATTTAATTTTAATTTAAAAATTTATTTTTAAAGTGAATAATATAACTCAATATTCTGTGAACACTTAAAGCGTTTACCTATTGCCGTTATCAATATCGAGCAAAAACGAGCAAAAAAATCACGTTTTTTGTATGGGAGCCCCCTTTAAATATTTGTTTTATTCGGTTTTTAGTATTTGCTCTTATAGCGGCAACAGAAATACATCATCTGTGAAAATTGCAACTGTCTAACTATCATGGTTCATGAGATACAGCCTGGTGACAGACGGACAGACAGCGGAGTCTTAGTAATAGGGTCCCGTTTGACCCTTTGGATACGGAACCCTAAAAATGGTAGCGTGTAATATAAAATGGCGTCACTTGCCTCCGTATAACAAACAGCCCAATTTTCATTTAAATAGTCCTCAACAAAACAGAGCCTAGAGAATATTTATGCAGAGTCACACACTGCCTCCGACTTGTCACGGAATAAATAATAGTATGTATCGAATCTCGTTGTACTACAGAACATGTAATAGTTACATTTGACAATCGTTGTTTAGACAGGCCTGTAGAAATAAATAGTATTATGTTAGCCCTAGACTGAAGGTATATATTTGATAGAGCGAAGCGAGATCTCTAAATCAACTTGGGCAAATCGGCGTTGTATGTATGTATGTTTGTCCGAGGATATCTTTCGTACCGTTGATCCGATCATCGTGAAATTTGATACATAGGTAGGTAGTGATAGCGAAATTCAAGAGTGGTAAAAATTAACGGTATTTGTTAGTACATTTTTACCTCGTTTTTATTTTTGGTTAAATTTTTGTAGTTTTTGAGTTATTATCCATAATAAAAACAAAACATTGACCTAATTCACAGGGTACACCAGTGACCCCACAATGCTGAAATTTGGTATTCGTGTAGCTTTAGTGACACAAATATAGGCAAAAGTCTGAAATTTAGAATAACTGCAATTACCCATAAAAACATGAATCAAATTACATGAACCCCCGTTACCTCTAATTTGAATGAAACTGTAGGTCAAGTTATGTGGTTTATTTATAGTGACACTAATTAGTCAAAGAATAATGCCGACATGCACAAAGATCACTAAACGTATTTAGCGACTGAACATGTTCAAATTTAACGTATTTGTATAATTTGACAAATTCTTAAATCATATATAGCCACTAAATACGTTTAGGCATCGTTGTACTAGTCGCCATAAGAATAATATATATTTTGTTTTTGAGAGATTCACGAGATCACAGTTCGGGGCGAACCACTAGAAATATACTCGTAAATTGGTTAGATTGAGAACAAAATTCTTGGCTAGCCGTTAACTCTAATACAAAAAAAATAAATAAATCTTAGATCGATAATAAATTAATTACTAATAGTGATATGATGGATAATTTGTATCACATTCTTAAATGACATCATAAATGACTTATTCATCACACATGCAATGAATGTTGGTTATTGTAAACCCGATATCGACTCCGTAAATGCGATTTTCTGCTCCAGGGTCATTAGTAAATTTAAAAATAGAATAAGGCTCATTGCATTCTTACTTTACGATCTGATTCCGCCATCTCCTTTCCATCAAAGAACAAGCAGGCGCGCGGCTCAGTACCATCCGTACCTATTTGATATCCCACCCATTCGCACACACCGTTTTGGTTCTACGTTCTTGATACGTACGGCTAAGGTATGGAACACTTTGCCGTCGTCTGTTTTTCCTAAAGAATACGATCCGGGCCTCTTTAAGGTAAGAGTGAATAGGTTTCTTTTAGATCTCCGTGCTTTATCTTAGACCACATCATCGCTTACCATCAGGTGAGATTGTGGTCAAACGAAGATCTATATAGTTTAAAAAAGCAAAATACAATCTTCATGACAAATCCTTGTTTCGTTTTATAAATAAAAGAGGCTATTCATAACTACAAAAATTATGAAACCCGGAAGTTTAATTTAACAAGATTGTGAAGAACAAATTTGTGACAGATGTGTTAAACATATCAGTCTAGTCCTACAATGCCTTGCAATTTTACGCCCTTTTTTCCAGTTAACAATAAAATGCCGACATACTAGACTGTATTTCCTACACTTAAGTTCTTTGAGTGGCACCTGCCAAATGCGCCCCTGCAATGTAACAAGTATTTGATTAACAAGCTCTATATTTGATTGAATGGTATTTCGTCAATGGTTACTTTGTAAACAGAATCACCGAACCATTACTTAAAATGTTTACTTTAGACCGTATTACAAGGTTGAACCTTAATTTTATGGTTAGTTCTATTTGATAGATTAAATAAATAAATAAATATTTCTGGACATTTCACACAGCGCTATCTAGCCCCAAACTAAGCATAGCTTGTACTATGTATTATGTGTTATAATCAATTCTTTGACAATGCCCCTCTACAGCAGCTATAATCTTATGCACCTACATAGTTAATGCTCAGTATTTTTAAGCTTAAATGTAAATAGGATATATATAAAATGCTTGTCTGTTTCTGGCACCTCTACTTAGATAAAGACATGTAATTATGTAAGTACTATTATTGACGTAACCAAGTGTTCCATTGTGTCCCTACTACGGTTTGAATAAATGAGTATGAGTATGGGAACCAGATAACTGATAGAATACTTATATACTTTTTTTTTGTAAATACATACTTATCATATATAGAGAAACAACCAGACCCGGAATAAATATCTGTAGATTATGCAAACATTGATTAAGTTATTGTCGTGATTATTTCTGGTTAGTTTTGGACAATGTATTTTTTGCAGTTAAGAAAATACATTGGGAAGTTAGTGACTGAATAATATGCTATCTGGATAAAGTCTCAACATCATTATAGACAAAAAAGACGTCCACTGCTAAACATAGGCTTTCTCCTACAAAATTATTTCAACTGCTACTATATGAGTAGGATTGATTTTCGTTTTAAAATTAAAATGAGATTCCACAATCCTGATGTACAAATACTGAGTGTCATCGCATTCGCGACATTAATTAAAATCACGGGCAGTATTGTTGTAAAATAGTTTTTTTGAAGTAAAACTTCTTTACGCACGCTTGACTTGGGGAGTAAGCTGGTGCGTTACGAAAAGTGCGAACGGAAGTTGAGATGGAGATATAAGTGAAGATAGAAAGAGATAGATTTACGTTTTGTATATTTTTACAACGTTAATGTGCGAGTGCGAGCTGCGTCTGTCCAGAATGAACATAGTCTGATCGACCTACAGACAATTTTGTAATTGAACAATTTTATAAATTATTTTTTGTTAAATAGAAGTTTTACTTCAGTCGTGTGGCCTAAAGCTTACTCGTTTTTAGGGTTCCGTAGCCAATTGGAAAAAAACGGAACCCTTATGGATTCGTCATGTCCGTCTGTATGTCCGTCCGTATGACACAGCCACTTTTTTCCGAAACTATAAGAACTATACTGCTGAAACTTGGTAAGTAGATGTATTCTGTGAATCGCATTAAGATTTGCACACAGAAATAGAAAAAAACAATAAATTTTGGGGGTAGAACTGAAACGCAATTTTTTTTTGTCATACTCATACGTGTGGAGTATCTATGGAGAGGTCTTCAAAAATGATATTGAGGTTTCTATTATCATTTTTTTCTAAACCGAAAAGTTTGCGCGAGAGACACTTCCAAAGTGGTAAAATGTGTGTACCCCCCTGTAACTTCTAAAATAAGAGAATGATAAAACTAAAAAAAATATATAATGTATATTACCATGCAAACTTCCACCGAAAATTGGTTTGAACGAGATCTAGTAAGTAGTTTTTTTTAATACGTCATAAATCGTAAACCGCAATTTACCTTTCATTCAATCAACACAAATATAAAAAAAAGTTACAACGAACTACAAGAACTTTTATATTATGTTACTTGCTGTTACGGAACCCTTCATGGGCGAGTCCGACTCGCACTTGGCCGCTTTTTTTCAAATTCATTACACTACACTAAAACCGAATAGGTTGAACTCCATATTGTTGATTCTATTTAAGTTGTTTTAAATTAATATTATGTTTAAATAACTATTATAGTACATTTATTTATACAAAAATAAAATTGTTAAAAATTAATAGGTTAAACCAACCACTAAAAGAGGTTATTACAACACAACATTTTTGGTATATTCGAATCTAAGTAAGTCTAACTGATAATTTAGTAAAGTCAACATGTTAACGAAGTAGAGTCAACAAAATATCAAAATATAATCAGGTCAAATTTACCTTTATAGTTCAACTATTTTTATTTTGTTAATTCAACAAATCATGTCGGCAGGTGCTATATTAACCTAAAATATAGTTTGAAAAAAGGTTAAAACAACCTATTCGGTTTTTCAGTGTATAATGGATTTTTTTTTAAATTTTTATTCTACCTTAATTTCAAGTCCTAAAATATCAATGTTTAAAAAAGGTAAATAAATAATATTAATTCATCATATAAGTAGATACCTGTTAAACTATCTAAGCGGCATCGACGCAAAGGCGCTGCCGGTTTACGTTAAAAATTGGTTATTGGAAATGTATCGATTACTGGATAAATATTCAATACGATTCTGCATGTGTTTAAATTACTGTTGTGAATGCGGTGACAGACTGTAGATTTCCAGATCGACCCACCTTGTGTGACTATAGCATATGAAATTATCGATAATCTCGCAAAAACTCGAAAATGGCACGACCTCTCAACTTTAGCTCATACATCGAGTCTAAGGCTAAAACAGCTGCCATGAAGCTGGGCATCCTCAACAAGGTCAGGAGATACTTCACACCAGGACAGCTTCTTAGTCTTTACAAAGCTCAAGTCCGGTCTGGTATGGAGTACTACTGCCACCTTTGGGATGGTTCGGCCAAATACCAGCTCGCTACCTTAGACTCGATAGAACGTAGGGCTTTTAGGCTTATAGGTGATCAACATATGGCAGAGACTAAGACCCAAAGTTTCGAACACCGCCGTAAAGTTGCGAGCCTATCGATCTTTTACAGAATACATTTTGGGGAATGTTCCCAGCAACTATACGATCTGATCCCGTTATCCCCCTTCCATCAAAGGACAAGCAGGCGCACGGCTCAGTACCATCCGTACCTGGTTGATATACCACCCATTCGCACACACCGTTTTGGTTCTACGTTCTTGATGCGAACAGCTGAGGTATGGAACACTTTACCGTCGTCTGTTTTTCCTAATAAATATGATCCGGGCCTATTTAAGGTAAGAGTGAATAGGTTTCTTCTAGATCTTCGTGCTACATCTTAGACCACATCATCGCTTACCATCAGATGAGATTGTAGTCAAACGAAGTTCTATCATGTTTAAAAAAAAACCTTTTTGAATATTTAAAATTTTGATTACAGAAATCCTAAAGTTTTATAAAATCTTCAGACAAAATCTACATTAAATTGGAGAAATTCATGTTGGAAATCTTAAAACCGCGTTTGATATTCCTAAAATATTGGCAAACACACTTTCGTACCTTGTAAGCGCGTACCAAGAATCTCAGATGTGTACATAGGATAATTGTGTTTGCGCTACCAGACCGAGCGAAACGCACTAAGAGGGTAAAATATACGATGAAATGAAGTGTTATAGTAAGTAATAGATGTACGAAAGACGTACAACATCTGCTTCACTGGTATACATTACTTATTGTGTCACATTTTCACTTAATGTGTATTATTATTATTTTTACTTGTTCTGTCATATTGTCATATTTTATCTTCTATAAGTATTATATATATTTTATGTTTTATAGTATCAAACGTCTCCAGGAGAATACCTAATATCAATGTCGGTAATCAACAACTACAACTGGTTAAAGAGTACGTTTATCTTGGACATTGTTTATCATTTAGCCCGGGATCTCAGGTGAAGGATATATCCAGGCGAGTGCAGTTAGAATGGGCTGCCTTTAGCAATCTTGATTCCGTTTTCAGGTCTAAGATTCCGCAATGCTTTAAGACAAAGGTTTTCAATCAATGTGTCCTGCCTATCCTCACATACGGTGCTGAAACATGGCCGCTCACGAACGAACTTGTTCACAGGATTAGAGTTGCTCAAAGAGCAATGGAGCGTGCCATGTTAGGCATCTCGCTATTGGACCACATACCCAACATCGAAATACGACGCAGAACCAAAGTCGTGGATGTGGGTAGAAGGATCAACCAGCTGAAGTGGAGATGGGCTGGACACTTGGCAAGCAGGAAAGACGGAAGATGGACGAGGGCAGCAAACGAATGGTGGCCGCAAGAAGGGCGCAGACCAGTTGGCAGACCACCAGCCAGATGGACGGACGATATCGCGAGAGTTGCGGGAAGGCAATGGATGCACTTGGCACATGACCGGAGAGAATGGCGTGATAGCGAGGAGGCCTATACCCAGCAGTGGGTGGATGTGGGCTGAGATGATGATGATGATGGTGTTGTAGTTATCTTATTTTATCTCAGTGTTTTATGTGGATATATAAAATACATATTGCCAATACTTATACCACTGATTTATAATTAATACCATTGCATGTACCTCGCAAAAGCTCCTTTGCCCTTTCACATCTTTGAACTTGGTTTTAGGGTTCCGTACCCAAAGGTTCAAACGGGACCTTATTATTAAGACTCTTCTGTCTGTCACCAGGCTGTGATGAACCGTGATAGTCAGACTGTTGAAATTTACACAGATGATGTATTTCCGTTGCCGCTATAACAACAAATACTAAAAACTGAATAAAATAAATATTTGAGGAGGGCCCCCATACAACAAACGTAATTATTTGCTTGCTTTTGTTCGATATTGATAACGGCAACAGGTAGACGCTTGAAATATTCACAGAATATTAAGAGAATATATTATTCACTTTAAAAATAATTAATTAAATTATAATAAAATTAATATTTACAGGGGAGCTCCCACATACAACAAACGCGATTTGTTTGCCTTTTTTATAGATACGGAACCCTTCGTGCGCCAGTCCGACTCGCACTTGACCGGTTTTTTATCATTCATGCTCTGAAAGTTGGTCATTGTTAGCTTGATACCTTATGCGTAAATGCGATTTACGCACCTAGGGCATTTATAATATACTGTAATGAAATACAACTGAATGACAAATCCTTATTATATATAAATAAAAGAGGTCATAGTTTGATAGTAAAAAAAAACAAGGGATACCGGGAACGCAAATTTTCTTTTTATCCATAAACTGTTATATAATTTTTTAATTTCCCCGCATTCGTGACGAAAGCTCATGTGTTATACTCGGGTGTAAGCGACCAATAGATATTACTATTATTACCACACGCATTTGCTATCGATACATATAATACTAGCTTGCACCAGCGGCTTCGCACGCGTGGTTTGTCAAGAAAAAATAGCCTATGTGTTAATACGGATTACAGTCTACGTACATACCAAATTTCATCGAAATCGATTCAGCCGTTACGACGTGAAAGAGTAACAAGCATCCACACATCCATAAAAACTTTCGCGATTATAATATTAGTGGGACGTAGGTGCTATCTTTATGTTATACGTTTAAATTGAAAGTAAATAAATGGAACAGAGAACTGTATGTATGTATAACTTTGAATGTATAAAGTGGAATATATTGCTGCACGATCGGGATAAACAAACATACTATATTAAGGATTCCTCTTTGATATACGATAAACGTATTTCATTTATGTACCCGTCGAACAAGACTTTGATGTACGAATGAAAAACGACTTTTTTTTCAACTGTACTGCTGGGCAATTATATTGGCTTCTACCCTTGATAAATTGTTGACCTTTCAATAGATAACTCGTACCAAGGTAGAACACGACCAAGGAGTGTGCCAATATTTGATGTGTATATCATAGACAACTGTAGAATGTGGGCAAGCATTCCTAGACAAATCCTGCTTACCCTAGACATTCAAAACATTTATACGGTTCCGTGTGGAATCTTTTTACTTTCTACCCTATAATGAATTATACTGTACTAGCTGGAACATATGAAATATACAATAAATAACAGTATAGTGGGCAGTCTTATCGCTACAAGCGATCTCTTCCAGACAAACTTTCCAGACCAGACATTTAAAAGACGGTGGTGTAAGAGTACCTTTAACATACATAAACATAATCTATAAAATGCAATATAACTATTGATTTATTCATACTAATAATAAAATGAGGAAATATTTGTATTTTCATAACGAATAAACTCAAAAACTACTGAGCCGATTTCAAAAATTCTTTCACTATTAGAATGCTATATTATCTCTGAGTAATATAGGCTACTTTTTACCCAACTGCGTAGAAGGAGGGTAATGTTTTTTATTGAAAAACTACGCGTGCGAAGCTGCGGATGGTCAGCTAATACCTAATAAACATAAACTTAAATACACACAAATCCATACATTAAATAATATTATAAATTCGAAAGTAGTTTATTTCTTTATTTGTTTGTTTGTACCTTTTCACGACTAAACGGCTGAAAGGATCGTAATGAAATTTGCCTAGAAGATAGATTATATCCTAGGAAAGTACAAAGGCTATCTTTTGTCTTAAAAAATCATTTTGAAGGGGGGAAATAGGGATTGAAAGTTTGTATGGTCCATAATTCCTCAAGATAGGGATCTAAAAATTCATATAATTGACATTTGGTAAGAAATAAATTATTTACAAACCATGCGTGCGAAGCCGCAGGCAACACCTAGTATAGTATCGACGACTTCCGTGGCGCAGTGGGCGAATAGCCGGCTGAGACGCAGAAGGTAGCGGGTTCGATTCCTGCCGCGGAACAAATGTTTGCATGATCTACAGATATTTGTTCCGGGTCTGGTTGTTTTTCTATATATTATAAGCATGTATAGGTATGTACAAAAAAAGTATATAAGTATCAGTTATCCGGTTCCCTTAATACAAGCTCTGCTTAGTTTGGGGCTAGATAGCGTTGTGTGAATTGTCCAGCAATATTTATTTATTTATAAATAAATTACACTACGTACGAAGATTATATAACATTAACACTAACTAGCAGTTAAGAGACAAACTAAAGGAAATGGTTGTATATCTTGACTTTGAAAATAGGAAGAGATTATAATATTGTGTTAGTACGTTCAGTTCATTGTAGCCTTGGTATGGTAGGCATAGCAACTGGCAGCACAATGTCATCTCGCTGCCAAGTGTTATTGACCTCTGTCGAGCCTACTTGTATAACTAGACGCTATTAGTATAGCGTAGAATGCTTTGTTGTGTACTGTGCCTTTTATACATTGTACTCAGTATACTCGGTAGTGTAGTTTAGGCTGGATATGTATACGATAGTGTTTATTGTAAAACGAATGGGTGTTAGCAGTTAAGCGTAAAACGAATATGGTGAGAGAATTACAAAGCTCAAGTAAAGGTAGACTTCTAAGGAAGTTTGTTAATTAATAATAAAAAGATTTAGATGTATTTATTAGCTCCATCAACGGTTGTTACATGATATAATGCTAGAGTTCTTATGTATATATCTTAAAGCTACTTGAACAACCAATTACAGGTGCACTACATGCACTAAAACTATGTTGACAAGCGGATAAAGCTGTTTCACAAAAAAGTTGTACAAATTATGAGGCGATAAGACTGCCCACTATACTGTTATTTATTGTATATTTCCTATGTTCGAGCTAGTAGAGTATAATATATATATATACAGTGTAAACTCCATGTAACGTCACTCGTTTTAACGACAAACTCTCTAAAGCGTTGAAATCGGCTCGGCTTTGGTTGGTTTAGCTTGTCTTGCATACAATGGAACACTCTGTATAGCATTACACCCACTCTCAATAACGACAACAATTTGTAATAAAAAGTTCTTTTTAAGTTGCCAAATTAGTAAAAACTGCGCAGCTGTGTATCCTTTTGTCGTTTTATTATCCTAGACCATAATAAACTCGACTGTCGGCATCATACACACCAAACTTTCTAAGAAATCCGTTCTTTTGTTTACAAAATGGGATTGATTGCACGTGTAGCTGCAGACTGTTGTTAGTAGAAGTGATGGATTTTATCTATACGTTGTCATATTCTTAGTAGCTCACAATCTTTCAAATTGTAAACATGGCTAGTAAGAGAAAATCACTGTGACACACACAGATTTTACTTCTCTCCATTTAACGACAACTCTCTATAACGTCAAAATATGCTCAGTCCCTTGAGTGTCGTTATATAGAGTTTACACTATATATGTATACCGAAAACAGGGTTGCAGATATAATTCCGCATTAAAAAGTAATAGGTAAAATATAAAAGTAGCAAGCGCAACTATGACAGGTCCAGCACAATACAGAATGAAAACAGGAAAGTAACCAAGGGCGGATCCAGGGGGAGGGCCATGGGGGTCATGACGCCCCCCCCCCTGGGCTGGGTCCAGGACCTAGGTGGACCACTAATTAAAATTATTAAACATAATGTATATATATTTTTTTTTGTCACAATATAGGTTTTATGTAAGTACATTCAATATTTAATTAATTTAATATAATATTTTGATTTGAAAAATTGATTTTGTTTTTAAAATATAGGTATTTTTAAGTAAAGTATGTAAGGACATTAATAAAATACCTACTTTTTACTTGTATCTATGATTATAAAAATTAAATTATAACTTCTTGTGACTTGACCACGACTATGTGACTCTCCCGGACCAAAGCTGGATCCGCCCTTGAAAGTAACAGTGTTGTCATCGACGTGTTGTTTATAAAAGTGGACGAGATATCAATTTCGCTATGTGCTCACTTCTCGTCTAAATGTTAAATTATTGGGATGGTATTTACGACTTAAAGCTTCGTCGCAAATGACAAAGATTCAAGTTTAAATGTTTGAAGCTAGCTTATATATAAAAGAGATTTGTTTGTTTGTCAAACGTAATTCTTATACTAAATCTCTCTAAAGAGACCGCTGGATCTCACTGCTGGGCAAAGGCCTCCCTTCCCTTGCTCCATTCATCCCGTTCTAGGGCTTCTGTCGACCGGTTCGCACTATGCGCGTCAAGTTCGTCCCGCCATCTCCGCCTGGGCCGGTCACGCGGTCTCGCGCCTTGTGGGACCGACTCGGTGGTTATTTTAGCCCACAAGTCATTGCGCATTCGACATACGTGTCCCGTCCACTCCCACCTCTCTTTAGTTGTCTTTTGCGTGACATCAAACATTACGTTTATGCGGTCTGTAAGTCTAACTCCCAATATACTACGCTCCATCGACCTCTGGCAGACCCAAAGTTTGGACTTTTGAAGTGCCGTCAAGGACCAGGTTTGTGCACCATTGGTCAGAATAGTTTTTTGGGGCAGAGGGGAACGTTGCCCCTCATGAAGTTCAGACATAATTATGATATATTTATTGAAGGGAATGATTCTGCTAGACTTGGTAATACTAACTTAAAGTTACCTAGGATAAGACTTGAAATCTATACTCTATACTAGTAATATTATGAAGAGGAAAGATTTGTTTGTTTGTATTGAATAGGCTCCGAAGCTACTGGACCGATTCTACACCATCCCCGGGTGACATAGGCTACTTTATACCCAACTGCAAAGAAGGAGGATGTTTTTTTTTAAACTACGCGTGCGAAGCTGCGGATTGGTCAGCTAGTTTATACTAAAAATGTGTATTGTATGTGTACAAGAGTGTATATAGTTACCTAATGACATTAAGGAGTTACCACTCAATCAATTTAATTATAAATTATTCACATGGCAACTTAATAATTGCTCAACCGTTATTGAATTTTTGAATTTAAGAATATTTTAATAATAGTTTGAAATTAATTAAAATTTACAATATATAAGTTATAACTTTGCAAGCCCTAACCCGCAGATAAATATTTAAGCACTATCATATTTACTTTTAACACCTAATTTTTTATTTTTTTAACACTATATTATCAGCAAAGAATAACATTAGTGTGATATTTGAAGGATTGGGCCGGGCATGTAAGTCGAATGCTTCCGGAGAAATGGGCCAACATCGCTGTCCATTCTCCGGTACCCAAGGTGTTACGATCTTGGCTAACGGAGGATGGACAGTGACGTCGGGGTCGGCCGCGAAAGCGTTGGCGCGACGACATCAGTGGTTTCGAGAAAGAATGGTGGGAATCTGCCGAGGATCGCGATAGATGGAAGGAGTTGGAGGAGTCCTTCCCCCAACATTTTTAGCTCATTTAGTGCCAAAATTGTGCCATCACTACTTACCTATGTATCAAATTTCACGATGATCGTATCAACGCTTCGAAAGTTCTTCTCGGATAAACAAACATACATACATACAACGCCGATTTGCCCAAGTTTGTTTGGAGATTTCGCTTCGCTCGATCAACAATCCATGAGGAGCCGGGACTAGTCAGATAGTCTTCAATAAAGATATACATAGATATACGTTCTAAGACATTTAAACCATTTAAATGGTGCCAGCCACTCATTATCTAGGCCAAGGTTTTCATCCACGCACTACTTATATGCAATATCAATGAATGTAGGCCCATTCATGTTGCTTCATTCATACACCCACATCTTAAACGAACGAACCGAGGTAATAATACAGGCACAAGAAACTACCAAATGCGTGGCGAGCGCGTGACGTGAGCACGCACGCAGCTCTTGTAATGTATGAAATTCAGATGTCAACAAAAGTTGTTAGACAGTCTGCGTAGTGTTATGATGTGGTTCGGTTTTTAGGGTTCCGTACCCAAAGGGTAAAACAGCACCCTATTACTGAGGCTCCGCTGTCTGTCCGTCTGTTACCAGGCTGTATCTCATGAACCGTGATAGTTAGGCAAATCTTGAGGTTGGACTTCTGCAGTTTGGTCGCTAACCATGTTTGCGCACGGTAGATTAAGACAGACAGGATACACATGTCGATGGGTTTACGTTTCATGGACCAGTGGCTCTTCCAGTCATTTTTGTAGCAGCGATCGATTTCCTTGTCATACCTGTTGTCGGAGGTTACTAACTGGTCCAAGGAAATGTACTCATTGGACATATAGTATTTTCTGCCCATCTCGACCCTACGTTCCGTGGCATTTGAGATCAATGATTAATGAGAATCATCAATCAAAGAGATCAATGAGAAAAATAAACCAAATAAATGTTTAATGGACGGTCTTGTCGCTAAAAGAACAGTCTTACCCAGACAACCGTTATTGAACACAACGTGAATAACATAATTTAGTTTGACCGTGTGATAGCACATGGTGGCACATGATCTTAAAAATATCCGTTTCGTTTAAGAGTATACCTTACTTTTCAAAATGACTTTGATCCTTTGCAAAAAATCGAATAATCTAAGTGCACTCGGAAGTTAAAACTCTCATGTTTATACACCCATTACAATAGAATATCAAGTATGAGCCCTATAAATATACTAGGAAAGATGCGAGAAAAAAAATATTTCTGACGGAAGAAAACACACACAGCACACTAAGCAACACACAAAAAAATTATACCTACTAAAAACAATACTAGTACTAGTAGTACTAAAAACAATAGATAACTAACAAATAAGATTACTAAGATATTTTAATTATGTAGGTGTGAGACGCCACGTGCTTCGACACCTTTGCGCCATCTCATCTGTCTGGTACAGCAGTTGGGCCGGTGCGGCGGCAAATTCAGCCGAAGATCTCAACCGGCGCAAATATGGAAATCTCGACAGAGCTTACGTATTTGAGCCATTTGGGGTCGAGACCCTGGGTCCATGAGGTACAGGGGCCCATCGCGTTTTCAAAATTCTTTCTGGGCGTCTGGTCGAGGCGACGTGTGATCCGAGAGCTGGCGCTTATCTGGGTGAACGCATACGCATTTCAATTCAGCGAGGCAATGCAGCTAGTGTCTTGGGGACACTTCCGCCTGGTAATGATCTGGAGCAGTTGAGCTATTTATAGATCGTTTGCAACGGTTTTTAGATGATTCAGCTGTTTCCTCTGTATTTTTATTGTAAAGTTGTAAATTCATTATGTATACTGATATCCAAATATCAGCAATAACTAAGGTAAATCCACCAGTCGCGCGCAGCTTACTAATCGCTGGACATTTACACGTAACGAGTGTTTAGCAGTCCGAGTCACAAGATATTATGTAGCCGCATCCGCTCGGCGTCTGACTTGCATAATTCATTATTGACCTCTGTCAGGTGTGGACAACAATTGGGATACTTACCTTATTGAGGTGTTTGAATTAAACAACAGTTTTGTTTTTCTCATTTCCTCTCAGACGGAAGAATTGGAAATACTGTGGTTTTGGTAACTTTATACTGTTATTTTACTTGTACAGCTTTTTAAACTTATAAAACACAACAAAGTACGTTTAGTAAACTTAATAAGAAATAAAGAAGTTTCAAAATCGAGTGCGCTATACTATTAAAGAAGTTTCAGGCGCAGGAAAAGTTGCAAGCAATTAACGTAAGCAAAGAAGTTTCCAGTTCGTTTTAAACTTGCGAAACTAAATAATAAATCTAGTTAAATGTTGTGTGCTTGTAACTTGTGCGTTTACCCTGTTTGAAAAAGTAATAACAAGCGAAATATTTAAGCCACAAAGATTATTCGTAGAAAAAAATCCAGATTTTTCTTTAATTGTTTTCCTTGAAACGAAATTCTTCGAGTATAATGTTTGTACAGAAATATTGGAATTCATGTACCTACTTACATATTGTTTTTTATAGTATTTTTTTAATAAATATACTAAAAGAAAGTTGCAAGCAGACCTGACTCTGGTGTCGTTCTAGTTAGAGTTATTGATAAATATCGCACATCGTTTAAAAAAACCTGTTCTTAAATTTTTTTTTGTACTTTTTGGGAAAGGCGAAGTGAAGAGTGCCCTGAACCGACAACCGATTGGAGAATGTGGTATTGATGAATGAAAGCAAATCACCGTACCAAGTCGAGATGCGTGGTCTCTGCCTACTCTTCCAGGAAATAGATAGTATGTATGTCAATAATATACAATATGCCCCGAAGCAAAAAGAGGGATGTTGTATAAATAAATAAATATTACTGGACATTTCACACAGCGCTATCTAGCCCCAAACTAAGCAGACCTTGTACTATGGGAACTAGATAACTGATATAATACTTATATACTTTTATTTTGTAAATACATACTTATAATATACAGGCTGTTTGGTAATATACTGACGATATTCAAGTGACAGTTTCTCAAAACATAAAAAAGACTTCTCGAAAAAAAACTACTAGTTATCAAATTAGAAAGTAAATCGACTAAGTTTAGGTGATTAATTCGATATAAAACTTATTTCCTACTCTTGTAATCGACATCCAAAAATAAAGGCCGATTTATTATCTCTTTCGAAAATGGATGCGGGTTTTGAGTTAGAAAGGGACAACAAGAGATATCTCGAGACGTCACCAATACAGTATCTGTGGTTAGATGGCAAGCATTATGCAATAGCACAACATAAGTTTAATAAAAGTTTGTTTATACATGCCAAAATAAATTAAACATTTCTATAGTAAATATTTCACAAATTTATTTATTATGCTCATAAAATAACCCCTTTAATTTTTGTGCGTATATTACCAAACTCCCTATATAGAAAAACATTTAGACCCGGAACAAATATTTGTAGATCATATAAACATTTGTTCTGCGGCGGGAATGGAACCCGCTACCTCCTGCGCTTTAGTCGGCTACTCGCCGAATGCGCCACGGAGGTCGTCATATTCGCCACGGAGGTCGTCATATGTTTGACACCTATGTCCGTCTGTCTCTGACATCGTAGTTCCCAAAAAAGGGACCGATTCGAACGTGCTTTTCTCAATAAAAAGTTAGTTTAACTAGGATTTTTTAACCACCAAAGTAAAAATGGAGATTTATTAATTTTTGTCACAATTCACTCGTTTTCTTTTGCTTGCGTACAACAACAGTAGACATGCTTGAGTGTTTTAAGCCTCTACCACAGAATAACTAGTAATACTACGACTCCAAGTCAAAAACACTCACTTTTTCTTCGTAGCCGAGATAAAGTATCCCTCATTATTTATTTTATACTGTCTTCCCCTTCAATAAAGTTAGAAGTGCTCAGTAGCCTTCGAACAAACTTCAGCATACTTGCTTCTCGCAACAGATTATTTCCAGTCTGGCAAGTTAGTAAAAATTATAGAAAAATAAATAAATTTTGCAATCCAAGTTTTAATGCAATTTGTGGTATAGTTTTAAATTTAGGGTAATTTAAATGAAACTGTAGGTCAAGTTAGTTGATTACGGATTTCGTAGCATTAATTTATTAGTCAAAGATTAAGGCCTGCATGGCCTAAACATATTTAAATTTGACGTATTTGTATGATTTGACAATTCCTTAAACATAATTAGCCACTAAATACGTTTAGGCATCGTAATGCAAGTTGTCCTAAAAATAATATTTATTTTGTTTTTGGGAGATTCGCGAGTTCTCAGTTCAGAGCGAACCACTAGTTTAAAATTAATTATAAAATAAAAGGAAAAATAAAATTTTCTTGAGAAGAAAGAAAATGTAATTGTATTGGATTGTGCCTTTAAAGTAAACTTAAACTCACAAGACATTGGAATTCGGGTTTTGCACCTAAACAGCTGATGTATATATTTTTTCTTTTACCGAGTGGTTCTTTAATGGAAAACATAGAATTTAGAAAGTTCATAAACAATGTTCTCGTTTATAGTTGTTATAAAAGTTTGTTTATGTGGCAATACTCTCAGGTAATTACTAGTGTCCAACCGAAATAAGTTGCTCAGCCGAAACCGAAACCGAAGCCGAACCTTCGCTCAGTTTCAGCCTAAACCGAAACTTACTTTAACATATTTAAAATTTTTATTGTATTCTGAAATCTAGTGAATTTTTCACACATTTATTTTCTTATACAACGTATATTTCATACATGCAGACAGTTAAATAGTGTTAAATAAAATAAAAAAAACAATCATTTCATTACGTAACCTCTTTTATTAAATATAACCTCTTTTAATTGTCGCTTACATATAAAACTCAACAGAATGAGATTCAAAACTTAATAATTGCCACTGAAATAAAATAAATAATAATTAATAACAGAAATACAAGTAAAAACAGAAGATATATTTGCCTAAAATCATTTATGTGCAAAGCACAACCTCAACTCCATGCGACTAACAATGGATGGCGGCGACCGGAGACGGCGGCGCGGCGGGCGAGCACGAACTAGCCACGAAGTTCGCCGAACGATGCACAATTATTCACGAAAGAATTCAAGTTTCGGCGTGACCGAAAGCTTCGGCCATTTTTGGCCGAAACCGAAACTAAAGCCGTAACTAGATTTCTTGACCGAAACTGGCCGAAACCGAATCCGAACTTTCGGTCGGACACTAGTAATTACATAATTAAATGCAGTTTCCACATAGTTCTGTAATAGAAATAAAAGGGTAAAAACATCATAACAACGTTACGGCGATAACAAAGCAACTTTAAACGTCGGAAAAACTTCAGTGAGTCTTTTAAATAGCATTTCATCACGTTATCCAAATAAAACTACATTTAAACATGCAAGCCAAACAGTAATGAGTTCCGTCGAAACAAACGCAGTAATTGAAAAATTATTAAACGGTGCATTTCATTAAACCTTTAATTGCCTTCAGGTTAATACAAATTTTCAATTTAATTATCTGCTTCGGGTACGAAAGACTGGCAACATCGACGGAAATGTTAATTACACAACCAGTTATTTACACGGTGTGATTTATTTTTTGGGTTTGATTGTTCAGACTGACACAGAAGGAAAATATTAAGAAACTTTCGTTAATTAATTTCAATTATTATGATAAATACAGGATTTATCACGTACCATAGTATTTTTCAAACTTTCGCGATCACTGTACATCACTGATTAAAATGGGTATTTATCGCGTATGTACTCGTATATTTTTTATTAGTTAGCCCGACGGTTTGTCTGTCATTGCTTCAAATCATTGGATTGAACTTCATGATCCTAAGGTTCTCTCTAGTGAACGCCATTATTATAAGACAATGGTTCATGAAGCGATTTGGGAAGATGGCTGTAAACTCTCAGCGTCCTGGAACCCCGGTGATTGCTAGGTCGCGTCGTGATCGGTCGTCTTAGTGCGTAGATACGGTTAGTGTAGTGTGTCGTAATATGAACGAGGACATTTCTAATTCTGAAGACCAAGTGAGGGTAGTTGCTGCAGCTGCCATCACTTCTCGACGGTAGCTCCAAGTACTCCAGTGACGACGGCTGTTGCAACACAACCGTAACGTCGGGATAACAAATAAAAAAGGTACATACGCGATAAATACCCGTTTTAATCTGTAATTATCACGTACCGTTTTACCCAATGGTAAGTCACCTTAATAAAAGTTCCAGAATTGAAGAGAAACATCGTCGGTCGGACCACTGATAAAACGGTACGTGTTAAATCCCGTATTATAATAATGAGGGAGTATTATAATCTTATATTTAAACTTACATTATAATTATATACAGAAAATTAATTTGTACATCACGGGAAGGAAAATTTAATTGAAATATATCTACTCAACAATTTCCGCGGATGCACGTACTAAAATCTGAAGATTTCGAGGAAACTTTCTGATTTCAGTTTTTAACACTTATCAGCAGATATTGTGAATTTTCATTAACAATTAATATAAGATGTTTTCGTAGTTTAGAATGTCGAAAAATGCTTGCCTAATTTACTTCCCACTTCAACTTAAAACATCTTATGTTATTATGATAAATATAAATTATAACAAAGGTAAAAAGACAACGAAACAACTGGGCCGGACCCATTTTTCAAACCAATGCAAAATCTCAAAAAGTTCCAATAAACTAAACCGAATTAGACATGCCTTTCCGAATTCGAACCCCGAAAACATTAAACGACAAAACGCAATGGCGCGTTCCCAAAATTGGAAATGTCAAGTCCCGTTTTGATGTTGAACAGCCTTCAGGCATGTCTATGGCCGTTCAAAGAGGCCTTTGTCGTGAAGTCACAAGTGAACAAGAAACGAGCCGAGGGAATAAATGGCGGCCGAGACGAATAATTAAAACGAATATATTGAAACATCCCACTGTCATCGTTCTTTTAAATCGACAGAGACTGTGGAAACAGTTATTTTATGAAAAACTCGGATCAGCCAGAGTTAAATTTTTAAAAGTGTTCGATAAACATAGTTAGGAATAGCAGTTAAAATGTAAACGTGTTTACTTAGAGAAAAAAGATAATACTATTTTTTTAACAAAACAACTATAGTTGTATGAGGTCATTGACATTCCATTATCTTCCTTACCATGACAACACCTTCAATGAATTTTAAAAATAATTTTATACCTTTTAAACCGACTTCAAAAAAAGAGGAGGTTCTCAATTCGACTGTATTTTTTATGATTATTACCTCAGAACTTTCGCCTAGGGAACCGATTTTGGTGATTATTTTTTTATTTGAAAGCTCTCATTTCCATTTGGTCCAATTTTGACAATGGCATCCATGAGAAAACCATATACATAAGTCTTAAATTTGTTTAATTTTTATGTTATGTTTATTAGCTCAGAACTCCGTCATTTATCATTCGATTTAAAAAAAATATTTTATTATTTGAAAGGATATACTTTTAGATTGATCCCATGAAAATTTCATCAAAATTGGTAGAGTAGTTTGGTTTTTACTGTTATCTGAAGTCGGTTATATTTTTGTTAAAAAGTTACTCGTTGTCATCTAAATAGGTACCATTTTACTTAATCTAGCCATAAAACCTCCTGTCATTCATCACACTCGCAAAAATAAGATCACTCTTTCCTCAATGCCAGTCCACCACAGACTACCTGAAAACGAATGCGTCCTCTCAAAGGCATTCTACTCTCGTGTCGGAAATTAGGCTACTGGTGGCTATGCCATTCCACCAGCACTCTATAGCGCATCAGCACCACAATTTTGTATATTGAAAATCATTTGGTGACTAAAGGTTCACAAGTATCATGCATATCAACTGCTCAAAGTTACTTTCAAAAACTCTCAAATACTCGCAAGAACTGTCATTACACTGAGTGACCAACTTTCGCTGGGTGCCTTTTAAGATAAATCAGCAATCAATTACTGAACTGAACTGGTTTTGATGAAATTTCTGAGACCAATATGAAAGTGTATCCTTTCAAATAAAAGAAATCTCTCTCCAGCCTCAAAGGTATGCCGGAAGAAAACTCTTCTTAGAGTTAAGCTCGCCTCTGTTTATGTCTTCTATTGCTGTACTTTTTAATACAGTAAAGAATATGTATAAATAATTTTCCAAATTGGTTGATAAATGACGGAGTTCTGAGGTAAAAACATAAAACAATTATGCGTCCCTATAAAGTTTGAAGGTTGCCCTCGATTTTTTTGGGATCCTATCATCAGATCCTGACTTGGTGCCAATGGGACCACCTAGGAAGTATACACTTTTAAACAAAAAAAAGTTTTCTTGGATCGGTCCCGGCATCTTCGAGTAATCGGGGAAAATACAGACGACATAATAACCTCCTCCTTTTTTGAAATTGGTTAAAAGCACCGGTCAAATCAAAGAAACCGTAAACGCCCGAATATCTAATTAACGGACCGTTCACAAACTAATACATAATCCCGTCTATTGCGTAAATCAAGAAATATATCTGCCATTCCTACAACATAAATAGAGCTTAGCACTTCGACGACCTCCGTGGTGCAGTGGGCGAAAAGCCGGCTGAGACGCAGGAGGTAGCGGGTTCAATTCCCACCGCGGAACAAATGATTGCATTGGAACATGATTTACAGATATTTGTTCCGGGTCTGGATGTTTATCTATATATAATAAGTATGTATTTACAAAAAAAAGTATATAAGTAGGTATTCTATCAGTTATCTGGTTCCCATAGTACAAGCTCTGCTTAGTTTGGGGCTAGATAGCACAGTGTGAAATGTCGAGCAATATTTATTTATTTATATTTATTTAATAACGTGTATATTAGAGCCTAACATTAATTAGATTAGGGCTGCCTAATACAGCTGTATAATAATATTTTTATTGCCTAAAAAACCAATAACAGACGTCTCTGATTCAAGACTAGGTACAAGGACTTGTTTATAGAAACCAGTGCCTTTAGTTTTCAATGAAATAACTATTACTTTCACTGACACCTTATTTATGTTAGAATGAAACCCGCTGCTTTTTTTCGAGATAAAACAGTCCTATGTCATTATTTATACTAAAAACGGGATATTTACCATAATTTGTGAGTATTTGAGTATCCCGATATTTCGGCGCAGTTGCATGCGCCATGATCACGGGTAAACTCACCCGTGATCATGGCGTATGCAACTGCGCCGCCGTTAGTCCTATGTCATATTTTAACCCAAGCAAACTTCATTCAAATCAGCGTAGCCGTTCGGGCGTGATTGAGTATCAAACAAACTCACAGACTTTTGAATCACACTAATATTATAAATGCGAAAGTTTGGATGGTTGTTTGTAATTTAATCACGTCGTAATGGCTAAACCGATTTCGATGAAATTTTGTGTGTTGATAGATTATGACTTAGATTCAAACATAGGCTACTTTCTTGACAAACAATGCGTGCGAAGCCGCTGGTTGAAGCTAGTTTATAATATAAGTGGGATTGACAGGTATCATTAAAGAATTTGTGCTTGGGTTTAATGGTGTAAGGTTGACAATTAATTTAAATAGTTGTCAATACTATCGGTCTATCCACAAACGTTCATTCCTGTCTGAATCTACAATCGCTATGGAATGAATGCCAGTGAATTTGCAAATAAGGGCAAGAAAGAATGGCGGTGCGTTCAATGTTCTAAGGTGACTAAGCCCCAGTTTCAGCAATTGGAAAAACTAGCTGACCTGCCTGCAGCTTCGCACGCATGGTTTGTCAATAAAAACATTACCCTCTTTCTGCGCAATCGGATAAAAGGTAGCTTATTTTACTCAGAAATAATATAGCATTCGAATGATGAAAGAATTTTTTAAATCGGTCCAGTAGTTTTTGAGTTTATTCGTTACAAAAATACAAATCTTTCCTTTTATAATATTATAATTTTGGTCGGTATTTTTATCAAATTTTAAAATGTAAAAAGTGCTTATTGTGACATAACGATAATAGTTGCACATATGGTAGCCCAAAGTTTTATGTAAATATAGATATGTTCTTTAATATTGTAGAACATACTTTTGTTCTATCATCAATAATTTCCGAAGCGCATGCGACGAAAGACGTTTTAGGGTACTTTTTTACACCTTGGGTTACGTTACTTAAGTTTTAGTAAGGATCCCTAATATTTTCTAATAATAAATATAGCCTATGTCACTCAGGGTGAATGTAGCTTTCCAATGGTGAAAGAATTTTTGAAATCGGCACAGTAGTTTTTGAGTTTATTCATTACAAACATACACACAAAAATACAAATCTTTCCTCTTTGTAATATTAGTATAGATTAATAAAATCACCCCCTTTCTCCTCTTTTAACATATATGAGAAATCTGAAAATTCTTAGTCTGTAATCAAGTTGTTTATTAGGTAATTTTGTTGCTCATCACTTGATTGCTTAATAAAAATCAGTTTATTATTATTATTTATTAGTCAGAACAATTGTTCTAAGTTTTATCCCTTCGCGTTTCTGTACAGTTTGAACGATAGTACAAGTCAGAAGGAAAGAACGACAGTGGATGGGCCGCTTTATAGGTTTTGTAAGTCACATAATCAGTACGTGGAAATAGGGATGTGTCAATTAATTTAAATTAATTAGTAGTTTGTTCGTTGAAAGTTTTGTTTAGTTCAACCCTGAATTAGATTATAGGCAGTCATGTTGACGCCCACCCATCTCGTCTAGACAATTTTGTGGATAGATTAATTTTCCTACTGGTAAATATCGATAAATCACTCCAGAAATACTGTTACGGTTACCAAAGCGGTTACCACTGCCCATTATAATTACAAGGGCATATAAAGACAAGCCTACATGGCATTGCAGTGCGCCCATCATCCTGGGGCATACAGGTACAATACAATACAAAATATATTTATTTGCAACAAAAATACATCTTGTATAATATTTTTAGGTGAAAAGCCTCATGTGCCTGTAGTTTCACTGGTACTCATACCCTTCAAACCAGAACTCAACAACTCAAAAATTCCTTAGAAAACTTTCGTGATTAATTTCAATCATTATTATAAATACGGGATTTATCACGTACCGTCTTATCGGTGTTTCGACCGACAATGTTTCGGTTCAATTCGTGAACCTTCATCAGGGTGAGTGCGATCCGCTCCGAATAATCCGGTGCGAGGCGAGACGTTATTCGGAGCGGATCGCACTCACCCTGATGAAGGTTCACGAATTGAACCGAAACATTGTCGGTCGAAACACCGATAAGACGGTACGTGATAAATCCCGTATTTATAATAATGATTCAAATATATGTACCTGCTTACAACAAAAACAGGTAGCCATTACTTGATCACACTAATATTATAAATACGAAAGGTTGGATGTTTGTTTGTTTGTTACTCAATCACACCGTAACGGTTGAACTGATTTGGATGAAATTCGGTATATACTTAGATTATTATTAACTAGCTGGTACCCGCGACTTCGTCTGCAATCTACAAAGTTATAGGAATATCCTATGCAACGAACACCTGTTTTCTCTTATACATTATATACGTGTAAACTCTACAGTTTTTGCAGCGTACGGCAGAATAGCTCGCAGATGGCAGATTTTTTCCGACTTACTTGACAATTATCGTTATATTTTGGACAATTCACACACTATCTTTAAAAATTATAACCTATGTGTTATTCTAATGTATAAGCTATATTACTGTAAACTTTCATGAAAATCAATTCGGTAGTTTTTGCGTGAAAGAGGAACAAACACCCATACATACAAACTTTTGCGTTTATAATATTAGTAGGATAGATATATTTTGTACCCCATCACAACGCGGGCGAAGCCGCTGGCAACTAGTAATCAATAAATTCAAATTATTTACCTGTTATATCTACATTTGAATATTTATTAATAACACAATAGTTATAATGGATAGATATTACGAGGATTACGCCCAATTAGAGTTAATGGATGTTATAATGATAGCATTACGCTACGAAGATTATTAATAAACATACTAATAGCTAGATATTCGACAAATTGGGGTAACATCCGTTGGAGCAGAAAGGTTCTTCTGGAGACCATGCACCGGAAAGGATAGCGGAGGACGCTTATACACTAAATAGAGATTAGACCTGATATAGATTGCTGAGATCTGTTGCGTGCAGGCTGCTAGATCGGTCGCTTTGTAAATCTATAGAAGAGGTCTATGTTGAATAGCGTTTGAGGATTATAATGATGATGATGCACCAAAATTTGTTTTACTGTTACAAGGCCATTTTACTATACCCTAATTCAACAATACGAGACTTGTCACTCGACAAACGGGCGTTTAAATTCGACAAAATCATTCATCATCATTTCAGCCGTAAAACGTCCACTACTGAACAAAGGCCTCCATGGATCTCCATGATGGGTAGTTGCCATACTCACCACGCTTGGCAGGCGGGTTGGCGAGCGCAGTACGGGATGTTGATACACGGAAAGACGCTGCTGCCCATCTTCCGGAGGTTACCCTTAGCAGGCTCTTACTGCATCCACGGGAATGAGAGGAGGGGTAACATTCTACTACCGGCACCCCACGGCATCAAACTCACGCACGACAAAATCATTAAAATCGATAAATTTCAACATGTTTAATCGCTAAATACGATTAGGGATCGTTGTGCAAGCCGGGCTAAGTCCCTACCTAATCGCTAAATTAGGACAAATACGCTAATTTGTCGAATTTATAAATCAATTCATCGATCGAAAAATTAACGGAACTATTGAGTAACGTATAACGAAACGGTGACAAATAAAACCGGCTAAGTACGAGTCGGACTCGCGCACGAAGGTTCCGTAACATTATTTATAAAAACGGCAAAAAATTACGCTAGTTGTATGGGAGCCCCCCATAAATATTTGTTTTATTTTAATTCAATCATTTATTTTTAAAGTGAACATAAAACAAAATATTCTGTGAATATTTCAAGCCTCTATCTGTTGCCGTTATCAATATCGAGATAAAACGAGCAAAAAAATCACTTTTTTTGCATGGGAGCCCCCCGTATATATTTATTTTATTCTGTTTTTAGAATTTGTTGTTATAGCGGCAACAGAAATACATCATCTGTGAAAATTTCAAATGTCTATCTATCACGGTTCATGAGATACTCGTACAGCTTGGTGACAGAAAGACAGACAGACAGCGGAACCTCAGTAATAGGGTGCCGTTTTACCTTGTGGGTACGGAACCCTAAAAAAAAGTGTCACAACAAAGACGAAATAGTACCTAGTAGCTTTGTATTTATGAATGCCTTCGTGCATAGAGCCTTGACCGTCTTATCTTAAACCGACGCCTACACCATAGACATAGGTCGTATATAAACACCATGTACTCGTCTCACATAGGACAATCTCTTTCTGTCATGATTCTGCCTGAAGTTCAGTTCACTTGCCACTATTTTCTGACGTTATCGCGTCTTACATTTACAATTTTAATTAAAAAAATACACTAGAACAACATACAAATGTTACTTAAGTAAAAAGTACAAAAATTTGTTAAAAGCGATTAGATCACCAATTGGTGATCCAATGGTTGGCCATGATCTAGTTCTAAAAATAATGATGGAATTTATTTATTTATCTTTTTAAAGATGCTCACTAATTAATTGTGTATAAAGATTTGCCGATTTGACGACTTGATAAGAACCGCAGGTCGGCGTTGGATGCAGGCCACTTCCAACCGCAGTTCCTGGTGATCAATGAGGGAGGCCTTTGTCCAGCAGTGGACGACCTACGGCTGATATGATGATGATGGTGATGATGAAAGATTTGCCGGTAGTGTACAGAAAAGTATCTAATAAAAAATTGTACAGGTACTTGTAGAAATGCAGCATTTAAAATATACTTATGACCGTAATAGGAATAGAGATCCAAGCAGGTGATTGGCATACAACACTAAATTATGATTTGTAGTGAATGTGAAGCGATATACAACCCGTTGTGTTATTTAAAACCATTAATTTAAAACACACATTCGGAATCGTATTAACTGATTTTAGAGGTGAGTTTAATACTGGTAACTTGAATATTTATTCAGTAATCGATAGATTTCCAATAAACAATTTTTAACGTAAATCGCCAAGCGTCTTTGCGAGGGTGCCGCTTAGTCAGTTTAATAGGTATGTACGTACATGATGCATGAATATGATTTGTTTACCTATTTTATATAAGCTGTTTCATTCATATTGTAGAACTTGATATTAAGGTTTGATAATTTAATATTTTTCATGGTAATAAATTAAACTATTTTACTACTAACTTTTTTTACAAGCCATTAGCCCTACCCGTGTTTTCATTTAATGTCGTACTTAACCCAACACGTAGATAATAGATAATTATAACAGGTAGATTACGTAAGAATCTGATGTTAACACATAGTCTGTGTGTATTGTTAGGCTGGTGTAGGCTGGCGGAAGACCTCGGTAGAGTGTCAAAGACATTGTGTACTAGGCTTTATTTATGATGGTATGTGTTTGAAATGTGTCGTGTTTTTACTGTGTGTTACTAGACCATGACTACGTCCACGTTATGTAATAATGTTATAAGTTTTCTGGAAGAGATCGCTTGTATGCGATAAGACTGACAATTGTGTATTTAGTGTTTGTTTAATGCTTAATTGTCTCTCATCTCTCTCATAAAATAAAAGTATATTTTTAACTTGCCTATTAAACGATTGTCTGGAAGAGTTCGGTTTTAACGATAAGACACACCATTGTCTCCTATAGTCTTAAGGTCGGGCACTAGAAAGTGCGACACAGTTTTTATTAGTACATTTTTCGGTGTGAATTGATTGAAAAGATGATTGTAGGTACATACATACCTATAGATAATTGTTTCTATAATTTTTATATAGAATACAAATTTATTCAACAATACAGAATATACAAATTATTTAGATGTGGTCTGATTGAATTGATACATTATTTTATTACTCGACTGCCGAAGGTTAGTTTTTGTTTACAAACATTTTAAAAATTCAATGTTGTAAAATTCTATAAACGGCATATTTATCGGTGCTAAGCCTCATAAATAGATGTTAGAATGTTATATGCTATTGGCGCTCCTATTTGTGAATAAATTGACCATAAAAAACAAACACAATCAAGAAGCACACATTGTTATTATTACCCTATGTATTAGCATATCTGAACGTATAGGTACTTACCATTTTTTGTATTTAATCAAACGTATTAACTTTATAAAAAAACACTATTTAATCATGTTAATTTAATAAGTTTCGTAACGATAATAAATACGATAATAATAAGAAAACGAAAAAAATGGATAAAGGTTTTGTTTGGAACTTGCCTTAAAATATTGCTGTGCTAAATAAATACGAATCTACCAAATATTACTTCAGCTAATGCATATTAAACTTAAATTAAACGGACTTCAGAAAATCTAAAAATAAACGCAAACAACTCTACAATGAAAAGTGGTTAATTAAACGTTAACTCAACGTAAAAAGATATGCGTGAAGTATGTCCTTTTTTATAAGTCGGTTCAAAAGCGGGCTTTGGCCCAATTCCATTTGGACATGTCTCTGCCTACCCACTATTAGACGACTTAAGAAATCAAAATCTGCAATGTCCACTTGTGACTCTGTACTCAACCTCAACAAAAACGAATACCTGGCACATTTTTAACAACTCATACTAAACCAGGTATAATGTGAATACCTCATGCAATGCCTACTAGCGTAACCTAGGCGAGATCAATATCATATTCACATAAAGAACATTGTGTATATCACAGTTCACTCTATTCGTACGAGGACCAAACAAAACAGAAGTCAGCCGATTGTGCCCATGTTAAAAGCTTCACAGGTTTTCCTTCCAAAAATAGTAAAGTCAACTGACCTACATTATTTGCCGAGCAAAAATAATACAACACGATTCTTCTATAAACCCAATCTTAAAACTGAAATATCATAGTGTATTAACACGTGAAATGATTACATTTGAATAACGTGAACCTAACAAAGGCTCACCAAAAAAAACTCAAACACGTCCACAAGATTTCACCGCACAAAAACATGCATCGTTAATTAAAAATCCTTTGAAAAACGTATTTGCGAAAAACGCGGATTTTTGGAAGAATGCGCGCAGGTTCGTAGACACGTCTACGCGGCGAGAGGCGCCCGCGACAACTGATCCTCGTTTCTATAGCACCCTGCTACGCCTGCTCTACGCCGTAGCTGCTACGGGCTCGACACAGAATAACCAAATACGCAGTAGATATGCTTTTATTCCCTATAATAATATTCATTTTAATTTTAAAGTACTAGAGATCCTTGTGAAAAGGATCACTCGGCGAAGAACACAATACCTATTTCTGCCAATAGGCAGTATCGCTGTGTTCTGTATGAAGGGTTATGGTTTCCGGTAAAATTACTGGCACATTAGGCTTAATACCTGTATGCCTCAAGTTGATAGACACAGGGCGCGTTTCTAAGGTCTTTAATTCTTTTAGCTCTTCCGTGTACAATAGAGTTAACCAGGAAATTTGTCTAGAGTGGCTCAATCTTTAAATTACGAAGATACTGAGGACCTCCTAAAGATTCCCCAATAGTGCCTATACACGCAAACACACACTCATTTACAACATACATACACACACTCTCTCACACACACACAAGCAGATCGTTCTGGTCTGTTGGAATATAACTTTAGTGTTTAGTTTAGTTTTTGTTTATGTACCATTTACCTGACTGCAACTCATTGCTGTAAAGATGGAGGGTCTTGGTGTCAGAACACAGTTTTCATACTTATACAGGCATCATCGTTTCAAACTGTACACATGATTTTATATTTAATAATAATAATAAGTGGAGAGGCTTTCGCTAGGAAGTTGGGTCAAGGGTCAGATACGGTCAGGCGGTACTCCTGGACTCGGCACGCATAGTCAGGAGGTTCCTCTCTCTGCAGCCCTAGCCACCGATCGCTTGGGCCTTGCATAGCGGTCGGTGGTTTACCGTTTTTATATATGTATTTTTTACTATAATGTTTTTTTAAAGATACGTTGTAGTGAAAACTGTATTTTTTATCAACGAGTTTTAAAATAAATATGTGTGAATAATAATATTAAAACGTTTATTTTCCATATCACATTTCTTGTTCCTCAATAAATGCTTTGTATTTATTTTTTAAGGTGTGTGTTCTACAAGGCAACTATTGGCTATAGGCGATGATTACCACTTAACATCAGGTGGACCGTGCGCTTGTTCCATCACCAGGTGGAATAAAAATAAATCGAACTAGTCTAGCTCTGAGGCATTCATTTGCAACAAAAATAAGCGTTAAAATATAAACAATACATGCATTGTCTAACTTAAAACTAAATATTTGAAATATCGTAACATATGTAATAAGTTAATAAAATACCTTAAGCAAGAGTATTATAGAAACAAGTTAAATAGTAGTTTAGGTAATTCAAGGGAAACATGGAAAATTATATAAGAGGTTTGTAACCAAAATCGTTTAAAATCATCGCTCACAGAACTGTTATTATCCAGGTCATCCTCGCTTGACTCTTTAAACTGTGTCAACAAGTATTTTACCACTATTGGTAGAGATTTGGCAAACTGTACTATATCCAAGCTTTGTTTAAGTGACTCTGAGCTATCAATTAATGCTAAAGAATCAGTTACTCCGCTTAATTCCATGATGTTATTACCAACTGACCCATCTGAGGTTATAATATTAATAACTAAATTAAAAAATAGTAATTCAGTTGGTTCAGACAACATCTCCACCAATTTCATAAAAAAAATTAAATGTGAGCTTGCTCTACCAATTAGTTTCTTGTGTAATTTGAGTTTTAGTAGCGGAAAATTTCCTGATGAATTTAAAAAAGCTATAGTTTGCCCTATTCACAAAGCAGGAGATAAATCCCTCGCATCGAATTATCGACCAATATCACTGCTTTCTACTTTTTCAAAGATTTTAGAAAAACTTATGAATAAGAGGCTCGTCAATTACTTAGAAAGTAAGGGGTTATTATCGGAAAACCAATTTGGATTCAGAACGGGACGCTCAACAGATGATGCTGTTCTAAAACTGACAACTCTTATTTCATCTCATCTTGATAATAACGATAAATGTCTCGGTGTTTTCCTTGATCTTCAAAAGGCATTTGATACTGTTTCAATCCCGATACTTTTAACTAAATTGGAAAATTTAGGTATAAGAGGATCGCCCATCAATTGGTTCAGGGACTACCTTAGTAATAGGACTCAAGTAGTCAGGATTGATAATTTATATAGTGATGATGCAGGCTGCTCATATGGGGTTCCCCAAGGTAGCACACTAGGACCTACACTATTCCTCGTTTACATTGACGTACTGTGCAAAATGAATTTAAAGGGTGCAGATCTTATAATGTTTGCGGACGATACTGTACTTGTATTCCATGATAAATCCTGGGATGGTGTAAAAAAACTGGCTGAAACAGGTCTATGCGCAGTCAGTAGTTGGTTGGAGAATAATCTACTCTCTTTGAATACTGCGAAGACCAAATATGTATGTTTTTACAAGTCTGCTGCATCTAGTCCCTCTAATTTCAATGTGACAATACATACACATCCTTGCAACACGCTTAGGGAGCATAGAATTCCATGTAGCTGTGATGAGCTGGTGCGAGTTACATCTATTAAATATCTTGGAGTTATTATCGATCAGAAACTAACATGGCAACAACATTTGACTGTCACTGCGAAAAGAATAAGATCTCTTATATACATATTTAAAAATCTCAGAGTTGTAGCTGATGATAATCTATTAATTAGAACATATAAGGCACTGGGGCAATACGTCATAAATTATTGCATTAATTCATGGGGAGGTGCTCCTAAAACATACATGTTGGAAGTTGAAAGAGCCCAAAGAGTCCTTCTTAAAGTAATGATGTACATGCCATACAGGTATCCTACAAATCTCTTGTATAGAAAACTTAGAGTCTTTAGTGTTCGTAAATTATATATATTTCAGTGCATTCGCAGATATCACCGCTTCACAGTTCCAACTTTAAATTTACCCGAAAAAAGAATTAAACGTTACCCTATTCCCAATTTGATTTGTTCTCTAGCTCGTAGACAATATAACTATAACGCATCTCGATTATATAAGCAGCTTGATTCTAAATTGAATATATCTAAATATAGTAATCACCAATTAAAAGGCATATTAACGCAATGGTTAGACACGTTTGATTATGCCGGTATAGAATACTTACTTATATAAACTTGAACATACACACAATCATACACATACACACACATACACACTTACACATGACCCACGCTTTCACTCACTTAAACACTGATGCATACATGCAAGCATGTGCGCTATCCAACAATACATTTCTTTGTTTGTAATTTCGTTCATGTACTAGTAGACTGTAATATTTATATCATGTAATTCAGGAGAGAACTGTTTCCTAGGCCACAGCTTACGCTTTTCTGGGAAACAGGGACACAACTCATCTATGTAACATTTTATGGTCACAATAAATATATTTCTATTTCTATTTATATTGTAGATACGCGATAATGCGACCCCATTCAATAACATTATAAAAATATCTCACTTTAAAAATACGTAGCAAATCTGCTAGAAACACGGAATATGCAAATAAAAATAAGAATACAAATTGAGACGCTGTTTTGTATTTTTATATCCAAACCAAATTATAAATTAACTAGCTGACCAATCCGCAGCTTTGCATGCGTAATTTTTCAATTAAACATATTACCCTTCTTCTGCGCACTTGGGTAAATAGTAGCCTATTTTACTCAGGGATAATGTAACATTCCAATGGTATAAGAATTTTTAAGATCGGAGCCGTGGATTTTGAGTTTAATCGCTCCTCTTTAAAATATTAGTAGAGATTTCTGAAATTATAGGGCATTTTGTAAACTATCGCTTGATTGTCTTTCAGAAATAATATCGTAATTTGTGTTATACCACTTGAAGAACAAATGATGGTATCCTTCGTACCAGGAATCAAGAGCCCGACGACCAAACATGTCACTTTATGACCTAATCGCTAACTTAAAGTCTGACTGATACTTTGCAAAATAATAAATATAAATAATTGTGAACATTTCACACAGCACTATTTAGCCCCAAACTAAGCAAAGCTTGTACTATAAGAACCAGGTAACTGATAGAGATTGCTTTCTTTAGCGATAAGTCCGCACCTTAAAGTAACATTTTATTTTATTTGTTGTATGGTAAGTAAGTCATGGCCTCATGACCAAGCACAAGGTCGCTCAACGAGCTATGGAGAGGGCTATGCTCGGGGTTTCTTTACGTGACAAAATCCGCAATGAGGAAATCCGCAGAAGAACTAAAGTTGCCGACATAGCTCTCAAAATTAGCAAGTTGAAGTGGCAATGGGCAGGCCACATCGCTCGTAGAACCGATAATCGTTGGGGAAGAAAGGTTCTCGAGTGGAGACCACGGACTGGAAGACGCAGCGTAGGCCGGCCCCCCACAAGGTGGACCGACGATCTAGTAAGAATCGCGGGGAGCCGTTGGGCGCAAACGGCTACCAACCGCTCGTTGTGGCGATCTAAGGGGGAGGCCTATGTTCAGCAGTGGACGTCTTCCGGCTGATGATGATGATGATGGTAAGTATAAATATTTTTCATTCATTCATTCACAATAACATAGCAATCACAAACATATATCCTGATTCACTAGGATTTTTTTCTGTCATGAGTGTCAAAAGCTAGTGCCTACACGATTCCGGAACAAATATGACCAGAATATAAGTTGAATAAGATGAATATTTGCAAACCATGTAAATATTCGTCCCGCAATAAACCTCGCATGCAAAGTTTTAGCTCTTTCCTGTTATACTCTGTGGTTTAGCAGGCATTTTAGTTGCGAACGTGCAAAGTCATGTTCTGTGGAGTTAGGACAGGATTTTATGGCGAAAAGTTGACACATTTTTCACCGGTACATGCATTAACGTTTCAACTTGCGGAATCTTGTGCTTTCCCTGCAGCTTATTATCGGACTACGACGAATGTTCGTGCTGTTTCTCTCTTTTATTGTATACAAGAAAATATAATACAAAATACAGTAATAGAAGACAAGCTTCATCATCATCATCGCAGCCCACATCTACCCACTTCTGGGTATAGGGCTCCTCAAGCACTCTCTCCGGTCCTGTGCCAAGTGCATCCATTGCCTTCCCGCAACTCTCGCGATGTCGTCCGACCATCTCGTAAACTCGGTAAACTCGTGATCATGGCGCATGCAACTGCGCCGAAATATCGGGATACTCAAGTACTCACAAATCATGGTAAATATCCCGTTTTTAGTATAAATGGTTGATCCTTCTACCCACATCCACGACTTGGGTTCTGGGTTGTATTTCGATGTTGGGTATATGGTCCAACAGCGAGATGCCTAACATGGCACGCTCCATTGCTCTCTGAGCAACTCTCATAAGACAAGGCAAGCTTCACTCTATTTTTTTTTCTGTATTTATCTTATTTTGTTAATGAAAAGTAGCCTATGTGTCAATCCAGGTCATAATCCACCGACATACCAAATTTAATTAAAATTGGTTCAGCCGTAATAACGTAATTGAGTTACAGACAAGCAAACTTTTAATCTTTTATTTAGTAGATACGAGTATATTATAGGAAATAGGCGCGCTACTTTGCCGCATCAAATTATAAACTATATAAATAGCATTACATAATGTAATATTCATTAGTTTATAATATACAGTAATGTAACTGTGAATCTAAATATAAATAAATAAAATAATCATGATTAAAAGAAATCACAAAAGTTTCCTAAGTAAAACCTAAGCAATTGTTTAGCTGAGCGCTAAGAAGCGAATATTTATCTACGCCTTATAATGTTTCAAGTTGTATAAATGTCTATAAGGGAGGTTACGAGTCGGAAGTGCGGAGTGTTTCAAGATCACTTTCAATTTCGTCCCGGAAATTAAATGTCAAATGAATTTATGCGAAATATCCGGATTGGTACTGATGTGTTTTACGAAAGTTTCGAGAATCATTCGGATTGTTACTGGGACTTTCTTGGTCACTGTATTAAATATTTAACGTTTTACGAGCATAGATAATTAATGAAAATGTATAATTTCGATATTTTACCTAATGAGTAATGACTGTATCATTTCTTTGAGTTTGATATGTACAGTACATGTTGAAGGCATATGATAAAAACAGAGATTTCATCAAAACCTTGTATCTCGTTATAATTTTTGTAAGATAATATTGTTTGAATGACTATGCGTGAATGGACGATAAACATCGGATTTACTCAAGGTCTTTTCTAACAAACCGGTGTGCGTAGGCGCATTGTAACTTCATTCATTCACTAACGTGTCTGTCTTACATTCAAAGAAAACTAAGCTTTATATTGACAGTGATAAGGTGCAAATCAGGTTATTTATTTGTAAGTTATGGCGCCATAGATTGGATAATATCTTGTAGGCGGTGGATAGTTACTAAATTGCGAATGACTCAGCCGAAATAAGGCTATTAAAGTTGTGTAACATGAAAGCTTAGTGACACTGCCCTTATACGGGTAAACGCTGGAAATATTGTAATTAAAAAACCGGCCAAGTGCGTGTCGGACTCGCGCACGAAGGTTTTCGTACCGTTATCTATAAAAACGGCAAAAAAATTAGGTCTGTTGTTATGGGAGCCCCACTTAAATATTTATTTTATTCTATAGCACAATTTTATTAATTTACCTTATTTGAGGTTGGTGCCGACTAATCTAGTCCTCTAAATTGTATGAGCGCCCATACAACTCAGAGGAATATCTTAATTGGCGTCAACTATGTATGTATAGGAACATTTTCAACTTTTTTTATTTGTTCGTATTTTTCCTTTATCTGTACCTTGTTTGCTAAATTTCGTGATTCTAGGACAACGGGAACTACCATATAGGTTTTCGACCCCAACCTATAGGATACTTCCGGTTAACCAAGAATTGTCAATTTTGGTTAAAATCAAGGTCCATAACAAGTAAAAAGAAAATTACGAAAATAAAAAAAATTAAATATAAGGTAATTTTTAGTACCTACAAATTTTCGCGAAACTCTAAATCAACCTATATATTTTTATCGTGTTGACTCAGGACCTTGATTTTTATACACCGAATAGAGTCTATAAACCTCAGTATCTGGTATAACTTGCAGCTTGCTAGGTCGACCCGTTCCTGAGAAAATAGACGGACAAGAGGGGTTCCTTTTGTTACCTTTTGAGGTAAGTACGGAACCCTAAAAATTGTAAATTGTTATATATTCAGATACTAGTATACATAAACAGCAGTTAAACAGCAAACACTATTTATGTATATTCTGGATTTATTAAATAAGTGTATTAAGATATAATCTAACTACCTATATTTATTTATTTATTTGTAAAATCCTGCTTAGTATTTTTTTATTACCCCTGGAAGAAACTAGCTGCTCCCGACACAGGGAATCCTAGTGTGAGGGCTAGTGTTTACCCAATCAATACTTACCTACTTTTTTTGAAATTATTTTCACTTCTGGGTACTTATTGTTTTAGAATCATAAACTTTTACGTGGGTGCGTAGATGGAGCCTCTCTCGACCAAAAAAAAAGGAAAAGAACTACATTGAAATGGATTTACTCGTTTGTTACAATGCAACAGAGGGAAGTTAGTTCAGAAACAGTAGAATATTCCCACGCCATCAAATTATCAAGATTTAGGAGTCGCTCCATAATCGCTTATATCCATTATAAGCTTTTTACTAACAAAATAGATCCATGGTTGTATTTTAATTATTATTTTTTTATGAATTTTGATTATGTGGCTGTCTATTTGATTTAATTTAATTATGTAAGTGGATGTATGGGACCTATGTCGTCTGAATAAATAAAAAAAAATGGCGTCAGTCCACCATGCGCTAAGTAGGTCGGCTAAGTACCTACCTACTTAACGCTAGTATTCTGCTGAATTCACGAACAATACTCCAAAATGCGTAACTCTGTAACTAAGCCCCCAATAAATCGAACTACAGCACCGTATCCCATCCACTGAAATCCATTAATTAAATTAATACTGTTGTTTCCTATCTCAATATGAGTCGTTTTATGGGTAACAACCACAACATCCCCCCCACTATCTCTACTGAGCAAAACTCAACCTAACCCCTATTAAAATAAGGGTAAAAGACAGGTTTTTTGTAAGTTGGTGTGTATGAAAACAGTGGTCGGGATCCACCAGAACAGTTGCAACTTGCACGTTCCGGACTGCTGCAATTAGTGGAAAAATGTTACAACGCGACATTGCAACATGTTGGGTTATGGCAACTATTATTGTTCAGTTCTTTTTGTTTTGGGATTTAGAGTTGCCGTTATTTTTTTATGTTAATAGGAAGATAAGCTTTTATAAAATTCATAAACAGACCTGCTAACAGATTCAAATGAATCCAAACACAAGTTGCTTCGTTTTATTACATAGTTCTCATGGCCACCTTCCGGCTCCATCGTCAGACGTTGCTTGGATATCATCTAGGACTAGAATTACAAACAACAAACTACCTCTTTATAATAAAAAAAAAATCTGCTGTTAAAGACTTCAGACAACCAGAAAACATTCTCCGCCATATTGGATTTATAGTATACATCTTGGATGGTTCTCATATTTTGGATTTAATGTGACGGTGTATTCGTTTTCGTGTTCTCCTCAGCAAGCCCTTTCATTTGATACCCATACTGTGATTGTGTAGAAAAAAACTAGTCCGCCATCTTGGATGATCCGCCATATTGGAATTAGAATGACGTCACATAACTAAGCATGCATTGTCATCCAAAATAAGCGTGTATACCAAATACCAGTGTATACAATAAGTTAAAGATATATGATTTAATATTCAGTTGCTAGATTCCACTCGGACAAACATAAATACATTGCATGTTATATAAAAGTTTGTAATAATAGGAGAGACCTTTGCCTAGAAGTGGGATAATAAAGATTACAAAAAAGATATAAATAGCCTGTGTCACTCTCGTGATTCAGACAATTGCAATGGCTCCTCATTTGTCAAAATCCGTCAAGCCGTTTAGCCTACACGATGCGCCGAACGGACAATAACATTACCTTCGTGCTTTGCAGTCGGGTAGAAATAATAAGTACTACGCTTTAAGTGGTACTATTTTCATAAGCTAAACGTAAAAACCGGCCAAGTGCGAGTCGGACTCGCGCACGAAGGGTTCCGTGCCATTAGTTATAAAAACGGCAAACAAATCACGTTTGTTGTATGGGAGCCCCCTTTAAATATTTCTTCTTATATTCTTTCTTATAAATCTGTCTTTAATATTTGTTGTTATAGCGGCAACAGAAATACATCATTTGTGAAAATTTCAACTGTCTAACTATCACGGCTCATGAGATACAGCCTGGTGACAGACGGACAGACCGACAGACAGACAGCGGAGTCTTAGTAATAGGGTCCCATTTGACCCTTTGGGTACGGAACCCTAAAAACGTAGCTGTGCTAAGGCCAGTTTCTTAATAATTTTCCCCACTGTCTTATGAACAAGCTGATAAAAAATAATGAATTACCCAAAGCTACCACAGAATACGTTATATCTAGTACAGTAAACAAGAACACCCAATTTGTTACACTCAATTTATTATTAAAGAAGCGAATTTTCGATTCTCTGCTTCGATAGCCGATTACTATAAAAGCCTGTGTCAAACTGTTGCTAGGTAACGGCACGCAGATTCTTTTAATTTCACCCTTTACTGGGGATTAATAGAACACCACGTAAAAAGACCCCTCGCGTTAACGATTTCAAAAGTAATTCAAAATGATCGTCGCGTTTAAAAAGGTCTAGATGTAATGGTCGGTTTATGAGTGACTGTCTCACTGTGAATTAACCTGAAGGAAATAATTTTGTGTGATCTTTTCGACGGTTAATATTACAATTTCGCTGTAAGAATTCAAAAAGATTGACTGTTTGTTATTCGGTCTTAGAAATATTCCATATACCAAAGTAGATTAGATATCAGAGGGCTATGGAGCGCAGTATTTTAGGTGTCCGGTTATCAGACCGAATACGGAACTCCGTACTGCGCTCGCAAACAAAGATTATGGATGTCACAAAAAAATCAGCACTGCTCAAGTGGGACTGGGTCGGCCCCATCTGCCCGCATCTGCATGCCCGAAGATCAAGGCAATGATAATATCTGATTGGGTCCCTAACGCAACGGCAGACCACCACGGAGATGGCGTGACGACTTGGATGTGCAGTTACCAGACTGGCCCACTACAGCAGGGGACAGAAAAAACTGAAAAGAAGGGAGGGAGGCCTTTGGTGGGGACAATACAGGTTAAAAATAAATAAACTAGTGGTTGGCCCCGAACTAAAATCTCGCGAGTCTCCGATTAAAACAAAAAAAAATATTACTTGTAATATTTGACTATCAAAATAGTGCCACGAAAAAATAACCATATAACTTGACCTACATTTTCATTCAAATTACAGGTAACGGGAGTTCATGTAATGTGGCACATTTATTTTGGGGTACAAATTGCAGGTATTCTGGATTTCAGACTTTTGCCTATATTTGTTTCACTTAAGTTACACGCTTACCAAATTACAGCAATGTGGGGTCACTGGTGTACCCTGTTGATTTTGTATAAGTTTAGTTTTTATTATGGCTAATAACCTCAAAAACTATAAAAAAATTACGAAAAATAAAAACGGAGTCTAAATGTACTAATGAATACCTTTCATTTGACGTCCCATTTGACCTAATAGCCTTATTTTATTTACCCCTCTTGAACACCAATATCTCAGCAACCCCCCCCCATTTTTAGCTTATTTAGTCCCACCAAAATTGTGCCATCACTACCTACCTATGTATTAAATTTCACGATGATCGGATCAACGCTTCAAAAGTTATCCTCGGACAAACAAACATACATACATACCTTCATACATACCTGCATATGTATGCAGGTATGTATACGTAAATACGTGGGCAAATCGGTGTTTTATGTATGTACATACAACACCGATTTGCCCACGTTGATTTAGAGATCTCGCTTCGCTCGATCAATAATAGAGTAGATTGAGAGATAAATATATTAAAGTCACTATCATAAAATTTTGATACAAATCATCATCATATCAGCCGTAGGACGTCCACTGCTGGACAAAGGCCTCCCTCATTGATCTCCAGGAACTGAGATTGGAAGCGGCCTGCATCCAACGCCGACCTGCGGTTCTTACCAAGTCGTCTGCCCATCTTGTAGGTGGACGTCCTACGCTGCACTTGCCGGTCCGTGGCCTCCACTCGAGAACCTTCCGGCCCCATCGACCATCTCTTCTGCGCGCTATATGGCCTGCCCATTGCCACTTCAACGTGCTAATCCGTCGGGCTATATCGGTGACTTGAGTTCTCCTACGTATCTCCTCATTTCTGATTCGATCCCGTAGAGAAACCCCGAGCATAGCCCTCTCCATAGCTCGTTGAGCGACTCTGAGCTTATCCATAAGGCCAATAGTGAAGGACCATGTCTCGGTTCCATATGTCATCACTGGTAACACACACTGATTGAAGAATTTCGTCTTAAGGCACTGAGGTATGTTGGACGAAAAGACGTTGCGAAGTTTCCCAAACGCTGCCCATCCGAGTTGGATTCGACGATTGACCTCTTCCTCGAAGTTGGACCTACTTAATTGGACTGTTTGTCCTAGGTATACATCGAGGCATACCGACATACATCTTCGCATGACGAAGCTGAAGAGGGAAGATGGCAGCATAACGTCAACTAAAGCGGAAGCGTGAAGGGAAGTCGAAAGGTTCTATGGACGGCTCTACGATTCGGTCACTAACCCTGTTTGCAGTGCGGCCAACGACCCAAGAGCCAAACTGACCCGAAATTATACCGAAGATATTCCGGACATCAGCCTGTATGAGATCAGGATGGCCTTGAAGCAGCTTAAGAACGACAAGGCGCCGGGTGAGGACGGAATCACTTCAGAGCTTCTAAAAGCGGGTGGATCGGTACTTAAAGTCCTTCAGAAGCTCTTTAATTCCGCCTTGCTTGAAGGTACGACGCTAAAAGCATGGAACGAGGGCGTGGTGGTTCTGTTCTTCAATAAAGGTGACAACACCTTGCTTAAGAATTACAGACCAATCTCGCTTTTGAGCCATGTTTATAAGCTATTTTCAAGGGTCATCGCCAACCGTCTCGAACGCAGGTTCGATGACTTCCAGCCTCCCGAATAAGCCGGGTTCTGTAAAGGCTACAGTACCATAGACCACATACATACGCTGCAGCAAGTCATACAGAAGACCGAAGAGTATAACTTGCCGCTATGTCTCGCGTTTGTGGACTATGAGAAAGCCTTCGATTCGATCGAAACATGGGCAGTGCTTGAGTCACTCCAACGATGCCGTATTGACTATCGGTACATCGAAGTGTTGAAGTGTTTGTATAAAAACGCCACAATGTCAGTCCGAGTACACGAACAGAGCTCGAAGGCGATTCCCTTAAAAAGAGGCGTAATATAAATCAAATTTAATTAAATAAAAATGTTTTAAAACTTCAATTTAATGCTTGTTCCTACGCGATCAAGCCGGGAAAGAAAGGCAGGAAACTACACTGATTACATAGCAATAAAGAAAATAAATCAAGTCTCAAATTGTACTAGAAACGCAGATTTGTATTCCATGCAAGGTAACACCAATCTACGACTTTTATCTTATCAACATAGTAATGCAATCGAACACAAGCGCTTGACCAGTATAAGCACACCTAAGGTACCACTTTATCTATAAAAAGACCAGTCTATAGAAATCAGGTGCTATAAAATAAATCAGATGATGCGGCGTGGTATTGAGACTTGAAACGTTAAACGCTGTGAAACATTAGGGCAATTCAACGGAACCAAGAACCGCGTGGCAGACGATAAAGGCCACGTCAAACTAAACTTGTTTTTGAAGGATAGCTTAATATTTTAATTAAATGAGTAAGGCCTCTGATAAGCTGATAACGGATTATCTTCTGATTTGTATTTCTCTCTCTCTGATAGACTCTCTGATTAGACGAGATTTTGAACTTTTGGTATAATGAGCGGAAGCGTGTAATAACCCTGACATTGTCATCATCATCATCATCATCATCAGCCGGAAGACGTCCACTGCTGAACATAGGCCTCCCCCTTAGATCGCCACAACGAGCGGTTGGTAGCCGTTTGCGCCCAACGGCGCCCCGCGATTCTTACTAGATCGTCGGTCCACCTTGTGGGGGGCCGGCCTACGCTGCGTCTTCCAGTCCGTCTCCACTCGAGAACCTTTCTTCCCCACGGTTATCGGTTCTACGAGCGATGTGGCCTGCCCATTGCCACTTCAACTTGCTAATTTTCAGAGCTATGTCGGCAACTTTAGTTCTTCTGCGGATTTCCTTATTGCGGATTTTGTCACGCAAAGAAACCCCGAGCATAGCCCTCTCCATAGCCCGTTGAGCGACCTTGAGCTTGGTCATGAGGCCATGAGTAAAGGACCACGTTTGAGTGCCATAGGTAATCATTTTGACATTGTGCTGACATTGTGCGTAGATGCACAAACGCTATATTAAAATGAATGTGTAAAGCTTTAACATTGCACGCGTTAAACGCTGAATATGGCTGTGCCTACACAAAAACTGTACAACACCTTGTTATTACCCATATTACGAAATAAATACAATTTGAATTGATTTGATTTGGAAGGTACCTAACCTCCCATTTTGCATCTAACTCTCATCTACGGAACGTCTAATATGTCTAAAATCCAGAAAAAGGGACTATCGCTCTAACTAAAGCGAGCATGTGTTATCGATACTTTGAATATAAACATTCAAATTTATTTATTTATTGTTTTGTTTGTTCCGCTGCTGTTTTCTCCTCTAACATGGAGACATGAGTCAGAGACTTTTTTTCAGCTAAACATTTTGCACTTGGGCGGTTATATCTGTTTGGTTATGTATGACAAAAGTAAATGTTGCAAAATTACAAGGATTTATCGACTGTTACTCCGCGTCAACGTATTTATCAAGAGTACTTGAAGGCTTCTGATCTGTTTTTACAATAATGTACACCAGCAGAGGCTTTGAAAAAAGTCTAAATCTAATGTTTGATTTTATTGTAAGGATTCTTCTCTGAGCATCGATTCCTCACTGCAGAGGATCGCGACCTCTCGTCTTCTCTCTCATATTAAGGTCTTCCACTTGATCAGGTCTCGGGCGACATGGATTGCCTTGTGAAGTTGAGTGTCGAGTGTGCATCGAGTGTTAGTGTCGATTGTATGGATTAACGCGGTGGCCTTCCGTGGCCAGTTTGGAAGTCCATGAACTGACTCCGAAATCCGGTCGACCGGTGTAGGAAGAATCTGTGTGCGGAAGTTTTTTTTTTATACAACTTATATGACAAACGAGCATGCAGTCCACCAGACGTTAAGTGGCTACTGCAGCCCATGGATATCCACATAGAATTCAAAACAAGCTATTATGTTGTCTTGATCTCTATGTGGATACGTTGCCATACTATAGGACTTAGCTGTTATGCCTATGTGCCAGTAATTACAGGAACATACCATTACCATCTAAAAGGAACACAGCAGCACAAGTACTGCTATTTGGCGGCCGATAAAGGTAAGGCGGTGGTGCCCACTTCCTCGAGCCCGTTCACAAAAAGCTCTACTACCAGCAAAATACGGAAGATGCGGAATACCCTACATTAACTAGCTATGATTGCGGCGAACCTATCGAAAGCCTGGCTCTTATTCGTCCTTTGGGCCCTAGCACCTGCACAAAGGACGACTGAAACCAAGCCACTGACATTGCAATAGAAGTGGCAAACTTTTATTCATTCATAATGTGTCCAATCATAGAATGAATAAAAATTTGCCACCAAAGTGATCCGTTGACTCGAAAGAAGTAGTATAGCCCGAAGACGCAGTGTTTTCAAAACAGTTTTACTCACAGATAATTGATAGTAATAACCAGTCTAGAAAAAACATCACACTAATATTATAAATGCGAAAGTTTGGATGTTTGTTTGTTACTCAATCACGCCTTAACGGCTGAACCGATTTTGATGAAATTTGGTATATACGTAGATAATTACCTGGATCACCACATAGGCTACCATTTATCCTATAAATCAGTTCACATTGGATAAAAATGTGAAGTGAAGTTGCAACATCAAGTTTAGCTTTATTTTTTAGGTTACCTACACATTTTGTAGTGTAACGCGTACGAAGTCGCGGGCAACAGCTAGTGTTAAATATATATAGTGTAAAAAACATCCTGCTACTGCTACCATTTTATCGAAGTTTGTCTGTTATACCACGTTTTATAAATTTGCCCAAGCCCTATCTTCAGACTATATTTTAAGCGAAGCGACAACAGCTACCTACACCAATTAGCTCTAGGGCGACACTAAGCCACTTCTCTGTGACACCTTAAATGATGTGATGAAGTTTTAATGGAGTTAAACTTATAGTACAAGCTGTGTACATTGCAATACTTTAAAACATTTTCAAGAGAATAGATACTGAGACTGTTTATTAAATTAAAAATTATATTTTTGTAGTGCCATATGCATTGTAAGTCTTTGCATTGTGTCATAACGGCAAAGTGTTATAAAAATAGCAAAATGGAGAAATATAAGAGCAAAAAGTGTATCTAGCAGAGCGTGGTTTCGATCCACGGACCTCTGGGTTATGGGCCCAGCACGCTTCCACTGCGCCACTCTGCTCTGTGATAGAGTTGTTGAAATTATCAATCGCTTGCCGTATCGCTACTACGTGTGTGACATCACATTATTGCTGAGTCAGTATTGCGTCATTTTCTATGTGGCAATGAACTTTGTAGCAAGAAAATTTGACGTGTTGATGACCCAAATGCATATCTGATATTTATGTAAATACCTACGTGAGCGATTTCCTAAGGCACTAGGCTACTCAACCAGTAGTGCAAAGCAGTTGTGTCACGGGAATAAACACATGGGCATATATTTTTAAAAGATAACACTGACATACTGACACTGACAACTACCCATATAATATAAAAAAACTAACTTGTATTTATTTGTTACGATATTGTGATACAATTGTAGAGTACAAAAAACACAGCTAGTTCTATAATAATAATAAATATTATAAATATTGCTGGACATTTCACACAGCGCTATCTAGACCCAAACTAAGCAGAGCTTGTAATATGGGAACCAGATAAATGATAGAATACTTACAATAATACTATAATCATTTTATTTTATTTTTTTTTTTATTTTTCAATATTGCAAACAAACAATTATACAATTAGGTTACATAATGCTAATACTAAATTAAATAAGGTTCTCTATACGTATAATCAGCCCCGGTGTCCACAGATTGGGTTGACAAATTATAAGGGCATAAAGTGCATGCTTATGAGAAAAGACAAATAATATCTGTAGGTTACATTACATACATGAACAAGATTTAAATTTTTACTTTAGGTCAGACAGAAAGACTGTATCCGACATTATGACATCAGATACACTCTTTCTGAAAGAGCCGGATGAGGTTGCAAACAGTTCGATACCAGTAAAGAGATCATTATGTTGCTTTATGATTATGTTATAATTTAAAAAATAAAATAAATACATATTACTGGACATTTCACACCGCGCTATCTAGCCCCAAACTAAGCAGAGCTTGTACTATGGGAACCAGTTAACTCATAGAATACTTATATAATTTTTTTGTGTACATACTTGTAATATATAGAGAAACAACCAGACCCGGAACAAATATGTGTAGATAATGCAAACATTTGTTTCGCGGCGGGAATCGAACCCACAACCTCCTGCGTCTCAGCCGGCTATTCGCACACTGCACCACGGAGGAAAAACCATTTGCTAGAATATTATTATATATTATAATAATATTTAAAGGAAACCAGTTTCTTTGAATACTGGTGGTTGAGCTTTTGTGAACGGGCTCGAGGAAGTGGGCACCACCGCCTTACCTTTATCTGCCGCCAAATAGCAGTACTTGTGCTGCTGTGTACCGGTTAGATGGTAATGGTATGTTCCTGTAATTACTGGCGCATAGGCATAACAGCTAACTCCTATAGTATGGCAACGTATCCACATAGACATCAAGACAAAATAATACCTTGTTTTGAATTCTATGTGGATAACCATGGGCTGCAGTAGCCACTTAACATCTGGTGGGCTGCATGCTCGTTTGCCATATCAGTAGAATAAAAACTAAAATACCTTGTTATTATAATGTGCTTCCCAATATGTGTCTAAACCCGGAAACTGTTTTTAACAGTGTTTTTCCTTATAAACATTTGGAAACAAACAGTTTTTTCGAATTTTCTAGAAGTCGTAGAACAAACATTGTGATGTAATGAACCAAAACAATAATGGCTTTCTTTAATGTTCTACATACACACAACCCCGTACACGAAAAGGTTAAAAAAATGATTTATACCCCTCTCATAACTGTCAAATAGACATACTCGTAGAAAAGAACAATAATGGGATATCGTTATAAATGCAAAAGGAAGGAAAGGGTTAAGAGCATGACCTGTCGTTTTATTATGAAACCGGATCGGACCACGTCACTTTTAAGGGGGTTGGAGTGTGTTATGCAATGCATAATCAAGAAAATATATCAGCCATGGTTTGTATGACTTTTAAGTTTGTAATATGTAGGCAGTGCTAGATATAATCTGTGCCACTGCGGGGTCATCTTACAAACAATGCCCAACCACCCGCACACGAGAAGACTTGTACCAGGCAACAGAGGGTCTCCCTCCAAGGGGGGGAGTCAGAGGGGTCCGCTTAAGGCGGATATTCACCGACAAGGTCGCGGTTGAATCCAACCGGGACCCCGTAACCCTGTCAAGTGCTGGTGCAGCATCGACTCACTCATCTCAAGATGGGCGGTTTGATGATGCACTAACACTGAGGTGAATGAAGGAATATCAGTGGGTTTTTAGTCGGTACGCCGTTGGTTGTAACCTAAGGAGAGTCCGACAGACCCCTTCAACTCTCCCCGAGTTGCAGGACATGCGTAAAGCATTTTCCCACCGTAAAAAAAAGCAACAGATGGGTGGAAGTTGCTCTCTATCGGGCTAATAAAATTTAGAATTCAAACAGCCATCGACATGAAAGAAGAAGACGATTATAGTTAAAAAAATATGTCAGGGTGTCCGTGAGCACAATACTTGCCTCAGCAGAAGACCAGCGCTCTAGTATGCCAACATGCTGTACCAAAAGCTGAGCTGAGGACCCTTTCGCCACCATACTTAAGAGTTAGTTATTTTTCTTTTATTTTTTTCTTTCAAAACAAATTATATAAATAAATAAATAATGCTGGACATTTCACACAGCGCTATCTAGCCCCAACTAAGCAAAGCTTGTACTATGGGAATCAGAACTAATAGAAAACTTAAATACGTTTTTTTGTACGTACTTGTAATATAGAGAGAAACAACCAGACCCGCAACAAATATCTGTAGATCATGCAAACATTTGATCCAAAATTATATTCTAGAGATATAAAGTTTTAGGCTCAACAAGTTACTACGGAAAGCTCCAAAATCTGTCTTGAAGAGCATTAAGTATATAAATAAAACCGGCCAAGTGCGAGTCGGACTCGTGCACGAAGGGTTCCGTATCTATAAAAAACGTCAAAAAAATCATGTCTTAATAAAATATTTGTTTTATTTTAATTTAATTATTTATTTTTAAAGTGAATATATAACTAAATATTCTGTGAATATTTCAAGCGTCTACCTGTTGTCGTTATCAATATCGAGCAAAACCGAGCAAAAAAATCACGTTTGTTGTATATTTGCCCCCCTTAAATATTTAGTTTATTCTGTTTTTAGTATTTCTTGTTATAGCGGCAACAGAAATACATCATCTGTGAAAATTTCAACTCTCTAACTATCACGGTTCATGAGATACGTGCTGGTGACAGACGGACGGACAGACAGCGGAGTCTAAGTAATAGGGTCCGGTTTGACTCTTTGAATACGGATTCCTAATAAAAGAATTAACGTATGAAATTTAAATTATTTTATCTCGCAGTCGTATTTAATTGAACTGTTCAAGTACTTCATCCCCGCTTTAGTAAGATACTTCAGCTAAAAATTGCGATGTGCCTTCAGCAACTAGCAAAAATTGAAACGCTCTAGGAGAGCTTATTGTCTAGCAGTGGAACAGTGCATTGAGTACGTAGTGTAGCTATCAGTAAAGAGAATATCATTTATTTTAGCTCTTCGTTCGTTCGACGACCTCCGTGGCGCAGTGGGCGAATAGTCGGCTGAGACGCAGGAGGTAGCGGGTTCGATTCCCGCCGCGGAAAAATGTTTGCATGATCTACAGATATTTGTTTCGGGTCTTGTTGTTTCTCTATGTATTAAAAGTATGTATTTACAAAAAAAATATGTATTTTTGTATTCTATCAGTTATCTGGTTTCCATAGTACAAGCTCTGCTTAGTTTGGGGCCAGATAGCGCTGTGTGAAATGTCCAGTAATATTTATTTATTTATTTAATTTATTTTTTAAATAATAACAGAATAATGAAGCAACATAATGATCTCTTTACTGATATCTAACTGTTTGCAACCTCATCCGGCTCTTTCGGAAAGAGTGTATCTGATGTTATACGTAGAATATAATTTTTTTTCAGACTACGCGAAAAAAAATGAGTCATGTTTTTTTTTACAACCATATATTTTATGGGACTGGTTAAAGTTAAAAAAGAATTAGGTAAGTAGAATGAAAAACATTAACTTGAAAACAACATGAAATGGCGCGAATATCTAATATATATCGGATATACTCTTTCTGTCGGACCTAAAGTAAAAGGTAAAATTTTGTTCGTGTATGTAATGTAACCTACAAATATTATTTGTCTTTTCTCATAAGCATGAACTTTTTATGCCCTTATAATTTGTCAACCCAATCTATGGACACCGCGGGGCCGATTATACTTAAAGAACCTTATTTACTTTAGTATTATCATATATCTATATATTATAGGTATGTATTTACAAAAAAAAAGTATATAAGTATTCTATCATCTGGTTCCCATAGTACAAGCTTTGCTTAATTTGGGGCTAGATAGCGCTGTGTTAAATGTCCAGCGTTATTTATTTATTTATTACTTATGTCACTGACAACTACCGGCACATCTTTATCCGCAATACACAAAGGTAATCTGGAAGAGAATGCTTAGAATTAAGTTCACCTATGTTCACTTTGTAACCCCAGACGCAAAAAGTGCGGTATTCTTACTCGTATAAGTTCGGCGCTTTTGTTTGTGTATCTGTCTGTCTGTGGTATTGTAGCTTCCAGACGGATGAACCGATTTCGGCCGTTTTTTTAAATAGAAAGCTGGTATAACTGGGGTAATTTGAGGCTACGCGTGATAAAGTTCAGGTCAGCCGATCCGAAGATTGTCAGCACTTTCCCTTCTTGGTTAGGGGATGTCAGCTGTAAAATGGAAACTTATTAGGATTTTTTATGTGTCCGGTTTACAAGCGGAATAAGTAAGTTACAGAATAAGTAATAGTAAAATTGGCTTCTCGAAGTTATAGCTACTGTGTCACAGTACCTACGTACCACGTTTTTACCTACAGTTGCACATAATAAGGAATAGTAGTCTGTAGAAATACCTACACTTTTATAGTTATTAGTGGAAACGTCAAGAATGTTCTAGAAATAATGCGCGGTATAAATACTGCGTAGTGACGTCCGTAGAGTCAGTCTGGATTTGGCTATACGTGCGAAGATTTGGGTGAATTTTAGTGGTTTATTGTACAACCGTGGTTTGAATTATTGAATTGTGATTACTTGTGATTAAGTTCGAGTATTTATAGAATATAATAATCATTTATTTGGTACACACAAAATGACACATGAAACAATTTTAAGGAACAGTAGATACAATTGATTTATCATTTCAGTGTTTAATAAAAGTGTTATTTTGGTTAGATTGATTTTAATTATTTTATCCCGAACCCTCAGCTCGTAACAGTATTTTCAATCAATAAACAAATCAATTTATGACATAAATCTACTTGATTGATGAATAAACTTATTATGACTCACGCCGTCATAACCCCATCCACAACGTATGGATCAAAGTAATGTTTCCAAAATTAAAAAGGCCGCCCAATTTCCTACAACCACCTGTCCTGCCCACCCCCTGTGGGTAATGGCGTGAAGATTTATCTGCTGTTACATGGAATTTTAATGTAACCATCTCCAACAATGGGAAAAAACTCGGTGCTTGTCTGCTGAAGTTTTTACGACATAATGGTACTTTTTGGTCACAAAATGGTTTAGCAAGGGAATACATAAGAGCGGGAATGTTTTTTTTAATCTCTGTTATTTTTTCTTAAACTCTTGAAGAACGATTAAAAATAGGGTAGAAAAGGAACAAGTGAATGGTGTGCAACAAAAATATGGTAACTGCCGCAAATTTGCAAGTGACTTGGTTATCATTTCGTGGCACTATTTTGACAGTCAAATAATCAAATAATATTTTTTTGTTTTTATGGGAGACTCGGGAGATCTGATATAAAACTAGTGTTTTGAATAGTCAGGCTTGACCACCGTTTCACCTTGCTGGTAAGTGATGTTGTTAACGAAGAATCATCCTAGACTTGAACACTAGATTACAGTATTTTTTTATTTTTAACAATCTTAAATACTTACTACTCGTATTACAGTACTCCATACCGGGGAAGTACTACCACTATAACTGTTTCTGCTGCCAAGCAGCATGTTTCGGTTTGAAGGGCATGGTTGCCGGTGAAATTACAGGCACATGAGGGTTTACATGTATATGCCTAAAGTTGATGGACGCAAGGCAATGCAACGTACAGCACATTTCTAAGGTGCGTGACCTACGAGGCAGTTCTTTGATAGATGGTTACCACTTAATCATCATGTGGACCATAAGCTTGTTCCATCTCCATGTAAAATAAAAAAAAAATTCGTGCCGGACGGGACTTAACCTTCCTCTTGATACGAGGCGGATTCAAATCCCGTTCGGCTTTTTTTTTGTTTTTAAAAATCTTTATATTATAACTAGCTGTTGCCCGCGACTTCGTACGCATTACACTACTAAATGTTTAGGTAACCTAGAAATAAAGCTAAACTCGCTGTTGCAACTTGACTAACACTTCATTTTTATGTCATGGGAATTGATTTATAGGATAAAAGGTAGCCTATATGGTGGTCCAGGTTATAATCTACGAATATACCAAATTTTATCGAAATCGATTCAGCCGTTACGACGTGATTGAGTAACAAACAAACAGACATCCAAACTTTCGCATTTATAATATTAGTGTGATGGTCCGGATATGTTATATTCTGATAAATGCATATCACTACATAGTATAAAACAAAGTCGCTTCCCGCTGTCTGTCCCTATGTATGCTTAGATCTTTAAAACTACGCAACGGATTTTGATGCGGTTTTTTAAATAGATAGAGTGATTTAAGAGGATGGTTTATATGTATAATAAATGCATAATATAGTAGAGAAACACTGATAGTTTTAGAGGTTTCTAATGTGATGCCGTAAATATTCATAATACTCTTTCAAGAGTAACGTCTAAATAAAACATGTTTGTATTGTCTAATGACAAAAAAGCTGTGAACGTTGTATATAAAGACATTCCGTAGTACATTTAGTATCAGCATAGCACCCTTGCGAAGCCGGGGCGGGTCGCTAGTTTACATAAATATGAACAAAAACCAATCAACTAAAATCACATTTCGTACATGATGTAATTGAAACAAAAACAACACTCGTTGAAACTGACCTCATACGGTCCAATGAAACGGCCGAATTCGACATAAATGAGCATGCAACTGATGGGTCCCACCGTCCATGTCCGCTTCATTTCTCCCGTCAATCGCAGATGGGTAACAAAGCCATCCAGTTTCGTAGGACCTGTAGATATGTTCCATTTTAGGCTTATGTATTCAGAGATATTAGGGATGAACGGTGCTACATTAAAACATAGAAGACAAAAAAACGAGACGACTGAAGTAAAACTTCTTTTTCAAAATATTATTTTATAAAATCGTTTAATTACAAAACTGTCCACACGTCTGTAGTATATGTTCATTCTGGACAGACGCAACTCGCACTCGCACATTAACGTATAAAAATATACGAAACGTCTATGTCTATCTTTCAATCTTCACTAACTTATATCTCCCTCTCAACTTCCGTTCGCACTTTTCGTAACACATTCACCAGCATACTCTCCAAGTCAAGCGTGCGTCAAGAAGTTTGACTTCAAAAACTATTCACAATCACATTTATCATTGGAACCCCATTTATGACATTTTGTACCTAAAATTGTTACTAGAATTGAACATGACCCATGGAAATATCTAGGCTATGATTTGGACATATTTGTACTAAGATTTATAAAACCATCTCAAAAATTTTCAGGCCGGGGCGGGACTTTTGACGTGAAAACTTCTTTAGGCACGTCGGGCTTTTTTGAGATGGGGAAATAACCATTGAACTCCCGACACTGTTACTTACCGTTACCGACACCTCTGTATGTATCTCGTAATTGTTCAAGTTTTTACTTCTGTCGGCACTCCCAGAGTGCCACTTTTTATGTACTACCTTGAGGTGGAGCAAGCATATTTATTTATTTATTTATATAATAAAATGCTTGCACACTCATAGCAGTGCCATGCATATGGCTTGATGTCGCCTTTAGCAAAGTATTGCTTCATAGACACACCTTAGAAACATGCCCTACAATGCACTGGCCTGCGTCCATCAACTTGAGGCATACAGGTATAAAGCCTGATGGACTTGTAATTTCACCGGAATTTTTGTTTATACCGAAACAGCAATGCTGCTTGGGGATAGAAATAGGTAAGGTGGTAGTATTTGCCCGGGCGAGCCCTTTCATAAGGAACTCAACTACTCTTGTCAAAGCTGCGTCGAAGTGTTTTATGGTTACTGACTTAAAGAGTCGAGCTTTTATTGTTGTAGATTTGTTTTTAATTCGAACCATAGCAGAATATCGCATAGAAAAAGTCAACCTGATTAATGTTATAAGTAGAGCATATTAGGTACGGAACAGACAGAGCCAATACTAATTAGTTCAAAATAAATCTACATTATTTTTATTTTTATACTACTTATATGGCAAACGAGCATGCAGTCCACCAGATATTAAGTGGCTACTGCAGCCCATAGATATCCACATAGAATTCAAAACAAGCTATTATGTTGTCTTGATCTCTATGTGGATACGTTGCCATACTATAGGACTTAGCTGTTATGCCTATGCGCCAGTAATTACAGGAACATACCATTAATAAACAATTAAACTACATTTCCTAATAAATCAAATTTACAGCCTATGAGATAAATCGATAATCTTTCTAGGACTCGATTATCGTAATATCTGTAGGTAAAAGCGTTTCAAATATAGTACGAGTCACGTTCCAAAGAATCACCATCCCTCACCATTTCGTTGACACAAAGCAACGTCACAAGCGGTAAAGGAGGTCTTCATAAATTGAACGATATTGGAACTGACCAGTCAACCAAGACCCGTTTGTTACAGACTTTTCTTTGACTTTACCTTTAGTTGAGGGCTTTTGGAAGGTCTTTATTTCTGGTCGTGGTGACCAGTGGTTCGGAAACTCGCGATAATACACTTGAATTATGGAATTCAGATGCGTGTTCTTGAAATTAATTTATGTTTGTTCGCTTTAGTTTTATGAAGAGGATATTCTTTTCCATTTCTGTGGTGAATCAAGTCTTCTCAACATAGTTTAGGCATCTTTAGGTAAGAATTAGCCTTTCGAAAATAACTTCCTGACTCACACGTATCGTGGATTTTATCAAAATTACATAAAGCCTAATAATAGCACTTCTTTGCTGATAGGTTTTCGATCAGTTAAATAATTTTCGGAATCGATTCAGTAGTTTTATCAGAAACTACTGAATCGATTCAGTAGTTTTATCAGAAACTACTGAATCGATTCCGAAAATTATTAAATTATTATTAACCTCCCATAAACATACAAACTTATAATAGCACTGATTGAATAGGGTATTTATAGCGTATGTACCTTTTTATTTGTTTACCGACGCCTTTGCAACAGCCGTGGTCGCGGGCAGAGTGGAGCACTTGGAGCTACCTTCAAGAAGTGATGGCCGCGGCAGCAACTGCCCTCACTTAATATGTAATTATAAAATAAATAATAAATATTGCTGGACATTTCACACAACGCTATCTAGCCCCAAACTAAGCAGAGCTTATACTATGGGAACCAGATCACTGATAGATTACTTATACACATTTTTTTGTAAATACATAGGTACATATAATATTTATATATAAAAATAACCAGACCCGGAATAAATAGCTGTAGATCATGCAAACATTTGTTCCGCGGCGGGAATGGAACCCACTACCTCCTGTGTCTCTGCCGGCTGTTCGCCCACTCCGCTACGGAGGTCGTCAAATTATGTACAGTTATCGCAAAAGTTTGAAAAATACTAACATGACAAAAAACAAACTTTACCTCGTTATAATTTGTATAGATAATTTATGTTTTAATCGTGTCTGAATACTTATGACTGATGTCAATGAGGTACCTACACAGTTTTTTAGGGTTCCGTACCCAAAGGGTAAAAAGGCACCCTTTACTGAGGCTCCGCTGTCTGTCTGTCTGTCCGTCTGTCACCAGTATGTATCTCATGAACTGTGATATGTAGACAGTTGAAATTTTCATGGGTGATGTATTTCTGTTGCCGCTATAACAACAAATACTAAAAACAGAATAGATAAACTAAATATTTAAGCGGAGCAATTAAACAACAAACGTGATTTTTTTGTTCGTTTTAGCCCGATATTGATAACGGCAACAGGTAGACGCTTGTAATATTCACAGAATATTTAGATATATATATATATACTTTAACAATAAATAGTTAAATTAAAATAAAACAAATATTAAAGGGGGGCTCCCATACAACAAACGTGATTTTTTTGCCGTTTTCATAGATAATGGTACGGAACCCTTCGTGCGCGAGTCCGACTCGCACTTGGCTGGTTTTTTTCTTGTTATCATGTAGGGTGATGTCGGGTCTAATAAAGTGAATAGTTTTGTCGGTTTATTGTTCGGTCCCAATTGTGTTTAAAAACAGTGGAGTCTTATATCAAGCTTTGATAAGTGCGGACAATGAGCTCCTTTCTAGCATACATATTCCGACTTTAGCCTACACTCATTTGTGCACCGATTAAAATAGTCATTGCAAACACAAATATTCATCCAGATAAATGGGCACGGCCAAAGCCTCCTATAAAACATCACAATCTCCAAACATACTGGTAGTGGCTGAAAAAAATTATGAATCCAATTCATTTCACTCAACGTTTTCCTGTCTCACCCTCCTGTCCGTACACCGGCACTGGTTACAGTTTATAAAAACAAAAGCTTAATCCCTCCATATTGCACGTATGTCTATACTATATATATGACTAGTGGTTCGCCCCGAACTGAGATCCCGCGAGTCTCTGATTAAAACAAATAAATATTATTTGTAATCTTTGGCTAATAAAATAGTATCACGAAATACATAACCAATATACTTGACCTACACTTTAATTCAAATTACATGTTACGGGAGTTCATGTAGTATGGTTATTCTTTTTTGGGGTACAAATTGCAGTTATTCTGGATTTCAGACTTTTGCCTATATTTGTGTCGCTTATGCTACACGCATACTAAATTACAGCACTGTGGGGTCACTGGTGTACCCTGTGAATTTTGTCAATGTTTAGTTTTTATTATGGCGCTAATAAATCAAAAACTATATAGAACTTACGAAAAATAAAAACGGAGTCTAAATGTACTAATGAATACATTTCATTTGACGTCCCAGTTGAGCAGTTGAACGCTTCGAAAGTTATCCTCGAACAAACATACAACGCCGATTTGCCCAAGTTGATTTAGAGATCTCGCTTCGCTCGATCAATTATGTTTATTTGTAATTACTAGAGTCCTGCCAGTGCAGTATTAATAATTTTTATTTTGCTTTATTTTTGATTTCTCCCTTCTTTCTCCATGTAAACTTTAACTACGCCAAATCTCACATTCCTCCGCGCGCTTAAATAGGGGTATTTTGTATCTTCACGTATTACGTTTATCAAAATAAAAATATAGAAATATTTATTTATAATTATATTATAAGATTTATTATTTATTTAGGCAAGGAGATTGTTTGTTCTTTTTAGTAGTAGATGGACTTTACCCACATGCGCTGAATAATCTTCAATAGACGCAAAAAACGTCTTGGAAAACGTATTGTGGGGCGCCCTCCGGCGTTACATACTAACAGTAATACATAAAACACTGTAAAACCCTAGAGCAGCGTTTTCTATTTGCCGGGACTCGGTGCTGGGCCATCAAAATAAAATACCGGGTCGCATCATTCCCGCCTTGTTTTTTATAATACTTACTATCGATCGACGCATCGTAAATCATCGTGCGGTGAGTTGAGTGAACATTAGTTTACCTTAAAAATAAATATAGAAACCGACTTGAAGTGGCACCAGACCTTAGGATAAAACTTTCGTCATTTTCCGCGTACTTGGATTATTTAGTAAAAATTAAACAGCAGCTCCATACTTCGCACTAAAATTTTCTGAGTAAATAGGCGATACCAAAATATGTATTTTATTTATTTTTATTTTTCTTTATTAAGGATAACAAACAATTATACAATTAGGTTACTTAATACTAATACTATATAAGGTTCTTTATGTATAATCAGCCCCGGTGTCCACAGATTGGGGTTGACAAATTATTAGGGCATAAAAAGTTCATGCTTATGAAAGAAGACAAACAATATCTGATAGGTTACATAACATACAAGGTTACGTTACATATCATAAACAAGATTTTAACTTTTACTTTAGGTCAGACAGAAATAGTGTATCCGGCATTATGACATCAGATACACTCTTTCTGAAAGAGCCGGGTGAGGTTGCCAACAGTTCGATACCAGTAAAGAAGACGTAGTATTAATAAAATATTTTTACAATTAATAAATGTGTATTATTTTACCAAAAAAAGGGAGGGGGTTAGCTGATCAGCAAACCCATTTTTAGCTTGTGTTTAATAGTATTAAGTGGGTCACGAAGGGCCATGGCAGAACAATGTTTGGGAAACTCTGCCCTAGAAGTGTGTCCCGGTGCTTAAAGACACACGAGCTGCTACACATTGTTTAGATACTTAAATAACGCGTGTCACCTTAACCTTAACATAATTTTAGGTGGAGCGATGACTTAAGAAAGGCGGCGGGCAGAAATTGAATGAGAAGATCCGAAGACTGAACTCAGTCGCGCGTATTGGGAGAGGCTTATGTCTAGCAGTGGACAGATGATGAGACGCAAAAGCATTTTAATAAACTGAACCAGCTATCCATAAGCTGTAACAACGCTGACCGAGAGAAAGCCTACATTTACATAACTCTCAATTACATTTGGATTTAAAATGGACACCACGTGTGCGAAATAGATATAAAAATGTATATTGGGGCGGTGCGTGCACGGAACGACAGAGCATCCAGCGTTTTATGATTTTTGTGCATCGGAATAAAACTGTTAACTGACGCGTTACCGTTTGCATTTTTATGCAGGCTTTTATGCAAATAGAATGCGGCGGTTTTACTATTTACCTGCTTAAATTATCTAAATAACAAACAATTTCATACAAAACTTGTGTACTCGTGTGACGTACGACTTAAATTAAAGAACGATGCAAAAAGGATAATGAAGTGGAAGAAGCATTCAAAGAGGACGATGAACTTAAGAAGAAACACAAGGGCCGTTTTTCCATACAAACGTAGTCCCCTGTTTCCTCCCTGGATAATGCCAATACAGCAATAATTTTTTTCTCAAAAATGTATGGCCACTATTGGCATGCCCCTATGTTTTCCTTTTTTCATAAATTAATTATTAAAAGAGATATAAACAGTCAAAAACATATCAAATTTGTCAAAATTTCCGCTGTGTTCAAACATCCAGAAAACAAATTTGACTAGATTATATAAAAAAAAGGAAAACATAGGAACACGGTCAAAGCCTATCTTTAATTTATAAAGAAGAAAGTAGTTAAATCGGTCCAGTTTTGGAGAAGAAATCAGGGGACTATGAATATTTGATTTTGTGTAATTTTAATAGTTATTTTCAGTCCAAGCTGCAGTTGTCTCTATCGTGCATACTGCGCATACTGCGCCATACTGCGCGACAGCAATAGATTTTACAAATACCTATTTTTCAATTCTCTAGCCCTTGGTGTTTCCTCTTAATGAAGTATTTGAAGAGACTGACGATGTCGAACAAGCATAAAAAGAGGATGCCGAAGTGGAAGATGTATACGAAGAGGATGACTAAAGTAATCAGAATTTTAAGTTTAGTAAATATTTTCAGATATACATATATGGTTGTCTGGAAGAGATCGCTTTGTTAAGCGATAAGACCGCCCATTATGCTTACTTTTATTTGTTTTTTTTCTATAAATCTGTTGTGTCTAGCTTGTAAGGTATAATAAAGAATTTTCATTCATTCATTCATATATGATTTAATTAGATTTTTTGCTTTGACATAGCCCTGTTATGGCAGTGGTAAATACAATTAAGTGTCAGATAACCGTACATCAAGAGCTACGTTATATATTATTAAATCAGTCTCTCATTCCCAGTATTCACTATTGTTTCAGTGTGGTTATTCGGTACAGAGTTATCTACTTACCTATAATAAGAGTAAGTAATGTACTCACTTGGTAAGAACCGCAGGTCGGCGTTGGATGCAGGCAGCTCCCAACCGCAGTTCCTGGAGATCAATGAGGGAGGCCGTAGGACGTCCACTGCTGGACAAATCCAGCAGTGGACGTCCTACGGCTGATATGATGATGATGATGAATGTACTCACCAACTCGTTCAAAAATATTACAATTTAGACTAAATTTATTTTATTTATTGTTATGTATTTTAAAAGGATCAGTAAAAAAACAACCAGCCTTGTTTTCTTGCCATTCTTTCCTGGCTTGGTCGCGAAGGAACAAACAGTAAAATTGACGTTTCAAAGTGATCCTTGTGATTTTAATGAATAAAAGATTTTGACTTTGACTTAAAAGAAACATTTGAAGAGGATGACGATGTGGAAGAAACATTCAAACAAGATAACAAAGCGGAAGAAGTATTGAAAGAGGATGTGGAAGTGGAAGATGTATTCGAAGAGGATGACTAAATTAAACAGGATTGTAAGTTTCGTAAATATTTTCGGAACCAATATTTAATTTGATTTTTTGCTTTGACATAGCCCTGTTATGGCAGTGGTAAACACAATTAATTGTCTTCGACTGCCGATAACCGTACATCAAGAACCACGTCGAACTAAGACTTAATTTGTCTCTCATTCTCAGTATTCAGTATTATTTCAGTGTGGTTATTCCGCAGAGAGTTATTTATCTAAAATAAAAGTAACTGTATATATAATAAGGTAGCGGGTTCGATTCCCGCTGCGGAACAACTGTTTTCATGATCTGCAAATATTTGTTTCGGGTCTGGATGTTTTTCTATATATTATATGTATGTATTTACAAACAAAAAAGTATATAAGTACTCTATCTGTTATCTGGTTCCCTTAATACAAGATCTGCTTAGTTTGGGGCTAGATAGTGCTAGTGCTAGTGAAATGTCCAACAATATTTATTTATTTATTATTATTTATTTATTTATTAATAAAGGTAGTGTACTAGCGTATACTGGTGCCTATTACATCTAGACCACCAAATTTGTGGTCCCCAGGGCGAAGACATTCGTGAACATGTCTGTAAACAATCAATATGCTAATCTGAGTCCCGAGGTGACCACGTGAATACAAATCGCCAAATGTATCGCTGTTTAGGTGCATAATGGCTCTGATTTTGTGCAGTAATCCCAGATCCAGTATCACCTCGTAATTTTAAGTAATTCTTAACTTAGAAGCTCATACTACCTTGTGCAACTGTCTCCATGCAAAAATATGTACAGAAGAACTAATTTGAGTTATGAGAGCGCATGCTGAGTTGGAGCCTTTTTGTGACACATGCAGTGAGTACAATGAGACGCACACACAGCAATACATTGCATTTATATTTAATGTTAATCTTTTAGCTATTGTTTCTTTGTTCTTTTTGTTGTCTCCTGTGTTTGTTCTGTTGTACTATTGGTGTTGTTCACAAATAAATGTTTTTTGATTTGATTTGATTTGAGAGCGATGACAAAATAAAATTTTATAAAATAATAAATTATAGCAAAACTGTTGTTAATTAAAAAAAATCATAAAACATAGGACTTATAAGGGAGCACTTTAATTTATTTTTATATGATTATGGTGCCTGACTAATAATATTAGTAGCTTAGCTATGTAAATTTATAATATTTATAGAATACTATGACTTTAATCAGCTATTTATGGTGCAACATTGACAGTTGTGGTTCCATAGTAGAATTTGTTCATAATTATTTTGAAGAATATTGGGACATCCGAAGTCTAAGACAGTATATGATTGACCGAGCGAGCGAAGCGTCTCAGTTTCGAGATTGGCCAAAAAATGCTTTTGTACGGTCTGTTCTCGCCTAAGGGTCGCGTTTTTCAACCGATTTTGACAAAAATTGCCACACAAGTTCCTTGATTTATTTAATTTCTTTAGTCGATCGCGGTTTTTAATTGAGGAAAAAATAAGGGTAACAGAGGGGATGTTTGCTGTAAAGTTATTTATCGACAGATTTCCATAAAATTTGAGAGACACGCTAAGGATATTCTACACAACATGTTGCGGAAAAAAATCGTAAAGGGGAGAGTGGAGGGGGAAAAGGGGGAAGTTTGCTGTAGCGTATATATCCACGTTTTGATTTTTTTTCGGAAAATTTATAGCTGACAATACCAATCAAACTACGCAGTTCTCTTTGCCTTCGGAAGACGATCCCGTAAACACCAGATCAGACCTGCATGGCTAACATGGCAGGCACGAGATAATTTTGTCACGCCATTTCGTCGTCGTATCTCTGCATCTTGACTGTCGGTAACAGAGTTCACTTATATCATGTCGTTCTGTCAAACGAAGACTTCGTGACAAATTTCTCTAAAACCGTAACATACGCATCATATTTTCTCATGACTAGTCGACTTTTGACATCTAGACTTTACTAATTTGTCGTCGATCATTCTGTTCGATGAGATTAAGAGGCAGCAGAGATATTTAAAAAAAAAAAATTTAAATCGGTTCAATAAGCTGAAAAAATGGCAGTGCCGTATTATAACTATATTGCTACGATTTATGAAGAGAGATGATTCAACGGAAAATTCAACGAAAGCGGATACGGGATACCCGTTTGATCTCCGTGACAGCGAGTTTCAAGCGCTTTGGCGCATATCTAAGCCAATGGCTTTGTATGTAACAGAGAAACTGCGAATGGACCTCGAGCCTCGGAGTGGCGACGCTATGCCTGTAAAAATTGTCATTTTGTCTCGAGAGACTTGTGAGAGACTGTGAGATATTTCTTTGTCTTGACACATATGTTACCACTAACGAGTAAATCTCGAAATCGACTCATTTTTCTCATCTCGTCTCGATTTTATCTCGTGCCTGCCATGTTAGCCATGCTGGTAGGACCAAGAGAACGCGAGTAATCCCTAAACCGTATACCAATATTCTGCACAAACGTGTATAGTACATGTATGGTAAGCCTATTATAAAAATCAAGCACCAGAAATTCGATTTAAAATTGGACTTTCTTTGTTAATTTTGTTGCGCAAATTACTTTTAGGACTTGGGAAGCGAGGTCTACTGTTCTCACAGAACCAATAGTTACTGATTTAAATGCTATCCATATAGTCAACTCTCTCGTGCATAATGGACCACATACAAAGTTCAAATGAGGAAAAGGGACTCCACCAACATAAACAACATTGTTTAATCAGTAATTTGTATAGTGATCACGAAAATATGTCTTAAACTCTGCATGTAAATTATTGTTTCTTTTATTACCGTGGTCAAATAATTACCCCATTCATGTCTATTGGTAGTCAATAAATATCATGCTATACTAAAGGCCTTACATTATTAACTCGGTTTCTGTTATTAACTGGTTTCAGGGGGGCAAAAGTAAGGTCACAACGGGGGCAATTCACGTAATTTTTTATGGCTACTGTGAAATGTGTCAATTATGTTGGCACAAACCAAACTAAATTAGGCTTATCAGTACCAAAACGCCAACTGTCACTGCTCAGACAAAAAAGACAATAATTTTAGTGCTGTTAAATCAAAATTTAGTTGAAAGAGCGAAGCGAGATCTCTAAATCAACTTTGGCAAATCTGCGTTGTATGTATGTTTGTTTGTCCGAGGATAACATTCAAAGCGTTGATCCGATCATCATGAAATGTTATGCATAGGTAGGTAGTGATGGCGCAATTTTGGTGTGACTAAATCAGTGAGCTAAAAATATGGGGGGATTGTTGAGATATTGGGGTTCAAGGGCTGTAAAAACAATCAAAATGAGACTTTTAGGTCAAATGGGACGTCAAATGAAAGGTCTTCATTAGTAAATTTAGAAACAGTTTTATTTTTAATAAAGTCTTTACAGTTTTTGAGTTATTGGCCATAATAAAAACTGAATTTTGAAAAAATTCACAGGGTACACGAGTGACCCCACAGTGCTGAAATTTGGTATGCGTGTAACGGGGGACACAAATGACACAAATATAGGGAAAAGTCAGAAATCCAGAATAACTGCAATTTCTACCTTAAAAATAAGTAACCAATATACATGAACTCCCGTTACCTGTAATTTGAATGAAACTGTAAGTCAAGTTGGGTGGTTAATATTTCGTGGCACAATTTAGATAGTCTAGGTTAGGTACAAATAATATTTTTTTTTGTTTTTATGTAAGACTCGCGAGATCTCAGTTCAGAGCGAACGTCTAGTTTAGTTTGTATCAACAAAATTTCTCTTATGATCTTATTTCAACATAAGTCTAGTAAAAATATCTATCATAACATAACATTATTCAATGTATTTTTCATTTTGAAAGAAAGTGGATTCCGAATGTGACCAACTAGAAAGTTAGCTGCGCGCGTCATTTATGAAATACATATTCAAAGTTTTTTTTAGTTAGTTTCCTGAGCCAGAAGGGGGCAACAGCCCACCCCTGCCTCACTGTGGCTACGCCCAGGTAAATAGGTTTTATGGTAGGGCTATAGAGATGAATGTGCTGTTATCACCTAGCCCGCTAATTGCATTGTGCTGAATTATAGCCACGTAGGGCACAAGGGGTACTGGATACCAACCTACCGATTCTAGACCAATCGATTCGGCTGACTTACCGACTATGCGATTGCTTAGTACTTATATAGGATGTGGCCCAATCGTGATGATATCCATTCATTATTTGAAAAGGTTTGATCTGTATTTATTATCTGATTTATCCTTCCTAATCCAGTCCGAAGTATTAGTAAAAAAAATGTTTTTAAAATACGAAATTTTTTACCACCTGTAGAGGGAACAAGCCTATGGCCCACCTGATGTTAAGATGTAACCATCGCCTGTAACAAAGTATTGCTTCGTAGGTCACGCATCTTAAAACGTGCCCTACGATGCAATATCCTGCGTCCATCAACTTAAGGCATACAGGTGTAATGCCTCATGTGCCTGTAATTTCATCTGCAACCATGCCCTTCAAACCGAAACATAGTAATGACTCTTAAATTATTTTATATTAAATCATTGCTTTTCAAGCTTTTCTCAGCAAACACTTTTACTGGTGGTAGAGCTTTTGTGAACGAGCTCGAGGAAGTGGGCACCACCGCCTTACCTTTATCTGCCCCCAAATAGCAGTACTTGTGCTGCTGTGTACCGGTTACATGGTAATGGTATGTTCCTGTAATTACTGGCACATAGGCATAGCAGCTAAGTCTTATAGTATGGCAACGTATCCACATAGAGATGAAGACAACATAATAGCTTGTTTTGAATTCTATGTCCATTCTAATCCAATTCTATATCCATGGGCTGCAGTAGCCACTTAACATCTGGTGGACTGCATGCTCGTTTGCCATATCAGTAGTAAAAAAAAACAGGTAAACATCGCAACAAATTAAAAAGTCGTGTAACAAAAGGGTTTCGCACTGCTACTATTGTACTTTATGCAATCCAAATTGCAATTTTATCGTTAGTCGGGATCAAATACGTGAGTACGAGAGTGATTTATTACTCAGTACCTCCTTTTGCGTGCTATGGAATAACCAAATGTATAGTATACCCAAGGAACAAAATGTATTTGGAACTAGCTGCTGCCGCGCGACTTCGTACGCGTTACACTAATAAATGTGAAGGTCACCTAGAATAAAGCTAAGCTCGCTTTTGCAACTCACATGTGACCTGATTTATGGGATAAAAAGTAGCCTATGTGTTAATCGATGTTATAATATAGGTACATACTAAATTTCATCGTAATTGGTTCAGTCGTTACGACGTGATTGAGTAATAAACAAACAAATAAATAAATAAACAAACAAATAAATAAACAAACATCCATACTTCCGCATTTATTATAAAAGTGTGATTAACTAAAGACACTCGCGCTCTCAATGTGAATAACATGCTTGAACGCTATCATACCACTAATATATAGCATTAGATAGATACTGGTATCAATAGATAGGTATAGATGGCAGACACAGTCGGTTCAGAACACCGGCACAAAGCGTCGTCGGCGCTAAATACAGTATTGTGCAAACAGGACTCGCTATCCTGAGTTTATGTACCTGGACGTTGTCTACTGTGAAACGATAGTATAATGATGAAAAGTATTTGCCGTAAAAACGGGATATTTACCATGATTTGTGGGGTTTTGAGTATCAGCAATTTCGACGCAGTTGCATGCATCATGATCACGGGTAAACTGAAGTCTTTGCGAGTGGATGTTTATAGGCAGATATAATAGAATAGAATAGAATAGATAATCATTTATTTGGTACACACAAAATGACACATGAAATAATTTAAAGGAACAGTAGATACAATTGAATCCAATAAAACAAGTTCGACTCATGTGTCTGCGTACCAAAATGGCGTTCAGCTCAGCATAATGTTGGATGTTAAGCACCCAACGCTGATTTTCAGCTGAAACCAGAAGCAAATGGTAGTGCAGCAGCTACGTAGAAAAATAAATAAATAAAGAAGTGATTAAATAAAAGGTGTGTAGAGTTTTGTTTAAATGTAAATATAAATTTTATAAACATACTTTACTAAAATAATATTACATACCTATATATATAAACATACAACTTATGAACTTTCTTACGATTTCTAAGGTTATGGTAAATTGTTATATATATAAATAAATATGGGTAACTATTTAAAATATATTGATTTAGTTAAACTTATGTAAAAAGTGTTATTGGATGACTAGATCAAAGAGAGGTCGACATTGATGTTACCATGTTGTATTTGGGCTTCCATTAGAAATATTTTTAGTTTTTTTCTAAAGCTGTTGCAACTTTTGGAATTTCTATTTGGTGGTGGCATATTGTTCCAACACTTGGAAGCCGTATATTTGAAACTACCCCTGAAACTCTCTGATCGGTGATGTTGAGTAGACAGTTGCTTGGAACACTGCGATATAACGATCAACCTTTTTTCTATTTGGTGAAAAAATGGGATATTTATCATGATTTCTGAGTTTTTGAGTATCCCGAAATTTCGATGTAGTTGCATGTACCATGACCACGGGTAAACTGAAGTATTTGCGAGTGCATGGTTATCGTCAGATATAACGATCAACCGTCTTTCTCAGATTCTATTTGCAGTAAAAACGGGATATTTACCATGATTTGTGAGGTTTTGAGTATCCCGAAATTTCGACGCAGTTGCATGCACCATGATCACGGGTAAACTGAAGTCTTTGCGAGTGCATGGTTATTGGCGGATATAACGAACTACCCTCTTTCTCAGACTCTTGCTTGGAATTAACTCACTTATACTATACCGTTTTTGAGCAGAGAGTCGGGCTCAATGGCGCACCTTGGGAGAGACCTACGTTTAGCAGTGGACTGTTATATGTTGATGATGATGATACCGTTTTTACTGCAAATAGAGTTCATAACCATGATAGTTTCAAAAGTTATAAGGGTGAAAAGTAACTACATAAAATCATCATATTGATTCATTCATACGGCTTCATAAGCGTGGTTAGTCAAAAACATTACTCTACTTTTGTGCAGACGGGTAAAAGTAGCTCATGTCTCAATTACAATCATAATCTATATATTTACCTATAATTGTACCTAATAATTATCTATATATTTACCTTATAAATTGCTGTGGGGTACAGCAGCGAACTCAAACTTGGAAATATTTCAAAATTTCCAATCCAAAATGCTACGCATGATAACGAACGCACCATAGTACATCACTAACATTCAACTGCATCGCGACCTAGAAGTGCCAACGGTGAAACAAGAAGTAGCTAAAAAACTGTCTTACGCTAAATGAATGGAGCATCACCCAAATGAGCTTGCCAATGAACTAATGAAAAAAACCAGAACCTTTAGTACATTAAAGAGGACAACCCCTCAAGACCTCATAAATAAAGCACCTAAATGGAATATGGAAGTGCCACTGGCCTTATTCCATACATGCCCAACGCGAACTATTCACCAAACTCTAGCTCAATGCCCTGATGGGCAGATTGCAAGAAAATAAGGAGTTAACAAAAAAATATATATATTTACCAAATTGATATCAGTCCAGCCGTCTGTCGTGAAAACGTTATAAACAGATAGACAGAGACAGAGTCACTTTCAAAATATAAAATATCTCTGCTGAAGATAAAGGATAAATTAATATGTTTTTACGAATATTTGGTGATTTGTGTGTTGATGTTTTTTTTATGCTAGATGGAGATCAAATCAAATCAAAATCATATCATTTATTTCTCAAATCAAGCATTATAAGAATACAGCAATATAGAATACAATTTTAACAATGGCTTGTGAATACTGGCGTGCAATACCTACACTAAGTACGGGACTTGTTGTAGGCACTGTAGTAGATGATATCTGTAGATCTGTTGTAGATGGAACAATATCCCCTATATCATAAATTATGGAAGACTCGACTACACACGCGCATGATAGAGTAGAGTGGAATGAAGGGAGACATTTGCCCTGCAGTGGGAGAGTACAGGCTCCAAATACAAAGATATGGAACAAGCTATGGGCCCACATCTGTTTTAACATGGTTTATGTTAATTGGTAACCAGCGCCTATAAAAAAGAATTGCCTCGTAAGTCACCTTAGAAATGTGCCCTACGATGCACTGCCCTGCGTCTAGCAACTATGTCTTAGGAATAAAAATAAATATAAAAATAATATAATATTAAACGCGACGTTTGAGTCTCACAGTAGAGCCCCTATATTATTGCAGTTTACCGCTAGCCATTGTACTGCGGCTGCATTCATGTTTATGTTAATAATGGTTCCCATTGTTGCAGACTTACATCAAGATGTTCAATGCTATTTACTAGCACCTGTTTTATTGAATAAAATTATAAAATTTAAATGACACTTCAAAAATAATAATAATAATGAATGTCTGGAAAGAACGGAGGGGGGGAGAGGCCTTTGCCCAGCAGTGGAACACAGTGGGCTGATAATAATAATGTTACACACAAAACTGTTACAGAATAGGTAATAGTCGGCTTCTCGATGTTCACACCTACTGTGTCACAGTATATGTAATACTAGGTATGGTATATACCTACAACTACGTTTTTACCTACAGTTGCACAGAATAAGACATAGTAGTACTGTAAAATACCTACACAATTCCAGTTTCTGGCGAAACCTTTGAGAACGTTCGCGAAGTAACTGCGTGCGGTATAAATAGGGCGTACAAACGCCCGAAGAGTCAGTTAGTCCCTTCAGTCGCCGCCTATACGAGGTACAAGCACGTACCCGGGCGTTTCTCTCCTATCCCTATCCTGGCAACAGCCCAAGCCGGGGTTCGTACCTAAGTGGTGCCTTTGCGCTAGTTGCCTCATCAAAAACTTACAAGGCTGAGCGCCTTCTGCGCTCGCCAAAAGTTCGGTTAAGCTGCAACGGCCTCAAGGCCAACAGCGAGATTAGTTCATTCGAAAAAAAAACCGAAGCGTCAGTCTGGATTTGGCTATACGTGCGAATATTTCGGCGACAGCAAAGCTTGTATTATGGAAACCAGATAACTGATAGAATACTTATATACTTTTTTTGTAAATACATACTTATAATATTAGAGAATCAACCAGCCTCGGAACAAATATCTGTAGATCATGCAAACATTTGTTCCGCGGCGGGAATAGAACCCGCATCTTTCTGCGTCTCAGCCGGAAATTCATCCACTACGACAATAAAAGACACACAATGATTTTCCTTCCAAACAATTTGATTATCAATCATCAACATCATCATTTTCAGCCCGTGCCGACCCCCAGCTGGGCATAGGCCTCTCTTTGTTTTTGCCATTCTTCCTGATCCTGTGCCAGTCTGAACCACGTACGACCCACGGTCTTATGGATGTCGTCGACCCATCTCGCTGGTGGACGTCCCCTATTTCGATGCCCAGTTCTCGGCCTCCACTCTGTTAGGGCCTTAGTCCACCTGTCGTCACTACATTTGGCCAAGTGTACTGCCCAACTCCACTTGAGCCCTAATATTCACTTGCTGACGTCTTGTACTTTAGTCTGCTTGCGAAGTTCGGTATGGGAACTCGATCTAAGAGTGTGATGCCCAGCATGGCGCGCTCCATGGCTCTCTGTGCTACACTTATTTTGTACACAGCCTCCTTCGTGAGCCTCCATGTATCGGCACCATAAGTCATAGTTGGCAGAACACATTGGTTATAGAGACGTATCAATATTTGATATCAATCATTTTCTTTTTTAAAACATTTGCGTGTATATTGATTTTTTTTTTTTTTTTTTTTTTTTTTTTATGTTATTTGTGGGGAAACAGGCTTACGGCCCACCTGATGGTAAGTGGTCACCGTCGCCTATTGACACCGGCAACACCCGGGGTGTTGTCGATGCGTTCCCTACACTGAAGAAACCCCTTTACATTTCTCTTGAAGCGTGCCATGTCGTAGTCTAATGGGAAAACCTCAGATGGTAGCTCATTCCACATCTTGCAAGTATGGGGTAGAAAAGATCGCGTGAAGCGTGTGGTGCGCGATACCCAATTGTCGATTATATGTGGATGAGCTTTATTACGTTGTCGAGAAGTGCGGTGGTAAAATCTCGACGACGGAATGAGATCAAATAGCTCCTCAGAACATTCCCCATTATACAGGCGGTAGAATACACTGAGCGATCCGATGTCACGGCGTTGACTCAGCGGTTCCAGCTTGTCGGTGAGTTTGGGATCACCGATTATTCTAATGGCTCTTCTCTGAAGGGAGTCAAAACGAAGCAATTGGTACTTTGGAGCTCCGTGCCAAAGATGGGAACAGTATTCCACGTGCGGCCGAACTTGCGCTTTGTACAGCAATAGCCGTTGTTGTGCCGTAAAATACTGTTTGGCACGGTTAAGGACTCCAAGTTTTTTGGAGGTGAGCACAGCTTTTGCTTCTAAGTGACTCCCATACTGGACCTCATTAGAAATTTCGACTCCCAGAATCCCTATACTCGCCGAGACGGGGAGAGGAATGCCCTGGAACCGTGGAGCTATTGTGAAAGGGGCCTTCTTTGTGGTGAACGCACAGACTTGCGTCTTGGTCTTGATTGATAGAAATAGATTCATATGGATCAAATTTACCACTACTAACCAGTGCCAATATCATGTAATTAGACATCTGTCAAAAGTGATCAATCATAATTTTGAAAAGAGTTTAGCCACGCCCCTTTCGCGTTTCGATGCGCAAAAATGACCAAAAATGCGCAAAATGAATTTTAACTTTATAAATATGATCAGAGCTGATAAGCTCAGAGTCGCTCAACGAGCTATGGAGAGGGCTATGTTCGGGGTTTCTCTACGGGATCGTATCAGAAATGAAGAGATACGTAGAAGAACTTAAGTCACCGACATAGCCCAACGGATTAGCGTGTTTAAGTGGCAATGGGCAGGCCATATAGCGCGCAGAACAGATGGCCGATGGGGCCGGAGGGTTCTCGAGTGGAGGCCACGGACCGGCAAGCGCAGCGTAGGACGTCCACCTACAAGATGGGCAGACGACTTGGTAAGAACCGCAGGTCGGCGTTGGATGCAGGCCGCTTCCAACCGCAGTTCCTGGAGATCAATGAGGGAGGCCTTTATCCAGCAGTGGACGTCGTACGGCTGATATAATGATGATGATGAAATATGATCATTCTACCCATCGTAACCATTCCATTACGAACGAAAACTTAGATAACCAAATTCTTACCAATTAAGGTTTTATTTTTATATTACAACTAGCTGACCAATCAGCAGCTTCGCATGCGTAGTTTTTCAATAAAAACATTACCCTTCTTCTGCGCAGTTGGGTAAAAATAGCTTAGGTTACCCGGGCACAGTGTAGCTTCCCAACAGAGAAATATTTTTTTAAATCGGTCCAGTTGTTTCGGAGCTTATTCAATATAAACAAACAAATCTTTTCTCTTTATAATATTAGTATAGATTAAGGTTGTATTGTTGATAATCTTTTATTAGACTAGTATATATTTATTTTGGAATCAATCCAATATTTTGTAACAAAGGAGTTCAAGAAGGTAATGTTTTCTAAAACCAACATTTCGACGAAATAGCAACAGTGCCAAAAACAACGATACTAGAACCCCTCTCCACTACAATTAATACCTAAGAGAAAAGCACTAACGAAGCAGACAATATTGTCCACTTTCAAATCCACATAAAACGACTTAACCCTAACTTCTACCCATTTAACTTTCGATCTTATCAACATAAATTTAAGGGTGGGTTTCAATTGTTAGCTCAACAGGTGATTACGTTGAGTTAAGGGAGTTTTCGAGGATAGGAATCACGGGTAGGTTGCTTTCAATTGATAGTACAGTTTGCGGTTTGACGTACATCAAATGAGGGCTTTAGTGATTGGAGTGATGCTGGTTTGTTTTGAACTTTATTTGAATTTAGATAGAGTTTTAAATATACTTATTGATATTAGCAGTATATAGGATCTTGCTGGACCAACGTGGACCAACGTCACGTATGGTTTTTGTTTGAGATTGCAACAACATTATATCCGTAGATCCATTTCTATACAATTTACTTCCATAAAATAACTTTAAAAGAAATCAATCAAACACAGATCTCTAAAGCCTATCTAAAATCCTCCAAAATAATGTATTAAAAAGACATTAAGTTGAACATTTTCGCAACTCATCGCCCCTCTACCACGCACGTAAACCGAACAATTCAGGAAAAAACCCTTGAACAAAACTAACGACCTGTACCAAGGTATTGAAAATTTATTCTAAGTACGCAAGGGTGTTTGATGGTAACTTATGATGTCGTTTTTGAGACAGAACCATCTAAGACAGAGCCCAGGATGTATATCAGCTCGGAATGCTCGTTGAAGATGGGAAGTGTCTGGGTGAACTGGTGGAGTATTTATAAAGGTGGGTGTCGGGATAAATATTGTATAAAATTTGGTGTATAGTTGCGGTTTTTTGAAGTGTAAACGAGTGTTTATTTTACAACGGTGTTAGTGTGAAATGTAGACAGAGTGTGCAGGAAAATATAACTATTTCATGGAAATAGCAACTTCAGTACCAGTGTTGCAATGGAGCGGAGATAGTTTACTAAAGAAATGGTACAAAATTGCAAAAAGCTAATCTACAGATGTAGTTTAAAAGCTTAAATGTTTAATAAGTTTGCGTAAGTGGCGCGTTACTTCTCACTTATTTTATAAATTCACTTTGTGGAGAAAACTGGTACCTATTAGTTTGCAGGCATTCATTAGTGATAATAAAGCCAATGCAACTAATGAAAACTACGGAGTTCGGATGAAAAACTAATATACACTATGTAAGACAAGAGCGTGATCGGCTTAATCTATACAAAAAACCAGCCAAGTGCGAGTAGGACTCGCGCACGAAGGGTTCCGTATCATTTATAAATACGGCAAAAAAATCATGTCTGTTGTATAGGAGCCCCACTTAAATGTTTATTTTATTCAATAGCACAATTTTATTTATTTACCTTATTTGAGTTGGTGCCGATTAAGCCAGTCCTCTAAATTGAATGAGCGCCCATACAACTCAGACGACTATCTTAATTGGCGTCAATTTCGTATCTATGGGGACACCCTTTAATTTTCAACTTGTTAATTTTTTGGATTTTTTCCTTTATTTGTGTTACTTTTTGGCATATTTCGTGATTCTAGGTCAGCGAGAACTATCATATAGGTTTTCGAATAAAACCTATAGGGTACTTCCGGTTGACCTAGAATATTTAATTTTGCTTAAAAGCAAGGTTTAACAGCTCAAGTAAAGGGAAAATACAAAAAAATGATAATTAAGGTAAATTCTGGTACTTACAAGTTTTAGCGAAAATCTAAATTTGCCCATATCTTTTTATCATGTTGACTCAGGACCTTGATTAATATACACCTAATAGGGACTATAGACCTCAGTATCTGGTATAAATTTAAACTTGCTAGGTCAACCCGTTCCTGAGTAAATCGGTGGTGAGACACGGACAGACGGACAAGAGAGTAATCTTATAAGGCTTCCTTTTTTACCTTTTGAGGTACGGAACCCTAAAAATTACGTCTAGCGTTTAAAAAATACGTAAACACATAGTTTATTATATGTACTAGGATGCTTTATTATTAATAAGGTGCCCAGTCTCCTCTGTTATCCACAATGACCTGGCATCTTCGAGGCACACTTTCGTCTAATTTTTCAGCGTAGTCACGGGATAATGCATATTTCCTTAATATTGCGAGTTAGCGGTTGTTAGTGTTTTTATCCCCCATAGGTTAAGCTTCATCAACTCCCAAACAAATTTTCAATTGGGTTTGCGTCAGGAGATTGTGAGGGCCAGTCCAAAACCACGATTATTGATTAAAACGGGTATTTATCGCGTATGTACCTTGTTTATTTGTTATCCCGGCGTTTCGGATGTGTTCCAACAGTCATGGTCTCGGGTTGACCCGAGATCATTACCCTCCTGCGCAATTCCGTAGTACATTAATTTGATCTATATCGTAAGGTTTAGCCAGCGTTTGCGATTTAAGCGCACACACATATATTTTTCGGATTTCTGTACTATAATATGTATATAATAAACACAAATACCTTCCTTTTTATTCACTCTATCTATTGCTGAAAACTGCATTAAAATCAGTTGAGTAGTTTAAAAGATCTAAGCGAACAGACAGCGGAATCGACATCTTACTATGTAAAGATAACGTTGGTCATTTCACACAGCGATATCCAGTCCCAACCTAAGCAAAGTTTATACTGTAGGAACTAGTTAACTAATGTAATAAATATACATGTACGTTTTTTGTAAATACATACTTTTATTGTAAAGAAAAATACCAATACGTACACAGAAATGCTCTAGAATTGTCATGCTTGTGTACACATGCTTTGCGATACAATCTGGGTCTAAAAGTTGATAATTATATTTTGTGTTTGTTTGATTGTATTCTGTTTTGTGTGCCATAATAATAAGCTGGCTGTTGCTTGCGACTTCGTACGCGTTACACTACTGAATGTGTAACCTAGAAATGAAGCTAAATTCGCTGTTGCACCTAGACTTCATACCCCATTTTTTCCCATGGGACCTAATATATAGTATAAAAAAGTAGCCTATGTTTTAATCCATGTTATAATCTATGTAAATACTAAATTTCATCTAAATCGATTCGACCGTTACGACATGATTGAGTAACAAACAAACAAATAAATAAACAAACATACAAACTTTCGCAACTACGTTCCGTGTCTGGGTGTTTTTCTATATAACTGGTTCCCATATTACAAGCTCTGCTTGATTTGGGGATAGATAGCGCCGTGTGAAATGACCAGCAATATTTATTTATTATTTACAATAATAATATTGTTACGCCGAGACTGTTACAGAATAAGTAATAGTCGGCTTTTCTCGAAGTTATACCTACTGTGTCACAGAAAAGGTAATACTTGGTACGGAATAACCTACATACCACGTTTTTACCTACCGTTGCACAGATTAAGAAATAGTAGACAATCGAAATACCTATACTTTTCTAGATACTAGTGGAAGGTTCTGGAAATAATGCTCGGTATAAATAGTGCGTAAAGACGTCCGCAGAGTCAGCAAACCCTCCGTCGTCCGAGACACGTTTTCGGAGACCCGGATGACGAAATCACTTCCGCTAATGCGGAAGAGTCATCCACATTAGACAGAGCAAATACTCCACAAATACACCGACCTCGCCGGCGAGGTCTACGAGTCCCTTCAGTCGCCGCCTATACGAGGTACAAGCACGTACCCGGGCGTTTCTCTCCTATCCCCGTCCCAGTAACAGCCCAAGCCGAGGTTCGTGCCCTTGCGCTAGTTGCCTAATCAAAAAAATTACAGGGCTAAGCGCTTTCTGCGCTCGCCAAAAGCTCGGTTAAGCTGCAACGGCCTCAGAGGCCAACAGCGAGATTAGTCCATTCGAAAAAAAAACGCAGAGTCAGTCTGGATTTGGCTATACGTGCGAACATTTCGGTGACTTTTAGTGGTTTATTATGCGATAGTGTTGTGAATTAGTATGTTGTGATTAAGATCGTGTACTTATTGTTTTAGTGTGGAATAAAAGTGTTATTTTAGTTAGATTCATTTTAATTATTTTATCCCGAACTCTCAGCTCGTAACAGTATGATTGAATTAAATATGTGTGTGTTGCCACCTTAGGGGTATAGAAATAAATATTTTAGTCGCTTGGTTGTAGACTACCAATCCTAAAAGCACAGTGAAAGATGACTTTTTCTTGCAAAGTCCGAAAAGTTAATCCAAAAAGGTATCTCCGCAATTACTTTCCTCAAATCTTTTAAGAGTTATCCAACGAGAGAGAATTTACAAGTACTTTTAATAAATACTAATGTCATAGCGAACAACTTTTGGCAAAAAGATTTGACCAGTCCAAATATTTACTTTACAAGATCTACACGTAACTTTGGTAAAATAAGTATTAACTAATATGATGGAAAGACTTACGCGGTAAATAGATATTACTAGATGTGGTATTTCAATTAAAACATTACCGTCCTTTTGCGCACTCGGATAAAAAATAGCCTATGTCCTTCCCCAGGATAGAATCTATCTCCTTGCCAAATTTCATTACTATTCTTTCAGTCATTTAGGTATAAAAAACGTCGCTATGCTTATGCTAATAATTAAAATACTTACAAGAATGCACCTTTCATGATGTTTGTTGGCTTTAAATTTTACTCACGATTTTCTTTTGTTAATTTAAACTATTTGTGTTTTAGCAAATTGTTTATTTTTATAAAAACAGTCTAAACTAGTGGTTCGTCCCGAACTGAGATCTCGCGAGCCTCCCATAAAAACAAAAAAATATTATTCATAATCTTTGACAATCAAAATAGTGCGACGAAATGAATAACCATTTGACTTGACCTACAGTTTCATTCAATTTACAGGTAAAGGGAGTTCGTGTCATTTGGAAAACTTTTTTGAGGAGTAAATTGCATTGTAAATTCTGGATTTCGGACTTAGCTAAACAAAAAAAAAAAGCTAAAAAAACTAAAGCTATAAGCATACCGAAGTTCAGCACTGTGTGGTCACTGGTGTACGCTATGAATTTTGTCAAAGTTCAGTTTATATTATGGCTAATAACCACAATGTTGGAACTAAAAATAAAAACGGGGTAGAAATGTACTCACAAAGACCTTATATTAAACGTGCCAGATAGTCCCATTTTGTTATTTTACCCCTCTTGAATCCCAATATCTCAACAAGCCCCCCACATTTTTAGCTCATTTAGTCACACCAAAATTGTGCCATCATTACCTACTTATTTATAAAATTTTACAATCATCGGATAAATTCTTCGAAAGTTATCTTTGGACAAACAAACATACATACAAACAACGCCGATTTGCCCAAGTTGATTTGGAGATCTCGCTTCGCTCGATCAATTAGGAATGAAACACAATATATTTTCAAGTACCATAGCTCAATTGTCAGCTAGGTTTAATGGGTAAATGAACGTACTACTAGCTAAAGGATTAGCAAGCTGTAATGGCAGTGGGCGGGACACTTAACTGTAAACATATCTTCTATTGGTAAAACTAATTTAAATTCCAATATCATTGATATAGCTTAATGTCATAAATTGCAATGGGCTTGACTGGTCCAAACCCCGATCACCTGAACTTAGTTTTAATGAAATCTACGACATTTTCGCGTTCATTTAGAGTCAAATTAGTTCAACTTCAAAATTTGTTGAAAATTAATTTTTTGACATCTAGCCCCACTTAAGGTGCTTCCCACAATCCTTGATTTCCCGGATTATACCACGCACAGCCGATGCCCACAGACAGCGCACCGAGCTCTTCCCACGCGTGCCTGTCTGTGCGAATCCCGTATTCAAAGCTATTTGGGCAAACCAATACGACAAGTGAAAGAGAAAGTAGAACGTGCCACGCACGTATGAAGTTACCGACTCGCGGCGGATTCAACCGCTTCAGACTACCGAGCTACCGCGGTTCATCATCATCAAAAACCTATAGCAGTACAGTGCACCTCTAAGCCCAATCCTCGGTTCTTTTCATCCAGTCTCTACCAGATTGCACTTATAAGTTAAATCACAGCTTTATCATCTAATCATATTTAAGTTCATTTTGGAATTCAAAGTTATTTGATGCAACTGGGGCTTAACAATTTTGAAGGAATCTTCAATCTCTAAGACAGGTAGTAGCCAGACAGTTTTGAGTAGGGTTCTGCAAATAATAAAACTCGTAGGTACGTCCTTATCTTTTTAATTAAATAATCAGTATACTGAAAGGCAAAATAAAATTATTTTAATTTGTGACAATAATAAACGAATTTTTGTGCATGGATCTCACGTTCTCCAACGGTAACCAAGCACTATTGGACATCTGGTGATGAAACAAGCATATGGTCCATCTGATATTAAGTGGTAACCATCGCCTTTATCGAATTATTGCTTCATAGGTCACGCACCTTTGAAACGTGCCCTAAGATGCACTGCCCCGCGTCCATCAATTGAGGCATACAGGTGTAAAACCTCATCTTTAGGGAATGCAATCCCGATCCCGCGGGATCCCGATCTCGTGTAATTTTTCGGGATCAATCCCGACGCATCATATGACGAGATCCCGTTCGAGATTGGGCGGCACTGGTCAGCGACGCTACACACGTCCACTCGGGGCGCAAGCGGCGCGTTGACTGACAGCCGCGAGCGGCAGGAACGCCAAACAGCGTTAGAAAACTATTCCGACTATTTCCGAATATTAGCGACAGGTGACGTTAATTATTTAGTTGGTAAGATTAAAGAATAAAGATTTTTATTTTCTTTCGAGTAATATGTTATTTTAGTTAACCTCACTATCACAAACAAGCAGTTATTAGCTTTTTCAGTCATCCGAATTTAACATTTTTTTTAAACTAGACGGAATCTCGAAAATTCCGGGAAAATTCCGGAACAGACAGCGGAAGTGACTTCATTTTATACAATGTAAAGATGAGTAGGGAATGCAATCTCGAGTCGGGATTGCATTCCCTACTCATCTTTACATTGTATAAAATGAAGTCACTTCCGCTGTCTGCTATAGACCTTAGATCTTTTAAACTACACAACGGATTTTAAAATAGTTTTTAGCAATAGATAGAGTGATTTATATGAGTTAATATGTATAAATAGCTTCCGCCAGCAGCTTTGCACGCGTTGTTTGGCAGCAAAAAGTAGCCTATGTATCCAGGTTATAATTCACGTACATACCGATTTGAGAGTAGCTCTGTCTCTCTGTCTGTTTGTTACCTTTTCATGACTTAACGGCTGGACCGATTTCGATGGAATTTGGTACCTAGATAGATTGTGAATGGACTTCAGACATAGGATACACTTTACGCAACTGCACAGAAGGAGGGTAATGTTTTATTGACAAACCATGCGTGCGAAGCCGCGGGAGGGTCTAGTATGCTTTTAATTTCACCGGCAACCCTTCAAATATTGCAACTTAATATTGCTGTATTTCGGTTTGAAGACAACCTCGATCTACGATCTGTAGATCGTGCAAACATTTGTTCACCGGTGGGAATCAAACCCGAAACCTCCTTCGTCTCAGATTGTAATTCGCCTGCTGCGCCACGGAGATCGTATTGCAATATGTTATATGTATGTTATACGCATGTATATCTTTACCATTATACTTTGTGCACCGGAGAATCTACCTAAACACATAAACAGCGTAAGAAAGTAACGAACATAGCTGTAGAAATACTAACATACCTAGTCGAACTTAGGTACAACATGGTTTCTTAGAAAGCGGCGGACGTCACCCAACGGTCGTGATCAGTTTAAGCAAGCCTTTTAAAGGCACTTTGAATCTTTTTACCATTGATTATCCACATAGGGCCACCAAAACTAAAATTTAGTATTAAAATAATAATGACGTGAGTAGAGATTTGAGAAATTCTGACGATCTGTCATCACGATATGTTTTAGAATATTTTTGAAGTGAAAACTTGTTTAGGCGTGTTGGGAATTTTTGAGATAGGAAAAAGTCATTGAACTCGCGACACTGTTAACGTTACTGAAACCTCTGTAGTGTAGTCTGCTTTTATACAAGTTTTCTCTTCTGTCGGCACTGCCGGAGTGACAATTTTTTTTTATTAGAAGTAAGTACTTAGACACATTTATGGGGAAAACTTAACAATATCAATTACGAAAAACAAACGACTTGCTACAGAACTTCTTTTAGAAAAGCGGCAGATGTCAATTATTTTATTAGAATTTGGTAGTTTGTAAATCATCGTCAGAAAACGGTATCCTTTTTTTCTAAATCCTGGAATGAAGGACTCAAAGCTATATAAATAAGACCCCAGACAAACGTACTCGCTAAATAAAGTTGTGCGAACAAAACCACAGAACAATAATAGTGGGATTTCAAAACTGACAAAAGCTTTTGGAGCAAATGGGGCATGTTTATTTAGGTATTACATTATATTTTCAGCATGGCTGCATAAGTTTAATTTAAATTTTATGCTTGTGGTTGTGATGGCCTAGTGAGATGTACCCTAACTTCCGTAGGGTGTGGATTCGAATCGCGCCAATAGATTATTTATATTTTTAGCAGATTCGAAGGAGTCATCATCATCATCCACAGCCCGACTTTACCCACTGCTGGGTATAAGCCTCCCCAAGTTTGTGCCATCCGCCACGATCCTGCGCTAGTCTCACCCATTGACGGCCCGCGACTCTAACGATGTCGTCCACCCATCTCGCTGCCGGACGTCCAACCCTTCTACAGCCATTCCTCGGCCACCATTCAGTTGCTACCCTGCTCCACCTGTCATCACCACGTCTTGCCAAGTGTCCCGCCCAAGACCATTTGAGCTCCATACCTCGATTCCCAACATCACGAACCTTCGAACTCATTGATTGGTCCTTGATTTGGTCCTTGATCGGTCGTACTGTACGACCCATGATTTACGATAAAAAACGAAAGAACTGTTAGTAGATTGAACGAAACCGCCTAATGATTTTTAGGAGATCCGAACGAATACGTTATTTTTCACATGTTATTTGTGAAATGTTCCCTACACCAAATCCATAATCGGCCGTAGTATGCTTGGACGTTGACGGCCGAACTTGGCCGACCAAATCAAACGCATGTTAAATAAAAAGAACGCGTACATTACTTCAATCTACCGAATTCGTCCCAGTTTAGATGTACGCGCTCTCTTTATTTTACATACGTTTGATTTGATCGGCCGAGTTCGGCCGTCAACCTCCGAGCATACCGATTTTCTCGTGCCATAAAGTTTAGGTCAGCCACACACTCTTCTATTAAACGAGTACAAAAGAAAGGTCCTTATCTATTTACTGGACACAATAACGTACAAATAGATACCAAAGCCAGAGTTCGACTTTACCAATTGTCTAAGAGAGCTCCGGAACTCTAAGCCAGGCGACTTAAAGCTCTACTTTCTTATACATAAAATACTTTTTCGCAGTCACAAGTATTTTCAAAACCTCCCCGAGAAGCAAGAAGTAAATTAAACTTTTACTTAATGTAGTTATGAGCTAAAGTACCGTAGAATGGTGTTGGATTATTAGACGTTCTGTTGTGAGTTTCTCAACGGTCAGTTTCTGCGCACGATGTATAGTTACGAATAAAACAATAGTGTTGTTTGTGTATTGTGTGGATGACAAGCTCTGACACAATAAAAGGGGTCTTATAAGTTGGTCGCCTATGTCTGTGTGTCTGTCTGGTTTTTTATATTGAAAGCTAGTTTTACGGGGGTGTTCCTTACCTGTCATTTTTTAACCCTGGCGCAAAAAGAAAGACATAGTAAATCGTTTAAAGGGCAAGGTGTTTGCTTTTATAACAAACTCCCAAGTGATGTACAAAAATTGACAATTTACCAATTAAAAACGCAATTAACAAAATCTTTATAAAAAAGCCTACTATAAAATATCGGATTATTTAGCTTGGGATTGAAATTGCTCCAACTTGTTCAAAATGTTACAATTTAGACGTAATTTATTTCCTGTATTGTTATATATTCTAAAAGGATCCTAAAAAAACAACCAGCCTAGTTTTCTTGCTTTTCTCTCCTGGCTTGGTCGCGAAGGAACAGGCAGTAAAATTGACGTTTCAAAGTGATCCTTGTGATTTTAATGAATAAAAGATTTTGACTTTGACTTTAGACGCAAGAAGCAAATGTCAGGGGATTTTAAATTTTGTTAAAATAACTTGTTATCACACTAATATTATAAATACGAAAGTTTGGATGTTTGTTTGTTTGTTACATAATCACGCCGTAACGGCTGAATCGATTTCGTTGAACTTTGGTATATTCGTAGATTTTAACCTGGATCACCATATAATGTACCTTTAATCCCATAAATCAGTTCCCATGGGATAAAAATGGGATGTCAAAGTTTATATATTCTAGTATTTTTCACCCCAGAACAACGCAGGCGAAGCCGCTGGCAACAACTAGTAATTATTATATAAAAACAAGAACTACTCCTTAATTTACATTGGTGATGTTGCTGTATGGATGTATGATGCTGAACGGTTTTTGGTCATTACCAAAGCAATCTTCTTCGCCAACCTTATTCGCTACCTCAGGTTGGCAGTTAGAAAACACTTTTATCATAAAGCTCACCTTTAGTACATCTACGATTTTTAAAACAATCTCAAAAACTTTCAAACCGGACACGACTTGAACCATCAACCTTCCTCTTGATACTTTTTTAAAACCATCTCAAAAACTATCAAGCCGGACAGGACTTGAACCATCAACCTTCCTCTTGATACTTTTTTAAAACAATCTCAAAAACTATCAAGCCGGACAGGACTTGAACCCTCAAACTTCCTCTTGATACGAGGATGCACTGCCAATTGTGCTACAGGCTCTTGTCACGTCAGGGTCGAAATTGATAATTCAGTTTACGACTTTAAGCCAGCTTGAAAGTTTTTGAGATGATTTAAAAATCTTAAAATTTTTCGTAAGTGTCGGATAATACTGTAAAAATAAAATACTTCTTTTCATAAACCTCTGAGGTTAGTAGTTAGAAAATGCTTTTATCTGAACGCCCACCTTTACATCTATTTATGTCTTTGTTTGAAATAAGGCATTTAAAAACTAAGTAGCAATACTTAGAACAGGTTAGAAAATCACCACAAAACAGAAACTAGATATAATAGAAAACTGTGAGTAAATAGAGAAACTTATAACAAGCAAGTAGCCTGACCCCGCAAACTTAGTTATAAGGTAAGTCCTTAAGACGGGCTTACTGTTGATGTTTGTGAATAACTCTTAGAGTGTGGTTGCTTTGTACCTTTTTTTAAGTGTTATTTGTGGGGAAACAGGCTTACCTGATGGTAAGCGGTCACCGTCGCCTATTAACACTGGAAACACCCGGGATATTGTCGATGCGTTCCCTACCCTGTAGAAACCCCTTTACATTTGCTAGAGGGTGATCTGATGGAGATTAAGATAGTAACATGGGTTTTTGGTTTAGGCGCCAGAAAATACGTCGTAGATAAGACGAGGACGAGGAAAAGACGTGACGCCGCCTTTCATTTACTTTCGTTCAAAGTGTATGCATGGCGACGCAATTAGGAAAGGCAAGACGCAAGCGAGATCCTTCTATACATGTATGTAATAAAAACTAGGTAAAAATGTAATAAAATACCTATAGTATGCTGGGATAAGTAGATTCCTATCAGTGAAAGAATTTTCAGAATAGATTCAGTAGTTATTAACAAAGAAACTCACTAGCTACTGCGATGCCGACGTCCTTAGCTACTGCGATACCGACGCCCTTAGCTACTGCGACGCCGACTTCCTTGGCTACTGCAACGCCAACGCCCTTAGCTACTGCAACGTCGACGTCCTTAGTTACTGCGACGCCGACGTCCTTAGCTACTGCGACGCCGACGCCCTTAGCTACTACGACGCCGACGTCCTTAGCTATTGCGACACCGACGTCCTTAGCTACTGCGACGCTGACGCCCTTAGCTACTGCGACGCCGACGTCCTTAGTTACTGCGACGCCGACGTCTTTAGCTACTGCGACGCCGACGCCCTTAGCTACTGCGACGCCGACGTCCTTAGCTACTGCGACGCCGACGTCCTTAGCTACTGCGACGCTGACGCCCTTAGCTACTGCGACGCCATCGTCCTTAGCTACTGCAACACCGACGCCCTTAGCTGCTGCGACGCCGACACCCATAACTTTACCTCTTAACAATATTAGTATATTTTATTAGTAGATAAAATACCTATCATAAGAGTTGTAAAAAATATTGACGCCTTAACAAGAAACGAGCACAACCTAAAAACTTTGAAAATCCTATAGCAAATGTAACCGCCTGTATCCGCTCCCTTCACGCGGTAAATCTCTGTGTTGATTAAGTAGGTGCTCCTTGATTCCTTGAAATGCATTAGAGAGGGGAGCTAACGACTGCTAGCTATTATTGCTGACGCGAAGGATTTGAAGGTGTTTAGTATTGATTGAATTCCTTGATGGCTTAAGATGCTATCAATTTTGTGCTGGGCTAAGCCATAAAATAATAATGACAATTAAATCAAATGATAATGATATTTGAACCTATACTGTAGCCAAATTTTATAAGAAAACTTTGTATAAAAATTGTTATTTATTAACATTAAAGTGAAATCTGAGTATATTAATAAATGCCAATTATAATAATATGTTAAAAAATTAACGCTAAGCAAGTAAATGTTAGGTTAAGATGGACAGTTTGTATACAAACATTTCATCTCTTTCGCTGAAGTATAGATAATGCCACAGTAGACATATGCAATACATATATATATGTATATAGATATAAATATACAATTTGTAGAATTCTATACAATAGGTAAACTATATAATTACATCAGAGTTTTTATTGCAATTTCACGCAAATTTATGATTTATTTAGTAAATACGCTTAGGAAATGAAACACGAATCTATAAATTTAATTAATTGCGTAAGTTACCTATATTCAAGTGAAATCTCCGAATAACGTTTACCTAAAAGCTAAACTTTAGATAATCCGTAAACTTCTAAAGCGTCGATAAATCATTGCAAGTTTCATCTCTGGAAGTGTCAGAACAAAACCTTGCTTCTATCCAAGATAGCTCTAACGCCGACTGACAATGATTAAGTAATGAGAAGACAACCTTGTCGGCTATTTCGTAAAAAATGAGTTATGACAGTTTTGCGTGGGGGCGGCGATGCTCTTTGTATCAAATGGAGGTTAATTTTATTGAGCTTTGGGAGTTTATAGGTTATTGCCTTTTGCTCTTAGTTTAAGATTAAGATATTGTATTGATCGTGACATAATCTTGTAATTTGATAGAAATGAAAGCCTCGAGATGTTTTCGTAAACCCATATTAAACCTGTTAATTATTTCTGAGAAGGTTTATGTGTTGGTGGAATTTCCTCGTAAAGGATAATTCGGGAGTTTCTTGCGAAAGCCTCATCTCCGGTTGGAAGTTTTTGATCAAAGTTTCATAACAATACGTGTAAGTACTCATATTATCTATGCAACTTTTTCTGTGCCGGGTTTTAAAATTTTGTTGATATTAAAATTAATCTATACTTCATTTTTTAAAATAGTTGCAAAATGCCTATAATAACAATAATTATTTTCTAAACTACAGAAGACGCAGTTGAATCATCTAAAGACCATTGCAAACGACCTATAGATAGCTCCACTGCTCCAGATTTTACAACGGTCTTTAGATGATTCAACTGTTTCTTCTGTATTTCTATTGTAAATTGTACTATATTACTTCTGTTATTAGAGAAGTATACTTAACTTGAATTACTATAAAATAATCTGCGTGACGTCTTCTTGTTTAAAATACCACAGATTCTTAAGACGAAAGTCTTTGATCAGTGTTACCAAATATGACATACAGCACAGAAACGTGGTCTTTCACTATGGACCTCATAAGAAGGCTCAAGGGCGCTCAGCGTGCTATGGAGAAAGCTATGCTTGGTGTTTGTCTACGAGATCGAATCAGAAATGAGGAGATTCGTAGACGAATCAAAGTCACTGAAATATCAGACACCTGAACCAATTACCCTAATACTTATCAAATTAGTTTTGATATTAAATGATACTCTAGTTCTCATTAATGTATTATTATACAAACAATACAATAAAATTTTATAATACAGTAGATTAGATTAGATCAGATAATTTATTTATTGCACACCATTAAATACAAACATAAAAGAAAATACAATTTTAAATTATAGGTACAATGGGCGGCTTTATCGCTAAAAGCGATCTCTTCCAGGCAACCTTTGGATGGACAGGATCTATATGAACAAATAAGGACGGCGGCCTACGATTTTTTTAATCAGTTTTTTTTTTAAAACAAGCTTATATTAATATAAAATCAAATGCTTAATTATATTAAATAATATAATCATAAAATTACCTAAATATTAATATTAAGATACATAATATATATATATATTGTCATACCTACATACATAAATTATAAAAATTTATAAATAAATAAATGGCCTAGTGAGCGATGGATGACAGAAAGTGTTGTCTGACCATGTTTTTAAAGATAGGGAGAGATTTAGCGTGACGAATTGAGACAGGTAGGGCATTCCAGAGTCTGGTAGCCTGCAGAGTAAAAGAGGTACTATAAAATACTGAGGTATGGTGGGGAGTTTTACAGTAAGAATAGTCAAGCTCGTGTTACAAATAAAAAAATAATGTTACAATATAATAAACTCTAAATATATTATTAATTAATTTGTTATTGATTATTACAATTATAATTAATAATCTTAAATAAATTGTACCAAAGGAAATGTAAAGTGAAATGACTAGATATGGCGACTGTTAAGGAACCCACTTGAAGGATAACAGGATCTACAAGTCCTAATCACAAGTCTACTCGACTTAGTGTAGCTCCTGTTTGAAATAATGATGTTTATACAAGCCATTATTTAAATTATAAATCTTTGTAAATTATATTATTTAAAATTGTTATTTATGTGCTTGAAATGAATAAATGAAGTTATTATTACTATCAGAAAGAATTAGCAATCTGAAATTGCAGTGGGCTGGGCACATAGCTCAAAGAACTGAAAGCCGTTGGGGTAGAAAGGTTCTCGAGTGGAGACCTCGCACTGATAAACGTTACTGGGAAACGTTTGGTAAAGGCCGCACAGGATCGGTTCTCTTAAAATGTACGGGGAGACCTATATCAAATAGATGACTTCTTATGTCTAGTATGATGATATATACACCGACTTTCATGGTTAAAAAAAAGCTCTAAAGACATCTATTTCTGACTTAGTCCTTATCTTCCTGGGCTTGTAACGCCTAAAGTGCGGATATACCTATTAGTTACTGTCTCCACACCAACTTATTGATATTAGTTGATGATAAATGGTGTTGGAAATTTGTGTTAGCCCGGATATCGCAAATACGATGTAAAATAAGAGACACTCTGATATCATGCTTCGAGTTTGATCTCATCATGTTAATCATCGATTAGTACGTCTATTTCATTTAAAATTCTACGTATTATGGATAGGGTGATGCCGGCATTTCTCTTTATGTAATCGAAAAAGAAATGAGGAGATTCATAGATAAACCAAAGTCACTGACACAGCCAAAAGAATTAGCAAGGTGAAGTGGCATTGGGCGGGAAAGATAGCTCGAAAAACTGACGGCTGTTGGGGCAAAAAGGTTCTAGAGATGATGGAACGCACTGGAAAATGCAGCGTAGGATGGCGCCAAACTAGATGGAAAGGCGGCCTGATAGACGTTGCTAGGAGCGAGCGGGCTGGTTGGACTTACAATAAAAACACGAGTGTGCTTTAGACCACACGGCTAAAGTAAAACTTTTTCAAAATATTAATTTACAAAATTGTTCAATTACAAAATTGTCCACACGTCTGTAAGTCGATCAGTCTATGATCATTCTGGACAGACGCAACTCGCACATTAACATATAAAATATACTAAACGTAACTCTCTCTTTCTATCTTCACTAACTTATATTTCCCTCTCAACTTCCGATCGCACTTTTTGTAACGCATTCACCAGCTTACTCCCCAATTCAAGCGTGCGAAAAGGAGTTTTAATTTAAAATTATAGCACTAGGTTTGCCTAAACTGGTCTCCAATACATAACACGTTTATTCAGCTCACTCGCGAGTGGCGAGCGCGAATGGCGACAAAAACGAAATTTATATACCTTTATGTTGTAGTAAATAGTTGCTGATTTCCACCGCTGAACAAATGTTTGCATAAATCTACAGATCTACAGATATTTGTTTCGGGCCTGGGTGTTTTTTATAATTTTTTACAAAAAAAATACCTTTATAAGTATCGTTATCTGATTTCTATAAGTTGGGGCTAGATTGCTTTATGTGAAATGTCCAGAATTATCAATCTATCTGTCTAATTTGTAACGAATCCATTTTGACGAAATGTTCACTTTTGACGTGAACATTTCGTCGAGCGTCGGCAAAATGTACCATCTACTCAAATAATAACAAACGTAATTTACCTACCATTAAGCATCGATAACCTAGTTCAGTTAACCCTTACATAGGTTTTAAGCCCTGTACCTACTAACCATTACCGACCTAGTTCGAGTAGATAAAACAACTTGAATATAAATTCACCGTAGCTTCGGCTTTATTCACGAAGGCGATATGTTGCCAAAACTCGGTCACGACATTTGTCACAGAACGTCGCCTATTTTTGTTTCTTTACCTGAAAATAACGTGTAATTAAATATTGCTGGACATTTCACACAGCGCTATCTAGCCCCAAACTAAGCAGAGCTTTTATTATGGGGATCAGATAACTGATAGAATACAGATATACTTTTTTTTTGTAAATAGATACTTATATTAAATAGAAAAAACATCCAGACCCGGAACAAATATCTGTAGATCATGCAAACCGCGGCGGGAATCGAACCCGCTACCTCAGGCAGTGTGTGTAATATGTTATGTAGACACGGCTACACATCAAGCTATATATTTCCAGTATAAGCTGACCTCTCATTCTACGAAAATCCTACACAATGCGAGGCCAGCTTATACTGGAAATTTATAGCTTGATGTGTAGCCGTGTGTACTAAAAATTGAAACTGATATCTTTAGCGAATTGACTCCGCTATCCGTTTGGAACATACCCTAATTTGTTGTTCATGCGTAGGCTCACTCTCATATTAAGGTTAGTTTTATTAACATTAGTTTGTTAATTGTACTTAACTAATACAAATGCGAACTTAATACTAATATTCTCTTCCAGATATCTTTTGTGTATTACAGAAAATAAATACGTATTTAAGTAGGTATTCTATCAGTATTCAGGTTCCCAATGTTTTAAGGTATGTTTAGTTTAGGGTTAGATATTACTGTGTGAAATGTCCATCAGCATTATTAAATCACATTGTAATTGCTCACCTTAGCATTGTATGTATTTTATAGACTGTTAATATAACACTGTAAGTTTTAAATAAATAAATTGAAGGAATTTAATTGAATCAGTAAAACTCAACACACTGAACAAATAACTTTTAACCCCCACTTATAAATTTATTATCAAATTTATAATCCTTGTACCATATTCTTTAAGTGCCACTTAGTATTCTGTAATTGGATATAGCCGACAGGTCGAGGTGTCTATTATATGCCGCTTTGTATAATGGCTGTCACTCGCTTTACTTGCCTCGCCGAGGTGTTACAATAGAAAACGCTTTATTGTAACCCACACTTATATTAATAAATGATATTTAAAACATATAACTAGATACGCGATTGTACAATTGGCGGTCTTATCGTTAAAACCAATCTCTTCCAGACAACCTTTGGATGGACTGGATTGTAGGTGTTGAAGGCATTTAATGGACGTAAAATATTTTCATAATTGATGTATAATATGGATTTTAAGACGATATACAAATTTAATATCGGTGACGATTGGTCGGAGCATCCGGAAATGCAAGAAAGTGGCAGTGCTATTTACTTGCTTAGGTGAACAACGAGTTAAACATGTATCATAGCCGCGCCGCATTGTCGCAGGAGTAAATGACGTGACAAAAGATAAAATCTCGAATTGCATGAGAACCAACCAATGAAAAAAAGAATGCTTGTGCATTAATTTAGGTACCATAATTACCTACATAACTGTGTAAAACAATACTATAAATCTTTTCTAGAGTCGGAAAATGAACGATATTAGCGTTTTAGAAGAGCCGATTTTGACAAATAATTGTATCGAGAAAAGTTTCACCAATTGCGTTTCTGACTTTCATTTATGTAGTTTAAATCCACAAGTAAATATTGCTTAAATATGAAATCAGTACTAGTTTTAGTTATTGAATACGACAGGTACTTAGCGGCTCAATTTATTTACATATCGCCCTAGTTCGCCCCGAACTGGGATCTTGCGAGTCTCCAATAAAACAAAAAAAAATATTAGTGGTTCGCCCCGAACTAAGATATCGCAAGTCTTAAAAAAAAACAAAAAAAAATATCTTTCATAACCATGGACTAATAAAATAGTGCTAAATACGATATCGATGAAATTTGGTGTGTTGATAGATTGAACTGGATTCAAACATAGACTACTGAAAACTGTTTGAAAAATTAATATTTTGTATGGTAATGGATTTGAAAATACCCTATACACCAATACTAGCCATTGACCTTACCCGTGTTTTCATTTAATGTCGTACTTATCAAAACACGTGGTATAAACGATTATTTTTCATCCCTGACACAAAAAGACAAGGGTGTTAACTCTTCTTAATTAAGTATAACTCCTCTGTATTTCTGTGTGTCTGTCTGTTTATGGCATTGTAGTTCCCAAACCGATCGATCGATTAGGAAAGCGGTTTTTCATAGAACGTTGGTTTAACCAGTGGTTCTTAGCTGTGTAGTGAAGATCAGGTCAGTAGAAAAGAATAAATAAATATTGCTGGACATTCACACAGAACTAAGCAGAGCTTATACTGTGGGAAACAGATAACTGATTTTTTTGTAAATACATACTTATTATACATAAAAAAAACATCCAGATCCAGTACAAATATATGTAGATTTTAGGGGATTCGCGATTATAATAATAATGATGCAACCCCTATTATACTGATTAATTCTTTTCTTGATGAGGAGGTTGGTATGAGTAGATTCATCTTCCAATTACCAATGTCTATTTCCACAACTGTACATGTATGAACTGATTGAGCGGGGAGACGACTGGCGCGGGCACACTACCATACAACAGCGATCTTCTACTTAGGTACGAATTACGCGATTCAGCTATTCTGTATGTAGTTTGCCCCTACATAATTCTAATTCTAGGGTGGGGAATAATAGATCTGCACTGACGTCCCGTATTGGGGTGTATTGTGCATTACCCCCCTTTTAACCTGACCCCAGCCATCCTAACTCCTTGAAGTAACGGAGTAGGACTTTGGGTCGGTGGCAGCAGCTTCCCAGGGTCCCCGTGGATGTTGAAGTAGTAGTGGTGTTAGTGGAACATGAGGATTCGATGACCCCTTGCAGACCCGTTCTTAGCTTTGCGTCGTTTGTGGCAGTGCAGTGGAGTATCACGTGCCCCACAGTCTCTTCCTCTCGAAGGCATCCGCGATAAAATCCGCTGTCCGTGGCTCCGGTCTTTAGGAGGTGACGGTTAAGTTCGCAGTGTCCCGTGATGATTTCCACCATCATCCTTAGATCTTCACGTTTCATCTTTAGCAAGGTGTTTGTTGTTTTTCTGTTTTTTGTCGGAAGCTTCATACATAGATCATCCAAACATTTGTTCCGAATATAATCGAACCTACGAGTACCTCCTGCGATTCAGCCAACTGCGCCAGAGAGGTCGTCGCTTAACAACACCTTTGTTATTTGTAAATTTATAACGTGTTTTTAAGTGCCAGGGTTTTTTTGACTTATATTTTAAACTTGTTCCATTATCATGCCACAAAGACAAACTTCTACACTAGTTACAACAGTAGCAGTAATGAAAATTGTCGTTTTCACTAACAAATCCGAGTGCATGTCGCTTCCACATACCCGCATAGTACGTGCAATTTATGAATTCTCATAATTCTGACGATATTTCTTTGGCTTTTCAACGGCGACATCTCTATAAATCGTCTGAGGTTTATTTTAGTTTGGGAGCTGGTTGTCATTTTCTTGCGTTATACCTTGGAAAACCTGAACCATAACAGCCGAACTCAGCCGGCCAAATCAAAAGTATCTATACTAATATTATAAAGAGGAAAGATTTGTACTGAATAGGCTCCGAAACTAAAGGACCGATTTATAAAATTATTTCACTGTTGGGAAGCTACACTATCCCCGTGTGACATAGGCTACTTTTTACCCAACTGTGCAGAAGGAGGGTAATGTTTTTATTGAGAAACTACGCGTGCGAAGCTGCGGATTTGTCAGCTAGTCTATACTAATATTATAAAGAGGAAAGATTTGTATTTTTGTGTGTATGTTTGTAATGAATAAACTCAAAAACTACTGTACCGATTTCAAAAATTCTCTCACCTCTGGAAAACTACATTCACCTTGAGTGACATATACTATATTTATTGCTAGAAAAAATTAAGGACCCTTAATAAAACTTAAGTAACGTAACCCAAGGTGTAAAAAAGTGCCCTAAAACGTCTTTCGTCGCATGCGCTGCGGAAACTATTGATGATAGAACAAAAGTATGTTCTACAATATTAAAGATCATATCAATATCTACAAATGACTTCGTAATATTATAAAGAGGAAATATTTGTTTGTTTGTTTGTGTTAAATAGGCTCCGAAACTACTGGACCGATTTAAAAAATTCTTTCACTGTTGGGAAGTTACACTATCCCCGAGTGACATAGACTACTTTTTATCCAACTGCGCAGAAGGAGAGTAATGTTTTTATTGAAAAACTATGCGTGCGAAGCAGAGGATTTGTCACCTAGTGTATAATAAAGCGAGCGTGTAAGCCGGTTGTCTAATTATGTAAAATTAGCAACAGCAATTGACGTTAAATTTGACGTTTCGCGACCGATTGCTTGTCGCACAGCTGTCGCAAATTTTACATAATTAGGTGGCAGATCCGGGACAATGGTGCTTGAAGTAGAATGCGCGCTCTATTTATTTTACAAACGTTTGACTTGGTGTATTCGAGCCGTAATCTATACTCTGATTTTTATTCCGTAGAATTCTGACATTTCATAAGTATTGCTACTAGAAAAGCTCTCCAACTGAAAAGGGAACCAATTTAAGGGCAGTAAAAAATAAAATGCCTGATTAAATATTATGTTTTACCTAGAAAAAGATAAATTTTTAACTGTCTGGTATATTTAAAATGTTATGACATTTTTTAATATCGAATTATCAAAGTTATATTTTAAAGTTAGCATGTTATTTTTCTTTAGCTGGCATCACTTCCTATTAAGTCATGTATAATAAACCTTTTTAGTCAAAGCATTACAAAATTATTATTTTTGTAATTCACGGGGAAGTTTTAAATGCTTTATTAATGTACCTGTGCCGCTGTCAGCTGTCACGTCGCGACTGTCACCTTCATGGATTTTCATTCGACTTCTCTAAATGCTCGAATGCGCTCATGTGTTCTCGGTGTTTGCTGCTATTTGTTATATATGAGGGGTCTTTATATAATTAGAATCAAAACTATTTTTGTTCTTTTGTCTGTCCATCTGTATGTTTGTTAAATCAAATACAGTTTTCACAGTTTATTTTTATTTTATATCGATTATTCAACAGTTTGTGATGAAAAGGTACGTCATTATCACTCGCCGGCTCGCCGTAAATCCCCTTTTGATTTGGAGTACTGCACTTAATAAAGTGGTTACATTCACTAACAAATACAATGTATGGACTCAAATAATCAGACTCGTGTTGAAAAAAAAATTGCCTGGCCAAAAAGGTTTGTAATCTCTGACATTTTAAAATATGACATCTGTCAGAATTCTACGGAATAAAAAATCAGATTATAGCTATCGACAATTTTCTCGCTTAAGAAACGTAGAATTGATGTATTTTCCGTGTCAATAAAAATGTATTTAGGGTCCATAAGTAAAAGTCACTATAAAAATAACAACTTTACTTTATTACTAGAATAATAATCAGTAAAGGAATCAAAATTAGTTCTTAATCAAATAACAAAGAAAACATCAATTTACACAATCAAACCAAAACTACTTAACTAAATATTATCTCTGATATGCATTTTTAACTACAAAACAAGTCACGCCGATTACGACCGCACCGCACGAAAGACGATAAGCAAGTGAGAGTTCTTTTTTCCGAAGGACTAACTCGCTGTTGGCCGTCTGAGGCCGAACTTTTGGCGAGCACACAGGGCACTCAGCCTAGTAAGTTGAGGCAACTAGCGCAAGGGTTAGGTACGAGCCTCGGCTTGGGCCGTTGCCAGGGTGGGGATACGAGAAACGCCCAGGTACCTGTACCTTGTGTAGGCGGCAACTGAAGGGACTCGTCGACCTCGCCGGCGAGGTATGTATATCTGTGAATTGTTTGCTCTGTCGAGAATAGATGACTCTTAAATCTCCTTCGCGTTGGTGGAGAGATTTATGTGCGAGCTCAGCGCTCGAGTTCCGCTTTATAGCAAAAGCCGGTAGCAAAAAGCAAGTCTCCTAATATTAGTAATTAACAGTTGATCGCTGTATGTACACAGTGACGGCGAGAAGTCCCGTTAGTCCCACTAGTTTGATGCAGCGACATGATCTACAATTTTTATTCCGTAAGCCTACACAATAGCTAAAAAGCGAAGGAGGTTGATGGACGGCGACGGGCGGCAGTGTACCGCTGACTGTCGTACGAGAGGGTTGTGCTCGTCTGCCTCGCGCTCATCTTTTTGCTGGTCGGTTAGATGCGTGTAGCGGAAGGTGCGGTTGGTGCGGGGCCGAAACAATAGCTATGCCCGTTCGCTCAAGGTCATCGTCTACGGTTATCGCCTTTAATGCCTTTAATTCTTAGCAAACGTTAAATTGATTGCGTTACGAGTATAAACTAGACATACAAAAAGTGGAACGCCTTTTTTATACTACTTATATGGCAAACGAGCATGCAGTCCACCAGATGTTATGTGGCTACTGCAGCCCATGGATATCTACATAGAATTCAAAACAAGCTATTATAATGTCTTGATATCTATGTGGATACATTGTCATACTATAGGACTTAGCTGTTATGCCTATGTGCCAGTAATTACAGGAAGGCCTCTGAGGCCTTGCCTGAGTCTGTGTTTCCTTCAACCTGGATGTCTTCAAGACGCGAGCGAACAGGTTTCTTCTAAGCAAGCGTGATCCATCGTAGACCGCATCATCGCTTACCATCAGGCGAGATCGTGGTCAAACACAAGCCTATAATGTATAAATAAAAAATATTAGTTTCTTACAAAAGATACTGTCGTATGAATACCATCATCGTCCTCCCGTCGAAAATTTTATTTTCTCCTATTTTGCGAGAAATTTCATTGTTCAAAGATCGCATGTCACACGCCATTTCTTTACGGAAGGTTAAATGGTAACCGCTGTGTTTACTTTTGTAATTTCTTCATTTTATGAGTGCAGACAAGCATCAACAAAATTGATGACGTTTTTAGAGCTAGTTTAGAGCTATCGGGGAAGGGCAAAGAACCTTTGTAGTGTTAAGGTAATTTGAATGTTTGAAAAATTTGTCTAATTAGTATAAATGTCATTCGACACGGGAAATCCTAAGATTTTTACAAATATCTCAAAAAGTTCTAGCCGGACGGGACTTGAACCCTCAACAATTTGTTTTGTTTAAATAGTTGAATAACGCAGGCACTAACACACTTTTAGTCCTCAATTTATTTATTTAAAAAAAAACTAACATAATTTTTAGATGCGCAATCTTTGCACATAATATATGCATTATATAAGCAACTGGCTGTCCCGACCGCGGCTTTGTACGCGTTGTTTGTCAATAAAATATTACCCTCCTTCTGTTCAGTCGCGTAATGTGTATCTTAAATATCAAGTCCATTCATAATCTATCTAGGTACCAAATTCCATCGAAATTGGGTGAAAAGGTAACAAATAGACAGAGAGACAGAGTTTCTTCTAAATCGGTATGTACGTAGATTATAACCTGGATTAACACATAAGCTACTTATTATTGGCAAACAACGAGTGCGAAGCCGCGGGCGGAAGCTAGTTATACATATAAACCTTCCTCTTGAATCACTCTATCTATTGTTGAAAACTGCATTAAAACCCGTTGAGTAGTTTAAAATATCTAAGCAAACGGACAGCGGAAGCGACTTCATTATAAACTATGTAAAGATAAAGATTAGTCTTATGCTCTTTTTTACCCAACTACGAGGAAGGAGGGTATTGTAAGTAAACCACGCGTTAGCCGCGGGCGGGGACAGGTAGTTGTATATACAAATGGGACATTTAACATTATTTGTGAGTTTTCAACTGCTTCAAAATACTGAAACATTCAAAAACTTAAAACAAACATATCATGGGTAACCCCCGTTTTTGTAAAAAAGTGGCACTACGGGAGTGCCGACAGAAGTGAAAACTTGAATAAAAGCAGTAACAGTCAGTGTCAGTAGTCAGTGGCAGGTGTCGGTAACAGTGTCGCGAGTTCAATGGTTTTTCCCATCTCAAAAAATTCTCAACGCGACTAAAGAAGTTTTCACTTCAAAAATAACACACAAAATATTTTCTCACTCATCTCCAAATCATCTTCAAAAATCATTTCCAAATCTTTATGATTATAATAATCATCAACATAACTAGATTATACATAACCCATTACTAACTAAAATAAGGCATTTAGTCATTTGACTACCTCCGTGGCGCAGTGGGCGAATAGCCGGCTGAGACGCAGGAGGTAGCGGGTTCGATTCCCGCCGCGGAACAAATGTTTGGATGACCTACAGATATTTGTTCCGGGTCTGGTTGTTTCACTATATAAGTATAATAAGTATGTATTTACAAAAAAAAAGTATATATAAATATTCTATCAGTTATTTGGTTCCCATAGTACAAGCTCTGCTTAGTTTGGGGCTAGTAGCGCTGTGTGAAATGTCCAGCAATATTTATTTATTTATTTATCAATGAGAACGGCGATTGCCAATTACACTAATTAATTCATTAAATTTGCGTTGTGACTACCTCGATATATAATATTCAACAAGGAATATATCGAGGTAGTCAACGCAAACATAGTATAAACATCTAGCAAATCGATGATTGGAGTATTTCAAAAACTCCAACAAAGGGAAAGCAACCCCTCAAGGGGAAGGCTCGCTACAGGGCGTTCTCTATTCTTGCGAGACGGTAATAATTGGAGCATGAAGGTAGCTTCAGACGGTTACCTGTTATGATCACGCTAATATTATAAATGTGAAAGTTTGGATGTTTGTTTGTTCGATTGATACTCAACCACGTCGTAATAGCTGAACCGTTTTCGATAAAATTTGGTGTGTTGACAGATTATGAACTGGATTCAAACATGGGCTACTTTTTGTTGACAAACAACGCGTGCGAAGCCGCTGCCGGAAGCTAGTATGCAATAAATTCAGATTTGTTGGCCTGGCAAGAATTATATAATACTCGTAGCTCATGACTATATTAATCCCCTTGATAGACTTCCTCGGATCTCCTATTCATTACTCAGACCAGTGAAGTTATCATACAAGGGGGTAATTAGGGGCAAGTCCAAACATTACGTTTGATACATGCCCACTTTGGCATTCACTTGACAGGTTGGAAGCCAATCACCGCTATGATAAAATACAAACCCTTTGGCATGCCTTCGAACTGTGAATAATACGTTTTTAAAATTGCTTCCATAGTGGAAGGCAATTCAAAAAACGAATGATAACATAATCGGGGGATACAGTTTGGTGTTGCAGCTACATATCTATCATTTCCATCCAAAATTTAATTACACCACTGGATAGCTGAAGAATAAAAGAATTCGTTACTGTAAGTGAGAACTGTGTTGCATCGCGCGGTGGAGGAAGAAGCGCCGCCATTATGAGGTCATTTTGCTGCGTTTCGAGATTTCCATTTAGCCGAATATAACCCGAAGGACTTCTTAGTGTTCAAAGGTGATTATAACATACATAAAATAGCGTAGTTTATAATGTTGTATAGAAAATATTACCTGTTACGTACACGTATTCACGTACAACGCACGGCCGTTTCCATGACCACACCCCATTTTTTGATTCTAGTACATGCCGGTTTCCTCACGTTTTGTTTTACCGTCTTGAACACGTGTAAATGCACACATACATTTTTGTGTAGAAAAATTTATTAGTTCACGGTTGAGATTCAGTTATACAGAGACGAATGCAATCTTCGATACAATCTCGATGCTTTTTAATGCAACGTTTGACGTTAGTTAAAAATAAACATTATATTGTACTTTTAGCTCAGCTTGCACAACGATCCCTAGACGTATTTAGCGACTAAACATGTTTAAATTTGACGTATTTGTATGATTTGAACTCCTTCAGTCATCGCTCTTAGTGTAATACTAAACCAAATAGGTGGGCTAAGGTCGTAACTGAATGGATCCCTGTGGATGGAAAGCGACACCGCGGAAGGCCTAAGAAGCGGTGGCGCGATGATTTGCACGCTTTTTATAGGGACTGGCGCGATTTAGTACAAGATCGAGAAAAGTGGAGAGATGAGGGGGAGACTTTTGCCCAGCAGTGGGACAGCATAGGCTAGACAAAAAAAATAGTGTAATACTTATTCTTTCTTCACCTGTTCCTGCGCAGTGTCCCACTATTCCTTCTCAAAGACATCCAGATCGTCTTGCCTACGTTTTCTGAGCTTACCCCGACTTCTTCATAAATAATTATCTTGATAAATTGGGATATGTATTAATTTAATTCAAATAATACATAGGTTATTTTATAAAAAAAAACTTGATGTATAATACAGACGGCGGGACGACGGCGGTAGGCTTTTGTTGAGCGAAATTAAAGTCAGCCCATTGCTATGGTGACGCGACAGTCTGCCTTCTTTTCCTCGTTAGGCGGTTGGAATAAATGTGGGTTTCTTTGGGTATTCCTAATATTATGACCCTAAAATGTGAATGTTAAATCTTTACCATTAATAAAATATAAGTGTCTGTCTGTGATTTCAAAATGAATGAAAAAATTCAAGTATAATTACAATATATTTATACGCACCTTTTTTTAGAATTTTTATCCGTCTGTCTCATTTCGATATCTTGCAGGGTTCAGAAGATATGAAAATAAATATTTAACAAACCACGCGTGTGAAGACGTGGGTGGGTCAGCTAATAAATATAGCCCTAGAAAGAAATAAATTAATATTTTTCTACCCTAGTGCACTTCGAGTCGCCGAAAAATTGCCGTCATCTTTTTAATTTATAATTTTAAAATTCTTATTTGCCTGATTTGTAGATTTTTACCTGCATACATAAATGAGGGGGTTTTTTTATATATATTATAAGCTAGAGTTTGACGCGATGATGCAGTCTACAATGGCACACGTTTGCCTAGAAGAAAACTATTGACTCGCGACAGGAAACACAGACTCAAGCAAGGTATTCCACTCCTTGGCGGTGCGCATAATAAAGGTGGAAGAGTACCGCTTTGTGCGTATGAGGTATGTCTACCATGTAGCGGTGGCGCACCGCGGAGCGTCTGGTTGTCCGATGATAGAATGGGGATGGTGGGATCAGGTTGAAAAGCTCCGCAGCACATTCTCCGAAATGTATCCGATAAATTCCGATATCCGATAATGGGTAATTTGAATTTGTAATTAAAAATACATAAGCCTCTCTTTGTTAATACCACTCGACCCGATCCCGAAAAGATAAGTTTATGCCCCGCAGTGGTTCTACACGGGCTGAAAATGTTGATAAAGTTAATATAATACAGATATTTTTGTTGTTATTTTCTGTTTATATGTTACAACCCAACGACCGCACGAGTTTATGATATTTTCATAGGTGTCTACGGAGTTTCCAACTGAAACTTTACGTCGAAGTATCTTATAATATGTGAAGGACACTTCTTTATATTGGACAATACAAGTTTCGAGACAAAAAGTTCCTGAACTTGTGAAGTTCTTCACAAAATAACTGCTATAGAGACTCATTCATAAAAATAAAAGGTCACTGACTGAGACAAATAGGGATTTAATGTGTGTTTGCAGACATAGTACCTACTCATATCCGTCATGGATATTGCAAGCGTGGTTTGTCAATAAAAACTTTACCCTCCTGCACAGTCGGGTAGAAAGTAGCCTATGTCTCAATTCCGGTCATAATCTATCTTTATACCTAATATTATCGAAATCGGTCCAGCCGTTTAGCAGTGGAAACGTAACAAACAGAGAGACAGAGAAACAGAGGGATAGATTTACTTTCGAGTTTATAAGTAACAAATTAAGGATATTCGTACTTAACTTACAGGACAATTCGTCAATGAAGTCCAGAAATGTCTATACCCACGGCCATTCCTAGGTATATGCCTAGGATGCTTGACCAGACAAGCAGACATTAGTACCAAACGATTCGCTTCAACCTTTATTATTTTTTGTTATTTATTCAAAGATACACCAACAGTACACATATTTTATCACTTTATAGCTAGTTACCAGATTTAAGACGATAGTCAAACACATTTCTGATACGTGCACCAATTACAGGTGTATACAACATTCGCAAACGACGGTGAAAATATAATTCATGTACATAACTGAACCAATACTAACTAATAAGTGTTCCGATTTTGTTTCGGAACACGACTGCTTCATTGCTTAATGAATTATTACAGAGATTCTGGAAGAGAAGGCAGAACAGTCGCCATCTCCAATGAGATATTTTTAAACAGTTTGTTTTTGTAAGAGCTGTACGTGTCATTGAATATAACAATATCACTGACTGTAGCACTGAAATCGTTATAAGTTCGACTTATTCGCAGTATTGGTGAATTGTAACCGAGGTAATTTTGGTACGAGTAAGGAGTGGAAATAGCTTCCAGCGTTTATTTTTCCGGACCATTGTAATCTAGGAGTTTATAAAATCCAGACCAAACAGGTTCTTTGTAGGCAAGGGTACTCCATCACTTACCATCAACTGAAGTAGTGTTCAAGCGTTCGACTATTCTCAACAAAAGCAAAAACTTTAATGGAATGAAAAATAGCGGAAATGTAAGCGATTGTTCGAGAGGTTGATTGGATCGAGCGAAGCGTCTCAGTTTCTTCAGAGATTGGCCTAATATGCTTTTGCCCGGCTGTCTGTCTGTTCTCGCCTACAGGTCGCATTTTTCATCCGATTTAGACGAAAATTGGCACACAAGTTCCTTGATTTATTTAAATTTTCTAGCCGATCGCGATTTTTGATTGGTGGTCTAATAGAGGGGAAAAGAGGGGAATCCAAAAGGGTGAGTGGAGGGTTTAAGGGGGGGGGGGAGTTTGCTGTAACGTTATATATGAAAGGAGTAAAATTTTGGATATTTTTTTTGGTAAATTTATACCTACCTCTACCAATCAGACTACGCAGTCCTCTCCGATTTCACGAGACGAACCCGTCGACATTAGATTATACCTCCTAGGACCAAGGAAACGCAAGTAATCGCTAAAACGTATACCAATATTCTTCTCAAAATTTACATAGGTAAAAATTAAAACACCTGAAATTCGATAAAAAATTGGACTTTCTTCGGTAATTTTGTTGCGCAAATTACTTTTTGCGAGGTCAAATGTTCTCACAGAACCACTATTGTTATTTATGAAAGGGTTTGTATACCAAGTAAATTCTTAGTTACCATTACCAGCTACTTACAAACAGCCAAAGTTTTATCACGTACCTGAAAAAGAAAAGAGAAATATTAGTTAAAGGAAACTCGGCCCCCAAAATCCGTAAATAAAAAAAAACAAATATCCGAACACAAAAGCCTACGTCATAGAAACGACCGAACTTTCCCCTGCCTACCCCCAATGATTCTTAATTAAACCTACTATTGTTGCACCTTGCAGGCAATTCATAACAAGTGTCAGCCGTTAGGGCTCTTGTACACGAAAAAGGTATGCTGCTAACACTTTATGTGCCGGTGAAATGTACCGGAAGGTGTAAAAAACACTTTGTGATGGAGTTAATTTAGTCTGCGTTTATGTGCACAATAACTCTTGCACAAGTGAAATTCATGGACAAATTGCGGCAACAACAGAGATATGTATCGAAATATAAAAAAATAAAACAATTTAAAGTCAAGATTTTATGCAATACAAGTGAATTGAACTCGTAATCAATAGTCAAATATTCAAAATCGATATTTAACGCTATATGATGGATGACTTAATTATAAAATATTTCAGTTGCATTTGAATTGTGTGGTGTGAGTGAATATTATGTAATAATACTACATTTAAGCCAGACTTGGCACTAAAAACGTATCTCGAGCGCTACAACAGGAAAAAAGAAAAAGAAAGAAAACATTTATTTACTTAACAGCTGCTTTATTCACTAATCTAATGCTATACTTTAATGGAAAATTGTTAAGCTTTTGAACTTAACTCGAAACGATCTGTCGTTCAATTAATTCGTTGGTTAATTCCGTACTTGCACTACAGGAACAACAAGAAATATTATAAATAAATAAAGAAATATTCTGTGTCATTATTATAAATACAGGATTTATCACCTACCGTTATATCCCGTATTTATAATTATGATTTAAATAAATCACGGAAATTTTATAAGTAACATATTCTTTGTAGTAATAAGTTTCAGTTGGTACAAAAGTGAGGTTATTTTTCCAGCGGCATGCCACGTCACCTGTGAAATCGTGTGACCTCGTGTTAATAGCTCAAGTTGAGGAAAGAAGCTGCGGTCCTACTACAGCTCCCTCGATAATTGGTTTCCCCCTCCCGGCGATAATTGAATGCGTAAGTTTGCTATGATCGTTTTTGTTGGGTGTGAGTTTGTATATTTTGGCTTCGGATGTTTAACTATGGTTGAAGAAATGATAAGTTTTTATATTTTCGTAATCACAGGTGGTGTAAAGTTTATATTTGGTAAATAATTACTTTGCTCGTGTTGATCTACTGATTAAATAATTTTCATGAAACAACAAATAAATATAATTACGAGATAGCCCATCCGAAATATAAATTATGATTCTTCATTGTAACATTACTACAAACGGAAGTTTGGATGTTTGTTTGTTACTCAATCACGTCAAAACGGCTTAACCAATTTCAATGAAATTTGGTATGTCGATAGATTATCACCTGGATTGACACGGGCTACTTTTAATTTTTTCTTATACTTAATGTGGAGGGGAGATGGGTAGATCTTTGCGCAGCAGTGGGACAATATAGATTAGTAAAAAAAATGTGTAAAGCGCGCGTCGTTTCTGCTGACATGGCGTCACAGAATACCAGCGCTTCAGAAGCTTAATAATAATAATCTTAATAAAATCAGTTTATTTCAGACAACAATACAATAATTACAAAATATTACTTAACTTACTGCAGCATACGCTGAGTGACGACATATTTTGTTGTCTAATTTTTTATATTTTTTATGTATGTTTTTGATATGTTCAATAAGACATAAAACTACCTGTATTTTAATTAATAAACACGTATTAGCATACAACTATGAATACATTTCAAATGATATTTGAGGAGAGGTCTAGATTGCTCCACTTACAAACCCAGTGAGTGAGTAAAGTCATTGAGTGTTTGTGTAAGGAAAACAATCCCAAATGTCCGGAAAGAGGTCCGTCGGAGTGGATGGGTTATTTCCAGTAGAAAATAACACAAAAATAGTTCACAAAACTTCCTGTTTTCCCGTCAAATTCCACGACAATCTCTGGAGAGTTCATGTTCATAACAAACTGTAGAACTCATAACAAAACATCGTACAGCATTGCTCTCTCTCAATGAGCTATGCATTATCTGTTCAGTGTGAACCTCGATGCATTGTGCTGAATTTTAGGCGAGATGGGTAGTTCCGTGTCTTAATTCATTGTGAAGTTATGTCGTATTGAGTTGCGCTTGCGACGACACTAGCAGCGCCCGTAACTGACAATATTAACTTTTTTCTATTTTGTCAGCTGCTAAATAGACAGAACAAATATAAATTCAAAATTTGTAATACCAACCACTTTATTTCCGTTGGTTAAAAACTTTCTATTTAAAAAAAGTCCCATAATAATCTGTCCATCTGTTTGAGAACAACAATGCCACAGACAGACTGAGATAGGCGTCAAACTTATAACATCCCTCTTTTTGCGTCGAGGGTAAAAAGACACGTCGTTACATTCGCAAAGTTTTATCAGTTTTAAGTTTTATTAATGATTTTATATAGTGTGACCATTAGTGCTGTGCACTCCCTGAGGTATGCGCGCGGCGAGACGGGGGGGAGAATCGGCTGCTGCGCTCTGTCAGTTCGCCGTGGCGGCAGGTAGTGTTATTTGTATCGGACTGTCTATGTCATGTGCGTCTGACATAGACAGTCCGATACAAATAACACTACCTGCCGCCACGAGCGTTGACGGCGTACTGACAGAGCGCAGCAGCCGATTCTCCCCCCCGTCTCGCCGCGCGCATACCTCAGGGAGTGCACAGCAATAATGGTCACACTATAGTGATAGTCAAGCGCTTGACCACTACCTCACCATTGATGGTGTGGTCAAAGATTAAGATGAATATAATATAAGATAAGATCAAGATAAAGCGTTTGCCTAAAATGAACCTGTTCATTTGACGACTTCGAGATTATACTGCTCCGGACAAACATACGCCGGAAGTGAGCACACTACACCATAGCAAGAAAGCCATAACGAGGCAACAAACGGAATTCAAAAGAAGATAAGGATAGTAACAGAAGGCAGAATAGAAAAGAGATATTTGTATGATTTGAGCATGAAGATCTAGAAGATATCTGGATCATTCCTATCTTAAAGCGACCCGGACAACTCTAGAATTTGACTTGTACGCATTGTGAACGTAGAACCAAAACAGTAAAGACCATTAAGAAACTTCACTGAAGCAAATCCTAGGATTTCATTAGGTCACCAAGACATGCTCCAATGTGATAGTTCCTAGTGAAGTTTCCTAATGGTTTATAGGTGCTGGCTACAATCGTAATTAAGCTGGTAAAACAAATACTTACCAAAGAATTAAATATGCTGTTAAATTGTCCACAACTATTTTTAATACACTTTTTATCTACCTACATAGTGCACTGCACATTTCTGTATTATTTTTGTCGATTTTGTTCTAAATATCAGCTTAATTCAAATTGTAATTCAATAAAGGTGAAGCAATATTATAATAACGTATTGTAACAAATTTATTTATATTTTGTAACAGAACAGTTGAAATAAAATATATTTTATTTTGATATTTTTAAAAAAAGAAATTTTGTTGCAAATTATCGGACCACAAAACGTCGCTTCTATAGAGTCTGCAAGATAGAGCGACGCAAAACCGCTATTGCTAGTAGACACTACCACTACTTAAGCTGCTTCCTGTACAATAAAATTAATGGAGTTCTGGACATATATTCTTTGACACACCACAAATGCAAACTAAAATGCTCCACTTGGCTTCAAGCTCTTTCGTTTGAGGAAACGGAAGACCTCTTAAAAAGTTCCTCCTAAAAAAACATTTCAATTTATTAATAATATTGGCAAATAACATAATATATTATATAATTATGTATTTATTCATAAATATTATGTACCTAATTACTCCTACGCCCAACATCCCATCCCATCCCTCCAACAATACTAGGTCTCATACCGCTGTTGTCGCACATAATTGTAATATTTTATTTCGTTATTTGGTTTTAAGACTTTAGTTTGTAATTTTATTTCTTATTTGTTTAATTATTTTTACCTACTTAATTTGTTTATTCTTGTACCGCAATACTTTTAGGAACTTATCTCGATGTTAAGGAGGAGGGCGCTGGCACTGCTACTCAGTTTTATATAACTTTTGCAGTTACTAACGTTTATTAACATGCTTGTATATATCGTGCTCATAATTCCAAATATTTAATTTTTGAATTTGAATTTGAAAGAATAGTTTTCGGGGTAAGGTGATGGCGATTCGTAACTCGACTACGTTGACATAAGGCCAACGTGAAAATACTCACGTAAACTGTAGAATTGTAAGGCTATTCAGCGTGACCCCTCGATGCATTGTGAACTGTGAGCTGGCACAGGTGTCGTCGTGTTAATTTAACTTGTACCGCGGTTATAGCTATCTAGATCCTGGATGTTACAGTGTCACATTATCATATCAGAATATACTCGCCTACCTATGTACTCAATCTTAATCCTGTGGGATTCCTGTATTTTTTATATAATTTATAATCTTAAGATAAATAGATAGACAGCGTTTTATTGTACATCACTTCAACAATATAAAAACAAAAATCGATACAACAAGATAGATGAGTCAGACTAGCGCAGGGTCATGGTGGATGGCACAAACTTATAAAATTGCAGTTATTCTAGATTTCAGATTTTTCCCTATACTTGTGTCGGTAAATCTACACGCATACCAAATTTCAGCACTGTGGGGTCACGGTGTACCTTGTGAATTTTGTCAAAGTTCAGATTTTATTATGGCTAATAACTTAAAATCTACAAGGTTTAATTTAAAAATAAAAACGGGGTCGAAATGTACTAATGAAGACCTTTTATTAGACGTGTAATTTGACCTGATGGTTCCTTTTTGGTTTTTTTTATCCCTCTTAAACCGTAATATCTCACCCCCCCTAACATACCTACAAACAAAGCCGGTTTGCCCAAGTTGATTTGTAGATCTCGCTTCGTTCGATCAATTAATATAGTAACGATAAACAAAATAAACTATAAACTAGGACATTATTAACATACAAAAAAAATTATCTGACTAGAAATTATTTACATATTTTTAGTGTGAGCCCTAATATGGTTGGAAAGACCGAACTTAGCTTTAAAAATCTTATTGCACGAATTACAATACACAAACTGCTTTGTTATGTACGACATTAGTTTAAAACACACATCCGGAATCGTATTAACTGATTTTAGAGGTGGTTTAAACAAGGTCTAAAATCAGCTTGAATATTTATCCAGTAATCGATTTAATTTTACAAAATTTAACGTAAATCGGCGGCGCCTTTTCGAGGATGCCGTTTAGTCAGTTTAACAGGTACCTTCTTACACGATTAATTAATATGTTTACCTGTTTTATACAGGCTGCTTTATTAAAATTAAGGATGTCTGAAATTTAAAAAAAATCCGTGGTAATGAATTTGAGCAAAACCTATTTTACAACAATACTAGCGACTAGCCCTACCCGTGTTTCCATTTAATGTCGCACGTAACAAAACACGTAGTAATTGGTCTCTCACTCTCTCTTTGCGTAAATGGCGCTTTACATCGATTGTCACCGAAGAAACAATTAACATAGAAAAACAACATCAAAGTTACCTTAAATGGCCTTAGATACAAAACTACACCTTCTCCAGTTAAGATAAACAAACCACATCCAGTATCTTTACACAGAAGTTAGCGTGTCTCAAACATATCCCTCTATGTTAACAAATCGTGGAGGTGTTCACGTGAAAAATAACCTCTAAAGAAAAACCGCAAGAATGGATTAGATGCTCGAGGGCACGCGGTAATCAATTTGTAGATGGAAACAGTGTACTTATTCTTACAGATTTGTTTAACACATCAGTGTTAGAACAAATAAAGTAGATTTATGTACAAATAAAGATGACCTCCATAGCGCAGCGAATAGCAGTGTTTGCATCATCTACAGATATTAAAAATTAAAAAAACTAAATTCTTTATTTCACAGTACATAAGAAATTACAATTTAGCCCTACTTACCAAACTAAGTACTCAAAAATACTTGTGGTTTGGTAATTAATGCTATCCCTTAGATATCATTATAAATATACATTGATCAAGGAAGTGACATATTCATAATACTTAGTAACAATACAGATATTAAAATTACAACTCCAAAGATCCATAGATTATTGTAAAATTGAAGCTAAAATCTACAAAATACAATAAAACAACCGAAAACTACGATACACAAAGCTGAGATTCATAAGCGCGGCTTGCACAAACGATCTATGTTTGAATCGAGGCGTTTCTCTAGGCAAAAAAAAAATGTTATTTTATATGATGTTTTCATAGAAGACAAACTTAATTACGGTGTGCGGAATGTCTTAATCCAGGTCATAAATTAATAACTTTATTGAAACGGAGCGTGCCATGTTCGGCATATCACTCTTGGACCACATACCCAATGTATAAATCCGACGTCGCACAACGTTTGTGAACTTGGGTATGAGGATCGCAGGGCTGAAGTGGAGATGGGCTGGACATTTGGCTAGGAGGGATGACGGGCGTTGGACGAAGGCAATTACAGTGGTGGCCAAGGGATGCTCGTAGACCAAGAGGCAGACCACCCGCCCGATGCTCGAATGACATTGAAAGCGTAGCTTGGTGTCAATGGATGAGACTCGTGCGGGCCCGGAAATAATGGCGTAATAAAAAGGAGGCCTATACCCAGCAGTGGGTGCAGACGGACTGAGATGATGATGATGATGATTGAAATTGTTCCAGCTGTTTAGTCGTCCAAACGTTACACACAGACAGATAGACTTTCGAATTTATAATAATAGTATGGTATTAAACGAGTACTTATTTGGATATAACAAGGTATTCGATCTAAAGGTTCATTTTATGATACCTTTTTATACATTATATACAATATGATAAAACTTTGAACAAAAACTTGGCTAGAACATTAACAAGAAACGTAGTAAAATCTCCTATATTTTCTACGCCATAACTATATCTTCAAGAATTGCGCTATATGTTATTTTTATAGTCTCGCAATATTTAGTTATTGTGCACTCGGGGTAATGTTATGTGGCTCCCGGCGCACTTTCAGTTTAAAATTATTCTTCTTAGAAGTTTCACTACTGTTTATTATTTATACTGTGCTTTAGCTACTGATATTAATAGTGAAGCGTGGATGCGACTGAAACTTTAGATATAAATAAGTTTACTGCATTTTTTATTAACAATAGAGCCTTATTTGTTTCTGTGTCGTTTTGGAAAAATAATCAGTTTTGCAACATAAGATAACTAGTGGTTCGCCCCGAACTGAGATCTCGATGGCGTGGTACTAACGCAGTAGAAACAACTCGGAATATCAACGCTGTGTTTGGAGAGGATACAACAAATGAACACACTGTGCGCAATTTCATATTTAAAATCCTAATATTAACATAAAATATATTATAAATATCGCTCGCCATACAATCCTCTACACACGCCAACTCTGAACCGATTATACTAAGAAGTCGCACAACGGTTAAAATAACGATTTCAGATACATGATGGATCCACTACATACACGCCAGACGCGAAATTAGTGAGATGTTTCTTTTACGTCTTTAAAGCGCCGTTAGCTCCATCTACACCGAATCATTTATATATATAATAAAATAATAAATAAATATTGCTGGACACTTCACACAGCGCTATCCAGCCCCAAACTAAGCAGAGCTCGTACTATGGGAACCACATAACTGATAGAATACTTATATACTTTTTTTTGTAAATACATACTTATACTCGTAATATATAGACAAACAACCAGAACCGGAACAAATATCTGTAGATCATGCAAATATTTTTTCCGTGGCGGAAATCGAACCCACTACTTCCTGCGTCTCAGCCGGCTGTTCGCCCACTACGCCACGGAGGTCGTCAAATAAGAAGAAGAAAAATATAAGAAAATACAATTATTTACAAGACTATAAAATACAGAATAAACAGTTGAATCGACGAAACGATCTATTTATAGCTCAACTGATGAAAAACGTTGTAATTTTAAGATATGTTGGATATCACTTTAAATCGTCATAATATGAGCCATAAGACGTCAATTGGTGAACATAGACCTCCCCCATAGATTTCTAGAACGATCGATTTTGTGCGGCCTGCACCCAAAGGCTCCCAGCATCTTTCCATCTAGTGGGGGATCATCCTACACTGCGCTTTACAATGCGTGGTCTCCCCTCGAGAGCTTTTCTGCCCCAACGGCCGGCATTTACAAAAATATCTATTTTCCAAGTAGTTGAAAATTCTTAAAAACTTCAGTCAGAGGTTTTCTTTTCAATTCCTGTGACCAATGTCTTAGGCGTCATTGTCTTGGGCGCGGACACATTGCTAAGTGGGGCAGCATTTGTTCGTTACCTGTCTTGGCCAGCGCTTTGTCGTGAAGTAGGGCGGTCTACTTTCTGGGAAACTTTCTTTTAGCTGATGAATTGGGTAGCTTTTTGGTACAGTTGCAGTAAAGAGAAATGACGCTGTCGTAGTTTCAGCGCAGGTAACTTTCTTTTAATAAAAAACCGGCCAAGTGCGAGTCGGACTGGCGCACGAAGGATTCCGTACCATTATCTATAAAAGCGGTAAAAAACCATGTCTGTTGTATAGGAGCCCTACTTAAATATTTGTTTTATGTTAATTTAATTATTTATTTTTAAAGTGAATATATAACTAAATATTCTGTGAATATTTCAAGCGTCTACCTGTTGCCGTTATCAATATCGAGCAAAAACGAGCAAAAAAATCACGTTTGTTGTATGGGAGCCCCCCTTCAATATTTATTTTATTCTGTTTTTAGCATTTGTTGTTACAACGGCAACAGAAATACATCATCTGTGGAAATTTAAAATGTCTAACTATCACGGTTCATGAGATACAGCCTGGTGACAGACGGACAGACAGACAGCGGAGTAATAGGGTCCCGTTTTACCCTTTAGGTACGGAACCCTAATAAAAAATAATTTTCTCTATGATTATGGCATTAAACTTCATAGTTTGCGATGGAGGAACCGCTACCGCTACTTAGTGCTCCCAACTCTACTGTTTTTTTTCAATGACATCACTTTTTTCTGTTTTAGTGTATTTTTAGTCTTTTTTTAGTTTTCAGGAAAAGTAAAATTCCCATTCTGATAAAGACCATTTTACTGTTTTTTATGCTGCTTTTCATTCTGGTAAAGTTGGCAACACTGCTGCTACTGTACTTTTTGATAATAAATGTATCCATACTCCATATCCTTACTCTGACTTTCTGTCTGTTTGTTACATTTTTATGACAACTGCGAGACCGATTTCGATCAAATTCGGTATATAGAAAGGAGTTTTCAAGTTGCGAGTGAATAGCTTTCTTCTAGGCAAGCGTGTACAATCGTAGACTGCATCATCGCTTACCATTAGGCGAGATCGTGGTTAATGGCTGGCCTATCTATACTATCTATTCTTCTATATCTATACTATACTATATACTATTAATATTACTATATACTATACTATTACTATGTAATATAATATTATAAAGAGGAAAGATTTGTATTTTTGTGTGTATGCCTGTAATGAATAAAATCAAAAACTCCTGGACCGATTTCAAAAATTCTTTCACAATTGGAAAGCTAACATTCACCCTGAGTAACATAAGCTACTTTTTACCCTACTGCGCAGAAGGAGGGTAATGTTTTTATTAAAAAACTACGCGTGCGAAACTGCGGAGTGGTCAGCTAGTACTCTAATAAAGAGGAAAAATTTGTATTTTTGTGTGTATGTTTGTAATGAATAAACTCAAAAATTACTGGACCGATTTCAAAAATTCTTTCACCATTGGAAAGCTACATTCACCCTAAGTAATATAAGCTACTTTTTACCCTACTGCGCTGAAGTAGGGTAATGTTTTTATTAAAAAACTACGCGTGCGCGAAACTGCGGTTTGGTCAGCTAGTAATTTATAAATAAAAGGATTATGACCGGAATTGAGACATAGGTTACTTTTTACTCGAACACGCAAAAGTAAGTAATATTTTTATTGCCTAAACACGCGTGCGAAGCCGTGGGCAGTAGACTGTTTCTTATAAAGTAGTCAACATACCAAAAAATCTATTTTACTCCAAAATCATATCGTTATATTGTTGCAAAAGTACTGAAACGCAATTTTCAAACAAAGCTTCGAAATTCGAATAAATTAGGAAACCTTTCAATAAACATTAGGCACGACACACGCGCTGAACAAATAACAGGCGTCACAGTGCCAACATAACAGAAACACAATAATGAGTGCGTCAGTGCTGCCAACATTTACATATCAAACGTAGGCGCGTGTCACTGACGATATAAATGCGAGAATTGAATCCGTTGCTTACATCAAATGTGCATGTCATATGGAAATTTGTATAAAACCAGTGTAACTAGAATAAGGAGACTGTTTTTTTTATCTTTACTCTTTGGGTGGAACTTTGCATTAGAAAGAAAGAAATAAAGGAAAAACCATACATTAATTTGCAGACACAACAAAACAAATACCAACAAAGTATATAACAAAAAGTGACATTGGTACTAAAATAATAGATTTCGGACTAATAATACTTTTCAATCGAATCTTTGATACTATTGGTCTTTGATAGAGCTGACATATTGAATTCGCAATACACGTATTTATTTAAGTTCGAACTTTTAATATCCCATGACTTTGATACTAATAAATAAATATTGGTGGACATTTCACACAGCGCTATCTAGTCCCAAGCTAAGCAGAGCTTATATTATGGTACTAGATAACTGATAGAATACTTACATACTTATTTTTTTGTACATATATACTTACAATATATAGAAAAATCATCCACACCCGGAACAAATATTTGTAGATCATGCAAACATTTGTTCCGCGGCGGGTATTGAACCCGCTACCTCCTGCGTCTCAGCCGGCTATACGCCCACTGCGCCACGGAGGTTGTCTACTAATCCAAAATGTCAAGTTCCTTCGGCCTTTATAAGCTTTACAAAACAGTTTAAAAACGGGGTGAAAATATGAAAATCAAAACCTAATTTTGAAACCGAAAAATAAACAAGGTACCTAAGTATTTCGAGTTCTTAGCAACTACCAATTTCATGCACAAATATAGTTCAAATTTTAACTACGAAATGCCTCCATAACAGTAAACATAACTTTAAAGAATAATAAAAAGATTATAGCAGAACGCAAGGCGAATAAAATGAAAATTCCAGTATCAAATACTTGCCAGGCGCATGCAGACATCTAGGTTACATCGAAACCTAACTTTGGTAATATGAAAAGTTCCGAAGTCTAATACCAGGATTGGAGTCGACTTAAAATGTGTCACTGGTTCCGTTTCCTACCTTCACGTTTCGGACGGAACTCTAAAATGTTATTTTAGGGTGTTTTTACACACGGAGACTTTGCTAACCAAGTCTCCTGACAGCAGTTATACTGAAACCATACGCAATAAGTGAGCATGTTTGAAACGAAATGTCTGAACTTGCCTCTGCCTACCCTCTTGTGTGATATCTTGTGCGATAAGGCCACTCATTGTACCTATGATTTAAAAGTGTGTTTTTTGTTATATGTTTATTTTTAGTGGTGTGCAATAAAGGAATTATCTATCAATCTTAACGAGTCTGCGTAGCGAGGTTAAGATATTCAAGGACATCAACGCGTGGATTAATCTAACCGTTTATTTTTTAACAGGCAGGTAATACACTTAACTTTATAGATCACACTAATATTGTATATGTAAAAATTTGGATGTTTGTTTATTTATTTGTTTGTTTGTTACTCAATCACGTCGTAACGGCTGAACCGAGTTCGTAGAAATTTGGTATGCACGTAGATAATAACTTGGATTAACACATAGGCTACTTTGAATTAGCAAACCACGCGTGCGCATGTTATTGTTAAGTTGTGACGTAACTCAGTGATCTCTGTAGCTACAGCAAAAGATAATGAAACAGCTAGGTTTTATACCTATTCCTGCCGCCAAGCAGCATTGCTGTGTTTCGGTTTAAAAGGCATGGTCTCCAATGAAAATACAGGTACGCGAGGCTTTACACCTGTATGCCTCAAGTTGATAGACTCAGGGCAGTGGCACTTACGAGGCAATTCTCTGTTATAGGCGATGAACACCACTTAGCATCAGGTGGGCCATAAGCTTGTTCCATCACCAAGTAGTGTAATACAAAAAATTGCTAAAAAGTCGCCGTGTGTAAAATCACTGAGAGGTTCGTTCAATAGTAGAAATTTTATGTGTCTTTCTGCATTTGAAACGAGGTCAGGAGTATTTGTGTAACTGTGCAATCGAAGCCTTTTATAGTAGTTTCTTAGGATATTACATTATTTTTAGAGCAAGAAGGAACATCCGTAGACCTCTTCGCGTTTTAAATATTATTTAATTTAAATACTCGGCCATTGGATACCCCTATTTTAGAGACCAATGTAGAGTTTACGTAAGTTGAGTATTACAGCACCATCGCTAAACAGATGAAATATTTCTAAGAATAATAGAATTTCTAAGAAAGATCATTATAAAACGAGGGGATAAATCAGTGTCTAGAATCACGGGCGCGATATTGAATCCCGAACGTGACGAAGGATTCTAGAGTTAACTCACGAGTGGAGCGAGGGAGTAACTAGGATCCTGATTGCAGAGAGAGATATAAGCACGCCCAAGATGCAGACAGCTTTATCTACGAGAAGAATACTCTACTTTTCACACTTTTTGTGAGACAATAAAAACCAAATCTAGGTTGGTGCATTCTGTGCAGAGTTTAGTTCGATTTACAAATAAGTTCTTAATGTGTGGGTCTCATTGGATCAACGTTTAATACAAATGAGGTTCCAAATAAAAATCACATTATGCCCGCGAGGACAATTTTCAGTACAACTTTACTCTCGGCTCAGCCGTAGGGATTTAATCACCTGCTTTCGGTGAGGTTTACATGACATATAATTTGACATTGTTGAGCAGGAGGTGTGAAAAATCATTTTAACTGCTAGTATGCACAGTAGTTCCGGACAACACCACACCACAGTACCGCCATACATTTATATAAAAATACTGCATTGGATTTTTGAACCCCTTTTAAGGGGTTCCGTACCCAAGAGGTAAAACGGCACCCTATTACTAAGGCTCCGCTCTTCTGTCCGTCTGTCACCAGGCTGTATCTCATGAACCGTGATAGTTAGACAGTTGAAATTTTTACAGATGATGTATTTCTATTGCCGCTATAACAAAAAATAGTAAAAACAGAATAAAATAAAAATTTATGGGGGGCTCCCATACAACAAACGTGGTTTTTTTGCTCGTTTTTGCTCGATATTGATAAGGGCCACAAGTAGACGCTTTAAATATCCACAGAATATTTAGTTATAATTTCACTTTAAAAATAAATAATTAAATAAAAATAAAACGAATATTTAAGGGGGCCTCCCATACAACAAACGTGATTTATTTGGCATTTTTAAAGATAATGGCACGGAACCCTTCGTGCGCGATTCCGACTCGCACTTGGCCGGTTTTATTCAACGATACACGACCTCCTGCATCCTTATACATAGAGATTCTTTGAAAACCATAATCTAAACTAGAGTTTATGTTTTGTATATGTATGTTTGTATTGTATGAGGAAAGGGCTCTCGTGCAAAACTCAGCTAACGGAGGTAAGCGGCTTAACAGTTGCACTAAATGAACTCAGTTGCAGGTCTGAGCACGGACTGACAATCGTATTTACACAGAATTCGTCAGTTAATCGCGTTACGAACGCGCTGGTTCAACTGTTTAAACTGTGTAAATGAATGACGGTAACTTATTTACTCCGACAGGACTTTACAATCGATGTGAATTTTATTTGTGGACGTTAACGGTTGTAAAAGCTGGGATAAAATTGGATAAAAGTGATTCTTTATTGTACACAAGAAAAAACATTAAAAAAGTACAGAAATAGAGGACATGTACAAAGGCGAGCTTAACCCTAAGAAGAGTTTTCGAGTGATGTTTTTTTTCAATTACTTAGACGATGAAATACTAAAGGTATATTTTTTGGAATCTTAAAATGCTTTAAATATTTAATACAATATCTAAAGTGGTCTGTGACGTCAACTTATTTCATAACAAGTAACTTTTTAACAAAAAAAAATAACCGACTTAACCAAACTACTGAACTGATGATGCTGATGAAATGTTTATGAGTCCAACATGAAAGTATATCCTTTCAAGTAAAAGAAGAAATTTCCAAATCAGCAGATAAATGACGGCGGTCTAAGGTTTTGAGGGTTGCCCTCGATTTTTTTTGATCCCATCATCAGATGGGATCAAAAAAAAACATGGTGCCAATGCAACCACCCTTTTAAACAAAATAATAATTTCCCGAATCGGTCCAGGCGTCTTCGAGTAATCGGAGAAAATAAATAAAAAAAAGATTCCGACGAATACAGAACCTCTTTTTTTTAACTTGTTTAAAAACGGGGAGTTTTCCACCAATGCTGTATGATGTAGTTGTACGAGAAAACTTTGAAAAATCTTAGGATTGTGAAATGACGTAGAGTTTCTAGCTGTATCACATAACTACATCACTCTATATTCACCACAACCATAAAACAACCAGTTACACAATAACATAACTAAAGTAACCCTTAAAATAATGAACATTATTACCCTTAAAATAGATGAATAATTCGAAAAGCAGAGGTTAATCAGTTTCGCAAATAGGGTATAATTGAATGCCTTATTAAATTTGATCTCTGCTAAGCTGGGTCGCTAGCCACAGCCGGATTGCGGTGAACAACCTGAGGTCAATCGACTTTATTTCATCTGAATCATAACCAGATTTGTTTGTAATTATCAATATAACTATATTGTAATTTAGTACATAAGTGGTCTTAAGCGTGGAAGCATAAAAAAGTATGGAAAAAAGCCGTTGTACGCAACTTGCTTATAGGCGACGGTGACCTCTTACGATCAATTTGAGCGCCTATTAGTTTATTTTATACATACCTAGTCAGGTCATAAATTCTGTCACATGTTTAATATAAAATAATTGAAACAAGTTTATTCATTATGTAACCATTTATATACCAAAATGAAATTAACAAAACATAGATTCTTATGACACTAAAGTTTATTCAAAATGACCTCCGTGATTTTGAATACAGGCCTTCAATCTGCGCGGCCAGTCGTCTATCGCAGCACGAACGAGGTCCATGTCAATATCGGCGGCTGCCTTAATCAAGGATGTCTTGAGTGACTCCAAATTTGGATGAGGCTTTGAGCACGCCTTTTCCTCCAAGTGTTGCCATATCTTGTAATCTAACGGATTTAAATCTGGACTGGAGGAGGGCCAGTCTTCGTGCCGGATGAAGTCGATTTCACGCGCCGCCAGCCAGACTTGTGTGCTCTTCGCTCTATGAGCTGGCGCCGAATCTTGTTGGAATACCCGGTGCCTTTTATTGAACATGGTATGAGAAACAGGTTCCACAAGGTTCGTCAGGACTGTATTTTGATACACAACTGCATTCGTTTTTACACCTTTCTCACAAAAATGTACCTCTGTTAAGCCCCAATAAGAAACTCCCAACCATACCATGAGCGAGGATGGAAAATGACCTCGTTGGACACGCGGAATACGGTTGCTCGCTTCTTCACTACTGTGTGCGTACACCTTATCATTTTGTTTGTTGTAGCTCTCTTCTACGGTAAAAAAATTTTCATCCGAAAAAAGAATTTCCCGATATTTTTTTCCCGTGTACCGCTTCAATAAAGCGCGGCATCTCTTCAGTCTCAGGTTCATTAGACGAGCATTCAAACGATGTCCTGTTTTTCTTCGATATGCCCGAAGCCTTAAGTCTTCATTTAACACCCTTTTAACCGTGGTTCTGCTTAACCCCATCTGAAGGGCCAACAGTTTCTGCTTACGTTTGGGATTTCTTTGAATTCGCGCCTTCACAGCTTTTATCACTGCTGGAGTCCTAACAGACCGAGGGCGACCACTTCTTGACCTGTCATCTACACTAGAGTCTTCATTGTATCGTTTAATGGTGCATTAAACGAATCTTTTGGTTATATTAAAATTTTTCAGTATGTCAAAAATTTGAATTGGCGCGTAACCGCAACGATGCAACGCAATAACTGCAACACGGTCTTCTTTAAGCGTCCACTCCATATTTAAAAATGAGTAAAATTCTAAAAAGTATACATTTTTATTTTCATGAACAATTCGAAATTCGAATTCAATAAACTTTTTTGTGGCCGGCATTCTAAAAGAAAAGTTTTTACTGTGTGACAATACTTATGACCTGACTAGGTATATATATAGTTAGGAAACTTGCTTTGCCTACCAATCGTTCTTATATAAAGCGGCACCCGAGCGCAAAGCGGCCTCTTAATCCTCCGTCATCCGAGAAACGTTCTCGGAGAACCGAAAGTGATTTCTGAGTTATCTACATTAGACAGAGCAAACACATCACAGATACACCGACCTCGCCGGCGAGGTCGACAAATTCCTTCAGACGCCGCCTATACGAAGTACAAACACGTACTCGCCCCCTTAGTACCTAAGCCAAATTGCTCTCTCGTCGCTATCGCCTATAGTCAGGACATCCCTTTCACACGTACAGTACGTAACTCACGTGTTAAAGGGATGGCCTGACTAGCGATAGCGACGCGATACCAATTTGGCTTAGGTAATAAGGGGGCCAAGCTTTTCTCTCCTATCCCCATCCCGGCAACGGCCCAAGCCGAGGTTCGTGCCTAAGTGATGCCCTTGCGCTAGTTGCCTCATCAAAAAACTTACAGGGCTCAGTGCCACCTGCGCTAGCCAAAAGTTTAGCTGCAACGGCCTCAGAGGCTAACAGCGAGATTAGTCCATTTGAAAAAAGCCGTTTCTATCCGATAGATCCGCCTGCGAACAAACCCCTCCGTCGTCCGAGACAAGTTCTCGGAGATCCGGATGACGAAATCACGTCAGCTGACGCGGAGGAGATTTCTGAGTGATATTCATTAGACAGAGCAAACACTTCACAGATATACCGACCTCACCGGCGAGGTCGACGACTCCTTCAGTCGCCGCCTATATGAGGTACAAATATGTACCCGGGCGGTTCTCTCCTATCCCCACCCTGGCAACGGCCCAAGCCGAGGTTCGTACCTAAGTGGTGCCCTTGCGCTAGTTGCCTCATTAAAACTTTCAGGGCTGAGCGCCAGCAGCGCTCGCCAAAAGTTCGGTTAAGCTGCAACGACCTCAGAGGCCAACAGCAAGATAAGTCCATCCAAAAAAAAATATAGAAAAAAGCCGCCTCTTGATTGTCGTCTTTCGTGCGGTGCGGTCGTAATCGCACGCCGACTTGTATAGACTTGTCGTAACTTGTGGTGATTTTTGTTGGGAAGTGTATTTCAGTGATAAAATATAGCGACTAGGTAGTTTCGACTTGTGTAAATTGGTGATTTCTTTGTTAATATTATATATGATTCAGAAGTACTTGCAAATATAGTTGGTTAAGTTTTCATAACTGTTTATTTTGGGAGTAATAATGATCTTGTTATTTTTATAATAACTTTTTCGTCTGGATTCTAAATATATATGTATAACTAGAGGTCGCGTGCTGCGCGAGCTGCTCGCAGCTTTTTCTTTTTGTGGAAGAAGCAATCAAAGAGTATATAATCTCCGCAAGTTCATATTGCGATTGGCGGCCATCTTGGTGATGTAGTCGACGTCGCACCGTCATGTCAGTACCGTTCGTAAGGTCAGCCCGCGCTTACGCGCATCGAGTACTTGTTATAGCTTTTTGTTTTTGTTATCCTGTTTTATTGTTATTTTTGAGTTTTGTTACCTGTTACCCGTTAAAATGAGTAAGAAATTAATTAACAGTCGTGGTCGTGAAATGATAATTAAACTGGACAATTATTTTGTAAAAGAGAAAGAAGACTCTAAGTTAGTTATCCAAAATATAAACCGTGCCTTAAAAAGTGCTTCGAATACTACTTAGGACATTTTAATGTCGAAGCAACTAGTAATAGACATTTTGAATATTTTGAAAAATTCTACCAAAGTCACGGAACGTGTGGTTTGTGCCACAGGCGTTGCAAAAAATACTTTGACGAAATTACGACGAGAGCATGAGTCAGCAAGTGGCAGCAAAATAAGAACTCTTACCAAAGCAAAAAGGCAAAGGAAGGAATATTTCGACGGATTTTCACTAACAACATTAAGTAATATCATTCATTCAATGTATACGGCTAGAAAAGAAATTCCTACAATGCGCAACATCTTGGCGGCTGCAAAAGTAGACCTTAATTATACTGATAGTGAAACTACATTAAGAAAAATAATTAAAAGTGATTTAGGCTACCAATTTAAACGATGTTACCAAAAAAGACTGGTTCTAATTGAAAGACCCCAAATAAAAGCATGGAGGGCTAAATATTTACGCCGTATGAAACAAAATGACTCGCTTGGTGCTAACAAATGACCCGTTATTTATCTCAACGAACGTGGATACACGCGCACTACACAGTAAAAAAATTTTAGCAAACAGCAACCGATGTAGGAGTGAGACAGAACGACAGCCCCGGCCGCCGATGGATAATAGTTCACGCGGGAAGCGAGACTGGCTTTGTTGACAATGCCCTTTTAATGTTTAAGGCAAACACCAAAACGGGGGATTATCACGACCAAATGAATGCGGAGAATTTTACAAAGTGGCTTACAGAAAAATGACTACCCAATATACCACGCAACTCCATAATTGTGATGGACAACGCCCCTTACCACAGTAAGGAAGAGAATAAGCCACCAAACATGAATAATAGAAAACTGGTGATGGTTGAGTGGCTACAAACTCACAACATTGAATTTCCCAGCGAGAGTACAAAACCAGAACTATATCTATAAAACACAAACCGCCGAAAAATTATAAAATCGACAAGTTATTAGCTGACAATGGCCATGAGGTCGTTAGATTGCCACCGTACAACTGCGACCTCAACCCTATTGAGTACATCTGGAACCTAGTCAAAATGAGGGTGTCAGAAAAGAATGTGGAGCAGTTTGAGTCGAATTGAATCTCTGACGTTGGAGGCGTTGGCATCAATAACTCCAGATGACTGGCGAAAAGAAGTAAACCACGTGAAAAGGCTTGAAGAGGAATATTGGAACATAGATAGAATAACTGACGAGTTATTTAGCATAAATACGGCAGACGACAGTGAATCTGAAACAACTGACACAGGAAGTAGTTCTGATTCGGAAGACAATATGAGTGGGATTGAAGAAATAGGCTAAGATTTTAAATAAACATAGAAAATAAACATAAACCAGAAACAACCTGGTTTAAATACAAATGAACCCATAACCCTAGCTTATTTACTTTTTATTAAATTTTCTGCGATCTGTACTTTTTTGCGACGGATGACGTCACGCAGCTGTTATTGTGACAAGGTTCCATCGCAATATCAACTTGCGGGGCTTATATCGATGAGAAAGAAGCAACCAAAGAGGATATCGAAGAAAAATGCAATCCAAGAGGATATCGAAGATGACGAAGCAATCAAAGAGGTTATCAATGTGGAAGAAGCTATCAGAGGATATAAAATGGAAAAAGCAAACGACCTGCACTCCCTGGACTTGGACCCCCTGGACCTGGCCCCTGGACCCCTGGGCCTGGACCCCTTTGACCTGGACCTGGACCACCTGGACCTGAACTTCCCGGACCTAGACCCCCTGGACCTAGACCTGGCTTAGACTTCCTGGACCTGGACCCCCTGGATCCCCCCTGGACCTGGACTCTCTGGATCTGGACCCCTTGGATCTCCTTTGAATCTGAATTCATGGACCTGGAGCCCCTGGACCCGGACACCCTGGACCTAGACCCCCTAAATCCTCCCTTACCTAAACCTCCTGGATCTGGACCCTCTGGACCTGGACTCCCTAAATCCCCCATTAACCTGGACCCCCTGGATCTGGACCTTTTGGACCTGGACCCCTTGGACCTGGACTCCCTGGACCAGGGAGGATATGAAAGTAGAAAAAGCAATCAAAGAGGATATTGAAGTTGATTAAGCAATCAAAGAGGATACCGAGGTAGTAGAAGCAGTCAAAGATGATATCGTAGTGGAAGAAGCAATCAAAGAGGATATCGAAGTGAAAGAAGCATTCAAAGACCAAAACGAAGTGAAAAAGATTTCAAAAATGATGTCGATGGCGATGATGATAATAAAATAACAATTCCACCAAAAATTTTCCCAATATTTTGTAAAAGTTTGCTATGCATATCTCTTTCTGTTTAGAAGATACGAGCGATTTAAGTTTTGTATGAAAAACCATAATTTTTTTAACGCGGATATTGAAGTAATAGAAGCAACTAAAGAGGATTTGAATCTAGAAGAAACAATTAAAAAGGATATCGAAGTGGAAGAAACAAACATAGAGGATATCGAGGTGGAAGAAACATTCAAAGAGGATGACGAAGTGAAAGACGATTCAAGAGGAAGACAAAGTAAGAGAAGCATTCAAAATAACGATTCCACCAAAAATTTGTACCAATATTTTGTAAAAGTTTACTATGCCTATTTCCCGCTAAGAAGATACGAGCGATTTAAGTTTTGTATAAAAACCTGTAATTTTGTTACAAAAAATTGTTGTTGGATGATTATGAAAAAACAAAAAAACAATGGTTGTTGGACGATTATAATGTAAAACGAAAATAAAAGGAAGTTGGATAACGATTATAATGAAAAATGAGGAAAAAAATAGTTGCATGTAAAAAAATAGGATGGCTGCATAACAATCAGGGTGGAAGCTGCATTAAAAAAAAACAAAAAGATATTTCACAATGATAAAGCAATTTTGTGAAATATACGGTATACGAAATATTTTGTATAGTTTAATTTTTTTTTGTATGAAAGTCTATTTTTTTAATAAATCCATACATAAAAAAATATCCTGAGCAACATTAATTTTAGTGTTAATGAGATAAGACTTGTACTTTCCGAGATACGAGATGGATGGGAGGGAATGGGAGACAAATGGAGGATTTAGGATTTATTCCCAACTCACCAAAACTCCCTCTACACGATCCCACCAAACATTTCTACCCTACGAGGGGGCATCTGGGAGAACAATGATGTCAATGAGTCAGTGATTCAGAGGTAATCCAGTTGTATATATATGTATATGTATGTATTTATAATATATATAGATAATTTCTTTATTGCACACCATTAAAAATAAAACAAACAAAAGAGAATACAAAATTAAATCAAAGGTAGAATGGGCGGCCTTATATTATAATAATGAATAATATAATGTATAATAAATAATAATATATATTTAAATACGTATATTTTAATATTTATTTTCGTATATATATTAAATATATTTTAATATACATATATACGAAAGTATGGAAGTTCTTGCGGTCACTAGGAGTTGGAAAATCACGCCAAGATACTATTCCTAAGGACTTGGACGTAAATTCTTTGAATCTACATTTCTTCTCTTCATCTAATTTTGATGGACCTACTAAGACACCAACATTAAATTATCTTTCTTCATTACCAACTCCTGACTCTTCACCTTTTTTGTTTTGCCAATTTATGCTGATTGTGATGTTAAGAAGAGCATATCATCCATTACATCTAATGCAGTTGGTAGTGACTGCATTAGTAAAAGAATGATAACTCCGATTCTCAATGAAATCGTCCATGTAATTACGTATCTGCTTAATTCTTCCATCGACACTGGAACGTTTCCATGTGCGTGGAAGGAAGCTCAAATAACCCCGCTTCCTAAAAAAAACAAATCCTTCGTCCTTTTCCGAGTACCGTCCTATATGCATTCTCCCGTTCCTATCCAAAGTCTTAGAGCGTCTTATACATCACCAACTCAGCTCATTCCTTAACACAAACAACCTCTTGAATCCCTTTCAGTCCGGGTTTCGCCCAGGCCATAGCACTGTTTCTGCTCTCATCAAAATCACCGATGATATCAGGCATGGTATGGAATCAGGGCTGGTCACTGTCCTATCTCTGCTGGATTTCAGCAATGCCTTTAACAATGTGGATTTCGATATACTGTTAGCTTTTCTGCGCTCTCTTAACATATCTCCAACAGTAATTGACTGGTTTCGTAGTTACCTGTTTGGACGCCGGCAACGTATCCGTATTGACGACACATTTTCCTCTTGGTGTCAATTGAGTGCTGGTGTACCTCAGGGCGGCGTTTTATCTCCTCTTCTTTTTGCCATCTTTATTAATTCCATCTCTGAACAACTCTCATCGTCCTACCACCTTTATGCAGATGATTTGCAAATTTATACCCAAGCCCCTGTTGGATGGTTACGTGAAGCAATTACTGACATAAATAGTGATCTCCAGAGTATTCTTCAGTGGAGCAAATCATACGGGCTGAAAGTAAATCCAACGAAAACTCAAGTGATTGTTATAGGAAGCTTGCGGATGATTACACAAATCGATTGGCTTGATTTACCTGAAGTGAAATTTGACGGTACATCAATAGAAGTTAGCAAGGTAGTCAAGAATCTGGGGGTACTCATGGATCGTCAGTTATCTTGGGGACCACAACTAGCAGCGGTAAGCCGAAAGACCTTTGCTGCAGCTGCCTCTCTTAAACGGCTGCGAAACTTCCTTCCGACTTCCACCAAAATTGCACTTGCACAGACATTGCTGCATCCCATTCTCGATTACGCTGACGCCAGCTATCTTGATTTAACTGAAGACCAACTCAACAAGCTTGAGCGTCTCCAGAATTTCTCTATTAGATTCATATTTGGCTTGCGCAAGTTCGACCACATTTCTGAGTATCGCCACAGACTAAAGTGGTTACCCATCCGCCTTCGCCGGAATGCGCATATTCTTTCCCTCCTTTACAGCATCCTTTTCATCCCTTCTACTCCGTCCTACCTCAAAGAACGCTTTGACTTTCTTCACCTTTCCAACTCTCGATCCTTACGTTCCTCTGAAACCCTTCAATTAAAAACTCCCCACCATACCTCAGTATTTTATAGCACCTCTTTTACTCTGCAGGCTACTAGACTCTGGAATGCCCTACCTGTCTCAATTCGTCATGCAAAATCTCTCTCTATCTTTAAAAACATGGTCAGACAACACTTTCTGTCATCCATCGCTCACTAGGCCATTTATTTATTTATACATTTTTATAATTTATGTATGTAGGTATGACAATATATATATATATATATATATATATATTATGTATCTTAATATTAATATTTATGTAATTTTATGATTATATTATTTAATATAATTAAGCATTTTATTTTATATTAACTATATTTTTTATAAATAGTAATATATGCTTGTTTTTTAAAAAAAAAACAGATTCTAAAAAAAAAATTATGCCGCCGTCCTTATTTGTTCATATAGATCCTGTCCATCCAAATGTTGCCTGGAAGAGATCGCTTTTAGCGATAAGGCCGCCCATTGTACCTATGATTTAAAATTGTATTTTCTTTTATATGTTTGTATTTAATGGTGTGCAATAAAGAAATTATCTAATCTAATCTAATCTAAATAATTAATTTGCCAGCTCGCTCAGGCCTCACACACATACAAAATGGTTTGGCGTGTTAAATAAATTGATAAGGTACCTATTTAACATATCTTTACTTGCATTGCAACATTGCCTGAAAACCAGTTTTATTATTTGGGAAACAAACATATTCATTGTAAATATTTACTAATAAGAAGACCTCCGTGGCGTGGCACAGTGGGTAAATAGCCGGCTGAGACACAGGAGGTAGTGGGTTCGATTCCCGCCGCGGAACAAATGTTTGCATGACCTACAGATATTTGTTCCGGGTCTGGATGTTTTTCTATATACCTAGTCCGTACCTAGTACCTAGTAGACCGTGTTGCAGTTATTGCTTTGCATCGTTGCGGTTACGCGCCAATTCAAATTTTTGACATACTGAAAAATTTTAATATAACCAAAAGATTCGTTTATCGCACCATCAAACGATACAATGAAGACTCTAGTGTGTAGATGACAGGTCAAGAAGTGGTCGCCCTCGGTTTGTTAGGACTCCAGCAGTGATAAAAGCTGTGAAGGCGCGAATTCAATTCAAATCCCAAACGTAAGCAGAAACTGTTGGCCCTTCAGATGGGGTTAAGCAGAACCACGGTGAAAAGGGTGTTAAATTAAGACTTAGGGCTTCGGGCATATCGAAGAAAAACAGGATATCGTTTGAATGCTCGTCTAATGGACCTGAGACTGAAGAGATGCCGCGCTTTATTGAAGCGGTACACGGGAAAAAAATATCGGGAAATTCTTTTTTCGGATGAAAAATTTTTTACCGTAGAAGAGAGCTACAACAAACAAAATGATAAGGTGTACGCACACAGTAGTGAAGAAGCGAGCAACCGTATTCCGCGTGTCCAACGAGGTCATTTTCCATCCTCGCTCATGGTATGGTTGGGAGTTTCTTATTGGGGCTTAACAGAGGTATATTTTTGTGAGAAAGGTGTAAAAACGAATGCAGTTGTGTATCAAAATACAGTCCTGACGAACCTTGTGGAACCTGTTTCTCATACCATGTTCAATAACAGGCACTGGGTATTCCAACAAGATTCGGCGCCAGCTCATAGAGCGAAGAGCACACAAGACTGGCTGGCGGCGCGTGAAATCGACTTCATCCGGCATGAAGACTGGCCCTCCTCCAGTCCAGATTTGAATCCGTTATATAGATATGGCAACACTTGGAGGAAAAGGCGTGTTCAAAGCTTCATCCCAATTTGGAGTCACGCAAGACATCCTTGATTAAGGCAGCCGCCGATATTGACATGGACCTCGTTCGTGCTGCGATAGACGACTGGCCGTGCAGATTGAAGGCCTGTATTCAAAATCACGGAGGTCATTTTGAATAAACTTTAGTGTCATAAGAATCTATGTTTTGTTAAGTTCATTTTTGTATATAAATGGTTACATAATGAATAAACTTGTTTTAATTATTTTATATTAAACATGTAACAGAATTTATGACCTGACTAGGTATTATAAGTATGTATTTACAAAAAATATATATTCTATCAGTTATCTGGTTCCCATAATACCTGCTTAGTTTGGGGCTAGATAGCGCTGTATAAATGTCCAGCAATACTTATTTATTAACTAGCTGTTGCCAGCGGCTTCGCACGCGTGGATTGTCAATAAAAAGTAGCCTATGTGTTAATCCAGGTTATGATCTACGTACATACTAAATTTCATAGCAATCGGTTCAGCCGTTCCGGCGTGAAAGAGTAACAAACATCCATACATACAAACTTTCGTGTTTATAAGTAAGTAAGTAGAATTAAAACAACAATAAATAATGAATAATCCAATAAACTGTACAAATTTGTAAAGTTGTAAATTTGTAAAGGACAACTAAATGACGAGAGAGAATGAGGCAAAAGAAGTATGTCAGGATAGTAGATTAGATTAGATTAGAAAATTATTTATTGCACTAATAAAAAGATACATAGGCGAACTTAATGCTAATTAGCATTTTCTTCCAGCTAACCTTTGTGTAGTGTGGAGAAAGTGGTAGTGCCAGAAAAAGGAAATTTAATCAAACTTTAGCTTAGAAATAAACTTACAAAAATTAATAATAATAATAATACACATACATAAACGAAATACACAAATCTACATAAAGTGCTCAATTTTGTTGGGTATCTTGAAGAGAGATGAAGTATTTAAAGAGTTTGGATTTGAAGATTCCCATAGAGGCGGCCTTGCGGATTTCCATTGGAAGAGAGTTCCACAAGCAGATAGCAGTCACAGTGAGAGAGTAAGTGAAGAAAGAAGTTTTATGCTCAGGCGTCTTGAATAACAGATGTTGAGAAGAACGAGAAGGGCGATCAGGTGGAAAAAGAGGAGAAAAACGTTCTTTAAGATAGCAAGGGGACAGAGGATTTTGAAGGATGTTATAAAGAAGACAGAGTATATGAGTATCCCGATAGTAGCAAGTAGGTTGCCACCTTTCTTAAGCAAAAAGCGTAAATTTAACTCTTTAGCAAAAAAAAATGTACAACATCTGAAAATAAAGTACCGTTTATTTACCAGATTATTTCTCTTTTATACATATTTATTGACAATGTCGTTTTAGGTTACGTTCCAAAGCAGTCCGTTCCGTACACGTAAAAAATCCATTAAAGTTCATTTAAAAAAATGTTCACAAGAAAAAATAAGGTATTTTCACGTGCTTTACTACCCTCCTAAAGTATAAAGTACGATTGGCTTTGACTAATCGTACTTTTTAGAGTACAATACTTTATTATAAAGTACGGGTGGCAACGCTAGTAGCAAGTGAAGATCCGTGGTCTCTGCCTAACCCTCCTGGAAAAAGGTGTGACAGTATGTATGCATGTAAACAGTATGTGATTTCTACGCCAACACAAGTAAAAAATATTAAAAAGAAAATCCTACACTGACGAAGCAAACAAGTCTTACACAGAACGAATCACGGAGAGCCGTATAGAAAGCTACGTAGAACCACTATTACTTGTAGACAAAACTAATCCGTTTAGGGCCCCAATCTCAACTACCGAGGGCCTAATACACCCGACTATTGCTCCTTACCTCATGAAAATGTATCAGAAAAATCAAGTAACCGCCTCCACGTAAGTTGGTTGGTGTAAGTTACAAGAAATATTATTATTATCTAAGTCAATAACTAGTGGTTCGCCCCGAACTGAGATCTCGCGAGTATCCGATAAGTGCCACGAAATAAAGACCTACAGTTTCACTCAAATTACAGGTAACGGGATTTCATGTTATGTGGTTGCACTTTTTGGGGTACAAATTGCAGTTATTCAGGATTTCAGATTTTTCTCTATATATGTGTCACTAAAGCTACACGCATACCAAATTTCAGCACTATGGGGTCACTGGTGTACCCTGTGAATTTTGCCAAAGTTCAGTTTTTATTATGGCTAATAACTTAAAAACTATAAGGTTTAATCAAAAAATAATGGGGTCGAAATGTACACACAAAGACCTTTTATTAGACGTGCCACTTGACCAGACAGTCCCATTTTGGTTTTTTTACACCCCTTGAACCCCAATATCTCAACAATCCCCTCACGTTTTCAGCTCATTTAGTTACACCAAAATTATGCCATTACTACCTACTTACAAACCAAATTTCACGATGATCGGATAAACGCTTCGAAAGTTATTCTCAGACAAACAAACATACATACATACAACGCCGATTTGCACAAGTTGATTTAGAGATCTCGCTTCGCTCGATTAATAATAACTAAATAATGCTGGGCATTTCACACAACGCTAAAACTAAGCAAAGCTTATACATACTTATATTAATTTTGTTTAAATATATATTTTTAATAAATAGAAAAACGTTTGAAGTAAAATGTGTGGACCATGCAAATATTTGATCCGCAGCGGGAAACGAACCTGTAACCTCCTGCGTCTAAGACGATTATTCGCCCACTGCGCCACAGAGGTGGTAGTTGATTGTTATGTTTTTCTAATAATATAAATATAATTAAACTCAATAATACGCCTGGTAGAATTGCAATGCTGACGTCACTAGATTGTCAACTACTCGCTGCGTATTTGTGTCATTCATATTACAACTTTAAAGGTTTCAAACAATCTACTTTTACGTAACTGAATACAAACGTTAAATTTAACAAAATGTACACACGGCTACACATCAAGCTATACGATTCCAGTATAAGCGTACCTCGTATTGTGTAGGCTTTTCGTAGAATGAGAGGTCAGCTTATACTGGAAATGTATAGCTTGATGTGTAGCCGTGTGTACCATCTATCATAATTAAAGTTATAATAGGCTAGGGAAAAAGTCTTTTCGCATTATAGTATGTATGAACTTGTAATAAAATCTCTTTGGCTATACTATTTGTATCTGGCTGGTTTTGGTATCTTTTAAAGTTTAAATTTTAAAGAAGATATTTCCAAATTCAATTTAGGAAAATGTGTGATTTTTATTTGTTTTTCGTACTGTAAAGATAAGTGAATCTAATGAAGAAATTCAATACATTTTAAAATTTTACTACAAAAAAGGTAAAAATGCAACGCAAGCCGCAAAAAAAATTTCGATGTTTATGAACCTAGTGCAGTATCTGTGAGCGTAGCACAAATATGGTTTAAGCGTTTTCAATCCGGAAATTTTGATGTCAAAGATGCACGTCGCTCTGGTCGCCCTATTACGGATAAAATTGATGTCATTTTTGAAAAAGTGGACCAAGATTGGCATATCAGTAGTTACGACGTAGCTGAAGAACTGGGAATTGACCACAAAATAGTTTTGGCGCATTTGAAAAAAACTGGGTACACAAAAAAGCTCGATATTTAGGTACCCCACGAGCTCACTGAAAGAAACCTAATGAACCGTGTACTCATTTGTGATTCTTTATTACGACATAATGAAACCGAACCATTTTTGAAGAACCTGACAACTGGTGATGAAAAGTGGATCTCGTACGAAAAGAACGTGTGAAAAAGGTCGTGGTCAAAGGCCGGTCAGGCTTGACAGACTGTGGCGAAACCCGGGTTAACTCGCAACAAGGTGATGCTGTGTATGGTGGGATTGGAAGGGCATTATTCATTATGAGCTGTTACCACCAGGCAGGACCATCGATTCTGAACTCTACTGCGAACAACTGATGAGGTTAAAGCAAGAAGTTGAGAGATAGCGGCCGGAATTAATCAACAGAAAGGGTGTGGTTTTTAATCATGATAACGCTAGACCTCACACATATTTAGACACTCAGCAAAAATTAAGAGAGTTTGGCTGGGAGGTGTTAATGCATCCGCCGTATAGTCCTGACCTTGCACCTTCAGATTTCCATCTGTTTCGGTCTCTTCAGAATTCTTTAGGCAGTGTCAGGTTAACATCACGAGAGGGCTGGCAAAACTACTTGTCGCTGTATTTTGATCAGAAGCCCCAAAATTTCTATAGCAATGGGATTATGTCCCTACCTACAAGATGGCAAAAAGTTATTGAACAAAATGGTACCTACATACTTTAGTTAAATGTAAATAAACTATATTAAAAAATGTTTTGAATTTTCTTGAGAAATGCGAAGAAACTTTTTCTCCAACCTAATATAAAACATGAAAATTTATAGTTTGCTAAAATTGTGTAATAAATATTAATAAAAAATAACAGAGAGACATCACCTAAGTTACGTATAATCAGTTCTTACATGGAGTATCACGGGGCTAATTATAGTCAGAATCGACATCAATACCGCCCTACGAAACACGGAAGCTTTCAGTCATGAAGCGCTACGAGCTTTCCCTGTTATTAACGACAGTGCGACATAGCACAAAGGATTAGCAAGCTGACGGCTTCTCACTAGATAGAAAGACGACCTGTTATAGGTTGCTGGGAGCCATTGGGTGCAGGCCGCACAAGATCGGTCGCTCTAGAAATTTATGGGGGAGGCCGATGTTCAGCAGTTGACGTCTTGACGTAGCCATGACGATGTTGAATAACCAGGAAGAAAATGCAAATATACTAAAAGCCGTTTGCTTATAACTTGTACCACACCCTAACTGCATAAATATTCAGCGTGGGGCGAAGATCTCTTATTAATGAAAAAGGGTCGCGAGGTATTTTAATTCAACTATGTGTTAAGGATTTCGGTGGGATACTTTCTGGCTGATGGTAATGTTCTAGCCTAATAAAGAATTGGGCCAAATGTTTGAAATAGGGTGAACTTCGTATGAGCAAGTGGCCGATACTGCAGGCCTAATGAAAATTCTGTTTTCAAGCGTTTGACCACTACCTCAACTAATAAGTGATGTGTCTTCAAGTCGCGAGTGAATAGGTTTCTTCTCGGCAAGTGTGTTTCATCGTAGACTACATCATCGCTTACCATCAGGCGAGATCGTGGTCAAAGGCTAGCCTATCACCATCATCATCCACAGCCTGACTTCACCCATTGTTGGGTATAGGCCTCCCCAAGTTTGTGCCATCCACTACGATCCTGCGCTAGTCTCACCCACTGACGGCCCACGACCTTTACGATGTCGTCCACCCATCTCGCTGCTGGTCGTCCTACCCTTCTATACCCGCTCCTCGGTCACCATTCAGTCACTGTCCTGCTCCATCTGTCATCACCACATCTAGCCAAGTGTCCCGCCCAAGACCATTTGAGCTCCATAACTCGAATCCCAACGTCATGAACCTTCGTTCGTCTACGGATCTCGACGTTTGGAACTCGATCTAACAGTCTGATGCCAAGCATGGTACGCTCCACGGCTCTCTGTGCAACTCTTAACCTGTACACAGCCTCCTGTGTGAGCGTCCATATCTAGGCTAGCCTATAATTTATTTAAAAAAAGATGGTGTAATCGAAAATGGAGTACACTTGTCTAGAGAGAACCTGTTCACTCTGGACTTGAAGATTTGGAGATCATATTGGACTGAGAAAATAGACGCGCTTTCCCCATATAAGAGTAGTTTTTAGAGTAGTAGAGTTCTTTGTGAAAGAGCTCAACCGGGGAAGTACTACCACCATACCCATTTCTACCGCCAAGCAGCATTGCTGTGTTTCGGTTTGAAGGGAATGGTTGCCGGTGAAATTACAGGCACATGAGGCTTTACACCTGTATGCCTCAAGTTGATGGAAACAGGGTAGTGCATCATAGGGCACGTTCCTAAGGAGCGTGACCTACGAGGCGATACTTTGTTATAGGCGATGGTAACCACTTAACATCAGGTGCGCCAAATGCTTGTTTCATCTCCAAATGGTATAAAAAAAAGAGATCCGGCGCGGCATGCATACAACGACTTCCAGCAAAGTATAATAAATAGTCTTTTTATCTTGTAGGGGACCATCCTATGCGTTTTTTATTTTAAATCCCTAGTTCTATGAACCCCCACAACACATCATTACTACCCACGAACTTCACTGAAAATCATGGTATTAATACCATCATGTAACAGCAAATCTCTGACAAAAATACTTCCTATTTAGCTCGTTTTTCTTTATTAATCATCCGCAGGCGACGTTCACGCGACGCCTATTTGAATTTTATACATTTTTAGATTTGTCGCCTTCCATTTTGTATGTAAGTAACTGCCCAAGTAGCTGATAGCTGAATATGAATTAACAGCGCTTTTCAGTGTAGGGTATTATGCTAAAAAATAACGAGTGCTCAATTTTTTTAATTCTCAACATAAAAGAAATAGTTGTGACATTAAAAAATCGGTGTAAATGAACAATCGAAATCTCAACTGCTGCATATCGGATAAGGCGAAATAGACGCTAAGACACTGGCTGTGTTGCCCAGCTGAACTGCAATACTTATGCATTGACCTTGATGGCGCCAGCTCTTAGATTACACGGCGGCGCTTTGCCCAGAGCCCAGAAAGAATATTGAAAACGCGAACAAAATTAAGGCACTAACCATATACCTATGACCTTGAGCAAATGGGCGTAGCTATTGTTTCGGCCCCGCACCTTCCGCCACACGCATCTATCCGACCAGAAAATAGGTGAGCGCGAGGCAGACGAGCACAACCCTCCCGTACGACAGTCAGCGGTACACTGCCGCTCATCGCCCGCGCAACCATTTTCTTAGGATACGCCCGCTAATTATTCAAATAAATTGAAAATAATTAATTGCCACGTGAAAGACCGTCGCAGCACAGCATCATATGTTCAAGTTGAAGGTATAGTCTTTGCCCACATTTAAGTGAAAGAAAAATTACAATATTTTACGTCGTTTAGAGGTTGAATCAAATTGGATGTCAAAAACAGCTACATTTTATGTTTTTTTCTCATAGTAAATAAACGGGTATAACTTTTTTGTATGTTCACTTTGCAGATAAAAGGTCAACGAATGATATATATTTTTTTGAGGACATAAAACTGATTCCTCCCTGAGGAAAAGCCTCCAAATAAGACCAATCAGCTACTATATTCGCCTTAAATGGAAGTGATGCTTATGAAGTGTATCATTCGGCTACAGAGGTCGTCGAAAAACAGTTCTATCTTTGTATTGTGATAGTCGGGGCAGAGATCCGAGTAAATAGGTGATAACGGACATTGTCACTCCCCCGGGGCATTTAACAAGGAATCCGTGCCTTAGCTCTTAACCCTTGTAATTACTGGGGCAGTGTCTTTGGATTCACGACCCTTAGATGTAACCCTTGCCTTAAGATGCTGAATTATTTGCTGTATCTTTTATAGTGACATTTCATGGATAGGATACTTATGTTGGATTATTCCAACCAAACATTATTCAATTATATAAAATTGTAATATCTCTTCTATGGTCTGATAAACACAGACTAAAAAAAAAATAGTTGCAGATCATGCAAATATTTGTTTCGAAGAATTAAATGCAAGAATCAAATCTACAACCTCCGTGGCGCAGTGGGCGAATGACCGGCTGAGATGCAGGAGGTTGCTGGTTTGAGTCCCACCGCGAAACAAATGTTTGTATGATTTACAGATATTAATTTCGGGTTTCTCTGCAGATTATATGTAAGTATTATATGTATTTACAAGAAAAAATATGTATTCGATAGTAAATCGTTCGGCTTTGTTCCCGGGAAATTAAGCTCGAGAAAAGTCGAGAACTCAAAAAATAATAACAGCTAATAGGCGCATTATATTGATTGTTCCGGAAGAGGTACGTTTTGCAATAAGACAAGACAGGGGCGGAAAGGATTTGTTGTGGGTAGATTTAGGATTGAGAAGAAATGCTTAGACAGGGGTTAATAAAAATAATAAGTTATGCTGGAAATGCCACACAGCTATCTACCCCCAAACAAAGCAAAGTTTGTACTTTGAGAACCAGATAACTGATAGAATACTTATATACTTTTTTTTGTAATACATACTTATAAAATAGAAAAACATCCAGAACAAATATCTGTAGATCATGCAAACATTTGTTCCCCAGTGGGAATCGAACCCGCTACCTCCTGCGTCTCAGCCGGCTGTTCGCCCACTGCGCCTCGGAGGTCGTCGCCACGGAGTGCAATTCTCTTAAATTCCGTGGGCTTTTTTAGCTTTTTTGTTAAAGAGCATCATCATGTCACCCATGGGACGTCCACTACACTAACATGTGCCTATTGCCTTCCACTTAGACTTCTAGAGAGAGTGATCTTGAGCGGCCCGCAACCTTAAGAGGAAACACCAAGGGCTAGAGAATTGAAAAATAAGTATTTGTAAAATATATTGCTGTCGCGCAGTATGGCGTGGCGTAGTATGCGCAGTATGCGCGATAAAGACAACTGCAGCTTCGACCCAGAATACCTATTAAAATTACACAAAATCGTAGTCCCCTGATTTCTTCTCCAAAACTTGACCGATTTAACTACTTTCTTCATTATACATGAAAGATAGGCTTTGGCCGAGTTCCTATGTTTTCCTTTTTTTATATAATCTAGTCAAATTTGTTTTCTGGATGTTTGAACACAGCGGAAAAAGTGATAAATATTATACGTTTTTGAATGTTCTAAATGTTGAAAATAATTAATTAATGAAAAAAGGAAAACATACGGACATGCCAATAGAGGCCATAGATTTTAGAGAAAAAAAAAATTGCTGTACTGGCATTATCCAAGGAGGAAACAGGGGACTACGTTTGTATGGAAAAACGGCTCTTGTGTTTCTAAAGAGTAGTAGAGTACCTTATGAAAGGGCTCACCCGGGGAAGTACTACCAATATACCTCTTTCTGTTGCCAAGCAGCATTGCTGGTATGGCTGCCGGTGAAATTACAGGCACGTGTATGCCTAAAGTTGATGGACGCAGGGCAGTGCATCGTAGGGCACATTTCTAAGGTGTGTGACATACGAGGATATTCTTCGTTGTAGGCGATGGTTACCACTTAACATCAGGTGGGCTAGATGCTTGTTTCAACTCCATGTAGCGTAACAAAAAAAAACTTACAGCTTCCGGCAACCCTTCTTATGTCATCTTTTTATCTAGCTGGCCATTCTTCTCCAATTTCAGTAAGTGGTCTCCACTCAAGACTATTTCTTCCCGAACAGCTCAGTTCCCTAAACTCTTCTTATCTCTCTTATGATATTTATTTATTTAAATTATTTATGTACAGAATATGAATGAATGAAAACACTTTATTGTATACAGTATAAACAAAAAAAAATACAAACAAAATATAAAGCAAATAGTACAATGGGCGGTCTTATCGCTCTTAAATAGCTCTCAAAATTAGCAAGTTGAAGTGGCAATGGGCAGGCCACATCGCTCGTAGAACCGATAACCGTTGGGGAAGAAAGGTTCTCGAGTGGAGACCACGGACTGGAAGACGCAGCGTAGGCCGGCCCCCCACAAGGTGGACCGACGATCTAGTAAGAATCGCGGGGAGCCGTTGGACGCAAACGGCTACCAACCGCTCGTTGTGGCAATCTAAGGGGGAGGCCTATGTTCAGCAGTGGACGTCTACCGGCTGGTGATGATGTATATAACTATGTAAGATTAAGTATTTTTTCTCATTTTATTATTAAGTTTATTCTTTTTACACCTCGGCCAATCTTCCATTAAGCAATGATCCTCTCCATCCAAAGGTTGTCTGGAAGAGATTGCTTTGTAAAGCGATAAGACCGCACATTATGCTTTTATTTATTTGTTTCAGTCCGTGTCAGCCCGAGACCATGACTGTTGCAACACAGCCGGAACGTCGGGATAACAAATAAAAAAGGTACATACGCGATAAATACCCGTTTTGATCAATAATTATGTACGGTAATCGCGAAAGTTTGAAAAATACTATTTATTTGTTTAATTATTTAAATCTGTAGTGTCTAGCTTGTAAAGAATTTTTATTCGTCCATTCACTCTTCGAGCTCTGTGCCCTGGCAGTAAGAACGTGACAAAAACAAATATTACTTTAACTTTAACAACATTACCATAATCTGTTACTTTGTGCACTTTGTACACCACAATCCTTGAAAGTCCAAAGTTTACTATAACATTAACGGATGGTTAAGTAGCTATAGTCTAAAAAGTCTTAGAATTAAACTAACGCATTTTTAAACCAATATTTTTTATTTTGAATTAAAGCAATGCATTTGCTTAGTTTTAAATATATTATAAAACACCATCACTAGAAAAAGATGAAATTTAGATATTTAGATTTTCTAACAGACGAGAAAGTGAAGCTAACTTATGCGTGTTAAAATACACATTTATTGTCATCTTATCCGTTGGTTATATCTCCATCATCATCATAGCCCACATCCACCCACTGATGGGTATAGGCCTCCTCGTTATCACGCTGTTCTCTCCAGTCTATTAATTTTATGAGTGAAATAAAATTTTTAGGAGTTAAAATAGATAATAAGTTGACATGGAACAGCCATATTGATATTCTAGTAGGTAAACTTAAGTCAGCCGCTTAAGCAATTAAAACCATAAGACAGTTGAGCGACGTACGCGCTGCCAAAACAGTGTATCATACGTATTTCCACTCGCTGATGACGTAATGGTATACTAGCCTGGGGAAATGCATCACAATCAAATAGTGTTTTGTTGCAAAAGCGAGCAATACGATTTATATTGCATATTGATAAATTAGACTCTTGTAGACTACGATTTAGGGAATCAGATATTTTGACATTTACTAGTGAATATATTTTTCAAAATTTAATTTATGCTAATCTACATATTGACAATTTCAAAGCAAACAAACATACATAGTTACAATACACGTAATAAAAACAATATTGTTGTTCCATCGCACAGGCTTGACAAAATAAATAAAAGCTTTTTATGCCTAAGCATAAAATTATTTAATAAGTTACCTTTAGTTATAAGAGATTTAGATTGTAAGGAATATAATTTCAAAATTAGAAAGTTATTATTGTATAAATCATATTATAATATTGACGAAGCGCTAGCTGATGACTTCAGCACATACTTTAGTATGTGTGAATAACACGGACTTCACGTGAATAATAATTAGTTTGATGGTACCTACCTATATTGTACATTTAAAGTATCAACAAGGAATAAAAATAAATACAATACAATACAGTCCTGTGCCAAGTGTAACCATTGCCTTCCCGCAACGATACCTCGCGATGTCGTCCAACCTGGTGGTCTCTCAACTGATCTATGCTCTTCTTGCGGCCACCACTCAGTTGCTGCTCTCGTCCACCTTCCGTCTTTCCTCCTTGCCAAGTGTCCAGTCCATCTCCACTTCAGCTGGTTATATATATTTTTTTTACTAGCCCATACTGCCCCACTTCTAAGCAAAGGCCTCCCCCTCTTCCTTCCACTTATCACGGTCTAGAGCCATATCCCGCCAGTCTCTTTGTATGGCGTCCAAATCATCACTCCAGCACTTTTTAGACCTTTCTCGGCGTCGCTTTCCGTCTTTAGAAGTCAAAATGCTTGTCTTCTTGGCCCACCTATCGGGTTGCATACGGGAGACATGACCCGCCCCGTCCCATTTCAGCTTTGCAGCCATAATGGCCACGTCAGCGATGCCGGTTTTCGAGCGCAGCCAGGAGTTTGGAATCCGGTCGATCCGCTTTACACCCAAAATGCTGCGCTCCATCGCTCTTTGGCAAACTCCTACTCCTATCTTATTAATAAAAATATATTGCTGGATATTTCAGATAACGCTATCTAGCCTCAAATTAAGCAGAGCTTGTACACACGGCTACACATCAAGCTATATATTTCCAGTATAAGATGACCTCGCATTGTGTAGGCTTTTCATAGAATGAGAGGTCTTAGACTGGACATGTATAGCTTGATGTGTAGCCGTGTGTACTATGGGAACCAGATAACTGATAGAATACTTAAATACTTTTTTTGTAAATACATACTTATAATATAGAGTAAAACATCCAGAACCGAAACAAATATATGTAGATCATGCAAATTTTGTTCCGCAGCGGGAATTGAACCCGCTACCTCCTGCGTCTCAGCCGGCTATTCACCCACTGCGTCACGGTGGTATCACCAATACACAATAGTCCGTTTATGTGTTGGTGAACTTAAGCCTAAGCGGATTGGAGGCTTAACTTGATGCTTATTGTTTCCACAATTGCCAACAGATTACCTCCCGTTGTTATTTCTAGTTAATAACTCAGTTTAACGAAGAGCATTGGTTAAGAAGGATTTAATTTATATAGAGAGAATCAGAAAGAGAAAATGTTGTACCCCTTTTTAAGCTTATCGCGTGCGGAGGAGTGTGAGATTTGGCACAGTTAAAGTATATATGGAGAAAAGAGGGTACGAATGCTAAAATTAAGCTATATATATATATATATCCATAAAAACCAGCCAAGTGCGAGTGAGACTCGCGCACGTAGGGTTCCGTACCATTATCTATAAAAACGGAAAAAAATCACGTTTGTTGCCCGCCTTAAATATATGATTTATTTTTATTTAATTTTTATTTTAATAGTGAATATATAACAAAATAGTCTGTGAATATTTCAAGCGTCTACCTGTTGCCGTTATCAATGTCGAGCTAAAACGAGCAAAAACATCACGATTGTTGTATGGGAGCCCCCTTTAAATATTTATTTTATTCTGTGTTTAGTATTTGTTGTTATAGCGGCAACAAAATACACCATTTGTGAAAATTTCAATTGTCTAATTATCACGGTTCATAAGATACAGCCTGGTGACAGACGGACAGACAGACAGACAGCGGAGCCTTAGTAATAGGGTGCCGTTTTACCCTGTGGGTACGGAACCCTAAAAACACTTTCGAATTTTGACAACTGAGCTAGTAATACCTAGATAAAAATAAATAAGCTTGTAGATAACACATAGGTTTATTTTTGTAATGACATTTCTAGTAACATAAAGAAGAACACCCAGGCCCGGAAAATCTTACAAACATTTGGAAGGGCAGGAATCGCATCCACATCTCCCGAGTCTCAGCCCGATATTCGCTCACAGTGGTACGGAAGTCGTCAAACTAAATAAATATGGCACCCTATAGCGCTATTAGCAAGTTGAAGTGGCATGACATATGAAGCATTAATGGGCGTTGGGGGAAAAAGTGGACACCAATCACTGGAAAGCGCATCATGGGGCCAGTTGGCTGCAGGTCTTTATTAAACTTAATTTCAAGCAACAATAGAAAGTACAAGATGTTAAAACCTAATTCTACGGATCATTTAAATACATATATACCTTAATGACTAACATACATACATATTTACGTATAGTACATTACTGCAGCGGCCAGCAAAAGAGGCATTGATGGACGAACGTGTAAATGTGGACTGAGGCACACATACGTAGGTCCATCAATGCCTAGTTGTAGCCAAGGCTTGTATGGTAATTTTCTGAAATAATGCGCGGAAATTATATAATAAAATAATAATATACATTGAACAATAATAATTTTTCCCGAGTTAATATGTTCATATATTTTATTTTTCAATTTCTTTCTATTTGCAAGCTAGTTCGAAATCTAAATACAACCTTTAATAAGTTACCTCCTTTATTGCCATGTTTCGGAGTAAAAGATCGTTCCATTTTTAAATTACGCGAGTTTATTATATAATTTACTAGTGAACCCGCCGAACTTCGTACCGCCTTGACATGCATATAACGCGGGCTGTCAATATACGTCACCCTGGTAGAATTGTCAATTGTTGTCCCCGGCCATCATTATGTATGAGAAAATGAATGACTTCCACAAATAATTCAATACCAAAATTAGCCAAATCGCTCCACCCGTTCTCGAGTTTTAGCGAGACTAACGAACAGCAATTCATTTTTATATATGTATATAGACAATATCTCGGGATAACTCCGACCGAAGCATCTGTTTCAAACGATATTCATTTTTTTACATCCTCTTTGACGATATTTGCATCACGCATTCTGTCAATTCTATGTCAAACGGCATAAGGTTACATTATAAAAACGCTAAGGTTAGATTATAAATAATTTTATATGGCGGTTAAGTATTCTTAAATTTTCTAATTTTGCGCGAAATTTGCTTAAATTTTTCTTTCATAAGAACCTTCTCCTGACAATAAGAAACACAACAAAAAAGAATTAGTGAAATCGGTCCAGCCGTTCACGCGTGATGGCGTGACCAAGGGAAATAGGGACTCATTTTTATATATAGAGATTTGGCCGCTGAACCACGACAGATATGGATTTTCATACAACTTTTGTCGGCCGCTGCTCACATGTATTTGGCCAGTACAGCAATTTCGATTTATCTCGAAGAAGGTTGTCAAAATAATGCTCAAATTTGCAAGCACTTTTCGACCAAATCTCTTGCTTTATAAAGGTCTAAAGATCTGTAGTTGGAACACGCAACTTATAAGATTTATAATTATCAAGGCACGATTCCAACTGTTCGCCCCTTACTGTACTTTAATAATAAAATTATAATTTTGGAGATTATAGAAAGTGTTTCTTTTTCTTTAAATAATAAAATAATTGTAATTTTGGTTTACAAGACCAAGTTTTTAAAGTATAAAAACAAATGATAATTATAAATATATAAGATTATTTATCTTCTATTTATCAAGATTAACCCATGAAATAAACAATGATGTGTTGCTCTGTAAACAAAGTTTTTATTTTATTACAAGTTCTATTTAATACTAAACTACACTATTACGCAAAACCAAAACACCTACCTGTCAACAAAGAAACGGCATCTCATTACAATTTTATATCAAAAACAGTTCACTGTTTTAGTTTGCAAACTGCCATATTCTTTTCAACACGCCTAATCTGCTTTACCGACATTTTATACTTACAAACAACCTACTTTACCGACATCGCGAAGCGCGGCACATTTCAAATTCAAAGAAATAGGTACGATTTCTTTACAAATATATGAATACTGGATACATAAATAAATAAAACTATTAATCCTCCCAAGATAGTTGAAAATAAAATATAAGAAAGCAGTATTAGCTTTCCTCTTCACATATTCGACCAAGTCCTCCACCTTCGTGAGAAAGCGAAGACGCGACACTTAGAGCAGCGTCGCAGGCATGGCCGGGTGCAGGACTTAGTTCGTGCCTATAAAAATGCATATAAGGTGTTGCAATTGAACTACAATGAAAAAGAAATAAATAATGTTTTTTTATCAAAAAACTTTAATATCTAGTTATTGTGCCTAGTATGGAGGTGCTTACCGCCCTGCCGTACGCACTGTACGCGCTCTGTTGACTGGTTGGGTCATTGACCGGGCCGGGCTATTGACTGGGCGGGTCATTGAACGATCGCTGTTGTTGAACGGCTCATAGTGACTTTTAGTAATCTGTGGCATCGTAAAATACGCTAGTTCTCTAAGATTTGTCGTCCAGCAGCATTTTATCGATTTTCTCAAGATTTTGATAATTAAACAAGAATATTTTAATAACAGGCAAGATAAAGAGATCGATCGCTGCATCGAGAACGCCTAGAAGAGCTACTGGTCCATGAAACAACTGATGAAGGGAAACCTTCTTATGTCAAAACATCTACATGTGTATACTGCCCGTCCTTACCTAATGGTTCCCAAACGTGGTCTTTAACAATAATCCAAACTCAAGGTTTGCCAAAGAGCAATGGAGCGTAGCGTGCTTTGAGTAAAGAGGATTGACAGAATCCGTAACTCCACGCTGCGTTTAAAGACCGGCATTGCTGACGCAGAAAAAAAGGCTGCCAGGCTAAAATGGGATTGGGCGGGCCACGTAAGACGAATGCACCCGGACAGATGGGCAACGATCGCCACCCAGTGGGTGCCTGAAGAATGGCGACGGCGTCGAGGAAGGCCTAGTCTAGTGGACGCTGACGTGATGATTTCGATGCCTTCGAGACAGATTGGTGGGATTTGGCACGCGAGTGAAAGTCCTGGAAGACAGTGGGCCAGACCTTTGCCCAGCAGTGGGATGTCACAGGTTACTTATTTACTTACTCCATTGGCGCAGGGACCCAAAGTGAGTCTTAGCCTCCGATATGAGAACTCTCCACTTTCCTCTGTCCATTGCCATCTCTTGCCAGTTGTCGGCTCCCAGGTCGCGCAGGTCAGCCTCCATCCTGTCGTTTCAGCGACACTTGAGACGACCAACCGATCGGCGGCCAGTCGGTCGGCCCAACTCCCAAGTATACTCTCTTTACGCTTCGATCTTCACCCATTCGCAGTAGATGGCCGAGCCAGCGGAGTCGCTGTGACTTGTATTCTCCTATGATGTTAGGCTCGGCCACAAGATCTTCTATTTCGGAATTTTTACAGACCCTCAGGCTACCATCTTTTCTTCTTACTGGGCCCAGAATTTTACGGAGAACTTTTTTCTCTGCTACTAAAAGCTGATTCTCCTCCTTCAGGGTAAGCGTCCAGGCTCCAGAACTATACATGAGGATGGGCCGTATTACGATTTTGTAAATTCGGGTCTTGGTTCTTCTGCTGAGAAACCTGGATACCAGTACCTGGATACCTTATGTAGTGAAACACTGCACCGTAAGAAAATTCACAGGTCGTCACAGGTTGAATAAAAAAAAATACTAGACACTTTTATTTTGTGTAGAAACGGTCCATTTAATATAATTATAATTAGTTTGAATTGCAACACGTTATATATTCAGATGGACTATGGGTAACGTGATGATGATGGAATAACACTCACCAGATACATACATAGTCATGAGTTTGATTATTCATCTATAATTACAAGCTTTACTTGCAATGTATGTATGTTTGTCCAGGTGGAACCTTGCAACTGAATTTTAAACCCGTTCCCCGCAACTGATTGAGCTGAAATTTAAAATAGGTACATACGTAACTTCGGTGACAATGCAATAATGTGGTACCATGGAGGTGGTCTCATGATGGAGACGGATGCTGGACAACGGATCTTCTGAATGGATTATAGTAGGTTACTGTTTGGGCTCATTTGAATCTGCTTGCGGGTCCGATCATGAATTTTATAAAAGCTTGTTTTGAAAAAGTATTTTTTCTCAAAAAACTTATTATTTATGAGGCCGATAAACTTATTCATTGTATCCAAATTGACAGCAGAATGGGTCATAATTTGTCCAACAAACGATGTCCAACTTCTCTTCAAAAACATTATTCTAAGATGTAATTTTTCCCGCGTAGAATTCATGAATAAATGAATAAAAATAATATTATTGTAATTTAACGCTTGTGACACGATGTAAATCACTTCTAGGTCATAAATCTCGCTGCCCAAATAATTTTATGATGAATAGAATAAAATAGAATAGAATAGAATAATCATTTATTTGGTACACACAAAATGACACATGAAACAATTTTAAGGAACAGTAATGAGATGAGAGATTGAGATCTTCCTTTTGTAGGTTATTCATGATACTGTTAGTACTCGGATCTCTTTAGGGAAAATTATTTATTTTCGACGAGAAATTGTATAATTTAAGACCGAATCATCATAAAAAACAAATAACAATGCTGGATATTTTACACAGCACTATCTATCCCCAAACTGAGCAAAGCTATGAGAACCAGATAACTGATAGAATACTTAAGGGGACACCGGAGGGACAATCGCCCATACAACACGTACTACCAAGATCATTTCTAATTGGAGCATATTTCTACCTTAATAAGGTATTATTTTAACTTGAATAGTATTTATCTAGGTTCCCAACCATATATTAGATTAAAATACTTACCTAAAATGAAATAGAAGCGTATCGCATTCTGCATGTTTTTACGTCATAAAAGACCTGTTTTCAACCTAATTGTTTCGTATTAAAAACAACAACATCTTACGTATCCTAGTCATGGGAACATAGATTATATCGTCTAGTTACAGAATAACAACACAACGAGAAAAATACAACAAGTTTTCTGTCATCATTTTTGGTATTACGGAACACGGTCAAAATCTAATCAAATTTAGAATCGTTATATTGCTATCACTGTCGCTCTGCGTGGTCAAACTTCGTAACTAAACAGGGATAGCGATATTCAGGCCGAAGTTTTTGACGCGGCCGAATTGAAGTTGCGCTCAGGGTTCGCCGGCGCGTTAATTTACGACATTAATTTAAAAAAGATCCGGAATCGTATCAACTGATTATAGCCGGGTTTAATACCGGTAGCTTGAATATTTATTCAGTAATCGATCATTTCTAATAAACAATTTTTAACGTAGATCGGCGGTGCCTTTGCGACGATGCCGCTTAGTCAGTCGAGGAACCTACTTATATGATAAATTAAAATCATTTGTTTACCTGTTTTATTCAGCTGTTTTATTGATATTTTAGGACTTGATATTACTGATGTTTAACTTTCTTTTATAGTAATGAATTTGAAAAATACCTATTTTCCAATAATACTAGCCATTAGCAGTACCTGCGTTTTCATTTAATATAGTACATAACAAAACACGTAGTTGACATTTTTTTTGCAAATACATACGTATGACATACAAGCTTCCGGCCAGCGCTACGCACGCGTGGTTTGCCAATAAAAAGTAGCCTATGTTCTGATCCAGGTTATGATCTACGTACATACCAAATTTCATCGAAATCTGTTGAGCCGTTTCGACGTGAAAGAGTAACAACATTTGCGTTTAAAATATTATTGGGATAGAAAAATACCCAAACCCGTAACAAATATCTGTAGACCATGCAGACATTTGTCCCGCAGCGGGAATCGAACCCACAACCTCCTGCGTCTCAGCTGGCTATTCGCCCATTGCGCCACAGAGGTCGTATGAGCTCTTCAAGTCATCTTTGACGTCAGCTTCATAAATTGTAAATCCTCTATCACTCTCAACTACTCTATCATAACTACCTCAACCTATCATAAAACCTATTGAACTATATTTTTTATCCTTGTTGTTGTGTACGGTTTATGTGAATAAATGCCTTCTTTATTTCTTACTATCTGAGGACAAAAAACTTATACCGGCGTCCATTTTAACCAAGTCAATCTATCAAGCTTCAAGCTTCCTATAATTCCATAAAGAAAAAGGGAAATTGGAAAATACTTTCCCAAAACAAGAAAATTATTATCCAATAATTTCGAGCTCGGAACAGTTTATACCTAAATTAACCTTCTCAGAGCCAAGAGGATTTTCTCCGGGACAATAATCTACCAAATGCATTGTCAGCAGTATGAACATTGATCACTGACCAGTCAACTCAGATCCCTACCCTTACTTTGAACTTCCGCATTTCTTTGTTTATAGAGAGGTCAGTTTAAGTTTGATGGTGAATAGATTGTGGAATGGCTATTAGTATAGATTTCCAATCGTCCTGTCAATATCAAATGGCCAAAATTTTCATAATCTCTTCGGCTTCAGTGCAGTGATTTGGTTGATAGTATATTCGGTTCAATAAACAAAGTAGGAATCGAGCGTTTTGGTTTAAACTGACCTAGTTAAGTTTACTGAGTTAATTAGGGCTATAGGTTGGCTACAGCTGATTGTATGTAGCAGTAGAAACTGGATTAAAAGATCCGCTGACCGGTTCAGTGGCGCATCAGAGGAGAGACCTAGGTCAAAATAGAGCCCTCTAGGTTGATGATATTTAAGTTTTTGAAGTAAAACTTCGTTACGCACGCTTGACTTGGGGAGTAAACTGGTGAATGCGTTACGAAAAGTGCGAACGGAAGTTGAGAGGGATATATAAGTTAGTGAAGATAGAAAGAGAGAGCGTTACGTTTCGTATATTTTTAAACGATAATGTGCGAGTGCGAGTTGCGTCTGTCCAGAATGAACATAGACTTCTCGACCTACAGACGTGTGGACAATTTGGTAATTGAACAAATTTATTAATTAATATTTTGAAAAAGAAGTTTTACTTCAGTCGTGTGGTCTAAAGCAGTGTTCCGCAAACTTTTTGTGTTCAAGGTACACTTACGAAATCGGGCAATTTCAGAGGTACACCATAAATAAAAAAACAAATTTTAATCATATAATTATCGTTTATTCTTAAGTTTTAATAAATTCAGAAACTTACACTTAATTTTAAAGCATAAGTTGTGTTTAATGCGAAATATGAGCTTGTTTTATTAAGCGAAGGCGATCCAAATTTGGAGTAATCGACGACTGGGCTGCATTTCCGTCCGCCTTTATAATTTTATAAGAAATAGATTTTTCCCGCGGCACACCAATTAATGAGCACGGTACACCAGTGTGCCGCGGCACACACTTTGCGGAACACTGGTCTAAAGCACACTCGTTTTTTTACATGTTTTCTAAATCCTAAGCTGTATCTATAATACCTAAACCGTATACGAAAACTCGAAAGAACATAGTGTATTTGAATAATATATGTATAAACACATCACCGAACACTATTTAATTAAAACAATTCGCAGTGAATCCGAACACTCACGTGGAACAATACCTCTGACCATATATTTAAGCTTCACTGAGAGGCAATAATAGTAAAGTGTCTTGAGGGAACTCTTAAAGGAGACGGACTGAGGATAGCAACCTACCAAATCTATGTCTTTTTACAAGCTTTTTATTAACTTGCAATGTATGTATGTTTTTCCGGGTGGAATATTGCACCTGAATTTTAAACCCGTTCCCCTCCATCGATTGAGCTGAATTTAACTTCGGTGAATATGCAATAACATGGTACCATGGAGGTGGTCCTCATGATGGAGACGGATGCTCGACAACGGAACTTCTGAATGGATTATAGTAGGCTACTAGTGTTTGGGATCATTTGAATCTGCTTGCGGTTCCGATTATGAATTTTATAAAAGCTTGTTGTGAAAAAGTAAATTTTCTACAAAAAACTTGTATCACTTAATAGTGTACCAAAAGTCAGGAAATCTTATAGTCAAAATTTCTTAATTGATGTAATCTTAAAGCTCCTTATCGTCTTTAACATATATTACAAAATTAACGTTATTAGATTACATCTAAATTGTAATTTTTGAATTTTATTATTTGTTTTTTTTTTTATTTATTTTATTTACTTAGTTCTTATCTACCTCAACCTAAACCTAAAGGCCACAAAACAATTATAGAAATATATGACCTTACTAGCTTCCACCCGCAGCTTCGCACGTTTGGTTTGTCAATAAAAAAACCATGTTTTAATCCAGGTCATAATCTATATACCAAATTTCACCGAAATCGGTTTAGCCGTTACGAGCCCAAGTGTCCACAACTTGTGACTCAGTGACCAACTGTCATCTCATTTTTCTAGATAAATTATTATTTTACCCACTTTTAAAGTGGGAGCAGAGCTACTGTAGTATATTCTGTGGCTGAGTTTTATGCAAGTCTGCGTTTTGGCCCAACGTGACATGATTAGCTCGCCGCCGCGACAGTCGTCACTAGCCTTCATAGTAGAGTAGTTCACGCAATGTAACGGACAATAAATAGTGCTTCAGTAAATCCGCATTGGTTGTTTGCATTTCCTCTGCATCTTGGACTAAGAACTAAAGACTATTGACCAAACAATGCCCGACGTGATGGCGATAGAGGATAGCTAGTAACCCGACAAATGGTGAATAGTTATTCCCTACAATTAGTGACTCATATCCCAATATTAAACAACAATTCTAACAATGTATTTTATGTAATTCTCAAGACAGCATTCTATAGTTAAATAATCTTATCATAAGCCGAGAAAAACACAAATAAATAGAGCATACAGATGGTATATACCTATAATAATAGGTTGGGGGGAAAAGCCATATAAGTCATATATTCGCATTATAGTATGTATGAACTTGTAATAAAATCTCTTTGGCTATACTATTTGTATCTGACTGGTTTTGGTATGATTCAAAGTTTAAATTTTAAAGAAGATAATTCCAAATTTAGTATTTGTATATTGAATATTGAATTCATTTGTATTGTGTAGGCTTTTCGTAGAATGAGAGGTCAGCTTATACTGGAAATGTATAGCTTGATGTGTAGCCGTGTGTACCATCTATCATAATTAAAGTTATAATAGGCTAGGGAAAAAGTCTTTTCGCATTATAGTATGTATGAACTTGTAATAAAATCTCTTTGGCTATACTATTTGTATCTGGCTGGTTTTGGTATCTTTTAAAGTTTAAATTTTAATGAAGATATTTCCAAATTCAATTTAGGAAAATGTGTGTGTGATTTTTATATGTTTTTCGTACTGTAAAGATGAGTGAATCTAATGAAGAAATTCAAAATACATTTTAAAATTTTACTACAAAAAAAGTAAAAATGCAACGCAAGCCGCGAAAAAAATTTGCGATGTTTATGAACCTAGTACAGTGTCTGTGAGAGTAGCACAACTTTGGTTTAAGCGTTTTCAATCCGGAAATTTTGATGTCAAAGATGCACGTCGCTCTGGTCGCCCTATTACGGATAAAAATGATGCCATTTTTGAAAAAGTGGAGCAAGATCAGCATATCTGTAGTTACGACGTAGCTGAAGAACTGGGAATTGACCACAAAACAGTTTTGGCGCATTTGAAAATAAACTGGGTACACAAAAAAACTCGATATTTGAGTACCCCACGAGCTCACTGAAAGAAACCTAATGAACCGTGTACTCATTTGTAATTCTTTATTACAACGTAATGAAACTGAACCATTTTTGAAGAAGCTGATAACTGGTGATGAACAGTGGATCACGTACGACAAGAACGTGCGAAAAAGGTCGTGGTCAAAGGCCGGTCAGGCTTCACAGATTGTGGCAAAACCCGGGTTAACGCGCAACAAGGTGATGCTGTGTATGTGGTGGAATTGGAAGAGCATTATTCATTATGAGCTGTTGCCACCAGACAGGACCATCGATTCTGAACTCTACTGTGAACAACTGATGAGATTATACAAGAAGTTGAGAGAAAGCGGCCGGAATTAATCAACAGAAGGGGTGTGGTTTTTCATCATGATAACGCTAGACCTCACACATCTTTAGCCACTCAGCAAAAATTAAGAGAGTTTGGCTGGGAGGTGTTAATGCATCCGCCGTATAGTCCTGACCTTGCACTTTCAGATTTTCACCTTTTTCGGTCTCTTCAGAATTTTTTAGGCAGTGTCAGGTTAACATCACGAGAGGACTGCCAAAACTACTTGTCGCGGTATTTTGATCAGAAGCTCCAAAATTTATATAGCAATGAAAAATTTAAAATTTAAAATTTATGTCCCTACATACAAGATGGCAAAAAGTTATCGAACAAAATAGTACCTACATACTTTAGTTAAATGTAAATAAATTATATTAAAAAATGTTTTGAATTTTCTTAAAAAATGCGAAGAAACTTTTTCCCCAACCTAAATATTAAACCAGCGTATTTCATGTCGTAGCACTTTCGTAGCGGCCTCGTAGCAGGTGCTACGCAGCCTCGCCCCGTCCCTGGCGGCGCTACGGCCGAGATTTAAGAAGAGGCTGTATCTACTCGTGCAGTGTCTTTATGGGCCTGTTTAATGGAGTGACGAGTACGAATGTTAATGAAAACTTTTAGTCGACCTCTGAAATTTTTACATAGGTTAGGAATTTTCATGACACATTAATTTATTTTTGGTTCGATTTCCACTGCGGAACAAATAGTTAAATGATTTAAAAATATTTGTTCCGGGTCTAGTTGTTTCTCTATATATCCTAACATTATAAAACGTAAAGATTTTTGTATGTTTGTAACGAATTAACTCAAAAACTACAGGTCCCATTTCAAAATTCTTTTCACGATTAGAATGATGCACTATCCCTGACTAACCTATGTTACTTATCCTATATTTATTACTAGAAAAAAAGGGAATCCTCACTAAATCTTCAATAATATAAGCTAAGGTGTTAGAAAATTAGCCATATAAATTGTTTAAGAAAACAAATGTCCACCCGTGCGAAGCCGGAACGGGCCGCTAGTATACTATAAGTATGTATTTAAAAAGATGAAAAGGTACTTAAGTATTGTGTCAGTTATCTGGTTCCCATAGTACAAGCTTTGCTTAGTTTGGGGCAAGATGGCGCTGTGTGAAATGTCCAGCATTATTTATTTATAGACCAATACAAATACACCTCGATTAATTCCATTTTTATTATATCCCTTATCATCCGAACTTTGTCTGGAATATGTTTTTATGTGACAGCCCAATGTGAAATGGCATAGTGATTTTTTAACGAGGATTGATCTTTGTTTGACTACAATCTCACCTGATGATAAGCGATTATGTGGCCTTAGATAGAATGGTACCCTCTAGATCTTGATGATGTGGACATCAAGATCTAGAAGATATCCATTGAATTACCCAGAAAAGATACGGCGCCGGCGGCGGTGCGGTAGAGTAGTAGTTTCGTCATTTTGTCCACTGGTATTTGCTGCATTGTATATCATTATTTCGTGCTTTTATTTAAGTACAATTAAGATATTTTAGTTACTCATTCTCAGAATTAATAAATAAATAAATTGTCGGGGCGGTGGGATATATGCTTTATGTTGTTATGAGTATTACTTCACGTTGGGTTTCTGCCAGAAATCTGTTGTATTGACGTCACGAAAACAAGTTAAAAATACCTGAATATTTGACCGTCAGGAAACTTAAATATAGTTTTTTTTTAAGAAAAAAGTCTCGGGAAAACACCCCAGACGAAGAAAATCATTAAAAGATAAACAATCCCTCGAATTCTTTAATGGACGCCGCACCCTAACGCCTTCCAAACCATAAAAAACCCTGCTTCAGAAACGCACTTTCAAAATGAGGAAAATCCACGCTTGACCGATTTTTTCAACATTCCTTCGAGTTCGTTGTCCGTTTCGGCCACAGACTATAGATTGTACAAGACAATACATATACACATATAAATAATGCTGGATATTTCACACGGCGCTATCTTACCCCAAACAAAACTATTACGATAAGAACCACACAAGACTTTAATAATATCTGTTTGGGTAATTCCATACTTTTAATGTAAAAAAAAACACCCAAACCAGAAACAAATATCTGTTGATCATGCAAACATTTGTTTCACAGAGGCACGGAGATCGTCAATGCAAAATCAACATGAAAACCAAGCGAATCCTTTTTCTGTACCTATAAAACGAAAGCATGCCACACTAAATAATATTATAACTTTACGCCCTAACTTAGCGCAGTGCGAGTGCGGTGATCCCGCGCAGTCAATGCAGCACTTGCTACTGTCCCCTTTGTGCCCGAACACCTGCACGATGGAGGACCTAATAACCGCCTCATCTAATGCTATTGTTGTGGCCAAGCACCATCCAACATACTATAAAATAAAACGTAGAACTCTTGACACGCTAAGAAGAAAATGACTAATATTATAAATGCGAAAGTTTGAATGTTTCTTTATTTATTTGTTTGTTTTTTGTTACTCAATCACGTCGTAACGGCTGAACCAATTTCGATGAAATTTGGTATGTACGTAGATTATAACCGGAATTAACATATAGGCTATTTTGAATAAAGTGTGAACCATAGATTTAATGACTCATACCTCTTTGGTAAACTTTTATTTTAACTTTTTATTTAGCTGTTTTTCATCTTATCTGTCATTGAAAGAACAAAATATAGAAAAAATGTTAAGCTCACAAAAGTATAAATAAACCCATTTTTAATAAAAAAAACTAGTGTGCTTTAGACCACGCGATTGAAGTAAAACTTCTTTTTCAAAATATTAATGTATACAATTGTTCTAAAACGAAATAATATAACGAAAAATAATCAAGAAATCTCCGTTCGCGTAACGCTAGCTAACTAGCAAACGAACTACTCACTGAGATATATATATTTCATGCACTGGCTATGAGAGGAAGAGAGAAAGAAAATGTGCGCGCGCACTGCTCTTTCTTGCTTCTACAGTATGATACAGACAATAGGCCTGCACTGTGTCTTAGATATACGAAACGTAACTGGCTATGACAGAAAGAGAGAGGAAAATGTGTGCTTGCACCTCTTTCTCTCTTGCCCCTACAGTAATATACGAAACGTAACTCTCTCTCTCTTTCTTTCTACACTAACTTTTATCTTCCTCTCACCTTCCATTCACCTCGTTCGATCACACTTTTCGTAACGCTCTCGTCTCGCTTTCACCAGCTTACTCCCCAAGTCAAGCGTGTGTAAAAAAGTTTTACTTAAAAAAAACATGTGTTCATACTTAATGTACGCACGTAAGAAGTCATACTTCTTTAAATATCATGTAATTTGCGCAAAGAAGGCAATGTTTTCATAATAATAGCCGCTTGCCCCGTCTAGATGAGACTCAGGTCTATGGTCGCCCTCTGTAACCCATGAAGTAAATAACATAACACTGACACAATCTGATAAGTGAGGATACAAGCTTAGGTGGAGTAAGGTTACACTGATCGTGTTACTAGCTCACTCTGTCTGGGGCATTACTCTGACCTTAAAATATTGTTTTACGTGAACTTTTTAGATCTAGCAGGTTTTCTGGAAACTAAGAGACTTGGTCATACCTTAAAAGTATTATTTTATCATTTAAAAAATTACATACAATTTAGTTCAAACTAAACAACATTATTATCCGAAACATGGCCCCTCAATCGAAGCATCGATACACCATCAGAGTTGCTCAAAGAGCAATGGAACGGGCCATGCTAAGAATCCACATCGTCGATCGTATACTAAACGTCGTGATTCGACGACGAACTAATTCAATTCAATTCATTTATTCCATTTTCAGATGTCAAAGATCCATATTTGTTAAAAAAAAAACTTAAATCAAACATGTCACATGGGTTAGTACAAAGTATAGGCACAAAAAAACACAAACGAAATCCAAATAATACCAATAAAAGTTTAAGTTTAAGTCCTTCACTCAATTCCTGAGCCAATAGTCTCGCTCAAATGCTATTCGATCAGAACCCGATTGAAGGACTTCATGCGAGTCTTACTTGTCTGGTAAGTCCTGCAGGATGGTGTTGGTGCTGCCTCACCCTCTACTGAGCAGTGAGGCAGTCTTTTTGCGGATGATGGCGTGGAACCCATCGACTCGCGCCTCCGCAAACATGTTCAAAACGCTGCAGAAGCCGATGTCAAAGTCGAATGTCGAAGATGTAGGTATACGAATCTCGAGGATTAAGTGGAGATGAGCAGGACACTTGGCTAGGCGGAATGACAACAGGTGGACCAAGGCAGTCACAGAGTGCTGGCCAAAAGATGGACGTCGACCGCAAGGCAGACCACCGGCCCGATTGTCTGACGATCTCGTAACGGAAGTTGGACAGCAATGGATGAGACTTGCTCAAGCCCGATTCGACTGGCGACATAGAGAGGTGGCTTATACAACAGTGGGTGCTATATATACTAGATAGATAGAAACAACAATTTGAACAACTAAATGGAACTTTTAAGATTTATGGTAGGGTTTCTAGGAACCAAGGATTTTGGTCAAACAATAAAAATTTATTTTATTGTACAGAAATTGTCAATTAATTTAATTCTAACGTCTTTGGCCGCGATTCCTTGATTAAAAATCAATTTAAATCTAGAAAAAAATATACTTGTCTGTAGTACGTACATTATTCATATTAAGTGAATCCAAAAAACAAAATCAAATTGTGTGCTGTAATTTAGATTACAAAATAAGGCGGAAACGTTGTGGCCCGCACATTTTTACATATAATATAAAGTCGCTTCCGCTGTCTGTTACCTTAGATCTTTTAAACTACCGAACGGAATTGAATGTAGTTTTCAGCAATAGATAGGGTAATTCAAGAGGAAGGTTTATATGTATAATAATACATACATAGTAACTGCGATAGTAACTGTTTGTTTGTTACCTTTTCACAACTAAACGGCTGAACGGATCCTAATGAAATTTAATACTTTTAATCTACTACTACTACTTGTCCATGTTCCTTAAGACGAAAGTCTTCAATCAGTGTGTGTTACCAGTGATGACATATGGAACCGAGACGTGGTCCTTCACTATTGGCCTTATGAATAAGCTCAGAGTCGCTCAACGAGCTATGGAGAGGGCTGTGCTCGGGGTTTCTCTACGGGATCGAATCAGAAATGAGGAGATACGTAGGAGAACTCCAGTCACCGACATAGCCCGACGGATTAGCACGTTGAAGTGGCAATGGGCAGGCCATATATCGCGCACAACAGATGGCCGATGGGGCCGAAAGGTTCTCGAGTGGAGGCCACGGACCGGCAAGCGCAGCGTAGGACGTCCACCCACAAGATGGGCAGACGACTTGGTAAGAACCGCAGGTCGGCGTTGGATGCAGGCCGCTTCCAACCGCAGTTCCTGGAGATCAATGAGGGAGGCCTTTGTCCAGCAGTGGACGTCCTACGGCTGATATGATGATGATGATGAATCTACTACTTTTTATCAGAGTTCACAAAAGGAAGGTAATATTTTTTATTGACACACCATGCATGCGAAGCCGCGGGCGGGTCAGCTAGTAATTAATAAAATGACATAAAAACAACGATTACTCATTACACCATTCATTTTGTTTTAATCTTCATGTAAAAAGAGTATGTATTACAATTTTTATTCATGTTGATCCATCTTTGTACTTTGAACTCGGAGAGACCACCGTCTCTTTAATGGTTAGTAACTGTACCAAGCTACTAACATAGTGTAAACAAGTTTAGTAGAAGGCTAAAATATAATGGGGTCTGTAGAAGCTACGAAAAGCTTTATTAATAGAGCCATACTAAGACGGCTGTGGATTTCGGTGGACGGTGACGAATGTACGGATATTTTAATCCGATTTAACAGTAAAATATGGAAGTGTCAACTAATCTGCTCTAGTACGGAGATACGAACATTTAAAGGAAGTAGACGCTCAATTTGGTTCCGTGGTCAAACTCAGAACCCTTATAGAGAGAGAGATAATTCTTTCTTGTTACACCAAATTACAATTACTTACATTAAAATTAAATTAAATAGTCATTTATTTCAGATATCCATGATCCATATCAATGTTAATCACACTTATATTATAAATGCAAAAGTTTAGATGTTTGTTTGTTCACTCAATCACGCCGTAACGGTTGAACCGATTTCGATGAAATTTGGTATATACATAATAAAACCTGGATCACCACATAAGCTACCTTTTATCTCAAAAATCAGTTACCATGGGATAAAAATGGGGCGTCAAGTCAAGTTGCAACAGCGAGCTTAGCTTTTTTTCTAGGTTACCTTAGAAAAAAATTAGGTTACATTTAGTAGTGTAACGCGTACGAAATCGCGGGCAACACAGAGTAATATTTATAAAGGTTTTTATAAACTACGTTAGTAAATTAAAGTGAAAAAAATCAATAAATTAAAATTAAATCAAAATTACTTAAATCAAAACAACTTAACTTAGAAAACTTCAAGATTAATACGTGGGGTATAATGGGCGACCTTATCGCTTAAAGCCATCTCTTCCAGGCTTACTTTTGGATGGACTGGATTAAAAAAAGTGAGTGTAGGCGGTGTTACAATAAAGTTATAGTTATAGTTCGGCATGTCCGCCTGTCTGTCTGTCCGACCAGTCTCTACTCGTAGACTACAAGTGCTATAGATCTGAAACTCGACATACGTTTTAGTGGCGCCTACTCCCACTTATATTATAAACGCGAAAGTTTGTATGGATATACTATGTGTGGATGTTTGTTACTCTTTCACATCGTAACGGCTGAGCTGATTTCGATGAAATTTTGGTATGTACGTAGATTATAACCTGGGTTACTTTTTGTTGACAAACCACGCGTGCAAAGCCCCTGGCGGAAGCTAGTAAGTTATAATACAACAACTTTATCGGATACTATTTATACTAAAAACGGGATATTTACCATGATTTGTGAGTATTTGAGTATCCCGATATTTCGGCGCAGTTGCATGCGCCATGATCACGGGTAAACTGAAGTCTCATCACCTGTGTGTATTCTTGCAGAGCTGTTTAATGTCTGTCTCAGAGAAGGCCAATATCCCCAATCATTAAAGAACGTTAGAGTGTCGCCACTCTATAAAGGCAAAGGAACGAAAGAGGATTTAAATAGTTACCGGCCTGTTTCTATAATTCCTTGTGTAGCTAAGATATTTGAGCATGGCCTTAGCTCGAGGATCCTGGAGTATTTGTCGACAACGAATTCCCTCTCAGATAGACAGTATGCCTATCGAGCAGGCAGGTCGACGACTGACGCAACTCGAGAGGTGGTGCGGCGAGTGATGGAGGGTCGAGAGCAGCGGCAGCAGGTAGCGGTGATAGTGTGTGACCTATCGAAGGCCTTTGACGTCGCCGACCACAGTGTTCTTGCCGCAAAAATGAGGCATTACGGTTTAGATGGACCGTCTTTGGAACTTTTAACAGATTTCATGACAGACCGATATCAGACCATCGTTGGTGAGGGCGGAAAAATAAGGTCAAAACCACTTAAGACCTCAATTGGGGTGGCCCAGGGTTCATCGATTTCTAATATCATGTTTTCTCTTCTTCTGAATGACCTGCCCGACTGCATAGACGACGCGCACACGTTAATGTGCGCAGACGATGTCGCGGCTATCATCACTGCGCCCACTGTGGGACTCCTGGAGAGCAGATTAAACGTAGTGGCGGGGAAGCTGCATGCGTGGTTTCGCAATAATGGTTTTCTGTTAAACGTTACGAAAACTAATTTCATACACTTCAATCTTACGGGCCACTATTGTGAACCTATAAATGTATCTTTAGGGGGCAGAGCAATAAGCAAAGTTAAGACCACACCTTTTCTCGGTTTTCAGCTTGATGAAGGTTTGACATGGGAACTACATATAAATAATCTCTGCGAAAGAATCGGACGTGCATGTTTTGCTCTGTGGCGCTTGTCAGCGACACTAGAAACCAACATGACTAGGAGTTGCTACTTTGCTTCAGTTCACTCCCTACTCCAATACGGTGTTGAGCTCTGGGGCAGAGCGGCTGACTGGGAGCGAGTGTTCAGAATGCAGAAGAGAGCAGTACGCGCCATAGCACGAGTAGCTTGGGACACTCCCGCTCGTCCGATCTTTCGTTCGCTAAGGATCATGACAGTCCCAGCCCTTGTAATCTTTCGTGCTGCTACCTATGCACGAAATCACTTAAGCGAGTACTCGAGACTCGGTGATTGTCATAGGTATATGACACGGAATGCCCAAAAGCTGAGGGCCGTGCCGAGGCGCCTTACCAAAACGTCGAAGCTAGTACATGTGTTGGGGCCAGCCGTCTACAACTGCTTACCAATGTACATTGTTAATGCACAATCAGAGCAGTCCTTTACGCGTAAATTAAAAAAATGGCTTATTGTACAGTCGTATTATAGAATTGATGACTTTTTTGAGTCTTCAACCCTATAATACGATACTTTTTAATATACTGGTTTTAATATCTTTATTTAATTCTGTATTCCATTGTTAACAATGCAAATGACGTGTAACTTTTGTGTTATCAATAAATGAACTATGAACTATGGAAGTGGGAGGTAATTTTTTACTCCCCATCCCATCTTGTGGTCGTTAAATAGGTCTTCCAAAAACACTATACGCTTTTACTTAGAAAACTTTCGTGGTATAAGTATTTCAATCAAAAATATAGTTCTTAGTAATAATTGTTTCATTTTATTTTATATTATTGTTGTTTTTCTTTTAATTATAAACCATTTACCTCTGTGATCAATTGAATCAATGAATACAGATTTCGATGTCTCTTTATAATGTTTACGCAAGAGACGCGGGTTCGATTTTTGTCGCGGGACAAATAATAATAATAATAATAAATCTTTATTCATTTTTCATATAGCTAAGATTAACATTAGGAATTAATATCTACTTATAGGTTAGATTTTATACATTGCCTGAACTAGGAAAACCTGTATATCAGGCGAAAAAGGCTGGACTGGTGTAACTTATGAATACTCAAATTAACAAAACTTAGAATCTTTTTACATTATGAAAAAAAATAAAAATAACTAATAAACTAAGTGTAAACATGGAAGGTATGAGTTTACGTACTATATAATCTTTAAAATCTTACTTTATTACGTTTAGTAATTCCTCAGTTTCCTCGTAAGAGAGATTGAACAGAGCAGTCTGTAAGGCTCTTTTACAGTTTGAAAAGTTCATTGAGTGGATGCTCCATTTACGATTTAGCCTGTTGTACAGGTATGGTCCTAGGAACATTATAAAACTGGATGCAAAATCATGCTTAACTGGGGTGTTGTTAAATATGTGTATGATCGACAGATATTTTTATTGATGATACTCAAGCGCTTGACCACTACCTCACCTGGTGGTAAGTGATGGTGTGATCGAAAATGGAGCACGCTTGCCATGAATGAACCTACTCACTTTGGACTGGATATTTTTTGCGATTCTATATATTTTTCATATAAGTATGTATTTATGTATTCTATCAGTTATCTGGTTCCCATAGTACAAGCTTGGCTTTGTTTGGGGCTAGATAGCGCTGTGTAGAATCCAGTATAATATAAATCTTTATTGCGAAATATGGGTAGGTAAGGTGTTTAGTATTACATAGTATAAGTGCAGCCATATAAATTATATAATGGTGTACACTAATATTTTTGGAGTGAAAACTTTTTTAGGCACGTTGGGCATTTTATGAGATGGAAAAAACTATTGAACTCGCGACACTATTACCGTTACCGACATCTCTGTATATAATATCTTATATTTGTTCAAGTTTTCACTTCTGCCGGAGTGCCACTTTTTTTCGTTTTTTGTGACTTCAATAAGCATACAACATACAAGCATCTCACTAGCCAAAATATAAATATCAAAGTCAAGTTTTTTTTCTAAAAAGCTTATTGTGGTTAAAGCTCTCAGCGCGTCAGACAGACGGCACAGAAATAGTTCCACTGGATTATCGCAACCTTATTCTTGAGGCTTTAGCTTCATAAACTCTAGGAATTGAGTCTTCAGAATACTTTAGACTACTTGAGCGGCTTCGCGTTTCTAGAGACGACTATTATAGGTATATATACATATATTTTTTTTGGGGTTAAAATTATTGACTGTGAAATCGTACTAATATAAATAGTTATTTAGTTGTTTATTTGTTTTTCTATAAAACATTGCTTTTGCGCAGTCGGGTAAAAAGTAAAGTCCCAATCCTGGTCATAATTTATTTGTATACCAAATGTCATCGAAATCGGTCTAGCCGTTTAATCGTGAAAACGTAGCAAACAAACAGACAGACAGATTTACTTTAACCAAACAAATCCACATTTTAAATATCGATGTTACAGAGAAATTTTCAACACTATAACGCGTTATAAATAAAAACGCCTTTTTATAATGACAAGTAATATAAAATTTTAACTAAAGTGATCAACTTGTTCGCCCAGCCTGTAGAACACGGGTACAACCCACAAAATTGACAAACTGTTCCGAATCACACAAGTGCGTGTGGCATGTAAATAAATAAAAAAAACGTCGGCGGACGGCTCCTTCGTGCAGACTGGTCAAGAGGGAAACATAGTAAAACTTCCCTGTTATTTTTGTAGTCGATTGAAGAGTGTAGTATTAATATAACACGTAGTTTTTGTCTATCTAGCTGGGTTCGATGGTTTTAGATTTTAATTTTTACCTATTTTTAAGCGACCTCAAAAAAAGAAGGTTCTTAATTCGATTATATTTTTTTAGTGTGCCTCTGAACTACGGTATTTATCAACCAATTCAAGAAATTGTTTTTTTTATTTGAAAGGATATATTTTCAAATTACTTCCATAAAAATTTAATTAAAATCGTTTCAGTAGTTTGGTTTTTAAATCAAAAAATCTGAAAAAAAATATGTCATCCAAGTAAATGAAATGGCGTATTTGGCTTTCTTGTGACTTTTCAGAGGAGTTAAAGATCACTAGAGTAGTCCCTGTGCACTGCCTACCTTCCGGCGTAATCATTGTACAGTTAAAATACAACACACAAAGGAAATAGTACAATGGGCGGTCTTATCGCTTTGAAGCAATTTCTTCCAAACAACCTTTGGATGGAGAGGATTATACTATAATATGAATATTAAACTAGACAACGTCTTTGGCGAAGTAAGGGTCCTTTAAACCGTGAATATAACATGAAATACCAGCAATAAATAGAACACATGAATACACCATTCATTACAAACGTCTAGACGCAAAGTAATATAAGTAATAAATTAAAGAAAAATAAATATCTTTCGGACATTGCGACCAGCGCATTGCAACCACAACCCATAAAAGAAAATGAAGTGTGTTACTACAAAAAATTAAATAAAATGGTGTAGACAACTTTTACAATATACATCTAGATACATACATACATACTAAGTAACTCTTTTCTAGTTGCAGTTCTTCTCTTTTGGTAGTGCATTCCAGACTCTGGAATGCACTACCTGTTTCAATTCGTAACGCCAAATCTCTTCCTGTTTTTAAAAACATGGTTAATAATCATTATCTGTCGTCCATCGCTCCCTAAGACTTTGCAACTTTTTTTTTTTTTATTTTGTATATAATTTTTTATTGTTTTTCTAATTACCTATGTATTTTGAAGTAGGTTATTTAATATTATAAAATTATTTATATTTATTTATATGTATATTTTATTTTAGTCATTTATGTACTAATTCTGTTAGTTATTATTTGATTAACACCGCCGTTCTCATTTGTTCACACAGATCCTGTCCATCCAAAGGTTGCCTGGAAGAGATCGCTTTTAGCGATAAGGCCGCCCATTGTACCTTTGATTTAATTTTGTATTCTCTTTTGTTTGTTTTATTTTTAATGGTGTGCAATAAAGAAATTATCTATCTATCTATCTATCTCTTTTCTCTCTTTCCGTATATTACATTTTGACGACTAATCGGCAGGACCGATTTAAAATTCAATATAGATCATAACCTGGATTAGGAAATAGGCTACTTATTGACCAACCTCGAAAGCAGAAGCTTTTATTTCTGTTATTTAGATCGATAATTACGGTTAATTTATGATAATTAAGCAGCGCCATCTTGTTATGTTGACTACCTCCGTGGCGCAGTGGGCGAATAGCCGACTGAGACGCAGGTGGTAGCGGGTTCGATTCCCGCCGCGGATCAAATGTTGATCTACAGATATTTGTATATATGTTCCGGGTCTGGATGTTTTTCTATATATTATAAGTATGTATTTACAAAAAAAAAGTATATAAGTATTCTATCAGTTATGTGGTTCCCATAGTATAAGCTCTGCTTAATTTGGGGCTGGATAGCGCTGTATGGCATGTCCAGCAATATTTATTTATTATTATTATTTATATAATTATCTAATTAAGCCCATCATAATTGTATGCAAACACATTCATTCTTACGAGTTCTAATGACTTGTCTAAAAAAGGTTTCTGCAGAATAACAGCGCCGAGCTGTCGATCGGTGGCGAGGCATAATGCTGAGCTGGAACCTATTTGCTGCAGTAGCACATACACACCTACTTGCCACTTTTTAATTTTTCCTTGACTACATTGTACATTTATTATTTCATTCTATTGTTTCTATGTTTGTTGTAATTTTCTGTTTTCTCTTACTTGTGCTTTCTCTTTGATGTTATACCTTTCGATTGTATTGTGTGAATTTGTGTGTGTTATAGTAGCAAATAAATGTCTGAAGAAAAAAAAATGTCAAAAACTTATGCTAACCCTATTTTCAGTATCGCTGATGACGCAGACGTGCCTCTATCGTGATCCAGTTGCAATTCAATCTGCTTTCAGTCGCGATTGAAAGCATTAGTGACAATATCTGATGCAGACCGAGTGGACGAATCAGCAAAATGAAAGCATTGAGTTTATTCAATTTCTAAAGCAAATATTTTTGAAAAAAATTGTGTTACTAACAAAAACAGAGAGCTTGGAAACATTTTATTTAGTTTTAGTAAAAGATCATCTGTTTTATATAAAAAGGTATGACAGCCAGGGCTTAACCGCAACTGTAGGTATCATAAGCTTTGGTCACACGAAGCGAACTTACTGCGATTGAAATAGCAGCGAGTTGAATACGGAATGTACAATAATATTGTCGCAAGCGCGAGTCGTGTGACACGGCACTAGCTGCGAACACACTTGTGCATCAACTGACATCGTAGATTTTCGCGTGATTTACTAATCTAAAAGTAGTAGAGTTCCTTGTGAAAGGACTCGCCCGGAGAAGTACTACCATCCTACCTATTTCTGCCACCAAGCAGCATTACTGTGTTACGCTTTGAAGGGTATGGTTGTCGGTGAAATTACATGCACCTATGCTTTTTTTATACTACTTATATGGCAAAAGAGCATGCAGTCCACCAGATGTTAAGTTACCAGATGTAATATAAGATGTTATGTTGTCTTGATCTCTATGTGGATACGTTGCCATATCATAGGACTTAGCTGTTATGCCTATGTGCCAGTAATTACAGGAACATACCATCTAACCGGAACACAGCAGCACTAGTACTGCTATTTGGCGGCAGATAAAGGTAAGGCGGTGGTGCCCACTTCCACGAGCCCGTTCACGAAAGCTCTACCACCAGTACAAAAGCTCTACCACCAGGCCTCTAGTTGATAGACGCAGGGCACTTCTCTAACGTGCGTGACCTACGAGGCAATTCTCTGTTATAGGCAATGGTTACCAATTAACATCAGGTGTGGGCAATAAGCTTGTTCCATCTCCTTCTTCCTGCCCTTTTCCCACATTAAGTGGGGTCGGCACAACATGTATTTTTCTTCCATACTTCTTTATCAGCCGTCATCTTCATTGTCACTTCTTTCTTACACATAGCATTATTCGCACAGTCCATCCATCTCTTTTTCGGCTTTCTTCTACTTCTACGAGTATATCCATCCCCATTCATATCTAACACTATTTTAGTCACATGATTTTCTTCCCTCCGCATGACGTGCCGATACAACGCTAGCCTCTTACTCCTCAACTTTTGTATCACTGGCGCTACTTTCAAACTTCCTCTAATATACTCATTCCTTATCTTATCCATTCTCATTACCCCACACATCCAACAAGCTTGTTCCATCTCCTAGTACTATAAAAAAACGGTTCACACATTAGTTTAACAGCAGTTAAATACCATATTGTGTTGCATAATATTTTCTCGGTATATAACTTTCATATTGTTTTGCTGAAGTAAATATTTTGAATTTTTTTTTATCCCTTGCATTTAACAAATTTTTCAAAATGTTATTGTGATAACTAAAGTTATATAAATAAATGCTGTGTGGCACCATATTATTACATATTATCCAATTTCTGAAGACCACTATCTTTTCAAACCTTCGCAATATCGCAAATCAGTTGAGCACTCAGAAAGCTATCTCTAAGCAAGTTTACAATGCAATGTCCTCTATCTAAACGTGGGCCGTAAAACCCACTCGCCATTACTTGCAGATAGACCTTTAGGAGTGGAGGTTTGATATAGATCGTATAAAACGATATCTACAAAGGTTTAAGTATCTCATGCCAAGCTAATACTATGCTTTTCAGCTGTAAATATGTTGCCAAAGGTACTTTAGAATTCCGTTACTACCGGCGAGGTTTGAAGTATGAACGTTTAGAGTGAAAATATTATTTTTAGGCATGTGGTCACTCATTTTTAACCAGCTTCAAAAAAGGAGGATATTCTCAATTCGACTGTATTTTTATGTTTGTCACCTCAGAACTTTCGACTGGGTGAACCGATTTTGATGATTCTTTTTTTATTTAAAAGCTGGTGCTTTCCGTGTGGTCCCATTTCCATTTGGTCCAGTTCTGATATTGACATCCATGAGAAAACCATAAGTATTAAATTTGATTAATTTTTATGTTATGTTATGTTTGTTAGCTCAGAACTCCATTATATATCAACCGATTTGAAAAATTAGTTTTTTATTTGAAAGGATTTAGATTGATCCCATGGAAATTTCATCAAAATTGATAGAGTAGTTTGGTTTTTACTGTTATCTGAAGTCGTTTATATTTTTGTTAAAACGTTACTCGTTCTATGCAATAACAAAAAAATGTAAAGAAGTAATCGAGTTACAAAAAATATATAACGGATCAGATATCTCAAAATCGAATATCCATGCAATGTTATTTTATTTTATTTTTGACATATTACACGTAGGCTTACAAGTATTCCAAGTGCACACATGATACTTATTAAATTAGTTAAAATCATATGAACTTACATAATAGAAAAAAAATAGAAAACAAAATTTAAAAAATTATAAAAATTATAAATAAAGCGAAAGATAACATTAATATATCCATTTATAATTATAGATATTCATTAATAATTATTTAAAAATTATTTTATAAGTCAGTTAAACTTAGCAGCATTGCTGCTTACACAGCAACTTAATTATACGGAGTTTGTTGAAATCAGTTGGTTCTGTGGGTTTTATACAGGTTGTTTAGTAATATATTGACGATATTCAAGTGACGGTTTCTTCAAACATAAAAATAGACTTCTCGAAAAAAAACTATCAGTTATAATATATTAACAAATTATAAAGAACATCGACTAAGTTTAGGTTATTAATTCGATATAAAACTTACTGCCTACTCTTGCACATCGACATCCAAAAAGAAAGGCCGATTTGATATCTCTTTCAGAAATTGCTACGGGTTTTGGGTTAGAAAGAGACAACAAGAGATATCTCGAGACGTCACCAATACAGTATCTGTGGTAAGATGGCAAGCATTATGTAATAGCACAACATAAAATGTTTGATTTTAAATGCCAAAATAGATTTAACATTTCTATGGTAAACTATTCACAAATTTATTTATTATGCTCATCAAACTAACCCCTTTCATTTTTGTGCGTATATTAATAAACACCCTACATACAAACTAGCTGGCCCGCCAGCGGCTTCGCACGAGTGGTAAAAAAAAATAAGTGTTTGTAATTCTTCTTTTAAACGGCTTGACTGATTTGGATATTTTTTTGTATCTAAGTGGTCACTTAGATAGGTCTCAGTCAAAACAAAAGTTGGTTGGATAATTTAAAAAAAGTCTAAATCCCGACAAAAGTTCAACCAGCTAGGCACCATCCAGGTGACCTATTTTTTAAGTTTTATTTTTATAATAATCTTGGAGTTCAAGTTTAGGAGGAAGATAATTAAGACCACGCAGTCCACCCGCGACCACGGCTGTTGCAACACAGTCGAAATGTCGGGATAACAAATAAAAAAGGTCCCTCGCGATAAATACCCGTTTTAATTAGTAATTACGAACATGCATACCGGAATTTTATTACAAAAAAGATAATAATTATAACAATATTGCTGGACATTTCACACAGGGCTATCTAGCCCCAAACTGAGCGGAGCTTGTATTATGGGAACCAGATACTGATAAAATACTTATACACTTTTTTTGTAAATACATACTTTATATATATAAATAAATTCATACATATATCAAACACAATTCATATATCAAAATGTACCAAAATTATGCACGTAGTTAACCTAACAGATGGCATTGTTTAAGTTCTTCAGTACAATGTTCAAACACGTCTCATCTTCAAACATAGTACGATGAGTCAAGACAAGGCGCCACATTAGTTAGACTGGCGACTCTACAACTCGATGTCTAGGCGCGTCTGTGAGAAAACAAATATCTAAACTATATTTCGGCATTTCTATGTGACAAAGAGATAGTACTCACTATATGATTCCGTTTTCGTTTCGACTTACCTGAAACAATATAAAGATTGATTAGTTAATAAGAATGGCAACAACACATAGAGACTTTTGCGCAGCAGTGTGATGAGAAAGCTGACGATAATGATTTAAATAAATAAATTATGCTGGATATTTCACAGAGCGCTATCTACCCCTAAACTAAGCAGAGCTGATACTATGGGAACCAGTTAACTGATCGAATACTAACATACCTATACTTTTGAAGTAAAACTTCTTTACGCACGCTTGACTTGGGCAGTAACCTAGTGCATGCGTTACGAAAAATGCGAACGGAAGTTGAGAGGGAGATAAAAGTTAAGTTATAAGTAAAGAGAAAGAGAGAGAGTTACGTTTCGTATATTACTGTAGGGGGCAAGAGAGAAAGGTGCAAGCACACATTTTCTTTCTCTCTTTTTCTCATAGCCAGTTGATATGTCGCATATCTCCTAACCCAAATTAGCCTAAATTATACGAACTCCAAATATATATATATGTGCATACATATAGATGGAGGAGCTAAAGAAGTTTTACTTCAATCGAGTGGTCTAAAGCACACTTGTTTTTTTTATATACATGAATGAATGAATGAATGAAATACTCTTTATTGCACACCAAACAAAAACACAGTAATAATGGATATAAACAATAAATAAAGGTACAATGGGCGGTCTTATCGCTAAAAGCATATAACATATTTATTTTATAACAAGCTCTGCTTAGTTTGCGTAGTTTGCTGCTAGATAACACTGTGTGAAATGTCCAGCAATATTTATTTATTTATATTTTTTTTATATATTTTTGTAAAGACCCTAAGCTGGAACAAATATCTGTAGATAATGCGTTTCAGTCGGGTATTCGCCCACTTCGCAATGGAGGTTGTTAATAAAAGTTTTGATTCATAATTTTTTTTAAATGTTTGCTAACTTCGACCTCTAAGTGAGGATTAGTTTCCATGTTTGGATATATTTCATTATATACGAGTATATTATATTAAAAATCACAAATGCTAATATACAATAATTATATACCATTCACTTGATTTTTTTATTAATTCAATCAACAAATAAGATAACTTTTTAACAAAAATATAACCGACTTCTGATAACAGTAACAACCAAACTACTCCACCAAATTTGATTAAATTTCCATGGGATCAATGTAAAAGTATATCCTTTCAAATAAAAAACTAATTTTACAAATCGGTTAATATATAATAGAGTTCTGAGCTAACAAACATAATATAAAAATTAAACAAATTTTAGACTTGGTTTTCTCATGGATGCCATTGTCAGAACTGGACTAAATGGAAATGGGACCACACAGGAAGCACCCGCTTTCAAATAAAAAAAAAGAATCATCAAAATCTGTTCACCTATTCGAAAGTTCTGAGGTAACAAACATAATAAAATACAGTCGAATTGAGAACCTCCTCATTTTTGAAGTCTGTTAAAAAAATGGGCGGGCGTTTGGTCACGAAATTATAGATAGATAGATAGATAATTTCTTTATTGCACACCATTAAAAATAAAACAAACAAAAGACAATACAAAATTAAATCAAAGGTACAATGGGCGGCCTTATCGCTAAAAGCAATATCTTCCAGGCAACCTTTGGATGGACAGGACCTGTGTGAACAAATGAGAACGTCGGCGTTAATCAAATAATAACTAACAGAATAAGTACATAAATGACTAAAATAAAATATACATATAAATAAATATAAATAATTTTATAATATTAAATAACCTACTTCTAAATACATTAGGTAATTAGAAAAAACAATAAAAAATTATATACAAAATTTAAAGTTGCAAAGTCTTAGTGAGCGATGGACGACAGATAATGTTTATTAACCATGTTTTTAAAAACAGGAAGGGATTAGGCGTTACGAATTGAAACAGGTAGTCCATTCCAGAGTCTGGTAGCCTGAAGAGTGAAGGAGTTAGTATAAAATACTGAGGTATTATGAGGAGTTTTCAATTATGTTTATGTTTTTTTTTATTCGATTTTTATTCAGAATATTTACATAATCTAATAAAAGTATATAATAAAGGAATAAGTGTATAAAGTGCATGTAAAGCATCACTTCACCCACGCCATAAAGTAGATTAAATTTAAATTGACAATTCGGTTTTACGAGCACAGGGCGGTTTCAGCTTCGGAATTCCGCACGTGTAACCTTAGCTTTCCCACCCTTATGTCAAGGAACTATGGTTCAAAATAACAGTGAATTTCTTCCTACGTACTACATAACCGCGATAAAATGTGGAATTTTGGGAATTTATCGTGCTTGCGTCGCATGCGCGCTCAAGGCTTTATTTTATACAAATATATATTTAAATTGCAAGGATAATCAAAATTATTAAATGCATTTGTTTTATATATAAATTATTAATTATCACTTAATTGTAAAGTACATTATAATTATTTTTATTAACCTACGTTGTCCCACAGCTGGGCAAAGGTCTTCCCAATTCCCAATTCCAATTTCCTCTTCAATGGATGGAGCCATTATTATTATCCGGGCTAAAGTCAAAAAATCTTTATACAATGAAATCTTAAAAGATCACTTGGATTATAGTCTATTTCTCCATTTTTTATATTAACGTTTTTAATTAATTCAAAAATTTTATTTTTTAATCTGATCGGACCATTTCAGTACAAAGTTTTTTATCATGTGACAAAATAATTTTTTATCCGATACAAGCTGACCAATCCGTAGCATCGCACGCGTAGTTTTTAGAGTTTATTCGTTACAAGCATACAAAAATACAAACTTTTCCTTTTTATAATATTAGTATAGATTTATAGTAACTTTTTAGGGTTCCGTACCTGAAAAAGTTAATAAAGTAACCAATAAAAGATCACTCTCTTGTCCGTCTGTCCGTCTGTCTGTCCGAGTTTCACCACCGATTTTCTCAGGAACTGGATACTGAGGTCTAAAGTCCCTATTAGGTGTATAAAAATCAAGGTCCTGAGTCAACACGATAAAAGCTATGTGCAAATTTAGATTTTCTTAAATTGTTAAATACCAAATTTACCAAAATTTTTATCTTTTTTTATTTTTCGGAATTTGCCCTTTATTTGTGCTGATTTTAACCAAAATTGACAATTCTAGGTCAACCGGAAGTACCCTATAGTTTTTGGGTCGAAAACCTATATGGTAGTTCCAGTTGACCTAGACTCACGAAATTAGACAAAAAGCAGCACATATTAAATAAAAAATTCAAATATATAAAAAAGTTGAAAATTAAACCCTATATATACATACATAGTTGACGCCAATTAAGATAGTCCTCTGAGTTGTATGGGCACTCATACAATTTAGAGGAGCTTATTCGGCACCAACCTCAAATAAGGTAAATAAATAAAATTATGCTATTGAATAAAATAAACATTTAAGCGGGGCTCCTATGCAATAGACATGCTTTTTTGCCATTTTTATTGATAATGGTACGGAACCCTTCGTGCGCGAGTCCGACTCGCACTTGGCCGGTTTTTTTAATGGTTATCGCATTTCACTGATTCATAGTCAATCTGTTATTTCTTACTATTAACAATACAGGGTTGAACAATAATAAAGCGGTGTTTTGTGAATTGTACGTTTAGGCGCGATTTAAGCTAATAGCTTCCGCTGAGTGAAATATATGGAGCATGTTGCAATATTAGCATAATAAATCTACGCCCTTATTAATAGGGGAAATGTGGTTTCGGTGCCTGTCGCCAAATGCAGGGATATAATTCATGTTCCAGAATGTACAAACAGGAAAAGGCTGATAGAGAGGTATGGAAGAAAATGACAGGAGTGAATCTCACTTCCGGCGCTAGTTAGTTCACTAGTAACTTACCCACTGGTTGGATTGGTAGTACCTATGTAGTACATTCTAACTGTAGATATCTATCTCATTCCATTGTTATCTTTTGCTGTTTGTCTACCTATTTTGTTTATAGATAGTTAACTCTTTATTGAATTACCACACAAACAGAAATAATACAAAAATAAGTACTAGGCTAAAATAATAAGGCGGCCTTATCGCTGAAAGCGATCTCTTCCAGGCAATCTTTGGATGGAGCGAAATTTACTAAGATACAGAGTGCGGTGTACTTTAGAGGATACATTTACACATATATTCTAAGGTATAATAAAAAAATATGTAATTTCTAATTCTAATACTTAATATACTTATAAATAGACTAATATATCGGTATATACATATAGCAAACTATACTAACAAATAAAATAAGTACATAAATAGTAAATAAATAACGCTAGGAAGATGACATCGTCAGGTAATAGTGTCACCTTCAACTTGAAGGTGTGTAAGGAGGATGACCGTCTTATTTCTTCGGGCAGAGCATTCCACAGCCGAACAGCCTGGACAGTAAAAGAAGCGCTGTAAAAGGAAGTGCTGTGCGAAGGAGTTCTGAGTATCAAGTTTTCTGATGACCTAAGAGTAGTTTATGATCTGTTCTGTGTTTCTTTGTGTGTAAAACAAATATATTCTATTCAATTCTATTCTATTCCGACGCATATTATTCGGACCAATATAATCTTGGAGTCCTCAAGTTTAGAATGAACAAATGTTTTTTAGGCAAGTGTGATATTTTTTTTCGTGTGGTCCAATGTTGACGTCTATCTAGCACACGCAAAGAAATATCGTGATGTGACGTAATGTGAGAAACGTCAGGATGATGATAATACTTTCTTTTGTTAATTCAAGACGCGTGTGGATGAGTGAAATCGAGTATTTAAAAGTTATTCTTGCTTTCTATACATTAAGCACTTTTAAGCACTTGATTTTGTATCGTGAACGTGAGTGACCCTAAGCTCGTCGCTGTCTCTAAAATGTCAATCATTTCGTAAACGAGTTTAACTAAAGTTTTTTGAAAGACAACGTTTATTTTCCGTACGAAAACTTTAATAGGATTCACCCTCGTAAAGGCCTGTCCATCTACAGGACAGTGAAGTGAACTAAAATAATAAGAGACATTAAAACAAACAAGGCCCGAGGGACGTCTGTTCACCGACAGGACATGTTTTTGTGACATGTTTGCACGTGTGGAACGGCTTGGGGATTTCTGACTAGTTTACCACTGCTTACTGCATATAGGGTGAGCTTTAAAAATCGTAAAAACATAGCGTCCTCCTTGTCGTATCCGTCAATGGCGAAGTGTGTCTATTATGTGCCCGAATGTGGCTTGCAAAGCCAAATTTGGTATGAAAGATCATGTTGCAGGGCGCACAATGCAACAGACCACTGATATCGTAGGAGTAGGTACAGGAAGGTTTTGGACGGGTCTTTTTTATAAATTATATAGCATCGAGATCTTTAAAAAAATCGTAGAACCATACAGTGAGATATAATAGTCATAATAAATAAATAAATAAAATAAATATTGCTGGACATTTCACACAGCGCTATCTAGCCCCAAACTAAGCAGAGCTTGTACTATGGGAACCAGATAACTGATAGAATACTTACATAATTTTTTTTTTGTAAATATATACTTAGAATATATTGACGACCTCCGTGGTGCAGTGGGCGAATAGCCGGCTGAGACGCAGAAGCTAGCGGGTTCGATTCCCGCCGCGGAACAAATGTTTGCATGATCTACAGATATTTGATCAGGGTCTGGTTGTTTCTCTATATATTATAAGTATGTATTTACAAAAAAAATGTATATAAGTATTATATCAGTTATATGGTTCCCATAATACAAGCTATGCTTAGTTTGGGGCTAGATAACGCTGTGTGAAATGTCCAGAAATATTTGTTTATTTATTTATAGAGAAACAACCAGACCCGGAACAAATATTTGTAGATCATGCAAACATTTGTTCCGCGGCGGGAATCGAACCCGCTACCTCCTGTGTCGCAGCCGGCTATTCGCCCACTGCAACACATAGGTCGTCAAAATAGTCAATTTAATGGCAATATCAATCACAAGTCAGTTTTTATTTGAGGGCATCCGCGATACAGGTATTGCACCTATTGCGGAGTTCATTATCAAACTTTAATTGATAATTCTTATTTAGAAAACAAAATATTTATATTTCTTCAACTACAAGTTAACAAAGTGATACCTTACTTACATTACTCAATTTTATAATACCAAGAATAAACTAATTTAAATTCAATTCAATTTTAAATAATCGCAAAATTATGAGTAGTAATATTTTAGAACCTTAACTTCTAATAATTTAATGACGTGAAATAAGTAAATATCGCAAAATTTCTGCTACTCAAGAAACATTCTGACAAAACAGGCATGTCCTAGACTCTTTGAGTATCCAGACACTTGATGCCTAAACTAGAACTAAAAATTCGATATATGGGTAGGAAAGAAGTAACAATGGAGATGACGGCTGACAGAGAGGTATGGAAAAAAATAGATGTTGTGCCGACCCCGCGTAATATGTGAAAAGGGCAGGAAGAAAAAGATGGGCGGCGATGAGCTTAGAACCTGTTACTTGAATGCAAACTTATACGCAAATAAGTTTTTTGTTGAAAATGAGATACTTTTGCAAAACAAGCTTTTATACAATTTATACACAACAGAAAACATGCTCCGCCATCTTGGAGGTCCCGCCATATTGGATTTAATGTGACGTTGTATTAGTTTTCGTGTTCTCCTCAGCAATCCCTTTCATTTGATACCCATACTGTGGTAGTGCAGAAAAAATAACTAGTCCGCCATCTTGGATGATCCGCCATATTGGAATTAAAATGACATCACACAGCTACGCATACATTGTCATCCAAAATAAGCGTATTTCTAAATTTCAGCACAACTGGTTAAAGATCACTAATTTACCAGACGAATTAGTAGATTTATGCCCGGCTTCTATATCTGACGGTAACCGATAACGTCTCGTTTCTCTTTAAAAAAGTACCAAACTATTGTTACTTTTTCAAGAAGAAACGAATTGTCGGTTACCAACGGATACTATTTATCTACTATCCAATTTAAACGTAATATTAAAGTTAAATTCCGTACATACCCTGCATTGAACTTCTCATACATTTAAATCCGAAAAAAGGCATATTGAAAGGTAAAACGGTTTTCATACAAAAGCTTTGAAGAACTGTATGTAATTAAAATATTATGCTAATATACCTAACGTTAATTCTAATTAATTCCACCCCATTGTGTTACAGTATAATCATTCTAACATTTCAGTTATGCATACGTTTTCTGTATGACGTTGAAACAAAGGGTAAGTGGTTTTTTTTTAAGAAAAACGTTTATATGTTAGCTTTGGTATATACGAGTATGTCGCAGTCAACCAGCTTAATTAGCCGTTATATCAACAGCCTAGCCTCTTTACTAAATAGCGCCATTCAACTAGCTGGGCAAAGGCCTCCCCCTCATCCCTCCACTTTTCACGATCTTGTACCAAATCCCGCCAGTCCCTATAAAAAGCGTCCAAATCATCGCGCCACCGCTTCTTAGGCCTTCCACGGTGTCACTTTCCAATTTGAATTCTTTTTTATTAATTACTAGCTGACCAATCCGCAGCTCCGCACGCGGTATTTTTTAATAAAAACATTACCCTCTTTCTGCGGACTTAGGTAAAAAGTAGCCTATGCCACCCGGGGATAGTGTAGCTTCCCAACAGTGAAATAATTTTTTAAATCGGTCCAGTAGTTTCGGAGCCTATGCAATACAAACAAACAAATCTTTCCTCTTTATAATATTAGTATAGAAAAAAACACGTCACTAACGTCTACTGCCATACGGTGTGTCTGTGTATTATGTACCTCAAACTTTGTTTAAGGAATCTAGTTGAACGGCGCTGTTTAGTAAAGAGGCTAGGCTGTTCATTGAACGGCTAATTAAGCTAGTTGGCTGTAAGTAGTTGGTTGTGTGTTGGTGTATTATGTACCTCAAACCTTGTTTGAGGAATCTAGTTGAACGGCGCTGTTTAGTAAAGAGGCTAGGCTGTTGATTGAACGGCTAATTAAGCTAGTTGGCTGTAAGTAGTTGGTTGTGTGTTGGTGTATTATGTACCTCAAACCTTGTTTGAGGAATCTAGTTGAACGGCGATGTTTAGTAAAAAGGCTAGGCTGTTGATTGAATGGCTAATTAAGCTAGTTGGCTGTAAGTAGTTGGTTGTGTGTTGGTGTATTATATACCTCAAACCTTGTTTTAGGAATCTAGTTAAACGGCGCTGTTTAGTAAAGAGGCTAGGCTGTTGGTTGAACGGCTAATTAAGCTAGTTGGCTGTAAGTAGTTAGTTGTGTGTTGGTGTATTATGTACCTCAAACCTTGTCTTAGGAATCTAGTTGAACGACGCTGTTTAGTAGAGGCTAGGCTGTTGATTGAACGGCTAATTAAGCTAGTTGGATGCGACATATGTATATACGTCATTGTGAAAGTTTTCGTTCATTTGGGAGTATTGAAATAATTATGAGGTTTAGTTTAAAAATATTTTAATAGTTTTGATGAGTGAAGAGATGATGGGGATGCCTTTGCCCAGTAGGGGACAGCACAGACTAGAAAAAAAATTAAAGTGTTATTCGACACTTATGGGAGATTCTTAAAACCATCTTTTGCATTCCAGCATTATTATTATTATTTAATTCCCTTGTACTTATTTGCAAATAAAACTATGAATTTAATAAAAATAAGTAAGTACCCATTATTAAAATGTTACCCATTTAGGGTTACGAGACATAAAGCGTAAACAATTTTTGAGACTAAACCAAAGAATACCATCTAAAACCATTGCACTGTTTCCAACGTTTTAAACTTATCCTTGGACTTAAGGTTTTGAAGTTATAATTGATTCAAAATAACCTAAAAATATCTCCGATCTCCATGTCAGAAAAATCAGGCGGAATAAACAATATAAAATTAAAAAAAAAATATTAACAAAATAAATACGTGTGTGAAAACTAAAGCCTCCACAGAAAATAAGCATCATCTTCACACAAAGACCAGCTCCCATATTCTGGGCGTATCTTTAAAATAAAAATACTGCAAGAATAACGCCAGGGGTCCCAGGCTAATGGTGTTTGCTTTCAATAAGGCCCTGTTTGCAACGAGAATAAGTACACATTTACGCATAAAACAGAACCAAATGTATAACGGCACAAAATTTTGCGATAAGACCTCCCATTGTACTATTTGCTTTGTTTCTTATTTTGTTGGTAAAAAAATATGGTCTACAATAAAGTCTTGTTAATCATAAACCAGTGTCTGACCATAAAATCGTAATTCTGTAATATTTGAGCTGACCATATACCTATATTTAAAACGAGTAAATCTAACGCACGTTTATAGCGCAGTTACTTCCCAGCATCAAAGAAGTGTTGTATCGGTAAGCGCATTAGTATTTTTTTTAGTTTTGTATTATATATTATTATTTTTTTTTGTCAGAATATGTGTAAAATTAGTTTTAGTTATTGGTAAAGCTGTGTTATGCCCGAGGTCACGAAATAAAATTGCTAATTCTATCTGACTGGTCTTCTTTGGCTTGCCTAGTGTGAAGGCCGCTGCTTAATTGTGATCGTAGGTAGTGCCTTCTGCCTCAAACTGTATAAAATGTATATTGCTATTATAACAGACATCTTAGGTTAATTACCAAATTATCTTCATGTTACCTAATCTTATTGGTAAGTTTTTAGCTGTAAATAAATATTTTTCATTTTCTTTTTTTCATTTTCATTTCATTTAATTTAAACAAGCATTGACAACCCGCTTTTCAAGTGAATGCGTCATAAGTCCTGTTTGCACCGTGAGAACCACCAGCCGGCATATTTTCAGATATTTCGTCTTGTTTTCGTAGGACAGGGGGAAAATATGTCGAAGGTAGATTGTAAGACTGCCCCACGTTCATATAAAATATTCTCTGTTCTCGTGAGGTTATGATAACATCTGAGGCGAGTACCAAGCAAAGGACCTTTGCTACTCTTCTGATTACTTCACTGTTTTTATTGACGCAAGCTACAATATACAAGTTTTGTGTTGAAAAATTACTTTTTCAAAACAAGCTTTTATAAAATTTATAATCGGAACCGCAAGAAGATTCAAATGAGCCCAAACACTAGTAGCCTACTATAACCCATTCAGAAGTTCCGTTATCTAGCATCCGTCTCCATCATGAGACCACCGCCATGGTACCATATTATTGCATTGTCACCGAAGTTATGTTATGTATTCCAAATTTCAGCTCAATCAGTTCAGGGGAACGGATTTACAATTCAGTTGCAAGATTCCACCCGGACACCACTGCAAGTTAATAAAAAGCTTGTATTGAAACACAAGATGTACCTACTTAACTTAAAAAAGGTGTGTTCAGTTATCTTTTGTTTTTTATAGCTTTATAGCTGACTTAATTGTACGAGTATGTATATTTCATAATTTATTTTGAGCTAGGACAGCAAATTCTGTAATCTCGATGTATTTTGGTCAAACCCGTAGAAAACAGTCGTAGAGACTACATTTCTATGACCTCAGTTAAGTCTAACATCTTTAAAGAAGTAGATTTGCGTATTTATTCTTACTGTGATCGGAGTTTATTGTTATTTGTGTTTCTTTGGTTATTTTAAGTACCAATAAGTTAATATGGTTTTTAAGTTTACATCCAACCTGTTTTTTGTTACCTCTGAGGTTGGCAGGTAGAAAATGCTTTAAGCATTAAGCTCACCTTGTGTACATTTAATGTGTATTTTGTGCAATAAGGTGTTTAATAAATAAAATGGAACATAGTTTATACAGCGCCTTGTATAATAAAAAGACAACAAGACTTTTGTCATCACAAGTACATTAGAGTCTTACTAATCCGGCACTTCAGTAGTCCGGTACGTCCAATACTCCGGCACCCTCCGCTCACGCCTCCCTCACCCCTTCCTACTCTCGTTCCGCGCTTGCACACATATTTTATTTACATATTAAGGTTTTTTCTATACAATCCAATAATCCGGCACCCCCTAGTTTTTAAAAGTGCCGGATTAGTGAGACTCTACTGTGCCTACTTTCCAAATAAGGACGCTTTAATTACAGTAACTGTAAATCCAAATCCCCCTTCCCTAGGAAAAGTATCATCAGCGAACGCGACACATTGCAAACTTGCGAGTTATTGACTGTTACTAAGCTTAATTTGTACACAGGCTAGAAACACCAGCTGAGTCATTCCTTTTTCTTCCTGCCCTTGTTAACGCCACAGTTACTTCATACCACCCAGGCCGGTTTGCTTTCCCTCCGCGCCCCGCGCGCCGCCGGCTCCTTCATTCCTCCACATATACCGCGCTGGATGCACGCACAATTTTATATAAACCTTTATACCTGTATTTCATTGTTAATATCAAGAAACAGTAATTAAACCGCTGTAAAATGAATCGTCTCAACTTCTTATATAAGGTGATGTCTGCGACACAGTTTAATACTTCTGCAGATATCATCGTTTTTCACATTATTTTTGTACCATTGTTTAAGTTCCAAATAAAGAATTTTATGATATAACAGCCCTTTTTCCACTTCAAGTGGAATGGGCACAATGTGTATTCTTCTTCAAAATCCCTCTATCAGCTGTCATCCCAGCACTTACTCCTTTCTACTCATATATTTTTTGCAAAATTCAACCTTCTCTTCTTTGGCCTTGCTTTACTTCTATAGCCATCCACTTCCATATCCAATACTCTTTGAAGTAATTCTCTTCTAGATTCTCTTTCCTCTGCATGTCATTTATATACTAAACTAGCCTATAAGTAACACGTTAGCTTACCTGAGTCATCACTTCTTATATGCAATAGGCATCTTTGTAAGCTAGTGATCCACCCTGGTGTCAGACTCGTTAATGAGTTGTGAACAAGTTATTTCTAGGCAAGCGTGTTTCATCTTCGACCACACCATCACTTACCATCAGGTGAGGTAGTATCAAGCGCATGACTATCAACAATATAAAAAAATAGGACGAAGGCTTTAAACTAGCCGAAGGCTTTAGATGCCACTAAAGATTTAATAGCTGTAATTCCCTTACAACCACAAACGTTTGAGTTGTTTTTGATCATCAATAGTGTTTTTTTTATAATTATAGGCCAGCATTTGACCACGATCTCGGCTGATGGTAAGCGAAGATGCAAACTACGATGGTACACACTTGCCTAGAAGAAACCTTTTCACTCGCGACTTTAAGACCCCTAGGTTGAATTGTAGTTATCAGGAAACACAGACTCAGGCAAGGCGTTCCACTCCAGTGATGAAATTATTAACGCCTTAAAATTTCCATCAAGTCCACAGCTTCTTTTCACAATCAACGCTCCTGCTCGTAATTCTGTTGTTTATCACGAGCCGATGACGCCAACAGCGAACGCGCACGAAGAAAATAAAGTTAGTGAACCAGCTGTCTACATCGATCAATGGTTTGGACTTGCCGAAGGGTGGACTTATAGAGCCCTAGAGAATTGAAAATTTGTAGGCAAAGGGTAGGTAGGTTATACGGTTTAAGTTGCGACTTATAAACTTATTAAGTTCAATGGGTTCCTAGTCAATTAAGTCAAGCTGAATTTAAATGGCAGCTGAGGTAAATAATTGGACCCATACCGCGTTATCGTAAAAACGGTTTCTATTAAGTTTCGAAATACGATGATTTTAATTTTCAAACATTTTTGTAAAAATCTACAAAATATGTTTGAGGGGACCCGAAGTCAAACATTTTGTTACTTTACGTTGAAACTAACACACAGTCCAAGAAACATCAAATTTTAAAGTACGCTACAAAGTTTATGATCTTTGTTCTGAAATTAGACTTTATATTATGTAAAAGTTGTTCACTTTCATGGGTAAAATAACCCCTCTTGAGGTTAACATACGTATTCGAGGCATATTATACCCTGCGCTATACTAACCACTGGTTTATTTATAACATAGTTTCATTTTTTTCTTCTTCAAATGACAGACATGGATAAACAGTAAAATCAAAGGTGAAGTTCAAATATTTATTAGGAACAATATAGTCCAACAGCCACCGCCTATGTTTTTAGTGAGTAATAACAGGCTGAATCTTCGTGAGCAGGTTCGGTTCGACGAGACGCCCAAGTATTTCCTCTGAAAATTCTCGATAGAGGTAGCTAATGTAGAGCGCAAGTATAAAACATGTCGATTCGGTGGGGTGTCGAAATTGTCTGAATAACAATTATTATTATTATTTGACCTATACTTTCCCACTGCTGGGCAAAGGTCTCCCCCCTGTTCCTCCACATCTCACGATCACTCACCACGTCCCACCAGCCATCTTGGAATGCATCGAGGTCGTCACGCCTGCCCCGGCTTCGACGCCCCTCTGCAGGCACCCATTGTGTGACGACTGTTGCCTGTACATTTGTCTGTGACCATACGACTGATGTGACCCGCCCAGTCCCACTTCAGCCTGGCAGTCTTGCCACCAACATCTGCGATACCGGTCTTAGCGCGCAGTGTGGTATTGCGGAACCTGCCATGAAACGCAGCGTGTTAGGGGTAAAGAGAATCGCTCTTTACCCCTAACACGCTGCGTTCCATGGCTCTTTGGCAAACCTTGAGTTTGGACTTTTGAGATTCTCTCAATGACCAAGTTTGGGCACCATAGGTAAGGACGGGCAGTATACACATGTCGATTAGTTTACGCTTAAGTGACAATGGAAGGTCTCCCTTCATTAGCGCCTTCATGGCTGAATAACAATAAGCCTTTTTTTATATTGAGGTAGCTTGCCGATAAACTCGGAAAAACAATTGTCCTACAAAATGCATGGTATGGCTGGAGCGTAATACAGCGAGGTATCAAAAAACAAATGAAAATCTTGGAACTGCAAAAGTTTAAAAACCGTGTAGTAACCAGCGTCTTCCTCTTACACATAATTAAATACTTGTACCTGAGGGTTAAACAATAATAATAACATTTATAATTTAATTCCTGTGTGTAATTTATTTGTGTAGTCATTTTTGAAGTTATACTTTTGTCGCGTTTGGAAAAATATATGAAACTAAATTTTTAAGATGCGCGCGCACACCGACAGCCAAAAAGCGACATGATGAAGTTAGTATTTTTTTTATTTTTATAGTGTTAACCGAACACATACGGAAAATTCCTATAGACTTGAAAATTTTTGAGATGGTTTTAAAATCTTGGAATGATGGAGTTAGCTGATAACTGTCTCTCTAGTTTCCGTAAAAACTCTATATTTATTAATTTATCATTCCTTTTACAAACAAGAGTTGTGGCATACGGGATGAAATCTTTAGCTATATTTGTTCTGATACGCCAAAGAAGTATAACTTCTTACGCACGTACTTAAGTACACACACACACACTTTTTTTTTGTTTGTTTTATAATTTTGTGTTAATTGTTAATTATGGATTTTAATCTAAAATAAATGAGTTAAGAACAATAATAACAAAAAAAAATATTTTCTATTTTAACAAAGATTACAGTTATATGTTCACAAATATAGCATCTAAAAACCAGTGAGGTTTGTGCTGGTGCTGTCGTGGGTTTACATCACTAGGTGTTTTTTTACTTAGCAATAAAAAATATAAAAAAATGTAAGTAGATAAATTGTAACGTGACAATTTTATGACATGTTACATTCTTAATTTAACTTAACATTTACACTAATAAATAAAAAAAAACAACATACCATTACACTGATAAACAAACAACATACCACGACATCTAGCGGCATGGCGGCGTACTCACTGCCCAAACACTCGATTTAAACACCGAAATCCAAGCGTCTTCTCAACATAGTTCGCCAAGTTTACCGCAGATGGCGTTGTATGTATCCTGTAGAAATTTACTACCTATTTTTTATTGATCAATAATCAATTTTAATTATTATAAACATCTTTATATACTGAATCAAATAATCCTTTGCTTATTAGAAACAAAATAAAAATCTTAAATAATAAAAGTCCGAATTAAATCTGTGTCTTTGACTGATGCAAAACTGATGTGAGAAACATTGTCATTTTGAGTGACACCGGATGTGTCAGATTTTTCTATATGGGATCACCAAAATGATTGCATCATGCAGTTCTAGAATATCTTAGAAGGAAGGCGTATTTTACTAATTATTAAAGGCCGGTAGATTTTTATCGGGTATAAAAAGACAGTGTCGTCTGTGCTCACTCTCTTTTCCACGCCTGGACTCAACAGTAAAACTTCTTATCAACCTGCTACAAATTTATTCTCTGGACAGTAATTCCCGTGACTTTTTATTGTAAATTCGTGCAGTTACTTCCAAGTCAGGAAGTCTTTCACGATCTACGCTGCTGGTTTCTCCGATTACTTCTCGATATCTACACCTGACGCCCGTCAAAGCCTACCACCGGAGCCGTCGAGAAGCGTGGTGATTCTTCAGTCACCCTGCTGGCTGATACCACGCCTTCACACAAAGCCTACCGCCACGAGCTCGTTCGCCAAACGTCCTACTAGCTGCCTTGACAGACGCCAGGGACCACGCCTGCCCACGAGGTCTACCACCCAGCTCAAAACCCACTCCATCTCTCCGAGCAGACGCCAGGGACGTTCGACGAAAATAACACGAGGTGTATCTATTCCATTATTTTATCCGGGTTGAACACAAGTAATCTTCCTCTCTTTTTTCTGACACTAACGTCAGATGGCGCCCACTTCTTTAAACTAAGATAAATCTGTTGTAGGTACCAGGTGCTCAAGATTCTGTGATTGCTGCACTATAGCCTATAAGCCCTAATATTCTAAGCTCTTCAAGCCAGCGTTTGTCTGTACTACCTTCACTGTAAAATATATAATCTATAAATCTGTAACCTGTAATCTCTAATCTAAGTATATATTCATCGTTAAACCAAGTCATTTGTGATTAACCTCTGTTTATCTTGCCACATGTATAAAAAGAAAAATCTAACGAACCTACTCGCTCTACCGACTTCTCTTGTTTTTTTATTTTATGTACTGAAAACAAATCTAGTTTCATTTATATCTATTATACTAAATACAGTGTTACAATTGGCGCCCAACGTGGAGCCCGGTAGATCGAGTAGGTTCGTTAGATTTTACTTCTTATACATGTGGCAAGATAAACAGAGGTTAATCACAAATGACTTGGTTTAACGATGAATATATACTTAGATTAGAGATTACAGGTTACAGATTTATAGATTATATATTTTACAGTGAAGGTAGTACAGACAAACGCTGGCTTGAAGAGCTTAGAATATTAGGGCTTATAGGCTATAGTGAAGCAATCACAGAATCTTGAGCACCTGGTACCTACAACAGATTTATCTTAGTTTAAAGAAGTGGGCGCCATCTGACGTTAGTGTCAGAAAAAAGAGAGAAAGATTACTTGTGTTCAACCCGGATAAAATAATGGAATAGATACAGTTCGTGTTATTTTCGTCGAACGTCCCTGGCGTCTGCTCGGAGAGATGGAGTGGGTTTTGAGCTGGGTGGTAGACCTCGTGGGCAGGCGTGGTCCCTGGCGTCTGTCAAGGCAGCTAGTAGGACGTTTGGCGAACGAGTTCGTGGCGGTAGGCTTTGTGTGAAGGCGTGGTATCAGCCAGCAGGGTGACTGAAGAATCACCACGCTTCTCGACGGCTCCGGTGGTAGGCTTTGACGGGCGTCAGGTGTAGATATCGAGAAGTAATCGGAGAAACCAGCAGCGTAGATCGTGAAAGACTTCCTGACTTGGAAGTAACTGCACGAATTTATAATAAAAAGTCACGGGAATTACTGTCCAGAGAATAAATTTGTAGCACGTTGATAAGAAGTTTTACTGTTGAGTCCAGGCGTAGAAAAGAGAGTGAGCACAGACGACACTGTCTTTTTATACCCGATAAAAATCTACCAGCCTTTAATAATTAGTAAAATACGCCTTCTTTCTAAGATATTCAAGAACTGCATGATGCAATCATTTTGGTGATCCCATATAGAAAAATTTGACACATCCGGTGTCACTCAAAATGACAATGTTTTCACATCAGTTTTGCATCAGTCAAAGACACAGATTTAATTAGGACTTTTATTATTTAAGATTTTTATTTTGTTTCTAATAAGCAAAGGATTATTTGATTCAGTATATAAAGATGTTTCTAATAATTAAAATTGATTATTGATCAATAAAAAATAGGTAGTTAATTTCTACAGGATACATACAACGCCATCTGCGGTAAACTTGGCGAACTATGTTGAGAAGACGCTTGGATTTCGGTATTTAAATCGAGTGTTTAGGCAGTGAGTACGCCGCCATGCCGCTAGATGTCGTGGTATGTTGTTTGTTTATCAGTGTAATGGTATGTTGTTTTTTTTTATTTATTAGTGTAAATGTTAAGTTAAATTAAGAATGTAACGTGTCATAAAATTGTCACGTTACAAAATAAGCAGGAGCCAGGTAAGTACTTTTGTTTATGGTTTAGATTAGTAGTTTTATGAATGAGCCAGGAAAATTACACTTGACTCATGAAGTAAAACGGCTTTTTGAACGATGCGGCGTACAGTAGACACTATTTACAAACAGCCACAAACTTACCCTTCTCCTCTCCTCTTTTATGCTAAATACTTATAATATATATGTACCTATATATAACATCTTATTGTTTTTGTATATCATGTAGGTATTTGTTATTAATATTGTTATCATTGCTTATTTATTATATAAATATGTTTATTTTTGTATAATTGGTCTTATTATGTTTATTTTGTTCAAATTTGTGACGTCACCCTACATAAGGCTCTGCCTGAAAACCAGCGCTGCTTTGCACCATTTATTGCAAGGAAGCATAAAGCTGAGGCAGAGCCTGTTTGGGCACGCGTGACACGGAGCGGGACTAGTTTGTGCACCTACCTACTACCTACTGGTGGGGTAGGTATGTTTGTGTTCTAGCTGTAGGTCTAATTTAATCTCATTGTTTTGTAATTTTCATGTCTATCTACCTATTTTGTTTGTGATCCGTTCTATGTTTCTTTGTGTGTGTCAAATAAATAATTACATATATTCTATTCTACAGTAAAAAGACACACACACTGTTAAAAGTTGAAGTTATTAGTTGACTGCTTGAGTTAAACCACTGATCTGACTGTTAAATAAGCCACGGTGTAGTCTTTATATTAGCGATCATCGAAAAACTCAGCTAAATATATGAAGATCACTTTTATTCCGCACACCGATAAGGTTATCAATAAAGCTTCCGGGATGCACGGATTCATTATCAGAAATGGAAGAGTTTTCTAAAATACTTCTACAAAAATACTGTTATACAAGTCTCTGGTACGGAGAACACTTGAATATAATAGTGTTGTTTGGCGACCTCACTATAGTACGCACATGATGAGACTTGAGAGAATTCAAAAAAGATTCGGCAACTGTCGCAACGAACGCCTCTTGCACAAAGATCGGTTTCATACGTAGATAGACTACAACACTTTTCAATGGCGTCTCTTGAAAATAGGTAGAAGTTTTTGGATTTGAAATTCTTATACAAACTTGTCATGTGTGTGTGTTACCAGTGATGACATATGGAACCGAGACGTGGTCCATCACTATTGGCCTTATGAATAAGCTCAGAGTCGCTCAACGAGCTATGGAGAGGGCTATGCTCGGGGTTTCTCTACGGGATCGAATCAGAAATGAGGAGATACGTAGGAGAACTCAAGTCACCGACATAGCCCGACGGATTAGCACGTTGAAGTGGCAATGGGCAGGCCATATAGCGCGCAGAACAGATGGCCGATGGGGCCGGCAGGTTCTCGAGTGGAGGCCACGGACCGGCAAGCGCAGCGTAGGACGTCCACCTACAAGATGGGCAGACGACTTGGTAAGAACCGCAGGTCGGCGTTGGATGCAGGCCGCTTCCGACCGCAGTTCCTGGAGATCAATGAGAGAGGCCTTTGTCCAGCAGTGGACGTCCTACGGCTGATATGATGATGATGATACAAACTTGTCAGAAATCAAATAGATTGCCCCCAACTATTTGAGAAAATTAAATATAAGATACCCTTTAGAATCCCTCCCCATGAAATAAAACCACTTTCCTTCCAGGCGCACCGTTTTAGGCGATATCTCTCTAATACCTCGACTAAGTAAGCTTACTAATGCTCAAACTTATCTGAACATTCATTTTGACTGTCCAGCAAAATTACGATCTTGTGTTTTGGGCCCTAGTACGTAGACTTGTTTGGTGGAAGCTCAAATGATTTTTTAAAAAACATAAAAATGATTAAAATTAATTTATTTATATATTTTAATGTCTAATACATTTGGCGACTTGATACAGAATGAATCTCTCTAGGTTAAAAGTACTGCAGTTGAATTTAAACATAAGCAAAATCTTATCTGGCTAGCCCGGCGACCATGCGTGGGCGCTTGTGTGAATAAGCTATAATATGATTAGTTGGCTGAAAATATGGAAGGGGCAGTTATGCCAGCATCTGTAACTCCTCCCTCCGTAAGTTCGAAATTATCCGAAGGATGAGGATCATTTCGGGTTTTCCCCATAATACAAATATTTTTAAATTTATGCTTAAATGCTAACAATAAAAGACAAATTACAATAATAAAGCAAAACACAAAATTTCCTATACTAACACTTTTATAATCTAGAGCACTATCACTAATAATTTCACTTCCACTTTTCTGTAGTATATAGTTCAGCGACTGAACGTCGGTGAGGTCGATTCCATTGAGATTGGCAGGTTTTCTCTGCATATCTGACGGATCGGTCGATATTTGAGGTAAGTTGATTACTGGAAGTTTCATGAAATTTACGTCATTTCCTTGAGTTTGGTGTCTTTTAAATGACAGTCCCTTTATCTTTACTAGACAATCATCATCCATGGTCAACAGGTATGTTCCAATGATAGATTCTTGTGTTATATCGTCTTTGCAATACTTGGTGAGTAAGGTTTCTGTTCTTACGTGGATGATCCAGCGATTGGGCTGTATAGAGTCAGCCTTTACATCGTCGATGGTAACTGGAATCGGGTGACAGCTCGAGATATTTGTGGAAAAGCTCATAAGTTCGGTAATGCAATCATCTTTGATTAGTAACGTGACATCGTTCTCATGGCATAGAAAACGGTATTCATCAATCTCGCGGCATGACTGGGAGAGCGGCATCGCTTTTAACCCTTTCACAAGGACATATGGGTATTTAGGTAGGATAATAGAGGTAAGGTTATTGGCTCTATCGTGGATAGGTAATGGAATCATTTTAAAATAGTTAAAAAGCTCATTCCTGATTAAAGGAATGTGCATAATGAATTTTATCTGATTTTGTTTTACATATGCTTTTATCTTTATACATTGCTCTATTTTTAAAATATTTTCAATACTAACTGGAAAAACTAATCTGTCTGTTTTCTCAATTTCCTGCAACAATGCCACTAACTCTTCAGTGTCTATAATTGATTGATGTAACAAATTAATTTTAGCAAAGGCAATAGCTGTCTCAATTTCATTCAGTCGAATGTAGAGTGTTTGAAAGTTATGTATAAACGCGTTATATATGTGAATAATCTTATTACTGATTTGGGATACGTTTAATTTATTTAAGCTACGATTGATATCTTGGATACTGTCTTCAATCTGAATGAAATTGTATTTGGTAAAGTTGGCTATTTTTGTGAACGTACCCACCATTTCGGCAACGATAGTCATTTTACTATTTATGGCGTCTTGTTTTCTATTTATTTTATTAATTAATTTTTCATACATTACAGCGTCATCATTATCTAGATTTCCTGTGATCGCTTTGATAAATGAACCGAGAGGATTTATTAAACCACGTTTAGATCTTACAGTTGGAATCAGCTGTTTGTACTTAAATATAGTTATGTTAATAGTGTAATCCGTTTGTAACTCCACATCAGTAAAGTCTGTGTCAAAAGCTTTAATATCGAAACATTTTTGAATGTGCATTTTAAATCTTTCATAACTACCTAAATTGAATTCCAATTCCTTGTATAAAAGTTTTAAATCCAACACCTTTATAACAGTCCATGTACCATGACTGATGACAGCTTGACCTTCTTTGACGGGTAGCAGTCCCGGGTTCTTATTAATAGGGTGTAGTTGAAGGGCCTGGTTTTGGATCACTAGGACCGCCAGAAGAATTAACCTGTGGAGGACGTTTTATGTCTTTAATAGGAACTTTAGTATGTCGACTATGTGTTATAACGGGTACAACGTTTCTTTGTATGGCTCCGGTAACCTGAGCTTTCTGATATCGCGGTTTATCCTTACTACGTCTAGTGTTTACTCCTTTGATATATACTGTATCGCCTACATCTATATCGAATTCTTTCTCGCCACCACGTTTCTCTATTACAGCTTTCTTTTTGTCAATTATTTTATCTGTTAGGTACTCATACAAATGCTTAGTCCTTCTAACGTGTTCTTTAACCAATTGTTGAGTAAACTTGTTGTGTATAGATTGCCGAGGGTTAGTGTCTACGTAGTCCCGTATTCGCGAAGGAGAAAATAAAAACACCAGTCTTGATCAAATAGGTAGCGAGGCGGCGAGGCAGATTTTCTTCCTGTTTTTCTTCTTTCTTCCTGTTGCTTCCTTTTCCGATGTTGCCCGAGCACTGAATTGCTGACGGCCAATAGGCGCCGTTTTTTATACTATTCCTCGCAATTTTCTAGAACATTCACTGCCTCACCCCCTCTAGCCTTTATTTATTACTTTTTCATACTTTACATACTGTTTGTTATATATTACTATATTTATCTTATAGACTATGATTATTACTTATGAATAATACATGCGTCTTCATCCGGCTCCGCTCGGTTTAGAAATGGCGGCGCTTTTTCGGTGCGGCGCTATAAATACTACCCTGTCCCCCGCTTCACTACTATATATACTCGCCCTAAGTGGCGGCCGCGCGTTATTTTCAATTCGAGCGTCGGAACGGGCGTATGCGCACTCATTTCTACTTTTATTACATAAAAATGTGTTACCTCCTACCTACATTTACCCATTTTATAGTAAAACAACAAATATACGTAACTTTATTTGCATCATAACTGAAGAATATTATTCTTATCTAATTATTCCTATTATTACTATCTATTTACAAACAAGATTATTCTTAAAGTACATTGATTAATATCTAAACGAGGTAAAATAATACAATTTTCATACTATGGTCATGGGTCGCGACGGTCACTACTTGCACCCCTCTCGCCGCAGGTAATCCTTATGATGCTGTCGTGCACATTTCTCCCGCCGTCGCAGCACGCGACTCCACTGGTAGCACGACGATCTTCTTGCATGGTCGGCGCAGGACGTGCCCGTTGCTCGTAGTGATGTCCACGACTCGTATCTCGTTGTCTTCTCCAGGGTAGGTTCTGGTCACTCTTCCTCTTGGCCAGACGTTCCTCGGCAGGTTTGGGTCGCAGATGATCACCAGGTCACCGACCTTCGGGGCGGTCCCGGTGGCTCTGGGCTCCCGCCGGTGTTGGAGCAAAGGGAGATACTCCTTCACCCATCTCTTCCAAAATTCGTCGGCCAGAAGTTGTGCGCGCTTCCAGAGTTGTCGTGCGGATTGATCCTCTTGAGTGAAGCTGCCCGGTGTTGGCACGTGACTGTTTGGCCCCAGCAGGATGTGGTTCGGGGTCAAGGCCTCGGGTTCTTCTGGCGTCACAGCGACATGCGTGAGCGGCCGCGAATTAATTATGTTCTCGACTTCCACGAGGAGTGTGTGCAGGACCTCGTCACTTGGGTGCTTCTCATGCAGGATGACGCGTAGGGCTTCTTTGACGCTACGCACGAGTCGTTCCCAGGCGCCGCCCATGAAGGGGGAGGCGGGGGGAATGTAACGCCAGTTGATGCGGCGTGCATTGGCCTCTTCTCGCGTTGCTTCCCAAGCTTCTTGCTGGGCTTCTCTCAATTCCTTATCTGCTGCCTTGAAGCACGTCGCGTTGTCTGACCACAGTTCAGTCGGTTGTCCTCTCCTCGCGATGAATCTTCTTAGCGCGGCGATGGCAGAATCCGCACTTAATGATGTCACTACTTCTAGGTGGACGGCCCTTGTCGTGAGGCAAGTGAAGAGGGCGACCCACCTCTTCTCACGGTGTCTTCCCACGGTGACTTCCAGCGGTCCGAAGTAGTCCAGTCCTGTGTAGGAGAAGGGACGCGCGTGATGGGTGAGACGTGCTGGAGGTAGGTTTCCTGTCGAAGGGATCGCGGGCTTCGCTTTTCTCATTTGGCACTGTGGACATCTTCTTATTACGCTCCTCACTGTGGGTCGTATTCTTGTCACCCAGAACCGTTGTCTTATTTCATTCACTGTGGTTTCTACCCCCCCGTGGAGCATCTTCTCGTGTACATGTTGGATGTACATTCTTGTATACTTGTGCTGTCCGTCCAACAGGGCAGGGTTGGCTGTTTCCTCCTGTATACCTGGCGTCGCGGCGATTCTTCCTCGTAGGCGTAGTAATCCATCTTCACCTATGTACACACTCAGAGTGGCAAGGCGGTCCTTTGACGAGGGCGTGTCGCCGTGCATTATTCGCGTCTTTTCATCGGCGTAGCTGTCATCCTGTACTTTCCTTATCCACATCTTCTCCGCTCGTAACAGGTAGCTCGCGTCCAGGCACACTAGTTTTCTTTTTTCTGTTTTCTTGGTTGATGTCGTTCCTTTATTCTTGTCGGTCTTTTTCTTACCGCGGCTCCATGCGGCATCTTTTTCTGCATTCTTTTTAGTCTTTTTGTGTCTTGTTGCAGCTGCTCTGTGTTTCTTGATCCTACACAGATCTATGAATTGTAGCACTCTTCCTGTGGCGCGTATAAGTATCGGCCACTTAGCTATGTTGTCTATGTTCGGCAAGTGTTCGTGTGTCTTTATGTCTTGCGACGCGTGGCATCTTTCTTCCCCAGTTTCTGTGCTGGTGACCTTTACTTCTGTTGGCCAGTCTTCTTCTCGCCGTCTTAGGAACTCAGGACCCTGAAACCATCGGTGCCGCGCTGTGAAGTCGCTCGGCGTTTCTCTCGTGGCGTCGTCTGCAACGTTTTCTTTGGTGGGGACCCAACGCCACTCGTTCACTTTGGTGAGGTCTTCAATCTCAGCCAGGCGATGTGCGACGAACGTCTTGTAGGCACGCGGTTCCGCTCTTATCCACGCGAGGACAGTGCGTGAGTCGCTCCAATAAGTCTTCCTTTCGAACTCCAGGTCGTGTTCTTCGGCCACAGTCTTCGCTAGTCGCGCGCCTATCAGGGCCGCTTGCAGCTCAAGTCGTGGTATAGACGTGGGCTTCAGGGGTGCGACGCGACTCTTGGCTGCTACCAATACGACGTTCACTGACCCATCGACGTGTTGCGTACGTATATAGACCGCTGTTGCATATGCTTCTTCACTCGCGTCGACAAACGTGTGTAATTCTCTCGAAGCCACTGATTGCTGCATGTCGTAACATCGCTGAATGTGAAGTTTTTTTATGGCGCGCAGGTTGTTCAGCCACGTTGTCCAGCGCGGTTGCAGCTCTTCAGGGATTGGTTCATCCCAGCCGGTCCCATATCGCCATGTTTCTTGCATCAGTCTCTTGGCAGGTGTTGTCAGGGGTGATACCAGTCCGAGCGGATCGAACAGCGACATTATCACGCTCAGTGCTTCTCTCTTCGTAGGTGGGCGATTGTTGTACAGCACCTCTGGCGGAGTCTTCTTATCGTTCAAGTGGAAACCGATACAATCTTCTTTCACTTCCCACAGCAGTCCGAGGGTTTTCTCGACGTCGGTGCCACCTATGGGTATTGTAGCGGTTTTGCTGTTCGTGTCGAAGCGACGTAATACAGTCTGTCGGTTCGACACCCAACCTCGCAGAACGAAGCCAGCTTGACGATGAATGTGGTCCACTTCTTTCGATACTTCTATTGCTTCTTCTTCACTCGGGAAGCTTGTGATGTAGTCGTCCATGTAGTGATTTTTCTTTATCTCTTTCACTGCTCTGGGGAATGCTTCTGCGAAGTCTTCTGCGTTCCTATTCTTTATATACAACGCTGTGCACGGTGAGGACGTTGCTCCGAAGATCACTGATGTCATCTGAAACTCCTTCGGCTTCGTTTCTCCTCTGCAGTCTCCTCTCCATAGAAACCTCAGCGCGTCTCTGTCTTCTGGTCTGATCTTGATCTGCATGAACATCTCTTGAATGTCGGCAGAGACCGCGAATGGATGCTGCCGGAACCTCATAATGACTCCGGGTAGTGACTGCAGAAGGTCAGGGCCGGAGAGTAGCATGTCATTCAGGCTCCTCCCGCGTGATCTTGCTGCTGCATCATGTACCAGGCGTATCTTCGGTTTTGAAGGATTGCACACTGCAAAATGTGGCAGGTACCATGTTTTCCCTTTAGGTGCAGGTGTGGTGGCTGGAGCCGCGTATCCCGACGTGAGAAGGTTGTTTATCCTTTCTTCGTACTTTGTTTTCAAGTCTGGGTCGCGATCTAGTCTCTTCTCCAGCGTCCGCAATCTTTTGTAGGCGTCTTCATAATTGTTTGGGATCTGGCACTCGTCTTCTTTCCACAGAAGTGCAGTCTCAAAACGGCCATCGGGCATTCTTCTGCTTTTTTCTTGCAGAATCTTCATTGCTCGTTCTTCTGGATCGTTCTTCTGTTTCTTGTGTTCTATTCCAAGCGCTTCCAGGTCGAAGAACCTCTTCATCATATGTTCCATCGAGTCTTCTTTAGCCGCTATGGTGGTATGTCCGCAGAAGGCTACTGGTTTCTGATAAGACGTACGGTATCCGTGTAGCACCCAGCCCAGTCGCGTTTGAGTTGCGACCGGTTGGTCTTGTCTTCCTGTTCTTATGTCGAGTGCCACTAGAAGTTCCCAGTTGTCCTGTCCTATCAGTATCTTGGGTGAGGCGTCCTTGTAGATCAGCTGGTCTTCGATGTCCCGTAGATGAGTGCAGTCTTGAAGATCTCTCCGTTCTATATTCTGCTTGGTGAACATCAGCCGCTGTACTGTGCGTGCATTGCGCATTGTGTATTCTTCTTCGCTGTATCTTCCCCGTATTTTGATGTCGACTCTCTTGCTATTTTCATGCTTCACTGTCTCGTTCAGGCCCTGCACCCACATCTGATCGCGTGGGCCATCCAAGCCCAGTATCTCTGCCAATCCTTCATCAACGAGAGTGATAGTGCTTCCGTCGTCCATCAAGGCGTAGGTGTCCACTCTTGCTTCATTTTGACCGATGAGTGTTACTGGTGCGATCTTCAGGTAGGCTTGACGGCTTCTGATGCAATCGATGTTCTTCACTAGTTCCACTGCTGATGTCACTTCTTGTGTTGCTGGTGGTGATGGTGATGATGTCCTTCTTGACCTCTTATGGTGTAAGAGGTGATGGTGAGCCATCGCGCAGCCGTCTTGTCCGCACCTCTTTGCTCTGCAGGTACCGCGGTGATGCGTGCTTCGTAGGCATTGGAAGCAGATGCGATGTCTCTTAGCCATTTCCCATCGCTCGTTGACATCTGTGTCTTGAAACTTCTTGCATTCAGGTAAGTGATGACTCTGCTTGCATGCTGGACATTGTTCTTTCTTGGTATCAGTAGCGAAGGTGTGCTCGAATCTTCTTCTTGGATGTTTCTCCTGCGTAGTATTTGTGACGATGTCTTCGGGTTGCGCGTATGCTCCGCACTTGTCAGCCTCTTCATTCAAAAAGCTGGTGAGTTTCTTCAAGTCGGGTACATCTTCTTTGATCTTCGCGGCATAGTCGTACCATTTGCTTCTCATAATCGGCGTAAGCTTCTCGATGGTGATCTTCACTAACTCTGGATTATACAGGTAGTGAATTTTCTTGAGGGCTTCCATAGTAGACACGATGTTAGCCACCTTGTTTGCGAATATACATAGGTCACGTGGACTATCGCTGAGTTTTCCTAGTGCCTTAATCTTCTGCATCTCGTTCATCGCCAGTGCATCCGGTCGTCCAAATCTTCTTTCCAGAGCTTCCATGATAGCTGCTGGATCCGGTTGGCTGATGAGGAGGCTGCTGATTGCTTCCCATGCTACCCCCCTGACGCTTCTTCTTAGTCTTGCTACATTTTCGGTCTTCGAGAATAAAGCTTCAGTTTCGTAGTAGGCGGCGCGGAACGCAAGCCAGCCGTTACATTGTCCATTGAAAACAGGTAACTCCTGTAGGTACTTCGGTGCATCCCTGGTCATCCGTACTGCTTGAGTGAGGGCTGTTGCCAGTGAGGTGACGTCCACGTTCTGTGGCTGACGCGCAGGCCGGGTCTCTTCATGGTCCCCCCGGTGTTCACATTCCTTTTCCTTGTGAACTCCCTGTCCTCGTCCTTTCTGTTCCCCCTCTTCTGGCCTCTTCTTTTCTTCTGGTGGGTCGTTCTTCGTGTGATCCAACCATTCTTGAACTCGACTTGATCGTTCCTCTTCTTCTTCATCTTCTGACGCAGAAGCTGCTTCATCATCGTCGGCGGCGGCGCGCTGTTTTTGTAACTTCAGCTGGGCGAGTGCGAGCGACGCGCGTATTTCTTCTAATTTTAATTCGGCCAATTTTTCTTGCGCTTCTAACTCCGATAATTTTCTTCGACGCGCTTCGGAGCGGTGTGACTTGGCGCGCTTCGACGGCTTCAATGTGTTGGAGTCTTCAGCCCGTTGTGTCGTGACGTTGGTCTCCGTACTTGTTGTTTTCTCTGTTGACGTCGTGTATTCTGTGGCCGTGGTTTCCGTAGTCGCGGTGCCTTCCGACGTTGTCGCAGATTTTTCTTGACGTGCAGAAGCTGGCGGAACTCTCGCGGAGCTCGTAGTACTTCGTGTCGTCATCCCGGTACTTCGCGGAGCGCTAGTAGCGCCCTCTGTGTTGCCGGGTTCTTGATTCGTCGGGCTTGGTCGTTGTTCTGTCAAGTCGGCGACGCTTCCTTTCTTCGATCGCGTAACAGGCATCTTGAATAATTCGTTCGCAAAAATACGTAGATAACCCGCGCTGTTAGTCTTCAAAAATTATCCGGCTCGAAGGACCATTTGATGTTGTGTATAGATTGCCGAGGGTTAGTGTCTACGTAGTCCCGTATTCGCGAAGGAGAAAATAAAAACACCAGTCTTGATCAAATAGGTAGCGAGGCGGCGAGGCAGATTTTCTTCCTGTTTTTCTTCTTTCTTCCTGTTGCTTCCTTTTCCGATGTTGCCCGAGCACTGAATTGCTGACGGCCAATAGGCGCCGTTTTTTATACTATTCCTCGCAATTTTCTAGAACATTCACTGCCTCACCCCCTCTAGCCTTTATTTATTACTTTTTCATACTTTACATACTGTTTGTTATATATTACTATATTTATCTTATAGACTATGATTATTACTTATGAATAATACATGCGTCTTCATCCGGCTCCGCTCGGTTTAGAAATGGCGGCGCTTTTTCGGTGCGGCGCTATAAATACTACCCTGTCCCCCGCTTCACTACTATATATACTCGCCCTAAGTGGCGGCCGCGCGTTATTTTCAATTCGAGCGTCGGAACGGGCGTATGCGCACTCATTTCTACTTTTATTACATAAAAATGTGTTACCTCCTACCTACATTTACCCATTTTATAGTAAAACAACAAATATACGTAACTTTATTTGCATCATAACTGAAGAATATTATTCTTATCTAATTATTCCTATTATTACTATCTATTTACAAACAAGATTATTCTTAAAGTACATTGATTAATATCTAAACGAGGTAAAATAATACAATTTTCATACTATGGTCATGGGTCGCGACGGTCACTACTTGCACCCCTCTCGCCGCAGGTAATCCTTATGATGCTGTCGTGCACAAAACTGTTTGTTAAAATCTACATAAAAAGCGCTATTAGACTCGGTATGACCGAAAACTACTTCAAATGGGGTAAGACCTGTAGTAGAATGAATTGTGTGGTTATATGACATAACAGCGTAACTCATAACAGATGCAGCGTCAGTTATTTTTTGTTCGTATTTAGCTATCCGATATATTTCTATGATGGTTGAGTGAAATCGTTCAACTATTCCCATAGAGTTGGGATTATGAGGGGTACCAATGTGAAGGTCGATTTTATAAAATGATAACCGTCCCTGTTCCAGGTATGTACGAGTATTTGATTCGGCTTGGTATCTACAGCTTCTTGCAATATAAGCATACCATCTGTATCTAAATCGCGGGCTGAATGTACTGTCCCCATACTAGCGTCGTCTTGACGACCTTCAGATGCAGATGCAGTAGTACTACCTCCAGATGGAATTGAGTAGGGAGATCGACGTCGACCTTTACCAGCTTTCGATGTATTACTTTTCTCAGAACCTGATGATATAACTATCGGAGATGGCGTTCGCTCGCGCGGTGTAGAGGTACGGGTGGTGTCCTTATTACTCAAACGTATAATATCGTCAGTTACGTCTTTAATATGGCGTTTTAGTTTTTGTTCCTTTTTATCTAAATTCACCTTCATCGAATCGTCATCATCGTTACTTAGGGCGTTAATCCTAATTCGCGACAATGCATCGGCATTACAATTTTGTTTTCCTTCTTTATGTTTAATGTCATAATCAAACTCCGATAAGCGTAATTTCCATCTAGTTAGCTTGCTGTTAGGTTCCGTAATGGATTTAATCCAAGTTAAAGGTCTGTGATCCGTATAAATCATAAAGGTCATTGGGCATTTTGTTCGGACATATGACCCACGGCGCACAAAAACGAAACAGGGCTAGGTATGTAGTTAAATGTATATGTTACTTAATGGTATGGGTCGCATTATTGCAGGATATGGGAGAACCGCAAAAAAAATTTTTTTAATTAATATTATAGCATTTTTAAAATAATTATTATAGCATTTTTAAATTATTATTATAGCATTTTTATAATGAACTAAGTAAAAACTATTGGCCTGACTGTAAAAATACTTTGTAAAACAGTTGTTTTGAACAATTTCCAGGAATACGAAAATAAAATCCATTTTGCGGTAATAATATTTTTATTCTGCATTATCAAAATCTATAGTTAATTCATCTAAAAAGGCTGCAGGCGCGTCTATCACGTCTTGATGCCTGGCCCATGACAGAAAGTATACGACGCTTACAACATGTGCACAGCTTCCGACAGTGCGACGGCCGTGTATACACGAGCAGTAATACTGTTGGATGCTATTTCTTCCAATATGGGTAGGATCTACTAAAATATAGGTGTAGTACTGCTTTGCACGGACGTGTCGTGACTGTATTCTGCCTCTTATCAATATCTTATTTTCAATCATTTCTTGGTGCCGGTATAGTTCGATAGTGTATACACCATCCTCACGCATGTGCTCGTGGCAATACGATCTTGCGATTCTCAAGTGGTATGATCCCAACGTAAACAATATTAATTCGTCAAATGTAAGCCGAGGAAAGTCATCAAAATCCGGATCATTGCCATCGAGTCGCACAAACGCTACTCTCTGCCTGTTTAAATTATGGTTAATCACATATTCTGCCATCTCATTGGGTTCATTCATTCGTTCATTTATAATTCTTATGAATTGTTCCGCATACATATGGTCCTCATATGGATGGCGAGTAGCATTAATTATGGCCGCAGTTATTTTGAAGTCGACCATCATGTTTCTCATGGCAACGTTAAAATATACATGGCGGAAGATTTTAAAATCTTTCTTGAATCTGCCGTTAATGGTTTCCACTACCCACCGGATCATTGTTATTAATCTAGATTTATTAGCATCTAGTGTCGTCAGTTGTTCTCCTCTTACTCTTGTAGGCGGCATGTGAGGATTATACCCGCATTCCTCAATTTTATCAATCGAATCCCGAAATCCACGATCCAATATAAAAACATCATTAACTCTCAAGAACCCATGAATCGGAGAATCTTCTTGCATCAGGTCACGCATAATGCTTGCGTCCGAAGTAGTCGCAGTGTAAGGCCCCGTAACATCTACTATGTAGCCGTCGGTACATACTATAAGGAAGGGTTTTACTAAGTTCCGAAACTTATGAAGACTGTAAGTTTTGCGCTGGAAAAGGAAATTCGAACTCTTTTGTAGATAAATATATGTTCCATCACATACGAGAATGGCCGCCGGTTCATTATAGTTACCACCAAAAAAATGGCTTGGAATTGCAAGATTCTTGGCCACCACATCTTCCCTAGTAATATGATTTAAGCCCAAATGCTGTGGAACAAAATCATTACTTAAGCATTCTCTTGCTATCGCCAACTTCCTTTCTAGGGTTCTCCTCGACATATTGAATTTAGTGGCTAATCGCTCATCTGGTTCACCGGTTCTTATTTTTGTTAAAAAAATTCCAAGAACTGTGGCAGGATGAACTGATCGATCACCCAGTGAAGGCGTTTGGTTCAAAATAACATTAAATTGATATTTTGTTAGTCCCGTCCAAAAGTGAAATTCATTGTCCTCTATTTCTTCAATATTTTCGAAATCAAGGTTGCTTCTTTGTTCGATACCCCATTTATATAAATTCATCATACCAACAACATGAGTACTGTCAAAGTTTTCGTGGGATGTAGTGTTGAGCAAGTCTACCCAATCATTCCTCATAAAATGAGCATTGCAAACCCGAGCTAATTCTGGTATATAAAAATTGTGATTGTGTAAGAGTTGGAACTTAGCATATAGTGGAACATTATGGGCCACTACATTTCTACAGTTTGTAAAAATACAATGTCTCGCTGTATTCGATGCTCGCTTATATCCTCTAGGCGTAACAAAACTAGGCTGCAATTGTACTTGATCTTGCACTGGTTGCTCTTCAACTGGCTGATCTTGTACTGGTATATTTTGTACTTGTTCATTTTGTACGGGTTGATTCCGTAAACGACGATCTAACCTTGACCAACAAGCATGGCACATGGCCCGTGAGCCATTAAAAGTAATCTGAAACAATTGAAAAAAAAAATATATATTCCTCCATTTATCAAGAAGTAAAATGAGCCATTACATTGAGCAAAGCAACATTTGTACAATCAAGAGCACGCGACGAGTCATACACATACGATGACAGTGTAGTGTACTTACCTCACGTGGTATTATTTCTTGCAATAATAAATCTACAAGATCCCTTTGTCTTTCCAAAAAGAGAACTGTCAATATGTGTTTTCGTCGACGTAAAACAGATCGATTACACGACACGCAACTATTTTGTCTTTCCATGTTAATGTAAACCAATCGTCAAGCAAAATCAGGGGTCCATAAAACACGCTCAAGTAATCAATAAAATGCAAAAATCGGAAACACGAGTTTAAACGCACAGATCGAAACGAAGGATGACGTACGACTGCGGGGCGGTCAGAGCGGGTGGGGCGCAGGCGGCGCGTCGCACGCGCACTTCGATACCTTACTGTTATTTTCTACCTGTCGAAAGTGCGAGCGAGAGAGACATACAATCTGTTATGCGATACAAACATTTTTCTTATGCTTGTACATACATTTTCACAATGCTGACAGTAAAATCTTTAGTTTTTAGTCTAATAGAATTATAGTTAGACTCACATACATACTGTTACATAACATTTTTCCTCCAGCAGATACATAAAAAAAATTTACATATTTAGAAAAGTGGAATTGAATACTTTACTTTAAAAGTGATTTGAACACTGTGCGCGAAAAAAAAAAAGTGGGTCAAAATCGCCCAATGATCTTTCTTTCCGTATAAATAAGGTCTAAAATGTTTCGTAGCCCATACTATGGCTAAAAGCTCTTTTTCTTTTGTACTATATCGCGTTTCGGCGTCGTTCAAAGTACGACTAGCATAAGCTATCGGCCTATCGCTGCCTATAGGACCCTGTGAAAGGACAGCTCCTATAGCGAAGTTTGAGGCATCCGTCGTAAGGACGAATGGTTTTGAAAAGTCGGGAAACTGTAAAAGCGGTGCGTTAGTTAAAAGTTCTTTACACTTTTCAAATGCATCTATGTATTCCTGTTTTGTACAATCTATCTTATTTTTCTTTTTTAAACATGAAGTTAATGGTTGTGTGAGTTTAGCAAAGTCTTTGATGAATTTCCTATAATAACCAACTAAACCCAAAAAGCTTTTAATTTCGGTTGGTGTTCGAGGTAACGGAAAATTTAAGACTGCCTTTATTTTATCGTTGTTAGGCATAAGGCCATTTTTGGTGATGGTATGACCAAGATAAAGGACCTCTTTTCTCAGAAATTCGCATTTGTCGAGAGTTACCTTAAGGTTAGTTTCCCTTAACCGATTGAATATTTTACGGAGTTTATCGACGTGTTCCTCTAGACTAGAAGAAAATACTATAATGTCGTCAAGATATACCAGACAGTGAATACCCTGAAGTCCTCGTAGTACGTTGTCCATAGCCCTCTGGAACGTCGCAGGTGCCGTTTTTAAGCCAAACGGCATCCTTTTAAACTCATAATGGCCCGATTGTGTTGTAAATGCTGTTTTTGACCTATCTGCCTCATTTACCTCAATCTGATGATACCCGCTAGCAAGATCTATTGTGCTAAAGTACTGAGATTTACCTATCTTATCAAAAAGGTCGGTAATATTAGGTAACGGATATTTGTCGTCGACTGTGATTTCGTTAAGTCGTCGATAATCGATCACCATCCTAAACTTCTTTTCACCAGATGCGTCTACTTTCTTTGGAACCAGGTGGACTGGTGCACTCCAAGGTGAGTGAGAATCTGCTATTACGTTATCTGTTAGAAGTTTATCTACCTGATTTTGTATTTCCTGGTTAATGACAGGCGGGTGTCGATAAGGTCGAATATAAATCGGGTCTTCATTTGTCGTTCTGATGTTATGTTTAACTTGATTTGTGAAGGACAAAGGTAGTTTATCACAATAAAATATATCACGATATTCGTAACACAATCTGTAAATCCTATCACGTTCCTCTTTATTAGTGTGATCTAATCGCAATTTTCCTAAATTCTCTTTCAAATATTCATCATTCATGCCGTAATTGTTCACAAAATTTACCTGACATTCTTCATTATTAAATGCCGTAACATCGAATGGTTCTTTAAACGTGATAACAGCTTTCACATCGGATGTATTTTGTATAACCGTTTCCGCAAAGTAGTTCTCACACCTAACAAGAGCGGTAGGCATACGGACGCCTTCCTGATATTCAAGATATTCTAATATCGCATCACCGTGATGTAAATTGGTTGGAATTTTCACTCTTGTTTCAGATCGCGGAGTTACGTGAATTTCATATGGCGGAGTATAAATGATTGGAATTCTCGCATTGTGTGTCATAAGGACTTGGTTTCTCATGTCAATATTAGCTCCTAATTTGGATAAAAGGTCAGATCCTATTAATCCGTCGTATCGTCCATCAACATCATAGATGTAAAATTTATGAGGTAATGTGCTTTTGAAGGTCTTTAACAATGGAATGTAAATTATCTCATTGTGCATGCTCTGAGCATGTGTACTGACCACTGTGAATGGTTCGATGTGTTTGAACTCACTGAAAAACTCATTAGCTTTAGATGGGCTAATAAAAGATCTGCTACTACCAGTATCGATGAGAAACTTTGATTTTATTTCAGGAATCACCACGTGAGGTAATTTTAATATACTATCACAACAATTTAAATTAATCACTTCACCACGTTCTTCGAGGCTGTTTTCTGAAAATTTTCCGGCATGGTTTCCACACAGATGTTTTCCGTATTAGTGGAATTTGTCCCTTCGACATATTCCATATAATTACACTCGGTAGAGGGGTACTCTACATTATCATTCGCATTATAAACGTCATAATCGTTGTAATCAGGGGTGTATTCGTTATAAGGGGATGGATCCTCTATATAATATAGATCGTCCGCAATCATATTCTGTCTAACCGGCGCTGTGCGCATCGAAATGTCACTATCCTGTAACCTTGGTTCTTGTACTTGTCGGGGTGGTACACCAAATTTATACTGGTTGCCTGAGTGAGGTTGGTTCGAAACACCGAACTTATAACCTTGTTGTTGGGGGATACCAAACCTAAAACCACCGTGTTGGAAAGGCGCGCGAGGCGCGGGCGCTTGAGCAAAATTTCGTTGAGGCTGAGTTTGAGTCCCAAATCGAAAACCTTGCGCGGGCGGCGCGAATCGCATTTGCTGAATAAAGTTTGGTCTATATCCACCTTGATTTTGTGGTATACCGTATTTGAAGCTATTTTGTGGGATGCCAAATTTAAGATTTGAGTTAGGCACCGAATTAAATGTAGTTTTGAAACCTTGAGAGACCGGAAATGGTTTTGGTGTATTATTTGATGGCATCTGGGGGAATGTTTGTTTTAGTGCTTTATTTTTAGCGTCGTACTGAAACTTAAAATTAACTTCCTCTGTAACAATGCTTAAGGCATTTTCTAACGTCGAGCAACCTTTTAACCTTACTATCCGAATCATGTCCTCAGGTAAATTATATAAAAATACATTTAGTGCAGTATTGTTGTACACGATCATTTTTGCTGCCTTGATGCCCTCGTCGGTCAGTCTATTTACCTTCGCGAACAAGGAACTTCTAGTGTTTTGAATTCTATGGCAAAGCTGTATGTATGACTCGCCCTGTTTATGTTTTATTGTCTCGAGTTCTATGGCAATACACTCCTCTGATCTGGGATCACCGAAATGCTGGGTAAGAATTTGCTTTAACTCCTCGTATGAGTTAATATTTGGGTGGTCACTGAGTAGAGTCGCAGCTCTACCAGTAAGTCTACTAGACACGGCATGAAATAAGTAAACATTTTGTGCCACGTTTCCAACGATCTTACTACCACTCACGACATAATCACATTTGGAAATAAATAAATTTAAAAGATTTTCATCCCCATCATATTTAGGGATGAGACTAAGGGTCTCTTTCGGAATTGCTTTAAATTCCATTATAAAATTTATTTATTTTTTAACACAATTATATTTTTCAATGTAAGTAAAAATCAATGTGTCTATTCTATTCTTAACTACTCTATGGTAAACTATAGTGCACTGATTTAACCGATTTAAGGGTCAATCAATATGCCTATTTTATATACCTCCCTAACTAATCTATAATAAACTATATAGTCACTGACTTAACCAATTTAAGTGTCAATCAATATGCCTATTTTACTAATTACTATACACTAATTAAATACGTCTAAACAGTCTGCCTATTTATGTGCAAACAAAATCAGATAAACGCAATTAACTAGGTGAACTTCGATAGCTCAATAAAAGTGGAAAAGACACAGGAATATGAAAATACAGGAAGTGAAAAGGTTTACTCACAAGCTGCTCGATCCCATGTCCTCCTGAAACTGCACCAAGTCACTATTTCACGCTTTACCGAATAGTCGTATTTATTTGGTTTTTTGTTTCCGCGTCCGCTAATAGTCGGTTTCTTATAAAACAATACTCTCTCGTGAGACTGATTTTGAATCTTCACGAGTGTATGGCTTCGAAAATCGCGGAAATCCTACCGGCTGCGCCAGACTTGTTTGGTGGAAGCTCAAATGATTTTTTAAAAAACATAAAAATGATTAAAATTAATTTATTTATATATTTTAATGTCTAATACATTTGGCGACTTGATACAGAATGAATCTCTCTAGGTTAAAAGTACTGCAGTTGAATTTAAACATAAGCAAAATCTTATCTGGCTAGCCCGGCGACCATGCGTGGGCGCTTGTGTGAATAAGCTATAATATGATTAGTTGGCTGAAAATATGGAAGGGGCAGTTATGCCAGCATCTGTAACTACGTCGAAAATGTTATAAACAACACGTCGTTGACAACACTGTTACTTTCCTGTTTTCATTCTGTATTGTGCTGGACCTGTCATAGTTGCGCTTGCTACTTTTATATTTTACCTATTACTTTTTAATGCGGCATTATATCTGCAACCCTGTTTTCGGTATACATTACTAGCTGATCAATCCGCAGCTTCGCACGCGTAGTTTTTCAATAAAAAAATTACCCTCCTTCTGCGCAGTTGAGTAAAAAGTAGCCTATGTCACCCGGGGATTATGTAGCTTCCCAAGAGTGAAATAATTTTTTAAATCAGTCCAGTAGTTTCGGAGCCTATTCAATACAAACAAACAAATCTTTCCTATTTATAATATTAGTATAGATATATTTTTCTCTTATTTTGTACAACTTTTTTGTGAAACAGCTAAATCCGCTTGTCAACATAGTTTTAGTGCATGTTGTCTTCACCTATAATTGGTTGTGCATGTAACTATAAGATATAAACATAAGAACTCTAGCATCATTTCATGTAACAACTGTAGGTGGACCTATTAAATAAATCTAATCAAAATCAAACGTGAAAATAAAATAGAATTACAAAAATATGTCTTAGGCTACAAAAACGACCCTATCTCAGCATGATGAGGATTGTAATAAGAGTATGAAAGTGTTCAACTGAATACATATTTACTCAAACATTACCCGTATTAAACTATACTCATAAATATATTATTATGCCTGAAAATATTACCCCAAGGACAAGAATATACTGACGAAGTTCTCCCATAACATAATATAACTGAAAATATTCAATTAAAAAGCGCTGCGCTCTACAAAGTTGACGACAAAGGAGTTACTTGAATCAAAATTTTACATCCAATCTGGTATGCAGCGTTCCAGCATACGTCTTCTACATTTCCATAGCAAACGGGCTTCTGAAAAATGTCCGTGCTGCGGTGATCGTTGTTTTTGGATACGGCATCGAATTTATGCTGTTTCAAACACATGGTCAGTTAATCTGCTTAGTGCCAGTTTCACTTCTCTCGTGCCGGTTAGAGATGTGAAACTGGCAGTCTGACACTAGAGATGTCAGGTATGGCAGAAGAAATAATAAACCCTTAGTTAAATTATTTTTGAAAATGAAGAGATTATTAATTTTATCTGTCATACTACAGCTTCTTACGTAGCGTATAAACTCAACATCTTACATAACAATATCTCACCAGAGTTTCATCGCAATCGGAAGGTACAGGAATGGATAAACAAAGAAACATTATTTTTTATATATGTATATAGAAGATTAAGTTATTCAGACATTGTGACACAGTTTTTTTACATTGGTCTAAGGCGAAGGTCTAACGAACGTTTGGTTTAAATATGGGCACGATAGATTTTCACAAGCTCAAATTAAAATAAAACCGGCCAAGTGCGAGTCGGACATTATCTATAAAAACGGCAAAAAACCACGTTTGTTGTATGGGAGCTCCACTTAAATATTTTTTTATTCTGTTTTTAGTATTTGTTGTTATAGCGGCAACATAAATACATCATCTGTGAAAATTTCAACTGTCTAACTATCACCGTTCATGAGATAAAGCCTGATGACAGACGTACAGACAGACAGACAGCGGAGCCTTAGTAATAGGTTGCCGTTTTACCCTTTGGGTACGGAACCCTAAAAATTATAGAATTTAAGCTTGCCACATATTTGTTTATGATATGTAGTGGATTTTCATTAAATTCTACAATAATTATTTAAGCCTCATCCGATATACATAACTCCCAATGTCCGCTATACGCTGTGTGCCATCACAAAAAGACACTTTGAAAGCTTCTGAAGGACGTGTGATTGGAACCTTATTGCAATTCCAAAGCATGCCGTAAAAGCCTTCCGAGATAAACCGCTTTGAAAGGTTGCACAAAATTGAATTTTCAACGCCTTGGGTAAGGTGTAACGAATGGAGTGTCATTTTATTCCGGTGTCGGCCTTTATTATTTGTTACTTTGTATTTTTATGAACGCGCTTGTTAAAAATTTCCACGGATAAAAAAGTAGCTGTTTGGTACCTTTAAAAAGTAGCTGTTTGGTACCTTTAAAAAGTAGCTGTTTGGTATCTTTAAAAAGTAGCTGTTTGGTACCTTTAAAAAGTAGCTGTTTGGTACCGATAAAAGCTAGCTGGGGTATTGTATTGTTAGAGATAACACAAAACAAAACTTGCATATTTAGAATATTAGAAAATTAGAATATCTTTTTGTAGGGTTATTGTGGTTTTTACTTCGTATTTAAAATCTAACTAACTGATAAAAGATTTCTGAAAAAACTACAGACTAAATATCCAGCATATATGAAAAAACCCTCGCAAAAAGTCCTGTTATACAGGGATTTCCTCTAGTTCCTCTATTTCTAATGTTTTCCCTCGCAGGGAGAAATCAGCGCGATAGCCAGTGACGGGAATGCGATTTGTCGAGATTCGAATCGTGGGAGAGCAAGCTCCTGCAATGAAAAGCAACACCGACAGAATTGTATCTATTTTTGTGTAAAAAAACAAAACTTTAACAATATAGGAAGTGAAATAATAAAAATTAGTGCTACTTAATTTGTCGTTTACGATATTTATATAAGTGGCAAAAGTTATTACCTACGTCGTAAGAGTAATAAGTATGTTGATTGATTAAAGAGAGAATAAATGTATAATTGTATAATTAGTCCTAATTTAATATTGTAAAATCTTGTTATATTCAAATTGTAATATTAAAACCATTACTGGATTCGTAAGATAACGTTGGTAATTATATTCAAATGTAACACTTCCTGTGTAAAACGGTATGATGTCCTCGACCGGAAACGATCGACAACGAAGTCGTTGTCGGTCTATTATATCGGAAACTGTTCTATACTAGAAGGCGATGAGTTTGACACTGTAAATATTTTGTTCAGTCTTCGTTCAAGGAGGTTTAGTCAAGGAGTGAACTAGTGAGAAGTGAAAGTGATAAAATATATTCAGTTGAATAGCTGACGTGTTATATTTTGTGCGTGAGGGCTAAATGGTGTAAGAGAGATGTAAGAGAGTCAATGCAACTTGACATCCTCCAGATATGCAAATCGTAATAGGTAAAGGTTAACATGTCTCTTAATGGTCTTCATGGTCTCTTAACATGAGAGGTTTAGAGGTAACTCATTTCTTGTCATTTACTTAAGTCAACTTATGCTTAATTTCTAGTGCTACGGAATGGAAGCGATTTAATTATACATAGCATGAGACCGTCTTCGCGTTACGATCTATAGAAACAGCATCACATTTCAATAACGTTAAACGTTACACTGGCTGGTATCGAAACTCAGTCGGTCGCTCACATTCGTGATTCCATCCTTTATCTTGTGGAGTTGTGGATAATTATTTTCCAATTCCCTTTCCTCGTATTAAATGATGAAATGTTCGTGACCAGGGCCGGTGCCCATTAACGCCAGCACTGCCGCTGGAGTTACCGGGCACTTGGGGCCTTGGTTGGTTGTGACTATTCATGATTGAGGGGTTTGGACCATGACCCGCCCCGATCGCCCTTGTCTTGTTACCAAGGCAGGTAATGTTGGATTGAGTGCCAAAATATTTTATTTGGCACTCTTTACTCCTCTCATTACTTACTGTGAATTTTCTTCTTCTTAGCGTGTCAAGAGTTCTAAGTTTCAATTTATAGTATGTTGGAAAGGTGTTTGGCAACAACAATAGCATTAGGTGAGGCGGTTATTAGGTTCTCCATCGTACCGGTGTTTGGGCACAAAGGGTATAGTAGCAAGTGCTGCATTGACCGCGCAGGATCATCGCAGTCGCACTGTGTTAAATTAGGGTCCCTGAATCCCCATTTGCACATATTAAGTCTGCAGTGGCCAACCTGGATGCGGAGCCGTTTAAGGACTTCCAGACTGGCCACGGCAGATCGTGCCCGGGTGGCAACTGTTCCTGTGAGGTGGTAAAATGAGGCGGTGACGAGAATCTATTTATCGTATTTTTCAAACTTTCGCGATCACTGTACATAATTATTGATTAAAACGGGTATTTATCGCGTATGCAACTTTTTTATTTGTTATCCCGACCATTCGGCTGTGTTGCAACAGTCATGGTCTCGGGCTGACTGGAGTACTTGGAGCTACCGTCGGGAAGTGTGGGTAGCTGCAGCATCTGCTCTCACTTGGTCTTCAGAATTAGAAATGTCCTCGTTCATATTACGACACACTACACTAACCGTATCTACGCACTGAGTCGAACGATTACGACGCGCACACCTAGCAATCACCGGGTTCCAAGACGCTGATAGTCTATAGCCATCTTCCCGATTGAAATTTGGAAATTTCTTGATTTCAATCGCTTCACGAACTATTCTCTTGTAATAATGGCGTTCACGAGAGAAAACCTTAGGATCATGAAGTTCAATCCAATGATTCGGTCCCGAGTCTACCAGATGCTCTGCTATCGCCGACTTGTTTACCTGGCGATTTTTGACAGCTGCGAAATGCTCTTTGACACGCTCGGCTATTGTACGTTTGGTTTGCCCGATGTACGAGCGGCCGCAGCTACAGTCTATCTTATAAACACCAGGCATCTGCAGAAGTATAACATCCTTTGGAGTCCGTAAATGCTTGGCCATCTTTGAGAGAGGAGTGAAGACCGACTTGATTGAAAACCTCTTCAACACATTTCCAATTTTATCCGTCGCCCCTTTCACGTATGGCAAAAACGTTGGCTTTCTACAGGCCTCCGTTGGTTTTTCTCTGTTCGTGCGTCTTGGCTGCCGTCTATTTACATATCCGTTGGATTTTAGAACCTCTTGAACATGGGCCAGCTCACTCTCCAGATGTTCAGGGTCACAGAGATCGTAAGCTCTGTTTGTTAACGATGAAACAACAGATTGCAAATGGCGAGGATGGTGGTGTAACGCAGCGTTCAAATAGCGGTCAGTGTGTTTTGGCTTTCTGTAAACAGAGTGCGCTAGACGGCCATCTGATTTTACCATAACTTTGTCATCGAGAAAAGCTAATGTCCTGTTATCCTCCATTTCATGAGTGAACCGCATATTCGGGTGAATGGAGTTTAGTTATACAGTAAATTGTTCAACTTCCCGTTTACTCCCCTTCATTATGCAAAAGACATCATCCACGTATCTCTTCCATAACTTTATACCATGAGCTGTAAGATCTAATTTAGTTTCAAAATGCTCCATCCAGATATTAGCCAAAACCGGTGCCACTGGGCTACCCATGGCCACTCCATTAATCTGGAGGTAATGTTGCCCATGATATAAAAAGAAGTTCCGATCTAAACAGTGTTCAAAGAGAACAATGTACTGGTCAGGCAGTTCGTGATCCTTTAGCTTCTCTCGTATAACATCCAGGCAGTCGTTTGTTGGAACGTTGGTGAAGAGCGCTTCCACATCGAAACTCACCAATATGTCGTCTGGTTCCAATTTTAAACTCCCCAGCATGTCTACAAAATGGCGCAAGTCCTTTACAAAAGATGTCGTCTTTCCCACCAAAGGCTGCAAAATTGAAGTAACATGCTTCGTCAGATAATAGGTAGGCGAATCAATCTGGCTCACAATGGGACGAAGAGGCAAATTACTCTTATGCACCTTAGGTAAACCATACAGTGTTGGCGACTGCACTATAGTAGGTCTATGAAGACGGTTATAAACATCTTCTGTAAAAAGATCCGAAATTAGATTACTAATACGCTTTGTCACTCTGGCAGTGGGTTGTAAGGTACTTGCTTATATACCTTATCATCACATAACAAACTCCTCATTTTTTCATCATAATCAGTGGAATTAATCACTACAGTGGTGTTACCCTTATCGGCCTTAAGTACCAAAATATCTAGGTTCTCCCTTAAGACTCTGAGTGCTAGACGCTCTTCCGCGTTGATATTAGGCTTAGGTAACCTGGACTTTCGTAAAATTATTGCAACATCTTGTCTCAATCTATTTATCCTCAGTGTGCGTCTAGCGGCAGCGGGTCATCGCGCATTGAACGTTCTTAGGTAAGACTTAAGGTGGCCTTGTGGGATGTTATGGTCAGATAAAAGGTGTCGACAATCATGCTCTTGTGATGCTCTGTGAATAATATGGTGCTATCCGGAATATTCCTAAGCTCAGGAGCCCGGGTTACTCGGAGTAGTTAGAATCGATAACGTTCAGCACATTATTGGCGGTACGTGGCTTGTCATAACTGTAGATACTTTATGCTATCTACGAGTGCAGGTCTACGGCAACTGAGATTTTTATTGGCTGCTATGTCGCAGCATCGGATTTAAAATAACGAGTAAGAATAGATGGGAATATTTATTTCGACACAAGTAACAAGCACACAGAAACTACATGCGATGGACACCACACATATGCAAAACACTAATTCACTAAATCAGAATAATATAGTCACTATATGCCGAAAAAGGCTCAGCATTATGCTGAACAAATTTTTTTGCTCAGCACTGGTTTTACGCTGTAAAACTTGGCTCATTGACGCCACAGTGCCTTACCAAATAGGATTTTTTTTTAACTGGATAGATCTTCATTTGACCACAATCGCACCTAACGATAAAGTGTTCCATACCTTTCTGTACACATTAAATAGGCCTGGATTGTAGTCTTAGGGAAAAACAGACGACGATAAAGTGTTCCAACCTTACTGTACACATACGTGACCAATAAAAATGTTAAGGCTGATATATGAGAAAATCTGAACCTTGATAATAATATTGTTGATCAAAAACAAACAGTTGTCAGTGACACATTTTTTGTACTTATATAATAATTAATCTTTCTCGTTAATTAGTTCTGTTTATTCATTTTGAGTTAAAAAAAAGTTTTCCTTATCTGACCAGTCACATAAAAAGTACACCCTTTTTACACGGCAGCCCAAAAAAAAGAGCGTGTTTAGTGTACAAGTTTTTTTGACATATAGGAAAAGCAAAAATGCCTTTTTGCAATAAGTTAGGACTGAGTGCAGTGCCGGTTCTAAGAGTTACTGGCGCAGACCAAAGGACTAAAATTAAATACTCTGGTTTTAAAATGGCTACAATAGAGTCTGCCCCTTGTTTTACGGTATTCTGAAGCCATTACGATGGGATAAATGGACGGAAACAGGGAAGGTAAATGAATGGCGTCTGACTGTCGTCTGACAATGGCGATATGGTTGAAATTACACATTTTGCACACGTGGCAGGTTGAACAAAAAGTCGAGCTGATTTTACGTATTTAACAGAAATCCACAACACGCACACTTATTGATGCTTAGATTTCAGTAACTTTTGTTCATCTTTTTCATTTTTATGACTAGTTTTAAATAAATTTGAACCTAAAATAAAAAAGCTGTTAAGTTTCTTACCCTGTCTGAATATCGCATGTTCTTGTAAAGGAACATTACCTATTTGATTAAACGTTTCAACATTTTTAGGCAGAAGTTTGAATATAGATTAGATTAGATAAACACTTTATTGCTCACCAAATAAAAATACAGTTAAAAAGAAAATATACAATCAATGAAGATACATTGGACGGTCTTATCGCTAAAAGCGATCTCTTCCTGACAACCTTTGTATGGACAGGTTAAACGAAAATCAAAAGACGGCGGTATACGAGTACCTTTAACATACATAAATATAACCTATAATCACACTAATATTATAAATGCGAAAGTTTGGGTGTTCGTTTGTTTGTTTGTTACTCAATCACAACATAACGGCGGAACCGATTTCAATTAAATTTGGTATATACGTAGATTATAACCTGGATCACCACATAGGCTACCATTTATCCCATACATCAGGCCCCATGGGCTAAAATGGGGTGTCAAGTCAAGTTGCAACAGCGAGTTTAGCTTTATTTCTAGGTTACCTACACATTTAGTAGTGTAACGCGTACGAAGTCGCGGGCAATGCTGGTATACAATATACATATTGAATAAACTTAATAAACATGAACTTAAGTACATACAAATAATATATAAATAAACTACACTACATATGGAGGATATAGCAATACACGGGAAGAAAATTATGAGTAAACATACGTCTGGATAAAAATAACATCGGAAAATTGATAGAGCAATCCATGGCCCCCACACCAGCATCCTGCTCCATACATCAACGTTACTACCAATAATCATTGCCATTTGACAATACCACCTGAAGCCCTTTCACCCTCGCTTCATGCTCTCACACGTATATCTATCTATAAACAGACAAGCACTATCATGCAGTACTTTTGTGAATAGCTTTTCCTCTATGTTATTAAGTACGGAAATATTCATTTAGCATCTTTACAAAATGTCCAAATAAAACAAGTAACTTTTTAACAATAATATAACTGACGTCAGGTAACTAGAAAAAACTAACTACTGAACAGATTTTGATGATATTTCTATGAGACCAATCTGAAAGTATATCCTTTTAAATAATAAAAGAATATTCCAAATCGGTTGATAAATGACGGAGTTATGAGTTAATTAAACAAAGGTCATTGGGCATTTTGTTCGGACATATGACCCACGGCGCACAAAAACGAAACAGGGCTAGGTATGTAGTTAAATGTATATGTTACTTAATGGTATGGGTCGCATTATTGCAGGATATGGGAGAACCGCAAAAAAAATTTTTTTAATTAATATTATAGCATTTTTAAAATAATTATTATAGCATTTTTAAATTATTATTATAGCATTTTTATAATGAACTAAGTAAAAACTATTGGCCTGACTGTAAAAATACTTTGTAAAACAGTTGTTTTGAACAATTTCCAGGAATACGAAAATAAAATCCATTTTGCGGTAATAATATTTTTATTCTGCATTATCAAAATCTATAGTTAATTCATCTAAAAAGGCTGCAGGCGCGTCTATCACGTCTTGATGCCTGGCCCATGACAGAAAGTATACGACGCTTACAACATGTGCACAGCTTCCGACAGTGCGACGGCCGTGTATACACGAGCAGTAATACTGTTGGATGCTATTTCTTCCAATATGGGTAGGATCTACTAAAATATAGGTGTAGTACTGCTTTGCACGGACGTGTCGTGACTGTATTCTGCCTCTTATCAATATCTTATTTTCAATCATTTCTTGGTGCCAGTATAGTTCGATAGTGTATACACCATCCTCACGCATGTGCTCGTGGCAATACGATCTTGCGATTCTCAAGTGGTATGATCCCAACGTAAACAATATTAATTCGTCAAATGTAAGCCGAGGAAAGTCATCAAAATCCGGATCATTGCCATCGAGTCGCACAAACGCTACTCTCTGCCTGTTTAAATTATGGTTAATCACATATTCTGCCATCTCATTGGGTTCATTCATTCGTTCATTTATAATTCTTATGAATTGTTCCGCATACATATGGTCCTCATATGGATGGCGAGTAGCATTAATTATGGCCGCAGTTATTTTGAAGTCGACCATCATGTTTCTCATGGCAACGTTAAAATATACATGGCGGAAGATTTTAAAATCTTTCTTGAATCTGCCGTTAATGGTTTCCACTACCCACCGGATCATTGTTATTAATCTAGATTTATTAGCATCTAGTGTCGTCAGTTGTTCTCCTCTTACTCTTGTAGGCGGCATGTGAGGATTATACCCGCATTCCTCAATTTTATCAATCGAATCCCGAAATCCACGATCCAATATAAAAACATCATTAACTCTCAAGAACCCATGAATCGGAGAATCTTCTTGCATCAGGTCACGCATAATGCTTGCGTCCGAAGTAGTCGCAGTGTAAGGCCCCGTAACATCTACTATGTAGCCGTCGGTACATACTATAAGGAAGGGTTTTACTAAGTTCCGAAACTTATGAAGACTGTAAGTTTTGCGCTGGAAAAGGAAATTCGAACTCTTTTGTAGATAAATATATGTTCCATCACAGATACGAGAATGGCCGCCGGTTCATTATAGTTACCACCAAAAAAATGGCTTGGAATTGCAAGATTCTTGGCCACCACATCTTCCCTAGTAATATGATTTAAGCCCAAATGCTGTGGAACAAAATCATTACTTAAGCATTCTCTTGCTATCGCCAACTTCCTTTCTAGGGTTCTCCTCGACATATTGAATTTAGTGGCTAATCGCTCATCTGGTTCACCGGTTCTTATTTTTGTTAAAAAAATTCCAAGAACTGTGGCAGGATGAACTGATCGATCACCCAGTGAAGGCGTTTGGTTCAAAATAACATTAAATTGATATTTTGTTAGTCCCGTCCAAAAGTGAAATTCATTGTCCTCTATTTCTTCAATATTTTCGAAATCAAGGTTGCTTCTTTGTTCGATACCCCATTTATATAAATTCATCATACCAACAACATGAGTACTGTCAAAGTTTTCGTGGGATGTAGTGTTGAGCAAGTCTACCCAATCATTCCTCATAAAATGAGCATTGCAAACCCGAGCTAATTCTGGTATATAAAAATTGTGATTGTGTAAGAGTTGGAACTTAGCATATAGTGGAACATTATGGGCCACTACATTTCTACAGTTTGTAAAAATACAATGTCTCGCTGTATTCGATGCTCGCTTATATCCTCTAGGCGTAACAAAACTAGGCTGCAATTGTACTTGATCTTGCACTGGTTGCTCTTCAACTGGCTGATCTTGTACTGGTATATTTTGTACTTGTTCATTTTGTACGGGTTGATTCCGTAAACGACGATCTAACCTTGACCAACAAGCATGGCACATGGCCCGTGAGCCATTAAAAGTAATCTGAAACAATTGAAAAAAAAATATATATTCCTCCATTTATCAAGAAGTAAAATGAGCCATTACATTGAGCAAAGCAACATTTGTACAATCAAGAGCACGCGACGAGTCATACACATACGATGACAGTGTAGTGTACTTACCTCACGTGGTATTATTTCTTGCAATAATAAATCTACAAGATCCCTTTGTCTTTCCAAAAAGAGAACTGTCAATATGTGTTTTCGTCGACGTAAAACAGATCGATTACACGACACGCAACTATTTTGTCTTTCCATGTTAATGTAAACCAATCGTCAAGCAAAATCAGGGGTCCATAAAACACGCTCAAGTAATCAATAAAATGCAAAAATCGGAAACACGAGTTTAAACGCACAGATCGAAACGAAGGATGACGTACGACTGCGGGGCGGTCAGAGCGGGTGGGGCGCAGGCGGCGCGTCGCACGCGCACTTCGATACCTTACTGTTATTTTCTACCTGTCGAAAGTGCGAGCGAGAGAGACATACAATCTGTTATGCGATACAAACATTTTTCTTATGCTTGTACATACATTTTCACAATCAAATCAAATCAAATCAAAAGTTTTTATTTAAGACGGTTTACAGTCCATTTTGTTAGTACAACTTATGCATAATTGGTTAGTAAAAGACAAGACATGACAAAATAATAAAGATAATAATAGAAAGAACACATCAGACAATCAACTACTTAATTAATAAATCATTTTTTTTACGAAATGCTTCCAAATAGGAGAGGTGCATCTCTCAGCAACAGTTTTTAGGATGCTGTTGTGACTATCCCGTAATCTGCTCATCTGAGATGCTGTCTTTTTACGGATGATGGCATGAAAGCCATCAGTCCTGTGTTGGGCAAACATCTCCGACGCACTGCAAAAACGCGGCAGCCTCAACAGCATCCTAAAAATATTATTATATTGGATGCGTAGGACATCCAGTGATCTTTTGGCATATGCTACCCACAGATTACCCGTGTAGAAGCTCTGACAGAAGGCCTTAAAAAGCGATATTTTAACTTCATCTGTACAACGGGCAAACCTACGGGCCAACATATTACCACGGACCGCCAGCGCCCTACGCTCCCTCTCAATATCTACATTGTCTTTAAGGTCGTCGGTGAGGAAATGCCCAAGGTATTTAAATTCAAAAACCCTACGTATTTTTATACCATTTAAGGTAATATTCGGTATATTTTCTGGGCACTTACCGGCGGCCTTAAAGGCCATATATTCACATTTTTTAACATTGTATACAAGTCCATGTGATATGGCATACCGCTCACAGACTCGCAGCATTTTACTAATAGATCCCACAGTTGGTCCCAGCAGCACCATGTCGTCCGCATAACTTAAATTATTAATACTAATGCCGTCTATACGACATCCGACACGCATGCTGCTGAGCTCAACTATGAGATCATTAACATAAATGTTAAACAGCTTGGGAGAGCTCAACCCCCCCTGCCTCACCCCACATTCCAACCGATATGACTCTGAAAATGTGTTAGACCATCTAACATGGTTAATCTGGTTTGCATACCAGTATTGAAAAATTTTCAGGATTTCCGCCGGTACATTCCTGTCCCTTAGCTTCCTCCAAAGCACATCATATGACACGAGATCAAATGCTTTGGAGAGGTCCAAAAAACAGGCATACACCGGCGTTTTACGGCCTGTGTAGTATTGGACAGTATGCTTAAGCCCCACAATAGCACTTTCAGTAGAAAGTCCAGGCTGAAATCCGAACTGGGCGTCATGTAGTTTTGTATATTTTTGTAGGCAATTATTAAGCAAACCGTCCAACACCTTAGCAATAATCGTGGCCAGGGAGACAATGCTGACAGTAAAATCTTTAGTTTTTAGTCTAATAGAATTATAGTTAGACTCACATACATACTGTTACATAACATTTTTCCTCCAGCAGATACATAAAAAAAATTTACATATTTAGAAAAGTGGAATTGAATACTTTACTTTAAAAGTGATTTGAACACTGTGCGCGAAAAAAAAAAGTGGGTCAAAACCGCCCAATGATCTTTAAGACTTATATGGTTTTCTCACTGCTTATTTATGCAATGTGTTCTGCCCACCATGACTTACGGTGCCGAGACATGGACGCTCACGCAGGAGGCTGTGTATAGGCTATGAGTTGCACAGAGATCCATGGAGCGTACCATGCTCGATCAAACTCATAGATCGAGTTCCAAACGTCGAGATCCGTAGAAGAACGAAGGTTCATGATGTTGGGAATCGAGGTATAGAGCTCAAATGGTCTTGGGCGGGACACTCGGTAAGACGTGTTGATGACAGGTGGAGCAGGGTAGCAACTGAATGGTGGCCAAGGAATGGACTTAGAAGGGTTGGAAGTCCGGCAGCGAGATGGGTGGACGACATCGTTCAAGTCGCGGGCCGTCAATGGGTGAGACTAGCGCAGGATCGTAGCGGATAGCACAAACTTGGGGAGGCCTATACCCAGTAGTGGGAGAGGTCGGGCTGTGGATGATGATGATAATGAATCTTATTTTTCAGCAATAGATGTTTAATAAAATGTAATGAAATTACAGGCTAATATAACGAGTACCAACTGTACATCTCTGTACTCAGCGAGTCTGTGGTTAGCCTACCCCAAAAGACGTACATTATTCTGTGGGTCCAATATAATAATGCGTTTAGGGTGCTGATTGCGGCTTCCACATCTCTACAGCGCGTCAGGTATGTTTGCCGAGGCGCGCACCGACTCATTTGACGCCATCTGGCGTAAGAAAACGAGAAAGTTATTACGTTTTCTTTTTGATTATCACTTACGGACCCCATTGTTGTCTTTTTTGACTTGGGCAAATCGGCGTTGTATGTATGTATGCATGTTTGTTTGTCCGAGGATAACTTTCGTAGCGTTGATCCGATCATCGTGGAACTTTATACATAGGTAGGTTGTGATGTGACAATTTAGGTGTGACCAAATGAGCTAAAAATGTTGGGAGGTTGTTAAAGTATTGGGGTTCAAGAGGGGTAAAAAAAATGAAAATGAGACTATTAGGTCAAGTGGGATATCAAATGAAAGGTCTTCATTATTACATTTAGACTCCAATTTTATTTTTATTTTTAGTAAAGTCCTTATAGTTTTGAAGTAAAACTTCATTACGCACGCTTGACTTGGGGAGTAAGCTGGTGAATGCGTTACGAAAAGTGCGAACGGAAGTTGAGAGGGAGTATAAGTTAGTGAAGATAGAAAGAGAGTTACGTTTCGTATATTACTGTACAAATTAGCATAAATTATAGAAACTGCAAAAACAAAAGACTCCTTCATGCTGTATAATAGAGTTCATTTTGCTATAGATAAAAAAAGTATTTACGACGTTTCGTATTTTAAATCTACCAGCTTCTATTTATGAAAAAGTTCAACTATTCCACAACAGATGGCAGACAGCAGCAGAAGTTTTAATTCAGTCGTGTCGTCTAAAGCACACTCGTTTTTTTTGAGTTATTAACCATAATAAAAACTGAACTTTGACAAAATTTACAGGGTACACCAGTGACCCCACAGTGCTGTAATTTGGTACGCATGTAGCTTAAGTGACACAAATATAGGCAGAAGTCTGAGTTCTAGAATAACTTCAATTTGTACCCCAATAAAATGTAACTACGTTACATGAACTCCCGTTACCTGTTATTTGAATGAAACTATACATCAAGTAGGTGGTTATTTATTTCGTGGCACTATTTTGATAGTCAAAGATTACAAATAATATTTTTTTTTGTTTTAATTGGAGACTCGCGAGATCTCAGTCAAAGTCAAAATCTTTTATTCATTAAAATCACAAGGATCACTTTGAAACGTCAATTTTACTGCTTGTTCCTTCGCGCCCAAGCCAGGAAAGAAAGGCAAGAAAACAAGGCTTTTTGTTTTTTTTAATGATCCTTTTAGAATACATAACAATGCAGGTAATATATTACGTCTAAATTGTAACATTTTGAACGAGTTGGGAGTAATTTCAATCCCAAGCTTCTCTATCATCTAAATAATCCGATATTTTATAGTAGGCTTTTTTATAAAGATTTTGTTTAATTGCATTTTTAAATTTGTTAATTGTAAATTTTTGTACATCACTTGGGAGTTTGTTATAAAAGCGAACATCTTACTCTTTAAACGATTTACTAACTTTATGGAGTCTACAAGGGGCAACAGCGAGTTTATCTTTATTTCTAGTACTAAAATTATGATTATCGCTATTTTTCTTAAACAAATTAATATTTTTGTGTACATACATAAGATTTTCATAGACATATTGACAAGGGAAAGTCATAATATTTATTTCTTTAAACTTATTGCGTAGTTCGAGGCGAACCGCCAGTGACAAACTAATTTATACTCGTAACAATAAGAATTTTAATCTGCATGTCTCAAAGTGTCGGGCGCAATGGTATGTAGGCCAGGTCTTAGTTGAACGTAACCTGTGAGGTAATACAACGGTTATAGGCTATGGTATCCGCTTAATATCAGATGTACCATGAGCTTGTCATCAAAACACTTATTAAATATATATGTAAATGTGAATCTAAACGTAAATTTCACAAACAAAAAGCTTGAATTTTTCGGTAAAGTTGCAAATAGCATATAGGTACGGACACGAACTGTTAGATTACAGCCTGTGTTGGGGTATTATATCATATCTTGGGTTGGCGTAACATGAACGAATTCCTGAAGACTTATATAGATATATAGATAAAAGGTAAACGAATATAGATAAATACATATTCAAAACAATAGCAATAAAAGCATATATTTTTTAGGTAATCACCAAAGTATGGTAAAAAAGGTAATAATCAAAGTGTTCTTCAAATCCTCACGTGCCTGGCTGATTCATAATAATTGTTCTACTCGGTGGCTGGTGATTCTGCCGAACACTCGAACAGTTATCGTCCGTCTACCGAGATCCCACAGTCGATGTCTCACGCGATCCATCTCGTAAATCTCTGTTTGCTTCGTGCAATTGTTTTTATATTGACTATTCTTGTGTCTCTATGTAAGTTCATATTATGTGGAAAATAACAACCCATTTCGCTAGATAATTTTTTGTTCTTTTTTTATGTTTACTAACTGACTAGAAAGAGAAAACATTTATTTATTCCACAAAAGCAAACTATACAAAAAAAAATCACCTGGCATAAAATATTACTGCATGAATCTTTAATTATGTAATACTAGCTGCTGCCCGCGACTTCGTACGCGTTACACTATTAAATGTGTAGGTAACCTAGAAATAAAGCTAAACTCGCTGTTGCAACTTGACTTGACACCCCATTTTATCCCACGGGAACTTATTTATGGGATAAAAGGTAGCCTATGTGGTAATCCAGATTATAATCTACGTATGTATATACCCAATTTCATCAAAATCCGTTCAGCCGTTACGACCTGAATTAATGAATGAAAATTCTTTATTACACCTTACAAGCTAGCGACAACTCTACAAAAATAACAAGAAAACAAATAAATGTAAGCATAATGGGCGGTCTTATCGCTTAACAAAGCCATCTCTTCCAGACAACCTTTGGATGGAGAGGATCATTGCTTAATGGAAGATTGGCCGACGTGATTGAATAATAAACAAGCAAACAGCAAAACTTTCACATTTATAATATTATTGTGATTGTCAGCGTATGCTAGGTTAATGACTCCTATTAATAAATAAAACACTTTATCTAAAATTACAAATAAGTGTGCTGGCTACTTATATGATTATAACTTACCTATAAAATGATATAAAATCATCCCAAACATGAAGGACCAAGCGGGAATCGAACCCAACCTGCTCCCACATACATACGTAAATACGTATTAATTTTTTTTTTGTCAACCTATATTGTACCACTGCTGGGCAGAGGTCCCCCCTAAGTCTCTCCATCTATCTCTGTCCTGTGCGACACTCCATCACTCCTGCTCGAAGGCAACGAGATCGTCTCGCCAACGCTTTCTTGGCCGACCCCGACCGCGTCTTCCATCAGGGCTCCAGGTTGTGGCTAAATTATCCCACCTATCGGGGTGCATTCTACTAATGTGTCCCGCCCAATCCCACTTGAGCCTAGCTGTCTTTTCTCCAACATCGGCAATGCCTGTCAACGAACGCAGCGTGGTGTTTCTCACTCGATCAATTCGGTATTCATTTATTAAAACAAACAGTTACTTTACATTTAACTTACCAAAGCACTAAAAAACTAGGTTAGGTGAAATAATTAATAGGTTAACCTTAGGTTCTTGTGAGTGTAGGCAGACTTGCAATTATAGATAACCAGCCTATAAAATTATTTTAACCTACCAATTAAAAATAATTCAGCGTATGTCTTAAATAACTTTCATTTCTGAGTATCGAATTCAACTTATACACTCGAATAAGTCTAACATGAAAAAAATTTGTAAAACACAAAAACGTCATCAAAATTCAATATAAATCCAATATAATTCAATCCCAAAACGCCTTGAATATTCCCCACGTCGTGAATCCCCAGACCATAAATGAGTGAGTAAAAACGTTCACAGATACATTACTTTATTAGGTGTGGGTCTATAGCGTACATCAGTCAAAGTCTGTGCAGCTGGGGGCTACTAGCCATTTTACCGCAATTTGCAGTTGTCCCCCGACACGTGGGGACCAAGATAAGGAATACAGCGGGGCGAGGAGCGAAGCGATTTGAAAAAATACACCATGCTTTGCTTAGAGTTTGGCGAAACAGATTCTGTAATAATAAAGTTCGATGATAAACCAAGATTACTAGCAGCTCTCAGGTAAAGCAAGTTGAAGTGGTACAGGCCTTATCACAGAACCCGACAACAGCTGGGAAATAATAATAATAATAGAAGGCATTTATTTACACACACCCTTATTATGCTAACGGAAGTAGGTAGGTACAATAAGAACTAAATAAAGCTAGGTACGTATAACAGTAGGCCGAATTCTAAGAAAAATTAGTACATTATTGTAGGTAGCACTAAGGTAGACGGTGGTGGTAAATTGGTCGAGGGCTGCGCTGGTTTTCAGCCTCGCCTTGCCAGAAACATCTGCTGCCGCCGCCACAGATAGGGGTCTCGGGAACTATCAGCTGTATGCACTGAATTAACAAGTAGTAATTGAAGAGAGAACTAGACAATTGCCGAAAACCCATCGCGTAAATATTTAAATCAGAAAAAAATAAAGGTTAATTTAAGTTCAAATTAATTTATAAAAAAATTAAAAGAGAGTATCAAGTATCATTCAATCATTCATTTATTTGTTCATAAATAATTAACCGATTGTATTTGAAACTACACTATACATTAAACTATACTAACTATACATTCAATAATCAAAATAATCATCATTAAATACAAAAATAATCAATAAAACCAACACAATTTCAAATACAAGGTATAATAAAAAAAAACAGCACTTATATTAAAAAGTCAGAGAGATAAAAAAAAGTCATAAATTAATTCAATAATTAAATCATTTTGAATTGCATTGTAACTTGAAATCATCTACTGAATAAAAACACCCTTCCAGACAAAGCTTTTTAGACTAGTCTTAAATATAATTGGACTATCAATAATTTTCATGTCAATGAAGAGAGAGTTGTATAAATTCATGTCGGGAAGTATCTAATCAATGGTATGGTCTTTGTTTCCTAGATCAAGGTGCAGAGGAATGCAAACAACCGACTTGGATTTACTGAACCACTATTTATTGTCCGTTACATTGCGTGAACTATTACCCGTGCGCGATAAGTTGGGACCTGAGCGCGGTGACGTCATATTGGCGTGTTTGTACCGCCCGCAAAAAAGCGAACATAACAAGCAGCCGCCCACGGCTTCGTCTTTGTTTTTTTTAACCTAATTTATTATGTTACTCAGGGAGGACGCTGCTTTTTATCTAATCTTTTTTACACTATTTGAATAAAATAAAAATACAATGCTTAAGTATATACATTTATTTTATCTATTATTTACATTATCTCATCTTCGTCACTACTTAGTGGATTTATGCCTTCTAGAGGTTGTTCTTCGTCCTCAGTCTCACTATAATCACTTGACGAAGAGGTATCCGATAAATTTACAATTAATTGCGATTCATTCGTCTCTTGTAAGACGTCATCATGTCACAACAAAAACTACAACAATAAAACAATGACACAAACTATAACAACAAAAACTACAACAACAAAACAATAACACAAACGAAAACTAAAAGAATTCCAGAGCGCGTCGTTACGTGACGTAGGCCAGTACGAGACTAAAAACCCTAGTAAAAAATAGTGATGCGAACGGTACAATACGGGCGCCATCGGGGAAGTGCAGGGGAAGCGGTCGGGGAGTCGCATTCCTAGCAGGTCCCAAGTTATCGCGCACGAGTAATACTCTATTACAACGGCAGGATGCGACGTGCGACTCACGACGTCAAACTCACTCACGTGATCAGACGGCTCACTCAAGTGATCATTCACTCGAGTGAATGCTTCATTTTTTTTTCATTCTATGTTCACACGGCTCAGACGATATGATATAGAAATGAACATTCATTGTTCTTTCTTTTAAATATGTCATCGAATGAAGTCGTACGTCTTGGAATTAGTTTAATTTATTTTACGTGTAATATCTTCTTCAGTAACCTCTAAGTTTAAATCACTGATTAGAGATTTTACAGAGTTTGCCCTCATTGTTCGGTCTTTGTATTCAACAATTTTGTGGTTCCAAAGGCATTGATAATTATTAAAGTTCTCCAAAAAAAGTAATGTATTTTGATCGTTCCACTTGAACACCATTTTGCCGCATGAAAACAATATAACACACAGAAAAAAATATAACTTCGTCGACAACGTGATGTCCGTCGCCTACAGGACTCGAAACAAAATGGCCGAATCCGAATGAACGTTCTCTCAGTGTTCAGACCGTTCATTTCTCGTTCATTCGGAGTGAGAAGGAAAGATACCGGATGCCAATATCCAACACTGTTGGATCGGTTCACTAATGAATTCATTGGGCAATAACGTTCCATTTTGTGTTTAGATGTGTCACTTGGAGTGAAATATGCAAAATGAAAGACAAAAATGAATAAAAAATGACCCGTCTGATATCACCTTTATGACGCCACGTTGGGCCAAAATGCAGACTTGCATAAAACTCAATCACAGTATATACTGCAGTAGTCCTTTCCCCCACAGAGAGGTTTACTTTATTTATTGACGAGATCCTGTATGTGTCACTCTATTCTACTCTCATACCCTATTTTGATGCCGGCATTGAAAACTAGCAACTAAATAAGACGAATCGCATACAATTATCGGTCTGATATCGCATCTCTGCTCCCCCATTTCTCTCCTACCTATCCTCCTTCTGAAAATACATATCAGAACATATAGGAGGTTCTCCTATCTTAAGCTAAGTTCGCTTCATCCTCTCCCCAAGACCACAAAACAACTCGATCCCTCGAGAATCGCACCGCAACTGCAGCGGTGATTTGTCTCCCCCCCTTGCGATTAAGAAATTGTCCTGCGGTCTTAGGTAATGCTCTGTGACACAAGGCCTGAACAAATGGACCCTGGTTACCGATGAGTAATGAGAAAGTAATTGGTTGTGTATCGTACTGCCTCGTAGAAAATTTGAGGTGATTTGATTGTAATCAAATTCAAACCGAAAGAAACCGTATTAGCACTAGTTACCGTTTCTTTTGTATGCTTCGTAAATACTTGAAATAGTTTTCTTGTATTTTTCAGGGTTCCGTACCACAAAAGGAAAAAACGGAACCTTTATAAGATCACTTTGTTGTCTGTCTAGTATGTCTGTCGTCAAGACCCTTTATCTCGGGAACGCGTGGAGGTATCGAGGTTAAATTAAAACCATATACTCAGGTCTACAGTCGCTTGAAGCTGTGAAAACATCAAACTTTACTAACGTGGAAAAAAGATGCGGCCGTTTATGCCGTTAAAACGTGTATTCTACCGCCTGTATAATGGGGAATGTTCTGAGGAGCTATTTGATCTCATCCCGTCGTCGAGATTTTACCACCGCACTTCTCGACAACGTAATAAAGCTCATCCACATATCATCGACAATTGGGTATCGCGCATCGCACGCTTCACGCGATCTTTTCTACCCCATACTTGCAAGATGTGGAATGAGCTACCATCTGAGGTTTTACCATTAGACTACGACATGGCACGCTTCAAGAGAAATGTAAAGAGGTTTCTACAGTGTAGGGAACGCATCGACAATACCCCGGGTGTTGCCGGTGTCAATAGGCGACGGTGACCGCTTACCATCAGGTGGGCCGTAAGCCTGTTTCCCCACAAACAACATAAAAAAAATTCGACACTCTCAAGAGAATAAAATTTTATAGGGTACTTTCTGTTGACCTAGAACTATGAAATTTGGCAAGAAATATCGTCTTATATTACAAGTACAGGGAAATACCTGAAACCTATACATTTCTAATTAAATCATAAAAAATATAGTACAGTACGTAATCAATCATCGAGGTTAGGCAACGGTATGCGCGGTCATTATTGTATGGAACTCTCGGTGTGCGAGCCCGACTCGCACTTGTCCGATTTTTTTCTGTAAATGAATATCTTGAGTCAATATAATGCTCGTAAATATTATCTATCTAAATATTTAGTTAGAAGCCACCTATGTAATTAAATAAATATTGCTGGACATTCCACACAGCGCTATCTAGCCCCAAACTAAGCAGAGCTTGTACTATGGGAACCAGATAACTGATAGAATATTTTTAAGCGGTACTTCACGGCGGGGCAGCGTCTTGTACTCTACAAAGCGCAAATCCGGCCCCACGTGGAGTAAAAGAAAGAAAGAAAAAATATTTATTCAGACCACCACAAATGGACACAGAAACAAATGACACAAAAAATATAATATACCTAAAAATTTTACATATGGTGGCGAAAGGGTCCTCAGCTCAGCATTTGCTACAGCATGTTGCCATACTGCAGTGCTGGTATTCTGCTGAGGCCAGTGTTGACCTCACGGACACCCAGACATTTATACAACTATAAGATTTAAAACATTTACATAACAATTTTTCAACATTATATCTAGCACCTTCTACAGTCCACTAACTCAAAAAGTCATACAAACCATGACTGACAATTTATTAATAATTCATGCCAAGCAATTACAAGCCAAGGCTGATTTAAAGGGCAAAAACATGTTCTACGTCTGAAGTACATCTGAGTACTGTTCTCACATCTGGAACGGTGCACCGAAATACCAACTGCATCCCCTAAACTCCTTGCAACGCAGAGCCGTTCGTATCGTCGACGACCCAGTAGTATCTAAGGATCTGGAGCCGCTGTGTCTGCGCCGTGACATCGGAGCGCTGAGCGTTTTCTATAAAATATATAACGGCGAATGTTCTGAAGAGCTATTCAATTTAATCCCTGCTTCCCACTTCTACCATCGAACCTCCCGCAGCCGGCAACGAGCTCACCCACATATTGTAGATGCGTGGAAGTCTCACACGCTGCGTTTTACCCGCTCGTTTCTTCCACGCACCTGCAAGATGTGGAATGACCTTCCTCCGGAGGGTTTTCCGGTGGGCTTCAAAAAGAACGCCTTCAAGAGAGGTGCAAATAGGGTATGAAGTACTAGGCAACGCGACTGCAGTACCACGAGTGCTGCAGGAGTTTATAGGCGGCGGTGACCACTTAACATCAGGAGGCCCGTCAGCTTGTGTGTCTACAAGTTTAATGTATATATAATATTGTAAATACATATAATATATAGAGAGACAACCAGACCGGTACTTTCATTTTATGTACCAATTTAGGTACATTTTTTTGCAAGCTGAGTGGTAGATAATGTTTTAACAGGCAGTACTCCGAGCAATATACCGAGAGAAAATAAAATAAGATTTTGTAATAGCGGAAAACATCCGTTGCTAAGCTATAAATGAGTCTATTCCAACAGTACTTCAAGCACTCAGCATTCTTATCAAAAGCTCCATATTTCTCCGCAATCAACTATTTAAACAAGCACCTGAGCCCGGTTAATTTATTACAAACATTTACAGAAGGGAGAATTATCAAAATACAGTGTGACTGTTCTTTATCAGTGTCAATAAATCCAAGTCGGTCGCAAATTGCATCAGTCATCAATCTAAATGGTGTTACGTAGTTACGCGCCCTACTGCCGGGTCAGAGTGAGGTTTGGATGGAGTGGGAGCAATTTAGATGGACATAAGTTGACAAATTAGTAGACACAATTGTGGTAGTAAGAGAGATTTTTGTAAAAGGACTTTAGTATCACCATATGTGCTTCGTGGTCTGTACTGTGTGTATCAAATAAATGTTTTTGAAGTAAAACTTCTTTACGCACGCTTGACTTGGGGAGTAAGCTGGTGAATGCGTTACGAAAAATGCGTACGGAAGTTGAGAGGGAGATATATGTTAGTGAAGATAGAAGGAGAGAAAGTTACGTTTCGTATATTTTTAAACGTTAATGTGCGAGTGCGAGTTACATCTGTCCAGAATGAACATAGACTGATCAAACTACAGACGTGTGGACACTTTTGTAATTGAACAATTTTATAAATTTAATTTTTTGTAAAAGAAGTTTCACTTCAGTCGTGTGGTCTAAAGCACACTCGTTTTTTTCTAGTCTGGTCGTGCTGTTATAAAATTAAGCACTCTAATTATCGGCTGAAATGTGTAGAGCGAAGTAACAGTTTAAGGTGTAACAATAGTGCTATGGCGTATCTAGTTATAATATTATCTTTTAAATATGATTTGTTAATTTAAATGTGGTATACAATAAAGCGTTTTCAATTATTTTATATTATAAGGCTTTTGCCTGTCTGTATTCTCAAAAGGATAATCGGAATTCAATTACGTCTATTTTAAAGTTGATGTTTGTAAGATAGTTCTGAAATACGTTACGTGAAAATCGGTGCAACCATTGCAAAGATCGGAGTTTCTTATACTTGATATAAACGTACTTGTTCTTTTTTGAAGTAAAACTTTTTTACGCACCCTTGACTTGGGGAGTAAGCTGGTGAGTGCGTTACGAAAAGTGCGAACGGAAGTTGAGAGGGAGATATAAGTTAGTAAAGATAGAAAGAAAGAGAGTTACGTTTCGTATATTAGATACCTACTGTAGGTGCAAGAGAGAGAGGTGCGAGCACACATTTTCTTTCTCTCTTTCTCTCATAGCCAGTTGATTTGTCGCATATCTCCTATCCCAAATTAGCTAAAATTATACATACATATAGATGGAGCTAAAGAAGTTTTACTGCAGTCGTGTGGTCTAAAGCACACTCGTTTTTTCCTCTTTTTCTTCCTCAACCTTTTAATCTGTTTTATTAATGTCCTATTAATGTGTTCCCGCCATCACTCCGGCCATACCACAGGTCCCCCAAGCTAAAGACACGCAGCGTTTACGCAGTTATTTCTCTTCGTTAGAGGCGATTTGTCATGAATACTTTCGCGATATTGTTTTTAGATTGAGTGCAGTGCGGGAAGTGCGGGGTGCAAATTACTCGAAACTGATGGGTGCTATCAATCTTGTGGGTGAATATTTTTGACACGAAAAATGACAGATGAGTGGCAGGATGTAGGTATGATATACGCAGATGACACATGATATACTTGTACTCGTTTCCATAATGGGGGGGGGGGGGGGGGTCCTACACAGCGCTTTCCAGCGCGTGGTCTCCACTCTAGAACCTCTCTGCCCCAACTCAGTAGTCACTCAGTGCTATTCGATAAATCATTTGAAATACTTCCTTTTGTTAGAACATAAAACCAACAATCCGCTGGACTGGACCCACGTTACCGTATAAACATAATGGCGGCCACTCGGAGCGCACCGATTCTAATGCACTCAACATTTATAGCCTTGTTTATACGGCTGGGTAATAGGCGGCCGAATAAAGATGATTTACTTTGCCTTTCTTTATGGCCCGACTGCAGGAGGGTGATGTATTTATTTCTATATAGATAATGAGAGTATCTAAACTAATATTATAAAGAGGAAAGATTTGTTTGTTTGTATTGAGTAGGCTCCGAAACTACTGGACCGATTTAAAAAAACCTTTAATTGTCGGGAAGCTACACTATCCCCGGGTGACATATGCTACTTTTTACCCAACTGCGCAGAAGAAGGGTACTGTTCTTATTGTAAACTACGCGTGCTAAGCTGCGGATTGGTCAGCTAGTAGTTTATATAAGTTTAAATCGCGTATGTACACAATATACTTTTTATTACCTCGTAGCACCATAACGACTGGATGGATTTAGGTAAGTAAGATGTTAAAAGATCATCGAAAAGGATTTAGGGTACAATCAATAAGAAATATTAAGTATACTCTAGTATACAAGTAACTTTTTAACGAAAATAGGACTTGAGATAACAAAAATAACCAAACCATGAAAATTATATTGGACTAACCTGAAACTATATCCTTTCAAATACAAAAGGACTTTCTAAACCGGTTGATAAGTTACGGAATCTGAGGTAACAACCGAATTGACCTCATTTTCTTTTAACTCGAATTAGTAAAAATAGTTTGTGCTTGGAGCCATCTATTAGACAAAATTGAAGATGGCATAAACAAAGGTTTATCTCTTTTGTCTCTAAAATTAAAAAAAATAACAGATTTACCTAGTCGGTGACGGTGAAATTAAAGGCTTACATGAGACTTTCACCTGAAGCGCGAGTGATGCTTTTGGTTTTACAGACGACCTTAGGCCGCAACCGCCTAACATATAATGGCCGTAAGTTTGCTACTATACTGGTAGGTACTTACTCGTATTAAAAAACCGGACAAGTGCGAGTCTGGCTCGCGCACTGAGGGTTTCCTAAAAATATTTACGATTTGCGTATTTTTTCCTTTGCTTGTGCTGTGAGACCTCTTGCCAACTTCATGATTCTAGGTCAACGGGAAGTACCCTAGGTTTTGATTTATTTTCGAGCAAAATATGCGGGAAAAATGTCCGTATTTTTTTATTTATTTGACTTAGAAGCTTGATTTTTTCCAGTTCCAAGAGACCTAAGTTTTGGATAATAATTTCAACGTGATAGCTCCTCGCGTTCCTGAGTAAAATGCCTTAAGAAAGTTAACATAACTTGTTTTTCTGTAATTTCATAGCTGAATCACAATCAAATATCTTTATAAATGTTATAAGATATTAGAAGTTGTATATATATTTATTTGTATGTATATATATATATTTATTAAGCATTATAAACTTAGATTATATTAGTATATAGGTTTTCAATTGTTATTTTAAACTGTTTTATATATATATTCCAAGCATTATTAATTTAATTTAATTTATTAGTCCGAGGTGTAAACAACTGAATAATCTATATAAGAATTTCAAAGTCTTCACAATAAAGGCTTGGCCTAGTGTGAAGACCACCAACTAAACCTTTAGTTTATTAAACCCTCTCAACAATAAGTTCATTTAAAAATTATCTGTTTTAAATATATTAGTCATAAGATGTGCTTTTTGTTGCAAAACAAAATATTTTTCATTTAATTTTTTTTTCATTTGATAGGCATTGAGATACGATCTAAACTGGAATGTAATTACGGAAAATGGTCTTCTGTGTTTCACCCCAGACTTATTTTTATTTTCCCTTCTGTCTTAGCTCACCTGTTTTAATCTAACTGAGACAGTTAGGTTGATATATAATTATTTTTTATTACACCAAATTACAATTTCATAACCTAGAAGAAATCTCTTCCAGGCAACCTTTCCATCTAATTTGAGGTTACCTCTAATAAACCATTCTAGATGGAATAATGACCTGATAAAGGTAGCTGGGAGCCGTTGGGTGCAGGCGCACAAGATCGGTCGCTCTGGAAATCTATTGGGGAGGCCTATGTTTATCAATGGACATCCTACGGCTGATATGATAATGATGATGAACCCACAAAAAATCTCCCCTATTCCAAAAAAGATTTTTTTCCGCAGGGAAACATCAATATTTGGTGCACTTAGCTGCATCTTCTTTATAAATAATTCAGGGTACAGAGATGGATGGTGCTAATAGGGCCCATCAGTCACGGGGTGGGACCGGGACGTAAATCGTCTGGGACTTTCAAATGGTTTAACATGCGGATCAACGGAAAAAGAAAAACGAAACGTTTTGGAAAATTTTGGCGAAATTGCAGTTGTAAATCTAGATTTCAAAACCATCCTTGTAGATTTTAAAAGTATTATTTGTGTAGAAGAGTGCTGTGAAATTAGATAAACATGTTTTTAGGGTTCCGTGAACAAAGGGTCAAACGGAACCCTATTCCTAAGACTCCGTTGTCTGTCTGTCTGTCTGTCTTTCCGTCTGTCACCAGGCTGTATCTCATGAACCGTTATAGTTAGACAGTAGAAATTTCCACAGATGATGTATTTCTGTTGCCGCTTTAACAACAAACACTAAAAACAGAATAAAATTAATATTTACTGGAGGGCTCCCATATAACCAACGTGATTTTTTGCCGTTTTTAGATAATAGTACGGAACCCTTCGTGCTCGACTCCGATTCGCACTTGGCCAGTTTTATTTAAATTGTTTATGATAATAAAATGAAATTTTACGTCGTAACGAGCGGGGTCGATAGTTAGCACTTAACATCATGTGCCATAATTATATTGCTTGTTCAAAGTCAAAATATTTATTCATTAAAATCACAAGGATCACTTTGGAATGTCTATTTTACTGCCTGTTCCTTCACGACCAAGCCAGGAAAGAACGACAAAAAACAAGGCTTGTTGTTTTTTTTAATGATCCTTTTAGAATACATAACAATAAAGAAAATAAATTACGTCTAAATTGTAACATTTTTAAACGAGTTGGAGCAATTTCAATCCCAAGCTTCTCTATCATCTAAATAATCCGATATTTTATAGTAGGTTTTTTTTATAAAGGTTTAGTTTAATTGCATTTTTAAATTTGTTAAATTTCAATTTTTGTACATCACTCGGGAGTTTGATAAAAAAGCGAACATCTTGCTCTTTAAACGATTTACTAACTTTATGGAGTGTACAAGTGGCAACAGCGAGTTTATCTTTATTTCTAGTATTAAAATTATGACTATCGCTATTTTCCTTAAACAAATTAATATTTTTATGAACATACATCAGATTTTCATAGAAGTATTGACTAGGGAATGTCATAATATTTATTTCTTTAAACTTATGGCGAAATGTTCGATCTCCATGTCGTATAAAAAAACTGACTACCCTACGCATGCCGAGCCGCGGGCGGAAGCTTGTCACACTAAAAAAAACTAACCTATAGGTATAATAATTATTTTATTTCATTTATTTAGACAAGGCCAACAGCGCACATAATATATATAGTATTACAAAACATTTTTAAAACAATTCTCTAAAATGTGTGCCAATAACAAGCATGCACATATACAATAAAATATTATACAGACATAAGTTAGGTTTTTTTCTTGATGATAGTTAAGCACTTGAACACTACCTCACCTGACGGTAAGTGAAGGTGTAATGATCAAGACTTCAAGATGATACTGGTTTGGAAAAACATACACTGGAAGTGAGTTCCACTCCTTACTTGTGCTAACAAGAAAAGTTGAACAAATCGTTTGGTACGGCAAAGTAGTATGCCGACTAGGTATGGGTATTTCTCGGTACGTCTGCTTGTCCGGTAGTGGAATTGAGAAGCAGGGATAAGGCCATGAAGATCTTGCGCACATTCACCAAAATGAATCTTGTTAAAAACTGAAAGTCTACTCGGCGTCTGTGCTCTAGACTTTGAAAATTGGCTTCCACTAGGGAGTCATCACCAATAAGTATAGCAGCACGTCGCTCAGTCGAATCAAGGGCATCAAGCTGATACTTGGCCGAGCCATCCCAGAGATGGTAGCATTACTCCATACATGAGCGGACTTGTGCTTTGTAGAGACTGATGAGACAGCTGTCCCGGTGAGAAGTACTCTACATGCAAGTAGTAACAAATCATTTGATTCGAGCAACAATAAAGTAGTCACAAAATAGTAATTAACTTATTCTACGACCCATAAAGATATATAAATAATAAATAAATAAATATTGCTGGACATTTCACACAGCGCTATCTAGCCCCAAACTAAGCAGAGCTTGTACTATGGGAACCAGATAACTGATAGAATACTTATATTTTTATTTTTTTGTAAATACATACTTATAATATACACGGTGTCCTTTAAATCACTGTTTTCCCAGAACAAACGTTGCTCAGACCATGGTCTACTAACTGTTTATAGCATCAAATAAGAGAATAAAAAAAATAATCTGGACCTTCTCAAATAAGTCTAACTTTGTTCAAAAACGAATCGTGACATTCAGTTCATGAGTACGCTAGCCATAGTGTATTACCTACTCCTTAGGTACCTACCAGCTACCGGTCAGCGCGCTGAGTATGTTGTAGGACGTAACGTTAAAATAGACGTTTTAAGTTCGCATCTTTTTATATTTTTCAAATACCGATTTCGTTGTGTATTTTAATTTGATGTTATAAACTGTTAGTAGACCATTGTCTGAACAACGTTTGTTCTGGGAAAACAGTGATTTAAAGGACACCGTAGAATAACACTCAGACACGGAACAAATATCTGTAGATCATGCAAACATATATACAATAACTTAGGCTACAATACATTTTATAATAATTATTATATTTATTTACTTTAATACATAAACAAACACTGCAATTCTAGATAAACTATAAGCTAAAGAAAACGCTCAACATCGCTACAGATCTCAAACAATAGATAGGTACATAGACTTTTCATTAAGACCTCAACAAAGGCACCCCTAGACTTAAATCAGCAATTTTACTTCGTCCACAATACCGTAGTACAGTAATCCTTTCTTTATTGAATTCTCGTGTCTGGTCCCGGAGGAATGCAATGCATTTTTACATTGCAACGAGGGGAGTATTGTGCGTTTGCATACCGGAGATAAAGTTTATGGGAAATTAAATATAGGCTTTGGGCGAGCTATTTAATACTATACTATACCTCAGATAGCTTCATATGATCCTATATTTTTACTAGTAATACTGCATCATTTACTTTGTAATTAATATGTACAAATAGAAGATATAAGCTGATGACTATATGTAGCAATTTCAGTCCTAATTCCGTTCAATCCGATATGTTAATACAAGACATCGAAAAATTAACCACATGATGCTTTGCGTAAAAATCTTGGCCAGCTGTCCAGCTGACAAAATAATAAATGATACTAATTTTGAGTTTTGGTCTCCTGTGTCGAGATAGTGAATAATGTATTATTTATGACATACACTATAACAATGGGTATAATTTTATATTGAAAAATAACACTCAGAAACACCATTACAACAAAGGTAGTTTTATTTTAGTTGGACGAAAGCGCGTCTTCGAGCGTAGGCAATTTGACAATTTGTGATCAACACAAGCGACGAAAATTCGGTTAGCAGCAAATATGTCACTGTCAAGTGTCATACAATTGACAACCACCACAGACAACTTATTTTAGCTCTACCTTACATTAACGAAGTGTTTTATTCTTTCAAGTTTATTTTATTATAAGCTTCCGCCCGCGGCTTTGCACGCGTGGTTTGCCAATAAAAAGTAACCTATGTGTTAATCCAGGTTATGATCTACGTACATACTAAATTTTATCGCAGTCGGTTCAGCCGTTCCGGCGTGAAAGAGTAACAAACATCCATACATCTATACTTTCGCGTTTATGATATTAGTAGGACATCCATACATACAAACTTTCGCGTTTATAATATTAGTAGGATTAGTAGGATTTACGTATGTGTATCCATGTATGTCTATGTATCTGTTCACTCATTTATTTTTCTGCGTTCGTGAGGCTACCCACGGGTCCTATCTGAAAACCAGCGCCGCTTATCTTCCTCGGATGGTAGGCAGCAATACGCTGAGACGGAGCCTGTTTGGCCCACACAGCACGGAAGACCATATTATATGTACCTACCTATGTATAAGTACTAAATTTTTATCTTGTGTTTTTCCTGTAATTCTGTACCTAAATAATTTTTCTTTTTATCATTATGTTTAATCTTTATGTAAGTAGGTATGTTTGTTCTGTATTTGTACTGTTCTGAATGGTCTGTCCTGTGTGTGTGTCAAGTAAATGTATTTTCTTTCTTTCTTTTCTTTTTTTTACTTTTAATTTTTAATTTCTTTTTTTATATTTAATTTTGTATCATTTGGTTTTGTTGTTCGTTGGTAGTATTTAGCCACCTGTCAAATCCGGTTTATAAGATTTCCATGAGTTATCTTTCATCTAATGTATAATAATCTCGTGTCACGATTTTAATGGTCGCACTCCTTCGAAATGGGACGATCGATTTTAGTGTTTTTTTTTTGTATATTTGGTAGGCATAGGTCGTAAAGTATTTTTCACATTCCTACCCCCCCCCCCCCCCCCCCCTATTTTTAAATCGTGATTTTAGTATTTTTGTATGAACAATATCCATATAATTTAACCGTCGTTCATTGACTTGAAGTCATTTACATGAAGTGTCGCGTCACTTCATGTGCGAGTGCGAGTGTTCATGTGCGAGTGTTTTATATAGTTTTTATCCAGCAGTTCCCACGGGAACGGGAAATTTCAAGCGTGCGAAGCCGCGCGAGGGTCAGCTAGTGTGATTACAATTATTTTGAATTTCATCCGGATACGCGAACATAGACTGACGCTAGATCAAATATTTTCGTAAACTATTCTACTAATGGAAAGTTAAAGGTTATGCTTGCTGTTTTTCTAAGAGATCGAACCAGAAGTGAAGAGATTCTTAGACAAAGACATAGCCAAGAGGATAAGCAAGCTGAAGTGGCAGAGAGCGAAGCACAAAGCTCGCAGAACTGACGGCCGTTGGGGCAGAAATGTTCTTGCGTGGAGACCAGGCACTGGAAAACTCAGCTTAGTACGGCCCCTTACTAGATAGAAAGACGACCTGATAAAGGTTGCTGGGAGCCGTTGGGTGCAGCCCGCACAAAATCGGTCGCTCTAGAAATCAATGGGGGAGTTGACATCCTGTTTCCGATGATGATGACCAATGTAATGTTTGTATTTATACTACAGAGTTCTGGCAGAACATTGGCGCGTCTTTTAAAGTTCCACACCAACTGTTTGTGAGAAACAAAAACACCCCTAAAGAAACCTCTCGCCGTAATTGACTCGAGAACAGAGATAACTCGGAGATCCATCCTAATTGGGATTTGTCCGATCACAACAACAAAATTTTTTATTATTAATATAGACCGAGCGACACCTGTATGCAACCGTACCTTTTTTTTAAATGATGTTAGCCAAGCGCTTGACCACTACCTCAGCTGGTGGTAAGTGATGGTGTGATCGAAGATGGAGCACGCTTGCCTAGAAAGAACCTATTCACTCTGGACTTGAAGACTCCGAGATTATACTGGTCCGGAAAATCATACGCCGTAAGTGAGTTCCACTACTTGTGCTAACAAGAAAAGCTGAAGTAAATCGTCTGGTACGGCAAGGTGGTACGCCGACCAGGTATGGGTGGTACTTTTCGGTACGTCTGCTTGTCCTATGGTGGAAGGAGGAAGGAGGGATATGGACAAGGATTTGTTTCCTAGATTAGAGCGGAACAGGGCAGTCATATAATGGGATCAAAGAATTACGTAAAACACATTTCTTTATTTTAACGGTAAAAACATATTTTGTACCTTCAATGCGGGTTCTTTTAACCGTCGGTAACCAGCTACGACTCGTTTCTCTTTGAAAAAGTGTCAAACTATGTCACTTTTTCAAGGAAAAACATGTCGTAGCTGATTACCGACGGATATAGGAACCCGCCATAAATCATGAGATTTAACTTTGTGCCTACCGTTTAATCCATTAACATTGTCATATCAAGATTTTAAAACTGTCTCAAAAATTTTCAAGCCGAGACGGGACTTGAACCCGCAACCTTCCTCTTGATATGATGAACTACCAATTGTGCTACAGGCTCTTGTTACGTCAGGGTCGAAGGTGAGATGTATCAGTTTTTTTTTACTGATGATAGTCAAGCGCTTGAACCCTACACCTTTAAGCCTCAAGTTGATGTAGTGCACCGTAAGGCACATTTCTATGGTGCTTGACCTACGAGGCAATTCATAATAATTCATAATCATTTATTTGCAATAATGTTGGTACAATTTGGATAATAATGAAATAATAATAATAATGCACGTTGAAGTGGCAATGGGCAGACCATATAGTGCGCAGAACAGATGGCCGATGAGGCTGGAAAGTTCTCGAATGGAGGCCACGGACCGGCAAGCGCAGCGTCGGACGTCCACCTACAAGATGGGCAGACGACTTGGTAAGAACCGCAGGTCGGCGTTGGATGGAGGCCGCTTCCAACCGCATTTCCTGGAGATGAATGAGGGAGACCTTTGTCCAGCAGTGGACGTCCTACGGCTGATATGGTGATGATAGTACAATAGGTTAAATACACATTTTATGTTTAAAAGCTCCTTTACATTCTGCTTCGTCAAGGCGTGCAAAATTTTCAATGTACAATTAATAATAAGTCAAAATGTCAAATTTAATATTAGTCTAAAAGTAAGAATAGCAAAATAAATTAATAATGATAAACCAGCAAAACAAAATTAAATAAACAATAAAGAAATGTCATTGTATCTATAATTTTAATTTAAAATTTAAATATTCATTAATGTCGTAAAAGCATTGTTCCATTAACCATTTCCGTAGTTCCCACTTAAACACATATAAAGGCATGTCCTTGAATTCTTTTGGCAGTTTATTGAAAATTATAATGGTATGACAATAAACATTGCGCTTAACAAGTACTAATCGACAAGGAGGTACGTATAGTCTGTCCTTATGCCTTACTAATACTTATATTGGTCTGTGCTAATACTTTGTGAGAACTTGAAGTTTGAACTAGGTAAACAAAAATCAAAAACATTGTACAATAAACTGAATGCAAGTCATACCTTCATTATCTCCTTTCCACAGATGTCTACTGTCCATTTATTACAGCCCTATGCAAGCAAACCTATAATCTGACATGAGGGCGTCCACACACGTGCCGATCGACTCATTATGCGCGATCACACTTGGCCGGTTACGATACGCGGGAAACGCGTGAAGGTATGCCGGTAATGATATTTCAAATTTGGAATGTACAGTCAGCGGAATATTAACATTTACGACTTATTTTACTCGATATAGTAAGTATTTGATAAAAAAACAGAATTTTCAAATTGTTGATGAGCTATCTAAAAACGGTAGTAACTACCTATAGATTCAACTGTTCCAGATCGCTACCAGGTGGAAGGATCAACGAAAAAAAAATGCAATTCAACGAGCAATGCAGCCAGTGTCTTCGGGGCACAACTATACAACCTGTTTTGTTATGAACGACATTAATTTAAAACACACATCCGGAATCGCATTAACTGATTTTAGAGGTGGGTTTGATTTCCAATAAACATTTTTTTACGTAAATCAGCGACGCCTTTGCGACGATGCCGCTTAGTAAGTTTGTCAGGTACCTACGTACCTACTGCTTACACGAGGAATGAATATGATTTGTTTACCTATTTTGTACAGGCTGTTTCATTGATATTTTTAGACTTGATATAAAGATTGTTTGAAAATTAAAAATTTGCAACAGTAATGAATTTGGAAAAATAACCTATATTACAACAATACTAGCCATTTGGTCTAGCGGTATTTTCATTTAATCAACAGTTTGCTCGACCTTGTATAATATCTAGTTAAGTGTATTGTTTCCCTGTATATAAATACTTCGAACAACTTTAAACAAATCAAAAAGTTAAAAAAACTTACGCCTCTGACTGTACCAGCATGGTGTTTTATAGTCCATTAATTTAAATAGTTGGGAATTGAACAGAATATAAATGAGTTAACTTAATTCTATAAGGGACGAGTTAGCTCTACGGTTGGCCTTAATTACAAAGTAAAACTAAACAAGTAGTATTAGTAGTAGTAGTATTAGTTTCTCTACGCAGCGGAGACATGGACCCTTCGAGAAAGCGAGAAGAAGAGAATAGATGCTCTCGAAAAGTGGTGCTGGAAAAGAATGCTTGGGGCATCTAAAAACTGGGTGGCCTGGTGCGGGAAGCATTAATGCACCTTTCACGTGCTAGCCGATTGGGGTATTATTTTAACCAATTTATTAATTTTATTTTAACTTACTCATGTCCTCACTTGATTTATTTTATTACTTGGTATACCATTTTGACATTTTCTACTATGAATATTGTAAAGTCTTTGTTCCGGGAGCAAATGAAACACAGTACCAGCCTGTAACAGGGATCTATTGAACTGACTCGTAATACTAAATCTCCCCTCCACCAATAATCTACCAACACAATCCACAATACACTACATTCCTCTACACTAAATTTAACTTACCTAAGTCATAACAATAAAACTACTTAACTAACAATTTTATGAAAAGCTCTATTCTAATAAGTTCTCTGTTCTCTGTAACCATAATATTAAAGACATAGAAATCATTGTTATGTGTATGTGTTATAAGTATGAACGGAAGCGAGAATAACAATATATTAAAGCCAATGATGACAGAGTAGTTCTTATATGTATGCGATAAAAGTCACTACAGTTAAAATTATTAATTACGTTTATTCAATCTACATTGTCTTATGGGCCGAGGTTTCGGCAATAAGATTTTGGGTGACGCGTCCGATGGAGGATCACGGGGATCTGGCGCAGATTCATTTGCCGGGCTCTTTGAGCTCTGAATAGAATCACGTTTGGCTACCGGCTCCGACCATGCACCATTCTCTGCATCTTGAAAGAGAACTTTGTCAGCCTGTGCGTCAGACTCTAACAAGACACTCTCAGGATCTGGGTGGATTAAGGAACTCCTTGTCCTATGTTTTAAATATATTATTATATTTTGACACAACATGACATAACTACCATGACACATAATATTCTCACTTGACAACACAATACTCTCAAGGTGTAGTGGCTAAATGGAGTTGTCTCGACAGAATATCAGCGCTTACCATCACGGCGGGCATAATGCTGAGTCAAGTCCCATTTACTGCTGTAGCACACAGTATTTTTTACTTAGAAAACTTTCGTGATTGATTTCAATCATTATTATAAATACGGGATTTATCACGTACCGTCTTATCGGTGTTTCGACCGACAATGTTTCGGTTCAATTCGTGAACCTTCATCAGGGTGAGTGCGATCCGCTCCGAATAACGTCTCACGAATATTCACGAAGGTTCACGAATTGAACCGAAACATTGTCGGTCGAAACACCGATAAGACGGTACGTGATAAATCCCGTATTTATAATAATGACAGTATTTTTTGTTTAATTTTTTTTTATTTACTGTCTTATAATGTAACTGTATTGTATATTGTGTGCTAATGTAGTGAATAAATGATTGTCTATGTCTATGTATCATGGACAGAATTCCGTACCAACCAGTCTATATTTCAAGAACTCGGCATCAAGCACCGTCTTTCTACTGTGCAATTTAGCATCCTCACGTTCTTCGGGCACGTGTCGCGGCGTCGAGAGGTGTCCATTGAGTGCCCTGTGGTGCAGGGGAAAGTTGAGGGTACGCGACCACGCGGTAGATCACCAATGAGATGGACGGACCGAATCAAAGCAGCACTTGACGTTCCCCTACACGAGTGCACCAGAACAGCGGCAATACGAGAGGAAAGGCGAAGGATTGTCAAGCGCGCCACTACCCCCGAAGTGACAACCACGACTGAGAAGAAGAGAGAGTTGTTAGAACTAAAAGAGTACCGGGGAAGTATTACCACTGTACCTATTTCTGTCGCCCAGCAGTAATGTTCGCATTGCTGTGTTCCGGTTTGAAGGGTATGGGTGCCTGTCTCAGGGTGACAAATCGCGAGTGATATACACAAACGTTTGTAGGCTACGTTTCCCACTTTCAATCAGGTGGGCCGTTTGTCACCTTTAGTGGTATGAAACCGTATTTATTGGGCACATAATAAAGACAGGTATTGTTTATCTAAAGATTGCCTTTTGACCTCTTAAACTAGAGAATAAACTAGTGGTTCGCACAGAACTGAGATCTCGCGAGTCTCCCATAACAAAAAAAATATTATTTGTACTCTTTGACTATCAAAATAGTGCCACGAAATGTAAACTAAACAACTTGACCTACAGTTTCATTCAAATTACAGGTAACGGGTGTTCATGTTAAATGTTAAATCGGTGGTGACACACGGACAGACAGCCGGATGGACGGACAAGAGAGTGATCTTATAAGGGTTCCTTTTTTACCTTTTGAGGTGCGGAACCCTAAAAACGATAAAACCCAACTTCATTTAAAGCACATTCTCACATAATAGCAGTATTTCTAATAATATGATATCTACATCAATACACAATAACAATTGAAAAGGTGCTTCCGCACAGATGTTTAGTCGCATGCAAATCGCAGTCTCGTTACAAACCGCGATCACAGTAGTTCAAGATCTCCTCGTGTGTTTCTTACGAGTTTTAAATGTCCTTTACTGAGGACTGTCGCAACTAAAAGAAGGGTTGACCAAGACTGATCCTTTATTTTCCTACCCACATATAATAAATGACGATAATGGTTATGTGATGCAAATATAAGTAGACTTATCGACAAGGGTCTCATAAGAAGGCTCAAGGTCACTCAACGAGCTAATAAGATTCAAATTCAATCCTTCATTTGCTAGAATACACAGAACTTACATTTAAAAGTATTGAATCTATGCATGTATTCAACCAGCATTATTCAATGTATTACAAGAGGAAAATAATGCTTGACTCTCTAGTTAAATACACCGATACAGCCCAGAGGATTACCAACCTGTATTAGCTGTAATGTGTAGCGATAAGACCACCCATTGTAAGTTTTGCTATGCGTATTTTATATTAATGTTTATTTCTTTTATGGTGTGCAATAAAGTGTTTTCGTTCATTCATTTAATCTGAAGAGGCAGTGAGCGGGTACATAGCTCAAAGAACGGCCATTGGAGCAGAAAGGTTCTCGTGTTGAGTACACGCACTGAAAAAAATAATTTTCCAAATCTGTTGATAAATGACGGAGTTCTGAGCTAAATATAAAAATCGGCCAAGTGCGAGTCGGCCTCATGCATGAAGGGTTCGGTACTATAAACCGATATCTATAAAACGGTATCTATAAAACTATAATCTATAAAACTATAAAACGGAATCTATAAAACGGCAAAAAAATCATGTCTGTTGTATGGGAGCCCCACTAAAATACTTATTTTATGCTGTTTTTAGTATTTACTGTTATAGCGGTACCAGAAATACATAATATATGAAAATTTCAACTGTCTAACTATCACGGTTCATGAGATACAGCCTGGTGACGGTGACGGAGAGATAGACAGACGGAGTCTTAGTAATAGGGTCCCGTTTTAGTTTTTGGTTACGGAACCCTAAAAAGAAAAAAAACGAGTGTGCTTTAGACCACATGACTGAAGTAAAACTTCTTTTTCAAAATATTAATTTATAAAATTGTTCAAGAACGAAATGAATTTACAAAAATAACCACGAAATCTCCGTTCGTGTAACGCTAGCAAACTCGCAAACGAATTAGACTGAGATATATATATATATATACGCGCGCACTGCTCTCTCTCTTGCTCCTACAGTGTGATACAGACAAGACAATAGGCCTGCACTGAGTCTTCGATATACGAAACGTAGCAAGCTATGAGAGAAACAGAGAAAGAAAATGTGTGATTGCACCTCTCTCTCTTGCCCCTAGAGTAATATACGAAACGTAACTCTCTCTCTTTCTATCTTCACTAACTTATATCTCCCTCTCAGCTTCCGTTCGCCTCGCCTAACCACACTTTTCGTAACGCTCTCGTCACGCATTCACCAGCTTACTCCCTGTTTGCGCACAAGGGTCGCAAATGAAACTCCCGAACACTGATTTAGATGTATATTGTCCTTTACAGCGTATTTTGGAAAAAAAGGTTTTGGGAACAGTATGAATTGACAAGTCGAACAAATTAGAATGAATTTTAGGAAGGAATGCACGAAAATGAATGAACATGAAATAACTAGGCAGTTGACACGATGCGCGCAAGCTACATCGCGAAGCTTGCTGGCATAGACAACGTAGGCGTTAACATCCCCCAAGTCAAGCGTGCGTAAAGAAGTTTTACTTCAAAAATACAATCGAATTGAGAACCTCCTTGTTTACTTGAAGTCAGTTAAAAATAAATCGCTAGCTGTTAAAACTAGTTTTTCTGTGACTAAGTTTTAACAGCTATCGTAAGGAAATAACTAATGGCTGCAGAACTATAAGGTCTTGCGGGATAGTTTACGCAGAGCACGCTTTCAGGAATTCAATTTTCGATAAACGCCCCCAAGGCGATCTGCATATATGGGGTGCGAACACGGCTTTATATACGTACGTACATGTACACACGGCTACACATCAAGCTATACATTCCAGTATAAGCTGACCTCTCAATCTACGAAAAGCCTACACAATGCGAGGTCAGCTTATACTGGAAATTTATAGCTTGATGTGTAGCCGTGTGTACGTACAATATTACGTTGTATGTGCATGTATTACGCGCAGACGACTTAGCGCGCAGACGACTTTGTTACCATGATTTTTAAACCGACTTGAAAAGGTGAAGGTTCTCTATTCGTCGGAATCTTCTTTTTTTTATGTATGTTCCCCGATTATTCGAAGACGCCTGGACCGATCCGAGGAATTCTTTTTGAAATAAAACTTGTGTGAATGCGTTACGAAAAGTGCGAACGGAAGTTGAGAGGGAGATAAGTTAGTGAAGATAGAAAAAGAGAGAGTTACGTTTCGTATATTACTGTAGGGGCACCAGAGACAGGTGCGAGCACACATTTTCTTTCTTTCTCTCATAGCCAGTTGATTTGTCGCATATCTCCCATCCCAAATTAACCTTAATAATACAAATTGCAAATATATATAAACATATATACATAAATATAAATGGAGATAAAGAAGTTTTACTTCAGTCGTGTGGTCTAAAGCACACTCGTTTTTTTTTTGTTTAAAAGGGTATACTTTCCCTGTGGTCCCATAGGCACCAAGTCAGGATCTGATGATGGGATCCCAAAAAAATGGAGGGCAACCCTCAAATTGTATAGAGACGCATAATGTGTTTCATATATTTTCTATAAAAAAACTATTCAAATATTTGTTTTTTTTTAACTGGATATAACTTTGTTTGACCACAATCTCACCTGATGGCAAGTGTTATGTGTATGTTGTCCAAGATGAAGCACGAAGATCTAGAAGAAACCTATTCACTCTTACTCTTACCTAGGCCCGGATTGTATTATTTAGGAAAAACAGACGAGACGGTAAAGTGTTCCATACCTAAGCTGTATTCATCAAGAACGTGGAACCAAAACGGTGTGTGCGAATGGGTGGTATATTAACTAGGTACGGATGGTACTCAGCCGTGCGCCTGCTTGTCCTTTGATGGAAGGGAGTTGGCGGGATCAGATCATATAGTTCCTGGGCACATTCCCCAAAATGTATTCTGTAAAAGATCAATAGCCTTGCAACTTTACGGCGGTGTTCGAGACTTTGGATCTTAGTCTATTTGAAAGGAAACTTTCAGATTGGTCCCATTCAAATTTCATCAAAATATCATCAAAATGGATTCAGTAGTTTGGTTAAGTCGGTTATATTTTTGTTAAAAGTTACTTTTTAATTTTCATTTAATGGACGCTTGTACCTATGGACACAATCGATTCCGACTAAACTAGCAATCCTAAAATTATAATTTGAACGCGACCGTAATGCCTAGTCTATGGTTGACAGTTTTGACGTATGGCGATACGTACAAGATGGCGATCTTGTTTTTCTGTGTGGTTGTTGTTATGCCGGCTATGAAAGATTTTTGCGCCAAAAAGTAAGTTATTTTGTTTAATTTAAATGAGTTTTGCCGTACAAATACTAACGATATCAGTATGATCGTATTTGCTGTATGATCAGTATTGTTTATTGCTTAGTTTATGCTTTTTTCCCTGTCTGTAAGTCTGTTTTATACTCAAAGTTAGATCATTTTGATTTTTTATGTCTGAATTTGTACCTTTGGATAAAAATATGAGTGTACTTGTGGACTGTCCACAGGTAGGTACAAAAGTGTCATAATGTTTACTTACAAAATCTGATCAGCAGTTTTGTTTAATTTTCATATCTCCATTGAGATAATTGGCAAATCCAGAGAGAATGGAATTATCTTATTGACTTTGCCTCCACATACATCCAATCTTTTGCAACCACAAGATCGAACGGTTTTTGGACCATTTAAAAGCCAATAAAGCCAAGCAGCCGGCAGATGGACGCTCAATCATCCTGTTAAACCTATTACTATTTGCGACGTTGCAGAAATAGCTGGAGAAACATATGGAGTCTCGTTTACACCAAGAAACATCGTAAAAGACTTCGAGGTTTCAGGTATTTATCCATACAATAGAAGCATAATTTCAGACGAAGATTTCTTATGCTCATATATAACTGATCGTCCAGACCCAAGCCAAAACTAGAACTAGAAACCTGTCCAAAAATCCAGAACAGCCTGATATTGAAGTCACCGGAACTGATCAAGAAAAACCGATGGTTAATTTGGATTTACAACAACCGGTTGAGCAGATTTACATACATTTATTTACATTTGTGTAACATTTTTATCCTGTCCATACAAAGGTTGTCTGGAAGAGATCGCTTTTAGCGATAAGACCGCCCATTGTACTAAATCTATTTGTAAGACTTATGTTCTGTATTTTACTTTGGTGTACAATAAAGAGTTATCTTATCTTATCTTATTTCCAGCCAAACCTAACTTGGATCGAAACGAACTATTTGGAGATTCTGTTACCCAAAACCAGTTTCACCAATCCAGGAGGATGATTGGCTATTACCAGAACAAACTGTATTGCGAACTCCTCTGCAGATTATAGATCTACAAATAACGCCCGAAATCGTCCGCCCATTTGAAAAACCTGGTCCTCGAAAAGGTGCTCAACGTGGAAAAAAGCCCGGAAGAACCAGAATTTCGACTACCACGCCAAAAAAAGATAAAATTCTAGGTGAAGCATTAAAAAAAGCGGAAAAGAAAAAAATAGCAAATCAGAAAGCGGACAAGAAAAAAAACGCAAAAGCTGCTAAAAAATCAATAAAAAAAAATCATATAAAGCTCTTTCACAATCTGGTTCCCCCAAAGCTGACGCTAGTTGCGTCATAAGTTACCCAACACCTCTGCTGGCTAATAATCTGTCTGAACCTGGTCCTTCCAACGCGCTTTCGAATGAAAAAAATGAGAAATCAGGCGAAAAAAAGATTAATATCATTCAACAACAGAGTTTATCGTTTGTTAGATGTATGAAGTGTAAAACTTATTCGAAAGACAAAAACCAAATGCTTAAATGTAGTTTTTGCTATCATAGCTATCATATTGGTTGTGTTCCGAAGTCACACAGAGAAAACTTTGAGTCTGATGATGAGGGTGAAGGTTTCGTTTGCGTGGCATGCTTCTTATTAGACAACGATGACGATAGCGATGAATATGCTGAAAACTTGTTTGCAGAGTGTCGTAATGCATACAAATAAGTATAACAGAGTATGTTTACGTTTGTTTTAAGTTGTTTTATGTCTATACTAGTTTTGTTTTTATATTTTATTGTCTATTTCATGTAAACCGTCCCTAGGTACAATATCGTCCCCAGGTACAATTTTACTGTACATAGGTACAATCGTCTGTTGAACCTGTGGGCAAATATGGTGTTTTTAAAAAATGTTGATTATTTTCGTAAGTATAAGTGATATTGAGACTAGATTTTTCGTTAATGAAAGGCTGATTATCCCTTAAGACAAATGATATGTTAAAAATAAATAAAACTTGACCTAATTAGATATAAAAAATGTTTTATTCCAAATTCTGGAAAGTGTCCACATGTTCCGCACTTGCCCCTAATATTTTTTTTGGGAATCTAAAGCGCCGTAAACTCGCCTTCGCGAAACGCGTGTTGTCTGCGTGTATTTTGTATTGTTTTGGTCCAGTTTCGCTAATATTCTACAATCTACATAACCAGAGCATTTTCTGTATTACTATTGCAGTTCCTGCCACAGCAAAATGCAGGAAGTTTACTGCTAAAATCTGACTAACTTTACGAGAATATAGTGGTGGGTACACACTGTGCACCGCCAGAGATCAGACGATGAATTATACAGGATATAGGGCATATCGTATAACTACATAACATATACCTTACCCAATTAAAACTAAAAATAATGACGAAGTATATTTTTTAAATATTGTTGGACATTTCACACAGCGCTATCAAGCCCCAAACTAAGCAGAGCTTGTATTATAGGAACCAGATAACTGATAGAATACTTATATATACTTTTTTTTGTCAATACGTACTTATAATATATATAGAAAAACATCCAGACCGATCGAATCGGAATCGAACCCGCCACCTCATGCGTCTCAGCCGGCCCACTGCGCCAAGGAGGTGGTCAAATAAAAGTTTTATATTTTTGAGACCATCACAGTAAAAGTTTGGATGTTCGTTTATTTATTTGTTTGTTTGTTACTCAGTCATGACGTAACGGCTGAACCGATTTCGATTAAATTTGGTATATACGTAAATTATAACCTGGATTACCACATAGTTTACATTTTATCCCATAAATCAGTTCACATGGGATAAAAATAGGGTGTCAAGTCAAGTTGTAACAACGAGTTTAGCTTTATTTCTAGGTTACCTACACATTTAGAAGTGTAACGCGTACGAAGTCGCGGGCAACAGCTAGTAAATAATAAACTAATAGTGCCTTACCACACAAAAATTAAACACTGTAAAGCACGTTAAAAAGTTTTTTAACTTATTTTTGTTAACAAAGATAATATTTATAATTGTTCGAGAGAAGCGAGATCTCCAAATCATCTTGAGCAAACCGGCGTTGTATGTACGTATGTATGTATGTGTGTTTGTCCGAGGATAACTTTCAAAGCGTTGATCGATCATCGTGACATTTATATTTCTATGTAGGTAGTGCTGACACAACCCTGGTGTGACTAAATGAGCTAAAAACGTGCGGTAGTTGTTGAGGTTCAAGTGGAGTAAAAAAAATCTAAGTGACACTATCAGGTCAAATGGGACGTCAAATGAAAGGTCTTAATCAGTAAATTTCGACCCAATTTTTATTTTTACTTTTAGCATTGTACTTTTTAAGGTATTAGCCATAATAAAAAATAATAATAATAATAAAATAAAATACATTTATTTCAAGCAATTATGTAGCTCATATAGGAAAGCGCACAACACAATAAGTAAACTAATGTTTATACGTGGTTTTTGAGAGCATGCCTGTGACAGCAATGTCTGGTGTACGGGCAGTCTACTCTGCCGGCTATCATTGCCAAGACGGTGTTGGCGCTGGCCCGCAGTCTGTGCACCAGGGACGCGGCTCGCTTGCGCATGACGGTATGGAAGCAGTCGACCCGCGCCGCCGCGAACATCCCTGATGCACTGCAGTAGCGGGGCAGCCCCAGCATCGCCCTGAGTGCATTGTTATACTGGACGCGGAGTGCGCTGTACGCCGCCTGCGTATACTTCGCCCACAGGCTGCACGAGTACAGAGAGGTACAGTACGCCCGAAATAAAGTCAGCTTACCCCCTCTGAACTACGCGCAAACCTGCGAGCAATCATATTCGCACGCACGGTCAGCGCCCTCCGCTCCCGTTCGATGTCTTCATTGTCTTTGAGGTCTGTAGTAACAACGTGCCCAAGATATTTAAATGTATATACTCTGTCTAAGATAATCCCGTTAAGACTTAAGGTTGGGACACTTTCAAGACGTTTCGTACCGGCCTCAAAGACCATGAGCTGACTCTTTTTAGGGTTATATTTTAACCCATGACCAGTGGCGTATTCCTCAAACGTCGTCACCAGCTCTCTCAATCCACAGACCGAGGCGCTCAGCAGCACCATATCATCAGCATAACTCAAATTATTGACGCATACACCATCAATATGACATCCGATATGCCGGCTGCTGAGCGCCACGATCAGCTCGTTCAAATAAAGGATAAAGAGAGCGGGAGAGGTCAACCCTCCCTGTCTCACTCCACACTCCAGCCGATAAGGTTCTGACATTGCGCCCGCCCAACGTACGGTATTTATCTGGTTCCTGTACCAATACTTAAAGATATTCACAAGCTCAGGAGGTAGGTTGATGCTCTCAAGCTTCTCCCACAAGATTTTATAGGAAACCAGATTGCTTAATTACTGCTTGCTTAATTTCGGGCCAGATAGCGCTGTGTGAAATGTCCAGCATTATTTATTTGAAAATTATTTTTTTTATTACCCCGAGATTCTGCGATTCCTTCTACCATACTTTAACATTTTTATCATTAGATAAGGTGAATACTACTATAAAAACCTAAATAAAAAGTGAGTGATGTAACATCTTCGCGGTGTGTGATGGTCCATTGGATTGCATGGCGAGCGATATTATAGCATCTGCATCGTGTGTGACGCGCCTGGATTCTGAATTAACAATAACTGCCATATTTAAACCAAAAAGTCAAATAAGCTATCAGCGTCAATACTTGACGTTCTGCTCCAGACATACGTCAGAACTTTAATCATTTACAATATTAACATAAATCTACCTCCAGATCAAATAAACCCTGCGAACACCTTAATCTACACGTGGCGCAAAGCAAAGTTCCACGGACTTATTATTTCAGCTGGCTCACTCTCATACACTTTTATTTAAAGTAATCCTCCTGTACAGAAAAAGCGTCCTTTACCTAGCTAATGCTGCAACTTGATATACCAGGCGTTAACAGCCCCGGATCTAGAAAGTTTCCTAACCTGGGCAGAAAATTAACGTGGCTCCTTCAGCGTTTGAGGGGGAGGGGGGAGAGGGGGTGTTCAAATTTCAAGTGTTCCAAATCAAATAAACAGAGATGAACTCTGTAGGTGGACCACATGGGCAGGGAGTAATATTTTCGATATATGCAGATGCGCTGGGTGCCAAGCGCTTTTTGAACACAGTTTTATTGAACAATTTTAAAGTTGTTTTAATGAGTTGTTGTTAGTTTGTAAATTTGTTTTAAGTTTTAATGACGACCTCCGTGGCGCAGCGGGCGAATAGCCGGCTGAGACGCAGGAGGTAGCGGGATCGATTCCCGCCGCGGAACAAATGTTTGCACGATCTACAGATATTTGTTCCGGGTCTGGTTGTTTCTCTATATATTCATCATCATCATCATCAAAAAAAAATTATATAAGTATTCTGTCAGTTATCTGGTTCCCATAGTACAAGCTCTGCTTAGTTTGGGGCTAGATAGCGCTGTGTGAAATGTCCAGCAATATTTATTATTATTATTAATTTTGCGCCCCCTGAAATTGCCGCCCGGGACAGATTTTTCCCCTTGTACCTATATACTATAGGGGTATACTTTGCGGTCGACCCTGGGTCCATGGGGTACCGGGGCCCATCGCGTTTTCAAAATTCTTTCTGGGCGTCTGGTTGAAGCGACGGTGATCCGAGAGCTGGCGCTTATCTGGGTCAACGCCTAAGCATTGCAATTCAGCGGGGCAATGAAGCCAGTTTCTTGGGGACACTTCCGCCTGGTAGTAATCTGGAGCAGTTGAGCTATCTATAGATCGTTTGCAACGGTCTTTAGATGATTCAACTGTTTCTCCTTTCTTGTTCATAATTTTATATTATTTCTGTTACTAAAGGCATTTTGCTCCTTTTACCAAATATACTATAGTGCTAGACTACAGTTTTAGATTTAGTTGGATAGAGCCCTAAGCTATGAACGATCATGGAAACGTCTACATGTGTAACAGTGTGACTAAAAGGGAAAAAAGTTTTATTAATAATAATAATAATCTTTATTTCAGACTCATGAGGTCCAAACACATTTACCACACACAATACAATACAATACACATAATTCACAATAAATCACCTTAAGTAGTTTAGGTGGCAATGCCCACCCAACGTCTATACATCTTAGAATGTATAAGCCTTTCTGCCAGACTTCTAATGATAGCGTTATTACAAGTGTCAACTCTGAACATGAAAGACGCTATCCTCCTACGCTGAATAGCGTTGAAAGTATCAACGCATGCCTTGTTAAACATTTCGGAGGCACTACAGTAGCGCTTTAAGCCCATCAGTTGTCTAAAAATGTTATTATAGGCTACCCTTATACTGTCATGGGACTTTTTGTGTAAAAAGTCTGGCAAAAAGACCTAAAAAGCTTCACTTTCACTATCACTTTATTGTGTCACAATCTAATGTAATTAATTTTCAATACTGTAAAAAGTATACAGAGCGTACTTACTTACAGTTACTTACAGTTTTTTAAAAGGTTCTGTGAATGTTGTATTAGAATTTCTAAATTTATGAATATCTGCCTAAATTTTGCAAAATCAGAAAATTCAGACGTTCGTCATGTTATAATATATAAGTCGTCTCTATTGAATCGTAAGTGTTACAGCTGTTTTATTTAAGCTATGGTAGAACTCTACGCTTAATAGTAACAGCTTTGAGCCGCCGTAACAAAGGCTGACTATACAAACTCCTTTGATTCAATATCGTAAATTAAGATGCTCGCAAACTCTCTGTTTCCATGATTTGCAACTTTATTCTAACTGAGTTAAGACTCAAATATACTTGTACTAGTACATAAGTTTATCTTATTAATTTTCGAGATAATTACGAGCTGTATTTTGGTGCGATTAAGGCATGTTTTCATTGTGCTAAGGTAAGATTATGTTGTCAGAAATATTTGAGTTAATCCAGTTATTTCAGTTTAACACCATATTTTTCACAGTTTTAGTTAAATTAATTGTTACGAGCTGAGGGTTCGGGATAAAATAATGAAAATCAATCTAACCAAAATAACACTTTTATTCAACACTAAAACGATAAATACACGCACTTAATCACAAGTAATCACAACACACTAATTCACAAAACGGTCACACAATAAACCACTAAAAGTTACCGTAATATTCCCACGTATCGCCAAAACTAGATTGACTTCTTCGGGCAGTACATACTTCTCGATGTTTCCACCGGCGACCAGAAAAGTAAAAACGAAAAGTATTTCGACCGACTACTATTTCTTATTCTATGCAACTGTATGTAAAAACTTAGCATGTAGGTATATTCCACACCAAGTAAACTTGAGAGCAAAAAAATCGCACATTCATGATTTTTTGACATAACTAAAAAAAAACAAAAAATATTATGTTTCTGTAATGCAGATTCATAGTCTATTTTAATACCTATCCAGTGGTATCTGATTTGTCTTTCAATCATTACATAAAAATGCTTTTGTGGATCAATAACAAAAATGCATGTTTAGTAAAAAATTCTTTATTCAAGTATTGGTGTCAAAGTTATGAAATTAAAAGATAAAATTAATTAAAAGTTTGTTATTAATACCGAGTGTTCCCTCCCCTAGCCTGAATCACTGACTCCATCCGTGTTTTCATTGATGTTACTAGACTTTTGATAAAGTCTTGAGGAATAGCCTCCCATTCCTCTGCGATCGCCTGTTGCAGCTCCTGTAGAGTCGATGGAGGAGCATCTCGGCCTCGAACTCTTCTTTTCAGCTCGTCCCATAGATGTTCGATGGGATTGAGGTCTGGGCTTCGAGCTGGCCACTCCATAACGGTCACATCCACCTCTTGAAGGTACTCGATCACTATGCCAGCAGTATGCGGTCTTGCATTATCTTGCATAAACAGAAAGTTTTCGCCGATAAACCCAGCATAAGGTACGACGTGGCTCTCGAGTACTTCCTCAATGTATCGTATGGAAGTAAATCCTCTTGATTGGCGACCAGTATTCGGTCCGGTGATGAAGGCAAGCTCGGTTTTTGCTTCCATAGACATGCCTCCCCAAAACATGATTGATTCACCGCCATAGGCGACACGTTCTGTTATGCAGCATTGGGCAAATCGCTCTCCCGATCTTCTATACACCTTCCCCCGTCCGTCGTTGCCATGCAAGCACATCCTGCACTCATCAGAGAACAGGACTGCACTCCACTGCTCTTCGGTCCAATTCAAATGGTCTCGAGCGAACTGAAGGCGGGCTTCTCGGTGGGCTGGGGTCAATTTCGGCCCGTTTGCTGGCCTGTGTGCAGTCAGGCCACCTTCTCTCAATCGTCTTCTGACTGTCCACCGGCTAACTTCTACTTCACGAACTTCTTGAAGTCGTTGGCCCAGTTGAACTGCGTTCAAACGACGATTTCTTAAAGATGTCGTTATAAGAAAGCGGTTATCACGCTCTGTTGTAGCACGGGGACGGCCCGATCCTTGTCGCCGTTGGTAGCCACCAGTCTCTTGATACCTCTGGTATACACGCCGAACGGTAAATCGGCTCAAACTCAATTGTCGAGCCACTTGACTTTGCTTAAGCCCCGATTCAACAAGGGCAACCACTTGAGCGGCTACTTCTGGTGTAGTATCCATTTTCGTGTTCCGTTTGAAGCCAATATCAATAGAGAACCTTTCACACTGTACGTTGGTATGCAAATGATGACCATTCCCTCAATATGCACTCTTTTATACCTGCGATAAATCCCGCCGCCGGCCTTACCTGGATCGAGCGACATAAGGGGGTCTATTGTTTTGTTGCTAATGAGTTGTTTTTAAAGGTAAATGTCAACCCTTTATCAGTTCTGCGAATGCCTAGATTATGCACTTTAATTTAATTTGATTTTAATTTGCTGTAAGCTCCAAATAAAAAAAAATTTAACTTTTAAGTAAAAATGTGCGGATGTGCGATTTTATTGCTCTCAAGTGTATTACCTATTCTGTAACACAGTAGGTATAATTCCGAGAAGCCGATTAATAGTTTACTATTACTTATTCTGTAACAGCCTTGGCGTAACATTAAGTTACAAAATTATCACCATTATTATAATCAACCAAAAAAACAAGCCCTGCTAAACATTGGTCTCCCACTTAGATTTTCAGAACGCCTGATCTTGTGCGGCCCCAACGGCTCCCAGCAAACTTTATCAGGTCGTCTTTCCATCTAGCGGGGGGCCATCCTACGCTGCGCTTTCCTTCAAGGAATTTGAGCAGCACTAATTCCTTGGTTCCCAAAGACAACATCCAGACAACATCTATTAATATTATAAATTCGAAATCTATCTCTCTGTTTGTATGTCTGTTTATTAAATTTTCACTACTTGGTATATAAGTAGATAGTTCATGAATGGTATTGAGACATGGGCTACTTTTTATTTTACCTGACTGCAGATACGCAGATGGAGGGTGATGTTTGTATTCTTCTGTGTATCAGCAGTCACGCGTTCGAAGTCGCGGGCGGCAGCTAATTATGTATTAAAACAATTAAAATACATAAACTAGTAACTATGTATGCAGGTAGGTAGCCCACACACCTAAAAAAGCTCTAGATAGAGAAACGGCTGGAGAAATTTACTTGAACAGACGGCTGTAACGCCTTAGATGATGATGACAATAGGAATATTGTTCAAATTCGTCGATTTTCCCAAATATTGTTAATTTCTATATAAAATCGCCCGATTCTCGGTGCTTAGCCAAGGAATGCTCGTTCATATATTTTCCCAAATTAGGCAAACCCGGATCGAAATTTCAGAGTCCTAATTAAAGGAAATGTCTCAGAATGTCTACGTTTTGCATTTGATTTCCTCTATGGTATAATATTTTGATAACAAAATTACCTTTTATTTTTCATTGTGTATACAAAATACACAATGTAAAATAAATGTACATTGTTTCTCTACGAGATCGAATCAGAAATGAGATCCAAACTAAAGCCATTGAAACAGTGCCACTTCAGCGCTGATTATTTCGGGATTAGCAAGCTGAAGTGGCAGAGGGAGGGTCACATAGTTCGAAGAACTGACGGCTGTTGGGGGAGGAAGGATCTCGAGTGAAGACCACGCACTGGAAAAAAACAATTTTTTTTTTGTTTCTTTCTTTTATATCTTGCCCTATGTCATCCACCCACCTGAGTTAACGCTGGCCATGGGGTCTCTGGCCGTCAAACTATAGTGTCACCGATGTTAATAAACTAAAAAATGAGCTAGAACGAAAAACATACAAACCGAAAACCGTGAAGTTTATGACCTTTTAGTGCATTATTACTGCTCAAATCATATGGTACGAACACGCCAAGACCGTCAAAACTCAATACATAGGTAGGTATGAACCAGACACTTCAAAACTTAAAACTAAGCCTTTCATTCAGGAAAAACTAACTATACTAACTACTACGTGTTTTGTTATGTGAGCGAACAGCTAGTATTGTGGTAAAATAGGTTTCTTTTCAAATACATTACCACAGAAACATTTTAAAATATGTAAATAAATCATACTCATTCATCATGTAGGTACCTGTTAAACTGACTAAGCGGCATCGTCGCAAAGGCATCGCCGATTTACGTTAAAACTCGATAATTGGTAATGTTTCGATTACAGGATAAATATTCAAGCTACCAGTATTGAACCCAGCTCTAAAAATCAGTTAATACGATTCCGGATGTGTGTTTCAAATTAATGTCGTACGTAACAAAACAGGTTGTACACTATGCTATGTACTTATGGAAAACAATAGATAAATCAGCTTTCAAAGAGAAAACGTACATTTCCTTAACGAAGTTTAGAAAACTCTGAAGTCTTATGAACATCTTCGTAAAGAAACTGTATGGCTTCCCTTGAAAGCTTATGTATCTTATTTGCAACGTTGTTCGCTCAATTTGTTCGCTTTCAGTAATTCAATACCTAGAAGTATGACTGCAGGTTGTACAGATACGAAAACTTCGAACAAAGTTAAATTTAGCGAGCTGAAAAATAATGACTTGGCAATGTGCTTGCTCAAATACTGATCCTCCAATCGTTTTTCGTCTCAACAGCAATGGGACGGGCCTTTACGCGAGTTGACGCGGAATTGTCTGTTACAAACGTGTTCAAGCTCCACAGATAGTGCGCTATCCTTGCTCTTCCTTCTCACAATACTGGTACTTTAATAGATCCTATAACTTTCCAGATTGCAACTTGTTTACGGTTGGGTGCGCGGTGCTGCGCCCCTCATTAGTGCCAGTAAGGCTCGGCAGTCGAACAGCTTGGTCAACATGGATTATTGTGTTCCGAGGCCGCCTGTAAGATTTCCCGTCACGCTAGCATCTTGATATCATCCGCGGGCTTTTTGCAGCGTCAACGTTCCAGCCGTTCTCAAACCGAACGGTCTGATACGTGACGATGGTAAGAGGCCTATCGGTATGACTCTTAGACTTTGGGAGAAGGGTAGGCCTTTGGTGTGGGACGCCACGTGCGTCGATACCCATGCGCCATCTCATCTGTCTGGTACATCAGTTGGGGCCGGTGCGGCGGCAAATTCAGCCGAAGATCTCAAGCGGCGCAAATATAGAAGTATCGACAGAGCTTACGTGTCTGAGCCATTTGGGGTCGAGACCCTGGGTCCATGGGGTACCTGGGCGCACCGCGTTTTCAAAATTCTTTCTGGGCGTCTGGTCGAAGCGACGTGTGATCCGAGAGCTGGCGCTTATCGGGGTCAACGCATAGGCATTGCAATTCAGCGGGGCAATGCAGCCAGTGTCTTGGAGACACTTTCGCCTCGTAGTGATCTGGAGCAGTTGAGCTATCTATAGATCATTTGCCACGGTTATTAGATGATTCGACTGTTTATTCTGTATTTTATTGTAAATATTTGTATAAAATCTTAGTATATTATTCTATTTATTTTATTATGTATTTAATTAACTAAAAAATTACAATCACATTAGAAATGAGAAATGTTCATGTGAAAGGGCTCGTCCGGGAAAGTACTACCACCATTGCCGCACAGGAGTCTTTATACCTGTATGCCTAAAATTGATGGACGCAGAGCAGTGCATCGTAGGGCACTTTTATAAGATGCGTGACCTACAAGGCAATTCTTTGTTATTGGCGATGCTTACCACTTAATATCAGGAGGGTTTTTCATCTCCAGGCAGTATAAAAAAATAAAAAATAATAGATACTTTACTATTTTTTTCTTAGTATGACCGGCGCAATGTAATGTAAATGTACGCCAAAGTCTTAGTTGGTCGTAAGCTGTGACGTAATGCAATTGTTATAGTATGTGGTACGCCCTAAATATCAGGTGAGTCATGAGCTTATGCATCACCTATTCTTATAACAAGTAACTTTTTAACAAACATATAACTGACTTGACCAAACTACTGAACCAATTTTGACGAAATTTCTATGAAACCAATCTGAAAGTATATCATTTCAAATAAAGAAACAATTATCTAAATCGATTGACAAATGACAGAGTTTTTAAGTAACAAACATAAACCCAAATTGCGTCCCTATAAAATTTGAGGGTTGCCCTTGATTTTTCTGGGATCCCATCATCAGATCCTGACTAGGTGCCAATGGGACCACCTGGGAAGTATATCTATTAAGAAAAAAAAGAATTTCTTGAGATTCCAGGTGTCGTCGAGTAATTGACGAATTGAGAACCTCCTCCTTTTTTTGAAGTCGGTAATAAAAACTAAAAGAGAACCAGTTCAGTTGCAAACGATTTACAAAGAGCGAGCTGACAAGACTTTGTTTGTATTTCAAGCTTTAGCCATCTTACAAAATCAAGAGTTGCACCTACACTTGTAATAGTAATCAACAAAGCCAATTTATATTTAATTGTATTTTTACATACCTATGACAAATGGAAACTTAACATTATTTAATATACCTTACCAGTGAAATTAACGTGATTTGTTCTCTAGGTACCCATGTTTCGAAAAATAAATGAATGAATCTGAAATCCAACAGACGAAATTGGTAAAACTGATACGAAACAGCCGAGATCATGTCAAAACTGATTTAATTTTCAAATTATTTGCGCAGAATCTGCACTGCAATATCACCCGGTCCACCAACGTCTACAATCTTATCTTATCATAACATAATCTTTCTCAGAGTGATTTTAGATGGAGCTAAATATGTAATTATCAATCGAAAATCTCTTTGTCAGTACCTACTAGTATGGGTCAAAAAGGGTGATTCCTTTCTAAATAAATATTGCGAGAAAATATTCAATTCTAAGTAATATTCACAGTTTACCCGGTAGCATTAAGAATACAGAGGACAAATGAAACTAAAGCTCGTAGCTGGAATCTCTATCGACCGTTGTGAAGGGGCTTTGGGAATACGGTCTTTATTATATTCCTAGTATTCCTTATTTAACTTTAAAATATTAAATGCTTAAATTAATCACTATTTCTATCATTGAAACCATTGAAATAATTTTATTCATTGTAAATGTGGTACAGATCTTATTTCTATAGAAAAAAAAACCCAAAGTGTCAAGACACAAATTACTCTTTCGAGTATACAATGTTACTATACTACCTACCTATCTATTTTTACATAGTATAAAATGGGGTCGCTTCAGCTGTCTGTTACCTTAGATCTTTTAAACTACTCAACGGATTTTAATGTAGTTTTCAGCAATAGATACAGTGATTCTAAATGAAGGTTTATATGTATAATACATACATAACTCTGTTTGTTTGTTAGTTTGTTTGTAACCTTTACACGACTAAACGGCTGAACGGATCGTAATGAAATTTTGCAAGGAGATTATATCATGGGAAAGGATGATCATGGCTACTTTTTAGCCAACTGCGCAAAATGAGGGTTTTATTGAAAAACCACCTGTGCGAAGCCGCGGGCGGGTCAGCTAGTTTTTAATAAATAAAGTAACTATAATTTACATAAAATTACAATAAAATTAATAATACTAGTTGAAGCCATAATTTAATACCTATAATAAAATTTTAATAATTGTATAAATACATTTATTAACAAATGGCCGTGGGGCGCCGGCAATAGAATGTTGCCCCTCCGCTCTTGCCCTTGGATGCAGTAGGAATCTGCTAAGGGATACCTCCGAAAGATGGGCAACAGCGTCTTTTCGTGTTTTCAATACCTATACTGCGCTCGCCAACCCGCCTGCCAAGCGTGGCGAGTATGGCAACAACCCCCTCATGATATTGCAACATAAAACCAGGCCCCGAGTCCCCGGCGACCCCGCTAATCCTGGCTACGGTAGCAGTCACGGTAACGGCGGGGCCATGGGTGCTAAGAATCCCCGGGAGACGATCGGCTACCAAACCCTACGACGACCACTGGCCCTGGTAACACACAACATCCGCACTTTGAGGACAGACGAATTCGTCCAACATACCTCAGTGCCTTAAGACGAAAGTCTACAATCAGTGTGTGTTACCAGTGATGACATATGGAACCGAGACGTGGTCCTTCACTATTGGCCTTATGAATAAGCTCAGAGTCGCTCAACGAGCTATGGAGAGGGCTATGCTCGGGGTTTCTCTACGGGATCGAATCAGAAATGAGAAGATACGTAGGAGAACTCAAGTCACCGACATAGCCCGACGGATTAGCACGTTGAAGTGGCAATGGGCAGGCCATATAGCGCGCAGAACAGATGGCCGATGGGGCCGAAAGGTTCTCGAGTGGAGGCCACGGACCGGCAAGCGCTGCGTAGGACGTCCACCCACAAGATGGGCAGACGACTTGGTAAGAACCGCAGGTCGGCGTTGGATGCAGGCCGCTTCCAACCGCAGTTCCTGGAGATCAATGAGGGAGGCCTTTGTCCAGCAGTGGACGTCCTACGGCTGATATGATGATGATTAACAAAAGTTTTTAAGAAAATCGGATATAAATATAATGACAATTTAACATTACAGTAAAATTTATAGCCATAATAAAAATTAACAATAATTGAAAGTCAATAAGTTCATGAATAAATAAAACTTTTTAATTTAATCTTAAGAGTATGAAGTATGGAAAAAGACCGGGTGAAGACAGCGTCAGAACAGAAGCTCTAAGAGTGGGCGAACATATTCTACTTCCTTACTTAACAAACCTATACAATGATATATTATTGACCGGCAAATTTCCTGAAAATTTCTGCCATTCTACCATCATTTTGCTCCATAAAAAAGGCGACAAAGCAGAAATAGGAAATTACCGACCAATAAGCTTGGTGTCTCATGTATATAAGGCCTTAATAAAAACCATAGAAAATCGAATATCCAACCAGTTAGATCAACATCAACCACCAGAACAAACTGGGTTTCGGCGTGGTCTTTCTACCACGAATCATTTACATTCTCTTAATCAAGTAATTGAAAAATATCAAGAATTCAAACTTCCACTTTATTTAGCCTTCGTCGATTACTCCAAAGCCTTTGACAGCATCAAGCACTCTGCCATTTTTGAATCACTTAGTAACCAGGAAATTCCATTGAGATACATCAACCTTTTAAAACAAATCTACATTAATAGCACTGCATCCATAAAAAATTATAAGGTTGGACCATCATTTCACATCGAAAAAGGAGTAAAACAGGGAGACCCATTGTCCCCGAAACACTTTACTTCTACCCTTGAAGAAGTTTTCAAGACACTAACACCAAACTGGAGGGAAAAGGGCATTTCTATCGGTGAAAAGAGGTTAACTAACCTCCGTTTTCCTGATGATGTTGTGCTTTTCTCCTCCTCAGCTTTAGAACTTGAAACCATGCTGAACGAATTGGACACGGCAAGCCTCAAAGTTGGACTTAGTATGAACAGATCAAAGACAAAGCTAATGACAAATAGCATACATCATAAGCTACAGGTTGGGGGTGGAGAAGTGGAATACGTCGATGACTACCTGTACGAACCGAGAACGCTTGGAAGGGATATTGGTCAATGAAACAGCTAAGTAAAGGTACACTTCCTTTATCTCTGAAACGGAAGCTCATGGACGTGTGTATTCTCCCCATCCTCACCTACGGCGCACAGACCTGGTCTTTGACTGATCTGCAAAAGTCCAGACTCGGGGTTTGTCAGCGAGCCATGGAGCGCAGTATTCTGGGAGTCAGACTGACAGACCGCGTTCGTAACAGTATACTGCGCTCTAAAACGCAAATCGCGGATGTCGGGCAACAAGCGGGTAAACTGAAGTGGGATTGGGCAGGCCACGTCTGCCGCATGTCGGATGCGCTATGGGCTAAAGTCACCACAGAGTGGACACCTCTAAACGGGAAACGACCTCGTGGCAGACCGCGGCGAAGATGGAGGGACGAAATTGATGCCCATTTACAGGATTGGTCCACAATAGCCCAAAATAGAGAAGACTGGAGAGAAGGAAGGGAGGCCTTTGCCCTGCAGTGGGACACTACAGGCTCTTAATAATAATAATAATTGAATCGGAATAAAATAATATGTCAAAATAATAAATGTAAAAGTGAATCCTTGTCTTGCAACTTTCTAAAAGCTAGAGTATGATGAAACATTTACAATCGATAGACGTAAAATGCCAAAATTTGTGTGAAATGGACGAATTTTAATTAATGTAAACTATTTATTACGTAAACTTATGTTAGGATTTGTCATTTGCACACCCAGATATGTCTCACTTTACCCAGTGTCGGGGTAAATAGGAAAAGTGTCATCATCCCTCAGTGTCTCAGCGTTCATGTTCGACAACGGACAACGAGTATGCTACAGATCATGTACCATTTATAACGGTAGCAGAAAAGGTTCTAATAAGTTTTTTTGGCTATTAAAACTTTTATGTTTATGAACACTATTTTCACTAAAAAGGGGATATTTACCATGATTTCGGAGATTTTGAGCGTCCCGATATGTTGGCAATTGCACGCGCCATGATTACGGGTAAAATGAAGACTTTCGACTTCAGCCGGTTATATCGATGGGCAGATACATCGATCAACTTCAGTCTCTTATTAGGAACTAACTCAATATTAATATACCACCGGTTTCATTCTCGATCATAACTCATAAATTATGGTTAATATCTAGTTTTAGTGAATATTGTGCGGCCGACGCGACGGGCTGGTATGACGATAATACACATCCCGCCGGGGTATAACCTAATATTAGCGACAACAACGCAACAGAAATCGGTTTCGAAACGTTCATATTGCCTATGGGAAAATAATAATAGGTTGGGGAAAAAGTCTTTTCGAATTATAGTATGTATGAACTTGTAATAAAATCTCTTTGGCTATACTATTTGTATCGGTTTTGGTATCATTCAAAGTTTAAATTTTAAAGAAGATAATTCCAAATTCATATTAGGAAAATGTGTGATTTTTATTTGTTTTTCGTACTGTAAAGATAGTGAATCTAATGAAAAAAAACGATACATTTTATAATTTTACTACAGATAAGGTAAAAATGCAACGCAAGCCGCGAAAAAAAATTGCGATGTTTATGGACCTAGTGCAGTGTCTGTGAGAGTAGCACACATTTGGTTTAAGCGTTTTCAATCCGGAAATTTTGATGTCAAAGATGCACGTCGCTCTGGTCGCCCTATTACGGATAAAATTGATGCCATTTTCGAAAAAGGTGCGCAAGATCAGCATATCAGTAGTTACGACGTAGCTGAAGAACTGGGAATGGGCCACAAAACAGTTTTGGCGCATTTGAAAAAAACTGGGTACACAAAAAAGCTATATTTGGTACCCCACGAGCTCACTGAAAGAAACCTAATGAACCGTGTACTCATTTGTGATTCTTTATTACGACGTAATGAAACCGAACCATTTTTGAAGAAGCTGATAACTGGTGATGAAAAGTGTATCACGTACAACAAGAAGAAGGTCGTGGCCAAAGGCCGGTCAGGTTTCACAGACTGTGGCGAAACCTGGGTTAACTCGCAACAAGGTGATGCTATGTGTGTGGTGGCATTGAAAGGGCATTATTCATTATGAGCTGTTACCACCAGGCAAGACCATCGATTCTGAACTCTACTGCCAACAACTGATGAGATTAAAGCAAGAAGTTGAGAGAAAGCGGCCGGAATTAATCAACAGAAGGGGTGTGGTTTTTCATCATGATAACGCTAGACCTCACACATCTTTAGCCACTCAGAAAAAATTAAGAGAGTTTGGCTGGGAGGTGTTATGCATTGACCGTATAGTCCTGACCTTGCACCTTCAGATTTCTACCGGTTTCGGTCTCTTCAGACTTTTTTAGGCAGTGTCAGGTTAACATCACGAGAGGACTGCCAAAACTACTTGTCGCGGTATTTTGATCAGAAGCCCCAAAATTTCTATAGCAATGGGATCATGTCCCTACCTACAAGATGGCAAAAAGTTATCAAACAAAATGGTACCTACATACTTTAGTTAAATGTAAATAAACCATATTAAAAAATGTTTTGAATTTTCTTAAAAAATGCGAAGAAACTTTTTCCTTAACCTAATAAATCAATATTGCGGAATATTTTAGACATTTACGCCCCATTAAAACTAATGCTAAAACTAATAAAACAAAAATATATAATTATCTAGATAATACTATTGATAGTATATATTAAACGCGAATGAATAAGTGATTTCAAGATAAAATAAGATAAGATAACTCTTTATTGTACACCAAAATAAATTACAGAACAAAATTCTTACAAATAGATTTAGTACGATGGGCGGTCTTATCACTAAAAGCGAACTCGTCCAGACAACCTTTGTATAGATAGGATAATAATTTAAGTATAGTTTGTGTAACTATTGTAATAAATAATAGGCTTTTTTTCATGTATTTTATTAATATGAAAACCCGTGAGCAAATAGCTTTAGTGTTTTCTTTAAAATTTCTTTCAGTCTCTAGTTATAGAGAAAAATCTTTTTTCAAATGTTATTGATATGAAGACCCCTGAGTAGTATTTTCCCTGAAAAGCTAAGTCTCATTACTTTACCAAAACTACTTACAAGTTTGTTATCTACTCGTACCTCGCCCGCGGGTATGTCTGCTGTGACAGCCGACAGGTGCCTCAAGCTACTTCGACTATTGTTCTTGTGTTATTTGTTTTCCAATATTTGCTTATTTGATGTTCAGTTTAGGCAATTATTTACTTTATTTTCACTAAAATCATCATCATCATCCACTGCCTGACTTCACCCACTGTTGGGTATAAGGCTCCCCAAGTTTGTGCCATCCACCACGATCCTGCGCTAGTCTCACCCACTGACGGCCCGCGACCTTTACGATGTCGTCTACCCATGTCGCTGTCGGACATCCTACTCTTCCATACCCACTCATCGGCCACTATTCAATCGCTGCTCTGCTCCATCTGTCATTGCCACGTGTAGCCAACTGTGCCGCCCAAGACCATTTGAGTTTAATAACTTGCTTCCCAACGTCATGAATCTTTGTTCGTCTACGGATCTCGAAGTTTGGAACTTGATCTAACAGTCTGATGCCGAGCATGGTACGCTCAATGGCTCTCTGTGCAACTCTTAACTGTATACAGTGTAGTGTAATGATACGACCGAGCCTGGTTAACAACTAGTTTATTTATTTGAGGGTACTTAGGTATAAAATATTATCTCGCCTACCCACAACCCAGCGTCCTGCGTGAGTATCGCCGTATTGAAAAATTTTATAAATTAATATTTTGAAAAAGAAGTTTTACTTCAGTTGTGTGGTCTAAAGCACACTCGTTTTTTAAGTTCTGACGATATGAAGTAGTGGAAAGCGTCATTTAAAACTAATCATGAATGAAATGACAATGCTTTAATATATGAGTACCTTACAGGCTAGATACGTACGACAAAAAGAGAAACAATAAAACGTATAGGTAATGGGCGGTCATATCGCAAATTCATCGTCATCATAATCATCTTCCTGCACATTTCCCACGACAGGCAATTTATAGACCAATGAATTCTAATCACCCATTACGGAGTAACTAATAAAAAAAGTTTGTGTATGCATATTTATGATCCATTCTGTGTTTTTTGTGTGTCAAATAAATATATTATATTCTATTCTCACGTCAGTCGTACGGTTGCAGACGGGTGGGCAACAGTCGTCACAAAATGGGTGCAGATGGGCGTCGAAGCCAGGGCAGGCCGAGGAAGCGTTGGTGTGACAACATCGACGCATTCTAAGATAGCTGGTGGGACGTGATCCGATCGTGAGATGTGGAGAAACACGGGGGAGACCATTGCCTAGCAGTGGGAAAGTATAGGTTAAAAAAATCTATTATATATATATAATAGATTTACCGCAGCGTAGGCCGGCCCCCTACAAGGTGGACCGACGATCTAGTAAGAATCGCGGGGAGCCGTTGGGCGCAAACGGCTACCAACAGCTCGTTGTGGCGATCTAAGGGGGAGGCCTATATTCAGCAGTGGACGTCTTCCGGCATAGATGGATATCCATCCAAGAAGAGATCGCTTTTAGGGATAAGACCGCCAATTGTACCTTTATTTATTGTTTATTTCCATTATTAGTGTATTTTTGATTGGTGTACGATAAAGAGTATTTCATTTCATTCATTTCTATTTTAAAATAAATATAGTAGATAAAACAGACATTTTGTCGATTAAAAATGTACCTGAACACGCTATAGCAATATCATACTGTAACACTTACCCCTTTTTCAAGGAGAAAAAAACAACTCCGTGTCATAATATCACCCCACCGTTAGCACGTCTTGTGTCCGAACATTTAGGACGAGAATAATAAATGCAGCTGGTTTATTCTGTGGATATTATTTGATAAACTAAATGGAGCAAAATATCTTTAATAACAGAAGGAATACAATTATTTGCATGACTAAAATACAGAAGAAACATTGGAATCAAACAATCTATAGATAGCTCAACTGCTCCTGATCATGCTCTCTGCCTACCGGGCGGAAATGTGTCTAAGACACTGGCTGCATTGCCCCGCTGAATTGCAATGCGTTGACCCAGATAAGCGCCAGCTCTCGGATCACTGTCGCTTCAAGCAGACGCCCAGAAATAATTATGAAAACGCGATGGGCCCCGGCACCCCATGGACCCAGGGTTTCGACCCCAAATGGCTCAAATACGTAAGCTCTGTCGAGACTCATATTTGCGCCGCTTGAGATCTTCGGCTGAATTTGCCGCCGCACCGTAAGAGAAATAGTTCCAGGCAAGATCCAAGTCACTAAAAGTGTTTTGTTTGAAGTTTATAGTTTTGATGGCCTATATTTGCCTAAAGAGTTGAAACAAACTATTGAAGCTTATGGGTCTTATCGCAAAAAAGTTAAACACTGTTCAGCGCGTGTTTAAAAATATCTGTACAAGAATAGGTAAGGATGTTTTGACGTGATAACGTTTTATAAAACGATGAACGCCGCCGGCTGCATGCACGAAAAAGTGTCACGTTCCGCCTGAGTCGAGCGTGCTAGCGAGAGTGCGGAATAAGCGATAGAGAGGCACGATCGGCCTAAGCGTTCGGCTTATTACGCATCTATCTCTCTTCCACTCGTTATCACGTAAAATTATCGTCCATAAACTGACTTTACAGACAACCAATTTTTTAAACACGCGTTAAACAGTTGTTTAAATTTTTTGCAGTACTACAAGATAACTTTTTTTAAAACAAAGAAAAACACTTAAATTTAAAGCCGCGTTGACGCTGTTGTAGCGATTACCTAGCCAAAAGATAATGACTAGAAATGTAACACACACTCACAATATTAATATGCTAGAGTCGCGTTGTTGCTGAAACGGATGAATGCATGAATGAATGAAAATTATTTCATACCTTACAAGCTAGACACAACAGATATAAATAAATAAACAAATAAAATGAAAGCATAATAGGCGGCCTTATGGCTTAACAAAGCGATCTCTTCCAGACAACCTATGGATGGAGAGGATCATTGCTTAATGGAAGATTGGCCGAGGTGTAAAAAGAATAAACTTATTATTAGAAAATTACTTAACCTTATATAGTTATATGTATACATACATATTAGGTACATCAATAATTTCTTGCAAAATTGCACAGCTATACCAATTTCCATCAAATTTAACTAAGAGTTATCTCACAAACACCGCTTTAAAGAAATACCGCATAGAAAAGGGTCCATCTGTGTGGGGCCTACGTCGATGGACAAACATGCAGGCATACAAAGGCTTAAAAATGGGGCCTTTATCCATCCATCTGAGAGTATTTATGTATCTCTGTCTCTTAGCATTGAGGGTAGATGGATAGTGAACCAATTGTATCGACAGTGGGCTGTGGTGAAGACCTCCAGCGCCCCCTGCAGTTCGGCTCGCCCGTGTCGGAATTTTTAATTCAATTATGATAGCGATCTTGTTTAATGACCGTCTCCTTACAGCCGAGATGGCGTTTTTTAATGCCTCCCTCCATTCGAAGAGTTCTTTTTGAGAAATGAAAAAAATATTGCCCTGTTCCGTGCTCTTAATGTTTGGGAAGATTGATAAGTCTGCGTAATTGCGTGTACGAAAATAGGACAAGAACGAAGGAAATACGCATCGAGTTGAACTTTGACAAACGAAAATAGGACAAGAACGAAGGAAATACGCATCGAGTTGAACTTTGTCAAACGAAAATAGGACATGAACGAAGGATATACGCATCGAGTTGAACTTTGTCAAACGAAAATAGGACAAGAACGAAGAAAATACGCATCGAGTTGAACTTTGTCAAACGAAAATAACAAAATAAGGTAAATACTTTTTAAGGGATGTAAAAGTTTTAGGTACGATAGCTAGAAAATTATTTCTGTACACATAGACGAACTTAATGCTAGAATCAGTCTCTTCCAGTTTACCTTACTACCTTATGTTAGAAAGGTTAAGAGTATGCAAAGTTTGCTGTTTTTAGAATCCCGTACACAAAGGGTAAAACGGTACCCTATTACTAAGGCTCCGCTGTCTGTCTGTCTGACTGTCACCAGGCAGTATCTTATGAACCGTGATAGTTAGACAGTTGAAATTTTCACAGATAATGTATTTCTGTTGCCGCTATAACAACAAATACTAAAAACAGTATAAAATAAATATTTAAGGCGGGCTCCCATACAATAAACATGATGTTTTTGCTCGATATTGATAACGGCAACAGGTAGACGCCATATTTAGTTATAAATTCACTTTAAAAATAAATAATTAAATTAAAATAAAACAAATATTTAAGGGGGCTTCCACAGAACAAGCGTGTTTTTTCCCGTTTTTATAGATAATGGTACGGAACCCTTCGTGCGCGAGTCCGAGTCGCACTTGGCCGGTTTTTTATCATAGATTTCACAGTCAATCTGAATTGATCAGCTTAACATTAGAAAAAGAAAACTAATCATTGTTTCTCTGATCGCATTTGTACCAAAAAAATAATACCCAACAATTTCATATCCTTCTCTGATGCACTTATGTTTCTCTGTGTACCAGGAACTAGGATATCGCACAACAACATCTAGTCTCTGAGCGAATATTTACCGGTCATGCAAATAATTGAACGTACAGGGAATCGCACGCACTTGCGTTCTATTTAGTTACACCAGGATTGTGATATCACTACCTACCTAAATACCATCCGCGTTATTGAGGCTACCCTTCGGATGGTTGCCAGTAATACGCTGAGACGGGGTCTGGTTGTCCCACACAATACGGAATCCTATTCTTGCTACTCGCCTACATAAGTACATATTATTTATCTTCTTATGTGTTACCTATGTTTTTTTGTTATCTTTGTACTTATGTGTGTTTCAAACAAACGTTTTTTTTCTTTCTTTGACGACCTCCTTGGCGCAGTGGGCGAATAGCCGGCTGAGATGCAGGAGGTAGCGGGTTCAATTCCCACCGCGGAACAAATGTTTGCATGATCTACAGATATTTGTTTCGGATCTGGATGTTTTCCTATGTATAAGTATGTATTTACAAAAAAAAGTATGTAAGTATTCTATCAGTTATCAGGTTCCCATAGTACAAGCTCTGCTTAGTTTGGGGCTAGATAGCGCTGTGTGAAATATCCAGCAATATTTATTTATTTACTTTTCTTTCTACCACAAATATCGGATAAACGCTTCGAAAGTTATCCTCGGAGAAACAAACATACATACATTCACGCCAATTCGTCTAAGTTTATTAGGGGCCAAAGAGCCTTGAATTACGTAACTTACAACAAAACCATATTACTAACTGAACAAGTAACTTTTTAACAAAAATATAATCGACTTCAGATATCAATAAAAACAAAAGTACTATACCAATTTTGATGAAATTTCTTGGGATCAATCTAAAAGTATATCCTTTCAACTAAAAACTATTTTTCTAAATCGGTTGATATTTATCGGAGTTCTGAGCTAACAAACATAAATATTAAACAATTCTAAGACTTATATGGTTTTCTCATGAATGCCATTGTCAGAACTGGACCAGATGGGACCACACGGGAAGCACCAGCTTTCAAATAAAAAAAAAACATTAAAATCGGTTCACCCAGTCGAAAGTTCTGAGGTAACAAACATAAATACAGTCGAATTGAGAACCTCCTCCTTTTTTGAAGTCGGTTTAAAAACGAAAAGCCGTTGCAATAAACGAGAATCTAATTCGAGAAACAAACTTTATTTTAAGAGGTCCTGCAAAAATTCTACTACGATAAATTTGTCGGCCCAAAAGTTTCATGCTAATTCAATCAAACGCCTTTGCGAGACTTAAATTTGATGAAGGGAGATCTCCTTCATACATTTTTTTATTACTCGACCTGTGTTCTGTTTTGAGGCCACGTATTTTATTTTGTGGCAGGTTTCGTTTAATTTTGATGGAGCGAGAGGAATGTAGACAGGATTAGCGTGACCTATCGCGATCTAGACTTTTTATAGTTTGTGCGCATTTTATACCTACTTAGACCTTTCGAAGAGTACAGGATATGGGCCCAGAATCTAATATACGAGGTCACACTAAAAGTTTTGCGTAACTTAGAAAAACAACATGTTATAACCAAAATATTATGTTTATTGCTTTTCAAAATACTCTTCTTTACATTTTTTCATGTGATCGAACCATTTTTTAAAACAGGATGACCACAGATCTGAAGGTATGTTTTCTACGTGCGAATTGAACGCTATCACTGCCTCTTTGGAATTGGTAAAAGTGGAATTTCTTATCAAATCTTTGATTTTGGGGAAAATACAGAAATCACAGGGTGCTAGGTCGGGGCTATGTGCAGGATGGGTGACAAGTTGTACTTTTTCGGAAGTTAAAATGACTTTGTTTTGTTGGCCGTGTGTGAAGAAGCTTTGTCATGATGTAGGAGAACGCGGCTTTTTGGTCGTATTTTGCGAACTTTTTCTAACACCCTGGGCAAACAAATGGTAGAATACCACTCGGCATTACACATTATTACACTCTTTTGATCTTCAAGTGGAATTGTGCAGATGGGACCCGTAGCTGAGAAAAAAAACGCGATAATTTTTTTACCAACGTTTCTCGCCTGCCTCACATTTGTTGGCCTGTTCTCATTTTCAAACACCCATTCACAAGATTGCTGTTTTTTTCTGGTTCAAAACAATAAATCCAAGTTTCGTCTCCTGTGACAATGTCATAAACAACATTAGTTAGAATGTCCGTGGTCGTACTTCAGTAACATCTGTGAGCACCATTCAACGCGAGCCCGCTTCTGCTCCGCTGTCAGTTCATGAGAGATCTAACGACAACAAAGTTTCCGAACTTTCAATTCTTCGTGTAAAATTTTCTGAATTTGGCTCATACCAATCCCCAATAGTCCTCGAATTGTCTCATAGGTAATCCGCGGGTTTTCTTCAGTTAGCCGCTTAACAGTAGCCACATTATTTTCGTTGACGGCAGTTGAAGGCCGCCCTTCACGAAATTCGTCATGTAAAGAAACCCGACCTCTCTCAAATTCAGCAAACCATCGCCTTACGGTGCTCAAACAAGGTGCTTCTCTCCCAAAGGCATTTTAAAGATGTGCGGCACAGTCTTGCGGAGAGAGAGAACTTTTAAAATCATAAAAATCATCGCTCTAAAATCTTTTCGACTTAATTCCATTTTCGTTGCGTACGTAGAACTTTGATGTGTGATAATAAACAATTGACAAATGATTTCCCGCCAATTTTTTAGTTTTACTAAGAAGGTTTGCAACCATTTCAAAAAATATAACATTCGAAATTCAAATAGTTCCGACTAGCTAGAAGTGCAAAACTTTTGGTGTGCCCCATGTACAAAATACAAATACTTACAACATACAAAATGAATACTAATTTAAACGGGTATTTATCGCATATATTTTTTTTTAATTTGTTATCCCGACGACGGTCTATACGACGAATTATGTACAGTGATCGCGAAAGTTTGAAATATACAATATATTTTATTTTCCGTAAAAAAATGTTAATCATTAAAACTTACAGGTAACCTGCGAACTTTACCTTAGTACATAGACTTTTAAGTCGGTTGATGCCTGAAGACGCTTTTCTATGGTCCAATAACAAGGATAAATTATTTCAGAATGTTTTCTGTAGCGTAGATCTATATACATTCTCAGGACCTTTCAAGCATTTAAATAAAGATGATATCTACATCTAAATGAATATTCTTTGGGAACAATGCCATCTTAAAAATATTTGGAAGAAAATCTTAATGCTCCCAACGGACCCTCGTGAAAGAAGACTTAACTATTGTCATTAAAAACGTTTCGGAAGCGGTTTGTGGGGAATCACCGCTTTTGATGTTTTTAGGGTACTTTCTGTATTGTTGAGTATTTATTTATTGTAATGGTGATTTGTTCTATCAACTGTATTCAGTTTTTAAATGCATAACTTGCACAAAACTCCGTTATTCTTGAAAATGTTTGAATATAATATTTTTTACTTGTGGCCATGGCCCATCTGCTGGTAAGGTTACCTTCGCTAATACCAATTGCATTTGTTTCCAGGTTACAACCAAATAAGACTTAGCCTACATGGCATTGCGTTACGCCCGTCACTGACTTTATTCATTATAATAATGACTAAACATTGAACCACTAACCATAACTAACATGACTAACCAACTTTGAAGGCTTATGGAACGCTCTTCCCCTTAGTATTAGAAAAATATCATTGAAACCAACATTCAAACGTTCTGTCGGTGTGTGTCAGTCACTATTTAAATTCTTATTCCACTTGAGCTTTCCGTATAACTTTATTTAATATTTGTTATTAGATTTATTGATGTATTATAAATCTTTTATCTTTATTCAGTACATGATACAACAATAAATATACTATAGTCTATAACTAAACTAAGCATGCTAACAGAAAAAATAAAACTAATGTAAAGTAGGAATAGATAAATAGATAGTTATAGTCTCACTTTATATATATAGTTCCCTAACCCCCACTCTAGGAAAACCCTGTGCTGTGGGGGTTAGTTCTCTTCCGAACTTGTACATAATAAAATAAATCAATTTATCAACAATATCCAGATTAAATTGCAATTGGTTGTTTAGAGTAGTGTTTTTTTATACTACTTATGTGGCAAACGAGCATGCAGTCCACCAGATGTTAAGTGGCTACTGCAGCCCATGGAATTCAAAACAAGGTATTATGTTGTCTTGATCTCTATGTGGATACGTTGTCATACTATAGGACTTAGCTGTTATGCCGATGTGCCAGTAATTACAGGAACATACCATTACCATCTAACCGGAACACAGCAGCACAAGTACTGCTATTTGGCGGCAGATAAAGGTAAGGCGGTGGTGCCCACTTCCTCGAGCCCGTTCACAAAAGCTCTACAACCAGTAAAAGTGTCTAGAGTAGGTATTAATATCAAATGTAGTCAGATATGATTATGGATGTGGTTGTGGGGTAACGTAGAAGTGCATACGTGGTCTAAATGAGGAGGGGGAGGGGGAGGGGGGGGGAGTGTTACGGTATACTTATGTGAAGTGTATGTAAGGAGGAGGTATGTTATATATTTATTAATTTATGTTATCTATTTATGTGTTATATTTGTGTAATTTATAATTATATTGTATTTGTGAGTATTATTATATTAATGTAGGCAATTAGGTAGTTGTTTTATTTCTATTTGTATTTTTTGTTAGCACACCAACCTAAGTTTTTAACTGTCACGGTAGAAAATTGACTGGTAGAAAATGCTTTTAGCGTTAAGTCTCCAATTTGTACATTTTTCTTTTGTGCAATAAATAAATAAAATAAATATTTCTGGACATTTCACACAGCGCTATCTAGCCCCAAACTAAGCAGAGCTTGTATTATGGGAAGCAGATAACTGATAGAAAACCTATATACTTTTTTTTTGTAAATACATACTAATAATATACAAAGAAACAGCCAGACCCGGTACAAATATCTGTAGATCATGCAAACATTTGTTCCGCGGCGGGAATCGAACCCGCTACCTCCTGCGTCTCAGCCGGCTATTCGCCCACTGCACCACGGAGGTCGTCAAAAATAAAGGAATAAAGAAATAATAAAGAAAAAGACATAATAACAAAAAATAAAGGACATATAAAAATAAAGAATTGAAACAAACAAACAGTAGAAAAAGAATCGGCTTTCCTTGGAGCCACACCAATTAAAACCCTATTAATCATGGGTTTTTCTCTATAATGTAAAAATGAATCCTTTAAGCTTTGCCACAATCTAGACCAACAGATAGATGATATACCTATTTCTGCCACCAAGCAGTATTGTTGTGTTCCGGTTTGAAGGGTATGGTTACCGGTGAAATTACAGGCACATGTGACCTGTATGGCTCAAGTTGATGGACGCAGGGCATCGTAGGGCCCACTTCTAACGGGCTTGACCTATGAGTAATTTTTCTGGAATGCATTTAGGCTACAAAATAGCCAAGTTCTGAAAGCCAATTTCGTTTTGTATACATAGAAACCTTTTGCGTACTTTACCCTAAAAGGAGCAATTTTTCAACAACCTAATGGGGTTCCCTAAGGTGAGTTCTAGGTTTGCGCAGAAAATCGTTACAAATCCTATCTCAGCACCGATTTATAATAGTGTGAATTATTCCAACCCATACACAGAAAGACAGAACACAGCTGACTGAGAAAACCGCACATACAAGAAATACCATAAAGATTGCCATTGCATCGAGAAAGTTCTAGAAAATTATTAGGATAAAGGAAAATTTTTACCTGTCACGGTTGGCTGGTAGAAAATGCTTTTAGCATTAAGTCCTCCATTTGTACATTCTGTTTGTGCAATAAAGAATTAAACGAACAAAGGAATATATAGTTGGTGTAATATCTGAAATAGTATTTAAAAATCTTGGTGTAATACCTGGTTTTAAAAGGTCAAGTAGTTGCCCGCTCGATAGTTAATTCATTAAACATTTATCCCTTTGAAAATCATAACACATAAATAATGTTTTTTAACATAGATAGCTATTCGTTTGAATCTCACCTGATAGTAATCGGGTCTAAGATGGAGCATGAAGATTCAAGAGATACAAATTCACTCTTAATTTAATTACCTTCTTTCAAAATTTAATTTATATATTATTTGATCCAGCGAAGCGAGATCTCTAAATCAAATTGGGCGAATCGGCGTTGTATGTATGTATGTTTAGGATAACTTTCGAATCGTTTATCCGATCACCGTGAAATTTGATATATAGGTTGGTACTGATGGCACAATTTTGGTGTGACTAAATTAGCTAAAAATGTAGGGAGGTCATTGAGATATTGGGATTCAAGAGGGGTAAAAAAAAACAAAATGGGTCTAGCAGCTGTTCATTTTCTAATCTGTTTGAGTAGTATCTGCTGTAATCATTTTTTTTTGTTTTAACTGGATTGATCTTTGTTTGACCACAATCTCACCTGATGCGATGATGTGGGCTTAGATGAAGCACGAAGATCTAGAAGAAACCTATCTAGACACGCGGTAGCGTGTCAAGCCAAGCTCAAGCTAACAGAATTGGCGAGCAGCAGCATGTGTAATATTCATGGGTAATATTACACGAACCATTTGGAGCCACTTTTGACCACCTCATAACTCAAAAACTATTTCACATAAACATGTAAAATTTGGCTCATATATTGAGACTTGCGAGATACATATGTGCTTCAAATTTTATAAACACACCTCAAACGGTTATTTAGATATTAACGTTCAAAAATCGTCAAGCAAAGTCAGACCTTAAGCTTCAATATATTATACTAAATTATAAGAAGAAATGATATTTTAAGTTGTTATAAAATATGAATATATAAAAAATAAATAATAAATATTGCTGGACATTTCACACAGCGCTATCTAGCCCCAAACTAAGCAAAGCTTGTACTATGGGAACCAGATAACTGATAGAATACTTACATACATTTTTTTCAAATACATACTTATAATATACAGAGAAACAACCAGACTCGGAACAAATATCTGTAGATCATGCAATCATTTGTTGCGCGGCGGGAATCGAACCCACTACCTCCTGCGTCTCAGCCAGCTATTCGCCCACTGCGCCACGGAGGTCGCCAAAATGTATGTTTATGGTCGCCGTATTTTATGTTGTTATAAATAAATTTCAGAACTGACCATTGAACTTGGCACCCATTTAGATCTCACTTCTTTTGGCGTTGAAGTCAACAATCAAGGCCATAATATCATAATATTGAAGTTAGCTCTCATTTCACATTTATGTTTTGATCTAATTCACTGTTCCACTAAAGAGGCCCGGATTGTATTTTTAGGAAAAACTGACGACGGTAACGTGTTCCATACCATACGCTGTACGCATCAAGAACGTAAAACCAAGACGGTGTGCGCGAATGGGTGGTATATCGACTAGGTACGGAAGGTACCCCGGAAGGTAAGCCGTGCGCTTGCTTGTCCTTTGATGGAAGGGAGATGGCAGGAGCAGATATGGATCAGATCGTTCCTGGGCACATTCCCCAAAATGTATTCTGTAAAAGATACGTATATACACGTATATGTGATATTTTTGACATACCAATAATAAGCAATGTAATAAAATGGTGAACAAATGAATATTGACAGGCAAAGTTGGTTTTGGCAGTGAACATGGAACAATGAACCCTACAAAGATGACGTTACTCTGTCAGCTTGTATAATTTTATAGTGTTTTACATGAAGAGGATGCTCTTTGTAATGTGAGCTAGCTACGCCTTTCATAACCTGTGCAGACAAGCAATTCCCGCTGCATTAAAGCCGTCGACCACTGACGGGTGACTAATAGCTCACATTAGCTTTACACAGGTGATGGTATTTTCATCTGAAGCTGTCTGGGGAGCAGAGTGGATCTAAATCTCTAGCTATTAGAACAACTATTAAGATAGGTGATATAAATAAATAAATCAATAAATATTGCTGGACATTTCACACAGCGCTATTTAGCCCCAAACTAAGCGGAGCTTGCACTATGGGAAGCAGATAACTGATAGAAAACCTATATACTTTTTTTTTGTAAATACATACTTATAATATATAAAGAAACAACCAGACCCGGTACAAATATCTGTATATCATGCAAACATTTGTTCCGCGGTGGGAATCGACCCCGCTACCTCCTGTGTCTCAGCCGGCTATTCGCCCACTGCGCCACGGAGCTCGTCATATAAATTAGTGTTTAGCATAACACTTCTGTGTCATTGTCATCATTAGCCTCTTACATCTGTGAAAGAACACGAAGGGTGTAAGGTAAATAGGAACTAATAGGCTTATAAGCTTACGAGCTTCCGCCAGCGGCTTTCGCACGCGTTTTTGTTAACAAAAAGTATTGAATCCGGGTCTTAATCTATAAACACTAAATTTCATCGAAATCCGTTCCACCATTAGGACGTGATGGAATAACAAACAAACATTCAAACTTTCATATTTTTGCCAGCTGTTGCCCGCGACTTCGTACGCGTTACATTATTAAATGTGTAGGTAACCTGACACTTTTGCGTGGGTACATATTGGGGTATCGTCATCCCACTATATTATTATAATCGCGAAAGTTTGTATGCATGTATGGATGTTTGTTAATCTTTAACGTAGGCACGGCTGAACCGATTTCGATGAAATTTGGTATGTACGTAGATCATAACCTGGATTAACACATTGGCGGCTTTTAATTTGCCAACCACGCGTGCGAAGCCGCTGGCGGAAGCTTGTGTATATATATATATATATATATATATATATTCTTGGAATACTGCCATGGCAGTAGTAGTGACCTCGTTTAACGAGAGTGCCTGCAGAAAAACATTATGAACTCAAGATTAAACATCACAGTTCCAGTACAAACAACATTACAACACTACCGAGGAAAGGTTTTACGAAAATTCCTTAGTTGAAGAAATTTAACGAAACATTTCGACGGAAAACTAACTGTAACAAAGAACGATAAATTAATGTAAGCAAAACTTGTAAGTCACGTCACAGTTGATTTATAAACAGTGGTAAAGAATAGAAGTTATACAATAATTAGTATTCAAGGGAAGTCACTAGGGAATATTAAACATGCCATGCTGGAATTCGTGCAAGCCTATATTGGGGACACACTGAACGCCATTTTGACGAACAAACGTTTCTTCAGGGCGAGTTGCGCAACGATGCCTAAACGTATTTAGTGGCCCAATATTATTTAAACAGTTGTAAAATCATACGAATACGTCAAATTTAAACATGTTTAGTCGATAATATGAAATATAAGATAAATGTAATCTTTTTTAAAAAATTAATATTCTTAACAAGAATGGTAAAGATTTGTTTTATTGAAAACTGGCTGTTGCCAGCGGCTTCGCCCGCGTTGTTCTGGGGTGCAATAAACATTATAGAAACTTTGGCACCCTATTTTTATCCCCTGGGAACTGATTTATGGAATAAAAAGTGGCCTATGTAAGTATTTTATATTATTATTTTAAATTATATATAGCTCGATTACCACTGACTCACTCATTGACATCATTGTTCTCCCAGATGCCCCTCGTAGGGTAGAAATATTTGGTGGGGTCGTATAGAGGGAGTTCCGATGAGTTGGGAATAAATCCTAAAGTACCCCTTTTGTCCCCCATTCGCTCCCATCCACCTCGTATCTCTGAAAGTACAAGTCTTAGAGCATTCGCGCCAAAACTAATGTTGCTCAGGACATTTTTTATATCCGGATTCATGAAAAAAATGGTCTTTCACACAAAAAAAAATTTGTCTCATACAAAATATTTTTGTTCAAATACTGTACACCGCATATTTCGTTTGCCGTAACTTTCTTAATGTTTTTGTAGGGAGCCCAACGGCTTGTGGGTACTATAATGTAATTTTATTTATTGGTGGAGGGTTATAAGATAACTAAATTTTCAAGTTTAATCGACATCCATCATCATCATCATTTTAGAAGTTCAATTATTTATTTTTTTTAGTTTTGGAGGGGCGTAAGGCAACTTGCTAAGTAAATTTAAATGTTTATGCGACATCCATCATCATCATCATTTTGGATGTCCATTTTTTTTTTTAGTTTTTGGAGAGGCTTAATGCAACTTACTAAGTATATTTTAATGTTTATGCGACATCCATCATCATCATTTTAGATGTACAAAATTTTTTATTTATATTTTTTGAGGGGCATAAGGCAACTTGCTTATTAAATTTTCATGTTTATGATTGCTTCTAACACCTCGATATCGTCTTTGATTGCTTCTTTGACTTCGTTTTCGTCTTTGAATGCTTCTTTTACTTCTTTCACTTCGATATCCTCTTTAATTGCTACTTTCACTTCGATATCGTCTTTGATTGCTACTTTCACTTCGATATCGTCTTTGACTGCTTCTTCCACTTTGATATCCTCTTTTATTGCTTCTTTAAATTTAATATCCTATTTGATTGCTTCGTTAAATTCAATATCTTATTTGATAGATTCTTCCACTTTGATATCTTCGTAGATTGCTTTTTCCACTATGATATCCTCTCAACAAAATTATGTTTTTTTCCTAAAAAACTTTAATTGCCCGTATCTTCTAAACGGAAGCAGTAAGGCATAGAAAAGTTTATAAACTGGTAGTACAAATTTTTGGTGCAATGGTGTTTTTTATTGTCATCATCGATCTTGATAGGTATCCTTTTTGATTTCTTCTTTCACTTCAGTATCTTCTTTGATCGTGTTTTCTACTTCGGTATCCTCTTTGAATGCTTATTCCAATTCGATATCGTCTTGATTGCGTCTTTCACTTGGATATTCTCTTTTATTGCTACTTCCACTTCGATATCGTCTTTGACTGCTTCTTCCACTTTGATATCCTCTTATATTGCTTTCTTTAAATTTAATATCCTATTCGTTTGCTTCGTTAACTTTGATATCTTATTTGATAGATTGTTTCACTTTGATATCGTCGTTGATTGCTTCTTCCACTATGATATCCTCTCAAAAAAATTATGATTTTTCTTAAAAAAACTTTAATTGCTTGTATCTCCTAAACGGAAGCAGTTAGACATAGTAAAAATTACAAGATGGTAGTACAAATTTTTGATGGAATCGTTTTTTATTGTCATCATCGATCTTGATAGGTATCCATTTTTTTTTCACTTCGGTATCATCTTTGATCGTGTTTTCGACTTCGGTATCCTCTTTGAATGCTTATTCCAATTCGATATCATCTTTAATTGCGTCTTCCACTTGGATATTCTCTTTTATTGCTACTTCCACTTCGATATCGTCTTTGACTGCGTCTTCCACTACGATATCCTTTTTTATTGCTTTTTTAAATTTAATATCCTATTCGATTGCTTCGTTAACGTCGATATCTTATTTGATAGATTCTTTCACTTCGATATCTTTGTTGATTACTTCTTCCACTACGATATCCTCTCAACCAAATTATGATTTTTCTTAAAAAAACTTTAATTGCTTGTATCTCCTAATCGGAAGCGGTTAGGCATAGTAAAGTTTACAAAATGGTAAAACCAATTTATGGTAGAATCGTTTTTTATTGTCATCATCGACCTTGATAGGTATCCGTTTTGATATCTTCTTTAACTTCGGTATCCTCTTAGATTGCTTCTTCCATTTCGATACCCTCTTTGATTTCTGCTTCCACTTATCTTCTTTGATCGTGTTTTCTACTTCGGAATTTTCTTTGAATACATATTCCAATTCGATATCGTCTTTGATTGCGTCTTCCACTTGGATATGCTCTTTGACTGCTTCTTCCACTTTGATATCCTCTTTTATTGCTTTTTTTAATTTAATATCCTATTCAATTGCTTCGTTAACTTTGATATCTTATTTGATAGATTCCTTAACTTCGATATCTTTGTTGATTGCTTCTTCCACTACGATATCCTCTCAACAAAATTATGATTTTTCTTAAAAAAACTTTAATTGCTTGTATCTCCTAAACGGAAGCAGTTAGGCAGTTAGGTAAAGTTTACAAAATGGTAGAACCAATTTTTGTTGGAATCGTTTTTTATTATCATCATCGAACTTGATAGGTATCGGTTTTGATTTCTTCTTTCACTTCGGTATCCTCTTTGATTGCTTTTTCCTCTTCGATATCGTCTTTGATTGCTTCTTCCATTTAGATAACCTCTTTGATTGCTTCATCCACTTGGGTATCCTATTTGATCGCGTTTTCTACTTGGATATCCTTTTTGATTGCATCATACCCTTTGATATCCGTTTTGACTGCTATTTCCACTTGGATATTCTATTTGAATGCTTTTTTTCCATTTTGATATCCTCTTTGATGATTGCTTCTTCCACTTCGATATCCTCCTTGATTGCTTCTTCTACTTCGTTATCCTCTTTGTTTCCTTTTTCTATTTTGATATCCACTTTGATAGATTTTTCTACTTTGTTAACCTCTTTAATTGCTTTCTCATTTTCGATATCCTCTTTGATTGCATTTTTCTTCGATATCTTGTTTGATTGCTTCTTCTACAAACAAAAAACCCGCGACCTCTAGTTTATTTATGTAAGTATAAGTAGGTATATTTTGGGTTTAGGTATTTATTGATTTTTATCCTACATAACAGGTATTTATTGTAACAGCGCCTCCTTACAGGTCTTTTCAATCCAGTCCATTCAAAGGTTGCCTGAAAGAGATCGCTTTGAGCGATAAGGCCGCCCATTGTACCACCATGTATTAGTTTTTAAGTTTTCTAGGTTATGTTATTGTAATTTGGTATAAAAATAAAGAATTATCTCTCTCTCTCTTACTCTATGTGGTGAACCAGGTTATAATCTACGTATATACCAAATTGCATCGAAATCGGTTAAGCCGTTACCGCGTGATTGAGTAACAAACAAACAAACATCCAAACTTATACATTTATAATATTTGTGTGATTGAGATCAAATTTCGTCAATAGTTATCTGGTTCCAATAGTCCAAGGTTTGCTAGCAAACTACTATTAGGGCTAAATAGCGCTGTATGGAATGTCCAGCATTATTTATTTATTATTGATTTGGTATCTACTTAAAGAGACTATCAAGTATTGAAATTAAATTAGTATATTGCATTGCTTATAAAAACTCATGTTATATGATGTATGTAACACTTTAAGGCTGTATGTTCTTGATATTACTTACATGACAGCAACATGACGCATTACACCGAAATTCTTATGAATAGGTACGTGAAGTTTTCTACATGAAAAAAAAATAAGTTATTTTTCTCTACATGTTCAAAAAACTGTATAAAACTAGTGTTTTTCCCCGAATTGATATCTCGCGAGTCTCCGATTAAAACAAAAATATTATTTGTAATCTTTGAGTTTCAAAATAGTGCCACGAAATTAATAAACAATTAACTTGGCCCACAGTTTCATTCAAATTAAAGGTAACGGCAGTTCATGTTAATTGGATACTCTTTTTTGAGGTACAAATTACAGTTATTCTCGATTTCAGACTTTTGCCTATATCTGTGTCACTTAAGCTACACGCATACCAAATTACAGTACTGTGGGGTCACTGGTGTACCTTGTGAATTTTATTAAAGTTCAGTTTTTATTATGGTTAATAACTCAAAAACTATAAAGAATTTACTAAAAATAATAAACAAAGTCTAAATATACTAATGAAGACCTTTTATTTGACGTCCCACTTGCCCTAATAGTCTCTTTTTAATTTTTTTTACCCCTCTTGAACCCCAATATCTCAACAACCCCCCCAACATTTTTAGCTCATTTAGTTACAACAAAATTTTGCCATCACTACCTACCTATGTATTAAATTGCACGATGATCGGATTAACGCTTCAAAAGTTATCCTCGGACAAACAAACATATGCATACATACATACACGTACATACAACGCCGATTTGCCCAAGTTGATGTATAGATTTCGCTTCTATCGATCAATTATTTGTCAGGTCATCACTTTAAAACCAACTTATTTACTCGTTTGACAATAGTTCTGGTATTTTATCCATAAAAACTACGCCACGATAAATCAACGCTCGAATTTAACGATAACGCCTCATTTACATCTACATCCAAATGGTATTTCTGTAATTAATGTAATTCTGTCCAGACCCGTTACGTTTTTATTGCTAACTTGATTAGATTTTACTGACTTTAACCATATAACTTACTGTTACACGCAGCTTAGTTTACGTATTTTTACAACACTAAAGACGCTGTTTATTTCGTCTAAGAAATCAATGTCCAGTCCAAAAATACCACAAGAAAGCAATTACATACCAATCATTGCGGCTACTCGTTCCGTAGCTTTGTTCAGGTCGATGATTGGGCTTTTTAACGCTTTTTCGCGTTTACAAAACTGTATCACAATAAATATAATTTGCCTCACAGAGCTGCGTAACGTTTTTCCTCTGTTCGACTTATATAAATATTTAACACAAAAACAAAATCAACAATAACGTATCGAGTCGAAGTTGGCATTTGACAGTTGCGTGACGAGACAGGTGACAGCTGGATTGAGTTGCCATATAAAAATCTTAATGTTAGTTCACCATAACGCCACGACTCTTCTCTTATTGAACAGACTATACCAACGTGTCTTTTGTTTTTTTTATGATTAAATTAACGTGTCTTTATTTACATAATCACCGTATGTTGTTTCTGTGTTAGTTACTTGTATCGAGATAGATGTCTATATCTATCTATACGGATAATGAGTGCAGAAAGCTAAATTTAGAATAAAAAACGAAAAAAATGAATTACTGTCGACTGTGAAGACAACTAATATCAAATCGAAATTAAATAGAATAAACATTTATTTATGAACAACACCAATAGTACAACAGAACAAACACCCAGGAGACAACAAAAAGAACAAAGAAACAATAGCTAAAAGATATCTATGTCTAATTGTACTCGCTGCATGTGTCACAAAAAGACTCTCTCTTAACTCTAATGTGTTAACTATAAATATAATAACTATAGTTATTATGTACTTATAGTGATCGATTCATGCTTGAATTTCGTTTTAGAATACGGGTTGACTGTTAGACCGGTAGCATTAGTATATACATCTTTCATTCAATATTTGAATGATATACATATATTTGCTCCGGGTTTTTATATATTAAAAATATGAATTTACAAGAAAGTATACAAGCCCTAAATAGGTACCAGCTTTGCTTAGTTTGGGGCTAGACGGCGCTGAGTTAAATGTCCAGCATTATTTATTTATTCCAGCACATCGTCAATACCAACTTCATTCAACTGTTAAACGAATATCCAACTTACAGAGAGACTTTCACATTTGTTATCAGTTGTAGGTTTTCTTACATTTTATATTTTTCCGCGTTTGTGGTTCCGCACGAACTTGGTTAAGAAATTAGTTCAAACAAACTGGATTTATTCGTTTTAGTTACAGAAAGTTTCCTGGATTACAGCAACATGTTTATTTAAGGTTTTATGTTTCTTTCTTTATTACTTACTAGCTGTTGCCCGCGATTTCGTACGCGTTACACTACTAAGATATAAATAAAAATCATTTATTCGCAGAAATTTTGTACAATTTTACACTGCTCTTAATGTATACAATTTAAGCTCAAATAACATTCTACCAGATAATGTTCTGGTGTACAAATATTACATATTATAAAAAAACGAGTGTGCTTTAGACCACACGACTGAATAAAACTTTTGATACTGCCTGCCATCTGTTGTGGAATAGCTGAACTTTTTCGTAAATCGAAGCTGGTAGATTCAAAATACGAAACGTCGTAAATACTTTTTTATCTATAGCAAAATTAACTGTATTATACAGCGTGAAGGAGTGTTTTGTTTTTGCAGTTTGTATAATTTAGGCTAATTTGGGATAGGAGATATGCGACAAATCAACTGGCTATGAGAGAAAGAGAGAAAGAAAATGTGTGCTCGCACCTCTCTCTCTTGCCCCTACAGTAATATACGAAAGGTCACTCTCTCTCTCTCTTTCTTTCTATCTCCCTCTCAATTTCCGTTCGCACTTTTCGTAACGCATTCACCAGCTTTACTCCCCAAGTCAAGCATGCGTAAAAAAGTTGTACTTCAAAATGTCAACAAAATAAAATATTGTCATGTCTAGTACGTATTCAAATATTCTGCAATGGTGTAAAAATATTTGGATGATAATCATTTATTAATTCGGCGTTTAAATAAAGTCAAAGGTAAATTTTTTAATTCGTCTGGTAATTTATTAAATATTTTACTGTCATGTAATGAGCGTTGCTGTTAAAAAATGTCGAGTTGTGCTTTGGTAGATACTCGTTCATTATATTTTTATGTCCAGTGTGTCTGCCTAACACTGCTTCATGTCTGGCAGAATAGCTAGGAAACGGTTTTACACAACTACATATTTCTCTGATGTACATGCACAGCAAAGGTAGTACTCTTGTTTTTTTTTAAACAGAGGCTTACAGCTGTCTAAGAACCACGCAGCTGTGGTAATTGGTAAATGTTTAGGTAACCTAGAAATAAAGCTAAACTCGCTGTTGCAACTTGTCACCCCATTTTTATCCCATGGGACCTGATTTATGAGATTAAAAATAGCCTATGTGTTAATCCAAGTTACAATCTACGTACGCACTAAATTTAATCGAAATCGGTTCAGCCGTTACGACGTGCTTGAATAACAAACAAATAAATAAATAAACAAACATCCAATATTTCGCGATTTATAATATTAGTGTGACTAGCTGACCCGCCCGGCTTTGGACGAATTTCAAAATAAATTAAATCCTAATAAATAAATAATGCTCGACATTTCTCACAGCGCCATCTAGCCCTAAACTAAGCAAAGAATGTACTATGGGAACCATATAACTGATAGATATACTATTTTTTTTTTGTAAATACGTACTTTTAATGTATAGAGAAACAACCAGACCCGGAACAAATATCTGTAGATCATGCAAATTCCACGGCAGGAATCGATCTCGCAACCTCGTGCGTCTCAGCAGGTAATCCATCCACTGCGCCACGGAGGTCGTTGTCGTAATGGTCTTGAGTTTATACAAAAATCCTAAGAAATCAGTTTCAGTTTTTTTAGAATTTTTACATTTTCCAAGCTATCCAATTGTTTACCCTAAAAAGCTTAGTCTGATTGTAACGAACATAAAAAAACGAGTGTGCTTTAGACCACACGACCGAAGTATGAACTTATTTATCAAAATTATTAATTTATAAAATTGTTTAATTACAAAATTGTCCACACGGCTGTTGGTCGATCCATCTATGTTCATTCTGGACAGACGCAACTCGTACTCGCACATTAACGTTTAAAAATATACAAAACGTAACTCTCTCTCTTTCTATCTTCACTAACTTATATCTCCCCCTCAACTTCCGTTCGCACTTTTCGTAACGCATTCACCACGAAGTTTTACTTCAAAAATCCAAATCTGTCCAGCCCTTCTGAAGTCTGTCCAGCACTTACCATTTCATGTTTTTATCAGTGGGCTAAGAGAGCCTATACAACTCAAAGATTTCTTTGTATAAGGCTAGAAATTAGTACAAATTCTTCCCACAGAGCCTTGCTCGTACAAGTTAAGCTCGCACAAGGCTTCTGCAACGAACTCATTGAAGTGTATGGGGCTCATTATACGTAAACACCAGTTTTCCGACCAGCGTTCATAAAATAAGCGAGCTCACGAAAACTATTGAAGTTTGAGTATTTGACAACTCGTACTAAGGGGCTCAGTTAATTGACCGAGCGAAGCGAGATCTCTAAATCAACTTGGGCATATCGACGATTTATATATGTACGTATGTTTGTTTGTCCGAGGATAACTATCGAAGCGTTTATCCGAACATCGTGAAATTTGGTTTAAAGGTAGTGATGGCACAATTTTGGTGTGACTAAATGAGCTAAAAATGTCGGGGGATTGTTGAGATGGGTTCAAGAAGGGTGAAAAAAACAAAATGGGACTATCAGGCCAAGTGGCACGTCTAATAAAAGGACTTTGTGAGTACATTTCGAACCCGTTTTTATTTTTAGTATAATCTTTGTAGTTTTTAAGTTATTAGCCATAATAAAAACTGAACTTTGACAAAATACACAGGGTACACCAGTGACTCCATAGTGCTAAAAATTGGTATGCTAGTAGCTTTATTGACGCACATATAGGGAAAAGTCTGAAATCCAGAATAACTGCAACTTCTACCCCAAAAAATGAAACGAGTTTACATGAACTCTCATTGCCTGTAATTTAAATAAAACTGTGGGTCAAGTTCCATGGTTTTTATTTTGTGGCACTATTTTGATAATCAAATATTAGATAAAAATATTTTTTTTTTGTTTTATGGACGCGAGATCTCAGTTCGGGGTGAACTTTCAGAAAGTCAGAAAGCTTAGTACCAATCTTCTACAAACACCATCGCTATCGGAATTCCCGCTAATCAATCCAACCACACATTAAACGCACCTTAATACCCACATTCCCTTCACCAATTAAGGCGAAGCGGCCATCGAAAAAGCATTAGCTGTAGTGTAATTAAGAGAGCATGCGCGCTGCGCCACAGCGAATAAATTTGCGTGTCCTGGTACAGTAACTAGTATTTATTCTATGCCATTGCGGTCAGCGGGTGCACTCCGTGATAGTAAATGGTATGTGGTGTGATATGAAAGATAGCTACCGATGCGGAGTTATCCATTTAAAGCTTATTTTACAGTTTGTATGATACTATGTAAAATACTACGTGTTTTGTAATATACGAAATTAAATGAAAACAAGGGTAGGGCTAATGGCTAGTATTGTTATAAAATAGGATTTTTTTTCGAATTTATTATCATAGAAAATTTTTAAGAACCTTAATATCAAGTTTTTAATGTTACCTGTTGATGGAGTAAGCATATGGCCCACCTGATGTCAAGATGTAACCATCGCCTATAAGTATAGTGAGACTATAGCGAGACTGAGATAATACTACAGTTTGACAGATAGAACAATAGTAGGGCAACCAACCGCATAGACTGAATATTTATAGCACTAACCATAATAGACAACTCACACATTATAGAAATAGATATACCAAACCAAATTTAACACTATAAACATAATTAGATTAAAATTAACTTTACTTTAAATGAACACATGATATTCATTACAATAGAAACATAATTTAAATTCACTTGCCAAACACTGCACTACCTTGATTAACCTTTTTTTTATATATATATTATAGGCTTGCGTTTGACCACGATCTCGCCTGATGGTAAGCGATGATGCAGTCTACGATGGTACACGTATACCTTTTTTTGTATTTGATCTCTACAATACAGGGAATCCTAGTGTGGAGGTCAAAGCTAATGCATAATATTGTTAGGTATATAATTATTACTTAGCTGATTTGTGTAATTTTCAAATGATTAAGCATACATAAAAATTATAATTAGTACCTATATGTAAACTAGCATCTATGTTTAAAATTGTTCATGACATCTTTTTTGGTTTCAATAAAAAAGTTTTTATTTATTTTCTTTTATTTATTTATAACAAAGCATTGCCTGATAGGTCACGCACCTTCGAAACGTGCCCTACGTTGCACTGCCCTGCCTCCAATGCCTCAAGTTGATGGCAACTTGAGGCATACAGGTGTAAAGCTTCATATGCCTGTAATTTTACAGACAACTATACCCTTCAAACCGAAACACAGCAATGCTGCTTGTCGGCAGAAATAAGTATGATGGTAGTGCATCTCCAGGTGAGCCCTTTCACAAGGAACTCTACCTATCTTCGACTTTACTACAAGTCCTAAAATATCAATGAAACAGCCTGTATAAAATTGGTAAACAAATTAAATTAATTCATCATGTAAGTAGATTCCTGTTAAACTACTAAGCGACATCATCGCAAAGGCGCCGCCGATTTACGTTAATTGTTTATGGGAAATGTATCGATTACTGGATAGGTATTCAAGCTACCGGTATTAAACCCATCTCTAAAATCAGTTATACGATTAAAGATGTGTTTAAAATGAATGTCGTAGATAACTAAATAGGTATAAACGAAAAAACAAACAAAACTAAATAAAAGAGATGTTAGGCGCCAAATAAAATAAAACGCAGAGGTTGACTTTTTTATATAACATTCCTATAGTATTTTATATAATGACGGTTGCCCTCAGCTCACACCAGAAAAACTTTAACCAAAAATTAATAAAGTGACGATAAAAATAATTATATAACAAACAAAATTATCTATCAACTAGGACAATATGATTTTTAAAGGTAAGTTCGGTCTTTCCACCCGTATAGCTCACGCTAAAAATATAAATAAAAAATAAAATTATTCATTTCAGGCAATTGACTCATAGGCTCACGTAACAAATAGAAATAAAAATAAAATTAAATTAAATCAAAAAATATAAAATAAAAATAAATTATTCATTTCAGGCAATAGACTCATAGGCTCACGTAACAAATAGAAATAAAAATTAAATTAAATTAAATCAAAACATATAAAATAAAAATCAAATTATTCATTTCAGGCAATAGACTCATAGGCTCACGTAACAAATAGAAATAAAAATTAAATTAAATTAAATCAAAAAATATAAAATAAAAATCAAATTATTCATTTCAGGCAATAGACTCATAGGCTCACGTAACAAATAGAAATAAAAAATAAAATAAAATTAAATCAAAAAATATAAAATAAAAATCAAATTATTCATTTCAGGCAATAGACTCATAGGCTCACGTAACAAATAGAAATAAAAATTAAATTAAATTAAATCAAAACATATAAAATAAAAATCAAATTATTCATTTCAGGCAATAGACTCATAGGCTCACGTAACAAATAGAAATAAAAATAAAATTAAATTAAATCAAAAAATATAAAATAAAAATCAAATTATTCATTTCAGGCAATAGACTCATAGGCTCACGTAACAAATAGAAATAAAAATTAAATTAAATTAAATCAAAACATATAAAATAAAAATCAAATTATTCATTTCAGGCAATAGACTCATAGGCTCACGTAACAAATAGAAATAAAAATTAAATTAAATTAAATCAAAAAATATAAAATAAAAATCAAATTATTCATTTCAGGCAATAGACTCATAGGCTCACGTAACAAATAGAAACAAAAATTAAATTAAATTAAATCAAAAAATATAAAATAAAAATCAAATTATTCATTTCAGGCAATAGACTCATAGGCTCACGTAACAAATAGAAATAAAAATTAAATTAAATTAAATCAAAACATATAAAATAAAAATCAAATTATTCATTTCAGGCAATAGACTCATAGGCTCACGTAACAAATAGAAATAAAAATTAAATTAAATTAAATCAAAAAATATAAAATAAAAATCAAATTATTCATTTCAGGCAATAGACTCATAGGCTCACGTAACAAATAGAAACAAAAATTAAATTAAATTAAATCAAAAAATATAAAATAAAAATCAAATTATTCATTTCAGGCAATAGACTCATAGGCTCACGTAACAAATAGAAATAAAAAATAAAATTAAATTAAATCAAAAAATATAAAATAAAAATCAAATTATTCATTTCAGGCAATAGACTCATAGGCTCACGTAACAAATAGAAATAAAAATTAAATTAAATTAAATCAAAACATATAAAATAAAAATCAAATTATTCATTTCAGGCAATAGACTCATAGGCTCACGTAACAAATAGAAATAAAAATTAAATTAAATTAAATCAAAACATATAAAATAAAAATCAAATTATTCATTTCAGGCAATAGACTCATAGGCTCACGTAACAAATAGAAATAAAAATTAAATTAAATTAAATCAAAAAATATAAAATAAAAATCAAATTATTCATTTCAGGCAATAGACTCATAGGCTCACGTAACAAATAGAAATAAAAAATAAAATAAAATTAAATCAAAAAATATAAAATAAAAATCAAATTATTCATTTCAGGCAATAGACTCATAGGCTCACGTAACAAATAGAAATAAAAATTAAATTAAATTAAATCAAAACATATAAAATAAAAATCAAATTATTCATTTCAGGCAATAGACTCATAGGCTCACGTAACAAATAGAAATAAAAATTAAATTAAATTAAATCAAAAAATATAAAATAAAAATCAAATTATTCATTTCAGGCAATAGACTCATAGGCTCACGTAACAAATAGAAATAAAAATTAAATTAAATTAAATCAAAACATATAAAATAAAAATCAAATTATTCATTTCAGGCAATAGACTCATAGGCTCACGTAACAAATAGAAATAAAAATTAAATTAAATTAAATCAAAAAATATAAAATAAAAATCAAATTATTCATTTCAGGCAATAGACTCATAGGCTCACGTAACAAATAGAAACAAAAATTAAATTAAATTAAATCAAAAAATATAAAATAAAAATCAAATTATTCATTTCAGGCAATAGACTCATAGGCTCACGTAACAAATAGAAATAAAAATAAAATTAAATTAAATCAAAAAATATAAAATAAAAATCAAATTATTCATTTCAGGCAATAGACTCATAGGCTCACGTAACAAATAGAAATAAAAATTAAATTAAATTAAATCAAAAAATATAAAATAAAAATCAAATTATTCATTTCAGGCAATAGACTCATAGGCTCACGTAACAAATAGAAATAAAAATAAAATTAAATTAAATCAAAACATATAAAATAAAAATAAAATTAGGTCAAATCAACTCAAATTAAATTAATATTATTAAAAAGTTACAACACACACAGAGACATACACATACTGGGACGGACACTAGGGACTATCAGTCACTGGGGCACCGTCCCTATGATATGATAGGTAAATCACACTAAACATTATAAATGTGAAGATTTGAATGTTTGTTTGTTAATCAATCCCGTCGTAACGACTGAACTGATTTCGATGAAATTTGGTATGTACGTACATTATAACCTGGATTATCACATAGGCTACCTTTTATTACATAAATCAGTTCCCATAGGATAAAAACGGGGTGTCAAGTTGCAACAGCGAGTTTAGCTTTACTTCTAGGTTACCTACACAACTCTAGACTACACATTTAGTAGTGTAACGCGTACGAAGTCGCGGGCAACAGCTACTCGTAGATATACGAAAACAAATCCAGTAAAGTAACAATATCCAAAGACAATAAAAAGAAGTGAACTAATACGCTATCCAATAGGCGCCATAAAATGGAAGTATTCTAGTTATTGTTACAGTAATACACTGTTAAACTGCTATAGCGAGTATGTGTGGAATTGCGAGATTCTGAATGTATTTACTAAGGTTTGAACACACTGGGTGTTTAAAAATGTTTCGACGTCTGTTAATATTACTTTTGAAGTAAAACTTTTTTACGCCCGCTTGACTTGGGGAGTAAGCTGGTGAATGCGTTACGAAAAGTGCGAACGGAAGTTGAGAGGGAGATATAAGTTAGTGAAGATAGAAAGAGAGAGAGTAACGTTTCGTATATTTTTAAACGTTAATGTGCGAGTGCGATTTGTGTCTGTCCAGAACGAACGTAAACTGATCGACTTACAGACGTGTGGACAATTTTGTAATTGAACAGTTTTAAAAATTAAAATTTTGAAAAAGAATTTTTACTTCATGTTTTTAAGACAAAACGGGTCTTTTCGCGCACAAATTTACATCAAAATTATAGTTTTGACTAAACTCGACGTTTCGGCCAAGTTACATCGGCCATGATCACGAGAGACACACGACGAGAAGTTTTACTTCAGTCATGCTGTCTAAAGCACACTCGTTTTTTTTAAACTATAGATAGATTAATAAATCTTTATTACACACCATAAAACAATAAAATGTATTAAAAAAAACAACTTTTGTCTTTAATGACACAATTGGCGGTTTTATCGCTTAATAACGATCTATACCAGACAACCTTTGGATGGAACTACCAGGGTTAACACAATTTACAAATTTAAGCTCACAAATCATTGTTAATATCCCGATTTTAGTGAAAACAATCTGTTATTATAGCGGTAGCGGATTCGATTCCCGCCACGGAACAAATGTGTGCATGATCTACTGATATTTGTTACGGGTCTGGATGTATTTCTATATATTATAAGTATGTTATATAATAGTTTCCATAGTAAAGGTCTGCTTAGTTTGGGGCTAAATAGCGCTGTGAAATATCCAGCAAGACTTATTTATTTTTTTATTTTTGTTTAGATAACCACATAAATTAGATATCAAATTCCTTACATTTAAACTTTTCTAAACTAATTAACTATTAAAGTTTTCTACTGCTACAAAGCCTTTATGAATCACAACCTTACCAAAATATGGTAGTTCAAACTAAAAAAATATTAATATTTTAGAGCCATAGAAATTATTTTTTTTAATTTTTTTTTATTTAAACTTATCTAAACCAACGTGTAACAGTATGTATAACAGTATATTAATGTATTTGTTTGTTTTATTTTTAATGGTGTGCAATAAAGAAATTATCTATCTATCTAACAGTAAACCACACAGATAAATAACGATTAAAAGGACCTTAAATAATATAAAAATACTAGCTGACCCGCCCGACGGCTTCGCCCGCTTGAAATTTCCCGTTCCCGTGGAAACTTCGGGGTAAAAGCCATATAAAACAGTCTTGACAAAGTGACGCGACACTGCATGTACTTATATGACTTCACGTCAATGAACGACGGTAAAATTACCGTATTGTTTATACAAAAATACTAAAATCACGATTAAAAATGGGAAGTGGGGGTAGAAGGGTGAAAAATACTTTATGACCTATTCTCATACCTACCAAAATCATTAAAATCGGTCGACCCGGAGAAGTGCGACCACAAACACCGTGATACGAGATTTTTATATATAAAAATTAGATCTAATATTTGTATTTCCAAGGATTATATTAGCTTTGAGTTAATCAACCATTCGATACTATTTTCGAGTTAACCTCAACAGTACAGTAGCACGGTTATCCTTATAACAACAGAGTAAAGAATATGCAATGCGAGGAGATCATGGCGTCTCGCACGGATGCAGCGATATGCAGTCAGTTATGTGCGACGCGATTGCTGCCATCTCTATTCCATTTGCAGTATCTCCGTTAAACTCGTATTGGCTGTGATTTCATGGCCGGCCGTTTGAGAATATCCCCCGAGGTTTTTTTGGGATAATTCTGTGATTTCCTGACGCAATCTTAAGCTAGTCAGACATTGGAGCTTGGTTCACAACGTTGAGCAGCGTTTTGGCGCCCAACATGGTATTATTAAATCCCTTCCAAGCCCCAACAGAACTTTTTGATATATGATTAAAATAGGTAAGCACATGAAATACTAAATTGTATCTATTGAAAATTCCGAGCACATCTCTACAGCAATAAAGTTTAAATATTCATGGACCATAGCAGGTCATAGATCAAACCACGACAGCTCGAGTATCGGCGGTCATCTTCTCTTACGTAAAATATCTGTTTTAGTCTGCGGCAGTTTGGGCGCGATTGATTTATTCAGGCCTGTACTGCGGTGATGTACGGCTCTAGTGAGAATTGCGAGGGTAGTGTGATATCAGAGGGTCGTTTGTAGCAAAATATTTACCAATACGATAAAGTTTAATATTACATAATCTTAACTATTACTTTCTTATGTTTGACATCTATACTAATATTATAAAGAGGAAAGATTTGTGTGTTTGTTTGTTTGTATTGAATAGCCTCCGAAATTACTAGGGAAGCTACACTATCCCCGGGTGACATAGGCTACTTTTTACCTAACTGCGCAGAAGGAGGGTAATGTTTTTATTGAAAAACTACGCGTGCGAAGCTGCGGATTGGTCAGCTAGTTTTAGATATACTTAGTTTAAACACGCCCTAATTAACATGCCTATTGCACTAGAACTGAAGCGGTAGGCAGTATATTATTCTTCAAAGTTGTGACAGCTTTAGTAAAAAGAATCCTAACGCAGGCAACATATTTCAAATCTTCAATCCATAGATACTAATATTATAAACTCGAAAGTACTGGACCTATTTTTTTGATACATTGCGTTTGACCGCGATCTCGCCTGATGGTAAGCCATGATACAGTTTACAATGGTACACGCTTGCCAAGAAGAAACCTATTCACTCGCAACTTAAAGAAACCCAGGTTGTAGCTATCAGTAAACACAGACTGGCAAGGCGTTCCACTCTATGGCGGTGCGCATAATAAAGGTCGAAGAGAACCGCGTTGTGCGAATTGGCGGTATTTCAACCAAATAGCGGTGGCGCACCGCAGAGCGTCTGGTTGTCCGATGATAGAATGGAGAAGGTGGAATTAGGTTGAAAAGTGCCGCCACAACACTCCCCGAAATGTACTCCATAAAATACCGAGAGGCTAGCAAACTTTCTGATGAGGTTGCAAGCTCCTATAGATCAACCTATGAGCTCCTTATTTCGATGAAATTTGATATACAGATAGATTCTGACCTAGACAGAGACATAGATAACAGAGTTTTATATAAAACCTAAAACGAAACGAACACTGGGGTACTTCAGAAAGCTACAGACTTTCGTTTTATATCCTGTATAAATATTGTATTCTCTACCGTACACTACTCTACGGCGCGTGCATGCTTGTGCATCGACGCGATTTGTACAGCTTGTGAAATGCCGAGGGAGCGATCGGATACAATAAGAAGCGAACGACTTTATCTTACTAATTTTTCAGGGTTTTCTTGGCCCTTGCTCTGTTTGATTTGATGTAGGCAGGGAGTGGGTATAATCTTATTCCTACTTAGATTAAAAACGATTTGTTTTGTTTGTGTTTCCATTTGTCCCAATCTCTATTACTAATCATATGCCAGAAATATAATAATAATTCCAAAGCATACATTTTTTTTAGTTTTCAAGGAAAGACACACAAAGCGGTTCTCTTCCACCTTTATTATGCGCACCGCCAAGAAGTGGAACGCCTTGCCTGAGTCTGTGTTTCCTGATAACTACAACCCAGGGGTCTCAAGTCGCGAGTGAATAGGTTTCTTCTAGGCAAGCGTGTACCATCGTAGACTGCATCATCGCTTACCATTAAGCGAATAATTCTGAAGAGCTGTTCCATTTAATCCCTGCTTCCCACTTCTACCATCAACCTCCCGCAACCGGCAACGAGCTCATCCACATATTGTAGATGCGTGGAAGTCTCACATGGTGCATTTCACCCGCTCGTTTCTTCAACGCACCTGCAAGATGTGGAATGACCTTCCCCCGGAGGTTTTTCCGGTGGGCTTTAAAATGCGCTCCTTCAATAGAGGTGTAAATAGGGTATTAAGTGATTAGCAACGCGACTGCAATACCACGAGTGCCGCAGGAGTTTATAGGCGGCGGTGACCACTTAACATCAGGAGTCCCGTCAGCTTGTGTGTCTACAAGTTAATATAAAAAAAGGCTAGATCGTGATCAAACGCTAGCCTATAACTTATAAAAAAATATAAAGATATATAAGAATAAAATGAAGATGATTTTGAGATTGAATCAGAAATGAGGAGATTCGCAGGCGAATCAAAGTCACTGACATAGCACAAAGACAAACTGAAGTAGCAGTGGGCAGGGCCCATAGCTCAAAGAACCATAACACGCAAACCACGCATTGGAAAGCCCAGTGTTGGACGACCCCCCACTAGATGGAAACACGACCTGATAAAAGTTGTTGGGAGCCGATAGGTACAGGCCGCACATGATCGGCCGCTCTGGAAATAAATAATAATAAATAAATATTGCTGGACATTTCACACAGCGCTATCTAGCCCCAAACTAAACAGAGCTTGTATTATGGGAACCAGATACCTGATAGAATACTTTTATACATTTTTTTTGTAAATACTTACTTATCCTACTATCCTACTAATATTATAAACACGAAAGTTTGTATGTATGGATGTATGGATATTTGTTACTCTTTCAAGCCGTAACAGCTGAACCGATTGCGATGAAATTTGGTATGTACGTAGATCATAACCTGGATTAACACATAGGCTACTTTTTATTGACAAACCACGCGTGCGAAGCCGCGGATTGGTCAGCTAGTAATATATATTAGACGACCTCCGTGGTGCAGTGGGCGAATAGCCGGCTGAGACGCAGGAGGTAGCGGGTTCGATTCCCGCCACGGAACAAATGTTTGCATGATCTACAGATATTTGTTCCGGATCTGGTCGTTTTCTATATATTATAAGTATGTATTTACAAAAAAAAATTATATAAGTATTCTATCAGTTATAGTTACAACATAGAAACAACCAGACCCGGAACCAATATCTGTAGATCATGCAAACATTTGTTCCGCAGCGGTAATCGAACCCACTACCTCCTGCGTCTCAGCCGGCTATTCGCCCACTGCACCACGGAGGTCGTCGTGGTGGAGACCTATGTTTAGCAGTGGACGTCCTGTGGCTCACATGATGATGATGAAGATGACTTACCCAGCACCTTTTGACAAGTCAGCAGCTCTAGGTGAATGGACACAGCCGTTGTAGCTTTACGCAGCCCTTTTTGACAAGTCGGCAGTTCTAGCTAGGTGTATGGACACAAGCGTTGTAGCTAGGATAGCATATTTACTTTATACTATGTATTTTAATAACCCATTCACAAGCTTCTGTTTATCAGAGAGAACCACGCAGTCACTCATATGCATACGTAATTGCGTCTGATCATAAACTGTTTGCATGCATTTAGTGCCAGTCTATCTGTAATTAACTCTGTATCATGTCATTAACTTGATATCTTTTGTTTCGACCCGGTACGTTATATTGCATTCAAAAAACCGGTCTAGTGCGTGTCGCACTCGCGCACGAAGGGTTCCGTACCATTATCTATAAAAAAAAAAACAAAAAAGTCATGTCTGTTGTACGGGAGCCACACTTAAATTATTATTTTATTCAATAGCACAATTTTAATTAATTACCTTATTTGAGGTTAGTGCCGATTAAGCTAAGTCCTCTAAATTATATGAGCGCTCATACAACTCAGAGTACTATCTTAATTGGAGTCAACTATGTAAGCATGTATGGGGACACTCTTTAATTTTCCGCTTGTTTTTATTTTTTTTGACTTTTTCCTTTATTTGTGCTACCTTGCTTTTTGGCAAATTTTATGATTTTAGATCAACGGGAATTACTTCCGGTAGAGGTTTTTTTTAACTGATCTTCGTTTGACCACAATCTTACCTGATGGTAAGCGATAATGTAAATGATGACCTAGAATTGTCAATTTTGGTTAAAAGCCAAGGTCTGTCAGCACAAGTGAAGGGAACATTTCAAAAAATAAAAGACTTTGTAAATTAAGGTTAATTTTGGTACTTACAAGTTTTTGCAAAAATCTAAATTTGCCCATATTTTTTATTGTGTTGACTCGGGACCTTGATTTTTATACACCTATTAGTGACTATAGACTTCAGTATCTGGTATAAATTTCAACTGGCTAGGTCCACCCGTTCCTGAGAAAATCGGTGGTGACACACGGACAGCCAAACGGACACACGGACAAGAGAGTGTTCTTACAAGGATACCTTTTTTACCTTTTGAGGTACGGAACCCTAAAAACCAATCCACTACTACGTTCTGAATTACTTTGTATGCTTCCTGCATCAATCGCATCAAAAATGGAACGAATATTTAGTTCAAAGAATCGTTATTTCTCATTTAAAATCACCGTCACTTACCATGAGAAAGAATTATAAACTTAGCAACATTACTTAAGTAGGTACTTAAACAAATTAGTTAGCTAAGGCAGGTGCTAATTATTTAGGAAAAAGTTATTAGATTAATATAAACTTGGAAGGTAGGTAATAGGTACATAGGTAGTATATAAGTATTAGGATTAAAACTTCATCATATTTTTTATTATACCTAAGAATATAATGTGTAAATGTATTCTCTAAAGTAAACCGCACTCCGTATCTTTGTAAATTTCGCTCCATCCAAAGGATGCCTGGAAGAGATTGCTTTCAGCGATAACGCCGCCCACTGTATTGCCTTATTTATTCTAGCCTAGTAGTATGTTATGTTGTTATGTTGGTGGACTCCCATTTCCGCATTTGAACTCTTATGTAGATAGATAGATAGATAGATAATTTCTTTATTGCACACCATTAAATACAAACATATAAAAGAAAATACAATTTTAAATCATAGGTACAATGGGCGGCCTTATCGCTAAAAGCGATCTCTTCCAGGCAACCTTTGGATGGACAGAATCTATATGAACAAATAAGGACGGCGGCATAAGATTTTTTTAGAATCAGTTTTTTTTTTTTTTTTTTTAAAAACAAGCATATATTACAATTTATAAAAAATATAGTTAATATAAAATAAAATGCTTAATTATATTAAATAATATTATCATAAAATTAATAAATATTAATATTAAGATACATAAAATACATATATATATATATATATTTATATATATATATATTTATATATATATATTGTCATACCTACATACATAAATTATTAAAATGTATAAATAAATAAATGGCCTAGTGAGCAATGGATGACAGAAAGTGTTGTCTGACCATGTTTTTAAAGATAGGGAGAGATTTTGCATGACGAATTGAGACAGGTAGGGCATTATGTAGTCCATTACTTGTTTTTGTATTGTTTCTGTTTATGTGGTAATTAAATCAAGAGTTATCTATCTTTATTATAAATACGGGATTTATCACGTACCGTCTTATCGGTGTTTCGACCGACAATGTTTCGGTTCAATTCGTGAACCTTCATCAGGGTGAGTGCGATCCGCTCCGAATAACGTCTCGCCTCGCACGTTATCTATCTAGTTATCTATCTATAGTTATTAGTTATCTATCTATCTATCTACATAGTTTGCAAGTAAATAATCAGCAGGAATAATATAAATAATTTTAGGTGTCTTTATCCAAACCTACGGTACATCCTAGGTTTCTCTGGAAGAAATAGATTTAAGCGATATAATAGATCTTGTTAGTAAGATTATCTATTATATACCTATATCTTTCTTGCAATTCAGCGGGGCAATGCGGCCAGTGTCTTGGGGTCACTTCCGCCTGGTAGTGATCTGGAGCAGTTAAGCTATCTATAGATCGTTTGCAACGGTCTTTAGATGATTCAACTGTTTTTTCTGTATTGTAGTCATGTAAATACTTATTGTTATTAAAGGTATTTTTCTCAATTAAATAAAACCTTATTTTTAGGTAAGTGTATAAGTAGGGCTGTCTGGAAGAATCAGGTTTAAGCGATAAAACCGCACATTTCACATTTCTACCGTTTTAAGTATTTTGTCCCAGCGAAATAAGAAGAACCAACGCATACGGTTCAACAAATTCCACGAACAATAGAATGTAATAACAAAATAGCTTCAGCATCAAACAATTCGCGTAATATGTTGCCGGCTGCAGTTAGCTGCGTTCTTTACTATGCAGAGTTGCCATGTCATTAAAAAAAGCCGGTTGACTAGGAATATGATGTCAAAATTGAAAGTCCGAAATTAAACGGAAAAAACTTGCCAAGTGCGAGTCGGACTCGCGCACGAAGGGTCCCGTATCATTATTTATAAAAACGGCGAAAAAATTACGTTTAATGTATCGGAACCCCCTTAAATATTTATTTTATTCTGTTTTTAGTATTTGTTGTTATAGCGGCCACAGAAATACATTATCTGTGAAAATTTCAACTGTCTAACTATCACGAGTAATGAGATACAAGCCTGGTGACAGACGGACAGACAGACAGACAGCGGAGTATTAGTAATAGGGTCCCGTTTTACCTTTTAGGTACGGAACCCTAAAAAAGAATCAAGATAAATGAGGCCTATACAACAGTCGGTCATTCTGGAAATCTATGGAAGTGGCCTAGGTTCAGTGGACTTCCAATGGCTGGTATGATGATGATACAGTAGTTGGATGGGAGGATGCAACATGATATTTTGGCACTAACAGTCGCATATATTTTTTTAACAAAAGAAAAAGAGTGTCGTACTGGTACACCACCAGTACGACACTCTTTTTCTTTTGTTAATGCATAAAGATAATTAAGATTTGAATAGAATAGATACACACCAAACAAATATAATAAATAAATAAATATTGCTGGACATCTCACACATCGCTATCTAGCCCCAAACTAAGCCAAGCTTGTACTATGGGAACCAGATAACTGATAGAATACTTGTATACCTTTTTATTGTAAATACAAACTTATAATTTATAGAGAAACCACCAGACCCGTAATAAATATCTGTAGATCATGCAAACATTTGTTCCGCCGCGGAAATCGAACCCGCTACCTCCTGCGTTCTCCCTTACAAAATTAAACAAATTTGTTTCGCCGCCCTGCATGCAATGCATCACAAAAAAACTAGCGCAGGGAAAAGTGATAAATAAAACAGTGTATCACTGTATTGACTACCTCCGTGGCGCAGTGGGCCAATAGCCAGCTGAGACGCAGGAGGTTGCGGGTTCGATTCCCGCCGCGGAACAAATGTTTGCATGATCTACAGATATTTGTTCCGGGTCTGGTTGTTTTTCTATATATTATAAGTATGTATTTACAAAAAAAAGTATATAAGTATTCTATCAGTTATATGGTTCCCATAGTACAAGCTCTGCTTAGTTTGGAGCTAGATGGCGCTTTGTGAAATGTCCAGCATTATTTATTTATTTATAACTAGCTGACCTGCCCGCGGCGCGTGGTTTGTCAATAAAACATTACCCTCCTTCTGTGCAGTCACGTAAAGTGAATCATATGTCTCAAGTCCATTCATAATCTATCTAGGTATATATGTACCAAATTCCAATGAAATCTGTCGAGCCGTTAAGTTGTGAAAAGGTAACAAACAGAGAGACAGAGTTACTTTCAAATCGGTATGTACGTAGCTTATAACCTCGATTAACACATAGGCTACTTTTTGTTGACAAACAACGCGTACGAAGCCGCTGGCAGAAGCTAGTTATATATATAAACCTTTCTATTGAATCACTTTATCTATTGCTGAAAACTGCATTAAAATCCGTTGTGTAGTTTAAAAGATCTAAGGTAACAGACAGCGGAAGCGACTTCATTTTATGCTATGTAAAGATGATTATGTAATTTTGTTCAATAAACGTTTTGTATGTGTGTGTTAAGTGACTAAATCAGGAAAGGCATGAGAAAGTGTCAAGTTACTATGAACGAAAATTATTTATTATACCTTACAAGCTAGATACAACAAAGAGAAACAGGTTTATGTATAATGGTCGGTCTCATCGCTAAAGAATGCGATCTCTTCCAGAAACCCTTCACGATACTACCTATATAGGTAGGTACCCACTACAAAACTATACAAACCTGTGGTAAATGAATAAATGTTATTTTCATCATTTTTCATCATCATTTCAGCCGTAAAACGTCCACTACTGAACACAGGCCTCCATGGATCTCCATGATGGGTAGTTGCCATACTCAACACGCTTGGCAGGCGGGTTGGCGAGCGCAGTACGGGATGTTGATACACGGAAAGACGCTGCTGCCCATCTTCCGGAGGTATCCCTTAGCAGGCTCTTACTGCATCCACGGGCATGAGAGGAGGGGTAACATTCTACTACCGGCACCCCACGGCATCTACCGGCACCCCACGGCATCTACCGGCACCCCACGGCATCTACCGGCACCCCACGGCATCTACCGGCACCCCACGGCATCTACCGGCACCCCACGGCATCTACCGGCACCCCACGGCACAATGTTATTTTATTTATTTAAAAATACAATTCATAATTCGTTTATTCCTTGTAAAACTAGATACAATGTTGGTTGTAGGAGTTTTATAAGTATAAGCGCTAGATTTTGCCTTGCGGCGTACAAGTATTTTATAATTAACAAACATAACATGCAAATTCAGATCATGCATGCATTACTTAAATTCAGAAAAACAAAATGTCAAGAAATAACAATTAGAATAATAAAATGTCAAAAATAGTAATTATGCATTAAATAAGGATTCATGTCAATTTAATGTGAAAATTATATTATCTTTTGGTCACCTAAAAACTCATTAACTATATAACGAACTTAGTACCTTAAATAAATTCAAAAACCTCACATTTCCGGCTAAAGCCTACATCGGGAAACTCTAGCACCGTTCTTTGCTGTGAAGTATGCAGACGTGTAATGTATGGGTATCGCAGCAAGGATTTGAGATTTTGTTAAGCACGTGGAAACTGCGCAGCGGGAATTACAGCCGTGATTTTAAAGGCTAAACACCAAGATAACATCTGGTTCAATTAATTTTAAACTGTTAAAAATAAATAGTTGATAGATAACGAATACTACGTAACCTAGTTATGTCAATCAAATGTTTCTCGTACCAAAACAGACTCATACTCGCTTTCACACATCAGCCAACGGGCGTATAGTCATTTTGTCACCCTTCCCATAAAGATCACTCGACTGGAAGACTCTGATATAACTCGAAACAAAAAAGGATTCCCAAAAGATGGATTTCTGTAAGCTAGGATCGAACTTACTAAGCCACGGATAAAAAGATCAAGCCATATTTTTTGGGACGGTCAAATCTCCAGAAAATGATACGGTGGGTAGTTTTTACGGCATAGGCTCATATTTCGTATTTTACCAAAGCAAAAAGAGCATTTTTGTTACTAATAAATCAACGTATACATAGGTACAAACGGAGAAAAATGAAATTCTGCCAGCACCATAAAATAGTTTCCTAAATATTTGAGTAAACTCGTAAAAAGTCGTGTTGGTTTTGGTAGCCCGAAGAAACCACATACTTATTTACCGAATAATGCATTCTCCTTAATAAAAACAATCAGTTTTTCAATTATTTAAACATCAAAGCAAACTTTTTAAAGTATTTCACGAAAAAGTATAACATAAAAATCTAATTAAGAGCGCTAACAAACTGCAACTTGCAAATGCCGCCTAAAGAGAAGAGAAACTTGCAGAGTAATTGAGATTTTTCTACTATTTGTTTTAATCGTTAATTCTTAACGTTTCCAAGTAAACAGATGGAATTGTCAAACTCATAGAACCTGCTAACTTTTAATTAAGTAAAAAGGGAAATTCAGTAATGTCGTTCGAAGCCAATTTAGAAGTTCTAACGACTGTTATGTCAACATCAGATATCGAGAAACTTGAGATCGATCGATGTAGAGGAGAACTTCGAATCTCTACAAACACCAAATAACGATCTGTGCAATTTCTAGTGTTCCTAAGTAGTTTGGACTATTATTTGCATGTTTTATCCTATTGAGTCCCACAGCTGGGCGAGGGTGTCTCTTCTTTCTTTCCACAACTTACGCTCTAATGCCAGAGCCGGTCTATGTAATTTTTGGTTATCCAATGGGTAACAAAGTTCTCAACATTCTTGGTACATCTGATATATATAACCAATCCAGTTCCACTTGAAAATAACACAAATCAATTGTGCTATTAATTTGAAAATTTCAATAGAGTTGAACTATGTGGATTTGAGGATAACTTTACTTGATTCCCGCCGTGGAACAAATGTTTGCACTATCTACAAATATCTACATATATACTATATACGAGTATATCTTTTACGGTAATAATAGGAACACCGAATGGTACCTACTTATTTATTTTGTGATAAGTGGGTAATATTCTGAAGTAACTACCTCTGTTCATCTCTTACATTGTTTTTATGTTACGTATGTTAATGTGTTGTATGTTGTATGTGGGTTCAATTAAATATATTTTCTTTCTTGAAAGCTGTTCCGGATCTGGATGTTGCTCTTTATTACTATAAGTAAATATTTACAAAACAAAAGCATAAGATTATTATATCTGTTATCTGGTTCCCAAAGTACAAGCTTTGCTTAGTTTGAGGCTAGATAGCGTTGTGTAAAATGTCCAGCATTATTATTATAAAGATCAACAAGATATTTTATTATGCACTATTTTGCAGTATCCTAAGGACGATATAAGACTCCAACCATAACTCCATGCGTACACAATAAAATAAATCCATATTTGTATGCAGCCAACTACGCCCTATATCATCGGAATCACCGCAAACCTTCCGTTTCACTGCAAAACCAAAAGTTAACCGCTCCAGTATCACGTCATCTGTTCTTTATAGCTCCCAGATTTAATTTCAGAGGACATTATTCAAGAACTCCGTAAGTTTTTGCAGAACATCGCTCCAAAGAGTTTGTGATAGATGGCTGATCCATTTTTCATTACTTTTGGAACGTATTCTGCTTTGGTTCGGAATTTGAATGTGTTTGTTATTGAGCAATCAAAAGTTTGAAGGTTTTGAAACGGGGCGATATTTCTTGTTTTCTTTTTTATGTGGTTGGTTTGGTTGAATGAATGTTTGAGTTTGTTAGATTCAGATTTTACGTTCAGTTTTTTTTTATCTGCATTATAGGGGGCTTCGCACTTTTTCATTTAGTTTGTCTAATATTGCAAAGCCCGCTTTTTTCTTCCGCACATTTTGACTTCGATTCCAACGTCACGAAACAACCTATCAAATAAAATTAAAATAGCTTTTTCTAAAGAAAATAAACAGAGCTTACCTAAGCTTATAAATTAAATTTATGAGCATTAATATTCAAACAAATACAATGCTAGAAATTCTTAGTTGCGCAGGTATTCCTTAGGGAAAGCGACACCTATCTAGCTTCCAAACCAGCTTCCTACTATTGATTTAGTTCTGCTAAACCTCTGTTTCAAAGCGGTTAAGGTTTACATTAGCACAGGCACAGGAAACAATTTTCAAACATAAAACATTTTGACATTTGTGGTTTTCCACTTCTGCTGGCCGAATACAAACGTCAAACTTGTTTTATTGCCTTGTGAGTTCCAAAACGAAAATAACTGTGTGCTTAATGGAGTAACAAAGAAACTTATCTCATTGTACTTACAAAATGTCATAATAAGTAATAATAATAAATAAATAATGCTGGACATTTCACACAGCGTTATCTAGCCCCAAACTAAGCAAAGCTTGTACTATGGGAACCAGATAACTGATATAATACTTATATCGTTTTTTTGTAAATATGAACTTATAATAAATAACTTGAATAATAATATGAGAGTGTAATATATAGATGGCTGGTGGGACGTGGCAAGTGATCGTGAGATGTGGAGGAACAGGGGGGAGACCTTTGCCCAGCAGTGGGAAAACACAGGTTAAAAAACAATATATATTATAAAATAAGAGCTTGCAGCCAAAGTTCTGACTCCTATTTGGAAAATGCAAGGAAACGCACACTTTCTGTGAAGCTTGAACACGTTTGTAACAGACAATTCCACATCAACTCGCACAGAGGCCCGTACCATTGCCGTTGAGACGAAAGACGATTGGAGGGATCAGTATTTAGGCAAGCACTTTGACAAGTCATTCCAGCCTCGTCAAGAAAAGATGTTGTGAAAGTATTGCCTGATAAAACCGAAGCAGGAGTTAGAATTTGTTTTACTTGCGCTTGCGATTCGCAGATAACATAGTCCTGATGGCGGAGTCGTTGCAGGAGCTACAGGTCATGCTGGACGGCCTAGCTGACTCCTCTCAACGAATTGGTTTACGGATGAACTTGGAAAAAAACAAGGTTATGTTTAATGTTCACATACATCCGGAACCGGTTGTCGTACAAGGCCATCCACTCGAAGTTGTCTAAGACTACGTATACCTCGGCCAGATAGTGCAAATGGGTAGACACAACTTTGAAAAGGAGGCCAAGAGGAGGATCCAGTTGGGCTGGGCAGCATTCGGGAAATTAGGTCGAATCTTCTCATCACCTATACCGCAATGCCTGAAAACTAAAGTCTTCAATCAGTGCATCCTACCCGTAATGACATACGGTGCTGAGGCGTGGACGCTCACGGTAGGACTAGTCCACCAATTTAAGGTTGCGCAGCGAGCTTTGGAACGGGCTATGCTTGGAGTTTCTCTGAAGGATAAAATCCGTAACGAAGTTGACCGACAGAGAACCAAAGTTATCGGACATAGCTCAACGGATTAGCAAACTGAAGTGGCAGTGGACTGGCCATATATGCCGGAGAACTGACAACCGTTGGGGTAAACGAGTTCTTGAGCGGAGACCGCGTCTTGGAAAACGTAGTGTGGGGCGTCCCCCGGCTAGGTGGAGCGATGACATAAGAAAGGTGGCGGACAGAAGTTGGATACGAAGAGCCGAAGACCGGGCTCAGTGGTGCGTATTGGGAGAGACCTATGTCCAGCAGTGGACTAATGTAGGCTGATGATGATGGATGATGATATTCACTTTTAAAATAAATAATTATATTAAAATAAAACAAATATTGAAGGGGGGCTCCCATACAAGAAACGTGATTTTTTGTCGTTTTTGTAGATAATGGTACGGAACCCTTCGTGCGCGAGTCCGACTCGCACTTGGCCGGGTTTGTCTATGTTTCTACAATGTAAAATCCTGTCATTATTTTCATGAAATGTTCTATCAGGTCTCAAAACCATATAAAATGTACAGGAGTAATCCTTGACGGGTTACATGGGTAAAATCCACCTTTTTAGATAACATTTTTTAGATACCTTATTTTGGGGGTGGCAAATGGAATCTTGCTTCCTCATATCTTTGTAATTTTTTGTTATTAATGAATAACGACTAACGTAAGTATAAATAATTAGATAGATAGATAACGCTTCATTGTACATCACACTTAAATGAAAAAAAAACAAATAACAAGACACGCGGAAATACAAGTAGCCGTCTTATCGCTAAAAGCGATCTCAACTAGACAACCTTTGGATGGACTGGATTTCACGAGAACGTTATAGGAGGGTAGCTTTTGATAAAAATATTTGGATATTGAATTAACAGTATACTTACATAAGCAAAATAAATAAATATATACCTACAACCTGTTTTTTTATGTACGACATTTACCTGTGGATTTCATACCGGGGCAGCTTGAATATTATTTGTTAACGTAAATCGGCGGCTCCTTTTTGGCGATGCCGCTTAGTCAGTTTAGCAGGTATCTACTTACATGATGAATGAATACGATTTGTTTAACTATTTTATACTGGCTGTTTTATTGATTTTTAGGTCTTGCTATTAAGGTTATTTAAAAATTTTAAATTTTCCTTGGTAATGAATTTAAAAACAAGTGGAGTTCCGACAGAAGAGAAAAATTTAGCGCTCAATGTTTGGGCATTCAAAATTTAAAAGCAGACTACTTTACAGATACTTATATACAAAGGTGTCGGTAACGGTAACAGTGTCACGAGTTCAATGGTTTTTTTCCATCTCAAAAAATGCCCAACGTGCCTAAAGAAGTTTTCACTTCATAAACTTATTTTAAAAAAATACTAGCAATTAGTCCTATCCGTGTTTTCATTTAATGTCGCACATAACAAAACACATAGTTTAAGTATCCATCTATGGATGAGGTACATAATAAAATAGAATTACCTTTAGCATTTATGATAGTGACTGTGCCAGTATTACATCAGGTTAACCATCAGTCAACTAACCCACATGTTTGGACATGGCTTTACTCGCGGTCGCAAGTACCTATTAATCTACCCAAAGCCTCTTAATCCGATCGTTTCATCAAGTCCAATTAGACGCCCAAATGCCGTATTGACTTACCTACAAATAAACAGGTACTGGTGACGTGTTATGTTAACAAAAAAGAAAGGAAATACGTCTATTTAACACACACAAAGAGAAGTTAAATGTACATAATGTAGTTGAGTAGCTTCAATAGTCTTCCGTTTTACATATTAATGTTGAATAGTTCGAGTTTAATCAAATCAGGAAGATTAATATCTAAACTGCATCAACAAAGCACAAAACATTTTTTTTTGAGATTTTTTTTATATATATTATAGGCTTGCGTTTGACCACGATCTCGCCTGATGGTAAGCGATGATGCAGTCTACGATGGTACACGCTTGCCTAGAAGAAACCTATTCACTCGCGACTTAAAGATACCCAGGCTGTAGCTATCAGGAAACACAGATCTGGTAAGGCGTTCCACTCTTTGAGGGTGATTTATTTCAATCATTATTATAAATATGTGATTTATCACGGTTCTCCGCCAGTCTGTAGGCCATGTATTCATGATGCAAGCGACAGAGGAGTGAATGAACCTGATAAAGTCATAGTAAGCGTTGCGTGTTTGCCTGTACCGAAAAATACCGAAGAAAACAGCAATGATGATAATGATGATGACGAAGCCTGTCAATACGATGGACTACCGTTGTTGCAACCCCCACCACTGCGCCCGTCTACTCGCGCACAGAGGGCTGCCCTGCCCTGCAACGCGTAGTGCGAAGCGAGATGCAGTGCGGAGCGAATCGCACTCATCCTGATGAAGGTTAATGAATGGAACCGAAACATCGCAAAAACGGTACGTGATAGTTACCGTATATATAATAATGACACACAAGAAACAAAAAAAGAAAATATATTAGCAAACAAATAATCAAACCATAACAAGATATTTTAATATTTCATAGAACATACGGATGTCTAGACACAGATTAACATTCCACCTATGAATCTATATCGATGAATAACAATCACCTGTAAGCTGTCACGGTTCTGACATATGTACGGATTGATCATAATTAGTGCGGTGCATTTCGCTGATTGAAACTGCTACTCGGGAGCATATCTTAGAGTGCTTGATTTGATTTCTATGCGAGGTCCAATTGAATGTGACAATGTCTCCTGATGGGACGTCTTTAATAGATAGTAATGGAATGTGTCGGAGATTCAGTACGTTTTAGAAGGGGATCATTCAGTTTTAGATGTTAAACGTAAAGCAACAAAAACAAGACAAGCCATTGTAGAATACGGTCAGATGACTTCTTAAAAGACATGTTTCAGATAAAATATATTAAACATAAGCATTCAGTGCTCTAGAGTCGAGATCTAGACAAGCGAAGTGTAGGACGCCCTCCTAGATGGAGTGACTACTTGCACGATTGGACGAGAAGAGCTGAAGATCGGGCTCAATGGCGCACCCTGGGAGAGACCTACCAGCAGTGGACTGCTATAGGTTGATGAGGATGATGAAGAATGCAGGTCAGTTCAGTCGTAAAATAAATATTGTACCCATAGGTGAGATTAGCCCTTCCGGATTAACGAAAAAGAAAGTCGACGTGAAAGCAATTAATGTTCTCATTATGCTAAAAGTTTCAGATATGAAGGCTTCAGATGAAAAGATTTTGTCATTACTACCTCTACGTGTACGTTCATGCTCGATGAACAAGTATCGGTGTGCTCAACGTTTTGGCAGCCTTAATACTTAAGCCAGTTGCTATCGCCCGCCTGTCGCTCAGCTCAGGCCATCCCTTTCACATCTACAGTGCATATCTCATGTGTGTAAGGAACGGGCTGACTCGAACGACAGGCGGGCAACATCGACTACGTAAGAAGGCTACTATTCGACTTCGAACATAAAGTCTAAAGTTTTATCAGTCTATACGTTCGGTCTTGCTCGATGTACGTGGGGACTTAGATGGTCAAAATGATCAGTCACGGTCGTGTTACCCGTGTTCTTAACATTATCTCTTACCTTATCTCTCAGCATATCCCGTACCCTGGTGGCCTGGTTCCTGGACCTGTGGAGTTCAAGCTGCAGCTCCAAGCACCGCTCTTGCCAGTTCACAGCCCCTAAGTCGGCCGCCGCCAGCTCAAACTCGAGGGGGTCAAACCGGGAGGTGTGAGCGTTCGGTCTAGAAACCAAAAGAGTTTAAATGAGTAGTGACATTATAAACGATTTGACATTATAAAATTCATACCTTGACATTCCTTATAATACAATCAATGACTAATACAATTCAATATTTATAATTAACTAGTGGATCCGCCGAACTTCGTACCGTCTTGTCATGCATATAACGCGGGCTGTCAATATACGTCACCCTGCCAGAATTGTCAATTGTTGTCCTCGGTCATCAATATGTATGAGAAAATGAATTTTCTTCGTAATTTCTTTTTGCGTGTATTTTTCTGATATTTTAATAGTTATTCTGCTATTTGGGGCGGAGACAAATCCAAGAAATCAAAGATTATCAAAATCGGTCCAGTCTTTAGTTATAAATGGTGTAACTAACCCGATTTATATATATATATATATTTACAACCATACTTATACACCGACAAAATTACGTTTAGCTGTCATTTGCGTTTTGTTATTCCATGTCAGATGCGTTTTTGTTATACCACGTTTTGAAGTGACTTGTATTCTCTTTGACGTTTTATGTCACGTCACACGGGAACGCGGTCGAATGGGATAAAAAGTATCCTATGCCCGTCTCCTGGTTCTAAACTACCTTCCCACCAATTTTCAGCCAAATCGGTTAAGCCGTTCTTGAGTTATAAATAGTGTAACTAACACGACTTTCTTTTATATATACCTATAGATGTTACTTACTGACATACGCAGCAATTTAGAATTCATAATAGGTACCTATTATAATCAATTCTTTGACAATGCCCCTCTACAGCAGCTATAATCTTATGCACCTACATAGTTAATAATCAGTATTTTTAAGCTTAAATGTAAATAGGATATATGAAATGCTTGTCTGTTTCTGGCACCTCTACTTAGATAAAGACATGTAATTAAGTAAGTACTATTATTGACGTAACCAAGTGTTCCATTGTGTCCCTACGATTTCAATAAATGAGTATGAGTATGAGTGGTTTTATTATTGAGTGATTGCTAAAAGCTACCAGCGCTTTGAGCGTTGTTTATTAATCTAATAAAATCACACTGGACGAGATGTCATCCGGTGAAATTGGTATCGCGTCTTCGTATCACATCTCATCTGTTTTGACAGATTTTGAGATGATTTAAATAAATATGAAAACCTTGAGGAATTTTCACGAGCTTTGAAGTTGTGTTTGATACGTTTTAAGAAATTCTTATAAGTTGTCAGAAATCAAGACTATGTTAGTTGGGTGTTATAGGTAGGTAGCGCACGGATTCGCTAGTATAGAGCCCGGAACAAAGGGAAGCCTTTGTATCATTTCCTGATATATAGAACAGAATAGATAACTCTATTGAATTTCCATACAAACAGAAATAATACAAAAATAAGTACTAGGCATTAATAATGCAATACAATATCCCAACAATAAATCATATATTCCCAATGTCAATCTAAACCGACCTTTTTGTATAGAAAACATCCGAATCATACAACATCATCATCATCCAGCCAACGTCAGTCCACTGCTGAGCATAGACTTCTCCCAATGGGCGCCACCAAGGCCGGTGTTCAACTCTTCTCATCTACTTTCCGCACGTCGCCTTCTTAAGGGCATCGCTCTACTTAGCCGGCTCCAAAACATTGCATTTAGAATATTATTACGTTTCAAGGCTTTCGGTTAGGTCATCAGTATATCCTCACTCTTTTGTACAGTATTTTGTTCAATCCTTATAGCCCTTCTTATCTTAGAGAACGCTTTGAATATCTCCATCTATCTAATCCTCGTCCGTTGCGCTCTTCTAAATCCTTGAAACTTAAAATTCCTATCCACTCTTCTAACTTTTATGACAACTCCTTTACTGTACAAGCTATCCGTTTATGGAACTCTCTTCCTTCTTTTATTAGATCTGCCAAATCCCTTCCTATCTTTAAAACGCTATTGTTTAAGCACTACCTATTTGTCTGCATCAGAGAGCTGAGTAATGTTATTTTGTTGTTATTGTCTGTCATTGTTACTGTTTGTATTACAGCTGTTTCATAATTGTATTTTATTTAGTATAAGTATTTTTAATGTCAAAAAATGTGTATGTATAACATTTATATTTATATTACCTACCCTGGTATCTATTTATTTTGTTTTGCTTATGTAAGTATACCTACAGTTAAATAAAAAGCTTAAGTTACAAAGCTACCGCCCTTTAACGTTCTCGTAAAATCCAGTTCATCCAAAGGTTGTCTGGAAGAGATCGCTTTTAGCGATAAGACCGCCAATTGTACTATCGCGTGTCTAGTTTTAAGTGTTTTAATTATGATTTGTTAATTTAAGTGTGGTATACAATAAAGCGTTTTCTATCTTCTATCTACTTATAATCAGTTACTTTTAAGATAATTTTTCATCTAGTTCTAGTCATCATATCAGCCACAGGACGTCCACTGTCGAACATAGGCTTCCCCATAGATTTTCATAGCGGATCTTGTGCGGCCTGCGCTCAACGGCTCCCCGCAACCTTTATCACCTTCAATCCAGTGGGCGGCCGTCCACTTACCAGTGCGTGGACTGTAACCTAGAACCTTTCTGCCCTGGTCTTGGTTTGTCTACGAATCTCCTCATTTCTGATTAGATTTCTGAAAAATACCAAGTATAGCCTTCTCCATAGCACGCTGAGCTATCTCCGACAGCCTCCGTGGCGCAGTGGGCGAATAGCCGGCTGAGACGCAGAAGGTAGCGGGTTCGATTCCCGCCGCGGAACAAATGAGTGCATGATCTACCGATATTTGTTCCGGGTCTGGATGTTTTCTATATATTAAAAGTATGTTTTTACAAAAAAAAATATATTAGTATTCTTTCAGTTATCTGGTTCACATAGTACAAGCTCTGCTTAGTTTGGGGCTAGATAGCGCTGCGTGAAATGTCCAGCAATATTTATTATTATTATCTTGATCCTTCTTATGCCCATAGTGTAACCACTAGGTATATATCATTCTAGGTTGCCAAAAATTTTTCGTTAATAACTCGAATCAAAAGTCTCAGTCGAATGCATCTGCAAATGCGAAGCGACATGCAAAAACATTTTCCTCGAATCGAATAATCGATTTGACGACCCACTCGGAACATCACTATCCGAAGCTCTTTATTAATGCAGGTTCCAATATACGCATCAATCCCGATTCGATAAATAAATAAAACATAACTCAACATCTGTCTGACGATTCGATAAGTTGCTATGAGTTTCATTACACGACATTAAGTTATATTGTCACTATTTGTCACGGATTGCGCACCGTTTCTTTGCAGTTCGGAGAGCGGCATTTATGCTGATAAATATACTAACTAGTGGTCCGCCCCAAACTGAGATCTCGCGAGCCTCCCATAAAAACAATAAAATATATTATTTGTACCTAATCTATGACTATCAAAATAGTGTCACAAAATGCATAACCAAACTACTTGGCCTATAGTTTCATTCAAATTACAGATAACGGCAGTTGATGTAAATTGGTTACTCTTTTTTGAGGTACAAATTGCAATTATTCTAAAATTGTGCCATTAATAACTAACTATATACCAAATTTTACGATGATCGAATAAACGCTTCAAAAGTTATCCTCGGACAAACAAACGCACATACATACATACAACGCCGATTTGCCCAAGTTGTTTAGAGATATCGCTTAGCTCGATCAAATATTGAATCAAAAAACCATGAAATGGTACTAAACTTAAGCTAAGAATAATTAGAAAGAAAATACTAGTAAGTTATTATTTGTCACGGCATAAATACAACCAAATTAGGATTATGATATAACAATATGCGACTAATAATAGATTACTACCACAAGTCAGCAAGAGAGAAACAGGCATCAAAGACTAAGAAACAGTGCGCATCCTGTGACAGTAAGATGAACGTGAAGTATCTCACAGTAACTGCCCTAATAGCAGGGCTGGTAGGATGTAATCCTCTTAAAAATGCATCTGCTGGACCGCATTGCTGTATGCCAACTATTGCCAACATAAATATTGTGAAGCCTCATTAATTTAAATGTATGTTTCGCATCACTATTAATACGTGAGTGATTTTGTATTTAGTGAATGGTGATAGGCTGTTAATCACTAGCGAATGGGTTTAAAACGCTATTTGAAGGGTGTTGATAGGGATCTGAAAACAATGAAATCGTAAAATGTTAAGCACGAGTGGTTTGGCGTTTAGTAAAATTACATACGATAGATGTACGTAACTTTTTAAAGGTATGTAACAAAAATGTAGTGTTTGCCTTCTGTTCTACAAACTCCCTTCACCAATTTCTTCTTTCTAGATCTTATAAACTAGTCTTCGCCGGAATACGCATATTCTTTCTCTTCTGTATTCTTTTATTTTCAATCCCTCTTCTCTTCAAATCTCAAAGATAGATTCGAAGTCCTTCACTCTTAAGCAACTTTTCTCTTAGTTATTCAGAAAACTTGCTACCTATATATATATTGATTTTAAAAATTAGTCTAACATTAAGACTTATATGGTTTTCTCGTGGATGCCATTGTCAGAATTAGACCAAATGGAAATGGGACCACACGGCAAGCACGAGCTTTCAAATAAAAAAAAATCATCAAAATCGGTTCACCCAGTCGAAAGTTCCGAGGTACATAAAAAAATACAGACGAAATGAGAACCTCCTCCTTTTTTGAAGTTGGTTAAAAATAGAGTTATTAAGATTTAAGGTGGTTCGATTCCTAATTTAATTTCGTACACAAACAATCAGTGCACACTATCTAGAATCTAGATAACTGATTTGCCGATATTAATAAGGCATAACTACCTCGATACGCATACGTTTAGACATTGTACTGTTCAGTTATCCAGTGAATGTGCACTGATTGTTTGAATAGGAATCCAATCGAAATAGGATCGCACGAAGGTTTCATTCGAAAATAGAAACCTCAATATCAGTTTGTGCAAGTAGATAAACTTAAGTCACCGGTCAAACCCAGAGGATACCCTAGAACCAAAAGTATTTAAACAAAATCTTTATAAAAAAGCCTACTATAAAATATTGGATTATTTAAATGATAGAGAAGCTTGGGATTGCAATTGCTCCAACTCTTTTTTTTATATATACATTATAGGCTTGTGTTTGACCACGATCTCACCTGATTGTAAGCGATGAGTCTACGATGGTACACGATTGCCTAGAAGAAACCTATTCACTCGCGACTTATTGTGACCCAGGTTGTAGCTATCAGGAAACACAGCCTCTGGCAAGGCGTTCCACTCTTTGGCAGTGCGCATAATAAAGGTAGAAATGTTTAAAATGTTACAATTTTGACCACCAAAACAACCTGCCTTGTTTCTTGCCTTTCTTTCCTGGCTTGGTCGCGAAGGAACAGGTAGTAAAATTCTCGTTTCAAAGTGATCCTTGTGATTTTACTAAATAAAAGATTTTGACTTTGACTTGACCCAAGTTTAAGTGGCAGTGGCGAGGCACATAGCTAGAAGAACTAACGACCATTAGTGTAGAAACGTTCTAGTGTTTGTTGCCTAAGACCAGCCGGGTTTGTTGCCTAAGTCTTCCCTATGATAGGCAGCGAGGAACAGGCGTAAATCAAAAATACAAAAAGGTTTTGAATTAAAACAAATTTTAAGTTGGCCATGCTCCGGACGGCCCCCTCACTGGATGGCAAGGCGAACTGATAAAGATTGCATCTCAACAGCTACAAGACGTGCACTGCTATACATAGGCCCTCCCCACCGATATACCTACAGAGCGACGGATCTTGTTCAGCATTGTTAATTCGTAGGACTGTGTCGATTACATATAGGAGCGGGAATACGACTCACAAAGCCGCCGTTGCGATGGCTGTTATTCAAGAAACAGGATTCGAATTGGTCAAACACCCTCCCTATTTGCCAGACCTGGCTCCCAGTGACTTCTACCTCTTTCCTCGGCTCAAGGAATACCTCCGAGGCAAAAAAAAATGACGGCAATAGCGAGGTGATGACTGCTGTAGAAGCGTTTTTGGAGAGTCAAGTCAAAGAATTTTTTTCTAAGGGAATTATGGCTTTAGGAAAAAGGTGGACTAAATGTATCGACTTGTTAGGATATTATGTAAAGAAATAAATTTTATTTGTAGCTAAAATACCCTTATTTCATATCGATTATCATTACTTTTGGATCACACTGGTAAGTATATTTAAATTGAGTAAAGATTTTTGTCCATACAACTGCTAGTCGCAGACGCAGTTTCATCATCATCATCATATCAGCCGTAGGACGTCCACTGCTGGACAAAGGCCTCCCTCATTGATCTCCAGGAACTGCGGTTGGAAGCGGCCTGCATCCAACGCCGACCTGCGGTTCTTACCAAGTCGTCTGCCCATCTTGTAAGTGGACGTCCTACGCTGCGCTTGCCGATCCGTGGCCTCCATTCGAGAACTTTCCGGCCTCATCGGCCATCTGTTCTGCGCGCTATATGGCCTGCCCATTGCCACTTCAACGTGCTAATCCGTCGGGCTATGTCGGTGACTTGAGTTCTCCTACGTATCTCCTCATTTCTGATTCGATCCCGTAGAGAAACTCCGAGCATAGCCCTCTCCATAGCTCGTTGAGCGACTCTGAGCTTATTCATAAAGGCAATAGTGAAGGACCACGTCTCGGTTCCATATGTCATCACTGGTAACACACACTAGTTTGACGCAGTTTGAATATCTTTAATTGTTAATCAAATTACAATTAAAAAAAATTATATTAAGTGCCAATTTATAAATGAATCTGCGATTTTACCAGCAGCATGCACTTAACCAGTAAATCATTACTAAATTGCTTCATAAATATGAGCAGATTTCTAAAATTAATCAAGGCTTAGTAATGATAGGATGGGTGTGAAATGATAAATTGAATTTTGAAAGCAGGTTTATTACCAGAGATTGAGCTATCTTAATTTAATGGCTTATGGTAAAGCTTGAGTAATAGGTGCGTAGGTTAGAAGGGTCAATCTGTAAGAATATTGATTACTGTCAACAGAATTGGGTTTTACAAGTTTATGGCTTTGGATAATACAGCATACGAATAGGAGCATTGGTACCTAAGTAAACAAGGGTAATAATTAAACAGAATGCTTCTATAAATAAATAAATATACATTTCACACAGTGCTATCTAGCCCCAATTAAACGAGATATCTAATAAAATATAAATAGTTTTTTATAAGGCTCCAAACAAATATCTGTAGGCCATGCAAATATTTGTCCCGCAGCAGGAATCGAACCCGCTACCTCTCGCATCTCAGCCGGATATTCGCGCACTGCGCCACAGAGATCGTCAGATCTATTGATCAGTGTCATTCATTTTAGCTCTGCTTCTTTCTAAATTTTATTTGATTCTGTTTCTAATCAATCGTTATCATGAAGCTTTTTTTTATTGATCATAGTCATGCGCTTGACCACTACCTCACCTGATGGTAAGTGAAGGTGTGATCGAAGATGGAGCACGCTTGCTTAGAAAGCACCTATTCACTCTGGACTTGAAGACTCCTAGAATATACTGGTTTGGAAAAACATACGCCAGAAGTGAGTTCCACTCCTTTTCGATCATTAGGACATCGCATAGTAGTGGTATTTTTTCTACATCCAAAAATGGGGTCACATTATAAAACAGTGAGTGAGTAGTATTTTGTGGTTTATTTTTGATATCCCCACTGCTACGCCCCCACCGGTGCGTAGAGGCCTTGTTACTGGAAAATTAATATAAACATACATACTATTCGTTTAACACGGGTAATTGGTTTTGATATTATTTAATAAAAATTGCCCGTGTTAAAGTATGTATGTTTGTAGTAATTATCCAGTTACAAGGCCTCTACGCACCGGTGGGGACGTAACGGTGATGATTACGAGAATAAAACGTATTTTGAAAGGGTTTTTGTTTATTGTATACCTTGGTGGTGGCGGCGGCGGATCCCTCGCACGCCTCGGCAGCAGCCGCGGACTGTTGGGCGTGCTGGCCGAGTGGCCCGCCCCACTGTGGTCAGTAAACCTCGCCAGCGGGTCGAAGATCTGCGACAGCCGCCGCGACCGCTCCTCCCCTGACATATTCACAACACAAACACACACTAACACTAACAATATCACATCACGACTCCACACTGTCACAGTAAACACACTAATGATTATTTCGAACGGTCAGAATGATTCAAAGCGCGGAAGTTATCGCCCACCACTGACAGATGGCGTTCGGGAAGACGCGCGATTTGGCGCGCAAACACCGCGGCCATCTTGTTTCGTCTGATGTTTTTCACAGTTTAATATGGGTTTGCGCGGGCGCCGCCGTAATTAGAACTCTGAAAAAGAAATAAGAGGTATTAGGTGATGTGTTGACGACGTTTGAGAGGCGAGAGATTAGGTAAGGTGAGATAATTAGCTATTGGACGCGGAAGCCATTTTGTGTGGCGTCAAAATTAAATGTCAACACCGACGTTTGTTGGGATGATTTATCGGTGAGCAAACTCATATTTTTGACACTCGACGCTTTGAAAGATAATCCTATGGCGATTCAATTTACGATTCGGTCATTGGAATAAGAGAGACTAGTCTATCACTCGCCACATGTAAAATAGTTCGTACTTTCCTTATATCTAGGAGACAATCACATAGATTGAAACAGTACAAAATAAAACGTCTTTTTAAATAAAATATTGTAAAGACTTGGACAAATCCAACTTTGTATAAAATTGTTCCAATTTCTGACCAATTATTTAATCTGTAAACATGTTTACCGTTCGGTGGTCAGCTACAATTTGAATGATGTCCAACTATAAAAAACTATTTCAGAGTGTTCATTAAAAACAAAAGTTTTAAAGAGCAGTAGACCGTGATATATTGTTAACGGCAAATTTGTTACTTTTAACGTTTCTAGTTTCCGGATGAGTCATAAAATCTTTAGTACAGTTTGTTTAGTTTGGAATTATTTAGGATAATTAAGCAGCAGGCAATTATAGAGAGGGAAATATAAATCTGTGGCTATCAAATGTAGCGCGAAAAATAAGCTACTAAAGCGTTTCTAATCGCTTAAATACTCGCTTCCGGTGACAAATTTTTCGGACCCGATAATCTTAGATTCTTCAAGTCCAGACTCTAAAGTGAAGTGACAAAACCACTCTGAAGAGGAGTCAATAAAACATGCGACGACTAATGGAGCAAGTTTATTCTATTAGAGCTCTCTTCAAGAAAACCGCGCGGTTCATTATTGGCAAGCGTACTCTATCGTCGTCCACACTATCATTTAGCATCGGCTAGTCTTAGTCAAGCGTTTGGTTGTAATTAAACATTGTATCCAATAAACACGTTTTACATGACTTTTTTGACAAGATGGAAGACACAATTTAAAATACCCACGACAATTAAAAACCCATAAAAAACCACTTCATCACACACAACGGACCAGTCTTGATAGTGTTCAGATCGGCTGACCTGACCTAAGAACCCAAACTAGCTTTCTATTTATTAAAACCGCGTCCGAATCGGTCCATCCCTTTGCCACAGACAAACATAGACTTGACGACCTCCATGGCGCAGTAGGCGAATAGCCAACTGAGACACAGGAGGCAGCGGGTTCGATTCCCGCCACGGAACAAATGTTTGGGTGATCTACAGATATTTGTTTCGGGTCTGGGTGTTTTTCTATATAATATCATAAGTATGAATTTACAAAACAAAGTATAAGTCTATATCAGTTATCTGTTTCCCATAGTAGGTACAAGCTCTGCTTAGTTTGAAGCTAGATAGCGCTGTGTGAAATGTCCAGCAATATGTATTATTATTTATAGGCGTCAAACTATTAATACCTCTCTTTTTTCGTCAAGTAGTCGTAATATTAAAATAGTTTTTGTTTATGCTCCAATTTTAAAATTTAGAACTTACTTAGCTGTAGATGCGACCATCACACATTTATCAAACAAAGTTAACATTTGCGAGTCATAATTCACAAATTATTTGAATATCATCTTTGATACGGTCACGGCGATAAATCACTGGTTACTACTAACTATCCGCGAAGTCTGGTCGCCAGGAAGGAACGGTCGCCAATAACTAAAGACCGTTGAAATTTGTCCCTTTGATATTCAAAATTAGTTCACCTTAATGGGCAGTGGTTCTCAAAGATAGCACGCTGATTACAATGCCCACACATCCAAAACAGATTTGAAGGTAAGTTTTAAATCAATTTGTTCATTTGCAACAACAAATAATTAAAAAACCGGCCAAGTGCGAGTCGGCCTCGCGCACGAAGGGTGCCGTACCATTATCTATAAAAATGGCAAAAAAATCATGTGTGTTGTATGTGTGAGCCCCGCTTAACTATTTATCTTATTCAATAGCACAATTCTACTTAATTATCTTATTTGAGGTTGGTGCCGACTAAGCTAGTCCTCTAGATTGTATGAGCGCCCATACAACTCAAAGGACTATCTTAATTGGCGTCAACTATGTAAGTATGTAAGGGGACATCCTTTAATTTTCAACTTTTATTATTTTTTGGAATTTTTCCTTTATTTGAAGTAGTTGCTTTTTGCCCAATTTCGTGATTCTAGGTCAACGGGAACTACCATACAGGTTTTCGACCCAAAACCTATAGGGTACTTCCGGTTGACCTAGAATTGTGAATTTTGGTTAAAAGTAAGTTCATATAGCACAAGTAAAAAGAAAATTCCGAAAAATAAAAAAGTTTAAAATTAAGGTAAAGTTTGGTACTTACTAATTTTCGCAAAAATCTAAATTTGTCCGTATCTTTTTATCGTGTTGACTTAGGACATTGATTTTTATAATAGGAATTAATAAAAAAATTAAAAATTAATAAATGAATAGGAACTATAGACCTCAGTATCTGGTATAAATTTCAACTTCCTAGGTTCACCCGTTACTGAGAAAATCGGTGGTGACCCACGGACACACGGACAAGAGAGTGATCTTATAAGGGTTCCCTTTTACCATTTGACGTACGAAACCCTAAAAAGATAACAATAATCGTATTTAGGTACGTAAATTAAAACAATACAACGAGAACATTTAAAACATAACCAGGTACTTATTATACAACTATGATAAAAGTTACATTTGTTCTCTCAACGATTAGTTTAAGTCTAAACCAATCTACTTTTTGATTCGTTTTTTTTTGTACCTAAATGTCACCAGATAGTAAGTCTTGTAATGGTTCTACTAAAAACAATACAGCACAAGTATGCATAGTTCATGCATCAATAAGCTAAATGAATCTAAAACCACAAAGAAAACCGTCAGCTAGTACGCATTAGGTACTTACAAAATATATCATGTCTCTTTTATTTTCCAGCAAAAAGTGAGCGATTAAGCTTATTTAAAATTCATTTTGCAGCTCGTAAATTAAAGTAATCATTCATTCATTCATTCACAATTGATAACTGTTTGAGAAACAGAGTGCGCGTTATGCCGGTAACTTTTAACTGCCAACTTATTCAAATGAAAAGGGGTTCATTTTATGAACTCTTTATTGAATGTATGAATGGAAAGATATTTTTGAAGCAAAAATCAGCAGATGTGTATTCATTCGCCCGTTGGCAATTCAATGGACACCAGTCGGTGTTTGGAATAGTTTTTTTTAGTACGGTTTGAAAATAAAATGTTAGTTTTAATTTTTTTTCAAGTTTAGGAATTATTTTTTAAACTTTTTTTAATATTAAAGGTTTTAAGTTAAATCTTCACGTTTCGTAAACCTCATATCATACCTACCCAAAAGCAGCATTTCGTAAATATTTTTAATCTTCATACATTATTAGTTTTGGTGGCTACTTCCCGTTTCGTAAACCTCATATCATACCTACCCAAAAGTATCGTTCCGTAAACATCTTTAGTCTTTATACATTGAATTCCGATTGGTAAACTGTTTAACAATTTTTTTATTATTCGGTAAGTACCTAAGTACTCTTGCCGTGGGGTGCCGGTAGTAGAATGTTACCCCTCCTCTCATGCCCGTGGATGCAGTAAGAGCCTGCTAAGGGATACCTCCGGAAGATGGGCAGCAGCGTCTTTCCGTGTATCAACATCCCGTACTGCGCTCGCCAACCCGCCTCCCAAGCGTGGTGAGTATGGCAACTACCCATCATGGAGATCCATGGAGGCCTGTGTTCAGTAGTGGACGTTTTACGGCTGAAATGAAGTACTCTATTTTTATTAAGTAGCCGTTTTGATGACTCCGATAGGAATTCTTTCAAAAGTATCCACAATAGAAGAACATATACCGATGTTTAAAGAGTTATCAAAGCTGAGTAGACTCTTCTTGTTTACAAGCAGTAGTCGACCAACTTATGTCTGGACCCAACGGTTTGTAAACGGTTCATATAATATTCATACAAAATTTCGAATCATGCAAAATTTTTGTATTTTAAATAACACGGAGCCCTTCACTGTACGTGGTACGATACGCACTTGAAGTTTATGTTTTAATTCATAATCCATAGGTACTAACTTTACAAATTGGAAAGTAACTCTCTCTGTCTGTCTGTTTATTACGTTTTCACGACTAAACGGCTTGACCGATTTCGATTAAATTTCGAGATTGGGACATAGGCCCAACTGCGCAGAAGGAGGGTAATGTTTTATTGACAAACGTGTGCGAAGCTGTGGGCGGGTCAGCTAGTATTTAATAGACAGAAGAACACTCAGACCCGGAACACATATCAATCTCCTGCGTCTAAGCCGGCTATTCGCCCACTGCACCACTGAGATCGTCATGTCATGGAATTGCGTCTGTCATGCGCAATGCATTTCCATTGCATGACGATATAAGCGTCACTCTGATACATACGGGTGATAAAGTCGCATGTGCCTATTAGTGCTTGGCCGCAGAAATAAGTACAGGGTAGCACCCGGACGAACGCTTTCACAAGGAGCCCTACTAACTTGAATCATTCTTTAATTGTTATTTTCACCTATTCCGCGCGACCAAGATAATTATGATACAAGTATAAATTCCCAAATTTAATATTTAAAACATATAAATTTAAAAAACAAAACATATATAAATTCAATATTTACAAAACCCCCTATACATTAAAAACCCGTAATGAATTTCCACTTTATAGCGGAGATACCTTCACCAAAAAATAAAAGTGCTGATAAGTCTTCACACCGACTGAACTGACTGACTAGATTTTTATAATGTTTTGTTTGTATAATTGGGACGGTTTCTACATAAAAAAATAAATGTATAAATTTTCTTGTTTTAGTATCAAAGCCTCGAGAAAATCGATAAAATGCTGCTCGACGAAATGTTAGAGAACTAGCGTAATGTACGATGCCACGGATTACTAAAAGTTACTACGAGCCGTTCAACGACCCGCTCGTTCGATGTAGCCAACCAACCAGTCAACAGAACGGGTACGGTGCGTACGGCAAAGCGGTAAGTACCTCCATGTTAAGCAAAAAAACTCAAAACTAAAGTTTTTTGCCCCTCATTTCGCGTAAGGGTTTAAAAATTCTATTTGCTGCCCTTTTTGCAAAGTATATCTCACTATCCTATATCGGTCACTCCTTCCGTATATCAATAAGCCGATAATCTTTAATACGTACCAATTGAACTGAAAAATTGCTGCAGGAACCGAAATTACAAAGGTACTGACCAGAAAATTGACCACCCTGATCGGATTTATGGCGGGTTCCTATATCCGCCAGTAACCAACTACAACTCGTATCTCCTTGAATAACTGTCAAACTTTTGACACATTTTCAAGGAGAAACGAGTCGTAGCTGGTTACCGACGGATATAGGAACCCGCCATTAACCGACACTAACTCAACTTGGATCATCGCAAGCTTATAACACATTTTCTAGAGTTGCAAAATGCAATAAGGGCCCCCTAATGATCACTTTCTTGATCATCACACTAATATTATAAATTTGAATGTTTGGATGTTTGTTCGTTACTCAACCACGTCGTACCGGCTGAATACATTTTGATGAAATTTAGTATGTAGATAAATTATGAACTGAATTGAAACAAAGGTTACTTTTTAAGGCAACGCGAGCGAAGCCGCGGAAAGCTAATAGGAATAATAATTATTATAGGGCTTGACTTGGCCATACAGGATTTTTCAATAGTATTTTTCAAACTTTCGCGATCACTGTACATAATTATTATTAAAAACGGGTATTTATCGCGTATATACCTTTTTTATTTGTTATTCCGACAATTCGGCTGTGTTGCAATAGTCGTGCTCACGGGTTGACTGGTGTACTTAGAGTTACCGTCGAGAAGTGTCGGTAGCTGCAGCAACTATCCTCACTTGGTCTTCAGAATTAGAAATGTCCTCGTTCATGTTACAACACTCTTCACTAACCGTATCTACCTCTGAGACGACCTAGCAATCACCGGGTTCCAGGACGCTGAGAGTCTATAGCCATCTTCCCGATTGAAATTTGTAAATTTCTTGATTTCAATCGCTTCATGAACGCTCTTTTAATAATGGCGTTCACTAGAGAGAACCTTAGGATCATGAAGTTCAATCCAAAGATTCGGTCTCAAGACCAGATTTTTCAAGATCTTTCGAGTCATATATTAGGGAAATTACCACATAGATCAGAACCCGAGTAAAAGATGGTGGGTTGCGAATGATATTTAACTCATGCTTGTGAATGATATCAACAAACACACCGTTTATTGCGCTACTCATGAAAAAGTGACATAAGCTAGCAATGATGGGATTCACAGCAGCACCGAATAGAGGGTTTTACCTTAAGTTATGCCCTCTGATTATTGTTATCAGTTCTTATCAGACCCTGTTTAATGGGGTCAACCCTTTATTGGGACCCTTTTTTGGAGGTAGCGACTTTTATAATAGTAGTACTATTATATAGTATATTATATAGTGGAATGCTCTGCCCGAAGAAGTAAGACGGTCATCGTCCTTACACTTCTTCAAATTGAAGGTATATTACATCATTACCTGACGATGTCATCTTCCTAGCGTTATTTATTTACTATTTATGTACTTATTTTATCTGTTAGTATAGTTTGCTATATGTATATACCTATATATTAGTCTATTTTATAAGTATATTAAGTATTAGGATTAAAACTTCATATTATTATTATATCTTAGAATATATTATGTGTAAATGTAATGTATCCTCTAAAGTACACCGCACTCCGTAATTTTTAAAAATTTCGCTCCATCCAAAGGTTGCCTGGAAGAGATTGCTTTTAGCGATAAGGCCGCCCATTGTATTGCCTTATTTATTTTAACCCAGTACTTATTTTTTTATTATTTCTGTTTGTGTGGTAATTCAATAAAGAGTTATCTATCTATCTATCTACTATTATATACAGTAGTATCTAAGTAGATACTGTTAGAATTCCGGACCAAAATGGTAAAACTGATTTCTTATGGTACAACTTCTTTTGTTGGAATATGGTCCGTCCAAACAAGTGGTGCATAACGGTAGTAATCTCTCATTAAAAATGTTTTTTGTGGAGATAAAACTAACTGTCTATCTATCTTAAATTACGCCGACACCAGCTACCTCGACATTTTCGAAGTCCAAATGTGTAAACTGAGCGCCTTCAAAACCTTTGTATTCGGTATGACCATGTCTCAGAATTCCGCGCAAAACTCAAGTGGCTCCCCTATCCGTCTTCGCCGGAATGCACATATTCTATCACTTATTTTTAACATTCTCTATAATCCCACTTCACCTTCTTATCTAAAGGAGCGTTTCAAGTTTCTGTATCAGGCACACTCTCAACCCCTTCGTTCTTCCGAAGCTTTACAGCTTCGAACTCCCGTCCATAGCTCACTATTTTATGGTGTAACAAGCGACTGTGGAACGCCTTACCTTTGTCTATAAGGTCGTCCCAATCTCTTCCTATTTTCAAAGTCAAGGTATACAACCATTTCCTTTCGTTGTCTCGTAACTGCTAGTTAGTGTTTATGTTATTTATCCTCTTTATGTAGTGTAGTTTATTTATATAGATATTATTTCTATGTATTTCAATTTCTGTTTATTAGTATAATTAATAGGTATATTATATTTTGTGGGTTCTTTTTATGTATGTAGGTATTCTTACACTGCCGTCTTTTGATTTTGTTTATCCTGTCCATCCAAAGGTTGTCTGGAAGAGATTGCTTTTAGCGATAAGACCGCCACTTGTACCTTTATTTATTGTTTATTTCCATTATTACTGTATTTTTGTTTGGTATGCAATAAAGAGTATTTCATTCATTCATTCATTCTAACTGATGTCCTGACTAAATTAACATATTTTCGGAACCACCCAAGCCAATTTCCATTTTCCTATATTTCACCAATAATACCGAAACTAGCTTAATTACCGCATCTACTTTCCTCAATGGCTATCAGCTCTGCTATAAAGCCTGATACAGCGCTGTGACACAAATGTTGTCACTAATGAGGAGTCACCACCTCCCCCTTTCACGGTAAAGGATACTTCAAGATAGAGCGGAACGTGTTGGGTAAACAAAGCGTAGATTAACAAGCAAAACTATACTAGAGACGTTTCAAATTCGCGTTCGTCACTCGTTATCTCGCGTAGATGAGACGACGCGAGCTTTTCTTAGAGTATAAGGCGTTTCAAAATAATTACTTTGTTAGTAATGGATAAAGATCACTATCCAGATGGGAAACAAGGGAGTTTGTATGGACTAAATGCAGCCCGCGTATCTTCTTAACATCAGGAGGCCCGTCAGCTTTAATGCTATAAGTTTAAATTATAATAAAAAAGTGGCACTCAGGGAGTGCCGTCAAAAGTGAAAACTTGAACAATTACGAGATACTTATATACATAGGTGTCGGTAACGGTAACACTGTCGCGAGTTTAATGGTTATTTTCCATCTCAAAAAATGCCCCACACGCCTAAACAAGTTTTCACTTCGGTAACAGTGTCACAAGTTTAATAGTTTTTTCCCATCTCAAAAAAATGTCCACCGCGCCTAAAGAAGTTTAAACTTCAAATAAAGAACATATCCACCCAGTCCAGTAATTTGGGTGCTCGAGGTGATAAAAATACGCACAATAAACATAAGTAGGAGGGCAAAAATATGACCCAACAGTCACGTTTGGTCCCTCCCTGTTTAGCACGAAGAGTCCTTCAGTTCCCATCAGTCATTAGTCGGCCACTGCTCTAGCTAGTTCGTGATGTATTCCTAGCTTCATCAGTCTTGACAATTCCATTAAAACCTGGTACTTCGTTTGAAGAATGCCTTTCACAAAGCTATTAAAAAGCTGAGCCAAGAAATGTGTCTAAGAATTTAGGTACTATTTTTGTTAATAGGATTCTGTAGACTGAGAGTACTCGTAGCAAGTTTTTGTCTTTTGAAGTAAAACTTCTTTACGCGCGCTTGACTTGGGGAGTAAGCTGATGAATGCGTTACGATAAGTGCGAACGGAAGTTGAGAGGGAGATATAAATTAGTGAAGATAGAAAGAGAGAGTTACGTTTCGATATATTTTTAAACGTTAATGTGCGAGTGTGAGTTGCGTCTGTCCCGAATGAACATAGACTGATCGACCTACAGACGTGTGGACAATTTTGTTATTGAACAATTTTATAAATTCACTTTACAGTCTACGAATGAAACGACCGTAACTCAAATTGACGAACAGCCAGACGGACTTGGTGAAATTAAAAGGGTTTCTAGTTTGACTAAGGGACTCTAGAAACAGAAACTTGAACACAAGTAATCGTTTAATTAAACCTACACGACGGGATATGGTTACCTACTAGTGACGACCGCCGTGGTGCAGTGGTCGAATAGCCGGCTGATACGCAGGAGGTAGCGGGTTCGATTCCCGCCTCGGAACAAATGTTTGCATGATCTACAGATATTTTTTCCGGGTTTGGTTGTTTCTCTATATATTATAAGTATGTATTTACAAAAAAAAATTATATAATTATTTTATCAGTTGACTGGTTCCCATAGTACAAGCTCTGCTTAGTTTGGGGCTAGATAGCGCTGTGTGAAATGTCCAGCAATATTTATTTATTTATATTTATACTAATCACAAGTAGTTTTAACCAAAACATTAAAAATTAATTGATTTTGAAAAAAAAAAAACTAACTGAAAAAAACTTCAAACTGAAGTGTTTGATGATTTTCTCATCAGATCATCGGACTTCTAGGTTACCACTTTATTTTAGCCCTTTTAAACAAAAAGAATCATTAAAATCGGATAACGTGGTAAGAATTATAGCATAACATACATAAATAAAATTCGACGATTTAAAAACCCCCTCTTCTTAAAGTGGTTTAAAAATAGCTGTGAACTCTTGAACAACGACACGAAAAAAGATGTAGAAATAAAAAAAAACAAAAAGCCCGTTTACGAACATAACATACACATAAGAATAATCCTCTCACATTTCTGTTAAATGCGAGAGAAACTGGCAACAATAGCCAAGTACTCATAAATGTAACATCGGGCCAAATATCCATTCATCTCTGCAACAAGATAAGTACTTGAGATTAGTACTAAGTTCAGCGTGTTTAACGTCGGGTCTTCAGTTTCCGAGCACTGAGGACATCACTGCTCGCAGATTTGAGACTGCTTAAATACAGACGGTTAAGATTTGTGTTCCAGTGAGAGGGAATATTGGCTACTAAGCTCTTTTAAAAAAACCATTTGTCTTTTATTTTTTAGGGTTCCGTACCTCAACAGGTAAAAAAGGAACTCTATTTCGGGAGGCATATGCCATATCACAGGTCTTCCTAGTTTGGGTGCCTATGTTTCTTTTGCAACTAGGTTTTAATATTTAACTAAAATACTAACCTGATGTACCTACCCTAGTGTTGTGAAGTTCGTTACTGAAAAATAAATTATCATTATATGCGGACGCTCATAACCTGGACGTACTAACTGCCTGTGTATATTTTATGTTTTCAATTTTTGTTTGTTATATTGCTACTCCTACTGTCGTATTATTTTTGTCACTGTGTATGTCTTTGTTTTGTTATGTCTGCAAATAAATGTATTTTCTTTCTTTCTTTCTTTCTATATAAGATCACTCTGTTGTCCGTCTGTCCGTGTGTTACCGCCGATTTTCTCAGGAACGGCCTAGCAAGTTGAAATTTATACCCGATACTGAGATGTATAGTCCCTATTAGGTGTATAAAAATCAAGGTCCTGAGTCAACACAATAAAAAGATATGGGCAAATTTAGATTTTCGCGAAAACTTGTTACTAGGTCTTACAGCACAAATAAAGGAAAATTAAAGGAAGTGTCCCCATACAGTATACACACATTAAGATAGTCCTCTGAGTTGCATGGGCGCTCATACAATTTAGAGGACTAGCTTAATCGGCACCAACCTCAAATAAGGTAAATAAATAAAATTGTGCTATTGAATAAAATAAATATTTAAGTGGGACTCCCATACAACAGACATAATTTTTTTGCCGTTTTTACAGATAATAGCGTGGAACCCTTCGTGCGCGAGTCTGACTCGCACTTGGCCGGTTTTTATTTTATACTACCTTGTGATGGAACAAGTATATGGCTCACCTAATGTTAAGATGTAACCATCGCCTATAGCAAAATATTGCCTCGTAGGTCATACAAACGTGCCATACGATGCACTGCCCTGCATCCATCAACTGAGGCATACAGGTACAGCTTATTGTGCCTATTATTTCACAGGAAACCATACCCTTCATACCGGAACACAGCAATGCTGCTTGGCGGCAGAATAGGTATGGTGGTAGTACTTCCCCGAGCGAGCCCTTTCACAAAGAACTACTACTCTTACAAGGAGCTTTAATACTCTGTGAATAACAGATAGCCATAAATACATCTGCTACGAAGTACAAATAGGTAAAAAAAACATGTTTCTACCACATTTACTAAAGTACATAATTAGTTTACAAAATAACTATAGCTAAAATGCCCAACTGCAGTTCTAGCGTCTGTTTATTTTCAACATTTTACGCGCTTTTTTGATGCGCATGCGTAGTATGTGGGAGAAAACAAAGTTTACAGAACAGAAATAAACAGTGTAGCCATTTTCTTTCATCGCGTGTTTTAAATGTTTGCTAATATTAACTTGTTCTCTAAGTACACCACATCTCTTTATTTCTCAAAAGCCAACGAACTAAATACAAACAGACTAAATTGCTCGCTTTAAAAATCTTACATTTTACTGCTTATTAGGGAGGTACATACAGAATATCATGTTAGTTAAATTAAAGTAATAAAAATGTAGGGTACAGTATAAGATAATGGCATTTATTATGTTAGTAAACGAAAAAGTCGAGGACTCAGCCACGCTGCTTTTCAACCTCGCCCATTTTACTTAAATAATCAATCTGATTGTATTATTAAAAATAGATCAATCGATGCGAGATCTCCAAATCAACTGGGTCAAATCGGCATTGTATGTATGTATGTTTGTTTGTTTGTCCGAGGATAACTTTCGAAGCGTTTATCCGATCATCGTGCAACTTGGTATATATATATATACAGTGATGGCACAATTTTGAATTGACTAAACTAAGTAAAAATGTGGAGGGGGGGGGGGGATGTTGAGATATTAAGGTTCAAGAGGGATAAAACAAACCAAAATGAGACTATCCGGTCAAGTGGTACGTCTAATAAAAGGTATTTATAAGCACATTTCGACCCCGTTTTTATTTTTAGTTTTTACTTTGTAGTTTTTAGGTTATTAACCATTATAAAAACCGAACTTTGATAATATTCACAGGGTAAAACAGTGACCCCACAGGGCTGAAATTTGGTATACGTGTACATTTAGTGGCACAAATATACGCAAAAGTCTGAAATCCAGAATAATCAGAATTTGTACCCCAAAAAAAGTAATCAATTTACATGAACTCCTGTTACCTATAATTTGAATGAAACTGTAGGTCAAAAATTAGCTACAAATATTTGTTTTTCTGTTTTTATGGGAGACTTGCGAGATCTCAGTTCGGGGCGATTCACTAGTAATAATCTTACATAACATCATTGTACATAGTCACATGAATCATAAATTTATAACTAAGCTTATCTTCGCTTACTCTAGAGCACCAGCTCTAATTGTACGCGCAGATATGTCATTTGTAACGTGATGGAAGGGAGTTTTTGTCGGGTACACTCATTAGCGTCAGGGTATATTCCTTTTGTGACCGGGTAATGGCCTGGTAAGTTTTTCAGTTCGGTTCCTTTAGGTGTGAAGATAATTCAAGGGAAATCCGTATATTTTTGACACAATATTTCAAAAAATACTTTAATTTTTTGAGCATGGTGAATAGTGAGGTGTTAAGATAATGTTTGTACCAAATTGCGCATTTTTGGTGAGAAACGGGAAATATTAATGTTTTCCAGAAACAATGTTATAGGACCGAACATTTTCGCTGAAAATTCCGAGTTTTCCATACCGAGACATTATTCGGATACGACTCCCAGAGGAGGTATTCAAGCACATTTCTTAGATTTTTAAGCAGGAAAGTGCTACTTAATTTCACCCACAACACCTTGGAAATTGGAATCTTCATAGAATAATTCCGTAATAGCAAGGCAATATCGCAGACCATTTATTTATAAGGTCAATCACGTTATCGTCAAAACACAGGAAGGTAACGGGCCCCAAGGCGAGCCCGAGATACGAAACGCAGCAGATACGACCTATAGGGATGGCTATTTTATCAAAAGTAAGAATTCGGAGTATTTCGGAGTAAAACTGGGTTTCAGTGCAAAACCAACATTATGTTGAGCTTAACGCCATTTTGACACACAGACGCATAAGTCGAATTGTTTAATGGTGGGTTCCTATATCCGTCGGTAACCAGCTACGACTCGTTTTTCCTTGAAAACGTACCAAAAGTTTGACAATAGTTTGACACTTTTTCAAAGAGATACGAGTCGTAGTCGGTTACTGACAGATATAAGAACCGGCCTTAATTGTACTCGTTTTCTTAATTATTTCTTGTCATGTACCAAAATAACAATTATTGTTTTATTTTGGGTTCCGTACTGAAAGTGTAAAACGGGACCTTATTAAAAGACTTCGCTGTCTGTCTGTCTGTCTATCCGTCTGTCACCAGGCTGTATCTCGTAAACCGTGATAGTCAGACAGTTGAAATTTTCACGGTTGCCGCTATAACAACAAATACTGAAAACAGAATAAAATAAATATTTAAGGGGGGCTCCCATGCAACAAATGTGATTTTTTTCATTGCTCGTTTTTGCTCCGTATTGATAACGGTAACAGGTAGACGCTTGAAATATTCACAGAATATTAAGTTATACATATATTCACTTTAAAAATAAATAATCAAATTCAAATAAAACAAATACTAAACTGTGGCTCCCATACAACAAACGTGACTTTTTTGCCGTTTTTATAGATAATGGTACGGAACCCTTCGTGCGCGAGTCCGACTTGCACTTGGCCGGTTATTTAGCCATTCGTTCGAGTTCACTGATCAGATTTCATTGGAAATTTAATGCAGGAGTTACTTTCGATTCAGCTTCTACTCGGATTTTGGAGGAAGTCTTGATACGTTCGACAGTAATCTAATCAGTTTTCGTTTGAAATCTGTTGCTGGATGTGGCTTACCTTCTTCTCCGAAAGGTTTTATTCGATGTAAGTCTATCTTTGTTACATCACTAGACCCAACCGTATCGCAGGTTATTTAGCCACCCCTAAAATTAGAGTAATCGATCCTTGCCGAGGAAAAGTAAATGGGGAACATTTTTAGCATCATTCAGGGGTTCAGTGATAGCTATATTGAACTTTTTAAGGTTTATGCACCCTTAATGATACTTGAGTTATTTAGCTGAAAACTGAGTTACTTAGCTAATAGCGATAAGAACGCCGATCCGCCTTCAAGATTTATCCCGTTATAGTTGTTCCGTGACAGGGTTACTAAGAGTTATCTATAAGCACGTATTATCTCATTAGGGCATATCTAGTCTAAGTGTAAATAAGTTGTTTTTATGTACTAGATATTAAGGGGTTTCACTGTCACTTTGGTGTCTCTGTAATGACTGTGTAATTTTTTTTTATACTACTTATATGGCAAACGAGCATGCAGTCCACCAGATATTAAGTGGCTACTGCAGCCCATGGATATCCACATAGAATTCAAAACAAGCAATTATGTTATCTTGATCTCTATGTGGATACGTTGCTATACTATAGGACTTGGCTGTTATGCCTATGTGCCAGTAATTACTGGAACATACAATTACCATCTAACCGGAACACAGCAGCACAAGTACTGCTATTTGGCGGCAGATAAAGGTAAGGCGGTGGTGCCCACTTCCTCGAGTTCGTTCACAAAAGCTCTACCACCAGTACAGAAGCAAAAGTAAATAAGTTTTTATTTTTTTCTAAGTGTCTTCGTGGATAAGACAGCATTTGATACTTTCATAGGTACCGACCTCATAATCATCATTATATCATCCACGGCCTATCCACTGCTGAACATAGGCCTCCCCAATAGAGTTCCAGAGAGATCGATCTTGTGCGTTCTGCATCTAACGCCTTCCAGCCACTGCTTTTCCATCTAGTGGGAGGCCGTCCTTTACTGCGCTTTCCAGAGAACCTTTCTGCCACGGCCCTAAGAACTACGAGCTATTTTTTTGTAACTATATAGATCTTCATTTGACCACAATCTCACCCGATGGTAAGCGATGATGTGGTCTAAGATGAAGCACGAAGATCTAGATAAAACCTATTCACTCTTACCTTAAAGAGGCCCGGATTGTATTCTTTAGGAAAAACAGACGACGGCAGGTTGTTTCATACCTTAGCTGTACGCATCAAGAAGAACCGAAACGGTGTGTACGGATGGTACTGAGCCGCGCGCCTGCTTGCCCTTTGATGGAAAGGAGATGGCGGAATCAGATCGTAAAGTTCCTGGGCACATACGCTGAAATGTATTCTTTAAAAGATCGATAGGCTTGCAACTTTACAGCGGTGTTCGAGACTTTGGGTCTTAGTCTCCGCCATATATTGCTCACCTATAAGTCTAAAAGCCCTACGTTCTATCGAGTCTAAGATAGCGATCTGGTATTTGGCCGAGCCATCCCAAAGGTGGCAACAGTACTCCATACCAGACCGGACTTGTGCCCTGCCCACTGCCACTTCAGCTTGCTAATCCTTTGTGCTATGAAGTATTTACCTATTAGGTAGTTACTTGAAAGGTGCCAAATTACAAAAGTTCTCTTTTCCAAAATCTCAACCCCAAATTCAGGGAATCTTTTAATAAGTATGTTCGTCCGTAATTAAATAATTCAAAGGGGTAGAATGTCGGATGAATTAAACAAAGGTGGTTGTTTTGGCTGACCGCGAGGGGACGCTGTCTTCGACGTTGTACGTGTGTTTATGATTCCGTTGGTTGTAGTGATGGGACTGGTTTTTGAAACCGCAATTTTGTTATTTTATTTATTAGATAACAAAACATGTCTCGAAAAGTCTTCGTTTTGTTTTTTTATTTGTAATTGTTAAACTCTTGACCACTATCTCACTGTGACACTATCTCTGATGACAAGTGATGGTGTGGTCGAAGATGGAGCACGCTTGCCTGTTCACTCTGGATTTGAAGACTCCAAGATTATAATAGTGTGGAAAAACAACGGTAACAATGAAAATATCTTAAACTCATAACTAGACTCTACGATCACATACAACAATACTTGAACGAGGTTTACAAGGGAAAAGAAAAATAGATAAAAAATTTCATAACATTCGACGACCATGGCGCAGTGGGCGACTAGCCGGCTGAGACGCAGGGGGTAGCGGGTTCGATTCCCGCCGCGGAACAAATGTTTACATGATCTACAGCTATTTGTTCTGGGTCTGGATGTATTTCTTTATGTTATAAGTATGGATTTACAAAAATAAGTATATAAGTATTCTATCAGATATCTGGTTCCCATAGTACAAGCTGTGCTTAATTTGGGGCTAGATAGCGCTGTGTGAAATATCCAGCTATAATTATAATATATTAATAAAATTAACTAACCTAACCGAGAGGGGTTAAGTCCTATTTAAAAAGAAAACGAGAAGAGAAAACTGACCATCAAAACGCTATTGTATCGAGCTTATATTGACGTCTTACTCCTTAATCCAGACATCTGTAAGCGACACTATACTTGGAGGGTAAGTCTAAGTACCAAGATCGATTTGGCAGACTGCCCAGTGGCCTAGACTTTTCGCAGCGGTTCTCAGAGTGTGGCCTGCTAAGCTATACGGTCTGTGGATTGACTCGTTTTAAAAAGAGGATTGTTGTATGTTTGACATTTTTGTCTATTTATGTGTATGTGCGATTCAAACCAAATCAAATTGTATTTATTGCGAAATATGGGTAATAATAACGCGTAAGGAACAGTTTTAGTGTAGGTACAGCCATATTCAACGTTTAACTCATTCAATGTTAAATCTTTACACATTCATTTTATTACTACGTTTTTGCATCTAACCACCATTGGCGTCTTCGTAGCATGCAAACATATGTAATCATTTCAATACGGTTTCCAAAGCTGCTATTTTCGACGGAGTTTTTATTTTTCCTAAAATTAGTTCTTTTACCATGAATACAGCTGGAAATTATATGTTATTTGAAATTAGGTGCAACTGTAAAATATCTTGATGAGAAGAGGCAATAAATTATACGTGAATCAAAAACGTGAAAACTTGAGATGATAAGACAAAGGATTCGGTTTTAGAACTTACCACGCGGCCCGAAATTATTATAAATTTCTTGCGGCCCCCAAATATAACAACTTGAGAACACCTGCTCTAGGCTTACCTAGATCGAGACGATATCCGTTTTAGGAGGAGTGTCTCGGATATTACGTGAAGTTGCTTAGCCACATAATTCAAAGAGTTATTTCGCTGAAATTGCTTGCTGAAGAGAGCCAATATCGTTCTTTGTTTGAGAGGGTTATCGCAAAACAACGATCTCTGACGATTATAATGTAATGGAGTGACATGAATCATTATTTAATTTTATAATCAATTTCATAACGAAGTTTTTTTTAATATCGCGCACTTATACATTTTGAGTAATATAATGTAATGTATAATTTGGAAATATATAAAAAAAAATGTTAATATCTGTTGGGAATTTGCACTATTTGTACTCGATTACGACGAAGAAAAGACGAGCAGAAAAGGGATGTGTATAGAACATATCTACATAGTATGTATGTATGTTATGTAGGTATGTTCATCTGTCCCCTTGAATCTAGTAGTCTTGATAACCCAGGGCGTCAACCACAATCTTTGAGAAAACCATCATGTTTCAGGAGCGTTTTGTGTAAAGCTTGTAGCAACAATACTATTAGATATAATCCTAATAATTATTAATATTAGTGCTTTCTAGTGGATTACATCACGTTCAGTATAAAACATTACGAAAATAAACACGATTAACTTACTTTTTCGGATAATTTTACTCATTATTTGAGCTGTAAAGTGAAACGTTTTGAGTGTACGATTTAAGGTGACGTCACCAAAACTGCTTCGCCTTTACGATAATAAAGTAAGGTTACTAATCATGGTACGAAATGTCAGTGTAATATTATTTTAATGTTGCTATAAGAGATTGAGATTGCGCCCCAGGTAGGATATCCCTTTTAATTTAGCATGCCGATAAGCGATTTTCCTACCCCCTATTAATAAAATTAGGTAAACATACTGTTTTGAGTATCGTGGCTTAACGTGCACATTCTAAATCACTTATCCTAAAGCTATCTGCATTTATACTAATCTATACTAATATTATAAAGAGGAAAGATTTGTATTTTTGTGTGTATGTTTGTAATGAATAAACTCAAAAACTACTGTGCTGATTTCAAAAATTCTTTCACCATTGGAAAGTTACATTTACCCTGAGTGACAAAGGTTATATTTATTGCTAGAAAAGATTAGGGATCCTTACTAAAACTTAAGTAACGTAACCCAAGGTGTAAAAAAGTGCCCTAAAACGTATTTCGTCGCATGCGCTGCGGAAACTATTGATGATAGAACAAAAGTATGTTCTACAATATTAAAGAACATATCAATATCTACAAAAATAATATTATGAAGAGGAAAGATTTGATTGTTTGTTTGTTTGCATTGAATAGGCTCCGAAACTACTGGACCGATTTAAAAAAACTCTTTCACCGTTGGGAAGCTACACTATCCCCGGGTGACATAGGCTACTTTTTACCCAACTGCGCAGCAGGAGGGTAATATTTTTATTGAAAAACTACGCGTGCGAAGCTGCAGATTGGTCAGCTAGTAATATATAAGTTAAAAGCTAAAACCGAACTAGGTAATAGCTAGTCACAGCCTGAGTTAATCTCATCCTAATATAGTCATAGATAAAACTATAGCATAGCTTGTAGTGAATATCACATCTGGCCTTTGTTGCAGGCTTGCAAATATTCGAAACTATAGTATTCGATCAATTTCGGGGGTATTCGAATATATTCGAAATTTATAAATGTAAATTTTTACTAGTTTTTAATATATAAAACATCACAAAACCGCTTAGGAGTACTTTAAAAAGGCTTTATGGTAAACCCTTGTTATTAAAACCATAAAATGTGTAAAAATGGTAATGGTTATTAAGATTAAAAAAACAAAAAATAAGTATTACTTATTACTATATATAGTATTTTGGCTAATAAAATTAATGAATGAAAAATTCTTTATAGCACAAAATAAAATAATCTGTACATAGGCGAACTTAATGCTGGATAGCATTCTCTTCCAGTTAACCTTTGTGTAATGTGGACAAATATTTATTATAGGTAGTGCATATTTGGTAGAGGGAGAGGCTTAATTTAAATTCCAAGACACATAGATATAAACAAATAAATATAACTAATCCTTGACAAATACATGGTATTTCAATAAACCTACTTTCTGATACTTAAACATCAATAAACCCTAGTAATACAATTGATAAAGTAATAAATATCGTTATAATATTATCATCATCATCATATCAGCCGTAGGACGTCCACTGCTGGACAAGGGCCTCCAGGAATCTCTCATTGATCTCCAGGAACTGCGGTTGAAAGCGGCCTGCATCCAACGCCGACCTGCGGTTCTTACCAAGTCGTCTGCCCATCTTGTAGGTGGACGTCCTACGCTGCGCTTGCCGGTCCGTGGCTTCCACTCGAGAACCTTCCGGCCCCATCGGCCATCTGTTCTGCGCGCTATATGGCCTGCCCATTGCCACTTCAACGTGCTAATCCGTCGGGCTATGTCGGTGACTTGAGTTCTCGTATGTATCTCCTCATTTCTGATTGGATCCCGTAGAGAAACCCCGAGCATAGCCCTCTCCATAGCTAGCATAATATTATATACTACATAAAATCTAACCAAACAGTCTGTCTAATAATTACAAATAATCAAGACACTGATTAACATGCTACACCAGTGACCCCACAGTACTGAAATTTGGTGTGTGCAATCTTTAGTGAAACAGATACTCGTATAGGAAAAAGTCTGAAATCCAGAATAACTGCAATTTCTACCCCCAAAAATGAGTAACCAATTTACATGAACGCCCGTTACCTGTAATTTGAATGAAACTGTAGGTCAAGTAAGTTGGGTATTCATTTCGTGCCACTATTTTGGTAAGGATCACAGTAAGATTTATCAAGCAAACAGATTCACTTTTACCATTGATAGACTACGGCTACGTAGCCGACTCCCATAGTTAAAATTATTCGAATAACGCTATTACAAATATTAGAATACAAAAATCTGTCGAATATTCGATTGCAAGCCCCATCACTACACAGCATCGAAGAACTGACTGAACCCAAAAGGCAGATTTTAATTACGCGAACAGCCCCGCGGCTCCTATTGTGCGCGTTTGCAAATATTCCGCAATTTCCCTGTAAACAAGAATACGTAAACTTGATATTCCAATTTAAATTTTTTGACTGGATCTTTCCTTGTTCGATAAAGAATTTTTTGATGACGGAGTAATCCATCACCCCATCAGATTTGAAGCGGTTGTCTCTAAAACAATTGAATTACCTCACAGCACAGGCTATATGGACATATGGAATACAACTCAGAGGAAGTGCCTCTAACTCATATATAAGGTGTTGCAATTTAAACTAATATAAGTAATATGGGAGCAAAATGCCTGTAATAACAACAAACTTTTACATGACTAAAATACAGAAGAAACAGTTGAATCATCTAAAGACCGTTGCAAACGATCTATAGATAGCTCAACTGCTCCAAATCACTAGCAGTGGAAATGTCCCTTACACTAATTATATTGACGAGACGGTTATAATACAAAAAATAAAAATTATAAATATAAATAAATATTGGTAGACATTTCACACAGCGCTATCTAGCCCCAAACTAAGCAGAGCACACTATGGGCACCAGACAACTGATAGAATACGTATACAGAGTGTTTTTTTAACTGTAACAGTACGGCAGCACCCATAACCAGAGGAGATACAGGTGCAGTTTGTTTCTAAAACATCAGCTCGTTTTCGAAGAAAAACATTTTGGCATTAAACATTTTTTGGTCTACTGTGAGTAGCGCCTTAAAATGAATCAAGGTGGTAATTTTTTTTTTGATTCCGATCGATGCAGTCCTTTGTAAGGATCATTTTATTGTATCGTATGAAAAAAATCTGAACAGCGGAAGTTAATCAAACTTGATAAAAAGTATTCTCATACAACAGGACAAACAAAGTTCCTTCTACAAACATTTTATTAGATTCTAATTGCACATTAAAGAAGTATTAATACTGTAGCGATTAAGAAGTTTAGGAACTCAATGCTCTCATGAGCAATTCAAAAACATTTCGTATTTCAGAACAATTTTGAATTTCGAACATGGTTCTTGCACCTGTCGGACTTTTATATCAGTCATTGCATCACCTTATTTGTCCTATCATGGCATTGTCAAATACGCAAAAAGTAGACTTAATTGAAGCACGTCTAATAAAAGGTCTTTGTGAGTACATTTCGACCCCGTTTTTATTTTTAAATTAAACCTTGTTGTTTTTAAGTTATTAGCCATAATAAAACTGAACTTTGACGAAATTCGCAGGGTACAACACCAGTGACCCCACAGTGCTGAATTTTGGTATGTGCAAGCTTTAGTGATACAGATATAGGGAACAGTCTGAAATCCAGAATAACTGCAATTTCTACCCCCAAAAATGAGTAACCAATTTACATGAACGCCCGTTACCTGTAATTTGTATGAAACTGTAGGTCAAGTAAGTTGGTAATCATTTCGTGGCACTATTTTAATAATCAAAGATTACAAATAATATTTTTTTGTTTTTATGGAAGACTCGCGAGATCTCAGTTCGGGGCGAACCACTAGTATTAGTATAGATAGATTTGCTTTCAACTAGTGTCTGACCGAAACAGGTTTTTCAGCCAAAACCGAAACCGAACCTTCGGCCTTGTTCTCAGTTTCGGCCCGACCCGAACCGTAACTTACTTAAACATACTTACTATGCTAAACTATATACTAACTTCTTTACTAAACTATATTATACTAAACTTCTTTCTATTGTATACTGAAATCTAGTTAATTTTTCATACATTTGTTGGCATATGTATATTATACATGCAGACATTTAAATCGTGTTAAATAAAACAAAACGACAATAATTTAATTATGTATAACAAATATATCTTTTATTTTTTATGCCATGAAAATATAAACTAAAGAAATATCTAAGTCTTACTCTTGGAAATAAACTTTTTAAAAAACAACATTCAGTTAAACTTGACATATACTACATAACTGCAGACTCTCAATTGAATATTTTAATTAATGTGTTATACAATATTTTTATGATTAATTGAATATTTATTTTTTGAGATTTTTATTTACCGCGGCGGGCGAGCACGAGTTAGCCGCGAAGTTCGCCGAACGACGCACGATTATTCACGAAATAATTCAAGTTTCGGCGCGGCCGAAACTTTCGGCCATTTTTTGGCCGAACCCGACACTAAGACCGTAACTAGATTTCTTGGACGAAACTGGCCGAAACCGATACCGAACTTTCGGTCGGTCACTACTTCAACCCATTACTTTGAGAGCTTCGAGCGTTCTTTTTCATATTAAACATTATTTAAACCCGTTAAGCTTTTCTTCTATATATTTTAATGAGTTTATTTTCGAGTCCCTTTTGTTGGTTTCCTATCCTAATGCTGCAATATTTCGGGAAGCATAAAAAGCTGTCGTATAGTTAGTTTAGGACCGGAAACGGATTTGGGTTAGGCGGACATTATTTATCTTGCTAGTGTGAATGATCTCTTATTCCAATTATAGTTAAGTCTCTCGTCGTCGTTTAGTTTTAATTTATTTCCAATAATTATCATTAAAAATTAATTATAAATTTTTATAATTCTTCGAGTAAAACTCGAAGAATTATAAAAATACTCAAAAAATAGGCACTAATTTGCATATTGTCTTGTTTGTGTAAGATAGTACTTACTGTATTGTTGTAGTGTGTAAAACTTACATATAATATCAACGAAGGTGAGTACCCAGACAAACTTTACATTGTAATTCTTGTATTGTAGTAAATAAATTTAAAAAAAAATATAAAAAATTACGATCGTTTCGTCAAGAAGGTTCTCGAGTAGAGACCACGCATTGGAAATTGGAATTGTATGGATCCGACCTAAGTCGAGGTAAGACGACCTAATTCACGTTGCTGGGAGCCATTGAGTGCAAGAATATCGTCAAAAACTAACAAATCATGGTGATTATCCCGTTTTTTGTGAAAATAGTGGAATAACTGATGGCTTTCATGCCATCATTCGGAAGAAAACAACATCTCTGATGAGCAGGACGCGAGCCAGCCTCAACACCATCCTACAAACTGTGGCAGGGCGTTGTGTTTCCCTTATATGGACACATTTCGTCCGGTGTGTTGCTCCAAACATGTGCGTACACCGATGCATAATTTTAATTTATTTGTCACATTTATTACCTACTCATACTATAATATTGATTTAATTTGTTTTAATTGTACATAATTTTATTTTATTTAGTTGATATAATTTGATATAATTAATTGTGATTATGGATTAAGGTTATCTGAAATGAATGAATACAATACAATACGTTAACCATGAATAATTTCAAAAGTTATAAGGAATCAGGAAATTTGAATCAGGAAAGCATTAAATATCCATCAATCGAGATAAATCTATAAATCGATTTCGCTGCGGGTAATAAACGCTAAGGCGTTATAAATCTTAAGGCAAGCAGTTAAAGACGAAATTCAATCAGCAAAGCGAATGTTATTTGTCTGATCATATCATCTGGCAGACAGGCTGTCAAATACTGATGTCGTAAACTTAACTGGAGCGTTTATCGCTCATTTCACTACGGAGCCACGGAACGAACGGAAATCAAAAACTTGTAAAAAATTATTTAAGGATCCCAAATCCACATCCATACTTCCATACTTGTATTATAAATTCGAAAGTAGCTCTGTTTGTTTGTTACATTTTCATGATTAAACGGCTAAACAGATCGTAATGAAAGTTGGCAAGGAGATAGATTATATCCTGGAGAAGGACATAGGCTTTTGTCTCAAAAAATAATCTTGAAAGGGTGAAATATGGTGGGCTATCCATAATTCCTCAAGTTATGGATCTGAAAAGTCATATTAAGACTTTTGGTAAGAAGAAAAGAAATACGCGTTTCAACTTTTTTACAAAATCATCCCTAAGGGAGGGGGGAGGGGTAAAGTAAGGGGTTAAAATTGTGAGGTATTCTTCAGATGCACTCTCTATGTACCTACAGTTGGTATATAGATAGATTGTGCCCGGGATTGGGACATAGGCATTGGGACTTTTTACCCGACTACGCAGGAGGGTAATGTTTTTATTAACAAACTATGCGTACGAAACCGCGGGCGGGTCAACTAGTTAACCTATGTATATGGACTAGTTGAACCTCCCACGCCGCTAATACCAATTAATCATACACATACAATGACGATTTGCCCAAGTTGATTTGGAGATCTCGCTTCGATCGATCAATTAATATGGATAGACGACCCGGCGTCATTAGGTTATAAAGGCTGCTCGAGGTCTCATTCATCAATAAAATTCATTCATTCATAAAGATATCCTGTACAGAAGACTTTCCAATCAGTGCGTGGCCTCTCATTCGAGAACTTTACTCTCCCAACCATAGAAGTATGAGTTACAAAGAAGAACAAAACCAAAGCGGAAAGATTATTTTATTGCGCTCTCGTTTCTACTCATTTGCGTTATACTCTTTGCCTAGTGCGTTCTAAAAAAATACGCAAATAAAAGCATGTTTTCCAATACGCTTGTTTCACAGGAAATGCGTAGCTTGCGCCATCATCAATCATTGCGCCACATTGTAAACGAGCGACGCTTAATTCGCGCGTCTGCTGAACTAACTTTCGCTCTGAGAATGCGCAGAATCTTGCTTTGACCTAATTATGCATTTTACTCAGTTTATCCCTGGATCGATTGACTATTGAGAGTTCTGTTGGCCACACCGCTTCCTCTCTTACCGAACATCACGATCTCGTGCTAAAATTAGAAAAGCTAAATTACAAATGACTAGTGGACCGCCCCGAATCTCGCGAGTCTACCATAAAAACAAAAAATATTACTCGTAATCATTGACTATCAAAATAGTGCCAAGAATTACCAATTACTTGACCTACAGTTTCATTCAAATTACAGGTAACCGGAGTGTTCATTTGGTTACCCCTTTTTGGCGTACAAATTGCAGTTGATCTGGATTTCAGACTTTTGCCTATATTTGTGATACTTAAGCTACACGCATACCAAATTACAGCACTGTAGGGTTACTGGTTTACACTGTAAATTTTGTTAAAGTTTAGTTTGTATTATGGCTAATAACTCAAACACTACAAACACTTTACTAAAAATAAAAACGGGGTCAAAATGTTCTAATGAAGACCTTTCATAAGACTTCTCACTTGACCTAATAGTCTCATTTTCCTTTGTTTTCCTCTTGAACTCCAATATCTCAGCAACCCCCCAACATTTTTAGCTCATTTAGTCACACCAAAATTGTGCCATCACTACCTACGAGTATAAAATTTCATGATGATCGGATTAACGCTTCAAAAGTTATCCTCGGACAAACAAACGTACTGTTACGAGCTGAGGGTTCGGGATAAAATAATTAAAATGAATCTAACCAAAATAACACTTTTATTCCACACTAAAACAATAAATACACGATCTTAATCACAACACACTAATTCACAGCACTTTCGCACAATAAACCACTAAAAGTCACCGAAATGTTCGCACGTATAGCCAAATCCAGACTGAATCTGCGGACGTCTTTACGCACTATTTATACCGAGCATTATTTCCAGAAACTTCCACTTGTATCTAGAAAAGTACAGGTATTTCGATTGTCTACTATTTCTTAATCTGTGCAACGGTAGGTAAAAACGTGGTATGTAGGTCTTTCCATACCAAGTATCACATATTCTGTGACACAGTAGGTATAACTTTGAGAAAAGCCGACTATTACTTATTCTGTAACCGTCTCGGCGTAGCAATACATATATGCAACGCCGTTTTGCCCAAGTTGATTTATGGATCTCGCTTTGATCGATCAAAAAGAAAAAAAACCCGGCCAAGTGCGAGTCTAGCTCGCGCACCGAGTGTTCCGTAAAAATATGTTATCTAAGTGATATATCTACAGATTGACGGTTTTCGGATTTTTTCCTTTACATGTGCTGTGAGGCCTTGCTTCTTGCCAAATTTCATGATTTCAGGCCAACATGAAGTAGTTAACCTATAGGTTTTAATTTATTTGCGAGCAAACTATACCTCCACGCGGTCCTGAGTAAAAGGCTCTTGACAGACGGACAACGAAGTAAGCGTTCCTATTTTCCTTTTGAGGTATGGAACCCTAAAAATCAAGTATTGTGATTGTGAGCAAGCCAGTAAATTAACAAGAAACCAGGTTGATTGAATGATCGAAACTTTTATTTTAATTTTATTATTTGTGTTCACGTTCTTTGTAAATTTAGTATGACTCTAATGTTACTTGAAGTAAATAAATGAATTTGAAGCGACCGAATCATCATCATCATCATCATCATGTCAGCCGTAGGACGTCCACTGCTGGACAAAGGCCTCCCTCATTGATCTCCAGGAACTGCGGTTGGAAGCGGCCTGCATCCAACGCCGACCTGCGGTTCTTACCAAGTCGTCTGCCCATCTTGTGGGTGGACGTCCTACGCTGCGCTTGCCGATCCGTGGCCTCCACTCGAGAACCTTTCGGCCCCATCGGCCATCTGTTCTGCGCGCTATATGGCCTGCCCATTGCCACTTCAACGTGCTAATCCGTCGGGCTATGTCGGTGACTTGAGTTCTCCTACGTATCTCCTCATTTCTGATTCGATCCCGTAGAGAAACCCCGAGCATAGCCCTCTCCATAGCGACCGAATACTTTATTGTAATATTCCGATATTTTATAGTACTCACGCTTTTTTTACAATGTTTTTTTAACTTTGTACACGGGACTACATATAAAGCTATAAATTTCTAGTATAAGCTGACCTCTCATTCTAAGAAAAGCCTACACAATGCGAGGTCAGCTTATACTGGATATTATAGCTTGATGTGTAGCCGTGTGTACATATAATAAGGTCGTTCCATCAAAAATTCGCTAGAGCTGAACCGTGTAACGGTGTAATAAGTTTTGAAATTATGATGGTAGCACACTATTTTGATTAAAAACGGGATATCAAAAACTACATATCATTGTAAATATCCCGTTTTAGTGAAAATCATGTACCTACGTTTTGTCCTCTTGCGCAAATATACTTCTACATGTACTCAACTCAACTCTACAAACTCCCTTTGGTAGTGGGGGTTTAATCACAGTTCTATGTAAGTTTCATTTGTGCCTGCTCGGGGCGCAGTCACTATTTGAAGTGTTAATGCTGTGATTCTGTTGGTTTCACTGTAACTAAGTTTACTAAGTTTAAATGGTGTAGTGCAAGGGTTACTGGCTAAATACTTTTTAATTAATTTGTTTATTTTATTATTAATTTAACTAATAGGTTGGGGAAAAAGTCTTTTCACATTAAAGTATGTATGAACTTGTAATAAAATCTCTTTGGCTATACTATTTGTATCTGGCTGGTTTTGGTATCATTCAAAGTTTAAATTTTAAAGAAGATAATTCCAAATTCAAATTAGGAAAATGTGAGATTTTTATTTGTTTTTCGTATTTTAAAAATGAGTGAATCTAATGAAGAAATTCGGTACTTTTTTAAATTTTACTACAAAAAAGGTAAAAATGCAACGCAAGCCGCGAAAAAAATTTGTGATGTTTATGGACCTAGTGCAGTGTCTGTGAGAGTAGCACAAATTTGGTTTAAGCGTTTTAAATCCGGAAATTTTGATGTCAAAGATGCACGTCGCTCTGGTCGTCCTATTACGGATAAAATTGATGCCATTTTTGAAAAAGTGGATCAAGATCAGCATATCAGTAGTTACGACGTAGCTGAAAAACTGGGAATTGACCACAAAACAGTTTTAGCGCATTTGAAAAAAACTGGGTACACAAAAAAGCTCGATATTTGGGTACACCACGAGCTCACTGAAAGAAACCTAATGAACCGTGTACTCATTTGTGATTATAACGACTTAATGAAACCGAACCATTTTTGAAAAAGCTGATAACTGGTGAAGAAAAGTGAATCACGTACGACAAGGACGTGCGAAAAAGGTCGTGGTCAAAGGCCGGTCAGGCTTCACAGACTGTAGCGAAACCCGGGTTAACTCGCAACAAGGTGATGCTGTGTGTGTGGTGGGATTGGAAGGGCATTATTCATTATGAGCTGTTACCACCAGGCAGGACCATCGATTTTGAACTCTACTGCGAACAACTGATAAGATTAAAGCAAGAAGTTGAGAGAAAGCGGCCGGAATTAATCAACAGAAGGGGTGTGGTTTTTCATCATGATAACGCTAGACCTCACACATCTTTAGCCACTCAGAAAAAATTAAGAGAGTTTGGCTGGGAGGTGTTAATGCATCCGCCGTATAGTCCTGACCATGCACCTTCAGATTTCCACCTGTTTCGGTCTCTTCAGAATTCTTTAGGCAGTGTCAGGTTAACATCACGAGAAAACTGCCAAAACTACTTGCCGCGGTATTTTGATCAGAAGCCCCAAAATTTCTATAGCAATGGGATCATGTCCCTACCTACAAGATGGCAAAAAGTTATCGAACAAAATGGTACCTACATGCTTTAGTTAAATGTAAATTAACTATATTAAAAAATGTTTTGAATTTTCTTAAAAAATGCGAAGAAACTTTTTCCCCAACCTAATACTTATAATAGGATGAGTAAGGAAGTATATACATGTAGGGCGACTTGCACAACGATACCTGAACGTATTTAGTGTATTTATTCATTTAAATATGATTTAAGGGGTTGTCAAACAATACAAATAAGTAAAATTTAAACATTTTTAGTAGTTAAAAACGTTGCGTGATCTTTGTGCAAGCCGGCCTTAATTTGGTATAGTTAGGTTAGCCGTTTAATTATTAAGTACTAGCTGTTGCCAGTTGCTTCGCACGCGTGGTTTGCCAATAAAAAGTAGCCTATGTGTTAATCCAGGTTATGATCTACGTACATACCAAATTTCATCGCAATCGGTTCAGTCGTTCCGGCGTGAAAGAGTAACAAACATCCATACATACAAACTTTCGCGTTTATAATATTAGTAGGATTTTGATGTAAGTTTAAGTTTTTAGTTATTATTGTTACATATTTATGTATATTTTATAATAATTGTTGAAATTTTAAGTCAGACTCATAGTTTATTTTGTTCCTAGTTCTTTATTGTTATTTGTGTCGCAGCTACTGCAGTTCACATCACGCGCACTAGGCGTTTCGCTTTTCACTATTAGTTTTAAATTGGGTTGGAAATTTTTGCTACTTTTAAATGCTTTTGTTTTTTTATGTTTTTATCACTGCTATTTCACATGTAAAAATCACAATCACTGATTTTTCATTATGATGCCGTAAAGTCACACTTGCTATTTCACATGTAAAACATTACGGGAAATGATTTTTCATTATGATGCCGTAATGTCACACTTGCTATTCTTGCTAGTGCTATTTCACATGTGAAAATCACGGGCAATGAAAACACCCCGTGAATTCCAAAGAAATGCGAACGACTGTGATTTGTAGCAGACCCGAATGACTGCGATCGATATACGATGAAAACAGAAAGTGATTTCATTTGAATTATTTTTAGCAGGTTATGCGAAGGACAAAACACTTCTCTATAACCAATATGTTCTGCCAACTATGACTTATGGTGCCGAGACATGGAGGCTTACGAAGGTTGTGTACAATATAAGTGTAGCACAGAGAGCCATGTAGCGCGCCATGCTCGGCATCACACTCTTAGATCGAGTGAAATTCGCAAGCAGACTAAAGTACAAGACGTCAGCAAACGAATATTGGGGCTCAAGTGGAGTTGGGCAGGACACTTGGTCAGACGTAGTGACGACAGGTGGACTAAGGCCCTAACAGAGTGGAGGCCGAGAACTGGGCATCGAAATAGGGGACGTCCACCAGCGAGATGGATCGACAACATCTATAAGACCGTGGGTCGTACGTGGTTCGAGATCGGGAAGAATGGCAGAAACAAAGAGAGGCCTAAGCCCAGCCGTGGGTCGACACGGGCTGAAAATGATGAAATGATGATGATGATGCGAAGGAAAATAGCAGGTGTGAAATATGATTTTTCACATGCTACTTTTGAAACGTTCCATTCCTAGTTTTAAATCTATTTATTTATCTGGCGACCATTGAGTGAGTAAATAAAGAATTGTTTCACCGTTTCCGGCGTTCGCTCTAAATCACTATCAGTGGTATACAGTTGGGTCTAGTGTTGCCAGGTGTCCCGATTTTCAGGGGTCTGGTGACACGTCCCGATTCGGCGACCGACGATCGGGCGGCCGAATGTTCCGATTTTTCGCTAACCTCTTTAGTCTGTACATATTTATTTATTCTATGTACATACCTACTTAAATGGATGGATAGGTCTAACTCCCACAGAACAAGAAATACCTACTTTTTATAAATGCTACTTTTATTAACAGAATTATATATAATTATATATAAAAAAACTTACCAAGCGCCAGTCGGACTCGCGCACAAAGGGTTCCCTACCATTATCTATAAAAACGGCAAAAAAATCATGTCTGTTGTATGGGAGCCCCATTGTTATTTACCCGAGAAAAAATTGGAAAAATAAATCACGTTTGTTGTATGGGAGCCCCTCTCAAATATTTGTTTTATTTTGATTTAATTGTGTATTTTTAAAGTGAATATATAAATTAATATTCTGTGAATAGTTACATTACCTGTGGCCGTTATCAATATCGAGCAAAAACGAGCAATAAAATCACGTTTGTTGTATGGGAGCCCCCTTAAATATGTATTCTAATGTTTTTAGTATTTGTTGTTATAGCGGCAACAGAATTACCTACATCATTCTGTATAGCTTTGGGTACGGACCCCTATAAACTGACCATCCCATAGAAAATACATGATGATGTACAAAAATAAGTTTTATTGTAGATCCCGAGAACCAAAATCCCGATTATTTTAACTTTCCATCCCGAAAACACACTTGGACTTGGCAACACTACTAGTAGCACTGCGGTGCGGTGGCCCACGTCAGCGTAGAACTATTGCAAATATTTGGTTTGCTTGTTGTGATTGCTGATTACATCATGGTAGTTGAAGGTGTGGTAAACTGAAGCTTTTCAGTACCTTCAAGTGTACAATATGAATTACCGACAGAAAAATTCGTAAGAAAGAAGGTTAAAGCCATGATTATTAACTAGTGTTAACGCAAATATTTCAACTACACATTTAAAAGAAATATTTGAAGTATTGTGTTTTTTTCTACTCATTTGCGATATCTATATAGCTTTCTTAGATTGTTCCTCTTCTTAAAAAAATCGTAATTTTTCGAAGGATCAGTTTTTGTTAGTTCTTAACTGATTTACCTAATAAACCTTGACGCAAAAAGGGCGCATTATATCCTTATTTTTCTTCAGTCCTATTCGTCTTAAACCTTTGTCTGTCAGTGGCATTGTAGCCTATTAAACGGCTAGACCGATTTTAGTACGTGTATTATGTTTATTGTTTAATTTATTTTATTTTTATTTTGGCACACATTTGCCGTCAATGGGTGAGACTGGCGCAGGATTGTGACGGATGCCACAAACTTGGGGAGGCCTACACCCAGCAGCAGTCGGGCTGTGGATGATGATGACGATGGCACATAATAGAATACAACCAATCGGATACAAAATATAGTTATTAGAACTAGATTGTATCCCAAAGCATGAGTACACAGCATGACAACTCTAGCGCAGTTCTGTGTAGACCAGCTGAAGGGAAATATTTACTTACATAGACAAAACAAAGTAACAACAAAAATAGAGAATAGTTTAATAGTCAGTTAGCAAGGAATTAAGTAACCTGAGGTGAAGGGTTTTTAGACTCCTACACTTAAGAAGAAAAACTAACAATAGAAAATTAACTAATCTATTTTTGTGTTTGTTACTAATCACGACCAAGCAAATTAAGTTTAGATAGATACTTAAAGTATGTACTTATTTTATCTCATTTGATTGACAGCATTGCTAATATAAACATTAGAAAGTGCGACTCCAGAGAGCTTTAGGCCTGAAGACGCCACAACCACAAGCGAGTCTCTATGGGTGTAAGAGATTTTAGTCAACTATACATATATGAATAGATACATTATAACATAAGCCCATTTGATATAAAGATGTTTATGGCACTATGATTAAGTGGATCAACAAGTCATCCAGACTAATAGTATAAATGCGAAATTTACTGTGTTTGTTTATTTGTTTGTAAGTTTGTTACCTTTTCACGACTAAACGGCTGAACGTAATGATATTTGGCAAGGAGATAGATTATATCCTCGAGAAGGACATAGGCTATCTTTTGTCTCAAAAAATAATCGTAAAGGGGTGAAATAGGGTTGAAAGTTTGTATGGGCAATCTATAACTTCTTAAGTTAGGGATCTGAAAATTCATATTTAGACTTTTGGTAGGAAATAAAGAAATACGTGTAGAGGGGGAGCTGCACTCCCTATGTACCGCTGGTATACAGATAGATTGTGACTGGGATTGGGACATAGACTTCTTTCTACCCGACTGCGCTGAAGGAGGGTAATGTTTTTATTAACAAACAACGCGTGCGAAGCCGCGGGCGGGTCAGCTAGTTATTTTTAAATAAATACCTGAAAAAACGTTTTACCCCATTTTAAACTTATTATGGGAAATTTGGATACCTACTGAATTCGGTTGAATATGGTTCTGGCACTATTCTATACTCCTAATAAAATACTTTGTAAATTGGTCGGTTTACAGCCAACTGATTGAAATAAAATGTTATAAAGTTACATTATCTTATGGCAGGCATAATTTTAAAATACGAGGTATATATGTTGCAACATTTTATTTATATACCTAAAACAAATCTAGAAACAGAAGCATGTGCAAGTATAAATTTTATAGGGTTTCCACACGATTCAAGTCACATCGGATATCTTTAAACGTGCCAGTAGACAGCAAGTGGTGAAGTGCAAACACGTTCCCTGAGTAATTACCGACCAGCTAAGCCCCACTCAGACAGGATTAGTGCTCGTCCGTGCAGTTTAAACAGTGCCTTATTGTTACACTTTTATAATGCTTTATGTTACAAATTGAACGGTATTTAGTAGATAATGATTTTCTGACTTAGCTGAGCTCGCGAGTAGTGTTTTAGCTGAAGTTTCATTCTTTATTGACTGTTGGTACAAGACAGTTGCTATTGGATAAAGATAACGATACAACACGTTTATATTGGTACTAAGGTGTACTGCATGTGTATAATACCGTTTAATAAGTTATTGATTAAAACGGGTATTGTGTGTACAGTGATCGCGAAAGTTCAAAAATACTGTTTATTAAGTTACCTAATGACATTAAGGAGTTACCACTCAATCAATTTATATATATAAAACTAGTGGTCCCGCCGAACTTCGTATCGGCTTGACATGCATAGGTATAACGCGGGCTGTCAATATAAGTCACCCTGGTAGAATTGTCAATTGTTGTCCCCGGCCATCATTATGTATGAGAAAATGAATGACTTCCACAAATAATTCATTACCAAAATTAGCCACATCGCTCCACCCGTTCTCGAGTTTTAGCGAGACTAACGAACAGCAATTAATTTTATATATATATAGACAATATATCTCGGGATAACTCCTACAGAAGCATCTGTTTCAAACGATATTCATTTTTTTTACATCCTCTTTGACGATATTTGCAGCACGCATTCTGTCAATTCTATGTCAAACGTCATAAGGTTACATTATAAAAGCGCTAAGGTTAGATTATAAATAATTTTATATGGTGGTTAAGTATTCTTAAATTTTCTAATTTTGCGCGTAATTTTCTTAATTTTTTCTTTCATAAGAACCTTCTCCTGACAATAAGAAATACAACAAAAAAAGAATTGGCCACATTGGTCCAGGCGTTGTTGAGTTATGCGCTTACCAACACATTTTGCGATTCATTTTTATATTATAGAAGATTACTAGCTTCCTAAAAGTAGCCTAAGTGTTAATCCAGGTTATAATCTGCGTACATACCAAATTTCACCGAAATCGGTTCAGCCGTTACGACGTGATTGAGTAACTTATTTTTTTATTTATTCATTACAGAATCAACATCACTTGATATCAATGTAAACAAACTCTTATAGATAATGCTTAATGCCAATAACAGATTCTCATTTTATAGACATAAACTTTTAAGAAATTAGTCACATAGAGAAAATGATTTAAAACAACAATATACTATTTAATTTTAATGAATTTAGTATATACGCATTTAAAGAACGTAAGAGAGGGAGGGATACTGTGTAAATCTGTATACTTGCGGGGTTGAGGTAGGGAGTGTAGTGTGTGTTGAGTGAGTCTCTAAATATTTTATGGAACGCGCTATATATGAATAAGAACAGATATTAGTTTGTTTCTTAAAATATACTTTATTATTAGACAAGATGTCCATTGACGAAAACTTAACGTTGGTAACTTAATGAAAACATAGTTAGTTTGACTGAAAGGAACATGAAAGAGGGTTGTGTGTCTAGTACGTTTAAAAGGAGTTTTGAATTGAAGAACGAGAAACGCTAATTCGGGCCTATGAATTTTATTACTGCAAAAACTGCATCTGCAGCAAAGAACGCCGAACCTTTAACTGCATGCAACAAACAAACAAACATCGAAACTTCACATTTACAATGTTAGTGTGATGCATATGGCTACTGAATCATTGCTTCTACTCTGTTAATGAATTTTTAAATTTAATATTCTAATATTATTTTGAAATTGTTCGAGAATTGTCAAAATGGCAGATAATACTCGTATCTTTACAAAAAAACGAAAGTTTGTAAAAACAGCCTTACCTTATCTAACTCCAGTTTCAATTAGAACCGCCTGCGATCCAGAATATTCTATGTAACATCAAAAGGAACATTTCAATTAGGGAAATTACATTGTCAAATTAATTTCCCGAGACGTAACTGACAAGCCCCGCTGTTTGTGCTCGGTTCGTTTACCTGCTGGGGCGAGGCTCACTTCTGATCTTGGGCTAACACTGTTTCGTTATCAGAAAACGTGACATAAACTCGCGACTTCACTGAACCACGCCATTGTGGGCACGAAAAGTATCTACATGCAATAATTTCGAATTTAGTAATTTCATCATGGAGATTGACACGTTTTTTTTTGTTGAATGACGTGTTAGAATTCTGCAAACCAGCTATAAATAGTCGTCTTGCATGGTGCTTTTTCGCAACATGCAGATTGAAGCCGAACGACGCTCTGCTGAGCTGTCAAATTACACACACAAACTAAAGTCTAACTTTTTATTATCTGCAGTAAAATGACGTTTTGTGGGTTGCCGGTTTTTGAAGAAAAATAAATAGGGATGTAGCTAAATGAGTGAATCATAAATGAATAATCAGTTTGGTATTTTTTTCTGAGATTTAATATTAAGTTGTAATGTATTTTTTTAACCTATTATTATTACTATACTAGAGGATTGATCTTTTTTAGTGGAAGTATAGGGAGGTACATTCAAAATGAAACAAAAACGTCATAATAATGTTATTTAATTAATTTTTGTGAACTGAATCACATCCCTATTGAGATTAGGCTGGCAACATTATTTTACGGAATGACATTTAGAAACGTCATTTTACTGCAGCTAATAAAAAGTTAGACTATAAGTTACACTTAATTACGTAAAAAATCATGCAACGCAAATTTGTCGAGTAAAATCCATTTTATCGTTATCAATCACGCAATTTTGAAAATGACGCCACAATGTGAAAACAATTGACAATCAGATGAAACAAAATTTATTCTACGGCTAAGAGTTCCATTTTCAAATGTAGTAATAACTTTTTAAATATTGTTTATGTAAGTGGCCAATTCCGGAAACTTTTAGCGTGAACAATGTAGGTACAATTTTTTTTATTGAAAACTTCAACAGCTATAATTTTAAAACTAAGTATTTTACCAAAATATACAGGTAGGTAAAACTACCCCTTATATATTAAGGGGTGTGCACTGCGTGTCCCACGAGTCTCGACCGAGCGACATCGGCGGCTCAAATTAAACGGTTTTTTGTCAGTCCATCGGCCACGTGACCTGCGCGAAAATGCAATCAATATTGAACTGCCGCAGGCAACGTGGAAATTGATGAAGGCGTTAGTTGATTTTTATTTTGCGTCATATTTCAACTTGTTAAATCGCAGTTTTTTAAACACTCTGGTATAAACACTATTATTTTTAGGGTTCCAGACCAAAATAGTAAAAATGGAAACCTTATGGTGTAACTTTGTTCGCTCGTCCATCTGTCAGATCACAGAAATTATAATAATTTTAAATAGGACTGACCCACCTCGTTTTCGTTCTACGTTTTTAATGCGTACAGCTGAGGTATGGAACACTTTACTGTCGTCTGTTTTTCTTAAAGACTACAATCCGGGCCTCTTTAAGGTAAGAGTGAATAGGTCTTCTAGAAGAGTCTTCTAGATCTTCGTGCTTCATCTTAGACCACATCATCGCTTACCATCAGGTGAGATTGTGGTCAAACGAAGATCTACATGATAAAAAATATAAAAAATAACCTCTATGGGAAGTAAAAACATTTTCGTGTGATTGCCAAAGGGGTCAAAATGATAAGGCAAAATATCAAAATAGAGTTACTAGGTATCATATAAAAGAGCTTAATTGATGCATTCCAAAGCCACATTTATTTTATGTTGTAAAATATATTTTACAACGTATTGGAGTGAGAATGAAAAATCCCACTAACCGTAATATTCTTCGTTTTAAAGAAACCTCATGGGGTTCTCCAAAAATGTGAATCTGTGATCTTAATGTGGATATCATATTTGACATTCATTATCCATAAAGTCGAATGTTTGTCGGCACTAACAAATATTTTATCGGCTTGCGATATGCTCAATAAAATTCGAGGTACTTTCGTTGCGATGATGTCGATAAAATAAAACCTTCTGGATTCGAATTATTAAGTAATCTGTGCCCTGCCACGAATTTGATATTTTATAATAATGATATTTCGTAAGTAGTTGTAAGTTGGTAGATAATTTTTATTAATATGGTTATAGTAATGCGCTTGGCCGCTACCTCACCTGATTATAACTGATGATGTGGTCAAAGGTAGAGCAGGCTTGCCTAGAAAGAACCTGTTCAATCTAGACTTGAAGACTCCGAGATAACAATGGACCAAAAAACAGACTTCGGAAGTCAATTCCACTCAATACACATTCGCCACTCTCCATCAGGCGTTTACCAAACCTTACTGCAAATCAATAGTTATTTCCCTTTAAATGGTAAACAACCATCGGATACACAGTTAAGAGACATAAATCCGTTTCACGGCCCACTTAACGAATGAACTGAAAAACTTATCTAAGTGTAGGGCTGAGGGCTGGGTACAGTCGTGCATGTAACACAACCAGAACAGATATTTTATAAGGTGTATTAATTGAGTTAAGGGGAAACTCTAATTCTAAATTTGGGTGGGGGGGAATAAGATCTGCACTGATATTCCGCATGTATTTATTTATTTATAATAAGGACGCTTTTTTTTATTTAAATAATATATAAAAACCATAATAAAATAAAAAACATTACGAATTTCAGAGACGTAAAAACCGTATGTAAAAAGTTAAAATGGCAATGGACAGGACATATTCTTAGAGAAAGAAAAGAGAAATGGACCAAATTAATAAGAGAATGGTACCCAAGAGACGGTAAAAGACACAAAGGTAGACAAACAAGACGTTGGTTGGGAAGATGAACTAAAGAAAATAGCCGGTCCAGAATGGACGAGAACAGCCAGAGACAGGATAAAGTGGAAATCCTTAGAGGAGGCTTTTGTCGAAGGACAACCTGTTATATATGATAAAACATAATTTAAAGCGTTTGCCGACAGCATAATGCACCTAGATTAAGAACAGTAATAAAGGCTTAATTTATTTATTTATTTATTTTAAGGACGCTAGCAGCTTAAGTATCAATACATAGATTATCACATTGTGTGGTTTGATTTTGGTCTAATACTTTTGTCAATTAGGCAAACACAACATTGTAATCTTTTAGTCACTACAAATATACATATACATATATAACTTCTCAATTAAGTATCTAAAATTATGAGATCAAGAGAAAATTATATGATTATAAACGTTTTAAAAAGCTGATATAATTAAGTAAATTAAATTAATAATTAAATAATTGCACTCCTTCTAACTTGACCCCAGCCATCCCAACTTCTTATAGTAGCGGAGTAGGACTATGGGTTGGTGCCAGCAGGTTTCCAGAGTCTTCGATTCGTTGCTGACGTCGAAGATGACTCGATGAGTTCATACAGTCTAAGGGCCCCTTAGACTGTACCCCCTTAGTAAGGGGAGAATCACAAAACTGCAGGATTTCTATCGGAACTCGCCGAGTCAAGCACATGTCTCATCGATGTAATAAGTATAATTTTATCTTTTAAAGGATTATAATCAATAATATACTAGTGTTTCGCCCCGAACTGAGATCTCGCGTAATTTTTGACTATAAAAATAGTGCCACGAAATGAGGAACCACTTTACTTGACCTACATTTTCATTCAAATTACAGTTTACGGGAGTTCATGTAATTTGGTTATTTTTTTTTTTTTGGGTACAAATTGCAGTTATTCTGGATTTCAGACTTTTGCCTATATTTGTGTCACTAAAGCTACACGCATACCAAAGTTCAGCACTGTGGGGTCACTGGGTGTATCCTGTGAATTTCGTCAAAGTTCAGTTTTTGTTATGACTCAAAAACTTCAAGGACCAAACTAAAAATAAAAGCGGAGTCGAAATGTACTAATAAAAACCTTTAATTTAACGTCCCATTTTCATTTTTTTTATTACCCCTTTTGAACCCCAATATCTCAACAACACCCCAACATTTTTAGCTCCTCTAATAACACCAGGATTGTGCCATCACTACCTACCTATATATCAAATTTCACGATTATCGGACCAACGTTTCTAAAGTTATCATCGAACAAACAAACATACATACATAAGATCTCCAGATCAACTTGGGAAAATCAGCGGTGTGATTTTCCCAAGTTGATCTGGAGATCTCGCTTCGCTTAAACAATAAATGAAAAATATTAGTAAAAATTGTAACAATGAGGATCAGTAATGTTATAGAAAATTCAATATAACTAGTATCCACGTTATTCTTTAAGACATATAAATGATATATCTGTTTGAATTATCAAAATGGGACCATTATTTACGAAGATATTAGGTAGGAAACTTATGCCGTTCCTCCCGCTAAAAGTCAATGTGCGCGGGTGCGTGTGACGTCACTACGACGGAACCGAGCGCAAGCGGCACTCTTAGGGCGTAGAGGCCACGCGTTTGTTCACTACATTTGTCAATTTGTTTACTTATAGAGTTGTTAGAGTATAAGTGAGTGTGTAAAAAACGTACATAATATGAGTACTAATAAAATAGAACCTGGTTTTGTGCAAGCTCAATCAGATAACCTTCCAAAAGTGGATTTTTTCATGGTATTTGATTACCTAGGTAATCATTCTAAGTTCACGAGCGCTGAAATCCGTGGTTGGAAACTACAAAGGTAAGGGGTGCTGCTTATTTATCTACGTACATAGGTGCTTATTAGTAATCTTTAGGTCTACGCTATTAGGTAAAGTACCTACAATGTTAAGTATAGGTACAGGGATGTATTCAGAACGTTTGAGGTAAGTGTAAAAAGAATTAATGTAAACTTAAACTTTTTAAACATATGAATCTTTATTCATAGTTATAGCTTTATTCGTGTTTTTAGTATCTTGATAAACGAACGTTGTTTTCGTTGTTATAAATCTTTTCGCGGATGACTTAACCAACTTTCGCTTTATACCTACAGTGCATGGTTCTCTGCACTTACTGATCATTCTCATTATTATTACTATCTCGGCCATTGTTACAAATCATTAATTCGGTATGTACTTACTTAGGATGGGTTGAATATAAATAACTAGTGGTTCGCCCCGAACTGAGATCTCGCGAGTTTCCCATAAAAACAAAACAATATTATTCGTAATCTTTGACTATCGAAATAGTGCCACGAAATACATAACCAACGTACTTGACCTACAGTTTCATTCATATTACAGGTAACGGGAGTTCATGTTATTTGGTTATACTTTTTTGGGGTAGAAATTGCAGTTATTCTGAATTTCAGTCTTTTGCCTATATTTGTATAACTAAAGCTACACTCATACAAAATTTCAGCACTGTGGGGTCACTGGTGTACCCTGTGAATTTTGTCAAAGTTCAGTTAATATTATGGTTAATAACTTAAAAAATACAAAATTTAAAATAAAAATTAAAACGGGCTCGAAATTTACTCACAAAGACCTTTTATTAAACGTGCCATTTGACCGAATAGTCCCATTTTGTTTTTTTTTCCTTTCTTGAGTCCCAATATCTCAACAACCCCCCAACATTTTTAGCTCATTGAATCACACCAAAATTGTGAAATCACTAACTACCTATATACCAAATTTCACGATGATCGGATAAACGCTTTGAAAGTTATCCTCGGACAAACAAACATACATACATACATACAACGCCAATTTGCCCTAGTTGATTTGGAGATCTCGCTTCGCTCGATCAATAATTTGTTTTTTATTTCACTATCATATGTTTTTACTTATATATATTTTTATTCCGTTTTATTTACTTATTACAGATCTGCTCGTGAAACCTATGGAGATGATGCTGTAGGATTTGTCCAAGTCCAGATGTCGGGACATGTTTGTACAGTAAAAGCAAAAATAACGCCTGAACATAGAATAATAAGTAAGGCCTATTGCTGCACATTTACATGTGATGAAAAAGAGGAGACGGTTTTGAACGTGGAATGTCTAGACTGTGATGCTTTTTTATCATCTCTTTTTACAACAGAATACCATTTTAATAGAATAAGTGTTTTAATAGAAGTGTTTGTACATTTCGGCACTATACAATATTTATACATAGTTAAAAAGGTGAATTAGACACAAATCAGACCCTTAGTTTCTTTTAAAGTCACAACTAACTAAACAAAACACTGCGCGCTGTATCGCTGCCAACGGCTAACTGGCGGCGACCATCCCAGTGACGTCACAGCTACCGCGGCGGCCGTTCAGTGAACTTCGCTAATAATTTGGTCATAACTTCGTAAATTTTTGTCGTAGAACAAAACTTTTTGCACTATATGTTAAGGATTTCTTAGCTCTGTAAATCTGCATTCTCAACTAAAAACGTTACGGATCCTCATTCTTAAACATTTCGTTTTAGATTTTTATTTTATCTTATTTAATAATTATAATTATTTTCTACTACCCTTTTTTTTGGTGTTATTTTTATGACTTTGTAGATTTTAATATTACATGCCTTAAATGCAGAAATGTATTGATTCTATTATTTAGTACTGACATCTTTGTAACATATAATTCTAAACAATAAATACATTTGATTTAATTTTATTTCATCAATCTATAAACAAAATTGTCCAAGTAGTTGATAATAAACTATATTTTCTTGCTGTGAGTGTTTGGTTTCGACAAAAAACTCGAACAGTTTTAGAGAAAACTACAAAAAACTCTCATAAGAGCATCATTTTTCAAACGAAAAATTATAGTTCAAAAGTATTTTATTTGGAAAACTGTCTAAAGGATAAACCTTGAAAAATAACATACTGAAGTTTTAAATTAATGAGATATGTGCTCGACTCAGGAAGCTTCGACAAAAATCACACAATCTTAGGAGCCTCCCCTTAAGGGGCCACGGGAGGGACAATCGCCCATACAACACGTACTACCAAGATCATTTCTAATTGGAGCATACTTCTACCTTAATAAGGTATTATTTTAATTTTAATAGTATTTATCTAGGTTCCCAACCATATATTAGATCAAAAAACTTACCTAAAATGAAATAGAAGCGTATCGCATTCTGCATGTTTTTACGTCATAAGATACCTGTTTTCAACCTAATTGTTTTGTATTTAAAACAACAACATCTTACGTATCCTAATCATGGGAACATAGATTATATCGTCTAGTTACAGAATAACAACACAATGAGAAAAATACAACAAGTTTTTAGTCATCATTTTTGGTATTACGGAACACGGTCAAAATCTAATCAAATTTAGAATCGTTCTATTGCTATCACTGTCGCTCTGCGTGGCTAAACTTCGTCACTAAACAGGGATAGCGATATTCAGGCCGAAGTTTTTGACGTGGCCGAATTGAAGTTGCGCTCAGTGTTCGCTGGCGCGTTAATTGCAAAGTGTTCTGCATGTAAAAAAGAAAGGAGTACTAAATTTTACTTCGTAAACGGTCTGTTTTACTTTTTTATAATAATATACCATTATTTACTTATGGTATTAATATTATAAAGAGGTTAAGTTTGCCGTTTGTTAGTTTGTTTATTAGTAGGGGTAATTTTAGAAACTACTGAACCGTTTCTAAAAATTATTTCACTGATAGAAAGCTACACTATTCGTGAGTGCTATTTATTGGATATAAATTACAAAACCGGGGCGGACGGTATATATATATATATAAAACAAAGTCAGGTTAGTTACACCATTAGAACTCAAGAACGGCTGGACCAATATACCTATATAATATCGGAAAAATTAGCACAAAAGAAAATTATGAAGAAAATTCATTTTCTCATACATAGATGCAGCTAATGATATCCGATTGACAATTCTACCGGCGACGTACATTGGCAGCCCGAGTCATATGCATGTCAAGGCGGTACAAATTACACCGGGTCAACTAGTGTCTTAATAAAATAGAAAAATAAAACAATTTAGTTATATAAGGACCGTGGCAAACGATTTTAAGAAAGCTCAACTTTTGAATAGGCTCATGCATAACTTAAGAATTTCTTCGTGCGACTGCGATGAACAAATCAGACTAGTTTTATTCTAATGATATTTGTTTAAATTAGATCGACCTAATATCATCGTTTACTCCGTTCAGTCTTTGAATTAATTAATTAATGAAAACACTTCCAGACAACCTTTGGATAGAGAGTATTCGGTTATAACGAAGATAATGGTCGGAGGAGTCTTTGTATTTGTCTATCCATACTTATATACATAACTCTGTAGGTCTGTCTTTTTGTTATCACGTTTTCACGATTGGACCGATCCAGAAACGGATGCTGTTTATCACGAGGAAGGACATAGAATAATTTTTATTGGGATAATTAGGATTTTTTCCATAAAATTTTTAAAATTAATCAATGGCTACAGTTGCACCAAATAAAGGCCGTCAAGTGATATCTATACTAATATTATAAAGGGAAAGATTTGTTTGTTTGTATTGAATAGGCTCTGAAACTACTGGATGCTTGGAACTTGGTAAGCTACACTATCCCCGGGTGACATAGGCTACTTTTTACCCAACTGCGCAGAAGGACGGTAGTTTTTCAATAAAAACGTCAGCTAGTAATATTATTATAAAGAGGAAAGATTTGTTTCTTTGTTTGTTTGTATTGAATAGGCTCCGAAACTACTGGACCGATTTAAAAAATTCTGTCACTGTTGGGAAGCCACACTATCCCCGGGTGACGTAGGCTACTTTTTACCTAACTGCGCAGAAGGAGGGTAATGTTTTTATTGAAAAACTACGCGCACGAAGCTGCGGATTGGTCAGCTAGTAATATTATTTTATAGAGTAAAGATTTGTTTGTTTGTATTGAATAGGCTCCGAAATTACTGGACCGATTTAAAAAATTATTTCACTGTTGGGAAGCTAAACTATCCCCGAGTGACACAGGCTACTTTTTACCCAACTGCGCAGAAGGAGGGTAATGTTTTTATTGAAAAACTACGCGTGCGAAGCTGCGGATAGGTCAGCTATTAGTATTTAATATAATTATGACAATTTAAGTCCGGAGTCGCGGGTAAGCAGCTCGTAAAAAACTTTTCTACGTGATAATACCCAAGACCGCATATAAAGAGGCACATCGATGGGGTTACTTCCCCTAATACGGCATAAATAATCATGTCTAGATTTTATCACGTGAAAATACGACGCCGCCCTGAAAATAGTTTCCAGACGCAACCCTTGGGGGAATTTTAATTAGGGTTCATAGAAAAATGTACAAGACGATGATTGAAACAGGTAATTGAAAATGCTGGGTTTTCTCCGACCGATAACTTATTTCTGAGAATTTATTCTGAAATAAATTCTGCTCTTGAAATTAATTTGAAATATGGTTTCTTTTCATAAAATACGAGTAAGGAGTGGAACTCGCTTCCGGCGTATGTTTTTCCAGACCAGTATAATCTCGGAGTCTTCATGTCCAGAGTGAACAGGTTCTTTCTATGCAAGCGTGCTCTATCTTCGATCACACCAGCACCACCATCAGGTGAGGTAAATCAATCAATGAATAAAAAACCTGCCAAGAGCGAGTCGGACCCGCGCACAAAGGGTTCCGTATCTATAAAAACGACAAAAAAAATCACGTTAACTAAATATTCTGTTAATATTTCAAGCGTCTACCGGTTGCCGTTATCAATATTGAGCTAGAGCGAGCAAAAAAACACATTTGTTGTATGGGAGCCCCCTTAAATATTTATTTTATTCTGTTTTTAGTATTTGTTGTTATAGCGGCATCAAAAATACATCATCTGTGAAAATTTCAACTGTCTAACTATCACGGTTCATGAGATACAGCCTGGTAACAGACGGACAGACAGACATACAGATGGACAGACAGCGGAGTCTTAGTAATAGAGTGCCGTTTTACCCTTTGGGTACGGAACTCTAAAAAAGAACTAGCTGACCGCATTGACGCCATGAAGTAGTGGAATGAAGTACGAACGCGGAAAAACAATTTGCTGTTCCGTACAAAAATACACACCACACCCAAAATGTAAACACCAGCTGATTACTACTTTTATTCTAATATTTTTCAACAGCTTGTGATTTTTTATCAAACAAATAAAATTTGAGCTTGCGAGCATATTTCATCAAAACAAATTTGTAATTGTGTATATAGATATTCATTACCTACTTCAGTTAGTATGATTAAGTGGTTCGCACCGAACTGAGATCTCACGAATCTCATAAAAAAACAAAAGTATTTAATTCGTAATCTTTGACTATCAAAATAATACGACGAAGATCATAATCCAATTAACTTGACCTACAGTTTAATTCAAATTACAGGTAACGGGAGTTCATGTACATTGGTTATTTTTTCTAGCGGTACAAATTGCAGCTATTATGGATTTCAGACTTTTGCCTATATGTATTTGTGTCACTTAAGCTACACGAATACCAAATTTTAGCATTGTGGGGGCACTGGTGTGGTGTACCCTGTAAATTTTATCGAAGTTTTGTTTTTATTGTGACTAATAATTAATAACTCAAAAACTACAAAGATTAAACTAAAACTAAAAATAGGGTTGGAATGTATTATTGAAGACCTTTCATTTGACGCCCCACTTGACCTAATAGTCTCATTTTAATTTTTTTTTACCCCTCTTGAACCCCAATATCTCAACAAACTCCTAACATTTTTAGCTCATTTTGTCACACCAAAATTGTGCCATCACTACCTACCTATGTACCAAATTTCACGATGATCGGTTCAACGCTTTGAAAGTTATCCTTGGACATACAAACATACATACATACAACGCGAATTGCCCAAGTTGATTTGGAAATCTCGCTTCGCTCGATCAATGAAAATATTATTTTTGCATTTGAAATTGTAACTATTGTACTTACATTTCATTAATTTCACCTCATAACATTTCATTCTTCTTTAACCCGTCAGGCCTATAGGTACATTTTGTATGGTTGTGGTGCCTGACAGATTAAACTTAGTTTGTTATAACTATAGCCACCTATTTTTATTGAAAATGCGACCTGATATAGATTGTTGGGAGCCGTTGGGTGCAGGCCGCTCTGGAATTCCATGGAAAATCCAAGATGATAATTGTTATTTCAGCTACAAGGTGGCAGACGATGTAGCAAGCATTGCGGATCGAACTTGGATAAGGTCGACACCGTACCGTAGAGAAACTGATAGTCAAAGAGAGGCCTAACCCAGCACTGGGTTAAACCTGGCTGTGAATGATAATATATACACGTAGCTGTATTTTATGTAAACCTTTAAAAAAACTACGTTTAACACTCTTAGAACAAGTGCTGAAAATATTTTTTTTATATTTTTTTTTAATAAAATCATACTATTACTAAAAGATAGGATATTTTCTACACGTAATAATCAACTACACAGCTTTAGCTCCTCGCTTCCAACCTTAATTGCTGGAATCGAGTCTATAGAGCTTACCATCACCCTTGTCTTGGACATGTTCAGCTTAAAACCTACTCCTAAAGAGGCATCGCAAAATATCTATATATATAAAAGTCGGGTTAGTTACACCATTTATAAATCAAGAACGGCTGGATCGATTTTTATGTCCTTTGATTTGTTGGATTTGTCTCCGCCCCGAATAGCAGAATAACTATTAAAATATTGGAAAATTTTACAATAAAAAAATTATGACGAAAATTCATTTTCTCATTCACTAATGATGGCCAATTGTCAATTTTACCGGGGTGACGTATGAACATTGGCAGATCGCGTTGTCAAGGCGGTACGAAGTTCACCGGGTCAGCTAGTAATTAAATAAATGGTTCCCTTCTTGATGTAAATTGTTTTTGAGCGGAACGCCAATGTAGCCACGTTAAGAGTATTGTAAAGTGGACAGGACAGCAAGTGAAGCATCATCTGCGGAGTAGGCATGGGCAAAAAATATCGATAAATTTTGGCGATATTTGTAATCGCGATATATCGATATTCTTTATATATTTTAGAGTATCAATTTCGATTTTTTTTCGTGTTTAATGTTACTAGATACTCCTTATAAGCTCAACGCGCATTGTTAACTTTAAAAAATCCCGACTCAATCTGCAATTATCTACTGGACTGCTAAGACCTCGCGCAAAAAATAACACTTGAGCGCTAGCGCAAAAATAAATTCACACGCAATAAATACCGCGCTAAGATTTATCAATATTTTCTAGTAGCAATGTATTAAAATCTTATTGTACTAACATCTAGATAAAATAGGGAATATGTATGAATAATCGTGCGAAAACTGACGATATATCGGTATATAATATTTTTCGCTCGATAATTATCGATAATGTCTGAAAATATCGTTTTTTTTTTTTCACTTGCCCATCCCTACTGCGGAGTAACTCCGCAGCCACATTGTGCCTCATAACTTATTATCCACGCCATGCCATAAAATACTGAAACCAGCTGATGAGATTGAGAGACATTTTTGTAAAATCTAGCTCAGATTGGTCTAAATGACCCACAGTTTATACTCAAGAGCCGTCTCATTTTTATAACTCGCTCCACTTTTATGTCCCATTTCAAAGTTTCAAACTCAATAAATCTTTTCTAACAAAAACTAGTAAAAGCCAGTTATGAGTGCAGGTACCAGATGCATCGCGGAATTGCAGCTATTCTAGCGCTGGGATAAATAGCCTATTATGTACAGAAATATGGCGTAATCCCGCATGTGAGATATTACACAACGTAATTTTAATACCATTACGGTGGGGCTTTAGCTTAGCTTGTTAGCAATATTTCTTATTATACTTTATATAACGTGTACAATACTGTAGTACATTATTTTGATCTATCTCTTAGGGTTCAGCCAGCGTTTGCAATGTAAGCGCAAAAAATGTGTTTATTTACGACATCACATTAGAAACCTCTAGTTACTTGTAAGAATGAAGACAACGTTTTGTACGAACAGTAGGTAATCCTTGGCTAGGCGATTATTCGAAAATCTTTGAACGCAGTTAGCTCGTATAACGGTTCTTTTGGACATTTTTCGATATTGATATTCAAAAGGTACATACGTTAGGTAATAAACAACAAAAAAGAGTGTGCTTTAGACCACACGACCGAAGTATAACTTCTTTTTCAAAATATTAATTTATAAAATTGTTCAATTACAAAATTTTCCACACGTCTATAGGTCGATCAGTCTATGTTAATTCTGGACGGACGCAACTCGCACTCACACATTAACGTTTAAAAATATACGAAACGTAACTCTTTCTCTTTTTATCTTCACTAACTTAAATCTCCCTCTCAACTTTCAAGTTCACACTTTTCGTAACGCATTCACCAGCTTACACCCCAAGTCAAGCGTGCGTAAAGAAGTTTTACTTCAAAAAGAAGAAGTAGGTATTCTGATACATGAATACTGATTTCTTTAAACTCATGATTGCTTATGACATCTTGAATTTCTAATTTAATTACAGACAGACAACCACTCTAGTAAGCTAAAATATATTTTGTCTAAACTTTTGGTTTATATCTAACTATAAACTTGTTTCATATCGTATTACATGACCTTTACTTACATAATAGAATGAGAAGCACGTTTGAAGTCATTAATCCCTGCAGCTGTTTTTCATTGAATCCTTTCCCTATCAATTCTAAAGAAAGCGAAGATCGCGGTAGATTCAATTTAGGCAATTGAATGAACGAACGTATTGAATAGGGCTGTGTTTTAAACAACACATGGAGATTCATTGCGATTCTAATCACCAGTCAAACACACGCAGCGCTGGGTAATGGATAATCGAATGGGAGAAATAATTGTTTTTTTTTATACTATATAGGCTTGCGTTTGACCACGATCTCGCCTGATGGTAAGCGATGATGCAGTCTACGATGGTACACGCTTGCTTAGAAGAAACCTATTCACTCGCGACTTAAAGATACCCAGGCTGTAGCTATCTGAAAACACAGACTCTGGCAAGGCGTTCCACTCTTTGGCGGTGCGCATAATAAAGGTCGAAGAGAACCGCTTTGTGCGAATGGGAGGTATTTCTATCATTTAGCGGTGGCGTGATATAGCAAAATGTACCCGTTGTAATCGAAACAATAATTACTTCATAGATTCACTGTTTAGATAATATCAGTGTAGATCAGGGGTTCCCAAAGTGTGCGCCGCGGCGCCCTGGTGCGCCGTATAGAGTAAAAAGGGGCACCGTGAGGCGCTCCTGTTTACCATTCTCCAGAAACTAAACTTAGGCATTCGCGGTTACATAATGAGCAATCAAAGATGAATGTGGAGTAAGAAATGAGAGCAGCAGTGGCAAGCCTATAACTCGCTTTGAAAAAATGTGTGGAAAACACCAAGCTCACACATCACATTGACTAAGTTGCCATTGTATTTTATTTCCTATTTTTCTTAAATAATAAATGTTTTCTTATATATAAATATAAAATCTCGGCTTCAAATCGTGGATGTTTTAATTTTTGTGCCTATCTAATTAGTCCAACTAGCTAGGGCGCCGAAACAAAATACTAAATCTGTAAGTGCGCCCAGAACTGAAAAAGTTTGGGAACCCCTGATGTAGATGGTTTGTTTATTCTGTAAGTTACTCTAGTCTCGCATGCGAGTTCGAAGTGTAAACTTCCCTAGGTTTGTATGAGCTAGTGGCAAGAGTTTTTAGGTCGCCTATTGGCATCCAACATGACTTGACGACTTTTACTGGCTGATATCTTAACATGCGTTTTAAACCGCTATGCTAGAGCATTAGTTATATTTTGTAAGGTGTTACTTTTTGATAGTATATCAATTTATATCATTACGAGTGTCTAAGTTCTAAATAATTTACTTTAGGAAGAGACACAAAGCTTAGATGAGATGAAAAGTCGCGCCTGTGTCCCATCTTCTCTGTATGTTTTGCGTCGCGTCGATTCTGTACATTTTGTAATAGTATATTAAAGGGACACCACGTCTTCGCCCTGTCCTCGCCTTATGTCTCAAAAGAGTGGCAAAATGCCATTATTAACAGAAAGAATAAACAATTACTTACATGACTAAAATACAGAAGAAACAGTTGAATCATCTAATGACCATTGCAACCGATTTATAGATAACTCAACTGTTATCTATAGATCGTTTCCAGATCACTACCAGGCGGAAGTGTCCCCAAGACACTGTCTGCATTGCCCCGCTGAATTGCAATTTAGTTCTGAAATTTTAAAAACTAAAATTTCAGAACTAAATTGCAATGTCAAAAAATGGGCCCTCAATTCGGTCTCATGAAACAGGCGATTCAAAATAATCTAAAAGATTTAACTGAATAAAGAAACGTTGATTTTAGTAACGAGATATTTGAAAGATTTTATCAACAAAGCAATGAAAACCACATCAATTCTAAGCCCATTCCATTTTATAGAAACAAAAGGAGCATTCTGCGCTCCTCGTAAACGAATTGAATTATCAGCGCTCACTCACGGAGTGTAGACGGTCTGATTTGAGTGTTAGATGACTGTGCGAGAGCGTTTGAGGGTGAAATATTAATGTTAGAAACGTTTTGTTTTGTACCTGTTGGTAGATGCTGGTATTTCGTCTTGTTTAATCTTATTAAGTCTACAATTATGGTTAAATTATTGATTAAAACAAGTATTTATCGTAAGTACCTTTTAAAGAATAAAAAATTTTATAAAATAATTTAAGAAGAGATTTAATCAAGAAATTTCCAAATGTCAATCAGGAAGATGGCTATAGACTCTCAGCGTCCTGGAACCCGGTGATTGCTAGGTGTGCGCATGGTAATCTGTCGTCTCAGTGCGTAGATACGGTTAGTGAAGTGTGTCGTAATATGAACGCAGACTAATTCTGAAACCAAGTGCGGGTAGTTGCTGCAGCTACCCACACCTCTGGACGGTAGCTCCAAGAACTCCAGTCAACCCGTGACCACGACTGTTGCTACGCAGCCGATAACAACGGGATAACGTCGGGATAACAAATAAAAAAGTAGATGGCGCTGCCTTAAAAACGGTCTTCCTCAAGGGAGCGTCCTTGCACCAACTCTTTATTAACATTTATACGAATGACCAACCCAACAGTCCGTCTACTACACGTTTTCTATATGCGGACGACCTAGCGTTGACGACCCAAACATCAACCTTTGAAGATGCCGAAAACAAGCTAACAAAAGCCTTGACTGAACTAGGGAGTTATTACGAAGAGAATGGCTTGAGGCCAAATCCATCTAAAACCCAATCCTGTGCCTTGCATCTGCGTAACCAACAAGCCAGCCGGACACTAAATATAACCTGGCAAGGAGTTCCTATCCAACACGAAAACCTTCCAAAATACCTGGGGGTAACTCTGGATAGGTCACTGAACTATAAAGCACAGTGCTATAAAACTAAGATGAAAGTCGGTACCCGAAACAACCTTCTCCGTCGACTCATAACTACCAAATGGGGTGCAGCTCCAGACGTTCTCCGCACTACAGGCCTGGCACTGTGCTTTTGCACATGCAAAGGTCGTCGATGTCGCGTTAAATGATACATGCCGGATAATAACAGGATGTCTGAAGCCAACCCCTCTAAACCTGGTATACCCTTTGGCAGGTATATCACCCCCTGGAGTGCGACGAGATGTGGCTTGCTCTATTGAAAAGCACAAACAAGAGCATGATTGTCGACACCCCTTATATGGCCATCACATGCCACAAGGCCGCCTTAAAAGTCGTAAGAGCTTTCAACGCTTCACAAGGGCCACGAGCGATGACCCGACTGCCGCTAGACGCAGACTGTGGATAAAAAGTAACTCCCCACCGCCTGATTTTATCACCCCACAGGAACAGTTACCACCCGGGCACGATCTGCCGTGGCCAGTCTGGAAGTCCTTAAACAGGCTCCGCACCAAGGTTGGCCGCTGCAGACTGAATATGTGCAAATGGGGATTCAGGGACTCTAACTTGACGCAGTGTGACTGCGGTGATCCCGCGCAGTCGGTGCAGCACTTGCTAATGTGCCCTTTGTGTCCGAACACCTGCACGATGGAGGACCTAATAACCGCCTCGCCTAATGCTATTGTTGTGGCCAAACACCTGTCCATCATAGTATAAATGAAAACGTAGAACCCTTGACACGCTAAGAAGAAGAAGACAAATAAAAAAGGTACATACGCGATAAATACCCATTTTAATCAATAATTATGTACAGTGATCGCGAAAGTTTGAAAAATACTACTATTATGTTTGTTAGAATTTATTAGACTGATAAATTTGTTAATTTGTGCAAAATGAAGATCGTTCATGGAAAAAGTGATCTACAGGTTCTAAGAAGACTAATATTATTGCTATGGAAATAATAAACCACCATTTTTATTCCAATGCTTACGAGTATTATATACAAATACATGATTTATCACGTGTCCGACTAAAAATTTTGCGGTTCAATTCGTGAACCTTTATCGGGGTGAGTGCGATCCGCTCCGCATCTCGTACCGATAAAACGGTACGAGATAAATCCCGTATTTATCAATAATGCATCTATTAATTTCAACCCTCGTCCTCAAGATGCAAAAATCCTATATCAGGTCGCACTAACTTCCAAATTTTTAATGTTTTTTTAGTATCTAATTGTTGATTTGGTGTAGTAAACGAACGAAAGAGCGTTCTCTAATCTTTATTTCTACCATAATCAAAATCCGTGGTTTTCTTCATTACGATAATGCTTATAAACGAGGACAGTAATCTGGTTTATCTTCTTTATCATCCATTATTGCTCGCGACGTTTTAATTTGTTTTGAAATCTGCCCGTTCTTCGACACTCAAAACCATAAAATAAGGCATTTGCGTGCTTCCCTACTATCTAAACGAAAACACATTTAAAAGAAATTGTACACATAAAACTTTTTTGAGTTATACTAACTAGAGGTTCGCCCTGAACTGAGATCTCGCGAGTCTCCCACAAAAACAAAGAAATATTGTTTCTAATCTTTGACTATCAAAATAGTGCCACGAAATAAATAACCATATACATAATTTCACCTACAGTTTCATCCAATTTACAGGTAACGGGAGTTCATAGATATGGTAATCCGTTTTTGGTGTAGAAATTGCAGTTATTCTGGATTGCAGACTTTTACCTATATTTGTGTCACTAAAGCTACATGCAAACCAAATTTCAGCACTGTGGCGTCACTGGTGTACCCTGTGAATTTAGTCAAAGTTGTGTTTGTATTATGGCTCGTAACTTAAAACCTACAAGGTTTAACAACTAAAAATAAAAACGGGATCGAAATGTACTCACAAATACCTTTTATTAGACGTGTTATTTGTCCGGATAGTCCCATTTTGTTTTTTTTTACCCCTCTTGAACCCCAATATCTCAACAACCCCCCCCCCCCCCCCCCCTATACACACACATTTTAAGCTCATCACTACCTACCTATATACCAAATTTCACGATGACCGGATAAACGCTTCAAAAGTTATCCTCGAACAAACAAACATACATTTGCCCGATTGAAACGCCGATTTGCCGAAAAGTTAATTTAGAGATCTCGCTTCGCTCGTTCAATAAATAGAGTAGTAGAGTTCCTTGTGTAAGGGCTCGTCCGGGGAAACCACCATACCTATTTCTGCCGCCAAGAGTATGTTCGCTTGTAAGGATATGTTTGCCGGTGAAATAACAGGCACATAAGGTTTTACCTGCATGCCTCAGGACGCAGGGCAGTGCATCATAGGGCACGTTTCTAACTTACGAGGCAATACTTTGTTAAAGGCGATGGTTACCACTTAACATCAGGTGTGCCATAATGACTGATCACTTATCAATGTCAATAAATGGTGTGTAAAGCTGATTTCCTAAGAAGTTGAGTTTTTTTTAACTTTTGTTATTAACTAATTGACCCGGCGATCTTCGTACCGCCTTGACATGCATATGACGTGGGCTGACAATACACGTCGGCCATAATTATCTGCATCAATATTTGAGAAAAAGATTTTTTATACATATTATCCTTTTGCGTGATTTTTTCCAATAATTTAATAGTTATTCTGCTATTCGGGATGGAGACAAATACAGCAAATCAAAAATCATCAAAATCGGTCCGGCCGTTCTCGAGTTATAAGTGTTCGAACAAACCCGATTACGTTTTATATATTAAGATTATATGCACGGAGGAAAATGGAAAGCTAAAATAATAATTATGATGACGGTAACCAAATTCTTAACTTAAAGTAGAAAATAACTGACGTACCTACTTATAATATCTTTATCGAAACAGTTACAATACCTAGGTCATATTATTACGGTTACAGCCGTAATAAATAAATAACTGAAATAAAATACATTTATTTCAAGCAATTACCTAAATAGCTCATATAGGAAAGCGCACAACACAATAGGTAAGGTAAGGTTTATACAGGGTTTTAGAGAGTATGCCTGTGACAGCAATGTCTGATGTACGGGCAGTCTACTCTGCCGGCTATCATTGCCAAGACGGTGTTGGCGCTGGCCCGCAGCCTGTGCACCAGGGACGCGGCCCGCTTGCGCATGACGGTATGGAAGCAGTCAATCCGCGCCGCCGCGAACATCCCTGATGTACTGCAGTAGCGGGGCAACCCCAGCAACGCCCTGAGTGCATTCTGCATTGTTATACTGGACGCGGAGTGCGCTATACGTCGCCTGCGTATACTTCGCCCACAGGCTGCACGAGTACAGAGAGGTACAATAGGCCCGAAATAGAGTCAGCTTAACCCCCTCTGAACTACGCGCAAACCTGCGAGCAATCATATTCGCACGCACGGACAGCGCCCTCCGCTCCCGTTTGATGTCTTCATTGTCTTTGAGGTCTGTAGTGACAACGTGCCCAAGATATTTAATAATAATATGCTTTATTCTTAAAACAAAATTTGCTTTAATTAGGTTAGTAAATATAAATCCTTAATAATGCATCCTAATTACTAGAAAGATTCATAACGCATCGCTCCTCAAGCTAATTTCTGCGCGCTGAATTTCCAAAAATGCCGCTTTAGACATTCTCATATAAACAAAAATTAAATTATTCAAGAGCAAAAAATCTTGAAACAACATTTACTTTTCACTTTTTTCACACAACAAAAAAGTAGGTTTTTTAAAAAAAATACTTATAATCGACAAATATGTATAATTGGCACACGAGAGTTCTACTCTAACGTTTTAAATCTTAAATACTCGTACTATAATTCTGCAAAAGAAGACCATGCCCGAAAATCAAGTGAAATACACGCTTCGATTCAATTTCGCGCACCCAATGGATGCCTTACCACAGATTATTAAATGGAAATATTCAAATCAAATCAAAAACATTTATTTGTAACAACACCAATAGTACAACAGAATAAACACACACAGGAGACATAACAAAAAGAACAAAGAAACAATAACTAAAAGATTAAAATTAAATAAAATAAATAAAATTAATAAATAATATTCAAGCTTGAGCGCTACTTCACCTGATGATAAGTAATGTTTTGGTCAAAGCTGGAGCACGCCTTTCTAGAAAGAACCTTACTGGACTTAAATACTTCAAGATTTTAATGTTCGGGAAAAATAGGCGCCGAAAGCTACTACAAAAAGTTTAAAACATTACAACTCAAAGCCAAACTTACCTAAATTAAAACTTGTGAAAGATTAACATAACTTGACTTACCCTAAAATAACCTAAATTCCACGACATTCATGGCATGACATAAAGATATTAACACAAAACAATTATCGTAATTTGTGGCGATATCTAGATATGGGTTAAGTTTTATTGGGTATTCCTGTCCCCGGTGTACACTGTACCGGTATAACAATGACACAGCTTATGGAGAAAAGCTCGCTTATTACATACACATAATTAAATAACACCCCATTGACTTATTCATAGTCCTGACCCCAAACAAGGATGTCCTGCGTAGCACAACATCCAGAGCCGAAACCAATATAAATAAATACATATTGTCGGACTTTTCACACAGAACTACCTAGCCCCAAACTAAGCGGAGCTTGTATAATTATACTATGGGAACAATATAACTGATAGAATACTTATATACTTTTTTTTTGTAAATGCATACTTATATAAAACAAAGTCGGGTTAGTTACACCATTTATAACTCAATAACGGCTGGACCGATTTTGATGATCTTTGATTTGTTGGATTTGTCTCCGCTCCGAATAGCAGAATAACTATTAAAATATCGGAAATATTCACGCAAAAAGAAATTGTGAAGAGAATTCATTTTCTAATACATACTTGTAGATTACTATTAAAATATCGGAAATATTCACGCAAAAAGAAATTGTGAAGAGAATTCATTTTCTAATACATACTTGTAGAATTTACAAGTATGTATTAGAAAATGAATTCTTCACAATTTCTTTTTGCGTGAATATTTCCGATATTTTAATAGTTATTCTGCTATTCGGAGCGGAGACAAATCCAACAAATCAAAGATCATCAAAATCGGTCCAGCCGTTATTGAGTTAATGATGGCCGATTGACAATTCTACCGGTGACGTATTGGCAGCCCGCGTCACATGCAAATGTCAAAGCGGTACGAAGTTCGGCTATTAATAAATAGAAAAAAAGCCAGACCCGGAACAATATCTGTAGATCATGCAAACATTTGTTCCGCGGCGGGAATGGAGCCTACTGCGTATGATGGTAAGCAATGATGAAGTCTAAGGTGAAGCACAAAGATATATTCACTCTTTATTATAAATACGGGATTTATCACGTACCGTCTTATCAGTGTTTCCACCGTGTTTCGTTCTGTGCGAGGCGAGACGTTATTCGGAGCGGATCGCACTCACCCTGATGAAGGTTCACGAATTGAACCGACACATTGTCGGTCGAAACACCGATAAGACGTTACGTGATAAATAATAATATATAAATAAATATTGCTGGACATTTCACACAGCGCTATCTAGCCCCAAACTAAGAAGAGCTTGTACTATGGGACCAGATAACTGACAGAATACTTATATAAGTACATTTTTTTGTAAATACATACTTATAATATATAGAGAAACAACCAGACCCGGAACAAATATCTGTAGATCATGCAAACATTTGTTCCGCGGCGGGAATCGAACCCGCTACCTTCTGCGTCTCAGCCAGCTATTCGCCCACTGCACCAAATCCCGTATAAATCCCGTATTTATAATAATGATTGAAATCAATCACGAAAGTTTTTTAAGTAAAATATTCACTCTTGTCTTAAAGGGACCCAGAGTATAGTTTCCAACATATGGGATTTTAAAGCGAAGACATTTAGCAACGAGATTAATTCAGGGTAGTCTTCTCGTAATAGTTAAAGGGATACTTTACTAGTCACGATTATGTAGTTTCTTACAAACTAGCAGCTTATTCAGGTACTAACTCCCGTAGCACACAATTTATGAAATAAACCCGTAAAACTGCATCTCGGATTTATCGTAAGTAAAATATTCACGCTCATAACCTCGTAAACGGAGTAGGTAGAGTCCGTTCTACAAAAGAAGTCGCTAAGATACGAAAACACCAAATTCGTACCATATTTTTATCTTATTATATTAAAACAAAGTCAGGTTTGTTCGAAAACTTATAACTCGAGAACGGCTGGACCGAGTGTGACCGTTGTGTACCGTCGAGTGTACCGTGAGTGTTGTGTGTCGGAATCGAGTTATGATCGAGAATGAAACCGGTGGTAGTAATAGAATTAGCGAATTCATTCCTAGCAAGAGACTAAGAAAGAGGGTAGATCGTTATATCTGCCAATAACTACCTACTCGCAAAGACTTCAGTTTACCCGTGATCATGGCGCATGCAACTGCGCCGAAATATTGGGATACTCAAATACTCACAAATCATGGTAAATATCCTGTTTTTAGTATAAATAGTGTTCATAACCATGATAGTTTCAAAAATTATATCGGCTGGACCGATTTTGATGATTTTTGATTTGTTGTATTTGTCTCCGTCCCGAATAGCAGAATAATTATTAAAATATCGAAAGACAATTACGCAAAAAGATATTATGAAGAAAAATCATTTTCTCATACATTGATGCAGATAATGATGGCCGACGTATATTGACAGCCCGCGTGATATGCATGTTAAATTAAAAAAAAAATAAAATTAAAATTCGTTTATTTCAGACACAAAAATACGACCCATATCACATACAAATGAAAAATACACAACAAAATTGAGAACCTCCTCATTTTTTGTTGTCAGTTAAAAATACTGATTATGCCACGGAGCAGATGCTCCAGTGTAGTCATTTTTTATTTCCGTCCAGGTGGACGGAAATCCAATACTTATAAATTCCATATTTATAAATCTGGTCAGAGACAGCCCTCAGTACGCTATTGTTGGAGGTACTCAGCCTACTCCAAAATGACGCTACGCGAGCTCGGATGATAGCGAAAAAGTCGGGAACACCCGCCTCGGAGAACATTCTCGACGCACTGCAGTATCTCGGCAACCTCATAAGAGCCCGGTAGGCATCATTGTACTGGACCCTTATGATGTTGATGGCCTTCCTAGTAAAATTAGACCAAAGTTGGCATTGTGTACATACCCAGACAATATGCCCGGAATAGGGTGTGTTTTACGTCTGGACTGCAGTTTGTAAAGCGGCGTGCGAGTATGTTACCCCGGACGGCGAGCGCTCTCCGCTCTCGCTCGATGTCGTCATCATCTCTCAGCGTCTCCGTCAGTAAGTGACCTAGGTACTTGAACTGTTTAACCATTTTAATGGTTGTACCGTTCATGTGTACCTCGAGCACACGTCCTGGACCTTGTCCTGACCTGAATATCATCAATTCGGTTTTCTTTACGTTGTACTTTAGCCCATGAGCAACAGCATATTGCTCACAGACTAAAAGCAACTTTCTTAAACCCTTAATCGAAGGGCTGAGGAGCACCATGTCATCGGCATAGCTTAGGTTCTTGACACAAACGTCGCCGAGATAGCAGCCTACCCTGGTGCCCCGCAGCTCCCCGATCAAGCTGTTAACATACAGGTTAAACAGGTCAGGAGAGGTCAACCCCCCTTTGCGAACGGTGTTAAGGTGGTACGAAGTTCGCCGGGTCAACTAGTTTAATAATATTTCGCAAATAGGCGCGACATTTTTTAAAAATGGATTCTACGGTGTATTTAATGTCATAATCATTCAAGATTATTTATAATGGGTTTTTATCGAGGTTATATACTTAAAATTACGTTTCGGAAGTAATAACGTTAGTATTATTGCCGTATTATCTGTTCTTAGTTCGTAAATAGATAAGCTTTTGTCGCCTAACGCTTGACTACCACATTTGTGTATTTTATTTACGCTATCGATAAATGAAATCCGGTCAAAGGTTGTCTGGAATAGATAGCTTTTAGCGATAACACTGTCTATTATATTTATACTACGTGTTTTGTTATGTATGTATATTAAATGAAAACACGGGTAGGGCTAAGGGCTAGTATTGTTGTAAAATAGGTTTTCGTTTTTCAAATTCATTGCCACAGGAAATTTTAAATTTTCAACCTACCTTAATACCAAGTCCTAAACTATTAATGAAACAGCCTGTATAAAATAGATAACCAAATCATATTCATTATGTAAGAAGGTATCTGTTAAACTGACTAAGCGGCATCGTCGCAAAGGCGGAGCCGATTTACGTTAAAAACTGTTTATTGAAAATGTATAGATTATTGGATAAATATTCTAGCTACCGGTAATCTACCTCTAAAATCGAATAATGCGATTCCAGTCGTATGTTTTAAATTAAGGTCATATATTGATTTATTGAAAATACTTTATTGCCCTTATAAAACTAGTACACACAAAGGCGAACTTAATGCTAAAGAGCATTCTCTTCCAAATAATCTTTGTGTAGTGTATATAAAGATTTGTAGGTAGTGCACAGGAAAGGAAACTAATGAAAATCGGCACAGGCCTAATGAAAAATAGCATAATATTAGGTACGTACTACATAAATAAACCTACTTAAATACTTTATATGATATACTATACAAAACTATACAAAAACTATACAAATCTCAAATAAAAATACTTACTCAACAATATAAAAGTGTTAAGGAAAGACTAGTTGCTCATTTTTGATCGGTTTGACCGAGAAGGTGCCTATAGATTCTCAACCTGAATGCTTCCACTCAAGTAGCCTCTAAATAGTTTTGGTGGCATATTATTCCAGAGGCGAGTACCAGTATATAACAAAACAGGTTGTAGATTTCCGCATGTTAGTTCTTTGTTTAAAATATGTTCTATCTATGCGTAGTGTCAGCGCTGTCCTCTCTAGACTGTGGCGATAGTATAATTAAACAATTCTTTGGCGGTGGCATGGATCTAATTGGGCATAAAGGCCAACTCAAATTGATTGAGGGACGTTTCGGCTTTTGTGCACGATGGTTATAATTTGTGGTTTTTATGTGCTTATAACAAAGAAACGAAAATAATTTAACCGTGAGGCGATTTTTAGTGGCGCGTTTGTCTTCGCTGCTGTGTTTGTGTAGCGCGCGCGACACAAAATGTTAAAAAATGTCGACTGGTTTTTTTTTTGGTGACAGTCAACCGCGTGACCTTCCTAACCTGATAGTGAGAGTGTGGTCGAATATAGAGCAAACTTTCCTAGAAAAAACCCTTTTAACGCTTGAATTAAAGGTTTCGAGATTAGATAAGAAAATACTTAATTACACACAATAAAACAAAAAATTAAACTTTGGTTCGCCCCGAGCTGAGATGCCGCGTAATCTTTTTTTTTTAACTACTTATATGGTAAACGAGCAGCCCACCAGATGTTAAGTGGCTACTGCAGCCCATGGATATCCACATAGAATTCAAAACAAGCTATTATGTTGTCTTGATCTCTATGTGGATGCGTTGCCATACTATAGGACTTAGCTGTTATGCATATGCGCCAGTAATTACAGGAACATACCATTACCATCTAACCGGAACACAGCAGCACAAGTACTGCTATTTGGCGGCAGATAAAGGTAAGGCGGTGCCCACTTCCTCGAGCTCGTTCACAAAAGCTCTACCACCAGTAAATCGTTCCACTAAATCTAAAACCAATAAACTTGACCTATAGTTTCATTCAAATTGCAGGTAATGGGAGTTCTTGTCTTTGGGGGGACCGTCCTACGCTGCGATTTCCAGTGTGTGGTCTACACTCGAGAACCTTTCTGCCCCAACGGCCGTTCTTCGTGAGACCAGCCTACTGTCACTTGCTTGCTAATAATAATAATCCTCCTAGCCGATTTCGGCTACAGAGACTTGACTTTGTGATTATTGGCCTAGGTGTTTAGCCTGTATGTGGCTGATGTACCCTATTTTTGCGCTAAAAGTCCGGTTACAATGAACACAAGTTAAGGCGCCATTAATGTAGTTGTAATTGATATTAGCCGGCGGTCGACTTTTAAGCTGATCTCGTTTTAAGTCTAGTTCTTGCCTCCTTTCTTCTTCAAACTCGTACACTTTGTCCTGAACATGACGCCTCCATTCAGGTTGTTTTTCAGCGAGAGCCTCCCAGCGCGACGGATCGATACAACACCTCTTCATGTGCCTCTTCTGTACGTCTTTGAAACGTAGGAACTGACCTCCGCGTTTCCGCTTACCATGTTCTAGTTCACAGAAGAAAATGCGTTTCGCCCTTCGCTCATCAGACATCCGAGACAGGTGCCCGCACCAACGCAGCTGACGCCGCATCAAATATGCCTCTATGCCACAGACATTAGCCCGTCGTAGAACATCGGTATTACGGACCCGATCCGACCACTTGATGTTAAGAATGTCGCGGAGGCATTTCAGATGGAATCTGTCTAACGTGCGTATGTGTCTGCGATACAGGCACCATGTCTCTGACGAGTACAAGATGTTAGGAAGTACAATAGCCATATACACCTTAATCTTGGTACTCAATTTGATGTTATGGGAGCGAAATACCTGGACTCGTAGTTTACCAAAAGCAGCCATAGCGGAGCCAAGTCTGCTGTTGATCTCCGAGTCAAGGTCGCATTTTGTTGTTATGCTGCTTCCCAGATATCTGAATGTATCGACCTGTTTTATGGGCTTTCCATCGATTTGCAGATTCAGTGGAGCTTGGTTAACAGTGTCCATGGCCATCACCTCTGTCTTTGTAATATTAATTTTGAGGCCAAATCTACAGCACGCAGCGTCAAGCCGAGTCATCAAGTCCTGGAGTCCCTCAGAAGATTCCGCAACGAAACATAGGTCATCAGCATACATCAATTCGGTAATGAGGTCATACGATACCTTTGTGTGCGCTTTTAACCTAGCCAGGTTAAAGATACTGCCATCTGTGCGAAAACGTATGCGGATCCCTTCGGTGTTGGCTTGTAAAGTCTCCCTCACGACAACGGAAAAGTACAGAGCAAAAAGAGTGGGTGCTAATACACAGCCTTGTTTTACACCACAAGTGACAGGGAATTGCTCTGTCTGCTCACCATTGACGGCTACGCAACAAGTCATGTTGTCGTGAAGAAGTCTTATCAAGCGTATAAATTTGTCGGTGCAACCAAGTTTCGAAAGCACAATCCACAAAGCTTCGCGAGGTACACTGTCAAAAGCTTTCTCCAGATCAACAAAACAGAGAAACAGAGGTTGACACTGTTCCCTGCTTTTCTCTTGCAGTTGTCTAAGAGAGAATATGGCCTCGCATGTGCCGCGATTGGGTCTAAACCCAAATTGCGTTTCAGGCAATATACTTTCAGAGAGCTCCATAAGACGATTTAAGAGTACTCTGGCAAAAGTTTTTCCTGGAGTAGACAGAAGTGATATACCCCTATAAGAGTTGCAAACAGATCGATCACCTTTATTTTTATACAAAGAGCAAATTAGTGATACGCCAAAACTAGGAGGAACGAACTCCATTTCCCACATGCGCTGGAAAAATTGCCAAATCTTGTAGTGCAACTCATCTCCGCCATATTTTAATAGTTCTCCTGGTATGTTATCGATGCCGACAGCCTTATTGTTTTTCTGCGCTTTGATGGCGATGATAACTTCCTCAAGAGAAGGAGGCTGATCCAGATCTACGGCTTGTGGTAAGGCAGGAAGTGATGCTAAATAGTTTATGTCAGCAGAACGATCCACATTGAGTAAGCTGTTATAGTGTTCTGCCCAGCGAGTAAGAACTTCTCCTTTGCTTACCAGGAGGGTACCTGAAAGTGATTTCAGTGGTACGTTTACTCGATGTGGACTTCCTACTAACTTTTTAATCTCGTTAAAGAAATCGCCGAGTCTATTCGAATCAGCAAGCCACTGAATATAGCGAACCTTGTTCAGCCACCACTCATCTTTTGCGTTTCGAGTTAGTCTCCTTATTTGGCTCGTACTCTCCTTTATTTTTTCAGAAGCAGTTGTCTGATTTCCCTTTCGAAGGAGCTGGCGGTGTTTTTCTAGGGCGACTGTCAATGTATTATCATTTTCGTCAAACCAGTCTTCACAGACACGAGGTTTTTGGCCTAAGATCTCAGTAGCCGCATTGATGGTATTTGTAGTTAACAGTTTCCAGCCCTCGTCTAACTGTTCATCTTCGGGGTGTATGCCTGCTGTAAAGGTATTGACAGCTTCCCTGTAATTTGCCAATATTTCAGCAGACTCTAGCTTTTTCAGATGAAGACAGTTAGGCTTAGCCCTGCGAGGTCTACGGCAAGGGCTAAGACGCAAAAATAGTTTTGTAACAACAAGTCGGTGATCCGACCAACAGTTTGCGCCCCTCATTACTCTCGTTACTTTGACATCCGCTATATCCCGTTGACGGACTATAGCATAATCAATAAGATGCCAATGCTTGGACCTTGGGTGCATCCAGGTAGTTTTGTATTTATTTGGGAGTCTAAACATGGTATTGGTAATACCCAGATGAAATTGGGAACAGAGGCTTAGTAACAGTTGCCCATTACTGTTCATGTTACCAATGCCATGTCGCCCTATCACCCGAGGCCAAGCTTCAAAATCACGTCCGACGCGAGCATTAAAGTCGCCAAGAAGCAAAACTTTCTCACAGCGCCGGATTTTAGTCAGCACTTCTGACACTTCCTCATAAAATTTGTCCTTGACGTCATCACTTTTGTCGAGTGTTGGCGAATATACGCTGATAACATTTAAGTATTTATTGTTTCGAAGATGGAAACGTAAGGACATGACACGATCAGAGATAGCAACTGGATGTTCTTCCAACTTAGAGGCTAAAGTAGTTTTAATAGCAAAGCCTACTCCTGACCGTCTAGGCTCAGAAGCTGGTGTGCCTTTCCAGAAGAAAGTGTACCCACCACCACGTTCAACAAGCTCACCTTCGTCAGCTAGATGTGTTTCGCTGAGAGCGGCTATGTCGACGTCATAGCGTTTGAGCTCGCGAGCCACAATGGCGGTTTTACGTTCTGGGCAGAGGTTGTTGGGTCGGTCTAAAAGAGTACGTACATTCCACGCACCAAAAGTCATATTCATCTGCATGTTTTTAGATTTATTCTTATTGCGAGGAATGAGCGTTTGTTTGGGGCACCTTTTCTAGCCCCCTCCCCGGCTGAGCGAGGAAAGCAGTGCCTCTCTAAATAAAGCTGCTTTGTCTCAAAGAGTGCTGCCGAACCACACTGTCACCCCGATGCAGTGCTAGAGCGACCACTCTCCTCTCCTTAGGCCACCCGTGTCCAGGTATTAGACCAAGCCCAGGACTTTTTTAAACTCGGAATGACAAAGCCAAGTCAGATGTGCAGGATATATTAAGTTGCATAAGTGTGCGCGCCGTACACAGATGCACCCTCTCCTCCTTACTCCCCTTGACCCAGTGGAACGGAGAACCGCTACGACTGGAAGGGAACAGGACGCAGTATCTGGCAACGATAAAAACTCCTATCGCTACCTTCAGGCCTTCTACAGTTGCCTGGTTGCCTCGCCACTTGAGGTGGATTGCGTTGACGCCGAAGCAACGAGCACTAGCACGGGGAGTGACCGTGCCGACTCGAGGGCCGAAACACGCCGTTGCTACAACAAAGTGTTTCGGCACTCGAGCCCCCCTCTACCAGCCTAGGTTCCTAAGGTGTGGCCGCTGCATGCTATAGCGGCGACCACTAACGACGATCGAATGCGTGCCGCGCGATCTGAGGAGCCTTTTATAGGCGATGTTGCCTCGACCACTAACGACGATCGAATCTTCGTATATTCAACGGGCAGCGTAACGACGCCCCAGAGAGGTCCGCACTGTACGACGGCTCGAGCACGACTAACTTGCTTGCTAATCCTTTGTGCTATGTCGGTGACGCTGGTTCGTCTACGAATCTCATTTCTCATATTAATAACTAATGTTAACAATCTCGCCTTGTTTAATTTAAGTTATAGCTTTTGTAGGGTCTGTGGGAAATAAAAGAAAGAACAAAATACATTTATTTGTGACTGAACAAAACACACACAACACAGGAGTGAGGTACACACAAGAAAACGTATTCATATACACAAAAAAACCGCAATACTCAACAAATGTGTGTCTCTTTACCTATACCTAAACGACCGACGTTACAAAAAGGCGTGCAACTCAGCATTTGTACTTATTAAGTCACTTGGCTAGTTATTTATTTCTAACCGTTAACTTTTCTGACTGATCAATGCAAGAAATGGCTATATTTCAAAAATAATAAGATCTGCACCTACGTCCCGCAAAGTGTATTGTGCACTACTATAGTAGCGCCGTAGGACTTTGGGTTGGTGGCAGCAGTTTCCCGGAGTCCCTGATGTCGTTGCTGACGTCGAAGATGACTCGACGAGTTTTTACGACCTTGTAATGTGACTCTAGTTATTGTGACACTACAATAACTAGTCACATTACAAGGTCGTATAAATTCGGATCATGTCCAACATTTCGCACGTAAGCATTAACTAACATCCACGTATCATGTCTGCACTTGGCTGAGGATTAGCCAACTGTAATAACTGCTGATCCTGCGTTCATGCATGAGATCACTGTGACAGAGACCTAACTAGTGGGGGGGCTAGAGAAAGAACAAGAGGGATGCTGATTAAGTTTCTGTGCCACATGGTACGTGTTTTGTTATGTACGACATTAAATGAAAACACGGGTGAAGCTAAATAAATAAATATTGCTGGACATTTCACACAGCGCTATCTAGCCCCAAACTAAGCGGAGCTTGTACTATGGGAACCAGATAACAGATATAATACTTATATACTTTTTTGTAAATACATACTTATAATATATAGAAAACAACCAGATCCGGAACAAATATCTGAAGATCATGCAAACATTTGTTCCGCGGCGGGAGTCGAACCCGCTACCCCCTGCGTCTTAGCCGGCTGTTCGCCCACTGCGCCACGGAGGTCGTCAATTCGACCTCCGTGTTGAAATTCGTGTGTGAATTCGTCAAAAGCTAATGGCTAGTATTGTTGTAATATAGGTTTTTTTCAAATTTATTACCAAAGAAAATTTTCAAATACATACTCTTAATATCAAGTCCTAAAATATCAATGAAACAGCCTGAATAAAATAGGTAAAGAAATCATATTCATTTATCATGTAAGTAGGTAGGTACCTGTTAAATTGGCTAAGAGGCATCGTCGCAAAGGCACCGCCAATTTACGTTAAAAAATGTACTATTGGAAATGTATTGTTTTCTGGATAACTATTCAAGCTAGGGGTATTAAACTCACCTCTAAAATTTGATATTACGATTCCGTAAACAAACTTCGGTACCAATCAATGCACTGATAGGCTTTGATAGTATTCAAGTAGCCATCTCACACTTGATGGAAATAATAAGTGCTTGCCGAAAAATTCATAAAATCACCTTGTAAACACTATGAGCCAAATTACTGGGAACGGTCCAAAATATCAGGCACAAATTGTATACATATTGCAACTACAATTAGTAATACATTAAGTACATTTTGAGTTAACCGCTGCCTCTCTTGATATTTGTTTTGTAAAATAACAAATCTTGACGAATTTTTGTTATAAGTACTATAAACATACATATTTATACATTATATATATATATATAAATATTTATTTATCTCGAACTCTCCTGTCGAGTCAATAGGTGCATCATTAGATTTTACAACTATTACTACTGGCTACTGTGCGAGAATTAATTTAAGAAAAGTTGTTAATATGTTTACTCGATACAGGCCTAGCCTACCAGACGACAGGTATCTCTACAAATCTCTACCCGGCTCTACGAAATTGTACTTACTAAAACTGTAACCTAAGTTAAGCTATGTACCTACGTGCATTTTGTAGTAAATAAATGTTTTTCATTTTTATTTTTTTTTTTATTTTCCTAAATTCGATCTCAGGTATAAAGGTTTCTTTTTGGAATCAGGTTCTTAGGACATCCCCTATGCCAATTCTAGATTCGACCCTGCATCGTACAGTATGAATTGTGCGCTGAATTGTGGACTTGCCAGTAGAATAACAACGAACTAATATGGTAATTTAGCTATTGCTACTAATTGGTACCTTATCCGTCTGAAAGCACAGATTTACGTACAAGCCTTTACTATAGTATCCGGATGATAAGTTACTAGCCATTTTTTTTATAACCACCTTTATTCTCGCGTTAGACTATAATCTCGCCTGTTGATAAACGAAGATGCCGTCTATGAAACACATTAGCTGGCTAATTTATGTAATGGGAAACAAGTTTTAGATGAAGGTATCTGTAATTTGTTTTCTTCTCAGAATGATTCTGAACAGCCGAGAATCAATCCGAGAAGTCAACGTTATTCCATAAGAAACACCCAGACCAGGAACAAATATCTGTAGATCATACAAACATTCGTTCCGCGACGGGAATCGAATCCGCAACCTCCTGCATTTCAGCCGGTTATTCACCTACTGCGCCACGAAGGTCGTCGATAATAAACATAATATTTCTCATCCAAAGTAACCACACAAACTTTTAAACTCCTTTTAAACGTACGAGACACACCACCCTCTTTCATATTCCTTTCAATCGTACCAGCTATGCCCAAAATTCTGTCATCGGTCGCACGCTAGATAGCTTCAACAAGGATTTTTCGTCAATATACATCTTCTCTAATAGCAAAGCATCTTTTAAGAAACAAATTATATCTGTTCTTAGTCATATATAGCGCGTTCTATAAAATATTCAGAAATTCACTCAACACACACTACACTCCCTCCCTCACCCCCTCAAGTACACACATTTACACAGCATCCCTACCTGTCTTTTGTTATTCAAATGCGTACCTACTAAATTACTAAAATCCTTGAAATTTTAATTAACATACTATGTTTTTTAATCTTTCTCTCTAGGTGACTAATTTCTTAAAAGATAAGTCTATAAATTGAGAATCTGTTATTGGCATTAAGCATTATTTATAAGGATTGTTTACATTGTTAACAAGTGCTGTTGATTCTGTAATGAATAATAAAAAAAAACTTCCGCATTCATTTCATATACACTTTAATTAAATTTATTTATTTCTCAGACATGTCATCCATTTTGTTAGTAAACAATAATTAAATTTATAAATTATTTAGAAGACAGGTAATTGCAATTAAATAAACTAATATTACATCTAAATTGGTACATCTAAATCGAGTAAATTATTAGTCATCTAATAGTCCGAAGTAGAGATTTCGTAATGGATCGCGGGTAAGAAGAGAAAAAATAGTGGTCTAGTTCAAACATTGCCCATAAAATATCAGTAAGTCACAAAGTTGGCAATTCTCATGAACTTCTAAGACTGTACTTGCATAGGGCTGCTCGCTCACCATCTTGTGAGTTTATGAAGTTTTTTATATGTCAGTGAACTACCGAGAAAATACTTTAAAGATATCAAAGTTCTAACATGTTACACCCAACGCTCCGACAAGAGCAAATATTCTAATCCCGCGACATCACTTTAATCATACCGAGTATTCTTTGAGACATTTTGTTATAGGAAACTAGAAAAATCTACTTCGAATTGCTAGAATTGATCATGTCATATGGCTGGAAAATACTCTTTTTTGCGGGCAACACTCGCGCCGATCGGCGTCAATGCTCAGCGTTTCAGCTTCAGCTGGCTTCAGCATACCAAAAGTCCAAAAGTCTCGTACATCAACGAACAATATTACAGTCGGGTAATTATCGCGTATGTACCTTTTTATAATTAACTAGCTGACCCGCCCGCGGCTTCGCACGCTTGAAATTTGGGAACTTCGGGACAAAAACTATATAAAACACTCTTGTTAAAGTGACGCGACACTTCATGTAAATGATTTCATGTCAATGAACGACGGGTAAATTATATGGATATTGTTCTTACAAAAATACTAAAATCAAGATTAATAAAAGCGGCCAAGTGCGAGTCGGACTCGCCCATGAAGGGTTCCGTAGCAGCAAGTAACATAATATAGAAGTTGTTTAGTTCATAAATCATCATCATAAATTATTTATTTGGAACATAAACAATGGTGCAAATGATGTGAAAAACGATGATATCTGCAGAAGTATTAAACTTGTTTTAGTATTAACAGTTCGTTGTAACTTTTTTATATTTGCGTTGATTGAATAAAAGGTAAATTGCGGTTAACTATTTATGACGTATTAAAAAAAACTACTTACTAGATCTCGTTCAAACCAATTTTCGGTGGAAGTTTGCATGGTAATGTACATCATATATTTTTTTTAGTTTTATAATTCTCTTATTTTAGAAGTTACAGGAGGGGGGGGGGGGGGGACACATGCTACCACTTTGGAAGTGTCTCTCGTGCAAACTATTCGGTTTAGAATAAAATTATATTAGAAACCTCAATATCATTTTTGAAGAACCATCCATAGATATCCCACACGTATGGGTTTGATGAAAAAAAAATTTAGTTTCAGTTCTAAGTATGGGGAACCCCCAAAATTTATTGTTTTTTTCTATTTTTGTGTGAAAATCTTAATGCGGTTCACAGAATACATCTAGTTACTCGTACCAAGTTTCAACAGTATAGTTCTTATAGTTTCGGAAAAAAGTGGCTGTGGTATACGGACGGACAGACAGACAAACATGACGAATTCATAAGGGTTCAATTTTTTGCCATTTGGCTACGGAACCCTAAAAAATGAGGGGTAGGGGTAGGAGAGTAAAAAATACTTTACGACCTATTCTCATAGCTAATAAATCGGTCGACCCGTTTCGCAGGAGTGCGACCACTAAAACCGTGACACGAGATTATATTCGATTATAAATAAAAAAGGGACATAATTAAGATTTAATCATTTACAAGTATTTTTTGGCTTGTGCATTTTATATTTGTATTTGTTTCTTTTGTGGTGTACAATAAAGTAGTTTCACTCATTCATTCAAGAATGACTTATATCATTCATTCACAAAGGCATATAAATGTCAGCCCTACACCATTACTGCAAGTTTCTTTGAGGTCACAATGGAACTCAGTCTATAGACATGCATTCAAAAGACGTTCACAGACCAGCTACTTTCAAACTCGACTCTCTACGACTTTCCTAAGTAATTTTTGAGAAGGAATTTAGTTTCTTTTAACTTTAGGCGAAGCTAAAAATGTTTTTGATAAAAAGAACTGAAAATAGGATAAGACATGATTTTATACTAGCACGAAATAAATACTGCTCGACATTTCACACAGCGCTATCTAGCCCCAAACTTAGCAGAGCTTGTACTATGGGAACCAGATAACTGATAGAATAACTTATATACTTTTTTTTTGTAAATACATACTTATAATATGTAGATAAACAACCAGATCCGGAACAAATATCTGTAGATCATGCAAACATTTGTTCCGCGGCGGGAATCGAACCCACTGTACAAAAGGGTAAAGTTTCTAAAAAATGTAACTGCTCCTCATTCATGTTCTGAAAATATGAATAGAATGCGAAATAAATAATCGATAACAGACCAAATGGATTATTTGAACGAAAAAGATTGGAAATAAGTAAATCAACAATATCTTTAAGCCGGACCGAAGGCTAATGCATAAATGTCAGACACAGGGTCTGCAACCCTTTGTTTTTAAGTTTTCAACTAACAAAAAAAGTCGTCAATCTTTCCAAAGGCAAGCGCCTCTTTCATAACCTTTTTAATCAACTTTTGACAAAGAAACGGTAAGATAACGGGAGGTTGTAAAGACAAAGGGCCGTAAAAGGGTTTTGTTCTAAACTTTAATTGTGTTACGGATTCCTTGATCTTAGAGTCGTCGCCATGTTGGCAAAAGTGCAAGTCGTTACTGTTAAATATGTTAGTTTGAATTATTTAGACTTAAGACGTACGTAGGCATAATAAATATTGTATATAATAATAAATATTGGGCATCAGAAAGTCAAAGGAAACATAAGGCGAGGACGAGGCGAAGACGAGGCGAAGACGTGGGCCTCTTTCACACAAAATTATATGTTTTTTCTTTTTTTAAACCACTTGGCGATAGAACACCTGATGGTAACTAGTTAACCCTCGCCTATTATAAATAAATAAATATGGGTGGACATTTCACACTGCGCTATCTAGCCCCAAACAAAGAAGAGCTTGTACTGTGGTAACCAGATAACTGATAGAATACTTATATACTTATTTATTGTATTTATATACCAAATCTGAAAATATGAATTTTTAGATCCCTAACTTGAGGAATTTTGGATTGTCCATACAAACTTTTCAACCCCTATTTTAACCCCTTCAAGACAAAAGATAGCCTATGTCCTTCTCCAGGATATAATACATATTCTTGCCAAATTTCATTATGATCCGTAGCCTTATTACCTAAGCCAATTGCTGTCTTGTCGCTATCGCTAGTCAGGCTATTCCGTTCACACGTGAGGTAAGTACTGTTCGTGTGAAAGTGATGGCATGACTAGCGATAGCGAGACGACAACAATTGGCTTAGGTAATACTGCAGCCGTTCAGCCGTTTAGTTGTGAAACGGTAACAAACAAAAAAAATTACTTTCGCATTTATAATATTAGTATGGATATTGAGGAGGGGCGAAGGCTAAAATAAAGCTAAAAAAATGTTAACCTCGAATTTCGACCACTGTGCACTGGCAACTAGAATACTAAGTGTTTTGTTATATACGATATTACATGAAAACACGGGTAGATTGGCCCTACACGTAAAATAGGCATAGGTTTTTTTCAAATATATTTTTTTTAACCTACGTCTTCCCACCGCTGGGCAAAGTCCTCCCCCACTGTCTTCCAGGACTTTCGCTCGCGTGCCAAATTCCACCATTCTGTCTCGATGGCATCGAGATCGTCACGCCAGCGTCTACTAGGCCTTCCTCGGCGCCGTCGCCCGTCTTCAGGCACCCACTGCGTGACGATCGTTGCCCATCTGTCTGGGTGTATTCGTCTTACATGGCCCGGCCAATCCCATTTTAGCCTGGCAGCCCTATTTCCTGCATCAGCAATTCATTACCAAAGAAAATTTTAAATTATGAAACAACCTTAATATCAAGTCCTAAAATATCAATTTAACAACCTGATAAGTATATAAGTATTATATCAGTTATCTGGTTCCCATAGTACAAGCTCTGCTTAGTTTGAGGCTAGGTAGCGCTGTGTGAAATGTCCAGCAATATTCATTTATTGAAATAATACTTGTTTTGGTGCGTTAGAAACAAAATACGAGTGTAATATTTTTACGATGCGCGCCTACACCGACAGCCAAAAACCAACATGATGAAGTTAGCTGATAACTGTCTCTTAACGCGCCAGCGAACACTGAGCGCAACTTCAATTCGGCCACGTCAAAAACTTCGGCCTGAATATTGCTATCCCTGTTTAGTGACGAAGTTTAGCCGCGCAGAGCGACAGTGATAGCAATAGAACGATTCTAAATTTGATTAGATTTTGACCGTGTTCCGTAATACCAAAAATGATGACTGAAAACTTGTTGTATTTTTCTCATTGTGTTGTTATTCTGTAACTAGACGATATAATCTATGTTCCCATGACTAGGATACGTAACATGTTGTGGTTTTTAATACGAAACAATTAGGTTGAAAACAGGTCTTTTATGACGTAAAAACATGCAGAATGCGATACGCTTTTATTTCATTTTAGGTAGGTATTTTGATCTAATATATGGTTGGGAACCTAGATAAATACTATTCAAATTAAAATAATACCTTATTAAGGTATAAATATGCTCCAATTAGAAATGATCTTGGTAGTACGTGTTGTATGGGCGATTGTCCCTCCGGTGCCCCCTTAAGTTTCCGTGAAAACTCATAACTATATTTATTAATTTAATATTCCTTTTACATACAACGAGTTGTGGCATGCGGGATGAAATCTTTAGCTATTTTTGTTCTGTTACGCCAAAGAAGCATAACTTCTTACGTGCGTACATAAGTACACACACACGTTTTTTTATTTATCTAGTAGGTACTTAGATATCATTTACAATTTTTGGTGTTTTAGGGGTGTTGATTACGAAATTTAACATGTTCGTTCAGTTCCAATGTATGTATGTATGTTTGTCCGGGTAGAATCTTGCAACTGAATTTCAAACCAGTTATCTTTAACCGATTAAGCTGAAATTTGGTATATACGCTTATTTTGGATGACAATGCATGCAACTATTTGACGTCATTCTAATTCTAATATGGCGGATCATCCAAGATGGCGGATTAGTTATTTTTTGGTATGGGTATCAAATGAAAGGACTTGCTGAGGAGACCATAAAAACTAATACAACGTTACATTAAATCCAAAATATGGGGGTCCATCCAAGATGTATACTATAAATCCAATATGGCGAGACCTACAAGATGGCGGAGAATGTTTTCTGGTTTTCTGAAGTCATTAACTCCAATATGGCGGGACCTCCAAGATGGCGAAGGGTGTTTTCTGGTTTTTTGAAGAACAGCTGAATTTTAACAAAAGTATGCCTTGGTCGACTTCATACTTTGATTTGTGTAATTTGGCGAGATAGGCGTCAACAGCATTGGTTTGCAATCTATCTAGGAGAAGGATATTAATATGGTAGCGGCCAAAACGCCTATACTTTGTGCTTACAAATTAAATTTTTGATAGGTTTGCTTCCACGGCGTGCCGTGCGTGCGTTTGGGCTTATTTGAATCTGCTAGCGGTTCTGATTATGAACTTTATAAAAGCTTGTTATGAAAAAGTATTTTTTCAACAAAAAAACTTATTATGGTAAGTATAAACTAATTCTACACCTTCAAGAAGTATTGTATAAATATATATTGTATAAGTATTTATATTTTTTTTATATTGCTGGCGATTTTACACAGCGCTATCTAGCCCCAAACTAAGCAGAGCTTGTACTATGGGAACCAGGTAACTGATACAATACTTATATACTTTTTTTTGTAAATACATACTTATTATATATAGAAAAACAACCAGACCCAGAACAAATATCTGTAGATCATGCAAACATTTGTTCTGTGGCGGGAATCAAACCCACTACCTCTTGCGTCTCAGCCGGCTGTTCGCCCACTGCGCCACGGAGGTCGTCAAAAACAACAAACAAGAGGCTGTATAATACTACTAATAGTTATAACGCATAGAAACGTCGCAATATAATATATAATACGTTCTCTTCTTAAAAACTTACTAGTTAGTTGTTAATCCTTTACAACTATAGAGCCATTAAAGGCATTGACTGGAAGAAGCAACGTAAAACGATTTGTTTAATGTACTTACGCGTGCTGGCATTTCCATAACATGGTTAAGCGCCGCTTATGTTCTATGGCTGAACTTTGACGGAATGTTATTTGTTCTTGTTGTGGGAAACTGCAGCACAACATTATGTAGGTATTACGAAATTAAACAGGAGTTGATTAAATCGCCGGAGTTTTTGGAAGGTAGAGGTTTTGTTAATGGTTTTCGTGAATGAATAAATGAAAAAAAACCGGCCAAGTGCGAGTTGGAATCACAGACGAAGGGTTCCGTACCATTATCTATAAAAACGGCAAAAAAATCACGTTTGTTGTATGGGCGCCCCCCTTAAATATTTATTCTATTCTGTTTTGAGTATTGGTTGTTATAGTGGTAACAGAAATACAACATCTGTAAAAATTTTAACTGTCTAACTGTCACGGTTCATGAGATACAGCCTTGTAACATACGAACAGACGGACAGACAAACAGACAGACAGCGGAGTCTTAGTAATAGGGTCCTGTTTGACCCTTTGGGTACAGAACCCTAAAAAGAGATACAGTTAACGTATTACGAACGTAGCGTATTTAGTGTCTAAATATGTTTAAGATAATTATCAAATCATACAAATACGTCGAATGTATACATGTTTAATCGCTAATTACGTTTAGGGATCGTTGTGCAAGCCGGGCTTAGTAAGTGTTTTGAAGTCACGTCAAATGTCGATTCTTTAAAAATGCCTACACATACTATTACAAGTTACTACTAGGTACAAATTACCTATATTCAGTAAAAATGTATACTTAGTGTGGGGTGAAGTACAAATTATGTACTTGTCTGACCACAGGTAGTTTTTATTTATCAATCACAAACTGGGCATTGCCTAAAAAACAGAACGACTAATAGGTAAGAAATGACACCGCACATTCTGTGGTAAAGCCCCGAGATAAGGAAGACAGGAAGACAATGACGGATGCTTGTAGACGACAGGACTCTACGGGTTATCGCAGTTTTTGTAGATTAGAAATTCTTTAAATAATTGCATTTTAATGATTTCAACTGCTGCTGTTTTTAACCTTCTGAGCAAAAAGAAAGGAACGATTTTGACGGAGTTTATTTTTATAGAAAACCAGTTTAACTAGTTTTTCTTAGCTACTTCGTCTCACGAGAGTTGAACCAGACAACTTAGAAGAATGTGGAAGTCGCTCTCTACTGGCCCAAAAAAATAAAAAATAATATCCAGTGACACGCAAGAATGTGGATGAACTACATACAGACACATTAATTTAATAAAAAAACAGTGGCATTCCGGGAGTGCTGACAGAACAGAAAACTTGAATAAAAGCAGACTTCACTACAGACACTTATATACAGAGGTGTCGGTAACGGCAACAGTGTCGCAAGTTCAATGGTTTTTCCCATCTCAAAAATGGCCAACGCGCCTAAACAAGTTATCACTTCAACAAATTACGTGCCTAGTCCCTATGAGCCCTGTGCCGAAAAAATATATGGCGCTTGTTTACAGCCATGAAACCGGTGCATTGACGCCACAATAAGTGTTTGCGGGTTAATTATCAAGTCGCCTGCTTAAAACTTTAATTTTTTTAGGGTTCCGTACCCAAAGGGTAAAACAGGACCCTATTACCAAGATACGCTGTCTGTTTATCTGTCCGTCTGTCCTCAGGCTGTATCTCATGAACCGTGATAGTTAAGACAGTTGAAATTTTTTACAGATGATGTATTTCTGTTGCCGCTATAACAAAAATACTAAAAACAGTATAAAATTAATATTTAAGCTTTCTCCCATACAACAAACGTGATTTTTTTACTTGTTTTTGCTCGATATTGATAACGGCAACAGGTAGACGCTTGAAATATTCACAGAATATTTAGTTATGTATTTACTATAAAAATAAATAATTAAATTAAAATAAAACAATTATTTAAGGGGGGTTCCCATACTACAAAAGTTATTTTTTTTTTGCTTGTTTTTGCTCGATATTGATAACGGCAACAGGTAGGTTCTTGAAATATTCACAGAATATTGAGTTATATTATTCACTTTATAAATTAATATTTAAGGGGGGCTCGCATACAACAAACGTGATATTTTTCCAATTTTTTCTCGGTCTTATTAACGATAACAGGTAGAAACTTGAAATATTTACAAAATATTTAATTTAAAATTCAAATAACATTTTTTGCAGTTTTTATAGTACGGAACCCTTTGTGCACGGGTCCGACTTGCACTTGGTTGGTTTTTTTAAGTTATAAATGATTTTTTGAGTAGGCAATAAACCTAAAGTTTTCATTGGTTAGAAAATATAAGCATTCACTTCGAAGGTAGGTACAGCAGTTTTAAATTCATACTTAACACTATTTTCGTTAACTTGACGTCCAATAAGGCATAAATTCTTGCGAAAAAATAATCGGGCGAGTTGACGATATAAAATAATATTATTACTAAATCGCGATATAGCCTAAAGTTTTTTTATATTTAGAGTTTTTAGCAGGCGACTTGACGATTGACTCGTCTTTGCGCACATCTAAACTAATTCTAATTTTAGGATGGGAGGAATAAAATCTGCAATGTCGTCCCGCATAAGGGTGTATTGTGCATCACCCCTCTTCTAACCAGACCCCAGCCATCCTAACTCCTTGAAGTAGCGGAGTAGGACTTTGGGTAGATGGCAGCAGTTTTTCAGAGTCTCCAAGGTCGATACTGACGTCAAGAAGACTCGATTGCCTCCTGCAATCCCGTCTTCAGTCTGGTTTCTTCTGGGGTCGTACAGTGCAGTAGCACGAGCTCCACTCTCTTTGCGCACATATTTTCATAGACAAATATTATAAAAGTATTTTTTCGCATGGTTTATACTTGTCTAAAGTAATTTCAAAATGTCCCCAGCGCTGAAAATACTCGACTAGATTTAGTTTGTGTCCTCCTGAAAGGCTAATTGAAAAAAGCTTTTATAGCAATCTCGGAGCAATCCCAACACGAATGAAAAGGTTTTCCGTACAACAATATTCTTTGCATTAATATTTAAATTATAAATAGTTTCGCAAACAACTAGCAACAAGCGGACGAGAAAATATATTCTACAAAGTAAAAAACGTAGACGAAGTTCCGACATCTTGTAAGAAACTTTGAAATTCCTGTATGGAATGATAAACGCTGAGAAAAAATCTACTATCATTCGAGAAAGAAGATAGACAGAAAATATTTTTTTTTGTAAACTATAGGCTAGCGTTAGACCACGATCTCGCCTGATAGTAAGCGATGATGCAGTCTACGATGGTACACGCTTGCCTAGAAGAAACCTATTCACCCGCGACTTGAAGACGTAAGGTTGTAGTTGTAGGAAATACAGACTCCAGCAAGGCGTTCCACTCCTTGGCGGTGCACAAAATAAATCAAACTTAATGCTAGAAAGCATTATCTTCCAGTTTTGTTAATTTTTGTGTAATGTGTAAAATCAACGTTGAAACAAAAATTAGGAATTCGTAGACAAACCAAGATACATAGTACAAGCTTTGCTTAGTTTGGGGCTAAATGACGCTGTGAGAAACGTCCACCATTAATTATCTTTATTTATTGATCGAGCGAAGCGAGATCTCTAAATCATCTTGGACAAATTGGCGTTGCATGTATGTATGTTCGTTTGTCCGAGGATAACTTTCGAAGCGTTTATCCGATCATCGTAAAATTTAGTGTATAGGTAGGTAATGATGGCACAATTTGGTGTGACTAAATGAGCCATAAATGTGATTGTTGAGATATTGGGGTTCAAGGGGGGTAAAAAAAACAAAATGGGAACAAACGGTCAAATGGCACTTCTAATAAAAAGTATTTGTGAGTACATTTCTACCCTGTTTTTATTTTTAGTTTAAACCTTGTAGTTTTTAGGTTATTAGCCATAATAAAAACTGAACTTTGGCCAAATTCATTGGATACACCAGTGACCCCACAGTGCTGACATAGTATTCGTTTAGTATGCGTTTAGCTTTAGTGACACAAATACAGAGCAAAAGTCTGAAATTCAGAATAACTGCAGTTTCTACCCCAAAAAAGTCTAACCAGTATACATAAACTCCCGTTACCTGTAATTTAAATCAAACTGTAGATCAAGTTAGTTGGTTATGTATTTCGTGGCACTATTTTATTTTATTACTAGCTGACCAATCCGCGGCTTCGCGTGGTTTGTCAATAAAAAGTAGCCTATGTGTTAATCCAGGTTATGATCTACGTACATACCAAATTTCATCGCAATCGGTTCAGCCATTCCGGCATGAAAGAGTAACAAACATCCATACATACAAACTTTCGCGTTTATAATATTAGTAGGATTTTATTTTATTAGCCGGCTTGTACAGCGATCCCTAAACGTAATTAGCGACTAAACATGTTTAAATTTTACGTATTTGTGTGACTTGACAACACATTAAATCATATCTAGCCACTAAATACGTTTGGGTATCGTTGCGCGAATCGCCCTAACAATATTTTTTTGTGTTTTGGTGACTCACGAGATCTCAGTTCGGGGCGAATCACTAGTTTATTTTAAGGTCACTGACATAGACAAGGATTAGCAAAATTATTGGCAGTAGGCGGAGTAGACTAGACATCTACATAGTTCGAAGAACTGACGGCTGTTGGGGCAGAAAGGTGCTCGACCACGCACTGAAAAGCGCAGCGTAAGGCGCCCCCCTTCCCCCACCCCCCACTAGATGGAAAGACGACCTGATAAAGGGTGCTGAGAGTCGTTGTTTGCAGGTCGCATAAAATCGGTCACTCTGAAAATCTATTAGGAAGGAGTTCAACAGTGACGTCCTTTGACAGATATGATGGTGATGATGAAGTAGTGCTGGTAGTTCTCACATAATATACTTACCTAAGCATCAAAAACAAATTGGTGGAGATCTTATTTTGTTAAAGTAGCAAAAATGTTTCATAGTAGCACTGAAATATTTTTTAAGTAGAAACAAAAATCAAAGTTTAGACTGCGAAAATTTAAGTCCGTTGATTTAAAACTTGTAGCAAATTATTTCGAACTCCAAGAAGCTCAGCCACTGTAAATTCACAGCAAACATTTGTTAGGTATTTGGCATTCGTTGCAAAAAACGACCCAATATTCAGACATTTAGAGTTCACATGCAAAATATAAGTCTACGCTGCTGGTGCCCCAAAAAGTTTAATAAAAGGTAAAATTTATAAGATAAAATTGATTTATTCCCGCGAATTATTCTCGAAATACCTACTGGTTGGCCACCTGGTGGGAGCCAGTGTTAGGGTTGGGTAGGTTTTTTAGAAACTTTTTTCACGAAATCCCCACTGATAATTCTTTTACGTAGCATTACTACTCCGCTTAGTTAGACCGTTTCTTGTATTACGACTAACGTATATCAGTAACCAAGTATTATTTTCGAGGACTTCGAGAATAATTCTTCTTTGCGTCTTCTTTGGAAGTTGAAAATTGTCATATACACATAAAATATTTGAAAAAAGATATTTCACTTAAAACAGCTGCTAAATGTTTTTTTATCAAAACGTTTTAGTAAAGTCGTTAACCAAACATTTTGTCCTATTTTAAGGTAAACATGACAAAGTGAGGAATTCATACATCAGAGCCAGAACTAAATTAACAGATCACAAAATGGGCAAACGGACCCAAATTGTCACCAATTGGTATCCACGAGATGGCAAGACGAGCCGAGGTGTACAATACCGAAGATGAGAAGATGAGATCAAACTCACAGCGGGCCCCAACTGCAGAAGGGTTACCCGAGATCCCAATGGAAAATGCTGGAGGAGGCCTTCACCATCAGGCACACTGAACTGAAAGATTCTTATAAAAAAACACTTATTATAAAAGCAAATACAAAATAAATAGTTCAGTCGGGATACAGAATCTATTAAAAAATAGGAACAAACATTGCTCTCCTAAGTAAGGTATACGACCGGTATCGTTAAAATACCTTAATTCGGAACATCCTGTACACTGTAGAGGCAGCTAACAATGTACACAAATCGAACAAAACTAATAATTGTTCGTATTCTCGTAGAGGAAGTCAATAAATAAAGCGTTGTGTAGCTGCAGATTTACGAGTGATGCAATACTTACCGCAAAAATATCGGTAGAAACCTATAAAATGGTTTGATCAAATGAACAACTGATTCGATGAAGTATTAAGAAAGAAAGAAAGAAAAATATTTATTCAGACCACCACAAATGGACACAGAAACAAATGACACAAAAAATATAATATACCTAAAAATGTTAAATGTGGTGGCGAAAGGGTCCTCAGCTCAGCATTTGCTACAGCATGTTGCCATACTGCAGCGCTGGTATTCTGCTGAGGCCAGTGTTGACCTCACGGACACCCAGACATTTATACAACTATAAGATTTGAAACATTTGCATTACAATTTTCCAACATTATAAAACATGCACCTTCTACAGATCACTAACTCAAAAAAGTCATACAAACCATGACTTACAATTTACTATTATATAATTTATTATTAAAGCCGTATAGTCGTGAAAATGTAACAAACAGACAGGCAGACAGAGTTATTTTCAAATTCATAATATAAGCACAGTATAGAGCGACATAAACCATTCCAAAAAGGTCGTATCAAAGGGAAGGTTGCTGCAGGTCCAGAAACCATTCCAAAAAGGTCAAAGGAAGGTCAAAGGGAAGGTTGCAGATCCAGATTCCGTTTGATCCGTATTTTTTGGGATGGTTTTAAAATAAAATAAAGCTAACGTTGGTATAATTGAAGGTCAAAAAAATTCTACAAAAATAAAAAAACAAAGCACATTCATGTCGAGATTCTGGGCCTTACGCTTTGAAAATAGATGACCTCTGAATTAGAAAATCAATATTGTTGCCGTAGAACAAAACCCCTCAGCAAATAATGGCCTCATAACAAAGTAAACACAAAAATTATGTTTAAATCGGACGGACTCAATTACGCCAGCCAACATTAATTCCGGGGTCTTCAAATTTTACAAGCGTCCTCAGTAATTTCGCTTTATTAAACACGCAGCATTGTACCGAAGTCCGGATGAAATTGTACCGAAATAAAAAAGCCGGATTGAGATTTTACTGGTTTTTAAAACTAAATAGAATAATATTTCTGGCTACCGGTACATACGCGCGGCCCTGTTAAACAAACAGTGAATTTTTTACGACCCTCGTATTTCCAAAACGCGTCAGAAACATCTGACAGTTAAAAATTTAATTAAAACCTTTAGATAAAAGTAAAAACAACGGCTGGGCTGTAAAGATTTGGATTTCGAACGTTATCCGGTCCTCTTATCTGTTTGCTGGTTAATTTAGTTCCGTTTCCGCAAATGTTGCTATAAAAGGACTTTTAATTTGGAATTGCTTTGTTTTAAATTACGGAAAATGTAAATGGGATCTGAATTATTAGGAGCATGGTTGAAATTTTAGAAGAAAATAAAAAAATCTGATGAAAGGCTAACTAAACCATCGGTTAGTATTGTTTTTGCGAACGAGTTCGTAAGGCCAAACCTGTCAGGGTTGACTATAGACAGTAATAACAAAGCTACAAATATATTGTTATCCAATTTTGGCGACCTCCGTGGTACAGTGGGCGAATAGCCTGCTGAGACGCAGGAGGTAGCGGGTTCGATTCCCGCTTCGGAACAAATGTTTGTATGATCTACAGATATTTGTTCCGGGTCTCGTTGTTTCTCTATATATTATAAGTATGTATTTACAAAAACAAAGTATATAAGTATTCTATCAGTTATCTGGTTCCCATAGTACAAGCTCTGCTTAGTTTGGGGTTAGATAGCGCTGTGTGAAATGTCCAGCCTTATTTATTTATTTAATGGCTGTAATTTTAGAAGAACATAAAAAAAACACATGAAAGTACTACTAAACCATCGGTTAGTATTGTTTTTGCGAACGAGTTCGTAAGGCCAAACCTGTCAGGGTTGACTATAGACAGTAATAACAAAGCTACAAATATATTGTTATGTATATTACTTCATTTAGTGTAGCAAAAACGATCTGAAATCAGTCCGATGCGATGCCATAAACACACACACCCTCTCATACATACCTACACACAAACTCATACACACATACGCACACATAATCACGCATGCCTACTTGTTCTTTATTCTTTATTCTTTATTGTACACAAATAGATTTACAGATAAAAATAGCTTACAAAATGGACATGTATAAGGCGAGCTTAACCCTAATTAGAGTTTTCTTCCAGCAAACCTTTGAAGATAGAGATATTTGATTATAGCGGTGGGTACGTGCACAGAGAATGACATTGGAGTAAAATACTAATATATCGTATATACTATAATAAATACAACACTTAACCTTATTAAAAAAATAATACCTTTATACTATACCTACATTAGAGATAAACATAATACATTATACAAAATATAAATAATATACCTACTTATACATAATAACCTAAAAGCTTACAAGGACAGGTAATGCTCTTTGACTCTAAGCTTAAAAGTGCTTAGTGATGGACTTGCGCGGATAGTGTGGTAGAGAATTCCACAGGTTAACTCCATGGACAGTGAAGGAACCGCCATAGCGACTGGAGGAATGAGGAGGGGTTTTGAGTAGGAGGGACTTAGATGACCTACAAGTCATCTCCGGTAGGACAAGAAAATCGAAGCGCTCACGGAGGTAAGAAGGAGCTAAAGGATTGAAAAGAGTGTTGAAGAGAAAAGTCACAACATGAAGATCACGTCGACGACGAATGGGAAGCCATTTTAGCTGGGATCTAAACATGGAGACGTGATCAAACTTGCGCAACCCGAAAATGAATCGGATACACAAATTCTGAAGACGTTCCAGTTTATTTAGAAGTTCCCCCGTGGCGTCAAGAAAACCGACATCGGCATAGTCTAAAAGGGGCAACATGAGGGTTTGAGCAAGAGTAATTTTAGTTTCAAAGGGTAAAAACTTTTGGAGACCCTTTTACTGCCTTGTACCTTTATTTTTTTATAAAATAATTGGAAATACTAAACTCGGCGAACACTAACGCCCCCTGCGTTAGTGTTCGCGATACAGTTTATAACTTCTGCGAATACTATTGTGTTCCAGTATTATTGTTGTACCATGTTTTTGTTCCTAATGAAAAATGAAAAAATGAAAAATATATTTATTTCAGCAAAACAATATAAAACACAAGTAACAATATAAGACACAAGTAACAATAGTAATCTTATCTTACAATTACATAAATGGAAGTAATTTAGTATATAAATATAATATTTAAACAACATAGATTGATATAATAATAATAATTATAGACACTAATAATCATGTACCTTGTTTGTTTTAAGAGAAATAAATTGATTTGCTGGCGGGAATAATTATACGATTTCCTTTGATACCCAAACTAGATAATAATCTGTATCGTGGGTATCTATACGATTTAACATAAAGAGTTAATGAGCCTCGGTTGGCAGCTTTGTTCACTAAGGTATATATGTATACTACTAATAAATTATAATAATTATTAATATGATATATTAAGTATATAAATATAGATGCGACATTTTCATTTAAGTTTTGTTTATAGTAGGCATTTTGTGCAGTCATATGTTAGAGTAGTAAGCCAATTTGTTATCACATGTTTTGCTTAGGAGCCGGAATAATGTTTTATGTCACATCCTTTGACAACTTTATTATAAAGTTAGATGAAACGAAAGGGCTAAATCGTTTGGCAAAGGACGTATTCACAGGTGCAATGTGAATTTTAAAAACCCTCTGGGTTAACAGGTCTTGGTAAATATCACTGTTGAGTACAGTCCTGTGAACAGCAAAAGAAATGTTCAGGACAAAAAGTTGTCGAACGGAGAGAACACCACTTTCTTCGTAAACTTTTACAGTGGGATATCTGAAGGGCTTTTTTAACATAGTCTTTAAAACTGATCTCTGTGCTCTTTCTACCTGTATAAGCGTTGTTTTTGGAGCACTCCTCCAACAGGTGATACAGCATGTCAAAAGGGATTGGCAGAGAGCCAAGTACGTAGACCTCAGGGTATCAGAGTTAGCTGCGTTCCTAAGCTGCCTCATAACGTTTATAATTTTGCGAGTTCTAGCGGATAAACTGTTAATGTGTTCTTTGAAATTAAGATTCTGGTCTACAAGGACACCCAAATATTTCATAAACCTAGTTCGGCCAATATCTTCGCAGTTACAGTTTACTGAAATTTCATTGCTGCATCTGTGAAGTTTAATAGATATGTATAAGGTTTTCCGGAGGCGAAGATGCGCGAGTCTTATGAAAACAGATAAGCTTTGTTTTTTGCGTGTTGAGGGTCAAAAGGTTTGTTTGGAGCCAGTGGTTCACCAGTTTCATTCCCTGCTCGGCGTGTAAGATTGCGTCCGGCCAGTCTGATCCATGAAAAATTATCGCCGTGTCATCTGCATAGCAAATAATATCTGCATTCATTAATCTAATGTTGTGTATACTGTTAATGTATAGTATAAAAAGTGTGGGTTATTTTGATTTTTTGATTTTTTCTGTATTAAATTTTATTTTGTCTATTTGTACTAACATCTGGATTTACATGACTTGTGAGTTTTTGATTATCCCGATATTTCGACGCAGTTGCATGCGCCATGATCACGTGTAAACTGAAGTCTGCGAGTGGATGGTTATTGGCAGATAATAACGATCTACCTTCTTTCTTAGTCTCTTGCTAGGAATGAATTCACTAATACTATTAACCACCGGATTCATTCTCGATCATAACTCGATTCCGGCACACAATGCAATTTTAGCACAAATAGTGTTCATAACCATGATAGTTTCATAAGTTAAAAAAATTATTTTGTCTGTTAGGTATTTGTGTCTCTACATATACATATCTACAGACAAACACCTCAATACTCAATACAAAAATATAGATAAAAAGCAAGATACAAGCAGGCACTGAGCTTGCCTACTAATCAGCATTTGGTGTTTGTTAAGTCCCAATTCCAAATACACAGCAAGCAAAATAATTCGTCAGACCTGATGCAAACCCTTTCTGCATTAATCAGCGGACAATAACCGCAAGGCGTGCAGAATGGTCGCACTTAAAATTATTCAAGTCTCCGTTCAAGTCGCTACAAAGTTTCACAACGAACTTGGCTCATAAACCTCCAGAGACAAACTCTGAGAACATTTTTCATTAGCCGGAGTATTCCCGGTAAACAGTTATATGATGTCGGGTTTCGCTAATTGTAACTTTTTATTTATTGTGCCAGAAGTGAATCTGTATGTTTTAGTGAAGAGACTTATAGTATTATTAAGTTTTCTGTGTCGTTAAGGTAGCCTTTCGAACTAAGCGTCACAGTCGCAGCGTCTATAGCGTCACCAACGCCGCGTCACTAACGCCGCGACAGAGACGCTTTGGTGACTTTGGATACCCACGACAGACGCACAGTCGCATCACACTTTCGCCGCGCGCCGCCCCGACCGGATTGATCTATAAAGCAGTCTTCATAAAACATGGATTTGCAACTCGTTTTGCTAGAAGAAGAAGAAGATGATGACCTTTTACTTCAATACTACCTCAGTTTGGAAAGATCCTCTACTAATTTCATGTTCCAATTCCGAAATGAAGAAGGTTACTTCAAGATCTTAATACAACGACACCTAAATGCGAACGATGAAATGTTCAGAGATTATTGTCGTTTTAATAAACAACAATTCATTTTTCTTTTAAATATAGTGAAAGAAGAGTTACATCCAAAAACAAAAAGGAGGATTGTATTGGCGCAGAAGAAAAACTATTTTTAACTTTAAGGTATGTTTATGTTTATTAAATTTCAAGTAATTAGTATTATGTATTCTTATTTATTACTCGAAGAAGGACTTTTCAATAAATAGTGCGAGAGTTAAGTCTGTAGGTTCCTCTTCATTGTCTTGTGATATAGGTGAATAGACAGGCAAATTATTATTATTCGAGACTGATTCCAGCGCATCTTGGGGTTGAGTGGCATTGTCTGGTGTATACTCAGGTGAATTACAGTCAATAGATATATTTGATGAAACACCTGAGCTTGATGTATTTGGGCGATTACTTTCTATATCTGCTGACTCAGCATATAATGTCTCATATGTCATGAGAACATCAAATATCGCTTTTTTTGCCTGTAATTTCTGTAAAGGTGTCAGTTTTCTTAAAACTGCTTTAACGTGTTCGGAAAAAGACGACAAATCGTCATATTCATCATTATTTTTTAAATTTTGTAAAACTTTCTGGCGAGATACTTCTCTTCTCTGCAGGTACGTTAAAATATCATCTTTCTTTGTACGTGTTTTCTTACTCTTTGGAAAATATGGAAGGTTTGATGATGAGGCTGGTGAGGATGTTCGTGAAACTGACGAATCATCGGTTAAGTTCGTTTCCGTTTGTAAACGGGATCTATCTTGGGTCGACGTTTGACTACTTTGAGACTCTTGTGTAGTGATGTCATGGGGGTCAACATGGTTGCTAATAGTCGATCGTTCGTTTGGTACCGATTCCAAAAAGGAAAACAACTTAGCATAAGCGTTAAATTTAGATCTTGGATTTTTAGGTGCTGCAGATCTAGTCCCACTCTTGCTTTTGCGTTTCAAACGCAAATATGTGTCTTTTAGGTTTTTCCAGTGCTTTTTGCAGCTGTCACCTGCAAGTAAATTTAAATGTATTATTTTTCTTTTCCATATTCATTGCGACAGGAGAGACGTATAAATCCGTATCATTTGCCTATCGGATATCAGATTCTTATATTTCAACAATCATACGAAAAGTCCTGAGGCTGCTTATGCAAAAATTAATACCAATCGCAATGCCGCCTTCAACAACAGAGGATTTCAAACGAATTGAAAAAGTAATGTGGAAGAAATGGAATATGCCAAACTGTGTATCTAGCATAGATGATAAACATGTTCGTATAAAAGCACCACAGCATAGTGGTTCCCTTTTTTTTTATTATAAAGACTATTTTTTCTATTGTGATGCTGGCATTGGTTGCAAGTTTGTAAGTTTGCCGACTACAAGTTTGTAGCTGTTGACGCTGGTTCTTATGGAAAAGAAGGCGACAGCAATATATATAGGAAGTCGATGATTGGAAAAAAGATTGCAAGAAACGATTTCAATATTCCAGAATCTAAGATTTTGCCGGGAACCAACATCAATTTGCCTCATTTTTTGATAGGAGATGAAGCATTTCCTTTAAACAAGAACATGATGAAACCTTATTCAGACTTGAAGATCCAGACTTGATCGGCAACAGGAGGTCTTTAACTATAGATTATGTCGCGCTTGTCGCGTGGCAGAAAACGCATTCGGGCTCCTGAGCCAAGTGTTCAGAGTATTTTATACACCAATAGCGATTGCACCGGATACTTGCACAGACTTGATATTAGTGGCGTGTTGTTTTCACAATTTGTTACGCGATGGTTATTTGGAAATTAATAACATACCGTACTACATTCGCGATGAAAACCAAAATCTCACCGATAACTATCTATATCTAACCGACAAGTACCGTACACGATGGTATTAATGTCAGAAACGAATTAAAACTGTTCTTTAACTCCCAAATCGGTCAAGTATCCTAGCAAAACAACTATTGTTAAAAAATATAGTGAAACTGATTGATAAAATAACTTACCACTTTTATTTAATTTTACCCCAATTTCAGACCACGTTTTGTATTTCTTTCTGATATTCCTATAATCTTCTACGTTTAAATCATAAAGCAGTGGGTGCTGAGACACCAATGTAATTAAAAGCTCATCTTCTTCTGCGTTAAAATTCTCAACAGATGTCATTTTTGTAAAAGTAACCTCAAAATACAGCGACACTGCAAGCGCGGCCGAGCGACTGACGCGGGCGTCTGATGACACGGTCACAGCGGCACTGTGACGTCACTGACGCCGCGTCAGTGTCGCTGCGCTCGAAAGGTGTTCCCTAGAATTTCATACATTTGCATAGAACATCTATCTGTCGCTCTGTCGCGGCGTCACAGTCGCGGCGACACTGACGCTATAGACGCTCAGTTCGAAAGGCCACCTTTAGGCTGACTGATCTTTGGTTGGTGTTTCTCTACGTCTACAAGATCAGAAATTCAGAAATGAGAAGGCCACTGCACGAGCCCATCTGCCGGATTTGTCGCTGGCGACTAGTCCGTAGACAATCTGCGTGAATGTTGGATGCCGAACCGCGAACCATACGCAGATTTGTTCGCGGACTTGTCGGCAACGATAAATCTGACTTATGGCCGCACGTGTGAATAGTGGGCTTAAAGCCATTCAGTCATTCACCAAGAGCCTACAAGCCTAGCAGTTTCCGCTCCAGCACCACTAAATTGTACAAAATACTCAAATAGATAAACACAATAAACACCAGAGTCATCTGAAACAAAGAGCAAATTAGATTTTAAAATGCTTTAGCATAACAATCGTAACAGAATCAACGGACGACAGACTGAATTATACAAATGAATACAATTTGTGGCTTCGAAACGGTTTGTCGTAGGTAGCTTAAAGTAAACAGCTTAGTAACTCAAACAGACAAAGACAATGCACCTGGGTGGACTCAATTGGTGGACCACGGGAAAGTACTGTAGTTTTTATATCCCCGATTTCTCGCGGTCATTACGTAATAAGTAATATTTAATAGTGACAGTCCATTAGTAGAGAGTAGCAAGAGTATTTACTTACCCTTATACTCCTACCGGTAGGAGCATAAGAATATATTATAAGTCCTCGTGGACTTATATGTCCTAGGAGAACCCAGTAGGAGCATGCGGAACGGTCAAATTACCAGGAGGCAGAATAAAGAAACCTTGAGTTCTAAATAAAAAAATCTATAACACCTTATGGAGGGTGGTATTGTATTTTAAAGTAACATTAAAGGTATAAGTCGAATCTGATCTAAATGAGCAATGACATTATTGTCAGTTTACTGTATTAATCGAGGAGCTTTGCTGTCTACATTAACACAATCAGTCACCATAAACTGCATTGAATTTAGCTCATCCGTTCGGCGTAACTCCCAAACGCCCGAATGTCAAACCAGAGATAATAACATACATACATATTGTCACGACTTTATCACGGAGGTAGGCAGAAATCACAAATCTCCACTACTTTTGCCTCATTCACTCTTCCTTTTGCCTCATTCTTAAAGCTAAGTTCATATGACCGTGCAATACCGTGCGGAAATACTAACCGCGCGGTACAAGATCAAACTAAATGGTATGTTTCGTCTACATTAACGCGCGCTACTGTAGCGCGCGTTAATGTAGACGAAACATGTGTAATGTAGACGAGTACCGCGCGGTAATGTAGACGATAAACACTATTTATCTTGTACCGCGCGGTTAGTAGTTTGGCGCAGTACCGCGCGGTCATATGAACTTAGCCTTAAAGTTACACATCAAATACAAATTAATCCCAACAGGAATTTAATTATGTTTTATTTATCAAACAGCTTAGTTCTAAAAATAATACATGTGAAACTTATGTTATAACTGACAGTCAATAGTTGTTTATTTTAACGAACATTAGTACCTATCTGTGTTCTTCCACCAGTCACAGAATACTAAAAATCCTTATTTTTCATTGTGAAAACACCTCGGATAGAACTCTCTTACTCACACATTTTAAAATAAATTACCAACCACGCGAAAATACATATGGCGAAATTGGATATCGATAATAATTACTTTTGCGTACTGTTATAAGCTAATATAGTTAAGACGATATACAAATTTAAATTCGGTGACGATTGGGCGGAGCATATAAAAATGCAAAAAAGTGACAGTGCTATTTACTTGCTTAGGTGAAGAACGAGACAAACATGTATCATAGCCGCGCCGCATTGCCGCCGGAGTAAATGACGTAAGCGACAAAAGATAAGCATGAGAAACGAATTGCATGAAAACCAACAAATGAAAAAAAATGCTTATGTATTAATTTAGGTAGCATAGTTACCTATGTAACTATGTAAATTAATACTTTTAATCTTTTCTAGAGTCGGAGAATGAACGATATTAATGTTTTAGAAGAGCCGATTTTGACAAATAATTGTATCGAGAACAGTTTCACCAATTGCGTTACTGGCTTTCATTTATGTAGTTTAAATCCTCAAGTAAATATTGCTTAAATATGAAATCAGTGCCAGTTTTTGTTATTGAATACGACAGTTACTTAGCAGCTCAAAGTTTTTACATATCGTCTTAAATCCTAATTTAGTTATTATAACCAGGCTGTTCTATTTTACCTATGGCAACGGTTCGCCATTGCTCTCAATCTGTTACAATTATTTGCATGTAAATTAGAAGACTTCGCGCCGTGTCGCTCAATGAAATAACGAGACCTTTTGTCTATCAGACAGTTTACTTTCACGGAAGGATCTTGCCTTGTTTTATTGTAGGAACTACATTACTAAGGCTTCGTTTGTGGAAGTAATTGCTTTAGAAGAGACTTCTGTAATGATCTTTTCATCACTAATGCTCTGAAAGTTGATCATTGTTAACTCGATTACGACTCAGTCAATGCGATTTACGACCCTAGGGGCGCAAGTAAATTTGATAATATAATGAGGCTATGCATCCACAATAAGCTAAATTGAAATATAATCTCCATGACAAATCCTTATTTCTATTTAAAAATGAATGATGCCACAGACTGGTTGTAAAAAAAAGAATGGCCTCCGGGAACTTTTTTAGCCACAAACTGTTTATTTTCATCGGATTTTTGATGAAAAGTTATGTTTTATACTCGGGTGTAAGCGATCAATAACACCCTCGGTTAGCGTCCTCGCTCGCATTCTGAGCGAGAAGTTTCTGAAGAATAGACATTCGCTCGCCTTTGTACACGTCCATTTTGTAATTGTCTGTAATCTATTTGGGTACACTAACGAATGAACTTAGCAGCTCATCTCAAGTATCCCTTAAGCAAATTCAAACCTAAGCCTAAAGCCTGCAGGGTCATTAGTTAAAATTACTGAACTCCATCCATTGCTCCCTGGGAGGCAGTTGACAAAGTTTAGAAAGGGTCCGGTTCTCTTACGTTGCTGGCCGATGGTGGAGCGATAGCGGAAATAAGAATAGTAGATTATTAAACGAGGGGATAAAGCAATGTCTTGCGTCACGGGCACTATATTAATCCCGAACGTAACGAAGGATTCTAAAGTTAACTCACGAGCGGAGCAAGGGAGTTACTAGAATCCTGATACAGAGAGGGATATAAGCACGCCCAAGATACAGACAGAATTATTGACGAGGAGAATACTCAACTTTTCACACTTTCTGCGAGACAATAAAAACCAAATATATAGGTTGGTGCATTATGTGCAGAGGCTAGTTCGATTTACGAATAAGTTCTTATTGTGTGGGTGTCTTTGGTTCAAATTTTAATAGACACGAGGTTCCTAATTCAAATCAAAAATCCAAATTCAATAATGAAATTCAGTACCACTTTACTCCCGGCTCAGCCGTAGGGATTTAATCGCCTGCTTTCGGTTAGGTTTACATGGCATATAATTTGACATTGTCAAGCAGGTGTCAAGGTAAATTTCACCTACATTGCATACTTAAATTCGTATACAAGTCATCTGCATGAGAGGAATTACAAACATAAGTAAATATTGGTATGGCGCCTTCATCGTTTTTCTTATAAATTAGCAGAATTGGACTCCTGAGCGATTAACACTATAATTTTAAGGTGAAACATCATTTTTTTTGTGTCTAGCTTGCAAAGTTAGAATTTGAATAAATTAATTAATATTTATCATTCATTCACTCAAATTATAACGTATTAAACATCTTATCATAAATGTTAATTATAATTTCTAACTATTTTAGTAAACTAAACTGAAATGTTTGGCATTGAGCTGCTCAAAAACTATATAAGTTTTCCTGTAGATGGAGCTAACGGCGCTTTAGTCGTAATCTGAATCATCTCACTAATTTCGACCCTGACGTGACAAGAGCCCGGTAGCACAATTGGCAGTGCATCCTCGTATCAAGAGGAAGGTTGCGGGTTCAAATCCAGTCTAGGCTTGAATTTTTTTGAGATGGTTTTATAAATCTTGGTATTTTAGTAAAGCTTTATTTTCATTTGTATTTGGGCCACACAACGCTAAGGAACCAGTGGTTCCCTCATACACAAGAACAATATTTTAATTATCAAACTCTGTAATTATTAACTTGGAAGGCAAACACGTTAGATAACTATTCTCATGTGTATACTAGGTTTCTGGTGACGTGACTGAGAGTTCAGAACTTTAGGAAGCTTCAGAGCTATTTAGGAAGATTGTCGATAATTCTTTGGGACACATCACACAATTTACTGAGATGCAGAAAAAGACACGGAACAATTTCTTATTCTTTATTGTACACAAGAAAATACATAAAAAAGTACAGAAATAGAGGACATGTACAAAGGCGAGCTTAACCCTAAGAAGAGTTTTCTTCCAGCAAACCTTTGAGGCTAAAGAGAGAGAGAGAGAGGATTTTAAAGGTAGGTGCGTGTACAAGAATCATAATTAAGTACATATATCTTAAACAAATAAAACGAAATATACCAAAAGTAAGTAATACAATTAATGAATATAATAAATAAAATAAATAGACTAATATATACTAAAATAAATATATACCTACAATAAAATAAAATTACAGAGAAAGATAGTGCTCTTTAACTTTCTGTTGTGTTAAACGATGGACTAGCGCAAACTTCATGGGGCAGGGTATTCCAAATTTTCACCGCATAAACGGTAAAGGAGCCAACATAGCGGCTTGAAGTGTGTTGAGGTGTGAAGAGAAGGGACTTAGAGGACCGGGATGTCACACTGCGAGGGACAAGGAATTCGAAGCGTTCACGGAGATAGGGAGGAGAAAGTGGACAAATAACACTTTAAATAAGAGTGAAAGAACGTGAAGATCACAACGAAGACGAATAGGGAGCCATTTAAGTTGGAATTTTGCAAATGTTTGCATTATCTACAGATATTGTTTCAGGTCTGGGTGTTTTTCTATAATTTTTCTAGTTGAACCGCCCGCTGCTTCGCACGTTTGGAATTTCCCGTTCTCTGCTTAGTTCGGGCTAGATAGCGCTGTGTAAAATGTCCAGCATTGTTTTTTATCTAGTTACTTTTGTTCTACGATAATAATCTTATCTTATTACCAAATCTTATTAATAATGTTATAAATGACAAAGTGAAATTGTTTGTTACAGTGTCACTTGCATACATGATGGTATCAAGGGTACTGAAATTAACATAGGGGCACAGAAATTTCCCTATATCCTTCTCTAAAGGGAAGTTGGGGGTTGAAAGGTATGAAAGTCCTATATTTTGATGTAACAGACGTAGAAATACTAGTTTATAAAAAAGTATTAAGACCCATTAAGACAGGAATATTCGGAAAGTCCTTCACTAAGGGGAATCCTCTCACAAGAAGACAAGGTGAGTCATAGCCACGGGAAAAGCTATAACTAAAACTATATGATATCATTGCAATTCAGGGTATTGCGTGAAAATCGGCAAAATATTAAATTTGTAATATTTTTCCGCAATGTGGTGCCGAATTTGAGAGTTTGACCCTTCCAGACCCTCGGGTCTTATCTGTATAATGATGTATATTTTTGTTTAAATGTAGGAGCTGAGTTTGTATCGGAAATCAGAGGGTTGAATAGATACCGATCCGTCTTGATTTAGGGGATTTTTGAACCACAGAATAATTTATTAATATCACGTTAGAACCATAATAGTTTTATACCTACCCTGTCGTAATGTATTATATTATGTACCGCTTAATAAGTTTATTGCGCGCACGGAGGAGTGTGAAATTCGGTAATTGGCATAGTTAAAGTTTATATGGAGAAAGAGGTAAAATAATAAAACAGGAATTTATGAATTACGGTCGAATAGTGTGCACTGGCAAGGTCTTCGCAGGCAGTAAATAAATAAACAAGCCACGTCACATAACGGGAATAATAGGTACCTTATAGTACGTATGAATTATGTGATTTCATAGGAATAATTTACTGCCCCAAACATCTTTATTTTCAGGAAATCAATCAAATCGAGAAGGGCTCTTCAGTGCTCCCTGGGAGGGCCTTGGAGGGCCTTGCTCCTTACTTCCCGGGGTCACTAATGTTCTCGACGAACATTAAGAAAACCTTTCCGTAGAGTTAATAGCCTAGGGATAAATAGTCTGAGGACTTTTGATGTTATGTAGAGCATGAAAGAAGTTAGGTACCTACCATTGTGTACATTTATAAGTACTTTACTGACGGCTTGACAGATTTCGATGAAATTTGTTCTTCCAACGTTTATCTTTATAAATGGCCTATCACAAAACAACAGGGTGACCAAGCAAGCACTAGTAGCACAACCGTCCTTTATATTATACTAGCTGACCAATCCGCAGCTTCGCACGCGTAGTTTTTCAATAAAAACATTACCCTCCTTTGCGCAGTTGGGTAAAAAGTAACCTACGTTACTCAGGGTGAACGTAGCTTTCCAATAGTGAAAGAACTTTTGAAATCGGACCAGAAGTTTTTGAGTTTATTTATTACAAACATACACACAACAATACAAATCTTTCCTCTTTATAATATTATAGTATAGATTAGTATATTATATATCTATTGTGATTTTATTGTGTTTATACATTAGTCTTATGTGTTGTTTAGATATTTTACAAAACTCCTTTTCGTATTAGATACAAACTCGATAGTCATTATGTTAATTAAAAACCGGCCAAAAACGAGTCGTACTCGCGCACGCAAGGGTTCCATACCATTATCTATAAAAACGACAAAAAAAATCGTGTCAGTTGTATGGGAGCCACCCTTAAATATTTATATTATTCTGTTTTTAGTATTTGTTGTTATAGCGACAACAGAGGTACATCATCTGTGAAATTTTTAACTGTATAACTATCACTGTTCGTGACAGACGGACAAACAGATAGCGGAGTCTTAGTGATAGGGTCCCGGTTTACCCTTTGTGTACGGAACCCTAAAAAAGGATTATTTTATTTTATTTTTATAATTTGAGTAAAATTTACAGCTAGGTTACAGAAAAGGTGTTTGAGTAGATATTAACGATATATGCTTCTTATTATATGAAGGGCAATTAAAAGTTTCCGCAGATAAGGTATGAGATGAATAGGTAATATATAAATAGGTAAGGTAGACAACGCTTAAAAGGAGAAAAGAAATTAAATAGGGGGAATATAAATAAAGGAATATATCATGTTTGATTATAGTGTTTCGCCGAGACTGTTACAGAATAAGTAATAGTCGGTATTTCTCGAAGTTATACCTACTGTGTCACAGAATAGGTAATACTTGGTATGGAATGACCTACATACCACGTTTTTGCCTACCGTTGCACAGATTAAGAAATAGTAAACATTCGAAATACCTACACTTTTCTAGATACTAGTGGATGGTTCTGGAAATAATGCTCGGTATAAATAGTGCGTAGAGACGTCCGCTGAGTGCGAACAATTCGATGACTTTTAAGTGGTTTATTGTGCGATAGTGCTGTGAATTAGTGTGTTGTGAATCTTTCTTTATTCTTTATTCTTTACTGTACACAAGAAAATACATAATAAAGTACAGAAATAGAGGACATGTACAAAGGCGAGCTTAACCATATAAAGAGTTTTCTTCCAGCAAACCTTTGAGGCTAGAGAGAGAGATGATTTTAAAGGTAGGTGCGTGTACAAGAATCATAAATATGTACATATATCTTAAACAAATAAAACGAAATATACCAAAAGAAAGTAATAAAATGAATGAATATAATAAATAAATAAATAGACTAATATATACAAAAATAAATATATACCTACAATAATAAATATATACCTACAATAAAATAAAATTACAGAGAAAGATAGTGCTCTTTAACTTTCCGTTTGAAAATGTTAAACGACGGACTAGCGCGAACTTCATGGGGCAGGGCATTCCAAATTTTCCTTTACCGCATAAACGGTAAAGGAGCCACCATAGCGGCTTGAAATATGTTGAGGTGTTTTGAGGAGAAGGGACTTAGAGGACCGGGATGTCACACTTATCTTAGTGATTAAGATCGTGTATTTGTCGTTTTAGTATTGAATTAAAGTGTTATTTTGGTTAGATTTATTTTCGTTATTTTACCCCGAACCCTCAGCTCGTAACAATAGTTTGACTTTAAAAGGAGTATATAAACGAAATATATTTTAACCACCTACAATGTTCTGCATGCTCACTAAATATTAAACGTAAGTTTACTAAGTTAACTTATTATTTCTCATGAATTCAAATGTATATTTTCTTTTGAGATTAAATTCTTTAACCATAAAAACCATGAGTGTGCTTCTAAATAAATTATTTTGCTTTCTTGTCTTTCTTTTACAGCGAACAAATAATGTTGTAGAACTTAGAAAAAGTTTAACAATACAAGAATGAACAGTAATCTTAGACACAACATATTAAATAGATAGATAATTATTTATTGTTACACCAAATTAAAATAACTTAACCTAGACAACTTCAAGACTAATACATGGTGGTACAATGGGCGGCATTATCGCTAAAAGCGATCTCTTCCAGGCAACCTTTGGACCTTGGCAACCTTTATTACACGCAAATTGTCTAATCAAAAAGTATACAACTCGCTAGACACGAAGAGTGTGATTAAAGCTATTCGGCATGAGAGTGACACTCACAAAATGAGACACTCGCCATTCTCAAGGGCAGAAAATGAAATTGTTAAAAATTACTGTAACAATTAGAAAGGACCTCGCTTAGGCAAAACGAGGTCGTAGCGTAGGGCTCTTGTAAAATTGAATTTACGATCTGGGACAAAGAAGCGGGGATATTTTATCTAGTTTTTTTGCTTCGATTATTGAGAAAGGAACCATTACGGGAATTAGTAGATACCGTTTTATCGAAGTTCGTAATTTTTTTATCGATTTTTATGCGCATTTGAATCGATACAAATGCTGCAATTTACTTTTTGAGGGTCTCTACGGCGCCGAAAACGCGCGGTAGTTTGCGTATATAAAATTCCCCATGTACGTAGATACATGCTCTTACGACGGACGAGGCGATTAACGCTTCTACTCCGCACTGTCTTGCCCGGCACTAATGTGTCTTATACCTAATTACCAAAGTATACTTCCACAACAAATACATGGCTGTTTGATCATCATCATCAGCCGCAAGATATCTAATCCTGAACTTAGACACCCGTAGATTTCTAGAGCGACTGATTTTGTGCGGCCTGCACCCAATGGCTCCCAGCAACATTTATAAGGCCGTCTTACCTTCCAGCAGCGCGGACAAACCGATATTAAGTTAAGTTCGGGCTAACAAAATTCCCCTTTTATCATCAATATTATAAATGCGAAAGTTTGGATGTTTGTTTGTTACTCAATCACGTCATAATGGCAGAACCAAAAAATCGATGAAATTTGGTATGTCGATAAGTTATGACCTGGTTGATACATAGCCTACTTTTTACAAGCTTTTTATTAACTTGCAATGTATGTATGTTTGTCCGGGTGGAATCTTGCAACTGAATTTTAAACCCGTTCCCTTCAACCGATTGCGCTGAAATTTGGAATACATATGTAACTTCGGTGACAATGCAATAATATGGTACCATGGTGGTGGTCTCATGATGGAGACGGACGCTAGACCACGGAACTTCTGAATGTATTATAGTAGGCTACTAGTGTTTGGGCTCATTTGAATCTGCTTGCGGTTCCGGTTATGAAATTTAATAAAAGCTTGTTTAGAAAAAGTAATTTTTCAACAAAAAAGTTATTATTGACAAACCACGCGTGCAAACACAATCGGTACCCTTAATACGTAATCCGGTCGCTGTCGCTATCACTGTGAGATACGCCCTTACACAGTATTTAGGTAAGTGTGAAAGGAACGGCTTGGGCGAGCGGCGGGCGGAAGACAGTAACTGGTTTACGTAATAAAAGTACCGATTTCAAATGTCTTCATCCTAAAGACAGGGAAAACATTAAGGTGACTCAAATCCAGGTTGTAATTTATTCTTTATTGTACACAAATAGATTTACAGATAAAAATAGCTTACAAAATGGACATGTACAAAGGCGAGCTTAACCCTAATAAGAGTTTTCTTCCAGCAAACCTTTGAAGATAGAGATATTTGATTATAGTGGTGGGTACGTGCACAGAGAATGACATTGGAGTAGAATACTAATATATAGCATATACTATAATAAATACAACACTTAACCATATTAAAAAATAATAATAATACCTACATTAGAGATAAACATAATATATTATACAAAATATAAATAATATACCTACTTATACATAATAAATAACCTAAAAGCTTACAAGGACAGGTAATGCTCTTTGACTCTAAGCTTAAAAGTGCTTAGTGATGGACTTGCGCGGATAGAGTGTGGTAGAGAATTCCACAGGTTGACTCCATGGACAGTGAAGGAACCGCCATAGCGACTGGAGGAATGAGGAGGGGTTTTGAGAAGGAGGGACTTAGATGACCTACAAGTCATCTCCGGTAGGACAAGAAAATCGAAGCGCTCACGGAGGTAAGAAGGAGCTAAAGGATTGAAAAGAGTGTTGAAGAGAAAAGTTACAACATGAAGATCACGTCGACGACGAATGGGAAGCCATTTTAGCTGGGATCTAAACATGGAGACGTGATCAAACTTGCGCAACCCGAATATGAATCGGATACACAAATTCTGAAGACGTTCCAGTTTATTTAGAAGTTCCTCGGTGGCGTCAAGAAAACAGACATCGGCATAGTCTAAAAGGGGTAACATGAGTGTTTGAGCAAGAGTAATTTTAGTTTCAAAGGGTAAAAACTTTTGGAGACACTTAAGAGATTGAAAAGAGTAGTTAACCCTTTTACTAATCTCATTAACATGCCGCACCCAAGACAGATGATTGTCAAAATAGACGCCAAGGTTCTTGGCATTGGCCGAGTAGCTAATCGGTGCTCCAGCGTATAAAACTGGAGGAGGATTACACTTACCGACAAGATTTAACATATAAGGGCTCCCAAAAAGTACAACCTGAGACTTCGATGGGTTGACCAGGAGACCAAAAGCCTTTGCCCACGAGTAGATATGGTTGAGATCAGAGTTGATTTGGTCAATACCCATTGAAACCTCGTCCAATTTGAACTGGTGATATATTTGTAGGTCGTCAGCATAAAGATGGTAGTGCGAAGTAAGAACGTGGGTTATGGCGTTAATAAACACCGAAAAAAGGAGAGGAGACAGAACACCACCTTGAGGTACGCCAGCGGTGATGTCACACCAGTCAGAACAAGACTCGTCCGAACGTACACACTGCGTGCGACCCGAAAGATAGGAGGCAAACCAAGAAGTTACTGAGAGAGAAATATTGAAGGAGGAGAGGATGGATAGGAGAATGTCGTGATCAACCGAATTAAAAGCACTGCTAAAGTCTAACAATACGAGGACTGTAAGGTATTGGTTATCCATGCCCCAGCGAATGTCATCGGACACTTTAGTTAGAGCACTAACCGTGCTGTGACCTGGACGGAACCCGGATTGGTAAGGACTCAGCAGGCAATTAAGGGCAAGGAAGTGGGAAAGTTGCTTATGCACAACGTGTTCTAAAATTTTAGATAGAATTGGTAAAATGGAGATGGGTCTAAACTGAGATACCAGGGTGGGATTAGATGTCTTTGGTAGAGGGATAACAAAAGCCTTTTTCCAGACCGCAGGATATGAGCTCGTTTCGAGAGAATAATTAATAATGTGAGTGATTATAGGAACAAGCTCAGAGGAAAGGAGTGTAATGTGTAATCGACGTACATACCAAATTTCATCGAATGCGTTCTCAAACAGGTTCGACTGTGAGTATCCAAACCATTGTTGTATGGTACATGCGCAGTACCTACACTAGATAGTTACTAGTTGTAACTGCTTGTTAATTCATCATCAGTGATCGGACTAGGTAGAGCTATTTTGTGTACTTGCCATATGTAAAAATAATATGGATATTCCCAAAATCCCGGGATTTGCTTTTTAAGTAGAAAAATAATAAAAAGCTATTAAACAAGCCAGGGTCAAAAGAAAACAGGAAGCAAACAAGCGCACTCTAAGAACCGAAGTAATCAAGTGAGACATTTGACAACAAGTTACTGTCGGTAAACCATTGAATAGTAGTGGTGCAGAAAGAGACAAAACAGGTGCGTCGCTCCGACAGAAACACCCCGCTATTGTTTTCGTTATCGGCGTATGCGGCTATATCACGAGTTTCAACAAAGCGGCAACGTGTTGCTGATGTAAAATTTACAACGTCGCTCGGGCGCTTATTGGCTTACATAAACCATTTTTATACTTATTGATAAAAATATTTATCCCGGATAAATCCGGAAAATTCCGGAGGATTAGTCGGAATCTAATGGAATATCCATATTGACATAATGTTTGCGGTCAATGAACCTAAATAGCTCTACCTACTCCAACCAGTGTTCATCATAACCAATTTATTGTTGCTTATTGTATTAAAAATAAATTTGTGTTAGTACTAGCACAGACCAATATAATATTACTATTCTCTGGTACTAGTATTTTAGGTTTATAGTATGTAGGTACCTTGCACGTTGCCCGAATGCACTCCGAGAAATGGGCCCATATTGCAACACCATGGACGCCTGAAGAAGGAAGGCGACGTCGGGGTCGGCCGAGAAAGCATTGGCGGGACGATTTCGACACCTTCCAAAGAGGATGGTGGGAAATGGCGACAGATAGGGATGCTTGGAGGGACTTGGGGGAGGGGACCTTGGGACCTTTGCCCAGCAGTGGGACGAGATAGGTTAGGAAAAAAAAGTATGTAGGTATGTTTTTAATTGTATATAGATGTACCGCCGTCATGTGATACATTATAATCCTGTCCATACAAAGATTGCCTGGAAGAGATCGTTCTTAGCGATAAGACCGCCCATTGTACTAAATCTATTTGTAAGAATTATGTTCTGTATTTTACTTTGGTGTACAATAAAGAGTTATCTTATCTTATCTTAGATACTCACATACCGCATATTTTTTTTATATCCCTTTTTTTTAATTTCAATTTTGTTATGTCACACCTGTACTAACCATTTAAATAAATAAATGTTGCTGGACATTTCACACAGCGCTATCTAGCCCCAAACTAAGCAGAGCTTGTATTATGGGAACCAGATAACTGATAGAATACATAGATACATTTTTTTGTAAATACTTATCTACTTATAATATATAGAAACCGAAGCCGAAATTTATCGAACCCGCTACCTCCTGCGTCTCAGTCGGTTATTCACCCACTGCGCCACGGAGGTCGTCAATTTGATATGTTAAATTAAGTTATTACAAACAAATATGGATCTTTGACAAAATAAATGAATGAATGAATGAAATTGGTTCAACCGTTTCGACGTGATTGAGTAACAAACAAACAAATAAACATCCAAAATTTCGCATTTATAATATTTGTATGATACTAAAAAAAGGCAAATTAAAGGCATTTTAAAGTACACAATGATAATCGCCCAGTCCATTCAGACGTAGCCGATAACTTTCTGTACACAATACAATTAATTTTCAAGATGGCGGCGAAAGCTCATAGGAAAGCTTGGTCGAAAAACTCAAGTTAAGCTTTTCTAGGTATCCCATACAACATATCAAAAAATTAGATCCGCAACTTCATTTTCTTTTTTGAATGTATATAATGACTGGACTAAATGTAAGCAAAGCAAATGCTCTCGGACCGAAGATAAGTAAGTTCTTTTACTGGAGGATCATAAAAGGAAGGATGGCTACAAAAATCTAGTACGTGGTTATATCGGGTTTACTGAGTACTAAAATCCTTGGAAATCAAGGTATAATGTTCAATAACTGCTATCGTCTCATATTTTATTTATCTTTTCGACTAACTACTTTTGAGGACCTCATAGAGAAGGCACTCGAATTTATAAATTTGGTCTTCTAGCGTTATCCATTAGTGATCCCGTCATAGTTTAAATAATAGAAAGTATATTTTTTTATTGATGATAGTCAAGACTACCTAAGAAGCGGTGGCGCGATGATTTGAACGCTTTTTATAGGGACTGGCGGGATTTAGTACAAGATCGAGAAAAGTGGAGAGATGAGGGAGAGGCCTTTGCCCAGCAGTGGGACAGCATAGGCTAGCTAGAGAATAAAAAAAATGATGATAGTCAAACGCTTAACCACTACCTCACCTGATGGTAAGTGAAGGTATGATCGAAGATAGAGCACGCTTGCCAAAAATAACCTATTCACTCTGGACTTGAAGACTCCAAGATTATACTTGTTTGGAAAAACATACGGCGGAAGTGAGTTCCACTCCTTACAAAACTAAACTTACCTACTCCTTAAAAGTTGAAGCAAATCGTTTGGTACGTGATATGCCGACCAGGTATGTAATGTATGTAGATATACATAGATAGATATACTCTTTATTGCATACTAAGCAAAATAAATAGGCAAATAAGTAAACAAAAATAAAGGTAAATACAATGGGCGGTCTTGTCGCTAAAATCGATCTCTTCCAGGCAACCTTTGGGTGAACATTTATGAATAAAAATAGTATACACAAATAGTTTATGAATATTATTGACACGTCTCTGTTAAATATACAATAGAACCAATAATAATTGAATCCTCTAAAGACCGTAGCAAACAATCTATAGATAGCTCAACTGCTTCAGATCATTACCAGGAAGGAGTGTCCCCAAGACTGCATTACCCCTAAATTGCATTATATTTATCTTATCTATTATTGATCAAGCGAAGCGAGATCTCTAAATCAACTTGGGCAAATCGGCATTGTATGTATGTATGTTTGTTTGCCCGAGGATAACTTTCGAAGCGTTGATCCGATCATCGTGAAATTTGATACATAGGTAGGTAGTGATGAGACAATTTTGGTGTACCTAAATGAGCTGAAAATATTGGGGGGCTGTTGAGATATTGGGGTTCAAGAGGGGTAAAAAAAATGAACATGAGACTATTAGGTCAAGTGGGACGTCAAATGAAAGGGATTTATTAGTACATTTAGACTCCGTTTTTAGTTTTAGTAGTCTTTATAGTTTTTGAGTTATTAATTAGCCATAATAAAAACTGAACTTTAACAAAATTCGCAGGGTAAACCAGTGACCCCACAGTATTGTAATTTGGTATACGTGTAGCTTAAGTGACACAAATAAAGGCAAAAGTCTGAAATCCAGAATAACTGCAATTTATACCCAAAAAAAAAATAACCACATAAATGAACTCCCGTTACCTGTAATTTGAATGAAACTGTAGATCAAGCAATTTGGTTATTTATTTCGTGCCACTGTTTTGATAGTCAAAGATTACAAATATATTTTTTTTGTTTTAATCGGAGACTCACGAGACCTCAGTCCGGGGCGAACCACTAGTTTATAGGGAAATGAAAATACTCATTTATCAGTCTATCTATTCACATACATTACATGGCACCTAAAAAGAGTACCATTAACAAAACGCAATTAATTTCCCCAAACTAACAAGCTGGTTCAAGTAAAGGAGCTTTACAAAAGCCGAAATTCTTTTAATTTTGCGCGATAAATTTTAAACCCATTTCTCACTAGCCCTAAGCTCTTCGTATTTACTTAATTTTTCCGGCTTCCCTTGCTTTCCTCGCTACAATATATTAAGTGGGACTTTTTTTCCTAAATCCGTTCAAATTACTTGGAGGCTAAGGGCCTTCCTCTAAATTTTAAAGCGAGATTTTAATTATGTTCAGTGTGGATTTGGAAAGCGAGCTTTGAAATGTGGAATTTGTTGGTGTGCGGTAATTGCTTTTGAATTTCAGGTCGATCCACCTCTACCTTTAAATCTTTACCAAAACACGGTTTTAAGTACGTGTGCGAGAATTCAACACTCAAGAATAGATTTGTCCGTTTTTTAATGGATGATGTGATAAAATCTACGCTTCAGCATACTATCAGGAAATGGGGATAAAAATCTTAGATCTGCTTGCACAACGATCCTTAAACGTAATTATCGACTAAACATGTCTCTCTAAATCATATTTAAGCACTAAATATGATTAGGTTTATTTGCGCAACTCAACCTTTAAGTAACTTTGTCTAAAGTTAAAAATGTTGTGTTATAAGCTTGTAAAAAAAATTACTTGCCAAAAATCCAAGGACCCTCTGGTCGGGTGATGTTATCAACGACACGTACGACAGTACACTGCAGATAAAGGACTACCTCGGGGTAGGCTTTGGGCCCAGAATGATTCCTTATCATGGAGACGACCCAAATTGCCAAACTAACACTCGTAAAGTTGCTACACGAAAATGCAGTGAGTTTTAGGGCTATACGAACGAGCGACACCTGTCTTATCCTTTGTTCTATTCCTGCAAGTAAAGATGCAAATGTTTATAGGCTTGCGTGTTTATTACCTTCACATAAAATGACTGCAAGTCAGAAAAGCAGATAAGTTTTACGATGTCTTAGTAACATTTTATGAAACTCATCAATTGACCACGTTGAGCCAAATGACCGTGATAGTTTTTGCGGACAAAAAGCAGCGATATCAACCCTTCTGTATGTTTGAAGGTTTTAATAAAACTTGTAAAAAGATATCCAAAAAGTTTGATTTATATTAAGTTTGACATATATCATCTAAACACACAACATATGGTAAAAAATCTTCTTTTTCTTCTTAATTACTAATTAAAACGGGTATTTATCGCGTATGTACCTATATATATAACATATTTGTAATACAGTCGAAACGTCGGGCTAACAAATAAAAAAGGTACATAGATTAGATTAGATAATACTTTATTGCACACCACGAATCAAATACATATAAAAAACAACTACGTAAATCTATGGATACAATTGGCGGTCTTATCGCTAATTAGCGATCTCTACCAGACAACCTTTGGATGGAATGGACTGTGTAGGCATTACCTGGGGTGTAATGGTGTACCTAACATACTACATGTACATACATACTAATACTAATTATATAAAAATAATAAAAATTAAAAAAATATAAAACTTACATAAATGAAAGTTACATAAATCTAAATAATAACTACTCATAATAATTTATAGATACATACTTAGACTTATTTAAGAAACAAATAATTAATAATAAATACATATATATTTAGCGACAAATACTCAGATAGTGTTCTCTGAGCATACGTTTAAAAATGGCAAGTGACTTGGCACATCTGATAGCCACCGGCAGCGCGTTCCATAACCGGACAGCCTGCACTGTAAAAGACTTATCAAAGTAGGAGGAGGAGTGTACAGGTGTCCTGAGTTGGAGTGTGTCAGATGAACGCAAGGATCGAGGATTGGATTGATAGAGGAAATGGAAGCGTTCTTTAAGATAGGAAGGTTAGGAAGGGTTGAACAGGATGTTATATAAATGCTGAAGGATGTGAGTATCCCGGCGAAGGCGTATGGGTAACCACTTGAGCTTACTGCGAAATTCGGACACATGGTCATACTTCTGCAAGCCGAAGATGAACCGGATGGCAAAGTTTTGCAAGCGCTCAAGTTTATCTAGTTGGTGTTCAGTGAGATCTAGATAAGAAGCATCAGCATAGTACATACATACACGATAAAGTGATCGCAAAAGTCTGAAAAATACTAAATCTTGTTTTTAAAATGAATACAACCTAACAATAACCATGACTGAATGTCATCTCTCCAATATTGTTATTCCTAACAGGGTCTATAATGAATATGTACCTATCAATTACCACCTATTGTTACATTGTCGAATACATTAAATGATTATTGATTAAGAATTGAAAAATATGAAAATACCAATTAGCACTGTACCTATCATGTAAAAAATAATAGAACGAGCGAAGCGAGATCTCTAAAGCAACTATATGTCTGTACTTGTGTGTCTATACTAATATTATAAAAAGAAAAGATGTGTTTTTGTGTGTAGGTTTGTAATGAATAAACTCAAAAACTACTGTGCCGATTTCAAAAATTCTTTCACCATTGAAAAGCTACATTCACCCTGAGTGACATAGGCTATATTAATTGCTAGAAAAGATTAGGGATCCTTACTAAAACTTAAGTAACGTAACCCAAGATGTAAAAAAGTGCCCAAAAACACAAATTTGTACATTTCGATTCCGTTTTATTTTTTGTTTAAACCTTGTAATTTTAAGTTATTAGCCATAATAAAATCCGAACTTTGAAAAAAATCACAGAGTACACCAGTGACCCCACAGTGCTGAAATTTGGTATGCGTGTAGATTTAGTGACACAAATGTAGATAAAAGTCTGAAAACCAAAATAACTGCAATTTCTACCCCAAAAGAGGTTAACGAATTAACATGAACTTCCGTTATCAATAATTTGAATGAACGTAAAGTTATTGTATTACAGTTATTATTATTGGTTATGTATTTCGTGGCACTATTTTGATAATCAAAGATTATAAATAATACTATTTTGTTTTAATGGGAGACTCGCGAGATCTCAGTTGGGGGCGAACCACCAGTTAACTTTGTTTGAAAATAATATTCTCTAGCCACCGCCTCAAGAGTCTAGTACTTAATGCCAACATATTAATTATCACTTAAGAAAGTTGGGACAGAAAGGTTCTCGAGTACCAGGCACTGGAAAGCGCAGCGTAGGACAGTCCCCCGTCACTAGATAGAAAGATGACCTCATAAAGGTTCATGGGAGTAGGCGGGTGTAGGCAGCACAAGATCGAACGGATGCCAATGTTCAATAGTGAACCTCCTATGATTGATATCCATCAAAGGAAAAGCAGACGCACGGTTCAGTACCATCCGTACCTAGTTAATATACCCATTCGCACACACCGTTTTGGTTCTACGTTCTTGACGCGCTGTTTTTCCTAAAGAATACAATCTGGGCCTCTATTAAGGTAAATAGATTTCTTCTAGATCTTCGTGCTTCATCTTAGACCACATCATCGCTTACCATCAGGTGTGATTGTGGTGAAACAAAAATCTATCCCGTTACAATAAAATATGATGATGAGAGAAAGTAGCGTGACAATTTTAAGAAGCAAGTCGAGGATCCACACAACTTTTTACAACCTTTATCATTACACATTCTGACTCCCACCCATCAAATGCTCGGGACCTCTATAAATAAGCTACGGGCCCCAGATTGCCGCGTTATAAATGAAAGGGTGCAGGAAATTAGGGTTTTTTACAACGGAACCCTAACTCGCGATCGTGTAGCTATCGCCGTAAACAATTTTTCATCCCGTGAAAAAGTGGTTTGTTCCTAATAAAACTGAATCAAAAAGAGTCTTGTAAATCATACGGGTTCCCTACTTGATTGAGAAAGTTGTTGCAAACGACGTTTGCTTGTTTTTACAAGCTTTTTATTAACTTGCACTGTATGTATATTTGTCCGGGTGGAATCTTGCAACTAAATTTTAAGCCCGTTTATCTCAACCGATTGAGCTGAAATTTGGAATACATATGTAACTTCGGTGACAATGCAATAATATGGTACCATGGAGGTGATCTCATGATGGAGACGGATGCTAGACAACGGAACTTCAGAATGGATTATAGTAGGCTACTAGTGTTTGGGCTCATTTCAATCTGTTTGCGGTTCGATTATGAATTTTATAAAATCTTGTTTTGATAAAGTTATTTTTCAATTAAAACTTACTGGTTATCAAAATGATGATGATTTGGAACCAAAGATACAACAATAAACTATGGTCTCTGTGGTCTAAATTAAAGAGTCGGATAAAAACATTTAATACTCTAAGAAAATTAATAAAAAATCGGAATATCCCATTCGAACCGCTAAATTTGCTAAAAATGATATGATCCAAACAGTGATTTTTTGTAGTTATCGAGTTGTGATTTTTTATATTTTGTGGTGAATTTTCGGCCGAAGCTTTTAATGCTTTAATATTATTACGGTAGCGGTAGCGGTAGCGCTAGCGGTGGTAGCGGGACAATTCCCGGCGCGGAGAAATTAACAACAACATTATTTGGGATTTTATTTATTTTACTGTACATAATTGTACTTTCACGAATAAAATAAGCTTCCATTAACGCGTGTTAGAAAAATGTTGATCCGTAAGCTTGCTTTAACTCGTGTCAGGTTCGGAACAATCCCAAAGAAGCTACACACCATTCCTGAGTAAATAGGCTTTATTCGGGATGATGGAATATTTTACGGGCACCATAATAACTGATTACGTTGTTTGCGTTGCTACCGGCCAGTCGTCGTGTCGACACTTTATCCTGTTAAGAGGAAAACTTCTCACCTTTAAGAATGATATACGTTTATGGTGAAGCTTTTGGTATAGGTTTTTTGGAGCCTTATTGGCCTAGTAGTGCAGAGGTAAGTAAACAAATATTAATATTTTATATAACAACGCCCATACCATATACAAAAAATTAAAGTAATATGTAATTACAAAAACATATAAGACCGCCCATTGTACTAAATCTATTTGTAAGAATTATGTTCTGTATTTTACTTTGGTGTACAATAAAGAGTTATCTTATCTTATCTTACCTTAAATACAAAAACTAACTAAGGTGACCCAACTCATAGAAAGCGGTTACCGTATGGACCTTTGTCCAAGGAAAACCTTTTTTTTATACGTCATAGGCTTGCGTTTGATCACGATCTCGCCTAGTAAACGATGATGCAGCCTACGATGGATCACGCTTGCCTAGAAGAAACCTATTCACTCGCGATTTGAAGACACCCAGGATATAGTTATCACGAAACACAGACTCAGGCAAAGCGTTCCACTCTTTGGCCGTCCGCATAATAAAGATCGAAGCGAACCACTTTGTGGAAATGGGAGGTATTTAACCATATAACGGTGACGAACCGCAGAGCGTCTGGCTGTCCGATGATATAATGGATATGGTGGGATTAGGTTGAAAAGTTCCGCGGGTTGCCAAACCATAAAAAAAATTGAACGCCCTTTTTGAAGGACTCTTTGAAGGACTCTTTGAAGGATCTATCTTTCTATCTCATTTACATTAAATATTCAATCAAACGCATACCTGTTTATAATGCTGTAGACATGCGTTGAGTTTTCATAATATCTTGCATAAGGGAGTTTGAACCGTCTCGAACTTACTTCGATGCATTAATTAATTCATTATTAATAGAGTATGGAACTCTCTGGAACCTCGGCTCATGAATACAAATGGCTAGTTCACTTTATTATTTTCCATGCAACGATGACGATCTGTATGAATAGGTATAATTAAATAGACTTTCGTTTGAGCTAATGGTCATATCTGTTCAGATCGCTCTTTAGACTCTGACATGGCTTGACGACTATTGTAGCCGGAACCAACATCTTGACGTGTTCAGTCCGAAGTAAAGACTTAAGCAGTAAGCACGGAAGCATTTAGTGGCTATAATAAATAATAATATATCAATTAGAACCAACAGGCGAATCCACAGTCCTGCCCCCACTAGGAGTCCTTGTATTTTACCGAAACAAATATTTAAAGATCATGTAAACATTCTGATATGCTGAGACATTTTGGCTCGCTCACAACGTGTCTAAGGTAAGTTACATGCATCAAAAAATAATGCTTAAGACGCAGTTTACCATTTCAACTTAAGTTAAGTAACATGATTTAGAAATAATATTTTTAGGGTTCCGTACCTCATAAGGTAAAAAAGGAACCCTTATAAGATCACTCTCTTGTCCGTCTGTCCGTCTGTCCGTGTGTCACCGCCGATTTTCTCAGGAACGGGTGGACCTAGCTTAGTTGAAATTTATACCAGATACTGAGGTCTATAGTCCCTATTAGGTGTATAAAAATCAAGGTCTTGAGTCAACACGATAAAAAGATATGGGCAAATTTAGTTTTTCGCGAAAAATTGTATGTACTAAAATTTACTTTAATTTTCAACTTTTTTTGTTTTCGGAAAATTCCCTTTACTTGTGCTGTAAGACCTCGCTTTTAACGAAAAATTACAATTCTAGGTCAACCGCAAGTACCCTACATGTTTTGGGTCGATAACCTATTTATGGTAGTTCCTGTTGACCTAGAATCACGAAATTTGTCAAAAAGCAAGGTCTTACAGCACAAATACAGAAAAAAATCCAAAACATAAAAAAGTTGAAAATTAAAGGATGTCTCATACATACATCGTTGACGCCATTAAGTCCTCTGAGTGGTATGGGCGCTCATACAATTTAGAGGACTAGCTTAATCGGCATCAACCACAAATAAGGTAAATAAATAAAATTGTGCTATTGAATAAAATAAATATTTAAGTAGGGCTCCCATACAACAGACATGATTTTTTTTGCCGGTTAAGGGTTCCGTATTATATATATATATAATACGGAACCCTTCGTTTGTTTATTATATATTATAGGCTTGCGTTTGACCACGATCTCGCCTGATGGTAAGCGATGATGCATTCTACGATGGTACACGCTTGCCTAGAAGAAACCTATTCACCCGCGACTTAAAGATACCCAGGTTGTAGCTGTCAGGAAACACAGACGTCTGTCAAGGCGTTCCACTCTTTGGCGGTGCGCATAATACAGGTCGAAGAGAACCGCTTTGTGCGAATGGGAGGTATTTCTACCATATAGCGGTGGCGCACCGCAGAGCGTCTGGTCTTCGTGCGCGAGTCCGACTCGCATTTAGCCGGTTTTTTATAGTTTTTAGTAGTTTTTTTGATACAACTGACAAATCGTTGGCACTGCTATCGGTCGCAAATATAAGAGTTGATAAATCATAAACGAAGGCCTTCAAGCCGAGCTACAATCAAATAGCTTATACAAACTGGAGTATAAATCTAACAAGTGATCCAGATATCATATTATGGAGCTGTAGTAAGAGCCAGACCACGGTAAAGTAAATACCATGTGCACTGAGCATTCGCTGGTTTTGGCATTTGATGACGAGGAATGCAGACGGTATGCAGTTGGTTTAACAAGCCCCGTTTGCCTAGTGGAGCAAAGTAACCTTCTGAACACAGTCGAGAGGTCGAAAATTATTTACCATTTTTATCGACTATTAATATGATATTTTTTGTTTTTTCAATTATTAATATCATATAATTTTGTTTAATTTTTTGTTTGCATGCCGAAATAAACTGTGAAGTTTGTGACATTAATCAATCATAATTAAGCAGTCCCTAGACGGTCATGCGGCATGACATGCGTTACGTGCTGTCATGCATGCATGACCGTTTAATTGTATTGATTGATGTGAATGACATTCAAACTACGTGCTGGTAGCTGATTAAGCGGTCCCTAAACGGTCATGCGGCAGGTCTTGCGGCATGACATGCGTTATGTGCTGTTGCATGACATACCGATCTAACCGATCATGCGTGCATGTCAATCATACTTGCACGATAGAAAATAACAGTCATGCATGCATGACAGCACGTAACGCATGTTGCCACATGACCGTCTAGGGACCGCTATATTCCTTTTTATTTTCTATCCTGCAAGTTATGATTGACATGCACGCATGATCGTTTAGATCAGGGCATGTCATGCAACAGCACGTAACGCATGTCATGCCGCATGACCGTCTAGGGACCGCTTATCACCTTTATACAACCTTGGTTCCGGCAAAATACATCATTTCATTACATTTCATTCAAGTAGTACTAATGAGATGTAGCGACATCTAACAAATGATATTAACATCATCATTTTTTCAGCCCGTACCAGCCCTCTGCTGGCCTCTCCCTGACTATGCCATTCATTCCGGTCTTGTGGCTGGCCTAAACCACGTACAACCTACGTTTTTTATAATGCCATCGGCCCATCATGGACGGACCTCACCAGTGGGTGTCTACGTTTACGTGCTCCGGTTCTGCTTTGGTCTACCTGTTGTCACTAAGTCTGGCTAAATGACTCGCCCAACTCCAATTGATTGCTTGCTGGCGTCTTACACGCTTAATATAAAAGGTATATATTACAAAAGGCCTTAAAGGTCGTTATGTGGCCACCTTCCTATCTATTGTCCGCCAAAGAGTTTAACTTAAACGTGAAAATAAATCTTCTTTCATAAATAAATGACAGATTTAATTTAGTCTTTTGAAAATTGCCCTGACAGCAAATAAGTCATTCGTATCAAAGTTAATACAAATGCTATTCATATAATTTTTGCTATTTTCGTTTGTTAATTTTTGTTTATAATGGAGCTTCCTAATTTTCAGCCACAATCTAAAACTGAAGACAGCTTTGTCCAGAGCAGTGATGATGCAACTACTTCCAAATCCAAATATATTATACACCCTAATGAGCACGCTCATTTTGAAGTGCTCGAGGCAAAAGCGCTTGAAATCAATTCAGCTGATGAAGTCAAAACTGAAGACAGCGTTGGCCAGAGCAGTGACGATGCAACTACTTCCAAATATATTCTACACCCTAATGAGCACGCTCAGTTTGACGAGCTCGAGGCAAAAGCGCTTGAAGTCAATTCAGCTGATGAAGTCAAAACTGAAGACAGCGTTGGCCAGAGCAGTGACGATGCTACTTCCAAATATATTCTATACCCTAATGAGCACGCTCAGTTTGACAAGCTCGAGGCAATAGCGCATGAAGTCAATTCAGCTGATGAAGTCAAAACTGAAGGAAGCTTTGGCCAGAGCAGTGACGATGCAACTACTTCCAAATATATTTTACACCCTAATGAGCACGCTCAGTTTGAAGTGCTCGAGGCAAAAGCGCTTGAAGTCAATTCAGCTGATGAAGACCAAACTGAAGACAGCTTTGGTCAGAGCAGTGACGATGCAACAACTTCCAAATATATTCTACACTCTAATGAGCACGCTCAGTTTGACGAGCTCGAGGCAAAACCGCTTGAAGTCAATTCAGCTGATGAAGTCAGGTAAAATTCACATGTTGTCATTGCCCGAGTGTACCTTGTAAATAGTTTATTTCCCCAAGGATAGGAAGGATTGGTTGTAAATTTGTTGCAAATTTTTGCAGGCAAGCCGTCAAAACAGTGCTTTGCGCGAATTCACCTCTGATCGACGAAGCGACTCACTCAAAGCGAGTCAAGAGAGTTAATGACTTCTATATAGGAAAGCTGTCCAATGTCGTCAATTTCCCAAGAAACAAACGTCGTATGAGTAGAAGACCAAACGCTACGCAAAGGGAGAAATGCGTATAAGTGACAAAATAAACGCGAAGTGATAGATCCTATTGGGTTATGACTGGGTCAAATTCAACGTTGAATATGACAGAAGTTTTCAGTAAGTTTCCAAGACATGTCGCTATTGATTCGCGATTAAATTTCATTTACGAAAAATGCAAACAAAAATGAAAGTCGCTTATTGATTTTGTAAGTAATTTTTTTTATCGGTTAAATAAAATTCCAAGTTTCAGACAGTTCGTTTATAATCTGCCCTGGAGATAGTTTAGTTTGCGTTTCCGAGTGCTATCTTCGGTTATCTTTTAGCGAATCGTATCATATCGGAAATTGAATTTCCGATTGGCCCTCGGGCACCAGACTGTCTGTTATGGATAGCCTGCAGAACAGGCTCTGACTCCAGAGCAGAGCTGTAGCCAGGATTTATATTTAAAGACGGGCTTTTTTACGTCAACATTGCCTGGCCACATCTATTGTTGTCTCACTTCGCGGTAGGTATTCCCGTGGCGAAATTCGTATCGCGTCTCGTATAAAATTAAGATTTCGTTTAAATCCCGTTTTGTGCGATCAATGGTAAATTTTGGAATGATTTAAAAAATTCAGTATGTATTCTTGTATCACAAAATTAGAGGGGTATGTGGCCGGTCAGTGTTGCCGTAAAAAATAGCCAGTTTAGAAGCAACTTACGACGGTAAATGTCAATAGTTTTAGGGGTACGAAGTCCAAGCATAGTTGGTCAGGAACAGAGTCCAATCAGACGTCTTCAGGGAAGTTTTTCAGGAGTTCTTATGGCCAGTCTCATACTATGTCCAAACTTTTTGGTTTTTTATTGGGGCATCTCCGCTTCGTGGCTTGGCTGCGTCCCTGACTCCAGAATGATAGATATAAATTCCAAAACCGCTGTTTAATCGAACATATTTACTAAATATTTATGTTATTCGTTGTTTATATTGCCTTTTCAAGTGTTCATTTGGGCGATTTATAAAACTATAAGTAACTAATTTCAAGGCGTTCTTTCAATAAATAAACAGGTATTTGGTGTTGAAGAATCATGGTTCACAGTAGGTACCTGTATAATAAATAATACAGTGTGAACAAAGGATTGAAAGTCAATCTCCTACACTTTATACAACTTTCGTACAAAATTCGCAACATTCTCAGTTTCCCTGAAATTCTCAACACGCGGTTTCGTTGTTTTGACAGATAATGTAATATGTATCGGGTATTCGCTCTGACTTTAGTCTTCTGTTGATATGATACGAATATTGATGCTGATATGTTTTGAGTGAACGCGTTTATTTAATGGGAACGTTTGCGGTTGGTGCCAGAAGTGGGTTCAGTTCAGGTGTTCTATTTATCAGGCTGTATTGATAGATATCTCAGCGGACTCACTTCTGCTTTCCACTGAAACTGCAGCAAAATCATGGCATAATGTTACTTACGTACTTACATTTTTTATTGCCGTATTGTTTTCTTCACCTGCCAGACGAGAGTGATTCATGAAAAACATATATATACGCTATAGAGAAAAAAATATTTACTTTAATAATGCTCATTTTATAAAACTCAGTCCGTGGCAATCTTAAAGTATGCATCATGTAATTTGCAGTTAAATACTTCCTGAAAAAACAGAAAGATCTCCGATTCAAAATCAACCTTCTACGAATTGGATAAGCTTCAATTTACACGAACAACCCCTCACCTGTATAAATTAAATCCCGGTGGTCCAATGTTTTCTAATAATGGACTACCCAAGACCTCATCGGGCCTACAAGTTTAAATTGCGCCGTGCGTAATTTGAGCACCTCGGTGAAATGGACAACGCATGTTAATCGCTTGTATAATGGTAGCCGTGGTGCCCCCCCCCCCCCCCCCTCCCCCCTTTACGCATCAGATGTCGGGAATTGTGATTTACCAGCCTGGAAGGTTTTACTAAGGTAGGGCCAATTAAAATACTCCGGTTAGGAACAGAAGTATAATGTAGATAGATAGAAGATAGGAAACGCTTTATTGTAAATCACACTTAAAATAAAAAACAATGTAATAAACTAATAACAATACACGCAGAAATACAAGTGGTGGTCTTATCGCTAAAAGCGATCTTTTTCAGACAACCTTTGGATGGACTGGATTTCAGGAGAACGTTATAGGACGGTAGCTAATAACATAAATAATTGAATATTGAATAAACAGTGTACCTACTTACAAAAGCAAAATAAATAAATTTATACATATATATAAGTACTAAGTTATAGTACGTAATGCAAATCTACCCGCAACAAATCGTATGTTTATTATTTAAAAACTTAGCACTTATGTACACACGGCTGCACATCAAGCTATACTTTCCAGTATACGCTGACCTCGCATTCTACGAAAAGCCTACACAATGCGAGGTCAGCTTATACTGGAATTGTATAGCTTGATGTGTAGCCGTGTGTACAACTGTTTTTTAAGTTCTGGAAAATAAATTATTCTTGTTCTTATTCTTTCTCATCAATGGATTAGGTACTTAATAATATAGCATAGTACATAAATATTCCATACTAATAATAAATAAAGGTATATTATATAAAATATTATAACTAGGTACAAGGTAGGTGTATAACAGAAGGGTGACATAATAACTAAGAGTAGCGTAATGAATGATAGATGAGAAAATGAGAAATCAGCATTGTAGTGCAGACAGATGTTTAAATAGATCTTCTTTAAAGATGGGAAGGGATTTGGCAGTTCTAATGTTTTCTAATGAATTGACGACCTCCGTGACGCAGTGGGCGAATAGCCGGCTGAGACGCAGGAGCGGGTTCGATTCCTACTGCGGAATAAATGTTCGCACGATCTACAGATATTTGTTCCGGGTCTGGTTGTTTCTCTATATATTATAAGTATTTACAAAAAAAAAGTATTCTATATATAAGTATTCTATCAGTTATCTGGTTCCCATAGTACAAGCTTGCTTAGTTTGGGACTAGATAGCGCTGTGCGAAATGTCCAGCAATATTTATTTATTCATATAATGTATGCATAAATGTTTGTTAAAAGAACATTGGTAGATATTGGAAATACTTAATGTTACTTGTGGTAATCAAACGCGTGTCGAACGTGGGCGATCACAGAATCGTGGCCGAAAGATTTTCATAGACCAAGAGGCAGACCAGACCACATACGCGATGGTCGAATGACATTGTCAACGTGACTGGAAAGCAATGGACGAGACTTGCGGGGGACCGAAAATAATAGCGTAATAAAGAGCAGGCTAAAATGGTGATGATAACGAATTTCACGAATCCACTAAAACTCAACTCAACCATTTCCCCATCATGTTTTATTGTTGGCCAATATTTTTTTTTTTATTTGGAAAACCAACAGCTAATTATACATAATATGAAACACAGTAACTAAAAGAAAGCCAATAATAGGTTTTTACGACTGTACAACATAATAAAACAAAATGTGAAGTGAATAATAAAAAAGCAAAACAAAGTAGTTATAAATAAATATAAATATTGCTGGACATTTCACACAGCGCTATCTAGCCCCAAACTAAGCAGAGCTTGTACTATGGGAACCAGATAACTGATAGAATACTTATATACTTTTTTTTTGTAAATACATACGATACTTATAATATATAGAAAAACAAACAGACCCGGAACAAATATCTGTAGATCGTGCAAACATTTGTTCCGCGGCGGGAATCGAACCCACTACCTCCTGCGTCTCAGCCGGCTATTTGCCCTCTGCGCCACGGAGGTCGTCTAAAGAATATGTCGTCGTTAATATGAATAATAAATTTACGTAAAGGCTACTTATACTTTTAATATAAATATATTTAAAGTATACTTGTATCGCCAAAAAATTCACTGTTCAGCCGCAGTCTGGCTGAACTGACACTCGTACAGAATAGATCTATATCTAATCGCTTACTCAGCTTATTAAAGTTGTCGCTTGCTCGCCACAGAAATGAATTATGCCTGTAGTTGGTACCAACTACAGAGATATGGATAGGAGGATTAAATCTCTTAGGCTTAAATAGTTGAATGAATTACGTTTTTCTAATGCTCTTAAAGTTTTGAAAAATATTTACATTCTTAATTAACCATTACCGTTATGTTTGCATTAGAAGCATAAGAGTTTCTGTGCTATTTATTTTATCATCTTCATCGGTTGCAACTATCCCCAAAGTAAGATACGCAGAAGATAATACATACCCAGAAACGAAAACCTGAAAAAAAGGCATAGATATTATTTTTTTTAATATGGTTAAGTATTTTTTTTAAAACATGATAGAACTTCGTTTGACCACAATCTCACCTGATGGTAAGCGATGATGTGGACTAAGATGTAGCACGAAGATCTAGAAGAAAACTATTCACTCTTACCTTAAAGAGGCCCGGATCGTATTTATTAGGAAAAACAGACGACGGTAAAGTGTTCCATACCTTAGCTGTTCGCATCAAGAACGTAGAATCAAAACGGTGTGTGCCAATGGGTGGTATATCAACTAGGTACGGATGGTACTGAGCCGTGCGCCTGCTTGTCCTTTGATGGAAGGGGGATGGTGGTAGTATATATTATAAATTAGTATTTTACTCCAATGTCCTTCTCTGTGCACGTACCCACCACTATAATCAAATATCTCTATCTTTAAAGGTTTGCTGGAAGAAAACTCTTATTAGGGTTATGCTCGCCTTTGTACATGTCCATTTTGTAAGCTATTTTTGTCTGTAAATCTATTTGTGTACAATAAAGAATTAAAAATGCGTTTCAATTTTTTATCGGATCGGCAACGCGCTGTCAACACTTAGCATCAGGTAGGCCGTATGCCTCATTTGCCACCTTAATTGTATAAATTGCCTTTACTGATCCGTGATCCAACAAATCTAGACCACCTGAAGACTTCTATAAACATAAAACGAAAAAAAAAACGTTTACAAAATTTAATTAATCAAACCAAGCGGTGAACCACAAGTACTACCCGTAGTAGGTATACATAACAAATGAAGTCTTGACGAAAGTTCGCGTACACCGGTGTACAGTTGAATACACTGTACTGCTCAGAACATAGCGGCAGGTTACGATACACCAGGGAGCAGTCCTTAATAAGCTTTATAATTTAAGGCAGTCCACCCTCTAAGAACAGGGAGACTTATTAGCTCAAATTCTGGTGCAAAATGTGCAGAATTAACTGGGGGGTTTACGGTATTACTTGAGGACGTCCACATGCTGTGCTTTTGTGACCCTGTGAAATTAAGTCCGACTTCTGAATTGGAAGTTTCGACGGACTCGCCAGTTCGTTTAAAATACAAGTATGACGGAATGAGAAATCAGAAACTTTCTACTATTGCTACTACTAACTGTAAAAATGTTAATATTTGTGCTAATACAAATATGTATGTAGATTTGACAAGTTGTTTGTAAAGAGTTTTACGATAAAACATGTTCTTCTTAGCGTGTCGATGCTTCATAAAACGTATCCTTAACTGATGTTTTTGATAAAAAGTTGCCACCTAAGTCGCTCTGTGGCACTGTTTCAGTCTTCCCTTAAAAGTGATCGGCAAGGGGCATACCAGTAAATGTGACTTGGACTGTGTTGGAGCACCGCAATCACATTCTGTCAGGTTCTGATGCCTGAGCCCTTGTTATTATAAATTATGTTTATTTGTTTACATTCCGCTCAATATGCATCTAGAAATTATAAAAGAATTATAAGTAGCTATACAAAATAAATAGATAAACAGTACTCGCCGCACACGTTTGACGTCAGTAAGTCGCTACACGCCATACGCACGATTCGACCCTTCTCGCTTCGAGCGGTCGTGTGGCTGCCCCCAACCGAAAGTACTTTACTTTTGGTTGGTGGCAGCCACACAACCACACCGCGACGCCGACTGCCGCGCATTTTCGCTGCAAAGTGACCGCTTACAGCTTCATGTAAGCGCGTGGCTCCCATGCGGGAAGGCTTTACAAGAAATCATCATCCACAGCTCGACTTCATCCACTACTGCATACAGGCCTCCCCATGTTCGTCTCATCCAAGATTGTGGCACAAACTTTACAAAAGAAATACGTCTGTTTAAAGAAACTAAACAAAGAAAGTGTGGTTCGCAAAGCAAGCGAGGCGCGAATAAAGTATTTTCAGACAGTTGCTATTATCCGCGGTGAGGTGTCCACGTCCCGCCATCTGTGCCGGAATGGGATTGCTTATCTGCACTGCTTTCTGGGTAATAGCTTGGAAGTAAAAACTAGCTAGTTTCATCCTGAAGTCTTGACAAACAATTTGCGGGTGCTCTGTGAGATTATAAAAGATCATTATGAAAGTGCTTCTTCACACGCTTACCCAGATATTTACTTTATTCTGCGTTAAACTATTGAACGCAATCATAGTTGTTATATTAGCCTATACCGTCCCACTGCTGGACTCTAAGCAAGATAATTCAAATTGTTTTTATCCATGAAAATCACTTTGAAATGTCAATTTTACTTGCTGTTCCTTCGCAACCAAGCCTGGAAAGAAAGGCAAGAAACAAGTCTGGTCGTTCTTTTAATGATCCTTTTAGAATACATAACAATAAATACAATAAATTACGTCATAATACTCGTAGTAACATTTTTGACAAGAGTTAGAGCAATTTCAAGTCACACTACTAATTGGAACTGGCTGATCTTCTTTTGGAAGATAGAGCTGATAAGTGATGGATTTCAAAGTTCTAAGACTTATTTCGATCAGTTCACGGTTCCAACTAACGAATTCACACAAGCTTGTTAAAAAAAACGAAACTGCTGTAGGTGAATATTTAGCTATAGATGGAAGAATAGAGACGGCCGACTGGGGCAAATTATTTTTTATCGTCATTCTGTCCCCCTCTAAGAGTTTATAGTCCATCTCGATGATTGCAAGATTAGACATTTTATTATGATGAATCACAATGTTTTAAATTCACTTTTGCGATAGGCAGGACCGTAAAAAATAATATCTGCTTGTTTTAGACAAAGGCGAGACTTTACATATAATTTAATAATTTTATAATTTAGGGAATTTCTGGTAATTCTCTTCACTCTGGATATCTATTTATTTACTATAGGAGACCCATCATCACACAAAAACAATGTAACAATAGGAATACAAGATAGGAGGCTATTTATAGGCATCCACTATAAAAGCGATACAAGGAACATTATACAAATCTATGATGATGACATCTTTACGATTACTCTTCTATCTGGTTTGAGATTTAAAAAAATATTTATCTTCAGCTGCGTAAAAGCCGTAAAAGAACCGATTTGGTCAAGTGTGGTGCACCCGACTTCTGATCCAGAGTTTGCGAGTTCGAGTCCCGGCCACCAATGGATTTTCTTTCTAAATTAAACTAAGCTCCACTTTTAATATGCTTAGAATTATAATTTCGATTAAAAAAAATACTATTCAGTGTAATATTACAATGGCGGTTGGGTAAGGTCACCTACATCTCTTTTCAGTGAAGGTGAAAGTTTATTCGTTTTCAGCAGACTTGAAAATCTTGAGTTGTACGAATAAGAGGTCCATTTAGAAGAAAAAATATTCAAGCGTGGTTACACAGTATTTGCTTTGGCGATGAAGATAAAAGCATTCGTTTGATAGCTCAAGAGATTTATATTATTTTCTTACATAATCTAGCATCAAAATACTTGAATTTGATTAGATTCATTATTATAAATCGGTGTCAGTCGAAATACCGATAAAACGGTACGTGATAAATCCCGTATTTATAATGATTGAAATAAATCGACAAGTAGATAGAGACAAGTAGAGAGAGACATAACGCTAATGTGCCTGACAGAGAAGAAGTTTCAACATTGATGAAAATTAATAAATGCCATCATAAAATCACCACCAGTTCTTGGACTAAAGAATTTATACAATAGCTGTTTGAAGCCCGCAAAAGCATAGATTTTATTGAATTCCCAAGAACTCTGGAGCGCTCAATAATATATTTTATCACTAGAAAGAGGATATTGAAGAACCGATATAAAATAACTTGAGAGTTAAAGGATATTAGTTTTAGTGATATTTTACTGGAATTTGTGTAATAATGCTAAAAGGAAAGTAATTTGTAAGAGGAACGTTATCGGCTAACAAAATATTTGCTCAAGATTGCTTTTTAACCGACTGCAAAAAATAAGGAGGTTCTCAATTCGACTGTATTTTTTTTAATGTTTTTTACCTCAGAACTTTCGACTGGGTGAACCGATTGATGGTTCTTTTTTTATTTGAAAGCTCGTTCTGACCGTGCGGTCCCATTTTCATTTGGCCCAGTTCTGACAATGGCATCCATGAGAAAACCATATGTCTTAAATTTGTTTATTTTTTATGTTATGTTTGTTAGCTCAGAACTCCGTTATATAGCAACCGATTTGGAAAATTAGTTTTTTAATTGAAAGGATATATTTTTAGATTGATCCCATGGAAATTTCATCAAAATTGGTAGAGTAGTTTGGTTTTTACTGTTATCTGAAGTCAGTTATATTTTTGTTAAAAAGTTACTTGGTATTATAACATAGTATTATTATATCGGGTATTGGTAGCATCCAGCCCACCTGTCGTCACTGCATCAGTACATTTGGCCAGACTTGACGACAGGAGGACTAAATGCTCTAGCAGAGTGGAGGCCGAGATATAAGGGATGTCCACCGATGGCATAGTCGACGACATCAATAAAATCGCGCGCTGTACGTGGTTATATTGATTTACTGCTAATTATTATTATTTCAGCCATAGGATGCCCACTGCTGAACATACCCCTTATTGATTTCCAGAGCGACCTATCTTATGGGGCAAACGGCTCTTGTCAATGTCACAATGCGTTTGTGTCAGTGACTTTAAACGCCGTGCATAGCTCTCTCCATAGCTCGCTGAGCGACCTTGAGTCTTCGTATAAGTGTGGGTGGGTGTGTGAGGACGCAATCAAATTAAAATTTAAAGTCCAACTCGTTCAAAATGTTCCAATTTAGACGTAATTTATTTCTTGTATTGTTATGTATTGAAAAGGGATCATTAAAAAAAACAACCAGCCTTGTTTCTTACCTTTCTTTCCTCGCTTGGTCGCGAAGTCACGAAGGAACAGGCTGTAAAATTGACGTTTCAAAGTGATTCCTTGTGATGTCAAGGAATAAAAGATTTTGACTTCGACTTTGAAAGGAAAGAGATCGGAAAAAATGTGTTCCCTATTTCTATGGCTCAAAGACGTTCATAAATACAAAATCGTAAAAAGACTAGAAGACAAGAGGCAAGTTTTTAATAGACATTCAAGTTACGTGAACAAATATCAGCGATTTCCTTTTGAAATTTCCCTTACCCCAAATTGCCGTTCGCTGCCATTTACAACCGTTCAATAGAGCCTCCATTGCCGTTTAAATCATACCCGAGTCATCCCACAATGGGCGCATGCATTGAGCGAAGCCTGGGTGAATAGATCTGACTCCACATGTCTGGATTTCCACGCCTTTCTGCATTCAATTGATTTATCATGGACATCAGATGCAAGGATTTCCAGTAAATATTTTAATAATTCACTTGAGAATTTGAGAAGATTTTTATTTCAATCTGAGTCTACCTTTACGTAGTTTTGGGAGCTGAGTGTAACTAGTATTTGCCACCGGCTGCCACCCTCACGAAAACATTAGCACAAAATAATACGAAGTGAAATATAGGAGTTTATTTAAACCATTTATTCTCAAAGTGGTCCAGGTGGACGCCCAGGGGTCCACAGGAGACTCGACGGGGTCTACGTTGGCTTGACAAAAAAATGGGGGTTCACAATTCGTAAGCGGGGGTCCACGAAAATTTATCTGGTTTGGATAGTGAAGAACTAAAATGTTGGCTTGACTTCACCTATCAATGTAGGCAGATACCATTTTAAGAAGTTCATCGACAGTTACTTGTAAAAACTTGCATATTCCATATTCAGTACAACGTGCCGAGACTTGCAAAGCGAAAACTGTTAATTCGTGGTTGGAACTCAGCAGCAACGCAAATTTTCATAGTTAGGTCTAATCTTCACAATTTTTGTGGACTGGGAGTATGGTAGAAATGTAACTGCAGGGGGTCCACCGGAACCAGCAAAATTTTGAAAGTGGTCTATGAGAAAAAAAAGTTTAGAACCTCTGATTTAAACGAATATTCAAGTCAAAAATCCACGGTCCCATACAAACAGCAACTTTATTATTGGATTAAAATAAACACAGATTATTTGTCTAGTTCACGGGCAGAGCCGTAGGTACCTAAAAATATTCCTACTGCTTACAAACTCAACCTGTAGATGTAAAGCTATTCTGAAAAATAGCTTCACTATAAATACCGCATTCATTTTCTCAGAAAAAGTAAATATTGAGGACCTCCGTGGCGCAGTGGGTGAATAGCCGGTTGAGACGCAGGAGGGTTCGAATCCTGCCGCGTAACAAATGTTTGCATGATCTACGGGTATTTATTCCGGGTCTGGATGGTTTCTATATATTGTAAGTATTTATTTACAAAAAAAAAAATAAGTAAATAAGTATTATATCAGTTATCTGTTTCCCATAGTGCAAGGTCTGCATAATCTGGGGCTAGATAGCGCTGTGTGAAATGTCCAGCAATATATATTAATTTATTTATCTTAAATTTTACTGTACCTAAAACCGTATTCAAATACTTTAATACTTTGAAAGAGCAGATGTTAGGTTAGTTATGTTTACTAACATGTTAGTACATCTACTTATCGGCTAACGTAATAGGTTGCTGGGAGTCGTTAGGTGGAGCTCTGGAAATCTATGAGGGAGGCCCATGTTCAGTATGATGTCCTATGGCTGATATGATGGTGATGAAACATACTTTGGCCAAACAGAATTAAGGCACTAATCCGCTGTCGACTGCAACTGCCGTCTATAATAGAAATACAAAAAAAAGATAAGTAAAGATAATGTATTCGCAAAATTTAAGTTCAATTTTACACTGGTCTTAATGTATACAATTTAAGCTCAATTTAAGCTGGTGAGCAAATATTAAATAAAATAATTATGAATTTAAATTACTGCCCCTTTCATGTCATAAAAAATAAGATTTATTTTGTTCCCTACACATTTATACAAAAAAATACAATAAAAGAAAATAAATTAGGTACATGTCTAGTTATAATTAAAATATTCCGGAATAGTATAAAACATTTGGATGATAACCATTAATTAATTCGGCATTTAAAAAAAGTCAAAGACTTTTCATTCGCCTGGTAATTTATTAAATATTTTTACTCCCAAGCAATGAGCGTTACTGCTGAAAAATGTCGAGTTGTGCTTTGGTAGATGAATTCTATTTTTATATCTAGTGTGTCTAGCTAACACTGCTTCATGTCTGACAAAATAACTAGGATACTACAAAAATACAGGTTTCTTTGATGTACATGCACTGCAAGGGTAGTACTCTTGTTTTTTTTTTAAACAGAGACAGTTATCATACATACCGGTAATGCCGCAGTTGGCAGTTACAGTCGTCATCGTCGCTCGGAATATTACCTTTAAACGTAATCTAAAAAAACTATTTGCTAAAAACTACAGTAACAAAGTAATGTACAACATCTGTTGTATAAGAAATATACTGCAGGGGCCTATTTGAAGAATTTGTTTCAGTTTACTAAGATAAACGATCACGTTAGCCCGTGCGTGCCTCACTACACTACAGAGACACAACGTTTTATGACTCCTTATAACGTTTACAAGTTGACACAGATCGTCGCTGTTCTAAGTGACGTAACCGACATTTTAGAAAATATTACTAAAAGTCGTAAGTGTACTTAGGACACTTCGAATGATTTATAATTTTAAGATATGTGGATACGTCAAACATACATCTAGACATAGGTAGAAGATACAGATACGTCGATTAGATAGATCGGTTCGTCTTCAAAGGTAGATAAAAGTAACATTACAAATGTCAGTTACGCCAAAATGTCGGTCACGTCACTTAGAACAGCCACGAAATAACAAGGTAAAACTATAGCCTCCTTCTGCGCAGTTGGGTAGTGAAAATCATTAGGGTAAATCTTTACATCGTATTTGATTTATTGAATTATCTTCCATTCTTAAATTTCTCGCTCCACAACTTCATTACGTCAAAGCTAAACAATCTTTATTTCATGGAATCAAAAGGATCATTTTGAAACGTCTAAATATGTCATTTTAGTTTGGAATATCTCTAAGTGCATATTTCACGACCTCCAAGTTCCTTTAATTCAGAGGTTCCCAAACTTTTTTTTCTCATAGACCACTTTCAAAATTTTGCTGGTTCTGGTGGACCCCCTGCAGCTACATTTCTACCATACTCCCAGTCGACAAAAATTGTGAAGATTAGTCCTAACTATGACAATTTGCGTTGCGTCTGAGTTCCAACCACGAATTAACAGTTTTCGCTTTGCAAGTCTCGGCACGTTGTACTGAATATTGACTTCACCTATCAATGTAGGCAGATACCATTTTAAGGATCGAGCACATTATGTCGGGCCGCAGCGGGGCGGAGCGGGCCGCAGCGCAGTGCAAAATGCTTACCTAGCACATAATGACGGGCCGGGTCGCAGTACATTGACGGATTTTGAGAACAGTGTACTGTCAGAATTGGTGTGCAACTATACGTTATAGGAGTAATTGTGTTCTGTGGATATGGATAGCTCTGACGAAGAACTTTCTTTTTTTTGCTTGTTGTTAGAAGAAGAAAAAAATGAACAGCATAAACAAGTTCGTCAAAAAAGAAAACGTAAAATATGGATACATCCAATTTGTTCGAAGAGAAAGGTATTCGGCGAATACCATCATCTTTTTCCCGATCTTTTAGCAGACAAAGACAAATTTTGGGGATATTTTCGTATGACTCCTGATCGCTATTTTCAATTACTTGAAGTAATAAAGGAGGATCTGCATAAAAAAACAACAACCTTTCGTGAGCCTATAGGACCAGAAGAACGGCTTGTAGTGTGTTTGAGGTAAGTGTTATTATATCATACCTAGTGCTTTTGATGTTTCCCTCGGGAATCTCTTAAGCAATCGAGATTAAAGGTAGCCTTTGTTTTTTTCCATGTCAAGGGCTACATTCATGCCAAATTCCATCTAAATCCGTTCAGCCGTTTTCGCGTGATTGAGTAACAAATAGGGTTGGAGTTAGTATCGTGCGGCACCAATACGGGGGTAAGCGGGGTGGTAGGGGAAGGGCGGGGGGGAGAGGGGTAGAGTATCCTCCGAAAGTTTGGCGGTGAGGAAACTCTTAGTTCGGGAGAAATATATATTTTTTTATTACACCAACCTACAAAAGCCTGCCAGAATCGAATTTTAGGCTTATATACTTGATAATACAAAAAGAATTAGGTGCGAGGAGCGAAGCGACGAGCGTATTAGGTCGACATGAACCACCGCGCTCGAGCCGAGCGAGCGAAGCGAGCGTGCCGCGGCAGCGGCCGGCGAAGTGCCAGAAACGAATTATGAGCGTATATACTTTGTCACTTCTCATCCTACAAAAATCACTAAAAACACGAATTTGGGGTTAAGATAGTCATATCAGCAGGCTTTTGTAGGTTGGTGTAATAAAAAAATATATATTTCTCCCGAACTAAGAGTTTCCTCACTGCCAAACTTTCAGAGAATACTCTACCCCCCCCCCCCCCCTACCATCCCGGTTACCCCCAAATTCGTGCCGCACGATACTCAATTTTACCCAACAAATATTCAAACATAGAAACATCCACACTTTCACATTTATAATATTAGTAGGATTATCTGACACACATGGTCCTGCACTTATGACTAAATATTAATATTTGAACTGTAAGTATATTTATATATCTATAGCGTATAAGAAAGTAAAACCATTATCATTATTAATATTATTATATTCAATATAACAAGTATCACAAAATCACAGAACAAAAACCTTTAATCAACATCTTCTATTTCTCTTCTTTGGCCTCTTATTTGCCCATCTCAAAATACCATTCATTGGTTATCTTTTTTTTGTTGAATAGAGTTTAAAAAAGCGTTTAATGCGTTTTCATCTAGACTAATCTCTTCCTCTGTGTAAATATTATTTGGATTCACAACGTTTGTTGAATTTGGTGTTGTTATTTCGTTTAGAGGTTGCTCGTTTGAATTAATAAGGATTAGGGGCGGAGCGCTCTCTTGAGATACGTTTAAAACATATTGTTGTTTAGACTTGTCCAAAACCTTCTCCTCTGCATCGGTAACTATTTTAAAAACTTCACGTTTCACACGAATTTGTACATCTTCCGGAAAATTTGAAACAGTTTCCCCCAAGTTCTTGAAAAAGTCAACTATTTTGTCCGATTTATTCTTTTTAGCACTGTATTTTTTTTCTAAATACTCTTGTAATAGCGAGTGTGTTGGTGAAAGCTGTGGTGGAGTATCTAAACTTTTGGAATTTCTTTTGTAAGGACGAGGTGAAATGCTTTGTGAAGTACCAGCACTTGAACCAGGACTATCACGGCTACGAGAATCATCCTCATCACCTGAGTCTTGGGAAGTATTATTTGGTGGAAAATTAGAAAAAGTTTCATCCTCGTTTCTAATATAGGGGTTAAGGAAAGACAATAAATCTTCATATTTTGGTTTCTTCATATTTGTGGCAGCTTGTCCACTTTTGGTTTTCCTTAACTTTTTAGCGCGTCTGTAATTATCTCTTATTCGTCTCCATCTATCTCTGCAAGTTTTAGCTGTGGAAGAAAATATATAAGTATTAGTAAAGTTTAAACATAAAGCATAATAAATAGGCTGATGATGATGATATATATATGTATTTGTGTATTTATATCAGTTGTCTGACACAAACTTTGCTTAGTTAGTTTGGGGTCGGATAGCTGTATGTGAGATGTCCCACATTTATTTATTTCTTGTTTCAGATATTTGGCGACAGGAAATTCAATGAAGTCATTAGCCACTACTTTTCGACTTGGTGAATCAACTGTCAGACAAATTATTTACGAGGCATGTACAGCCATATTTAAGAAACTATCACCTAATGTCATGCCCGTGCCAACAGAAGTAGACTGGAAACGTAAAGAACAGCGTTTTAGAAGGCAATGGAATTTTCCAAATTGCATTGGGGCACTGGATGGAAAGCATGTTATTATTGAAGCACCTCCGAACAGTGGTTCCCTTTATTTTTCATACAAAAAAACGTTTACTATAGTTTTATTAGCCTTAGTCGATGCGGACTACCGTTTTACAGTCATCGATGTTGGTGCCTTGGGTAAAAATTCTGATAGCCAAATACTCAATAACTCTAATTTTGGCAAAGCTTTAATCGATGGTCAATTAAATTTGCCTGCTGATCGTTTAATACCGGGTACAGACTTAAAGTTACCACATGTCATTGTTGGAGACGAAGCTTTCCCTTTAACCAGACATTTGATGAGACCATATCCAGCAAATCAGTCGACAAATGACGAAGACAAAAAAGCTTTTAATTATAGGCTGAGTAGAGCTAGGCGTGTGAGCGAAAATGCTTTTGGTCTATTAGTGAAAAAGTTTAGAGTATACGAAAGACGTTTTTCGTTATTGCCGAAACATGTTAATGTTATTATATTAGCCACTTGTTGTTTGCACAATTTACTGCGAAACGACATTTGCTACTGGTCCGAAGAGGAAGCTCAGAGAAATGTGATAACAGAAGCTATAACAGATTTGCCATATATTGGAGGCCATGCAGCATTAGACGCAATGTGTGTCCGTGACCAATTTAAAAGATACTTCGTATCTCTAACTGGTACCGTTGGCTGGCAATCGAGGGTTATAAGAAGAGGTTTGCGAAGAAACTAATCTGTTGAGATTTCAAATAAATCACCTCAGGGTGATTTATTTGAAATCTGTCTAAATAGGTACGTCGTAAGTAATCACATTTTTCTTATTTTGTAACCTAAGAAATAAATACTTGTCAGTGATACTTACCAGATTCTTTCATTATGTCCCCTATTTCCTTCCAAATATTATCTCTTCTTTGTTGATCATCGTAATGAGGATCTTGCAAATCATAAAGTTCTTTGTATCCTTGAACTAAATTAATCAAAAGTTCTTCATCCATTTTTGTAAATACTACACCACAGGTAGGTACACGCAAATCACCAAAAAAACGCAAATAAATCAATATGAACACGTGCGCGCGTGCACACCAATCCGCTTGCTATAGCACACTGTTGACGGGGTGCAGCGGGGCGGGGCGGGTCGCATTGCACGGACGCAAATCCGCCTCGCAATAATGCGAGCCGCTGCGGCCCGACACAGTGTGCGATAATTCATACATATTGTATTAAAGCAATTCAAGCGGATTTTTGCGATCCGCCCCGACACGCTGCGGCCCGGCATAATGTGCTCGATCCTTTAAGAAGCTCATCGACAGTTACTTGTAAAAACTTGTGGAATATGCAAGTTTTTACAAGTAACTGTCGATGAGCTTCTTAAAATGGTATCGACAGTTACTTGTAAAAACTTGTATATGCAAGTTTCAATAAATCAAATACGACCATTTTAAAAATTAACCATTTTAAGAAGCTCATCGACAGTTAATTTTAAAAAACTTGTATATGCATGTTTTTACAAGTAACTGTCGATGAGCTTCTTAAAATGGTATCGACAGTTACTTGTAAAAACTTGCATATACAAGTTTTTACAAGTAACCGTCGATGAGCTTCTTAAAATGGTTATTTTATAGTAAATCAACGAACGAATGAACGAAACAACCTCATCTCATTCATTTGACATTTTTTAAGTCATTGTCTCAACCTGACATTGACAGTCCGCAGTCCGCACAGCGCGTGAAACGAAACTTTTTTATACGTTTTAATTCACTTTTTTACTTGATGTGAAATAAAGGACATTTCAATACATTTTGCTGTTCAAAAATTTTAAATACACAGATCTTAAAAAACGTAAGATATCTAAGGCTTGTATTTTAAAGTTCAGTTGGAAATCATAGTTACGAATTTAGCAACTAATTACCTACAATTTTTTCCATGCATCTTTTCTGCATCTGTATTCTTTCGCGAATTCATTCCACAACAAGCCAGTTGTTGCCTCGCCGATTATAGCAATTCTCTACGCGACAATTGTAATTCCATTATTTCCTTCGTCCTTTGTCTGAGAGGACCCAGGTGCCCATCCAATTGCTATACTTCGGAACCATTTAGTCTCTGAACTGGTCACTCCCTCGACTCTATTAGTTTGTTATTGTTTATTTTAGTAGATTTGGGACTGAATCAATTGTTTATTGAAGTTAGGAGATGTTTGTGTATCTCAGTTTTCAGTTCCATTATTCCCCTCTTTGTCCAAAGTTTGTCTACAGAACTTATCTTATTTTTTTTTTATAATCGGTGTCATGTTGGAGACTTGCATTGTGTGGACACTTACGCGTCTTATAATGATTTTCATGTCATTCCATTTATGTATTCAATTGCGAAAATGGGTACAATTACATAGCAGCACGTGATTAAATAAACATAAAATTCAGATCCTTCATAATTAGCTAATAAACATGCATTATTAAATTACCTAAATTATAAACATGATTATTAAATTCAATTATTAAAAATGATTCAACTGTTTCAACTGTATTTTTTTTGGAATACCTAAGTTCATAGTCTGTAAATTATTTTACTCGTATATTCTTTCTGTAATAATTGTTCATTAATAAAGGTTTAATCTTAATCCATGATTTTTTTATTTAGCCGTTGTACTAAGCAGGTCATCATTATCGTGATCAGTTTAAGATAACCATTTAAAAAGGTTTTCACTTTTATGAGAAGTAGACGAAGAACTCATGCAGCGGAAAGATTCTGGCACTACACCAATATAATGAGGGTTTTAATCTAATTTTGCGTACTGAGAATACCACGAAATACATTCCACTCAATAAGATCCCTGTGGATGGAAAGCAACACCGTGGAAGGCCTAAGAAACGGTGGCGCTGGGTGGCGCGATGATTTGGACCACGGTTTAGGGAAGTAAGTTTGGACGCTTTTTATAGGGACTGGCGGGATTTGGTACAAGATCGAAAAAAGTGGTGAGACGAGGGGGAGGCCTTTGCCCAGAAGTGGGACAGCATAGGTTAGATAAAAAAAAATAAGTTATCGGTTTTTTTATATGTACAAGGCTCTGATACAAGTAACCTTTTAACAAAAATATAACCAACTTAACCAAACTACTGAACTGATTTTGATGAAAGTTTTGTGAGACCAATATGAAAGTATATCCTTTCAAATAAAAAAACGAATTTTCCAAATCGGTTGATTAATGATGGAGTTCTGAGGTAAAAACATAAAACAATTATGCGTCCCCATAAAATTTGAGGGTTGCCCTCAATTTTTTTGGGATCCCATCATCAGCTTCATCCTGGCTTGGTGCCAATGGGACCACCTCGGAAGTATATCCTTTTAAACAAAAAATATTTCTCGAATCGGTCCAGTCGTCTTCTAGTAGTCTCGGAACATAAATAAAAAAAAGATTCCGACGAAATGAGAACCTCCTCCTTTTTTGAGGTCGGTTAAAAAGGATTTTTAACAAGTCCTCAATGTCTTTTTTACTTTAAAAACCTTTACAAAGCTTTATTCACCTGTACCTTGCTCAGGGACCAGCCGATTCGAGATTCGATTCCATTATGTTCACGCTGCCTGAGTTATTTGAAGAGTTGTACTCGTATGATTTCAATATTCACTGGCGAAACGAGATTTTATATATTTTATTAACCTTTGGCGGGAATTTAATTTATTGGTAACCTTTATATCTCAGTTCAGGCTTATTTACCTTTCTGGGGAATGGGAGTAACGACTTAGTGTAAATTTAATAGGATCCACTGCTTCTAGACTTTCTAGATAAATAAAACTGGATTTTATTATAGTAAAGACTGCTAGGCTGAAGTGGGACTAGGGCGGGTCACATCAGTCATATGGCATGTCGATGGGCAACAACAGTCACGAAATAGATGCCTGCAGATGGGTGTCGAAGCCGTAGCAGACCCAAGGAAGCATTGGCGTGACGACCTTGATTTTCAGGATGGCAGGTGACTGCAAAATGTGGAGGGCTATGCGAGAGTCCTTTGCTCTGTAGTGGGAAATCACTAAATATAAAAAGAAATAGTATATTTGATTACGCTAGCTCAGGGTTGGAGGATGGCCTAAAAGAGAAGAGCCAGTGAGTAACAGGCGAAAGTGGTAGACAGATATATTCGCGCCGTTCTACTCTTTTTTACAAAAAATGTGGTTGTAGCAGTTTCTCCCATATCTGCCTTACAAAACATGAAAGCAACTTAGGGCTGCCCCTAAGATGCCTCAATGATGGCAAAATAAGGCAAAAAACTCATCTGATCATGCCTAAACGGAACTCTGTGTAAGAAAAAAAGTCAGCTAAATATATTCAAAGACCCATTACACAACTTTACTCCAGCCACAATATCACAAAACAGCAATTTTATATTTCCCAATAAACTCCATTTCTCCAGTCCCATCTAACCTTCGCCGCGTTTAATCAAAAAACCTTCTCGCTACGATAAACTTATTCAAAACTATCACAATACAGCTCCATCAACGGGCAACAATAATTCATATCTGGCCACTACAAAGGCAACAGAATTAATCCGCGACTCCCTGGGGCAAACGTGCTGATTCTATTAAAATACTGAAGAGGATATAACTCTGTACTGGACCGCGCATTTCAATGGTGTGAAACTGAGGACTGAGAGCGACTAGTGGCAAATTTAAGCACATGTTTACATGGTGAAGGAAGCAGCATTTTACTGCCTGGGACAGTTTTTAAGATGTAAAAATACTTTCCAGCACCTTTCGAATCTTTAAGTTAACTTTCGCAATAGCACCATTCATGTATTCCAATAGAGGCACAACAAACCTATAACATATTTTAAGTGCAGTATAAGCAAAACACATGGAAGGTCCATCGTTCTAGGTCTCTCATAATCGCTCAGGCCTCACAACCATACTAAACTGTATTGGCGTGAATATGGCGGGGATCGTATAAGAACTTAAAAAAAAACAATTAGGTGGCAAGACCATTATAACTCAGTCACCCATCACATTGGTATTCCAAGACTTATCTCAAGAGAAGCCCAACAAAATCACCATAGAGTGTATCTCAAACAATAGACACAGCACTTTAAATTACCGCAATTTCAAGTAATACCACAGCAGATAGTCTCTGTGTTGTTTTTAGAGAAGAATAACTATTTCAACGAGAAAAGTCCAGAGGTTAGTACATCATATCATCTTAAGAACTGGAGAAAAATAAAGATTCGTAAAGCACGGTCGGTTCGCAAAGAAGCTAGTCATTTAGCCGTAGTTCAGGCTATTTTATAGTACATTTTCATGTTAGATGTTTTAATTTTACACCAGGAATACTTAAATAACTAGTTAATACTAAATATAGTACAGCGGGCCACCTTATTACTGAAAGTGATTTCTTTCAGAAAACTTTTCCCAGGTTAATTACCTATTCAAAATGAAAAATGTAAAATAATTAATTATTGTTGTTTCATATTCACTATAATATCTAATCCCATTAAATTAGCTTCCAATTTTCAGTTTACTTACCTCCGAAAGTTGTAAGTCTCAACTTCCGCATAAAAATGAAATGCCATCTAGTTATCCCAACATAATTAAAACGTTATACGCCTCAAATTATACCCAGAAAGTTATGTGTTTGATCATAACTTGCCGAAATAAAAGGACATCAAGCGAAATGCCAAAAACATGAATCCACATTCATGAATGTCGTAAAACATAATTAGCAGCAAACATAGCTGTGTATTGGCATACTTTAGTTGGGATTGGGACACCGCAATCATTAAAAATATGTTCATATTTTGTCTAGATTCTGTATTTTTGGGTCTGGGTGTTTCTCTATACATTATACTTAAGTAAGTATTTACAGTTAGTGGATTCCCATAGCACAAGCCTGGCTTAGTTTGGGGCTAGATAGCGCTGTGTAAAATGTCCAGCAATATTTATTTATTTTAACTGGCACTACCATGTTTCTACTTTTAAAGTCGAAAGAACGCTTTAAAATCTAAGAAGGTGAATAAAATATTTTTTTCTAGGAGTTTATTTACGCAAACAATTAACATGAGACCTTTTGAATTTCACCCGACAAGCATACATAATGCAATGAGCATAATTCGAAAGCATTATATCTATGGGCCAAAACTACTGCGATTTAAAATTTTAGTATCTTAAAAAAGAGAAATGTACACTTTTAAGACAATAAACTTTTTCTAACTATAAACTCAGCTAGTATGGCTCTATTGGTTTGGAAACATGTTCTGAATTCAAGATGAATTTGAATTCACGACTTTAGCAGATGATTTCAGAAAGTAATTTGCCTCCTACAGTCTGATATAACCAAATGACCCTAACTACTATAAATTAACTATAATATTTAACTATTTGATCGAGCGAAGCAAGATCTCCAAATCAACTTGATCAAATCGGCGTTGTATGTATGTTTGTTTGTCCGAAGATAACTTTCGAAGCGTTGATCCGATCATCGTGAAATTTAATACATAGGTAGGTAGCGATGGCACAATTTTGGTGTGACTAAATGACCTAAAAATGTTGTGGGATTATTGCGATATTGAGGTTCAAGAAGGGTAAAAAAAATCAAAATGAGACTATTAGGTCAAGTGGGAGATCAAATAAAAGGTGTTCGTTAGTACATTTCAACCCCGTTTTTATTTTTAATTTAATCTTTGTAGTTTTTGGGTTATTAGCTATAATAAAAACAACACTTTGACAAAATTTACAGTGACCCCACTATGCTGAAATGTGGTATTCGTGTAGCTTTAGCGACACAAATATAGGCAAAAGTCTGAAATCCAGAATAGCTGCATTTTGTACCCAATAAAAATTTTCAAAAAAGTGAGTGCTTCGTGGCACTATTTTGATAGTCAAAGATTACGAATAATATTTTTTTGTTTTTATGGAGACTCGCGAGATCTCAGTTCGGGGCGAACCACTAGTATAAATTATAGGTAATCGCCTTGCCCTGGGCACTAGCACAGTATTGGGCTAGGTCGGGATAATATCGCAACTACACCACTAGCATGACAATTTTATACGGAAACTTGCAGTGTAGGGTTGTTGGAACTACTGTTGTGGACGGATTTGACCGGCTTTTGAGACATGTTTATTCCATAGAATGCTACGCTACGGTATTGAAGTACCTGAGTAAAGGTCTTCTAGCAATGACTATCCCATTTTTTATTAAGATTCACTAAGTTATTGTCATCGGTCTACAAAACGCTAAAAAACCGAATTTTGTCCACAATTATGGAAATTTACCGGCTTTCCTGGGCTTTTAGCCACCCTAAACTGGTTTGAAATTTATCAACACTAAGCCACAAAGTGCACTTAAGTTCCGAAACATATTTCAGTGGCGAGTTTCTTTATAAAATTTTCTAAGTTTAACTGAAACTTCGGCTTTATGGGGGTAAGTGACGAGTGAGCGGGTTAGCCACTTTAGGGATTCTAGTAATTTAGGTTCAAAGGTTTTTTATCGCGTTTTTTTCTTTGAGTCAATATGGTGAATTGGCCTAAAGTCCCTCACACGACGACTCAACTTTAATATTGCATTGAATATCTACTGCGATATCTTTGCCAAAGAGAAAAACATTCGACCACTTATAATGTAATAGATAGCTATACATTTTTGCATACAAAACGGCGTTATTTGCTGCCTGCCAGTTATAACAGCCATTCGTTATTTACGTGGAATAAACAAGCAGTGAACGCACTGAAATAAAATCACTATGTAACAGACGACCGTGCCCCGTGGGGATCCGTTTAATTAAATAAAGCCAGGATTGAAACCTCGTGCCTACGTGAGAAATCCAATATTTCACCTTTTTCTTGTTTGTCCGGTTACGCGAAGAGGGGAATTGATCGGCTTAAGTTTTTGCACGGAATAATAAGCTCTGTAGTACTTAAGAAAATAAGCTTATCGTGGAAAATATTAACTGTTCAGTATTGATTTCAAGTCAAAAAATGAAAATTTTTAATGCTAAGCAATGTAAAGGAATGAAGGATTTTGATATCTAGATTTTTTAAATTAGTTTCTACGCGGTTTACGTCTAACTGGAACTTGGCCTACCCTGTCACCCCAATAAATGCTACCTGCTTCTTGTGACATGAGTCGTGTCACACGACTCTTTGGCCAAATTAAAAATTAATATTGAAAATCAGTATCAGAGGCAAAACCCTCCGCGTAAATAATTCAGAAATATGTAATCAAGAAAACTCCTCAACTTCTGAATATATTTATCGTTTGCCTAATTAACCATTAGGAGTCCCTTTTTTCCCGAGAACGCAATTAATTTACAATTACTTTCAGAAGGCTGCACAGGGTCTTATTAAATATAATGTTTCAAAGACCACCTCTGCCCATTTATTTAGGCAAATTTCTTCCGAGCAGATTTATATAAAATTCCCAATAATTGCTAGTGACTGGATTATATGCTAGGGTCAAAGCGGCTTAATATTGCGTTTATTGATCGTTCGTTTGTCGTATCCCCTGATCAAGAAAGACATCAGTGTTTCCTTCACCATTGGAAAGCACAGGTACACATAGGACAGAAAGTTAAATTCCACTAGTCGTGTTATAACAGCTAGCTATCCAGCGGCATCACACAGCAGAATTCAGAGGCAGTTTCCGCTATGCTGCAACTAAATGCTGGTACACGCGGCTACACATCAAGCTATACATTTCCAGTATAAGCTGACCTCGCATTGTGTAGGCTTTTCGTAGAATGAGAGGTCAGCTTATATTGGAAATGTATAGCTTGATGTGTAGCCGTGTGTACAATATTCCACCGCCGATTCAGGAGTTGCGTAGCGGCCATGGTTACAGAGCTAAACTGAGATTGTTTCTCTTTGATTTCCAAAGGCATATATATTCATATTTTTTGTAATTGTGGTACTGTGCGGGCAGTCATCCGTGACATCCTACTTTTAAATGGTTCCAACGGAAGATCAGCGTTGTGCCAAAAGCACAATAAAGGCTGAGTTGGACGCCTTTTTATGACGTCGGTCATTTATATATAGGTAATTATGAGATTCACATTTGTTGGGTATTGCTGTTTTTGTGTGTATTATTGTGTTCTTTCTTTCTTTCTTTCTTTATGATGATATAGAGCTTAGGATTCTTTTCAATAAAACGTTTTTTATTAAACTCAAAAACGATATGTTTTTCATTTCCTTTATGCCCAACCACCTGCACACGAAATGACTTGTACCAGGCAAAAGAGAGGGGTGTGGAAGTTGCTCTCTATTGGGCTAATCAAATTTAAAAGTCAAATAGCCATTGACACGAAAGAAGAAGAAGAGAGTGAGGTTGAATATCTTCATCATCATCATCATCATCTACAGCATGACTTCACCCATTGTTGGGTATAGGCCAAGCTTGTGCCATCCACCACGATCCTGCGCTAGTCTCACCCACTTACTAGTACTTTAAACTAAATTAAGTAGTATACGTCTTACCCAACATTGATTATTAACTCAATCTTTTCCCAGTCACCAAGATGCGTCAACAATCCTGAATCCCAATAGGCCCACAGCACATTGTTGTTGAAATCTTAAACAGTTTTCCATAATTTACAGGGCCCGAGAGTGCGGAGCGCCGGTGCGGCAATGGAGTGAATATAAAATGTTCAATCATGATCTCAAAGACCACTTTCTACCCTCATTTCTCAGCGTGTCGAGTTCATCCATAAAGTGGAGGCGGTATTTTGGTGCAAGCGGCCAGATCCAACCTACATAAATTGATATTCTCTAGCTTTCTTGTTCTCAATCAATATTCTGACGCCTAGGTATGTATTCTTCTTCTTCTTTCGTGTCAATGGCTGTTTGACTTTTAAATTAGATTAGCCCAATAGAGAGCAACTTCCACACCCCTCTCTGTTGCCTGGTACAAGTCATTCCGTGTGCAGGTTGGGCATAGAATAGAATAAAATACTCTTTACTGCACACCAACAAAATTAAAAATACAAAGAAATACACAAAAATAATGGTAAGTACAATGGGCGGTCTTATCGCTAAAAGCGATCTCTTCCAGACAACCTTTGGATGGACAGGACAAAACAAAATCAAAATGACGGCGGTGTATCTATGTTCATAAACCTACATAAACTACCTATACCTTCTTACTAATATACTAAAAATATATACAAACATATATATATATATATACAGTATATTATATACAGTAAAGGAGATAAACATAACGATAAACTAGCAGTGCGTAGACAGAGAAAGGTAATGGTACCTTAGCTTTAAAGATAGGAAGAGATTTTGATGATCTGATAGAGAACCTGAGGCATAGAGGACATGGGTATGTTTAATTTGACAAGATTTTGTGAGTTCTAGGCTTTGTAAGTAGTGACTATTTAACGACACGTATTGCGAATTTGCGACGGATCTTTTTGACTGCTTTATAGGCATAAGGCACCTCGCAAATTAAACGCGCGACGCGACGTATCGTACACTAGTGTTCTGTCGCGAGTCGCCTGAGAGCAAACTCGGCTTTATTATTTGAATTTTTTATAAAGACTCGGTCTACTTTGCCACCTTTTGGTGACGAAAATTTGCGCCGAATATGCATCTAACGAGGCTCTTTCAAGCAGGAGGCAAGTGTGTGTCAATGAAGATACTGTCAGCAGCCATAATCAGTTTAATGTTTATACATGAGAGTAAATCCCTTCTAATATTATAATTTCGAACGTGATTCTTGTATGCTTGTTACGTGTTCACGACCAAACGGCTAGACCGATTTCGATGAAATATGGTTGTCAGCTACGGCCTACGGGACATAAAGGCTAGTAATAAAATACTAGTTTAACTAGTGGTTCGCCCCGAACTGAGATCTCGCGAGTCTCCCAAAACACAAAAAAAAATATTCTTAGGGCGACTCGCGCAACGATGCCTAAACGTATTTAGTGGCTAAATATGATTTAAGGAGTTGTCAAATCGTTTAGTCGCTAAATACGTTTAGGGATCATTGTGCAAGTCATCATTGTGTTATTCTTTGACTAATAAAATAGTGCCACGAAATACACAACAACCCTACTTGACCTACAGTTTCCTTCAAATTACAGGTAACGGAAGTTCATGTATATTGGTTCCTCTGTTTTGGGGTAGAAATTGCAGTTATTTTGGATTTCAGACTTGTTCCTATATTTGTGTCGCTAAAGCTACACGCATATCAAATTTCAGGAATGTTGGGTAACTGGTGTACCCTGTGAATTTTGTCAAAGTTTAGTTTTAATATGGCTAATAATTTTAAAACTACAAGATTTAAACTAAAATTAAAAACGTGGTCGAAATGTACTCACAAAGACCTTTTTTTAGACGTGCCACTTGGCCGGATAGTACCATTTTGTTTTTTTTTTACCCCTCTTGAACCCCAATATCTCAACAACTCCCCCACATTTTTAGCTCGTTTAGTCACACCAAAATTGTGCCATCACTACCTATATACCAAACTTCACGATGATCGGATAATCGCTTCGAAAGTTATCCTCGGACAAACAAACAAACATACATACATACATACAACGCCGATTTGCCCAAGTTGATTTAGATATCTCGCTTCGCTCGATCAATTAATAAAACTAGAATAATTCGTATAACTCTATTGATATCCTCGAAAAGTACGATTACAAGGTGGACCGCGAGAGGTGCGTGTGAATGCGTTCCTGATGATGTCCTTTGTTGAGCCAAAGTATAAAGTGGTGTATTCAGCCCAATCTCCTTGGCATCGGAGGCAAGTTGTCTTCTTTGGCAATAACCAGATCTCCTGACTGTAAATCCCAGACATGCGTCTTATATTTTGTTCGTTTTTGATGTTCTATCACGTATTCTGCCTGCCAGCGGTTCCAAAAGTGATGTCTTGTTCCGCTCTATGAATCGGTACCTGTCCAGTCTTTTTATATATAGATGTCTAGTGATTCTGCTGGGGCCGAAAGCAACGTCGTCAGTTACTTGCAAGGAGAAATTCCCTGGTGTGAGCGCTGAGCAATAATAAGGAGAGGAGAGAGGTGACGACTATTTAGGATATCCCCATGGCACACATAGGCAGTAGGTATATAAAGATGATCAGAAAAGATGATACTGAATGCGAAACTACCCCTCTTGGGTAGGATCAGCAATAACGTCTATTAAAATGTTTATAAATATAGTCGAAAAAGATGATCAAGAAAGAAGGTCTATCACGCTCTAAAGTAAAGTGCTATCTACCTCGATCTGCACAAATCGAGAAGGGAAACTAAGTAGCAAATAGATGGGATAAGCTCACAGCACTCCCTTTGTCATGTTGATTTGATACTCGTTGACCTGCGCCATCCAGTCTTCTTTGTTCTCCGCGCCACGTTGTCATCGCGAGGTTACTCGGTCTCACACGTGGGCTCTTCTATTCTTCTCTCGGCGGTTTCAGATATCGCTGCTGCCCCGGCGCTTTGGCTCGACCGGACCTATCAGGGGTGCGTGATGACTCGACAATGACGAGAATTCGTGGCGAATACGTGGTGAACGAACGCGCGCACTGTTTCGTCGCGAGGTCACCGCGCGTGGACGTGGGCTCTTCAACACTTATCTCGACGAATCCTACAGAAGCTAATAAATACAAGACAGTACCAAACTAAGGGTGTCTAAGCAAACATTCAAAACGATAAAATGCAAATAGAACTAAATAAAACGAAACATTTAATAAGACTAAGTTGGGCGCCACGAAGACACCGCAAGATACCGGATTCCAAGTCCGGTAGAACTTTAGTCACCGCTTAATTAAACTCAGTAGTTGGTACGTGACCACAGTTTCTCTCCGCATGCTTTAGATAGTGACTCGGGCTCGGCGTAAGATCACGACAATTTTTACAACAACAGCTATCTTCTTGTTATTTTGCTTCGTATTTTTAGAAGAAATTTATCACATCACATTATAACGAATGTAATATTCGAATAACATTGAATATGGCATGAAAATTAATACTTAGTACGAAAAGAAACGTTGAGGGAAATAACACCCATTAACGTCCGATTGCATGACCTCTAACCTTCTCCCTTTCAAGTTAAATTGGTAAAGGTCGCGAGAAGGTCACCGAAAGCATTATAATACTTACTGTACTATTTGGATAAAAATAAAGCCATTTTTGTATCCCTACATTTAGGATGAAAAGCTGCATATTTCACTTTTATCGGAGGAACAAAGCGAGAAACGTACAGAATTGAGACGAATAATAAATACACATTTTTCGAGACGCAAAACGTATGAAGATAGTTGAAGACAGTAATTTTACGCATTATATAACCCGTCCCGGGGTAAAGATGTGGACATTCGTCATCCAACTTCCCGGAGCGACGGACCTCTGCGTACCCTTATTTTGAAAGGACGGATAAGCTTGTATCCTCTTACAGATTTATTTCCCACGTATAAATTATACTTAGAAACGCAATTTATGTGTTTATATCGTTGCCAAGTTGGAATATGTACAAGCCAATTTCCATTTTTAAAACTACCCACTTTCTATCCAATTAAGCCTCACGGTGGGCGCCAATTGAATGTAAAGTGCAATAAAGTTTCAGTTAACTCACATGTGGAAATGTGACTAGCGCGGAGTTCCTCCCGCTCCACCGCTCGCTGCCTACTAAAGTTGGTTTAATTAAAAACGTGACTCTAAAACAGTGTGCTTTATGGAGTAATACTTCTATCAAATGCACTAGCAAGTCGCAATCAAGATAGCTTGCAGTCGTAGCTCTATCCCTAGACTTAAATGGGTAGTAAGTAAACTTGTATTACAGAGATATCAAGTGAAATGGAGCAGTGAGAGCTGTATTATTAAAGGTTTAATGCCTCCAGCGTCACATCCATTCTTGGGATTTAATTTATATGGAATGAGATGAAAATTACATTGCATAAGGGATTTTTCTCGACATAATCAACATGGTCAACTGAAAAAGACTATAATAGCATCAAAACCCGCAATATGATGCAGAAAATAACAGCAAGTGTGTTAAAGGGTGAATAAATGGGATTTGCGTTCCCGCTGTGCAAAACATCGTGTTATGACTACCTACATCAGATCGACACGTTACATAAAAACTGAACGTTTTCTCTGAACACAAAGAGAGAACCCACGCCCCATATTCTGAAACTATGTATTTGAATTTTCACCCCGAGAACATCATACTGTAGCCGAGCGTGTGACAGAGGACAATGATACATCACATATTTATCTTACATTATTTATGGCATAGCAAAAATCCTACGATATTCTGTTCATATTTAAACTTTGCTTCGTGGGGAGAGATGTTTTGAACGGTAATAGAATCGATAACGAGTTTATTATTCATGAATAAAAAATAAAACTGAAACTTTAAAGAACTAGTTGGGGTGCATAAAAAGTTGTTTTCATCGTAATCTAAAACTCTTTACACCATGAATATAAAGGCGAAGGAGTATTATTACGTAGCCTCTCTGTCCAGTTTATATTCAAATGCAATTCTCTAAAGTAGACAAGGCACATCATCTTTAACGCCAAAAAATCTGCCTTGTTTTCCATCCTAATACCACCTCCCGACAACGGTTTATCGTAAGGGTTGTGTTAGCCCCACATCACAACCAAATTTGTCCACTGACGAGATATTATCAAAAAATAGAACCCTCACGGGCAGCGGTCCGATCAAGTGGCTCGTTTATCAAAAATAGGGAAGGTAGGGGAAATTGGCGGACCCTTAAAGGCGGCCCTTCGATGAATTTATTATAATGTGGAAGTGACACCAGTCGGAAAACAAAAGTCGAGAAGCAAAGGGTTTCAAGATCGAACCACTTTGGACAAAATATGTGAGAGTAAGCGCACATATTTTTAGGAGAAACATTCTTAACAAGACTATATATTGGACCCAGACACTTAAGGGCGCACTATACCTGAGGAGACGATAAATCGCTTATTGAGAAACAATGCTTTGTTCAACAAATTGTGTGCTTTCAATCTGTAATTCATAAATGTTATAGTTAAGGATACGTGCTAGAACGCCTGTGTTGTGAAAACACGATTCCGTCAAATTTTCTCTGTAGAAAAAAAATCCAAAGATGACTCCAAATTTATCTTTAAACCGTTCTTATGCGATGAATACTTCAATTTAGATCTTGAAACTATATACAGTAATTCTACACAACATAAATAAGTGCACCTGTGTTTTTAATTTTCAAAATACCTTTTGATTTTACCATAAAATGAAAATACCTAAGTTTTGCACTAATAAAACCATTCGCTTCGGACGCCTGGTCCACGATTCAGTCTGGCCTCGGCTTTCAGACGGGGTACCCGTAACGCTTGTCCCTCCAAACGATCACGTAATTCATAAGTAGAATTTAATAGTAAGTTGGTTTTTGTAAACACGCAGTAATGAGAAATAAGCACAACAAGAAAATGAAGGGACTGAATGAAAAAAAAAACCGGCAAACATATGAACCACGGCGAGATAGGATGTGCAGCGGCTCGCGGAGAAGCGGGGGTGAAATTCGAGTTTGGACGAGTTTGGGTCAACTCTTAAGTCTCATAATGAGTCTACATTAAACGGGTTTTTATCGCGTGTGTAGATTTGGTACCTTATATTATTCACTAACTTCCAGCCGCGGCTTTGCACGCGTCGTTTGTGAAAAGTAGCCTGTCTCAAGATCATAGTCTATCTAAAAGTATACCAAAATTCATCAAAACCAGTTCAGCCGTTACGGGGTGAAAGCGTAACAAATAATAATAATTTCACACATCCCCAAACTAAGCAGAGATGGTTCTATGGGAACCATATAACTGATAGAATACTTATATACTTTTTTTTGTAAATACATACTTATAATTACATAGAAAACATACAGTCTCGTAACAAATATATGTATTTTATGCAAACATTTGTTCCGCGGCGGGAATCGAACCCGCTACCACCTGCGTCTCACTACGCCACTATTGGCCCACTACGCCACGGAGGTCGCCAAATAAAGTCACATTCGCATCACACTAATATTATAAATGTGAAAGTTTGGATGTTTGTTTGTTACTCAATCGCGTCGTAATGACTGAACCGATTATAATGAAATTTGGTGGGTTGATAGATTATGACCTGGATTCAAGCATAGGCTACTTTTTGGTGATAAACAACGCGTGCGAAGCCGCTGGCGGAAGCTAGTTACTAATATAAGTATGATGATGCTGCTGCTTCAGCTGTACAATAAATTAAAAACATCATTGTTCGCCAAATTTTCAAAAATTCAGGAGTAAGAAAAGTTTGTTATATAGGAGTAATCGAACTGTTGATTTACAAAAACAGACTGCAGAAGAAACAGTGAAATCTAACAGAAGACGTTCACTGACGTTTGATACTTTATCATTATTCATTAGAACTTGCCACCACCAGCAGGTCCACAGTTCAGAGCTCACATCTGCCGCTAATTCTTGTTGCCAGGTATTTAAGGGTGAATCTGTTTAGTTAAAGGAACATTTTAATGGCTGCATCTAAGAAAACAGCAAAATTCAAATTGCTATAAAAAGATGAGATGGAACTTCTAGAACAAACACAGTTTAAGAAAGATTTTCCAAAAGTTAAGAAAATTCTGAAGCGTGCGACAAAACCTGTAACCTTTGCGGATGACGTTCAGTTCAATTAATTTGAACTGAACGTCATCCGCAAAGGTTACAGGTTTTGTCGGTCAATCTAGCAACAATATTGTATTTCATAACATAAAATATTATTGACTAGCTGTTGCCAGCGACTTCGTACGCGTTACACTACTAAATGTGTAGTTAACCTAGAAATAAAACTAAACTCGCTGTTGCAACTTGACTTGACAACCCATTTTTATCACATGATTTATGTGAAAGCTGATTTATGTGATAAATGGTAGCCTATGTGGTGATCCAGGTGATAATCTAAGTATATACCAAATTTCATCGAAATCGGTTTAGCCGTTACGGCGTGAATGAGTAACAAACAAACAAACATCCAAACTTTCGCATTTATAATATTAGTGTGATAACATAACCCCATTCGAAGAAAAAAACTACTAAAATCTCCTCGAAAGGGCCCTGAACTCACCCTATATAGGGTTACTTGTTGTGTGGCAAGTAAGGCTGAGGTGAGCTGACAGGAAGCAGGTGAAAGCTAAGAGGGTAAATGAATTATCCGAGGACAGATGTACGCCTTTTAGTGGAACGCAAGTGGAACGCTCTTTACAAACCATCTTGAGATATTGGCGGTGCGTTGACGATGTGACACATATGCGAAATTGTTTTCTTCTACGTTATTAGAATGAATAAAATACTCTTTATTGCACACCAAACCAAAATACAGTAACAAAGGAAATAAACAATAAATAGCAGTACAATGGGCGGTCTTATCGCTAAAAGCGATCCCTTCCAGACAACCTATGGACAGCATAAACGAAAATCAGAAGACGGCGGTGTAATAGCTGTATAGTCTAATAATAAATTATAATATGTTTCTACTGTACCTAGTTACTTGTACCTATAGATACCTAAGTACTGTTTCTACTGTACCTAGTTACTTGTACCTATAGATACCTAAGTACTGTTTCTACTGTACCTAGTTACTTGTACCTATAGATACCTAAGTACTGTTTCTACTGTACCTAGTTACTTGTACCTATAGATACCCAAGTACTGTTTCTACTGTACCTAGTTACTTGTACCTATAGATACCTAAGTACTGTTTCTACTATACCTAGTTACTTGTACCTATAGATACCTAAGTACTGTTTCTACTGTACCTAGTTACTTGTACCTATAGATACCTAAGTACTGTTTCTACTGTACCTAGTTACTTGTACCTATAGATACCTAAGTACTGTTTCTACTGTACCTAGTTACTTGTACCTATAGATACCTAAGTACTGTTTCTACTGTACCTAGTTACTTGTACCTATAGATACCTAAGTACTGTTTCTACTGCACCTAGTTACTTGTACCTATAGATACCTAAGTAATATTACTACTGTACCTAGTTACTTGTACCTATAGATACCTAAGTACTGTTTCTACTGTACCTAGTTACTTGTACCTATAGATACCTAAGTACTGTTTCTACTGTACCTAGTTACTTGTACCTATAGATACCTAAGTACTGTTTTTACTGTACCTAGTTACTTGTACCTATAGATACCTAAGTACTGTTTCTACTGTACCTAGTTACTTTTACCTATAGATACCTAAGTACTGTTTCTACTGTACCTAGTTACTTGTACCTATAGATACCTAAGTACTGTTTCTACTGTACCTAGTTACTTGTACCTATAGATAACTAAGTACTGTTTCTACTGTACCTAGTTACTTGTACCTATAGATACCTAAGTACTGTTTCTACTGTACCTAGTTACTTGTACCTATATATACCTAAGTACTGTTTCTACTGTACCTAGTTACTTGTACCTATAGATACCTAAGTACTGTTTTTTTCTCAAAAATATTCAAAAGTCGCTTCACGTGATCTTTTCTACCCCATACTTGCAAGATGTGGAATGAGCTACCATCTGAGGTTTTCCCATTAGACTACAACATGGCACGCTACAAGAGAAATGTAGAGGTTTCTACAGTGTAGGGAACGCATCGACAATACCCCGGGTGTTGCCGGTGTCAATAGGCGACGGTGACCGCTTACCATCAGGTGGGCCGTAAGCCTGTTTCCCCACAAATACCATAAAAACATAAAAAAAATGACTTGATCTTCGTTTTGTGAGTGTTGGCAAAATAATTTTACAAAATTGGTCACTAAAAATTGACTATAAAAAGAACTACTGACACAAAGACAAATAAACAAACTTTGAACAGGTGTTTCTGAATTCAACTCAAAATATTTTTTGGCAAGAATAATCAAAAATATGATCCTAGGGCACTTGTCTCACCGCCGGCGAGTAAGCGATTAGCTATCAACTATTTTCTCGCTCAATAAACGAACAAAAGATATAGATTCCGGGTCGGTAAAAGAGACACGTATATTAATAGTTGATCGCTGGCCGTTCACACTGCCGACGAGAACTCGCTCTCCACTATTTTGTCGCAACACTCGCTCAGCGATACTCGCTCTGCGATACGCGCTCAGCGATGCTCGCTTGGCGGTCAGAACACACGCCGTGAGATGATGATTATCGCCCGCCGCACGCACTCCTCGCTTTACAGCCAAGCGAGACAACTAGAGGAACTACACACTCGCTTCTCGCTGCTCGCCAACTCTTTTCTAGTTTCTAGCTCTACTCGCTCATCGCCAACGGTGAGACAAGTGCCTTAGACAAAGACCGCCCATTTTTGAGGAGTCGAGTCATGGCGTAATTGCAGTGGTAATAGTGGCTAGACTAGCAACAGAAGCCAAATTAAAGATATTGCATTTAGCAATTATTAGCAACAATAACCATTCGTAATATTTAGTTATCTGGTTCCCATAGTACAAGCTCTGCTTAGTTTGGGGCTAGATAGCGTTGTGCAGCAATATTTATTTATTTTATTTATTTTTAAAGTAATTTTCTACACAATTCTGCATGCATTATCATTATCCAATCTAGAAAGAGCGTACGATGCGACATTTTGCGGTCGATAAAATGCGTGGATAAGAGGACTAGCACACATATTTATGGTCTTACCTCAATCCATTTACCTCAAATCGCAGATAACAATCTATGAAAACGACCGTAGTAACTTATCTACATCCAATACAAGTTCCACCCAAGTCGTCCTAGTAACATCGTTACCGCCATTTCTGCTAGTCAGCTTACAACTCACAAGCCCTAAATCTAAGGATAACGCGTTCATACGACGTGTGAGGGCCATCAAAATCCCTTTCTATGTTTAAAATAAAAATTTAACCCTAAAAGCAGTTTCGCTTTATGAAGGTACTTTATGTCCCGCGAAATTGCGGATGCATTTATTTGTTCTTATAAAATTGTAATATCTTTTCACCGGCTTCGTGCTTTTCAACGACGCCTTTATTATTAAGTTTGAGGGTTGTATTAAAACTTGGATGTTTTCATATAATAATGTACGAGCGGATTCGCGGGGTAAATATATTAGCTTGCCGACATCTTTTTCAATTTTGACAAAATGTTTTAGCTCACCGCAAGAAAAACGCCGTTGAGTAAAACACTGGCGGATTCTTTGAATGCAAATTAAATCGGGCATTGTAGAAATCTAGTACATGCGGACTTCGAAATTCCAGCGAATATTTTTAGCTGTAACTTTTTCAGTGAGTGGTGAGGGTCCACGATAAAATTCCAATTTAGAACAGAATTTCCTTCCTAACAACATTTTGATCTCGCCACTAAGTTTTAGAACGGGAACTAAAGCCTACGTTTCGGAAACTTCGTGCCACAATAATGTTACATTTTCTTTGATGTAGGAATAATGGCAGTATTCGTTTTTTTAATAACCCTAAAATAGTTCAGCTACAATGAAAACTACCTTTTAAAAGGTACTAATCCATCCAACAAAAAAAATCGTCCACCATTCATATTTTATGTAAAAGATGTCACAAAACAACATTTAAGCTACTCGTAAAACCAACAAAACGTTCAGCCACATAAAACAAATAAATAGTAGTTTAGTGGAAAGTTGGAAGCATACTATTTTTCAGTGAAAACTGGCAAACAACAAACATTTGCAAGTTCTGCTAGCGACAGCGGCGTCAAGAGACGGTGTAATACAATGACGGTGATATGTCGCTCCGCGGACACCAGTGAACAATACTTTCAACTAAGCATTCTAAATGCACCTTGCATTGTAATGCTTAGTCGTGTCTAGTCTACCCTGAAATTGTAACATTCTCAATTTTTTTATAAAAGCACATCCAAAGTAGATAGATAAGAAATGAAAGTAATGTATAAGCACAAATAAGCCATTTGAACTGTACGTAATTATCAATATTGCACAAGTTTATGTTCTCAACACAGCTCAACACAACTGTGGTATAAGGCAAAATCCCAAATAATACTAAATGTAGTTAAGTAACTCTTTTATGTAACACCAAATTACAATTACTTTGTCTTGAAAACTTAAACGAATTCGCAATACGAATTCTTTCTTCTTTCTTATCCCAGAAGACTCGTATTATCTTTCAATCACAACTACATTGAATGAACGAGTTTTAGTAGCATTTTACATCCATTCAAAGCCCACATACGTCTGAAGACGGTTCATAGTGGCTGACAGCTGCAATAACCACAGCGATTCTATTACTCAACATCTCTCTGCTGGAGCTACAGTCGCATTACGATGTGTCTGCGCTTCCGATTCTAAACTAGATTGGACGATATAACCAATCGTGTTAGCGGGACTTCAGTCGAGTGGAGTAATGACTTTGTGGCAATATAATCGCGATTCTACTGTTTCAAATGGTCTTAAGTCTGACGTTTTCATATCCTCCACATAAAACAATGCAGACTTGCGGAATAAACATGAGGGCCACTAAATATCAGGACAAACAGAGGCTATGGAAACCGAAGCTATCCACTAATGCAATGTTATACTTTTAAAATCAAGCCAAATCAAACAAAAACACATTTAGGTATTTGTGACAACACCAATAGTACACACCTATACACAGTAGTTAGTCTTAACACCTAGTAATCGTCAATCTACTTATGAAAATGCGCCATTACGCCAATTACGCAACGGTCAGGATTCCCTTAATCCGTATGGTTCAGTCCCGTCCCGACCGTTAGAAAAGGGGCTCAAAGCGACCCAACTTATACACGGCCTTCGCCATGATTCAAATTGATTTATGCCCAGCGATAAGCAGATCGAAAACTTTTCCACGAAAACTACGCAACCATTTTCGAGAGGAGGAAAACTATTGTTTCACTCTTCAGTTACGTAACCTATTGTAATAAGTTAAAGAAGGATTTGTGGGTATAAGTTGGATCGTGCACGGATGGCCTGATTCCACAGATATTGATCTTTGGAAGTCGGCCGCCTGCTCTGGCAAGAAAAATAGGAACAGGAAACTGCAGCGACAAATTATTGGGTCTAATTTCAAATGCAAAACTTCGCCGACTTTTGACAAAGGAACAGAATCATCAATACAAAAGCAGCGTTCTAGTAAAAATGTAATCATGGGTTTTTATTTAAAATATTTTATTTGATTAATCAAATCCCTATTGACTAGTAACTAACTTTGTTTAACCACCAGTATAAATAAAGAAACATCGATATGATTGTAATATATTCCAAAAATAACAATGGGTACAAAATACAGCAGAAAAAGATGAATATCCGTCAAGCGTAATAGTCATTTCGCCATAAAATGCGCCCCCATCCATCATAGGTAATCGGAAACGATCATTGCAAAAATGAGTATAATTTACTGTGAGCTTCGCATTTTACAGTCAACCCAAATTGCTGCCATTACATGCTACATGACACTGTGGCACACCATAACGACTGTCCATTTACTTCCAAACCATATTTCGTGTTCAATGACCCTGCAACTATTGTTTATGCGACTTTTCTGCTCTTTTTTACCGGCGGCCGCGGTCTGATGGGCAGTTTCTCTTCGCTGCGCCATTTATCGACCACGCACTTCATGGAGCTTCCGATCACAATCCTCTCCATCACGCGGTACTGTTTTTCGGAGAGCGGTCTCAGAACTGCAAAACTAATACCCAAAGCCTTTCCTTTCAGCAGGTCATCCCTCAGCATCGAGTCTTCCATCATAGTCGTTTTGATGTATTTCAAAAGGTTGTCTATATCGAGGTTAGAGAGTTTGAGGAGTGCGGCGATTGCAATTTTATCGTGATCTTCTGAATCCTTCATCTCCACTTCTAGTTTAATGTCGTTTTCGCCAGAAGGATAGATTATTTCCTGAAGTTGGAATCTATTAGGGCCAGCTCCAGCCATCAAAGCACACCTGAAGTTGTTCTGCCTGTCGACGACGGAGTTGATCCAGTTGGAGTTTCTTTCAAGGGTTTCAAGCATGTAACTTATGAACTCTCCTACTTCTTTCTGCTTCTTGTAGGAGACTATAGCGGCAAGAGCTATATCTGGGAGTTCGACCATCTTATCAGCTTCCTTGGCCTTCTTCAAAGGTGGCCGTTTAGCAGCAATGATTGGCGATAGACGCTTCATGATTCTTAAAACATTTCTCACGAAGAATGTAAAACGTTTGCTCTTGTAACGAAAAATTTTGGCAATTTGAAAAAATTTGCGTCGAAAATATGTTTTTTGGTTTTTATTTTATTGATTTTAACATAATAAACGTCATTTTTTACGTTGTTAGAAAAGAAGGATTGTTCATTTAACTTTGTCCTTTTTGAAGCTGAATAAAGAAGTCGTAACAAAGGTCGTATTGGTATCCCAACACAACTCACCTAAATAGTCCTGACCTCTTTGGTACTGACTTCACACCGGATTCCTGTACCATGAGCATGGAACTTGTATGTTTTAGTACATCTTCCTTGACCGTGAGTACCTTGAGATTTTTTTATTGAACATCCATACCCAATTCGCATTTAAGGGGGTAAAGATACTATAATATTTCATGTTAAGATAAGTAATACATAGGCTCAACCTCTAATTAACTCACTTTACCTATTTATTTGTGTTATTTACTGGCATTCGAGCAGCTGATAGTGGGTATAATGTACGAGTAGGTACCCACTACCCACTACACATTTATTCTGTTTTTTCACTGTTTAATCATATACCTACTGTTTGTAAAATTATTAATATTGTTCACTTCTTCAATTAATCTATGGATGATGTCTTGGGTCATGCATCATGCATATTCATGTAACTATTAGCACTATGTTCTATTTCATAATGTATAGATAGATAGATAGATAGATAACTCTTTATTGAATTACCACACAAACAGAAATAATAAAAAAATAAGTACTGGGTTAAAATAAATAAGGCAATACAATGGGCGGCCTTATCGCTAAAAGCGATCTCTTCCAGGCAACCTTTGGATGGAGCGAAATTTTTAAAAATTACGGAGTGCGGTGTACTTTAGCGGATACATTACATTTACACATAATATATTCTAAGATATAATAATAATATGAAGTTTTAATCCTAATACTTAATATACTTATAAAATAGACTAATATATAGGTATATACATATAGCAAACTATACTAACAGATAAAATAAGTACATAAATAGTAAATAAATAACGCTAGGAAGATGACATCGTCAGGTAATGATGTTTCACCTTCAATTTGAAGACGTGTAAGGACGATGACCGTCTTACTTATTCCGTTTTACTTCTTACCGTCTTCTTACCGTTTTACTTCTTTTTGTATGTGTGTGTCTGTTTATCTTCCCAAATAAATAAAATAAAATATCCTTCGCCATACTATCCAATGGACGCACGTCTATGATAATATAATATTCTCATGTTCCATTGGATTGTATGGCGAGCGATACATGAAATATTATAGCATCTTCTCCGTGTGCGACGCGCACTTTCATGGACAATCTATAGCAATAATAATAAATAAATAAAATGAAATAAATAAATAAATAATAATGAATAATAAAAATAGTAATAAATGAGTAAAGAGGATTGACAGAATCCGTAACACCACGCTGCGTTTAAAGACCGGCATTGCTGATGCAGGAAATAAGGCTGCCAGGCTAAAATGGGATTGGGCGGGCCATGTTAGACGAATGCACCCGGACAGATGGACAACGATCGTCACGCAATAGGTGCCTGAAGACGGGCGACGGTGTCGAGGAAGGCCTAGTAGACGCTGGCGTGACGATATCGATGCCTTCGAGACAGATTGGTGGGATTCGGCACGCGAGCGAATGTCCTGGAAGACAGTGGGGGAGACCTTTGCCCAACAGCAGTGGGATGACGTAGATTGAAAAAAAAATATTCATAATAAATAATAATTTGCCTGTGATTTCAAAATAAACGCCATATTTTAAGTAAAACCGACTATATAAACGACGCCTAATTATAAATGACCGTTATAAGTACTTTTCTGTCCGACTGAAAGTTTGTCTCGAATAGGCTCCGTAACGGCTCAAGTTGGCTCAACGAGTTTTAATTAAAATTTAAGGATTAAAACAGGAATATTAACTTATATTTTTGATTTCTTGCAGGAGCCAACAGATATGAAAATAAATATTTAACAAATAACGCGTGCGAAGCGGGCGGGTCAGCTAGTATCATACATAATATAAGTATGTTTAAGCAAACAACAGCTAACTGCTGATTACAACAACGATAGCAAATCAGTGGAATGCTTCGATTGTACGCCCCGACGTCGCCGGCGGGGTCTCATTGTGGAATGCTGCCAGAACTCTAGATCTCAGATAGTTTATCTCTTGTTCCGTTGAATTTATTGTTGCAGTAAAAATTAAGCCAACAGCACAATGCGACTTGAAGAGCTGTTATTATTTACTTTTGCAGTGCTTTCTAGTGGTTAAGTTTGCTGATTTTATGTGGTTTTTTAGGGTTCCGTACCCAAAGGGTAAAACGGCACCCTATTACTGAGGCTCCGCTGTCTGTCTGTCTGTCAGTCTGTCACCAGGCTGTATCTCATGAACCGTGATAGTTAGACAGTTGAAATTTTCACAGAAGATGTATTTTGTGTTGCCGCTATAACAACAAATACTAAACACAGAATAAAATAAATATTTAAGAGGGGCTCCCATACAACAAACGTAATTTTTTTGCTCGTTTTAGCTCGATATCGATAACAGCAACAGGTAGACGCTTGAAATATTCACAGAATATTTATTTATATATTCACTTTAAAAATAAGTAATTAATAAAATTACTAATTAAACCAATTTTTAAGGGGGGCTCCCATACCACAAACTGATTTTATTGCCGTTTTTATAGATAATGGACCCTTCGTGCGCGAGTCCGACTCGCACTTGGCCGATTTTATTTATTATTAAGTACGTTTATGAATATGGTTATAGTTACATATGGACAGGTTTTACAATTGTATTGTATCTTTCCAGTTCTTCACGCCTAGCTCTGATTCTCACTTCTCATAATGATCTAAACATCACTTGTATAAGATGCTATGTCGCTAATTTTTGCATGGTTAGTATGTTACCTAAGTAAATCAATTGTGTATTCTTTGTAAAGGTTGCTAGAAGTAAAATTTTGTAAGTAATTAATGTTACATAACTAACTTTTTCGACTCTTTGGTAAGTAACTGAGGACAAGCTGAAGAAACCAAAGACAACCGACCGCCCGGTTGTTTCATGATTATGGCATCGTAGATGCAGGCCAGATCCTGTAGTTAGTGATGATGGCGATGATGAAGGATGAAGATCTAAATGTTCTTCTAATTTTAGTCCTACAATTTTTTTAATAAAATCATCACAGGTTAAATATTTTTGATTGCATAGTTTCCAAAACAACTAGGGCAGGGCCGACAAGTGAATGCAAGGACTCAAATTAACCGAAACGTGGGTAGGCAATATATCCTGTGCAGAATAGACACATCTACAAGGTATGTGCACTTCGTAGGTGTTTATTTACAGCTGCTCCTACTCAGAGGCTTTATTATCGAGCCGAGTTTCTATAATGCAAAAGTGAAGAAGTCTTATATAGTGCTCCATCTAAGACCATATCATCACTTAACATTAGCATATATTCGTGATACCTAGATAAGAAAAAGAATAAATATTCTGTGAACATTTCAAGCGTCTACCTGTGGTCGTTATTAATATCGAGCAAAACGAGCAAAAAGATCACGTTGTTTGTATCGGAGCCCCTCTTAAATATTTTTTTCTTTCTGTTTTTAGTATTTGTTGTTATAGCGGCAACAGAAATACATTTAACTGTGTAAATTTCAACTGTCTAACTATCACGGTTCATGAGACAGACAGACCTGGTGACAGACGGACAGACAGACAGCAGAGTCTTAGTAATAGGGTTCCGTTTGACCCTTTGGGTACGGAACACTAAAAATTAAGTACTTAAGTACTTCGTTAGTTTGTGAATATGTGCTGTGACTTATGTGCATGCCGTCATCGGAATAGTGGCGATGGGTAGTCATCATTTAAAAAATTACATAACATTTTCTTAATTCGTCTGAGCTAAGGTCAGAAAAAACAGCTATATAAATAACTGTGACACCTATGTACCTACCTTCTTGCATCAACCTATTATTAAATGTAGGTTTTTTCTATTGTGCTTTGAGATAGGTATACCTGACAAATAAAAACGTAGGTCTTATACTTACAAAATACTTATCTTTGAAGATAATAGAAAACAACTCAGATAAACTGAGTCAATTGATTGCTGGTGATGATTATTCAATGTTATAGTAAGTACTTAGGTAGGTACATAAGTACCTATCTAATCCATTGTTCTACTCTGTCCCGGATTTTTAAGATGATGTTATCAATGTTGACGACCTCCGTGGTGCAGTGGGCGAATAGCCGGCTGAGACTCAGGAGGTAGCGGGTTCGATTCCCGCCGCGGAACAAATGTTTGCATGATCTACAGATATTTGTTCCGGGTCTGGTTGTTTCTCTATATATTATAAGTATGTATTTACAAAAAAAAGTATATAAGTATTCTATCAGTTATCTGGTTCCCATAATACAAGCTCTGCTTAGTTTGGGGCTAGATAGCGCTGTGTGAAATGTCCAGAAATATTTATTTATTATTTATTTAATGTGATTCAGACCGCGTGCCTACTACAAACCTCACTAAGATTAATTATTATTGGTGCTTAGATCTAGCTCTACATTATGGGATCAGTGTATGTACCTTTCAAAAAGCTTTTCTTTAAAAAAAGTGATAAACCCTTATTAAAGAACTACAGGCCCATCTCGCTCTTGAGCCACGTTTACAAGCTGTTTTCGAGAGTGATTACGAACCGTCTCGCACGCAGGTTCGATGACTTCCAATCTCCCGAACAAGCCGGTTTCCGAAAAGGCTTTAGTACCATAGACCACATCCACACGCTACGCCAGATTATACAGAAGACCGAGGAGTATAATCGGCCGTTATGTCCAGCGTTTGTGGACTATGAAAAAGCCTTCGATTCAATCGAGACCTGGGCGGTACTGCAGTCTCTTCAGCGATGCCAAATCGACTATAGGTATATCGAAGTGTTGAAGTGTTTGTATAGTAACGCCACTATGTCAGTCCGTCTACAGGACCAGAGTACGGAACCAATCCAATTGCAGAGAGGCGTGAGACAGGGAGACGTAATTTCACCGAAACTGTTCACGAACGCATTGGAGGACGTTTTCAAATTCTTGGTCTGGCACAGACTTGGCATCAATATCAATGGCGAATACATATCGTATCGTCCCCAACAACTACCGGTACGGGTGCACCGTACCGGTAGTTGTTGGGGGCGATACTCTCGAAGTTGTCGACGAATATGTATACCTAGGACAAACTGTCCAATTAGGTAAGTCTAACTTCGACAAAGAGGTCGCACGAAGAATCCAACTCGGCTGGGAATCGGCGTGGAATCGGTTGGGCAGCGTTCGGGAAACTTCGCGATATCTTCTCGTCCAAAATTCCCCAGAGCCTGAAGACTAAAGTCTTCAACCAGTGTGTGTTGCTAGTGATGACCTATGGCACTGAAACGTGGTCCTTTACTCGTGGCCTCATGACCAAGCTCAAGGTCGCTCAACGAGCTATGGAGAGGCTATGCTCGGGGTTTCTTTGCGTGACAAAATCCGCAATGAGGAAATCCGCAGAAGAACTAAAGTTGCCGACATAGCTCTCAAAATTAGCAAGTTGAAGTGGCAATGGGCAGGCCACATCGCTCGTAGAACCGATAACCGTTGGGGAAGAAAGGTTCTCGAGTGGAGACCACGGACTGGAAGACGCAACGTAGGCCGGCCCCCCACAAGGTGGACCGACGATCTAGTAAGAATCGCGGGGAGCCGTTGGGCGCAAACGGCTACCAACCGCTCGTTGTGGCGATCTAAGGGGGAGGCCTATGTTCAGCAGTGGACGTCTTCCGGCTGATGATGATGATGATTATGTATGCACCTAGGTAACATAGGTAGATAAAGTAGTACATACAAAAGGATAAAAAAATAAAAAATTCACTACTTGTGCTACTTCAGTACCTAGGTATACCTATACCTCTAATGGATTATAGGTAGGTAGGTAAGTACCTAGGTACCTACCTACTTCAGTTCAGTTCTTGTTTGTGGCTACTGTGATAGGGATTGCCACAATTCCGCCATAATACGTCCAAAAACTTATTAGGAGAGTATTTACTCACCTGGCACGGAAACTTTGACAACTTCCAAAACAGTTCTCTATAACATCTACCTACCTACCTAGTTTAAAATCAAAGCTTTCTTTATACCTACCTTCTAAGCTATGTACCCACCTATCTAGAAAGTAGCAAGAAGCCCTGCTCTTATCACAAAATCTACAGAAAGGAAGTCTTCAGGGATATCTCGAGCGATCAGCTGTTGATAAGAATCTCGTCTTTATTACACCACCATAAGGGTGATAACATTTTTACTTCAGCTAAAAATCACGTAGAATTTCCCATCAAAGCAGTATACTACCGTCGTACGTAACTATAAATTAGCTAATCAAACAGCACATTCATGCGGAAAGACTGCAGAAAAAATTGCTTACAGAGAAATTGCCTTTCAAAGCTGTGGGATCGCGCTCCATAACGAGGTCACACTGTACCCACCTAGCTAGGTATACCTACAGCGTCAAGCGTGGGTCAGTTAGGTTAGGTTTATCTCGCATCAAAACAATAAACTTACCGAAAACACCATTCACATCTACTAGGTACCCGTTCGTTCCGTTACAAGATTCGCTCCAACGGTCGTCGGCAATGCTGTACTCACGCACACACACACAAACACCGTAGTAAACGTCATAACCAACGTTTACATCGCTAATTACACTAGTTATCGACGGTTTTGAGCACTAATAACAATATATCACATGGAGAACAACTTAGTCTTTCACATTATAATGGCCCCAAGTCACAAAACGACCCCGAACTATATAAAAAACGTTATTTTTTGGCAAAGACAGGCCTAATCACCACTCCTTTCCTCTCACGGATTTCTGTGATAGCGAACAGCTGCGGTGCGTGCTTGTATCAAAACAAACCACGTAGCGCCATCTAGCAATCCCCTGTTTGATAAAGTTTTAACATTCCATCGCGTAACAGTGGCCGCCATTGTTTGTATAACCACTTCTTAGTTAAGCTAAAACGTCATAGATGGCGCTATAAGGAATTATAAAAAACATTTAACAACACCAATATTATTGTTATTTTGTTTTGATTAGAATTCAATATTTATTAATATTATTACATAGCATGGTTATGATTTCTAGCCAATTAAAAGTGCAAAAAGTAAACTCCGCCGTAACAGTGTATGACACTGCCGTGACCAGGATTCGAACCTGGGTTACTACGGCCACAACGTAGGGTCCTAACCACTAGACGATCACGGCTATCGGAGCGATGTCAACGACAGCGAAATAACTGCTCGGACTCTACTGCTATCAAAATATTTTTAATTTCTAATAAAAGTCTGTCTAAATCAGTATGTCTGTATGTTTTAGTGGTATATAATACCAGGGCTTCAGTCTCTTCTGGTGACGCCTGCACATAACACTGCAACTTTTCGTGGTAGCTTTAGCTATTGCGGTACGAAGTGTTGGAACAATATCCCTCCACTTCTATCTAATGTTAGTACAGTTAATTTGTTTAGATTAAGACTTAAAGCTGATATTCTGTCAACACAGCTAAACCATCCGTAGTGGCAATAGCTGAAGCTCTCTCTCTTTTCCTGGTCTCCAAATTAAGATATCTCTAAATTATGCCAGTGAAATGTTCTTAGTGTGATAGTTAGTAGTGATAGTTTTTATTGGATTAAAATAGTGGGTATTTAATTGTGTTATGTATGGATTTAATATGGTTTGTTAAGAATTGAACAATAGTTTTTTTTTTATGAAGGCTACCCTTGATCAAGATGTACGAGGGTAATGTAAACTGGAATCAGCGGAAGAGCAGCGCTGCGGCATATTAACATGCCGTAGCATCATGCTGAGCTGAGTACAAATTCATCCCCACACAGAGCTTTTAAGTTTGTTAGTGCTTATTTAGATTTTATTGCTGTTGTGTTTTTTATTTTTCTTTATTACTGTGTGGTTTCTTGAATAAAATGTTTTCTTTCTTTCTTTCTTTCTTTCAACTCCCAAATGTATAAACTGATTTTAAAGCCGTTTTCTTTTCACAACTTATTTAGAAACATTCTACCAAATAATTAAAAATGCATTATTTATTACTAGTGGTTCGCCAAGAACTGAGATCTCGCGAGTCTCCCATAATACCAAAAAAAAATTATTTGTACCTAATCTTTGACTACCCAAATAGTGCCACGAAATGAATATCCATCTTACTTGACCTAAAGTTTCATTCAAATTACAGGTAACGGGAGTTCATGTATGTACATTGGTTACTGTTTTTTGGGATAGAAATTGCAGTTATTCTGGATTTCAGAGTTTTCCCTATATTTGTGTCACTAAAGCTACACGCATACCAAATTTCAGCACTGTGGGGTCACTGGTGTGAATTTTGTCAAAGTTCAGTTTTTATTATGGCTAATAAAATAACTTAAAAACTACAAGGTTTAAACTAAAAATAAAAACGGGTTCGAAATATACATAGGTACTCACAAAGAACTTTTATTACACGTGCCACTTGACCGGATAGTCCCATTTTGTTTTTTTACCCCTCTTGAACCCCAATATTTCAACAACAACCCCCCCCCCCCCCCCCCCCCCCGACATTTCTAGTTCATTTAGTCACACCACCAAAATTTTGCCATCACTAGGTACCTACCTATTTACAAAAATGATTGGATACACTCTCCGAAAGTTAAAAAAGAAAAAAATAGTTGCAACTAAAGTCAGGACATTTTAATAGGTAACATTTGACGTCTTTTGACGTCTGTCAGTTCGGTACAACTCGTACCGAACTCGTACTCGTATCGGTAATTATTACAATAAATATGAGTTCGTAATTGAAAAAAGGAAAATATAATATTATTTTATGCCCGCCGTTACAAGGTTACGTTGTTGAATTTTGATGAATTGTCAAATGTTACCTATTATAATGGCCTGACTTTATTATACTAAATGGCGCTGTCTGGAGATGCACCGCCAATAATAGTATCATGTATGGAGTACTGGTGCCATCTGGGATGGCTCAGCCAAGTATCAGCTTGATTGAAGCCCTTGATTCGATTGAGCGACGTGCTGCTAGACTCATTGGTGATGACTCACTAGCGGAAGCCAATTCACAAAGTCTAGAGCACAGACGCCGAGTAGCCAGACTTTCAGTTTTTTACAAGATACATTTTGGTGAATGTGCGCAAGATCTTCATGACCTTATCCCTCCTTCCCCCTTCCACCACCGGACAAGCAGACGAACCGAGAAGTACCACCCATACCTGGGTCGGCATACCACCTTGCCGTACCAACCGATTTGTTTCAACTTTTCTTGTTAGCACAAGTGAGGAGTGGAACTCACTTCCGGCGTATGTTTTTCCAAACCAGTATAATCTTGGAGTCTTCAAGTCCAGAGTGAATAGGTTCTTTCAAAAAACACCTTCACTTACCATCAGGTGAGGTAGTGGTCAAGCGCTTGGCTATCATCAATATAAAAAAAGATTATTATATATATACGAGGGGATGAAGCAGTGTCTTGCGTCACGGGCGCTATATTGAATTACTAGAATCCTGAGTGCAGAGAGGGATATATGCACGCCCAAGATGTAGACAGCTTTATCCACGAGGAGAATACTCTACTTTTCACCTGCGAGACAATATAAACCAAATCTAAGTTGGTGCATTTTGTGCAGAGGTTAGTTCGATTTACGAATAAGTTCTTGTTGTGTCTCTTTGGTTCAAATTTTAATACAGATGACGTTCCCAATTCAAATTCATTATTCAGTACAACTTTACTCTCGGCTCAGCCGCTTTCGGTGAGGTTTGCATGACATATGAGGAGGTCCGGAACACAAACCGCCTTTCAAAAAAAAATCACTGTTTTTTCAGAAAACACGAAAGAATGATTTACGAACGAATGAATAAGCTGTTAAATAAACTAATATATATACCATAAATGTGGCTTGTAGCAAGGGCTTTTATATAGGTTAGATTAAAAAATCTAGTGTTGACAGTTTCCCCACAATTTAAGTTTTAAAAATGGAATTATCGGGTTATGGGCCAACCATACTGCAATTGTCGGGATTTGAACGGCTATATTGTATTTATCGGCTTTTGCCCCGGTACTTCCATAATTTCTGACTTTTACCGATAATAAGTTGTTGTATTAAGGATACATCATAGACTTTACTTGTCTACGTCTTCGTGAGTACATGCTTATTTTTGTAATCATATATTGTCGTTTAATTATTAAAATTTTAATCACATATTTGTCGTTTCATTATTAAAAATTAACATATTCTTATACTAAAACATTACTTTCTTCTTCTTCTTCATTGCAATCACACAAAATCTGTTCATCATCTTCATGCTCCTGATGGCTTTCATTTTCTATTAAACCTTTATACCACTTAAATTCCTCATTAATACTCCATTCATCACCTAATTGCTTTTTCATTAAATTCTTGTTTTTCTTTAAAGTTATTTTTGTTTAATAGTTCTGTTGGGTGCTGTTTGCCTCTTTTTAGCAGACTTAATGGTACACGCTCTTCATCAGACTCATTCCTGAAATTTCTGTAGGTGTTTATTAAATACTTTATTAATGTTTCCATTCTTCTGCCTCTTTTTCTTGCAACTAAATGTAAGACTAAATGTTAAGACTATTCTTTTTATGTCTCTCAATCCTTCCACCTTCTTGTAATATTGTTCTAATGATTTTAGGTCCATTGTTTTCCAGTCTTCACCTAATTTTTGCTACAACAAAACTAGTATTTTCATTCGAAAAAAAGGAAAATGTAAAAGAAAAAATACATTTGTCGGTTTTTTTATCTAACCAGGAAAAAATATCCAAAAATTTGTATATGATTTATCGGTTAGGTATTGTTCCGACGATACGAAAATATTAAAATAATACGTGTATTTGTCGGGAGTTGTCGGGTTTAGGTCTGGCTGCACATCTTTTGAGCATTATTTACTACGTTTTTAACGTGATTTGCCGGGACCTGAGTGATGTATCGTATAAAAAAGTAGGCACCAAGACTAACAGAAAAATAAAATAAAAAATCGGGCATAATGTGGAGATATCGGTTTTTGTTCCAGACCTCCTCATATTATTTGACATTATCGAGAAGGTGGTGTGAAAATAAGTTTAAAATGCCAAAATCTCAGACACAATATAAAATTTCTCTAAAACAATCTCATTTCGTCAGATAGACAAACACAAATGTTTGTTTTTTTTTATATTTCAAGTTCCTCGGAAAATATGACATTGACAGTTCACTTTCCATCGATAATCAGAGAATAACAAGGCAACGCCATCTGTTAGCAGTTGTAAAAACATAGCCGTGATTTTTTTTGTAAATATATACTTTTTCGCGGCTGGCAGCTCAATTTGAGGGAAAATAAAACGGGTTATGGCTTTTTAAAGTTGCATACCCAAAGGCTAAAACGGGGCCCTATTACTAAGACTCGCTGTCTGTCTGTGCGTCTGTCACCAGGCTGTATCTCATGAACCGTGGTAGATAGATATTTGAAATTTTCACAGAAGATGTATTTCTGTTGCCGCTATAACAACAAATACTAAAAACAGTATAAAATAAATATTTAAGGGGGGCTCCGATACAACAAACGTGATTTTTTTTTTCTTGATATTGATATCGGCAACAGGTAGACGCTAGAAATATTCACAGAATATTTAGTTAATATATTCACTTTAAAAATAAATAATTAAATTAAAATAAAACAAATATTTAAGGAGGGCTCCCATAAAGTGATTTTTTGCTCGTTTTTATAGATAAAGGTAGGGAACTCTTCGTGCGCGAGTCCGACTCGCATTTGGTCGGTTTTTTTAGAATTTAGGTACTTAACTAAAAAATTATGCAAATAAAAAAAAATATTGCAAATAAATTAAAAATTATGCAAATGGACGGAAAATATATTAGATGAACACTGATAGGTACAAAATTACCAACAGAGAGCGAATGTTCTCGCGTTATACCAATGGCCGAATCCTTGTCTCGAGTAGCGAAACCATCACTTATCCAACTAGTGTTTAGACACTTTGATACACCTGGGAAGTCTAAGGTCAGTGGGACCCGCTATAGGCAGGGCCGGATTAACCCTATCGGGGCCCCTAGGCAATGCAATTCTTGGCGCCCCTTTCCTTTACCCTTTTCTTACTTTTTAAAATATATTGTTTAACGAAAGAAAATATTTTTGTGAAGTAGGTATGTACAGTTCTCGCGAAAGCATCTCTGAGTACACACGCGTCAGTCCATATCAAAGTGTTTTTAATCTACCCACAACATGGCAAAGTGTCACTGCTGTGGCAAATTGTTAAACTAAAAAACTATTATTTTGGAGTGCAGCCGATGCCAAAAAGTAGTTCATGCTACTACTTTCTGCTCCGGATTAAGTGCCAAACAGCTAACTGCGCTAAAAATCGCCGAAAACCTGGAGTGGAGCTGCAACGACTGCAATCTAAAATCTAAGAAATCATTCACTACGCTTGAGGACTGTGAAGCAGATGAGGATGATGATGGCAATGCCTCAGGAGCTCCTGTTGACATTAAGCAATTACTTCAAGACCTGAAGAAAGAAGTAAGAAATATTGTGACGCAGGATATACGGTCGGTCACCACTTCATTACAATACTGCAGTGAGAAGGTAGACGAGTTTCCAGAGTCCATGGATGCATTAACTAGTAAAGTTAAGGATATGGAGAGAAAAATAGCCAACCTAGATAATCAAAACAGATCCTGCATACTTAAAATCGAATTCCTGGAGCAACGTAATGTTGAATTGGAACAGCAGTTACTGGGTGACCACGTCGAAATCTCAGGTATCCCGGACACTAATGACCTAGACTTGCCTAAACATGTGAAAAAAGTAGCAGTTGATCTAGGAGCACCGAAGGATGATATTATTTCAGTCAAACGGCTACCATCTCATAGAACCGGATGTGGTCCAGTTCTTGTTCGAGTGCGACAGGAGTCAACCCGCCGGCATCTAATCTCTTCAGCCCGCAACATAACTATGACCGCCAAGGATATCTTGCCCAACCTATCGGGACCGCCAGCGGCCGAGAGGATTTATGTAAGAGAGGCGCTGACCTCATATCATAAAAACCTATTGTGGCAGGCCAAACAAGAATTGAAAGGCGTTTTTAAGTATATTTGGATCCGAGAGGGAAAAGTGTTAGTCCGTAAAAGTGAAAATGCGAAGGTATATAAACTTAGATCAAAGAATGATATACAAAACCTTCTGTTAAACGCTATCTAATATTTTTCTTGGTGATTATACGAACATAATTTTTCTTTATTCATTATTATGGATTTCACAGAAGATAATAGCATTGTCGAACTATTCAACTGTGTAAGTTATTCTGATTATAAAAGTTTACTACCTAGCAATCCTCACAATCTAATGTTTTTGCATGTAAACATTAGATCGTTAATTAAAAATTTCTCTTAAATTGAGCAGTTAATAAACACAGATTCGTCCATTGATTTTATAAATATAACTGAATCTAACATTTCCGATAACATCAAATCACTATATAATTTAAATGGATACACATTGTACACTAGATTACGAGAAAGTCGAAGAGGTGGCGGAATAATGGCTTATATAAAAAACAAACATAAGTTTATTCAACGTAAAACTAATACACTACACTACGAATGCCTTATGACTTTGTGTGCCGTGTATAGACCACCAAGTAATGATAAACGACACTTTATTATAGAACTGGATAAAATGCTTGGCCGATTAACAAACACAGACTTGGTATTTCTAGGAGATATTAACATCAATTTAAAGCTTGGTAACCCTGTTAAAAAATCATACATTAACGTCATGAGCGGGCACGGTCTATTATGCTATATCACTGACTATACGAGAATAGAAAAACTAAATGATTTAACAACTAAAAGCTGTATTGACCACATCTTTGTCCGATCCCGCGTGAGAGACGTATACACCGCCGCACTCTGTACTGTACTGGCTGATCATAGGCTAACTACAGCGACGCTAATTAGCAACGTTTGTGTACAGGATGCTCCTATTTATGTGACTCAGTTAAATAATGATAAGATTAGCAGTCTTTTGGAGAAAGTCGATTGGAATTCCACGACGAACATGAATTGCCCAGATACTATTTATCAGTTTATTAGTAAAAGTTTGAATAATTGTTATAATGAATCTAAATATGTGCAAAAAGTTAGTAACTCGAAACGTTATATGCATAAATGGATAGACAAAAATGTCATAAATCTAGTGCAAAAAAGGAATGAATTATACTAAGAGTGGTTAAAGGATACCGGCAACAAAGAACTAAGACTTAAGTATAATAAAATACGAAATAAAACCAATAAAAATCGATACTATAAGACAGAAATTATTAAATGTAAAAATGACTCAAAAAATTATGGCAAATAATAAACAAAATAACGGGTAACATAACGAATTCTGTGGATAGAATACTAACAAAAGCTTTTAGTGAAGAAAAGTGTTTAAAAAGTATTGCTAATAACTTTGCAAATCAATTTCAATATAATGTTAAATCAATTATTCCAAACTGTAAACATAACTTACTTAGTAAAATGGACTATATTAGGGAAGTAGATAAATCAATGCTCTTTCCTAAAGCTACTAATTCAGACATTCACAAAATTATAAAACACATCAATCCCAATAAGGCCCCCGGAATTGATGGTATTAGAGCTATAGATATTGTAAGGCTGTCAGATAGAATTGTAGGTGCTATAGCACGGTTAGTCAACACTAGTGTAGCTACTGGACGCTATCCCAAAGAGCTTAAAACTGGTATCGTACGACCCATCCACAAAGGTGGTAGCACACATGATTACGGAAAGTATCGACCAATAACGATCTTACCAGTGCTAGACAAAATTGTTGAAAAGTATATTTGCGGTAGGGTTCAGAAATTCTACGCAGAAAATAACATTTTGTCTACTCAACAATATGGCTTCCAACCAAATAAAAGCACTACACTACTATTATCTCAAAAAACATGTGATCTTAGTGTTCATTGGCTACGGCAAGGCCTTTGATACGCTGCGGCATGATCTTTTAGTTGAGAGATTGGAGAGTAGTGGAGTAAGAGGTAACTTGTTGGAATGGTGTAAAGACTATCTTAGGAACCGTAGTTATCAAGTCCGAGTGGGAGACATGTATAGTGATAGTGTTTACATCACCGAAGGAACGGCGCAGGGATCAGTGATCGGACCATTGCATTATTTAACATATGTAAACCACCTAAAAAAATGTTATAAAACATTGTACTATTTATCAATTTGCTGATGACACATGTCTATTAGCAGCAGATAGGAATTTATTGGTTGCACAAAACCACATACAAGAAGACTTTACAGCAATATGCAAGTGGTCTCACGATTCAGGTCTAGTACTCAATGCTGACAAAACTAAGCTCATTCACGTACGCTCCAGTCATCTTAATATCGATTGTGAAAATGTAAAAGTATTAGCCCATAGCCATGATTGCCTTCACTCAAATAATGTCCAGTGCACCAACACTTGCTCTGGTCTTGAGCATACCTACCTGGGACTGGTCATAGATAGTAGGTTCAATTGGTCTAAGCATATCGACAAAACCTGTAATAAACTAAGAGCAATAATCGCCAAATTTTATATCAAATGTAAAGTCCCCTTTGACATATTATTACTAATGTATAAGTTAGTAGAAAGTATATTATCCTATGGGTTGAGTAGCTATGGGCGAACATATAAAACATATATAGATCAGATATATAGTATTCAGCACAGGTTACTTAAATTCATTGTTCTCTCTAAAATAAAAAATAATTTTTCGAGCAACCCCATGGAACTCTTCAAATACTGCTAAGTTTTGCCTATACAACAAAAAGTTGAATTTAACTTACTTCTAGAACAATTCTTTCGTACAGAAATTCAAATTCCTGAAAGTCATTCGATTACCACTAGAAGCATTACTTACAAAAAATTAACAAAACCCAAATTTAACAATGATTATGGTAAAAGGACATCACAGTATTTAATCCCTCATCTTATTAATAAATTGCCAATGGAAACTAAAAATAAACTCACTCCAAAAAATATTAAATGCATATTAAAACGACATTTTCTAAATAATTTACTTTAAAAGCCTATCACAAAATGGAGCATTCTTTATAGTGCAAGCGCACGCACACTCGCATAGTAATAGCTATGTAACTCACACTACCGCATTGGCTATTCAATTGTTCTGCTTCGACTCGTTCACTCACCTGACGAGTTGGCTGTTATCAGCGTGCATGTGTGCGTTCGCAGGCCATAATATTGTATCGAATGAATATTTTTAAGATTTACATACTTTTGACCAGAACCCACGTTATCGAGAACCTGGTGTCTGGATAAACCTAGTATAGGTTTTAAGACATCATAGAATCAATGTGTAACCAGCTTTTTTAATCTGATAATAAACAAATAAATAAAATAAGTTTATATAACAACTTTTCTAACTTTTTTAGATACAAATCGTTTAAACATCTTGGAAGTTGACCTTTTCCAACATATCATTTTCAATCGCCATTATCGACAATGAATCTAAACGGTTCTGTGATAATTGTTCAACGAAGACAGGTTTTTTATTAATTTTCATCATCATCATCACCATATCAGCCGTAGGACGTCCACTGTTGGACAAAGGCCTCCCTCATTGATCTCCAGGAACTGCGGTTGGAAGCGGCCTGCATCCAACGCCGACCTGCTGTTCTTACCAAGTTGTTAATTTTAATTTCGAAAAATTTCGTAAATCTGTGGCGCATCAGACTTCTATACATTTGCAATGCTATTAATACATTCGGTAAAGTTGGTTGTACCGCTTTTTACAATAAGTACAATCATTTTTTTCTATGACAACAGTGCCGGATGTAAATAATGGGAATATCACGAATGATACGGTTTTTTCTTGGTACGTGGCCCGCATCGACTAGGCCCTGTGGGCCCCTAGGCAGTGGCCTCATGGATCCGCCTTATGGATAATCCGGCCCTGGCTATAGGTACCTTGTTACGTGCAAACATTTGTTCCGCGGTGGGAATCGAACCCTCCTGCGTCTCAGGCGGCTAATCGCCCACTGCGTGTTATACTCCGGTGTAAGCGATTAAAAACACTCTCGCTCGCATTCGCTCACTCGCTCGTACGCCAAAATATCTCGTGTACAATAGATCGCTTACACCCCTTGAGTTAACCATAAGCCCAGTCACCGTAGCCGAAAACGGCTAGCTGGATTATATTTATAGGTAGCTTGTTTTGCCTGAGACACAAGTTTTCCATTAAGTACTTATAAGTAGATATTATCCCACAATATTAATCTCAGCAATCATCATCATCATCTCAGCCCACTTCCACCCACTGCTGGGTGCTGAAACATGGCCGCTCACGAACAAACTTGTTCACAAAATTAGAGTTGCTCAGAGAGCAATGGAGCGTGCCTTGTTAGGCATCTCGCTGTTGGACCATAAACTCAACATCGAAATACGACGCAGAACCAAAGTCGTGGATGTGGGTAGAAGGATCAACCAGCTGAAGTGGAGATGGGCTGGATACTTGGCAAGGAGGAAATACGGAAGATGGGCGAGGGCAGCAACCGAGTGGTGGCCGCAAGAAGAGCGCAGACCGGTTGGCAGACCACCAGCCAGATGGTCGGACGACGTCTCGAGAGCACTTGGCACAGGACCGGAGCGGATGGCGTGATAACGAGAAGGATAGACCTCCTCGTTATCACGCCATCCGCTCCGGTCCTGTCCTCGTCCATCTTCCGTATTTCTTCCTTGCCAAGTATCCAGCCCATCTCCACTTCAGCTGGTTGATCCTTATACCCACATCCACGACTTTGGTTCTGCGTCGTATTTCGATGTTGAGTATATGGTCCAACAGCGAGATGCCTAACATGGCGCGCTCCATTGATCTCTGAGCAACTCTAATTTTGTGAACAAGTTCGTTCGTGAGCGGCCATGTTTCAGCACCGTATGTGAGGATAGGCAGGCCACATTGATTGAACACCTTTGTCTTAAAACATTGCGGAATCTTAGACCTGAAGATGGAATCAAGATTACCAAAGGCAGCCCATCCTAACTGAACTCGCCTGGATAATCTTAGCAATAAGAAAAAGAAAACATTTGTTTAACTTATATTTGTCTTCTATCAGAGATATGTTTTAGATATATATCCGAGTCCTAATGTAGGAATCCTCTTTGGCCATAGATTAAAATAGGAATCTGTATGTTCAGGGGTAAGTAAATAAAAAGATGTATCATTGCTATCGTTTATTGATTTAAAATACAAAACTTAGTGACATAAAGCTCTATCCTTTTATTGTTACAGTGCCTGCGAACTGACAATCCGATAGGAAATAAACATTAGCTTCGCACCATCACACACCACCACATCCATACTGTCTGTCTGTCTGTCACAAATAAATACATTAGGTACGCTACTATACATCTAGGGCCATTCTTGAGTGATGGATCGATTTTGATAATGTTCGCTTGCACTCGCTGCACATTACGTCGAAATAAGTTATGTTCTTTTTGATTTATCGGTGATTATAAATACCAGCAATACAAGATAGCAATTTTTGTAGAAAGATAAAATAAATTGAGTGATGAAGTTGCCAGTTCAACATCATTCAATGGATGTTATTGTGTTGACCTTAAGATGAACATAAGAAACAACCGCTCATAAAATCGCTACGATTCAAAAATCGGATTCAATCAATACAAGATTTTTATACTACAATTAATTTTGCAAATCTTGAATATCATTATTTCTAGATTATTTAATGCATATGTTTAATTATAAAAATATTTGCTTCATTTAGCTATTGGTGAAACTATTATATATTTTAATCAGCTCTTTATACATTAAGGTCCGTATTAATAAATCGAACTATAACCTTAGAGATATCTTCAGCGGGTTCAATTTAAAAAAATCCCTTGAGCAATGCTATTTTTCGAAGATCACTCTCAGAGTCGAGATCGATCCATTAATACTGGCCTACGAAGAGTAATATTGAAATTGATTTACAAACATCAAAACGTTGAGACTTAAACATATTTTCTGTCTCAAAAACTTAACCGGTGAATATTCAAGTAACCCAATAAACACAAAAACGGCCTTAGATCGTAAAACATCACCGATGTTAACAATGCTTTTAGTAAAAAGGTTTAGGCGTAAAAAATTCGCGGCACATGCATATTTTAAACGGAAAAGGAACTAAAAAATTATACTACAAAGTATAATATTACGATAAGGTACATAAATTGAACACAATTTAATAATCATTAAAAAAAAGAGATACCTGTTGAAACGTTATTGCTCTAATCTTTACAAAATTAAACACGTCTCGTACTATCCCTTAATGTTCTAACAATCCAATACCTCATGAAGCAGAAAAGTATTAGAGTAAATATTACTTGACAAAATGTACAGAACAGTGAGATTACAAATAGATTCTACCATTAAACGAAAGTGATAGCGCGCATATAGAGAAACCAAAATATACTAGGAAAATACTTTAATGCTTCATGTACAACGGCTTCATACATTTGTTTAAAAATAAATTCATTCGATTATGTGTTTATAAAAAAAAATCATAAACACATCGCGTTATGAAATAATCAGCTATCGTTTGCATTAACCCCGCCGCGACTTTATTCTGTTCACCGCAACACTTCAGTCGTTTCATTAACTAAATATTTCAAAATAAATTTTGCTAAACATTACTTGGACAGAATAAAGTGGCTAGTTAGTAGGCCCACCACTAACTCGACTGTAGACAATGGACACTTAGCACAAGTGTTATGGTCAGGAACCGTATCACATTAAGCTTACATATTTACATCTTACACTCAAGTAAAAGTTCATCTTGAATATCAAGATAGTCATTAAAAGTTGCTCCTAACTTTTATTGTTATAATGTTACCTGACCATAACTTACAGTGGCTTTCACAAAATGCCTATCTTATAGTAAAACGTGAAACCTCACAGTTCCTGTAGTACACAGTTTGGACAAACAGTAGAAGATATCCCGTCTGACTTTTACATTGTATTGTAGGAACAAATCACCAACTGCTAGTTGGGTCATCACATTTTTGCTTAGTTTTGACCACTTATGAAGAGCTGACATTAAATTACAACTGCTCAATGAAAACAACAAAGAAAATGCACGAAAAGTAATGGATACTGGTATTTTTGTTTTCACAATAACAAATTGTGACGCACTCGTGTTACTCCAGTAACGTTAGACACACGTGCAGAACAAGTCATTACTTTCCAAATTAATAAATTTCTATACAAAGCTAACATGAGAACATCGCTCTCCCAGTGGGCAAGTAGTCGTAACAATAACACGTCATCGCTTCAACCAAATAACATAATGGACTAACTCATTCTATCAAGTAAAAAAATATATCAAACAATTTGCAATCTACATCATTTGTACAGACAGTGTGCCAATGATATCCGTCCCTTCCACACTCGGCCGTTTCCTATAATATATGTATATTAGATCAACGTTCATGTGTAGAACGCTGTGATATCACTTGTCCTTCTCACACTAGTGATTTAGACAGACTTAGACTAAACTGAAGTATGCTATCATTACGTACGAGCCGTCCATTGTTATTCGGGCGAAGCTTGCAGTTTCCAGGCTGGATTTCTCCGGAACATCGTATAAAGTTATCGTTAAAACAAAGTCTTAGTTATCATCTATTCCATAGCAAGTCGATAATTAGTCGCAGGCCCCTTTCGTAAAAAGTTCCGGCACAATAAGGCAGTGATTCAGTGTATGCTATACAAAATATCTCCATTACAAAGTTTCAACCAGTCTGTTGCAATGAGGTTAATTGTAGATTCAAATCCAAAAAAGTTGAAGTCAGTAATCCAATTTTTATTTAAAACTCTTATCTGAAATACCCAATTTTATATATGATTCAACATTCTCGTAACCTACATGTACATTTTGTGTTTTAGAATTATAATACTATCACTATTTATTTGCTTTATTACACAACGTCAGAATATTGAATGGGTCATAAATGATATACGTTTTATAACGGTGAGTACAGAGGCTCGTTTTAACTGGTCCAGTGATCCGAGCCACGCCAGTGAACGTTATTTACAATGCACGGACTGGATCATACCACTGGATCAGAACCCTTAAAACGGAACATAACAATAACGATGAGATGCAGAGGCGCAGTTTCCGAACTGAAAATTGAAGTCAAAAGTGAGATGAATCAATTTGTGCACGAAAAAATAATACTTAGTCATCTATTTGTTTGATCGTGTAAAAACAAATTCTCATTGGCCCTTTGTATTTCAGTCATCAGTTGCCGACACTTTCAAACTATTTATAAAGCTTGCGATAACAAACTGAACGAAGCCTAACTTGCATATATCGCAACTAAACTATACTAAACCAGTTAAGTTGCAGTCTGTATATATTAGTCGGTTTCCTAACTTTATATACAATATTTATTTTCTAGCATATTGCGTCCTTGATATGCATTGCGTAACAATAAAAAAACCTAGCTTTAATGCCCTTCATGCATCCGGGTTTGGTGAAATACCTGCGTTCATTCGGTACATCCCTAAGTACTGTTCGAGTGAAGCAATTAAGAACAAATAATACAAATTCCTCTTACAACGTAACAAAAAAAAATCGTCACCATAATATTTTCTTTATAGTCAGACTTATCGCATTAAATAAAAATATATAATTATAAATATTGGATTCAGTCCAGGAGTCCGATTGTACTAGTCCACACGTTCCGAAGTCACATCACCGCCGCTTGTAACACACTACACAGAATCGCACTCGCGTCCGGGAGTCCGGCGCACCCAGTACAGCTCTCGGAAGACTACACGCTCACTTAGCTACAGTTCTGAGTCTACACTTACGCTCACTTAGCTTAACTTTTCAGAGTCTAGACGCTCACTTATCCACAAGTCTCGGGAGTCCAGGATCGCGCTCACATAACTTCAAATATCGGGAGTCCAGTCTCACATCACTCAGCGCGCGTCAATCAGTTGCGCTCACTCAGCTTGAAGTCGATAGTCCACGAGCGCTCGTTTAGCTTCAGTTGAGAGAGCCACGTACAAGTGCGTAACGTACGTAACTACAAATGTGGGGAGAGTGTAGGCTCACTTGGCTACAAGCCCGTGCAGGAGTGCAGGCTGGCTAGTGGATGGCGACGGGGCTGTGTTGCAGCTGGCACACGGTCTGCAGCATGTCGTCCTCGCGGCGCACGCCCTCCACCTCCATCCGCTCGGCGCCGCCCCACAGCCGCGCGCTCCCGCCCGCTCCCACTGCGCACAACAATCACATTATACCAACCAGTCGACCAACTGTGTGCTTAACTACCTAAACATACCAAACGTTTCCTGTTAGTGTTTTGTTGATTATCAATACATCAAACAACTAGGGGAAATTTAAAATTGGAGAATAAAAATGTAGGCAGTATGTCTCATTACCAAAAAATTGGTGCTATTGAATTTTACGATTATATCATCATCGTTAATCTATAGCAGTCCACTACTGGACGTAAGTCTCTACTAAGGTGCACCACTGAGCCCGATCTTCGGCTCTTCTCATCCAGTCTCTACCGCTTACAGCAGGAACTATTGATCTGCTTTTAAATTACAGTGATCCATTGGCAAGTTTCGCATGTTAGTTGCAAGACTTGCAAGCGTGCGTTTTGTTCATTTACGTAGTACTTTTGTAGTGTTTGAATCTAAGCAGCACACATTGTAACAACTCATTTATCCGGAGAGGTGCAAAACTTGTTCTTTGCAAACACTAAATACTCCAATGAATCACCTTTTTAACCTCTAAGGTTCATCGTCCACCAAGCGAGGCCAATGTCAATTGATGACGCACCATTACCACGCGGTTTCCTCACAATATTTAGGTTTTTGACTAACTAACTATTGTAATGCTATGGTCTCTGTTATGCAGAGCTATATTTTATGCTACTCGGTTATATGTTGCTACAAGTTTATCCTAAAACCTATAATCTAAAAATACGCTTAACTTCACCAAATGTATCATCTCATGACCGTTTGTGTTCATGAAATCGTTGTAAATGGTGATGTTTGTGAATAAGCTACTGGTAAGATGGACTGAATGCTTTGATATATATATGCTTTGACTATTATTATACTATAATGTTAGTTGAAAGCGTGATAAATTAAAGCTACTTATGTGATTAAATAAAGGACTGCATAACTAAACTGTCGGGTTTTTTTAACTATGATTTCACTAAGGAATTTAACTTACTTAAAGCTCTGATAGAATCCTTGTGATACCTTCTTATGAATAGTCACGACATAAAACAACTTGCAGCATTGTATCTTCAACAATTTATCTAAAACTCTATGGGGTGCCAATATCAAGTCAATTGTTTAGTACCATGTCGCATTAAAATTACTTGTTTGACGACTGCGTACCGACTGTCAGTAGCCGCTATTTATTGGGACATGGTTCTAAGCTGTTAACATCATATTGCACGTGACTGAAGCTGACAAAACTGCAAGTATCGTACCAAAGCCATGCATGAACGACATAGACCATGCGACGGAAGGGGGGGGTCATAGAGTAAATAGTATAACAATCCACTAAATAGTTCATGTTGCTTTTAAAACCTCAAGAGTTATTTACATTATTTTCATTAAAACGCGATATTTATAAACTAGGTTTCATGTTTTTAGTGAAAATAACACTTCCTATCTAAGGGATGATTGTGTCGATTTGATTATCAATTGTGGTTGGTTTGATACCGTTTTTGCAACTAATTGAACAGGCTGGCATGACCACAAACAAAGTTTATCTCTACGGAAGAGGACAATATACCACAAGAGACTGGTGTGGTGGATGACACATTGTCAACCGCTGTTTTATATGTATCTTATCAGACCAACACCACAATATCGGATTTAGATCTAAAACTTGCGCCCTAACAAGAGTAGGCGATTTGCGAGCATGTGCTCTATGAGGCGAGTTGTGAACGTGCTTGCCGAGAGCCACTTTTTTACTCCCTCAATGTTGCTTTTAAGACAAATTCGCTCGGTCAGAAGTTGACGTGCTAGACGCGCACGCCGCGAGCTCGTGACTGATCGTTGGAAAAATAAATAATAATAATTGCTAGACATTTCACACAGCGCTATCTAGCCCCAAACTAAGCAGAGCTTGTACAATGGGAACCAGATAACTGATAGAATACTTATATGTGTACTTTTTTTTGTAAATACATACTTATAATACATAGAAAAACAACCAGACCCGGAACAAATATCTGTAGATCATTGAAAACATTTGTTCCGCAGCGGGAATCGAACCCACTACCTTCAGCGTCTCAGCCGGTTAATCACCCACTGTGCCACAGAGGTCGTCCAAATGATAGTGATAAAATGAGGTCGTCGGTATGATAAGTAATACAACTCTTTAGTGGATTGTCATCTACAGGGGTGATTATAAACATTCCATTGATTGACAAGGCAGACCTGATGATAAGTTAGGCACAATGTTGGTCGGCGTTAGTGACCCGGGCAGGATACCCCGGACCGCTCTAGTCATCGCGGTTCCGACGGGCCATCTGACACGGGAATATCGACAATATAAACATACGATTAACGTTCACAATCGCACAGCACTGAGTGCTCTGGGAATCTTAGCCAATTAACAAGCGCCGTGCCATCTTATTTCAACACGTTAAGGTACATTTTTGCACTGATGTTAGAAAGTTTTATGAAGCTTTAGTGTTAGCTGATAACACGACAAAGGCTTGAAATGAAAATGACAAATGTTATTTAGGTATCTACAATGTTGATGGTTGAGTCAATTTGATTTTTGATCAAGCTTTTCTAAATTATACCTTATTTGACTGCAATAAAGTAGAAAATGAGAAATTTACTAGTGACGTTAATAATTTTAGATTTGCTCCTCTTCCCAGATTGTATTTATAGCACAATTTGAAAGCTCAAGCTTACACCAAACAGACATTTTGAATGACAAATAGTTAATAGAATACATTTTATAGCAATGCTAACATTTTGACTTTTTTATTGTATTCAATAACAATTAATTCGTTTTGTATAATAGTAATTTTGTTCCAACTCATAGATGAAGTCAAAATTTTAACTTGCTAACAGAAAGTTAAAAACAAGTTGGAGAAAGATGTCGGTTAAGAGTTGACTATACTGAGGTATAGTCAACTCTTTGGGCTGAGGCCCAAACTCGAATTTCAACCCCGCTTCTCCGCGCGCCGCTGCGCATCCTATCTCGCCGTGGTTCATATGTTTGCCGGTTTTTTTATCATTCAGTCCCTTAATTTTATTGTTGTGCTTATTTCTCATTACTGCGTTTTTACAAAAACCAACTTACTATTAAATTCTACTTATGAATTACGTGATCGTTAGGAGCGACAAGCGTCACGGGTACCCCGTCTGAAAGCCGAGGCCAGACTGAATCGCGGACCGGGCGTCCGAAGCGAATGGTTTCATTAGTGCAAAACTTAAGTATTTTAATTTTATGGTAAAAACAAAATGTATTTTGAAAATTTAAAACACAGGTGCTCTTATTTATGTTGTGTAGAATTACTGTATAAGTTTCAAGATCTAAGTTGAAGTATTCATCGCATAAGAACGGTTTAAAGATAAATTTGGAGTCATCATTGGATTTTTTTCTATCGAGAAAATTTTACGGAATCGTGTTTTCACAACACAGGCGCTCTAGCACGTATCCTTAACTATAACATATATGAATTACAGATTGAAAGCTCATAATTTGGTGAACGAAACATTGTTTCTCAATAAGCAATTTATCGTCTCCCCAGGTATAATGCGGTAATTAAGTATCGAAATTTTTTCCATGTAACGAATCATTTTAATTCTAATTTTAATCTAGTTCGGTCAGCCAATACGATATAATTGAGTAACAAATATTTATATGAAGATCCATCACTCTCACTTTCTTCAAAATATTATTACTAGCAAATTCATGCCCATGATAGTTCCAAAAAAATTATGAGACATTTTGTATTGTAACTTCCGTAACTTAACACAACATTGTGATCCACAATCCGTGAAGGATCACGCCAATATATTTCTGTATAGTTCTGAGGGCTGAGCTATTTACGTTGACGATCGAATAAAGATTTTAGTATGTTTTTATTCAATAAATTCGTGTGAGATAGTAACCAACACTGGTGTCGAAGTTTTCAGACCAAAGGCGGCTTGCCCTCGCAAGGAAGCACTCTCTAATAACGCCACAAATAGTCACCCAAGTTGATGGGCATACATCTTTCTCCAACACTTAACCCACACCAAGCATATACAGTAGAGATGGTCTAGTGGTAGATAAGTGGTAGCTTACCGTGCTGATGGTGCGATTGAGCTTGCTGCGTGTTGGTGGACTCGTCCGCTGTCCGCTTGAAGAAGTTGTGCTGAAGGGCGTAGTACGGCGTAACGCGCTGCTTCGGGTCGTATTCGAGCATACGGAGGATTAGATCCTGGAAATTATCAAATTATTTGTTTTTTTTTTATTTTATTTTTACCAAAATCTTGGGTGTGGTTAGAAGGATCGACCAGCTGAAGTGAAGATGGGCGGGACACTAGGCAAGGAGGAAAAACGGGAGATGGACGAGGGCAGCAACCGAGTGGTGGCCGCAAGAATGGTGCAGACCAGGTGGCAGACCACCAGATGGTCGGACGACATCGCGAGAGTTGCGGGAAGGCAATGGATGCGCTTGGCACAGGACCGGAGTGAGTGGTGGTAGAGCTTTTGTGAACGAGCTCGAGGAAGTGGGCCCCACCGCTTTACCTTTATCTGCCGCCAAATAGCAGTACTTGTGCTGCTGTGTTCGGGTTAGATGGTAATGGTATGTTCCTGTAATTACTGGCACATAGGCATAACAGCTAAGTCCTATAGTATGGCAACGTATCCACTTAATATCTGGTGGACTGCATGCTCGTTTGCCATATAAGTTGTATAAAAAAAGGGGCGTGATAACGAGGAGGCCTATACCCAGCAGTGGGTAGATGTGGGCTGAGATGAACTAACTGCCGCCCGCGGCTTCGCACGCGAGGTATTTCAATAAAAACATTACCCTATTGCGCACTTGGCTAAAAAGTAGCCTATGCCCCAATCTGTTAACCAAATTTCATCGAAATCGGTCCACCCGTTTAGTCGTGAAAACGTAAGGAACAGACAGAGAGACAGAGCTACTTTCGAATTTATAATATTAGGATAGTGGATGAAAAAGATATGTAAAAGTCGGATGAACAGAAAATTCACGTTGCAGAGATGAATTTGCTACGCTGGGTAGGCGGAGTCTCTAGAACGGATAAAATAAGATACGAATATATCTGTGGTACTTTTAAAGTTGCCCAGCTAAATAACAAAAAAACAAGTGTGCTTTAGACCACACGACTCAAGTAAAATTTCAATAATCAGGAAATAACCGTTCGCGCAACGCTAGCAAACTCGCAAACGAACTACTGACTGAGATATATAGGTATATATTTCATGCACTAGATATGCGAAGAAGAGAGAAAGAAAATGTGCGCGCGCACTGTTCTCTCTTGCTCCTATAGTGTGATACAAGACCATAGGCCTGCACTGTGTCTTAGATATACGAAACGTAACTGGCTATGAGAGAAAGATAGAAAGAAAATGTGTGCTCGCATCTCTATCTCTCTCTCTCTTGCCCCTACAGTAATATACGAAACGTAACTCTCTCTCTTTCTATCTTCACTAACTTATATTTCCCTCTCAAATACCGTTCGCCTCACCCGATCACATTTTTCGTAACGTAACTCGTCACCAGCTCACTCCCCTAGACAAGCGTGCGTAAAGAAGTTTCACTTCAAAAACTTCGCCTGGTACGGACACCGTGTTGAGACGAGATGATGACCATGTGACTAAATGGCGGATTCCTATATCTGCCGGTAACCAGCTACGACTCGTTTCTCCTTGAAAACGTGTCAAAAGTTTGACACTTTTTCAAGGAGATACGGGTCGTAGTCGGTTATCGACGGATATAGGAACCTACCATAAGAGAGTGATGAACATAGAAGATAAGAGGCCGTAGATGACCACATTGACCGGGTTGCAAATTATAAAAAAAACATGCGATGTATAAATGCAAATGACAAAGAGTAGGTACTAAATTGTGTTATGTTATGTATTTTGTATGGTTTGGTTTGATTTTAGCAATAGTTGTTTTATCATGGCTTCCCTTGACCAAGATGTAGGTGAGGTAAACTAAACTGAACTCAGTGGAAGACCAGCGCTGCGGCATATTAACATTCATATTTAAACAAAGTTAAAGTAATGTGAGTTGAAGTACTTCAACTCACTATCTATGTAAGTAATAATAAAATAGGTTATTATTACTTTTTTCACACCACCTGCTCGACAATGTCAAATTATGTCATGTAAACCTCACCGAAAGCAGATGATTAAATCCCTACGGCTGAGCCGGGAGTAAAGTTGTACTGAAAAATTAATTTGAATTTGGAACCCCATCTGTATTAAAATTTGAACCAAATAGACTCACACAATAAGAACTTATTGGTAAATCGAACTAACCTCTGCACAGAATGCACCAACCTAGATTTGGTTTTTATTGTCTCGCAGAAAATGTAAAAAGTAGAGTATTCTCCACGTAGATAAAGCTGTCTGCTTGGGCGTGCTTGTATCCCTCTTTGCACTTAGAATTCTAGTAACTCCCTAGAATCCTTCGTTACGTTCGGGATTCAATATAGCGCGCCCGTGACGCAAGAGACTGCTTTATCCCCTCGTTTAATAATCTACTATTTTTACTTGATATTGGTATAGGTACCTACATAGTAATAACTAATATGTATATAATTTTAATATTATTGTATTGTAGTGCCGCAGCGGGGCTCATGTTTAGGACCATTTTTTTTTTGTAAATCATCAATTGTAAAAGAAACATGAAACAATAAACATTTTCTATGACTATGCCGTTTATATGCCGCAGCATTCATCCCCACACAGAGCTTTTAAGTTTGCTAGTTTGTCGTTGCCTTTTTTTTTTTCTTTCTTTTACTGGTGGATTTGTGGTGTGTGGATTTTAATAATGTTTTCTCTCTTTGTGGTACAGCGCAGAACTACTAGGAGGGCTGACCTCAAATAAAATAGGACGTAGCCCTATAAAAAACCTTACCAGGGGGGCAATCGCGCTAATTTCGAACGATAATACCAAAGTAAAACCAAAACAGAAACGTTACGTTATGCACATTTCGTTACGCGCTGAAACGCGTGCCATGAGTCAAACGTGATACCCAAAGCAAACACGTTCAAAATGAGCGCGATTGTACCGAAGGGCAAGGTGGGTGCGTCACGTAATGGAACCGTACCTTGAATTTGAGATAGTCTGAGACGGAGTGTCCCGGCTCGCCTCGTCGCCGCGCCGCCGGCCCGCCGCCTTCCACGCCCAGGATGTCGTGAAGCCGCCGCGTGCCCGGCGCGCGGTACTTTCTGTATCCACTGTAACACACCATTTAATTTACTTACAAGCTGATCAGCGCCAACTTCGCAACGTGCTTTGTTAGTAAAAATGTTACCATCCATCTTCGCAATCCACCTGTTGATGGAGCAAGCATATGACCCACCTGATGTTAAGTGGTAACCATCGACTATAACAAAGTAAGCGCCTGGCGATTCGCGTTTTCCACATTTAGGAAAAGGATAAGTACAGAACTTTACTACGATATGTGCCATATATAATCTGGTTTGTGGACGTGTCTTTTTGCCATTTTCTCCACATTACTTAAAATTCTGTAATTTAAAGACGATCTATAAATTTAACATCACCATTTTCACTTAACATTGTATTGACATTCTTTTGTATGATACCTGGAGATGGAACAAGCTTATGGCCCACCTGATGTTAAGTGGTTACCATCGCCTATGACAAAGTAATGCCTCATAGGTCACGCACCTTTTAAACGTGCCCTACGATGCACTGCCCTGCGTTCAACTTGTGTCATACACTTGTAAAGCTTCACGTGCCTGTAATTTCTCCGGTAATATACCTTTCAAACCGAAACACAGCAATACTGCTTGATGGCAGAAATATGTATGGTGGCCATATTTCCCCCGGCGAGCATTTTCACAAGGAACTCTGCTACTCTTATTTATTTATTTATTTTATTTATTTCCTTAATCCAACAGCGTAATACAAAATATAGTACACATTTTTTTTAGTCTTATAGTAAGGCCAAAAATAGGATTACTTAAATTAACACATTTTAAATAACAATAAACAACAGTGTCAAATTTGTTGAAAGATCCCTAAAAAACAACAATAACCAATGATGAATTATATTCATAACTATGAAATGGGCCTATGGTCCACACCAACATGATCATTCACTATGCAGGCACATATGCCTACGTAATAAATAACATATTGATGTGGTTGTGTGTGTATTTATGTGTGTGTGTGAGTGTGCGTATGTTTGTGTAGGAAGGTGTGTGAGTGGATGTATTTGGCAATTGTGTGGTGCTTTATTCATGTCCAAATAATTGAAATTGTAATAGATACTTATTAAATATATTAGTTATGCTGAAAAATATTAGAGAAGGCTTCATCGCTCCAATCAATCACCTGGGTTATAGGTACCTAATTGGATCGATGCAATCTTTTGATTTCATATTTCAATGTGTTTTAGATAAATCTCAATTACTCTTGTCCCAATTAGGTTACAATCTATCTGTATATCATATTTTATCGAAATCCGACCAGCCGTTTAGTTGTGAAAACTTAATAAACAGACAGACAGAGAGACAGAGTTACTTTCGAATTCATAACACTATTTGGCAGTATGGATACTAGACAAGGTCTTAAAACATGGGACAAGCGACAATGATATTGTTATCTCGCTCGCTCTTGCAGCCCTTACGGGAGCCGCTAGTGATGCGCCGAGTATCTATCGATAACATTATCCAGTGTGATACGCCAGTAATCTAGGTTATTTTAAATACACTGGATCTTACCTGCCATCTTTACCGTTGACTTTCTTCAGCACGTAACCACCGCCTTCAGACGCCGGTAATTTATCGAAGAACTTTCTGGTTTTGTGCGCCTGAAAACAACAAAAAAGACACGATAAAAAATACGTTCAATCACATAAAATACATTTTGCAGTATCAAACGATTCGGTTCCACTTTTGTAGTTAGTAAAAAGTGGAACTCGCTTCTGGTGTCATTTTCCGGACCACTACAATCTCGGAGTCTTCAAGTCAAGAAGAAGGACCAGTGAACAGGTCCTTTCTAGACCAGCGCGCTCTATCTTCGATCACACCATCACTTACCATCAGGTGAAGTAGTGATGAAGCGCTTGATTATACTCAATAAAAAGTTACAAAATCAGTATTTTTAAATAAAACTAGTCACCACCTCGAATTTGAAATCCAAAAGTCGGGTCTACTGCTAGATTTTTTTCGGCATGCACTCTACGGCATACAATATTTCGCGTTAACTTATTCATGTATCAACCTAGTGTCACGGTCTCATGACGAGACCACGTACTAAGAGATCTGAGGATTACCATAATGGGGATTAATTACACCTGCATGCCTCAAGTATGATGGACGAAGGGCAGTGCATCTTATGGCACGTTTATAAGGTGCGTGACCTACGAGGCAATTCTCTGTTATAGGCAATGGTCACCACTTGGCATCAGGTGGGCCATAAGTTTGTTCCATCTCCATGTAGCATAATTAAGTCGTGACCCAACTTTACCTGATCTAGAATATTATCGGAGGGCATGCCCAGCACCTCGACGATCTTGTTCATCTGATCGACTTCGTTGGCGCCGCTGAACAGTGGCTCTCCCGTGTGCATCTCGACAAGAATACAGCCGAGTGACCACATATCTATCGCGAGATCGTATGGTACACCTAGTAGAACCTCAGGCGATCGGTAGAACCTTGACTGGATGTATTGGTATATCTGGAAATTCAAAGAGTTTAATTAGTTATTCTCTCGCGAATGAAGCCTGAAAGGTGAAATAAGATCTCAACCGACTGGCAACGAGGCAGACCACGAAAACGTTAGCGCGACGATCTGGATGGGTTCCACTCTGGAGATTTCTGGAAAACGCAAGGAATGGAAGGAAATGGGAGACATCTTTGCCCAACAGTGGGACAGTATAGGTAAAAAAATAGTTTTTCCTCATCCACTGCTGACCAACCCTGCTAACGATGTCGTCCGACCATCGGGCTGGTGGTCTGTCTCTTGGGCGACACGCAGCTCTTGGCCATGGATGAGGATAGCGCAAGACTGGAGAGAATAGCATAAAAAGGAGAGAAGAGGCCTTTACCCAGCAATGTGTGCCAACAGGCTGAATTGATAGATATAATTCTTTTTTATTATGGGTTAATGGTATTCAAATGACGACCTCTGTGGCGCAGTTGGCGTATAGCCGGCTGAGACGTTTGCTGGTTTGATTCCCGCTGCGAGACAAATGTTTGTATGGTCTACAGATATTTGTTCCGGATTTGGGCAATTATCTAAAAAAATACATTTACGAAAATTCCATTATAACAGTTTTACAAAAATATATACTAGTCTGGTTATAGTTATCTGGTTCCCATAATACAAGCTTAGCTAAGTTTGGGGCTAGACAGCGCTGTGTGAAATGTCCTGCATTATTTATTTATAAAAATGGCCGCACGCAGGACTAAATGAGCTAACAACAACAGTACGTATTTTAATAGTTTTGGAAACTAATATTTGAGCGTAAAAATTAAAATCCGATGTTTTGAGTATGTAAGTGTTAAAAGACCGTCGCGTCTACTAAATAAGAAAAAAACCCACATATTGAGTTAGTAAGTTACTTTCCATCCAGTTTAATACTACTTAGTCTCTTAGGAAAAATACATTAATATTTAGATGTGTCGAATATACTAAGTGAAATCTTGTGTACCCCAAATATCTAGGTGTATTATTGTTTATTTGGACCTACTTCACGTGAAAAAGTACTTCAACTAAATTAACCAAAAAGTTAGACATTCACCACCATTGCAAATAGTTTTGGGACTCGTCTCGTAAATAAATAATGAGAGATTCGAATGTATATTTTAATGCAGATAAATGTGAAGCTGGCATCATCATCATATCAGTCACAGGATGTCCACTGCTGAACATAGCCCCCCCAGCCCTCCCCCCGGACATAGTGCACCCTGCACCCAATGGCGCCCAGCAACCTTTATTAGGTCGTCTTTCCATCTCGTGGGGGGGTTCTACGCTGCGCGTCCACGCAAGAAGCTTTCTGCCCCAACGGCCGTCAGTTCTTCGAGCTATGCGCTCTGCCCTCTACCACTTCAGGTTGCTAATACATTTGTGCTATGTGAATTGGTTTGTCCACGAATCCCCTCATTTCTAATTCGATCCTTCGATTCCCTTTAGCATAATTGAAAACGACGCAATATCATAATCTGATTACTCAGAGTCAATTGAAACGATTAATATTACAATTAATAACCTACAACACTATCATAAAGAGATCCGACGCTGTCAATGAAGTGTAAATGAATTTTATCTGAAATATTATACTGTATTTCACGTAGTACGAGTAAGTTAGAAACGCAATTGATGATAACCTCTAAGAGTCGACCTCGAATGATTTATTTGACGATATCTGTTAAGGAAACACTATCATTGTATTATTTCGATGTTCTATCACACAAGAGTACCAGAAAATTTTCTTACAAATATTTAACATCTTCAGTTTCTAAGACCCTTATTAGTCTGTGGATAGAAATTGTCTGTAATTCTATTGTTGTCTAGCACATGAGGCCTTTTTGATTATACTGCTACTTGTTAATTCACTATTTCATGATTGAATTTCATAGTTTTTAAGTTCGTAAAACTTAGTATTATGACAATGTCATCATATCGGTAACAGGACGTCCAATGCTCTATATAGGACTGCCCCATACATTTTCAGAGCGCCCGGCATGTTAAACGACTGTATTCCCAAACCGACATCTTATACCTGCTCTCCTTCGCTCGGAAGGACAGTTGTATGCACCAATAACGGAGAAAACAGGTATTATCAAGGTATTAATTTAAAGTTTAAACTATGCATACAAAAATCATACTTCAGACTTACCCTTTGACCTAGTTGACACGAACTGCCGAAGTCCACGATTTTAATGGCTGACCTTTTCGGGTTGCATAGTAAAATATTTTCAGGTTTAAGATCACAGTGAATTATATTTAGTTCTGAAAGAGAAGAGAGATCAGCGATTAGTATTAGGTATTAAAGATATTGTTGACTGTTGATACTTGGGTTTGGGTTATTTATTAAAATAAATTATTTTCTTTATCTTCTTTAAAACATGAAAATGTGGTCGCTTTTGGACTATTAAAGTCTTTGCGATACAGCTGTCTCTGATAAAAGTTATGTGGTGGGAGAGACTTGGTAGTGAAGATTGATTTGTTCTGTAATTGCAATACCATCCAACTCAGACGAAGGGGTACAGTTTGTCTAAAAATATACAAAGCGGTACAGATAAATCGAACAACACAACACGCAATATATTCAAGAATCGGTCTATAGCCATTTATTTCCTTGTTGTAATCGAAAACGGACCTCTCCCAACCACTTTCACCCACGCGCCGGAGTAAAGATGGCTCGAGTGGAGAATGAATCACTTCACTGCGATTGGGGGCGATCGAGCGAATGACATTGTGTCTCTCAAATGCTAATCTTGGCTAGGTGTAACTGAAGGTATATTCAAAGCTTTTGGAAGGGTGGTCGATATAATGTTGATTTATGTACATAAACATTCTACCCGCGGCTATGCACACGTAGAATAAGAAGTAGCCTATGTCTCATCTCAATCCAGGTCATAATCTATCTATATAACAAATATCGACATCTATCCAGCCGTCTTAACGTAAAAGACTCTCCGGTCTCTGAGCTACTTTCGAATATTAGTTACAGTAGACTACCTGACTACCACTCGCAACTGAGTGAGCCCCAAGCAGCGCATTTTTCTTCGACTCCATTAACAAATATTAACCTTGTTACCACAAAAAGTTAAACAACTGTTTAGCGCGAGTTTAAAAAAATCCTTTCCATTTTTTGTACTTTAATTTTATAACCACGCGCTCACCAAATTTTTTTTTGTGTTAATACCCTAAGACTTTACTTTGACTTGATTTACTTCTTGATTGCATCTTCCTTCCGGCTACAAGTTGCAGTGGCCAATTTGGAAGTCCCTAAACTGGTTGCGCACTCAAGTTAGCCGCTGCCGAGACAATTTAGGCAAGTGGGGATACATCGACCCATTCCGGAGCCAGTGCCACTGCGGTGCCACCACACAAACAATTGCCCACCTGCTCTCATGTCCTCTATGTCCAACCACCTGCACACGGAATGACTTGTACCAGGCAACCGAGAGGGGTGTGGAAGTTGCTCTCTATTGGGCTAATCAAATTTAAAAGTCAAATAGCCATTGACACGAAAGAAGAAGACTTGATTTACTATGACTTTCTGCAGTCGGCAGTTGCAGTCTGCAGCGTAGCTCGGAATAGAACCTTTACGCAACGCTTTATTTGTTCCGAGTCTGGTTGTTTCTCTATATATTGTTAGTATGTAATTACAAAAAAAATGTATAGGTATAAGTATACTATCAGATATCTGGTTCCCATAGTACAAGTTCTGCTCAGTTTGGGGCTAGATAGCGCTGTGTGAAATGTCCAGCAATATTTATTTTATTTATTTACTTTACATCCAACTGGACATTTAAGCAATCAATAAGCCCATAAACCCTTAACAATTATACTATATCGCAAGAGCGAACCTGACTCACTACATTTTGTAAGGATTAGTTGTTACGCAAACTTTCGAGTTCAACAACACGCTTTGTGAGTGATACCAGGTATTAGAAACTGTCTGTACTTGGTAGAGTAGAGGGAGATCTAAGACTATATGAAACACATCTGTTAAGAGTAGTAGAGTTCCTTGTGAAACTACTACCACCATCTATTTCTTGCAATCAGCATTGCTGTGTTTCGGTTCGAAGGGTATGGTTACCGGTGAAATTTCAGGCTCATGAAACTTTACACCTGTATGCCTCAAGTTGATGGACCCAGGGCAGTGCATCTTAGGGCACGTTTTTAAGGCACGTGAACTAGGCAATACTTTGTTATATGCGATGGTTATCACTTAACATCAGGTGGGACATATGTTAGTTACACACACAAGTATAAAAAAAAATGTTTACACGCCAAAACATTGTGAGTTTGTGACTAATATCGAAAGTTCAGAAGTTTTCATTCATAATGCAGGAGGGTCGGCTGCGATGGTACGGTCACGTGAAGAGGAAGCCACCTGACTACGTAGGGAATTTGGCACTACAACTTTCCATCCCGGTCGAAGATCTAGGGGTAGACCCAAGACAAGGTGGAAGAATGCAGTGTCATGGACATGAGAGTATCCAAGTCTCTGATAACGACGTCAAAGATAGAGCGAAGTGGAGAAGAACGACCAGGATAGCTGAACCCTCCACCATGCCTAAAATAGCCTAAAATACCAGGCCTATAACATAGCTTGTAAGAGAGAGGAAACTAGTTCTGCTATCGTAATACTCTTTCTAAATAAATTATCATCATAACCAAGCATTCAAAGTAATCCTTGCGATCGCATAAAAGCTTCTTTTACTTGTAGTTGAGTAGTAGTTCCTGATACCCACAATCCAGGTAGTAGTAGGGTTAGCACCCTAGGACACAGAATAGGACAAAAGCTATATTAGTACAACGAGCGAAAATAACCGCATTTATACATAGACGCGCATGTCCGAGGATTTCGGATCAATTTGTTCGATGCGTCGACCGACGAGATCCTAGCGCGCGCGCGCGTCTGTTTTCGCTAGCTCGCGTCCTACTTCTGTCCCAAACTATTTTGTGGTTAGGACTATGTGTGTGACGGTTGGGTGACATTAATTTATTGACGACCTCCGTGGGCAAAGTGGCAGAGACGCAGGAGGTTGCGGGTTCAACTCCCGCCGCGCAACACTATGTTTGCATGATGAGAAACAGATAGACAAGAAACAAATATCTGCAATATTTGTTTTTGGTCTGGGTGTTTCTATTTTAAGTATATATTTTCAAAAAATATGCATATAAGTATTCCATCAGGTATCTGGTTGCCATAGTACAAGGTTTGCTTAGTTAGGGGCTAGATAGCACTGTGTGAAATATCCATTTATGATTTGACTCACCAGGTTGACTAAGGAACAGTAGCGCCGTGCAAAGCTGCTGCGCAAACTTGCGCGTCAGGTTCAGCGAGACGCCTCGGAAGTTGGTATTACGCAGGAGATCATACAAATTGTATGAGAGCAACTCGAATACTAGGCACAGGTGATTCCGCCACATGAAGTGGCGTTTCAGTTTTACTGGAACAAAAAGAAAATTAATCATTATTATAAATACGGGATTTATCACGTATCGTTTTAACGGTGTTACGAAGTGTTACGGCGCGTAGTGATGAGCGGATCGACCTCACTGTTATGAAGGTTCGAGAATTGAACCAAAACATGGTCGGTGGTAACACCATGGTGTTACCTGGGTAACCACATGGTATTCTTTATCCAGAAATGGATGATAGAGATTCTGAACTTTTTAATTTAAAAAGAAAATGTCCAAGTTTTTTGGATTTCGCCGACTCTTGCCCAAAGACTTGACTGTATACAAAAGCTTCGTGTGGAAGCTCAAAAAATTATACCAAATTTCATCAAAATAAGTCGAGACGTTTAGTTTACGTCTTGAAAACGTAACAAACAGACAGAGACTGAGTTAGTTTCGAATTATAATATTAGTAAGGATGTTGGACTTTCACAGTCGCGACAGATAGCGCTCAGACGAAGAACACTACCGGCCACCCATCCCAGTGAACGTTGCTTAGCTGATTAAGGACTAAACAAACTTCACTACGAGCGCTTTCCCATTATCATTAAAAATGTGATATATATCAAACTCAATGTTTGACTTACGTCTGACTACCCCCTAGTTATATATCTTCACGGGTCTGAGCAATGAGTAAGATATCTGAGGATATCCACCATGGGGAATAATAAAGTCGTAACTTCGTAAGCCCATTGTTATTGATTTTTTAAATCCCTGTTAGCATCTTGATTGTTGGATAAGCTACTTATCTGTAGATTTGTATAAAATATAGAGACTAGCCCTCGACACTATGGTCACTAGTCACTACCGGGGCTTCACACATTCAAAATTCTACGTGTCATAGTTTATACACTGGTTCGCCCTTATGCTACAAACGCGCACAGAAAGCTCAAGGCAAAAGTTATTGATCAATAAAATGCAGGTTACAGTGATCCCGAGTTCGCAGTATCATCAATTATCTCCAGCGAGAATTCCCGGTATTACGGCTAGACGCGCAGCAGTCTCGCACTGAGGTTCATAGTCCGAAACCCAAACAACGCAGCAGGAATTCAGTCTGTGAATTCTGTAATCCGTTCCGACTGTTACATCACATGCTGGCTTGGCTTTTGTGACACCCTATTTTAGCTATTGAGGTATTATAAACAGACTAATGAAAAACATTGTTACTGGTTTATTTTGTTTGTTAGTCCATTACTGATTTATGAAGAATAAGGCAGTGCTGCTTATCAATTTATGGTGATATAGAAATAATTAGAATTACCAATGTAAAAAGAAGAGGATCCTTACCTATATAATACTTGTTTTCTGCGTCCGCTCTGTTCATCATTTCTAGTAACTTGACTTCTATTTGTGCCTGGTTTAGGAAGGGTTTCTTATTCTTAATTATTTTTATGGCTACTTGACACTGTTCCTCGTGGTCATACGCTTTCACAACCTGAAAAATAAAATAATCAAATTAATGAAGCTATCCAAATCGATAGCATCTTAGTATGAGTATGAGTTCTATCTGACGTCTAATACGATTGGGCATTGCAGCTTTTATTTTATCCAACCGCCACTATTCATAGCCGGCCTGATCATGTGAAGATCTCCGATTTAGCTATGATGATGATCAGCAACATCTGTCAATGAAGCAGGTAAGCCACCTTTGATTCTCCAGTTGCTTTTGATCTTTGACTTCGCCGATTTAGTTGATGCCCGTGACTTTTGCAATATCGCCGAAGGAGCTTTTGGCCACAATTTCTTGCGCTGTGGCACTATTAATGTGCGCTACAATTAATAGTACGCTACGGTAATAGTAGCAAGTACTGACCTGTCCGAAGGATCCTTTTCCAATTGGCGATGAGATCTCATACCGGTCGAGAAACTTCTCTCCCTGTTTGATGATGTAGTCATGGTTATCGTCGTCATAGCCGTCGTTGTATAGCTTTCTCTCCTTCTTGTGTGAACCATCCTCGCCAAGGTACGCTTGCGCTCTTCGTTTCTTCTTTGCATAATATACCTAAAGACAAAACATAAGGTTAGATTATGAGTCAAGAACCACCAATATACGTGGATATTAAAGATTATTAGGTAAATTACTACCCCCTAGTAGGGCACTACTAATTATTTTGAACTTTTAATTGTATAGTCATTGCCACTGCATGCAATGTGCTATGATATGATAGTGTCTAGAATTGCCAGAGTTCCCGAAGTTCAGTCAGTTTTGTTGAATTAAGAGATAGTATTACCACTTCATCTTTAGAACACGACTTGCAATTGCCCAGTTTTTTTTAATTATTTTATGTAAAATCATTACAAATCTGTCGAATAACAGAACTTGTTGCCCCTTGTTGTTGTATAGTGGTTTTGTCCTGTAACTCTTTGACATTAGTTTAGTTGAGATGTGAAGTTTACAGCTTGAAGGCCGCAAACAGCACAAGAGGTCATATATCAAAGGATGTTAAATGGAATCTCTCTGGTTTCATCAAAGTTATTGACAAATTAATCGTTGAGCGGTTCAGCCTACATCCAAGCTCAATCATGATCTGGCTGTACATGATATAGAAAATGAATAGTAGCTACCGAATGGCAGGAATTCGGCTGACGGCCGTTGACCCAAATATGCGGTTGACATTGATCGACGACGGGCTGCGATATGCTTATATGAAACATTCGTACAGGCGACACGAGCGCACATGGATTTGAGAATAGGAAGTTCATTGCTACCGAGTTTTTATTGCGAGTCTCGCCTAGGCTTGCCGGTGACTCATTGTTTTGTGACATATATGGATGGTTTGTGTGAATATCCTTTGCTTTCGATGTTTTCTATTCTCATTTAAACCCTAACTGTTCTTACAGCACTGTAGGCGGCGGATGATTGACACGTAGCGATCTAGTATTTATGTGTCTAATAACAGATTCGATATGCCTGGCATTCTGAGGCCGCAATTATGTAACCGAGCTATGAGAGTGGAGAGATATTATTGGCGACTGCATAGCATTCCCATAGTGGCGGTGCGGAAGTGTCGCATATCGACGCGGCCGGACGATAACCTAAATTCTGACAGCGACCTACATATTACCTACTGTGTTTGACAGGCTAGCGGGCGCACCGCTACCGACGAGGCTTCGGTCGACCACCTATCTGATCCGGATACTGTTTGTTTGTTGATCTTTAAGCTGTCGGATTCGGCACTAGGCCGGCTTCTTTGGGGGGTGTCGATTAATTTCGGTCAATTAAACAGAAAAGTGAGGCGACAATCATGGGTATGGGAATGTGGTGTGTGTGCGGTATGGTGGTGAGTGGTTCAGTGACCGCGGCACGTGGTCGCGAGATGAGCGCGTCGGGCAGGGGAGAGACGGCGCGCGGTGGCTGTCATTGATTTTCCCCGTTTCCCCCCAGCCCCGAGGCTGACTCCCGCCCCACCGCGTCTCACCCACTTCCAGCGCCCGATAACGAGGTTAACGGGCGACGTGAGTCTCTCCTAAACTTTAATTATACCCGTACACCCGTCGTGCATGTTTAACCCGGCCTCTATTCAGCGTTTTGTTTGCAGCGCACCTGATAGCGAGACGTGATCCCCTGTTCAGGCGGCGGTAACTATCTAATGAAGCCGGAGATGGAAATGCGAAGAGGACAACTTGTACAACCTGTAGGCTGGAAGTTGGAAGCGACGCTCTCGATTCAAATCTACTGAGTCTACTCATAAACGCGGACGACGTTAACTTCGTAAATTATTTGTAAACAAGCGGGCTCGTACTCGAATTGAATAGACTGGTGACTAACTGAATTAGACGATACACAACAAGGAATTATTTAATATTATCAAAATATAATATGTTGATTAACAGCTTAATTATTTGCAACGAGGTAATGGATCATTTCCATCCTTAAATGTATTTATAAGATCAGAAGTTTATTAACAGATTAGCATAAGCTTGATAAAGATGAGAAATAAGATGAACACAATTTACTGCTACAAGTATTTGTAATGCTACGCCGCGCCGTAGCAATCGTAGCACTCGCTACAGGGTACTTTTATAAGAGCTTTTGGTGCAACCACAGATTAAATACTATTTACTACGTAAGTACAAGTCTAACTAGCCGAAGACGGGCGTCCTTTATGAGGGTGAAATGGCTACACAGATATAAGGCTACAGAAAGCGACAGTCCATATAATATTTTACCCACATATAAAAGACATAAACGCGAGATATGTACATACATGCACTCATTCGACGATAACTAAAATATACCAAATTTCATAAAATCATATCCATCGCATCAACAGACAAAAATGACATCTGTCACTTTCTGTCCATATAAAACAGACAAGGATGATAATTTTAGTTCTGTAAACCTTTTAGTTTGTCCAAACAGAATTGCCTCCAGAAACATCTTTCTTAATTTTTATTTAATATTTTTCAAATTAAGCCAAATAATACTTATTTGACTTAGAAAACTTTTGTGATTTGTTTAAAACTTTCAATCATTATTATAAATGCGGGATTTATCAGGTACCGTTTTATCGGTATCGCGACCGACAATGCTGTCAATTTTGAAACGTTGTCAGTCGTAACACCGATAAAACGGTTATGTGATAAATACCGTAATTATAATAATTACTTTTAAAACATTATTGTTTAGTATTTTTTAATCTTGTCTGCCCACCATGACTTACGGTGCCGAGACATGGACGCTCACGAAGGAGGCTGTGTACAGGTTAAGAGTTGTACAGAGAGCCATGGAGCGTACCATGCTCGGCATCACTCTTAGATTGAGTTCCAAACGCCGAGATCCGTAGAAGAACAAAGGTTCATGATGTTGGGAATCGAGTTATGAAGCTCAAATGGTCTTGGGTGGGACACTTGGTAAGACGTGGTGATGACAGGTGGAGCAGGGTAGCAACTGAATGGTGGCCGAGGAATGGCTGTAGAAGGGTTGGACGTCCGGCAGCGAGATGGGTGGACGACATCGTTAAGAGTCGCGGGCCGTCAATGGGTGAGACTAGCGCAGGATCGTAGCGGATGGCACAAACTTGGGGAGGCCTATACCCAGCAGTGGGTTGAAGTCGGGCTGTGGATGACGATGATCTTTCGCGATCACTGTACATAATTACTAAAATTAAACGGGTATTTATCGCGTATTTACTTTTTTATTTATTATCTCACAGTCGAAACTTGGCGATAACAAATAAAAAGGGACATAAACGCGATAAATACCCGTTTAATATTAGTATATAATTATATTATTATTTCCTAGAAGTTTAAATAGTGTTCCATACACATGTTTTTATTTTATTAAATTTTGTTCACAATACCTTAACTACTTTTTACCTTTTAAATATAAAATACATCTATTGGACACGTCTACTATCTTACTAGTCAATGTATGATTTTTCTACTAAAAATATCAAAACGTTGTATCCAGTGAACAGCGCGTCAAGTGGTTTACAGAATCGTCGGTTATTCAATTATTATCGGACACCCGACAGGCCGGAGTTCGGTCGGTCTATAATTTATTCTTCCTGGACTTCAAACTTTTGAACTAACTTAGCTGGGAAATAGTTTTGGCAGTTCTTGCTTAAACATTTTAAGAAATCATAATTTTTTTGCAACATCAAAACTCTAAGTAAATAGTTAAGAATTAACGATTAACGAGTGTTAGCTGATATCTCCGCCAGCGCTGGTTTTCAGCCAGGACGATAAGACGATTTGATGATGATAATAATGAAATAAAGTACCTAAGTTATTATTATAAATACGGGATTTATCACGTACCGTTTTATCGGTGCGTTACGACCGAAGTTTTACGAATTCACGAATTTAACGGTAAAATTGTTGGTCGTAACAGTACGTTAGATTAAGTGTGATGACTTTGCGTGTGTGATCTTGTATTGTTTATTTTAACGTCCAATTAAGTAGGCAAAATAAAAAAAAATATATATTTAAAATATTCAACCGTGTTTTAACCCCTGAAGTTATTATTTGTTATTATTTATGTCTGTTTGATTATCTGTATGTCTGTAACGCAGTCACGAATGGATCTAATTTCAATGCAGTTTCTTTTGTTAACTTGCTATAAAAGCTACTCGGTGAAAATTGGTGCCAAATTGGTTTTTAGAATTTGACAATATTTTCTTTTGTAAATTGCGTTTTAATTTGGTTATTTCTCCACGTATCATCTTACTGTTAAACAGATAAAATACCATAATTTAGGAATTTAATAAGTTTATTGACTTCCTCCGTGGCGCAGTGGGCGAATTGCCGGCTGAGACGCAGGAGGTAGCGGGTTTGATTCCCGCCGCGGAACAAATGTTTGCATGATCTACAGATATTTGTTCCGGGTCTGGATGTTTTTCTATATAAGTATAATACGTATGTATTAAGCAGCGTAGCTCGGAATAGTACATTTACGCAACGCTTTACTTTATTTGTTCCGGGTCTGGTTGTTTCTCTATATATTGTTAGTATGTATGTATTTACAAAAAAATGTATATATAATTATTCTTATCAGATATTTGGTTCCCATAGAAAAAACTCTGCCTAGTTTGAAGCTAGATAGCGCTGTGTGAAATGTCCAGCAATATTTATATTTATTATTTTATTATTAACTACATATTTCAAAAAGTTTCAAATTATTATATTTACCTGGGATAGAAGTGGTAGAATGCAATTTAGTAATCTTAAACTCGTACCTACTGTACCGAGATAACTAAGGTTCAATGAATCGAAATACCTTTGCAAAAAAATATATGAACCATTGCAGCAATAAACTCAATAGTAGAAGCCAGCTTGCAATACTAGAATGCAATTGTTAATTTTCTTCCAACTTTATGAAACAGATCCTCCCTAGATATTATACACATCTACTCGTACTAGAAAAAAACTCTCAAGAAATTCATGTGATTTATGTAAGTGCTCTAAATGGACTCAAGTCGGGATTTTAACTTGTAAATATGACGACAATTGGACAAGGCAATCATGCCAAAAATGCACTCAGTTTATGGCTCTTCGCGGAGGCACTTCTATGCAATTTTTATTACCTACTTTTATTCATCGTGTTTATGGGGCCGTGTTGGCATGAGGATAACCCTAATGCTTTTTTTTTATTTATACGCAGTGCGCCGTGACGTCACCATGATATCATACGAATGCACGAATGATGTAAGCTTAGCATTTGATCATCGAAAAGTTGGTCGCAGTCACCGTTTATGCATTCGATAGCGTCGTCGGTTGCAATAACAACGCTTCTTTATAACTTGTACCTTGTTTTGGTGAACATTGTTTGCAGAGAAGTTGCTCCACGAAAACCGAGTTGTTTTAAAATTCTGAGACTTTACCTTACGAAATAAATTGTAATTTGTTTCAAAGTTGCGAGAAATGTTGATAAAACCTGATTGTTATTGCATTAAATTCTGTAATTTATATTTCAAGGAACAGATTTGATTAAGTAAACGGTATTTGTTGCTATAAATAAACACTTTCAGAACTTTAAAGAACTTTCAGAAGTAAAAATCGCAAAACGTTGTGAAAGGTGAAAATTATTTCATCACAATGGTAAAGTTCAAAACAGATTAACCAGAGGTAATTCGCCAAATGCTAATTAAATTTTGATAGTGTCGCCGAGGACGCGACGACACCGCTGTGATATGCAAATGAGCGTTCGTCACTTAGACATGCTTTACAACTTATCAAGTCGTCAAGTATCAATTAAAGCTACGGAACTGCGCAAGTTTACATCATTAACACCATAAAAAGACAGTTATTGCGAGAAAATTTGTGCAATCAATTAGGAGTTTTAAGAGGGGTTGGGAGTGTATGCGTGCAGAGTGCAGCGGCGACGTCGGCCCACCCGCCCGGTGGGGTGGGGGGGCGCGGCGCGCGCATCTGTGTGCATTCGGCATATTTACCCCGATTAGTGGGCGGGCGGGTTCACTGACCCGACCCAATGCAAGGCCTGCGTACGTAGGCCGCCCGCGACGCACAGCACACAGGCGCACCGTACGCCGCGCCGGGCCCGTTTCATTAGAGCCACCGCACACCGCTCGCACGCCAAATGCGTCGCACTATGCGTCAAGTGGACGCACGCTTTTTTTAATCATCATCAGTCGGAATCCGCCGGGCGGAAATACCGACACACGCCGGCTCGCATAACACAACATTCCTGGTAATTTCAGTCACCACTCACGATGCAGGTCAGAAATACTGCGGCCTGAGTTTTGGCCGGATGCGAGCGTATCGATCTGATGTTTATTTTCAACTTGCTGCCGGTCTAGATAACTGATTTAAAATTTATAACAGGCTAAAACGGTCGTCTGATCGGCGGCATAACCGCTTCGTAAGCTCCAGTGTAGTAGTAGTAGGAATATAAAGCGGTGCATTATCAACATGAAAGCAAGACACGGGGTGTTTATGTAGCGATCAGAGCCGCATAAACCACAAACAGAACCTCATAATTGCACTGTAGCATTCATAAATCCACCGGTTAGACAGACACATTCAGGGGTGTAAACTCTAAAGCAAGGTATACTTATGCAAAACCACCCTTGCAGTCGGCGGGGATCGTCGAATGCAATGCCATAACCTACCCCAAGCGTTCCCCTAGTTGAGGCAGGTCCGCAGCCGCCTTTGATGAGGCATTTCCATTTAACCGAACAAACTGTTACTATTCAATAATAAACAGTATACCTACTGGATCCGATGCTATGTTTACGCATCGTCAGTCGGTAAACAAATTGCATGGAAACCTTTACAGAAACATAAGCAAATTAACCTGATTACAATGATATAATATTACGGAGAGAACCTCGTAACAACTAATTTAATCAATGTGAAGTAATGTGTAATACGTGTGTGGATTTGGAACAGTGTTGAATGATTTACTCGTGAATGAATAAAAATATTACAGTTGCACAGGCAGGATTTCAATACTGTTACATTTATGGAGTTCAAAAACTATTTGTGTTATGGTGTATATTTCTATAAAACTAGTGCCGGATACGAAACATTTCTATAACGTATAATAGCCATAAACACGTAACGGAAGCCATTTTAGAAAGACTTTATTACTGGTTATTCGCTGTACAATTGCCTTCGGTAGTAGTTACTTGACAAATACATAAAAAAATCACCTTTATCTTATTAGGATATTGCATCGTATCGATTTCGATATCCAAACACCTTTATGTCAACAAAAAAGTAATCGGAAGGAATGCGCGATATCCTATCGTTAGTTTGCATGCATTCATTTCCAATAACTAAGTTTACTCGACACAATAAGTAATTAAATAGTCGAGTGTCGTGTCTCAGTCGATTACATTATCAAGATATTCATGTGAAAATGCAATAATTTGATACGCGCTTGTATTACGTACGCATTAACGAGTAATATAAATATCAATCAAAAGTATGCATAAACTTGGACCTACCGCAATGTGCGAGTTATCTTATAGGTCAGTTAGATCGTTCAACTAAATGTTAATTAATAAATTGTTATGTGGACGGATGTTTATGTTTTGTAATTTATGCATAGAAAATCGTAAAGTTTAACAATAAAAAGAAAAAAACGCTTTATTGTTCACCCGGATCACTTACAGAATTCATCATCATCATAGGACGTCCACTGCAGAACATAGGCCTGCCCCATATATCTCCAGAGCGGCCGATCTTGCGCCGCCTGCACCCAACGGATCCTACCAACCTTTATCAGGTCTACTTTCCATCTAGTGCGTCCTACGCTGCGCTTTCCAGTGCGTGGTCTCCACTCGAGAACCTTTCTGTCCAACGGCCGTCAGTTCTTCGAGCTATGTGCCCTGCTTACCGCCACTTCAGCTTGCTAATCTTTTTTGGTATGTCGGTGACTTTGGTTCGTCTTTGAATCTCCTCATTTCTGATTCGATCTCGTAGAAATACACCAAGCAAAGTCCTCTCCGTAGTCCATAGCACCTTGAACATTATTATAAAGGCCCATAGTGAAAGACCACGTTTCTGTACATACGTCATCAACTGGTAGGTAACACACACTGATCAGTCTTTTGTCGAGGTATTTTGAACGAGAAGACGACACGACAGCATTGGTTTAAGCTGAATATTAATTATGTATAGTTAATTTAAGTTTTGGAAATTGGTAGTGGTAAGGAATTGAGACAACCGACCAATGCGGTCGCAGTAGGTGCCAAGGCTCTTTGAGAGCTTCTTTCGAAACTACTCGAACATACCTAGTAAGAGGAATAAAAAGACACACGAGTGACCACTCAGATATTTCTAGCAAACAATTTGATAATGATGTTGATTTTCCTTTCTCTCTCCCGTTTAACCAAAACTACACGGCGTTTCATAGCAAATTTTACTATAATCTTTTATCTACCATCTGTCTAATTGCGACATGTATTATAATCATGTTAAAAAAACAGTAAAAGAGCTATCTTTCTATCTGGTCTATAAACCAGTAAACATGTACTTTTAATGTGGACTCCAGGTTTTAATATTGCAAATGTGGGTGGGCCATCGGAAGGGAGGAATGCAAATAGCGACGGTCGAGGATAGAATGCATTTTTCTGGGGTGATACTTGCTAGGTATGGTATGGCTGTACTACCTATCTATTTAGTGGTTGTACTATGATAATTTATAGTAGTCTGATTCAGTTCGTAAATTGATACCATAATAAGGCAGATATTTTGTAATTTTGATTTGAAATTCCTGCTTTATATTTTAGTCAAACTTATGGTTATGACTTATGAGTTGCTATGACCCTATTACGTGTTTTTTTTTAACTTTACATTGTCATCGATAACCACTTAACTACAGGTAGAATCAACAAAGTAACTTGATGTAAACATTTTGAATAGATTTATAAGGTATTGCAATTTTGCTTATGGAGATTGGACGAGTATTCAATTTGTTAGTGAGAGCGTCGATAAAAAGATGAATTACAAACATAACTTCAGCATCCAGGAAAATAAAGCAGGGATGTGGATATTTATTAGCTTTATATATCTGGTTGGCAAGTCAACAGCAGCGCCGACGATAATCATAAATATCCTATGAAGACGTTATTACTTATTAAATGTGAAATAGGGTAGGCAGCACGTGTTAATTCACCATACGTAGGCGCGCACATGACAACCGGCACAAGAGCACGCCCATTAAAAATGATGTGCGTTAAAAGGGCGCCCTAGTCGCGCGCCACTACTTCAAAGTTTGACCTCGCAATTACTAAAATTGGTTTGATTTACCATTTTAATTGTAACAAAAAGCTTATTTTTCCAGCTGTATGGAAGGCTTCTGTGTCGCTGTAATCTCGACCGAGTGACTTTCGGCCGGAGGGTCTATTAGGGATCGCCGTGTTCGCGGCGCTCGTAGATCGGGGATAGGAATTTTGAGCTGTGGCGTCATGTCGTTAAGGCGTAGTTTCTGTTGGAGGTGTTCGGTAGGCGCGAGAGGAGAGCACTCGAGGTCGGACGGATGCTGAGTGCGGGGGTGTGGGAGTGGCGCGCGGGAGGCGAGTGGGACAAAATCGATACCGTCGAGCGGGGCGCGACGTCTTGCGCCCCGGCCCTCTCGCCCCTCTAATGAATGAGAGAGGCCTGAGCATAGTCATCTCTGCGGATGGCGGCTCCGATACGCCGCCGACTATACTCCTCAGCACGGCTCGCCCGCGCCATCCTATGTACTGCTTGCTGCTAGGTTCCCGTCGAGATAACGGACCCGACCGACACTGACAACCGAACACATCGACTATTGCATAGCTTTCACATATTTTTCTGAAGCTCTTCCTTATGTTTGGAAAACTAAATGAGTTTCGTTCAGATACTGTTTGCAAAAAGATAGCCGCACGCAAAATTAATCCAGTAATGCGGATGGGATAACATTTTTAATAAGATCGTATCCCTCCACTCCATACCCGGCTTGTAGTAAATGGAAACTTGCGAAATAATGAAAATAAACCCGAAACACAAACCCTACAACATTCCTAATCCACATCCAGACGAACGCCATAAAATTTCGCGATGCCAGATAAACCGTTAAGGAATTAAATGAAAAAGATTTGCTGGATATTGGGTAATGTGTCGTGTTTACTAACTACTTTAATATTTTACTCCCACCCACGCTTTATTTACAAGAGTGTAGGTGGCTCTAGACCACGCCAAAATATTAATCAAGAGGTATTCGACAGTCGCTGCCTACTTACATTTTTCTGCCTACACGTTTATTCTGACAAGTACATTAGATATTGAAACTTGATTTTGAATTTATCAAAGAAGGAAGAAGTCGCTGCAGGATTATTTTGTAGCTTCGCCAAGTTTTGTGTAAAACACCCCAACATTTTAGACATTTCGAATTACATCTTTTTAAAGGAAACTTAATAACTAGTGGTTCGCCCCGAACTGAGATCTCGCGAGTCTCCCAAAACAAAAAAAAATATTCTTAGGGCGACTCGCGCAACTATGCCTAAACGTATTTAGTAGCTAAATATGCTTTAAGGAGTCGTCATACAAATACGTAAAATTTAAACGTTACGCTACATACGTTTAGGGATCGTTGTCAAAGATTAAGGCCGGCTTGGCCTTAATCTTTGACTAATAAAATAGTGCCACGAAAAGCACCAAAAACTTGACCCACTATTTCATTCAAATTACAGGTAACGGGAGTTCATGTAAATTGGTTCCTCTTTTTTGGGGTACTTACAAATTGCAGTTATTTTGGATTTCAGACTTTTGCCTATATTTGTGTTACTAAAGCTACACGCGTACCAAATTTCAGCACTGTGGGGTCACTGGTAGACTTTTGCCTACATGTATGTCACTATAGTCTAACTTTTTATTAGCTGCAGTAAAATGACGTTTCTAAATGTCATTCCGTAAAATAATGTTGCCAGCCTAATCTCAATAGGGATGTGATTCAGTTCACAAAAATTAATTAAATATCATTATTATGACGTTTTTGTTTCATTTTGAATGTACCTCCCTATACGTCCACTAAAAAAGATCAATCCTCTAGTATAGTAATAATAATAGGTTAAAAAAATACATTACAACTTAATATTAAATCTCAAAAAAAAAAACAAACTGATTATTCATTTATGATTCACTCATTTAGCTACATCCCTATTTATTTTTCTTCAAAAACCGGCAACCCACAAAACGTCATTTTACTGCAGCTAATAAAAAGTTAGACTTTAAAGCTACACTCATACCAAATTTCAGCACTGTGAGGTCACTGGTGTACCCTGTGAATTTTGTCAAAGTTTAGTTTTTATCATGGCTAATAACTCAAAAAATATAAAGAATTTACGAAAAAAACAGGAGTGTTAAATGACAATGAATGACAATGATGATTGAATACCTTTCATTTGACGTCACACTTGACCTGATAGTCTCATTTTCATTTTTGTTTACCCTCTTGAACCCCAATATCTCAACAACCCCCCAATATTTTTAGCTCATTTAGTCACACCAAAATTGTGCCATCACTACCTACCTGTTTAAATTTCACAATAATATGATCAACGTTACGAAGGTTATCCTCAGACAAATATACATACATACAACGCCGATTTGCCCAAGTTGATTTAGAGATCTCGCTTCGATAGATCAAAAAATAAACACCGTGGTTTGTCACTCATTATCATTAATGTTACATGATGAACTTTATCTCGTCCCATACACGATAATAACGTGACACACGTGTAAAAAGATAAATGAGCAATAGCTTGGTAATACGAGTACTAACATCAGAAACAATACAAGAATGAATGACAATAGAGAAGCCGAAAGATAAAACACTTAAAGCCCACATTGAAACTATGCAAAAAATAAGTTTGGTAAAGTGATCACAAACATTAGCAAAGGATCTCGTATGGGCAAAGTGGACGGCACTTAAAACTTTCGATGAGCATCACACTAACATCCATCATTCCCTTATTCGTACTTCAACACTTGAGAGCGAAACCTGTGGGATGGAATGTTAGGATAATGGTATTTGGGTGGATATATCAAAAGAGATCCACTACGGATGTAACACAAATTAAAACTGGATATTTTTACAAATTTAAGCTTTGAAGACACATTAATCAACTTATTGAAATAAGGTCTGAAAGGTTCCTCCGAGAGTTAACTAAAAAGAGAAAATAAAGAGTCAAACTTAATATACAAATTTTCTTGAAACTATCTTTAGAAAAACATATGCACTTATGCACCAATTGATTGAAAGTGGGTCAACACAAGATCCAGCCTGACCGACTCTGCGTCACACCTGTAAACTCGTAGGTATCATATACAATCAATAAACAATAAACATGCATATCAATAAACAGGCGAATACAATAACCTGAAAGAAATCAAAGCCAAGTCTATTTTTAACGACGAACAGTTTTTATAAATAGCTATCATTTTTTGAACTAAATTTAAAACAGCGGTTGTGTATTTTCACAAAATAACTTTATTTTGAGATCGTTCCAAAGAAACATTCGTTTGGTGCTCAGCTGTTAATTCAATGGTTGGTTCAATGGTTATTTTATTGTTTTATTAAATTAAAGTTAGTGTCACAGTAAAGTCTATTAGCATCCCAAGGGCATGACGAAAAGTTCCGCCTCATCTCCTATCCACAGTCCACAAAAGTCCTCAATAGTCCTCCATTGTGTACGCAATTTTTCTCGTTGTGATTCGCTTATCCAGATGGCTTGAGGAAAAGTCAGCAAGAAATATTACAGAATGATTAGATAACATAATATGCTTTCAAAGCAATAATCGTTAACAAAAGTTATCTCTCATTGTTTACACCCAGTTACCTATAGAACGCGATCTCATAACCTAGGGGTCAGAGAGTGCTACAGTTTCCGATAACACCAACGTGAATGACCAGGAAGGTTCACACGGACGAGCCGCAGCACATGTCAAAACATCACAGTACGGCACGTTTGTTGATACAGACGCTGCGCACTATAGTAATATTGATTTATATGATTTTGTACTAATCATGCTCAAAACTCAAATCTTGACGTCGAATGTTTCAAGAATTCTAACAGATAAGGATCCTGGTACTTGTTAATCATAAATGTGATTCGTTAAAATGAATAAGCGTTGTGGATTTTACTATACCAAACATAAGAATATGGATTAAGCGTCAATATCGTGTTGTCGGTCGTGGTACCATTGTGGCGGCTCGCAAAGACTTCCAACGGAGCATGTCGGCCACCGTCCTGATGAGGGACCGAGTGGACCTGTCCCTTTTGCGCACCATCGTCCCGACTTCACGCACGGCTGGTAGGTCACTGCACTGAAGCTCATATAGCGACACGAGAAATGCACTACGAAAGAACCCTACGATAGATTTGTTATGATGCCAGAAGCGCCACTCGGAAACTGGTCAAGAGTTCCACACGGTAAATAAATACATTGGAGTAGCAACCGTAATAATCGGCAGCGAGACCACGACTGGCTCGTTATCGCGGCTATACTCGTACCTACATATTCTCCAGCTAAACTAGACGATTCCGCATAATTGTTGAATTGAGATCAGCCCAGATGTTTTGGTCAGTTGACGCGCGTTCCAAATGTGAGAGAACTCTTTTATTTTTCACGCCAACTAACATTATTTTGTTAGCGACGTAATTTATCATGTCAAGCTGAATTTGAGAGTGCAATAAATTGTCGAAAACATTGAGTCACAGAATGTGGGAGAAGTGTGGAGAAAACAAACAAAACATATTAAAATGAGATAGATCCAGGAGTTTATCGAGCTATTGACCCCGATGGCCCTAAGAAGTCATCGAATTGAAACAACTAGCGCGTCGTTTGCGATGATAAACTAGCTCCCGACAACTCATTACGAGCATCATGCAGGGATCCGAAGTAAGCAATTTTATTCCTTGCGCGATTAGCATGGAACTGTTTGTTGTATGTACGAGTGTGATAATTAGCAAAGGCGCCCGGATCGTGGCAGAAGTCCAGGTCGATCACTCGGGTAATATAACGGAACCAGTACTTTAACTGGTCGTTCGTTGACAGGAACATTCTTCCGGATATATTCTTCAAAACGAAATCCATATAGGCGACCGAAATAAGATCAAGAAAATACTAGTAACCTATATTGTTTAATTTCGTGACAATAACACATGAATGGTAATGTCTCATTGCAATTACACGACAAACGGTTAAATAATAATAAAGCATCGCATGGAGAACAACATGTTGGTACATTACACGGCGTACCTTGCCAGTTGGCATTGTTGGTTTGAAGGTAGATCATAATTTGCAGAAATTATAATACATTGACGTCACAGTTTGACAATTGCGAAGAAACGGCTGTGAATTGTCTATGAAATTATGCGCATGACGCTCATTTTAATTACTGAAATCACTGTAATGGTTTCTCTTACCACATTATTGTTGCCCTGTTTTAATTACTTCCCAAGGGTAGAGACCTTAGAACATAATAAGTTCTAAGTGTACTATTAAATCAGATGATTAACACGTTTTTGTTAGTAAGCAATCGTTACACGTGTAAGAATATTACATAAAAAAATAAAAAAAATATTGCTGGACATTTCACACAGCGCTATCTAGCCCCAAACTAACCTTAGCTTGTAATATGGGAACCAGATACGTGATAGAATATTTATATACTTTTTTGTTTTTGAAGTTATACATAGGTCACGCAAAAAGTTTCCGGAATTGGCCACTTACATAAACAATATTTAAAAAGTTATTACTACATTTGAAAATGGAACTCTTTAACCGTAGAATAAAATTTGTTTCATCTGATGTGTTTCATGTGTCAATTGTTTTCACATTGTGGCGTCATTTTAAAAATTGCGTGATTACGATAAAATGGATTTAGCTCGGAAAAATTTGCGTTGCATGATTTTTTACGTAATTAAGTGTAATTTGACAGCTCAGCAGAGCGTCGTTCGGCTTCAATCTGCTTGTGGCGAAGAAGCACCATGCAAGACGACTATTTATAGCTGGTTTGCAGAATTCAAACGCGGTCGTGTCAATCTCCATGATGAAATTCGTGAAGGTCGCCCGCGCACCGCTATGAACAACAAAAACATTGATGCTGTGCGCCGTATGATCGAGACAGACAAGCATGTGACCAACCATGAGATCCGGACATCTTTGGACAAAGGCATGAGTCATATACAGTCAATCCTACACAAACATTTGGGTGTGAGGAAGCTGTGTTCTCAATGGATCCCACACAATTTGACTGATGCTCAAAAAACGGACCGCATCACTTGGTGCCAATGCTATGCTTGCCAGATACAACGAATGGGCTTCCAATGTGGTGTGGGACATAGTAACAGGTGACAAAACATGGATTTATATATAAATATTATATCATAGGTATAGCTATGATCCCAAAACGAAGCAGCAATCGAGCGTACCTATTTGTTTACCGGAAATTATTGACAAACTCCGTGAAAATAACGGTAAACGCCATATCATCTTGCACCACGACAATGCAAGTTCCCACACGGCCAGACAGACAAATGAGTTTTTGAAGGCGAAAAACTTATGAGTCATCATACAGTCCTGACCTGGCACCGTGAGACTTATTTCTGTACCCAAAAATCAAGAACCAATTACGCATCAACGGTTTTCATCACCAGAAGTGGCTGTCAAAGAGTATGAAAAACATATATCTGACGTCACCACGGAGGAGTGGCACAAATGTTTTCAAAATTGGTTCAATCGTATGAAAAAGTGCATTGACGCAAAGGGAGAATATTTTGTGAAACAATAAATTCATTTTTGACCATTACTTAATAGTATTTTTTTTATTATTGATTCCGGAGACTTTTAGTGTGCCCTCGGTATAATACTTCTTTTGGCGCGTTTGGAAAAAAATATAAGTAATTTTTTTACGATGCGCGCGCACGCCGACTGCCAATAAGCGACATGATGAAGTTAACTGGTAACTGTCTCTCAAGATTCTGTGAAAACCCATAACTTATTTATTAATGTTATGTTTATAGTGAGTTGTACAAGTACACTACACACGCACTTTTTTTTGTAAGTACTTATTTATAATATATAGTAAAACGTCCAGACCCGGAACAAATATGTGTAGATCATGCAAACATTAGTTCCGCGTCTGGAATCGAACCCTACTACGCCACGGAGGTAGTCAATAATTTTCTAGTAGCATCTTCTTCTACCATAACAATATATTAAAAGAAATAAATTAAGTTCCCAAAAATAGCAAGTAATCGATCTTATTCTTCGTCAAACTGTACTTTCATAAACATTCATGCGAATAATTATTTCACGGGATCAGTCTGATATTGAGATGACACAAATTCTTTGCATAGCTTTTAATCCCAAAACATCAGCTCCAAATTCCGTATACCTAATAATCGTTATCATCCATCAAGAGCCAGCATCTTCAAAAGACACTTGTTTATGCATTTCTTTGATGTTAAAGTGTAATATTATTGCAAAGTCCAGTGATATTTTAGAGAGTTGACATGACAACTTGACGTTAATACCTTGTGTATTAATGATAAATATGTACATGGGTAGGGTTTTTTCTGTGTGAAGAGCCCACCGGGAAAGTGGCGCCGTCAGTGTTTTATGCCGCAGTGTTTTATTTCTGCCGTCAAATGAGTAACGCTAACTGTGCTTGGATAAGCTAATAACAATCGCGTGGGTATATCAGGGTAGTTCACGTGTTTCTTTCAACAATTGGTAATGAAGCTAATAAGATAAGCTACATTGATATGAATTGTTGACATAATATTATGTACATAGAATATTTTTAATGTAATTGGTTCTCTCTCACCGTGTTGATTAAATTAAACCAGTGGTCCGCCCCGAGCTGAGATCTAGCGAGTCTCCCAATTATCCAAATTATTCCTAATCTTTGATTATTAAAATATGTAGTGCCAAGAATTGCACAACCCATCCACCTGACCTTCAATTTAATTCAAATTACAGGTAACGGGAGTTCATGTGCATTGTTTACACTGTTTAGGGGTACAAATTGCAGTTATTATGGATTTCAGACTTTTCCCTATATTTGTGTGACTAAAACTACATGACTACCAAATTTCAGCAGTGTGGGGTCACTAGTGTACCCTGTAAATTTCGTCAAATTACAGTTTTATTATAGCTGATAATTTAAAAATATAAGGATTGAACTAAAAATAAAAACGGGGTTGAAATTTACTAATGAAGACGTTTCATTAGACGTCCCACTTGACCTAATAGTCTCATTTTGATTTATTTTTACCCCTCTTAAACCCCAATATCTGTTGAGATATTGGGGGGGAGGAGTTTGTTTTACCCCCCCCCCCCCCAAATTTTCAGCTCATTTAGTCACATCAGTATTGTGCCATTACTACCTATCTATATACTAAATTTCACGATGATCAGGTCAACGCTTCGAAAGTTATCAAACAAACATACATACATACAACGTAAAATGAAAAGTATAGATAAAGATCATTAATGAATACTTAGCTATAGGTACCTAATTTCATCCATGCTTTCAGTTCCATGAACAACATATGAAGATGCACGATGAAGCGAGTAGATTTTCGTCACTTTATCGCGTTTTGTAGATAATCCTATTCCTAGATAAAGCACGCTCTTTGTTTGAGAATTTCATTTGATGCGTTTTAGAATTAACGGAATTCAATCACCTATTCTACCGATTAGATATTGAGATAATGGCTTGTAGATGATTCAGTTGTTTTTGTTTGGCGGTCTGAGTACGTATAGCTATTATTTTCGACAAAACTAAATTAAAATAGTCACGCACAAAATAGTATCAATTGCATTAAATAAAGAAGAGTCGACGGAGAGGAAAGGAGGTCTTGCTTTGCAATGAGACAGACATACACAAGCTTATTCGCGAAAACAGACAAGTTATTTTCGAATATTATATTAGTATGGATAAATTGTAATATTTTTATTGTAATGGTTTATCAGTTACACATCTTTAAACTCGGAAACAATATATTCTTTTTCTAAATTTTAAGATATGTCTGACATATTATGCGTCACATTACATTCTAGTTGAAGCAATGAACTACAACTTTCCAAGGTGTGGCAATTCGCGTGAACTGTTTATTATGACGTGATCAAGAACTTCTAGATAAGAAAATGCTTTAGGTATTATCGAACTTTGAACGTGCAAAATTGTGGCTATTCTTACTTTGAATAAGAATCTTCTTTTATTATTATTTCCATAGTTTGTGTCATCCACCAAAATATGGAGCGCATCTCATCTCGTAAATAATAACGATAAATACCAATCTTCTTTAGAACAACGTACTTTTGAACTACGACTTGCTACTTTACTTTTGAATCTTTGAAATAAAATTAATGTAAGTAAGTATCTTTACTTACACACATCTTATTTCAAAGAAATTGCTTAGAAATTTCATATGCAATGTCAAGAAAGTTAAATGTTTAAGATGGGCCCCGTCCCTCGCAGGCCGGCTAACAGGATGTGCTGCGGAATTTGGCGCACTTAATAAATGTCAAAATATTTGGGGGCTTTCATAATATCGTTTAACACCATAATGCACAGATAATGTAGTAATATCACAATGTTTCGGCTACGTACGGTAGGTAACGGTGTGTATTATATTCGTGGAATTGGTCAAACTAGTTTTCATGTAGTGGAGGAAGTAGGAACCACCTTTTTAAATGTTCATCAAATGAAATTATACGGGGCACGATAGATAGATAATTCTTCATTGCACACCATAAAACAATACAATTGAAAAGAGCAACGTAAATCTGTGATATAACTGGCGATCTTATCGCTAGATAACGATCTACCAGACAATCTTTGGATGGAATGGACTGTGTGAACATTACCACGTAAGATTTAAAGTCAGGTCAGAGTATGTTATTTTTCCAGAGATTTGGAAAATGTTTGACAGAGTACTGGAGTTCGCACTCTTCGCAGCCTTGTTGAGGGTGAATTCACGTACTGTCACACTCAACAAGACTGGTATCAGTCAAAAGCACTAGAAAGTTGCGTATAGAGTAGAGACCCAATACTAAAAAGTGGTTACAATTATTACAGGGTCATTTATTTATAAAATTGCCTGCAACACTAGTTTGCCGGTCTTGCGGTCTTGCAAATAACACGGCTCATTTACAAAGACAATTGTAGCCATTTGCAACAAAATAAGCTGATAAGATTCGAGACCTTTTCTAAACCAATTTATGTCACTAATTGCACAAAGACCTAATCGAGATGCACTCTCGATGAGGTCTTTGTGCAATTAGTGAAATAAATTTGTTCATTGCATTCAAATTGCTTCCACTGATACCCGTTTGAGAATTGCAAGATTTTCGCACAAAATATTTATTATTGAACAATTGTAGGCGTTAAAACTCAGACAAATTAATTTAAACCTACCCTTTCTTTTGGCTAACTATAACCCCTCCTCTCAGCCACTCATTGCAAAAGGACCCCACATCGAGAGTGGTTGTAATCATTGCATTCAAATTGCCTCCATCGACAACGTTCGCGGATCGCGCGGTTGCAGCGAATAATTCCCATTATTACCTTTTCTCGGCCGCAGCCTTAGTCGGTGTTGCCGAAGACAACCAGCTACATACGCTATACCATGTCATCAGAAACATAGCATTCTTGTACAAAAAGTTTAGTTCTCAATTCTTAATATTGAAATATCAGCGTCCCATCCATATTGTCCAATTTGTCATTCATCGCTCGTCAATTAATATCCATAGATTTTAACTTCTATGAAGCTTTGGCTATCAATAGCTGATGTAGCATAATTTGACTCCGTGATGCTTTCTTTGTAGTTTCAAATCCATTACTCTCATCACTTCCTATAATGAGGAGAATCCGATTTCATGTACTCCTTTTTTTAGAACAATCGTAGTTAATCCTAATAGTTCTTAGGTATAACCCTAGATAATAAGCTTCAATGGGGCCCTCACATTGATAAGTAGTCGAAGAGACTTAGTTCTGCGGCATACGCAGTCAAAAAGATCCGTCTTTTTCCAGACGTAGACACAGCTAGACTAGTTTACTTCAGCTACTTTTCCACAGCATTATGTCATACGGCATACTGCTGTGGGGGAGTGATGCAGATATAAACACCGTTTTTGTGCTGTAGAAGAGGGCTGTTCGTGCAATTTATAATATGGGCCCCAGAGAATCATTACGCAATAAGTTTAAAGAAATAAATATTATGACATTCCCTTGTCAATACATCTATGAAAATCTTATGTATGTTCACAAAAATATTAATTTGTTTAAGAAAAATAGTGATAATCATAATTTTAATACTAGAAATAATGATAAACTCGCTGTTGCCCCTTGTAGACTCTATAAAGTTAGTAAATCGTTTAAAGGGCAAGGTGTTCGCTTTTATAATTAACTCCCAAGTGATGTACAAACATTGACAATTAACAAATTTAAAAACGCAATTTAACAAAATCTTCATAAAAAAGCCTACTATAACATATTGGATTATTTAGATGATAGAGAAGCTTGGGATTGAAATTGCTCCAACTCGTTCAAAATGTTACAATTTAGACGTAATTTATTACCTGTAATTTATTACATTGTTATGTATTCTAAAAGGATCATTAAAAAACAACCAGCCTTGTTTTCTTGCCTTTCTTTCCTGGCTTGGTCGCGAAGGAACAGGCAGTAAAATTGACGTTTCAAAGTGATCCTTGTGATTTTAATGAATAAAAGATTTTGACTTTGAGTTTTTAAAGGTTTTCCTGTTGTTTGTTTACCCATATATTTCCAAGGCAATGGCAATAGACATCGACCCGCCTATCTCCAAGCGAACACGAAATCACGCCGTGATCCGGATAGGCCGCAGGCGATAAGATCACGTGACAGGACAGCGCCCAGATTCCATCTCCGGCTTAATAGAGTTCTTCGGTGCACCCAATCATTGCCCTGTTAGTTTTCAATCCGACTGCAGACGATCGCGACCATACAAGCAGCATTTGTATTGAACTACCTAGTCAGGTCATAAGTATTGTCATACCGTAAAAACTTTTCTTTTAGAATGCTGGCCACAAAAAAGTTTATAGAATTCGAATTTCGAATTGTTCATGAAAATAAAAATGTATACTTTTTAGAATTTTACTCATTTTTAAATATGGAGTGGACGCTTAAAGAAGGCCGTGTCGCAGTTATTGCGTTGCATCGTTGCGGTTACGCGCCAATTCAAATTTTTGACATACTGAAAAATTTGAATATAACCAAAAGATTCGTTTATCGCACCATCAAACGATACAATGAAGACTCTAGTGTAGATGACAGGTCAAGAAGTGGTCGCCCTCGGTCTGTTAGGACTCCAGCAGTGATAAAAGCTATAAAGGCGCGAATTCAAAGAAATCCCAAACGTAAGCAGAAACTGTTGGCCCTTCAGATGGGGTTAAGCAGAACCACGGTGAAAAGGGTGTTAAATGAAGACTTAGGGCTTCGGGCATATCGAAGAAAAACAAGACATCGTTTGAATGCTCGTATAATGGACCTGAGACTGAAGAGATGCCGCGCTTTGTTGAAGCGGTACGCGGGAAAAAAATATCGGGAAATTCTTTTTTCGGATGGAAAAGTTTTTACCGTAGAAGAGAGCTAAAACAAACAAAATGATAAGGTGTACGCACACAGTAGTGAAGAAGCGAGCAACCGTATTCCGCGTGTCCAACGAGGTCATTTTCCATCCTCGCTCATGGTATGGTTGGGAGTTTCTTATTGGGGCTTAACAGAGGTACATTTTTGTGAGAAAGGTGTAAAAACGAATGCAGTTGTGTATCAAAATACAGTCCTGACGAACCTTGTGGAACCTGTTTCTCATACCATGTTCAATAACAGGCACTGGGTATTCCAACAAGATTCGGCGCCAGCTCATAGAGCGAAGAGCTCACAAGACTGGCTGGCGGCGCGTGAAATCGACTTCATCCGGCACGAAGACTGGCCCTCCTCCAGTCCAGATTTGAATCCGTTAGATTACAAGATATGGCAACACTTGGAGGAAAAGGCGTGCTCAAAGCCTCATCCCAATTTGGAGTCACTCAAGACATCCTTGATTAAGGCAGCCGCCGATATTGACATGGACCTCGTTCGTGCTGCGATAGACGACTGGCCCGCGCAGATTGAAGGCCAGTATTCAAAATCACGGAGGTCATTTTGAATAAACTTTAGTGTCATAAGAATCTATGTTTTTGTTAAGTTCATTTTGGTATATAAATGGTTACATAATGAATAAACTTGTTTCAATTATTTTATATTAAACATGTGACAGAATTTATGACCTGACTAGGTATAAGAAATCTAAGTGGTAGCTTTAACTATAGACCTAGCCCATATAAGGTTTTGTTTGGGATTCCAGTCAGCTGCCAGACGATTATGCGAATGATTATTTTAAAACCGTATTGAAGCCGTTCTTAAACAGCATATACCTTTACAATGCATAATATTATAATATAATACCACAAGTAATTTACAATCCTTGCGTATTCCTATCGCACTAAAAACATAGAGAATTTACTGCGACAATTGTAAGATATTCAAATAGTTGAATTAAACTAGACTTTGGTTAGCTTTGAGGAATGTGTGCACGTTAGGTAAAGATAGGGTGTTATCTTACTTCGGTCTGTCGGTAATTTAATCGGGTTGCTAGTTTGATTGAAACGGGGACAAACAGACAACGTTGAATGTACAATTCAAGCTATGAGTCCAAGGGTCCGACGACACATTCCGTAGCGGCAGATGCCACAACCGACCTTCTAGTTGCCCGAAACAGAAATACAAATCCGTGACATTATAATATTCAAATAATGGCATTTACTTCGTGTAACCTCAAATTTAATTTGCTCTTGTTCATAAATAGATAGTTTGTCTAGAGAGTGTGTCATTTTTCCCACAGTGTCAGGCTTCGATTTTTAAGTTATTAGTTTGTTTTTGACGTGATAACGTCTTATAAATCGATGAACGCCGGCTGCACGCACAAAAAAGTGTCACATTCCGCCTGAGCCGAGTGTGCAAGCGAGAGCACGGAACAAGCGATAGAGGCACGATCGGCCTAAGCGTTCGGCTTGTGACGCATCTATCTCTCTTCCACTCGTATTCACGTAAAATTATCTTCCGTAAACCGACTTTACAGACAACCAATTTTTTTATATTACTTGAAGATGGAACAAACATATGGCCCCCCTGATGTTAAGTGGTAACTATCGCCTATAACAAAATACCTATTGCCTCGTAGGTCAAGCACCTTAGAAACGTGCCCTACGATGCACTGCCCTGCGTCCATTAATTTGAGGCATACACATGTAAAGCCTCATGTGCCTGTAATTTCTCCCTTTAAACCGAAATTCATTCCAATACATTTTTGTATGGTTGTGAACTTATGACGTGTGAGGCTTGAGCGATATTAATATTAATTTTGGGTGAGACAGCTAAAACTAAATAAATTGCCTCGTGATAAGCAACAGGTATTAATAATGAAGCTTACTTGTAGGTATGTTCCGACATTCCAATTACCTATTAGATACAATATCAGTTGATAAATAGGTTGCATAATCATAATAACAACCGCGACATCATCGACGTGTTTTCAAAAATGTATATGTATATCTGTTCGCGTAGTAACAATACAATCGTCGCCTTGAGACAGCGTACAAACAAATAAACTAATCCCAAATTGATGTGTGAAATGCGGCGCCTTCCGTAGCGGGTAAAAATGATGTGAACTGAGCTAGCTGTCCTATTAAACAGGCTGTGACGTCAGGAACCCGCGCCGGGCTCTGATAAAAGGCGTCTGAATGTCAACGCACCCGGCTCGGTCACCTTGAGCCGGCGAGCCACTCAACTGTGTTGCTAGAGAATTTTGGCCAATGTCATACTATCTTATCGTACACATAATTTAGCCGTGACGAGGTCAAGCGGCGAATCCGTCGGGAGGCGAGCCGTAGCCCGTCGCCGATGGAAACAGTCTAAGTGTAGCGCGTTGTTGGCAGCAGGAAACAACATAACTACTTCGTGTTAACGAGTCAGGCGAATACACCACTCATACATAGAAATCACCTTATTTTTGACGTTAATCAAGAAAGTCTATTCAATAAGCGTAGTTGAGTTGAACTCGAACTAAGTATGATAATTAAGACAGTCGTGAACACCGTGAAATACTACTCTTTGTTACAACAGTAAACATTACGCAAGTCTAAAAGACTGACACCAATTTAATTATTTGCTTACGTGCGATATGAAATAAACATGAGTTTATTCGCTTACCAACTCAATGATACATCGCAAGTGTTTTGTTGAGATATTATTTCTAGGCCATGACGACGAGAACAGTGGCTCAAACTAAAATATAGATACGTCATATATGTCGTGATTTACGTAGCAAGTGTCTGATACCGGAGTTACTGAATTATGTAAATGTACGACGACCTCCGTGGCGCAGTGGGCGAATAGCCAGCTAAGACGCAGGAGGTAGCGGGTTCGATTCCCGCCGCGGAACAAATCTACAATGATCTACAAATATTTGTTCCTGGTCTGGATGATTTTCTATAAATAATAAGTATATATAAAAAAAGTATATAAGAATTCTATCAGTTATCTGATTCCCATATTACAAGCTTTGCTTAGTTTAGGGCTAGACAGCTCTGTGTGAAACGTCGAGCAATATTTATATTTATCTATTATTTTATTTTATTTAAAAGTCTACAAAACACCTACAAACGTAGAACAGTTCTAAAATTATGTACCTACTTACAAATCTACGTCTTTTTTTGAGACACAATATCTGGTTATTTGTTTGACAAACAACAAATACACGTTCCAATAATGCTATGCGATGCAATAATTTTAACACTAAGCATTCGAAGACTAGTAGAAAGAAAGTTATCCCGAATTACATGAAAACAGGAATCTTTACACATTTCATTTGGAAAGCAGAATTTGATTTCTGGCTTGAAGGTTACAAGTATAGAAAAACTTCTGAAAATAATAACAGTTGATGGAAACCAGAAAACCTTTTTAACTGTACACAATTCTGCTATACAATATCAATACGCCAATTTCTAGAAAAGATGCATAGTCAAGCAAGATAAAGCATTGAATATTCTAGAAGTGAAGTGAACAAAATGCGTTACTCAAACGGTATCGTTCCGAATCTGCAGTGTACGTGGCTTTAAGACATCGATCTTGCAATCATTGGCCGTATCGCTCGGTGCATAGCAGGTGCCAATGAGGCTGCTCCAGTTTTCTCGCATTCGGATCGATGTCGAAGCGTCGAAATAGCACTCGCGGCCGCTCAGAATACGCGCAAGGTCGGTAGACGACCTGTGCCCTTTTGCTGACCCGCGCCGTCGCGTACATAGATCACTACGCCTCCCCAAACCGATTTGGACCTTTGTCTAATTCATACGAGGATAGCTGCGCCGCCGAAATCAGAGAGCGTTCAATCATACATTTTAATGGAGCAAAGTTGAAACCGCTAAGGAATACCAATTCGTAAAGACACCATATTACTCACATGGGCAAAGTAATTTATATGCATTCTGTGTTAAAACGATTGCAGTATAATTGTTATGGTATGTGAAAGTTTCCGTCGATGACATTCAAGTATAACAGCGCATACGAGGGGCCGGAAACTTGACTGCGAATCATGTCAACTGTTTGCAAACTCTACTAACAAGTCTCGACTTGGCAGATTCTTGAACTGGCGCGTTAAGCGTTCATTTAATTGAGGGACGTCTTCCTCGGAAGTTCGGAAGTGGGTTCGGCCGACCACCGGACGATAGATAACTGCAAATTTTCTTTTATACTAGCTTTTGACCGTGGTTTTGTCCGCGTATTATTAAGGTATTTTGGTTTTATACGGGTGATTAATACCTCTAATCCATGTAAAAACCGTCCAGCAGCTGCGACACTCAAATTTATGATTTTCTATAAATAGATAAATATATTTTTAACTAGAGAAAGCACCCAGATATTTCCAGCTCTCATTGTCCGTAACGTAACGCGGTCAGAGCAAAACAAAAATATATTGTTGCGAAAAATGAGAGACGTAAAGACACAAGTTTATATTTGATTCCGTGCTAATTATAGCCGGTTGGTTTATTGCGATAGTAAATCTGCCGGTTTCCATTCAACGGAATCGGTTTTGTGAAGAGTCTGACAAGTAGTTGCGCGGTTTTTTATATGTATTTCTGTCGGCAACTTAACCTGCATGGAATCCGAAACAAGTATATCCCAAATCAAATATCACCCTATCCAAATCGATTTAACCACTATAACAAATATCTCGGCACAGACTTGCTTATTAGTAGGATTACATACACCATAGTTACCATTGGATGAGCCATTCAAAAACTATTCTTTATTGTACACAAGTAAATACATTAAAAAGTATAGAAATAGAGGGGCATTTACAAAGGCGAGCTTAACCCCAAGAAAAGTTTTCTTCCAGCGAACCTTTCGAGGTTAGAGAGAGATGATTTTAAAAGTAAGTGTACAAGAATCCTGAATATATAATATAACGAAATATACCTAAAGTAACCAATAATATTATTCAACTATGGATCTCACAACAAATAAAAAAGATAAGAACACAAAAGCACAGAAGTGTTTTCACATAGCATTCACACAAGTATTTACCTTACATTTTTCAGGAAGGTCAGCATTATTTCTGTTGGTTTATTATATGACCGACATAATATTTTGAGGCACGAGTGGAGTGGAGTAGGCACACGGCGACTAAAACTGATTCTTTATTTAGATCCGCAAATGGGAGAGCGGTGCGCCAGTGGCTATTTAAAACTAATTATTCTATAGGTGGTATGTTTTTAGACGAATGACTCATGTAAATATTTTGTTGCGATGAGTTTCCCAATCAAAACATTGCCGTTGACCATCTCAGGTATTTAGTTTAATGATTTGGTTAATTTTGTAACTATTATATGGAATTTTAAGTAGAAACAACATTAATCTGATTGCTTTTAGATGGCATGATAACATGATTTGATTTGTATGATATATGATTGTCAAGCTTGTATCTATCCTATGTCATTCCAACTCGTGACAAAGAACACAATTTGATAAATCCATGTTGGTCAATCAATTAAATCTAAATTTTCAATCAGTTTGACAGTTGACATCCGTCATAAGCCACAGAAATGTGTTCTGTGGTTTGGTTTTCTGATATGAAGGTGCATTGAGACTGCATTGAGTACGGACGGCGCTACCGCGGAAGTAAGATCGCATGGTGAGGCGGATTTATAAATTTCACAGTGATGTGATTTGTTGAGCATACTATTCTCAGGAAGCAGTCGTTGCTGACTATGAGAATAAAAGGACTATTTCGTGGTCGTATAAATCTGTGAGAATCGTTGACACTGCTCTTACGTGGTTAGAAGTGTAAGAATCCGTCGCGTCGTGCTTTTTCTGAGGAAAGGGGTCTGGAATTCCATAAGAATTTGGATTTGGATGCGCTTCGTCAAAAATGTTACCCGAATGAGAACTATGCGTTATTGCGTAATATAGATTTTATATAATTTTGTAGACATTGGTGGTTTATTGTGGTCATAGTGAAGTTTTTATAAACTAATACATGTTCTGTGGTCGTGGACAAACGCAGACTCAGGGCAACTGGAGCATCACGGCGCCGGCGCCGACGGTAGGCGGCCCAGACGCAGTTTTATTGTCTCAACCCCGTTCTTTACCGCTACGACTACTATGAAATTCAAACAGCTAATATAATTGCAAATAAAATGTTAGGCTAACTGTCCACTAAATCTACGCTGTTGGTTGCTGGTTGGCTATAGCTGGCTGGCTGACGGTCGGCGAATCGCAATATCCCTTGATTCTGGTTTTCCGCATTTCCGGCTACCGCTCACTCACTCCGCTCATAACTTCTACAGTTATTAGTGCCAGAGCAAACTAAAGAAAATGTCTCGATTTACCTAAATGCTGTCAATAGATAGCGATTTGGCTACGATAACGATTAGCGATCAAACGCGAGTATAGCAAACAATACATTGAAAAAAGTGTAAGAAGTCGATGCTGCAATGCCTTAGTGGGCAGTAAACCTAATAAGTGCCGATAATGTATGTTGTTTACTGTATGCACGTTAATACGTTAGACTTCCTAGCTCATCGTTTTTTAATGGCATGTAAAATATATGTCTGCTAGTACTGCTACATTTGATAAGTCAATTGATATGGATCAGTTAATATTAAATTCTTGTGTGTATACTGTTCTGTGTTCATAGGGACGACTCTTTGTTAGTGAGTTCGTCCAGGGAAATACTACCAAAACCATTCGTATCTTTCTTTGCCGTAAAACTGTCCGTGTTCAAGTGTTAAAGGTATCATTATCGAAAAAAAATCAAGCTCATAATAAATGAAAACTGTCGCATGATCATATTTTATTAATCTCAATCGAGTTGTCGATTATTATCTATGGTATCAATTACAGATAACTGAAGCAGTGGTAATAAAATTCTGGAAATTCCCAATTACTCAAAACACCAAAGTAAGATTATATAACATGATTAGCGTAGCGTCCGATGCATGGGGGTGGCGTTTCGCTAGGGGTGGTGGCATGCTCAAATCCGGAACCTTGAAAACAGCATATTTACCTTAGTTCAGTAGCCAAGCCACACTGAAAGGAAGCTGAAAGGCTTAGCTTTCAGCATACATCAAATAGGTCACTGACGAAGAATCAGTGACACGGCGATATGTAGAAAATCATATCAGGAAGAATATACGGAAGATATAAATCAGAGTTGACGATACGATGAAAAGAGGATGGCGCAAATTAAAAAGCCAAAGAGTCTCTTCACAGAATTGCCAAGTTCCGTTTGTAGTTTTGTAATAAAATGTTTAAATGAAAAAGGCAAAACGAAATGCGTTTGAAGTACCGCATTAAATTATTGCTGGAGTATCCTTTGGCTTTGATATCAGAATCATCCCCAATCAATAATATCTACATGCCCTTTTCCCCCATGTCACATCGTATTTGCGTGTGGTCGGCACAGCATGTTTTCTTCTTCCATTATCCTTATAGCTGCGTTCTCATTTCTATTTTCACACGCACTATCTTCTTAGATCTTCTCTTTTTTTTATACCACTAAGGTAGCAAACAAGCATACGGCCCACCTGATGGTAAGCGGTTACCGTAGCCTATGGACGTTTGTAATAACAAAGCCATTTTTACTCGCGCGTTGCCGACCCTTTAAAATTTCCAAAACGCTCTTTTTGAAGAACCCCATACTGTAGTCCCTAGGGAAAACCTCGGCAGGGAGACCATTCCACAAGCGAAGTGTTCGCGGGAAGAAATTCCTCTGGAACCTCACGGTACGCAACCAGATCGTCTCTTAGGTGTGTGGATGGTTTTCCTGCTGATGGCGAGCGGTGCGATGATAAAACGTACCTGCAGGCACCATATCAAATAACTCCTCAGAACACAACCCATTATACAAGCGGTAAAACACACACAGGGAAACAAAATCTCTTCTGAGATTTAAGGGCTCAATATCGCTTGTGAGAATGGGATCGTCAACAGTTCTCACAACTCGTCTTTGAACAGAGTCAAATGGCCCTAGTTGATATCCAGATGTTGCTGCTCATAAATGACAGCAATACTCCATGTGGGGCTAGACTTGCGCCTTATATAGAAGCAGCATTTGCCCCGCACTGAAGTACTGCTTTGTCCTGATGAGCACACCGGGCTTTTATATCTCTACGAGTACTTCTATATCGAACCCCAAAAGAAATGATACTCGTAGAATCTTCTCTGTATTTTGGGCCTTTGCCGAAGTGTTAAATAAACAACAGTTCGCAACCCTAGTAACCCTACAGTGTTATGCTAGTGGGGTGCCAAGCTATGGTAGGCTGGCTAGTGTGATGTGGTAGCACCGAGTCCATCAAATAGATCGGCCTCGGCGATACCGTATCAAAATACTCGTTCGGTTACCGTCCGCGTTTTGCATTACGAAATTGGCCTCCCCATCAATTTTATTCGAACAGTGAACGTGAATTTGTCACAGAATTTAAAATGTTTTTGTGTTTTGAAATGATACTGTATTGGTTTGGTAGAGGTTTTGTTTTATGTAATTGAATGAAGTAACTAACTACAAAATTGACCAAACATATTTTTTTAACAATCAATGCGTCACTCTACCATTATTGAAGAGCTCGTCTTGGAGAGATCTTTTTGTAGTCAAATGGTAATAAATAGGAAGTTGTTTGGAGCTTGATTGATTTTCAGACTCAAATTAACCTCAAGACATCTCACTTTAAAAATCCTAATTGCCTTACATAAATTAAACTTGAGATATTTACGATCTGATATACCCAACAGCTAGTCATGAAACAGTAAAACCAATATTTGATTATAGAGATCAAACGAGAAACAGATTTGGACAGATTTTATTAGCTCTATAAATAAAAAACAACATTTGAAGGAGAAACAAGTATTTATTTATTATAGTTATTTCCTGATAAGATTAAAAAGTGTCTAAAATTCTAATCAGAGAGTAATTACTATTGATTATTTCCTAGTTGAATTTATTTATTTTAATAGGACCTTTAAACTGGGTTTGTTGTTCGCTAAAGTATATTACTAATTTTAAAGACAACTTTACACGAGCATACATCAGTAGAAGCAGACCAGATGATGCTACGTGTTTAGCATATAGTGCATTTGTATGTGTCAGTCAGTATGTGGGGCGAGTCCAACGCAATATTGGGCCATCAATCTCCGGACCAAGATAATGGGGCTGCGGTGCCAATGTAACAGTTCCTTGACCGCCTGATTGAAATATCTCTAGCGGTCAAATCATGACAGCAAGCTAGGGCAGCTAGTGATGAGATTAATCGGTAAATATATTTTTGTTTTGACATCTACTTACACTGCAACGTGAACGTATGCAGGTAAACGCAGTTTTGCGGCATCCTCTGGCTAGTTTCAAAAGCTACTTACGAATGAATAAACATAGACACCAGCGAACGAATTCGACGGGATCTAGGCCCAACTGTGGAATAATGTTGGATGATGATGATATTTCTTAAATTAGGATGAATTAGACGATAAACCATAGTAAATAAATCTATGGCGGGAACCGGAAAACCTGGCCAGCACTAGCCAAGCCGACATAATCTCACATGACGAAGCGTATTGATGCGCGCATTTAGAATAAAGGACGGATTATATATGGAGGTTTACTGGATGGCAACAGCCCTATTTGTTAGGATATGTTACGTAGAAGGGTCAAGCTTCACACCATTGCATGCTTTAGCATTGCACAGCTAATATCCCTTCCATACATGAGGAGCATAATTGTATGGGATGACAACATTAAATGTACAAAACTAGCTTTTAGGATGAGCTGAATGCGATGTGTTACTTCACCTAAGGAAAGATTTAATAGAAAACTACATATTTCAAAATCAACCGTTATACAGTTTTTTTATATTCATACAATTCTAATTTTCCTTAACGATAAAACCATTAAAGAAAACCCGAGTTAGATTCAAAACTGTAAAACATTAAACGAACTGATCAAGTGTGACCTTCTTGTAAACTATTATTTTAAGCTTATTTTAGAGGTCATAAACAATAGCGCTAACCTCTAAAAAGTTCCAAGCAACGCGTAAATAGTTTATTTGATCCAAATTCCAAAATAACAGAGATTGTACTTCTACTCAAAACAGAACACGGCACTAAAATAATTCGTCTTGGTAGGGCACGAATGATCGTTCTACACAGGGAATCGATAACAGACGAATGACGTAGTCGTCAACTTGATTACTGATTTATGATAATTGGCCACAATAAAATCGAGTGGCTTCGAGTGGGGCCCGGCTGCTCTGGAAATTCTGTTTTATTGACAGACATTATGCAACTCGAACGGCAGTAAATGACTGGTAAGAAAAAATATCCTCCTATCAAATTAATGGATGCACACATTACTTTAGGAATGAACCACATGTACACAAAGAACGAATTAAAGAAAAGTGTGGAGATCAGAAAAAGGGGCTTTCCCGCACGGATCATTTCAAAACCTTGTCTAAATAACTTACTGCAGAGCAGACGTTGTTTACATTTTACCTGAAACAATAAACAAAATAAATGAGAACACTCATGCATGGCTCGTGTAAAATGTTCGTAACAATATCGTATGATCGATACCCTTATTATGATAGAAAATGCCAATGGAATCAACAATTGTGTTAATGTTGTTCAGCTAAGCTTTCTTATTTTTTGTTGCTTATTTGCAACTGTAATAGGTATTGGCCATTGAACGGAATACGTTTGGTTATCTCCCAAAATGCCAGTTATATCGATGTCATAAACATTTTACGTAGATGCTTCGATGATGGATGAATATTAGTGGTCACTGCCCATTTCATTTGCTTGACGGTATTGTACTGTAACTGCAGTAACTGTAAAAATACTAAAACTTTTATATGTTTTACTTTTTTATTATTTTCACATATGCACAATATGTGAAAATAACTGGATTGAACAAGAGAGGTGCTAGTTAGTCATTATTTTGGATCTGGTGTTGATGGATGATTGGTTCTGGTAATTTTACTGACTACCTTATTCATTAGGCTTCTAATAAGGCTATACATACTAATAATACGTCCTATTATAATCCGATAGTCAGAATGTGTCGTCTTTACAATGATTTGTTTGTGAATAATAGTGCTAATAATAATGTTGACATTTTCAATAATTCTCTAAGCATTTCTATTTTATTTATTAATATTTTTTATTTATCTCATTATTGTAGGCTATAATTTGTTTGTTGTTACTTTGTTTTGACTATGTAAGTAAATATTTCCCTTCAGCTGGTCTACACAGAACTGCGCTAGAGTTGTCATGCTGTGTACACATGCTCTGGGATACAATCTAGTTCTAAGAGTTGATAACTATATTTTGTATCTGATTGGTTGTATTCTGTTTTATGTGCCATAATAAAATAAAAATAAAAAATTAGGTTAGTTGGTACAACTGTAATTTTGCACTAGTAAAATACATAAATACTTTTTATAATACGTTTTAAAATAAAAAGAAAGTGTCCAAAAGTCTATAGGAACCGAACGCTTCGCGCCAACATCCTATATAAAAAAAGCGTTTTTATGCATTTACCACAATTTTGTATAGAATGGGTTTAATACAGTTATTTCGTATAGGACCGTTATTGACCATGTATTTAAACTAATAAAATACAAGGAATGTGGGATAATAATGAAAGTCAGGGCATGTAACAAAATATTGAGGAGTAAAGCAGTCAGACCTTATTCAAAAATACACTCAAATGACAAGCCATGCAATCCGACAATACATCAGTTAAATGTTCAATAAATCGCGACAGAAAACAGCTGTTCAACTTCGGTAGCAAACCTAAATTAAATCGACCAAAGTGCGTTGCATGCCAATTAAAAAAACTGTAAACATTGTGGGACGCTTCCGTTATCCTAGAGCTAGACGGAGAAAATAGCTCAACGCGATATCGCTTGGCATCGCAACAGAAGCTAGCGTCTGATCTGAATATAAACGCAAGAAACAACAATAACGCTCACCACAAATTGCAGTATTTTAATTAATACAGATAATACAGATGTACATACAATTCTGCTTCTGACACAAGTGTAGTGTCGTAAAAATACCCATGTCAGTGGGAAAAAACCGGGTGTTGAAAAAACTCTGATAACTAAAATAGAGCAATAAAATGCGTTTTTTCGTTAAAATGGACTTGTTGAAAGTGTACTAGATGCCAAATAGCATAAGCAACATCGTTTATCGGAAACTGCCTTTCAGCATGCGGTAGTAGTTAGAACGCACGGGGAAAGGTCACCCTATGTTATGAATTGTCTAATTTATCCGTGGAGATTTATGTAGGCAATGACGCGCCCGCATTCACTGGAATACACTGATTTGTAATAGAATTAAGCGATACTGCGACGTACGTATAAATGAACACGGGATAATAATTGAGGATAGCCGTTCCCGAAAATTATTTTACTGGTAGGAAAAGGTTGTAAAATTGTCATGGTTGAAGCCATTGACAGATAAGCTATGACGAAAAGGTTTTCAAGCTGCCTAAATACTACGTCACCAGTTTCAGTACTCATACGAAGTTGATAGATTACAGTTTCATTCGTTTTTAGTTAGGTAAAAGTATTAAACTCTTAGATCGAGTTCCAAACGTCGAGATCCGTAGAAGAACGAAGGTTCATGATGTTGGGAATCGAGTTATGGAGCTCAAATGGTCTTGGGCTGGACACTTGGCAAGACGTGGTGATGAAAGGTGGAGCAGGGTAGCAACTGAATGGTGGCCGAGGAATGGCTGTAGAAGGGTTGGACGTCCGGCAGCGAGATGGGTGGACGACATCGTTAGAGTCGCGGGCCGTCAATGGGTGAGACTAGCGCAGGATCGTGGCGGATGGCACAAACTTGGGGAAGCCTATACCCAGCAGTGGGTGAAGTCAGGCTGTGGATGATGATGATGATGAAAAGTATTAAAACAACTAAATGCAAGGAAAACATAGAACAGAAGCTAGGCGACCTATAAATCATGCACCCCATTGTGCGCAAGCAAACATGGTAACAGCAAGCATAAACTAGTATTTAGGCGACACATAGTACAAATACAAATCATTTATTTCAAATAAAACATGGCTACAAAGAAGAGAGAGTTTTCTGTCTTCTGTTGTAGTTAAACAACTGTATTACAGAAGACAGCTTCATCCCCGATACAATGCAGACACATAGTAAATATAAAGACAGCATAATATCATTCACTCGTATGCCAGCTACTAGTGACTATGCAAATCACTTGATTAGTGGACACTGACATGCTAGTTTCTGACTAAATGTGATACAAAATATTATTGTACAGTTACTAGCACATTCAAGTTACTAAGAGCACGCGAATCACGGGCTTATTATTATAACAGGGATATGCAGCAGTCTGACAATGAGAAAGTTATTATTAGAATTGTCGAGTAGAATCGTGGACATGCTTTGTTGGTCTCTCACTATATCAGCTAGTTAATTATGCTAATGTATTAATAGAAGCGCGATAAGGCTTCGGTTGCATTGTTTTTACTTCCACGTTCCTTATTAACCCTGTCAAAGGTCAGATAATAACGAGTCTATCGTGTATTACTTGCTTTTTATATGGATCAATGAGTTTTACTGATAATCCCATCTTTTCTTTAATCTGTTTCCTATTATCTTTTAAGATGACATCAAATCCAATTGGAGCGTCAATTTGCGGACGTTTTCCTTCCCTGAACATGTGGTAATAATAAGGTTTTATATTTGAGTAACCAATGAGGTCGGGGTCTCATCAAATTGAAATGAGTGGTTGTCTCCAAAGAGCTGAGTAACGGTCGGTGGGCACGCGTCCTAGCAACGGAGCGGGTTGCTATCTTGTCCAATTAGTTAGCAACTATCATAATAGCCAATCAGTATATAATGACATGAGTAGATGATAGGTATGTTATATATATGTCTCAGGCCCAATTTGCTTCCTAGTGATAAGAGCTAATGTAATTTAAAACAACTAATTTGCCAGAAATAATTTTAAGAACAGCTTGGTTACAGTTATCTGTATAAAACTGAATCATTTAAGCCAATTATTACTCTAAATTAATTTTAGCTTCATCAGCAAGACTAATTAAACAACGGTGTTTAGACAGCTGACGGTTATTCGATATGTTAATCGAATCATGCTAACAAGCCAAAAATATTTGCAGCCCTTTAACGGGTTCAAATGAAACATGGCAAACCGGAGCAGCTGTTAAATATTTAGCAATCAAAATAATTAAAGTTCTCCCCTGGATAGTTTGACCGCTGCCGTTTCCGGGCGAACGGCAGACACGTTTTTAAATTATCACGGTGCCGGTGCGCTGTGCAAAGATTGAGGGAAAGAAAACGTTACCGGTCAGGAGTCGCCCGCAGCACTCCGCTCCGGATATAATAAGATCGCTAACTGGAAAAACTTTGGCGCAACTAATAAATATCCGCGTTTTATGGTAACTAGGAGCTTCCTTCGATAAAACGAATTGCAAGAATCGATTCTTGCAATCGAACTTGCACAGAGACCGATTATAGCTGTAATGGCCCTCTGATTATGTGTCATGATGTCTTATGATTTATGAATGAGCAATTTAATAGATTTCATACGTATAATTTTGTATTGTGTATGATGATTAGAAACTTCTTAGAACTTCTTACTCTAAAGAAAATGGGTTTTTAAGAATATGACGCGTTTATATGCTTCTAATTATTGAACATTTTCCAATTAGTATTATTTTCCAAACAAAACTAGTATTTTTTTCGTGTAGTCGTCGTTCGACTACACGAAATTCGTTCGTCGTTAGTTTTTCGTGTAGTCGTCACCAACAAGAAAAGTTTCATGTTAGTGACCTAAAGGAATACGAAAATTAATGTAATTAATATTCACAGAAAAATAATTTTAGCACTCAACTAACATGACTAACATGTAATATGTAAGACGACTAACATGACAATCTTGTTGGATTAAAATAGAGTGCCTAAAGCTCGCTTTTATAAAATTGTTTTTCTTCTGGATTAGACTCCGAAATTGCAAGACTGTCCACTTTATTGCAAGCACAGTATAATGTAGCTCAAGTGGAACATCATTATAATGTTATGGACCTTCTGAATATAGATAGATAGATAACTCTTTATTGAATTACCACACAAACAGAAATAATACAAAAATAAGTACTAGGCTAGAATAAATAAGGCAATACAATGGGCGGCCTTATCGCTGAAAGCGATCTCTTCCAGGCAACCTTTGGATGGAGCGAAATTTACAAAGATACGGAGTGCGGTGTATTTTAGACACATATATTCTTAGGTATAAAAAAATATGATGAAGTTTTAATTCTAATACTTAATATACTTATAAAATAGAGAATATATATATATAGGTATATATACATATAGCAAACTATACTAACAGATAAAATAAATACTATATATATAATATAATGCTTAACATTACACCAAGTCGTAGTCAATTTTGGCAATCGACCGGAATCAACCATCTATACTTTTAGTTTAGTAAGACGATCTCCTCTCGTAATTATCGATATTCCAAAACGCATTCAACCTATTAAGTACCAATGAAGAGGCTTCCTTGTCGGCGATCGGATAAAACCTGACGTACAACGTTAACAATGTTGCAATGCAAGTCTATTTCCAACGGAACATATTAAAATAACTTTAAAGCCCAGTCGCGTTGCAAGTTTAAACTTAGCGTGAAGCTTATGAGCCGTAACGATGGCTTTTACAAACGATATTGGTTATTTTTTCCGCTCATTATAATACAGGAACTGATTATGGATATTCAACTCACCGCGGAAGAAATACTGCAGATTGGATTATATTAAGCTCCATGAATACGAAGGAGTGTTATTCATAATGAAGAAATGAATAAGCAATGTGTAATGGTACGAAAAATCACGTAGCGCAATGGTTTTTTTTGCTCGTAGGTGTGGGGAGCGTTAACTCTTTTACGGGACAATTAAGAGCAAAGAAATAATTGAATTGGATGACCCGCTGCTAGGTGTTTATTTTCATTTTGAAAGATTCGGGAGAACAGTATCGTAGTGGATATTGGTTTTGCGAGCCCGTTTATTATTGGCACTTGTCGGCCCACGCACGACTCGGACAGACGACACCGCGGCTGCATTCTGGACCGATTGGGCAACGGCTGGCGAAGTGCTACGCTTGAAGATTATAATCAAAGTTCAGGTTACAATGCGACTAAAAACTGATGATAGACTTAAATCTGATGGCATCATGATAAATGCCCAAAAAAAGGAAATTCAAAACAACAATTTCACATGGAATAATTGATGCTGAAACTTCAGGAAAAGTGTGATAATAAGAAACCTAAGCACGTGAAGAAATGTTTAAATGTAAGTCTGCAATAAAATTTATTTTCCAAAGAAAGCTTAATACCGATAGAGGAATCAGGAAAAATAAAACCAGAATTGAAGGTAGACAACGGTTCGTTAGAACCAGATCGTGCCTAGAGCGAAAGTTGCACAGCCTCAAATCAGATGCAGTGCAGACAAGAGAAATCCAAAGTACAAGTACACTCGATAGACAACCGCTAGAGACAATTAGCACTAGATGTAAATGTCACGCAACCCCCAGGACTCCCAGCTTGAATGTCTTCGAGCTCGTCACTTGAATAAATGCAATGCCGAGGCGATTCAAGATATCTCGGAGGAGAGTCCTTCAGAAATGCATATTATTATATTCAAGGTATTCTGGTAAAGTGCTTTATTTCTGAATGAAATTGAATTCTATTAGTTTTTTTCCGTAACTAATTGACACAATAGTTTTCAAAATAGATAAGAAGTTAATTTATTTACTTATTTTAAATAAGGACGCCAGAGGCATAAATAAATAATGCTGGACATTTCACACGGTGCCATCTAGCCCCAAACTAAACAAAACCATACATATCGTTACTTACGTTCTTAAAACCTTATGGTTTGGGTTCGTTCTTATACCTTTGCGAAATAAAAGCGAACACAATATTATCATTATTTAGTGACTTCAAATATATATATACATATATATGAATGGGACACTTGTAAATTTACCTAAGGAACATTAAAAAAAATCACCACGACGGTTATACTGTCGAAATTACTAAACTAGCACAGATTACAAATCGGTAGCGTACTAGTCTATGGGGGCAGATAGTCGTGGGACCTGGACCGGGCTATTTCTGTCGACATCCCGTTTCGGGGTACCAACATGAGCCGAACTGGTTAATATCTGAGGTATATAAATAAATGTAATTAAAAACAACTTATAAAAATAACATGTAGGCCAGGATGAGCAGAAACACGTACGTGCAAGAGAAAAAAGATCGTATGTTTTCTTTTATCTGAGCAAATAGCAAGATCATTTTAATGAATATAGCTTCGAAACGTAACAGGTTTCTGCAGTATACCCAATTTGTGGTTATATCTTATTTTTATTATTGTTTTGATGCACCTGTTGTTTAATTTATGTAGCATCGTATATCGAATACTCATTGGTAGTGTTGCCCAAATTCAGTCTTGGTCTTGCAGTCTTGGTCTTGTTCTTGCGTTTTTGCAAGACCAAGACCAAGAACAAGACCGCGTATTTTTAGCAAGACCAAGACCAAGACTGACCGTGCAAGACTTGAGCAAGAACAAGACATAGCCTGCAAGACTCTTGCGTCTTGCAGCTAGGACTTAGCGCTATTTCACTGAGTAGTTAGGTGTAACAGTTCGGTGTATAGGTAGGTACGCTTAGGAATTCTATGAGACGCAAAAAACTGTATCAAAGAATATGAAAAACTGGACCTATGCGCATTACGACTAATACCATAAACATAGCGAATAAAAAAATATCTATTAAAATCAAACTGAGTGCATGCATAGTTATGTTTTAACCATCGGCACTTTGATAATGCGGCGTCAAAGGTTTTGTACTTACTTCTCAAAGAAATTTGCCGCTTTTCGGAAGTACATGGTTATGATACACGCGCCGGCGGCTTCTTTTGAAATCTAAAACAATCGTTGCCGCCACGCCGAAATCATAACATTTGACACTATTTGATTGCCGCCATAGGGCGTAGGTATACTCATGCAAAATAATTTCCTAGTAGAGTACCTACAGGTGTTCCAAAGAATAAATAAGTTTCAGAGTGCTTAGAATAAAAATGAATACATTATACTGATCACGCAAGTAGTATTATGATTAGGATAAAATTGTAAGGATAGGTAGTAGATGTCATATTAATTCATTATAGTAAGTATATATTATAATATTGATTACTTATATGGTTTTAAACTAATTACTTAGGTACTATTGTTGTACATTTAGTCATTATATTTCTTAAGTTTTTACAAGAAAAAATAGCAAAAAAGTGTTCAAATATCACCCGTTTAATAAATATTGTAGCCACTTTTAAATATCCTTGAAACGTGTAAAAAAATTCTACGAAACTAATAAAATAATATAAAAAGCGTAGGTACTTACCTACTAATAAAATAAAAAGCCTGCGATAAGAGTTTTGTATTACTTACCAGCCCGAATATCTCTGAGAGAGATGATGAGAGTAAGTATTTACTAGCTGTGCCCGCGACTTCGTCCACGAGGAATAGTAACTTTGGAGGTATAGTGACGTTCAGGACTTATTTATTTATTTTAAAACTTCTGTCATCAAACATACAAACGAACTCTTCAGCTTTATAATATTAGTATAGATGTACGCCAAAACATTCACTTATATGTAAAGAATAGTGATTGGCACTAATTCTATTTTATTCACGCGTCGCGTCTGTACAAGTAGGTTATATTTAGTGTGTGTTTGTACGCCGCACGCGGCATTGTTTGATTTGCGGCGGCATCCTTTTCATAGAGCCGGCACGTAGCGAGGCGGCGCGGTAGAAAGCAAGGAAACGTACTATAAATAAAGGAATTATTTTAATTCCAGTCATTTCCAATTGAGCTGTGCTTCGAGTCTAACTTAATAATTGTTTTTACTAATTCTCGTTGTTTTCTAAAAACGTATCACGTGTACAATTTAATATGAGTGACGAAGATTCAAATTATTCTAGTCCGAGTAACGAGAGTTTGAGTCACAGATCTAAAAGACCCAAAAGCAAATTTGAGGAGTTTTTCGAAATAATTCATGCATCCCAAACTGCCTTCTGTAAATTGTGCCAACATAAAAAGATTGAAATAAAAATGAAAAACAGAAACACTTCAGGCTTAAGGAAACATCTAATATCTTTCCACAAAAAGGAATCAGAAATATTTCTTCCTGTTAAACCAAAATTAAGTGGAGATATCACAAGCTTTTTAGTAACCACTGGAAGAAGTGGACAGGTAAGAATATTTTTTTAACAGTTAAAAGAATTTTAACTCCGCGTAGCTATTCATGCGATACTTTCAAAAACGCCATTAACTTACGTAAGTATTTTTGAGTTAGTGGTGTTTTCACAGTTTTCATCTAGGGGTGCGACATATTAAGTATGTAATTATCGTCTTAAATATTTTTTATAAACACCCATATTTTCATTTAATCGGCCAGTAACAACTAAGTACTTTATTTTGGTAAATTACAGTACAGTGCAACCTTAATATAACAAATATCAATTTAACGATTTTCTCGATTTAACAACAACAAACCTCCTCCTCTTATACGCTCAAACCTAGTATGTTTTAAATAATAACACAAGATTTATTGTTTTGTTTCAGTCGGAAAACAGCAGTGACAACATCACGACAGCTACAGTTGATTGGGTGGTGAAAAAATATCTTCCCTTCTCATTTTTCGATGACGAAGCTACACAAGTATATTTTCGACGTATTTGCCCTAATATGGTGTTTCCTAAAAGGTCTACACTTAGAAGGAAAGTCAAAGAGCGATTTGAAGAGCTCCAATTGAATCTCAAGGAACGACTTCAACAATTATCATCTAAAATGTCTTTTACCATTGATGGGTGGACGTCAATTGCTGGTAGGAGTTACTACGGGGTTACTATTCATTATATAGACAACGAATGGAAGTATCAATCTGTAGTTCTTGATTTTATACCATCACGCGGTCGACATACTGGGGAAGATATTGCAACGATTTTCCATGAATGTTTATTGGTATATGGCATAATTGATAAAATACAAGGTATCACGGTCGACAACGCAACTGCAAATACCAAATTTATGTATGAACTGGGCAAACAGCTGCCGCCACACTTTGATTCAGACAATCAACATTTCCGGTGCTTTGCTCACATTTTAAACCTTGGTGTACAAGATTTATTAAAGACCTTAGCATTACACTGTGAGTCTGACACTAACGCGCAAGATCAGAAGTACGAAGACTATGCAGACGAAACTGAGGATGAGAAAGATGAAGAATCTGCACCAAATATTGCTGACTCGCGTACATCTGTAACAAAGTTACGCAGTATTTCCAGTAAAATAAAAAGAAGTGAGATAGTGAAGAAGAAGTTTCAGTCTGCTTGTGAAGCAGCTGGCGTGCCATCAAATCTAAATGCCATTCTTGACTGTCCAACGAGATGGAATTCCACACATGATATGATTGGATTTGGTTTAAAAGTGAGAGCGGGCATTGACATATTGTGCAGTTCTGTCACCGAATTAAATGATTTTCAAATCACAGCTAATGAATGGCAGGTACTCGAAAAATTACATAAATTTCTAATAAACTTTAAACTTTTAAGTACAAAACTTGGTGGAGACAAATATGTTACATTACCGCTAGTCATTGTATCATTCAATCTCTTGCTAGATAAAATTGAATCCATGGTAAAACAGTTAGATGAGAAACCTAATCGATCTGAAGTGGATGAAAGGCTCATTCTAGCTTTCCAAGCAGCTCGAGACAAAATGCTTAAACATTACAAGAAGAGCAACTGGATTTATTGTACTTCTTTAATTTTAGACCCAAGGCATAAGGCTCAGACTTTTGACCTGACAATGTGGGGGAAGCAACTTAAAACAGAAAGTCTGCGCAAGTTCAATGAACTTTATGAAGAATATAAAAGTCTACACTCACTGAACAAATCTCTGGAATTACCAGAAAAAGAAAATAAAGTATGTGATGAAGATGAAGACGTAATAGACTTTGATAAACTCTATGAATGTCCCTCGACGTCATCTGGATCTTGTCTTCAAGGCTTGGTGATAGACGAGTTGGAGGAGTACCTAAGAAAACCAAGAACTGCCAGCTCGGAAGACATTTTAGATTGGTGGAGGACGCATGAGACAGAGTATCCGATTTTATCGAAAATGGCCCGTGATTTTCTCTCAATACCTGCAACTTCAGTACCTGCTGAGAGGTTATTTTCTAAAGCATCATTAGTAATTAGAAAACATAGAAATAGGTTAAGTGATGAGTCAGCCAGATGGTTACTTTGTATTAATTCTTGGTCAAAAAAAATTATATAAAGTATCATAACCTAATGATAAAGCTGTTGATTTGTGTTGTATTTTATTTTTTATTCAAATAAATGATAAATCGTAAAACTCTTTTATTAAATTTCTTATAAGTTGAGGGTTCAATCTCTTTCTAGACAGATAAGTATTGTTCTTTAAAATACAGTCAAGTTATTGTAATTAATTTGTTTTTTTACATGTTTTAGCAAATGTAAGCTTATAAATCATAAATGTTTATTAAGAAACAGTTACTTCCATGGAAAACGACATATAGGTCAGTTGATTTTTCGAATTTCTTATCAAATCTTCAGTTATTTATTAATCTGCTTGATCTTTACTATGGCTATGTTAATTTAAGCTCACAATGTTCCAATTCTAATACGTTTTTCTAAGATTTAAAGTAAACTTTAATAAATAGTAATAGACTAATAGGTAATTGCAAGACTTGCAAGACTCTTGCTGCAAGACCAAGACCAAGACCAAGACTGGGAGCGCAAGACCAAGACCAAGACCAAGACCAGGTGTATTGGCGCAAGACCAAGACCAAGACTGGCTAAGTCTCGTCTTGTTCTTGCATTTGGGCAACACTACTCATTGGTAACTCCGGTTTGTGATAGACACAACATAAAGGCTTTATTAACCATTATTTAGATTTGTTTAACGGGATTCGTACAGGGGATGCAGAGAAAATGAAAAACATTGGTTTTCACCGAAGACGCCGTAATCTGTTGTGATGGATCATAGAAATAAATTAAAGCACAGACGTCTCGTAAACCGTACGCGCATCTTAATCATGCACATGCGGTCATTAATGGTAACAATTAATCAACCCCGAATTTATTATTCCTTCGTCTTTTGTGAGCGAAATTACTTAAAACTTTACAGACACATAAATAGGATAAGTACATAGGTTGCGACTTTTCACTTAGAATACCAAAAAATATGTACGATTTCAAGTAGGGTTTTCTTATATGTAGTAGGAAACAAATAATTCCGTAACAATAATAATCTTGATATTTTCTTGATTTAAATTCGAAAAAAAAATATATACGAGCGATAAAAAATATTCACACAAAGACACTTGTCACTTAATCAGAATTACATTTAAAAATTAAATAATGCTGGACATTTCACACAGCGCTATCTAGCCCCAAACTAAGCAAAACTTGTACTAAGCGAACCAGATAACTGATAGCATACTTACTTATATACTTTTTTTTTGTAAATGCATATTTATAATATAATAAAGAGAAATAACCAGACCCGGAACAAATATCTGTAGATCATGCAAATATTTGTTCCGTGGCAGGAATCGAACCCGCAACCTCCGCGTCTTAGGGCTATTCGCCCACTGCACCATGGAGGTTGTCAAATATGTGATACCGAGTATTCTCACAAACATAAACAACCATCCCATTGACCGCCCATAGACGGTCCGAAGCCGATCATTATTTTCGTACCGGACATATTTCCTTGCATCTCACACAGGATACCGTCACAAACGCGGCAAGCAACATTCGCTAGCATTTGTATCCGGGCACCTTTGAGCTCATTTACATGTATATCAGGGTTTCTGGCGCCTTATACCGTTAACCAGCAACATGATGCGCTCTTTGACAGAATGGTTATTATCAGCGTCTTTAGTATGAGTTGTCAAATACGCAAACGTTAAAAGTTTTCGTGAGCGTTTCGCAGCGCCCATAGGCGAGCTTGTTACTTAATACTTACTTGTTACTTTTATTTGTATTAAAGACACTGAGAATAATTTGTCTGGCAAGTTAAAGGATGCATTGCAATGGAAAAAAATATCAGCTCAAATTTGTTCGTTTATGTTGAGTTTTTCGGAGTTCATAATCCAAAGGTACATAGATAAACTAGCTTACCCGCCCGCGGCTTCGCACGCAAGGTTTGTCAATAAAACATTACCCTCCATCTGCGCAGTCGGGTAAAAAGTAGCCTATGTCCCAATCCCGGTCATAATCTATCTACATACAAAATTTCATCGAAATCGTTCCAGCCGTTTAGTCGTAAATAACAGACAGAGAGAGAGTTAGATAGTGGTCAAACGCAAGACTATAATGTATTAAAAAAAAAGAGTTACTTTCGAACTTATAATATTTTATGTAGTATAGATTTATTTCATCATTTCATTTCAAAGTTCTCCGTCATGGCAAATGTTGCTTCTGTATCCAATAAGGTTTTTTCACTCTTTTTGACTTTGAATGTCTGTAACTGTACAACCTGCTTTCTACAAGAATGATACCTTTGAGAAGGAGCGAGCCTTTGGAACGTAATTTTATAAACCGGGAACAATGTCATGCCCGAGGCGGGCAGGGGTCACTCCGGGACTTTATTGACGACATGTTTACAAGCGCCCTCTTGATACCGAACGACGCATTTTTATGAAAAGTGCTTGTTCTATAAATTTGCTGCAATAAATGTACACTGTAAGACTAACATAAGAGAAGTTTTGTATTGGGACATTTATTACTGCCTTTTTAGTGTACGGCAGGGCAGCATCAATATAGATATAGATAAGTATACTCCCTAAAATATCTTAACAAGGTCAAAGAAGAACCCCGTAACACTTTTGTGAATTCACACCAGCGAATATAGCCAGTGAGTTTGACTGTTTCCCCTTTTCTTGGTGTTATTTATTTTGTTCGCCGATATTGGTTCGCGTTTTCAATGAGCAATAGGAATGTACGACGTCAACGCGAGTACATGCGAGATGGTCACGAGGGCGTTTATTGCTCGCTTTATTGGAAAACACACTTCCGCGTTCCTTGGCATACCGTTACGCATTTGTGTAGCATAATCAGAGGTCCCAATCAATTTCGGGACTCCATTTAAGCTCATACCTCACCTAGCAACGAACGTTCACTATACGTTCCATGCCTTCGAACTTTTCATTACTAAGATATTGCGGGTCCCATCCAGCAATGTACGACTTTCACATAAAAATCCCATTGATACCGGATTTGAACTCACAACCTCTGGTTCAGAATCAGAAGGCACCGCTGTAAAGATTTGCATAATGCTTGACAAAATGTGGCTATAGCTCCAAGGATCATCATTACTTAGGGCGCGGTAATAAGCTGTGGGCGTTAGGTGGCAATTTTCGACTCTTTATATTTACGAACGCATACTTGAATCCTCCAAAGCAATTCAGTAATCGAAAAGTTACTGTTAACCCTTAAGGTAATCATCTTTTCACACAGCCACGACACGAGTGCTGGCCAATAAGAGCCTGCACGTACATACTTTAATATTTTCATCGTGAAGTGTGCACTAGTTGTTGTTTATAATATCCGCGTATGCCTCTCAAAGGATTAGAACAAAGCTCGCGCTAACGGTCCACAGTACATATATGAGACAGCCTCGTTTCCCTAGAACGTTCAACTGCCTCCTGTTGTTTTGTTAATGGGTTTTGAGCTAGCCCTCCCATATTTATCATACACCAAAGTATAATAGCAAATACCCGTCGGTCCTTAGTACAAGAGCCCCCATGAATAAATGAATAATGGCGGTCGAACGGAAAGAGCTTGCGGCATACCAATTTGTCCTCGAGATGGTAATAACGCGACTTTCGCATTTTTCACCATCGTACCACCTGACAGAGATCCTTCTTCGTTGGCGTTATTGAGCTACGAAGCATTATTAAAGAAACTCATGTCCTAAACCACCCATTTATCTTTCATTTACAAAACGAGCCAATCCCACGCGGAATGTTGCATATCATAACAGACATTTTTGAACTTTCACAGCATCAAAATGTTTGTTTACCAACAAACGTGAGCAGCCGTAACATCGAATAGAATGCTTGTAGGCAACTCGTTGTGAGCTCCGAAGGAAACCTAGCCATTATTGAGTTCACGCTTGCTGAACCGAAGTTACTCTCCTAATACGTATTTAATATACTGAGTGCTTCATGCTGCTGGGCGAAGTAAACGACAATCATCGCGAACAGGAGGACATGTTTGTATAACGGAACCTATGGAATAATATGAGGGAAACCGTATACACATATCAGACTTCATCTGCTTCTAACGGAAGTATAGATAGGAAGTGCCGGCGAGGCACGTAGCACCCTAGATTCCTATTCCATTAGGTGTCTGTGCGGCGCACAATTTGCAAATGAAAACAACTTATTGAAATTCTTTCCCGAGCTCGCGCGTCGAGAGCACACAGCCAGAAGCATCCACGATATTCAAGATGGCATCGGGTTGACGCTGAAATTCTCAACCTCGTCGGCACTTGCTGGGGATTTAGCTTTAATAAATATTCGAATTTTGAGCCTTCATAATACATACATAAATTCAATTCACGCTTGTTTCTTGGAGGAAACTAAAGATTTTCTTGCTTATCCAATCGTTTAGTTATTTATTTTTATTTTATTTATGTACGACAATAATTTCAAACACAGACCCGGAATCGTTTTAATTAATTTTAGAGGTGGATTTAATATCAGTAGCTTGAATATTTATACAGTAATCAGTCGATACATTTCCATTTAACAATTTTTAACGTAAATCGACGGCGCCTTTGATGATTTGTTTACCTATTTTATACAGGTTTTATTGCTATTTTAAGGCTTGATGTGAAGGTTGTTTGATAAATAAAATTTTCTGTCGTAATGAATATGAAAAAAATCAATTTTACAACAATACTGACACGTAATTTTACTCGTGTTTTCATTTAATGTCGTACATAACAAAACACGCTGTAGTGGTTAATTTACCTTCAAAAATGTTTTTGTTTCTTTGTACTCAAGTCTCAAATTATAATCACAGTTTGTTATCTCGCGGCGCCGGTAACCGGATAAAGTTTTGGCTTCTAACTCTGAATTTACAGTATCACGTTATAAGTCTTTTAAGAGTGATTATACTGTCGAAGAAAGCGTCATTATACTTTTGGCGAACAATAAAAGAAGGCTCCGAGGGGTCCGCAGTACAATCATGTGCGGTATTTTGCATAAATTACAGGCGTTGCAGCGAACGATGAACGGTTTGAATTTCTGAAAAATAAACGGTCGTGAAATAAGGCCCGGCTGGTCGAATGCAAATAACACCATTATATGCTAATGCGATGTGCGTAATCCCTACCGTTTGTTTCAAGCGTGTAACAGGGCTTTTCGAATCCGAATACGCATTCCAGAAATAGCAACAAAACTTCTCCTAAACCTTTCCGCTTACTTGGCGGACGGTACAAATTTTGCGATGATATTAACTTTCAGGGCGATTAAAGTAGACATTTATACAGGAACTATTTTTTACAATCGTATATGAATATCGCTTATAATTACACAAATGAAATAAAAATAAATTAAACTTCAAATACAGAAAATAAAATGTCAAAAATTACATTCATGATATTAAAACTAATGAAACAAAGACATTTATTTATTTATTTTTATTTAATTTTTTTTTGGGCTCAAACTTGGTCATTGACAGAATCTCAAAAGTCCAAACTCAAGGTTTGCTAAAGAGCCATGAAACGCAGTGTGTTAGGGGTAAAGAGAATCGACAGGATCCGCAATACAAGACTGCGCGCGAAGACCGGCATCGCAGATGTTGGCGACAAGACTGCCAAGCTGAAGTGAGACTGGGCGGGTCACGTCAGTCGTATGGTTACAGACAAATGGGCAACGGTCGTCACACAATGGGTGTCTGCAAATGGGCGTCGAAGCCGGGGCAGGCCGAGGAAGCGTGACGATCTCGATGCATTCCAAGATGGCTGGTGGGACGTGACGAGTGATCGTGAGATATAGAGGAACATGGGGGAGACCTTTGCCCAATGGGAAAGTATAGGTTAAAAAAATATTAATACATTAATGCACAAAAATACAAATTACGTGTACAAAAGGTGTGCTTAATGCTAATAGCATTGTCTACCTGCCAACCTCAGAGGTAACAAAACAGGTTGGCTGGGCTAACTTAAAAACTATATTAACTTATTGGTACGTACTCAAAAAAACAAACAAAAGAAACACAAATAACAATAAACCCCCAATCACAATAAGAATAAATACATAAACCTACTTGATATAATAATAATACATAGAATATGTAAATGCACATAAGTACTAAGTTTTCATATATTTTAACAGCTAGTGGAGGACTTCAGCAAGAAATGAAAATGGACTAGTCGTCTGAAAACCGGTTTACTAGTGGCCTTATTAATATGAGTAGGGAGAGAGTCCCATAGACCGACAGCTAACACCTCAAAACTATTGCCTCAGAAGGACGTTGAGTGTTTCGGGGTAGCAAGAAGGAGAGAGTCAGTGGATCTGAGGTTTCGGTCGAGGGTGTCAGAGAGGAAGGAAAATTGGCATTTTAGATAATGAGGAGTAAAGGGGTTCCTAAGGATTGAAAAAAGAAGACATAAAACTCTTAAATTTCTTCTGTCACGAATTGAGAGCCATTTCAGTTTGGAGCGATACTCAGACACATGATGGTACTTACGGAAAACGTAGATGAACCTAATGCATGTATTGAGTAATCGATCTAATTTATTAAAAAGTCCCGATTGAGGTCTAGGTACGATATATCCGCATAGTCGATTATAGGTAGGAGCAGAGAGTTGACTAGGCCCTCTAGGGATATTTTAGTACTTGTCGAGAGAAAGTTTTTGAAACGAATAAAAAAGTGGAGCGATGCATATAGTTTACAGGATAATTCCTTTATCTAAGCCGCTCAGTTTAGGTTAGCATCGACAAGGAGACCGAGATTTTTGAGCAAAAGAAATGATGCAATCATTACCTATATACTAAAGGAGTGGTTGGAGTGTAAGTCGATTTTTGCAATTTGGCGAGTGCTCCCGATAATAATCGCTTGATATTTGTTTGGGTTCACTTAGATGCCGTAGTTCTTAGACCAGGTATTAAGTTGGAGAAGATCAGTGTTAAGAGCATCCAATTAAGCATTCAAGTTTTCAGTTTCCGAGTGGTAATAAAGCTGCAGATCGTCAGTGTAGAAGTGATAGTTGCAGTGGAATTTGAAGGAAAGCAAGTTGATGAATGAGCTGAAAAGCAGGGGTAACAGGATTGCCCTTGAGAACTCCTGCCTCCAGCTAACACCAATCAGAAAAACTTGGCCCATTTCGGATGGACTGGTGACGCCCCGTTAAAGATGACGAGCTGAACGGCTAACGGCGAGATATTCAAATTTATTCAACCTATAATGTTCATTTTTGTTGGATAAATTCGTAAACTGACTAAAAACCCTTCTTGATGGATAACCAGACCTTGATGGATAACTTTACTTCTGAAGGTAGTTACCAAAGTTATTAGTAGTCTAGACGGTAAAGTAGACTTGACCGCGGCCCGTCCTGCCCGATGTTTTAGCGATCGCTTTGATATATTATAGTGTCCTAGTTGGAACGGTCTAACAAGTTCTAGTTTCGTCTCGGTAAGGGCCATTATATCTCGAACTATCTGCGATAAATAGAGGTGGAGTGGATAAAATACACGCCCACAGAGCGCCGACAAAGGGTTAGAAATTTGATATACTAACTAGTAGAATTTCATACCATTACGCTTTCATTTTAACAAAAGCGTTAAACATCGACATTGTACAATGTACAGTAAAATATTTTGGTTAGGAAAAGCAAACTATACACAGCTTTTTGATTTTCGCAAATTTTAACTATTTTTAATGACTGACACTGGGCATTTCGCAATTAGAATATTATATGGGACTTATATTCTCATATAAAATAACTCCATCTAGATATTCTAGATTCTACTTGTATTAAATACCTATACAGGATATTTAAATACTTACAATTTTCTTAGTGTTTCTAAGAGCTTGCATTGGCATTCATGAATTTAGTAAAGTATAAATAGAATGTAGAATCTGCTATGTAAGAATGTGGTGTTGGTATTCGGCGAAACATCCGTCTAGGGTCGGCATGGCGCGGTCGCTCGCAATTACCCGAATATAACCCCCATAAAACCGGGCCGATTATACCGTAACACGTTTAGCATCGAGACATTGGGCGTACTCGAAAACCCCCGGCAAATGTACGTGCATGCGACGAGGATACCTAGCCCGAGTCGTAAAACAGTTATAATAGGCTCAGTGCGGAAACACTGCTTTATGGGGTCCCTGAAACACGTAACATGCTTACTGAATTGATTATCGTATGGACATTTCCATATTTGAAATGGGTCACGGAACAAAAAAGTATTTTATAGATTGTAAAACTCGGGTACATACCGACAAAAAGCATTGATCAAATATTTCGTCGCCGAATACGTCGTGCGACCGGCGAACATAGCAAAGTTCGTACTGAGCAATTTATGTTCAAATAGACTAAGTTATCAAGCACTTTAATATAACCGGAAAGCAAACAAAAACAAGACATTGCGTTTCCCAACACTAGACGGGAGACCTCTATTGTTTCAGAGAAGTTTTCTCAGTTATCTGTCAACGAAAGTTTTGAATACCTTCCGTAAGGGAAAGTTTCCGAGACAGTCTATAACCGCGGTTATCTTTGATTGCTTCGAAGTTTTTCCTGGAGAATCGATTATAAAACTTGCACTTGTCAGATCGACGAAGTTTTAATCTTATAATAGTTTAATTGATGAAACAGGAGAATTTTTGTTTGTGGAAAATCCTCGTTTATATACGGTTATAGAGATGTACAGTTTGTCAAATGGTATACTGCGAAAGATGAGTAAGCATCTGGTGTTTCATGGCCGTCTCAAATGAGAAGTGAACGCAGACGATAGGAAATTGCATTGGGCAATCGGAGTGTCGCAAAAAATATCAATTTGCGTTGAGCAGATTCAATTGTCCGCAGGCTGGGTGAAGACGCGTGAGACATAAGAAGCTAATTTCCTTTGGGATGAGTTTCGCCTGGGGAAATCCCTGTCTATGAACACGGATGGCGACGTCAATACTAGTTTATTTTAGTTATGTGTATATATTGGAAAAATTAAATTGTATAAAAATAATTGATGAAGATTGTATTAATATTGCCTTTTTTAATATTGTTTGCAAAATCAGGAAGGGTCCGTGTTGATGACGCGTGCCAACTGTTAACCAAAGGGCGAGAAGGGAACTTCATACAATATTGACAAAAAGCAAAGAAACATCTGTCGCTGCAGATTATTTCAAGATGCAAACAATAGCCCGTCGGGGTTGTGGTATGATTCCCGTGATACATGTACGCGACAAAACCGGTATTGGAATTTTACGTGTAAGGGCAAATAAAATACTATAACAAGGATTTACCCGTACCCCACATAACAGTTTATCTCTTAATACTTGGTTGAAAACCGGCTATAAAAATTTTTGGGTAAAATCGCTCTCTCTCTCTCTAATATTTAAGAGATAACATTCAAAAAAGATCCGAAAGAAGAGAGAAAAACCCTGAAATCATCCGGTGTTCTCATGTTAGTCAACTTTATATTGTAGTCATCGTTTACAATCAAAATGGTTTCCAAAGGGTAAGCTATTAATATCTGAACCGCTGCAGACTATTTCCAGCAGTACATGAGGTATGACTGCATTAAAACCCTCTGACAGTAAATTGGGATAATTGCAGATTTTGCCAGCAGAGGGCATCTTTAGGCACGTCTTGGCGAAGGGAGCGCGGAGTCGGAGGCAGTCGCCTGTGCATAATGTAGGGCCGAGCGCCTCATCGCGGCGCCGGCGTCAACGACCCGCGCGAGTCAAGGACGCCGCGCGCCCAGCTACACGGCGGCGGGCGGCGGCGCGACGCCGAACCGCGATAAAACCGCACCGCGCCCGCCCGAGTGCGAGCGCCCTCACAATACCTCTGACGCTGATAAAAACCTATCTGTATATTTTTTGCTTACCGAGTTATTAGCGAATTCACGAGGGTTTAACATGGTCAATTTAAAGATGATTTATACACAGTGCAAGTTGAAGCACGATTTAGTGCCTGGAACAGTAGATACTTTAGATTGAAGTAGACTGGCCTAGTACCTATACCACAAATCCGCATGATTCTCATAGATACTCGCGAAATACCAAAAAAATGCCTACTTTTTTACACTACGTTTTAACAAAAAAAAAGTTTATTATACTCAAATAAATACTATCTACGTAAAATAAATATACCTAAATCCCTTTGAACTTGGGGCGACAACAGTATCAAACGCATAAAACCACTGCCAGATGGTCCAACATTTCGTGACCAATGCCAAGGGCATAATTAAAACAAATTTGTATAAACACAGACACACGCCTAGGCATTACAATTTTAATTACGATAAGGTGGTTCCACCCACCATAAGCACGACGACACGTGCATTATCAAATTTCAAACACAACATCGTTAAATTAAAGTTGAAATCGTTATGCGCTCGACTCGGCGTTTATTACGACGAGCTGCCTCAAAGTTTTATAAAATTTCTTCTACCATATTATCGTAACTACTTTAGTGTGTTTTTATCACACTTCTTTGACTAATCTTCTCACTTGACGGTAAGCGATGATGTGGTATAAGGTGGAGCAAGAACATCTAGGAATCAGCGACTTCAAAGAGATCCTGATTGTAAGCTTCAGAAAAGACAGAAGACGAATGGTAGTGTTACTGTGCATACTATACCTTAGCTGTTAAGAAGTATCCTTACACGCATTAAGAACTTATAATAAAAACGCTAAGTGCGAATGAGTGGTATAAAAAATAAATATCGACTAATATACAATAAAAGAGAATAACTTAGACTTATATGTTGTTTAAAATATTTTATCAAACAAAAATAATAGAATTTTCGATAAGACGCATAATCAAATCAATTTAGCACTTGTGCTGTGTGCTACCATGTCAACGCACTTTTAATATATCCTATCCTGTTTGAATGTAAATATCGACGACAGTGACACTGGGGTTGTGAGGGAGTCCTTATACTCCGGAAATATGTACAAAACTTATCATACTGATATTTATTTACAGTTTTATGAACCCTCGACTCAAAATGAAGGGGTGTTAAGTTTGCCGGCTGTTTGGGTGTCTGTTCGGCTCCATAGCTTTACGATAACAACAGAAGGGTCGATTTTTTGCTGTTTGATCGTAGGAGTGCATTTCCAAGAGTTAGATTTACTTATCTGTTACGTCGGGTTATTATCTGTTATCAGCTGTTTATAAGACCATAAAAGAGACAACCTCTGTGGCGCAGTGTCGAATAGCCGGCTGAGACGCAAAAGCGGGTTTGATTCTATTTTTAAATATTATAAGTATAAACAAAAAAAACGCGTGTGCTTTTGACCACACGACTGAAGTAAAACTTTCTTTTTCAAAATATTAATTTATAAAATTGTTCAAGAACGAAATGAAATTACGAAAAATAATCAAACGAACTACTGACCGATATATATATTTCATGCACTGGCTAAAGAAGAAAAAGAAAATGTGCGCGCGCACCTCTCTCTCTTTCTATCTTCACTAACTTATATCTCCCTCTCAACTTCCGTTCGCACTTTTCTCAACGCATTCACCAGCTTACTCCCTAAGTCAAGCGTGCGTAAAGAAATTTTACTTCAAAAATATATAAGTGTTTTATCAGTTAACTGGTTCCCATATTACAAGCTTTGCTTCGTTTGGGGCTAGATAGCGCTGTGTGCAATGTATTTATAACATAGGTTAATGTTACGAAAACAGAATATAGTATGTGCAATTGAATTTACATTAACATTATACTGTTAATTTCAATTCGTTTTAAGTAATAGGTACAAAATATCCAGCTACAAAAATCCTTCATTCCTTTAGGCAACCTAGACAACAAAAGTTCTTAAACGCGACGAGACGCCGTCAAACTGGTTATGGTATTTGCGCAAATTAAAATGAGAATATTTATCGACTCTGCCGATTCTTTGAACTCTGTGTTTGCATTCGAAAGGTAAATTTTCTGGGTAGTTTAATACGCAAAGTAAATTAAATATTGGTTTTTCAGGCCAGATTGTACGGTAAAACGGTACTACTTGCAAGTTCGTAGAACGCATCATAAAAAATGCACAAAATCAAGAGGAAATTAAAACATAAAACCAAGTAAACGGTTGTTAACAAAATCCGAGCACTTAGACACAAAAGAGGCGATGTCAAAAGGTTAATTTGTACCAATAACGGAAAGTAACACGTATTTTTTGCTAGTCACGCGAAAAGTGTGAATTGGAGTGTGACAAGTGACGGCAATTTGGGTCGATCGGAGACTGTGTTTGTCCAGCGGAGACGCACTCGGCTCAAGATGTTCGTCATCAAGTCGTGTATAAGCTGAAATAATGAGTCGAGGAAATTAAAGATTTAGTATTTGCATACAAAAAAACTGATCTTATCATCTTATACAACAGAAAATCAGTTTTTTATTCCATTGCAAATTTGCAACAGTATTTTTCACTTAATACTCGTATTGCAAACAGATAAAACCTTGACCTGTTAGACCTCAAAAGTCATTCAAATCATAGATCATTTAGTTGTTAGTGCAACTCAATTGACTTGCAAAATTTATGAAACACATATTCACAAAAAGCTAGTGAAAACACAAACAGAAAATGTGCAAGAAATTCTAATTATAGATAGTTATATGTATAGTAGCTCTAATGTACCGACCGAAACTGATATTTTCAAAGGCGAAACTAAATTTTCAGCGCAGAAACCATTAAAGAGCTTCAGTAGAAAGTTTCAGGTTAATAAAACGTTCGATAAAGTTCAGTGAAAAAGAAGCTTAATACACGCTGTAACGGTTGCGTTAATTTAAACAAAGACTGGAGGAAGCCCCAATATGTTGACGCGTAATATGAGAGCAATTGACGAAAAATATCGATGTCAAATAACGTTTATAACTGTACTACAAGCATTTTTCTTTTGGAGGGTGCTAGTATGGGAAGTATGGGAACAATTCGAATATCCTACTGACACTTATAGTTGTACATAACTTTTGGTTTTGAAGGTACAATGTATATACATATATACTAGTATACAGTAGTTACTCAAGCAATGTAGATCTGATAACTTTGGGATGATGTAACAACATGCCCGAGTTATATCATGGATTTAAAATGCAAAATAACTATTATTCTTCATGTATATTAATATAAATTAAAGATAGAGGTTTATTTTGGGAGCTTATTAAATAATCGAATGAGAACGGATATCGTAACACTTTGGACGAGTGAAGGACGAATTCGACTATAGTTAGTTGACAATACCAAAATAATATTATCAACTAATGAATGCCCGTAAGTAAGCTCGTTGGATAAAGGATATAATCAAAATAGTTGGCACCACCTCTTTCGGAAGTTCGATGGCAGAACTGACAGGGGGACTACACTCAGAAGTGGGTACGGTATGAGCAATTGATGATGAATGTATCCTATATTGCATCGTTTTTGGGACGATTTACAGAGAAGATGAAGATACAGACAAGTGAAATGCTCAATAGATCGAGACGATGAGAACTCGGAAGCAGAGAGTTAAATATACAATCGTAACATTAATAAAACAGAGAGCGAATGGAGCATTTGTCCAGAGTGTCCTAGCGCAATCGTTTTCCCTTCGAGCAATTGTTCGGTACAGGGTTTTGATTAAATTATTACCTCTTCAATGTTCTCGAGTCTTCAAATAAGGCAAAGATATTGCTGTGTGGGGTCAGTGTTTAACAATGTTGTGGAGTAAGCTATTGTCAATAAAGCTACTAAGGAAATCGTGACGACTACGATGTAGTAGAGCATAGTAAAACCGTCATAAGCACCCTAATTTAACATGGCTTAAAAATCTAGCTTCGACACACAAAGTAAGATCTAATCCCGTCCAAAACATAAATGCGAAATGAGAGCCTGGTTTTTGACTTCAACGACAAAAGAAGTTAGATCTAAATGGGTGCCAGGTTCAATGGTCAATCCTGAAATTTATTTACAACAATATAAATATTTTATATACAACTTAGAATATCGTTTCTTCTTAATATATTGTATAGTAATAACTTAGGATATATATTGAAGCCTAAGGTCTGACTTAGCTAGTTTTCAGCTAGCTTCAGTAAGTCAGTGATAAAAATTGCGATTTTTGGACGTTTATATCTAAATAACCGTTTGAGTTGTGTTTATGAAATTTGGAGCATGTGAAATAGTTTTTGAGTTATGAGGGGGTCAAAAGTGGCACCAAATGGTTCGTGTAATATTACACACGGTGCTGCTCGCCAGTTCTGTTATAGCTTGAACGCTACCGCGTGTCTAGATGGACTCTCCTCAAGAACAAATCCATACGTCGCCGTTATATAGTTAAGTTATAATGCTTAATATAGTTAAGCATTTTTGGAAGATTTAGAAGTGAGAGCATATTGAATGTATAGAGACTGGTGATAATAGTACAGCGATGGTAAAATAATAGACAGAGACTACGTAGATATTGCGGTACGGATATAACAAAATTGTCATAAGGCTATTAGAGTAAATATTGAATAAAGCAAAATAATTGCACAAATTAGAGCTCGTCGACACATCGTCGGCCGCCAACAGAACGATTACTGTCACAAATGGAGATAGGTGTGTATAACGGCAATTACAGGTGATGGTGACAACATCAATTTTGAACAATGCTATTCTGAATGTAAAAAGCGAAATGAAAGTAATATCGACATCGACACAGAAAATAGTTGAGCACTTTTTGGAAGATTTAGAAGTGAGAGCGTTAGATGTTTGATGAATAGAGATTGATGTTATTATGATGTATAGCTATGGAAATTGTATAGCAGCATTTTGCGAGTGGATTCTGTCTATATCGGAACTCGGGAGTAATCGGAACTACAGCTTCATGGTCCTGGCCTAAAAAAAATTTGAGGTAGTTTGTGCTCAAGGGACAAAACAACATAATAACGTGCCCGCCTTCATTGTATTTGTGTAGGTATGTGGTGATTGATGCAATTACAAACCAAATTTCGCATACTTCAGTAACAACTCCTTAAATTGTTGCAATTAGGCGTAATAGGACAAAGTGGTTTAATACTTATTTAAATTTTACAGCCGAAACCATAGCGTTTCGTGTAGGGCAGAATACGACGGTCACGCTACCTGCAGCGCCACGGTGGGGATTCCCGCCAATAGGTATTTTGCATTGTGCACGTGCAATTTACTGCACTTCATGAAACGTGTTTATTTATTGCCATTACTAGGTACCTATTCACGAGTTGTCAATATCTTTTATGACGTCTATGCGGCGGTAAAGTTTGGAAAAGCAGTTTGGAAAGCCTGCGGCTTCGCACGTATAGTATGTCTATAAAAAGTAGCTGTCTCAATTCAGGTAATCAATTATCTATTGATAGCGAGATTTATGATTGATTGTCCCAACTCTATTAGGGTTGATGAAGACTCTAGGGACTCGATGTTCAAATGCCGGTCACGTCAACATATTTGTTTAACAAATCTAAATCTAAATATATAAAACAAAGTCGGGTTAGTTACACCATTTGTAACCGTCATTTGTCATCATGACGGTCATTGCCCATCATTTGCTTGACCGATGTTTATGTTCTTTGGTTTGTTGGTTTTGTCTCTCTGTCCCGAATAACTATTAAAACCTAGGAAAATTTCACGAAAAAATTTTTATTAGAAAATTAATTTTCTTGTACATAAGTAAATGCAGCTAATGATGGCCGATTGACAATTCTACAGGGGACGTGTACATTGGCAGATTTGGCAGCCCGCGTCATATGCATGAATATGCGCAAGATGCAATGACTTTAATCTTTACTGTACACAAATAGATTACAGACAAAAACAGCTTACAAATTGGACATGTACAAAGGCGAGCTTAGCTTAACTCTAATAGAGTTTTCTTCCAGCAAACCTTTGAAGATAGGTTAGTTGATTATAGTGGTGGATACGAGAAAAAGACATTAGAGTAAAAACTTCTTTTTTTTCTTCAACCTGTGTCATCCCACTGCTGGGCAAAGGTCTACCCCACTGTCTTCCAGGACTTTCGCTCGCGTGTCAAATTTCACCAATCTGCCTCGAAGGCATCATCATCGTCATATCAGCGTCTACTAGGCCTTCCTTAGCACCGTTGCCAGTCTTCAGGCACCCACTGGGTGACGATCGTTGCCCATCTGTCCGGGTGCATTCGTCTTATACATGGCCCGCCCAATCCCATTTTAGCCTGGCAGCCTTATTTCCTGACGCAGCGTGGTGTTACGGATTCAGTCGACCCTCTTTACTCCAAGCACGCTGCGCTCTATTGCTCTTTGGCAAACCTTGAGTTTGGATTTTTGAACCTCGGTTAAAGACCACGTTTGGGAACCATATGTAAGGACGGGCAGTATACAGATGCCGATGAGTTTGCGCTTTAGTGGCATAGGAAGATTTCCCTTCATCAGTAAAAAACTAAAAAAAAATATTTTAACTCAGCTCTTATTAGCTGACACAAAATTCATTGATTCAAAGGCGGTACGAAGATCGTCGGGTCAGCTTGAAACAAATAAATAAATGTCAGAACAACCTTTTACCGCTGTAATTTTACTGTTGTAACTATTGAATATTATCCCGTTTAACACTATAGTATATACCCAAATGTTATCGAAATCGGTTTAGCCGTTACGACGTGAAAGCGCAACTGGGTATGTACGCAAAAAGTCAGTATCACAATCGATTATAATTTTATCATCTTTTCTACTATTACCTAGTCTTTTTACGAGGTAATTCTAACAGTGCCGTTTCAACCCAAATACTTGATTGAAACATTCTCATCCAAACCAGTTTGGTTCGTAATGAGAAGCTTCATCATGTCCATTCACACGAAGCGGCGGCTTGTCAGTACCAACAACCTGTTTCTATAGGCAGGTGTCCCTCTGTGTTTTTTTTTGTTTTTCCTCTTTAATAGCAGCGACCTTAAGCGTGCCGGCAATGTAGTCTTGGGATTTAATTAAATAAATATCACCGGACTATCAATGACGGAGCTAACAATCTCCAAGTTTTTCACAAAGATCATAGCAAAACAGAATGTTTTGTCATTACAGAATACTTTTTAAACCCATTATTTATTTATTATCTAAAAGTTTATTCAGACACGTTGTTTAGTACATTAACTACTTACATAATTACACATAATCAGATTTTGTCGACATCAACAATTTTGTATGTTTGCCATTTTTCGGCAAAGGCCTCCAACTTTTACCAATTCCCTCTGTCTCATGCTGTTCTGCATTAATTGTCTTCCTTTGTTTCTTTTTTGTAAGTTGTATACCAGTTAATTAAGACTTTACTCCATTAATCGATACCTCGAATGGTATGTCCTGTCCACATCCGTTTAAGTTTTTGAAGTGAAAACTTCTCATTGAACTTGCGATACCGTTACCGACACCGCTGTATATAAGTAGTGAAAACTTTTTTAGGCACGTTGGGCATTTTTTAAGATGGGAAAAACCATTGAACTCGCGACACTGTTACCGATACCGTTACCGACACCTCTGTATATAAGTATCTCGTAATTGTTCAAGTTTTCACTTCTGTCTGCACTCCCGGAGTGCCACATTTTTTTTTCACTGTTACAGTAACGTCTTTTATTTTTGTACGATTTCTTATTGTTGTATTTCTAATTTTGTTAATTTTCCTTTTACTAACATTCATCATCATCATCATCATATCAGCCGTAGGACGTCCACTGCTGGACAAAGGCCTCCCTCATTGATCTCCAGGAACTGCGGTTGGAAGCGGCCTGGATCCAACGCCGACCTGCGGTTCTTACCAAGTCGTCTGCCCATCTTGTGGGTGGACGTCCTACGCTGCGCTTGCCTACTACTTTATTAACATTACTATTTACTAACATTATGTTAATTAAATTATTATTGTTTACTGGTAAGTTTTGAATTTCATATTGATTATGTGGCAGGTCTTTTATAATCTTTTGTACAACGTTATTGATTTAAGCCTAATTAATATATTGTTTTGTTTAAATTAATTATTTATTAACTATTTAATTAAGTGTCCGCACACAATTTTCTTTTGTATTTTCTCTTGTGTGTAATTTTCTTTTCTTTTGTTGTTGTGTGGGAATAAATAAATGATATGTTTTCTTAAAAAAATGCTTTTCGTTATGATTACTATTGGTTATGTTGTGTTCGCCAATAATTGCCAGAACTATTAAAACGAAACCTTACCCTATATTACGCTGTTGGCATCCCTATTTTAAATAAATAACTTAAATAGTTACTTTAAACCAAGCGTCAGACAAAAAAACAAGTAAATAAACATAGCTCTATTGTTGTTTAAAAACGTTCATTGTTTAATAAAGAATATAATGAATTTAATTACATTTTCTACCAGCACTTTTGCTATATGGCACGTAATTTCCCCCGGGCGATTTGACGTACAGTACAAAAAATACAAGCTCGTTCAGGTTATAAGCCGGGAGCGATAATACAGGAAATATTTTCCAGTTTTCATGACGATGATTTACAGTTTGTGCTATTGCAGACGATTAATTGTATGAATTATCTAACGTGTAATAGTTTTTTCCAAGACATTAATTGAAAACTTGTTGTAGGTACACATTTATTATTCGGATTTCACAAATCACGCCCTATACTTTTATATGTATAAGTATTGGTTGCAAAAGTCTCTTGTCTAATCTCTTCTTGTTGTCGTCTTGTCTCTTGTCTGATTATTAAACAGTTAAGTCTGCTGTTAGTATTTAACTTTAGGATTAAGAGCAAATAAATCTGAATAAAATTGTTCTAACAAGTCTTACACATAATTCTCAAAACATTCTGCAAATCAAATATTTGCGTGCCGCGTCTTGCAAAAATGATAAAATCGACAACATCAGTAGTAACCTGAAATCGCTGCCGACGCCGACCATTGGCGTCACCGTCTTATCAAGTAAACAAATGTTTGCGCCATAATATTGTGCAATAAATTTTATTTTATCAATGAATACATATTTGTTATCTGCAAACCTGTTACCTGGTAACGTCTTCACGTCCGCGGCATTATGAACTAGTTTCCATGGATGATAAGATACATTTTGGCGCCAAGTTATTATTTTAGCTGAATCATCGTGTTGGGCATTATAGCGTCACGACATGATGCTCCAATTACCAGAAAGGGGTTGATAATAATATTTTAAAGTAGGTATTTAGGTAACTTTTGTACTAAAAAATAATTCGGTAAATTTTTCTTTCTATTGGTTTAGTTTTACTGCGAATATGCGAAGACAACTGTTACATGGGCCGATGACATCAAGAGATTCTCTGATAAGATTTGGTAGCGATCAGCCTAAGAAAAAGCACACGCGGCGTTAAATGGAGGCGGGTTATACTTTGGATATATTCTAAGAATGGTAATGAGGAACATGCAAAAGCTGTGTGGATATTTGATTAGGCCTAGGGCTTGGTATGGAGTGATTTCGCGATAATGCCATCTTAAGATATAAATAACATTAATCTGTCAGTCAGAGTTTGCGAAGTATACTCAACGTTCACCGGTTCGATATAGGTCGATGTGGAAAGATCAATACATCTAAAATAGACACAAGAGCTTGCGTATGAATCACCGCATGGGACAAATACTCGTAGGACTGCAGGCTGCATGACGTGGCAATTAGCATAGTTTGTCGCTGGTCATTGCATCTTCGTTTACGACCAAGAAGATAAAGCTAAACTTTGGCCGTTTAATCAAAAACGTAAATATGGAATACACGGTAAAATTTTGTTCAAGGTAAACTTTTCCGAAACTTAAATGTTAGATTAGAAATATCACGGGATTTTCCTAAAAACAGTTCTAGTTTAGTAATTTCGAGATGCCAAGGTTTGCACAATATTGAAAAGTAACACTGCTCTAGAAAGATCCTATTCTACCAATTCTAAGTAATACCTACTTGCAACAGTAAACATGAAGTACCTATCGATTAATAGGAAAACAACAAGAATATAAAGGTTGCATCACTGTGATTAAGCCACAGCGCCGGTACCTAGTCCTCAAGGTGTGGCGCCGTCGATAGCCGATTCCGATAAAAAATAGTGATTCAGATTGCATAGAAACGTCGGTACCGTTGCTGCTTACGACTTCTGATAAGTGCACTGAATGTCTGATGTCATTGTGACATGAAAGTTAGTTAGTTGATGAGCTAGTCGTCAAAATCAGGGAGCCAATTCTACTAGACCAATCGCTTGGCTATTACAATGGTATTGTCGCAAAATCTCCACTATAGATACCTTTTGGTATTCTACCAACACAATCTTTTGTCAATGACAAAACCATTAAAAATTTGACAACTTACGGCAGAAACAACGATCATAATCGTTAAATGGCTCCATTTTCTTATCCTGGTGTCCCTAATATACCCTTAGTCGTCCAGATAACTTCGGACCTATTCCGGATCGCGAACAGTAGTAGAATTCCTTGTGAACGGGCTCGCCCGGGGAAGTACTACCACCATACCTATTTCTGCCACGAAGCAGTAATGGTGACGCTGTGTGCCTCAAGTTGATGGCAGTGCATCTTAGGACACGTTTCTAAGATGCGTGACCAACGAGACAATGCTTTGCTCTAAGCGATGGTTACCACTTAACATCAGGTGGGCCATATGCTTGTTCCATCTCCAGGAAGTATAAAAAAATTGCGGTAATTTATATTCCAGTTGAGATTGCCATAGACACAAAAAGGCCGTCTAAATATACATACCGTACAAGCACAGCCGCAACCCCCTTACTAGTTACCATAACATACCTGAAAATAAAAGAATAACAATATTAGATTTGAATAATTAATTTTGACCTCGAGCGGGGTCGTTGTTACTTTGTTCCGAATATTAAACCTATGTACACAGGGTGAATACAACTTTATTTTTCCTTTCATAGTTCCAAAGAGGGCATGGTAAAATATTAATGCGTTACCAAGGCCCGTTGTCAGTATTGGGTTTCGAGCTAATTTAAAATATCAAGTAACATGAATGAGGGGTGGTTAAATAGCATGCCTAATTAATCTATTACGTAGTTTACCAATTTTAAAGAAAACTAAGGTACCAATAGAGGAACAGTCTAACTAAACGTTAAAGGAATGCTTGATTTAAATACTAAAAAGTAAAAATCACATGTTTTCTTAACAATTTAAACTAATTGTCAGAACAATTTGTTTAAAAGATTTAAAAAAAAAAATCTTGTATGCTATTAAGGAAGCAAGGATCAAATCGTATTCAGTAGTACGCACAATGTTTTATCAAACATCGCATACAAAATAATACGAGGACATTAATAATGTATCGTTTGAGGCCAACCATCTAAAGGTCAAATCTCCATTAGAAGCCCGGGAAAAGGTCGCGCTTTTGGCTTTCATCACACATAATTAAGACTAAAATATCCTATGCCAGCATCAGGATATCTTAGGCTATTCAAATTGTCGACTTCCCAATCGAAAAGGTCGTTTTACTGGATGACGTAATTGAAAATGTCTCAATAGTCGATGACGAGACAACCTTGAAGATTCAGTAATGCTATATTTATGAAGACATTGATTGATTTCTTGGTTTTATTACACAATACTTACAGATGTATTAAGAATATTATCTGAAATAATTAAATCAATAGGCTCCTAACAGTCCAAAAAAAATTAAAACCATTCAAGGGCAATGACACCATGTAAAATACGTAGACATGAACAGTGTTTCCCCAATTCACACGTCCTCATATCTACCTAATTTTTTTAGTAAACATGCAATTTTTGTATAATCTTATTTTCTGTAAATTTGTCTACTTATTATCAAAGCTTGTGAATGTAGAAACATTTAAGAAAGTACTATAAGGCGTAGCAAAGAGTAGAAATTTAAAAGCGAGGGAACAATGTTTCGTGAGGTCAATCTGGTTCCGAATACCTACTAAGCTTAAAAGTTATTCAACTTTGCTGCGGCATCACAGTTATACAGATACCTAAAGAATTTTATTGGTAAAAGATAAATACATGTCACACAGTTTTTTTAAAATAATATTTAAAATGTACAAAATTGTAAAATATTAAAATTCATATAATATTAATAATATAAATTTTGATAAGGTTATATTGTCGTCATCAAAAACTCTTCTATTAAATAGAACGCTTTTTCGAGCAGCCAGCGCTTAAGCCGGTGTTTGAAGGCATTGTCTATCGAAGTGATTGCAACAGGGAGACTATTGTAGACTGTCGGACCTATGACGTGAGTCTTTCGGTCTTTGCAAGTCTGCGTGGGATACTCGCGAGCTTACGTGCTCCACGGGTGTTGTACCTGTGGGAGTCTCCTCGCTTGGCGTAATCATTGAGGTCACTACTGACGAAGACTGCCACCAGTAATATCACTATAAATGACAGATATTGCAGGCATTCGATAATATCCAACCTGGACAATAGCACATGATATGTAAATCATCAGTCTAAAATTGGCCATTGCTTCATTAAGTCAAAGTCAATCAATATTTATTAATTGCGGTCATAAAGATATTTTTGAAATGGTTTACTTTGTCTTAAATTGTATAGGGAGGAGCGCGCAATTTTAGATTGAAATACCTATTTCCTCTCCAATTTTTTATTACATATTTTTCTGTGCACTATCTCATATCTTTATCCGCAACACTATATGATTATCTAGAAGAGAATGCTTTTATCATTTAAATTTGGCTTTATACTTTTGTTAAGCAATAAAAATTAAAATATTTTCAATCAATCGAATTCTATAAAACTAGCATGCTGCATTAAAATGGCCTGATCATCACAACTGTTTTATGCTAGCTTTCGTCTGACACCTGGGTATATAATTTGTATCAGTTAGATAGATAAATATATTCAAACGGCTATCTTGACCTATGCGGTTTCTACTAGGTAAAACAGTTAGGAGAGTGCGCTTACAGCGTACATTTGCATATCTCGGCTATTGCCTAGTCTAGACTTTGTTGGAATTAGTGTTCAACGAACTGAGACAAGTCTGATTTACGCGACTGCTAAATTGGCGGTGAGATGTATATGAGTTGTTGGTAAAAACAACTTTATTAGAAAATCTAATGTTTATTAAATGCTGATTCTGTGTGGTCTCAATCATTCCGTTATTTCTAAATAAAATTGGATGTATCGAAAGAAATTATAAATTATAACCTTAAACAGTGGGCCATGTGCAGTGGAATAGCCGGCTGAGACGCAGGAGGTAGCGGGTTCGATTCCCTAGCGGGACAAATGTTTGCTTGGTCTACAGATATTTCTTCCTGGTTTGGGTATTGTAATATATTATAAGTATCTATTTACAAAAAAATATGTATATTATTACGTATTCTATCACTATTTGTGTGTTAAAACGGGATATTTACTATGATTTGTGAATATCGGGATAAGCAAAACTCACAAATCGTGGTAAATATCCCGTTTTTAGTACACATAGTGTTCATAACCATGATAGTTTTAAAAGTTATACCTATACTATCAGTGATCTGGTTCCCATAGTACAAGCTTTGCTTAGTTTGAGGCTAGGCAGCGCTGAGTGAAATTGATCACCATTATTTATTTATACTATAGATGGTTTCTTCCCTCTAAAAAAAAGGATTATTAAAATTTTAAAACAATTGAGGCCCTAATGATTCTTTTGAGACATTTTTCAAAATCCTATGGGCGGAGGGTTCAACGAGATATTAGTAAAGAATTTAAGTAAATAAACAACTATACATACATATGATAAAAACCCATCTTCGACAATAACCCGAGATGACCGCAGCGTACTATTGATATTTTTGTGCAAGCATGAATCATATTGTTGACAACGTTGGGAGCAAATGTCAGGATGAATATTTATGTCATTATTGATATCTTTAATTGAGCTGTTCGTTTTGATGGACAGACCACCAGTACTTTGATCTTCAGTCATCTTTCTTCATAGACAGGTAGACTGATATCGTCTTTTGTGGGCGGCCCAATCGCTAAAACCGATATCTTCTAAGCCACTAAGTATGGACAGGATTTGTTTAAACAAATGAGGAAGTATTACGATCTATGAGTAGCACACCTTTCAGTTATGTTAAACGCTCCATTAACATGGCATTAGAAACATACATACGTACTTATTGCTGGACATTTCACACAGCGCTGTCTAGCCCCAAACTAAGCAGACCTTGGGACTCAGATAACTGATAAAATACTTATATACTTTTTTTTGTAAATACATACTTATAATATATCGAAAAACATGCAGACCCGGAAGAAATATCTGTAGGCCATGCAAACATTTGTTCCGCGGCGTGAATAGAATCCTGCGTCTCAGCCGGCTATTCGCCCACTCCGCTACGGAGGTCGTCAATCATACACGTCTTTTGATATTTCATTTCCAGACTCATATTTCAGAACTGTTAGGCACTATCGGGTTATAAACAGCTAACAACTAAAATAATTTTCAACGGTCTGTAAATGATGATATAAATAATCGTCGATAACGACAAACATAAATATTTGCAAACCGCTAAATATACAATAAACTAATAACATGCCGTTCGGAAATTCCATTTAAATAAATGATTAATGAGTATTTTTATATTTAGTTAGGATCAAATGTGCAGTGGTGGAAAATACAGTTTAATATTGAATTTTAAGGGCTCTGTTGAAATTTATTAGTGAGAGGAGATGCATAACTACGAAAATGAAAAATGATTTATTGGTTTTCATAACATATATAACTATCTTATATTGTTCTGATTTTAGTGAATGTGTATGTATAATCAATGTAGGTTTATGTCATATTCGTCCCGTGGAAGTTCGGCCCACACAAAAAAATCTGCTTTCGTCACACTTTATATGCCTCGTACGTCCCATAAAATATTTTAATTCAAAAAATATTGTTTCGTCCTACTTTTGTATTCTTCATTCGGCCCATGTTTTTTATGTTGGCAAATTTTATTCACTTTAGTAGGTACAGTTGAAGCCATAAGTGTTCACTTGATTTTTATATTTTTATGGTATTAACAAGTCTCAGGTAGGTAAACTCAATTTAAAGCGCACGTATTTCGGTAGTCATAGACATTTGTAGAATCAAAGAGAGGCGATCCTATTTTATTACACAACGGATATGAACAATCCATAAAACGTGTAAATAAAAATAAATCAACACGCTGGAGATGCGTTAATAGAATCTGCCACGGCGGAATGTTAACCGACGGTGAAAATCAAATAATAAAAATAATAGAACATGATGTGTGTACACGTAGCGAGTCCAAAAACATCATTAAACAACAATTATTCCGCTGTAAAAAGAAAGCAACATCTTCACAAGGAAAGACTGTAAGTCGTGGAATGGTCTTGGGTCCTCCAAAAAAGAGAGATGTATTTATTTCGGCAATGCGCGAGTGCCGCAACTACCTCCTGGCAGCTGGACTTGAGTGTACGAGTATGTCTATTCAGGAGCTAATTAGAGTCCTCCTGGCAGCTGGATTTGAGTGTATGTCTACTCAAGAGCTGATTAGAGTTTAAGTTTATAATAACATTTTTTAAGCACAGTATTTACCAAATAATTATGGATCTCCGGTCTTTTATTTATTAAATTTGGTGTTAACAGCATCTCTACTCTGAATCCATGTTTTAATTTAAATAAAGAATATGTATTTTGTAACCACTAATCATCAAGTAGTGGGCCGTCTTCATGCTTATTTACCCCCACAGAGGTAAAAAAATGTAGCTCGCTTATTATTTCAACTACCGATGCTACCATAAATACATTTCCAATAACAAAAGCCAATCAGGACCAACCTGAAAAAACCGATATTGATTGCACACATTTTATAGTTAAGTCCAGCTGGTAAACAAAGTGAAAGTAGCAAAAGGTAACAGCATTCACTTTTATAGTGAATCGCTGTTAATGTCAACAGTAATCGGAACTGATAAGTCATTGTCGGCACCGGCCGTCCACTTCATAAATAAACCGGCCAAGTGTCAGAATATAAACATGGTAAAAAGGATTCCGTACTGAGCTCTAATAAAACGCGTTTTTGTAGGTTTTGGTACGTGTAAGCTATGAAGCAATAATTCGTTTTTCATAACCGTCTGACCGCTCACGGAAAAGCGCAGCGTAGGACGGCCTCAAACTATATAGAAAGAGGACCTAATAAATTTTGGATTGAAAATGTTGTGTTTGCGAGATATGTAGTTCTTAGCGTATAATTATTAGAATATGGTGCAGTAGTTTTACGTCTGTTTACTTTAATAAATTGTAGTGTAAGTGGTTTTAAGCGCATGTAAATAACAAACAAGCATAGGCCGGACGTACATTTCCAACAGGGTATTTCTTGTCTCACTATAGAACCCTAATAAGCCGCCCCCTCCTCACGGGTTCTCGGTAATCAAACCGCAACATTATCAGAGCCCGTTGAATTTTTCTAACAAATTCCCGGAAACCATTACCGGTAGTGCTCGTCGTTTTGTTTTCCTCAAGTTAATTATGAACGGAGAGATTTAATGAAATCTGATTATGCCCTATTCACTGTAATGATGATAATTAATTTAAATACTAGAAGTGGTTTATACTTTAAAATCTAGAGATCTTCCAATCTACAATTTCACGGCCCACTACCTCTTTACGTGAAAGCCAAAGTACATTATCTTCATTCTTTAAAATCATAAGAAGTATTTTAAAACGTCGCACTGTGAGTAAATTTGCAAATTATTTAATTCTAAATGGAATTCTGTAGAATTATACTTAGCATCAATAAAGAGCTGTGTCGTTAAAGCTCCATGTTGTATTGTGTATATATGTTCTTATTAAATGCAAAAACATCAATGAATGTTGCAGCGCTATTAAGCAAGATTTATTATGATTATACGGATTGGCACGTTGCCCTTGTCGATAGGCAATTCGAAAAACCTTGATTTTTCAATTTCCAATTGACGTTTAAATAACTTTACGCTTTTAGAGCACCCGCACTAAACTATCTGACCTTAGTTCAGTTCAGTACCATCGGTCTCTAATACTTTCGGCAGATTTTAAATCGCTAATTATGTGTTTTTCGCGTTGAATAAACAACCGATTAAACTGACATCGGTCAAACGTTTAAAGTCTGCGTTTTTTAAAACAGTCATGATAATTACCGCCCACACATTACGCGAAAATCCTTTGTAATTTCACCAAAAAACAAGTAAAGCCCAAGTGACGCGCAAAAGCAAAAGCCGACGCGCTACGTCATGATTTGATAAGAGTGGTGGGTGACGCACGATTCGCGGTATAGGTATAATCTACTATGATTTATTCTGCTGATGATACAGCCTACTTTTAGAACGGCCCACGCTCGCCCCGCCACCCTCGGTCTCTATGAACTAATCTGCTCCACCCCTGGCAACGTGAGTGGCCAAGAAAGGATTAGGAAGACGGTCGATAACGCTTTGAGGGCAAGCGCTTGACCGCTTGAAGACCTAAATAAGGTAGCCATAGCCAACCAGAAAAAAAATATTGAGGAAATCACTTACATTGATATGGACAATATACTTATTTACTGGATTTTCCTATTCAAATTGTATATCTGATCTCGTTTCTACACAAAGTGCGCGTAGCTATGTGGGTGACATTTACCACACAATATTGGGCCATAACTTTAAAGTAGTGTTCTCAATATTTAGTTTTTAGGTATTTTTGCGGAGACTCATGAATGGTGCGATCTTATTATAGTGCCCATTCATATTTTAAAAATGAAATCTCATCTAAAAGCTGTTTACTCGTGGCTCGCCCACACATCGCTCACGTGTCTCGTTTCTAAGACCTAGTGTTTTTATAACAGGATTCAATACCTACCTCAATACCTAAACGAGATATATAATATGGGAAAATGGGTAACCATGTTACTATTATTTCTGTTGACATACAAAATGATATTGCAGGAGAAAGTAGCGACTTTGCAAGCGTGTTTCAGGTTTGGCGACGATGCCGCGATGGTTCCAGAATCATTGTTTGCGCTTAAGGCTGGACGGAGCGCTATAAAATATAGCAAGTTGATTGCTTAGCCTCAGACATTCAATACGAAAGAGAAATTGTATTCTCGGAATAACATCGAAGCGCTGCTGTTTGAATTCACAATTCAACAAGTGTACATCCAACGGATATAAACGTTTCGATCTATTAATAAGGCACGATTTATAATTATAACCTAACTAACTCAGGTCAGTTTCATAAAATTGTTCTAGTCTGGTATAAGAGCGCTATCAGTGGCTAGTTGTGAGTGTGTTTCCAGACTTTCCCAGCAAGGCGATTTGTGAACGTGCTCGTCACGTACACAAATCGCTGCAGACTCGCTCGCAAGTCGCTAGCGTGATATACAGAGTATTTTTTTTAACTGTAACAGTACGGCAGCACCCATAACCAGACAAGATACAGGTGCAGTTTCTTTTAAAACATCAGCTCGTTTTCGAAGATAAACATTTTGGCATTAAATTTTTTTTGGTCAAGTGTGAGTAGCGCCTTAAAATGAATAAAGTTGGTAAAATTTTTTTTTTGATTCTGATCGATGCAGTCCTTTGTAAGGATCATTTTATTGTATCGGATGAAAAAAATCTGAACAGCGAAAGTTAGTCAAATTTGATAATAAGTATTCGCATACAACAGGACAAAAAAAATTCCTTCTACAAACATTTTATTAGATTCTAATTGAACATTAAAGAAGTATTAATACTGTAGCGATTAAGAAGTTTAGAAACTCCATGCTCTCATGGTCAATTCAAAAACATTTCGCATTTCAGAACAATTTTTAATTTCGAACATGATTCTTGCACCTGTCGGACTTTTATATCATTGCATCATCTTATTTGTCCTATCATGGCATTGTCAAATACGCAAAAAGTTGACTTAATTGAAGGATACTTCCTCAATCACGGTTTGGGTAGCGTTGTTCCTGATACCACTTCAGCGCATTAGTTGGGCTTCGTCGGTTAAAAAAACACTGTATGTATATTATTATTCAACACACTTGCTCGTAAAGTGAGCCATAGTACATCGTTATTAGGGCCTTAAACCGAACTATAACACACGCGTGCGTAATAATATAACACACTAGTGCATAATAATAATAATATAATTATCCCTACAAAGTTAAGTTAGTACCTAACTGCAAATTATATGAGAGTAAACAGAGCATTTTCAATTTAACCGGGTCATACAGTTTTTGTACCAACAAAGAGGTTTTATGCCACTGAAAATCCTATTACATTTTTGGAATAAATAAATGTATCCCTAATTAAGACGAAAAAACATTTCTTATTATCAAATTACTTAATATTCACAATAATTTGTTATAAAATATTTGCATTTTATATGTAAAATTATAATTTTGAAGTAGGCTGTATGGCTATATGTAATCAATCAACTTACATTTGATGCGTGCAAAAAAAAACTTGCGCGCCATTTCCCATTTTTTGTTTGCCTCGCATTTGTTGCTGTGTGGTAAACAATTGTAAAAATGTCAAGTTTTAGTACAGAAGATTAACAATTGATAGATTTAACCCCGCCAAAAATACTAAATACAGCACAAAATGCAAATGAAAGCCTATAATACTTGCAAAATCTAGAGCAAAGTACTTAGCTGCTTACGATAGTTTCATACAATGGAAAAGCAACAAAAAAAACCCAGTAATTTTCTGAAAATGTGTTTAGGCGTATTTCTCTGAACTCGCCAATACATACAAACACAGCTCCCTGTGGTGATCTATTCCATGTTAAGAAGCAGCTCAAACATTGTTTTGATATCAAAACGTACTGTAACCCACAACCATGTACATCTCGTAGCATGAGTTATTTGATGCCTTCTCCTTCCAGTAATTTGTATGATTTGCCTTTGTTGCCGACCGACATTAACACAAGAAGTAAATGAAGATACTAAAGAAGTGGCAAGTACCAATGTAAGACAAACTGTGAAATCGCCATCAAAAACAATCCAATATCGTTTTGAAAATTGTACATTCACCAATTGTTTTAATAGTTAAACGATTTATGCAATACATGTTTGTTTTTTCCTCGCAAGTGTATTGAAAAAGTGCGTATGAAACTCGTGAGCAACTAGCTCACTAGACACTCGGCTGATTTACGCCCTCGCCTACGGCTCGGGCTGCAAACCACAGCCTCGTGTATAATGAGCAACTTAGCTCACTTGTATCATTATATGTTATTCCTCCTGTGTGTATGTATTTTTTATTGTGTATAATTATGTTCGTTTGAGTGTCGCGTCTGCTTTTTGTATACAGTTTATGTGAATCTTGTCTTCTTTCTTTCTCTTTCTCTGATATGGGCCTTAGATACAAAGTATCGATTTATTAGCTTAGTCAGTCGTATCAAAATTATAAGGCAAAATTATACTCTATAAAGAAACAGAGAATTTAAAGAAATTTTAATTATATGTCAGCAAGGTACTGTGTTTTAATAGAAAATAGAGTTATTGACAGAATAGCTAACCGCTAATTTACGTTCCAGTAAATAGCGAACTGTAAAAGTTTAATCAATTTATGCTTCTACGGAAGTAAAATATTAAAAAAATATATATTATGCACATCCTTCTGTACGTTTATATCAAGTGTACCGTTTTCGAAAAATAATTCAAGTTATTTGCAAAATGTGTCTCCCTTGTAGTTAGTTATCTACTACAACTTAATTTCTCTACTAAAAGGTTAACGTAAACCACCCACTCATAGTCATATTAGATGTTACTCTACGTAACATCTAACCTACTATGTATCTAAAAACAGTTAGAACATAGAACTAAGACAAAGTTGCGTGAAGATGAATTATGTACTAGAAACCGGTAAAGCACTTGGCTGGTTATATTAAATCCTAAATCTCTTCAGCTATAAATAAGCCGGGAATTTCTAAAAGAAAATGAATTGAAGATGAAAAGAAATGCAAACATAGGCCCGGTGAACTGGACGTAGCTAGAAAATCGAGTTTAATGATTCATGGCTCTATTTTAATCTGCGATACAAACCGACCGGGGAGCTCCATCAATCTGGGGTGGAATAGAACACAATACCTACGTATTTTATATCTTTGAAAATAGTTTCTCAACTTTAATCAGCACAACTATAAAGGATTTGTTGGCGTGTAAAGGCAATTTTGGCTTGATAGGATTAGATTAGTCTGCAAAAACTTCTTATTTATAAAAGATGCCTGATCTATTAGTGTAATTAATACCTTAATGTTAACCTTTCTCCTTAATTAGTCTTGAAATTAGACGAAAACAGAGAACTACTTATTATTTTACGTATCCACTAGTTTTTCAGTAAACTAACTGTTTTGCTGTGCACTGATTAAGCCCCATAATGAAGTTCGCTTGCGATGCCGTTTTAATTATAAAGGCGCTACGAACCGAGCTGCTGTTGTTAATTTCAAAGAGAGACCAAATACTTCGGCGCATGAAAGAAATGAGATCTTGAAAAATATCTTTCTCGCGTTATCGAGAAGCCGTAAAGAAAATACGTGGTATAAACTGTATATAACAGATCATTATTGACCACTTAGGTCAGCGGCAAACATTCTCAAAAGGCCAACGCCCCACCTTGCGACCGAGTTACGGCGACCGATTGTGGATCGAGGGTATGGAGACAGAGATCTCAAATCAGCATGGCATCTCTCGGCATAGTTGGATCGGTCTCGCCCTATGTTCGCGTCAATGCAGTTCCAGGAATGCATCGGTCTCCTTTGCAATATTTCTGTGTTATGGCGGGCCAATTTGGCGTTTATTTTTTCCTGGTAGCCGTGTCATATATCAGAACACAAAATAGCCTCGATTTTATCGAGGGCTGTCGGAGGCATTGTATCGAAAGTTCATTTTTATGGGAAAATGGGCGGCGTATTATCGGGGCCAAATATTATTCTTGGAATTTTGGCAAATATAGATTTTAACTGCGTTTCGCTCGTAAATTGTATTGGGGTTGAACCGACATTATTATTATGCTTTTCAGAATTCAGGTTAAATTCACATTTCGATAGCATCAGCAGGTTAGTGCAGTTTACCAACATGACCAACACGGCAGCAAAGGTAAATTTAATGTTTGATTGATCTAAGATTAGAGACATGACTTCAATTTGCTATGTGGCGAGATGTAGTCGACACAGAAAAGGCTGCGGGTTTTATTCCCGCTGCGGGACGTATGTCTGCATGATCCGTTAATATTTTTCGAGTTCTGGCTGTTTGTGGTACCGTTCATAGTAATCGGATTTTCTGTTACCCACAAACAGTGAGAAAAGTGTGGGGTCAGGACTGGATTTAATCTAACCCGACTACGACAAAACAAAAAGAGGTTTTTTTACAGCTGAGAACAATGTATTATGTGAAAATTCTTAATTACACAGAATAAAAAAAATCTGTACACAGGCGAATTTAATGTCAGATAGCATTATCTTCCAGTTAACCTTTGTGTAATGCGGACAACAAACAGTTATTGCAGGTTTATTTGTGTTCAAAGTGTTGATCCATCATCAACATTATTTGAGAAGACATACAGATAATAAAGTATTGTTGCGTGTGATTTTTTTCTTAATTAGGTAAATCATTCAGAATATTAAGCGATCGACGTCGGCAAGCTATTTTTCATATAAAATTAGACGAAGCATGAAATTTGTGACGAAACACCACACAATATTTATTTAACTTTCACCACTGTAAACGTGTGACAGTGTTTCAAAACTTATTTCACTTAGCGTTTGTAACCTGGCACTTGAAAAGTTCAAATAATGCTACCACATCAATATTATAAAATGCACGAAAATTCAAATAAGGCCAGGCGATCTTTTAATCATCATCGCCATATCGTAGGGAAGTCCACTGCTAAACATAAGCCTCCCCCATATATTTCCAGACCAACCTCTCCTGTACGATCCACACTACACCCAACTGCTACCACCATATGATTATCAGATAATCTTTCCATATAGTGAAGGCACGTCCTATACTATCGACAACTTTTCTGCCCCAACGACCATTAGTTATTCGAGCGGTGTGCCTTGTGGTATAGTTAATTAATTAGACTAGGGTTTAAAACACTACTTCTAGCAATTCTGAGCAATGAAACAAATTAACAGACACCTGAGTCTTGCTGTAATTACTGGCAATTTCAACCATAGCCACCGTTGGCCACGGGCCACTGAGCAACAAAGGTTATTTCAACATCAAAGACGAAGGGCCAAAAGTGGGTACCCAGACTGCGTCGCACTAAGCGTTGCCAAGTGGCGTGTGGGGATTGTATAATATACAATCCCCACACGCCACTATGTAAACTTACATTTGAGAACATGATATGTGATAAAGCTCGAGTCTTTAACGAAACCGCTTTAATTAGGAATATAGGCTCTGAAAAAAAAGACCTGAACCGAATCGCGTCAGATTTGTATGCTTACATGACTAGATACGAAGGATGATGAAAAGCTAACACGAATTACAAAAAAAGAAGACATCGGCGAAATTACTTTGACTGTGTTATTATCGATTAAGAAAAGCCAGGAAAAAGGAACCCTGAGAAGACAAGAATTAGAAAAGATTGAAGCTAAAGAGTATTTCCCTTCGAGAAACAGGCGTGATTGAATTACATATCTCGTAAACACAATATACATATACCGTTTCCGCAGTGTTAAGATCGGTTAAAAAACAAGAATCGCAACCAACAAGCTAAGCGTCGAGAGATAAAACTCCCAAAAATTTGTAAAACCAACAGGTGGAAAATGCAGTATTCATAAAAAGCGGGCATTGCCGGAAATACTTCAATTCCACAGCTCAACCCTGTAGCCTAGGAGCCAGTGATTCTCTTAACAGTATTTTTTTTGCAATATTATTATGAGCTATGGAAAAATGCTTTCCCTAAAAAACTTAGCAAAAAAAGTTTAGCTATTAAGTTATTCTAAGTTGTAACTGATGGGTATGTAAAAATAGTTAGATATAGCTACAAAGTAGCTAGTTGGTATCAGTGTGTGGGAGTCTGAGTACCGCTGTGTGACGTGTATCTGTTTTATCAATATCAGTACCGTATCGTTGAATGAAAAAGCTTCAAAATAATACCAGTCTCATTCCGGTGTGTCGGCGCGGCGATGATATTATCGGTATCGTGTTGGTCAATTAAATAACGCTCTTAGGCCAGTATTCTAAATTGAATTGAAACTCGAGCAATTCTGTTCATTCTTTATTTAGATTCAGATGCTTATAAAACTTACAGCTTAAGCCAAGCGTTATATGAGCTAATTTAGGTACATTAACTTAATACATTCATTGAAAACAGTCAAAAACGCGATCGAGCGTTGTCCTAGAATATGAGCCTCAATTAGTTAATCAACTTCATCGCTTACTTGTTATTGTGAAGTATTGTAGGAAATCCAAAGCTACCGCCTGGTCTACATAACGGGAAGCAGGGCGGGAAGCGGCGGGATCGTGAAACGCGAGTAAAGCGACGTCACGACACGCGACGGCGACGTCACTCGTCATAAAAGCGCCTCCGCTAATGAGCAAAGTTTGGGAGCCGTTTGGCGGCCAGTCATACGGAAGAATAACTTATGCTATTGATACAACATTATGTCTAATGCCTTGTTTGTCTTATGGAAAAAAGTGTGTAAAGAGGGATCCTCTTGTAATACGCATTAACTCATTTCTTTATTTACAGAATGTACAAATATTTACAAAATATACGAAAGAATCAGTTATGCCATCTAAATACCGTTGCAAACAATACGCAGGCAAAGTGATAAGACCGCCTTACATTTGTGTGTTTATTTTTTTCCATTTATTGTATCTTGGTCGATGGAAATAAATCCTAAGCCGTAAAAGATAAAAGAAAACGGTCAAAGGAACTATGATAATCGGTTTTGGTGTTAGTGAAGCATGGGAATCACCTTTGTAAAGTTAGAGTTACCATATCCAACTGTCCGCATTTATCATAGCAAGATAGAAACGTTCTCTGCGATGCCATTTCACGTCTAGATGGTTTATTTATTAGCTCTGTCCAGTTCTTCGCTTTCAATTCTATTTCAATTTTCATTCATGTTTCAAATCAATTTTACGAGCGAGGTGTAGCGTTAATATATAAGGAAACGGTACCAACGGCAAATTAACCATTTCTATTGATATTGTTTCAATTTAGGCTATTATACAAACATGTGGTCAGTTAATGCCCGTCTGAAGACCCTTTGAGGACGGATAAATCAGGACACGCTTAATAGAAAAGGTTATTCAGCTTTTCTTATCATGGTTCTACCTAACTATGACTCTGTTGCCAACCCAAATTCGGTTATGTTGCTAGGGATAATTGTTCAGTTTTCCTGTTAACAGTAATAATCATTATGTAATAATCTAAGTTTAAATAATAATTTGCGCTATTGCTGTACTTACGTCCAAACGACAACATTAAGTAAATCGCGCCAAAAGCGCACGCGCATAACTGGGAATACAACTGTAATCTGCGACGACCAGCTAACACGAATCTTTTGCTTTTTGCATACTAACAAGTGCATAATATAAAATTATTTGCAACTAGCTGACCAATCCGCGGCTTCGCACGCGTGGTTTGCCAATAAAAAGTAGCCTATGTGTTAATCCAGGTTATGGTCTACGTAAATACCAAATTTCATCGCAATCGGTTCAGCCGTTCCGGCATGAAAGAGTAACAAACATCCATACATACAAACTTTCGCCTTTATAATATTAGTAGGAAAATATACTTGTTCAAATAATATCTAATTTACTCCGCCGCCGACCTTATTTATTTGTTCACATAGATCCTGTCCATCCAAAGGTTGCCTGGAAGAAATAGCTTTGAGCTTCTAGCATCATCTAACTATCTAACAAGCCACGGCAGCGGACACGGACACTATCAATCGTTTTACTCTGACGATGCTGACGCAGACTATGTAATCTGTAGCCAAATGCAAAATATATCTTTAACGTTACCAGTTACCGATTGAGCGAAGCGAGATCTCCAAATCAATTTGGGCAAATCGGCGTTGTATGTATGTTTGTCCGAGGATAACTTTCGAGACGTTGATCCGATCATCGTGATATTTGATACATAGGTAGGTAGTGATGGCACAATTTTGGTATGACTAAATTAACTAAAAATGTTGGGGTTCAAGTGGGGTAAAAAAAATGAAAATGAAGACTATTCGGTCAAGTGCAAAGTCAAATGAAAGGTCTTCATTAGTACATTTCGACTTCGTTTTTTATTTTTAGTTATTGTAGTTTTTGAGTTATTAGCCAAAATTAAAACAGAACTTTGACAAAATTCACAGTGTACACTAGTGACCCCACAGTGCTGTAATTTGGTATGCGTGTAGCTTAAGTGTCACAAATATAAGCTAAAGTCTGAAATCCAGAATAACTGCAATTTGTACCCCAAAAAAAATAACCTATTAACATGAACTCCCGTTACCTGTAATTTGATTGAAACTGTAGGTCAAGTTGTTTATTTATTTCGTGGAACTATTTTGATAGTTAAAGATAACAAATAATATATTTTTGTATTTATGGGATACTCGAGAGATCTCAGTTCGGGGCGAACCACTAGTAATAACCAATACAATAATTCGCATTAGATTAGAAATATTGGTAATATTTCAGAATTGCAATTGCCTGGAGCCAAGTTATTTTGAATCGAAAGCCTGCTTGTTGAAGATTCGTTTTACATTGAAAGCCGATTTGGAGTGGAACAGCCCCTGGCAACGGTTTCTCAAAGGCGCGACGTTGCGTCACCGCGAGGCCGCGCGTTACGCAATCCACTCACGCGCATAATACCATTCATCCAACGCGCGCTTGGCAACACATCACGCATCATCCCATTAATCTCACACTGCAGTATTAATTGGCACAAACTATAAAGAATTGAGTTGGTAACAGCGGTGCGCGGTGGTACAATGCGATACGTAAATGGTCAGGTGGCATTGGCCGACTGGCGACAACGCTGCGCGGTGGCAGGTAAATAACAGCATGCCGCATGAATAATAAATAAGCGGAAATAGAATCGAAATGACAAGTTATTCGTCGCTTATTTGTATGCGCGGCAGAATTGTATTCTTTTCAAGACATTGCAATTCGTCTAGATTTTTCAAAGAAATAAAGAAAATATTACAAACCAAAAGTTTAAGCGCATGTTTAAAGTTTACACCTTGCAACACAAATTCAACAGGAAATGCATTGTCATTACAAAGCAACAAAAGCGACCATAACCATTCAAATACATATAAGATTAGCCCGTGCTGTTTCTATCGAAGTTGATGCGATAACCGACCGGATGTTTGGCTGTGGGTGGCATTGTTAGCACTGGCCCATTGACTGCACTAGGTTAATAAAATGAAAACAATTAGCCAATTTGTCTAGACAAGGAAACAAATCGGAGTACAAGGTAATGAATGAAACTATTATGAACATCGAACCAACACAACTTTTTACGCGTTCTATTTTTGTAGTTGATTTAGGTAGGTACTCGAATCGTGATGATGATTTGTTTATCTACAGATACAACTATATGAAAATCAATAGATAGCGGAATCAACTGAATGTTATCGCATTCATTTAGCGCCGGATATCGGAGAAATGCATTATTCCGATTGGGAGGGTTTCAACGAAATAATTTGATAACATCGACATACCTGGTACTTGCAAACCGGATGCCGGTATTACCGACACGAAGCGCTAATTGTCGTTTATCGAAATCGGTAAAAATAAAGTAAAGGCGGGCTTGTTTCGGAACTTAAGGTATTTTAAGCTACCTCAGGCCAATCTAAACGTATCTGCCCTGCACTAATTTTAAAAGCGGGGGAATTTTTGGGAGACAAACGGCGTGCGTCCGACCTCGAAGACGTCTCGACGGGCACAGTGGCCGCCCGGCGCGAGCGCCTGAACGAGTAGATTTTGATAGTTTTCTTTCACACAGATTAATAATAACTGAATTACATATTGTTTTTTCACAATTCTTTAGTTAATAATAAGCTCTATCTTTTGATATAAATTTGACATGATTTCAAGAAGAAACCTCTTAGTATCGACCGTTTAAATATCAATTTAGTGTCAACTTTATGATTTTTTTTATCGAGAAAAGTATTATTATTCGCGTTTCTATCTTCACAAAGCGGTAGATTATATGTTCAATTTAAATAAAATATGTTTTTTTGTGCATATTTTACATTTCAGTAAAGATACAGTTATTAAAAAAAACCTAAAATTCGTCACCCTTCAAACTTCAACAACATATACACATACTATCTTTTCTAGGCTCCTAAGGCCTCCTTTTCCTTATAAAGCGCGCACATAGTTTTTTTTTCTTCTTGGTGATAGAGTCAAGCGCTTGACCCCTACCTCACCTGATGGTAAGTGATAGTGAGTTCGAAGATGGAGCACGCTTGCCAAAAAAGAACCTATTCACTCTGACTCTAGCTTTGATAGCTTTGTTATAAAATCTTCCTGCCACAAAAAATTGCTTTTATTTTACTCAAGTTCATGCATAAACCTATTTTTCGGCTCTCTACGTCAAACGAGTTTAGCATTTTTTGGATGTGATCATGATTTTCAGTCAGAATATCATCTGTGATACGAAGATGGGTAAGTTGTTCACCGTTAATTTTAATGCCGTAATCTGACCAAGCAAGCTTTCTGAACATTGTATCTAGGGTAGTACTAAATAATTTTGGCAATATCGGATGACCCTTGACGTCTCTTCATCATCATCATCATATCAGCCGTAGGACGTCCACTGCTGAACAAAGGCCTCCCTCATTGATCTCCAGGAACTGCGGTTGGAAGCGGCCTGCATCCAACCTGGCCTGCCGACCTGCGGTTCTTAGCAAGTCGTCTGCCCATCTTGTAGGTGGACGTCCTACGCTGCGCTTGCCGGTCCGTGGCCTCCATTCGAGAACCTTCCGGCCCCATCGGCCATCTGTTCTGCGCGCTATATGGCCTGCCCATTGCCACTTCAACGTGCTAATCCGCATATAACGACGCCTCTTACACCCATTAAAATAATGTCTCTCATTCACCAACTTAAACATGAACACTTTTCTTCTCCAATCATCCTTCATACTTCCCTTCAAATTACTTACATACTTAATGAATGCACGTTGCACCATGACATCGTAGTTGCATACCCTTAGGTACATTCCTTTACCTGAGTACCTACCACAACCTACTTAGCTTTGGGTTTTCAATCCTAATAATTGTACCAGATGATTGCTGGTACTATTTAAAATTATAATTTTAGCATTCGCCACTCCTTCACCATATAAACTTTTTTTATTCCAAATCTCACACTCCTCCGTAATAAGCGCGCGTAATAAGCTTATAAACAGGAACAAAGTTTTCTCTTCACATATTTATTTACAATGACTTAGGGTGCTCACTAAGGAAACTGTGTACAGAGTACGAGTCGCACAGAGAGCCAAGGAGCGCGCCATGCTTGGCATCAACCTGGATCTAGTTACTAATACCGAAATCCGACGCCAGACGAAAGTCCAAGACGTCAGACCAAGGGTGGTGGAACTCAAGTGGAACTGGGCAGGACACTTGGCTAGACGAGGTGATGGCAGGTGGAGTAAATCTGTGACCGAATGGTGGCCAAGAACAGACCTAAGAAGTCCAGGACGTCCGTCGGCGCGGTGGGTCGACGACATAAAGCAAGTCGCAGGCAACTCCTGGATGCGCGCAGCACAGGACCGGGAAGGGTGGCGTCTACAAAGGGAGGCCTACACCCAGTAGTAGATACTTATGGGCTGTGGATGATGATGAGGATGATATTTATTGATCGGTCGAAGCGAGATCTCTAAATCAACTTGGGCAAATCGGTGCTGTATGTATGTATGTTTGTCTGAGGACACCTTTCGAAGTGTTGATCCGATCATCGTGAAATTTGGTATATAGGTAGGTAGTGATCGCACAATTTTGGTGTGACTAAATGAGCTAAAAATGTGGGGGGTTGTTGAGATATTGGGGTTCAAGAGGGGTAAAAAAACAAAATAGGAATATCCGGTCAAATGGCATGTCTAATAAAAGGTCTTTGTGAGTACATTTCGACCCTGTTTTTATTTTTAATTTAAACCTTGTAGTTTTTAAGTTATTAGCCATAATAAAAACTGAACCTTGACAAATTTCACAGGGTACACCAGTGACCCCACAGTGCTGAAATTTGGTATGCGTGTAGCTTTAGTGGCACAAATATAGGGAAAAGTCTGAAATCCAGAATAACTGAAATTTCTACCCCAAAAAAGAATAACCGATTTTCATGCACTCCCGTTACCTGTAATTTGAATGAAACTGTAGGTCAAGAGTGTTGGTTGCGCATTTCGTGGCACTATTTTATTAGTTAACTAGCTGTCCAATCCGCAGCTGTACGCACGCGTAGTTTTTCAATAAAAACATTACCCTCCTTCTGCGCAGTTGGGTAAAAAGTAGCCTTTGTCACCCGGGGATAGTGTAGCATCCCAACAGTGAAAGAATTGTTTAAATCGGTCCAGTACTTTCGGCGCCTATTCAATACAAACAAACAAACAAATCTTTCCTCTTTATAATATTAGTATAAAATATACATAGATCCCTAAACGTATTTAACAACTAAACATGTTTAAATTTTACGTATTCGTATGATTTGACAACTCCTTAAATCATATTTAGCCACTAAATACGTTTAGGCATCGTTGCGCGAGTCGCTCTAAGAATATTTTTTTTTGTGTTTTGGGAGACACGCGCGATCTGTTTGGGGTGAACCACTAGTGTAAATACATATTTCTAATATACATATAGAAAAACCATACACTCTGGAACAAATATCTGTAGATCATGCAAATATATAAGGTTTGCTGGAAGAAAACTATTTATAGGGTTAAGCTCGCCTTTGTACATGTCCTCTATTTCTGTACTTTATAATGTTTTTTCTTGTGTACAATAAAGAATAAAGAAATATTTGTTTCGCGGTGGGAATCGAACCCGCTACCTCCTGCGTCGCAACCGCAATACGGTTTCGGTTTCTAAATGACATTTGCTTTTTCAGCGTCTAATTTTTATTCACTTGAACCAAATATAATGTTCAGGGAAGTTTGAATTGTCTATTATTTACTTGCTGCTTACGTCACGTTCACGTAGCGAGAAATATATCGGTTATCGGTCATTCCTGTTGTGACCGCTGGCGCTACGCGAAGGTGCCTCCCCGTAATCGCAACGGATGTTTATATTGGATGGAAGATAAAAAAAATATTACGATTTGCTAAACTACTTGACTTCGAATCGGACCTGGTATCACCGTTATTTGCAATGTTTCTTTTTGAGAGCACTAATAATAGTTTGCATAAAGGTTTTTTGTAAAGGGCGCCATCACAAGGTTTAATTGAATCCATAGATTAAAAAATCTAAATTAAATACATATATGCATTAGGGTGGAGCGTCAATGTATCGAGAAAAAATAAACTAATCGAATCGATTTTGAATACCGACAGAAAGTTGTATTTAGCTAAATTATATGTAAATATATTTTATTTTGTTATATCTTTTAGCCCTCTTATAACCATAGCTCAAAGTTACAAAAAAATTATCAAATTAGGTATATCTTTAAACATGTACAGAATGTTACAAAAACCAAATGTTTATTAAGTATATTATAGCATTCGGGTAACAAGAAAACCCTCAATTTTTATATTAATATCTTTATTTTGGAAAAGCATGAAAATTAAAAAACAAAAAGTGGCAAAATCGTGAGCAAAATCCGTGAATCATTCAGTTTTTTGAGTTCTATAAAATTCTTTTTTGTTTCAAAATATGGCATAATTGCCCGTGATTTAATTTTCAAATGAATAAACCCATCTCTGGGTTTTTCACCAGCCAATATAATCGATGATTCAGTGACCATCTTTACACGTCGCTCTACCGCTTATGTGTGGCAAGGATAATTCGGCAACTCCATCATAATATGGGAGTCCGATGCAAGCAGGTCTTCCAATTCGTAATCACTGATATCATTGATCCTGATCTATGACCTTCTCTGCATTTTCCGAAGTAATCGGACCTACTGCACTTGCAACGGCTGCCGCTGATCGATCAGAGATGCCATAACGGTCACAAACTGTGGCTATGGTAGGCAGAGATAGCATGTTTTTTCTGATTTGGTAGCAGCAGGAGCGACGCTTTAGAATCAAGAGTCTTCGATGTACTGGGCTGAGGTTCGATGAGATCAGGAGTGCAGCATCTTTCAGAACGCGTTAGAAGTCGGAGTAGTTTTCTCTTCAAACTTTTTCTCTTGCCCTGTCATTGCGAGATGAATAGAAGAATAGAATAATATAATCATTTATTTGGTACACACAAAATGACACATGAAATAATTTAAAGGAACAGTAGATACAATTGAATCCAATAAAACAAGTTCGACTCATGTGTCTGCGTACCAAAATGGCGTTCAGCTCAGCATAATGTTGGATGTTAAGCACCCAACGCTGATTTTCAGTTGAAACCAGAAGCAATAGGTAGTGCAGCAGCTACGTAGAAAAATAAAAAATAAATAAATAAAGAAGTGATTAAATAAAAGGTGTGTAGAGTTTTGTTTAAATGTAAATATAAATTTTATAAACATACTTTACTAAAATAATATTACATACCTATATATATAAACATACAACTTATGAACTTTCTTACGATTTCTAAGGTTATGGTAAATTGTTATATATATATAAATAAATAACTATTTAAAATATATTGAATTAGTTAAACTTATGTAAAAAGAGTTATTGGATGACTAGATCAAAGAGAGGTCGACATTGATGTTACCATGTTGTATTTGGGCTTCCATTAGAAATATTTTTAGTTTTTTTCTAAAGCTGTTGCAACTTTTGGAATTTCTAATTGGTGGTGGCATATTGTTCCAACACTTGGAAGCCGCATATTTGAAACTACCCCTGAAATTCTCTGATCGGTGATGTTGAGTAGACAGTTGCTTGGAGCACTGCCGACTTGCACAGTCTCTTTGACTAGTCATCCAAATTAGCTTGTCGTTTAGGTATTTAGGTTTTCTGTAGTTTATGACACCAAAAAGAAGACAGGCCAGATGAAGCTTGCGTCATAATTTCATTTTTAAACTAAAGTGCTCATTTAGAAAAGGTGTAATATGTCTCCTAGGTGGTACAATAAAACAAAACCTTGCGCATGCGTGAGAGATGAGATGAGATTTCAGCGACCTTGCAAATTTCTTTCTAAGTATTTTCATCTTTGTGCGATCTAGGCTGCCCAATCGCCATCTTTCTCTCATGACTCTGATCATATAGAAAAGTCCTTTCAATTACAGGTACCTTCTTTTCCCGAGGACAAATACATATATTAAAATCAATGCATTTGCAGCTATAGATATCAAACAATTAATGGCATATTTTTGTTTCCATTATTGTAACTTGACTGTAAAGTTTTCAGCTTGCTTAGATTTTGGATAGCGTAAAAAATGTGAGTATTTATCGTAATTAGGTACTTTTTAACATTTGTTTCACGCGTTGTATGGTAACAGTTGGCAATGATGCCGTAGTCCACACTTCAATAATATCACTTGCTACTGTATCGAACACTTCGGAGATAGAAGGCTGTTTGCCATTATTTTATATTTTTTCTTCATTTCTAACAAAACCAATATGCTTTAATGTGCCAGCTGTAGTTGGAAGCACTGATTTATTAATCAAACAAGGTAATCAATGGGACAATCTGCTTCGTTTAGCAAAATTCATTTAACATACATTGAAAGTTAACAACTCAACTTACAAAGATACCCGTTTATCTTTGCTTATTTTCTTCATCTTTGTGTTTCGTTAGTCAGTATATGGACCGTTTTTTTAATAAAATTTGTGATATAAGTATATAGGTATATATAAAGGGTTATGAGTTACAATAAAAATAATAAAAAATGTTTATTTTTTTGTGTATGATGTTCTAATATAGCTAGGTTTAAAGATTTTTTATAAGTGGCAGTAGAGGGCTAAAAATGGGTTCCAATATTGTTTTTTATTATTTTTATTGTGTGATTGGGAGTGCAATACAACTTTCTAATATGCATTTTATGTAATCACAGGGATAAAGGTGCCAAACCTTCCTCAATAAGCCGCCCATATTGTTATTTATTATAAATAATATGGGCCACAACCAACTTATTTGGAATCTAAGGGCGACTTGCAACGACTGTCTAAATATGATTTAAAAAGTTGTCAGATCATGCAAATACATACGTCAAATCTAAACATATTTAGTCGTTTCAATACGTTTAGGGATCGTTGTGCAAGCCGGGCTAAAAATTGGATCGAAATTCAGTTTCTGACGTCAAAGTAAAACAGTTCCTAGAACGCGGAATATAACGCTGGTACTCATTAGACAGATCTAGTTATAACCAACAAGCGGCAGGCAATTTTATCAGGTACAGCGTCATAGAGAAAACGAGAGTGGGCGTTTATCGGCGCCTGCGTCTCGGCCACGTCACATATCTGCAAACACGTCAAACTTGCGTAAGCCTATTCGCACAAACAATAGTTTATCACAACGCTGATAGTCACACATTTTAAATAATCTCTATAATTGAATGCTCCCGTCATAACTATTGTGCGGAAAATGGAAATCCCTATTTGATTTTTAATGTGGGTGGAGATACGATATGACGAGCTGACGACATAAACGGAAAAAACTAGTAGTCAGAATCAATTTCTGGGAATAATTCTTACTAGTTTGCCTTGCCAGTGCACAGTACTCGGCCGTAATTTTGTAGCATAATTGCTGGAGCAATAGGATGGAAACTTACCTGCGCACACCTTGGAGCCGACGACTGTCAAGCTATGGCAATGGCGAGCCCTCGAATCCTCCTTGCGCCAATGGAGTAAGTAAGTAGCATAATACTTCGCTTTCGCCCTTCCATCTCCATATAAACTTTAACTAAGCCGAATCTCCTCCGTGCGCGCAGTAAGCTTAAAAATATTCACGTATTTATAGATGCTCAATAACTGCAAGACATTTTAGAGTCTTCTAAAGGAATCACAAACTTACAGGTTATGAAAAACATGAACGTACAAAATTATCATACTGACGGACGGTGAAGGTGAGACTGATAGAAAATTATAATAACAAATCCACCTCGGCAAACAATAATTTCGTGCCTGCAAACAGGGGCAAAGCCGAACATGGATCTAGGAAAATAGAAACATCATTGGATGCGGTCAATCTGACGATACTAATAACATTCTTAACAAAATGCTTCGAATGGCTTAGCTAAACTACTAAATAAAACAGAGCTCATTAGAGGTCTCATATGAATCATTAGAGGTCTCTTATGAATTTACTTTCTTGAAGATGGCAATAGAGTAAATTTTATATTGAATATTATATTGCCGTAACCTATGCCATGTTGGCCTAGAGAAAGGTACACTGACTCCCGATTCGAAGGTAAGGAAGGATGATGTATTTTTATGGACGAACGTAATATACGAGTCAAATTAATAAAAAGTGTGCTGGACCTAGTTGGCCTAGGCTCAGTTAGAAGTGTTGGACACAAATTGAGATCGACCGATACCTATCGTCAGGTTGCGGATAATGATGCTTAATTACGGAAAGTTAGGGAGAAATAAAAATATATACATATTTTTATTACAACAAAAGAGGCACGTTTTTCAAAAATTGAATAGTTTTCACAGCCACAGCTAATACCTTATCCGACTGGATGTTCGCAGATTATGATCAGCAATGAGTCAGTAGAGGCCAATGCTACATCAGCTGACTCATTCACGATTGGCTAGAGGATGAGAATAAAAACCATTGTTTCTGATGTCCTTTATCAAAAGGATATGTCACGCAATTTATACTAATAGAAACATCTTCCGCAAAGATAAAAACAATGATTTATGTTCTTTGCATGTTATATTTATGGGTTTTAAGAATATTGATGGTCTCTAAAGAAATCTTTGTGTTTTTATCCCAAATAAACAAAAATAGTTCTTATGTAACTGGTCTTATAATGTTTCCATTTCATTTTTCATTTCATTTATTCATATCCTTCGACAAATTACATGTGCTTGGACAAGTCAGATGAAACAATTAAAATATGTTACGTAAATAATCCATAGATACATAAAGGTACCTATAGTTAATAATTTTTTATAAAAAAAAGAAACAGTTCTAAATAATAACAACTCAAAATAAGGTCTGCAAAAGCATCGTCAAATTGTAAATAATAATGAGAAAAAATAATCATAATAAATTTATATATGTCAGGTATTCACTACAATTCATCAAATTTAAATATTGTTTTATCAGCAAAAGCTTCGTCCAACTTATAGTAACTTTTACAATTAAGATGTCTTTTTATCTTTTTATTCCGTTCAAAAGAATTTCCATTTAATAAAAAAAATCTAGAGTTTCATAACCATTACCTTAAAAACCATTGCAAATCCCCTGTCATCAGAATAATCTGTGTAAGCACAATAAAAATTACAAAAAACCCGAATTGATAACCGCTGCCTTTTTTGAAGTCAGTGAAAAATAGGCGTTGAATTCAGTTTTTTCCGCTCGGGTAAACCCGTGTGACACATCCGTAATCCCACGCGATTACAGAGAAGCTAGGTCAAACCTATTTTCGTATTTACACCGGACCTTCAGAACACAGGTTCACAGCAATTTATATTCCAGTTATTATCAGTCATGTAACTTTGTTTACTAATTGCATGTTAAACATAAGTTTGTTTTATAAGCTACGCGTACTTTCCATTTTTGGATTCATTAGTTAGATTCAACTTGGCATGGTAATCACAAAGCTTAACAGCAGGAGCATTGCGTTACTAAGTAAACATGTTTCTGTTGCGAAGGAAAAAAATCATGGGACTCTTAAAAGGATTCACGGTTGTAAATCCGAATCCAAAATTGCTGGTACTTACATCAGTCAGCTGTTAAACAATACAAGGTGCGGTTCGGTGTAGCAGTGAATCAGTGACTGGCATCAGCTGATTCATTCGTCGGCGAGCGGCCTTGCATGCATCCACTGTGAGAATGAACACACAAGAAACGCTAATCACCTACTTTACTGCAGGATCATTTTAGTTTAATATGAAGAAGTCAGCGATAATGATACTTTACAGGTATCGAATAGGAAATATTTAGCGGATGATTTCGCCACCGAAATAAGTTACAGCCGAGGTAATGATAGGCTTAATGATAGGCGTATTGTAGCGAAATTTAGCAGAAACTATGATGAATGAAAGTCACTAAGTTACACGCGATAACTGTCGCCGATCAAGTTTCGTACAAGGTGACATCAGTGACCCCAAGGTGACCCGCACCTCGCGTCTACAATAGTTCGACGAACCCGCGCTTATATTCGCCTACACATGGGTTCTCTTGCTTAGCGATAGAGAATCACACCGATTCGAATACACTTTATAAAATTTAGAAAACGATTTTATAATCACACATACGACGTGTAAAAGGGCGGGTGGTGTCTGTGAATAAAAACAAAGTGCTTTAATAAAGGCTCCCACGATGCTTGTTACTCAATAACATTGGAGTTGATAAATAATACAAAAACTCGTATAGTCATGTTGTGGCCGTTATGAAAATACACTTGGTTTAAAAAGAATAAAATAAATAGTAAAAAATTATGCGTTTTACCGCCAGCCAGGCTGGGCAATAGAGGCAGACGCCAACTAATTGCGAAAAACGAGATTAACGCTTACTGTAGAGGCACTAAACGAGGATGGCTGTTTACCACCCCAGTTTCATTCCTTTTACAACACCACTAATAGACTTATTTTATTAGGGAGAAACGCCGAGATAACATTTATATTAGCAACTAAGTAATTATCGTAAAATCAACACTATTAAAACTCTGCCCACTCGCCGCGTAGTCAGTCGTACGAATCGCGGTGTCGTTAATTTTATAAGTGAACATGTTTAATGAATGATACAGTCCAATCAATAACTACTCTTTATCACAGATGTTTCTTCCCATTACCTACCAGGAGGCCAATTCACCTAATACAATTATAAAAACATAAAGACAGTTGACCCTAACGAGATTGTATTATGAATTGAATATACATATTTTGGTATTCTGCTCTAATATTATCTCGATATAATTAAAGTGTATAATCGTATGTCAGTGAACTCATACCATTGTATTGTCATTATGTGAATACCGTTTCTGACATATAACTTATTGCGACTAGATCGAAGTTAGAATTTTACTATTTTAAGTTACGTGAATTGGCCTTCTGGGCAAGAGGATTTGGTTAGGGTTGTGCTACGTGCACGCTTTGCTTTTTTTTAACCTATATTTTCTCACTGCTGGGCAAAGGTCTCCCGTATGTTCCTCGTGATCACGATCACTCGCTACGTCCCATCAGCCATCTTGGAATGCCTCGAGCTCGTCACGCCAACGCTTCTTCGGCCTGTCCCGGATTCGACGCCCATCTGCAGGTAGCCATTGTGTGACGACTGTTGCCCATTTGTCTGTGACCATACGACTGACGTGACCCGCCCAGTCCCACTTCAGCCAGTCAGTCTTGTCACCAACATCTGCGATGCCGGTCTTCGCGTGCGGTGTGGTATTGCGTAACCTGTCGATTCTCTTTACCCCTATCACGCTGCGTTCCATGGCTCTTTGGCAAACCTTGTGTTTGGACTTTTGAGATTCTGTCAATGAAGTTTGGGCACCATAGGTAAGGACATGCAGAATGCACATGTCGATAAGTTTACGCTTAAGTGACAATGGAAGGTCTCCCTTCATTAGCGTCTTCATGGACCAGAAGATCCTCCAGACATTTTCGACGCGGCGGTCGATCTCTTTAATCTGGCCCAAGTACGTAAGTCATGATGAATCGGTCAAAGACACAACTAATGACTAACACCAACAAACACAAAATCATGGTAGACAGGCAAGAATTATAACTACGTCGATGAGTACATTTACTTGGGCTTTGCTCTAAAGCACAAATTTTTTTGCGGCGTTATTTTGTCGATTGCTCAAGTATGAGTTTAACAATTCGTAGTACTATACCTTAATTTACAGTGACAGGGCCAGCCTGTGCCGGTAGCTAATTACCGGGAACCCTGCAAACGCGATTACGCGGCCCGCGTGTTGTTGTAACTACTTGGACACAGATTAAATAATAACTACTACGGTGAAGGATTACGCCCGGGCAATAATTGTCGGGTCACAACTTAGACACAATTAAACTTAACCGTGGAAACTTTTGCGGTCTTCCATTGGGGATTAATCCGAAAAGTTTCTAGCTTCAAAAATTACGTGCCAAGACAGTATTGCCATTATTTTACCGATCCTTACACAAATCACCACTTCAAGTGGAAATCTTTGAACAGGGTTTCAAGTTTTCAACTACGTGTAACTAAAAAACAAAGAAGAGCGGAACAGGAAGAGCCCATGAGCAATCTGTGACTTTATACGACTTTGAATAACACGTTTTCAAACCCTCTTTACCAAGTAGGTACCCAGAGTACAGAACCAATCCAATTGCAGAGGCGTGAGACAGGGAGACGTAATTTCTCCGAAACTGTTCACGAACGCATTGGAGGACGTTTTCAAACTCTTGGCCTGGGACAGACTTAGCATCAATATATATATCAATAATCAATAATATATGTATAGGCCATAATGACTATATCGATTTAGTCATTATGGCCGAATCGCTCGAGGAACTCGGTACCATGCTCAGCGACCTCAGTAGGGTCTTCCAACAGGTGGGTCTTAAAATGAACATGGATAAGACGAAAATCATGTCAAATATTCATGTTGCACCCGGACCGGTAGTTGTTGGGGGCGATACTCTCGAAGTTGTCGACGAATATGTATACCTAGGACAAACTGTCCAATTAGGTAAGTCCAGCTTCAACAAAGAGGTCGCACGAAAAATCCAACTCGGCTGGGCAGCGTTCGGGAAACTTCGCGATATCTTCTCGTCCAAAATTGCCCAGAGCCTGAAGACTAGTCTTAAACCAGTATGTGTTGCCAGTGATGACCTATGACACTGAAACGTGGTCCTGAACTCATGGCCTCATGACCAAGCTCAAGGTCGCTCAACGAGCTATGGAGGGCTATGTTCGGGGTTTCTTTGCGTGACAAAATCCGCAATGAGGAAATCCGCAGAAGAACTGAAGTTGCCGACATAGCTCTCAAAATTAGCAAGTTGAAGTGGCAATGGGCAGGCCACATCGCTCGTAGAACCAATAACCGTTGGGGAAGAAAGGTTCTCGAGTGGAGACAACGGACTGGAAGACGCAGCGTAGGCCGGCCCCCCACAAGGTGGACCGACGATCTAGTAAGAATCGCGGGGAGCCGTTGAGCGCAAACGGCTACCAACCGCTTGTTGTGGCGATCTAAGGGGGAGGCCTATGTTCAGCAGTGGACGTCTTGCGGCTGATGATGATGAAACCCTCTTTTCCTGTTCTAGTCCAAATTCCAGTAGGTACAATTAAATAATAAAATGCTACCGACCATCCCAACTAATTTAGAAATTAATTAAGGCACGACATAATATATTTCACCCAAATTGAGTCAAGATATTATTTCAGGGGCGAAATAAAAGCAGCAGAGTTGTTTTGTGATGTTAATTTTGGGAAATGAAACGGTCATAATTCGCTCTTACGATTGCGTACCAGGGTTGGGCTTTTTATATGAAACACGATGCAATGTATTAGCTTCTGGACGTAAAATAAACATGTACGAAGGCAAACGGTCTTCATAACGTTTACTACACGCAACGCCGCTATTTGAAACTTTTTAAATTTTCGCGAACTATACTCCTGTTTTCAGTCTCTCGTGATCACGGCCGATGTAACTTGGCCGAAACGTCGAGGTTAGTCAAATTTTGATATAAATCTGTGCGCGAAAAGACCCGTTTTGTCGGCTATTTGTTCCACAGTCCAGTGATTGCGGCACACAAGAGAATCAGGAATCGAATAACACTTCTTTCGGGATGGGTTAGGACAAACCCAGTATTTTCGTCTCGAGTGTGAACCGTCCGAGGGTTAAATGTTTGTTTGTGATATGGGAATTTAATCGATTATTACGTTTATTTGTGAGAAACACGTGGAGCAAGGGCGGCTAGCAGCCGCGAGTTAATTATTGAAGCCGTAGATACTTTGTTTCTGGGTTACATTTGTTGTAATAACACGGTTTTTATTGATCCACATGAGAATAAAACCCACAATTTGATTCAATTTACACGTTACAAAACCACAGTAAATTATATAGCCCGGAATTTTTACACACGGCTATACATCAAGCTATACATTTCCAGTATAAGCTGACCTCGCATTGTGTAGGCTTTTCGTAGAATGAGGGGTCAGCTTATACTGGAAAAGTATAGCTTGATGTGTAGCCGTGTGTATATCTTTAATTGTTGCGTATCTAGACAATTAATCTTTGGTATCATAACAGTCAGATTTAGTTTGAGATCATTAAAGTTTAAAAATAGGAAGCTATTATGACAATGATAGTGCATATAAAATGTTATCGCATATAAATTATGGCAATAAATCGGCCATCACATAACCAAGCTGGTTTGACGAGACAAGGGAAATTGAACCATAAGCATATGAAAATTAACGTCAACTGATTGATGTCGCTATGTATAAAGTTACTTAATCGTCGCCTTGAAACACTTTATTATCAGACGGGTTACGGGCGTGACATACATTCCACTAGTAAACACTACTAGTACATTATGCATTGACCTTATTTTTAAACTTAGTGTAAATATGATATCATACTACTAAAGGTGCACTATTTTAGGTTTTATTTACACCTGTATGCCTAAGTTGATGGTCGCAGGGCAATGCAACGTAGGGCACATTTCTAAGGTGCGTAACCTACGAGGCAGTTCTCTGTTATAGGCGATGGTTGCCACTTAACATCAGGTGGGCCATAAGCTTGTTCCATCTCCATGTAGCATAAAAAAATAACAAATAAAATAACCCATGTTGATCTAAGTTCTTTTAGCAGAAATATTGTATTTCTACTATGAAATTAATCTGCAAGCGTTGCAATAGTCATACCTATTTTTATTTGTTCTATAATCGTCACACTCATCAGCACACACTTCATATCGTTTAAATCAGGTTATTTTTAAAATACGTACTATGATATTTGTTCAAAGATATCCTTATTACTGTCAATACAAAAATATTAATTTTAAACAAGATCTTGCTAAGTCATGGTAAAAGATAATTATATAATATAAATATAGAATAATTATAATGTCAATGAAGACCTTTGAAGACGAAGACACAAATCTATGTCACAGAAATAATTCAAATTTCAAACTCGTCTTAATGTCTGCTGTGAATTATTACATTTTACAACTGAAACAACTAATTTAAATTTAAAGGAAATTGTGAATTTGTGAACTGCCGCTTCATTGTATTACAGTAACTTGTCCTCGTTCCCGTAAAATTTTTCAACACTTCACTATTAGGGCTATCTGTGACAAGGTTGTAAGCGGACCACCTGAGAAACAGACGTGGACATTTCCGACTGAATCTCGATAGCCAGCGTTGGGAGACCTGCGAAGACGCATTGTTTGATTCACAGGCACACTGTTAAGAGAGCTCTACCTGAAGGATGTCGACGAAGGTTGAGCGGTGTCAAGTAAATTTTAACACGCAATTAGTAACCCGCCGGACACCTTGACACCAATCGAGCGGCTCACGGACGCTTAGTTCTGTACCGCTCGAATTCATCATTCAATCAAAGGGGTGGTAATTTGGGGTTGTGTTTCAACTCCGATATTTTCGGGGAGGCCGCGAATATTTTTATTGTGTGCTTCGCGCCTTTTTCCGTAATAGGTCTTTAGGTACAAATGTTGATCATTGTTTTTGTGCACGCAATCCGTCAGTTACGTGAGTTCCTTTTAAATAAATGTTTCTGTTCTAATTATTTTAATTTTTATAAAAAAATTACTACTCAATTTCTATCACGGAAGACTAATTTAACATAGAGTCATCTGTGGTACTCAATTTAATTAAAAACATTTTAGAAATAATTTCTTGTACCATACCTATCGGCAATGCCCATAGAAACATATTGAATCTCTTGACACAATCACAAGGAAGCGATAAGTTAATGTATGCAAACGCGTCAGAGCTAGTTTTCCTGCATATTTTGCATTCCGTCGATAACGGAAATAATTAACATGTGATCCATGTACCGACTACATGTAACAAACCAAAAATGACAAATAGTCGGTTTCGTAATAAAAAGGGCTGTAGGTATCCTGTGGGTAGGTAACTATCGAGTGCAAGTTCCGTCGGGTGAAAGGCCTGTATCCAAGGAATCTGAGATAGAATTGTGCGGGTTTCCAAGAGTGGGTAGACCGCACCCCACCCAACCGGCGCCGGCAGTCTACAATCCGGGTGGCAACAGGGCAACAGCGAGCGTGACGTCGCGTACTCACCTTGACTCACTTTAGTTGGCCCGTTTGCATCACGCTGTTTGCTAGCCCTATACTCGTGATTAGTCTAGCTAGAGAAAATATGCTCACACTTTTTATGATTGATGAGCCGCTATCAGGTCTAATCAAATTATATTGAAATTATAACCCTTGAATATCGCGTGTTCATACATGTACAATCAAAATTTTGATTGGATAAGCGCAGTAAAGTAAGAGGACGCAGTGTGAGAAGACCGTAAAGGACCAACAAGGAACCGAAACAGCGCAAGGGTTGTTCGAGGAAGAAGCTAGGTGGAAAAACTCGTTCGTCGTGCCAGTCTATGGGAGGCCTACATTCAGAAATGTACTTATTTAGGCTGATAATTATTTAAAATTATAAACAAATGAATCAGAAGATGACCAAATAAATAGAACGGACGAGCGCGATGCATCATGATTCTCTAGCGATAAATGCAAACAAAAACAACGCAAGCAGAATAGAAAAGTTAGAATGCTTGTGAAACTATTACTGTGAATGGGCGATATCGCAATTAATTGCGAGCAGATAACTCAAACAGCTGATGCTCCGCCATTCGTGTCGTATCATCACGATAATATTCATGGGGCGAAAGCGTGGTACGATGACGACGCGCGCGGACGCCTTTTTTGCTCAAATTCCACAGTAACTATTCATCTTGTAATATTTCTAGCTATTATTGCATCTCAACTCTATGTATGAAAGCGATATATACCTAATAACCTACTAAAGTTAAGGAATACTGAATATTTATCACCGCTCCGGTTCTTTCGTGGAGAGTACTTTACAAATCATTTTTAAAAGATCAAGAGTGTTACGAACGAATAATCGAATTTCATTACTTCTATAGAACAGTAACTATTCATTTAACGGTTTGCAAAGTTACTTTAAAACGAGTAAAAAATACCAAGCAGAAGTCACGATACATCCAATCGAACAGTCTAGACGTAAAGGATGAAAAGAGGGCAATCGCATCAGTTAACCGTAGTACAAGCACTATCTCCTCGAGTCGTATTGACATAGAAGTGATGGTTGTGAAATCCCCACAGGCAAACCAGGCGTTAGTCATTGTCGCCTATTGCAGATTTGCAGTGCAGCCCAAAGTTGCATCATACTTTTATTTTTTTTAATAGCTTTTGCCGGCTTTATTTTCTCTGCGGCCACGGGGCCTATTGTGATCGCCACTTGTTTTTATGTCGCTCCTAGTTTATGGAGGCGTTTAAAATTCACCACTAAGCCTAACATCTGCTAAAAACTGAAGAATATTCTTAGGGGTGATAACTGTTAGCTCCTCCGGGCTAAGAATGTGTTTGCCCAGATGAATGAATGAAAATTCTCTATTATACCTTACAAGCTAGACACAACATACATAAAAATAAAACAAATAAATGTAAGCATAATGGGCAGTCTTATCGTTTAACAAAGAGATCTCTTCCAGACAACCTTTGGAGCGGATCATTGCTTAATGGAAGATGAATGCTACGTTTGCGCATTAGTGGACCACATTTGCCTAACAGATGTAGGGGCGATGCTGCCGCCTCATTACAGAATCTGCATGTTTGTGTATCGCATAGCCCCTAGCTTGAACATGTGCTTATTAAGCCGACAGTGTCCAGTTAGGACTCTGACTATAATGCGGAGATCGTTTCTGTTTAGCGCTAAGATTCAGTTTGTATACCGTTTATCATTTGGAATGGTTCATACTTGAAGAATTGATCTAAAGTTTGAACGATTCTTCGAAGCAGAAGTTGCATTATAAGGTGGCGATCATTGCCATCAAATATATTGGGCAGTTATAAACGTTACACGACTGCAGAACGTGTGTATAGTTTCGAATCATCAAGCCTTGTGCTACTTGTTCTGAAATGAAGTATGTAACATCTAGAACGTCTAAAATGATTACAAATTGTCCTTTACAAAGCCGCAGCAAAGATTAAAACTGGAGACCCATAAAATAAGAGAACAATACTGCAGAAGGCGTTGAAATGAGTAACACGCCATCAGATAATAAAAGCCATTTAGGTTATAAGAAATTGACAAACAGCGGTTAACGTTTCACTTGCAAATGTACAAATCTATTGTCCGTCAGCGGAATGCAAAAAACATGATGCAATTGGGTCACTTGAAAGCAATAACTTCGGTCAGCGAAACCGCACTGTGGTTATTAATAGACAACAGCTAGGCACAGATTCAAGATATGTTTCATTCAACTATTGATACAAGCAACACGTGAACATTTATTCTTATTTCGTTTATACCGACATCGTTACCGTTGACAAATCGTCTGGTGTACAATTACTCGAGTCATGAGTTCTAAAGGGAAAATCTCCAAACAAAGAGTGGCATACGGTTTATTATTCTCCGAAAGAGAAGCAACAAAATATCAAGCCTCGGCTCGGCATCTTAGAACTTTGAGTCGGGGATAGTTCATCGATATAAATAACGTTTGGGGAGCAACGTAATAAGAAGAGACTGTAATTTATTAAACGTCTGTCGGTACATTTGTTTTGATCATCGATCACTATTCACGCCGAAACCGACAAAACAAGATGAAAATAAAATATGTAGACCTAATTTGAAAATATTATAACAGGTATTTGAAACTGCGGTAGTATCGTCAAAATAAAATAGATTGATATTGTACGTTTTTAACAAAATAAGAAGAGGTTCTTCATAGTTATGGTTCATAACTCATACATAACCTTACTGGACTTCGAAAGTTACAGTGAAAGTGTGAAAACAGTAAATAATAGAAATACTTACGTGTTCATTTGCGTACTTAGAGCTGTTGTTTACAGACTAAAATAGTACAATGAGTCACCAACACAGAAAATTTCGTTCGGTGCTTCTGCATATCATGCAGGGATTTCCGCAGCTCTTGTGACTTCCTAATGCGTCACGGCTAAGATCTGGCGTAGCGCCATGTAAACACACCACCAAATAGGGCAATGACCACCTTTTCAACGCAAATAGAACTGTCTAATAATAATCCGTTCAAAAATAAACTGAGAGGGGAGTTCCACGTGCCCCGGACAAAAAGATTAATTACCTAACTGAGAACAAAATAAGCTTCAATGTTTTTAACAGACTTTATTTTTCTATGTTATTCAATTCAAAAATATCATCCTTATACCTGCTTATGTTTACTAAGATAATAAAATAATACTAGCAGCCTCTTCGAAAAAGTAAGTTGTGAACTTGTGAGATCATTAAGAAGCTAGAAATATATTGTAATTGTAATTTTTTGTAATTTATTTATTTTCAGTGAACTTTTTTACATGTGATTAAAACAATGTGAACACTGGAAACTGCATTAGTAAAATACTGTGTCACAGTTTCCAGTGCGCGTACATACAATTTAAATGAGTTAGACGTTCCTGATTATAGGTAGGTTACAATTTGCTAATTTACAAAATTTTGATTTAAATAGGAAAACTTAGGACATGCTATGTCATGGTAACTCTGCTTTTTGTAAGTATGACTGTGTGTGTGAATGTGTTTTAGTGTTTTAGAGGAGTGGGGGTTTGTGAGTGAGGGTGTGGATGTGTGTATGCGGGGGTCTGCGTGTGTCGAGGGTTCTTTGGTGTGTGAGTTTGTGGTAGTGTGTGTATGTGTGAGGGTGGGTTTTTGTGAGGATTATTTTTGTCTGGTGGGTAAGAGGGTGTACTTGCGAGCTTAAGGGTAAGGGTGTACCAGACAAACATAACCCTCACAAAAACCCACCCTCACGGGTTTTTGTGAGGGTTATGTTTGCCTGGTGGGTAAGGGTGTACTTGCGAGCTTAAAACAGTGATCTACTAATATATAAATACAACAAGATCGTTTTATAATTTGAGTAAACAAACACGATAACAGCGTAAACATTGAATCCGTTCATCATCAAAGATATTAAACCGGGCTCGCAATATTAAATCAGGCTAGGTTTTTTGTAAATTAGTTAATCTCATTAGCCGGTTCCTTATGATGTCTACAAAATATTGAATACAGAAAAAAACTTTCTACGTTTTCCTGCGTCATTTGCAGGCCGTGTACAAGGAAAACCGAGGCGTTTATTGTTCGGAGAACCACCAACGACGCAGTGTAAACTTAACACGTCCACGTGACTCTTTAAAGGTCATGCCAATTCTATTTCCTTACAGCTGCGGCCGCAGCTCGTAAACAAGACATCGATGGTGAAAGAAATTATTTGCGTGGGGGAAGCCGTTGTCTTAAAACAGCTTCCACGAGGCGAAGTGCACGAGATACACTAAATTAATTTGTAAACACTGGCGTTTTTTAGGTAGAACGCTCTCACGGTGACAAGGGGTTTGTGAACAAAGGAATTTTAAATTATTTTAAAATCAGCCTTGACTCGGTAATATTTCAAGACCTCGGTTTTAATTTGCAGGCCGTGTTATTTTTTGCTTTTGTTAATTATCACTAGACGCGGATGGACTAAATGAATTTAAATATTTTTAATAATGTTAGCGAGTTTCTGCTCGTATTATTTTTATAATGCATTAAGTATTAATGACCTGATACGGTCAAATTAGCTCGGAGGACGTCTTGCAGGGTAGTGCACTTTTGCCATTCCTATGTAAATATTAAACATATATTATATGCAGCAAAATTTAAAGTGAGATGCACTCAGCTGCTTACGTTGAGTCAAATGATATCAGTAGGTCATTATATCATTCAGCTGTTTTCTTTATTGATGCAATAATTCTAGTGCACCTACGCGAACGCCCCCGGGCCACCCACAAACATAGAAAGGTCGCCACAGACCAGATACCTAGTTGTCTCCTAGTTTGCCCTTACGTAAGAATGGACATCATTTTTAAAATTATACCTTTTGAACATTACGGACTTACCCTAATGCTTTTATAATAAAAACATAATGCAAGGTTGATGGGGGGGTTTCCGCATATGACATGTAAACAGTAATTACGAAAGTACACGCAGTTTAATCTCTTTCAATTACCAAACAATGATGGTTGCATATTATTGTGTGAAACAGGAACTTTTTATCTCAATTAAAAATGTATATCTTGGTTGAAGGAACGTATCCTTTAAATATCGCTTTACTGTTGATGCATGAGTAAATTCATTTTCAGCTGTAGAATGTGTACGCTGGTCATTTGAAATAAGTTTCGACTTACCTCGTTTATGTGTTTGTAGGTCTTGATGAGGTCTACGCTGAGTTTCCTCAGTGGAGCCGCTGAGGGATCCCGAAAATGTTGTGGTATTCGAGCCTGCATAGCCTGGGCAAGTGAGAAACATAAATTAGTTATAAGTTTTAACCGTTGAAAGCAATCTCAATAAGCAAAAAAGCACACAAGCGTTTGGAGAAGTAGGTACATGTATGTAGGTGTCATACATGTTTCTAAAAGAACTCAAATATAACAAAATATCAAACAAGGGCAAGGTGTATCAATACACGAGACCGTTTGGAAAATATCTGATTCGTTTGTTCAATACAATGGCTACAATACTTTCATTAAACAGTTGTCTCACTTTTACTTTTATCGCGATTTGTGCCTCCTCTGAAGCTTCCTTGCGAGAGCACTGAATCCTATCACCACATCGCATCTTTCCACCAAAGCTTATGTTCAGACCCTTAGTAAAAGTTCATGAAGCTTTTGCTGAAAAAGATGTGAAAGTCTCAATTGTAAACTGAAAGTAAATCAGTATTGCGAATATTGCGATATAACAGTGGAAAACACCTATTAATTAACCTAGTCTAGACGAAGGGTGGTATCGATCGCGAGTTCGGTACGTATACAACAACATCACTAGTGTTTCAGTGAAAGAGAACTTGAGCTGTACAAGGTAATTAGCGGCACTTTACTGACTAATTTATTTACTACTTGCGCGTAATGTCTAGACGAGCGAATAATGGCTCTTTTATATAAAACAATAGGTGTAGCACACGCAGGTCATAGGTACAAAGAAACTATCTTCTTGCTGTATTAGGTATTTCTTTAACATGTGAAATTTTAAGGATTTAACTAGGAGGGTTCAAGTCGGAAGATAATGAATATATATTTTTTTGAATCTTTTAGAATGTCCCTTCGAAAAACGAGTGACAATTTTTGTCGTTCGTACTGTTTTTTTTTTACTTACACCTTTATAAACGGTCTTTTCGGAAACGGGTTATTAAGAGTTCCTGAATCAACCTCCCCGAGATTTCTGTTACTCCGATAGTCCCTCTTTCAGCTAAGCGGATGTTAACAAGGGTCTTTTCTTCCACCTTGAGATGTGTCGTTTCACAAACTGCCTCGTGCATCATTTACCTGGACGGGGGTACGGTAGCAGCAGAAAGCTCGAGGGTTGCGCGCTACGGCGCTCACCTGAATGTCTGATGGGGCTGCCATCGCGGCGAGCTGCTCCTCGGCCACCAGCCTGCCATAGAGAGGCACGTGCCGTCTATCGCTCGCGGCGAGTTCAGGCATGCCGCCACCAACTGCTCCCACTGAAACAAATTGTATTCTATTTATTTTATCGACAAAAAGTGACATACCTACTATCATTATTACGTAAAGCACTACGCCAAGAGGTTTGTCTCGGTGCGTAGAGACACTCGAGCCGCTACACATTATTTAGATAATGTGACTTATAGACCCGTCACTTTTACCTAAACATAGGTAAAAGGTACCAATTATTGGTATCATTTAAACAAGTTAATATCGTTCATACACACAAAATTAGAATATCACTGCTTTTTAGACTGGCTGTATCTATTTCTACAAACCATAGCTAAGAATCAACTCGAAAACACCAGCCTACAAACAATCTCTTTTGAAATTGATCTATACTTTTGGGAGCTACAATGCCACGGACAGTCACAAAGGCTATAAATTTATTAAATCCCTTTTTTTGCATTGGGGGTTAAATATATAGCCGAACGAATAGTTAAAAGTTTATTTGGTACGCGGCCAGTTTTGATGGACGATTTTGTATCACGACTCAGGGAAGTACTTAAACCTTATTTATTTCTGCCGCCAAGCAGTATTGCTGTATCGGTTTGAGCAGTGTGGGTGCCGGTGAAATCATAGGCTTTACATCTGTACCTATGCATCAAGTCGATGGACTCAGGGCAATTCAATGTATGAGGCAATGGTTGGTTACCACTAAACATTTTATTTTTTTTAGGGTTCTGTACCCAAAGGGTGAAACGGGACCCTATTACTAAGACTCTGCTGTCTGTCTGTCCGTCTGTCAACAGCCTGTATCTCATGAACCGTGATAGTTAGACAGTTGAAATTTTCACAGATGATGTATTTCTGTTGCTGCTATAACAACAAATACTAAAAACAGAATAAAATAAATATTTAAGGCTCCCATACAACAAACGTAATTTTTTTGCTCGATATTGATAACGGCAACAGGTAAACGCTTGAAATATTCACAGAATATTGAGTTATATTATTCACTTTAAAAATAAATACTTAATTAAATTAAAATAAAATTAATTTTTCCGGTCTGGGGGGGGCTTCCATACAACAAACGTGATTTTTTTGCCGTTTTTATAGATAATGGTACGGAACCCTTCGTGCGCGAGTCGGACTCGCACTTGGGCGGTTTTTTTATGTTTATTCCATCCCAAGGTAAAAGAAAAAAAAATAACATACAAGGCTGGCAGGACTTGCTTGAATCAGTTATCGCTTACGTCTTCAACCTAAATATATGTATGACAGAAAAACTCGGCTAAAAGATTAACTGAAAACATAAAAATGTAACTTATAGATAAGTTACATTTTTATGAATGAATTATGAATATAATAAATGAAATTAACTTGACACGGGATTCATAAAACCTAGTTAGTTGGAAAGTTGAATCACCATGATGCGGTATGAGGCATCTTAATCACTATGACATCATTATACTCAGTAATATTTTGTATTCTTTGATAATAGCTCAAATTGGCGTGCGAATGAGCTTACACACCTGTACCTCCCACACGCGGCCAGCTTAGATAATGTTTAGATCCGAATGAATCATTACCGGGCTACATTTTCCCACCGATAGAAAACTTTGCATTTTAACCACATTGCGCAGAAAAGAAATGCGTTGGTGGGTATTTTCTTTTCGCATTGGTATTTATGTTTTGAGCCATCAAATTTTGATGTAGGAAAAAGGCCTGTACGAACCGAATGTTTTGCATGACGTGTGCGTGACTTGAGCATGCACGCAGTCCACCTTCGTGGCGTACGTGTCTTAATGTGTTACGATTCCTATACAAACAATTAATTGATATTTACTGATATTTTTAAAAATGAGTGGAAATGCTAAACATTACATATTGATGAATGAAAGTAAAAGTGTGCAATTTTCTTGATTTAGTAGGAATTTCTGCTGTTCAGTTATCTTGTGAATGTCAAATTATTGTTTGTATAGGAATCGTACCACCTTAATATATCGTCACGCAAGAGGCGCGGGCGGTCTGACATCTTTCTTTGAATTTCATAAATTACAACCGCTGCGTGCACGCTCACGTCACGCACACGCCACGCGCAAGTATTCGTTTAGCACAGACATTCATTGCAGGAAAATGACGATGATAAAGAAAACTTTCAAAATCAGATCTAATAATCTCAGAATTCAAAACGTATTTGAGTGTGAAAACAAGTCACGTTTTCTAATTTCACCGGGAATGTCTTGTACAAACTTTACAGCATGGGAAGTTGCTAGAAAGAATACAAACTTGTCCCACGACGTCTAGTACAAGACCAAGTATCGCTTTACCGAAGTTCTCACATCAAACGATCTCTCTAGGGGATGTTTTGAAATTTCTGAGCCCTGTTGTTCAACGTTTAATTTTATGACTAGTTAGCATCTGCCCACATAGTCAGTTTCTTAGACGTCCGTTTTCCGAAATTGTCCGTTTCCCAAGATGTACAAGCAAGGTACACATACAGTCTCAGCATTGTCCAAGTGACAAGATAATTTCGAGTGACCAATATCACAACAGCTAAAATGAGTACGATTATAAATTAAAGAGAAATAATTAAAGTTGTCATTAATGTAATCATCTAATAATGAAAAACGGACATTTTGGGATGTAGTCTACATGTACCTAAAAGCATTTTAAATTGTGGTAATTTTGACAAATAGTCATTAATAAGAACTAGTCTTTATCGTAATAGGAAATCGACCAATAGAAATGTCACTGTTGTAACTGTGTGATTAGTAAACAAATGATTGTCTACGTCGATAGACTTAAACATTAAAAGCGAACATTTTGGGTGGTGTTCTTTATGTACTTATTACCTAAAAGTTCTGACTTCCTATCGCAATTTCCAAACGGATAGACTGATACGGACGCAATTTTTTTTATAGAAAGCTAGTTCATCTGAGGTGGTCCTTAGCCATGTGTAATGAGATCAGATAAGCCGATCCGAAGATTATCAGCATTTTTATTTTTAGGGGGGGGGGGGGGGGGGGGATGATAGGAAGGAATCTCAACTGTGAAATGGAAATCTGTGACGGGTTTTTTATGTGTAGGAGGTTTTTTAATTTATACGACTTGTATAATAAAACTTTACTGAACATGAATTGTCACAATAGGTGGGCTTAATGCTTGTCACATTTTCTACCAGCAAAACTCAAGTGGCTTTTTTGGTTACTTTTATTTCAAAGTTGTATTCGACAATTACGGATCAAGATTATTTGTATTACCTAATAAGAGGAAGGGTGCGGGTTCAAATCCCGTCTGGTACATAATTTTTAAGTTGAATTAAAAAACCTTAAGGTAGTTCGATTCCTTCCTATACAAACGATCGGTGGGGAGTCACTAGATAACTGAACAGCAGAAATAAATAAACATTATGCGTATCGAATTAGTTACGTCTTATTAAGTGTAAGAAAAATAATAATATTAAATGCAATCCACATACCTAATACTCTAAGTATTATGCTATAACTTAACTCCACTAAAGCAAAATACTGACATTATTTAAATAGTGCAATCGTTGTTATATCGCGCATTGGTATACTAGGTGTAAATCTGAACTTTATCGTGTTCAATCCAGAGGTCGCAGACGAGTTAATTCAGTCTTATTTATGTACCGTCTGGCACGACGTGACATTTCATAATAAAACACCAACGTTCGGCTCACCAGCTACTTTTGCTCAGCGAAAGTTTGTTGAACGTCTCGCAAGCCTTCATTAAATTACTCATAGCGTTATCTTGGAATTGGGTTCATGTTGAGCAATGGACTTGTAAAACTGCCAGGTAAAGGTAACCGCACAATTGCTAGGTTTGCCGCGCAACTAAAATTGATAACTGATGACAACAATAGCCTCGGTGTCCGCTCAATTATACTAATCGATCCTTAAGTGCGCGTAGTTACACTAAATTGTTTTGTGTGTAGCAATTTTAAAGTGTTAACCAAGCTGACAACAACTTTAGACCTGTGTACCACGAGATATTATGAATACAATTACACCTGCAGGTGAAATCACGTGACTGCACAAAGCTACGTGAACGTAACATCAATATTGAGGCCTATTATCAGTAGGTACACACTTACATATGCAGATTCACGAGTGAACATGTGCGGTTAGCATGCGCATTCAATGTGACACACACATTGAATGCGCATGCTCACGATATGCAACTGCGTAGTTTATTGTATAACGTGTCATGGTGTGTGCGAAAATCCTGTGTGTGAACTTGTCTTGGTTGGATGTAAACAAACGTTACTTGGTACTTCTTTGTTTAACCCAGAGATGAAACGACAAAGAGTTATGAACAGTTGCCGTTACTATGTAATTTATGTAAGTAATAATAAGGCTCTTTACTAGTTACAAGAAAATATCTGCTGGCCTAGTTGCAACGGCAAATCATTTTCTTTGTACAAAAACAGGTCACTAGGTCCAGCCCTCGATAAAGCTTAGTATAGCACTAAATGATTGGGTCTGATCGATTACGCTGGCGCTGCGTAAATGAATGAAACATCAAGTATCATGTTCATGTTAATCCAATAACATTCTTGTCATTCCCGTGACACAAAGATGTGCTAAAATTATCAGCATCCGGCCGTGGTCGGACGCACAGATGAATGGTACAAGACGGTCACCGCTCGTTGCGATTGAAAATCAGGCCGCATCCGCCTATTAGCATTATAAAAGTACTTGCTAGTTCCGTAAAGATATATAAAACAAACGTGTAAGGTATTTTATATTTTTTTAGCGGTTGTCATTTCGTTATGTACAAATTAGTTGCTTAATTAACAACTTGTTGGACCTTGATAATTTTGCTCTTACGGCTCAGTTTTTGTGGTACACCATGGTCTGAGTATAAAACAAAAGATTTTTCGCCGTAAAGAAAATTGTAAGTCGCAATCCAAACAACAAAGTTCTATTAGGTTTCGTACACTACGTCAAGGCTCGACGTCCTTACAAAGTTTACCGCCATGCAATAATGTCCGCATTACGGTAACGTTTGAAAGGCCGGAAATCCCCGGAATTTACTAACACATGAGACTTTCCACATTACGCCATAGGATAACAAACGCCATGCAATGCTGCGCAAACCATAACACGGCTGCGGGTATTTTAAATGGTTTCACATCACCATGTATGGTATCACGCACCGAAGCATCATTCGGCGTAGAAAAGTCATCACTCCGGGTACAACACGCGATCCACACTCGTGCAGAAACTGTTGCATAATCTCTGCCAGTGCAGTGATGAACGATACAATAACAAATGGTTTGCTGCGTAGTAAGTTCCATGCATGGATGGTATCCGGCAAAAACTTGAACTGCCCTAAAGAAAACTACCTGACCGAGATGAGGACAACATTTTGATTTAAAAAATGTTTTGGGATTTGACCTGATAATTATAATTGAAAAACTTTAGCCCAATAAATAGTTTTAGATATAAGAGAAGAGAGTAGAAGAGGTAGAATAGGAGCGTTATTAGTTGAACCGCGCTTTAAGGGCAACTACTTAATCGCAAAAAAGTGGCAAAGCGTGTTCTCCAAGTTTGAAAAGCCGGGTTATCAGTTAAACTTTAACCTTTTCCTGATACATTACATGTATAGATGAAGGGTTCTTTAGAGTATCCAGAAACTTGATGGTAGTGTTAAATAAACCACCTGAGTGCGATCTAAAGGTTCCGGAGTTATTTATTTTAAATCAGCCATTTATATAATTATTATCATCGACAACTAACATGAGAGAAACAGACTTGCAGCAACAAATTGAAAAAGGCTTTTGCTCATAAGGTGATGTTACACTTGCGAAAGCGGACCAACCATCTAACCAAAGGTCTTACTAATTCCAAAAGCCATTTTATAAAACTTTCAATGTAATCTAATACTTTTATAGGCAGAAGGCTCTGGTGGAAGCGAAGTGACGCGTACATCGGCCCCATCGCTACGTCACGCCAAGCCATTCGGAACCGGCCGGTGCCGACAACCTGCGGTAGTTATGCCAGGAATGCGACTAACCCGGCAGATTCGCGTGGGAGGTACAAGGTACCAGCACTCGCTGTTTCCAACTCGCAATTTCCAGCGCGAGTTCACTAGCCCATCTGCTTTATTGACTGTTGCAATGCAATGTCTTTGTACCAATTTGTTTATTCAAACCCTGGAAGATGATAAATTGAGTTGTGTTGGTACAGCAAATTGCGGTATACTGTGTGTGTAATACGAGTTATTGTTATGTTATACTTTGCTACTTAGACCACGCGCCAATCAATTCGCTGAGGATATTCCAAGTACCTTAATGTAATAGTATTAAGCACATCATCATCAATGGCCTGTTTGTCTGTTGTAGACGGTTTAGACAGTATCTGGTTGGCATTTTTTTGTTCTCATGACATAAGTACATACGAGTATAGTCCGAATAGTCCGATACGGAAGCTGACAAAGCGCCTACACTTTGCGCATAAATATGAAATTCGTGGTGGGTAAGTATTAAGCACAAGGTCGTATTAAAGCCGTGCGATGAAAGTTTAATCAAAATGTATGGCAGCAAGCCTGTAACTGCGCAATTCACGGTCAGATACTCCCAAGAATCCATTACGGCGATCTTTTTAACGTGTTTGTGGGTAATGACAATCGGGGGTGAAAGCAGGTACGACTAATTTTAAACTTACCATATCGAAATTCAATTTCTATGTCTGCCATTTCACTCTTCACTTTATAAACAGTACACGGATCCGGTCACAGTATATTAAAGTTATCGATCCAAGCTTGATTTTCGGGTACCGCGTACCGCTCGTTTGCTAAACGGAATTTCGTTATAGAAAATCATTGTCCGCCGCGGTCTCAACTGCGTCCGTCGCGTTTTTTAGGCGTCCGCCGCAGTCTAGACATTGTGTTTGTTGATAGCTCGCCCGATGCGCAGTAAGGTTGTTAAACAATCAATCTGTCGGGGCGCATCGGGGCAGCGTCGACAGCGCGTCCTTGCCCGCGTCACCCACTTGTTATTGTTGTGAAACACACACGTGGCGGTTGTTGATGCGTACTTACTTCAACTCGATAAGGACGCTATACCGGCGCGGCCTGCCCGCCACAACTAACGCGCGAAACCAACACTGACCAGTATTAACCGAATGGAAGGCCACGTGATACAAGACAGATGACAAACACGATGGTAAACTCTGCGTTGACCGATCGAGCCGTCATTATCGGTGAACGATCCAAGGTTTACTTACTACGTCGCTTATCACTTTATCATATGATTGTGTTATTTAATCAGGTCGAAATATTATTAACTATTGATCTCAAGGGCTCACATATCAGCAATATAGGCAACAAAAGCAATCATTTGAACGGCAAGTGAACAAATCGTGTTTTATACATAGGTACCTATCTTCAGTCGGTAGAGAATAAAAATACAACGTAAAGAAAGTATTAGGGAGGGAAACGAAGGAGCCGCACCTCAAGCAGTCATATGCATAAAACTACACAAATTCCTTTTTTCCCGGTTGCTACCAGCCACGCAATTTCTCCGATTGTATGCAAATCCTCGACGCAAACAAAGAATGAAAAAGCACCGACACAGACGTTCGCTCCATCCCACCTGTGCATTCTCCGTACCGTTTGTCTGAGCTGCGGGCAAAGTAGTGGCCGCTGCGACGCAATCCGCCCGAGAGCCGCACCGTAAACAACCGCGATATTATTCCTGAATAGATCTCTTTACATATCGACCGCAGTCTTGTCGAGCACGCTTTTATTAGCCCGTCTTCGGTTAGTGAATTATTCAGCGATTATTCTATTATGCACTTAGGCAGAAGAATAATGCATCTTGTGGATTCTCAGAGGTTGGGTCGGCGCATAAACACGGGACGCCGCGCCGCCGGTCTCCGGGGACCCATTTGCATCACCTTGGCCCCAAAAACCTACGACGGCCTAGAAAGAAAAACAAACCGAATGCACTTGCTGTATTCGACCCATAAATTAGAATAATTGATAACAACTTAACACGTCAAGAATCACGCCGCACGCCAATACGTTTTTGTATGGTTATAATGCCTGCACGATAAACAAATGTAGGTAACAGTAGACAGAATCGGAAATCATATCCTATACATAGTACCTATATTATGTATATATCATATCAGATCATATTATTATATCATATCAGAATGAATTAATGAAAACACTTTATTGTACACTTTAAAAAAATAGAAATTACAGGCAAAATAGAAGACTCAAAGCAAATAATACAATGGGCGCTTTGAAGCGATTTCTTCCAGACAACCTTTGGATGAAGAGGATATAGTCATGTCAAAGATATGGTCGGGGGTGTACTTAAGATATGGATGAAGGGAGTGCAACTAATACCTAAATAAAATAATATACAGAATGTTTTTTTTTAACTAGGACAGTACGGCAGCACCCATAACCAGAGGAGATACAGGTGCAGTTTCTTTTGAAACATGAGCTCGTTTTCGAAGATAAACATTTGGGCATTAAATTTTTTTTGGTCAAGCGTGAGTAGCGCCTTAAAATGAATCAAGTTGGTAATTTTTTTTTGATGTCGATCGATGCATTCCTATGTAAGGATCATTTTATTGTATCGGATGAAAAAAATCTGAGCAGCGGAAGTTAGTCAAATTTGATAAAATGTATTCTCATACAACAGGACAAAGCAAAATTCCTCCAACAAACATTTTATTAGATTCTAATTGCACATTAAAGAAGTATTAATACTGTAGCGTAGCGATTAAGAAGTTTAAGAACTCCATGCTCTCATGAGCAATTCAAAAACATTTCGTATTTCAGAACAATTTTGAATTTCGAACATGGTTCTTGCATCTGTCGGACTTGTATATCAGTCATTGTATCATCTTAACTGTCATGGCATTGTCAAATACGCAAAAAGTAGACTTAATTGAAGCATACTTCCTCAACCGACGAAGCCCAACTAATGCGTTTAAGTGGTATCAGGAACGCTACCCAGACCGCGATTGAGGAAGTATGCTTCAATTAAGTCTACTTTTTGCGTATTTGATAATGCCATGATAGGACAAATAAGATGATACAATGACTGATATAAAAGTCCGACAGATGCAAGAACCATGTTCGAAAATCAAAATTGTTCTGAAATACGAAATTGTAATTTGTAATTTTTATTTATTTATTTTGAAATGTTTTTGAATTGCTCATGAGAGCATGGAGTTCCTAAACTTCTTAATCGCTACAGTTAATACTTCTTTCTGTGTAATTAGAATCTAATAAGATGTTTGTTGGAGGAATTTTGCTTTGTCCTGTTGTATGAGAATACATTTTATAAAATTTGACTATGCCAGGTTATGATCTACGTGCATACCAAATTTCATCGCAATCAGTTCAGCCGTTCCGGCGTAACAAATATCCATACATACAAACTTTCGCGTTTATAATATTAGTAGTCCTTCTTAAGTTAAAACCTACAGTAGAAAAAAAACATTAGAAACAGTTTATTACGCATATGCCCATTCGATTATAAGCTACGCCATAACGGTATGGGAGATTAGTTTGAACATACACAACGTGCTTATTGCTCAAAAACGAGCAATAAGAATTATATGCGGGTTAAAAAGAACAACATCAGTAAGGAAGTATTTTGAGCAACATAAAATAATGACTGTACTTAATATCTCTGTACATATTTAAGTGTCTCCTCAAAATCCATCAAAACAAGGATATAATTTATTATATAAGAAGTATATTAAGAAAAAGGACACACACGACTATAATATAAGGAACAAAGAGAAACTATGAACCAAAAGTAAGACTAGCTAAAGTGCAAAAGCACGGAGAATATAATAAGTTATACTAATCTTTACATAGTATAAAATGAAGTCGCTTCCGCTATCTGTTACCTTAGATCTTTTAAACTACTCAACAGATTTTAATGTAGTTTTCAGCAATAGATAGAGTGATTCAAGAGGAATGTACATATGTATAATACATACATAACTCTGTTTGTTTGTTACCCTTAGACGACTAAACGACTGAACGGATCGTCATGAAATTTTGCAAGGATATAGATTATATCCTGGGAAAGGACATAGGCTACTTTTTAGCCAACTGCGCAAAATGAGGGTAACATTTTATTGAAAAACCACCCGTCCGAAGCCGCGGGCGGGTCAGCTAGTGTACAATAAACTGCCAACAAAACTTGTAAATTTAGAAATATTTCAGATTTTAATCAAAAAATCAAACCGTTTTTGAAAGGCATACTTTTTATTGTATAAATGAGTTTATAGACATATTCCACCATTATATCTACTTATAATAATTATAATTTAGTTTTGACATACCGTTTTAGTTAGGAACCTATAATTTTGTTTATTATCTGTTAATTTGCCTACCTAACTGTCTTTTTTGTTTTTAGTATTTTGTTATGACATTATTAATAATTATATTATAGGTATTATCGTTGTAATTTTTTAGTTATATCAATTTAGTTATATTTCTTAAATTATTATACTTTTTTTTCTTGAATATAAAAACTGACATGCCTGTGCCTGTAACAACTAATGTTATAATTACGGTGAAATAAAAAAATCTGCAATGATAGTCGAGCAAGCTTTAGCAACGCATACTTTGCGACGTTGTAGCCTCTGATAATTGGAAGGTTAAATGTGAGCGACTGATAGACAATTCGGATGTGTTGGCCACGTGTTACGTATTCAAGCTAAGGCCGAGAGGCCAGCACACGGGTCCGGCTGAGTCTTTGCAGGTTTAACGGCCGGCCGCCCGTCTGTCTGGCCGTTCACCCGAGGCCCGGCGCGGGGGCGAAACGTACGCGAAATCCGCGCGCGCGCTGCGACCTTATCATATACCTACAAAACTAAGCCTTCACTAGATATTTCGCGCGTTTCTTTAATCTCTTTTCCGTCCCATGACGGACGGAAACGGTAATTTGCATTTGTTTATGATTTTGGCAGATTTCAATGAAGCAAACAGGAATACCAACCAACATTTTACTTAGAAAACTTTCGTGATTGATTTCAATCATTGTCGGTCGAAACACCATTAAGACGGTAGGTACTAGATAAATCCCGTATTTATAATAATGACCAACCAACGTGTCCATTACTGAAGAGCTTCAATATCTTTTCGCCCTTTGCTCGTCCTATACCACTTTTGAACTTGAGTAGTGGTGCCAACAATATAAGTATAAAATGTTATGCGACATTTGAACATTATTGCGCTATGATTTATTGAGGATATCGCACGGATACCGTGGAAGGAAGAGGGGTTGGCCTTTGCCCAGTAGCGGGACTGTAAAGGATATTTAAAATTTCACTCAGGTAGATTCAGTTAATATATTCAACCTGTATTCCAGCACTGACTGTTTGGAGCAGTCACCCTGTAGGTACGTGTAGGTAGGCTAAGCGGATTTTGACAAATGAGGGTATGACAAATTGCAATCGTCTGAATCACGAGAATAACTTAGCTAGGTATAGATATAAGAAACAACAACTAACCCGCCCGCGATTATCAAAATGTGCAAGCTAATTTACCCATTTTGAGCTTGTTTTAATTGCTTGCATTCTGGTTTTAAAAGTGCTTTAAGACAGACGTTTTATGACAAGATAGCAAAATCTTTTTGTAAACTAGATATGTACTTAAGTGATAAAGACTAGATAAAGTGTGAAATCCCCACACATTAATTAATATATATTGCACTTCGATTAACTTCCAGTTATTGTCAGCAATACATATTCTAATCACAACAAACGGTAAATAATAACACGTCATTCATTTTGTACAATATCTCCAAGTGACCGGTCCATTGTTGAATACATAGTAAATAAAATAAATAATGCTGGACATTCACACAGCACTTCTAGCCCCAAACTAAGTCAAGCTTGTATTATAGGAACCAGATAACTGATACAATACATACACACTTAAATATGTATACTTATTTGTAAATACATACTTATAATACATATATAGAAAAACACCCAGGCCCGGAACAAATATCAATGACAAATATTTGTATGGACAAACATGTTTGTATGAACGATGGAAGCGATGGGAATCGAAGTAGCAACCTCCTGCGTCCCAGCCGGCTCTTCGCCCACAGCGCCACGGAGATCGTCAATATTATACAATAACGAAACCAAGTGTTTTCATGGAGCAATACGAATCGAAAGTTACATACATGTGATATGATGAATGCGTTTACATATGGTTTGACGATTTCAAGTTGCACCTGCTAGCTTTCGCATCAATTGTCAATGGTCTTCTAAACAAGTACACCTTTATCTCTTATTGCTAGCAAATAATAAAAGGTTCTTCGAGATAAATCCATCACCAAATGTGCCAGCAGAATATTGGACTGGTGGTAGATACAACTTTTTGACAGATTTTAAACAAATGTCCCATTTATTTATTTCTCGACAAATTACGGTTATAGTCGCTGGGATTCAAACAGTATAGAGGATGTATTTTGATCTAAGACTACCCTACTAAGTTAGGTAAGGTCCGACATAGCATTGCGGTTATATGACTTTTCTTCTGAGAATATACATAATATTACATGACATAAAATGTTGCTCTAATTCAGTGTTCCGCAAAGTGTGTACCGCGACACACTGGTGTACCGTGGTCATTAATTGGTGTGCCGCGGGAAAAATCAATTTCTTATAAAATTATAAAGGCGGACGGAAATGCAGCCCAGTCGTCGATTACTCCAAATTTGGATCGCCTTTGCTCAATAAAACAAGCTCATGTTTCGCATTAAATACAACTTATGTTTTAAACTTAAGTGTAAGTTTTTGAATTGATTAAAACTTAATAATAAACGATAATTATATGATTAAAGTTTGTTTTTTTATTTATGGTGTACCTCTGAAATTGCCCGATTTCGTAGGTGTACTTTGAACACAAAAAGTTTGCGGAACACTGTGTTATTATAGTGTAAATTAGAGTCTAATTTAAACTATAATGCCCTCTAATGTCCATAAACCCTTTGTGTAATGAGTGTGGTCATGCTAAAATCAAAATATTTTAATTCATTAAAATCTCAAGGATCACTTTAAAACGTCAATTTTACTGCCTGTTCCTTCGCGAACCAGCCAGGAAAGAAATGCAAGAAACAAGGCTGGTTGTTCTATTTAACGATCCTTTTAGAATACATACAATAAAGAAAATAAATTACGTCTAAATTGTAACATTTTTGAACGAGTTGGAGCAATTTCAATCACAAGCTTCTCTATCAAATAGCTGAGGTTGAAATCACTTATTTATCGGAAGAGCCAAAAACCTTCTACGCTATCAGCTAACTTCAAAGAGGCCAAGATACATCAACAGTATTTTACCATGGTCATGCATGCTGAGGTGGAAATCAGCTAAATATCGCAAGAGCCAAAAACCTTCTACGCTATCAGCTAACTTCAAAGAGGCCAAGATACATCAACAGTATTTTACCATGGTCATGCATGCTGAGGTTGAAATCAGCTATTTATCGCAAGAGCCAAAAACCTATTGCTACGCTATCAGCTAACTTCAGAGAGGCCAAGATACATCAACAGTATTGTACCTACGTGTGTCGCTCTAGATTGTGCAGGCGGCCGTAGCAGAGCAGCTCCATGTGCAAAAACCGACGGCCGGTCAACGACGTTGAGGCCCGATGAGGTTGAGGGCACCACCAACGGACCAGCCCAAAGTGAGCTTTGATATTAGTCATACATAATAATAGATTGCAAAGTTACCAGGTTAAGATAATGTGGAGGCCAGATTGGTTTCCTCAAGTCAGGATTCGGAACCTGTTTGGAACCCATTAATTTATGTAGACGACACAAAGTGGCTCTGACCGCACTCGATCAAGCAAATAACTTCTATTTACCTATTGCATTGTTTAAAAAGACTTTAACCTTCGAAAAAGACGCATTAAAAATGCGCCAGACATTGTCGAAGGTCTTTGCAAATATTTAGAACTTTAAATTCAACATAATGGGTTGTTTTATTACCATGACTAGTTGACCCGACGAACTTAATACCGCCTTGACATGCATGTGACGCGGGCTGTCAATATACGTCGACCATTATTTGTATGTTGTATTATCTGCATCAATGTATGAGAATATTATTTTTCTTCATAATATCTTTTTGCGTGAATTTTTCCGATATTTTAATAGTTATTCTGCTATTCGGGGCGGAGACAATTCTAACAAATCAAAAATCATCAAAATCGGTCTAGCCGTTCTCGAGTTATAAATGTTCGAACAAACCCGACTTTGTTTTATATATTAAGAAAGATGATGATAAAGGTGGTACTCGCTTTCAGACCGCCTTTAAAAAAACTTTTAGGTCACTTGGTTTTTCTTTGCATACCGCCTGCTTAAGTTTGGGACTATAAAGGGCTTGTGTTGGGTGGGATGTAGGCAGATTGTAAATCAACTAATGAGGTGAAAGGTTCGCCTTGCAAAGGCTCCTTCCACGCACAATCGGCAACTCAGTTCGGTCTAAAGGTCTCGAACAGGAAGTCTACTTAGGGCAATGAACACTGGCAGTGTGAAGGTCGGAAAAATAAATGAGCATAAGCTACTTACCTACTCGCCTTAAAACATGCAGATTGTTCGAAGTCAACTTAATAATGTAAATTAATAGGTAGAGTAGCCACTTTTAAGAATAACGTGATACGGTCATATACCTACAGTTCAACTTTCTGGCAAGATTACTTGACTAATTATACCATCAAAGGTCATCAAACTGAGATGACTAGACAAGCTTACAATTTCATTTTGAGACGTCATACGTTCAATTCGTACGGTTACCGTTAAGTCTTGCTTTCCATAGTCATTCAATTATTAAAATAACATCACCGTTGGACGCGCAAAAACCTTAGCGGCCGGTCGATGACACCGTGAGGCACTTTAGGGCTGACTCCTCACCTTGTCAGTTCCGATCGCGAATAAATGGAAAATAATGCTGATATGTACGTAGCGGGAATTACACTACCGGTCAGTGTACTGTGTTGCTGTCTTGTGTAGGTACTAGGTATGTTTAGATGATTTTTTTACCTTATTCCATTTGTTAATTTATCTCAGGGACTTTGTAGTTATGATTGAGTATTGAGTAAATTTCCGTAAATTCACGTTGGACCATCGACCTCAACTCTTTCGCTTGCCGGTTTCATTAATTTGTTCAGACAAGCATGTACGACGGAAAGTGTTTTGAAGTGGGACAACATGAATAGAAGCACAGAACTTTTAATTATTTATTTAAATGATAATTCACATGTGCGATGAAGTTTTGATGATCTTGGCTGGAAGGGTTGAAATATATAGTCGGTCTGAACATTACTGACATTACTCAGCGACTATTGCATGCACATACATGTGACTACATGTATGTGCATGCAATAGTCGCTGAGTAAGAGGTCGTTAGATCGCCGTGAAAATCTTGAACACCTATGATTGAATCCGCTATTTTGATTCGTGGCTCGTTCTAAAGTGGACAGGTTAATAATCACTAGGTGATTTACTTAATCATGAGCATTTTGCATCAGGAGGTAATTCGCCACGCATTGCCCTTGTAATAAATTGCAATATACTTGGATTTATTATTGGACTTTAATAGGGATTTAAAATGTTATATTGTATGTATTAAATCTCTTAAGAACAATGATGTTTTACATTATAATTCAGTTTTAGTTCAAATTTGTCTTTCAACTTGCAGTTTCTCGAATTTATAGCAAAAATGAATATGTTCTTGAAAATATCTTGTAGATTTAGGAATCTTTAAAAACCTCAAGCACTCGTGAAGTTATGTTCAATTGCTGTAACCTGATAATTTTCTAATTATTCAAGACAATTTCACTTCACAGAATGCGTACAGACGAAATTTCGGCAGGGCTACATAAATCGCTGTTCCGCATTCCAATGTGAAATTCATTCACGACTCGTAACGAAGTTGTCTAGACTGTGTGTCGGTGAAAGGTGACCATTCACCGGCCGGTGAGCTGGCTTGTGTACCACACCGCTCCCACAGACATGCTGTGGCCTGCACAGATTCCGCTTTGCTATGTTTTGACGGATGCATATACATATACACTTTACTGTTGCTGCTACAGCCTGTAGCCTGTGATAAGTAACATTATAGTGCCAAGTGTTTCAAAAACTGCCGGCTGACATCAAACAGAATCTTCTATACGTATGACCTCGTTAAGTCGTTAGTGAGGAGCCTTCGAGTAACTGAAGCACTGATTCTGATCTTAATTTGCTCTGAAAACTCTTGTTGCATACTTTATTCGCGTTTCATGTCTCTAAGCTACGAGTGGTGTCGAGTATTTCAAATAGTAGTTTTATTAGTGGCACCAAGGCAAGAATCGGATAAATGTATTAGTAACCAGAAATCGAGGCAGCTCAAAACGTCCTAAGTGACTACTTTCCAAAGAGCACGATATCATCTACATGAGTGCGGTGCACGAGCGTTTGGTTTTAATGACAGCGCACCGCGGCACTGTGAGGCCAGCATCCGCATAGCAACAACATTCAGAAACTGAATGAAAGTTGATCGCACCCGCTGCCGCCGCCAGAAAAAAATGCGAGTTCGTCGATGGTTCCGGTACAAACGAGCGCTCGTAAATATTTGGGACTCACCGCGGCCCACTCTCAATGCCGTTGTCATTACAATTCTTACGGAAACAACAAATTTTTTCCGCGTTTTATTCCTATTAAAATATTTTGACGCGACACAAATTTGCCCCCGTAATTTATTCAACAAAAAATTTGTTTTTTCGGCCACCCTGAGAAAAATTAGCATGTTTTATTTGGAATTCATGAATTTCAAAGAGGTTGTTAGCAAATTTGTCAGCGTAGGTAGGTACTACTTTTCTTATCCTCGTGAGCCAGGAAGATTTTCCGTTTCGGCTGGCGGCTCTCGGGGAAATCCCAAATGAGAGCGTAAACGAGCCGGGCGGTTGCGGATAAGGTAAATAAACACTGTCAGAAGTTTTATTTTCATTTTTAATTAACCATAAGTTTTGTTCGGCTGGCTAGGTTTATTCAGCTTTACCTGGACCCAAAAAGAGTAAAGCGCAAATCTTATCCTTATTCAGCAGACAACCCGAAACATCGAAATATTTGATTACTTCTGGCCGAATACAGGTCATGCTCTGGATTTCTGAGAAACTAGGTATTAAGAGCAGGTATCTTGTGTTATTTTAAAACCGGACGATGCACCGAACTCAATATTAGTGCCAACTGCTAAGAGTGTGGGAGTCAACGCTCGCATCGCAACCGTAAAAAAATTGCAATCTAAATGTTAACAAGTCGAAGACATTTGATTTAGGTAGGTACCTACCTGGAGCGACAGGTTGATCAGTAAATTATTTTGCGTTCTAAAACACCAGATATTCTCGCATTTTTTTTTGTCATTATGTAAAGAACGCATCTTTATAAACGCGATTGTTTGTATCACATGAAATCGTCAATGTACCTACCCATCTGTGAGGGCTGACATAAAATTAGGTTAAAGGTTGGGAAGGTCGACGTCAAGTTTTGGGGTCGCGGCTATATGTGGACCGATCATAATTCACCCCGAAATAAACTAGGAATTATGTTGTAAAACAATATTCGTGCGATGTCATAGAAAAATGTGTAGAAGGGCAACTCCTTTGCTAATCAATCAACGCCTTCAAGATTATGTTATATGGCGTAATAGTATAAACCCTACAGTATCCTCATATTCTGTATTGAAGATCACACCCAGTGGACTAACATTTGACAACTTGACCAGTAAAACTCATCAACTGCCTAAAGTTACGACCAAGAAGTCAAATGATTGGTCACTGTGATTTTTAAAGATAAGAACAGGGGTGGATCAGATATCTGACCACCTCGAGCTTCTTGATATCACATTAACTCCAACTCTCAATTTCGGCTCCTACATTGAGTCGAAAGCCCAGTTGGCTGCTAAAAAGCTTGGTATACTCGCAAGGGTGAGGCACTACTTCACACCGGGACAGTTGCTCAACTTGTACCAAGCACAAGTCCGATCGTGTTTAGAGTACTGTTCTCACCTCTGGGACGGATCGTTGAAGTACCAACTTGAAGCTCTGGAATCAATTGAGAGAAGAGCCAAGAAGCTCAAAGGCAACGATGAGCTAGTTGAAGGCTCCTCAGCCTGGAGCATCGACGAAAGGTTGCTAGCCTCTCGGTTTTTTATCGAGTACATTTCGGGGAGTGTACGGCGGAACTTTGCAACCTGATCCCACTATCTCCTTTCTATCAACGGACAACCAAACGCTCTGCGGTGCGCCACCGCTATATGGTAGAAATACCTCCCATTCGCACAAAGCGGTGCTCTTCGACCTTTATTATGCGCACCGCCAAAGAGTGGAACGACTTGCCAGAGTCTGTGTTTCCTGATAGCTACAACCTGGGTATCTTCAAGTCGCGAGTGAATAGGTTTCTTCTAGGCAAGCGTGTACCATCGTAGACTGCATCATCGCTTACCATCAGGCGAGATCGTGATCAAACGCAAGCCTATAATATTAAAAAAAAATATTCCGGCGGATCTTAATATGATCTTGCCATTGCGCTTATGAGGCTGGCTGCCCTTCTAAAAAACATCAATGTCAGAGTAGATTCTTGTTAGTGTTTGGAGAATCACTTCTATCAATAATAACCATTGTACGGCGGCGAAGCTCCGTTACTCATTTTTGGTAAATTTTGTTAGTTGTATAATTGGCTGAGTCATCTTTGATTGATGTGAGTGGGAAAATAAGAGTTATTGTGTGAGCTTTAGTTAAGTAATACTGGACCTTTCACACAGCTCTATCTAGCTCTAAACTAAACAAAGCTTGTACTATGGGAATCAGATAACTGGTTTTAGTAAATACATATTTATAATACATATATATAGAGAAACACCCAGACCTGAAACAAATATCTGTAGTTTATGTAAATACCTATGTGTCCCACGGCGGGAATCGAACCCGCAACCTCTGGCATCTCAGCCGCCTCTTCGCCCACAGCGCCCCGGAGGTAGTCAAATTACAATTAGCATGATTATAGTAACTACATACTTAGCACAAAATAAAAATATCTCAAACTATGTTATAGATTACATTGTTACATAGCAATCAGAATGCACGTAGAAGTAAATTACTTAGGTACCTACTTACACAAAATGTTGCTTAATTTCTAAACTAATACTTAAACTTTGAAAATGACTAAGACTTGAATTAGTAAACTTGCAAATTGCACTGATCCTAGTATCAGTTACATCAGACATTTAAAATAAAATTTGTATTATAATTATAGCTGTTGGTCTCTTCAGTAAATAAAAATTAAAAAAAATCCTAGTGAGATATAAATGTGGATAGAAATGTTGTTTAATTAAATATTAAGTCCAGATTTAACCAGGCTGGGTTTTTTGGATTCCGAGGAGACTATTGTAGTCAAGATTCCAATTTCTGATGGCCTCTATATATAATGTGTATTATACCATAATCGTAGTGGTAAAATGATGATAATAATACATACCTAACAATGTATCTTCACTAATATTACATAGATAGAGGAAAGATTTGTTTGTTTATTTGTATTGAATAGCCTCCGAAACTACTGGACCAATTTAAAAAATTCTCTCACTGTTGGGAAGCTACACTATCCCTGGGTGACATAGGCTATTTTTTACCCAACTGTGCAGGAGGGTAATGTTTTATTGAAAAACTACGCCTGCGAAGCTGCAGATTTGTCAGCTATTTCTTTATAAATCAGTTTTAAAATAAATATATGTGTACATATAATAATAAAATAAAAGGCATTTATTTATGCTTGTGCCTAATACAGAGCCTAGAGAAGTAAAGTAGGTAGGTACAATGTTCAGTCCAATAAACATATGATGCTGCTGAAATGATTATTCTTGTCAAATTATACTCATGTTTAAGTAGCATGTTAGTCGATTGTGCTAAGTTATGATGATCCATTAATAGGTATTGTTATCAGTTCTCAATGTTATCATACATCAATTTGGTCACTGACCTATCCATAACAAAGACAGTACCTACAGTACAAGGAACACATTAATTGAGTAATTTACATGTTTAAAATACTTAAGTTTTAAAAAAAGATAGTATGTTAAATAAAAAATTAAATTGGAATTGTTTAAAGCTCACTCTAATTTGAATTTTAAAAGATCTTTATTAATATGTAGGTAAAAAACATAAAGAGTTGTTGCTAGGACGGCTGTTGTACTCAGAAATGTCTTGTAATTTAAATATAACATAACAATATAATATTGTTATAATCCGTAAGTTCAGGAACCTTTCAGAAAAGTCATGAGAACAGTTTAATTGTGTGTGGTTTCTTACATTTATTTTTGCCATTCTCATCCATGAGCATGTTGAAGTGGTGGTGCCTGTTCCACGCAGCCATTTTGCCTTCGTGAGGAGCCCCGAGAAGCACTAGGGCCGCCCCGGCGGGCCCAACTCCGTCTAGGGGCTCCAGTGTCCTCAATGCACTAAACTTTGTCACACACTCATAACCCAAGAAACATAATGTATCACACACTCGAGCACAGAGAAGCTATCGCTTTTGAAGCGGTGTCATCGGCGCTCGGGCGCGCACATGCCTTGCACTTCCGCTGTACGCACTTCTGCACACGCAGGTAAACAAGCCAACGGCACCCGCGGTGATTCACCTCCGCACTGCAGCGGCCGCGAACCGCAGCCGACTGAACCAAACCAAACACTATATAGCTCGGTCACGTGTGCGCTCTACCCACCGCACCTAACACACGATCCCGCACAATTAATAACACACACCCGATCACAAATCAACGTTTCAAATTCCACCGATCTAATTTATTAAATATTCGGCGGTACGCGACACGAGCAATTGAGACGCGCGGCGCGGTCTCGCTGCCTCGATCCAATCCCGACCGCTTCTCCTGTGATCGAACTCGCGAACAAAATAATAACAAATGTGCATGAGATGCTCGCTATATCATGTGCACGTGGGTTGCGTCACTGGCTGAAGCGACCAAATGTTATGAAATCACAGTTATTGAAGAGAACGTTACCAAAACTGCGACGAACTATCTCTGAATACACTGTTGCGAGGCAAGTAACGAATATTATAAAATTCGATGAAATGCGAACTACACGGTTGCACACACCAGTATAAAAAATGTCAAACTACGAAAGTTTCAAGTGCATAATCGTTACACCATTACATTACACTATTGGTAAACAAAACACATCCCGCAATTTATAGAATAACAATTCGGACCCCTAAACGCGAACGCGTTGATCAAGCGCGACAAATAGGACAAAACATGGCAGCCTCGAACAGCACAGAGCAGAGCACACGATTCTTGCTTGTTTATGGTATTTTTATTTTTAAAATGCTACTTTGTATCCGATGCGTTCCATTCCACGCTAATTGAAACTGTTTTAATTTTTTCTTTCCGTGTTCGTTTGATCTTTACTGCATTTTATTATCAGGTTGTGTATTCTAATACGTATTATTTTCTAGATTTTTAAGTTTAATTTTTCACAGGTATTTTATGAAAAAGTATAGCCAAACCCTAAGCCAACCAAGCTCGAAGCATTTTCATTGTATGGATATAGATATTTATAATTATAATAATATTTTTTGACGGTTGTTGATTAATTTATTTTTCGATGTCAATTAGAAAAGATTTAAGTAAATTATTGATTTTTCATTAATCACTTATGTTAGTTTTGCGTAAAATGAAGTCAAATACTACGGCGTCGACCATCGACAATAAATTATTAAATATTACCAGCTTAAAAAAGTGTATATTGTTGGAAACTTGTAATGAGGGCTTTTCATCAGTTCCAACTAACGTTATAGATGGCGCTGACTGGAGATACGCTAGCAAAATATACGGTTATGTGCCAAAATCTCAGGCTCATTATCAAAATTGGTTTAAAACAATCTCACTTTGTAAAATAAACAAACATACATGTTTAAATTTTATTAATATCAACAAGTGTAAGTATAGTAGGAACGTAGGAGTATAATAGGAACAAGTTCATCGTTATTACGAGGAACTTGTTCGTTAATATTGAACGGCCATGTTTTTTTTAAATGCGAACAGATGCCGTTGCTCTGTCGTACGCTGATTATCAACGACAAGTGAATTGTCAATGCCAATTACCATGTTATCAATAACTTGAAATTAAACCAAAATAATTTAAGTATGTTTGTTTAACTGATGAAGCGAGATTGTTTTAGACAAATTTTGATATAATGTCTTTGGGATTTTTGAATAATACCTATATTTTAAGGCAGTGTATCTCTAGACAGCGCCACCTATTATTGCTTAGAATCTATATTTAGCTAGATAAAACTATTTATATAAATTGAAAAAGAAAATCGCACATTATATCGATAAACTTCTCAAAAACAATTTAAAAGAACTCAAACATTATGACCAAGTTGGTCAAACCATGATAAAATGTTTCATTATTTATCTTGAACAGTATATTATGTTTAACCCACTGAATATTATTTTAAATTGAACTACCTACGTCATCCCTATTCAACCCTAGCTAGGGACAGGGGGTGATTTTCAGACAGAATGACAATCCTATATTTCAATAAGTACCTTGATTTATAGAAAGTTTTACGTATAGGGATAAAGTCAAAGTCAAAAATTCATTGCGTACATGTTGTTTTACATATGTCATATTTTAAGTGTTTCTGTTTCAAACATGAACCCTGCAATGGCACTGCAATTTTTTTCAAGGTGGCGAAGTGTATTCGTTATATATTAAAGTATAAGTACACGAATAATTATATACATTAAAGGATAATAAATAAAAACGGAAAATAAAAACAGGTCACCGTACCGCAGTAAAAACCTACTTTCATAACTTATTAAAAATAAAATAACTGAATACCTATACCTACATAAAATTACATAATGTTTTTCCATACGAAATCCCACACCATTTTTCACCCCCCATTGATTTTTGAAAAATACACACAACCACAGAGGAATATAACAGGACTGGATACGACGATATTGACATTTTGTGTATTTTAAATAAAAACGTACGGTATTTTGTGATGAGGGCTTTTCCTTCTCGATTTGAAAAAAAAGTAGTTCCTACTAGATGGCGCCGTCTATACAAGCACCTGAGACATGCTCCGCTAAAAAAATATACATATTTCTAAACTTATCAAAGTAGCAAAGACAACATCATAATTTCTAGATCACATGCTGACTTGGTTTTTGTTTTGTCTTGTGTGTAGCCATTTCAAGATGTTCTTTTGTGATCGTATTATTTTTTAGACCTGTGCTAGCCTAACGGACTCATATCGATACAGTGTGCATAACCCTGCTCGAAAACCGGGCTCTGAACCTTGTCTCCTTGCTCGCCCATTGGACTCCGATTCTTCTGCATTTGGTCGACTCCTGCGCGGCAATTGACATTGACAATTCACTTTTTTTGGACACAGACAGAACACACAAGTAATATGATAGGCATAAAAATGATTGCTATTTCTGAATCATTTTCATATGATCAAGTGATTATTTTTTATCCTGTTATTTCATATGTTTCAAATCACAAGCAATTGTGTTATCATTATAATGTCGTTATGTCACACTTGATATTCATGCTAATGCTATTTCACATTTGAAAAAAACACGGGCAACAAAAACGCCCGATGAATTAAAAATAAATGAGAACGACTGTGATTTTTTCCAGACCCGAATGACTGCGACCGATATACGATGAAAACTAAAGTGATTTCATTTGAATGATTTTTAACAGGTTATGCAAAGGAAAATAACAAGTGTGATAAATGATTTTTCACATGCTACTCGTAAAACGTTACATCCCTAGTGCATGATTGAGCAGTGCCATCTGTTAGTAAAAGTCTGTTAGTTCTAAAAACATGTCTCTCATTCTTGAGAAATATTAAATTGGAAATAAATTTGAAACGTGTGTTGGCAGCACTGGCGTGGTGGTAAGTGCTGCCAGTAGCGGGCTATATCCCGATATAGCCCGCTATAGATTTGCGGGGAATCTGTTGCCAGAGCGGGTAGCGTACGGGATTGAATAAAATTTTATTTTCGGGGATTCGAGGCCGTCCTCTTCCTGTATCTTTTCTGTCCTCTTTTTGCAGTCTTTTTACAAACGCAGACACAGCTAGACTAGTTTACTTCAGCTACTTCCACAACATTATGTCACATGGTATACTGCTGTGGAGGAGTGCTGCAGATATAAACACTGTTTTTGTGCTGCAGAAGAAGACTGTTCGTGCAATATATAATATGGGCCCCAGAGAATCATTACGTCGGAATTTGTTTAAGAAAAATAGCGATTATCATAATTTTAATACTAGAAATACAGTTAAACTTGCTGTTACCCCTTGTAGACACCATAAAGTTAGTAAATCGTTTTAAGGGCAAATAATGTACAAAAATTTAAAACTAACAAATTTAAAAGCGTAATTAAACTAAATCTTTATTAAATAGCCTACTATAAAATATCGAATTATTTAGATTATAGAGAAGCTAGGGATTGAAATTGCTCTAACTCATTCAAAAATGTTATAATTTAGACACAATTAAATTTTATTTTCATTATTGTTATGTATTCTATTAGAATCATTAAAAAAAACAACAAGTCTTGTTTCTTGCCTTTCTTTCCTGGCTTGGTTATTAAGGAACGTGCAGTAAAATTGACGTTTCAAAGTAATCCTTGTGATTTTAATAAATAAAATGATTTTGATTTTTGTATTCAACCGGAACCGTTCTACGCTTAGAGCAAAATGAGGATATTTTTTTCATTAACCTTGTATAAACCAAATTGTAAAAAAAACATTACTACACTCATGTGTTAAAACACATTACACTGAAAGTTGGTCATTATTAGCTCCATACCTGATACATAAATAGAATAACGCTCATTGTATTCGTACATACTAAAAAAGTACAACCTCAATGACTAACCCTTATTTTTATTGAATAAAACAGGCCATTGTTTAGTAGTGAAAAAGAAACAATGGATACCGGGAACAGAAATATTCTTTTAACCAACAAACTGTCATTTTTGTGTGGGTATCTCCCGGTTTTATAATATGTTTTCCTAATTTTGTTTTATTTGTTACTGGCAAATGCACAAAGGAGCAAATGGAGAGGGCTATGCTCGGGGTTTCTTTACGGGATAGAATCAGAAATGAGGAGATACGTAGGAGAACTCCAGTCACCAACATAGCCCGACGGATTAGCACGTTGAAGTGGCAATAGGCAGGCCATATAGCGCGCAGAACAGATGGCCGATGGGGCCGGAAGGTTCTCGAGTAGAGGCCATGGACCGGCAAGCGCAGCGTAGGAAGTCCACCTACAAGATGAGCAGACGACTTGGTAAGAACCGCAGGTCGGCGTTGGATGCAGGTCGCTTCCGACCGCAGTTCCTGGAGATCAATGAGGGAGGCCTTTGTCCAGCAGTGGACGTCCTACAGCTGATATGACGATGATGATGATGAATGCACAAAACTGTTAGACGCCAAAAAAACCGGCTATGTGGCGCGAGTCAGACTTGCGCACGAAAGGTTCAGTACCATTATCAATAAAAACGGCAAAAAAATCACGTTTGTTTTATAGAAGCATTAAATATGTGTTCTATTTTAATTTAATTGTTTATTTTAAAGTGAATATATTTAATATATTAATAGGTTGGGGAAAAAGTCATTAAATATTTAATGACCTCATCAAATATTTATTTTATTCTATTTTTAGTATTTGTTGTTATAGTGGCAACATAAATACACCATCTGTAAAAATTTCAACCGTCTAACTATTACGGTTCATGATATACAGCCTGCTGACAGACGAACAGACAGCGGAGCCTCAGTAATTGGGTGCCGTTTTACTCTTTGGGTACGGAACCCTAAAAAATAACATTAAAAGACTTTTTTATAATTTCGTCGCATTTGTTATGTAAAGTTATGTGTTAAACACGGGTGTAAGTGATCAATAGCACCCTCGCTCGACTTTTAAGCGTCTATTGATCACTTACGTTACGTTATGTTTGATCATTCTAATGGTTTTTTTTAATTTTTGCGATCACTGTTCATAATTACAAGAAAGACCTCCGTGGTGCAGTGAGCGAATGCCCGGCTGAGACGCAGGAGATAGCGGGTTCAATTTCCGCTGCGGAACAAATGTTTGCATGATCTACAGATAATTGTTCCAGGTCTGGTTGTTTCTCTATATATTATAATTTATAAGTATGTATTTAAAAAAATGTATAAAAGTACCGTATTTTATCAGTTATCTGTTTCACATAGTACAAACTCCGCTTAGTTTGGGGCTAGATAGCGCTGTGTGAAATGTCCAGCAATATTTATTTATTTTATTTTATTATGTTTAATTAATAATATACGGGTATCTAACGCTTATTATTAGTAATTATCATTCCAATGTTCAGTTTTTCATAATTAATTGATTAACAACGTATTGGTCTTGTACTTTAAAGCTGTAATAGTACATTTTGATACAAGTGAGCTAAGTTGCTGTTTATACACGAGGCTGTGGGTTGTAGCCCGAGCTGTAGGCGAAGGTGTAAATCAGCCGAGTGTCTAGTAAGCAAGTTGCTCACGAGTTTCATACGCACTTTTTCAACACACTTGCGAGGAAAAACAAATATGCACTGCATAAAATTTAATCGTATAATTACTAAAACAATTGGTGAATGTACAATTTTAAAAACGATATTGGATTGTTTTTGATGGCGATTTCACAGTTTATCTTACATTGGTAGTAGGCCTTTTTTAGTACCTTCACTTATGTACTTCTTGTGTAAATGTCGGCGACAAAGGTAAATCATACAAGTTACTGGAAGAAGGCACCAAATAACTCATGTTACGAGATGCCATGGTTGTGGGTTACAATACGTTTTGATATCAACACCATGTTTGAGCATAACCATGCTTCTTAACATGGAATAGATGCACCAGAGGGTTTGTATGTATTGGCAAGTTCAGAGAAATACGCCAAAAACACATTTTCAGAAAATGGGCATTTTGTTGCTCTTCCATTGTAGGAAACTATCGTAAGCAGCTCATTACTTTTCTCTAGATTTTGCAGGCTTTCATTTGCATTTTGTGTTGCATTTAGTATTTCTAGCGGGGTTAAATCTATGAATTGTTAATCTTCTGTACTAAAACTTGACATGTTTACAATTATTTACCACACAGCAACAAAATTGCGATACAAACAAAAAAATGGGATATGTCGTGCATGTTTTTTTGCACGCGCCAAATTTTATGATTGATTACATATAGCCATACAACCTACTTCAAAAATAAAATTTTAGTGTTAAAATGCCATATAGCGCCATATGCCATATAGCTATATAAAAGGCCATATAGCGCGCAGAACAGATGGCCGATGGGGCCGAAAGGTTCTCGAGTGGAGGCCACGGACCGGCAAGCGCAGCGTAGGACGTCCACCCACAAGATGGGCAGACGACTTGGTAAGAACCGCAGGTCGGCGTTGGATGCAGGCCGCTTCCAACCGCAGTTCCTGGAGATCAATGAGGGAGGCCTTTGTCCAGCAGTGGACGTCCTACGGCTGATATGATGATGATGATGAAAATGCAAATATTTTATAACAAATTATATTAAATTAGAATTATAAATAGTTTGATAATAATACTGTAGGTAGTATATCAAACCATTTCAGCATTAGGTAATTATGGCTTTATTCGTTAAAAATTCGACATGCATCTAATTTATAATTGACATAATATACTTTGTCGCTGATTGATTAGATTTATGATCAAGTGGATTGAGGTTGTATATCACCACATTCTCCCGTGGTTAAGAGGTGACGGGCGTCGCTTTCTTGCTGAACGACGAGGTCCTGGGCTTTGTGCGTTACTAGAATCTGGAGCACTACTAGCTGGCTCAACAGGTACTTGGATATCTGATTCATTATTAGACTCTGCAGAAATCCAACTTGTATCCGACTCTGTTTCGCAATCTTCATTATCAGATGGGGCGTCTCCTGTAGGCGCTAAATGCCGATTTTAAACGACCATCTCTCGTCCATTCTGGAGCCTGATGTGAGAATGCAGAGGATTGGCCTCGATTAACTCTACTTCCTCGACCATAGGATCATATTTGCTTCTTCTTACATTATTCCTTATTAGTGCTCTCTGCACCTCTGTAAGCCAAGTTGGCATTGACTGTCCGTTTGATGATCTGCGAGGATGTGTGAACATACGCTCATGAGGTGTACATCCAGTTGCAGTGCACAATAAAGATCTGATGGAGTGAAGCGACTGTTCGAGTACAGATTCCCAGCGGTTGATGGACAAATTTAATGATTTCAATGAGAGTTGTACAGTTTTCCATATTATGCCATTGTACCGCTCAGTTTGGCCATTTCCTTGGGGATTATATGGCGTGGTGTAGCTAGTAGTTACGCTACGAATTTTGGGATCCATTTTGAATAATGAGCGAAAACGCCCTTAATCCTTTGAAGTGAAGCCCGGTCAACAGGTACTGGCATATCCAAGAGAGGACGAAGTCGTTCAGGATCCGGCTTGATTACGTTGTTGCAGATGTTATAGCCTAGTAAATTTATTTCTGTAATTGAAAATTTGCTTTTCTGTAAGCTTAGAGTTAGATTGTAGCGAGTAGCGACTTCTTGAAAGATGCGTAATTTTTGGTCGTGATCAACCTGGTCATATCCACATACCGTGATGTCGTCTAAATAGGCATAGATTAGATTAGAAAATTCTTTATTGCACTAATAAAAAGATACATAGGCGAACTTAATGCTAATTAGCATTTTCTTCCAGCTAACCTTTGTGTAGTGTGGAGAAAGCATACACACCTTGCAATCGTTCTTTATCTATGATCGTATTGATTGCCCGTTGAAATGCTGCTACACCGTTGGTGACGTCGAACGGTATGCGTCTAAATTGATATAGATTTCCGCATGCTTCAAAAGCTGTATATGGTTTATCAACTTCTAAAATTGGAATTTGATGATACGCGCTGCGTAAATCGATTTTGCTGTATACTTTATGCTTAGCTACTTTAGAAATGAGTTCATCCATCGACGGGAGAGGATAAGCGTCAAGTTCCGTGTACTTATTTATCGTCTGAGAGTAATCGATAACTATTCTCTCCTTATGATGTTCACTAGATTTCAGGAGAACCTGTGCTCTCCATGGCGAAAGACTTGGTTCGATAATTTTGTCTTGCAAAAGTTTATGTATTTCCGATTTGATAAACTGTGAATCCAAATCAGAGTGTCTTCTTGACTTTATAGCAATTGGTTTCTGAAAAGGCAGTAAAATAGTAAATAGGCTGACTGGGTTGATATTCGCTTCGGAGAGAACGCATAGCTTGAGTGTTGGCTTAGAACCACCGAATTGCATTTCTAGAGCTTGGTGCCTCTGCAAAATATCATGTCCAAGTATGATGTCCGTACATAATCATAAGAGTAGCGTTGATATCTTGATTTAGCATAGTTATTTTCAGTGTGCATGTTCCGTTCACTTCTGTGCATAAGTTAGACGTTGCCATTGTAATCTTTTGCTTGCAGGGAGTGATGTTCAAATTGCATAGATTAACAAGGCTTTGATTGATAAAATTGGAGGTGTTGCCAGTATCGATAAGAGCTCTTGCGGTAGTTTTTCCGTTTACAATAACTGGTACCGTGGCTCTTTTTAGATTTGCTGCCGACAAGATGCAAGAAAAGGTTTGTGTTGATGATCATGCCGCATGAATGGCGGGTTCATCTTCGAATGCCTCACTTGCTGCTGCTCGAGGGCTCTTGCTAAGGCAAACTTTAGAAAAGTGCCCTTTCTTTCCACAATTTCTGCAAACGGTTTTGTTAGCCGGGCATTCAGAGCGAGGGTGGCGTTGATTGCCGCAAAAATAGCATGTTTCAGACTTTGTTGGTTTTCTGGCAGCAGCTGTAGCATTGTTGCTAGTAGTATAATTTACAACCGGCGTTGGTTCCCTTCGGTAATAATCGTTTTGAACCTGAGCTATTTCTAGAGATCGCACTTGTTCATATGCTTTGTCTAAAGTAAGAGTGTTATTTTCTATAAGTCGTTGGCGTATTGCTGATGATGATAGCCCTGCGATAAAGGCATCTCGCACATATTCACTCTCGTTTTGTTCAGCGTTTACAAATTTAAAATTGCAATTCTTCGATAATAGTTTGAGCGTTTGAATGTACTTACTGATCAATCGACTCTCCAGGCGTTTCTTGTCGTTTGGTCAATCGATATCGCGAGTAAAATTCGTTTACTGGTTTTATAAATAGCGCATCTAGTTTTTGTATAGCTAGTGCATATTCTTCGGAATCTTTAATGTGCGTATACATATACAGGAGCGGAGATAGGTGATTGACCAGCAGCTGATTCTTGCAAATGGGACTTACTGCGTTTCCTTTCGATTGTATAGCTTGTATGAAGTTGTCAAAAGTTCGCTTCCAATGGATCCATAGTGTTGATTGGTCAGAGCTCGTTGTTGGATCCGCTTCAAATCTTTCGGGCTTTAGATATTTATCTATGATGTAGGTATCTAAAAAAATGAATTTTTAACGAATAAATTGTAGTATATCAAACCATTTCAGCATTAGGTAATTATGGCTTTATTCGTTAAAAAATCGGACATACATTTAATTTTTAATTGACATATACTTTGTCGCTGATGACATTAGATTTATGGTCTAGTGGAGCTAGGTTGTATATCACCACAAATATCTCAATGTTTTTTCGTCTTAATTAGGGATACATATATTTATTCCAAAAATGTAAATGGATTTTCAGCGGCATAAACCTCTTTGTTGTTACAAAAAAAAACTATAATACCCGGTTAAATTTAAAATGCTCTGTTTACTTGCATATAATTTGCAGTTAGGTACTAACTTAACTTTGTAGGGATAATTCTATTATGCACGCGTGTGTTATGGTTCGGTTTATGGCCCTAATAACGATGTAATAAGGCTCACTTTACAAGCAGGTGTGTTGAAAACTAGTTTATTGAATTAAATTATAGCGAATTAAACAACAATTGTATAAAACAGTGGTTTATTGCAGTAAAAACTACTCTAAGCACGTTGGGCATTTATGAGATGGAAAAAAAGCATTGAACTCGCGACACTGTTACCGTTACCAACACCATTTTATATAAGTATCTGTCTGTAGTGTAGTCTGTTCAAGTTTCACTTCAGTCGGCACTCCCGGAGTGCCACTTTTTTATATAATCTATAATCATCATTGCGGGGAATTTCGGGAAATCGAGATCGTGGTACACACTTTTACGGGGGAAATCATAAATTTACATTGGCAGCACTCACTGGTATGGTGCTGGCAGGGTTGCCAGATCGGCCCCTACGGGGCCGATTATCGGCCCTTGGGAAATTATGTCGGCCCTTGGCAGCCATCGGCCTCTTTGTGGCCTTTACCCACCAATAATAAAAATATTACTTACAATAAATAAAAATAAGATCTTTAGGAAATCCTAAAAAACATAGCAAGGAAATAGCCAGTTTTTTCATATACATGAACTAATTGGCTTACTGCTGGTTCTTCCATTTTCTAACGCGAGTGTTGAGCGTGTTTTTCGTAAACTGAAGAGAATATTAACTGAAAGCCGTACCTACTCTTCTCAATACGGAAACGATAGATTCTATAATGACTACCACTGCAGATAATAGAAAACTTGGTGGTATAATAAATTTCGAGCCATCGCCAGAAATGATATAAGTTATAAAATAAAATTTAAGTAAACACTTTTAATATATATGTACGTTAAAATATAAGTAAAGAAGTTGTTTGTGTACAGTTTATGTTCTTTGCTTCATTTAAATATAGTTTTTTGTTGAATAAAGTTAGTTTATTATATATATAAGAAATATTTCGGCCTTATAGGCCGAAATTGAAATTATATTCGGAAATTATATTGGAATTATATTCGGCCTATAAGGTCTTTTTCTGATTGAGGTGCTGGCAACACTGGGTGCTGGTGAGTGGTTGGTGGTGCCGTTTCTGAAGTTATTTGTGTACGAGTACATACGCTAAATAGTTTTTAAAATACAATCTTGTTAGTTTAATTAACGCTACTTACCCCTAATTAAACACAAAGCCAGGCTAACAAATTGCTTAGACACTAGTTTTTGTGAGTCCATACTGGCTGGCTGTGAGTTAACTGCGCCATTTCTAACCTTTTCTGTGTCTAAAACAGTCGTAAAGATTGCGTTTAAAATGCCAAAACGTGGAGGACGCGGGGCGAGAAATTGGAAAACTGATTATGATCATTCCGGTAAGCTTAACCCCTAGTTATTGATTGCGACCTTCTGGATAAATGCGTCATACATCATGCTTTCTTATTACAGAGCACGATGACCGAACACAGTCTACAACGAGACGTGTTAGTTTTAAAACTGGGACACACAAAGGCAAAAACAAGTTCAACAAAGCATGGAATGATCCCAAACTACTGATTGATGATGATATTGACATGGGAGCTCAAGGTGTCAACCGCAGGGGGGCTTTCAGAGGCCGCGGCGGGCGCTACATCTCCTCGGCTCCAAGATCTCATGCACCGAGAAAACGATTCGTAGCTGGTAACCTGCCGTGGTATCAAGTCATTGTGCCATATGGAGCAAAACATGAGAAGGATGTTGTCCTCAAAACACTCCTCAGTTTCCTATCACCAGATATATTCATCCCATATTACTACAGAACCAATGGAAATGCTGCCATTTTCTATGTTGATGATGTAAAGATGGCTGAAAAACTCTTCAATGCTGATAGAAAAATCACAATGTCAGATGGATTCAAGTTGGTTGTGATTGTAAAAAATGGCGTTCCCAATGTGGTTACTGATGCTGTTATGAAGGAAAAAATGAAACTGACAATGGCGAAGAGATACAATGTGGCTACCAAAGCTTTAGACTTGACAAAATTCCATGCTGACCCAGGTAAAGTACATATTTTGATAAATATACCTAGCTGCCTTGAACTTGGCCAATACTTACTGTACTGACTTTCAATAATAACATATTTTCTGTCTTCAAGGCAGCTATACAGATAAATTACCATGTGGTGTAAAATGTACATTACATTTCTAACCTATTTGTACAAAGTGAATTAGTAAACAGTTTCCTGTGATCCAAAATGATAATCTGTGTTTATGTCAATTAATCCAATAATGCACTTGAAAATCCACCTCAATACATCTTATGAAACGATGGATTTTTTAGCTGTTTGCAGCATTATTGCTACTGTGTCTACATTTTTAAGGATAAACCAATAATTACTTGTTTTACAGACTTAGCGGACTCATTCTGTGTGCTGTTTCGCCCTGCCATAATGCTTGATGCTATCGCCATAATTGCGGAGAATATTCCAGACATTGAGGCACTGAACCTCAATGACAATAAACTCCATAGTCTGGAGCATATGAAAACCCTGGCGACCACCTTCAAAAACTTAAAGATTCTCTACATGGGTGATAACAGGGTAAGGAAAATAATCTGCCTATTATTTCATAAATTGTTTTTTTTTGTTTTCCAGCAAAAGCTTTTAATACATGGCATGCAAAAGATAACTAAATGGTAAGTATGTACATAGTTAGCAACAAAGGATAGTTAGTACTATTAGGCCAAGCTCAATTTGGTTATGTTTTTGTTTGTTATAAATACCTTATGTAACATTAGATTACAGATAAACAAAATATAGCAGTCATTTATAGTGATAACATTACATAAACTGCAAAGACAGATGCCTACATTTTTTTTAACCTATACTTTCCCACTGCTGGGCAAAGGTCTTCCCCATGTTCCTCCACATCTCACGATCACAAGCCACGCCATCTGCAAGCACCCATTGTGTGATGACTGTTGCCCATTTGTCTGTGACCATACGACTGACGTGACCTACATTTAATAATTAAAGATTATTAATAAAGTGTTTTTTGGGTGATATACTTTAAAACAAACCCTTTTAGAATCACATGTCCATCTGTCTGTCAGTCAAGACCCTTTTTATCAGGAACGCATAGAGGTAGCTAGTTTAAATTAATATCAGATACCTCGGTCCTTGGAGCTGTTAAAAATCAAGGTTCTAAGTCAACACAATTAAAAAATGCGGCCATTTAAGCTGCATATTGCATTTACATTTGCATGACACTCAAATTAAACAAAACCTATAGGGTACTGTCTGTTGAACTAGAATTATGAAATGCCAAATTTCACAGTCTCACAGCATAGATAAGTAAAACAAAAAGTCCTTGGTGCGCGAGTCAGACTCGCAATTGTAGGGTTTTATTATATAAAAAATACATTGGTAATTAATATGTTACCAAAGAAGTGTTGTATGTAATAGAAAGAATACAGTGTTTTTTTTAACTGGGACAGTACCACAGCACCCATAACCAGAGGAGATACAGGTGCAGTTTCTTTTAAAACATCAGCTCGTTTTTGAAGAAAAACATTTTGGCATTAAAATTTTTTTGGTACACAAAAATACAAAAAAAACACAAGTACACAAAAAGTAGACTTCATTGAAGCATACTTCCTCAATCGCGGTCTGGGTAGCGTTTTTGATACCACTTCAACGCATTAATTAGGCTTCGTATTTGACAATGCCATGATAGGACAAATAAGAAGACGCAATGACTGATATAAAAGTCCGACAGATGCAAGAACCATGTTCGAAATTCAAAATTGTTCTGAAATACGAAATGTTTTTGAATTTCTCATGAGAGCATGGAGTTCCTAAACTTCATAATCGCTAGAGTATTAATACTTTCTTTTATGTGCAATTAGAATCTAATAAAATGTTTGTTGGAGGAATTTTGCTTTGTCCTGTTGTATGAGAATACGTTTTATCAAATTTGACTAACTTCCGCTGCTCAGATTTTTTTCATCCGCTACAATAAAATGATCCTTACAGGACTGCATCGATCGGCATCAAACAAAAAATTTACCATCTTGATTCATTTTAAGGCGCTATTCACGCTTGACCAAAAAAAATTTAATGCCAAAATGTTTTACTTCGAAAACGAGCTGATGTTTTAAAAGAAACTGCACCTGTATCTCTTCTGGTTATGGGTGCTGCCGTACTGTCCCAGTTAAAAAAACACACTTAAGGTCGGAGAAAAAGTTTCTTCGCATTTTTTAAGAAAATTCATTTATTTTTTAATATAGTTTATTTACATTTAACTAAAGTATGTAGGGGCCATTTTGTTCGATAACTTTTTGCCATCTTGTAGGTAGGCCGGTAGGGACATGATCCCATTGCTATAGAAATTTTGGGGCTTCTGATCAAAATACCGCAACAAGTAGTTTTGGCAGTCCTCTCGTTATGTTAACCTGACACTGCCTTAAGAATTTTGAAGAGACCGAAACAGGTGGAAATCTGAAGGTGCAAGGTCAGGACTATACGGCGGATGCATTAACATCTCCCAGCCAAACTCTTAATTTTTGCTGAGTGGCTAAAGATGTGTGAGGTCTAGCGTTATCATGATGAAAAACCACACCCCTTCTGTTGATTAATTCCGGCCGCTTTCTCTCAACTTCTTGCTTTAATCTCATCAGATGTTCGCAGTAGAGTTCAGAATCGATGGTCATGCCTGGTGGTAACAGCTCATAATGAATAATGCCCTTCCAATCCCACCACACACACACGGCATCACCTTGTTGCGAGTTAACCCGGGTTTCGCCACAGTCTTTGAAGCCTGACCGGCCTTTGGCCACGACCTTTTTCGCACGTTATTGTCGTACGTGATCCACTTTTCATCACCAGTTATCAGCTTCTTCAAAAATGGTTCGGTTTCATTACGTCGTAATAAAGAATCACAAATGAGTACACGGTTCATTAGGTTTCTTTCAGTGAGCTCGTGGGGTACCCAAATATCAAGCTTTTTTGTGTACCCAGTTTTTATCAAATGCGCCAAAACTGTTTTGTGGTCAATTCCCAGTTCTTCAGCTACTTCGTAACTACTGATATGCCGATCTTGCTCCACTTTTTCAAAAATGGCATCAATTTTATCCATAATAGGGCGACCAGAGCGACGTGCATTTTTGACATCAAAATTTCCGGATTGAAAACGCTTAAACCAAATTTGTGCTACTCTCACAGACACTGCACTAGGTCCATAAACATCGCAAATTTTTTTCGCGGCTTGCGTTGCATTTTTATTTTAACTTTTTTGTAGTAAAATTTTAAAATGTATCGAATTTCTTCATTAGATTCACTCATCTTTATAGTACGAAAAACAAATAAAAATATTACATTTTCCTAATTTGAATTTGGAATTATCTTCGGCTGAAATTTCCTTTAGGAAAGTTGTGCTAGGACTTTCATTTTTTTTTTCATGTGTAGATGAAAATATACATATAAAAAGCCTACATGTGAAGTGGCAACTTGCGCAACCTTACAGTTTTTGAGATAATAATTTTTGAAAATACGTGATCGATTGCGAAATTAGCTCGGAAATCAGTGTCCGACCTTTCAGTTTGCGTTCTATCGATTATTGCGACACTAAATTGACATGACAGTGACAGATAACACGGCTTTTTTAATAGGTTAAAATTTTTATTGGCGGAAATTTCGAATTTGGCAATGACAGTGACCTGAGTTTTACATTTTTATTGGCGGGAATTTCGACATTCTTTTACAAAGTTTACATTAGATTCGTTCACTGTTGCATGTATATATAAAAGAATGGTATTATTAATATTTTTTTTATAAATAAGTTATCTTTTGAACTATGAAAAAGGTACACTGAATCGAGACGGGGCACCCCAACTTGAGTAGGTTAGGTTCAAAAAGAGTGACAGAATCGACACGGAGCACCCCGACCCCACGTGGTCTTGTGTGTGACACCCCTAGAGTGTATATAAAGAGCGCGGGAGCCAGACCTCGCGGGAGGTCCTGAGTGAAGCAAGTCATAAGAGGCCAAGTGAAGCGAAGGTCGAGTGTGACTTGCTTCATTCAGGGGCTTCTGACCTTAAGAGCCGTAAGAGCTTTGGCGGGAGCCCACCCAGAGTCCGGGGCGTTGGAAGAAAAAGTGGTCTAAGAAAACGTGTGGAACAACGTTTTCATAGACCACTTTTTCCTCCAAAGTCCTGGACTCGTGTCATTTTTCAAAATATAAAAATGTTTTTTTCATACTTAACCTCAAAATATTTTTTTTTAATTTTCTCAAAAAATTATAGGTTTTCGTAAGTCCTCACACACTAGGGGGGGGGGGGTGTTCAAGCCGCCCCCCCGTCATCCCCCTTCCCCCCATCCCTATATCAAACCGTTCCTAAAGGAAAGCCCTTCCTTTTATTACAAGTTCATACATACTATAATGCGAAAAGACTTTTTCCCCAACCTATTAGAATTATTTTGGTCCACAGATTCCATTCATCGGCTCTATGGATGCCCTGAAGCAGTTGCCCCTCGTGGAACTGTACCTGGAAGGAAACCCCTGCGTGAAAAGGTTTAATGATCACGACATCTATGTCAGGTAATGTTCTTGTGATACAAAATGGTTGAAAACCGAAGTGGTGAAAAATTATGCAGGCATCAGGTGATTTGATGTAATGCTGTGTAGGTGCTGTCCTGATCATTCACTTGTAATGAGCAGCATATTAGTAATGAGCATGTTACTCTACAAGTGCTCACAAGACATGAGCATTTGTTTAAGTGGAATTATTTTATCGGATCAACAAAAATTTGCTTTAAACTTTTTGCCGAGCAAATCAATAAGGTCTGACATTTTCAGAAGAATATACATGTTTGTATAGTATTTTTGACGAGCATTTACTAGGGCATTCGCTAGAACGATCGACCAAATTGTTCGTTCCGATGTTTTGTTCTATTCGTTTGGCGGAATTTAAAAGCGGGTAATGTTTTGTTACAAGAGGATGCTCAGTTTTAATTGAACCTTTAGTTAAGCAACTGCAGGTGGCAAATGGCATGTTCTGATGAGGAGGTTTATTTAAAAACAGAAAAAATATACTTACATGTATTTACATAATATTAAACAGATACAACGAAAAAACAATTGAGCTATCTAAAAAAAATTATACATTTAGATAGCTTAACTGTTGGGAAGTGGGTTTTATGTACCTAAAGGCTCTTTTAGTCATTTTACTAACGATTATTCCAATAAAGTTTCATGAAATTAATTAATTCAAATAGTTTATACATTTTCTGATTTTTAATTGCACCATCCTAATAGAGATCTCAGAAAAGTTTAAAAGATGAAGTATGTATTTTATTTCATTGAAACCTTGTCTTTTAGTTGGTATCCATAGAGATATAATTATAATATTTTTTAATAATTATGTATTTTGATTAGCTATTCATAATTGTATTTCCATTACTTACCGCGTTGATCAATAACCCGATTTACCTAAACCGTTGTTTAATTTTTCTTTATTCTTATCTGTCAATTGAAGAAGAAAAAAACGATAATTTGAAGGATAAACCGGTTATAAGATTAACGCGGCTAGTTTGAACCACAGACATAAACGCAATAATTTAATGTACATTTTAACTGTGACAAAAAAAATTATTATTGTTACTGACAAAATATGTATTCTAAGATTTTTAAAGCATCTCAAAAATTTGCAAGCCTAGACGGACTTGAACCCGCAACCTTCCTCTTGATACGAGGATGCACTACCAATTGTGCTACAGGCTCTTGTCACGTCAGGTTTGGAATTAGTGAGATGATTCAGATTACGACTAAAGCGCCATTAGCTCCATCTACAGGAAAACTTGCAGTTTTTTTTGAGCTGCTCAATGCCAAACGTTGCAGTTTAGTACATTGTCAAGAGATGTCGCGTTGCTTATTTCAAATAGTATTTTATTTTTTTATGGTGTTATTCGAACACTTACGGAAAATTCTAAGATTTCCGAAGATTTTTGAGATGGTTTTGAAAAATCTTAGAATTTTCCGTAAGTGCTCAGATATAAAAAAAGAAAAATACTAATAAATATTATTGTGTAGACAGAAAGTAGGATCGAATTCCATAGGTTAAAAACGATGTGAATGGCTGCATTCCGAATCGCGCTAAAATCGATATCATCGCGCTAACAAGCGTTCCGAGTCACCGTGAGCGCGACAACGATGTCCCGTGAATCGTCATAGATGACGTCATTACATCCGCCATTTTGCGCTAACAACGTCCATGCTCCAAACCGATATCACCGTGAGCCTCCCTGTCAAAAGTGACGTAACAGCTGGTTGGTTGGTTGCTTGTGAGTAATAGTGTTCTGTGGTTGGTTGGTTTTAATGTTGTTATGTAAATAAAGGAACACTTGACTTGCAGCGCGTTCAAGAGCGTTCCGAATCCTTGACGGCACTCAACTGTCATCAGTGCGTTAACTGAATCGGTACGCAAAATAACTACATGAACGCTACCAGCGATTAGGTCGTGATTCGGAATGCAGGGCATGTTACAATGAGCATAGGGATTCCCCATTGGCAAGTCACGTGATTTCTGCCATAATTTTCCTGTTATGGTACATTTTTGATCAACAATGTGCCTTTCGCAAGTTATAACTTGACTAGCCAATGACTCAGTACACTCAGCGACATAAGTTGATTAACAGTTTGAGATTTGCAAATATTTGTTTCAATATCAGAAAAAATTAGTTTTACGCGACATTAGTAAAGGGCTAAGGGTATACCTACAAATACAGTGTAAACATTTCGGTTGAAAATATGTCTTGTTCCAGATTTATTTCGGTTTTAAAAAACAACACCGTTAACTAACTTTAGTGACTGACAGCGTACAAGTATTTTTTTCAACAAAAGTTAACCGACTTAATAAAGAATTTAAGTTTTTTTTTTGGGTTTGCAAGTCTGGAATAAATAAATTAATAATAATGAAACATCGAATATGATCACATCGATGATATATTTTTTCCAGTTATTTTGATTCATAAACCAAACTACTGAACCGATTTTGAAGAAATTTCTAATCTGGAATTCATCTGGCATTCAAATCAATAAATAATTTTCCAAATCGAAAGATAAATGGCGGAGATCTGATACATAAAAAAAGCAAGAACCTCCTTTTTTGAAGTCTGTTGAAAAGTAGGCCTTAATTTACGTTAACAAAATCTGTTGGTTCTTGTAATGCAATATAACGTGTATGATAAAATGTGAAAATAGCAAAATGCATAAAAAATTTAGGCCAAATCTTTTTTTTTACAAATAATGCGGGGCATAAATAATAAACAGTAAGTTAAAAGATTTGTCCACATTTTTTTGTATATTACAGGGTGAATTTTTCATTCATTTTTTTTTAATTTTATTTATAAATATTATGTGAGATCATTGTTTTGGGGAAGTTTCGCATTGATCTTCTGTAATACAGTTTTTTAAAACTAAAACAGAAGACAAACTCTTGTACCCTTTTTTATTTTAAATAAATTATTTTGTATATTGTCTAGAAATTTTGAATAATGGCTCTGCCCGTAATCCAAAATAATAGTGTGTGATTTTTAAAACCATTTTAAAAAGATCAGAGCCGGACGAGACTTGAACTCGCAATTGCCGCATATATATTGTATATATAGAAGTATTATATCAGTTATCTAGGTCCCATAGTTAAAGCTCTGCTTAGTTTGAGGCTGGATAGTACCTTGTGAAATGTTAAGAAATATTTACATCTTTATTATTTATTGCAAGTCAGCGCATCCTCATATCAAAAGGAAGGCTGACCGGCTCAAACATTTTAAAGATGGTTTTAAAAATTGTACGATTTCCTGCAATTGTCGGATAACACTTTAAAAATAAAATCACAACTTTTTTTCGTTTTGATCAATCTAATATTGAAGATGACTGTCTTTAGACGCCGCAAATGGCCGCATTGTATGAAAATGATTTTTAATTTTATTATTGGATTAAAATAAATACAGATTATCGCTTTTGATTACGGACAGAGTTTCCTCATAATTTATCTACTGTTTACAATTTCACCCTGTAGACACATATTAGCTTCTTAGTCACCTTGTTTAACACGTTGACTGCTGAAAACAAACGTATGTGTGTTTTTTTTGCAACGCCAGTGCAGCTTTACACGCCTGGCGTAGACCGTGCTCACGAATTTTTACTCTATAGCTATGCTACGAACAACGAGCATAGCTAGAGAGTACCTACGAGCAAAAACACGCTACGCGTGCGATCTGTACTGGCTGAGGGGCATTCTTACAAGTGCCGCCAGTCGACACACAAACCTTATGTGTGCGACTTAGCACCAGTAGTTACAAGAGAAAAAAGATTGCAGTCAAAGTGTTGAAGTAAAGTTATCAGATAAGCTTTAATTTATTCCCACTACCCTCGTAATATTGCAATGCAATGTAACTAACTTAATTTGTTGCAACTTTGCATTTTAAAATGGAATTAGGTCCAAAGAACTTACCTATTCTGTATTGTATATTGTTCTGAAGCTAACATGTATTTGTGAGTTTCAGAGTTTATTTTTGACATCTGTTGCTATGTTGTTTGTTGTCTCCAGCGAAGTCCGGAAGAAGTTTCCCAAGCTGGTGAAATTGGTGAGTTATATGAATATGAGTGGGAAGATTTCGATGCGCCTAGTCTGGGTGTTCATCACACTGGCGATTTTTGAACGTGCTTGCAGAGAGCTCGTCGCGTTCGCTCTATAGATACACTCGCGCGCCCTACTTCACTTTATCCACCTCCATCCACGTTCACCATCACAGATTCCTCCACAGATCCCACCAAACTCAAACCAAACGCGGACCGAACGCCGGACTTCCTACCTCAGGGTCCGGTAGTAACGCCCGTGTCTAACTAGAGTTTCAATGGGAAGCGAATAGAGTGCCGCAGACTTTGGGTCAGGAAGCCCTACTCTGCGTCAAACAAGCAAGCTATCGCTGTCGTGCTTCACTCAATACCCGCACTTCACTTTTGTCAATTGTACTGTAGAAATAACGCTGCTGGTACAAGCACACGTACCGAAGTCGCCACGCACACGCAGCGAGCGCGTTGACTAATCGCTTTGCTGAAAACACGCTCGCAAATCGCCAGTGTGATAACGCCCTAAGTGTGCAAGAAAAATATTGTATCACATTAATACGGCTTTTAATATTGCAAATGTAGAGGTAGGTTACACAGACCGAGTACTCGCATGAGCAGTAAGGTCAGTCAAACGAAGCCATGATGGCTTAGTTGGCCGGATGGCTCGCCAGTCTAATCGTCAAGGCCAAGCTATTCTGCAAACAACTGCTCTCGCCAGTTTTCAAAGCCAAGCTGTTCTGTACAACTCTGACAGTTTAAATTATATTCGGCGAGCAACTTTATTCGTGAGCAACTAAATAATTAATTTAATTAAGGCTTAATTTACATTGCCGAGGACGGAATGGAAGCGAATTAATTGTACATAACATAATGAACATGTCAATCGTGTAACGTACAAACTAGATACGTATGTACAATTTCGCTACAAAATTCACTTCCGTTCCATTTCGCTGCAATATAAATTTTGCCTTACCCTCTTTTTGTGGTGCTGTGTTTCAAGCTTCCGGCAATTGCAGGCAAAGCGTTATCATTTTTGGACCATCCGTTTCGGTCGCGCTTTTGAATGTGAATAGAACGTTTTGTACCTTTATGATTGCAAACTCGGACTATGACACGATATAGCAAATCAAATTAGACCACATCACTAAACCACAGGACGGCGTGGACCTACCTCCTGCGATCGGCTTCGACGTGGCCGACGAAGTGGCCCTTCCTCCCCGCCAGCAGTCGTTCCTCGTAGACCCGGCCGGTCAGGACCTCGTGAGGGAGTTCCTCACCCAATACTTCGCGATCTATGATTCGCAATCGCGACAGGCGCTTTTGGAGGCCTACCATGAGAACGCCTCTCTATCCATGGCAGCCACCTACCTGACCACCGACCGGGACAACAGAAATGTATCTAATGCCAAGTGAGTGATTCACAATATGCAACCTGTTTTGTTAAGTATGACATTAATTTAAAACACATCCTAAATCGTATTAAATAATTTTAAAGTTGGGTTTAATACCGGTAGCTTGCTTATTTATCCATTAAACGATACACATTGCGGCGCCTTTTCGACGATGCCGCTTAGTCAATTTAACAGGTGAATATGAATATGATTTGTTTATCTATTTTATACAGACTGTTTCGTTGATATTTTAGGACTAGTTAATTGATTGATTTATTAAAAATACTTTATAGCACTTATAAAACTAGTACATACAAAGATCCTGTACACCCAAAGGTTGCCTGGAAGAGATCGCTTTAAGCGATAAGGCCGCCCATTGTACCTATGATTTAAAAGTGTATTTTCTTTTATATGTTTATATTTAATGGTGTGCAATAAATAAATTATCTATCTATCTATACAAAGGCAAACTTAATGCTAAAGAGCATTCTCTTCCAGATAACCTTTGTGTATTGTAGATAAAGATGTGTACAGAGGTAGTGCACAGAAAAGGGACCTAATGAAAATTAATTAATAAAGTTGTTTGAAAGGTAACATTTTTCTATAGTAATGAATTTGAAAAAACCTATTTTACCTACAACAATACTAGCCATTAGCCCTACCAGTGTTTTCATTTAATGTCGTACACGTAACACGTAGTATACTAGTTGCCAGTGCAATATGTAGTTTTAGCATTCGCCCCTCCTTCTCCCTATAAACTTTAACAATGGCTTTAACTATTTTTGATCGATCGAAGCAAGATCTCTAAGTCAACTTGGACAAATCGGCGTTGTATGTATGTATGTTTGTCCGAGGATAACTTTCGAAGCGTTAATCCGATCATCGCAAAATTTGGTATATAGTGATTGCACAATTTTGGTGTGACTAAATGAGCTAAAAATGTTGGGGGGTTGTTGAGATGTTGGGGTTCAAGAGGGGTATAAAAAAAATAAAATGAGGCTATTGGGTCAAGTGGGACGTCAAATGAAAGGTCTTTATTAGTATATTTCAACCCTGTTTTTATTTTTAGTTTAATCTTTGTTGTTTTTGAGTTATTAGCCATAATAAAAACACAACTTTGACAAGATTCACCAGTGACCCCACAAAGCTGAAATTTAGTATTCGTGTAGCTTTAGTGACACAAGCATAGGCAAATATCTGAAATCCAGAATAACTGCATTTTGTACCCTAAAAAGAGTAACCAAATTACATGAACTCCCGTTACCTGTAATTTGAATGAAACTGTAGGTCAAGTAAGGTGGTTTATATTTCTATTTTGATAATGATGTCAAAGATAATGAATAATAATATTTTTGTTTTGTTATGAGAGACTCGCGAGATCTCAGTTCGGGCCGAACCACTAGTTATTATTTTTATTTATTTTTTGCAGACTGAACGCCTACATCACAAACAGCCGCAACCTACTGCGCATCACAGAGCGCGAATCACGACGCCGCTCTCTGCGCGTCGGCCGGCTGCAGGTCGTGTCCTTCCTCTCCGACCTGCCCAAGACCACGCATGACCTCATGGGATTCGCAGTAGACCTGATAGTCTTCACTGTGAGTACATTATATAGTTTTGACATTTGCGTGACAAATCCTTATTTTTTTAATTTAAATGGAATTGATAATCCATCTATCCATACTAGTAAAGTAAAATACATTTATTTAGGACAACAGTACAGTACAGATAAAACAGAAGGTAATAAAATAAAACATTGAAAAAGACAATAAAAAGAACATTATGAAAATGGTAGGTACCTACCTATAAAAATACAGAAAGACCGGTATAAAAACAACAGAATTAGGAACGTTCATTATAGGCCTAACCTAACAAGAGCTACATAAATACACGGGCACGAAAAGGTTCTGTACTGTGTGGTGTCCCAAAAAGGATCAGTATCAGCTTTGTGCTGGTCCACGCTTAGGCACTAAGTGCAGACCAACGCTGGTTTTCAGTTTTACTAATATTATAAATGCGAAAGTAACTGTTTCTTTGTTTGTTACCATTTCACGACTAAACGGCTGAACGGATCGTAATGAAATTTGGCTAGGAGATACTGGAACTAGATACAAAACGTGCTCTGAACGATCTGTACTATTCCGCCCTCGGCTTCGTACGCGTAGTTTGTTAATAAAAAGTAGCTTTTGTTTGAATCCAGGTCCTTATTCTATTTCTACACCGAATTTCATTTAAATTGATCCAGACGTTATTGACGTTATACGACGTGATTGAGTGAACAGACAAACGCATTTATAAAATTAGTGTGATAAAATTAAATATGGTGTAAATGCGGGTATTGCCGGTGTCAATAGGCGACGGTGATCACTTACCATCAGGTGGGCCGCAAGCCTGTTTCCCCACAAATAACATCACTCTAATATTATAAATCTGAAAGTTTATTTATTTGTTTGTTACTCAATCACGTCGTAACGGCTGAACCGATTTCGATGAAATTTGGTATATACGTAGATTATAACCTGGATCACCACATACGTAACCTTATAACCCATAAATCAGTTCTCATGGGGGTAAAAATGGGGTGTCAAGTTGCAACAGCTAGTTTAGCTTTATTTCTAGGTTACCTACACGTTTAGTAGTGTAACGCGTACGAAGTCGCGGGCAACAGCTAGTCTAATATATAAAACAAAGTCGGGTTAGTTACACCATTTATAACTCCAGATCGGCTGAATCGATTTCTATGTAATTTGGTTTAAAGATAGATTCTGATTGAGATTAAGACAAAAGGCTACTTTTTATCCGACTGCACAGAAGGAGGGTACTGTTTTTAATGACAAACCGCCCGCGCGAAGCCGCGGGCGGACGGTTAAAAATAAATGTAAAATTGAACAATACATTTTTGTTTTTCTAGCCAGCAATGATAGTCCTCACAATGAACGGGGTGTTCAAAGAGACTTCTACAGCGGGCACGCCCACGCGTTCGTTCCACCGCACGTTCGTGATAGTGCCGAACAGCGCGGGCGGCTTCTGCGTTATGAATGACATCCTGTTCATCACCAACACCACCAGAGAACAGGTTAGTATCACCAATAAATCCATTGACGACCTCCGTGGTGCAGTGGTCGAATAGCCGGCTGAGACGCAGGAGGTAGCGGGTGCGATTCCCGCCGCGGAACAAATTTTTGCATGATCTACAGATATTTGTTTCGGGTCTGGTTGTGTCTATAAATTATTTACGTATGTATTTACAAAAAAAAAATGTATATAAGTTGTAACGATGCTTTTAGTCTCGTTACACGAATTTTGTTTTGTAGGTGTGTTTGACTAGATTTTTAGACAGTGGCGGTAAATATTGTTTTGATTCTGACGTTTTGGTTAGGTCTTTGACAGTGACAGTTCATTTGTTTTCATGGAATCGTTCTCGGTCTTTTGAGAAATCGACTTCCGATTCGACTTTGTAAGGAAGTCTTTGCCGCATCACTATTTAAAAAAAAAGTCACCTTTCTCTCAAAAGAGTATGTAATCACTACGTTTTAAGAGACGGGACTTCCATACTAGCCATTAGAATCAATTTACGTGGCATTCCAATACCAACAGAACAAAGACTAATACCACAAAGATGTCAAAAAACAGGAGTACTAACCTAACGAAGCAAATAGCGCTTAACAAATACCTTTCTATCGATATCGATAAAATATACAGGGTAGAAACCGAGGTTACTACTAAATACTATTTTGTATTAATTTTAGGCAAGTATCGAATCCGTATTTATGGGTCCAATGTGGATGAGGGGATATTTGGTACTAATACAAGATTGTACTTAAATGCGGACCCGAAATAAAATAAAAAACTGTTTCTGCTAATTTAAATAAAATTTTAACAATCAATCTTCTTTGTAAATCAGCTTTTAAACTAAATACTTTAACAATTAGCCTTCTGCATCTTGCTCCATAGGTCACTTTTTAAACAATTTAACAATACGTCTTCTTCATCTTGTTCTATAGCTCACTTTATAAACTTAACAATTTAACAATAATAATTCATCTTGCTCTATAGCAAAAGAAAATGATTCTTTTTCAATTTTTATTATTATTTTGTGCCCTGTTGCTGTGATCTTTTAATGATGTCGGCAGTTGAATCTTCAGCTTTAACAAATGAAAGATTTGTATGATGGCATTAATTCCTTATCAAAAGATTACTCAGACGAACCAGTAACATATGGAGCAAACGATCTTTGTGGTCATCACATATCCACAACAAATTGTCACATTTTGACAACATCATCGCTGAGAAATATGTCTTTCATGAAGAATCGGTTTAACTTGAACTTCAAAGCATGATGTAACAGTGTCGATTAATTTGCACAGATTTAATGTGGGATATGTAAGACTCTTTTTATCTTGCCACCACTCACGAAGTTGTATGTAGCTATACATTGATGACTCGCATCGTTCTGGGTCTTTTATTTTTAAGCTTTGCTCACAATTCTCACATTGCCATCGCAGTTTTTTTAGGACCATTGAGGCTATATATCCAGCAACATATACAGTAGGCTGCTTTTCGAATGATTCGAACAAATCGTGTTGCATGTGAACATATTCTGAATCATCGTCTGGAAATTCGAGATCGTCAGACAGGACAGCACCATCAACTTCGGGTAGGTGTAGAACGGGAATTTCTGCATCTTGTTCTAAAAGTTTTTCAGAAGACTGATTTTCAAATTTAACGGCTTTTGAATTTTCAATTTGTCTAAAGAAATATTCAAAATCAATAATAGCTTCACTATTATCCTCTTCACACTTATCTTCTTTATTAAATGCTCTGTTGTGAAAGTGGTTTCCACAACCATATTTTAATGTATGCAACTTTTCAATGGGAACATATATCAAATCTTCTTTGCCCACAATCTTGACCCACTGTTTGCATCTGAATTTTTTTTTAAATAAAATTAAATAAATGTTTCTTGGTTAAAATCATAAATATTGATAACGAAGATCGAAGTAGGTAAGTGCATTTAGTGGTGTGTGACCATAAACATTAATATTACTATAAAACTCATAGATGCACCTTGGCTCCGCCCAAATGTCTGGATCAAACAATTTTTGTGGGCTCATCATCGCCACTTTGTTGGTATCCAGGAGTGTTAAGCACAAACACATAATGGCCAGGCTTTGCATAGAGCTTACGAAGTTTTTCTTACGTACTCGGCACACGAAATCAATTGTGTGGCATACCATTATTATTAAGATTATGTTTCTAAATACTGCAAAGTTGCACAACCTATTCCGATCCTTGCTCATTTACGTAGGCACGCCATTCAAATATGCAAAACATTGTGTCCCTACTCTTTCACGCAAATTATAATTCTTATTATTTTTTTTTCAATGATCCTACTAATATTATAAACGCGAAAGTTTGTATGTATGGATGTTTGTTACTTTTTCACGCCGGAACAGCTTAACCGATTGCGATGAAATTTGGTATGTACGTAGATCATAACCTGGATTTACACATAGACTAATTTTTATTGGCAAATCACGCGTGCAAAGCCGCTGGCTACAGCTAGTAAACAATAACGCTGTTATCGATATGTGGATATTCCAAATGCAGTACATCACTAGCACACAATTTAAATTGGATAAATTTCATTATTTTATTTTTTCCTAGCCTGTTCTACTTACATATGGCTGCAAAGTATCATATTTATGTGCTTACCGGGCTTCATCTAAAGGAAATCTCGCCATAAACACCCTTTTTTCATGATTCGAACGACGTGTTCGATTTTCACAAATTTCACATGTAATAAACCGTCTCTTCGGTGGCATTTTGTTTCAAAGTACACCTCTGATCACCCGTCACTAATTTTGATGAGAAATTACAATTTAAACAATTAAAATCCCCAATCAAACAAGCATTTACATTCAAAACACACTGCACGAAATGAATGAAGTTTCGACAAACAACATGGCTGACACTTGACGGCAGTATTGCAAGAAAGAGAAATCGCACTGAAGGAATGTGATAGCAATGTCCGCCATTATTTGCATCGTAATAAAGTCCATAAAAAAGTTTTTGTTCCTAGTTTCGCCAGACTGTTTCTCTCTGTCACAATGTCGTGAAGACGTTTTTTATTTTTCAAGATTTGTTTTATCGGATTTAATCTCCAAGTTTTAGGGAGGTTTATCATGTTTTGAGTTGGAAATTGATTAAAAACGGCCAGGCGTAAATGCCGGTCTAAAGATTTTGGAACTCGTTTGAGACGAGTCTTTTGGGTAACCCTACGAATTTAATTTTCCTTGGTTTTCTAACCTATTATTTGGATTTATCTAACTCATTGGAGACCCCACGCTTTGGAGGACAAGATTTTCAATTGGAATTTACAACTTAACCCTAGCTTATTGGAATTTAATTAGAATACACTAGGAGTTAAACCTTTATACTAGCCTTCTGATTTTGCTTTTTATTTTTATTGGATTGCAATAACGACAGTCAACCATAGTTTACAATAATTAATAATAATTATTTTATTAATAATTTTGTTTAGTTTAATTAATAAGTAAATTTATCTTCACATTGCCGCATACAGAGTTCAGATTTCCATGGGCAAAGACTTACAATAAACTCTGAAAATGATACACAATCTTTCATTAGCCTCCCCGGCCTTGTGATTACAAGCTCAATCTCTTCGACAGATTTATCCAGGTAATTTGTTTTACAAAATTCAAGTAGGCATGGCGCCCGATATTAGTTTGCTATTTGTTTTTGTATTTTAGTTTGCCTACTTGTACCTTCATTAGTTAGATTCACTTGACACTTAGCCGAGAAACCATTAGTTAAATTAAACCCACTATATTATAATTTTTTTAATTTTTATATTACAATTTGTCGCATTTCAAAGTATTCTATCAGTTATCTGGTTCCCATAGTACAAGCTCTGCTTAGTTTGGGGCTAGATAGCGCTGTGTGAAATGTCCAGCAATATATATATTTTTTTTATTATATAAAAATCTGGAAATTTTAACCTTCTCAACCTTGTGTTACCATAGGGCTTAGCCAAATTACATTCGATTAGCGATGACGCTAGTCGATAAGTCCTATATTGTATGCGATTTGACAAATGCTATAGAAATATCACGTGATATATCGACAACAAACCTATGTAGAAATCGAATCGATTCGAAGCGAATGTAACTTGGCTACGGGCCCTTGTCGTAACACAGTTTACAACCTCGGTGGCGAAATAGGCGAATAGCCGGCTGAGACGCAGGCGGTGGCGGGTTCGATTCCCGCCGCGGAACAAATGTTTGCACGATCTACAGATAGTTGTTCCGGGTCTGGATGTTTTTCTATATATTATAAGAATGTATTCACAAAAAAACTGCACATTTTACACAGCGCTATCTAGCCCCAAACTAAGCAAAGCTTGTACTATGGAAACCAGATAACTGATAGAATACTTATGCATGTAATGTTTTATTTTGTAAATGCTTACTTATCATTTATAGAAAAATAATCAAACCCGGAACAAACATCTGTAGACCATGCAAACATTTGTCCCGCAGCGGGAATAGAACCCGCAACCGCCTCCTGCCACGGAGGTCGTCTATGACCAATGGTGTCGTCGAAAAATGGCCACTATTGATACCTTTTGGTCTTTTATTAACACAACCATTTGTCAATGCCTGCCGTCTAACAACTCCATTGAAAATTTGGTAGCTTCTGACAGGAACAGAGATCATACTCGTTAAACTCCATAATATGTAGTTTTTCTTATTAATTAGCAGGATTAGGCCCCAGTACTTATGTATATGTAGGTTCCTATGTGTATAGTTTTTTGTAAGTTATATATTTTAAAGTATAGAAGTATGTGGTACATCATTGGCACCATAGGCAGAGATAAGATAATATACTATACCTAGTACAAATGACTCATCAAACACAGTGAAACGGAACCGTCGATTTCCGGTATTTTTTTCGGAGACATTTTTACTCTGTTTTTTAGCGATCAGTGCAATCTGCGTCTGGTCGTAGATAAATAGTTTTTATAACTTATATTAATAATTTCCTTATAATTATATTTAATATAATTATACTATCAACTTTAAATATTATACAAACTTTTTTAATATTATTTTACTTTTCTTTTCCATTTTTTTTTTATTTTTGTTTGTTTATATTCACTATTTTACTTTATATGTATATATATTTTTTTACATTTTTCTCGTGTTGCCTTATTACTATTGTTTTAATCTACTGTCTGTCTACATTTATTATATGAAATAATATGTTCACATAAAATAGAGAGTTTTAACTAACAATAAAACTTACCTATTATTTTTCCAACGAATCCATCTTGAGTCAAGCACCTGTCTTTTTCACGTTTTTATCGTAGCAACTTCCTCTCTTCGACTTCCGGTGCGCCGTGATTGGTCGACGCATTTTGTCGGTTACGATTGTGGCAAGTTTGCGACGACCCATAGGGCGCTCTTTTGCTTCATTATACTTACTCATGATGTACCAGGTAGGCATTACCCGGATTCCGGATATCGTTGGAAAAATAATAGGTAAGTTTTATTGTTAGTTAAAACTCTCTATTATTTGTTCCGAGCCGATATCCGGAATCCATCTTGAGTGATGTGTTTGTTATCTCCTGGTATGCCCATAATTTATATAATTATGTTGATGCTATAATGTGTAATGTATTGAAAACATAAAAATAAATATAACTAAAGTAAAATTTATTTATTTCTCATATCACAATAAATCATAATAATCATAAACAAAGATCATGTAAGGAATCATTATCGAATTGGTTGAAAGAAATTAGATAAAGAAATTGAATTATCATTGCTAACTGCATGATCTGAAATCACTTTTTGGTAATATGTTCTAAAAGTACATATGTTCTTGCCGCCAATTTCCATTCTCAAGAATTTGATCAATGGGAAACTTTTCTAGCCAATTGAGAGACGCTACAGCAGATCGCACCGAGCCTGGTGTGGCTTCTATACCCGCGTCCTTAAGCACGGATTTAATCCAACCACCGATAACCGTTTTAGATGCTGGCTTAGGATCTCCTCTAGCAGTTATAAAACGTTGTGACAAGGTACCTGGTTTCCGACGATCTTGTGAAGTGCTGATTAACTGAAGAATCCGAAATACACAGTCAAGGTTTTTGTTCGGATGTGCTTTGACTCTCCATCCAGATTGTCTGTAATTAATGTCGTCTGTCTTCGATCCAAAACAAGGCCACAAGACAATGGCGTCACCTTCATCTATGTATTGGTCGGGTTTGGTGTTCAGCAGTGTGAGGTCGTGCACCCGTCGCCCTGCCGCTAGCAACAATAATATAGCGGCACGTCGTGATACTTGGTACAAACTATTCTCATCTGGTGCATTATTTTCCAAATATTGTATTACTCTTTTTGCGTTCCAAATAGGTGGTTTCATTTTCTTACCCTTTGCAACTGAAATAGCTTTAAGAATATGTTTAATAAGAAAGTTAGATAACAATGTAGTATTTCCTGACAAATCAGTAAAGGTCACAATTACAGATTTGTGCACCAATATGGTCCGATAGGCTAAACCTTCGCTTTTGTGTAGATATGCCAGGTAACGAGCTACTTGTTCTGGGTACGGATTTTTGTAAGAAGCATTCTTAGAGACACACCATGCTTTCCATTTATTCCATGCAGGTACGTAAGTGCTTATAGTAGATGGCCGCCAACTTGAAAATAGTAGAGATTTTTCTTCTACTGACCAATCTTTGATTTTGTCTGTCCACCCAAAATCAGCCAGGCTTCCAAATGAATGTCTTGTATTTCTGGCGGGTGTATTCCGGTTCTCGTGTCGATCAGAACCTTCGGAAGATGTGGGATGCGGTAAGGGCCTCGAATAGCCCGGGCTTGTAGGTCTGCTCGCCAAAATACCATCTTCCACTTTGGAGCGATCAAGATGTACTGACCTTTCGCTGTGTTCAGCTGAGACAATACCTGGGGTATCAAGTTCGGTGGAGGAAATACCCACGCTAGTTCGTAATCCCACTGGCGAAGGAACGCGTTGTGATATAGTGCCTTCGAATCCTGCGTGTTCAGTGACACGTACCTCATTACAACGCGAGCTGTTACCGACGCAAATAGGTCTACTAGCGGTGTGCCCCACATCTGGAAAATTTTGTTCGTCGCTGGAGGCAACAGATGCCATTCTGGACAAGCCTTGCCTCGTGATAGGGCATCTACTTCGCAATTGAATCGGCCCGGAAAGTACTGCGCTGTCAGATAAATATTCAATTGATCCATTACCTTCAATAGCTGGCGCGTGAGATCCAGAAGTTTCTTCGACTTCGTTCCACCTTCTTTGTTTATATAAGGTACCACTGTGCGGTTGTCTGTTTGTAATAAAATGTGAGCATTCAGTAACTGATTGTTCTCTTGTTGGATCGCTGCATAAACTGCAAACAGCTCTTTGAGATTGACATGCCACGACTGTTGTCGCTTTGTCCACTGACCTGACATTTTCGTGTCGCCTAGTTGGGCTCCCCAGCCGTAGTCTGATGCATCCGTTGTAAGCAAGCAAGTGAGCCCTGGGCTGCTTGTAACCACCACTTCATTTCGGCGAAGACAGGTTCTGGTAATTTCACTTGTCTGTAGGGGTATTCCTTGGGAAGGTGACGAGTGTGAAATTGCAGGGTTCGACAATGTAAGCGCCCCCTGCGTACTACAAACGAGGCAAAGTTGAGTCTCCCCAGAAGGGATTGGGCCTGTCTTGAGGGACTGCAACTGCATTTGGCCGTCTGACTGAGAAGTGCCCTGCGTAGCGTTAGGCACTTCGGTTCCGACAGGGACTTCGTGTTGAGTTTGGTGTCCCACGTGACGCCCAGAAATTCTAAGCGTTGTGTCGGAACCAGTACAGACTTAGTATTTTTATATTCAGTACAGACTTGTCCATGTTGATAGTCCAACCGAGTTGTCTCATTAGGTTTACTATAAATGCAATGTGCTCGCGTAAAACTCGAAAGGACTGGTTCACCAACATAAAATCGTCCAGGTATACTACGCACCTTATATCTCGGCTCCTCAGGTACTCGGCTACCCAGTTCGTCAGGGAGGAAAACGTTCGTGGTGCTGATGAAAGTCCGAAAGGCAGACACGTCATTTGGAGAAGGTGGCATTTGTAGCTGAGCCTCAGAAATCGTCGGTGCTCCTTGGCTACAGGCAGGTGAAAATATGCCTGGCTCAGATCTACCTTCACCATCCAATCTTCGCTCTGCAAAAAACTTGGCATTCGGAAATGACTGAAAAGCTGAAAACCCTTTAGTTTGACAAAATGGTTTAATCGTTTCAAGTTGAAGAAGGGCGAAACGATCCGTCTGCTTTTGGAACTAGGAAAAAAGTTGATAGATAGCTGGGATAGACCTCGGCTTTTTCTAGAACATGTGTGTCCAACATATTTTTTATAAGTTGTGTCATACGATGACTCTTCTTTGTCTGGTAATTTTTTATAACAGCTTGATTCGGATATATGTATCAGGGGCGGCTTCACCACGAACGGAATACGTACTCCTCTGAGAAGTTTGCAAATATGGTGGGGCGCTCCCAGATTCTCCCAAACATGCATGTATTGCTTTAGACAGCCGCCTCGAAATGCTTGCGAGTCATGAGCGATTGTTTCTGTATTTTGATGAGTGAGAATTGGATTTTTTTTTTACCTCTTGTTGAGTATTGGTGTTTGTTTTTGGCGTTGAACGACTTGTTGTCCGATGACTTCGCCTGACCTTTGTACTTGTCTTTGGAGCCAGAAGTATTTCTTCGAAAAAAGTTATCAGTCGCCTGCTTGCTTGTCGATGGTTTCGGTTCAATACACCTCTTATTATCGTATGCACGTTTCTGATTAGTAGCTGCGGCTGTTGATGCAGTTGGCTGGAAGCAAGCTATTAGTTTTTCGGCCCCCCCAATTGTTTGAAGGTAGGCTGCAAGCATTTCTCCGTCAAATAAATTTTCTGCGCTCGGTGGAGTTTTTTGTAATGCTCCACAGTGATACTCCTCCGGAATTTTCTTAATTAAAGTTTCCCTATGCGTGCTGATGCAGTCAGCTCGTCGGCCACATGCAATTTGCAAAATATCATCAGTCACTTTTGCATAGTTAGAATCTTTACCGAACGATTGTTCAATTTTATCGAAAAGAGAACTCGGCGAAAGTTTTGTATTTTTATCATTTGACCAATCTACTAGGTTCTGCAAAGTTGTGCGCAATTCATCTTTCTGAGTTAGTATAGCATTAGATAATGCTGCAAAAGTTCTCTCTATCAGATACAAGCGGTCTTCATTGGTCCCGGACGCATTGAAACGTCTCAATTCATCGTTTACATTTAGCTCTATAAAACCCGGAGTAGTGACGTACTTTTTCTGAGCCTCCGAAAAACGAATTGCATACCAATCGTTACATTTAAATCTTTGTAATTGGGTTATCTTCTCTAAATGATTTTCATTTGATTTTGGGAATGGCGGATCTTTTAATGAGGTCGATAACTCGGACAATAGGAGTTGTTGTGTGTTCACATCACTAGTGGCCAGTGGCGGGCGTAAGCCTAACTCATCCGTTGTACAATTATTGGTTTTACTAGACGCCTTAGTTGCACCTGAGACTGTCACTTGAGGCTCATGGGATTTTTGAGAAATTAGATTTGTCAAAAAGCCACTTGTTGGGAAAGAAATTCGAATTGCAAATCACTTACATGGTTTGAGCGCTTTGACCTTCTATCCGGACTGGACTCCTGCGACGATGCACTGCTCGAACTTGGAGAACGGGTTTTTTTTCGCGACACGTGTTCGATAGAATTATCACTTTGTTCTAAATTATTTTCGTCCTCCATAATCGAAGAGAGGATTTGTAATTATATAATACAAATTCAAAATGAACAGTTGCTAGACGTGTTAACGCTACGAAAAACGACGCTATAATGAAGCAAAAGAGCGCCCTATGGGTCGTCGCAAACTTGTCACAATCGTAACCGACAAAATGCGTCGACCAATCACGGCGCACCGGAAGTCGAAGAGAGGAAGTTGCTACGATAAAAAACGTGAAAAAGACAGGTGCTTGACTCAAGATGGATTCCGGATATCGGCTCGGAACAAATAATTTGCATATAAATTCGGGCATCTTTTTATTTATATTTGACCGAAAATCATAGATTTATGTGGGTTGCACCATCTATTTAATATTGTAAAATTACACTCGGGAACAGGAGTTAATTGTGGATCAATATTTCGACAGGAAGATATGCCAATGCTGTATCATTTGGTTCTCCTGTTCGTTGGTGGGCAAACCGACTTATTAAATTTCCAGGAGTCAAACATTAAAATTATCATTACTGATTTAAACGGGTATTGATCGCGTATGTACCTTTTTTATTTGTTGCAACACAGTCGAATCGTCGGGATAACAAATAAAAATGTTCATACGCGATAAATACCCATTTAAATCGGTAATTATGTACAGTGATCGCGAAAGTTTGAAAAATACTTATAAAATTACTAGCTGTTGCCCGCGACATTGTACGCGTTACACTAAATGTGTAGGTAGCCTAGAAATAAAGCTATCTCGCTGTTGCAACTTGACTTAACACCCCGTTTTTATTCCATGGGCTCTGATTTATGAGATAAAAAGTAGCCTATGTGTTTATCCAGGTAATAATCTACGTACATGCTAAATTTCATCGAAATCGGTTCAGCCGTTACGACGTGATTGAGTAACAAACAAACAAATAAATAAACAAACATCCAAACTTTCGCATTTATAATATTAGTGTGATATCTATTACAAGTTATATAAAAGTTCTTATTTTTGTCTACAGGAAGACAAAGCATTCTCTGCGGGTGGTGTAGTAGACGTGGCGGCGACGCCTGCTGCAGCGCCGGTCGCGCCGGTCGCGCCGGTCGCGGCACTCGCGCCCGCCGCAGACTCTGATGAAGCCAAGAAGATGATGCTGATGATGCTCTCGCAGCAGACCGGCATGAACGAACACTGGAGCATAAAGTAAGTACCATACTACTTAAATATAAGTAAGAAACTGGCCAGTTTGGAAGTCCATGAACTGACTCCGAACTCGGTTGGCCGGTGCAGGAAGGATATGTGTAGATGGGGAATGCGGGACCGTTATCATTAACAGTTAATAGACTAACTAGCTGCGACAGCGGGGAACCCATTCGAAGCATGGCCCACATGCTTATCTGTAGTCTGTGTGCTAACCTGCAGAAAAGACGACTTACACCTAGCCACTGACAACGCAATGCAACTGGCACGTTTTTATTCATCCATAATTTGATTGTAAAGTGAATCTTCAATTGAAAGAAGAAGAAGTAAGAGGAAGACCACTGTACCGTTTTTTGCCGCCAAGCAGCATTGCTGTGTTTCGGTTTTAAGGGTATGGTTGCCGCTGAAATTACAGGCACATGTGCCTCAAGTTGGTGGACGTATAGCAGTGCATCGTAGGGCACGTTTCTAAGGTGCGTGACCTACGAGGCTATACTTTGTTAATTGGCCATGGTTACCACTTAACATCAGGGGGGCCATATGCTTGTTCGTCTCCAATAGTATAAAAAAAACCATCAACACATTATCATACTCCTAAAGCGAAGATAAAGAAGCAGTTGGCCACATAGCTCGAAGAACTGACGGCCGTTGGGGCAGAAAGGTTCTCGAGTGGAGACCACGCACTGGAAAGCGCAGCGTAGGATTCCCCCATTAGATGGAAAGAGGATCTGATAATCGTTGCTGGAAGTTAGGTGCAGGCCGCGCAAGATCGGCCGCCCTGGAAATCTGGGGGAGGCTTATGTTTAGGATGATGATGATGATTATATTCCTGCCCTTTTCGTGCATTCAATCCACAGATTCTTCTTTTTTTGTCGAGAGATTTAATTTTTTTTTACCAGGGAACACTTTTTACATCCGTCTCGGGTTACCTGGTTCATGTTCTCACGTTGCAAAGATGCAGATAATATAATATATTTAAGGAGGATGTGAGATCAAGGGGGCTATTTTAAAAAGTCGCTGTCGGATCGGGAACCTTAGTTTTGACGGATTCGATTTCGAATTTGAGAACGCTATATTGTAAACTGTCATCCTTGGAATAGATGTCGGAAAGGTATTGCTTTATGGTTAAGCCGAAATAGTTTTAATGGTTTCCGATCCGACATTTGTTCTGCAACTTTGGTGGTCCCTCCAGTTTTGACAATATTGCCTTGGATGGTGGATCCCTACTAGTCTGCTGTGACTTTCGGTACCTTGGGTCATTGATCGAAATGATAGCGACATAGACCGGGATGTTAAAAATATAATAAATGCGAGATGGATGAAATGGCGACCGGTTACAGGAACAACGTGCGATCCTCGAATGCCCCTTAAACTTATGGGAAAAATTTACAAGACGATGAGAATAAAGTTGCAACTTGAGTTGACACCCATTTTTATCGTATGGGACTTGATTTGTTCGATAAAAAGTAGGCTATGTGTTAATCCAGGTTAAAATCTACGTACATACCAAATTTCATCGAAATCGGTTCAGCCGTTACGATGTGATTGAGTAACAAACAAATAAGTCAACAAACAACTTTCGCATTTATAATATTAGTTTGATTAGTGTGACTAATTTCCAAATCTATTTCAGCTGCCTTCAAGAAACTGGATGGGACTTCCAACGAGCGCTATTTATCTTCAACCAATTGCAATCGACGGGGAAAATACCACCCGAAGCGTTCGTCAAGTGAAAACATACTCATGAACATACAGGCTGTGCCTTGTACATATTAGATAAGGACAGATATCTATTTTTCTGCGCGAGTGAGAAGAAACATGTGTGCTAATGACTGAAACAATTAAGCGTGTAAATGGAGATTGGAACATGATTTAGAAGAATCTTTGGTTGTTTGTGGAAAAATTATATGTTATATTTTGAAGATGTAATTCTACTGAGAACTAAAGCAACAGAAAACAGTGATGCAGAAGATTTTCAATAATAATATTAACTGCCAGTTTCATAGGAAATAGCATTTATGAGCCATTTACCTACAGTTAAATTGGATTGGGCAAGAATGATACAGAGAACGCAATATGTCACCAACCTTTTGCCATTTGCACACTGCCTCAAATTAAATTGGATTGGGTAAGATTGAAATTCAGAAAATGAAATATGTAGAAAAATAATTCCATACAAGCTAATGACGAAAACCCGGTGTCGACACAGACTTCGAATAAAAAAAATAAAATTGGTTGTCTGTAAAGTCGATAATTTTACGTGATAACGAGTGGAAGAGAGATAGATGCGTCACAAGCCGAACGCTTAGGCCGATCCTGCCTCCGCGATCCGCGCTCTCGCTTGCACGCTCGGCTCAGGCGGAACGTGACTGCGTGCGACTTCGTGCGTGCAGCCGGCGTTCACCGATTTGTATGACGTTATCACCTCATAAAAGTTTAAAATAAAAATGGATATAATAAAAATGGAAGAATACATAAACAAAGAAGAAGAAATACAATCATTTCGCAAAGAAGAATTTTAATTTTAAGAAAGGAAGACTTGTCTTGTTAGTAATTTTTTTACATAGTTTTATGAAAAAAGGTTATTTTTAAAAAAATAACCTTTTTTCTAACTTGCACAGGAATTTGTTTATCTATGTATAATTAGATGCCTTAAATACCTGAAAATGACTAAATTCAAATATAGATTTTTGAGAATACCAAATGCAAAATGATTTTACTGAGAACCATTTGGCAAAGTCAATTTTAAATTTCTGTAACTATGCAATCATTCTAAGACGGAGTAATATAAATTATACCTTTTATAATGTTCGCATAGAGTTTATTTTTGTATTTATAACATTAATCTTCTAAAAACTATAATTGAAACTTTAAATACTAAAGCACATTGTTCTAATTTACTTCCTTATTTTCTTAGCAGTAAAGGCTATAGTTAAATAATTTTCAAATGTTTGTAATATTAGCAATATATTAAAACGTTAGAACTAGGTGATGAAAAAAGTTGTTCTAATTTTCTACAATGGTAGGGTATGTAGGGTTATAGACTTTTTTGATACCCTCTGGAAAACTGGATCGAATTTGTTCCATTTTTTTTGTCACCTATACTTACATTGGATTGATATCACATTGATGTCAAATTTCTAATGTTATAGCTATGTGTGTACTTGCATACTATCAATGTCTAAAAAAAAACATGTAAATAAAAAATGAAAAAATATCGAATTCCTAAAACACTGTACATATTAATTTTTAGATTTATTTAAATTTGTATTGCAAAAATTTTGTATCGTTTTGGGAAGACTTAACCACAGCATATGGATAACGGCAAATCGTTCCATAGCTTATAACGCTACCTGGCGCAATTTGGATGGATTTTAAACCAACTTGGTTGAATACCAGCCTATATTGGCTTGCATATGTGACGGAACCCTCTCAGTAATCTGTTATGGGCTAGTTGCATTGTTTGGTTTGTTAAACCCTATTTGCGCCTGTTTTATTTGGACTGAGCTGTACCCTAGCTGTGGTGGTCGGGGGGGGGGGGGGGGGGGGGGCATAGGACAGGATAGTTACAATAACTGTAAACTATGTTTTTAAGTAATAAATATTCTATAAGTACATTATACACCTGTGTTGTTTACTAAAGATAACCTGTCCAATATAATAGTGCATTATATAGGCATAGGTTTTGTTAACATCGGGCCGGATGTTACCTGAAAATAATTTTCATATCATATAAAAATGATTATATGAAAGTAATATATTAATATACAAGTGTCAAACTTTCGACATGTTTTGAAGAAGAAACGATTCGTAGCTGGTTACCGACTGATATAGGAACCCGCCATTAAAGTTCCGCAAAAATTGCACATCAAAAAAGTCGCAACACAACTTTTTAGTATCTATTATTATTTTTTACTTCGTTTTAAACTTTCATGGAACATCAAACCTTGTTTGAATAGTCAACCTCTTTGATTTTTTTTCTTTTATTTTTTTATGGACTTTCAGTCGTTTGCGACTATAATAATAATAATAGTCATTTATTTCAGATATCCATGAGCCATATGTTATTAATAATAAAAAGTTCTTATAAATTAAGTTAGTAAATTAAAGTGATTTTTTTTAAATTCAAAATTAAATTAAAATCAAATCAAAATTAAATTAAATTAAATTACATCAAAATTGAATTGTGGCGTGTCAAAAAAAAACAAATATGCGGTAGATATGTGAGTATCTAGTGTAGGTACTGCGCATGTACCATACACCAATGGTTTAGATACTCACAGTCGAACCTGTTGGAGAACGCATTCAGTATACCATTGGAGCTGGCCCGAATTCTACTCCCCAGGGATGTGCACCGCTTGCGCATGGTGCTGTAGAAACAGTCTACTCGCGGCTCGGCGAACATCCCCGACGCGCTGCAGAACCGGGGCAGCCCAACCAGCACCCTGAACGCGTTATTATATTGTACGCGTAGGGCGTTGTACTGTCTTTGCGTATAATTAACCCACAGGCTGCTCGTGTAGAAGCTAGTACAGTAGGCTCGGAATAGGCAGATTTTTACATCAGTGGAGCAACGAGCAAACCTGCGTGCAATCATGTTTGCTCTTACAGACAACTCCCTCCGCTCCCTCTCAATGTCTACATCGTCTTTCAGGTCAGCCCGCCACTATGTCAGCCCTGTTAAATCTTACAAAGAAATCCTTAAGGGGAGACCGGGGGCCATCGCCCATACAACACGTACTACCAAGATCATTTCTAATTGGAGCATATTTCTACCTTAAAAAAGTATTATTTTAATTTGAATAGTATTTATCTAGGTTCCCAACCATATATTAGATCAAAATACTTACCTAAAATGAAATAGAAGCGTATCTCATTCTGCATGTTTTTACGTCATAAAAGACCTGTTTTCAACCTAATTGTTTCGTATTAAAAACAACAACATCTTACGTATCCTAGTCATGGGAACATAGATTATATCGTCTAGTTACAGAATAACAACACAATGAGAAAAATACAACAAGTTTTCAGTCATCATTTTTGGTATTACGGAACACGGTCAATATCTAATGAAATTTAGAATCGTTCTATTGCTATCGCTCTGCGTGGCTAAACTTCGTCACTAAACAGGGATAGCGATATTCAGGCCGAAATTTTGGTCGCGGCCAAATTAAAGTTGCGCTCGGGGTTCGCCGGCTTCTTAAGAATCCGTTCCCAAATCTGCCGCTGTCAAGTTTAGGTATTTACGAAGTCCGGTAGGCACGCGACTCGTAAATGCGCGGCTCTCGGAACCTATACACCTCATTATAGGACAAATAATTTTGATCCTTTGTCATGTCGATTGAATGAAAATGTTTATTTATAGTATATTGTGCATCTTCGTATCTTCATTTGTATTATACAGTTTTTTTATTTTATTTATTAAGCGCTTGACCACATAGGTAATCATCTGATGGTAAGGTCGAAGAAGGAGCGAGCTTGCCTAGATAGAACCTGTTCACTCTGGACTTGAAGACTCCGAGATTATAATGGTCTGACAAGATTTCTACAAGTAAAATAAGTAGTGGTTCGCCCCGAACTGAGATTTCGCGAGTCGCGAGTACAAAACAAAAAAATAATAATATTCACAATCTTTGACTAATTGATCGAGCGAAGCGAGATTTCCAAATCAACTTTAGCAAATTGGGCGTATGTACGTATGTTTGTTTGTTCGAGGATAAGTTTCGAAGCATTGATCCGATCATCGTGAAATTTGATATATAGTTAGGTAGTGTTGGCACAATCCTGGTGTGACTAAGTTAGCTAAAAAATTTTGAGGGTTGTTGAGATATTGGAGTTCAATAGGGGCAAAACAACAAAAATAAGATTATTAGGGCCAATGGGCCGTGAAAGCCAATGAAAGATACATTAGTACTTATATTAAGCCCCGATTTTATTATTGCAGTATTTGAGTTATTAGGCGTCATAAAAACTAAACTTAAACGAAATTCACAGGGTACACCAATGACCCCACGATGCTGAAATTTGGTATTTGTGTAGCTTTAGTAACACAAATATAAAGAAATGTCTGAAATCCAAAATAACTCCAATTTCTGTCCCTAAAAAAAGTAACCAATTAATATAGACTCCCGTTACTTGTTATTTGTATAATACTGTAGTTCAAGTAGTTGGTTGTGTATTTCGTGACACTATTTTATTAGTAAAAGGTTATTTATGAATAATATTTTATTTTTTTATTTTGGTTGAGACTCGCGAGATATCAGTACTGGGCGAACCACTAGTATAATAGTGCCACGAAATTCACATCCAACTAATTTGACCTACAGTTGCATTCACGTTACAAATAATGGAAGTTAATCAGTACTCTTTTTGATTAGAATTTGCAGTTATTCTAGATTTCAGACTTTTCTCTTTATTTGTGTAACTAAAGCTACACAAATCATGGCTAATAACTCAAAAACTATGAAGAAAATACGAAAAATAAAATAAAAAATAAACTAAGTCTAAAAGTACTAATAAATACCTTTCATTTGACGTCACACTTGACCTGATAGCCTCATTTTCATTTCTTTTACCCCACTTGTACCCCAATATCTCTACAAGCCCCCAACATTTTTAGCTTATTAGTCACCAAAATTGTGCCATCACTACCTACCTATGTATTAAATTTCACGATTATCGGATAAACGTTACAAAAGCTATCCTCGGACAAACATACATACATACATACAGCGCCGATTTGCCCAAGTTGATTTAGAGATCTCGCTTTGCTCGATCAATTAAAGTAATGTCATTCGAATTTTACTGGTGTGCAAAGTTTCAGCTCAACCAGTCAATTTTTTGAGGAGTTCCAAGGTACAGCTCCTGGCTCCATCATCAGATCAAAGCGTTTTTAGTATAGTAAATAATTTTCGTTTTAGTTCTACTGGTGTGCAAAGTTTTATTTCAATCGGACAACTTGCTGAGGAGTTCCATGGAACAACTCCTGACTCCATCATCTGATCAGAGCGTTTTTAGTACAGTAAAGTATTTTCATTTGAATTCTACCGGTATGCATAGTTTCACCTCAATCAGACAACTTGCTGAGGAGTTCCACGTAACAGCTCCTGACTCCATCGTCAGATCAAAGCGTTTTTAGTATAGTAAAGAATTTTCATTTTAGTTCTACTGGTGTGCAAAGTTTTACTTCAATCGGACAACTTGCTGAGGAGTTATATGGAACTGCTCCTGACTCCATCATCAGATCAGAGCGTTTTTAGTGTAGTTGAGAATTTTCATTTTAGTTCTACTCATGTGCAAAGTTTTACTTTAATCGGACAACTAGCTGAGGAGTTCCATGGAACAGCTCCTGACTCCATTATCAGATCAGAGCGTTTTTAAAATAGTAAAGTATTTTTATTTAAATTCTACCGGTATGCATAGTTTGACCTCAATCAGACAACTTGCTGAGCAGTTCTACGGAACAGCTCCTGACTCCATCATCAGATCAAAACGTTTTTAGTATAGTCTAGAATTTTTTATTTTGTTCTACCGGTGTGCAAAGTTTCACATCAATTGGATAATTTGCTGAGGAGTTCCATGGAACAGCTCCTGACTCCATCATCAGATCGGAGCGTTTTTAGTGTAGTCAAAAATATTCATTTTAGTTATACCGATGTGCAAAGTTTTATTTCAGTCGGACAACTTGCTGAGGAGTTCCATGGAACAGCTCCTGACTCCATCATCAGATCAAAGCGTTTTTAAAATAGTAAAGAATTTTTATTTAAATTCTACGGACATGCATAGTTTGATCTCAATCGGACAACTTGATGAGGAGTTTCACGGAACAGCTCCTGACTCCATCATCAGATCAAAACGTTTTTAGTATAGTCTAGAATTTTTATTTCAGTTCTACCGGTGTGCAAAGTTTCACATCAATCGGATAATTTGCTAAGGAGTTCCATGGAACAGCTCCTGACTCCATCATCAGATCAGAGCGTTTTTAGTGTAGTCGAGAATATTCATTTTAGTTCTACCGATGTGCAAAATTTTACTTCAGTCGCACTACTTGCTGAGGAGTTCCATGGAACAGCTCCTGACTCCATCATCAGATCAGGTTACTGTACCCATAGTCATTAAAATTATAATAGATAATCTGATTAAGGTTTACAAAATAATAATTTTATAGATCTGTAAGTATCCATATAGATCAAATCACTCGGTCGCGCTTTAATTGTATGCTGTTGCCTATAGTATTATCATTATCACAGACCAATATAATTTAAATAGACTGACAGTCTCAAACAAGATAATGTAACTCGATATTTGATTACCTGCTAGGACGCGAGATGTCGCTAAGAGTTACAAATCGTTAAATATATGCCAACCTTTAGCTTACTACCGCTCATAATGGTACGAAGAAAAATAGATGGCGCTATTTCCAATTACACGTGCGCGATAATATTATTGCGACTTTGTGACCTTTACGTTGTGCGAGGTTGCCGCTCTTCAGTTTCGTTAAAACTTTAGTCTCTAGCAATTTTTAGAGATTTGCGCACATTTTCTCAGAATTGCCTGAACATGAAAGTTTCCGTCAAAATAGGGATTTTTTTAGGAAAGCAAAGGATAGATATATTATCTTTTATTCATTACATACGTCTATGATCGTACCATTCTCACTTAAATGCGGAAATACCTACATATTTGTAAAATAAGAATACATATTTATAGTGATGTCCAAATAAACAGAACACTTTTTGAAAGAAAGCTAAATTCATTTGTAAGTACCCGGAATATGCATACCTACTACAAGATAATACGTTCTATTAATTTGAACTGGAAACATAACTACTAAAATAATGAACTCAATACGTATACAATATGTACATACATCATGTACAACAAAATATCGACTTACTATACTAGAAAAAACATAGCTTGATCTCTGGGACAGCTGTCAGTAAAATCGCGCCTATGAAGTTCTGTATTTAACAGTACGGACAAACGTACCAGTCAATGTCATACTATATAGGCATGCTGAGCTAATTATAGTGATGAGCGATGAATCATCGTGACCACAGACTATAAACTATCGATATTTTGTATAAAATTAATTCAAAATTAATTTATCATTTAATTTAAAAAAATAACATTATTGAATATTTAAAAAAATAACATTATTTACAATAGTGAGTAAATAAAATTTAATTCTAACCTACTCGTAACATTCCTTCCGACAACTTTGGGGTTCTAGAGAAGTTTGGCCACGGCGTGTCTTCTTCCGCAAGATGGCGCCAACGCGCCGCCATCTTGTTTGACATGACCCATTCTCCTCAGTACGAGTGCTAACGCCTTGTATACGTCACATGTTTTCCGTTCTCATCACTTTGTTTTTGTTACTATTGCTGTTAATTTGTTAAGTTTATTTATTATTGTTAGTTTCTTTGTTGTTATTGTTTGTTTTTATTGTTTGTTTTCATTGTTTGTTTTCATTGTTTGTTGGCATAATGCCAAAGAGAATGAAGGAAACTGTTTTGAACAGTCGTGAGTTTGTTATTCGCTTGCTTGAATATTTTGAGCGAGAAAACCAAAATGGTTGACCGCTATTACCCATGGCAAAAGTTTGTGACAGAGTTGCAGATGCTCTTGGCATTGGACGTGCGACAGTAATTCGCATCAGTAAAGAAAAATATGGCGAATCTTCAACCGCAGTGTTGACTGAAGACGAGGAAAAATAGCTTTCAACGCCAAATAAAAAAAGAAGAAAGGCTGCTCCTGTCACAAAAACTGACAACTTTGACGCCGCTGCGATTCGCAACCATGTATATGGTTATTATACACGGGGCGAATTACCTATATTAAAAAAAAACTGGCGGCATCCCTAAAAGACGCAGATTTGTTTAAAGGACGCTTGCCGTCACTATCGAAGATTTTGAAAAATATTGGATTTTCCTACAAAAAAAGTGACAAAAGAAAAATTATAATAGAACGAACCAACATTGCTCTTGCTCGAGTGAATTTTCTCCGGAAAGTCAAAAAAATTACAAATTGGGACAAAGTTGTCGTATTAGACGAGACATGGCTAAACGCCAATCATACCGTATCCAAAGCTTGGACCGATGATACGGCACAATCGACCACTAAAGTACCCGAAGGCAAAGGTCAAAGATTAATAATAACTCATGCTGGGACGTCATCTGGTTTTGTGCCTAATTGCCTATTGGCATTCAAATCTACGAAGACCAATGAATACCATGAAGAAATTAATTTTGAAAAATTTTATGAGTGGTTTTTAAAATTATTAGATAATTTGAAGGAGCCACATTATATAATTATGGATAACGCCCCATATCACTCGGTCCAAAAGCACAAACCACCAACTTCGGCAAACAGGAAGTTAGAAATAATTGCATGGCTTCAAGAAAATGGAATAGAGGCCAATGAAACAATGCTTAAAAACGAATTATTGAGACTCGTTGGTCTGCACAAACCCAGCACACCAACGTATGTCTTAGATGACATAGCCCAAGAAAAGGGTCATAACGTCATAAGACTGCCTCCATATCACTGCCAGTATAATCCGATCGAGCTTATCTGGGCCCAAGTAAAAGGTTTGTTTGCTCGAATTTCAGTTAGACAGATTCTTTATGTATTAACTCCTGTATAATTTATGATATTAAAATATGTTTTTCTTTCAAGGTTACGCTGCTAGACATAACACAACACCGCCTTTCACGGCAAATAAAATGTTGCAGTTACTAAACACTGCGGTTGAAAATGTATCTGTAGAAGATTGGATAAAGATAGTTACCAAATGCAAAAAATTAATGGAAGAAGATTGGGAGCGGGACGTTCGATTTGATAATACCTAGTCAGGTCATAAATTCTGCCACATGTTTAATATAAAATAATTGAAACAAGTTTATTAATTATGTAACCATTTATATACCAAAATGAACTAAACAAAACATAGATTTTTATGACACTAAAGTTTATTCAAAATGACCTCCGTGATTTTGAATACAGGCCTTCAATCTGCGCGGCCAGTCGTCTATCGCAGCACGAACGAGGTCCATGTCAATATCGGCGGCTGCCTTAATCAAGGATGTCTTGAGTGACTCCAAATTGGGATGGCTTTGAGCATGCCTTTTCCCCCAAGTGTTGCCATATCTTGTAATCTAACGGATTCAAATCTGGACTGGAGGAGGGCCAGTCTTCGTGCCGGAAGAAGTCGATTTCACGCGCTGCCAGCCAGTCTTGTGTGCTCTTCGCTCTATGAGCTGGCGCCGAATCTTGTTGGAATACCCAGTGCCTGTTATTGAATATGGTATGAGAAACAGGTTCCACAAGGTTCGTCAGGACTGTATTTTGATACACAACTGCATTCGTTTTTACACCTTTCTCACAAAAATGTACCTCTGTTAAGCCCCAATAAGAAACTCCCAACCATACCATGAGCGAGGATGGAAAATGACCTCGTTGGACACGCGGAATACGGTTGCTCGCTTCTTCACTACTGTGTGCATACACCTTATCATTTTGTTTGTTGTAGCTCTCTTCTACGGTAAAAATTTTTTCATCCGAAAAAAGAATTTCCCGATATTTTTTTCCCGCGTACCGCTTCAACAAAGCGCGGCATCTCTTCAGTCTCAGGTCCATTAGACGAGCATTCAAACGATGTCCTGTTTTTCTTCGATATGCCCGAAGCCCTAAGCCTTCATTTAACACCCTTTTCACCGTGGTTCTGCTTAACCCCATCTGAAGGGCCAACAGTTTCTGCTTACGTTTGGGATTTCTTTGAATTCGCGCCTTCAAAGCTTTTATCACTGCTGGAGTCCTAACAGACCGAGGGCGACCACTTCTTGACCTGTCATCTACACTAGAATCTTCATTGTATCGTTTGATGGTGCGGTAAACGAATCTTTTGGTTATACTCAAATTTTTCAGTATGTCAAAAATTTGAATTGGCGCGTAACCGCAACGATGCAACGCAATAACTGCAACACGGTCTTCTTTAAGCGTCCACTCCATATTTAAAAATGAGTAAAATTCTAAAAAGTATACATTTTTATTTTCATGAACAATTCGAAATTTGAATTCTATAAACTTTTTTGCGGCCAGCATTCTAAAAGAAAAGTTTTTACTGTGTGACAATACTTATGACCTGACTAGGTATTTGCGAACAAGAGTTCATTATAAATTTACAAGATTGCTCTAGCGATTCTGAAAGTGATTCTGATATTGATTTGGGGTGTACTCCTTTGGAATAAATAAATGTATGTATTAAAATATTCGTTTCATTTTATTACCCAAATCATAATATAATCCAATATACATATAATTATGGCAGACAGCCTTCGTGGCGAAGCGGTAGTGAACAAGACTGCTGCGCAGGAGGTCGCGCGTTCGATCCTCGCTCAGTGCAAATATTTGTATGCATGAATATGGGTTTTTGCACTGGTCTGGTCGTGCCTCGGAAAGCACGTTAAGCCGTCGGTCCCGGCTGCCATACGAATATCTAATGGCAGTCGTTACGGGTTGTTGGAGCCCTCAAAAGTCCAACAATTGGTCTTACTGCAAAGCTTCTATCGATAATTACTATCGATATTTTTTTCTATATCATAACAACCCTAGGAATGTCAGTTTTACAAATGTCGCAGAGATCAAGCTATGTTTTTTCAAGTATAGAGATGGGTACTCTTTATTCCTCAAAGTGAATGTATTCACTTATTCCGACTCCGCCATCCGATCTGATCCCTCTTAATGATTCCTCTATTCCTTTGACTCATTTACTCCGGACGTCCATAGTCGACCGTTAATCGTTTCTAGTAAGGTAGGTGTACCGGCGTGTGTCATCTCGCTCTTGGCGCGCACAATAGTTTAAACCTTGCTTTTGGTTCGTAGATCACAGATTAAAGAAGTTGAGACTATATAGGAAATAAGTTGATGGACGCAGGCAGTGCATCGTAGGGCATATTTTTAGCGAGCGTGATCTACGTGGCAATTCTCTGTTATAGGCGATGGTTACCACTTAACATCAGGTTGGTCAGAACTTGTTTCTTAAGCATGTAACAAAAAAAAATAAAAATCGTTACATGGTAATTATATATAAACTATCACACTAATATCTTAAATGTGAAAATTTGGATGTTTGTTTATATAATTGTTTATTTGTTACACAATCACGTCGTAACGGTTAAACCGATTTCGATGAATTTTAGTATCTCAGCACCTTGCCCACGTCTACAAAATGTAAGCCCATAGTCTCGTTTTCACCATAAAAATGTGGATATACATAATTTACGGCCTGCTTACAGACTTATTATTTTTTATTCGAGCACTAATCCTCTTTACTATATAGAACAACTAAATTTAAAATCCATTGTAATTTCGGCTAAAATGGTGTAACCTAATTATAAAAAACTTTTAGCGGCACAAGAATTTAATGGCCTTTGGAAATTAAATACGTACTTTGATTGATATATTGAAAATTCTATAACGCACAAAAATACATTATTTGTACATGGGCGAACTTAGTGCTAGCAAGCATTCTCTTCCATCCAGTTAACCCTTGCGTAGTGTGGAAAAAATATTTTTGTAGTTAGTGCAAGACATATGTAGCAAGAAAAAGTTAAGAAATAATAAGACTAAGATATATTGATAATAATACCCATACCAAACATCAAATAGAGTATTTTCAATAAACGTACTTTCTATTAATACACATCAATAGTTGAAAATAATAGATTAACTAATGAATAGGTAGTTACAATGATGCTAAATAAACTCGTATGATACAAAGATAACATTGTGGATAAATAACAGAGCATCTACAGGACACCACTCATTTTGTAGGGCTCGTTCATGAGAGTGAGGTAGTGCTTGCACACTTTGGATCTGAAAACCTCAATAGAGGAAACTTGCTGAATCTTGTGCGGAATACAATTCCATAGTCGGATAGCAGTAATGGTGAATGAGTTAGAATTGTGTTGTGTTGAGAAGTCATTATCTGGAGATGTTGTGTAGATACAAGACGGTCTGCAGCATACAGGGTAGAAAACCGCTCTTTGGCGTAATTAGGTTATTTGGGGTCATGTAGGATGTTATAAAGTAGACCTAGTATATGTAAATCCCGACACTCTCTGACCTCAATCCACTGTAATTGAGCGTGGAAAGCAGATACGTGATCATATTTTCGCAAACCGTGGATGCAGTGGTTTTGCAAACGCTCCAACTTGTTCAACCCATCCTCTGTAGCACCGGATAAGTGACATCAGCGTAGTCAAGAATTCTAAAAAGTAGTGCGTTCACCAGTGTCCTTCTTGCAGATTGAGGCAGAAGTTTTTCATCAAGTGCAGGGAATGCATGCTGCCATACATTCTCTTACTAACGAGCAATGTGACGGTCCCGTGATAGGTCGTTGGTGATATACAGGCCCAGGTTTTTTACTTCTGTGCAGTAAGGAAGAACTATAAGGAATTAACTAAGGGAGAACTACTGTATCTAACTGGGAGGAGGGAACTAACGGCTAGTCTGGAAATGTGATACTACCAACAATCATCACTTGTGTCATAGTAGGATTTATAAGTAGACTATACTTCTGGGTCCACTCACACACAGCACTGAGGTCATTGGTAAGGTTTTCAATACCACGTACCACCAGATCGGGTTCAAAACTCAGGCATAGTTAGACGTCATCCGCGTACAGGTAGTGTAATCACAAGCCAATGTTCGATACGAGCGTGTTTATGAAATGGATCGTTATTCGTTTCAAAAACTTATTATGTTATAGACTTTTTAGATAAGTCCGTTCTAATTTATGCACAAAATCCGTAGATTTACAGAAAACTAATTAGCTAGTTTGTTTGTGTGGGCGTGGGCGTGGGCGTGGGCGTGGGCGTGGGCGTGGGCGTGGGCGTGGGCGTGGGCGTGGGCGTGGGCGTGGGCGTGGGCGTGGGCGTGGGCGTGGGCGTGGGCGTGGGCGTGGGCGTGGGCGTGGGCGCGGGCGTGGGCGCGGGCGTGGGCGCGGGCGTGGGCGCGGGCGTGGGCGCGGGCGCGGGCGTGGGCGTGGGCGTGGGCGTGGGCGCGGGCGTGGGCGTGGGCGTGGGCGCGGGCGTGGGCGCGGGCGCGGGCGTGGGCGCGGGCGCGGGCGCGGGCTTGGGCTTGGGCGTGGGCGTGGGCGCGGGCGTGGGCGTGGGCGCGGGCGTGGGCGTGGGCGTGGGCGTGGGCGTGGGCGTGGGCGTGGGCGTGGGCGTGGGCGTGGGCGTGGGCGTGGGCGTGGGCGTGGGCGTGGGCGTGGGCGTGGGCGTGGGCGTGGGCGTGGGCGTGGGCGTGGGCGTGGGCGTGGGCGTGGGCGTGGGCGTGGGCGTGGGCGTGGGCGTGGGCGTGGGCGTGGGCGTGGGCGTGGGCGTGGGCGTGGGCGTGGGCGTGGGCGTGGGCGTGGGCGTGGGCGTGGGCGTGGGCGTGGGCGTGGGCGTGGGCGTGGGCGTGGGCGTGGGCGTGGGCGTGGGCGTGGGCGTGGGCGTGGGCGTGGGCGTGGGCGTGGGCGTGGGCGTGGGCGTGGGCGTGGGCGTGGGCGTGGGCGTGGGCGTGGGCGTGGGCGTGGGCGTGGGCGTGGGCGTGGGCGTGGGCGTGGGCGTGGGCGTGGGCGTGGGCGTGGGCGTGGGCGTGGGCGTGGGCGTGGGCGTGGGCGTGGGCGTGGGCGTGGGCGTGGGCGTGGGCGTGGGCGTGGGCGTGGGCGTGGGCGTGGGCGTGGGCGTGGGCGTGGGCGTGGGCGTGGGCGTGGGCGTGGGCGTGGGCGTGGGCGTGGGCGTGGGCGTGGGCGTGGGCGTGGGCGTGGGCGTGGGCGTGGGCGTGGGCGTGGGCGTGGGCGTGGGCGTGGGCGTGGGCGTGGGCGTGGGCGTGGGCGTGGGCGTGGGCGTGGGCGTGGGCGTGGGCGTGGGCGTGGGCGTGGGCGTGGGCGTGGGCGTGGGCGTGGGCGTGGGCGTGGGCGTGGGCGTGGGCGTGGGCGTGGGCGTGGGCGTGGGCGTGGGCGTGGGCGTGGGCGTGGGCGTGGGCGTGGGCGTGGGCGTGGGCGTGGGCGTGGGCGTGGGCGTGGGCGTGGGCGTGGGCGTGGGCGTGGGCGTGGGCCAAGCCCACGCCCACGCCCACTTTCACACAAGCAAACTAGCAAGATATATAAAGTTGGATCGTACGTACATCGTTACATCAATCGTATCTTTCAAGGAATAGCCAATTCGTATCATCATTATCATCACCCACAGCCTGATTTAAAAAAAATATGTAGATCCTGAGGTAGCAAGAAATCTTAAAAAGCAGTCCTATGAAAGACGTATTTGACCATTTTGGTTTTTTGGTCACAAAATGAAACATGCAGAAAGCTGATAACGTATGGCTCTAATCGAACCTAAGTGCTTTGGAGTTAACGATGAAGAAAAACTAAAAAGAATGCCAGCTGAACGCTAAGTTAAGGTACTAAGTTTGAAAAACCATCGTGGTGATTTCCTATACGAAAATCTCGAAGCAGTAATTTCATTATTACTATACTAGAAAAAACATAGCTTGATCTCTGGGACAGCTGTCAGTAAAATCGCGCCTATGAAGTTCTGACTTTAACAGTACGGCCAAACGTACTAGGCATGGGCGTTTATTCAACGGACTAGTCGAATCAACCGTTGATTAACATTCGACGCTTCAACGGTCTATCGTTTATTCGTAGACTTGTTGAATTCGTAGACGGTTGAATAAAATGTTGAGACGTTTGTTTCAACTAGAGCGCGACGGCTCGACGCGTAAACATAGTCGTATAATACGGGAACGGTAGATAGATGGCTCGACGCGACGATAAAATAAATTTGAACTTTAAAGTTACGTTGGTAGCGTTCATATTTGAATAAATAGTTATAGTGAGTTAAGCATTTATTAAAATTATCCTGTCGATTAAAGAAAAAGGATAGCAATTACTTAACGAATAGACTATAGGTCACGTTATGAACTAGTCGAAAAATTCAACTACTTGATCGACTAGTCGACGATCGACGATGAACGGTTTCGTTTCGTTTATGAAAAAATCGTCGACGACCCATCTCTAAAACGTACCAGTTAATGTCATACTTTATGGGCATGCTGAGCTAATTATAGTGATGAGCGATGAATCATCGTGACCACAGACTATAAACTATCGATATTTTGTATAAAACTTAATTCAAAATTAATTTATCATTTAATTTATAAAAATAATATTATTGAATCATCATCATCATCATATCAGCCGTAGGACGTCCACTGCTGGACAAAGGCCTCCCTAATTGATCTCCAGGAACTGCGGTTGGAAGCGGCCTGCATCCAACGCCGACCTGCGGTTCTTACCGTTATTGAATATTTAAAAAAATAACATTATTTACAATAGTGAGTAAATAAAATCTAAATTATAACCTACTCGTAACATTCCTTCCGACAACTTTGGGGTTCGAGAGAAGTTTGGCCGTGGCGTGTCTTCTTCCGCAAGATGGCGCCAACGCGCCGCCATCTTGTTTGACATGACCCATTATCCTCACTACGAGTGCTAACGCCTTGTATACGCCACGTGTTTTCCGTTCTCATCACTTTGTTTTTGTTACTATTGCTGTTAATTTCTTAAGTTTATTTATTATTGTTAGTTTCTTTGTTGTTATTGTTTGTTTTCATTGGTTGTTGGCATAATGCCAAAGAGAATGAAGAAAACTGTTTTGAACAGTCAAAGTCGTGAGTTTGTGTTTCGTTTGCGTGAATACTTTGAGCGAGAAAACCAAAATGGTGGACCGCTATTACCCATGGCAAAAGTTTGTGATAGAGTTGTAGATGCTCTTGGCATTGGACGTGCGACAGTAATTCGCATCAGTAAAGAAAAATATGACGAATCTTCAACCGCAGTATTGACTGAAGACGAGGAAAAAAGCTTTCCACGCCAAATAAAAAAAGAAGAAAGGCTGCTCCTGTCACAAAAACTGACGACTTTGACGCCGCTGCGATTCGCAACCATGTGTATGGTTATTATACACGGGGCGAATTACCTATATTAAAAAAAACTGGCGACATCCCTAAAAGACGCAGATTTGTTTAAAGGAAGCTTGCCGTCACTATCGAAGATTTTGAAAAATATTGGATTTTCCTACAAAAAAAGTGACAAAAGAAAAATTATAATAGAACGAACCGACATTGCTTTTGCTCGAGTGAATTTTCTCCGGAAAGTCAAAAAAATTACAAATTGGGACAAAGTTGTCTTATTAGACGAGACATGGCTAAACGCCAATCATACCGTATCCAAAGCTTGGACCGATGATACGGCACAATCGACCACTAAAGTACCCGAAGGCAAAGGTCAAAGATTAATAATAACTCATGCTGGGACGTCATCTGGTTTTGTGCCTAATTGCCTATTGGCATTCAAATCTACGAAGACCAATGAATACCATTAAGAACTTAATTTTGAAAAATTTAATGAGTGGTTTTTAAAATTATTAGATAATTTGAAGGAGCCACATTATATAATTATGGATAACGCCCCATATCACTCGGTTCAAAAGCATAAACCACCAACTTCGGCAAACAGGAAGTTAGAAATAATTGCATGGCTTCAAGAAAAAGGAATAGAGGCCAATGAAACAATGCTTAAAAACGAATTATTGAGACTCGTTGGTCTGCACAAACCCAGCACACCAACGTATGTCTTAGATGACATAGCCCAAGAAAAGGGTCATAACGTCATAAGATTGCCTCCAGATAATATATCACTGCCAGTATAATCCGATCGAGCTTATCTGGGCCCAAGTAAAAGGTTTGTTTGCTCGAATTTCAGTTAGACAGATTCTTTATGTATTAACTCCTGTATAATTTATGATATTAAAATATGTTTTTCTTTCAAGGTTACGCTGCTAGACATAACACAACATCGCCTTTCACGGCAAATAAAATGTTGCATTTACTAAACACTGCGGTTGAAAATGTATCTGTAGAAGATTGGAAAAAGGTAGTTACCAAATGCAGAAAATTAATGGAAGAAGATTGGGAGCGGGACGTTCGATTTGATAATATTTGCGAACAAGAGTTCATTATAAATTTACAAGATTGCTCTAGCGATTCTGAAAGTGATTCGGATATTGATTTGGGGTGTACTCCTTTGGGATAAATAAATGTATGTATTAAAATATTCGTTTCATTTTATCACCCAAACCGTAATATAATCCAATATACATATAATTATGGCAGACAGCCTTCGTGGCGAAGCGGTAGTGAACACGACTGCTGCGCAGGAGGTCGCGCGTTCGATCCTCGCTCAGTGCAAATATTTGTATGCATGAATATGGGTTTTTGAAATGGTCTGGTCGTGCCTCGGAAAGCACGTTAAGCCGTCGGTCCCGGCTGCCATACGAATATCTAATGGCAGTCGTTACGCGTTGTTGGAGCCCTCAAAAGTCCAACAATTGGTCTTACTGCAAAGCTTCTATCGATAATTACTATCGATATTTTTTTCTGTATTATAACAACCCTAGGAATGTCAGTTTAACAAATGTCGCAGAGATCAATCTATTTTTTTTACTTTGTAGTCGCGACTTTTGAGAAGTGAGGTTTGGCAACACAGCATGTAACAAAATTATGTACAAAAAGCGTGACTTTGGTTGCTTCCCGGCTGTCAATGTCAGTCAGTTCACGGTTCTCTTTCGTTCCCTTTGTTACGGACTTTGTGTTAATTTTGTGTTAAACGCCATCTAGGTAAAAACGATGTGCTACCTTCCCACGCCATCTGTGATTAAGCATATGAAAGTGGTAAATCATCAATATAAAATAAAATCGTTAAATCTTATTTTATGGACAATATTACTTATTCTAAAAAATATGGAAATATTTTGGTGTGGTTTAGTGGAAGTTTATACATAATACCAGAGACTAGTAATATCAATAGACTGTCAATGTCCATATAAGAAATCGTAGCTCGCAAAAAGCTCAAAATCCCATATTATTTGTAGATGGCGCTGTCTCATAGCCTGGAAACTTTCATAGCGACCATTGCACCCAACAAATAAAAATAAACTTCTACTAAAACACACCAAAATATTTCAATATTTTTTAGAATAAGTAATATTGTCCATAAAATAAGATTTAACGATTTTATTTTATATTGATGATATACCACTTTCATATGCTTAATCACATAATCACAGATGGCGTGGGAAGGTAGCACATCGTTTTTACCTAGATAGCGTTTAACACAAATTCCGAAACAAAGGGAACGAAAGAGAACCAACTGACTGACATTAACAGCCGGGAAGCAAGCAAAGTCACGCTTTTTGTACATAATTTTGTTACATGCTGTGTTGCCAAACCTCACTTCTCAAAAGTCGCGACTAGTAAGTCGATATTTTGTTGTACATAATGTATGTACATATTGTGTACGTATTGAGTTCATTATATTAGTAGTTATGTCTCCAGTTCAAATTAATAGAACGTATTATCGTGTAGTAGGTATGCATTTGCCGGGAACTTACAAATTAATTTTATTTTCTTTCAAAAAGTGTTCTACTTATCTGTGCATCACTATAAATATGTATTCTTATTTTATAAATATGTAGGTATTTCCGCATTTAAGTGATAATGGTACGATCATAGACGTATGTAATGAATAAAAGATTTCTATCCTTTCCTTTCATAAAAAAATCCCTATTTTGACGGAAACTTTCATGTTCTGGCAATTCTGAGAAAATGTGCGCAAATCTCTAAAAATTGCTAGAGACTAAAGTGTTAACGAAACAACGTCGCAATAATATTATCGCGCACGTGTAATTGGAAATAGCGCCATCTATTTTTCTTCGTACCATTATGAGCGGTAGTAAGCTAAAGGTTGGCATATATTTAACGATTTGTAACTCTTAGCGACATCTCGCATCCTAGCAGGTAGTCAAATATCGAGTAACATTATCTTGTTTGAGACTGTCAGTCTATTTAAATTATATTGGTCTGTGTGTATACGTAACTATACCTAGTCAGGTCATAAATTCTGTCACATGTTTAATAAAGAGTTTTAACTAACACTAAAACTTACCTATTATTTATCCAACGATATCCGGAATCCATCTTGAGTCAAGCACCTGTCTTTTTCACGTTTTTATCGTAGCAACTTCCTCTCTTCGACTTCCGGTGCGCCGTGATTGGTCGACGCATTTTGTCGGTTACGATTGTGGCAAGTTTGCGACGACCCATAGGGCGCTCTTTCGCTTCATTATACTTACTCATGATGTACCAGGTAGGCATTACCTGGATTCCGGATATCGTTTGAAAAATAATAGGTAAGTTTTATTGTTAGTTAAAACTCTCTATTATTTGTTCCGAGCCGATATCCGGAATCCATCTTGAGTGATGTGTTTGTTATCTCCTGGTATGCCCATAATTTATATAATTATGTTGATACTATAATGTGTAATGTATTGAAAACATAAAAATAAATATAACTAAAGTAAAATTTATTTATTTCTCACATCACAATAAGTCATAATAATCATAAACAAAGATCATGTAAGGAATCATTATCGAATTGGTTGAAAGAAATTAGATAAAGAAATTGAATTATCATTGCTAACTGCATGATCTGAAATCACTTTTTGGTAATATGTTCTAAAAGTATGTTCTTGCCGCCAATTTCCATTCTCAAGAATTTGATGAATGGGAATCTTTTCTAGCCAATTGAGAGACGCTACAGCAGATCGTACTGAGCCTGGTGTGGCTTCTATACCCGCGTCCTTAAGCACGGACTTAATCCAACCACCGATAACCGTTTTAGATGCTGGCTTAGGATCTCCTCTAGCAGTTATAAAAAGTTATGACAAGGTACCTGGTTTCCGACGATCTTGTGAAGTGCTGATTAACTGAAGAATCCAAAATACACAGTCAAGGTTTTTGTTCGGATGTGCTTTAACTCTCCATCCAGATTGTCTGTAATTAATGTCGTCTGTCTTCGATCCAAAACAAGGCCACAAGACAATGACGTCACCTTCATCTATGTATTGGTCGGGTTTGGTGTTCAGCAGTGTGAGGTCGTGCACCCGTCGCCGGGTGCACGACCTCACAACTTCACAAGAAACAGAAGTTTCTTCGACTTCGTTCCACCTTCTTTGTTTATATAAGCTACCACTGTGCGGTTGTCTGTTTGTAATAGAATGTGAACATTCAGTAACTGATTGTTCTCTTGTTGGATCGCTGCATAAACTGCAAACAGCTCTTTGAGATTGACATGCCACGACTGTTGTCGCTTTGTCCACTGACCTGACATTTTCGTGTTGCCTAGTTGGGCTCCCCAGCCGTAGTCTGATGCATCCGTTGTAAGCAAGTATGAGATCAGGCCTGTATGTATAGGCAGTGAGCCCTGGGCTGCTTGTAACCACCACTTCATTTCGGCGAAGACAGGTTCAGGTAATTTTACTTGTCTGTAGGGGTGTTCCATGGGAAGGTGACGAGTGTGAAATTGCAGGGTTCGACAATGTAAGCGCCCCCTGCGTACTACAAACGAGGCAAAGTTGAGTCTCCCCAGAAGGGATTGGGCCTGTCTGAGGGACCAACTGCCTTTGGCCGTATGACTGCGTAGCGTTAGGCACTTCGGTTCCGACAGGGACTTCGTGTTGAGTTTGGTTTCCCACGTGACGCCCAGAAATTCTAAGCGTTGTGTCGGAACCAGTACAGACTTGTCCATGTTGATAGTCCAACCGAGTTGTCTCATTAGGTTTACCATAAATGCAATGTGCTCGCGTAAAACTCGAAAGGACTGGTTCACCAACATAAAATCGTCCAGGTATACTACGCACCTTATATCTCGGCTCCTCAGGTACTCGGCTACCCAGTTCGTCAGGGAGGAAAACGTTCGTGGTGCTGATGAAAGTCCGAAAGGCAGACACGTCATTTGGAGAAGGTGGCATTTGTAGCTGAGCCTCAGAAATCGTCGGTGCTCCTTGGCTACAGGCAGGTGAAAATATGCCTGGCTCAGATCTAACTTCACCATCCAATCTTCGCTCTGCAAAAAACTTGGCATTCGGAAATGACTGAAAAGCTGAAAACCCTTTAGTTTGACAAAATGGTTTAATCGTTTCAAGTTGAAGATAGGGAGAAACGATCCGTCTGCTTTTGGAACTAGGAAAATAGTTGATAGATAGCTGGGATTGACCTCGGTTTTTTCTGGAACATGTGTGTCCAACATATTTTTTATAAGTTGTGTCATACGATGACTCTTCTTTGTCTGGTAATTTTTTATAACAGCTTGATTCGGATATATCAGGGGCGGCTTCATTACGAACGGAATACGTACTCCTCTGAGAAGTTTGCAAATATGGTGGGGCGCTCCCAGATTCTCCCAAACATGCATGTATTGCTTTAGACAGCCGCCTCGAAATGCTTGCGAGTCATGAGCGATTGTTTCTGTATTTTGATGAGTAAGAATTGGATTTTTTACCTCTTGATGAGTATTGGTGTTTGTTTTTGGCGTTGAACGACTTGTTGTCCGATGACTTCGCCTGACCTTTGTACTTGTCTTTGGAGCCAGAAGTATTTCTTCGAAAAAAAAGTTATCAGTCGCCTGCTTGCTTGTCGATGGTTTCGGTTCGATCCACCTCTTATTATCGTATGCACGTTTCTGATTAGTAGCTGCGGCTGTTGATGCAGTTGGCTGGAAGCAAGCTATTAGTTTTTCGGCCCCCTCAATTTTTTGAAGGTAGGCTGCAAGCATTTCTCCGTCAAATAAATTTTCTGCGCTCGGTGGAGTTTTTTGTAATGCTCCACAGTGGTACTCCTCCGGAATTTTCTTAATTAAAGATTCCCTATGCGTGCTGATGCAGTCAGCTCGTCGGCCACATGCAATTTGCAAAATATCGTCAGTCACTTTTGCATAGTTAGAATCTTTACCGAACGATTGTTCAATTTTATCGAAAAGAGAACTCGGCGAAAGTTTTGTATTTTTATCATTTGACCAATCTACTAGGTTCTTCAAAGTTGTGCGCAATTCATCTTTCTGAGTTAGTATAGCATTAGATAATGCTGCAAAAGTTCTCTCTATCAGACACAAGCGGTCTTCATTGGTCCCGGACGCATTGAAACGTCTCAATTCATCGTTTACATTTAGCTCTATAAAACCCGGAGTAGTGACGTACTTTTTCTGAGCCTTCGAAAAACGAATTGCATACCAATCGTTACATTTAAATCTTTGTAATTGGGTTATCTTTTCTAAATGATTTTCGTTTGATTTTGGGAATGGCGGATCTTTTAACGAGGTCGATAACTCGGACAATTGGAGTTGTTGTGTGTTCACATCACTAGTGGCCAGTGGCGGGCGTAAGCCTAACTCATCCGTTGTACAATTATTGGTTTCACTAGACGCCTTAGTTGCACCTGAGACTGTCACTTGAGGCTCATGGGATTTTTGAGAAATTAGATTTGTCAAAAATGCCATTTGTTGGGAAAGAAATTCGAATTGCAAATCATTTACATGGTTTGAGCGCTATCCGGACTAGACTCCTGCGACGATGCACTGCTCGAACTTGGAGAAATGGGTTCTTTTTCGCGACACGTGTTCGATAGAATTATCACTTTAGTTCTAAATTATTTTCGTCCTCCATAATCGAAGAGAGGATTTGTAATTATATAATACAAATTCAAAATGAATAGTTGCTAGACGTGTTAACGCTACGAAAAACGACGCTATAATGAAGCAAAAGAGCGCCCTATGGGTCGTCGCAAACGTGCCACAATCGTAACCGACAAAATGCGTCGACCAATCACGGCGCACCGGAAGTCGAAGAGAGGAAGTTGCTGCGATAAAAACATGAAAAAGACAGGTGCTTGACTCAAGATGGATTCTGGATATCGGCTCGGAACAAATAATATAAAATAATTGAAACAAGTTTATTCATTATGTAACCATTTATATACCAAAATGAAATTAACAAAACATAGATTCTTATGACACTAAAGTTTATTCAAAATGACCTCCGTGATTTTGAATACAGGTCTTCAACCTGCGCGGCCAGTCGTATATCGCAGCACGAACGAGGTCCATGTCAATATCGGCGGCTGCCTTAATCAAGGATGTCTTGAGTGACTCCAAATTGGGATGAGGATTTGAGCACGCCTTTTCTTCCAAGTGTTGCCATATCTTGTAATCTAACGGATTCAAATCTAGACTGGAGGAGGGCCAGTCTTCGTTCCGGATGAAGTCGATTTCACGCGCCGCCAGCCAGTCTTGTGTGCTCTTCGCTCTATGAGCTGGCGCCGAATCTTGTTGGAATACCCACTGCCTGTTATTGAACATGGTATGAGAAACAGGTTCCACAAGGTTCGTCAGGACTGTATTTTGATACACAACTGCATTCGTTTTTACACCTTTCTCACAAAAATGTACCTCAGTTAAGCCCCCAATAAGAAACTCCCAACCATACCATGAGCGAGGATGGAAAATGACCTCGTTGGACACGCGGAATACGGTTGCTCGCTTCTTTACTACTGTGTGCGTACACCTTATCATTTTGTTTGTTGTAGCTCTCTTCTACGGTAAAAAATTTTTCATCCGATAAAGAATTTCCCGATATTTTTTTCCCGCGTACCGCTTCAATAAAGCGCGGCATCTCTTCAGTCTCAGGTCCATTAGACAAGCATTCAAACGATGTCCTGTTTTTCTTCGATATGCCTGAAGCCCTAAGTCTTCATTTAACACCCTTTTCGCCGTGGTTCTGCTTAACCCCATCTGAAGGGCCAACAGTTTCTGCTTACGTTTGGGATTTCTTTGAATTCGCAACTTCGCAGCTTTTATCACTGCTGGAGTCCTAATAGACCGAGGGCGACCACTTCTTGACCTGTCATCTACACTAGAGTCTTCATTGTATCGTTTGATGGTGCGATAAACAAATCTTATGGTTATATTCAAATTTTTCGGTATGTCAAAAATTTGAATTGGCGTAACCGCAACGATGCAACGCAATAACTGCAACACGGTCTTCTTTAAGCGTCCACTCCATATTTAAAAATGAGTAAAATTCTAAAAAGTATACATTTTTATTTTCATGAACAATTCGAAATTCGAATTCTATAAACTTTTTTGTGGCCAGCATTCTAAAAGAAAAGTTTTTACTGTGTGACAATACTTATGACCTGACTAGGTATATAGTGCTCGTGACAAAGAGCGCCACGTCCTCCCTGCAAAAGTACTCGGCGCAGACTGCCAGTGGCCGCGTTGCGTTTCATCATTTTATATGTGATTTAAAAAAAATCATATTATAATAATTAATGGACTACACTTCTAGTTTTTTTATATGTAAATAAAAGGTTAAACTTTATAGTATGTGAATTTTAACTTATAAACTTTCTACTTTCGAATAAACGACATCTTTTGAAGCGTAAAATTGCGCAGTTTTTATTCATAATTTTTTTTTGAAATATTGTATATATATACTAAAATTTATTAAACGCATTTCAAAGAAGACAATATTTTTGTTGTAATGTTATTTTCGTTAAAAACTTTACGACTCGTTTTTTGGGTAAAAACAGTGTTAGATAATTCACTCAATTGCTCATTTTACGAAAACGCGAGTTACAGATTAATTTATTTGACGAATGTGATATGTTTAAATTTATTTATTTTTTTATCTTTTAAGTTTTGATGAACCAAACTTTGGGTGTATTTATTTTTGTTTATCTCTCTTTATCAACCGAGCCACAGACTTGTGGCTCGAAATATTCGCATAAAACGGGTAACAGAAGACAGGGCCCTTAACAACTAGACTTATTTATATCAAACGCCATTTTATAAAGTACACTGGCCGCATCGCATAGCGGGACAGACAGGATACTTTGAAATACGCCAACATCTAACAAATTTACATTATATTGAGTCTGCATATGGACTCTCAAAGGCTGGCTCCGAACACATTCCACCAGAAGATGATGAACATCCTCTGTAACTCCGCATGTAGCACAATTGAGGGAGTCGGATATTTTCATAAGATGTTTAAACATAGCAAGAGGAATATGTCCCGAGCGCAGCCTGTGAGCCATTACAATCAAACTTCTTCTAAGTTTACTATTTACAAACCAAGGTATACGCGGAGGTTCACATTGTACTACTTTATACCAAATTCCTTTTGATTCTGATGTAACCAAATAATATTTTTCCATTTTTAAAATATTTTATATGTACCTACCTATATTTTAACAACACTTCTGTATGTTCAGGGATAAAAAACGTTTCTGAACCTTCTATAATAGCCTGTTTTGCCAAGTTATCGGCCAGCTCGTTACCTACAATGCCAACGTGAGAGGGAATCCATTGTAATCTCACATCCACACCATTGTGTAATAACAACAATATATTTTTAATTATCGTATACGCTACTGAAGCACCCCATGTACCTGATTCGCAACGAGCCATATGCTGTAAGTAACTTCGACTGTCTGTCATATGATACTGCCTCTGAGATTGCAAAAAGCTCCACTGACATAATAGTATTAAACTTAGATATAACTTTGTATATTTCCTTCACATTGCGACTGGGTTCACAAAAAGCTGCACCAGCAGCGCCATCAGCAGTTTTAGACCCGTTGGTACACAGTTTATGCTAATCGTTATACTTTTCATTTATCATAAATAATGTATAAGCTTTTAGTTCATTATCATTGTAATTGCCATTTGTATGATCAATTCCACCTACCGTAGTCTCAATAAAATTCATTTTTATATCGGATGTCAAAGTATTTAGCGAAAACATGTTAAATAGATTACTAGTCTTAATAGTTTCTAATTTAGTTTCTTCAAAAATAGAGAGAAGCAAAGTTTTTATCTGCCGATGTTGGTTCTGCATCTCATCTAATAAAGCGATAGTAATATTATTAAAGTCTGGCTAACGAAAGTAGATACTGGATTTTTTTTACAAACTTTTTATATGACAACACTAAAGTGTTCCTACCATCGGATATTTACCCTACAAGTTGGGATATTTTAAGCAGAAAGTACTTAGGAACAATTAATTCCAATGTATATATAAAATATTATAATAAATAAAATGTTTAAAACAAACTTATTTTAAACATTTTATAAAATGAGTTTTAAAAATTCGTACGTGTGCTAAAATTGTATTCATCGAAAATAAGTATCGTATGTACGTGTTGGATCATTTCAAGAGCAACACTAAGCCTTAAGTTGGTCTAATAAATAGCTTAATTAATTAGGTACACTATTTACTAGAGAAAAACTTGGCAATTTTATTTTAAAGAAATTATTTTTCGGCTGTTTTCCGAAAGATTTGGTAAAATCAGAATCAGTGTATGGTATCCCTATCTCTGACACAACAAGATGGCGTGTTGTTGATGTTTCGTTGTGGTTGACTTGCGTATGTGATATATCCGTGTTAATGCTATAAAAATGAATAAAACTATAAAAAGTGAAGTGCGAAAACTATTGTTTTGTATGATTTCGAAATATGAAGAGAAAAAGCTTGTGAAACAAGCCGTATTGCGAAAAAAACAGGATTGTTTAAGTACTGTGACTGATTTTTAAGGTTAGTACGGTCAAAATGTCTTGATATTTTTTTATTTTAAATAAGTACATATTAGTTTTAGTTACTTTATATAATGTTATTGTTCTTTTACAGATAGTCTTGAGGATAATGCACGAACTACTGAAGTAAAACAAGCAATTGAAAAGATCACAGATTTAGATCAAAAAGATATGATGAAATCGCAGAACAAGTACTTAGAAGAACTATCTTCACTCACCGGTAAGTTTTCACTCAACGTTAATCTTAGACTAGTTTTGTAATACTTGTGTATTTTCTATTATTTCTTAGTTATGAGACTCACGATAATTGACATTTTATTTTATTCTTTTTACAGATGTAAGTGTTATTACATTCAAGAGAATTAAAAAAGAAGGTGCGGTGAACGAAGGGGTCTGGAGGACTCCAAGTAAAAAACGACCTCACCCTTCAAAAGTGTCGAACTTAGATAGTTTCGATATGGATGTTATTCGTAATAAAGTAAACGAATTTTACATTGTGAGGAAACAAGTACCAACATTAAGATCTTTGTTGGTAGAGTTAAAAGAAAGTATAGAATTCGGTGGATGTCGTGAAACTCTCCGTCGCATATTATTAGCCAACGGTTATGAATTTAAGAAAAACAAAAATGAACGTTCATTATTAATTGAACGGTATGATATAGCTGCATGGAGACATCGCTTTTTGCGTACCATTGCATCGAAACGTGCAGAAGGCAAGCCAATAATCTACTATATATCTAGATGAAACTTATGTCCACAAAACCTATAAGCCTAAAAAATATTGGCAAGGTCCATCAACAAGTGGAATAATTGAAAATATATCGTCAGGAAAACGATATATTATTGTGCATGCAGGATCAGAGAAAGGCACTGTTCCAGACTCATTGTTAGTATTTAGCACCAAATCGAAAATGGCCGACTACCACCATGACATGAATTCCACAAACTTCAACAAATGGTTTCAAGAAAAGCTTATGCCCAATTTGAATGAACCAAGTGTAATTGTAATGGACAATGCATCATACCATTCTGTCATAATAAATAAAGCGCCCACATCTCAAAATCGAAAGTTAGAGATACAGAATTGGCTTACATTGAATGGAATTTCATTTGAAACATACAATTCAAAAGCAGAGTTGCTCTGTTTAGTAAAACAGAACACACCAGAACCTATTTATGTAGCTGATGAACTTTTAAGCTAAAACGGACATGAAGTGCTAAGACTTCTTCCATATCATTGTGACCTAAATGCTATAGAACTCATATGGAGTCTAGCAAAAAGAAACGTGGGAAGCAAAAATGTAAGCCGAACTCCAAAAGAGTACGAGGATCTCATAAAACAATCTTTTGAGTGTATTACAGCAGATGATTGGAAAAAAATGACAGACCATGTCATTCATGTGGAAGACAAGTACAAAAGAAGAGACCATATAACTGAAAATAATTTACAAAGCTTCATCATCAATTTAAGAGACAGCAGCGACTCCAGTGATTCTGGCGATTCACTCCATGTTGAATTTTTAGATTCAGATTTTGATTATATTGATTAAAAAACAGTATAAAAATATATGGTGTTGTTTTCTTTGATACATACCTACTTACATAGATTTACAAATATTTAAACTCATGATAATATTGATACTCATGATAGTGTTTGATAGCCTGTTTGTTCCTTTAATACGCCACAATGGAGTGACGTATCCGTGTGATGTTTGGTATGGAGTTAATAAAGAGTTAACAAGTGATATAAGCTACTTTTAATCTCATCATAACGCGGACAAAATTGCAAGCATCCACTAGTAAAATAAAAATAAATGTCAAAGTATCAAAGTGAGTTGTTCCAACTTTCCTTTTTACTTTAGGGCTGCCATGCTGATATTTTTTAAATTTGCCGCGCTTTTTCAGTATTAACTTTCATTAGCCAGACTCTAGCAATGGACTGGGTTTTAAGACAATATTTGGTGGCAAGGTATTGTCGTCTAAGCTGCAGTGGTTGTACACAAACCTCACACTCCATAACATGTAGGTACCTATGGGTGTAGTTCTGATAAAACCACCAATCACTCATTGCTATATTCTGTATCCTATCTAACTTTGAAAAATGCGTCTTTGCAGCGGTATCATAAAGAAAGCACCCGTAATCTACTCTGCTACGAATCAAGGCGATATACAACCGGCGAACATGTTTAGAATGCACACCCCATGAGCCACAAGACAAGACCTTCAACAAAGCTATTATTTTCATTGTTTTTTCAGAGGCCTCTGTTAGGTATATGCTTACTCCACAACAAAGACTTATCCAGCCAAATGCCCAAGTACTTGACATTATTTACTACTGTTACATAACTACTATTAATTAATAGATTAACTTGATCTATTTTCCTTCCTCTCCTAAAATAACAGCATTGGGTTTTAGGCACCGAGACTTCCAAGCCCTATTCCCCTAACTTAACTACTACAGAATTTAAAGCCCTTTGAATGTATATCTCATTTAGCTCAGTGTCTATATTTTGTGCGTAAAAGACAAAATCGTTGGCGTACTGTAGTGTGTTGACATTATTATACCCTGTGCAAATTTTATGTGTAACTATATTAAATAAAAGAGGAGCAAGAGGATAACCCTGAGCTAAGCCTCTACCTGTCCATCTAACCATTGCTTGATCTTCATCATCATCCTTTATTTTCAAGGATCTATTGATTAAGAAAGACCACAAATATTTACATGTCATGGATCCTATATTTAAGTTATTAAGCATCACAGTGAGCTGGTCGTTCAACACATTATTATAGGCATTTTCAACGTCTAAGAAAACTGCTAGCGTAGATATATTTTGAGAAAACCCTATCTGTATTTGAGTAACTAAGTGAACTAAGCAAGCACGACTGATTTTTCCTAAATCCACTAGTGACTGGGGCTAAAATTTTATTCTTTTCTACAAACCATTCTATACGTTTACAAATCATGAGATGAAAAGTTTTACATACACATGATATCAATGATATAGGTCGGAATTTTGGCATTGTATTAGAATTCGGTTTAGGATTATGTACAATTTTAATACTACGCCATTGTTCTGGAACCAAAGAATGTTTAAATGTCTGATTAAACATTTTAAGCTACTACAACTTAGCTTTCAAGGGTAGATTATAAATCATTGAGTAGGTAATATCGTCATCTCCAGGGGCCGTATCTTTCTTTTTCAAACAATTTTGAAACTCATGAAATGCAAAGGAGAACGGGTATCCTGGTCTACAGTCCAATAAAAATGAGCAGCACATTTTCGAATTGGCATACAATAGTACATCAAAATATACTATTGGAACTTTCCCCAAAAGTCTGTCCGTTTTGAGTTACAGCCATGCAAACACCAGCATTTTTTGTTTTAAAGAACATAAAATAACGGTTTCACGATTACTATATCCATACATAAAGGCTCCTATACAATGCAGTAGCAAGAGCGAGAAGGGAGAAGAGCGATGTAAGGGCCGTGGGGAGAGGGATGCGTACGCGGGGGAGGGGAACGGTTGTGTACGCGCCGCGCCGGACGGCTACAATAATCAGTCGCATCGCATCAAGTGAGTGGCTACGTCACGTCTTGTTACGATAGTGCTGTGTTTGAACTTCTTTCTCTGTTTTTACTGACCCTGGCTTGCTTTTGGACCCTGTTTCTTTCCCTAATGTGTTAACTTTGGCTCGACTTATTGACTTTTGAACTGCCTACCGATAATGGAAGTTTTTCGAAACTGTGTGATGTGTCGTCGAGGACTTTACCGCGGACGGTACCAGCAGCATATCTTGGCTGATAACCTGCAAAGGGAACGACCAGAATTCGCCGCGTTTATACAACAACATGCTGTGTTGGAGGTTAGTTACCTTTTATTTTTATTATATTGAGTAGTTAGGCATAGGATTTATTTATTTTAAGTATTAATTGTTATTATTTTCAGGTGGTGTTCGACAGTACTCGAAGCTTGTGTCACCGATGTTGGCAGAGGACTGAGCGTGATCATAGACCTGCACAGCAAGCGGCGCGAGCGCCTGGTACATTGCACTCTCAAGAATACACGAGGGCACCGAACACTTCGGTGCATTGTATTTACAACAACTGTGCTAACATTACCCGTAATCATATACCAAACGCGATAAGAATTAATGTATTTTGTGAGAGCAAGCTTTTTATTCCTGATAGCGCTAGGGTGTGTACAGAACACTTACAAAATAATGAATGGAGCAACCTGCCGCAAATGTGTAATGTGACACATGATTTTAATGACGCTCAGTTTACTTTGCTCTGTGACTTGATGAGAATGGCTGCTAACAACCAGCCCAGAATCGACTTCGAAAACAGAGGCACCTTGTCTAATGAAGAGATGCACTTATGGACTGGGCGCACTTACGATCAGTTCGAAGCTATATTAGAACAAACTCCGTCACTAAGTGAACGTTGTAACCAGCCTAGAACTGCATTAGGCATCTATTTAACAAAACTTAGAACTGGAGACTCTGATGAGAGACTGGCAACGTTATTTCATATGTCTCGTCGAAAACTAGAACGTTTTTTGCCTATAGTTCGAGAATGTCTGAGCAACGATTACGTTGTGCTGCATCTAGGTGTGGACCACATTACCAGAAATGATATCCTTCAAAGAAACTTAACAATTCCAAGGGCTTTATTTGGAAACGATGAAAACATCAAAGCCATAATTATATGTGACGGTACATATATATATAGTAACAAAAGCTCCAACTTTTTGTTTCAACGGCTGTCATACAGCTTACACAAATATCAAAACTTGTTGAAGCCGTTTTTAATGGTATTCACGGACGGCTATATATTAGATGTCAAAGGGCCATTTGCCGCTACCAGAACCGATGCCCAGATCATGAGTGAAATAATGAATAACGAAGATGAGCCGCTGCATTGGTTACTCGAACGTAATGATGCGTTTATCCTAGACAGAGGATTTAGAGATAGTTTACAGGATATAGAAGCTTGTGGCTACGAACATCATGTGCCACCAACTAAAGACAGAAGAGAATATCAACTCACTACAGAACAAGCTAATCAGTCTCGTTTGGTCACCATGTGCCGATGGGTGGTGGAAGTAGTAAATGGGAGATTTAAGCGAGATTTTAAACTTTTGCGTTAAAACTATTTTAATAAAACGTTGCCAAAAATGTTTGTTGACTTCAAAATAGCTGCAGCCATTCTAAACCACTTCCACGCCCCCATCGAAGATAGTTCACACGCAGCAGCCTTTTTGAATTCAATAAGAGCTAAAATACACATACCAAACACATTGCACAATTATGTGGAAGCAAAGAGATTGAATTATAGGAGAGCAGACTTCATGCGAATCGAAGCAAATGAAATAGAAAACTTCCCAAGGCTTAGTGAAGAACAAGTCATACATTTTGCCTTGGGAACTTACCAGTTAAAGCTCGCTCGATCATATTGTAGCGAGCACTTACAAAATGGTCTTTATATAATCGAGACGTATAGAGATAACGCTCTAGAAGACTTGGCACAATATGATATCAACGAAGAGGCTTGGCTATTACGTGGACGTATACAGTCTCGACATGTCCGAGCCAGGAAATATTTTTGTTATATATTAATCAATAATATTAATAACAATATTACACAATATTATTGTACCTGCTTGACAGGGCGACGTACTATAGGTACTTGTGCCCATGTACTGTCAATTATATGGTACGTAGGTTATGCCCGTCATGAAGGGTTCAATGAACCTGCATTGTTCCTTAACAGTATTCTCATCGATGATGATGATGATGTTAATGTTTAATAACATATTGTTTTGATTTTTTAAGAAGATGTTGTTTTTATTTGTATTACTACTTACCTAACTTAAATAAAATCATTACATTACACAAAATGTTTTTTTAATTACCACGATATTCAATGTTTGGCACTAAATATTATCAGATTCAATTTTTAGTAGAACTCAGATCGGACAATACTTAGAGAAATGCGACTTTCTACATATGAAAATACATAGAATTACCTTTATATTGACATATGACTCATTTTTATTGCAAGGTAGACCAGCTTCCATACACTTATGCCCGTTCTCCTTTTCTATCTAAAAGACTATTCTGAGAAGTATACGTTGGTTGTGAAGTTTGCACTGAATCTGGGGCTCAGCTGCACAAAAGTTCTTCTTTTTTGTCACTAGGAGCGCGCACAAAATCCCTGCGAAGACCCTTCATCCATGCGACGCCACACATCGGACGATGTCATTGATTCGTCTATATTTCCGCAGAATTGTTGCCAATTTGCAGACCTAGCCCGCCGATGAACCCTCTGTGCTTCAGCAATTTAACTTTTCAACTCATCGGAATTAACAGGTGTAGGATTGCGCCTAAAGACCAAGCGACGTTGAGCCAAAGATATCGATGCCCGATGGACACCAATAAGGTTTGGGTTGGAATGATTGTAAAGGGTCTGTGCATTTTTTAATAAAAGGAATACTTTTGCGTGTTGCTGAATTAACTTTATCTATGAATAAATCATAACTCAATTGGATATCATCGTCAATAAGTATGTCATTTAAACTATCATTTAAAATATCCTGATACAAATGCCAATCAGCTAGTTTAAAGTTTCGGCGCCTTACAAACCTACGTGAGTCATAATAGCGAAGAGAATATTTAATTAGCAAATGATCACTACCTACCTAAGTTCTCACGTGTCACCTGCCACTCAAATTTAATTGCTATATCTGACGTCACAAGTGTAATGTCCGGCGCAGACTCCTGTAAATGTCCGTTAACTAACTTTGTAACGTGTACGATTTCACAACACGTTACATCTTCGATTTAACATAACGCTGCACTTATAAAACACTACATACCACGGCATCTAGCGACATGGCGGCGTACTAACTGCACAAACACTTGATAACCTCATTTTCCAATACACTGAATTCCAAGCGTGTTCGCATCATAGTTCGCCATGTTTACGGCAGATGGCGTTGTACGTGATCTCAAAGAAACAGACTATATTTTTTCTTGATCGATAATCGATTTTAATTATCAGTAATTAAACATTCTTGTAAACCTAAGTTAAATAATCCCTTGCTTCTTAGAATCATTATAACAAAATACAAATCTTAAATAATAGTAATACCTCATTCAACTATTGTCTTTGACTGATGCAAAATAAAGAAACAATATTTTGTCTTGAGTGACGCTGGATGCGTAAAATTTTCTTTTATGGCATCACCAAAAATTTATTGCATCACCAAGTTCTAGAATGTCTCGGAAGAAAGGCGTTTTTACTAATTATTAAAAGAGGGTTGAAGTGCTCACCTATATAAGGCCAGTGTCGATCTTTCTCGATCTCTTTTCCACGCCTGGACACATCAGAAGAACTTCTAACCAACGTCCTACAGAATTAATCTCTAAGTTTGCTGGACAGTGTATCCCTGATACTTCCATTGTAAATTCGGTGCTACAGTAATCGTGAGTCTGAAGTCGCTTTCGGTCTTCGCTCCTGGTTTTCTTCCTACTTCTCCGTATCTACACCTGACACCCGTCAAACCTATCATCTGAGCCGTCGAAAAACGTGGTTGGTCGTCAGCCAACCTACTGGCTGCTTTGACGCACCCCGGGACCACGCCTTCCCACGAAGCCTACCGCCACAAGCTTGGTCGTCAGCCATCCTGCTAGCTGCTTTGACGCACCCCGGGACCACGCCTTCCCACGAAGCCTACCGCCACAGCTCAAGCCCGCTTCTTCAATCCGAGCAGACGCCAGGAACGGTCGACGAAAAATAACACGAGGTGTATCTAATCCATATTTTTATCCGGGTTGAACCCCACAAACATTTCTCTCTTTTCTGACGCTTTATCGTCAGATGGCGCCCACTTTATTTCACTAAATTATATCTATTGTACTAAGATTACTCAGCACGTGGTGTATTGCTGCGCTATAGGCCCTAAGCCTCAAGATTTCTGTGCTCTTCTAGCCAACGCCTGTTCGTACCAACCTCATTGTAACATATCATATTGTAATCTATAATCTAAGTGTGCACCATCGGTAGACCAAGTTGTTTATCGTCAACCTCTGTTGACTTGCCGCAAGTATAAGGAATTAATGTAACGATCCTACCCGCTCTACCGACTTTCTTATATCCAAAATTATATGTATTAAAACACATATCTCGTTTTACTTATATTTCTTTATTTAATTTACATTGTTACAACTTTACCCTCGTAAATTCCCCATTATTGATCGATACAAAATTATGTTCTATAGAGGCATCCAGAAACTGCAATCCTCTAGCATCGGATTTACATGACCAATTAGAATGGTGACCGTTGAAATCACCGGCTTCATTCATATTCATTTCATTCATTGATTTAGATGAAAATTTTGTTTTTTTTTATCCCAATCGCATTGTGTAGTTTTTACAGATGAAGGGCAGTAAACTGATACAACTATAATTATATTGTGAATATGTAGGTACAATTGAAAATTTTTAAACACAAAATCTATATTTCTCTGTTGCTAACATCTACCGATTAGGTACATTTGTGATTTAATTGATTTATGAACCAATATTGCTACACCTCCATATACATCATTTCTGTCTTTTCTGAAAACATTATGATTACATACCTATACGCAAATTAGTATCAGGGTGAAGCCATGTTTCACTTAATATACAAATACCTCCTCTCTCTCAATCTTTTCTTGGCTTAGTAAAAGTTCAAACTCTTGTTTCTTGGGCATGGCTCTGCGAGTTTCATTGCGCAAAATTTAAAAACTGCGCTACGGAACCCACAGAGCCTGATGCCCTGGCCTCAGTTACATTTAAGATGGTATTATCCATGATCAAAGAGCCCCAACAGTTTAGTTATGACATCTCCTTTGCTGATCATCTCCCCTGTACAAATGATATTAGTTCATCAAAAAGGTGTTTTACCACCCGACTAACTTTTTCTTTAATACTTTGGTTTGAAAACACTACTTCTTTCACTTTCCAAAATAGATTACCCTTTTTCTTTTTGTCACCATCTAACTGAGTACTCTCATTTGTTACTGCAGGCGCAGGACGCTCTCGAGAGCTTTCAGCTCCTCACATTGTTACGTTTATTTGTCTCTTTTTCTTCTTATTTTTCTTTCCCTTCCACTTGCAGGGGCCTTTCTTATCAAATTATCTTCGCTGCTGTCCTTCAATTCATCCTCACTAACTTCTCCATCATCAGGTTCTATAACATCAGGTGTCAGTTGCATTGTAGTCTCTGTTTGCATCATCTTTGCACCTACGCTTTGACTGTAAGACATGGAAGGCTTTACATATCCATCTCCAAAAGTGAATACGGTATGTTTTGTATACGTTCGTTAACCTTGCATGTTTTGATCTCGATGTACCTACTTTGATAACGCAACTCGGTAAGTGCAATAATCTTGACACATAATCGACCTTATTTTCTTCTCCTTTAAATAAATAGGACACGACTTACTCAAGACCATGTGCTTGCCTTTGCAGTTGATGCATCGATATTCCGTCTTCTCACAATTTTCATGTCGCCCTCCGCATTTTGGACAACACGATATTTTGTGGGACATGCTCGTGTGACGTATCCGTACTTCCAGCACACGGCGCATTGCGTTAAAGGGAAAGTGTTAGCATCAACCTTGAATCTGCAACCATATCCAACCTTTTTACTGATACTATCTTCTGTTCACATTGCAAAAAACTCCATCAAATCATCCACTTTTACGTCAAGCTTACAATCTCGTATGTACCTAATACCAACTTCACTTGTTAAAAAACATCTGTATCCTGATTCCATAAAAACACTTTATTTTCAACTAATTTATTTGCGTCTTCCTTATTTTCAAAATTAATGACAGCTCTGTAGGGGCTTTTATATTTTATATGTGTCGCATTCGTTATGCCTTCAGCCTTCAATAACATAGCCAGTCATATTTGTTTTGGCAATAACTGGTATGAAGAGACGCAAACCTCAAAACAGTTAATATTTAATTTATTAACAGTACCCACCTCTCATAGTGTTTCGATCAGTGAAGTGTCTTTGTTTTCCGGCCACAGCACGACTTGACTTCCTCTTCACGACGATAAATCCTTCATCATCATCATAATCTCGCTCATCGCTGCTGTTGCTCCTCAATCTTTGGCCGCCGGGCGCGACGTCGCCGACGCCGACGCTGATACCGTGCTTGTCGCCGCCGCCGGCAAGGCGGGCGACTTGGCGCTTATTGCAAATAACTTCTCATGTTGCATACTTCCCTCAATAATTGACTGCACACCCGTATCTTTTTCACTCAAAGTCATAACACTGTTTCGTCTGGACCGAGGTCTAGGGTCGACCTCGATCCCGTCCATTTTTAACCGCACGCTACTGCACCAATGCTGTATTTACTTTATTCTCCGTAATTAATTACAGTTGTTGAGTACAAAATAAAGACCGTAACTAAACTTTAACTACAAAGGTACTCATTTAAAAAAAGGATTCTGATAAGAAACAAAAAGACCTAGTCAGGTCATAAGTATTGTCACACAGTAAAAACTTTTCTTTTAGAATGCTGGCCACAAAAAAGTTTATTGAATTCGAATTTCGAATTGTTCATGCAAATAAAAATGTATACTTTTTATAATTTTACTCATTTTTAAATATGGAGTGGACGCTTAATGAAGACCGTGTTGCAGTTATTGCGTTGCATCGATGCGGTTACCCGCCAATTCAAATTTTTGACATACTGAAAAAATTGAATATAACCAAAAGATTCGTTTATAGCACCATCAAACGATACAATGAAGACTCTAAAGTAGATGACAGGTCAATAAGTGGTCGCACTCGGTCTTTTAAGACTCCAGCAGTGATAAAAGCTGTGAAGGCGCGAATTCAAAGAAATCCCAAACGTAAGCAGAAACTGTTGGCCCTTCAGATGGGGTTAAGCAGAACCACGGTGAAAAGGGTGTTAAATGAAGACTTAGGGCTTCGGGCATATCGAAGAAAAACAGGACATCGTTTGAATGCTCGTCTAATGGACCTGAGACTGAAGAGATGCCGCGCTTTGTTGAAGCGGTACGCGGGAAAAAAATATCGGGAAATTCTTTTTCCGGATGAAAAAATTTTTACCGTAGAAGAGAGCTACAACAAACAAAATGATAAGGTGTACGCACACAGTAGTGAAGAAGCGAGCAACCGTATTCCGGGTGTCCAACGAGGTCATTTTCCATTCTCGCTCATGGTATGGTTGGGAGTTTCTTATTGGGGCTTAACAGAGGTACATTTTTGTGAGAAAGGTGTAAAAACGAATGCAGTTGTGTATCAAAATACAGTCCTGACGAACCTTGTGGAACCTGTTCCTCATACCATGTTCAATAACAGGCACTGGGTATTCCAACAAGATTCGGCGCCAGCTCATAGAGCGAAGAGCACACAAGACTGGCTGACGGCGCGTGAAATCGACTTCATCCGGCACGAAGACTGGCCCACCTGCAGTCCAGATTTGAATCCGTTAGATTACAAGATATGGCAACACTTGGAGGAAAAGGCGTGCTCAAAGCCTCATCCCAATTTGGAGTCACTCAAGACATCCTTGATTAAGGCAGCCGCCGATATTGACATGGACCTCGTTCGTGCTGCGATAGACAACTGGCCGCGCAGATTGAAGGCCTGTATTCAAAATCACGGAGGTTATTTTGAATAAACTTTAGTGTCATAAGAATCTATGTTTTGTTAAGTTCATTTTGGTATATAAATGGTTACATAATGAATAAACTTGTTTCAATTATTTTATATTAAACATGTGACAGAATTTATGACCTGACTAGGTATATAATACAGCATTTAAAAAGTTAAAGCACTAAAGGTTGTGCTGGGCTGGTGCTATCGTGAGTCTAGTATCAATAAAAACAAATTGTTTGGGTTAGATGGGTGGGGATCTTCTCTGTTATGTAATAAACTGTAGCGGTCCCCTCTTTACATGAACAGGCAACGCAATGTATAATTATTAATTACAAAAGCAACTCTAAAACCACGAGTTCCGTGCAATTCTTATTTAATTACATCAATCTCATTGTTCTAGCATTCTTATATTACCAACGTCACATTTTACAAGAATCTGCTTACACTGTCAATTCTTTGAATATATTTGTACAGTGATATGGTGGCTTGTGACGGCATTTTGTCATGTTATCAGCACTGTATAATTTTATTAGATTAGGTACACCTACTTTGCGTGCAAACAAGTCGCATGCATCGCAAGGATAAGGAATATTATCAATGAGCGAGCTTTACTTTAACCCTGTTACGACTAACAAACTATGTTGCGACTAACTAACCTACCAGCGTTGCCAGACGTCCCGATTTTGGCGGGACATCCCGATTTTTAAATCCTAATTAAATGTCCCGCGCGGGACAGGCTCAGTACCGCTTTTCGGGGATAACTCGACCGTGCGTCCAGCGTGCTGAGGAAACTTTAAAAGAAGTTAAATCTTCACAGATAATTATATCATGAATAAGTACTTATTCTCATAATGTAAATTACAATTTGTAATGCTCAACTTTTTGAATCACCACATTTTTCTATTAAAGTACTTAAATAAAACTTTTTTATTTGATTTTTGTTTTTATTTTTTTTATTCAGAAGACGAAGAAGACGATAAGGTAAACCTGATTTTAAATATAATATTTTTATAAAAATACTATTTCTATGGCTATTTTTGTATTGTCACGTACATAGGTAAACGTAATTTAAAACTTAAATAAACGGATAAATATTTAAAAAAATACAATTAAATTAAAAATTATTCAAATTATTTTAATAATACGGTTTTTACTATGTCCCGCTTTCTACAAAATAATACCGATATTTTCACTCAAAAAGTTTCAAAAATAAATATCTGGAAACGCTGCTACCTACCTATTTACCATTACGTAAAAAAACATAAAATTTAAACTTCAATCGTATTTTTTATCTAATTTAGAGTTGTACCAATTAGTTGTACCAAAAGTACATTATACATTTACAAAATAGTGTCACGAAATAAATAACCAAATAACTTGACCTAGTTATTATTCTGTGCCTGCAGTTTTATTCAAATTACAGGTAACGGGAGTTCATGTAATGTGGCTTTTTTTGGGGTACAAATTGCAGTTATTCTGGATTTCAGACTATTGCCTATTTGTGTCACTTAAGCTACACGCATACCTACTAAATTACAGCACTGTGGGGTCACTGGTGTACCATGTGAATTTTGTCAAAGTTTAGATTTTATTATGGCTAATAACTCAAAAACTATAAAGCATTTACGAAAAATAAAAACAGAGTATAAATGTCCTAATGAATACCTTTCATTTGACGTACCATTTGACCAGTTAGCCACATTTTCATTTTTTTTACCCCTCTTGAAACCAAATATCTCAACAACCCCCCAACATTTTTAGCTCATTTAGTCACACCAAAATTGAGCCACCTATGTATTAAATTTCACGCTTCGAAAGTTCGAACAAACATACATACATAGAACGCCGATTTGTCTAAGTTGATTTAGAGATCTCGCTTCGCTTGATCAATAAGACGAAACACGCCTTTTCATCAAGTGGAGGGGAGGGCCGTCCTATGCTGCGTGGTCAACGCTCAAGAACTTTTCTACCCCGACGGCCATCAGTTCTACTGCCAAAAGTAGAGTCAAAGAACTGATGGCTGTTCCTCAAATGTGGTAAAATCATTGAGGTATGTCTTTTCATTATAAGTATGTAGGCTACCTATGTATTTCAATGAATTTGTATGTAGGTATGCAACTGATAGGTAAGTTTTAAGAAAAACACCTACCTACGGCCATGCGAGACCATAATAATGAAATAATTAGTAGAAGGTATTGGTGGTTGTGGTTGGCTGGCCACATTGCATAAAACCTATTTCTAATAATAATACCACTTGGGGAATTACCAATTCCAGAGGAAATCTTCCACGCGTTGATCAACGTTTCAGTGTTTACAATAGATAACAGGTGACAAATACCTAGATATTCATTTATATTGCGGAATATTTAGAGCTTATACTGGTTAATGGAAAGACCGAAAAGTTAGTAAAGAAGTCAGCTTGGGTGTAGCGGTAGATAAGAGTCTTCGATCAAGGGATGAAGCAGATGAATGGTAAGGAATAGGGTATGGTTGGAATCCGCAGGCTAGCAAAGGTCGTTCGGTGGGAATATTATTAGAGGAAACACCTCGAAATTACTTGGGCTCAAGTATACAAATGACCACACATTACACAGCTCCATCTATTTACGCAACCGGAATATTTTTAGGGTTCCGTACCCAAAGGCGAGATATCGTGAGGCGTGTAACATCTGCCCCAAAAAACAATGACACAACATGTTGACCACGACCGCTCTGTCAAGAGCGTTACGATTGAGAAGAAGAACCCAAAGGGTCAAACGGGACCCTATTACTAAGACTCCGCTGTCTGTCTGTCTGTCACCAGGCTGTATCTCATGAACCGTGATAGTGAGAGAATTGAAATTTTCACAGATGATGTATTTCTGTTGCCGCTATAACAACAAATACTAAAAACAGAATAAAATAAATATTTAACGGGGTCTCCCATACAACAAACGTGATTTTTTTGCTCGTTTTAGCTCGATATTGATAACGGCAACAGGTAGACGCTTGAAATGTTCACTGAATATTGAGTTATATTATTCACTTTAAAAATAAATAATAAATTAAAATAAATATTTACGGGGTCTATACAAATCCATACAATAAACGTGATTTTTTTGCCTTTTTTATACATACGGAATGTTGATTTGAAAACCCCTCAGACTGGCTCAGAGGGGCAAGATTAACTCTTTTAAATTCTAACAATTATCTGGTTCGGTGCGGATTGGTAAAACACTGGTATAAGCGTTATAGGTAACACGATTAGATAACCATGCATTGTTATTATGATAAGAATAAGTATCACAAAATTAATTAGTACGAAAATAAAATAATTTAGGTCAAAATCGTAAATGTAGGCCCCTATTAGCTCTTTATCAGTTAGTCACGTTGATAAGTTACTTATTAGGTATGCGAGGTTTGTTTACTATAATTTTGGGGTTCTGTAGACTGGCAAGGAACTCCAATGCATTGCCATTTTTAGGGTTCTGTACCCAAAGGGTACCCGATAAGTCGGTACGTGCTAAATCCCGTATAATATAACAATGATTAAAATCAATCACGAAAGTTTTCTAAGTAGAAGGGTATCCTATTAACGGGACCCTATTACTAAGACTTTGCTGTCTGTCTGTCCGTCTGTCACCAGGCTGTATCTCATGAACCGTGATAGTTAGACAGTTGAAATTTTCACAGATGATATATTTTTGTTGCCGCTACTACAATAAATACTAAAAACAGAATAAAATAAGTATTTAAGAGGGGCTCCCATGCAACAAACGTGATGTTTTTTGCGCGTTTTAGCTCGATATTGATAACGGCAACAGGTAGATGCTTGAAATATACACAGGATATTTAGTTATATATTCACTTTAAAAATAAATAATTAAATTAAAATAAAACAAATATTTAAGGGGGCTCCTCATACAACAAACTTGATTTTTGTCGTTTTTATGGATAATGGTACGGAACCCTTCGTGCGCCAGTCCGACTCGCACTTGGCCGGTTTTTTAACATACGTCCAGCAAGATAGCGGCCTGACACCACGAGAACAATCCTTAGAATGACATTTGTACCTTTGTACCAATAAAAACGATCCTTTATTCTGTAGAAAAATTCCTTCAGGTCTCCGTGGCTAGTCTGGATATCCTCAGACCTATCAGTACCTACCAGGCTTCGGACGCAAATTGGCCGCTACTGGAAATGATGTAAATGACTATAAATGGGGAATACGGAACTCCTCCAGATCTAAATGCGGAGCGGGAGCAGTTTGCAGGAATTAAGGGAGGCTTATTCCCAGCAGTATTATCCAATCTATGGGCTGAGACCATAATGATCAAATTGCATTTTGTTAAAAATATTTCCAATGTTTTTCTTTTCAAAAGTAAACTAAGTTAATATTTCCAGTGCTATATTTTGGTCCATTTTCTATTTTATGACCTTTCTCCGACAGCCATTTTGTAATTTACAAAACTGCACAAGTATAATTAAATCATACAATCATCTTTGTTTGTTCATTAGTATTCAGCAAAGTAAAAGTATGAGACTTTCTATTCTAATAAGCAAGAATTTTCACCTGCTTACTTCGTAGACTGTTTTGGGGTTGTTCTGATAAACTTACTCTTATACCTATTAGCTACCATTTCATACTCACAGAAACCTTTTACATCTGTTATTTGAAGATGATTGGTTGGAAGGTGTAGGCGTCCACTGCAATCATAGGTCTACTCCGTATATTGACAAAGCGACCGATCTTGTGCGGCATGCACATAGAGAAGCCCAGCAACCTTCATCAAGTCAATTTTCCATCCATCCTATGGGAGCGAATAATCCATAATCCCGAAAAACCCTAGGATTGGACGAGAATATCTCAATCCAACATGCGGCGGCAGTTGAGAATTTTCAAATCACGATACCTACTACTCTCAAAGAATACGATAATCGCCTTTGTACCGTAGATACTCTACTTTCCCGACCCAAGGCTAATCGGTCAAATTTACTTTCTTCCGTAAATCGTCCATAATCTTCCAAACAAACAGTGCTTTACGAAGAAGCTGGCGAAAGAGATCGTTCCATCAACGTCACATGCACCCACCTTTACTTTTAGCATTATCTTGATTCAGTTATCTAAGGTACCCACTGCGAATGTGTTGTATTGTAGTCGGTTTGCAGAGTTCATGCAAGACGGTCGGATGTGAAAGAATAGTGCGAGTTGCGAGTGTGTGTAGTGTTACCTACTGGTAGTGTTGGCAGTGGAACAAACGAAAGGTGAGTTTACCCTGAGTAACTTGAATAAGAGAAACTTGTGCGTTCTTTTTGCAGTCTATTTGGCAGGGTTAGGTATGATATTTTAGCGCTGTTTAAGTAATAGTGTATGTGAATTAACACTATTATATAGACAAGTTTGTCCTTAGGGTCACTTTAATTTGCTCAGGGTCTTTTTGGGGAAATAACATGACATTATTGTATTTGGTGGGCGATTTCCCGTATCTATCTCTTACAATTTGAAGAGTTACCGGCGAGTTAGAACACTTAGAACGAATGTTATTGTTAGTTCGTTTATATCTGGTTCTTTTTTGGTCACTCTGAGATGGATGAGTGACTAGAAATATGATGTTTCGAAGAGCTTTGGCTGAAGCTCGAATGGCACACTGATATTTAATGAGGATGGATTGATTTTGGCTCTTTCACGCCCCTAACTATTAACCGTTTGGGATTTGAAAATCTTTATGGACATGTCGTCGTTCGTTTAAAAACAGTGGTAAATGTAAATACCACGTAAATCTAGGTGCAGAAGCTAGTAACACGCAATGTGTAGATTCTGATTGTTTTGCAATCATAGCATTGGGCGAAGCGAAGGTTGGTTAAACGGTAGATACAGAAAGCAGTTCCTACAATCCATTGTTCTGTGAGATATGGGACGGTCACGGTGAGTGCATTCTCCGCATCTCCGCAACCTTATTCCTATGACGTTAGAGTTCCGATTCGGAAGTGTAATACAAAGTTCCGTTTGTCGGTGAGTTTATTTACCTGTGTAATGTTGAACTTTGGATTTAGTTTACAAGCACGCGGCTTAAATGGACTGTGAAGGGTTTTTAACTGTTTCTACAGAAAACAAAGAAGATTTCCACGCCATTATCGTACCTACTATAAAATTGTAAACAATTAAAATTATTGGTGGATTTTGTTCTTTTTATAACAAAATATGGATCTCGGTCTGAAAAAGTTTATTTTTATTTAGTTCTTATTTTCAATCGCCATCTTCATCGACCAGTTGTTCATACCATGTCGTTCATGAACATATGTTCTCTAAATTTCTCCCATAGATTTCCAGAGCGACCGATCTTGTGTAGCCTGCACCCAATGGCTCCCAGCAACCTTTCCAGGTCGTCTTTCCATCAAGTGGGGGCCAACCACATAGTGAGACTGTAATAGGAGACTCCCATGTACCCAAGAGGAGGCATAATTAGAAACGAATGCGGGTAACTAAAAAGTTATCGTAGACCTCTAAGAATAGAGGAAAACTTATATACTAAGTAGATCGATGGAAAATGTTGTTTTATAAATGAGGTCGCTTCAACTATGTTGTCTAGTGTAGATCAGCTATCTCTTTGCAATAAAACAAAGCTTAGATTGCATTTACTAAGTAAAAATATGTATAGCTATTTATAGAAACAACGGAACATTCCTTATAGTTAGGTAGTTAACTAGTGGCTCGCCCCGAACTGAGATCTCGCGAGACCCCCATACAAACAAAAAAATATTCGTAATCTTTGACTATCAAAATAGTGCCACGAAATGCATAACCACTTTATTTGACCAACAGTTTCATTAAAATTACAGGTAACGGGAGTTCATGTGCATTTGGTATACTTTTTTGGGATAGAAATTATAGTTAGTCTGGATTTCAGACTTTTGCCCATATTTCTGTCACTAAAGCTACACGCATACCAAATTTCAGCACTGTGTGGTAACTGGTGTACCCTGGGCCAACTTCAATTTTTATTATAGCTAATAACTTAAGAACTACACGGTTTAAACTAAAAATAAAAACGGGGTCGAAATTTACTCACAAAGACCTTTTATTAGACGTACCATTTGACCAGATTGTTTTTTTTACCCCTCTTGAACCCCAATACCTCAACAACCCCCCCACATTTTTAGCTCATTGAGTCACACCAAAATTGTGCCATCACCTATATACCAAATTTTATGATGATCGGATAAACGCTTCGAAAGTTATCCTTGGACAAACAAACATACGAGTACATACAACGCCGATTTGCCCCAGTCGACTTGGAGATCTCGCTTCGCTCTATCAATTAGTAAATTCAGCCACTGGATCCTTTCACTACACTAGTTTTCTTATTGAAAGAAAGAAAATACATATATACAAAGTTGCATTACACAAAGGTTACTGGAAGAGAATGTTATCTAGCATTAAGTTCGCCTATGTACAAATTATTTTTATTTTGTTAATTTTATAAATATTTTTTCGTTCAATAATTTATTTGACACACACAGGACAGACCATTCAGAACAATCTTAACGACCTTATTTTGAGCCAATACTAATATAGAGATCATTGATCTAGCTTAAGAAAACCAAGAAAGATACCTGGAAGGAAAGATACCATTAGTGAAGATTTCACCATGATTGTTCACAAATAGAACCAAAACATTGACGGTTGTAACACCGATAAAACGGTACGTGATAAATCCCGTATTTCTAATTGAATTAAATCATGAAGGTTTTCCAAGTACTTAGTCACTTTCCAGCGCTAAGATGGTCCAATCCGCTCGGAAATTAGTGATGATAGATAGTAGACAGATATATGGATACCGAATGCTATACTGCACTAATTAATAATACATAGGCGGACGTAATGCTAATTAGTGTTTTATTCCAGCTAACCTTTGTATAGTGTAGATTTAGTGGTAGTTCATTCATTACTCTTTATTAAAGTCAAAGTCAAAGCCAAAATCTTTTATTCATTAAAATCACAAGGATCACTTTGGAACGTCAATTTTACTGCCTGTCCCTTCGCGACCAAGCCAGGAAAGAAAGGCAGGAAACCAGGCTGGTTGTTTTTTTTAATGATCCTTTTAGAATACATAACAATACAGGAAATAAATTCAAAGTCAATGTCAAAAATTTATATAAAACTATGTAAATTGTTATAAAAGTCGTATTTCATTATGATTACCTGACACCAACAAGAAAGCTCTATTCTGAAAAGAAATTAATGAATTTAAAACAAATATTTACATATAAAACAATTATCCTAATGCACAAATTACTAAATAACGACATAAGTACGTACAACCAGAAATCGTCTTTACGAAAAATAATCAACCTTGAGAAATGTCGTTATCATATTATGATGTCTACCCTTTCATAGAACTAAATACGGTAGTAAAAATATAACTTTTGAAAGGGCTAAATTAATTATTGATTAAAACGGGTATTTGTCGCGTATGTACCTTTTTCATTTGTTATCCCGACGTTTCGCCTGTGTTGCAACAGTCGTGGTCTCGGGTTGACTCACTCACGACTGTAACATAACATAAACATTCTCTAAACCGATATTAACCATGTTATCTATTCTTAGGGATTAAATAAAAATAAGCATTTAGTTATCTATATAAGTTAACTGGTCGTATAACTAGTGGTTCGCCCCGAACTGAGATCTCGCGAGTCTCCCAAAACAAAAAAAAATATTCTTAGGGCGACTCGCGCAACGATGTCTAAACGTATTTAGTGGCTAAATATAATTTACGGAGTTGTCAAACCAAACAAATAGGCGCATACAATTAAACATGTTAAGTCGCTAAATACGTTTAGGGATCGTTGTGCAAGCCGGCCTTAATCTTTGACTAATAAAATATGTAGTGCCACGAAATATAACCATATTACTTGACCTACAGTTTCATTAAAATTTTAGGTAACTGGAGTTCATGTTATTTGGTTCATTTTTTTGGGGTACAAATTGCAGTTATTTTGGATTTCAGACTATTGCCTATATTTGTGTTACTAAAGCTACACGCATACCAAATTTCAGCACTGTGGGGTCACTGGTGTACCCTGTGAATTTTGTCAAATTTCAGTTTTTATTATGGCTAATAACTCAAAAACTACAAGGTTTAAACTAAAAATAAGAACGGGGTCGAAATTTACTCACAAAGACCTTTTATTAAACGTGCCATTTGACCAGATAGTCCCATTTTGTTTTTTTTTACCCTCTTGAACCCCAATGCCTCAACAACCCCCCCACATTTTTAGCGCATTTAGTGCATTTAAACACCAAAATTGTGCCATCACTACATACCTATGTATGTATCAAATATCACGATGATCGGATCAACGCTTCGAAAGTTATCCTCGGACAAACAAACGCCGATGTGCCCAAGTTGATTTGGAGATCTCGCTTCACTCTATCAAAAAAGGATATTGGTGTATATAAGATTGGTAAACTCTGACACTGTTTGATTACAATGAAAGTTGGCACGTTCATGGAGACGGTTTTATGTGTTTTTATTGACAAAACACGCATGCGAAGTCGCGTGCGGAAGCTAGTTTATTATTATTATTATATTCGTTTATTACATTGGTACGTTTCTATCTAACAATTACAAGCTTTTGCAATCAATTAGGCCTTATCCGGAATTTGATGGATTAAAGCGATAACAACGAAGTAGGTACTTTGCTAACAGTTTTTGTCAATTTATTATTCTAGCGGGTTATTCCATTAGAATATTACTAACTCTATATAATATACTAGCTGACCAATCCGCAGCTTCGCACGCATAGTTTTTCAATAAAAACATTACCCTCCTGCGCAGCTGGGTAAAAAGTAGCCTATGTCACCTGGGGATAGTGTAGCTTCCCAACAGTGAAAGAATTTTTTAAATCGGTCCAGTAGTTTCGGAGCCTACTCAATACAAACAAACAAATCTTTCCTCTTTATAATATTGGTATAGTGTTATCTATACTAATTATATATATTATATACCCTCCATCGACCGCGACACGTTCTCGGAGATCCGGATGACGACCTCCGCTGACGCGGAGGAGATTTCTGAGTTATTTACATTAGACAGAGCAAACACTTCGCAGATACACCGCCCTTGCCGGCGAGGTCGACGAGTCCCTTCAGTTGCCGCCTACACAAGGTACAAACTTGTATCTTGTGGTTTCTCTCCTATCCCCATCCTGGCAACGACCCAAGCCGAGGTTCGTACTGAAGTGGTGCCCTTGCGCTAGTTGCCTCTTCAAAACATACAGGGCTGAGCGCCATCGCGCTTTCCAAAAGTTCGGCCTCAGAGGCCAACAGAAAGAAAGTCTACTTGAAAAAAAAATATATACTAATATTATAAAGAGGTAAAGTTTGTTGTTTGAAGTTTGTATGGGGTAATTTCAGAAATTTCTGAACCGATTCTGAAAATTCTTTCACATATAAAAAGTTACACTATCCTTGTGCGCTTTACATACTTACATTATAGCCTATTTAGAGATAGAAATTGGAGCTATCCTACCAAAACAATTTAAGGGCATTCTTTCTTCTAATTCTGATTGGGAAAAGGTGGAAATAAGATCTGCACTGACGTCGCAAGCTTCAGCGAAAGTAGGACTTTGAGTTGGTGGCAGCAGTTTTATAGTGTCGCCAAGGTCGATTCTGACGTTGAAGATGACTGGATGACATCATACAGTCCCGTCTTTAGTTTGGCTTCGTGTGTGGCCATACAATAAATAAATAATGCTGGACATTTCACACAGCGCTATCTAGCCCCAAACTAAGCAAAGCTTGTACTATGGGAACCAGATAACTGATAGAATACTTCAATAGTTTTTTTTATTATTTATTTATATTATATAGAAAAATACCCAAACCTTGGAACAAATATCTGTAGACCATGACACATTTGTCCGTAGCCCTTGTCTTCAGGAGATGATTAAGTCCGCAGTGTCCTGTGATAATGTCTACCATCATCTGCAACTCCCGTTTCATGTATATAAGTATTCTATCAGTTAACTGGTTCCCATAGTACAAGATCTGCTTAGTTTGGGGCTAGATAGCGCTGTGTGAAATGTCCAGCAATATTTATTTATTTATTTAGTTTCATATTTTTTCTAGTAAGTTAATTGATTTATGATGTCTACTTAAAATGCAAATAATAATACGTTCAATCAATTCAATTTGCAAAAAATTATCTTGTAGTCACGTAAGCATATAACGACAACTTAAATGGTGGTTTAATTACTGTAGTTCGTCAAGTCAAGTCAGAGTTGGACAATGTGCGGTAGGGTTCCGTCATTAGACTATCAATAATTACTTCAGAACGGACTTGATAGCTTATCATTTGCATCGCCTCATCAATAAATTATTAATTATTATTTTTATTTATAGGCAAAAGAGGCCTATACCCAACAGTGGGTGCAAACGGGCTGAGATGACGATGATGATGATTTTTATTTATAAATTATTACCTACACCTACGCCATAATAATATAGCATTTTACGGAATGAATACCATTTTTACCAACGCTAAGATCAATGCAGTTTTTGAAGTTAAACATCTTTACTCACGCTTGACTTGGAGAGTAAGCTGGTGAATGCTTTACGAAAAGTGCGAACGGAAGTTGAGAAGGAGATATAAGTTAGTGAAGATAGAAAGAGAGAGAGAGTTACGTTTCGTATATTTTTAAACGTTAATGTGTGAGCGCGAGTTGCGTCTGTCCAGATTCCAGAATGAACATAGACTGATCGACCTACAGACGTGTGGACAATTTTTTAATTGAACAATTTTATAAATTAACTAGAGGTCACATGGCGCGAGCTGCTCGCAGCTCGCGTGTTTTTCTGTTTGTAGAAGAGGCAATCAAATAGGATATCGAAGTGAAAGAAGCAACCAAACAGGATAACGAAGAATAATGCAATCAAAGAGGATATCGAAGATGACAAAGCAATCGAATAGGATATTAAATTTAAAAAAGCAATAAAAGAGGATATCAAAGTGAAAGAAGCAGTCAAAGACGAAAACGAAGTGAAAGAAGCAATCAAAGATGATATCGAGGTGGTAGAAGCAATCATAAACATGAAAATTTACTAAGCAAGTTGCCTTATGTCCCTCCAAAAACTAAAAAAAAAAATCATTATTATAAATACGGGATTTATCACGTACCGTCTTATCGGTGCTTCGACCGACGATAAATTCGATAAATCCCGTAATTATAATAATGATTGAAATCAATCACGAAAGTTTTCTAAGTAAAAAAAAAATGTTGGGCATCCAAAATAATGATGATGATGGATGTCGCATAAACATTAAAATTTACCTAGTAAGTTGCCTTATGCCCCACCAAAAACAAAAAAAAGAATTGGATATCCAAAATGATGATGATGATGGATGTCGCATAAACATGAAAATTTACTAAGCATGTTGCCTTAGGCCCTTACAAAATCTAAAAAAAAATTTGGACATCCAATATGATGATGTTGATGGATGTCGCATAAACATGAAAATTTACTAAGCAAGTTGCCTTATGCCCCTCCAAAAACTAAAAAAAAAAATTGGGACATCCAAAATGATGCTGATGATGGATGTCGCATAAACATGAAAATTTAATAAAAAAGTTGCCTTATAACCCTCCAAAAACTAAAAAAAAAAAATTTTACTTCCAATATGATGCTTAACTTATAACCTTAACTAATAAACTTGAAAATTTAGTTTCTCATGCCCCTTCACCAATAAATAATATTACAGTAAAATAAATTTTATAGTACCCACAAGCCGTTTGGCTCCCTACAAAACCAGTTAGAAACTTACGGCAAACGAAATATACGGTGTACGGTATTCACACAAAAATATTTTGTATGGGACAATTTTTTTTGTATGAAAGACGATTTTTTTAATGGATCCAGATATAAAAAAATGTCTTGAGCAACATTAGTTTAGGCGCTAATGCTCTAAGACTTTTACTTTCCGAGATACAAGGTAGATGGGAGTGAATGGGGGACAAAAGGATTTATTCCCAACTCAACGAAACTCCCTCTATACGACCCTACCAAACATTTCTACCCTACGAGGGGGCATCTGGGAGAACAAGGATGTCAATGAGTCAGTCAGTGAGTGAGTGGTAATCGAGCTATATATAATATAACTAGAGGTCACATAGTGCGCGAGCTGCTCGCAGCTCGCGTGTTTTTCTGTTTGTAGAAGAAGAAATTAAAGAGAATATCGAAGTGAAAAAAGCAACCAAACAGGATATAGAAGAAAAATGCTATTAAAGAGGATATCGAAGATGACAAAGCAATCAAAGAGATTATCAAAGTGGAAGAATCTATCAAAGAGGATATTAAAATGGAAAAAGCATTCAAAGTAAATATCCAAGTGGAAAAAACAGTCAAAAAGGATATCAAAGGGAAAGATGCAATCAAAAAAGATATCCAAGTAGAAAACGCTATCAAAGAGGATACTCGTATCCAAGTGGATGATGCAATCAAAGAGGTTATCTAAATGGAAGAAGCAAGTGGAAGCAGAAATTAAAGAGGGTATCGAAATGGAAGAACTAATCAAAGAGGCCATCAAAGTGGAAGACGCAATCAAAGACGACATTGAAGTGGAATAAGCAATCAAAGAGGATATCGAAGTAGAAAACACGATCAAAGATGATACCGAAGTGTAAGAAGTAATCTAAAAGGATACCTATCGAAGTCGATAATAACAATAAAAAAACGATTCCACTAAAAATTTGTACTACCATTTTGTAAAAGTTTACTATGTCTATCTGCTTCCGTTTAAAAGATACGAGCGATTAAAGTTTTTTAAGAAAAATCATAATCTTGTTAAGAAGATATCGTAGTCGAAGAAGCAGTCAAAGATGATATCGAAGTGGAAGAATCTATCAAATAAGATATCGAAGTTAACGAAGCAATCGAATAGGTATTAAATTTCAAAAAAACAATTAAAGAGGATATCGAAGTGGAAAAAGCAATCAAAGAGGTTATCAAAGTGGAAGAATCTATTAAAGAGGATATCAAAATGGAAATAAAACAAACAAAGAGGATATCGAAGTAGGAGAAGCAATCAAAGAGGATATCGAAGTTAAAGAAGCAATCAAAGAGGACATCGAAGTGGAAGAATCAATCAAAGAAATGAACATGAAAATTTACTAAGAAAGTTGCCTTATGCCCCTCCAAAAACTGAAGAAGAAGAAGAAGACGAAGAAGAAAAAGAAGAAGAATCTTCCCCTCCATTTTGGTTCTAATTTCATTATTGGTTGTTTGTATACAAAACGATTTCTTGCAACATTTCATCGGTTACAAACAGTTGCCAACACTCAACTTCTGTTTTTGCATTTTGACCAATTATTTTTACTCCTGGGTGTTCTTGAATAATATTTTCCGATAGTAGTTTCTGATAGTACGAACATTCAATCTTTCAGGGGCACATAACCATTTCGTACCATTCTATCCTACCAAAAATCTCGTGTTACTCACGGTTTCATTTTCCAGGACATTCTCAGATTCTCGTGATTCTTCTTGCAGATTACTTTCCACGTCGCTCACTTCTTGTTCTTTATCGCTTTCAAAACTTCTCGCACTAATATGATCGATTTCCACCTCACTATCCGAATCTGCCGAAGATTCCGTCTCAGCGCCATCCCAGAGATCTAATAATCTTATTTGATCTTCTTCATAAGACATACTTAATATTTAGCCTGAAATAAACGCTAAACTAAAATAAAGTAGAAGATACCGAAATAATACCTGTGAAAAATAGTAGCACCGAGCGCTAGTCGGGTAAAACTCACCCGCTGAACTCTTTGACACCGTTTTACTTCCTCGCCGAGCGTCGGTTGATTGACCCTTCTCACTCGTCGCTATCTCCCCCCGCGCAGCTATTGAAACGTGAAGCACAGTTTACCGCGACAAATAGAAATAATCGAGAAATCAAAATTACCTCGGGTGAATTTTACCCGACCTTACGCTCGTCGGGTTAAATGTCTTTTATCGTTTAATCTTATCAAATAATGTTTTTATTTAATAACACTAGGTACCTAACCTGATAAGACAATATTTTATCTTTTATTACTTCCTAGTTCATACTCGTATAATAGATAGGTACAGCGAAAATACATTTGTTCCGAGCCCGTTATGTGGCACAGTGTGTTATGTGGCACAGTGTGTTATTTTGTTGCATGTCATTTTTATTATAAAAATCATTATGGTTATGGCACTCGAGTAAGAAACTCGCATCGATAGAACGAGTAGTTTAAATGAAAAAAAAAAATTGCCTCGGACCTAGAAAACCACAAAAAAAAAGAAAGGTAGACTAAAAGGCACTCATTTATATCAAATTATTATACATATACTAACGTACCATTAGACAAGTTTTTGATCGTTTACTGTGAATAGAAAACTAAATATTATGATTTTTATGATTTTTCTTTTTATTTTTTTTCCACTTTAACGCCGTATTAGACGGAGATCTTTAGACTAAATACATGCCTTTATCTATGACTAGCTGAACAATCCGCAGCTTCGCACGCGTAGTTTTTCAATAAAAACATTACCCTCCTTCTGCGCAGTTGGGTATAAAGTAGCCTATGTCACCCGGAGATAGTGTAGCTTCCCAACAGTGAAATTTTTTTTTAAATCGGTCCATTAGTTTCGGAGTCTATTCAATACAAACAAACAAATCTTTCCTCTTTATAATATTAGTATAGATATTAAAACTACAATCTAATACAGCGTTATTCAAGTTATCGGCAATTTATCTAGAGTCTGGGCTGTCACCTTCCTGACCTATATTTTCAACCGGTTCAAGAAAAATATGATACCTATTATTTTCGTCTTCATTCTGAAGAGCTACATTTTGATCGTTGTCGTGGTCACCAGACGTATGATCATTCGTTAGAATATTTTGTTCACCGGCAGGTTTCAGCAGACACACTGCTGCTTTTGCAATGGAATATTTTGTTTGAAGTAGAGTTAGCGTCTAGTACATACATCCTGAAGTTTTTTCTTGGATCTGTATTTTTGGGCTCTGCTTAAGGGGGCACCGGAGGGACAATCGCCCATACAACACGTACTACCAAGATCATTTCTAATTGGAGCATATTTCTACCTTAATAAGGTATTATTTTAATTTGAATAGTATTTATCTAGGTTCCCAACCATATATTAGATCAAAATACTTACCTAAAATGAAATAGAAGCGTATCGCATTCTGCATGTTTTTACGTCATAAAAGACCTGTTTTCAACCTAATTGTTTCGTATTAAAAACAACAACATCTTACGTATCCTAGTCATGGGAACATAGATTATATCGTCTAGTTACAGAATAACTGACTGACTGAAAACTTGTTGTATTTTTCTCATGGTGTTCATGAGAAAAATACAACAAGTTTTCAGTCATCATTTTTGGTATTACGGAACACGGTCAAAATCTAATCAAATTTAGAATCGTTCTATTGCTATCACTGTCGCTCTGCGTGGCTAAACTTCGTCACTAAACAGGGATAGCGATATTCAGGCCGAAGTTTTTGACGTGGCTGAATTGAAGTTGCGCTCAGTGTTCGCCGGCACGTTAATGTCTCAATTCTATTAAACTTAGGTGACACCGTTTTTTCTATTTTTAAAAATGTAGTAGTAGTTTCAAAATCAGTATTGCTTACCGCTAATGCTTAGATCTCCACTAAGTACACACTATAAAATACACTAATAAAATATATGTATCAATACGAGCGGACAACATCAAATCGTCCATGGAGCCATCAAAAATGTTTTTAGGTGTTTAGAATGCTTTATTATCTCATAAGAATTTACAATTCACTTACTGTGATAAACTTATACTAAATATACATTTATTGATGCCACAAAGCGTAGAAAACTACTAAATTATACACAAACTAATAATATTAAATTTAGACAATTTAGACAATGGTGGCGATTCTGTTGTTTACGCTGACTAACTAAAATTGTGTAAAATACGAACGGTCTTGTTTTGTTTACGGTAAAGATCAAATTAGAATGACATTTAAAGTGACATTTCTAAAATTAAGTAAATTTTACTAATATGGCGTGTTTGCGGGCTAGTTTTAATCAACACCAATTTGCCTGTTGACTATAACTAGCCCAAAAACACGCCGCCTTAGTAAAAAATACTTAATTTTAGAAATGTCACTTTAAATGTCATTCTAATTTGATGTTTAGCGTAAACAAAATAAGACCGTTCGTATTTTACACAATTTTACTTAGTCAGTGTAAGCAACAGAATCGCCACCAAAACTTACAAAAATCCCAATAAATTATTAAGAGGGTAGTTGCACAGTAAGCGGTGCAGTCGCTTATCGTTGAGCGCGAAACAAAGAATGTTGATTAAGGCCTGGGAACACAGTGATAAGCGGTAGCGATTTTATGAGCGGTTCTAGTAATTGATAAAAAAAGAGATTTGAAAACAATTATATGAGTAAGAGAACAGAGGCTATGAAAAGTTCTTCAAATACATATGTTGCTTTAACAGTTTCTTAAAAAGTTTTTCAGTGTAGTTTTTATTTACATATATTGAACTCTGAACTATGATTTTAACAATAACTTTCATTTGCTGATTGTATTATAATCATCATTGTTATTAAGCACACGTTCAAAATGCATTTTCCTTTGGAGAATAGAATTGATAATTGCTCCGTTACTTTTTTCAACAGCGCGGAAGCGTGATGATTTATTCAAATACAGTGTGTCCGTATGTCTGTTGCGTGACTGAGCACGGAAGTCGAATTATTGGAGTGTTCCGACTGAAATTGGAGTGTTTTTGATTGAGCTCAGCGGAACTGCGATATTTCACTTCCCATTATCATTCAATGTAAATTTAATGGTATCGATAGACACGCGAAGTATTTAAAATTAGAATAGATTGTTTGAAGTCTGTTTTCCCAGGATATTTCCCAGGTTATTTCCCAGGATATTTCCCAGGATATTTTTTCTGAATATGATCGAGAATTAGACCAGACCAGAAAGAGACATCATCAAACCTCTTGCTTACTCATCATCATTATCATGATCATATCATAAGACGTCCACTGCTGTACCTTATATCTACTTGGCCCTCCTTTATTTTATGTAATTAAATTACCATACAAACTTCTGTATTTAATTTGAAATGCTACACAATCTTAATTCCTCATTGTTTTCTAGAAAGTGCGAGTAATTACCAATTACCGTCAAGGTGTTTATCTGAGCATCGCAATTCGTAGTGCGATGCGAACGATGACTTTACCTTACTGACATATACGTAATTGTTACACAGAAAGCGTGTGGGTTAAAATCATGAGACACATATATGTAGGTATTGTTTTTTTGAAGTAATACTTCTTTTGTATCGCTTTTAGCGATAACACCGCCCATTGTTATAATTCTATTTCTAAAAATTAAGGTATCTTCTGGGGCGTTAGGAGAAACAGATCAGAGTATTTTCAGTGTGTGACGGTGAGTTGCGCGTGCCGATGTAACACACCATGACGTTAGTTTTTCCGGTCTTAATTTTTTATTATTCATAACTAGCTTCCGCCCGCGGCTTCGCACGCATTTTTTGCCAATAAAGAGTAGCCTATGTGTTAATCCAACGTACATACTAAATGTCATCGAAATTAGTTCAGCCGTTACGACGGGATTAAGTTACAAACAAACAAATACATAAACAAACATCCAAACTTTCGTATTTATAATATTAGGGTGATGATACTTGTACCTATATTTGGATTTGGGACATATTATACAAGTTACAATATATAAGTTTAATTGGCGGGGAAATACGAGAAAAAAAAATTGCTGTTTTCCAATCCCTTTATCAAAATTAACTCTTTGAGAATAAGGGTACCTTCTGATTATGTATACAACTATAAATAACATTATTAAAATATAATTATACTATGCCTTATAAGTAGGTATAATTCTAATACTAAACTCTACTCTAAATTTCACCGTTGCTCAGAGATGGTAAAATTTTCACCTTTCTCACTATCCAACGGATAAAAAGTATACTCGTATACGTCTTTTGTTTTCTTATGTTAACAAAAAAAAGAGATAATGTTTTTTATCCGTCAATTAAAAGTTCGTGGTCGTGAAATAGGCATTTACTAGAGATTCACGGAAAAGTTCGTGACGCCTCGTTGAGAGGCAATAAAACCTTATCGTGCTGAACTACAACGTAAGCCAAGGTGGTAAGCGTTGTTTTAGAATGGCCATCGGGGCTGTAGGTATGTAAGGAGGATTTAAGATAGCATTGTTGAAAGTAGGATTGACAAAGAGGTTTTATGCATAATGTATCTATAAATAAATAATGCTGGTCATTTCACACAGCGCTATCTAGCCCCAAACTAAGCAAACGCTGTACTATGGGAAGCAGATAACTGATAGAATACCTACTTAAATCGTTTATTTTTTTAAATACATACCTATATATAATTTATAGAAAAATATTCAAACCCGGAAAATCTGTAGATCATGCACATATTTGTCCCGCAGCGGGAAACGAACACGCAGCTGTCTTAGCACTGCGTCTTAGCCGGCTATTCGCCCACTGCGCCACAAATGTTGTCAGATAGAAGAACAATTTGTTCTAAGACTTCGAAATTGCGAAATGTGTCCAGAAGTCCAGAGTGAACAGGTTCTTTTTAGGCAAGCGTGCTCCATCTTCGATCACACCATCACTTACCATCAGGTGAGGTAGGTAGTGGTCAAGTGCTTGCAACAGTAAAATGTGCAACAATAAAATCTGGAAAAACTAAAAATGCTTTTTGGAGTTCCGTACCCAAAGGGTAAAACGGACCCTATTACTAAGACTCGCTGTCTGTCTGTCCGTCCGTCTGTCACCAGGCTGTATCTCATGAACCGTGATAGTTAGACAGTTGAAATTTTCACAGATGATGTATTTCTGTTGCCGCTATAACAACAAATATTAAACACAGAATAAAATAAATATATAAGGGGGCTCCCATACAACAAACGTGATTTTTATACTCGTTTTTGCTCGATATTGATAACGACAACAGGTAGACGCTTCCACTTTAAAAAGAAAAATTTAAATTAAATTATTATTTTCCCATAAAACAAATGCGATTTTTTCCCGTTTTTATAGACACTTGACCGGTTTATTTTTATGAGATTTTTGTATAAACTCAACATCATAGGGCTATATTTTATTTTAAAATCTGTGCGAAGCCGGGGCGGGACAACTAGTTGACAACAAATACTCTTCAAGCATGTTTTTCTGTTGTGCGTGATATGATGACACTGGTTGAAACTGGATTATCTAGTGGTTTGTAACCACACGGGTTACAAAACAGACTGGATACACGATCCAAACCCGCTGTTGTTTACTATTATGATTATCTGAATGGGTACTAACTACTAATTTTTGTAGGTTTACGCCAAAATGACAGTACATTTTTTTATATTAAACCTGTAGACACACAAGCTGACGGGCCTCCTGATGTTAAGTGGTCACCGCCGCCTGTAAACTCCTGCAGCACTCGTGGTACTGCAGTCGCGTTGCCTAGCACTTAATACCCTATTTACACCTCTCTTGAAGGCGTTCATTTTAAAGCCCACCGGAAAAACCTCCGGAGGAAGGTCATTCCACATCTTGCAGGTGCGTGGAAGAAACGAGCGGGTGAAAAGCACCGTGTGAGACTTCCACGCATCTACAATATGATGGGTGAGCTCGTTGCCGGTTGCGGGATGTTCGATGGTAGAAGTGGGAAGCAGGAATTAAATTAAATTGAACAGCTATTCAGAACATTCGCCGTTATAGATAGTAGATAGATAATTCTTTATTGTACCCCATAAACTATACAATAAAGGTACCAACGTAAATCTGTTACATTAATGTCTGTCTGTGGCCTTGTGGTTCCCAATCAGATGGACCGAGTCGGACACAGTTTTTGAAGTAAAACCTCTTTACGCACGCTTGATTTGGGGAGTAAGCTGGTGAATGCGTGACGAGAGCGCTACGAAAAGTGTGATCGGGCAAGGCGAACGAAAGTTAGGAAGGAGATATAAGTTAGTGAAGATAGAAAGAGAGAGAGTTAAGTTTCGTATATTACTGTAGGGGCAAGAGAGAGGTGCGAGCACACATTTTTCTTTATCTCTTTCTCTCATAGCCAGGTACGTTTCGTATATCTAAGACACAGTGCGGGCTTATTGTCTGTATTGTTTCTCTCCTATCCCCATCCCGGCAACAGCCCAAGCCGAGGTTCGTACCTAAGTGGTGCCCTTGCGCTAGTTGCCAAAAAACTTACAGGGCTGAGCGCCATCTGCGCTCGCCAAAAATTCGGTTAAGCTGTCACGGCCTCAGAGGCCAACAGCGAGATTAGTCCATTCGAAAAAAAAAAAAAAAAAATTATTGTCTGTATCATACTGTAGGACCAAGAGAGAACAGTGTACGCGCACATTTTTTTTCTCTCTTCCACTCATAGGCAGTACATGAAATATATGTACCTATATATATATGTATACCTATATATAGTCAGTAGTTCGTTTGCGAGCTTGCTAGCGTTACGCGAAGGGTGACTTCTTGATTATTTTTCGTAATTTCATTCCGTTCTTGAGAACAATTTTATAATTATATTATTATTTTGAAAAATAACTTTTACTTCAGTCGTGTGGTCTAAAGTACACTCGTTTTTTTAATAGAAAGGTAGTTGAAACGGGGACGGTTCTTAGCTATGACAATTATTAACCCCCGACGCAAAAAGAGTGGGTTGGGTATTTTTAATTTTGTAAAATTAACTTGTTTAGTAAATCAAAGCGACTGTGGGTAGACCACGGCTGCCTTCAATAAATACGATACGATTTACTGCGGATTTTCCAAGCAGCATTAAATATTGGCAGCACAACTGATTTTTTCATTCTGTGTCTCTCATTGTACCACTTGATTTAACCGAGTTCTTAGTACCTATATCCAGAGGAGCATTACTATTTGAAAGTAGGAATATGCACGGCACAGTGCTAGTACTTGTCCGGGTTTCCCGTGTGAACTCTTTCACACGAAGCTCTAGGCACTAATTACATTTGAACGTGCATTTCTTATAAAGGCAGCCGGCCATACATGGATCGCTTCATACAACAGTAAAGCAAGTAGCAGTGATTGCGGTGACGAAGCTACCTCATGTGACGAACTTTTACCAACTGGCATATACCTATATACACGGGACCGTATGTATCCAATCACTCGCGTTGCAATTTTTCGCTAGTTGATGCAAGGCTTCTCAGCCTGCAGCATCGACAAAAGGTTGCTAGCCTCTCGGTTTTTTATCGAGTGCATTTCGGGGAGTGTGCGGCGGAACTTTTCAACCTGATCCCACCATCTCCATTCTATCAACGGACAACCAGACGCTCTGCGGTGCGCCACCGCTATATGGTAGAAATACCTCCCATTCGCACAATGCGGTTCTCTTCGACCTTTATTATGCGCACCGCCAAAGAGAGGAACGCCTTGCCAGAGTCTGTGTTTCCAGATAGCTACAGCCTGGGTATCTTTAAGTCGCGAGTGAATAGGTTTCTTCTAGGCAAGCGTGTACCATCGTAGACTGCATCATCGCTTATCATCAGGAGAGATCGTGGTCAAACGCAAGCCTATAATGTATAAAAAAAAATTGGAGCAGAGACGCCTGAAAGATTATGTAGTCAAGATTGCTTTAAACTTGACAACGACGAAGCGTATTCGCGGAAGACCGCTCACTACCTTGTTGATGACGATCGAAAAATACCTAAAGACAACAAAACCGTGGGCACAGGTATTCCTCGGTATAAAGAAAATCATATGCGTTCACAATAATGGCTTACGATCGTTCCGTAGAAAAATGTCTGTTACGTACCTCTCGACCGAGCTCAATCCAATATTGGTCAAGCCGTTGGAAGGTTGGAAGTCTGGCAAGTCTAAAATGTTAATTGCCATAACGGTATCGTAAAGGAAAATGCTAGCCGTGGGCATTCCCTGCGTGGTCAGAATAAGCCACATTGACGCATACCATTGAGGAAAGGGCATGTCATGATGATGCAAGAATGCACTTAACTATTAGACGAAACAAAGAAAGTACTCTTTGTTTTCGTCTTTACTGGTAGGGGTATCTTAATTCCTGTCCAAGGCTACTTGCCACTAGGCACCGTATAAATAATCTTCAATTGATGAAGAATTGGTCTCATTAAAGGTCTCAGATTTTTTTCGTGCCTTTTCCATAAACCTTCTGGCACCACAGCATCAGAGACATTTTACTTAGAACTGCCAACATTGTCAACAGTATTTAGATGATTCAACTGTTTATATAGGTCTCATTAACGGTCTCAGATTTTATCGTGCCTTTTCCATAAACCTTCTCGCACCACAGCATCAGAGACATTTTACTTAGAACTGCCAACATTGTCAACAGTATTTAGATGATTCAACTGTTTATATAGGTCTCATTAACGGTCTCAGATTTTATCGTGCCTTTTCCATAAACCTTCTCGCACCACAGCATCAGAGACATTTTACCCAGAACTGCCAACATTGTCAACAGTATTTAGATGATTCAACTGTTTATATAGGTCTCATTAACGGTCTCAGATTTTATCGTGCCTTTTCCATAAACCTTCTGGCACCACAGCATCAGAGACATTTTACCCAGAACTGCCAACATTGTCAACAGTATTTAGATGATTCAACTGTTTATATAGGTCTCATTAACGGTCTCAGATTTTATCGTGCCTTTTCCATAAACCTTCTCGCACCACAGCATCAGAGACATTTTACCTAGAATTGCCAACATTGTCAACAGTATTTAGATGATTCAACTGTTTCATATGTATTTAATAGGCATGAAAATAATTGTATAATTATTTCTGTTATTAAATGTATTCCCTTTCTATTTACTATGTATTATGTAAACGAGGAACTTAGTACTTAGTATACATACCGAGTCAGGTCATAAATTCTGTCACATGTTTAATATAAAATAATTGAAACAAGTTTATTCATTATGTAACCATTTATATACCAAAATGAACTTAACAAAACATAGATTCTTATGACACTAAAGTTTATTCAAAATGACCTCCGTGATTTTGAATACAGGCCTTCAATCTGCGCGGCCAGTCGTCTATCGCAGCACGAACGAGGTCCATGTCAATATCGGCGGCTGCCTTAATCAAGGATGTCTTGAGTGACTCCAAATTGGGATGAGGCTTTGAGCACGCCTTTTCCTCCAAGTGTTGCCATATCTTGTAATCTAACGGATTCAAATCTGGACTGGAGGAGGGCCAGTCTTCGTGCCGGATGAAGTCGATTTCACGCGCCGCCAGCCAGTCTTGTGTGCTCTTCGCTCTATGAGCAGGCGCCGAATCTTGTTGGAATACCCAGTGCCTGTTATTGAACATGGTATGAGAAACAGGTTCCACAAGGTTCGTCAGGACTGTATTTTGATACACAACTGCATTCGTTTTTACACCTTTCTCACAAAAATGTACCTCTGTTAAGCCCCAATAAGAAACTCCCAACCATACCATGAGCGAGGATGGAAAATGACCTCGTTGGACACGCGGAATACGGTTGCTCGCTTCTTCACTACTGTGTGCGTACACTTTATCATTTTGTTTGTTGTAGCTCTCTTCTACGGTAAAAATTTTTTCATCCGAAAAAAGAATTTCCCGATATTTTTTTCCCGCGTACCGTTTCAACAAAGCGCGGCATCTCTTCAGTCTCAGGTCCATTAGACGAGCATTCAAACGATGTCCTGTTTTTCTTCGATATACCCGAAGCCCTAAGTCTTCATTTAACACCCTTTTCACCGTGGTTCTGCTTAACCCCATCTGAAGGGCCAACAGTTTCTGCTTACGTTTGGGATTTCTTTGAATTCGCGCCTTCACAGCTTTTATCACTGCTGGAGTCCTAACAGACCGAGGGCGACCACTTCTTGACCTGTCATATACACTAGAGTCTTCATTGTATCGTTTGATGGTGCGATAAACGAATCTTTTGGTTATATTCAATTTTTTCAGTATGTCAAAAATTTGAATTGGCGCGTAACCGCAACGATGCAACGCAATAACTGCAACACGGTCTTCTTTAAGCGTCCACTCCATATTTAAAAAAGAGTAAAATTCTAAAAAGTATACATTTTTATTTTCACGAACAATTCGAAATTCGAATTCTATAAACTTTTTTGTGGCCAGCATTCTAAAAGAAAAGTTTTTACTGTGTGACAATACTTATGACCTGACTAGGTATATTTTTTTAATGTCGGTAGCAGCATGATATCCTGATAAATTAGTTTTATTTTGGTGATAATTTCGAAGTACATTAGATACGATATGTCTGTGGTCTTAGTGAAAAGTTGCATTCAAGTTTATCAAAGTTATATACGAACGAATGCATTTGTCTCTCAATTTTTGTCGAAAGCATGTCAAATAATACTAGGAAATTACTAGTAATTAATATTGCTTTAAGTAAATAGTCAGGATGTCGTTATCTGCGTAGTTTTCTAGTTTTATCGGATAACGAAACTCCAAATCATGGGAACTTTAAGATCTAACTTTCTCATCGCGCCCTCATTCTCTAGATGCTTTTGAGAGGTCGATTCATGATTGTGTGAGATTTTGTGTGTTTTAGTAAAATTTTCGAAGAATATGCGCCCAGTTTTTTTTTAAACTACATGAAAATGGATTAAGCTTATATCCCACCGTTTAGACAATTTTAAAATTGAAGGCACACACACCTAAGACTTTTGGCATGTATCTGTTAAAATCTAAAGGTATCTGAAGGTGAAGGTGAGGAGGAGAAATTCAATTTCATGTAGGCCATATCTTAGTTGGGCGTAATCTGTGAAGTAGGACAGATCAGGACCAAAAGCCAGCGACGTCATCTTTTTTTTTTTTTTTTTTTTTTATACATTATAGGCTTGCGTTTGACCACGATCTCGCCTGATGGTAAGCGATGATGTTGTCTACGATGGTACACGCTTGCCTAGAAGAAACCTATTCACTCGCGACTTAAAGATACCCAGGCTGTAGCTAGTTATAAAAAAAATATGAGTGAGTTTGATGACATCTGTGGTGAGAAAACTGAGACGCAAGAGGTTGAGGACTCGATTATTGCGAAATATGAACTTGGCTTCTATATTTAACCTTAACTTAAAAAAATGAGGTTTCTACAGGGTAGAGAACGCATCGACAATAGACAATACCCCGGGTGTTGCCGGTGTCAATAGGCGACGGTAACCGCTTACCATCAGGTGGGCCGTAAGCCTGAGGGCTTAGCCAAGTGACATTCGATTAGCGATGACGCTAGTCGATAAGTCTGATAATGTATGGGATTGACACATGCTATGGAAATATCGCGTGGTATATCTGTCGCAGCCAACTAGCTTAGTTAGCCCTTCTATCAACAGCCTAGCCTCGGCTACGGGCACTGTTTCCCTACATAACTAAAATAAAAAATATGAGGAAGCTCATAATTCGTCGGAATATTTTATGTTCATCTTCTGTTAGATGTTCATCAATAATTCTTTACCACGTTATCCGATTTAAGTGATTATTTTTTTGTTAGAAAGGAGGTGGACCTTAGGGGTGGTCCCATATAAATTTCATCAAGATGCTGATCATGGCATCCATGAGAAAATCATCAAACTTTATTCATCAACATCTCCATATATTTTCGATATGTTTTTTTTTGAAGTTGGTAGTATATACTTTTTATTTATCCAGTTATTTATGTAATATGCGTCGTTCTATACTCTCCGCTGTTTATTGTATCTTTTCTCTGTATGTTCTAAATGTTATTTTATTGTATACTTAAATAGTAAATGAATGAATGTCTACTCGTATGTCAATACGACGATATCCATCATAGGGAACAAACAACAATTTTTTTATGACATGGAATGGACAGTAAATTTAAATTTTTAATTATTTCATGTAACATTTGCACACCAGAACATTATCTGGAAGAATGTCTATTGAGCTTAAATTGTATAAGTACATTAAAAGACCGGTGTAAAATTGTACTAAATTTCTGCGATTAAATGATCTTTATCTTCATTTCCAATATTTTTGTTAAAAAGTTACTTGTTTTATTTAGAAACAATAGTCGATATTATTCAATTGCATGAACCAAAATTATGCAACGATAATCATTCACACGTTACAATATTATTAAGTAACGATCGATGACAACACTTTCGTGATAAAAAACAATAAAACACATAAAAGTTTATAAGATAAGATAAGATAAGATAACTCTTTATTGTACACCAAAGTAAAATACAGAACATAATTCTTACAAATAGATTTAGTACAATGGGCGGTCTTATCGCTAAAAGCGATCTCTTCCAGACAACCTTTATGTTATCATAACATGAACATGAGTGTTTTATGTAAGTAGGTAGTGATGGAAAAGTAGGTGGTAGGCGTTACAATAGCACCTAAAGCCTATTCTGTGGCTTGTGACGTCAATACATGATAAGGGAATTCGCAAACCTTGGAGCAATAGTCGCAAGATAAACATTGAAACACGTGCTTTATAGTTTAAATTACGGTGAAAGCAAAAACGCAAAAGTTTTGTATCTGGAAAAGGCGTCATTAACAAAAATAAATGAATTATCAGCTCACTTTACTTTAATAATTTAACATAAACAACACCACGTCCTAGTCTTGAACTAAAAATAGTATATCAATAAGTAGCAATGGGCTTACCACTCGTTTTTACCATTTTGCAAAAAGTGGGCCGCTCTGGAAATCTATGGGGATCCCTCAGCCTGGATGTTCAGCAGAAGACGTTCTATATGTGAATTGTTCTTGTAAATCTGTTTGGATGTGGGTAGCATAAAACCAAGGCTATCATTAGGCATAAAGATTAAATAAGGTTTTTAGGGTAGAAAGGTTTTTAAGTGGAGACCACGCAATGGCAAGCAGCGTAGGATGCCCCCTCCAGTTAGGGTTACCAACCCTACTATATAATATAGTATCCTACTATATTAGGGGATCAAATACTATATTTCTAAATAAAATATATATTAGGCAAAACTACTATGTTTTGCGTAAAGCGGACCGCAGCCTTAATCTTTTTTTAAAGTCTGCTCCGCTCTAAAATTAAAAATTGCTGGGAAACTAAAAATTAATTTGAACAGTTTGTACTCAGAAATCAATCAAATGTACAAATTTTTCTAAAATTTTCTACTAATTATCTGTTAAAAAATGGCAAGAAGTTCTTCTCTTAAATAATTCAGACTAGCCTAATATTTTAAAAATTGTACCATTTTTTTCTTCCAATTCCTGCAACATCAGCATTCACAGAGCGCATATTTTCTGTCATGAAGACAAAATGGAGAGATGGGCGTAACAGGGTCAGTTTAAATTTAATAAAAGCAGAATTAATGGTGTTTAACTTAAATTTGGACTTCCATCTAGCATATGAATGCATTCTTAAAAATAAAAATTATATTATTAAGGCGCAGAGCAGCAAAAATATTCATTTAAAAAATAAATATTTTAACCACATACAATATTTTTTTAATATTTTTTTGCCATTTGCTTTATTTTTAGAGGCAACAGCTTCGAAAATACTATATTTGTTAGAAAAAAAGTTGGTAACCCTACCCCCAGTAGATGTGTGACCTTGTGTTGGATGCCGCACAAAACGGTTGCCATCCTATGGCTGATATGGATCAGAAGGTATTTTTCATGTTTAGACCACTGAATTTTTCTTGTATGTTTGCATCAGTACGTTAACTGTTTCTAATTCTAATTCTGGGATGGGAGGAGAATAAGATCACGGACGTCCCTAGTGTATTTATTGTGCATCACCTCTTTCTGACCTGATCCCAGCCATCCTAACTTTATGAAATAACGGGAACTAACTACGAAACTAAACTAAGTCCGACAGTTATTGATCGGCAAATTCACCAATATCCCAATTTAGTCAAGGAATGGAGGACCTAATAACCATCTCAACCAATGCTATTGTTGTGGCCAAACAACTGTCCAACATAGTATAAATGAAAACGTAGAACTCATGACACGCTAAGAAGAAGAAGTCAAGGAATTTCAAAGATTTTGTAGAACTTAGACGTTAGTTTGTCGATCGACAAGTTTCGTACACACGGCTACTCATCAAGCTATATATTTCCAGTTATAAGCTGACCTCACATTCTACGGAATGCCTACACAATAAGAGGTCAGCTTATACTGGAAATGTATAGCTTGATGTGTAGCCGTGTGTACCAACACCGCTGGTTCCGTAAACTAGATGCGTCTACGCATGACTGGGTTATGTTCAGTTAGTAAGTTACAGCATAAACGAGTCTTAGGTATATTGTTCTGCATTATCTTTCTAGAGCTAGTGCACTGTTTACTTGGGTAACGGTGTATCTGAGTACTGCGACGTCATTTTAAAATTTAATGGCATGTGCTATCGCTGTGTATAAACGGTGATAGGCTTGCAACATGTCACGTTTGAAATGTCAGCGATAAGGCTGCCCATTGTACTATATTTAGTATTAATTAGTTTTTTTAAGTATTCCTGGTGTCCAATAAAGCATTATTCTATTCATAATCATTTTATTGATCGAGCGAAGCGAGATCTGTAAATCAACTTGCGCAAATCGGCGTTGAATGTATGTATGTCATCATGTATGTATATATGTCATGTATGCATATATTGAATGTATGTCACCGATCATCGTGAAATTTGATACATAGGTACAATGATAGCACAATTTTGGTGTGACTAAATGAGCTAAAAATGTTGGGGGGTTGTTGAGATATTGGGGTTCAAGAGCGGTAAAAAAATATGAAGCGATTAGGTCAAATGGGACGTCAAATGAAAGGTGTTTATTAGTACATTTAGATTCTGTTTATATTTTTCGTAAACTCTTTATAGTTTTTGAGTTATTAGCCATTTTAAAAACTAAAATTTGACCAAATTCACAGGGTACACTAGTGACCCCACAGTGCTGTAATTTGGTATACGTGTAGCTTTAGTGACACAAATATAGGCAAAAGTATTAAATCCAGAATATCTGTAATTTGTACCCCATAAATAAGTAACCACATTACAAGAACTCCCGTTACCTGTAGTTTCAAAGAAACTGTAGGTCAAGTAAGTGGATTATTTATTTTGTGGCATTTTGATAGTCAAAGATTACAAATAATATTTTTTTTTTAATCGGAGACTCGCGAGATCTCAGTTCGGTTCGGGGCGAACCACTAGTTACCAGAATATAGGTTATACAGAAAGATGTTAGATTCTCAGAGGCGAGCAATAAACTTCCAAAGTTTTCATAATTGTTCAATAATAAACGTTATTATTTACGTTACACTATTTATGTCAAAGATTTAGCATTCAATTAGTTCTATGTCTGCCAAGAAACCAAATTACTTCACCTACAGTTTCATTCAAATTACAGGTAACGGGAGTTCATGTAAATTGGTACTCGTTTTGGAGTAGAAATTGCAGTTACCTTGGATTTCAGACTTTTGTCTATATTTGTGTCATTAAAGCTACACGCGTACAAAATTACAGCACGGTGGGGTCACTGGTGTGAATTTTGTCAAAGTTCAGTTTTTGTTATGGCTAATAACTTAAAACTTAGGTTTAAATTAAAAATAAAAACGGGATCGCAATGTTTTATTAGAACCTTTTATTAGACGTGCACTTGCTCGGATAATCCCATTTCGGGTTTTTTTACCCCTCTTGAACCACAATATCTCAAATCCATCCCCCCCCCCCCCCCCCCATTTTTAGCTTATTTAGTCACACCAAAATTAATACCAAATTTCAAGATGATCGGATAAACGCTTCGAAAGTTATCTTCGGACAAACAAACATACATACATACAATACATGCATACAACGCCGATTTGCCCAAGTTGATTAAGAGATCTCGCTTCGCTCGATCAAATATAGAGACTTCGTACTGAAAACTACTTGTATTTAAATCAAATATAGCGCATATCATTCAGGGATTGTGTACATTTCTGTAGCATTTAAACAGTAAAAAAAATTCCTAATTGGTTCAGCAGTTCTCCTTTGAGTATTCAGACAAATAAACTAACAAAGCTACAAAATTTCCTATAATAATGGAAGTGTAGATGTAGAATTACTTGAACATCGCACTGTAATATACATATATATATATATAATTATAAATGCGAAAGTTTGGATGTTTGTTTATTTATTTATATGTTTGTTTGTTCGTTACTCAATCACGTCGTAACGGCTAAGCCGATTTCGATAAAATTTAGGATTGGATTATGACTGGATTAACACATAGGCTACTTTTTATACCACAAATCAGGTCCTATGGGATAAAAATGGGGAGTCAAGTTGCAACAGCGAGCTTAGCTTTATTTCTAGGTTACCTACACATTTAGTAGTGTAAAGCGTACGAATTCGCGGGCAACAGCTAGTAATTAATTAAGCTTCAGCCTTTATCACGAAGTATGTTGTAAAAATCACAAATTAAACATATAGGAAGTCGATTGACGTCAATTATTTCAATTATTTTAGGTTTATGTTTATCGAAAAACAAAACTGAACCTACAAATAAAAATAATCTAAAACAACTAACCTACTACTAAATATACTAATTATGTCATCATCATCATCATCATCATATCTGAAGTAGGACGTCCACTGCTGAACATAGTAACTCCATAGATTTCCAGAGCGACCGATCCTGTGCAGCTTGCACCCAATGGCTCCCAGCAACCTTCATCGGGTCGTTTTTCTATCTAGTGGGGGGGTTGTACACACGGCTACACATCAAGCTATATATTTCCAGTATATACTGACCTCTCATCCTACGAAAAGCCTACACAATGCGAGGTCAGCTTATACTGGAAATGTATAGCTCGATGTGTAGCCGTGTGCACTATGCTGCCCTTTCAAGTGCATGGTCTCCACTCTAGATCCTTTTGTCCTAACGGCCGTCCGTTCTTACAGCCCACTGTCACTTTAGGCTCGGACTATATGACATCCGGGTCACCCCGATCCGAGAAAAACCAAGTTCGGTATGCTATCGACTACACAAGGTCCGATTGAATCCGGAGAAAAATTCCCTCTGTCGTCCGCTAGCACTTGCGTTGGACAGACGTCCCGACGATGCCTACTGTTTTAGAATGGTATGCAAGATTTACAAGGTAGCTGGTAAAAACTATTTACTCAAAAACTAAAGTGAAAAATTGACCCGAATATAAAACGTTTATTTATATTAGTACTACGTTTTGAAATAATAAAAATGGCACGTTAATAGAACAACGGACATGAGCAAACTTTTTCAAAGTCCCTGCCACGAAGCCTTGGTGGCTGCTACTCTTACTGCTAATTTTCATAATAGTAATGATGTAGGTACTTAATATTAAGTTTTAACGATCCATAATTAAATTAAAGCATGTGCAAATCGTTGCAATGACAATGACAATATTAACACACTGTGTATTTAACAACACCAGCTGATAACAGTGGTAAATATGATAGTTTGGTTTATCTAGCCATATGAACTTTAATATCACGTCTGGATACTGTGGAAAATTTAACTTATTTGGAAGTTTTTATTAGAACGCGTTGCCCGCAGTGGTCGATTTTGACGATTATTTCTTTTGATTACTATACCTTGTGCAATTGTCTCAGTTAATCCATGCGAAAATACCCGCACTGCGAGTAGGACTGATTCGAGGCTCAAATAAAATTGAATTGAAATTGTTAAAAATCAAAACTAATGCTATGCGTCATGTTAATAACGATAAAAGTCATAGCAGACATAACTATCAATTCTTAATATGGATATATTTAACCCTAAGCTGTATAAATTTGTCACACAACTCAAAGACATCCTCCATTTTAACCGGGATACAGACGCTAATAATAGCGTCGTGGGCTTCCAAGTCGGTTGATAGTATATTTAGGTATTTTGTATATATTACTTGTTTGTTTTTTTGTTTTAATTATTGTTTAAGTATTAGTTTTTTTCTTCTGATTCTCAGTTTTGTGTCTATTCATTTTAATTATTTAGTAGTAGTTATGTTCTTAAACATGCTTTTCCTTTTGTTTCCTCGATGAGTATACAGTGTAAACTCCATGTAACGTCACTCGTTTTAACGACAAACTCTCTAAAGCGTCGACATCACTCGGCTTTGGTTGGTTTAGCTTGTCTTGCATACAATGGTACACTCTGTATAGCATTACACCCACTCTCAATAACGACAACAATTTGTAATAAAAAGTTCTTTTTAAGTTGCCAAATTAGTAAAAACTGCGCAGCTGTGTATATCCTTTTGTCGTTTTATTATCCTAGACCATAATAAACTCGACTGTCGGCACCATACACACCAAACTTTCTAAGAAATCCGTTCTCTTGTTTATAAAATGGGATTGCTTGCACGTGTAGCTGCAGACTGTTGTTAGTAGAAGTGATGGATTTTATCTATACGTTGTCATATTCTTATAATAACAGACTATACGCAATAGCGTTCAAATTAAAACAGATTTTTATTGTAGGTACTATTTAACAAATCAGAAATAAACGTTTTCTTTTTCTAATATAGATTTTACTTCTCTCCATTTAACGACAACTCTCTATAACGTCAAAATATGCTCAGTCCCTTGAGTGTCGCTTACCATCAGGCGAGATCATGGTCAAACGCAAACCTATAATATATATATAAAAAAACAAGTTATATTTTTTTGCTTGTAATGTGTGCCTTATAAAATAAATAAATAAATTAGGAAAAGGATCGGCACCGTAGGTTGACGCTTGGTTGACGACGCGGCTAAAGTTAGCCTTGTAACCAGGCCTAACATAAACACGTAATCAAAGCGGATCAGCAGCTCCTTGGGTACGGCTAGGCGACGCCGCGCTTAAGGCTCGCCGCCCGCTGGTTGACGGTTAGGCGGCACCAGTTTCACCGCTCGGGTACGGAGAGACGTAAGCGCTGGGACAAGGAGCCGTAAGCGCACCGCACCGCGGTTGTAAGCTCCCGAGGCGAGGCGATTACGTTACGATTCCGATTAGTGTGCGTTGCAGTATGAACGGTTCGACCTGATACGGTGACGACCTCATTTATAAATAATTGAATACTTTAAATGACTTCAAAATGACCCAGCTTTTTAAACCGACTTCAAAAAAGGAGCAGTTTCTCAATTCGTCGGAATCATTTTATGGTTTACGTATGTTACTACTTGAAGACGGAGTGATTCGAGAAATTATTTGTTTGTTTAAAAGGGTTTGGCATTAAGTCTCTTGGATTTATGATGATGGTATCCCAAAAAAATCAAGGGCAACCCTCAAATTTTATAAGGACGCTTAATAGTTTTATGTTTTTACCTCAGAACTCCAATCGATTTAGAAAATTATTATTTTTATTTGAATGCATTACTTTTATATTGTTCTCATAGAAATTTCATCAAAATCAGTTCAGTTAAGTCGATTATATTTTTGTTAAAAAGTTATTAGCGGCCAATTCGGCTTTCGAAGTTTCGACTAAATGTAGAAGCCGAAACTGAGAGTCAGATCAGATCTGTTATAATCTTAGATACTAATCTATATTGATATTATAACGAGGTAAAGTTTGTTATTTGTAAGTTTGTACGTTTGTAGCGGATAATTTGAAGAAAATTATTTCACTCATAGAAATCTACATTATCAGTGCTATATATTATATTGAAAAACTTCCGTGCGAAGCCGGGAGTCAGCTTATTGTAGTAAAAGTACTTTAATTTAGTTTATAAACCATGAAGGTAACTATTTTGAAACTATTTCATCCGACCTCTAAATTGGTTCCCATTAAAAAAAGTACCGAATATTTCAATCGTATAAAAGTTGCACAACGTGTTAGATTGTTTTGCGTTACTTACTAATACTATTTTAAAAATTGAACAACGGATCAGAAGTGGACGTCGAATGACATGTACATTAGTAATCATCATCATTAGATGATGAATACACTGAAGTTTCGAAGAATAAATAATTACATATCTTATATATGTATATATAAAAGAAAGTCGTGTTAGTAACACTATTTATAACTCAAGAACGGCTGAACCGATTAGGCTGAAAGTGGTGGGAAGGTAGCTTAGAACCAGGAGACGGACATAGGATACTTTTTATCCCGTTCGACCGCGTTCCCGTGTGACGGTGACATAAAACGTCAAAGAGAGTAGAAGTCACTATAAAACGTGGTATAACCAAAACGCATCTGACATGGAATAACAAAACGCAAATGACAGCTAAACGTAATTTTTTCTAAGGTTAAGTATAGTTGTAAAATGATAGCCGGGGACAACAATTGACAATTCTACCAGGGTGACGTATATTGACAGCCCGAGTTATATGCATGTCAAAGCGATACGAAGTTCGGCGGGACCACTAGTTAATAATAAATAATGATGAAATGTCCTAACGGTTCGGGGCTAGCCCCAAACTAAGCAAACTGTGGGAACCAGCATCCAGATAAGTGATAGAATACTTAATACTATTTTTTTGTAAATGTATACTTACGAGTATAATATACTAGCTGACCAATCCGCAACTTCGCACGTGTAGTTTTTCAATAAAACAGTACCCTCCTTCTGCGTAGTTTGGTAAAAAGTAGCCTATGTCACCCGGGGATAGTGTAGCTACCCAACAGTGAAAGAATTGTTTAAGTCCAATAGTTCGTTCAATACAAACAAACAAACAAATCTTTCCTCTTTTTAATATTACTAGCTCACCCGACGTTAATACCCCTTATGATCGAAGTCCCTGTACATAAGCGTTATGTGTAAATTCGAGTCCATATTCTTGCACTAATTTCATGTTCTTTCGTTTGTTGCTTTTGTCTGACAGGTCTTCATATGTTTTTGATGGTCGACCACGACCCTATATGTTCCTGGTGTAGGACACGATTCTTCATCATCGAACACAACTTTGAACTCGCTATCTAACCACGAAGCGTTTTGTTCCAAGAATCGAGATTTGGTCGTATTAGCTTTCGACCAACGATCACGTAATTTTTTAAGATATTTTGTTGTATGTATTCGACAATTTTTTGGCGTTTAGATGGTGTTAAGTTATAGTTTTTTTCCAAATACTTTGGAATATTTTCCGAAGTGGCATCGTTTTCAATTAAAAATGAACATAATTCGCGCTTTGATACAATGAATACTCACATTTTAGTTTTTTTTAATACTTACACTTGTTTGTACGAAAGTAACATGACAATTTTTGTTTGTAGTTGGACCCTGAATCCTTTTTTATAGTTACAGTAATTGATTTGCATTTCGATGCATTTGATTGCATTTGATGCAATGATTGCATTTTCATACGTTCCTCGAAATATTTTCGACTGGACGTTGATCGACTTATTTATTTCTTTGTGGTTTCCGGTTCAGAAACCGCAATATTTCTTTTCTTTATTTGATAAGGTGATAAATTTTATCAAAGAATGCGGTTATTTTCTATTTACGAATAATATTATTATAAAAATAGGCACCTTCATAAATTAAGGTAACAATAAATAAATAAATAAATTTTGCTAGACATTTCACACAGCGCTATCTAGCCCCAAACTAAGCAGAGCTTGTACTATGGGAACCAGATAACTGATAGAATACTTATATACATTTTTTTTTGTAAATACATAGAGGACCAACCAGACCTGGAACAAATATTTGTAGATCATGCAAACATTTGTTCCGCGGCGGGAATCGAACCCGCTACCTCCTGCGTCTCAGCCGGCTATTCGCCCACTGCACCACGGAGGTCGACAATGGTGGCGATTCTGTTGTTTACGCTGACTAACTAAAATTGTGTAAAATACGAACGGTCTTATTTTGTTTACGCTAAAAATCGAATTAAAATGACATTTAAAGTGACATTTCTAAAATTAAATAATTTTTACTAATATGGCGTGTTTACGGTCTAGTTTTAATCAACACCAATTTGCCTGTTGACTAAAACTAGCCCAAAAACACGCCGTCTTAGTAAAAAATACTTAATTTTAGAAATGTCACTTTAAATGTCATTCTATTTTGATCTTTAGTATAAACAAAATAAGACCGTTCGTATTTTACACAGTTTTAGTTAGTCAGCGTAAACAACAGAATCGCCACCAATGTTTGACATGGTAAAAATAATTAATAAAGAAAACAAGCAATACTAAATTTAAGGTCATCAAGTGAATAAAAACGAGGATGTTTGCTACAATGTAAACCAGATTTTCCAAAAAAAAACCACTTTCTTGATTTTTTTATTTTCCCACGGTACACTTTGTTGCCTGTAAGTCAAATTGGGGCAAAATTTTACTTTAAATCCTGTTAGTACACGGATCAGGAAATCTTATAGTATTCATATCTCTTTGTCGGGAGATAGCGGTAAATAACAAAACTCGTTTTAAATTATCAGAACCGAAAAAATAGGAGGGCTTCAAAAATTTACTGTAAAAGCTAACATTCTTAACCATATAAGAATATGCTTGAGTTACGTGGAAGTGTTAAGTAGCTTTTAATGATGTATAATAACAATAAGTAATAGTTTATCAACAAATATTTGTAAAAAAATCGATCTGAAAGTGTCATATCACAATTTTTTTTACATTAATCAATCTACTTTCTTACATTCAAGTTCAGGCTGTCGCTATTAAGGTGGTAACCGTAGCCGGTGACCTTGAGCGAATGGGCGTAGCTATTGTTTTGGCCCCGCACCAACCACACCTGCCGCCACACGTTCTAACCGATCAGAAAATAGATGAGCGTGAGGCAGACGAGCACAACCCTCCCGTACGACAGTCAGCGGTACACTGCCGCCCGTCGCCCGCGCATCTACCTTCTAAGGGTACGCCCGCTAATTATTCGGAAATTTTGAAAATAAATAATTGCCACGTGCAAGATCGTCGTAGCACAGCATCATATGTTCTACTTGAAGGTATAGTCTTTGCCCACATTTAGGTGAAAGAAAAATTAAAAAATTTTACGTCGTTGAGAGGTTGAATCAAATTGAAAGTCGAAAACAGCTACATTTTGTTATTTTTTATCTCATAGTACATAAACTGGTAGAACTTTCTTGTATGTTCACTTTGCAGATAAAAGGTCAATGGATGACATATATTTTTTGAGCACATATAACTGATTCCTCCTTGAGGAGAAAGCCTCCAAATAAGACCAATCAGCTACTATATTCGCCTTAAAATATGTTATTATAGCATATTTTTTGTGGTATATGATACTTCAATTGTCCTACTTCATATATTCATTGAGAAAAATGTAGAATTGTAACTTTTGTGACAGTGATTTTTGAGACGATAATTACGCTTCTGACCCATGGTGCGGCGGTGAGACAAGTGCCTTAAGCATGACAACGTAGCAAACAGACAGAGAGACAGTTACTTTCGAATTTATAATATTAGTATGGAGTATGGATTAATTATTTAATGGCCATTACAGTAAATAGACGTCTCTGAATATCGCCATTTGATTTATCATGCGCACTAACTGTATTAATTTAACATGCGTTACGGTTTCTACTCGTGTTAATGCTTTCGTTAACTTAATGATTTACTCGCTCGATTTTCACCTTTATTGTCTTTAGAGATAATAATTTCATGACATCTTTTATTGATCGAGCAAAGCGAGATCTCCAAATCAACTTGGGAAATTGGCTTTGTATTTATGTATGTAAGTATGTACGAGTATGTTTGTCCGAGGATAACTTTCGAAGCGTTTTTCCGATCATCGTGAATTTTTATATAATTATAGGTAGCTAGTGTTGGCATAATCCTAGTGTGACAAAATGACCTTAAAATGTTGGGTGGGTTGTTGGGATATTAGGGTTCAAGAAAGGTAAAACATATAAAAATGAGACTGTACTGGGACTGAACGTCAAATGGGACGTTCAATGAAAGGTCTTCATTAGTACATTTCGATCTCATTTTTATTTTTGGTTATTTTCCTTGTTGTTTTTGAGTTACTAGCCTTAATAAAACTGAACTTTGACACGGTACAGCAGGGGCCCCACAATGCTGAAATTTGGTATGCGTGTAGCTTTAGTGACACGAATATAGAAAAAAGTCTGAAATACTGAATAACTGCAATTTCTACTCCTAAAAAACAATTGACATTAACTCCCGTTACTTGTAATTCGAATGAAACTCTAGGTCAAGCTGGTTGGTAATTCATTTCTAGGCACTATTTTATTAACCAAAGGTAAGGGCCGGCTTACACAACCATCATTAAACGTATTTAGCAACTAAACATGTTTAAATTTGACGTATTTGTATGATTTGATAATGCCTTAAATCATATTTAACCACTAAATACGTTTAGGCACCGTTGTACTAGTCGCCCTACGAATAATATTTGTTTTGTTTTTTGTGGGATTCGCGAGATCTCAGTTCCGGGCGAACCACTAGTTAGAATAAGTTAAAATTAAAAACGAAAATTTCCTTCATCATCATCATCAACCTCCACAGCAGTCCACTGCTGGACATAGGTCTCTCCCAGGGTGCAGCATTGAGCCCGATCCTCAGCTTTTTTCATATAATCTTAGCCTGCTACAGCGCGCAAAGTATCACTCCATCTAGTCGGAGGGCGGCCTACACTTCGCTTGCCTTAGACCAGGTCTCCACTCCAGAACACGTTACCTCAACGATTATCGATTCTGCGGGAGATATGATAAGCTTAAGTGGCAAACTGCCACTTTCATCATCATCATCAGCCGGAAGACGTCCACTGCTGAACATAGGCCTCCCCCTTAGATCGCCACAACGAGCGGTTGGTAGCCGTTTGCGCCCAACGGCTCCCCGCGATCCTTACCAGATCGTCGGTCCACCTTGTGGGGGGCCGGCCTACGCTGCGTCTTCCAGTCCGTGGTCTCCACTCGAGAACTTTTCTTCCCCAACGGTTATCGGTTCTACGAGCGATGTGGCCTGCCCATTGCCACTTCAACTTGCTAATTTTGAGAGCTATGTCGGCAACTTTAGTTCTTCTGCGGAGTTCCTCATTGCGGATTTTGTCACGCAAAGAAACCCCGAGCATAGCCCTCTCCATAGCTCGTTGAGCGACCTTGAGCTTGGTCATGAGGCCATGAGTAAAGGACCACGTTTCAGTGCCATAGGTCATCACTGGCAACACACACTGGTTGAAGACTTTAGTCTTCAGGCTCTGGGTAATTTTGGACGAGAAGATATCGCGAAGTTTCCCGCCTTAAAAAACTTGAAAAAAAATGTTATACATCTTACATTATTTTTTCTCAAGAACAGATTAAAAAGACACCAAAATTATTATGGACTTATGTAAAATCAAAAAGAAATAATCTTTCTAACTATCCTAATGTTATGGAATATAATAATAATATTTTATCTAATCAACGGGACGTTTGCAATTCTTTTAGTGATTTTTTCTCTAAAATTTCGTTCAACCTGCGCATACTTATAATTCTTTCTCTGATACCAGAGCCCCGTGCTGTGATATTACAGGAGGCATACAGATATCGGTCACAGATGTAAAAATTTTGCTTAAAAGCTTAGATTGTTCTAAGAGCGCTGGTTGTGACGGAATACCCCCATTCTTTTTTGCAAAATGTGTAGAATCGCTAGCAGCCCCTATAAGAGTTATCTTTAACAGATGTTTCCTTGAAGGATATTTTCCCAAAATTTGGAAAACTGCAAATATTGTGCCCGTACATAAAAAAGGTACTAAGACTGCTATTTCTAATTATAGACCTATATCAATCCTCAATGTTCTAAGTAAATTAATGGAGAGGGTTGTTTACAGGCATATTTACCCACTCATTTTTCGCCATATTCCATCGGAACAACATGGTTTTGTGCAAGGTCACTCAACTAATACTAATCTCTCAATTTTTGCCAACGACGTTCTTCGTGGAATGGATGAAGGTTTTCAGATTGACGTAATATATACTGATTTCGAGAAGGCGTTTGATCGCGTTGATCACATAATCCTTCTTCGTAAGCTCCAAGAGCTAGGAATTCGTGGTAATCTTCTCAGGTGGACAGAGTCATATCTACGAAATCGTTCACAGGCGGTAGTTGTTGCTGGACACCATTCTGATCTAGTAGATGTTCCCTCTGGAGTCCCTCAAGGCTCTATTTTGGGACCCCTGTTTTACGCTGTCTACCTGTATGATGTGAGTAGTTGTTTTCATTTTGCCAAATTTCTCATGTACGCTGATGATACCAAAATCTACGCTTTTATAAAGACTGAAGCAGACTCTCAGAAGCTGCAAAATGATATTAAACGGCTATGTAACTACTATCGGGATAATAGAATTGGAGTAAATGCATCAAAATGTTTCCAAATTTCCTTCACTCGTAAAATTAAAAAAGTCACTTATCAATATGAATTAGACAATATACCTTTGGAACGCAAAAACGCAACACGAGACCTTGGAGTAATCTTTGACTCAAAAATGTTAATGTCTGATCAAGTCGCGGCAGTGGTTGCAAAAGCTTACAGAAATCTAGGGTTTGTCTTACGTGTTAGTCGGCAGTTCTCTGACGCTGAATGTATTAAAGTACTTTACTATTCTTATGTCCGTAGCGTCTTGGAATACTGTTGCACTATGTGGAACCCACAATACATAATATATGAGCAAGATATTGAGCGCATTCAATCCAAATTCATTAAAACGTTAAACTATCGCACCTATTGTAATAGAAGCATGACTTACGAGGAATCGTGTAGGTTTCATAAACTCATGCCGTTAAAGGATCGGCGCTCTTTGCTGCAGATGTTGTTTTTACACGACGTTTGCAGTAATAGAATTGATAGCACCGAATTGGCGTCTCTCGTTCTTCAATTCAATACTCCTTTTAAACGTACGAGACACACAACCCTCTTTCATATTCCTTTCAGTCGTACCAACTATGCCCAAAATTCTGTCATCTGTCGCACGCTAGATAGCTACAACAAGGATTTTTCGGCAATAGACATCTTCTCTAATAGCAAAACATCTTTTAAGAAACAAATTATATTTGTTCTTAGTCATATATAGCGCGTTCTATAAAATATTCAGAAATTCACTCAACACACATTACACTCTCTCCCTCACCCCCTCAAGTACACACATTTACACAGCATCCCTACCTTCTTTTGTTCTTCAAATGCGTACCTACTAAATTACTAAAATCCTTGAAAATTTAAAATTTAATTAATATAGTATGTTTTTTAATCTTTTTCTCTAGGTGACTAATTTCATAAAAGATAAGTCTATAAATTGAGAATCTGTTAATGGCATTAAGCATTAGTTATAAGGATTGTTTACATTGTTAACAAGTGCTGTTGATTCTGTAATGAATAATAAAAAAAAAAAGAAAGAAAAACGCTGCCCAGCCGAGTTGGATTCTTCGTGCGACCTCTTTGTCGAAGTTGGACTTACCTAATTGGACAGTTTGTCCTAGGTATATATATTCGTCGACAACTTCGAGAGTATCGCCCCCAACAACTACCGGTACGGGCGCAACATGGATATTTGACATGATTTTCGTTTTATCCATGTTCATTTTGAGACCCACCTGTTGGGAGACCCTACTGAGGTCGTTGAGCATGGTACCGAGTTCCGGCCATAATGACTATATCATCAAAACTGCCACTTTAGCTTCCCAGATTCCACCACAAGAAAGAGAAAGTGCTGGTAGTCTTCCGACCGGCTGACTTGATCTTCATCAAATAAATCTAATAACTACAACATTTAAACTAGCTGTCTATTTGAATAGAATATAATAAAAAATATTTGCAGCAACAGATAACACAGAAAAGATAAAGATACCAAAAGATAAAAACTTAAAACTAAACAATCTACTGTTATATGTAAGTTGCAAAAAGGACTCGAATCGGTCCATCAGTTTGGGAACTAAAACACTGTGGCAGCAGCACACAGACAGACATAGGCGTTATACATATAACAACACTCTTTGCATCGGGGGTTAAAACCATTAAGATTTTTTTTATCTATATACCAAATTTCATCTAAACCAATCCAGCCGTTTAGTCGTGAAAACTGAACAAACAGACAGACAGAGAGACAATTTTAGAATTTATAATATTAGTTTGTAAAGATTCGATAGCATTATGTCACCTTTCATGTGTTATTAAGAGTTTCATAATATATTCAAATTAAATAGTTCTATATATAAAACTAGCTGTTGCCAGCTGCTTCGCACGTGTTGTTTGCCAATAAAAAGTAGCATATGTGTGTAATCCAGGTTATGATCTACGTACATACCAAATTTCATCGCAATCGGTTCAGCCGTTCTGGCGTGAAACAGTAACAAACATCCATACATACAAACTTTCACGTTTATAATATTAGTAGGAGTATTAGTAGGATAGTAGGAAGTAGGATAATGCATGGAGCTTCATATTGATGTAGGAATGTGCTCAGTATATGAACCACTTATACGAAGTTAATGTTTAAAATTTAGCAATTGATCAATAAAAATAAATTCTTGCAGTAAAAAATAATGGTCCCTCCACACTTTAACGATAAGTCTTGCAATTTCACTGCTTCGCGTGTTAGTTTAGCAATGTTGACACAGAAACTCCAAGATTGACAGTTAACATGAAACTTTATTGTTCGTGTGTTCATGTATCAGATATTCGGAGATTAGAAAAGTCTGACTGAAAAATTAAGAAAGCACAAGGTTGCCTTATGTAGTTATTTTTGTCTTAGAAACATTTCCGCCTGGTAGTAATTCGTCTTAAAAGATTATACTAAAAGAATTTTTAGCACAATTTATGCGGTTTTGACACTTGGCCTTCAGATGGTACCATCATAATCTTGATCCTATTTACATGAGTCGTCCTTATCTTCACGACAAAATTAACGTAAACAATGTTACTAGGTAAGGAGTAGTCGTGTGTAGATCATGTTGACACGTTCTCAGGTTCGTCTTCAGAAACTAAACTCAAGGATGAGTCGACTGAAATTCTGATTTCTTGACAGTAATAAGAATAATTCAAATCCGTTTAAAATATCTAATGAAATAGTTTAGATGGTAATAATGGACAAACACCGTGGTGCTGTGGGCGAATAGCCGGCTGAGACGCAGGAGGTAGCGGGTTCGATTCCCGCCGCGGAACAAATGTTTGCATGATCTACAGATATTTGTTCCGGGTCTGGTTGTTTCTCTATATATTATAAGTATGTATTTACAAAAAAAAAGTATATAAATATTCTATCAGTTATCTGGTTCCCATAATACAAGCTCTGCTTAGTTTAGGGCTAGATAGCGCTGTGTGAAATGTCCAGAAATATATATTTATTTATTTAATTTTAAAACTCATGCTTGAGATTCGTTCTTGAATGCAGATTTAAGTTACTGATACAATTTACCTACTCTTTCCACTTTTTGCCCAGTAATGGGACACAAAAGGCTGATATAGATATAGGCCTTTACCTATACATATTATAAAGATATTGTAGGTACCTTCACACCAAAACAACTACAGAAATTAAAAAAAAAAACCGGCCAAATGCAAGTCAGACTCGCGAACCAAGGGTTTTGTACAATAATAAAAAAAAACGTTTCTATAAAAACGGCATAAAAATCATATCTGTTATATGGGAGCCCCCCTTAAATATTCATTTTATTTTAATTCAATTATTTATTTTTAAAGTGAATAATATAACTCAATATTCTGTGAATATTTCAAGCGTCTACCTGTTGCTGTTATCAATATAAAAAATCACGTTTATTGTATGGGAGCCCCTCTTAAATATTTATTTTATTGTTTTTAGAATATGTTGTTATAGCGGCAACAGAAATACATCATCTGTGAAAAATTTCAACTGTCTTACTATCACGGATCATGAGTGTATCTCATGATCCGTGATAGTAAGACAGTTGAAATTTTGCCTGGTGACAGACAGACAGACAGACAGCGGTGTCTTAATAATAAGGTCCCGTTTGACCCTTTGGGTACGGAACCCTAAAAATATTCCGGTTACGTAAATAGATGGAGCTGTGTAATGGGTGGTCTTTTGTATACTGTGCCCAAGTAATTTCGAGGTGTTTTCTATAATGTGGAGTTTCCCACCGAACGACCTTGGCTAGCCTGCGGAATCCAACCCTATTTCTTTTTTTAGTATTTGTTGTTATAGCGGCAACAGAAATACATAATCTGTGAAAATTTCAACTGTCTAGCTATCATGGTTCATGTCATGAGATACATCCTGGAGACAGACAGACAGACAGACAGACAAACAGACAGCGGAGCCTTAGTAATAGGGTGCCGTTTTACCCTTTGTGTACGGAACCCTAAAACAACAATCAGTATAAAAACTAGACAGCCTGACTGCAAGTATTTCTGTTCTAACTTGTTATAGGTGGTTAAAGTCATCTCTTTGAAATTTTTATATAGCTGTGTACAAATCTCAAATATTTTTTTTTATCAGGAATAAGTCTTCGTTTGACCATAATCTCACCTGATGGTAAGCGATGATGTGGTCTAAGATGAAGCACGAAGATCTAGAATACACCTTTTAACTCTTACCTTAAAGAGGCCCGGAAATCTCAACGGTTCTTTGAAAAGCTAAATTGACCCAGACGCGTGAAAAACATACCCTCCGGGGAAAAATAGAGTCATTATGGATCAATGTTGCAAAAATTTCAATTGTTTTAGCCATTCTTTAGATTATCTTGACAGGTTGTTGCATTCTAAAGTTTCTTCGCGCGGTCGCTCTTGCGTCCCTATCTCCAATCTCAATGGAATCACTATTAACGTTTCGAAAGTTACATGTTGTGAAAGATTAATTAAAGTTTCATGAACATTATGATAATATTTAATTATAGCTAATTAAAAGCAATTTAACTCTACATGAACATATTTTTTCACTCTACATGAACTTCATACAGTGACTGCTTTGAACATCGACTGCATGGATTGTTACTTACATGCAAGTACTATATTTAACCCAACTGTTACGTAGAATAGATAAGTATATTTCTTTTGCGCCACAAAACAATTTTCGAAGTGAAAACTTCTTTAGGGCGTTGAGCATTTTTTGAGATGTGGAAAAACCATTGAACTCGTGACACTGTTACCGACACCTCTGTATATAATTTTAATAAATTTAATATTTGATTTTTTTTAGTTTGTGGAGGGGCATAATACACATTTCTTAGTAAATTTTCATGCTTATGCGACATCCATCATGATCGTTTTGCAACATCCAATTTTTTTTAGGTTAATACTTCTTAATTTGGGCATGTTTGAGATGGGAAAAAAACCATTGAACTCGCGACACGGTTACCGTTACAGTTCCTGACGATTCAAAACACACTCGTAATTGTTTAAGTTTTCACTTCTGTCGGCACTCCCGGCGTGCCACTTTTTTACATTGTTACTTATAATTAAAACAATGGTAATAATGTCACCATTTATCCATGTACTATATAGTATACAGTGGAATCACTAATATAGCAATGTTTTTCTGTGGCGCCATAAATGCGCGTGATGAAACTACTGCCATTTATGACAGAATACACAGTCATGACCACACTAGGATTCAGTATCGTGGGTAACAGGGACCAACAAATATTACTGGCGGTAGAGCTTTTGTGATCGGGCTCGAGGAAGTGGGCACCACCGCCTTACCTTTATCTGCCACCAAATAGCAGTACTTGTGCTGCTGTGTTCCGGTTAGATGGTAATGGTATGTTCCTGTAATTACTGGCACATAGGCATAACAGCTAAGTCCTATAGTATGGCAACGTAATCACATACTAGACAACATAATAGCTTGTTTTATTAACCGTCTTAAAAGATTATACTAAAAGAATTTTTAGCACAATTTATGCGGTTTTGACACTTGGCCTTCAGATGGTACCATCATAATCTTGATCCTATTTACATGAGTCGTCCTTATCTTCACGACAAAATTAACGTAAACAATGTTACTAGGTAAGGAGTAGTCGTGTGTAGATCATGTTGACACGTTCTCAGGTTCGTCTTCAGAAACTAAACTCAAGGATGAGTCGACTGAAATTCTGATTTCTTGACAGTAATAAGAATAATTCAAATCCGTTTAAAATATCTAATGAAATAGTTTAGATGGTAATAATGGACAAACACCGTGGTGCTGTGGGCGAATAGCCGGCTGAGACGCAGGAGGTAGCGGGTTCGATTCCCGCCGCGGAACAAATGTTTGCATGATCTACAGATATTTGTTCCGGGTCTGGTTGTTTCTCTATATATTATAAGTATGTATTTACAAAAAAAAAGTATATAAATATTCTATCAGTTATCTGGTTCCCATAATACAAGCTCTGCTTAGTTTAGGGCTAGATAGCGCTGTGTGAAATGTCCAGAAATATATATTTATTTATTTAATTTTAAAACTCATGCTTGAGATTCGTTCTTGAATGCAGATTTAAGTTACTGATACAATTTACCTACTCTTTCCACTTTTTGCCCAGTAATGGGACACAAAAGGCTGATATAGATATAGGCCTTTACCTATACATATTATAAAGATATTGTAGGTACCTTCACACCAAAACAACTACAGAAATTAAAAAAAAAAACCGGCCAAATGCAAGTCAGACTCGCGAACCAAGGGTTTTGTACAATAATAAAAAAAAACGTTTCTATAAAAACGGCATAAAAATCATATCTGTTATATGGGAGCCCCCCTTAAATATTCATTTTATTTTAATTCAATTATTTATTTTTAAAGTGAATAATATAACTCAATATTCTGTGAATATTTCAAGCGTCTACCTGTTGCTGTTATCAATATAAAAAATCACGTTTATTGTATGGGAGCCCCTCTTAAATATTTATTTTATTGTTTTTAGAATATGTTGTTATAGCGGCAACAGAAATACATCATCTGTGAAAAATTTCAACTGTCTTACTATCACGGATCATGAGTGTATCTCATGATCCGTGATAGTAAGACAGTTGAAATTTTGCCTGGTGACAGACAGACAGACAGACAGCGGTGTCTTAATAATAAGGTCCCGTTTGACCCTTTGGGTACGGAACCCTAAAAATATTCCGGTTACGTAAATAGATGGAGCTGTGTAATGGGTGGTCTTTTGTATACTGTGCCCAAGTAATTTCGAGGTGTTTTCTATAATGTGGAGTTTCCCACCGAACGACCTTGGCTAGCCTGCGGAATCCAACCTTATTTCTTTTTTTAGTATTTGTTGTTATAGCGGCAACAGAAATACATCATCTGTGAAAATTTCAACTGTCTAGCTATCATGGTTCATGTCATGAGATACATCCTGGAGACAGACAGACAGACAGACAGACAAACAGACAGCGGAGCCTTAGTAATAGGGTGCCGTTTTACCCTTTGTGTACGGAACCCTAAAACAACAATCAGTATAAAAACTAGACAGCCTGACTGCAAGTATTTCTGTTCTAACTTGTTATAGGTGGTTAAAGTCATCTCTTTGAAATTTTTATATAGCTGTGTACAAATCTCAAATATTTTTTTTTATCAGGAATAAGTCTTCGTTTGACCATAATCTCACCTGATGGTAAGCGATGATGTGGTCTAAGATGAAGCACGAAGATCTAGAATACACCTTTTAACTCTTACCTTAAAGAGGCCCGGAAATCTCAACGGTTCTTTGAAAAGCTAAATTGACCCAGACGCGTGAAAAACATACCCTCCGGGGAAAAATAGAGTCATTATGGATCAATGTTGCAAAAATTTCAATTGTTTTAGCCATTCTTTAGATTATCTTGACAGGTTGTTGCATTCTAAAGTTTCTTCGCGCGGTCGCTCTTGCGTCCCTATCTCCAATCTCAATGGAATCACTATTAACGTTTCGAAAGTTACATGTTGTGAAAGATTAATTAAAGTTTCATGAACATTATGATAATATTTAATTATAGCTAATTAAAAGCAATTTAACTCTACATGAACATATTTTTTCACTCTACATGAACTTCATACAGTGACTGCTTTGAACATCGACTGCATGGATTGTTACTTACATGCAAGTACTATATTTAACCCAACTGTTACGTAGAATAGATAAGTATATTTCTTTTGCGCCACAAAACAATTTTCGAAGTGAAAACTTCTTTAGGGCGTTGAGCATTTTTTGAGATGTGGAAAAACCATTGAACTCGTGACACTGTTACCGACACCTCTGTATATAATTTTAATAAATTTAATATTTGATTTTTTTTAGTTTGTGGAGGGGCATAATACACATTTCTTAGTAAATTTTCATGCTTATGCGACATCCATCATGATCGTTTTGCAACATCCAATTTTTTTTAGGTTAATACTTCTTAATTTGGGCATGTTTGAGATGGGAAAAAAACCATTGAACTCGCGACACGGTTACCGTTACAGTTCCTGACGATTCAAAACACACTCGTAATTGTTTAAGTTTTCACTTCTGTCGGCACTCCCGGCGTGCCACTTTTTTACATTGTTACTTATAATTAAAACAATGGTAATAATGTCACCATTTATCCATGTACTATATAGTATACAGTGGAATCACTAATATAGCAATGTTTTTCTGTGGCGCCATAAATGCGCGTGATGAAACTACTGCCATTTATGACAGAATACACAGTCATGACCACACTAGGATTCAGTATCGTGGGTAACAGGGACCAACAAATATTACTGGTGGTAGAGCTTTTGTGATCGGGCTCGAGGAAGTGGGCACCACCGCCTTACCTTTATCTGCCACCAAATAGCAGTACTTGTGCTGCTGTGTTCCGGTTAGATGGTAATGGTATGTTCCTGTAATTACTGGCACATAGGCATAACAGCTAAGTCCTATAGTATGGCAACGTAATCACATACTAGACAACATAATAGCTTGTTTTAAATTCTATGTGGATATCCATGGGCTGCAGTAGCCACTTAACATCTTGTGGACTGCATGCTCGTTTGCCATATACGTAGTATAAAAAAAGTACCATAGTAATACCCGGATCTTGAACAATATTTACAGATCGGTTTGCATGATCTGAAAATCTGCACTAGCGTCACAGCCTTCTCAAGTCTTCCCGGGGATTGACAATCGCTAATCACTACTTACTCGTAAATAGTCATTTATGTATTTACAACGTCTCGAGCATAGACGCTGGGTAGCCAGACTTCATACATCACTAAGGTATTAGTGGTCATGTGCTTAAGCATCAATTAAAAAAATACTTACCACCAGCTTACCTTGAGATGGTTGGCAACATAGCACTGAGACGGGGCCAGTTTTGCGCCATCAGATTACTCTCTCCTACCTATGTGTTCCATCATCTTCTCTTCCTGTAAGATGTATAAAAAAAGTGGCACTCCGGGAGTGCCGACCAAAGAGAAAACTTGAATAAAAGCAGACTACAATACAGATACTTATACACAGAGGTTTCAGTAACGATAACAGTGTCAAGGTAACAGTGTGAGTTCAATGTTTTTTTCCCATCTCAAAAATGCCCAACGCGCCTAAAGATATATTAACTTCAAAAAATAAAAAAATAAATGTTACATCATTTTGTCGTCTTTTTGAGTTGATTTACTATTCCGTGTATGTTGTTGTCGGTGTCAAAATAAATGTATTATCTTTCCTTATTTTCTATTGCTTGAGGCTTGAAGAGGTCCGTGTAGGTCCGGCCTTAATTAAATAAACGTGATCGATTTATTAAATAACAACATACTCATTAGCTATAGGTTATTAATAGTAAAGTGTTTTTAAGTTGATAATAAGCCTCATTAGTAATTTTTTATCAAACTACGTCAATCAACGGATGCAAAAAAACTGTTCCATACAAAAAAAGTTAGTAAAATGTTTAAAAAAATTATATCGCTACATAAAATTGTAGGTAATGATAGATTAAAGGGATTTAAACATGTTTAGAGGTACTAAAGATTTAACTAAATAACATCATCATCATCATATTAGCCAAATGACGTCCACCGCTAAACATAGATATCCCCATAGATTTTCAGAGCCGATCTTGTGCGGCTGCACCCAACGGCTCCCAGCTACCTAATAGGTCGTCTTTCCATCTAGTGGAGGGTCGTCCTACACTGCGCTTTCCAGTGCGTGGTCTCCACTCTAGAACCTTTCTGCCCCATCGGCCGCCAGTTCTTCCCGGCCACTGTTACTTCAGCTTGCTAATCTCTTTATTGCCAATGTATATGTCGCCGCCAAATAGCCTAATTAGCCGTTCAATCAACAGCCTAGCCTCTTTACTAAACAGCGCCGTTCAACTAGCGCCCTGAAAGATATTCAGCCGTTTGTTACAACATTAATATAAATATAGCTGGACATTACACACAGCGATATCTAGCCCCAAACTAAGCAGAGCTTGTACTATGGGAACCAGATAACTGATAGAATACTTATATATTTTTTGTTTGTAAATTCATACTTATAATATATAGACTAACATCCAGACCCAGAACAAATATCTGTAGATAATGCAAACATTTGTTTCGCGGCGGGAATCGAACCCGCTACCTTCTGCTTCTCAGCCGGCTATGCGCCCACTGCGTCACGGGGATCATCAACATTTAAATTCTAGTTGGGGGGGAGGTTGTTCTCTTTGAGTCTGTACTCTTAGTTTTCATACATAATAAGGTATATACTACATAATTCGTTTTTACTTATTAAAAGAAAGACCTACTGCCATACGGTGTGTCTGTGTATTATGTACCTCAAACCTTGTTTGAGGAATCTAGTAGAACGGCGCTGTTTAGTAAAGAGCCTAGGCTGTTGATTGAACGGCTAATTAAGCTAGTTGGCTGCGACATATACATAATCATCATATCATCATCATCATCATATCAGCCGTAGGACGTCCACTGCTGGACAAAGGCCTCCCTCATTGATCTCCAGGAACTGCGGTTAGAAGCGGCCTGCATCCAACGCCGACCTGCGGTTCTTACCAAGTCGTCTGCCCATTTTGTGGGTGGACGTCCTACGCTGCGCTTGCCGGTCCGTGGCCTCCACTCGAGAACCTTTCAGCCCCATCGGCCATCTGTTCTGCGCGCTATATGGCCTGCCCATTGCCACTTCAACGTGATAATCCGTCGGGCTATGTCGGTGACTTGAGTTCTCCTACGTATCTCCTCATTTCTGATTCGATCCCGTAGAGAAACCCCGAGCATAGCCCTCTCCATATGCGCATCTCCATATCCATACAGCTTATGTTGGAAATGTCTAGCTTGATGTGTAGCCGTGTGTACCAAAATAACAAAACATGGAGAACAAAATGTAGATTAATTCAATTATATCAATTAGTTAATTATACATCTATACTAATATTATAATAAGGTAAAGTTTGTATGTTTATAGGTGGTACACACGGCTACACATCAAGCTATACATTTAGAATATAAGTGACCTCTCATTCTACGAAAAGCCTACACAATGCGAGGTCAGCTTATACTGGAAATGTAGAGCTTTATGTGTAGCCGTGTGTACACAGAATGTACTGAACCGATTCTGTAATTTATTTCATTGATAGACAGCTGCAATGAGTGATATAGACTATATTTTATTTAATCCGTGCAAATACAGGTCGCTTAGCTAGTTTATCTTAATAGACTCAACATCATCATCCATAGCTGCACGTGCGCAGCCGGTTTTAGGATCGAGGAGCAGAGGGTTGGTCAAAAACGGTACCCTAAAAAAGCATTACAATATTGCGTTCTATATTATTCTATAGGGTTACATTCCGAAATACTTCAAGTCATCAGTCAGTTTAAAAAGCTATTTTGGTACAGTGCCCTTAGCAGATCGAGGCTACCTTTGACGTCACCGATTGAGGACGCATCATACTAACTATTCCGATGACTGTGGTGCGTCGTGAATGCGTGAGTATTAAAATGTAGATAGGTATTACTCGTGCGCGATAACTTGGGACCTGCTAGAATAGCGACTCCCCGACCGCTTCCCCTGCACTTCCCCAATGGCGCCCGTATTGTAACTTTCGCATCACTATTTTTTACTAGGGTTTTTAGTCTCGTACTGGCCTACGTCACGTAACGACGCGCTCTGGAATTCTTTTAGTTTTCGTTTGTGTTATTGTTTTGTTGTTGTAGTTTTTGTTGTTATAGTTTGTAAAAAGTTTGTCGACAAAAGTATTGGGACCTCTTACAAGAGACGAATGAATCGCAATTAATTGTAAATTTATCGGATACCTCTTCGTCAAGTGATTATAGTGAGACTGAGGACGAAGAACAACGTCTAGAAGGCATAAATCCACTAAGTAGTGACGAAGATGAGATAATGTAAATAATAGATAAAATAAATGTATAAACTTAAACATTGTATTTTTATTTTATTCAAATAGTGTAAAAAAGATTAGATAAAAATCAGCGTCCTCCCTGAGTAACATAATAAATTAGGTTAAAAAAAACAAAGACGAAGCCGCGGGCGGCTGCTTGTTATGTTCGCTTTTTTGCGGGCGGTACAAACACGCCAATATGACGTCACCGCGCTCAGGTCCCAACTTATCGCGCACGGGTAATACATTATAAATTGCATGTGTTGGAGAAGTAGGTTTTTATTATGCTTATTATAAAGTACTTATATGCGAGAAATTGGGCCAATTTGTTAGAGTATGCATTTTACGCGACTTCTATATACTGCAGTGCACGACATAACAACACATACGAACCAGAGAGCTGAGTAATCTTATTTTGTTATTATATTTGTCGTTGTTACTGTTTGTATTAGGTAAAGCTGTTTCATAATGTATTTTATTTATTGTTAGTATATTTAATATCATAGAATGTTTATGTAGGTATAATATTAATATTACCTACCCTGGTATCTATTTATTTTGTTTTGCTTATGTAAGTATACCTACAATTAAATAAAAAGCTTAAGTTATAAAGCTACCGCCCTTTAACGTTCTCGTAAAATCCAGTTCAGCCAAAGGTTGTCTGGAAGAGATCGCTTTTAGCGATAAGACCGCCAATTGTACTATCGCGTGTCTAGTTTTAAGTGTTTAATTAGGATTTGTTAATTTAAGTGTGGTATACAATAAAGCGTTTTCTATCTATCTATCTATCTACGAAAGAGTCGTGGGTCAGATTCGTAATTTACGTGTTTTAGGTACATCTTAAGTCAAACAAGTTTAAACTGTGTGTGATCGGCCAGTTAACTCAAGCGCTCCGCACAGCGCAGGCCCTAGCCTTTGATCAGAGTCTTTCAGAGCCATTTAGTCGACGCTTTCATCATCATCATCATCGTCAGCCTTTCTCATCCCACTGCTGGGCATAGGCCTCTCTTCGCAGTCGCCTATCGCCTCTGTCCTGCGCTGTTCTAACCCACATACCACAAACTGCGATTTTTATAATGTCGTCGACTGCTTCCATCTCGGGGCCACCACTCAGTCAGCACCCTGCTCCACCTGTCATCACCGCGCCTGGCCACATGTCGACGCTTTCACTTCAGGTTAACTCTACTTTCTATTTATCAAACGTTATGGAGCCCTGATTTCAGCTGTGCACAAAAGAGCTATCACCCATGTAATTTTACAAGAAATGCTGTTTACGGAGTAGGTTCAAGGCTTGTCTAGCTGCTCCAAACAGTCAGATTTAGATTTTAAAAAAGTCTGTAGATCTACGGATTTATCTAGAGGCAATCTACGGATTTTTTAGCGTCACCCAACGGCTTTTTAAAAATCTGATCTGGCAACACAACACTGCTCCCGCGCCTCTCAAAAGGCGCTAACAGAATTTTATTTTACGCCGGAAATTATTTTGCGCGTTTGGCTTTTTGGCACCCCTTGCCATCTGGCACCTAGAGCGAACGCTCCTCTCGAGTATGAGTGGTCCAGAGGCTCATCAGACGTAGGCCTCCCCCGTAGATGGTGCGACCTGCACCCATGGCTTAAGACAACGAATAAATAAGGTAAAAGCTATCAGAAAACAAAAAAAATTAAACACAACGTTTATAGACGAGCAGCATTATTGCTGATATGTCTACATCACACAGGGCTGAAGATTTTCTAGCAATGTGTTATTAATTCGTAGCCAGTTATCGAGTTCATTTCTAAATGAGCTTATTGAAGTAGCAGTAACAACTGTTTCTGCTAGGATGTTCCAATTATGATGCACCCTAGAGAGGGGTATGAAAGTCAAACAGCCATTGACACGAAAGAAGAAGATGGTGCATCCTGTTACTGAGGAATTTATGTCCGATCAGTGTGTTACAAGGAGCACGATTTAATTTAAGCCCTCGGGTAGGTCTTAAGTGCTAGGTGAGTATATTATTCTTCTTAGCGTAGCACTTTTGGCAGAGTGGTCGTGGTCGTCATGTCAGGGTTGTGGCGCGCTTAACTACCCTTCGCCACTCTTCTCGCACCACTACTCTTCTGGTACACTCGTTCAAAGGAACATCTATGGCAGCATCTCATAGGCGATCTACCACGCGCTCTTTTGCCGTCAACCTTCCCTCGCACCAAGCACTAGTGATTCGCCCCGAACTGAGATCTCGCGAATCTCCGATTAAAACAAAAAAAATATTTGTGATCTTTGACTATCAAAATACAAAATGAAATGAAACTGTAGGTCAAGTTTTTTGGTTATTAAACCAAAAAACTTGACCTGCAGTTTCATTAAAATTACAGGTAGCGGGAGTTTATGTTATGTGATTAATTTTTGGGGTACAAATTGCAGTTATTCTGGATTTCAGACTTTTGCCTATTTCTGTGTCACTGTCACGCATACCAAATTACAGCACTGTGGGTACAATGTGAATTTTGTCTAAGTTCAGTTTTTATTATGGCTAGTAACTCAAAAACTATAAAGACTTTATTAAAAATAAAAACTGAGTCTAAATGCACTAATGAAGACCTTTCATTTGAGGTCCCACTTGACCTAATGAAATCATTTTTATTATTTTTTACCCCTCTTGAACCCAATATCTCAATAACCCCCCAACATTTTTAGCTCATTTAATCACACCAAAATTGTGCCATCACTACCTATGTATCAAATTTCACAATGATCGGATCAACTCTTCGAAAGTTATCCTCGGACAAACAAACATACATACATATATAAATACATACATACATGCAACGCCCAAGTTTTGCCCAAGTTGACTTAGAGATCTCGCTTCGCTCGATCAACAACTTACCTAGGATTTAAAAGTATGTTTTCTGTTATATGTTTATATTTAATGGTGTGCAATAAAGGAATTATCTAATCTAATCTATAAAATGACTTATGGCCGGTTCCTATAAACGTCCGTAACCGATAACGGCACATTACTCTTTGAAAAAGTGTCAATAGTTCATTTTTCAAATGGCCGTTTACTGATACACGTACAATTCTTTAAAATTACTTAAAATACCTAGTATTTTGGCAACGAACATGGTGCAGACCTATGATCACAGCGTATGCAGTGGCCGTGGCCGAGTTGCTGACGATACGGACAAAATTTATTAGGTCACAGTGTCCCAACTGACACTTTTGATTTTAATATTTTTTTTACTATAGATTCGGACACCATCAAGTTATTGAAGCTTTTGTGTATAGTCAGGTAAAAAATGTTTAAGCAAAATATTTAATGTGATAAAGCTAATCAAATTGCTTTGCGAGCGTGTGGTGACTTACATTAATGTTATAAAAAACCCACAAGTTTAATTCATAGCGTATATTTGGTATAAATCAACATCTTGTATACTTAGGCATTTGTATAATGATCACTTAAAAATATCTCAAATAAAGAGATAGAGTGTGAACTTGCTATGCATCTATTTCGTCATCTTACTGGCCGCCACCGCGCTTCGGTAAAAATCTGTTTTTAACTGACTTTACAATGCAGCTATTTTCAATGGTGTACGAATCGACAGTAACAAAAATATTAAAATCAAAAGTGTCAATTGGGACATTGCGTCCCAATATATTTTGTCCGAATCGACAGCAATTCCAGTGGCCTTCACACCCGTGAAGACTGTCATGTTGATGGTAAGAAACACACAAGGAAAAGTGTTTTCTTAGACATAAATAGATGTGAAGGCCTTAGTAGTAGTAGAACATAGTATAACTTCGGAAGTAGCAAAGAACTAACTATTATAGTAGTTTTTAGGGTTCCGTACTTTAAAGGGAAAAAACGGAACCCTTATATGATCACTTTGTTGTCTGTCTGTCTGTCTGTCAAGACTCTTTATCTCGAGAACGCGTTGAGGCATCGAGTTGAAATTAATATACTCAGGTCTACAGTCCCTTGAAGCTGTGAAAAAATCAAACTTCTAAGTTCCGCAAAAAAACGTATATTTCGACACTCTCAAAGGAATCAATTCTTATAGAGTGCTTTCGTTGACCTGGACCTATGAAATTAGGCAAGTAATATCGTCATTATATATATTATTATACTATTATTATATATATTACTACTATTATTATACATTATTAATAATAATTCATTTTTCCTGTATGTACTTGTAGTATAATAATTTATTATATTACAAGTACATACAGGAAAAAATCTGTAAGTAAACCATAAAAAATATAGTCTTTACTTATTTAAAATACCTACAAATTTGTACGGAACCGTCAAGTTCCTTATGAAAGGCCTCAACCGGGAAAGTACTACCACCATACCTATTTCTGTAGTATAAAAAAAACAAACGGTACGTACGACCTACGACCTATACCTACGCGTATAGATGTTTGTAATACCATCGGTCGAGTGTTGCCGAAAATTTTTGACGTTTTAAAATGTCTCTTTTTGGAGACCGTTGTGACCATTTTCCAAATATGCAGACTATGTAGTAAACAGTAAGTTAGGAAAACTGCCTATGATGCTGCTGTAAAAACCCCCACAGCCACTTCAACCAAACTGTTACTAAGAAATATTGGATTACATCCTCTGAATACACAAAATGACGTCTGAACATGAGTCAGAAAGACGTAAAGAAGAGCCTCAACCGTCTCGCATACGTCAAATCAACTGTTCCTTACGTCCTCTTGCTGTTACGCTGTTTTTTAAAGTTTTGTGGCTAGAGAGTGCCAACGGAGCCTAATAATGTACGAAGTGTTAAACCTGTCTTCTGCAGTGTGCGCAGTGTGGCGTGCGGGCGGGCAATCTTCTTTTGACCACAATCTCACCTGAAGGTAAGCGATGATGTGGTCTAAGGATGGAGCATTTTTGAAGTAAAACTTCTTTACGCAAGTTTGACTTGAGGAGTTAGCTGATGAATGCGTTACGAAAAGTGCGAACGTAAGTTGAGAGGGAGATATACGTTAGTGAAGATAGAAAGAGACAGAGTTACGTTTCGTATATTTTTAAACGTTAATGTGTGAGTGCGATTTGCGTCTGTCCAGAATGAACATAGATTGATCGAGCCACAGACGTGTGGACAATTTTGTAATTGAACAATTTTATAAAATAATATTTTGAAAAAGAAGTTTTACTTCAGTCGTGTGCACTCGTTTTTAAAGTAAAACTTCTTTACGCACGCTTGACTTGGGGAGTAAGCTGGTGAATGCGTTACGAAAATTGCGAATGGAAGTTGAGAAGGAGATATAAGTTAGTGAAGATAGAAAGAGAGAAAGAGTTACGTTTCGTATATTACTGTAGGAGCAAGAGAGAGAGGTGCGCGCACACATTTTCTTTCTCTCTTCCTCACTTAGCCAGTGCAAGTCTCTATATCTCAGTCAGTAGTTCGTTTGATTATTTTTCGTAATTTCATTTCGTTCTTGAATAATTGTATAAATTAATATTTTGAAAAAGAAGTTTTACTTCAGTCATGTGGTCTAAAGCACACTCGTTTTTAGATATTGATGATAGTCAATCGCTTGACCACTACCTCACCTGATGGTAAGTGATGGTGTGATCGAAGATTGGATCACGCTTGCCTAAAATGAACCTGTTCACTCTGGACTTGAAGACTCTGAGATTATACTGGTCCGGAAAAACATACGCCACTCCTTACTCGTGCTAACAAGAACAGTTTTGTACGAAGGTTTGGTGTGGCATGAAGATCTACTAGGTACCTATTGACTCTTACGATCAAGAGACTCAGATTACACTTAGATTCAGGAGATCTGTCTCAGCATCTATGGAAATCCGGCTATTTTTCAATAATTTTTAGGTAGTTAACACATTAAAATAAAATTACACTGAACCCAGTATGCGAGTAAGGCTTGAACTTGACAGCTTATCGAAATTATTGCAATTACTAGCTGTTACCAGCGGCTTCGGCCGCGTTGTTCTGGAGTGCAAAAATACATATATAAACTTCGACATCTAATTTTTATACCATGGGAACTGAATTATCGGATAAAAAGTAGACTTTGTGGTAATCCAGGTTATACTCTACGTACATACCAAATGTCATCGAAATCGGTTCAGCCGTTTCGACGTGATTGAGTAACATACAATAAAATCAATAAACAAACATCCAAACTTCCGCATTTTTAATATTAGTGTGAATTAGGAACATTTCAGCTAATTACCGTTCTTCTTGCGTCTTTATTTTGCAAGATGGCGCATGGACAAAACCCAACTACGCACATAGATCAAAAACAATACACCGATGTTTTAAAAGTCGTAGGTTATTCGCGCAACTGACGTATGTAGACACAAGTGACAAATGTTACACCTCTAAACTTCGATCTAATATTATATAACTACTAATAATAAAAACCTTTACATCTACGAGTATGAAAAGGCAAGCTGAAGTGGCAGTGGGCAGAGCACAGAACTCGAAGAACTGACGGCCGTTGGGGCAGAAAGGTTCTCGAGACACACTGGAAAGAAGACCTGATAAAGGTTGCTGGGAGCCGTTGGGTGCAGGCCACACAAGATCGGTCTCTGTGGGGGAGTAGACAATGTAAACAAATCGGCCATAGTAGTCTAAGATCCGACTGCTAGATTACTACGTCCATCTGTTATTTGATCAAAATATAATTTTTCTACCTTCCGCACGTGGCTTTGCACGCGTTGTTTGTCAATACAAAATAGCCTTTACATAATCTTTAGACCAAATTTTATCAAAATCCGTTGAGCCGGTTCGACGTAAAAGCGTAACAAATAAATAAACAAACTCATTTACTCCTATTAGTACAGATACTATGATTACATATAGAGTAGGTAAACGTTTGTGTCTATTAAAATACGCAAGAAGTACCTAAGTCTTATTTATAGGTAAAATTAAATTAACTAATATCTTCTACTTTCGTTCACTTGCGTTCAAGAAAAATAGAGATCAAGAGATCTTCCGTTTAATTTTCCCTCCGTCAGCACTGGTAACGGGATAATCGCCCAAAGCTTCCTTAAAATATATTTGGAGTTGATTATTCTCAACGCCATCTATGAAGCTTGATGAAAAACGGCCTTGAAAGCCGCTTATTGTAAACCGAAGTGTTTGAGGCATGTTAATATCGGTAGCGATGCTAAATTACACAGTTAATTCTGATGACTGCCGCTTAGTCGTTTCCACGAAAAAAAACTTCTATGTAATCAGTAATCACAGTTAATGGTTCGCCTATAGTTCGCCCACGCTTAGTTTGCATAACGGTGGAAATAGTATATTCTTCTGAAATGGTTTATTCAGGTTTAAGATATTTATTCTCATAAAAATTTACAATTGATTTAAATGAGAACATATTAAAACAAAAAACTTTGACAAATATAATAATCGCATACGCGAGCGTGCTACATATCACTAAAAATAAATATACATACTTAATATTACCTAATTAACACAATACAATAACAAAAACATATTTTATAAACGAAAAACAGCGCAGTGGTAACTTTGTTTATGTGGGTAGACTTGAAAACTTTACCTATGACGAGACCAAAAAATCAGCACAGCCGAGCCAAAACAAGGCAGTGAAACGTATTTATTGAATCTTAAACACGAACAAAATATTCGAATATAAATAAATTCATGATATGAAATGAAAATGAAAATATTTTATTATTACTACAAAAAACACAGTATCTAAACAATTTAAAATATGATTTACAAGCTAAATTATAAGAAGGTATATACAAGTAATAGATGCATGAATTTTTCAGACAACATTTATATCTATTTATAGTATTATCTATCGGTTTCCTCACCATGCGTAGCCTGTATGACTATGTATTTAATGTATATTTTTCATTAAAAGATTAGTGTAAGACATGTTTTAAATACCTAAATGTAAAACGCGTGCGGCGGCGGGCGTGTGGTACCTAACGCTAATGCTGTAGGTAGGTAACACTAGCTGTTTTCTATGACACTTCAGTGAGATATTTTTTTTCACAACGCATCGTACGACATTTAAAAAAAGTTTGTATCGCGTCTTTGTATCAAGGGAAAGGTTGCGGGTTCAAATCATATCAGATCTGTAGTTTTTGGAATTATTTTAAAAATCTTCATCATCATCATCCACAGCCTGACTTCACTCATTGTTGGGTATAGGCCTCCCCAAGTTTGTGCCATCCACCACGATCCTGCGCTAGTCTCACCCACAGACGGCCCACGACCTTTACGATGTCGTCCACCCATCTCGCTGCTGGTCGTCCTACTCTTCTATACCCGCTCCTCGGCCCTTCAGTCACTGTCTTGTTCCATCTGTCATCACCACGTCTAGCCAAGTGTCCCGCCCAAGACCATTTGAGCTCCATAACTCGAATCCCAACGTCATGAACCTTCGTTCGTCTACGGATCTCGACGTTTGTAACTCTGTCTAACAGTCTGATGCCGAGCACGCTCCATGGCTCTTTTCTTAAAAATTTTAAGACGCCTCAATTGGAACCATTGGAAATTTCAACTGAATTTTTAAATCAACCATTTCTACCGCATTTTTTTTTGATGACCATTTATTGTATTCCTAGACATGTTTTATTTTTCTTATTCATTTTATATTTTTCAAATTAATAATCGTGTTTTTTTAATTGACATTGTTTAATATTGGACGCTCATAAACTGATAATGGAAATTCTAAATTTTATGTATATTTATCATCTGCTGAAAATAGAACCCCTTTTTACTACACCTTTACCTGTGGAATATCTATTATATGTATGTATATCTATTCTATATAATAATCTAAAACTATATATGTATGTAGCTTGTAAAGTGAATGTTTTTGCAACTACTTACCTACCCGTAACTAACTTAGGTTGTTGTAATAATATTTATTATACCTAGGTTTACTCATAATTTTATGCTATTTTACATAGCATGATTATTACGGATTTTGTATAATCATTTTTATCTTTTCTTTATTATTACTTTTCATAAAAGTAGTTTTTCGTAACTAAACTTGTTTTTTTTGTTGCTGTCATAAAATTTTCGTCTTTTTATAATTAATGATTAGAGTATGTCATACTGTTTTGTGTGCTACATAAGGTATACTGCGATAACTTGCTTACGTCCAACTACAGATGGCTGAGTCATTAGAACTTTTCGCTCGGCTCCGGACCGCAATCACATTAATAATCTGAACCTTATTTGTATGAGACGAGGATCTTACCTTGCCGTAACACAGTTTACAACTAGCGCCGAAGGTAATGGTTTTAGTACGTGCAAATCTACCCTCAACAAATCGTATGTTTATTATTTAAAAACTTAGCACTTAAGTACAACTGTTTTTCAAGTTTAAGTTCTGGCAAATAAAAAATATTCTCATTTTTATCTGTTGCTAGCATTTTTTTAATCAACTTTTCTTCGCGCTATACAGACTTAGCGTTGGCAGACTTTAGTAGTTGAATCGACTTATAGTTCCCATCAGTTAATTGCATGATATGGAGCCACGCAATCTAATACTCACATGTACACACGGCTACACATCAAGCTATACATTTCCAGTATAAATTGACCTTGCATTGTGTAGGCTTTTTGTAGAATGAGAGGTCAGCTTATACTGGAAATGTATTGCTTGATGTGTAGCCGTGTGTACAATGTTCGTGTTTCTTTGGCAAGGAAGCTATTTGTACTGCGGATGTAAAAAGCTATACGAATTAGCATAGTTACAAACTTGTAAGGATAAGTTACATAGCTCGCAGAACTGACGGCCGTTGGGGCAGAAAGGTTCTCGAGTGGAGACCACGTACTGGAAAGCGCAGCGTAGGACGACCCTCCACTAAACGGAAAGACGACCGTGGGGTCCAGGCCGCACAAGAACGGTCGCTTTAAATCTATGAGTAGATCTATAATAAATAAAATAAATAATAAAAATATCGTTTATTTCTCTTCACAAAAATCATCGTTAGGGTAAATTCTTAGAAGCATTATCACACATGTGAACCTGTATTGTGAAGAGCTGGTGCCTGATAAAAGTTTAAAATAAACCTGTGCTGCAGGTCACCAGGCCTCTACTTCACTGATTGTATACATAGGACAGGACAGTAGACGTGGACCTATTACAGATATCATAATAAGAAAAAGAATCAACAAACAACAGGGCATTAACAAAAAAAGTAGACAGAAAAAAGTAAAAACTAAAACTATTGAATAAGCTAGTAAATTACAGATAGTCAAGGAGAGTAGATGCAATGTGAGGTCGGGAATCCGTCGAGGGTTTTTAGCCATATCGTTTTGGTTCTTGCAACCAGAAGCATGTAGATGGTAGGTGGATAGAATTATGTTGGCCTTATTGTACAGGAAAGGGGCCAGGAGTCAGTAAAAGCCTTGCGTGAAGCTAGTATGAAACAGCTGTGTAGGACAAATTTCCCCTTTCATCGTTTGTCTTTACCGCTGTTCTCGTCGAAGACTAGCAGAGTGTGTTGCTTCAGCACAGTGCGAAGCAGAGAGTATGTTCATCAGTTGACGTCCTGTTGCCGATGTGGTGATGATGATGGTGAAGGTTTGATAAGTTTGGGGTGATATAAAACTCCATCTCAAGTGACGAAAAAAAGGATGTCTCAACAGAGCTGACGTATTTGAGGTATTTGGGGTCGATCATGGGTCCGTGGGGTACCGTACCGGGATTTTTAGCGTTTTCAAAATTATTCTTGGGCGTCTGGTCTCAGTGTCGACTGAAGAATAGAAAAAAATACATATCAGATTTAGAGATTAGATTTAGAGTTTAAACACCGTTTTTGTGCTGCAGAAGAAGGCTGTTCGTGCAATTTATAATATGGGCCCCAGAGAATCATTACGCAATAAGTTTAAAGAAATAAATATTATGACATTCCCTTGTCAATACATCTAAGAAAATCTGATGTATGTTCATAAAAATATTAATTTGTTTAAGAAAAATAGCGATAATCATCATTTTAATACTAGAAATAAAGATAAACTCGCTGTTGCCACTTGTACACTCTATAAAGTTAGTAAGTCGTTTAAAGGGCAAGGTGTTCGCTTTTATAACAAACTCCCAAGTGATTTACAAAAATTGACAATTAACAAATTTAAAAACGTAGTTAAACAAAATCTTAATAAAAAAGCCTACTATACAATATCGGATTATTTAGATGATAGAGAAGCTTGGGATTGAAATTCCTCCAACTCGTTCAAAATGTTACAATTTAGACGTAATTTATTTCCTGTATTGTTATGTATTCTAAAAGGATCATTAAAAAAAAACAACCAGCCTTGTTTCTTGCCTTTCTTTTGTGGCTTGGTCGCGAAGGAACAGGCAGTAAAATTGATGTTTCAAAGTGATTCTTGTGATATTAATGAATAAAAGATTTTGACTTTGATTTTGAAGAGTATTAGCCACGCAACCTTACACATATTACCTACTAATCTCTACGAGATACTAATAGATAGTTAATTAAGCCATATAATCTCATTACAATAGTAAAATGCATTTTCGCAGTAAAAGCTTGATCTCATATATGACCGGCCTTTGACAATAGAGTCCATATCTACTTTGTGGCAATACATACTATAGGAATGGGACCATAAATCGAAAATGTCGCTATCACTACGCTTCTTCTTCTTCTTCTTTTGTGTCAATGGCTGTTTGACTTCTAAATTTTATTAGCCCATTAGCTAATATAGAGCAACTTCCATCTCCCTCTCTGTTGCAACTCTTCTTGTGTGCAGGTGGTTGGGCAGAGAGGACATGAGAGCAGGTGGGCCATTGTTTATAAGGTGGCTCCGCAGTGGCACTGGTTCCGGAATGTGTCGATAATATGGCGGGATCCTATATCCGTCGGTAATCAGCTAAGACACGTTTCTCCTTGAAAACGTGTCAAAAGCTTAACACTAGTTTGATGCTTTTCAAGGAGATACGAGTCGTAGGTTACCGACGGATATAGGAACCCGCTAGTGAGGCAAGGTTGTCTCGACAGCGGCCACACAATGGATAAATCTAAATTACTACGCTAAAATGTTATTTGTCTTCCGTAGGAGAAACTTTTCGGGTTCGGTCAAGCTAGACTGGCTGGTGTTGTGATAACATTGTAATCATAGTTTCTATGATATTGTGAATCCTAGTTTGCATTCAGTGTGTGTATGACTGTTCGGTGTTACAGTAGTGACGATTCTTAACTTAGAATAAACGCTCAGTGCAATTTGAATGTTCAAGGAATTTACGCATAATATATTTATCTCAGCCAAGGATGACCGCATGATGTTCCGGTTTTACGGCCGGTTTTGCAGTAACTGTTGTAAAACAAAATTACCATCAGTTTTGAGACTTCTGCCTGTACGCAATGTTTCTTTTGGCAAGAACCACTGCAGATTCTTTGTGATTACTTTTATGAGCATAACAAAAGTCTTGTAAAAATCTGCAAAATGACGTTGCAAATAAAGAATTTTCATTGTTTAACAAATTATGTTTGCATTTGTGTTTAAAACTGCTGCGAGACACGAATTGCGTACTCCCTACCAGAAGATACAGTGAATTCGCGCGTATCATGATATTGTTTTTGAAAAAGTAATTAATTCCGAAAATGATGCTTTAATGGCTAAGGTGCTTTAAATATCTTAACAATCAGAACGTGTAAAACATCTTGCTTAACTAACTGGGCATAATTTAGTAAACAACTATTTCGTTTTGTTTCAGATAAACTGCTATGAGAAATTGGTGAACATTTTCCCAGTGAAGACACATTCCACTAAAATCAGGTTAGTAGATGTAAAACTTAGTGGATATGCCCATTTAGGTTGTAGTAAATAGTATTTATTGTTTACTAAAAGTGACACTGTTACTTTTTAGAAAGATGTAGTTTATTCGCCAAAAAAAAGTCATTTAAGTTGTAATATTGAAAAACATATTCAACACTTTATCATATTTTTTAGTATACCTAAGAATATATGTGTACCTAAATGTATCCTCCAAAGTACACCACACTCCGTATCTTCGTAAATTTTGCTCCATCCAAAGGTTGGAAGAGATAGCTTTCAGCGATAAGGCCGCCCATTGTATTCCCTAATTTATTCTAGCTTAATACTTATTTTTGTATTAATTCTATTTGTGTGGTAATTCAATAAAGAGTTATTATGTTATCTTATGTTATCACACTAATATTATAAATAGGAAAGTTTGAATGTTTGTTTATTTGTTACTCAATCACGTCGTAAGTAACGGTTGAACCGATTTCGATGAAATTTGGTATATAGGTAGGCAATAACTTGGATTAACACATTAAGCGTTTTATCCCTTAAATAAGGTAACATGGGATACAAATGGGATGTCAAAGTTTCTATTAAATTAAACTAATGTGATATGTTGTCACAAATTAGTACACATTTAGTAGTGTAACGCGTACGAGTCGCAAGCAACACAGCTAGTTTTAAATAGTTTGCCAATAGGTATGCAGTTTTCATTGTAAATGTAACTATGTTTATTACTAATGTTTTATTATAATTTTGATTTTTCTCAATTTCAGAGCAAAATGCCGCGTTTAGAGCAGTCACCCCCTGAGGACTTCCGGCGCGTTCTGCGCGAAAAGGCATTATCCCACAGCCTGTTCTACCTGAAGCTAGGCTCTGGGAGCGCGGGGGCGCAGAGCCGTCGCGACAGTGCGCCAGCGCGCGCGCCGCACACCGGCCGCGCCGCCCGGCAAACGCAGCCGCGAGTCTCCGAACTCCTGCGACGGTTCGAGTCAACCTCCCCCATGCAGTACCTACGCCCGCCGCGAGCTTCCTCGCCTTGCGAAGATATCTCCTCATCTGATGAGGACGACCGCGCTGCTGTCAGACGCCGCAGCCGTGATCTCTCCGACGACTCTGCTGTTGAACTAGACACTAGGCGAAGGCATTCCCATCCGAGGGATATCACCCCGCCTCCAGATGCGATGTCTCCTCGCAAAGAGCGAACGCTGATCGAAGCCCACGTCATAGAGTTGGGGAGGAGAGGGAGCGAAGGGTGCGAGACTAGAGGCAGAACCGTGCGAACTCCTAGTGTCGTCGTCAGCGATTACTCCGATGGCATCGCTGTTGGGGCTACGGAGGAGGAGGTCAACTGGCTCCGGGCCAGATCCTTGTCTGCAGATTCTGCTTGCTCTTCGTGTTCCACGCTGTCTAGTCGAGATGAGGAGGAGTTCGAGTCACCGACGATGCCAAAAAAGGTATGTGATTTCTGATACTTTTTATCTTGCGTGGGTACAAACTATGTGAGGGACCAATAGGATTAATCTATTTGACCTCGTAAATATAACATTACGGCAGTCGACTGATACCTATACAGAAGATAGGTATTACTAGTACCTATTTATTTGCAAAACAAAGATTCATGACGGTTGTGTTACGACTTACGTCATAAGTAAATTTTTTTGAAATTATTTAATAATTTATTTCGCTTGGAAAGTGCAAAATGCATATTGACCTATTGACACCCTATTGATAAAATGCGCATTCATTTGAGTTTTTGAATACTAGGCAGTAAATCGTCCTGGAAAGCAATACGCGTGTATTTTGCGACAAATTCTTTATTATCAAAATCCAATTTGACAATCGAATAATGTACATGAACAAAACAATGATCTCAATCTCTATTGTTATGCTTAATACATTAATCAATACAGCAGCTTCGCATATAAGTTTGTTTGGTTTATGTTCCATTTCCTATTAATTACCCGTGTTTAATTTTGTTATGAATTTGGTTATTTTTACCATTTATCATTGATTAGTAAGTATAATCCGCAATGCCACGACATCGCGGTTTCTGAGGTTTATTTGATATTTAATTATATTTGAACGAAGGCAGTGACGTCAATATTAAATTTTTAACCCAGAGAGTAACCGGTTGGCTGTCCGTGGTTGGTTTGATAAGTTAATTTATCATGCAGTGGCACTGCCTATATGAGGTTTATTAATTTTAAAATAAGCATCTATTATTTTGAGTAAGTATTATTTGTTAAAATTGAAGCATTACTGTATTATCAGTTTCTTTAGATTGCTCCCTCTTTTTATGTTTATATATCTAGATCTCTTAACTATATCTTTTTATAGTATTTATGTATAATCTTACATACATAATAATACATATCTTAAAAACTTATTTAAAGGACATTTGTATAATATTAATGGTCTTTAAATATGCTTCAAAACTAAGGTTTTCGGGTCACCATCGCCGGATTAGGGAAATATTTAAAGTAGATCTCCTTCACCGGTCGAATATCGCGAATTTGCTATCATATAATATTTTAATCTGAAATCTTCTACTTCTTCCTGCCCTTTTCCTACATTACGCGGGGTCGGCACAACACACACCTCCTCCACATCTCTCTATAAGTCGTCATCCCTTTTGTCACTTCCTTCCTACCCATATCATTCTTCATACAGTCCATCCATCTCTTCCTCGGCCTTCCTCTACTTCTATATTCATCCACACTCATATCTAACACTCTTTTAGTCACATGATTTTCTTCCCTACACATGACATGCCCATACCATGCTAGCCTCTTACTCCTCAATTTTTCTATCACTGGCGCTACTTTTAAACTTCCTTTAATATACTCATTCCTTATCTTATACATTTTCGTTACCTCACAAATCTATCTCAACATTCGCATTTCCGCCGCGTATACTCTTCTTAGATCCATCCTTTTCATGACCAAACACTCAGATCCATACATTACGACAGGTCTTATGATCGTCATGTAAATTTTCTCCATAAGTTTAAGAGGCATTCGAGGATCGCACGTTGTTCCTGTAATCTGTCGCTATTTCATCCATCCCGCATTTAATCTATTTTAACGTCCTGGTCTACGTCGCTCTCGTTGTGAATCAATGACCCAAGGTACCGAAAATCGGAGCGGACTGGTAGGGATACACCATCCAAAGCAATATTGGCAAAACTGGAGGGACCACTAAAGTCACAGAACAAATGCTCGGTTTTTGTTCTGCTGATATTTAATCCAACACTCAATGATTTTAAACTGAAATTACTGTCACTTTCATTTATTCATTTATCCTTCGGCAAATTACTTCTTAGATATGATTCTTAGATATTTAGATATGTCAATAAAATAATCTTAAAATATAAAACGGTTTTATACTCTCAAATTTTACAATCCTACTCGTATATATCTGAAAAACTTCTAACTATTGCTCAAATGTTTTCTCGAAACAATAAATAAAAATATTCCTATTATTTTTTCCTTACCTGTACCAAAAACAATAAAATATGGGACAAAATAAAACTTAAGAACTCATTTACGGGACAAATGAGTCTTAATCCAAAATAATAATCACCTGGTCCTGTCTATCACCATAAAAACTTCTCGTTTGACCCCACGAAAGGCTCTCACGAATTTATTATTTCCCAGATCCCCAAAGACATCCTCAGATCTCTTATCTCGTACACAGACTCCCTAAAGACATCCCACCAGAGCTTGCCTCTGCTTCTGACTAAGAGGCAAGTTCAAACATTACGTTTGGTACTTAAAATACACTCAGAAACATTACTTAATCCCGGATCAATATTTCAGGACAGTGTTCAAATATATCATTTAGTGCTGTTGTTCGTTAGTAGTATTTTCACACTTTGTCAAACCTATAACAACCTATTGTCAAACCTATTATTATTTCCCCACTCGTGTACTGAGGGAATAAACGACAATCATATCATAAACACTATTGTCATGCAAATCATCGATATTATGATATTCCTTGGCCTGTATTTTGTCACTTAATAAATAGCTGTTTACTTTGTATTCATTATAGACATAATGTGATGCACATAATCAATAACGGGAAAACTACGCGTGCGAAGCTGCGGATTGGTCAGCTAGTATTGAATAAAAAAATAGAATCTCATCACATAAATTACATTTTTAACAGAAAGAATATACAATTAGTCACAAGACTAAAATACAGAAGAAACAGTTGAATCATCTAAAGGCCGTTGCAAAGTATATCATCATCATAATCATAAATAGCCATAGGAAGTCCATTACTAAGCATAGGCTTCCCCATAGATTTCCAGCTATAGAAATACGAGCTATTAGGAATTGCTGGGAGTCGGCCGTTGCGTGCAGGCCGCACAAGTTCGATCGCTATGAAAATTAGTTTAATTGATCGAGCGAAGCGAGATCTCTAAATCAACTTGGGAAAATCGGCGTTGTATGTATGTATGCATGTTTGTTTGTCCAAGGATAACTTTCGAAGCGTTTATCCGGTCATCGTGAAATTTGGTATATAGGTAGTTAGTGTTTATATAATTTTGGTTTTACTAAATGAGCTAAAAATGGGTTTTGTTGAGATATTGGGGTCCAAGAGAAGAACAAAAAATGGGACTATTCGGTCAACTGACCTTTTATTAGACGAATAAAAGGTCTTTGTGAGTACATTTCGACCTCGTTTTTATTTTTAGTTTAAACCTTGTAATTTTTAAGTTATTAGTCATAATCAAAACTGAACTTTGACAAAATTCACAAGGTACACCAGTGACCTCACAGTGCTGAAATTTCGAGTGTAGCTTTAGTGATACAAATATAGTGAAACGTCTGAAATCCAGAATAACTGCAATTTATACTCCAAAAAAGGGTACCGATTTACATAAACTTCCGATACCCGTAATTTGAAGGAAACTGTAGGTCAAGTTAGTGGGTTATACATTTCGTGGCACTATTTTGATAGTCAAAGATTACAAATATTATTTTTTTGTTTTTATGGGAGACTCGCGAGATCTCAGTTCGGGGCGAACCACTAGTTTTATGGTAATTTCATTACATCATTTTAAAGTAAGCTTCAGATAGCTAACCTCTTTATTAATATTAATAAAATTGAAAAATGCTTGCATGATGCATGAATGTATGCAAATATTTCGTTCAGGTTTGAAAGCGGTGACCTGTATCTATGAAAGTGATAGAATAGAATAGTTACTTTTTTGTAAGAAATGATGAGCTATTTGCGCATCTAAGGGGTAAAGCTAAAATATCGAAAAAAATATGGCCAATTTTTTTTTACATTATAGGCTTGCGTTTGACCACCATCTCGCCTGATGGTAAGGATAGGTGTATCAAATCAAACCAACTAAAGAAATAGAACTTTTTAAATTTTCGCGAACTATACTCATGTTTTTAAGACAAAACGGGTCTTTTCGCGCACAGATTTATACCAAAATCATAATTTTGACTAACCTCGACGTTTCGGCCAAGTAAAATCGGCCGTGGTCACGAGAGACTAAAAGAGAACTAAGAGATAACTAACTAAGAGAAAATTATGATTTTGATATAAATGCGCGAAGAGACCCGTTTTGTCTTAAAAACATAACTAAATAAATATTTATATAACAATCTTTGAATTATACAGCCAGCTTTCGAAACTACAGTGCTGGTACTAGTACGATAAAAGGTCAAAATGTGGGGTCAGGTCTGCAAAGTGTTCTTTTTAATCGCCGACGAAAAAAGAGTGGTGTTATAAGTTTGACGCCTGTCTGTCTGTGGTAGCGTAGATCCCAAACATATGGACCGATTTGGATGCGATTTTGTTATAAGAAAGCTTGTTTAACTGGGGTTGTTCTTAGCTGCTGAGGATAAGGTCAGCCCGAAGACTATCAGTGCTGTTCCTTTTTGGTGAAGGGATCTCAGCATTTTTTAAGGGCATTTTTATATTTTGTTTTACGTATATTTATTTATTAGCTATTCAGTACAAGATGAAGACGATAACACACATAAATAAATAAATAAATAATGTTGGATACTTCACACAGCGCCGTCTAGCCCCAAACTAAGCAAAGTTTGTACTATGGGAACAATATACTTAATTGATAGAATACGTACTACATTTTTTTTGTAAATACATGCTTAAAATACCTATATAGAAAAATACCCAAACCCGGAACAAACATCTGTAGCCATTGCAAACATTTGTCCCGCAGCGGAAAGTGGCTATTCGCCCACTGCACTGAGTCTAGTAACCATGACACAACCAGCCCCATGTCCCATCAAGTCACGCAATGAGCAAACCCTCAAACAACATAGTTATCTTGCCGCCAACAGGATGCTCTCTATAAAACATTCCACTGGTCGAATTGATAAAACTATAGACCTATTCAGTTAAACGTGCTCCCAGACTAAGCTGACTCAGATATATAGAGTGATTCATCAAACTTGGATCAAATGAACTTCCTCTTAGGGAGGAATGAATGAACATTATTTGTAATACATTAGAATCTAATCTTATCACTAATATTAAGATGAGTTTAAGTTATGGCTTTGTATGTTTGTTTGTAGGGCATAATCTCACAAACAGCTGCTGAATAATGAAATCATTTCCAGACAGACAACCTTTGGATAAAATATCGCATATAATAAAGCAAGGGATAATATATAGGATTAGGTATTTATTTGTATAACGGGCATAAAAAGTTTTACCAATAGTAAGGAAAGGAGCATTATATTTGATAACTTACACTATAGAAGCTTATTGTGTGTATGCCAACTCGGTGCCTCATGTGAAACACCTCAATTTCTCCTTTTTTCTGGTGCTGCGTAATACCCTCGTGCAAATGGCTCTTTGACCCTATCTTCCTGATGAGGACAATCCACAGTTTACGTATTTCATGTACAAACGGATGCAGGCATCCGTCATTTACTTTATGTTATTGTCCATGGTAAGTGGAGCGTGACCAGATTAGTTACACTGTGGTATAGACGACAATTGTATGATTGCGCTCTTGGTTTGGTTTGAAATTGTGATAGATTTTAAGTGGGCTTTAGGCTTTTTATATCACTTCTTGACTCTTGTATCGAACTGGCTGTGCAGCAAGTAACTTTTTAACAAAAATATAACCGACTTATGATAACAGTAAAAACCAAACTACTCTACCAATTTTGATGAAACCATGGGAACAATCTAAAAATATATCCTTTCAAATTAAAAACTAATTTTCTAAATCTGTTGATACATAACGGAGTTCTGAACTAACAAACATTACATAACATAAAAATTAAACAAATTTAAGACTTATATGGTTTTTATCATGAATACCATTTTCAGAACTGAACCAAATGGAAATGAGACTACACGGGAAGCACCAGCTTTCAAATAAATAAAGAGTCATCAAAATCGGTCCACCCAGTCGAAAGTTCTGAGGTGTCAAACATAAAAAAATACAGTCGAATAGAGAACCTCCTCCTTTTTTAAAGTCAGTTAAAAAGAGTAGCGGCGTTGGATTTGTTATAGTTTTTGTTATCGGCAACATTGACCTGTTAGGACAAGAATTTTATGATCAAGAGTGTTTGATATGTTATTAGATGACTGGCGACTCTACTCTGCAAACTTAGTAACAATCACATTCATTCATACATAATATGTTAGATGACTGGCGACTCTACTCTGCAAACTTAGTAACAATCACATTCATTCATACATAATATGTTAGATGACTGGCGACTCTACTCTGCAAACTTAGTAACAATCACATTCATTCATCCATAATATGTTAGATGACTGGCGACTCTACTCTGCAAACTTAGTAACAATCACATTCATTCATACATAATATATTAGATGACTGGCGACCTACTCTGCAAACTTAGTAACAATCACATTCATTCATACATAATATGTTAGATGACTGGCGACTCTACTCTGCAAACTTAGTAACAATCACATTCATTCATACATAATATGTTAGATGACTGGCGACTCTACTCTGCAAACTTAGTAACAATCACATTCATTCATACATAATATGTTAGATGACTGGCGACTCTACTCTGCAAACTTAGTAACAATCACATTCATACATACATATGTTAGATGACTAGCGACTCTTCTCTACAAACTTAGTATCAATCACATTCATACATACATAAAACATATGTTAATACCATAACACCGCAACTTTTCACGTAGTAATATTTAAAAGGCATATATTCGTCTAGATAGATAGATAGATAATTTCTTTATTGCACACCATTAAAAATAAAATAAACAAAAGAGAATATAAAATTAAATCAAAGGTACAATGGGCGGCCTTATCGCTAAAAGCAATCTCTTCCAGACAACCTTTGGATGAACAGGATCTGTGTGAACAAATGAGAACGGCGGCGTTAATCAAATAATAACTAACAGAATTAGTACATAAATGACTAAAATAAAATATACATATAAATAAATATAAATAATTTTATAATATTAAATAACCTACTTCAAAATACATTAGGTAATTAGAAAAAACAATAAAAAATTATATACAAAATTTAAAGTTGCAAAGTCTTAGTGAGCGATGGACGACAGATAATGATTATTAACCATGTTTTTAAAAACAGGAAGGGACACTGATCTGAGGGACTAGATAACAGTTTTAAAGTGAAATTTGCCTATAAATTTTACTACAAGTATAGGTACATATATAATTAGGTATATAAATTAATTAATTAATTATGATATTTTAAATACAAAGTTCAACAAGCAACAAGTTAATAAGTGAAAATAGAACAAACCGGGTTATCATACAAAGCTAATGGTTATTTGCTAACCGAGATAAAAGTTGCTGGGAGCCGTTCGGTGCAGGCCGCATAACTCCGGTCTCTCTGAAAATCTATAGGGAAATCTTAATTCAGCTGTGGACATTTTATGGCTGTAATTATAATGACGAGTAATATTATAAAATTTTTCAATTACAAAATTGTCCACACGTCTGTAGGTCGATCAGTCTATGTTCATTCTGGACAGACGCAACTTGCACTCGCACATTAACATTTAAAAATATACGAAAGGTAACTCTCTCTCTCTTTCTATCTCCACTAACTTATATCTCCCTCGCAACTTCCGTTTGCAGTTTTCGTAACGTTTGTTTTTTCGGGATTTTAATGCTTTATCGATCTTGAGTAGTAATGGCGGAACATTGCACAGGGAAGAGACCACTGGAAGGACTTGGGGGAGACCTTTGACTAGCAGAACTTATCTGATTTTATGTTACGTTAAATATTTTATAGACGTGTAAGTTGTATATATACTTAATTGTATGTACGAGTAAGTGTAAAGCTACCAAGTTACTCAATAAGAATTCGATTGCAAGAGTAAATAAAATAAGTCTTTATTGGGATCACTTCATACACTTAATTAAATTCATCAATAAAATAAAGATTATCTGTTCAATCGGCGTTCCCCAAGGTTGTACTCTCGGCCCATTGTTCTAAATGTCAATTAAAATTGATGGTAATACGTCACTCGTAACCTCCTGATGATCTTAAAGTTAATATTATTTTGATTTATTGCTTTATTACATTTTGGTAAGTATCAACTCAAAAATTACATCTAAATGCCGATACCACAAGCCATGGTACTGTCAGTCGCAATGACATCTGTCTGTGACGTAAACATCTCATGGGCGGCATTGACGTCACATTCATTTCGCCTCGACCCCAGCGGGTACTAATATTTGAAATGAATAACGTTTGCACAGAGTATGGAATGCTACTTGTTTTGTAAAAGACGACTTCTAACCGAAAATATAAGAAGGCACTAGATGGGATTTATAAATTCTAATATTAGAATATTACATTGCTTTTGTCCTTGTTGATCGGATTTGAAACTACCTGACAATACACACGATATAACTATACCGAGGATAGTTCGAATTTCATTGTAACATCAAAAGATTTTTTTTGTTTCTTGAATTTTTGTCACCGTTTCCTAGACTTTTAGTAGTTTCACCAGGAAAATTTCTCTTATACTAAAAAGGTTCTCAATTTATAAGAAAATGCTACTTTTTATAAAATGTTTCTTGTCTCTTTTAAATCCAATGTCTCGATACAATTTTGTATCTGCGTTTGAAGCCCGCTTGAAATTTTACGAGTTTATTATTATCAGTATACTCTGGACTGCATTATCGTAAGAATCCTTTAAAACTAGCTGACCCGCTGGTATTGTTGGAGCAATGTGAATATTAAAATTGCGGCTATTGTGGTCAAAATACTGCTATAGTACTTACGTCGAGAGTAGGCAATATCTATTACGAAGCATTGTTTAATCTGTGATATCGTCGAATATTATGCAGTGGAACAAAATATGTGTCTATTCGAGTCTTAGTTCTCAATTCTTTATGGCGTACGTAGGTGGCATTGAAACGCCCAATAAAGTGGGACAATTAAACTATTAGCTCGCAGCCGGCTTATCCTGTGAGGATGTGTTTACACGCCGGGAATTTCATTAAATTACATCCAACAGCCACATCGGCACCACTTGTGTATGAAGCATGGTGTCGCTTGCTTATTTGCTCTAAGTTCAGATAGGTTCCGGTTATAAAAGTCGTCAAACTAAAAGCAAAACGAAAGAAAATACATTTATATAACAAATTCAGGAACAAGTACGTAAAGACAACAGCAATCACAGGTAACACACAAGAAGAGAAAGATAAGTAGGTAGTAGTGTTCCTGCTGTGTGGGCCAAGCAGCGTGGCTCCAGTCTAAGCGTATTGCTTTGCTGCAAACCATTTGACGGTGATACTACAAGTATATAGTAGACATTTTGTTGGCCCTGAATCTAATGTAAAATCTGCCACTACTGGCTGCAGCAGTACATGTACATACCTACGGAATTTGTCGATCGATAAACTGACGTTTAAATAAGAAAAATCGTTAACATTCTCGATGTTACTGACATAGTTATTGTGTATGTTGGCCATTATGACAAAGTTTTCAAGTCTAGAGTGTATAGGCTCTTTCTGGGCAAGCGTGTTTTATCTTTGACTACACTATTATTTAACAAATAGAAAAAAATGCAACTACAAAGCATGACACATGTAGTAAAAAATAGTAGGTACAACTTCCAGAACCAACTTTGACATGAGCCTGCCTGATTTAATGACTGAGAGCAGAGATATAATGTTAAAATTCAGTGTGAACGTGACCTTTACATTGGCAAAGTTAAATAATTGTATTATCTTATCATAATTTTTGTAACATCCTCTGTGAACATTATTATAAACATCCTTTTCATTTGTTTTGTTATGAATTATGATTGTGCTGTATTTATGTTACGCGGAGCGATTGATCATACTTGGTCCATACAAACTCCGATTTATTTACTTACTGTTATTCCCAAATTCAAGTGTGCCTGGTATTTTTCCACCTCTCAACTTCAGTTCGTCTGTATCCGCCTTGAGTTTGGCGTCGAGGCACTACATTTTCAAGAGTAGTGGAGTTCCTTGTGAAAAGGCTCGCCCGGTGAATACATATATTCAAATCCGTTTACTTTATTTAGCGGCCCATCCATTACCCTTTATTCCTTCTGGATTGTTTTGTCGTTCAAACTGTACAGAAACGGGACTAGTTAAAACAAAAAAATGTTCTAATATATATGTCTCTATAAACTGTGGTAATACCGTAATTCTTTCTCACTCTTTCAAATGATTGTTGATTGTAGATTCCGACAGGAATGAACGTTAGTGGATGCGACTGGTCACGAGCGATAAGTTGTTAACAGTTTGGTGATATGTCGCAATAAAGTTTTCGACGATCCGCGTACCGTCTGTCAGTAAGCGCTCTTTAGCCTCATGTGGTTATAAGCTGTTTCATCTTCGTACCCGTGAGTGTTCTAAGGTTATCAGCATCATTATTCTCAGCCCGTGTCGACCTGGACATAGGCCTCTCTTTGTTACTGTCATTATTCCCAACCCCGTGCTAGTCTGAACCACGTACGACCCACGTTCTAAAGTATTTAGTAAACATTACCGTTTGTTAGTTACGAGACTCTCAGTTCCCGTATTTTTAACTTCAGCTACTTTCAGTCGCATTACGATAGTTACTTTTTAGTTAGGTTAAACGTTGCATTCATTTGCAAGACATCGAGATTAGATACGGAATTTGTATTACATCATATCAGCCAGGACGTCCACTGCTGAACAGGCATCCCCAAAGATTCCCAGAGCAACCTGCACCCCTTTATCACGTTCAAAAAAGAAGGAGGTTCTCAATTCGTCGGAATCTTTTTTTTATGTACCTACCTATGTTTCCCGATTACTCGAAGACACCTGGACCGATTCAAGAAATTCATTTTTCTTTCCAGGTGGTCACATTAGCACCAAGTCAGGATCTGATGATGGGATCCAAAAAAAAATCAAGGGCAACCCTGAAATTTTGTGGGGACGCAATTCGGTTTTTCGTTTTTACCTCAGAACTCTGTCATCTATCAACCGATTTGGAAAATTCATTTTTATTTGAAAGTTAAAACTTTCATATTGGTCTCAATTCTTCAACTTTCAAATTTCATCAAAACCAGTTCAGTTTGGTTAAGGTAGTTATATTTTTGTTAAAAAGTTACTTGTATCTACTGAGGATGGGGGGGGGGGGGGGGTCCTACGGTGAGCTTTCTAGTGTGTGGTCTTCAGCTCCTATCGTGAACCTTTCTGTTCCACACCCATAGTCATCTTGAGTTTGAATTGACAGATTTTTTTTAGGGTGTGGGAGGGTGTTAGGCTTTTGTAAATAATTTATAGTTAAAAGTAGGTACCTAATTAAATTCAACAGGGTTAATATAAATAACAATCGGAATACTGTATGTATTTTATTATTTTTCTATATTAAGAGTTTTCAATACATAGTATTGAAACAACGCAAGGATTAGGTCCTTGACCTAGTTCTAGTTTCAAACAGCAACAGTAGTAGCTCAAACAGACAAGTATTGGAGCTAATTAAGTTATTATATGTCACGAAGAATGTCAAGAAAAATAATAAAATAAAACCGGCCAAGTGCGAGTCGGATTCGCGCACGAAGGGTTCCGTACCATTATCTATAAGAACGGCAAAATAAAATCACTTTTGTTCTAGATGAGCCCTCCTTAAATATTTGTTTTATTTTAATTTAATTCTTTATTTTTAAAGAGAATATATAACTAAATATTCTGTGAATATTTCAAGCGTATACCTGTTGCCGTTATCAATATCGAGCAAAAATGAGCAAAAAAGTCACGTTTGTTGTACGGGAGCCATTCTTAAATATTTATTTTATTCTATTTGTAGTATTTGCTGTTATAGCGGCAACAGAAATACATCTTCTGTGATAATTTCAACTGTCTAACTATCACGGTTCATGAGATACAGCCTGGTGACAGACAGACTGACAGACAGACAGCGGAGTCTTAGTAATAGGGTATCGTTTTATCCTTTAGGTACGGAGCCCTAATAAAACAAAAATTACCATTACACATCTATACTAATATTATAAAGAGGAAAGATTTGTTTGTTTGTATTGAATAGGCTCTGAAACTACTGGTCCGATTTAAAAAAAATCTTTCACTGTTGGAAAGCTACACTATCTACATAGACTACTTTTTACCTAACTGCGCAGAAGGAGGGTAATGTTTTTATTGAAAAAATACACGTGCGAAGCTGCGTATTTGTCAGCTAGTCAACATTATGAACACACTATGGAGTCAGAACACACGCTAGAACCAGACGGCTAGGTCAGGACTAGGTTAGGTACCACCTTATACAATCCTTGTACACACGGCTACACATCAAGCTATACAGTTCCAGTATAAGCTGACCTCGCATTGTGTAGGCTTTTCGTAGAATAAGAGGTCAGCTTATAATGGAATTGTAGAACTTGATGTGTAGCTGTGTGTACCATCTTATTGCTGAAACAAAACTCTTAACTTCATCATCTGTTTCAATTTACATAAAGATATCTCATCTAGATAATTCCTTTGTATTCATAGAAAGGACTTATCTAGTAGTTTCCTCTTCATTTACAGTAACCTGAAATTCAAATTTTCATTGAATCCATTGCTGTTATCATTCTTAACATTGTATCTGGTATTTACACTAGTCTGCCCCAGTTTTTCAAGGAACTTCAAAGTTTCCTCAATTTTATCCTCAAACGTCAGTCATTGGTATATTTTTATCTAATTATGTATGAATAGTGTTTGAATATAAGTAGTATTAAGTAGTCATAAAAATATTTTTATACATAGATAGTATGGATACAATATATGAATACTAGATGAAACTGAAATCTGCAACCTTTTCTCAATTACAAGTTAAAATAGGCGACAGCGCTGTTAGTTCTTGGAAATAAGTTTTCTCTGTCGAATCGCAATTATTTTACTACAGGTAGCAATAAACTTAACTTAGTTAAAATAGGCGACAGCGCTGTTAGTTCTTGGAAATAAGTTTTCTCTGTTGAATCGCAATTATTTTACTACAGGTAGCAATAAACTTAACTTAGTTAAAATAGGCGACAGCGCTGTTAGTTCTTGGAAATAAGTTTTCTCTGTTGAATCGCAATTATTTTACTACAGGTAGCAATAAACTTAACTTAGTTAAAATAGGCGACAGCGCTGTTAGCTTGGAAATAAGTTTTCTCTGTCGAATCGCAATTATTTTACTACAGGTAGCAATAAACTTAACTTAGTTAAAATAGGCGACAGCGCTGTTAGTTCTTGGAAATAAGTTTTCTCTGTTGAATCGCAATTATTTTACTACAGGTAGCAATAAACTTAACTTAGTTAAAATAGGCGACAGCGCTGTTAGTTCTTGGAAATAAGTTTTCTCTGTTGAATCGCAATTATTTTAATACAGGTAGCAATAAACTTAACTTAGTTAAAATAGGCGACAGCGCTGTTAGCTTGGAAATAAGTTTTCTCTGTCGAATCGCAATTATTTTACTACAGGTAGCAATAAACTTAACTTAGTTAAAATAGGCGACAGCGCTGTTAGTTCTTGGAAATAAGTTTTCTCTGTTGAATCGCAATTATTTTACTACAGGTAGCAATAAACTTAACTTAGTTAAAATAGGCGACAGCGCTGTTAGTTCTTGGAAATAAGTTTTCTCTGTTGAATCGCAATTATTTTACTACAGGTAGCAATAAACTTAACTTAGTTAAAATAGGCGACAGCGCTGTTAGCTTGGAAATAAGTTTTATCTGTCGAATCGCAATTATTTTACTACAGGTAGCAATAAACTTAACTTATTTATAGAGCGAAGCGAGATCTCTAAATAAACTTGAGCAGATCGGCGTTGTATGTATGTATGTTTGTTTGACCGAGGATAATTTTCGAAGTGTTGATCCGATCATCGTGAAATTAGGTATATAGGTAGTGATGGCACAATTTTGGTGTGACTAAATAAGCAAAAAAATGTGGGAGGAGGGGGATGGGTGTTGAGATATTAGGGCTCAAGAGGGACAAAAAAATTAATATTTTATGTATTTTAATTTTAGAATTTTAGGAAAACTTACAGCTAGGTTACAGAATAAGTAAGTAATAAGTTTACAGAATAGGTAGTAGAGTAGAAAATAAACGACTACAAATGCTACTTATTAATAGGGTAATAAGGTAAGAGATTAGTAGGTATTATATAAACAGGTAAGGTAGACGACACATATAATGAGAAAATAAATTAAATAGAGGAGATATCAACACACATACATACACACATACACGACATCGGTGCTAATCTATATATTAAAATAGTTGTCACAAAGTAAGCGTTTAAGCTTACTTGTAGTTCTGTTGAATAGATCAACCTCCCTATGTGCCTTAGCCAATGAATTAAAGGAGATACAAGCTCTCACTATAAAATAATTTTGTCTATAATTAGTTCTAACTATTGGAACATAAAGAAGGTTAGGATTTCTCAATAATAAATACATATGATACTATTAGGTCAAATGAGACGTCAAATGAAAGGTCTTTATTAGTAAATTTCACCCTGTTTTTATTTTTCATATCAAATCAAATCTAATCAAATAATTTATTTTCACAGAAATATAACATTCATGCGATTCACAGGCCAGTATGTGAACATTAAAAGATCACTATCTCCCACCTTAGGTATAAACCTGTGTTGTGGGAAGGTAGTCTCTTTCGTCCGTTTTTATACAGTAGGTAGGTACTCAAGAGTATTAAACTAAATATAATATTTTTTTTATACAAAATAAAAAAAAAAAAAATTCTCAAAATTTATTAATTAATTAATGCATGTCATTAATTAATTAATAAATTTTGAGAATATTGAGGGCAGCATTACGTTGCATAATTTTGGTGTGAATGCGAGGGTGTGTTATTGTGTGTGTGTAAGTGCGTGTGTGAATGTGTGTGTGCTTGCATATATGATTGTGTATGAATTTATATAAATATATAATTAATAAGGATACTAACAGAATATGATGCATTGTGGGTTATTAAGTGTTATATATGTGTGAGGCATATATCGTTGTATGAAGTTATTATGAAAAGTTGGAAATAATTAGTATAGCAATATATATTATTCTTAATATAATATTTTAAGTTACGTAGGTGTAATAAGCAAACGCTCTGTGTCATTGTAATTTAGTGTAATCAACCACTTTACTAAAGACCTCTTACATCTGTGCCGAGTTAGTGTAATTAATTTGAGATTGTCGTTAACTTTGGAATAAATATATGGGACAAGATACCTGAAGCTTCTTTTGCAAAAATTCGTTCTTATTCTCGGTATATGCCATTGAGTACGTCTACTATCAGGAGGAGTAATATAATAACTGTTGTATTAGAATCCTTATGGAACCTAAGAACAGTGCTTTTTTAGTTTAGTCCTTGCAGTTTTTTAGTTATTAGCCATATCACAGGGTACACCTGTGACCCACAGTGCTAAAATTTGGTATGCGTGGAGCTTTAGTGACACAAATATAGGGAAAAGTCTGAAATCCAGAATAACTGCAATTTGTACCACAAAAAAGACGAGCCAATTAACATGAACTCCCGTTACCTGTAACTTGAATAAAATTGTAGGTCAAGTAAGTGGGTTATGCATTTTGTGGTACTAGTTTAGTCAAAGATTACTCGAGTTCTCAGTTCGGGGCGAACCACTAGTATGTATTGTTCTTGTAATAGTATTGCAGTAATGTTTTCTTGGATGTTTATTGGCGGGTTCCTATATCCGTTGGTTACCGACTACGACTCTTATCTCCTTGAAAAAGTGTCAAACTAGTGTCAAACTTTTAACACGTTTTCAAGGAGAAACGAGTCGTAGTTTGTTACCGACGGATAAAGGAACCCGCCATAAGACAGTAACGTAAAAAAAAATCTAAAAAAATACACTGGCAATCATCTCGAGCTTTATCACACTAATATTATAAATGCGAAAGTTTGGATATTAGTTTATTTATTTATTTGTTTGTTACTCAATCACAACGGCTGAACCGATTTCAATGAAATTTAGTATGTACTTACGTAGATTATAATCTGGATTAACACATAGGCTAGTTTTTATCCCATAAATTAGGTCTCATGGGATAAAAATGGGTGTCAAGTCAAGTTACCTACACACCTAGTAGTGTAACGCATACGAAGTCGCAGGCAACAACTACCTAGTAGATAATAGATTAATATATAACATAACGGTCGCAAGAAGCATTAGTATAGAAAAATCTAATACAGCTGTCGAATGTTTTGTCTCCTCCAGGAGTCAAACTCCATTTAAATATACATAGATAAAACACTCAACACCAAGTTTTGTTATGTAAATATATTTCCTCCAACATCTCGGGAAGAGTATTTTGCTCTTCGATATCTGAGTGCAAAAGCCGTTTTTATCGCTAGAGAATAAAGTAAATTGAATTTAGAACATCGTGTGCACCAAGTTTATTTATTAAAACATCATTAAACCTAAATAGGTTTAATGATGTTTTAATAAATAAACTTGGTGCACTTCTACCTCCATGGTGCCGAATTTATCATTCAACCTTTTTTAATTTGTCAAAAACTCAGACTCGGAACCTTCTTGGTGGATCACTTTTTTTGCATTTAGTCATTTCCTCGCTGAGGTGGGATGAAAAGTTACGTGTTGCACTCGAGCGCAAAGATTTTTCACCTCGTGCTCTTTTGATTCCCTCGCTAACGCTCAGGATTCTAATTTTTTAATCACTCGCTGCACTCGAGATTCAATTTTAGAATCCTTCGCTTGCTCGGTCATCAAAATTGAGCACGCGGTTAAAAAGCAACTTTGCACTCTTGTATAACAAATAACTATTATTGCATACAAAAAGAACCAATAAAACAAGCTTTACTCGCGTGGTTTTGAAAATTAAGTACCACATAACCATCATACCAGCCATAGGACAACCACTGCTAAACAAAGACCTACCCCAAAGATCACCACCAAGAGTCTATCACTAATGTTCTATTTTAAACCAAGATCAATTAATCTGAATCGGTTCAATTATTACGGTGTGATTGAGTATTTGTGAATGTGATTTCGACCTAAAATCGTACTAGACAACCTTTCAGCGAAGTTTAAATTACACCTCTAGATCGGCATAAACTAATATTTTCCTAGAATAATTCTGGCGTAATCAAGCAAAACGCTAAGCGTGATTCACTCTTTATAAACGGCTAATTGGCTGTACTTACCTAAAAAAACCTACCTATATAATCTGTGGTGATATTATATAATCTGTGGTGAAACAATGGCTTGTTATGGTTGTCTCGTTTTCCGTAGTAAGCTGAGAGTTTTAATTTTTTTTATATCCTCGTACCCACCCACCATTGACGTCAATCGACCGGTTGTGGCGCACATGTGTGTGTCGCGGCTCGGTAGGGTTGGCACGTGCCAGATAAGCTTTTATTCAAAAAAGGAGGAGGTTCTCAATTCGGTTGTACTTTTTTTATTGTAATATTCTTCGGGTAAACTGAAGTCGGATTGGGCGGGCCACGTCTGCCGCATGTCGGATGCGTTATGGGCTAAAGCCACCACAGAGTGGACGCCTCTAAATGGGAAACGACCTCGTGGCAGACCGCGGCGAAGATGGAGGGACGAAATTGATGCCCATTTACAGGATTGGTCCACAATAACCCAAAATAGAGAAGACTGGAGAAAAGGAAGGGAGGCCTTTGCCCTGCAGTGGGATACTACAGGCTCTTAATAAATAAATGATAATAATATTCTTATACTATTATAGATATGTCCCATAAAAATTTCATCAATATCGGTTAAGTAGTTTGGTTTATTCTGTTATCTGAAGTCGGTTGTTTTTGTTATGCGTTCTTTTGTCGTATTAGTTGTTTTGACGTACCTAGCAGAAGTTAAGAAAATAAGAAAACAATGGAATTAATAAAAATGCATCTATTTTTTAGAGATAATTCAAACGAATGTAAATCAAACATTATGTTAGGTGAAAGTTAAAGTTTTTTGTTCTATTTAATTTTAATTGCTACTAAAGTCTCATATTTGCATGAAGTTTCAAAGGAAATAAGTATAACATAGTTATATTCTGTAACTGTATAACAAAAGAGTGTACAAGTATTTACAAATAATTTTATATCACAAAAGTAACAGTTGAGCCATCTGACGATCACATAAATATCTATTGAAATCTCAGCTGCTCCTAATCACAGCCGGCTCCAAATCACTATCAGAAGTATCTCCAAGATTCTAGCTGCATTGCCCCGCTAGACTGCAACGATTATGTGCTCTCAGAACACACGTCACTTTAACCAGACTCCCGAAAGAATGTTCAAAGAGCTTTGGAATTTAAATAACTAGTGGTTCGCCCCGAACTGAGATCTCGAAGCGAGTCTCCCATATAAATAAAAAAATATTATATGTAATTTTTGACTAACAAAATAATTCCACGAAATACATAATCAAATTACATGACCTACTGTTTCATTCAAATTACCGGTACCGTGAGTTCATGTTATTTGGTTTGTCATTTTGAGGTAGAAATTGCAGTTATTCTGAATTTCAGTCAGTCAGTAAAGCTACACGCATACAAAATTTCAGCACTGTGTGTCACTGGTGTACCCTGTGAATGTTGTCAAAGATCAGTTTTTATTATGGCTAATAAAGTAATAACTTAACGCGCCTGCGAACCCCGAGCGCAACTTCAATTCGGCTGCGTCAAAAACTTCGACCTGAATATCGCTATCCCTGTTTAGTGACGAAGTTTAGTCACGCAGAGCGACAGTGATGGCAATAGAACGATTCTAAATTTGATTAGATTTTGACCGTATTCCGTAATACCAAAAATGATGACTGAAAACTTGTTGTATTTTTCTCATTGTGTTGTTATTCTGTAACTAGACGATATAATCTATGTTCCCATGACTAGGATACGTAAGATGTTGTTGTTTTTAATACGAAACAATTAGGTTGAAAACAGGTCTTTTATGACGTAAAAACATGCAGAATGCAATACGCTTCTATTTCATTTTAGGTAAATATTTTGATGTAATATATGGTTGGGAACCTAGATAAATACTATTCAAATTAAAATAACACCTTATTAAGATAGAAATATGCTCCAATTAGAAATGATCTTGGTAGTACGTGTTGTATGGGCGATTGTCCCTCCGGTGTCCCCTTAACAACTACAAGGTTTAAATTAAAAATAAATACGAGGTCATAATTTACTCACAAATACCTTTTATTAGACGAGCCAATTGACCAGATAGTTCCATTTTGGTTTTTTTACCCCTCTTGAACCCCAATATCTCAACAAACCTCCCCTTCCCTCCCCCATTTTGAGCTCATTTAGTCACACCAAAATTGTGCCATACTACTTACCTATATACCAAATTTCACGTTGATCGGATAAACGTTTCGAAAATTATCCTCGGACATACAAACATACATAATACACATGCATACAACGCCGATTTGCCCAAGTTGATTTAGAGATCTCGCTTCGCACTATCAAATATAAAATTTTACGTTGAAAACGAAATCTAGAAGTGCCAACCCTATTGTTATTGAACAAGTGTCAAATCGCTTTATACCCGTACCATATACGTCCATAGCATGTAGGCACACAGCAGTTACTGTGTATGTGTGAGTGCGTACATACATCTCTTGTTTTATTACCTACTGTGTTATCCTGTGGAGATTCAGTTTCAATTGATAGCTGACAGACTTAACATTTTACCAACGATACTACCTACATACGTGCTGGAAAGCACAGCGTAGGATGCCCTTATTACGAGAAACGGGGAGCCTTTCAGTACGGATGCTCAAGATTGGTCGCTTTGGAGAAATGTTCAGTAGTCGACCTCATCATTTGGCTGATAACTATGATGATGACTAGAAAGCTTTAGCTGCCCGAACGGCAGTCTGGTGCTGGTGAATGAGTGACGAGAGCGTTACGAAAAGTGTGATCAGGCGAGGCAAACGAAAGTTGAGAGGGAGATATAAGTTAGTGAAGATAGAAAGAGAGAGAGCTACGTTTCGTATGTTACTGTAGGGGCAAGAGAGAGAGGTGTGAGCACACATTTTCTTTCTCTCTTTCTCTCATAGTCAGTTACGTTTCGTATATCTAAGACACAGTGTAGGCTTATTGTCTGTATCACACTGTAGGAGCAAGAGATAACAGTTCGCGCGCATATTTTATTTCACTCTTCCTCTCATAGCCAGTGCATGAAATATATATACCCATATATGTATATATATCTTAGTCAGTTGTTCGTTTGTGAATTTGCTAGCGTTAAACGAACGGTGATTTCTTGATTAGTTTTCGTAATTTCATTTCGTTCTTGAATTTTTATTTATTAATATTTTGAAAAAGAAGTTTTACTTCAGTCGTGTGGTCTAAAGCACTCTCATTTTTTTGGTTTTTTTTTACATGATGCTTCAATTAATATTTTCTTTTACCCATTAATCCAGGTCGCTCAGGTCTCTTTCGCCACCCTACACTATATTTTTTCGTGAAACTAAAGAGTAAAATTACTTGTTCCAGATGATAAACGCTGATTGAGGGTGCGGACGCTTGAGCGACCTGCGTGCGGGGCGATGCGGGACGATGCGGGGCGGTGCGGGGAAATGTGGGACCTACCCCACTCAATGTCTCATCTAGCAACTAGAACTAACTCTGCGGACCGATTTTAGTACATAAATCCTTTAAATTTCCTGATTATGTCAAAATATGCAACAGAATGCGGGCATAAGCTCCGCAATATTACGTCTAGCAGCTAAAGCTAACTTGATTTTAGTAATTAATAATTATCTAAAGCAGAATGTATTTATCTTGATTGTGATTGATGCATCGGAACTTGTCGATCGTTAAATTGACGTTAAAATTCGACTAATCTTTGGAAATTTTGCGAACTTCCCGACATTGGGCTACGACTATGAGTCGTTTCTCCTTGAAGAAGTCTAAAGTTTTTGACACTTTTTCAGGGCGAGTCTCGGTTACTGATGGATGTAGAAACGCGGCTTTAGTCGATTTTCGAGATTCGAAGTCAAATTGAAAGTTAATTCGTCGATCGACGTTCGGCATTGCAAACTCCCTTGGAGTATGAATTCAAAAACTAAATTTTTAACTATTTTACAGAATAATTACTTGCTTGTGTTGGTCGATCTTTACATAGTATAAAATGAAGTCGCTTCCGCTGTCTGTTACCTTAGATCTTTTAAACTACTCAACGGATTTTAATGTAGTTTTCAGCAATAGATAGTGATTCAAGAGGAAGGTTAGTATGTATAACAAGCTTCAGCCAGCAGCTTCGCACGCGTTGTTCATCAACAAAAAGTAGCCTATGTGTTAATCCAGGTATCTACGTACATAGCGATTTGAAAGTAGCTCTGTCTCTCTGTTTGTTACCTTTTCACGACTTAACGGCTCGACCGATTTCGATGGAACTTGGTACCTATATACCTAGATAGATTATGAATGGACATGAGACATGGGATACACTTTACGCGACTGCACAGAAGGAGGGTAATGTTTTATTGACAAACAACGCGCGCGAACCGCTGTCAGGTCAGCTAGTTTTAACATAAAAATATGTGTTTTGATTAACGCAAAAGAGTTCTCACCACATCGTCTCATTTAGCCACTAAGGATAAAGATTAATATATTTGCCAGAACATATGTAGAATTTTAAAGATGTCACAGAAATTGAGTATAACACCATATTCTGGTGTTTTACTGGTCTGCAAATTACATGCCAATTAAAAAAAGTTCAACAAAATGAAATATTATTAATTTAAATCTAACTCATTGGACAATACTAAATTTTTTATAATTAATTATTTAACGAATTGATTATAATTTATATTTAATGAATAGGTGATGTTAACAAAGGAAATGATAAATCAAGACAAAATGAGGCGACATACTAAGTCGTTTAATGGCTGAATCCTATAGCCGTCGGTAACCGACTACGACTCGTATCTCCTTGAAAAAGTGTCAAACTTTTGACACGTTTTCAAGAAGAAACGAGTCGTAGCTGGTTACCGATGGATATAGGAACCCGCCGTAAGCAAATATAGAAATTTGATTAATTATATGATTAGATTTACTTATACGTCCGTATAAGATAAGAAAAAAACACTTTTGAGACATACGAGTGGTTATAATCACGGAAAAACATTTTAATATTAAAAAAATATCCAAGTAACTGAAACTTTTTGGAGTAAAAATAAGTATTATATGCCTTTCTTCTTTCTCTTGCTTGCGAAATACAGTGGCGCTTTGGCACATTTTGAAAAGGAATAGTTTCTGTAGCAAAATAACGTAATGCCAATAAAAACACCCCTTGGTGGAAAAGCAATTGGCGTGTCTAACTTATGTTATCTCTAAGTTGCTCTTGTTAGTTTAGCTCTAAGCAATCATGTTTTTAATTGTTATGTTATTTAAAATGTATGAATAGTTATGTTTTTATTTAAATAAGGTTAGTGAATCACAATCGAACGATATTTTGACTTGATTTTATTATGATTTTGATTATTTTTTTTGAGAATGAATGTTTTGTTGGTTTTCTGTTGTTTACCATAAAAGTATTACGTCGTAGAGTAGATTGTTTGATGGTTTTTCAATATAAATTTTTATTTTTCTTTTCTTTTGTCATCTCAATATTTATTAACATTTTGAACTGTGCATTAATTTAACCATTTAAATTTAGTTGTTTTAAGCTTTTTAAACAATCGAGAATAACAAAGAATAATAACATATCATTTTTTTAGATTTTTCTTGTATTTGGCTAATATAATAATACTTAAAATTATTATAATAAGTCATTATTATTATTGAAGCAAAGTTCTTGTCGTAAAATTTCACTATAATGATGAAGTTACTCATATTAAAATAAGGAAATCCGGTTGAAGATTATTTATGATGAATATACTATTAAATTATTAATTTATTTAAATTGAAAAAATCATTCCTAACTATATATAATTTGTCAAAATAATTAATATAATAAAAAATATTTTAGAGTTAGTTATTATGAAACCAATTATTAAGTTTTAGGATTAATATAAGCAAAGCATCAATTCAAAATGATTTTTAAATAATTAGTTGTAACTTTAGTTTGGCCGCATACGTAAAATTACTGAACTAAATTGGCTTATGTTATGACAGTAATTTTGTTATCTGTGTTAATTCTAAATAAATAATATTTTTCCTGTTTTTAATTTTCTTTATTTAACCTTATCACCAAATGAATATAACATACAATTATAAAAATAATAAAATAACGATGGGCTTGCAACCTGTTACGCAGGGCATGCTATTTCTATTCAAACTGCGGGCTTCCGTGCTAAGTAAAGATCACGTTTGAAGTGGGTAATATAATATCTAAGGATGTCTATATGGGAATTCTTTAATTTTTTATTCTTTACTAGCTGTTGCCCGTGACTTTGTACGCGTTACACTCTAATGTGTGTAGGTAACCTAGAAATAAAGCTAAACTTGCTGTTGCAACTTGACTTGACACGCCATTTTTATCCCATAGGAACTGATTTATGGGATAGAAGGTAGTCCAGGTTATCATCTACGTATATACCAAATTTCATCGAAATCGACTAAGAGGAAAGCGGCTATGACGTGATTGAGTAACAAACAAACATACAATGTCACATTTATATTATAATAATATAAATATTGGTGGACATTTAACACAGCGGTATCTAGCCCCAAACTAATCAGAGCTTGTATTATGGGAATTAGATAACTGATGGAAGACTTATATAATTTTTTTTTGTAAATACGTACTTATAATGTATAGAAAAATATCCAGACCCGGAACAAATATGTATAACAATATAATATTAGTGTGATTGTACATACTGCTCTCATTTCCTCTCTGGCATCAGAGAGGGGTGTGGAAGTTGCTCTCTATTGGGTTAATACAATTTAGAAGTTTAACAGCCATTGACACGAAAGAAGAAGATTGTACATACAGAAATAGTTTGCAAACATTTTTATAAGAATTTAGCACCTGTATACAAATAGTTACTAATTTGTATACTGGGCCGTCAGTGGTAGATATCACAAACTTGGGGAGGCCTATACCCAACAATGGGTGAAGTCAGGCTGTAGATGATGATGATACAGGTACGAAATTCTTGTAGTCTAGTATAAAACAAAGTCGCTTCCCGTTGTCTGTCCCTATGTATGCTTAGATCTTTAAAACTACGCAACGGATTTTAATGCGGTTTTTTTAAATAGATAGAGTGATTCAAGAGGAAGGTTTATATGTATAATAAATGCATAATATAGAAGAAAAACACGGGTAATTTAGAGGTTTCTAATGTGATGTCGTAAATAAACACATTTTTTGCACTTACATTGCAAACGCTGGCTGAACCCTAAGAGATACATACATCAAAATAATGTACTATGTACAGTATTGTACACCTTAAAAAGGCCTACAAAAATCCACGATGGTATATGTCTATCTCTTAGGGATAACCCACAATAACCATTTTTTATCCTTTACTTTATACAAGAAATAATGGCTTATTTACGAAGCGATTTTAAGCGATACAGCATAAATCCTTATCTAATTAAGTACCTTTAATACATGGTGTATATAATATACATAAATACAAACATACAATTAATATATAAAGACGTTCTGTAGTATATTTAGTATCAGCATTGCACCCGTGCGAAGCCGGGGCGGATCTCTAGTAGTTACTAAAGAGGAATGTTATGTATGAGTTACGCTTAGAACAAACCTTAGGTTTTTGAAGTGTATTATTTTATAAGTATGTAATTATGAGTTTAAAAAAATAGATTACAGCCAATATCGCTTACAAAATAGACATGTACAAAGACGGGCTTAACCCTAATAAGAGTTCCAGCAAACCTAATGAAGATAGAGATATTTGTTAGGGGCTAATAAAGTCGAGAGCTTATTTTTTGGGGTTCCGTACCCAAAGGGTAAAACGGGACCCTATTACTAAGACTTTGCTGTCTGGCTGTCCGTCTGTCATCACATCAGGATTTTGTACTTCTGTCATTCACTCAACATGGACGCTCAACAACGTAATACAGTCGTGAATTCTGTGCTTAAAGTTATAAGTGAGGTTTTGGACGAAGTGAAAGATGAGATAATTAGGGAAATAAGAATACCCAAACGACTGTGGGTGAGAAATTGATAAAATTAAAAATTGTCGTGTCAAGTGACAAGCCCCGCCCACCAACTTAACTGAAAAATAGACAAAGTTTTAATTAATTTGTTTAGTTGTTAACTAAATTTTAACTTGCAAGTTGTTAATAAATTCTGTGTTTACATGCAATTAATCACTTAAATTTAAGTTAAAATTTAGTTACCTACCTAACAACTTAATAGGTCTAAACCAGCCTTTGTTTATTTTAATATTTCAAACAAAACGGAATTGTGATAGGTGGACTTAATGCTAATAGCGTTATCTACCAGTCATCCCGGTCGTGCTAAAAGAAGGTAAGGCGTGCGTGACAGGAAAAAAGGTATTTCAACGCTAATATTAATAAAAAAACTTTAAATGACGAATACGACATTTATAAAACTATATATTAAATAATACTAGACATTTCACACAGCGCTATCTAGCCCCAAACTAAGCAGAGCTTGTACTATGGGAACCAGATAACTGATAGAATACTTATATACTTTTTTATTTGACGTGCAAAGTTTTGTTATGATAACTGACAATGGACAAGATAAATAAACACGCATTTAATATGCAAAACAATAGGCGAGTGTGTTCATCCATCAATATTGCATCATAATTGTAATTACAAACCAATGACATAATATTAGTTATACAGCTAACACTTACAAAATTAAAAAAAACCCTGACCTATAATTTTGCGTCAGGGGTTAAAAATTGACATAGCTAAGAACCACACCAGTTCAACTTAGCTTTCTATTAAAAAAACCAGCCAAGTGCGAGTCCGACTCGCGTACCATTATCTATAAAACCGGAAAAAATGTTATGTTTGTTGTATGGGAGCCCCACTTTAATATTTATTTTATTCAATAGCACAATTTTATTTATTTACCTTATTTGAAGTTGGTGCCCACTAAGCTACTCCTCTAAATTGTACGAGCGCTCAAAATCAGAAAAAGTCTTAATTGGCGTTAACTATGTATGTATGTATGTATGTATCACCTTTCAATTTTCAACTTTTTTATTTTGTGGAATTTTTCTTTATTTGTGCTTTACCTTGCTTTTTTGCCAAATTTCGTGATTCTAAGTCAACGGGAACTTCCATATACTTAGGTTTTCGTCCCAAATCCTATAGGGTACTTCCGGTTGACCTAGAATTGTCAATTTTTGTTATGCAAGGTCCTTACAGCACAAGTAAAGGGAACATGCCGAAAAATAAAAATAGTTGAAACTTAAGGTAAATTTTCGTACGTTTACAAGCTTTCGCGAATATCAAAATTTGTCCTTATCTTTTTATCGAGTTGACTTAGGACCTTGATTTTTATACAACTTTTAGGGACTATAGACCTCAGTATCTGGTATAAATTTCGACTTGTTAGGTCCACCCGTTCTTGAGAAAATCGGTGGTAACACACGGACAAACAGACGGACAGACGGACAAGAGAGTGATCTTAAAAGGGTTCCTTTTTTTACCTTTTGAGGTACGGAACCCTAAAAACTGTGTCCGAATTTATCCATTCGATTGGATGCCTCAGCCAGACATACGAAAGTCATTATAGGCGTCTCAATTATAACACCTTTCTTTTTGTGTCAAGGGTTGAAAATTGTTTATGGCAAAAACATAAAACTCGATCAAATTTGTACCAAGTACATTTACAAATATTTTGGAACCCTTGTTTATTATACCACTATTTGTACTAAGACGGGATATTTGCGACATGCAAACAGAATATTTATATTACAAAAACGAGCAGTAAGATATATATTAGGTTTAAAACAGATGGACTCCTGCAGTCGACAGCGTTTTAAAGAACTTGGCATTATGACGATGATTGGTGAATTCATCTTTCAAAGTTTAGTGTATGTTAGAGAAAACATATGTAATATTAGGACTAAGAAAGACATACACAATGTTAACACTAGGAACAAGGATCGCCTGGTTGTCCCTATGACACGGCTTACAAAAGTATCTAAAAGTTATTACTGTACTGGAATCAAGTTTTACAATATTTTACCGATAGATATTAGGAAAATGGCAGACGCTAGCTTTAAATCTTACTTATGAAACATATTAATTGACCAAAGTTATTATAATATTGATGAAGCTTTTGCAGATAAGGAAATGTTTAAATGTATTTAAAAATATTGAGTAGATATAATTAATTGATTGTGACATAATTCGTTTATTAGTCAAGCTGAATATAATATTCATGACATATTATTGGAAATATGATTTATTACATTATTAATTTTAATTATTTAAATTTATACAATCTGACAATGCTTTTGCTGCAACCAATTAATTAATTTTTTATATACATACTTAATATTGTTAGTTAAGTTCCTAATAATTTGTTAATTTTGATAATTTTATATTTCTGTTCTGATAAGCTTCTGGAATGGAAAGGACTGGGCATCAATATTAACGGCGAATACATCACTCACCTTCGGTTTGCCGACGATATTGTGGTCATGGCAAAGTCGATGGAAGAGCTCAGCACGATGCTCGAAGGCCTCAATCGAGTCTCCCAACGGGTAGGACTTAAAATGAACATGGACAAGACGAAAATTATGTCGAATGTCCATGTCGTGCCTGCCCCAGTTATGGTTGAGAACTCGGCTCTTGAAGTTGTCGACGCGTATGTATACCTAGGACAAACAGTCCAGGTAGGTCCAACTTCGAGAAAGAGGTCAATCGTCGAATCCAACTCCGATGGGCAGCGTTTGGGAAACTTCGCAACGTCTTTTCGTCCAACATACCTCAGTGCCTTAAGACGAAAGTCTTCAATCAGTGTGTGTTACCAGTGATGACATATGGAACCGAGACGTGGTCCATCACTATTGACCTTATGAATACGCTCAGAGCCGCTCAACGAGCTATGGAGAGGGCTATGCTCGGGGTTTCTCTACGGGATCGAATCAGAAATGAGGGGATACGTAGGAGAACTCAAGTCACCGACATAGCCCGACGGATTAGCACGTGGAAGTGGTAATGGGCAGGCCATATAGCGCGCAGAACAGATGGCCGATGGGGCCGGAAGGTTCTCGAGTGGAAGCCACGGACCGGTAAGCGCAGCGTAGGACGTCCACCTACAAGATGGGCAGACGACTTGGTAAGAACCGCAGGTCGGCGTTGGATGCAGGCCGCTTCCAACTGCAGTTCCTGGAGATTAATGAGGGAGGCCTTTGTCCAGCGGTGGACGTCCTACGGCTGATATGATGATGCTGATGATTATGATGATATTTCTGTTTATATGACTTGTCTAAGTACATGTGAATATGTCTATGGATGAATAAATACAATACATAGGCTGCTATTTAAGAATCCGGAACTGGCCACTGCATAAATAATATTTAAAAAGAAAATATCACGTTTGAAAATGGAACTCTTTGGCTGTAGAATGCAGGTTATTTCGTCCGTCTGTCAATTGTTTTCATTGTGTGGCGCGATTTCAAAAATTGCGTGTCATTATCACAATGGATTTATCTCGAGAAAATTTTCGTGCGATGGTTTTTTATGATTTTCGACAAGGTCTAACTCAACAGCAGTGTATCGATCAACTCAGTTCGACTTTTGGGGATAAAGCACCATCGAAGACTACTTTGTATCACTGGTTTAGTGAGTTTAATCGTGGACGTCGTATGCTCACGGACGAAATTAAAGATGGTCGGCCTAAATCAGTTGTTGTGCCACGAAACATCGACGCAGTGCGTAAACTAATAATGCAAGATCGTCATGTGACATATCGAGAGATAGAGGCGATCTTGGGCATTAGTATGACGAGTATACATAAGATATTACACGAACACTTGGCTGCAAAAAAAGTTTGTTCGCGTTGGATACCGCACAACTTGACAATAGATCAAAAACAGGCTCGTGTCGATTGGTGCAAAAAAATGATAAAAAAATACAATCGTGGTGCATCAAAAGCTGTATATAATATCTACACAGGTGATGAATCCTGGATTTATGCATATGACCCCCAAACTAAGCAACAGTCAACAGTTTGGGTCTTCCAACATGAGCCGAACCCAACAAAAGTTGCTCGTGCGAAAAGCACTTTGAAGCAAATGGTCGCCTGTTTTTTTGGTATAGATGGACACGTGGCTACTGTACCCCTAGAAAATTGTAAATCTGTTAATTCAGAGTGGTACACGACCATTTGTTTGCCAGAAGTCTTTGCAGAAATCAGGAAGAATAATCCACAACGCAGAAGCATTCTCCATCACGACAATGCAAGCTGTCACACTTCGGGTGAAACGACCCGATATTTGGAGGGTGAAACGGTGGAATTAACGGGTCATCCGCCATATAGCCCTGATTTGGCACCCAACGACTTCATTTTATTCCCAACCGTGAAGAATAAATTACGTGGTCAACGATTTTCAACCCGAGAAGAAGCCGTTGAAGCATTCAAAAATCATGTTTTGGAGATACCGTCTTCCGATTGGAAAAAGTGCTATGAAAACTGGTTTCACCGAATGCAAAAGTGCATTGATCATCATGGCAAATATTTTGAAAAGCAATAAAACCATATTTAACAGTCAATGATAGTTATTTTATTTAATTCCGGATACATAAATAGCAGCCCTCGTACAATACAGTTTACCATGATATGTAAGCATATCATGGCGCAAGCAACTGCGTCGCAATATCGAGATACTCAAAAACTCACAGATCATATAATATATACCGTTTACAAATACTGTTCATAACCATGATAGTTTCAAAAGTTATAATTACTATTAGTTGTTAAAAACCCTACATTGTGTAATCAATCACAGTAGATACCTTAGATCCTGTGTATCCTTTGCTGGTCATCAGCCTCCAGTCTTACACTCCACTCGGATATCATCTCACAAACACCCAGTTCTATTCAAAAATCCGGAAATCAGTGCTCCTGTTTCGGAGCTATGAGGCCAGAAACAAAAAGAGAAACACTATGCCATTAATCTCATATGAGCTCTTTATCCAGAGGTAAAAAATTACAATTGACCTTATTTTTAGGAAAAGCTGTTTATGTCTGCAAAGCACAATAAGCAAAGTTTTTAATAAAAAGCTTCCTTAAAGACCTTTACTAGCAATTATTAAATGATGTTGCGGTGTTAATAACTACAGGCGAAACTTCAGGTACATGAGACGTTTTAACCAGGATGATAAGCGCAGTTTAATGCCATTTAGAGCAAGTATTAGTTAGATGTAACCTGTAAGTTACATATACTTTGATTCCCAAGCAATGCGACGAGTTTATGGAAATGTTTCGCTTTTTGCCATGTAGGTAATGGTACCTACTTTGAATGGCAGGGTCCAGGGTGGAAAGACCGATGTTTATCAAAAATAAATAAAATAACAAATAAACGTTCAGTCAAACTGTGTTAGTAGTAAATATTTCAGAAAAACCACCTAATTATCTAATCTTCTTCTAATATATACATACATATATCTCGTGTAACGTTTTAGTGGTCGCACTCCTCCGAAATAGCCAATCGATTTTAATGACTTTTTATTTGTATATTTGGTAGGTATGAGAATGGGTCGTAAAGTATTTTTCACCCACCCATCCTCATCCCCTATTTTTTAATCGCAATTTTTGTATATTTGTATGAACAAAATCCATATAATTTAACCGTCGTTCATTGACGTGAAGTCATTTACATGAAGTGTCGCGTCACTTTGACAAGAGGGTTTTATATAGTTTTTGTCCCAAAGTACCCACGGGAACGGGAAATTTCGGCCGCAAGCGGGACTGCTAGTGTTTCTATAGATATTTATAGATAATCAACCTTTATACTTAAACCTAAAAAAAACACCCTGTCGAATCGAAAAAATAATTAGCTATGTAGAAAGTAATTACATAAACATTTTACCGATCTTAGTACCTACAATGTTGTTTTTTATTTCATACAAAATTCACAGCTTAGTGTTTTATAGGTGGAACTTATGATAAAACTGACATCCACGAAAGAATTAAAAAAAAACGCGTGTGTGTAACTTATGATAAAACTGACATCCACGAAAGAATTAAAAAAAAACGCGTGTGTGTACGCACACGCGTAAGAAGTTATACTTCTTCTTATTTATAAATATTTGAAAACTACTTTGAGTATAGTTATGAGTTTTCACGTTAATAGTTAGATACGTTGGTTTTCTGTAACAACTCAGGCTTAGTTAAGTATAATAACAAATACACCTGGCTCTAAAAAAATAAACCTGCAATTACGAAACATACCCTTTCATTTTAAAGCAATCACTCTCAATTTGTTACCAATTCCAAACGCATAATTTACTCATTACAACTAAGTTCTTATTTCTCAGAAAAATCCTTAGGCCAAATACTCTGTCGAATTAAATGCTAGGTTAGTAATATGTAAGTGAATTCTCGCCATAGCTCTTATTAGGACTGGGATTAAAGTGTGTATACACTAATAAACTTGATTAAAGTTAACTGTGCTCGTTTTTTTTATGTAATTTGAGTCGGTTTTCGATCTCAAGTTCCTGTAGGTATGTTCTAGTGGCTGGATTTGTTCCAATGGCTGGGCAATGGTAAGTGGTAAATATCGCCTTTAATAAATTTTTTCCTCGTAGGTCACGCACCTTAGAAACTTGCCCTACGATGCACTGCCCTGCGTCCATCAACTTAATTTCACATACCCTTCAAACCGAAACACGGCAATGCTGCGTGGCGGCAGAGATAGGTTAAAGAAGAAAGAAAATACATTTATTTGACACACACACAGGACAGACCGTTCAGAACAGAACAAACATACTTACTTAAATAAAGATTATAATGATAGCGGGATGGTTAGATGGTAGCACTTCCCCGGACGAGCCCTTTCACAAGAAACTGTACTAACTCTTACTATAGACATGCCTTACTGAGCTCTGAGAGTACGGTATAGACACTGAAAAAGCTTAAGTGCTCTATCTAATTTTTATCCACTCTTACTATAGACATGCCTTACTGAGCTCTGAGAGTACGGTATAGACACTGAAAAAGCTTAGGCACTAAATCAAATTTTGATCTACTCTTACTATAGACATGCCTTACTGAGCTCTGAGAGTACGGTATAGACACTGAAAAAGCTTAAGTGCTCTATCTAATTTTTATCCACTCTTACTATAGACATGCCTTACTGAGTTCTGAGAGTACGGTATAGACACTGAAAAAGCTTAAGTATTCTATCTAATTTTTATACACTCTTACTATAGACATGCCTTACTGAGCTCTGAGAGTACGGTATAGACACTGAAAAAGCTTAAGTATTCTATCTAATTTTTATACACTCTTACTATAGACATGCCTTACTGAGCTCTGAGAGTACGGTATAGACACTGAAAAAGCTTAAGTATTCTATCTAATTTTTATACACTCTTACTATAGACATGCCTTACTGAGCTCTGAGAGTACGGTATAGACACTGAAAAAGCTTAGGCACTACATCTAATTTTTATCTACTCTTAATATAGACATGCCTTACTGAGCTCTGAGAGTACGGTATAGGCACTGAAAAAGCTTAGGCACTACATCTAATTTTTATCTACTCTTAATGTAGACATGCCTTACTGAGGTCTGAGAGTACGGTATAGATACTGAAAAAGCTTAAGTATTCTATCTAATTTTTATACACTCTTACTATAGACATGCCTTACTGAGCTCTGAGAGTACGGTATAGGCACTGAAAAAGCTTAGGCACTACATCTAATTTTTATCTACTCTTAATATAGACATGCCTTACTGAGCTCTGAGAGTACGGTATAGATACTGAAAAAGCTTAAGTATTCTATCTAATTTTTATACACTCTTACTATAGACATGCCTTACTGAGCTCTGAGAGTACGGTATAGGCACTGAAAAAGCTTAGGCACTACATCTAATTTTTATCTACTCTTAATATAGACATGCCTTACTGAGCTCTGAGAGTACGGTATAGATACTGAAAAAGCTTAAGTATTCTATCTAATTTTTATACACTCTTACTATAGACATGCCTTACTGAGCTCTGAGAGTACGGTATAGGCACTGAAAAAGCTTAGGCACTACATCTAATTTTTATCTACTCTTAATATAGACATGCCTTACTGAGCTCTGAGAGTACGGTATAGATACTGAAAAAGCTTAAGTATTCTATCTAATTTTTATACACTCTTACTATAGACATGCCTTACTGAGCTCTGAGAGTACGGTATAGGCACTGAAAAAGCTTAGGCACTACATCTAATTTTTATCTACTCTTAATATAGACATGCCTTACTGAGCTCTGAGAGTACGGTATAGATACTGAAAAAGCTTAAGTATTCTATCTAATTTTTATACACTCTTACTATAGACATGCCTTACTGAGCTCTGAGAGTACGGTATAGGCACTGAAAAAGCTTACTCCATCTAAATAAATATATCTCGAAACTAAAGTGACATTAGCGTTTTTCACCCAGCCAGTGCAGCCAATTGCCACAGGCGCTGTATAGTTCATCGCCAATGAGGGCTTTTCATTTACGACTTTAAAAAGAACAAGACACAATATCAAAATTTGTCTTAAACCCTTCGTCAGATAAACAAAAACAAATGATTTTATTGTTAAACAAGCTTCTCGGAAAATAATGTGTTATTTTTAATATTAGGTATATAAATGTTTATTAATTTCTTATTATTTTATCCGTCGATAACTGGACATCTTATTTTCTGGAGCAACCGATTTTGTGCAACCTGCACATAACGAATTATGAAATTCCTCTTCATCATATCAGCTTCAGGGCGTCCACTGCATAGGCCTCCCCTATAGATTTCCAGAGCGACCGATCTTGTGCGAACCGCACCCAACGGCTCCTAGCAATCTTCTCTCCATTTAGTGGGAGGGGGGGGATCCTACACTGCGTTTTCCAGTGCGTGGTCTCCACTCCATTACGAATTTACATTGCAAAGAACTTTTCTACATCCTCTGATGATTACAATAATATCATCACAATGATGATCACAATAATAAAAATGTGAAAGTTTGGATGTTTGTTTGAAGTTTGAAGTGAAAATTTTGTACCTCTTTTTAAGCTTACTGCACGGGTGAGTGTAAGATTTGGCATGGTTTATGTGGAGAAGGAATTAATGCTAAAATGAAATAAAAATAATAACGCACGAATTTCGATCACTGCACTGGCAACTATCACACTAATATTATATATGCGAAAGTTTGGATGTTTGTTTGTTACTCAATCACGTCGTAACAGCTAAACCGAATTCGATGAAATTTGGTATGTACGTAGATTATAACCTGTTTTATCACATAGATTACTATTTGTTGACAAACAACGCGTGCGAAGCCTCATAGTCTTGTGAGGTGGGTACAACAACAAACAATACAACAAAAAAAAAAAGCTTTTCAACTGCTCATGTGTATAAAGCCTATACGCAGCGCTAGAGATTGACTACCAAATCCGCCAATGATCGATATCTGGCGTGGTCGCGATAGAATTTGTCGATAAACCGCGATATTCGCCGGGAGATATATGAGGTGTCAGCCAGTGATTTACTCGCGTGCCTCTTGACACGCGAAAAGAGGTTTTACTACAGGGTGGTGCTAATAGCTGCATGAAAATAAAAAAACAAATATATTATTATTTTGAATTAAAACGAAAAATCAGTCATCATCATCAAATTTAAAATAAATAAAATTAAAAAGTATTTTTTTTGTGTGTCATGTTTTATGTGTATATTTTATTAAGTTGTGCCAAGTTCCTAGATATATTTCTCAAAAAGCTGGTAGTTCAATATTGTTGCAGTTATGCAGTGGTCGAACTCCTACTATTACTATTAGCCCATATAAATAATTAATAAATAAATATTGCTGGACATTTCACACAGCGCGTTCTAGCCCCAAACTAAGCAGAGCTTGTACTATGGGAACCAGATAACTGATAGAACACTTATATACTTTTTTTTTGTAAATACATACTTATAATATATAGAAAAACAACCAGACCCGGAACAAATATCTGTAGATCATGCAAACATTTGTTCTGCGGCGGGAATCGAACCCACTACCTCCCGCGTCTCATCCGGCTGTTCGCCCACTGCGCCACGGAGGTCGTCATATTGTCCCATTGTTGGGCAAAGGGTAGGAGTTCGACCTTCAGAGGGATAGGCTTACGGTGGCACTGGACCATTGTTAGTGACGGAAATGTCCCCCCATTTCCGCCACTCACAACGGTGCCAGTCCTTCTCAAGGTCGAACTCTTACCCTAAATAAATAATAAATGTAATAATCATAAAATATTCAACTTGATCGAGATATTATAGGCTTAAAGATTGGACATAGAAGTAAAGGTACTGACACAAATGCTTCCAAATAAGCATGCTCTGCAGCTGTTCACATTTGCTAGCAATAAGCATGCTAGATTTAAGCATGCTTCCCAATAAGCGTGCTCAAAGCAAACAATTGCTATTTGTTAAACACATGCTATTTAATCACAGGCTCTTGGCTAAAATGGAAGAAGTGCCGACCGCGTCTTCCATAGACATTCATAAGCACGATAGTAAGTCACAAAAAGTAACATAACTTCCTCCCCCCAACGAGACATTATTTTTATTTTGCGAATACTAGTTTACTTGTTACACCTGTCGCAGACTGAGTTTGATTGAATCATCATAAGCATGCTCATAAGTAAGACCTGTTAAGACATGCTTAAAGCACGCCCCCTTCCACCCGCGCCTCAGTCCGCATGCTCAAAAATCAAACGACTGTTGATTTTTGAACATGCTCGAAATGAGCATGCTCATTACTAGCAATATCCTAACACACATGCCACTAATGAGCAAGTGCTCATTAGTGGCATGCTTTTGTGCTACTAATGAGCATGTGTGTCAGTACCTTAAAGGTCAAAAAAATGGACGGATATGTAAAAAAAAGAATGAGGTTTTTTTATTGTGTAAGTGCTTACCACTCCTTAACCTGATGGTAAGTGATGGTGTGGTCGAAGGTGGAGCGCGCTTGCCTAGGAAGAGCCTGTTCACTCTGGACTTGACGACTTCGAGATTATAATGACCAAGAAAAATAGAAGCCGGAAGGTGAGGTCCACTCCCAACTCGTACTAAAGTAAGAAAGTTAAAAGTAAGAATGTGGCTGATATTGTCTGCCAACTCCATCTAGTGATAAGAGTAGAGAAATGATAATGATAAAAAAGTGGCACGTCCGGGAGTGCCGACAGAAATGAAAACTTGAACAATTACGTGTGTATTTTTTTAATCATCATTAAATATTTTTTGAATTGTCAGGAACGGTGTCGGTAACTGTAACGGTAACAGTGTCGCGAGTTCAATGGTTTTTCCCATCTCAAAAATGCCCAACGCGCCTAAAAAAGTATTCACTTCAAAAATAATTTGGATGTTGCAAAATAACCATGATGGATGTCGCATAAACATGAAAATTTACTAAGAAAGTTGTCTTATGCCCCTCCAAAAACTGAAAATGTGGGAGGGTCGACAGAAGTGAAAACTTGAATAAAGGCAGACTTCACTACAAATACTTATGTACAGAGGTGTCAGTAGTCAGTGACAGGTGTCGGTAACAGTGTCGCGATTTCAATGGTTTTTCCCAACTTAAAAAATGCTCAACGCGCCTAAAGAAGTTTTCACTTCAAAAAACATAACTTTAAAGTTTTTTCAATTCTTTATTATACATAACAAGCAAGCTAAATACAACAGAAAGCGAAACAAGTAAATGTATAATGCAGTCCTAGGGTTAAAAAAGCGATCTTTTCCAGTCACCTTTGGATGAAGAGATGTATTAGTTGAGGCGCTAACCATAGCCGATGACCTTGAGCGAATGGGCTTAGCTATTGTTTCGGCCCCGCACCAACCGCACCTTCCGCCACACGCATCTAACCGACCAGCAAAAAGGTGAGCGCACGGTGAGGCAGACGAGCACAACCCTCCCGTACCAACTAACCTCCGCAACCACCTTCTAAGGATACGCCCGCTAATTATTCGGAAAAATTGAAAATAATTAATTGCCACGTGAAATACCGCACAGCATCATTTGTTCAACTTGAAGGTATAGTCTTTACATTAACTATTATATCATTCATTTCATTTAACTGAAAGAAAATTTACAAAATTTTGCGTCGTTTAGAGGTTGAATCAAATTGAAAGTCGAAAACCGCTACATTTTGTTATTTTTTTTCTCATAGTAAATAAACAGGTAGAACTTTCTTGTATGTTCACTTTGCAGATGAAAGGTCAATGAATGACATATATTTTTTGAGCTCATAAAACCGATTCCTCCTTGAGGAGAAAGCCTCCAAATAAGACCAATCAGTCATTATTATAAATACGGGATTTATCACGTACCGTCTTATCGGTGTTTCGACCGACAATGTTTCGGTTCAATTCGTGAACCTTCATCAGGGTGAGTGCGATCCGCTCCGAATAACGTCTCGCCTCGCACGAGGCGAGACGTTATTCGGAGCGGATCGCATGATGCAAGTGACAGAAGAGTGAGTGAACCTGGTAGAGACATAGTTAGTGTTGTGTGTTTGCCTGTACCAAGAACTACAGAAGAGAGCAGCAGTGAAGATAATGATGATGACACAGCGGGTCAACGCACTGTGCTTTCGTTGACCCAATCCCCACCACCCCGCCCGTCCACTCGCGCGCACAGAGCAGCGGCGCGCAGTGCGAGGCGAGACGTTATTCGGAGCGGATCGCACTCACCCTGATGAAGGTTCACGAATTGAACCGAAACATTTTCGGTCGAAACACCGATAAGACGGTACGTGATAAATCCCGTATTTATAATAATGATTGAAATCAATCACGAAAGTTTTCTAAGTAAAAAAGACCAATCAGCTAGTATATTCGCCTTAATGGAAGATTGTCCGAGGTGTAATATAATGTGTACAGTAAAGACACTGCAGTTACATAAGTACGGAACCCTCAGTGCTCGAGTCCCACTCATACTTGACCGGTCTTGTATTCTTATACTTTAACAGCAACCTGTATAGCATCCTGCTGATGTTTTTAATTTATTGTTGGCACTTGTTTAAGGCTCGAAAGTAAGGAGGTGGTATTTATTGCGGTGGACCTACGCTACGTGTTGAGACGGCACAAATTTAATTAAGTACTTACTGCGAAGAATTCCATAGCGTCAGGTGCGATAATTTATTTATGAAAAATTTTAATTAACTTAATAGTGGCCTGAATTTATAAGGTGATATTGAGTATAAAAACTGAACATAAAAATACCTATTTTCATATTACTTGCAGATGCAACAAGCATTATGGCTCACCTGATGTTAAGTGGTAACCATCGCCTATAACAAAGTATTGCCTCGTAGTTCACGTACCTTAGAAACACGCCCTAATTTGCATTCAAATTCAAATTCGTTTATTTACACTTAAATATAACTTTACAGAATTAATCTAATACGCTATATCTAAAACTAGTACAAGAAAAAATACAAATTATAATCTAAGTACCTAGTCAGGTCATAAGTATTGTCACACAGTAAAAACTTTTCTTTTAGAATGCTGGCCACAAAAAAGTTTATAGAATTCGAATTTCGAATTGTTCAAGAAAATAAAAATGTATACTTTTTAGAATTTTACTCATTTTTAAATATGGAGTTGACGCTTAAAGAAGACCGTGTTGCAGTTATTGCGTTGCATCGTTGCGGTTACGCGCCAATTCAAATTTTTGACATACTGAAAAATTTGAATATAACCAAAAGATTCGTTTATCGCACCATCAAACGATACAATGAAGACTCTAGTGTAGATGACAGGTCAAGAAGTGGTCGCCCTCGGTCTGTTAGGACTCCAGCAGTGATAAAAGCTGTGAAGGCGCGAATTTCAAGAAATCCCAAACGTAAGCAGAAACTGTTGGTCCTTCAGATGGGGTTAAGCAGAACCACGGTGAAAAGGGTGTTAAATGAAGACTTAGGGCTTCGGGCATATCGAAGAAAAACAGGACATCGTTTGAATGCTCGTCTAAAGGACCTGAGACTGAAGAGATGCCGCGCTTTGTTGAAGCGGTACGCGGGAAAAAAATATCGGGAAATTCTTTTTTCGGATGAAAAAAGTTTTACCGTAGAAAAGAGCTACAACAAACTAAATGATAAGGTGTACGCACACAGTAGTGAAGAAGCGAGCAACCGTATTCCGCGTGTCCAACGAGGTCATTTTCCATCCTCGCTCATGGTATGGTTGGGAGTTTCTTATTGGGGCTTAACAGAGGTACATTTTTGTGAGAAAGGTGTAAAAACGAATGCAATTGTGTATCAAAATACAGTCCTGACGAACCTTGTGGAACCTGTTTCTCATACCATGTACAATAACAGGCACTGGGTATTCCAACAAGATTCGGCGCCAGCTCATAGAGCGAAGAGCACACAAGACTGGCTGGCGGCGCGTGAAATCGACTTCATCCGGCACGAAGACTGGCCCTACTCTAGTCCAGATTTGAATCGGTTAGATTACAAGATATGGCAACACTTGGAGGAAAAGGCGTGCTCAAAGCCTCATCCCAATTTGGAGTCACTCAAGACATCCTTGATTAAGGCAGCCGCCGATATTGACATGGACCTCGTTCGTGCTGCGATAGACGACTGGCCGCGCAGATTGAAGGCCTGTATTCAAAATCACGGAGGTCTTTTAGAATAAACTTTAGTGTCATAAAAATCTATGTTTTGTTAAGTTCATTTTGGTATATAAATGGTTACATAATGAATAAACTTGTTTCAATTATTTTATATTAAACATGTGACAGAATTTATGACCTGACTAGGTACATTCATTTTCAAACTTATATATTTTAGGTTAAAAAGGTACACAAAAACACAACAGATATGCAACTACATTAACTAACTTAACATCGGCGCATACTTAAATAATTAAATACTCTCACAATAACTGAGACACACTCGCTCGATCGTCTTCCAGTCATCCCGCAAACACGTCAAAATAAGGATGGATTTTAATGCTCATTAAGGCTGCGCTGCGCACAGGAGATAGTCACCCATCTCCCGTGCGCAGCGCAGCCTTTGGCAGTGCAACGTACGTGCTCGCAGTGGTTCCAACAAACGCACTCGGCCTGATCGAAATCTGGCACGTTGTTCGGGCACGCAAAGCCGGCTGGCTTCAGTGAGAAGAGTGGGACAATCTGTTACACCTTTCAACAAACTGCACAGAGTTATGATTTGGACATAGAGCCGCCTTGTTTTTAGGGAGTTATATACCAAGGTACCTTGCAAAAACCTTGTAGGGTACATAAACGGATAGTATCCGTAAAGCTTTTTATATAAGAAACGCAAAAATCTTTTTTGAACCTTTTCTAACATAAGTGAGTATGTATGTGACTTCAGACGGGTTCCAAACGCATTCACTTGATTCAACTTTGGATCGGATTAAAGAAGTGTAGTGAAGCTTAATGGCATTAGCATTGCTAAAGTTTTTACAATTACGGGATACGAAACCTAGTTTTTTAAAACAAGAGACAGTAAGTGTACGGGTATGGTCGTGAAAATTTAGTTCAGTGTCGAATACTACGCCAAGATCCTTAACCGAATAGCACCGTTTGATCGTCTCACCGCTAAGCTCGTACTTTGCGACCGTATACTGTGATGACCGAGTAAAGGTTACTACTTCGCATTTGGACATGTTAAGATGGATTCGATTTGCGTCGCCCCATGCTTGAATTGCATTTATTTCACTCTGCAGATCATCACAGTCTTTTGACGTTTTAATGCTAGTGAAGACCTTGACATCATCTTCGTAAATTGCCGGCTTAAAGGAGTAAAGCCTCATTTAATATCACCGGCAATCATACCATGCAAACACAGCAATGCTGCTTGACGGTAGAAAAAGGAAAGTTACTGTTTAGTTTGTATAATAACATAAAATATAATAAAGGAAGGGTATGGGTAAAAATTACGGAAAATCCTTTCTTTAGTTAACAAGGCGTCTTAGATATATTATTCATCTTTTCAAAATCCTTACCATTTGACATTGATATTTGACTCATCCTCTAACTTTCCATAAGGTTGCTTTTACTTTTTTGGCGCCAGTGATAGAACAGTTTGAAGAGTAATAGGCTAGTGGCTAATGGGCATGCCATGCGGAGGGAAGAAAATCATGTGACTAAGAGTGTTAGATATGAATGTGGATGGATATAGAAGTAGAGGAAGGCCGAAGAAGAGATGGACGGACTGTGTGAAGAATGGTATGGGTAAGGAAAAAGTGCAACGGAGATGACGGCTGGGGTATGGAGAAAAAAAATGTTGTGCCGCCCCACGTAATGTGGGAAAAGGGCAGGAAGAAGAAACAGGGTTGTTTTTACTAAGGGTTCGTTTTCACCTCTGCAAGAAAGCTAATCGGTAAGCGAGGAAAAAACCCCAATAGGATTGTTTAATTTTCCTAGCCTCGCTGTGGAAAAGAGCTAGGAGAGCAAAGTATTTGTACATATGTATATAAAAACAAGAAATGTGTGCGAGGGCCACCGCGAGTGAGAGATGTATTCGAGGGACACGAGAGAAAATGTGTGCGAGGTGATGTTGCGAGCTAGAGCTAATGGACTACCAATCAATAGACGATAACAGCTGAAAAGGGTCCGCTACGCATCCTCGCAACGCAGAACGCACCGTCTAGATCTTAGACGTCATCATCGCTTTCCATCAGGTGAGATTGCAGTCAAACGAAGAGCTATCCAGTTAAAAAAAAGAAAAAGTTATTCGTTCATCTCGGGTGGAAAGTTGGAAACGCACCTTAAGGAATCGCTAGCTAGTTCTGTGGCGTATGAACATAACTCCTTCGGCAATTGGCTAATAATATCTTCATTGATATTCATTGATATTAATATTTCAATTGATAAATAGACGGCTCTAAGTGAGCCATCACTCAGCTTAAGAAAGCTTATTTTTATTAATGATCTGGAGTTTTTCTTCTGAGGCTTGGAGTAAAAATATTGTATGTAATCTCAGCAAAAGTAAACATAGAAGGTATGAACCGTGAGCAGAGGATGAACTGGCTATTGTTATTTTGTAAATTACTAGCTGCTGCCCGCGACTCCGTACGCGTTACACTACTGAATATGGAGGTAACCTAGAAATAAAGCTAAACTCTCAGTTGCAACTTGACTTGACGCCCGATTTTTATCCCATAGGATCTGATTTAAGGGATTAAAAGTAGCCTAAGTGTTAATCCAGGTTATTTATTATTATTTATTACTACGTACGCCGCGACATGGCTCTGCTGCATTTCGTGGTAGTTTTCGTTTCTGTGCCACTAAGTGCCGGAACTCTCTCCCCCCACCATTACGTGACCTCCTAAGTAAGTCTAACTTCAGGATAAAGTTTAGGAGACACCTAATAGACTTGCAAAAGTCTGTTTCGTGATTGCTTAGTATGGGTATGAAATCAGTTTTCTATACTTACTGCTGTCCCATCGAGCCTGAATATACTTTATTCCTACGTTTTTTTTTAATTTTCTAGTTCTCTTTTTATTGTTTTGTCTATTAAAGTGACAATATGGCACAGAATGTTTTAAATTTTTATTTATTTTTTGATTCCTTACCACTGTTACTATGGGTACTTCTTGTCGATTGTATATATTGTTCATTGTGTTGATAATCGCAAGCTTTATCCAAATACTTCTGTCTTTATTATTTTTTTATGTCTATTAGGTATTTACATATTATCGTGCTTTTTTGTGGTAAAAGTCTTTGTGTATTTATCTCTTAAATAATCATCATTACTATTTTTAATTAATCATTTATATTTCTGAATAACACACTTCACAGAATCTTCACTTTTGTAAGGACATTTATTTATTTATATATTTTTTTTATTACTATTAACACAGACCAATATAATTTAGTCTCTGCTATTAAGTACGTTCGTGAGTCACTAAAGCCTTGTGCTGAAAATCTTCGTTGTAAATTAGTTTAGAGCACATGCTGAGCTCAGGGCTTTTCGCATAATCATGTACATGGCAGCATTTCTCCATGCATGCACTTTAATTGCCGTAATATACATTGTATTATTTTTATCCTGTGTGTATGTATTTTTTTATTGTGTATGATTATGTTCATTTAAATGTTTCGTTTGTTTCTTGTTATGTGTTACAGTTGTTACAGTTTATGTGAATAAATGTCTTCTTTCTTTCTTTTCATCGAAATTAGTTAAGCTGTTACGACGTGATTGAGTAACAAACAAACAAATAAACAGCATTTAAAATTTTCGCATTTATAATATTGATGTGACTAGTGTATGCCCGCGACTTCTTTCGCAATTTTCTAAACATCGACAATAACGTTGGGTTCAATTGTGAATCTACACCATCCAGTGACTCACTCAAAAATATCAAAATCGGTCCAGCCAGTTAGGAAGAGTTCAGGGACATACACAGACACGAACAAAAGAATTATAATATAAAGATAGGCTCGCATCTGACCAAGATCTCTCCTGATGGTATGCGATGATGAAATCGATGGACCACGCTTGCCCAGGAGAAAATTATTCTCTCGTGACTTGAAGAATATCCAGATTTTATTTATCATGAAACACTGTCACAGGCGTTCCATAGCGGTGTGCATAATAAAAGAGTTAAAGAACCGCTCAGACTGCTAGATGACGATGATGTGATTTAAGTATGGAAAGCGATCTTCTGCTTTAAAGTTATATTTTTTAGGAATTCAAAGAGAAAGATAAGAATGTTTACTGCCAAAAGAAAAATACAGCATTGATGCCAGGTTACATGATCCAGGTACAATTATTTTTTAAGAGATTGATTCTCATTTATTTAAGTACAGTAATATTATATCCCATTAAAAACATAAATGTGAAATGAGAGCAAACTTCAATATTATGTTAAACGCCTTAGTTGTTGACTTCAACGACAAAGGAAGTGAGATCTAATTGGGTGCCAAGTTCAATGGTCAGTCCTGAAATTTATTTATAACAACATAAAATATTTTATAACAACTTAAAATATCATTTCTTCTTATAACTTAGGATAATATATTGAAGACTAAGGTCTGACTTGGCTAGTTTTTGTATGTTTTTGATAGGATATTATTACTTTTTGTACAGAAAAATGGTTTTTGTTAAACTACTGTATTTTCCTACGTTTACGGGGTTTAATTGTCTTTTTTGTGTTATTTTCTATCAGCAATCAATTTTGATTGGTTGGTTCTTATATTTCAGGCACTATAAGTAAGTGTTCCTAATAGAATCAATTAATTGAAAAATTATAATAAAATGACAAAAATTTACTAGTTTCTGATTTATTCCTTTGTATTCACCCAACTACCTAACTGGATGCCAACTTTGAACTTTCTTGGTCATCTGGAACTGGATTAGAGTTTTGATCTATAGGCCAGTCAGTCAGTCAGTGATAAAAAAGATGATTTTTATATGTTAATATCTAAATAACCGTTTGAGGTGTGTTTATGATATTTGGAGCACATATGTATCTTGCAACTCTCAATGTAAGAGCCAAATTTGACATGTATATGTGAAATAGTTTTTGAGTTATAATGTTGTCAAAACTTGCTCCAAATGGTTCGTATAATATTACACACGGTGCTGCTCGCCCGTTCTGTTAGCTTGAACTTTGCTTGACACGCTACCGCGTGTCTAGATATTTTACTATATTCATTTGAAATCTGTACAGCAACCTATATTCCGGCAAAATATATGATTGTTACCACTCTAAGTATGCATTCACTATTTACTAAACTGTGGTATAATCTTCGGTCAGGTTTGAAAACTTTGAGAGAGCTTCTCAGTGCTCGCGCTAAAAAGCTGACATCTGTGTACTTAGCAAGCTAGTAGGTACCAAAAATTTCGAATATATATTTTCTTTTTTTTATCTATAACAAAGTGACTCTAATAGTCAACAGTAATCTTCAGAATTCGCATATGAACCTACTTAATTTGGCCAGAACCCAACGGCTCCCAGCAACCTATAACAGGACGTCTTTCCATCCAGTGGGCGGCAGAAAGCTGCTTCTTCCAGTGCGTGTTCTCCACTCGAGAACCTTTCTACCCCAACGGCGGTCAGTTTTTCGAGCTATGTGCCATTCCCACTGACACTTCAGCTTGCTAATCCGTTGCGCTATTTCGGTGTCTTTGGTTTACGAATTCTCCTTGAGCCTTCATATGAGGCTTATAGTGAAATACCGCATACGTATACGTTTCAATAAATATTGCGTCGGTCAGTCTTTCACTATGCACCTCATAAAAAGGCTCAAGGTCGCTCAGCGTCGTATGGAGATGGCTATGCTAGGTGTTTCTCTATGAAATCAAATCAGAAATGAGGAGATTCGTAGACAAACCAAAGGTATCTAATAGTCTTTTAATTAAAAACTTGGCCTGTTTTTAAAGGGATGAACCCTTTAAAAACAGGCCAAGTTCGCGATAAATACCCGGTTAAATCAGTAATATATATATAGATGTAATAATTAAATAATTAATAGAATAATTCTTTATTGTACACCAGGAATACTTTAAAATAAACTAATTTATGTTAAATATAGTACAATGTATATTACATACCTCAGTGCCTTAAGACGAAAGTCTTCAATCAGTGTGTGTTACCAGTGATGACATATGGAACCGAGACGTGGTTCTTCACTATTGGCCTTATAAATAAGCTCAGAGTCGCATAACGAGCTATGGATAGGGCTATGCTCGGGGTTTCTCTACGGGATCGAATCAGAAATGAGGAGATACGTAGGAGAACTCAAGTCACCGACATAGCCCGACGGATTAGCACGTTGAAGTGGCAATGAGCAGGCCATATAGCGCGCAGAACAGATGGCCGATGGGGCCGGAAGAGACGACTTGATAAGAACCGCAGGTCGGCGTTGGATGCAGGCCGCTTCCAACCGCAGTTCCTGGAGATCAATGAGGGAGGCCTTTGTCCAGCAGTGGACGTCCTACGGCTGATATGATGATGATAGTAGAATGGGCGGCCTTATCGCTGAAAGCGATTTCTTCCAGGCAACCTTTGAATGGAGTGTAAAGAGCGAAGCAGTAATGGACAGCGGTGCACAGAGTATATTAATTTTATTATATTAAGGTTCATTTTGTAACAAAAAAAACATGCTAGTATATTAGAAACATTTAGTAGTTAATTATTACAAAATAACAAATGTCCTAGAACAACGACAATTTCAGTAGGTATGTACACACAGTTACACATCAAGCTATAAATTTCCAGTATAAGCTGACCTCTCATTCTACAAAAAAACCTACACAATGCGAGGTCAGCTTATACTAGAAATTATAGCTTGATGTGTAGCCGTGTGTACTATGTACCTAATAGCCGTATTATTTTTCTAGTAATTCGGTTCCCACAATTATGAGATAATTTTATTGAATAGAAAAACAAGAACATAATAGTAAAATAATAACCGGCCAAGTGCGAGTCGGACTCGCTCACGGAGGGTTCCGTACCAACATAACCATACACAAAAAAAAAATACGTTTGTTGTATGGGAGCCCCCCTTAAATATTTGTTTTATTTTTAGTTAATTATATATTTTTAAAGGAATATATAACTAAATATTCTGTGAATATTTCAAGCGTCTACCTGTTGTCGTTGTCAATATCGAGCAAAAAACCACGTTGGTTGTATGGGAGCCCCCCTTAAATATATATTTTATTCTGTTTTTAGTATTTGTTGTTATAGCGGCAATATACCTATAAATACATCATCTGTGAAATTTTACTGTCTAACTATCACGGTTCATGAGATACAGCCTGGTGACAGACGGATAGACAGATAGCGGAGTCATAGTAATAGGGTCCCATACCCAAAGGGTAAAATGGGAAAAAAATATCTAGTAAATTGCCCAATTTTATGTAATAACCAATCGAGGTTTTCATGCGTGAAAATTACGTTACCGTTTCGACATAAAAAATGTAACGATCAAAGTTAACTAAGAAAGAATATGAAAATTTACTATATCTGGAGTAGTTGAGTTAACTATAGATCTTTTGCAACGCTCTTTAGATGACTCATGCGTTTCTTTTGTATTTTAAAACATGTAAGTAAACATTGAAGTTTGTTACGCTACAACAAGTTTTAAAATATTTTAAATGTCTTCAAAAAAGATGAAAAGGATGTCAATCTTGCTACTGGATGAAGAGGGATTTCTGCGCAATCATTCATCTTAATAACTGTATTAGAAATGCCGCTCTACCAATTATGAATTAAACTTAATCTATCGTAGAGAAGCAATCTTAACCCTCCATTTCGAGATGCCGGTTAATTATACCGAGCAAGCGAGTCTTGTCACAACACTGGCCGGCCGCGTACTCAGTAGCAAAACAGCCCGTGGACCGTTTACACGTTCGATATTAAATTCACTCCAAATTTTCAACGATGAATCGCTATCATCGAATCAAGTTATCGATGCCGATGATTGTTCACGGTTAATCGGAACAGTGGAAAGTGAAGTGACAGTGATGAATTGGATTATGACAAGGCTGGTAAAAATTTGTGTTTTCGAAAGGGTATTTTGTATTGGTGCTGTACTTTTGCGATCATGGTGGACAGTTACATAAACATAACAAGATATTTCTTCATCAATTAGAGAATTCTTCAATAGTTAGATAGAACATTCTTTTGAGAATATTTCAACACAGACCCCATTTTGCTGGATAAAGTTCTAGAAGAACAATTTGCCCGCGCAATTTAATTGTTTAAATAACAAAAAGCTCGAACATTTTACGAAATGAGCAAAGATAAATAAATACATTTGATATAATTACGAACAGAATACAAATACTGTTGACTTCGACGTAATATTTTGCATATTTTCTACTCTTACTTCCATAATAATAATTAATATTGCTGTACATTTCACACAGCGCTATCTAGCCCCAAACTAAGCATAGCTTGTACTATGGTAACCAGATAACTGATAGAATACTTATATACTTTTATTTTTGTAAATACTTTCTTGAAATACACATAGAGAAACAACCAGACCCGGAACAAATATATGTAGATCATGCAAACATTTGTTCCGCGGATAATTATCCTTATACTGTTACCAATATAAAGAAAAGAAAGAAAGAACATTTATTTATTCGCCTCACAAAAGAATCTTATGAATATGATCTCATACAATAAAAACTAAACATAAAATTAAACATTAACAAAGGCACGTGTTTTATTACATTATAATTATACAAGAGTGTGACGGCGAAAAGGCCTGCAGCTCAGAATATGCTGCTGCATGTTACCATGCTGGAGCGCTGGTCTTCTGCTGAGGCCAGTGTTGAGGTCAGGTCGTCCGTGAAGTCAACAGTAATCATCTCATAACAGAAATATAGTAACAACTGACGAAAACAATTGCAAACATTTTAATTGTAGGGATCGATAATCGGGTTTATTGAGTGTCAGATCTAAAATATGATCTGGATTGATTGAAGTAATCTCTGAATTGATCTTCACGCTGTCCGTGACGCTAATTGCCACATTTATTATCGTCATTTCGATCAAAACTTATCGATACATTTGCATTTGTTTGTTTCTAGTTAATATTTGAGTGTGCATACATTTTTTATTGCATCTCATTGTTAAACATAAATATTTAAAGAATAATATATTGAGTAAAACAATGAAATGAAACGTAAGGTTATTAGTAAAATTACAGGATATTTACTGACGCTGTTAGCGGAAACGTGTTATTTGTGAAAAAATTACCATTATAAATAAATATTGCTGGACATTTAGACACAGCGCTATCTAGCCCCAAACTAAGCAGAGCTTGTATTATGGGAACCAGATAACTGATAGAATACTTATATACTTTTTTTTTGTAAATCCATCCTTATAATGTATAGAAAACATCCAGACCCGGATATATCCGGACAAATATCTGTAGATCATTCGCACACTGCGCCACGGAGGTCGTCAAAGGAAAAGGAAAAGGCTCTAACGAACGTGTCTTTTAATTAAAAAAGTCTAGCTTTCCATAAATTTTGACGTCAGTGTAGATCAAAAAATATGTTTTAATTAGGCATTTAAGAAGCTGTAAATAGTGTATTTTATTTAAATGGCAATAACGGTTTTGAAGATTGATTACCTACTTAATATAAAAAAATGGTATATTAGAAAGCGTGTGAAAAAACTCGTCACAGTTTACATATAGGGTGTTTGATAATATACCCACAAAAATGATAGGGGTTATTTTGATGAGCATAATAAATAAATTTGTGAAATGTGAAATTTGTTTTTGCATCTAAAAACAAACACTTTATTAAACTTATGTTGTGCTATTGCATAATGCTTGCCATCTAACTACAGATACTATATTGGTGCCGTCTCGAGATATCTCTTGTTGTCCTTTTCGAACCCAAAACCCGCAGCCATTTCCGAAAGAGATATCAAAAATACAATGCCTGCCTAGATCTATGGTAGGTACTAGTAGCAGATCTACGCTGTTGTGGATTACGACCTTTAATTTTGAATGTCGATTGCAAGAGTAGGCAGTAAGTTTTGTATCGAATTATTCACCTAAACTTAGTCGATTTTCTTTAAAATATGATAATATAACGGGTAGTTTTTTTTCGAGAAGTTTTTTTTTATTTTTTTAGAAACTGTCACTTGAATAGCGTCAGTATATTACCAAACTCTCTGTATTTAAATTATTGTGACTACTTATAAGAGAGATACTACTCTTTTACTGTTTTACATTGAGCAAAAATCCGGTGTTTTGGGGATTCTAAATTAAAATAGCAATTTAAAAGGTACTATAAAGTTTATACCTATAGGCAAAATACAAAATATTATGACATTACCTTGTCAATGCATCTATGAAATTCTGATGTATGTTCACAAAAATATTAATTTGTATAAGAAAAATAGCGATAATCATAATTTTAATACTAGAAATAAAGATTAACTCGCTGTTGCCACATGTAGACTCCATAAAGTTGGTAAATCGTTTAAAGGGCAAGGTGTTCGCTTTTATAACAAACTCCCAAGTTATGAAAAATTGACAATTAACAAATATAAAAACGCAATTAAACAAAATCTTTATAAAGCCTACTATAAAATATCGGATTATTTAGATGATAGAGAAGCTTGGGATTGAAATTGCTCTAACTCGTTCAAAATGTTACAATTTAGACGTAATTTATTTCCTGTATTGTTATGTATTCTAAAAGGATCATTAAAAAACAACCAGCCTTGTTTCTTGCCTTTCTTTCCTGGATTGGTAGCGAAGGAACAGGAAATAAAATTGACTTTTCAAAGTGATGCTTGTGATTTTAATGAACAAAAGATTTTGACTTTGTATTTGCTGTTATCAAAAGAGCCAAGTTCCCGAATTTCACCAAGAATTTACTAAGGAACGACATTTTTTTTTAAAGTTTTACTTAGAAAACTTTCGTGATTTAATTCAATAATTATTATAAGTACGGGATTTATCACGTACCGTTATATCTGTTTTTCGACTGACATTGTTTTAGTTCAAATCGTGAACCTTCATCAGGATAAGTGCAATCCGCTTCGCACTGCGTCTCGCCTCGCACTACGCACCGCAGCTCTCTGCATATCTCTGAAATATTGTCGGTCGAAACACCGGTTAACGGCATGTGATAAACCCCGTATGATTATTTTAAAGTCGTTGATGTTTTTATTCGTAAAATAAAAACATAAAAAAATATTATAATAATCCTCCTAGCCGATTTCGGCTACAGAGACTTGACTTTGTGATTATTGGCCTAGGTGTTTAGCCTGTATGTGGCTGATGTACCCTATTTTTGCGCTAAAAGTCCGGTTACAATGAACACAAGTTAAGGCGCCATTAATGTAGTTGTAATTGATATTAGCCGGCGGTCGACTTTTAAGCTGATCTCGTTTTAAGTCTAGTTCTTGCCTCCTTTCTTCTTCAAACTCGTACACTTTGTCCTGAACATGACGCCTCCATTCAGGTCGTTTTTCAGCGAGAGCCTCCCAGCGCGACGGATCGATACAACACCTCTTCATGTGCCTCTTCTGTACGTCTTTGAAACGTAGGAACTGACCTCCGCGTTTCCGCTTACCATGTTCTAGTTCACAGAAGAAAATGCGTTTCGCCCTTCGCTCATCAGACATCCGAGACAGGTGCCCGCACCAACGCAGCTGACGCCGCATCAAATATGCCTCTATGCCACAGACATTAGCCCGTCGTAGAACATCGGTATTACGGACCCGATCCGACCACTTGATGTTAAGAATGTCGCGGAGGCATTTCAGATGGAATCTGTCTAACGTGCGTATGTGTCTGCGATACAGGCACCATGTCTCTGACGAGTACAAGATGTTAGGAAGTACAATAGCCATATACACCTTAATCTTGGTACTCAATTTGATGTTATGGGAGCGAAATACCTGGACTCGTAGTTTACCAAAAGCAGCCATAGCGGAGCCAAGTCTGCTGTTGATCTCCGAGTCAAGGTCGCATTTTGTTGTTATGCTGCTTCCCAGATATCTGAATGTATCGACCTGTTTTATGGGCTTTCCATCGATTTGCAGATTCAGTGGAGCTTGGTTAACAGTGTCCATGGCCATCACCTCTGTCTTTGTAATATTAATTTTGAGGCCAAATCTACAGCACGCAGCGTCAAGCCGAGTCATCAAGTCCTGGAGTCCCTCAGAAGATTCCGCAACGAAACATAGGTCATCAGCATACATCAATTCGGTAATGAGGTCATACGATACCTTTGTGTGCGCTTTTAACCTAGCCAGGTTAAAGATACTGCCATCTGTGCGAAAACGTATGCGGATCCCTTCGGTGTTGGCTTGTAAAGTCTCCCTCACGACAACGGAAAAGTACAGAGCAAAAAGAGTGGGTGCTAATACACAGCCTTGTTTTACACCACAAGTGACAGGGAATTGCTCTGTCTGCTCACCATTGACGGTTACGCAACAAGTCATGTTGTCGTGAAGAAGTCTTATCAAGCGTATAAATTTGTCGGTGCAACCAAGTTTCGAAAGCACAATCCACAAAGCTTCGCGAGGTACACTGTCAAAAGCTTTCTCCAGATCAACAAAACAGAGAAACAGAGGTTGACACTGTTCCCTGCTTTTCTCTTGCAGTTGTCTAAGAGAGAATATGGCCTCGCATGTGCCGCGATTGGGTCTAAACCCAAATTGCGTTTCAGGCAATATACTTTCAGAGAGCTCCATAAGACGATTTAAGAGTACTCTGGCAAAAGTTTTTCCTGGAGTAGACAGAAGTGATATACCCCTATAAGAGTTGCAAACAGATCGATCACCTTTATTTTTATACAAAGAGCAAATTAGTGATACGCCAAAACTAGGAGGAACGAACTCCATTTCCCACATGCGCTGGAAAAATTGCCAAATCTTGTAGTGCAACTCATCTCCGCCATATTTTAATAGTTCTCCTGGTATGTTATCGATGCCGACAGCCTTATTGTTTTTCTGCGCTTTGATGGCGATGATAACTTCCTCAAGAGAAGGAGGCTGATCCAGATCTACGGCTTGTGGTAAGGCAGGAAGTGATGCTAAATAGTTTATGTCAGCAGAACGATCCACATTGAGTAAGCTGTTATAGTGTTCTGCCCAGCGAGTAAGAACTTCTCCTTTGCTTACCAGGAGGGTACCTGAAAGTGATTTCAGTGGTACGTTTACTCGATGTGGACTTCCTACTAACTTTTTAATCTCGTTAAAGAAATCGCCGAGTCTATTCGAATCAGCAAGCCACTGAATATAGCGAACCTTGTTCAGCCACCACTCATCACAAAAAATTATGTAAGTATTTTAACTCAGAAGTAGCCCGAATCTGGGTGCTCCTGCTAGTTAAATTCTATTTACGTCACAAAATCAACACACAAACTATTAAACAAGCTTTGTTTATGGCATCACCGACCGAATAGGAAACATGTTCCGCAGATGTGAAGTTTGAATCAAAGTCCTGATTGAGTAGATTCCGTTTTTGAGTGGATATTACAATAAACCCATTGATGGTAGGTCTTTAAATGAGAATAATGTTTGGTTCTTTGGACTTCGGCCGCTTTTAAGGTGGCGCAAACAAGCATACAGCCTACCTGATGGTAGCGATTACCGTAGCCTAATAACTAGTGATCGGCGTAGGTAGTGCTATTCACGGGAATTAGTGACCGTTAACTTAACATGGATATGCTTTCTAAATTCCGGAAAATATATTTATATTTTATTTTTCAGGTGTTTTTAGGAATTCGTATTTTACATAGTAACTATTCAGCTTTATGCAAATACATGTTGTATTGGTCACTAAAGTCATCCTTTTCCCTCACGCTTTTGTAGCTTATCGCGGGTGAGGTGAGGACATGGTTTCACTATACGCTCACATTTGCAGCGACTACACACACAATACGCGGCGCTATTTATGTGACAATATATTCAGAAAAATATTCCCATGATTCGGGGAATACATCCCCGGGGTATATCCATATTAACTTATCATTCAGGTTCATTGAGCCAAAATAGCACTACCTACGCCGATACCATGGTCAAAAGAAAACAAGCGCGTAGCCGACCGATAAAAATAGAAAACACTTTTTTTTAAAGAAAGTCTGTTTACTCTGAGGAAAACTTTCCCAAAACATAAATACATATCTGTAGAAGGAAATTTCATAGTAAATTCTTGGTGCGCGACTACATACCTCATTATTGACCATAGTGACTCTGCGTCTTGTAGATTATTGAATTATAATTGTAGACCACCAACTGCTCCGTAGATCCATCGCCGATTGGCTACATCCCTTTGATTTAGTGCCTACCGCAAATCAAGTCAAGTCAACAGGACATTTGCAAAGAAGAATATTAATATTTTTTGTGTTCCTGCGGACGATCGATTGATTGATTGAAAATACTTTATTGGACTTATATACTAGTACAAAGGCGAACATAATGCTAAAGAGCATTCTCTTCCAGAAGAGCATTCTCACCTTTGTGTATTGTAGAAGACGAGGTTGCAAAAGTCTTTTTTATACCACTAATGTGGCAAACAAGCACACGGTCCACCTGATGGTTAGCGATTACCGTTGTCAAGTGGTTAACAAAGGTATAACAAGCGCGTTGCCAACCCTTTACAGTTGTTAAACGCCTTTTTTGAAGGGCTCCATACTGTAGTCACTGGGTACAACCTCGGCAAGTCTTTTAAGGTTCTTAACACAAAAATTTGATATTCAGTCTACGTGAAAATAAAATGTGGTACCTCTTTTTAAGCTTACTGCGCGCACGGAGGAGTGTGTGATTTAGCATAGTCAAAGTTTATATGGAGAAGGAGGGGCGAATACTAAAATCAAATAAAAATAATAACGCACGAATTTCGATCACTGCACTGGCAACTATCACACTAATATTATTAATGGGAAAGTTTGGATGTTGGTTACTCAATCACGTCGTAACGGCTCAACCGATTTTGATGAAATTTGGTATGTATGTAGATTATATCCTGGATTATCGCGCAGGTTACTTTTTGTTGACAAACAATGCGTGCGAAGCCGGTGGCGGAAGCTAGTTATAGATAATTATTCCAGTGTGTTGTGCGTGGGATTTGGAGTAAGTTCAAATTGTTTATTCAACCACGGTTTTAGTTTAGAAAACATATTAATCCCTCAGCACCACATAAACTATTTCTGCAATATTTTGTGTGAATAATCCAATAAAAATGTCTTACTCTTTTTGTATAAACACCGCTTTTGTGCTGCAGAAAAGGGCTGTTCGTGCAGTTTATAATATGGGCCCCAGAGAATCATTACGCAATAAGTTTAAAGAAATAAATATTATGACATTCCCTTGTCAATACATCTAAGAAAATCTGATGTATGTTCACAAAATATTAATTTATTTAAGAAAAATAGCGATAATCATAATTTTAATACTAGAAATAAAGATCAACTCGCTGTTGCTCCTTGTAGACTCCATAAAGTTAGTAAATCGTTTAAAGGGCAAGGTTCGCTGTTCGCTTTTATAACAAACTCCCAAGTTATGTACAAAAATTGACAATTAACAAATTTAAAAACGCAATTAAACAAAATCTTTATAAAAAAGCCTACTATAAAATATCGGATTATTTAGATGATAGAGAAGCTTGGGATTGAAATCGCTCCAACTAGTTCAAAATGTTACAATTTAGACGTAATTTATTACCTGTATTGTTATGTATTCTAAAAGGATCATTAAAAAAACAACCAGCCTTGTTTTCTTGCCTTTCTATCCTGGCTTGGTCGCGAAGGAACAGGCAGTAAAATTGACGTTTCAAAGTGATCCTTGTGATTTTAATGAATAAAAGATTTTGACTTTGACTTTGGCTTTTTGAATTCTTCAAAGTTTTGATCTGCGCTTTTATTATCTCACGGAATTTATGTTAAGCTTCACGCCACAATATAAATATAATAAACCAGCTGGAATTTATTTCAAAGCTCTTCTAATATAATATAATTATTACATGAAGTCCTAACAGATATAATACATCGCTGGCTGAATTACTCCTCGTAACCTTTACGCAATGGTTGAATTTGTAGGTATTCTATATACCAAAATCCATAATTTCACGGCCACTCAATTCGGTCAATAGTTTTAAAGTTCGATCATCGGTATAATAATATTGGAAAAGTTGGCTTTTATTTTTAGTTCTAATAAATTTTTTGCTTATTTATTATTCCCATTAAATGACATTAATATTATTAAACACATTTATTCCTTACGTTTAAAAAAGTACACTTTACACTAGAAAGCAACTCAGAAATACATAGAAAAATATATCCTAGTACTATTAATATTATAAACGCGAAAGTTTGTATGTTTGGATGTATGGATGTTTATTACTCTTTCACACCGGAACGGCTGAACCGATTGCGATGAAATTTGGTATGTACGTAGATCATAACCTGCTTGCTACATATGCATACATATGCTACTTTTTATTGGCAAGTCACGCGTGCGAAGCCAAGGAATGGTCAACTAGTTTCTCTATATAATATAATCATGTATTTACAAAAAAATATATATAAGTATTCTATCAGTTATCTGGTTCCCATAGTACACGCTCTGCTTAGTTTGGGGCTAGATAGCGCTGTGTGAAATGCTCAGCAATATTTATTTATTATTTATATTTTATTTATTATTTCTAATTGTTTTTTTGTATACTTTAACACTTAACACAGCTGTCACAATTTGGCTCGAATCGTCCTGCGTCGATCAACATCGTGCTCATAAACCGCATCTAAACATATTTATGGATTTTGAATAGAATTAAATAAATAATGCTGGACAATTGATTGTAGTCCAGGTCCTTATAAAATCTAGGCGCATGTAACATGTTATGTTATTAATATCTAAGCAATAACATGCACTGCCTACATAGATAAATCATATGCAGAATTAATGGTATAGCGGTGACCTGAACACAGCTTACGACGGGCTTGTATGAATTATGTTTGGTCGGGGACTAGTATCGTCTATTAAATGTTATTACATTCTATCAAGCAAAACTTATTCTAGAATGTTTAATGAATTAGTAAACCTAAGACGTTAATTACGTACATAATTTTATGTCACGCCTCACCTTCTTTTTGCATTCCCAGGATGACTAGTAGATTTTTATCTCCACTTATATAAAACACGTGTTGTAGATTTCTGAATACTTGAGCAACTATTTTGAATATAGTTATGAGTTTTCATGGAAACTTGAGGGACAGTTATCAGCATTATGTCAGCTTTTTGTCTGTCAGTGTGCACGCGCATCAGTTATCAGCTAACTTCATCATGTCGCGTTTTGGCTGTCGGTGTGCACGCGCATCAGTTATCAGCTAACTTAATCATGTCGCGTTTTGGCTGTCTGTGTGCATGTGCATCAGTTATCAGCTAACTTCATCATGTTGCGTTTTGGCTGTCGGTGTGCACGCGCATCAGTTATCAGCTAACTTAATCATGTCGCGTTTTGGATGTCGGTGTGCACGTGCATCAGTTATCAGCTAATTTCATCATGTCGCGTTTTGGCTGTAGGTGAGCGCGCGCATAGCAAAAATTTTACTCTCATAATTATTCCAAACGCGTCAAAAGTGTAACTTGAAAAATAAAAAAATTGTTTACTGAATTTGATGATCGAGCGAAGCGAGATCTCTAAATCAACTTGGGCAAATCGGCGTTGTATATATGTATGTTTGTCCGAGGATAACTTTCGAAGCGTAGATCCGATCATCATGAAATTTAATACATATGTAGGTAGTGACGGCACAATTTTGGTGTAGTTAAATGAGCTAAAAATATTGGGGGGCGGTTGTTGCGATATTGAGGTTCAAGAGGGGTAAAAAAAATGAGGCTAACTGCTCAAATAGGACGTCAAATGAAAGGTATTAATTAGTACATTTAGACTCTGTTTTTGTTTTTCGTAATTTTTTTATACTTTTTGATTTATTAAACTTTGACATAAATCACAGGGTACACCAGTGCTGTAATTTAGTATGCGTGTAGCTTACGTGACACAAATATAGGCCAAAGTTTGAAATCCAGAATAACTGCAATTCGTACCCCAAAAAATATTTTCCAGAGAACATGAACTCTCGTTACCTGTAATTTAAATGAAACTGTAGGTCAAGTAAGTGGTTATTTATTTCGTGACACTATTTTGTTAGTCAAATATTACAAATAATATTTTTTTGTTTTAATTGGAGACTCGCGAAATCTCAGTTCGGGGCGAACCACTAGTAATACTTAATTCAAACTAAAATGATTTACGACAAGTTCTAAGAGTGTGGAAGGGTGCAGAAGATACACATAATTTAGATATTCAACTAGGAAGCTCATCACCGTTTATTGAAATAATTACATACATTTTAAAAACTTGTTTTTAAAATGAATGTAATTATTCTAATTCGTTTAAACTTAATATGTTTTTTCATTCATCAACTAAGCCCGGATCGCCTCACTGGGCGTAATAATGTCCCCTTTATTTTCTGCCAGCCTCTATCTTGTGCGTCTTTCATCTATATGTTCTACGCGATCTTATTTATGTCCTCTACCCAATGGGTAAAGTGAGATAGGTAGTTACCCATCTCGTTTTAAGATGACCTGGGTTTCTTTGGTCTGACTTCGGCCACCGAAGTTTTTCTCCGTCTGCCATCACAAGTCCATTACCCAAATATTTTCAATTTCCAATGTTTCGCAAGCATTTTCCGAAGTGGGAAGCTAAGAAATATTTTTACCGTATGGTAGGCAACTATTGGGCGATAATAAAAACTAAACAGTAATTTCGAGTATGCTGTCTGCCTGTATTTCACGGGACAATGGAGTGACACGCCTTATCGCTGTCAGATCTAAAGGCGGAATAATAGACGTTGGAGAGAATGGCTGTTGGCAGTTTAACGCCTTCACTTACCGCACTTGCATTGCAGGTGAAGCAAGAAATATTAAAACTATTGAATCGAATATTTATTTTTTATCTATATAAGTGGGGGACGTTGAAGTGGCAATGGGCAGGCCATATAGCGCGCAGAACAGATGGCCGATGGGTCCGAAAGGTTCTCGAGTGGAGGCCACGGACCGGCAAGCGCAGCGTAGGACGTCCACCCACAAGATGGGCAGACGACTTGGTAAGAACCGCAGGTCGGCGTTGGATGCAGGCCGCTTCCAACCGCAGTTCCTGGAGATCAATGAGGGAGGCCTTTGTCCAGCAGTGGACGTCCTACGGCTGATATGATGATGATGATGATGAAGTGGGAGAAACCTTTGCCCAGCACTGGGATCACATAGGTTAAAAAATCTATATACAAATATAGAAGTGTGTTAGTAAAGCTCGGAAAAGAAATACCGTGTTTTACTTAGAAAACTTTCGTGATGGATCTCAATCATTTTTATAAATACCGAATGATCATTATTATAAAAACCAATAAATGATTGAAATACCTTGTCTTCGCCAACTTATTAAGAGAAAGTTTTGAAGGGGTTGAGCACTAGGTGAATCATTATATGTTTCACTAGCTGACCAATCCGCAGCTTTGCACGCGTAGTTTATCAATAAAAACATTACCCTCCTTCTGCGCAATTGAGTAAAAAGCAGCCTGTGTCACCCGGGGATAGTGTAGCTTCCCAACGGTGAAAGATTTTTAGAAATCGGTCAAGTAGTTTTTGAGTTTATTCATTACAAACAAACACACAAAAATACAAATCTTTCCTCTTTATAATATTAGTATAGATGAGCAGCTTTTTTTACTTAATATATTGTGCACCATTCTTTGAAAGTGGACGTACATTATACATGAATTAGTATTTTTATTGCTAGGACAAAAAATAGAAATATGTTCGATCGGAACTGGAATGCAATATCACAGAGAAATAATATACCTACTACATCTGATAAGAAATACCCAAGGTCACTTTAGATCCTCAGAGCTACTTATAGCAATTTTTTCATAAACTTATACATACTTTCATAAGCTATCCAGTTTTTTTCGTAAGATTTGCTGGTTATTTTTTCCCAAGTTAAATTAAAAACAACACTCTAATATAGAAAATAAACTATACCTACTAAAAAGAACTGCATAGTAATAAAACTATACTTAATTCATAACCTCCACAATAAATCCCTTCTTTAGTTCTGCCAAGAAAATAAATTTCAGACAAACAGACGGAAACCCATTCCTATTTGTTAGTGATTAGCTGATTCGCCCGGCATCATATGAATTTTGATCAAAATATAATATATAAAGCAATATTTATTATAAATACGGGATTTTTCACGTACCTTCATCAGGGTGAGTGCGCTACGCTCCGCACTGCGTCTCGCCTTGCACTACGCACCGTAGCCCTCTGCACACACCAATAAAATGGTACATGATAAATTCAGTATTTATAATAACGATTGAAATAAATCACGAAAGTTTACTTAGCTTATTCTTATAAATAGTGTGGCTGTCTACTAGTGAATAGAATATAATATAATGATCTTTATTGTAAACTTTTTTTAACAAAAGGTTGTAGGTTTTTAAATATACTAAAATATTTAACAGAAATAGTGAAATAATTCGGAATCGGTTTAATAATTTCTGAGATTTCCTACAACAAACATACAAACAACCAACTTTACATTTTCTTGTAGATTTATTGCATTAGTGTAGATAATCTCAAGTGACATTATACAACAGCCAATAGATGTCAAATTCCAAAAAGGGCATTTGTTCCTTTATCTAGAAGGATGATCTCCGCGCCTTATTGATAAAAACGAAGTCGGCATCTGGCCTTCTTGTTGCGGTTTTTAACTGCGCTTTTTATAGAGCATTGATGTCATAAACGGCACAAAATATTGTATGACAGGAAATGTCGTTCAAATCCAAATTAGGGATTATGGTCATGTTTTTGATTTTTAAACTCTCTACTCAAGACACTTTTATAGTTTATACTTTAGTATTTTTTATGTAATATTTTGAGTATGTGTCTGAGATATGTATGGTTTTTTTACCACTGTGGTAGCAGACTGATAGTAAGCGATATTTTTACTAAAAACTGAATATTTATAATATACAATAACACCAATACAAAGAAAACACAAATCAAATTATAAGTACAAAGTATTGTTATTATTATTTGACATGATTAGCGAGTTTTTGAGAATCCCGATATTCCGACGCAGTTGCAACCGCCATGATCACGTGTTCGCAACTACTCACAAATCATGGTAAATTAAATATCGTATTTTTTCTGAAAATTGTGTTCCTAACGCATGCATATCAAAACTTTTCGATAATCAATAATCCGGTAATTAACGGACTTTTTTTCGATAAATACCGAGAAAAACCAGTTTTTTATGTAGAAAAACGACATAATTTTTTTTATGTAACTTGTAAAATTGTTTTCTTATATCATTTAACACTGTTACTATTTGTTAGGTATGACAATCTTTTATTTTCTAAAATCCATAGAAGTTCAATGGTGAAAGCGTATCACTTGAGAACGGCAGGCGGGATAGATTTGAGTATATTATTTTTATGTTCTTAATAGTCCGAATGGGGTTTTTAGGGGTAAAAATGGTAGTTGCCCGCAAAATTGTAAAATCCTAGAAAAACTGAGTGATCTATGTGATTTTTGTAGGCCCTCAAAACCTTAATAGGCAATATTTTATCTTGGAATTCGCGAGTTCGATTACCAGTTTGCATGCGCTAGCTCATATTCATATCCAGAATAGTTCAAAAGTGTTAGTATCTAAGCAGTTGCGGTATGGACGTTTAAAAACCAATATCTTACGCGCGTTGCTCACCTTTATACATTAAACGGTACTGTTCCCTGGTGACCCAGATCCCGTAGGAACACCTGGGTAGGGAGACCATTCCTCTCTTCATTAGAATTCTTTATTTTATCTAATTTAAAAGAATAAAAATTAAAGTTTTCATGAATGCTTCTCACTCAAGTCAATCTAGCTAGCTCAAAAAGCAGAATCGAACATTAGATTTGTCTTTGTTTTTAGGGTTCCGTACCCAAAGGGTAAAACGGCACCCTATTACTAAGGCTCTGCTGTCTGTCTGTCCGTCTGTCACCAGGCTGTATCTCATGAACCGTGATAGTTAGACAGTTGAAATTTTCACAGATGATGTATTTCTGTTGCCGCTATAACAAAAAATAGTAAAAACAGAATAAATTAAAAATTTAAGGGGGGCTCTCCCATACAACAAGTGTGATTTTTTTTCCGTTTTTATAGAGCACGGAAAGGGTTCCGTGCACGAAGGGTCGTGCGCGAGTCCGACTCGCACTTGGCCGGGTTTTTTTAATTGTTTTTAATCAATAATAATGTGTTATTTTACAAGTGCTTATTAATAATAACTTCATAACCTGAATTGTATGCTCGTGTATGAAAGATGTAGTTCACCCGGCCACCACGTCAGCAAAGCCGGAGGCAGAAACAAGTTTTAAAAACGAACATTACTATACTTTATTCCGAAGTGTTTTACGACCTGGTAATGCCCATTTTATTTATTGAAATAAGTCAAATCGATATCCATAAATAATTTACACTTTTAGTTACAGTTTATGTCCGAGACGTTTATTCGAAAAATGAATGATGTATTTGTACACACGGCTACACATCAAGCTATAATTTTCAAGTATAAGCTAACCTCTCATTCTACGAAAAACCAACACAATGCGAGGTCAGCTTATACTGGAAATGTATAGCTTGATGGGTAGCCGTGTGTACTGTAGACAATTTTAATGATGCCAATTGTTTTACTTGCAAGGTTTGGTAGTTACTACTGGGAAAGTTACGGACTATTTTGAACCCTGTAGAGGCTGTGGAAGATCTTATTTTTAATAGACGCTAAACCCAAGGTTTAGTTGTGACGCGTGTATATGTTTTTGTGCTATGTTGTGTAAAATTTTGAAATATTGCCTGTTAAATTTGAAAATTCTGTAAAAACTGAAAATGCCTTTTTGAAAGAACTCAAGACCAATAGGCTATATTTTGTTTTGTAATCGGTGCGAAGCCGGGGCGGGTCAACTAGTCTAAATTAAAATTAATAACTTCGAACTTAAGAAGTTAATAACTTTGGTTTAGCGTCTATTAAAATAAGATCTACCCTTTATAGCCTCTACAGGGTTCAAAATAGTTTTGGTGCGAAGCCGGGGCGGGTCAACTAGTCTAAATTAAAATTAATAACTTCGAACTTAAGAAGTTAATAACTTTGGTTTAGCGTCTATTAAAATAAGATCTACCCTTTATAGCCTCTACAGGGTTCAAAATAGTTTTGGTGCGAAGCCGGGGCGGGTCAACTAGTCTAAATTAAATAAAACATAATATATTATTTTATGTTAGAAGCGATTCGATTTTATTTTGGTTTTATTGAATCACGTGTATTTTTAAATAAACCATTGTTGCTTATAAGAAAATAATAAATTTGGATTGATAAAAAGTTTAAATTATCAAATAAACTACACCGCGATTGAGTAAGTACAAATTTAGAAGTTGGAATGTCTCTGCAAATTTATCTTCGCCACTCATACTACGAAAAATACATAACAATCTCTGTCTCTGATAAAAATTGCGATAAAATCAGTACCATCCTTGATCAAGACGTCTCAAAAGGATGTGGATGTGAGATTTGGATCGCAATAAAAGAAAATAGCTGTAATTTTAACCAAAACGAGCTTTTATTGCCTGCTTATGACAACTCGTATCAATGAAGATTGGAGATTTATTTTGTTGGCAATGTGGGTCAAGTTTTAATAAATCGATTTTATCGGCAAAGTCAATGTCACTGTGGTAGGCCATGTGCTAGATGAGCTAGTATTTTATGGTTCGAAAAGCGACCAGTCCCGGCTTCATATTAGAAAACTTTTTGACTTAAAACTCGTGGAAATACTTTAATTTGTCTGATTCGATAGTTGTCAAAATACTATAAACGAACAATTGTTCCCATTGAAATTCCATCAAAATCGATTTAGTAGTTTGTTTTTTTCTGTTATCTGAAGTCGGTTATATTTTTGTTAAAAAGTTACTTGTTATTAGATCGTCTTTTCATATAGTGCAGGGTTTCCTAACCTGGAGTCCATGGACCCCTAATGGGTTCGTGGAATAAGTGCTGGGAATCTATATCAGTTAAGAATAATATTGTGTCATAATGATTAATATGTTCATAATGCATGTAAGACGAATGTACCCGGACAGATGGGCAACGGTCGTCACGCAGTGGGTGCCTGAAGACGGGCGACGGCGCCGAGGAAGGCTTAGTAGACGCCGGCGTGAAGATCTCGATGCCTTCGAGACAGATTGGTGGGATTTGGCACGCGAGCGAAAGTCCTGGAAGACAGTGGGGGAGACCTTTGCCCATCAGTGGGATGACGTAGGTTGAAAAAAAAGATTAATATTGTTGCGTGAAAGATGATATGCGACTTTTGTTGTCTAAGACAATAGTCAAATAGTCAGCAGCAACCGTCTCACTGACCGTCACGTGGAACATCTTTACTTTATTTGTGACTAGCTTCCATCAGCAGCTTCGCACGCGTTTTTTGTCATCAAAAAGTAGCCTACGTTAAAATCCAGGACATAATCTATCAATACACCCACCGAAATCGGTTCAACCATTACGACACGATTGAGTAACAAACAAATAATCATCCAAACTTTCACATTTATAAAATTAGTGTGAAGAGTGTTATTAAATAAAACGTTCCTATTTTTAGGGTTCCGTACCCAAAGGGTAAAACGGCACCCTATTACTGCGGCTCCGCTGTCTGTCTGTCTGTCCGTCTGTCACCAGACTGTATCTCATGAACCGTGATAGATAGACAATTGAAATTTTCACAGATGATGTATTTCTGTTGCCGCTATAACAACAAATACTTAAAACAGAATAAAATAAATATTTAAGGGGGGCTCCAATACAACAAACGTTTTTTGGTCGTTTTTAAAGACAATGATACGGAACCCTTCGTGCGCGAGTCCGACTCGCACTTGGCTGGTTTTTTAAAATGCTTTGTTTTTGTTCCCTATAAATATTGGAAGGGGTCCACCAGATTTTCTAAATGTTGCTAGTGGTCCGTGACTTTAGAAAGGTTAAGAAACTCTGATCTAGTGGGTGGCGTACGCTACGTTTTCCAGTGCGTGGGATCTACTAGAACAGTGGTGGGCAAACTTTCTTAATGGGGGGCCAGAATGTTTAAGAAATTTCAGAAGAGGGCCAGAATTATAGGAAAAAATCATTTTGTGTTGAAACTTTTAATCATATAAAAACATTACAGATTTACACACTTGCACTAATGTTAAAAATGAGAATCTGACTTTTATTCGAAGGCCTTGCCATGGTAGGCGTGTGAGATATATGAAATTGTTTTGATTTACCAAAATATTTTCGAATGCAGATTCGAGCTGTGACGAAGTAACTTTCAGCAGCGTGAAAAGGTGTTCATCAGTAAGTCTGTCTCTGATTGAGTTTTTCCGCAATTTCATGGTCGAAAAAGTTTATACTTCTGAACCGTCAATATATAATTATCGCGGATCATGTACTATTCATGTCGAAGGAACGTCGGCGGGCCGGAGTTGGCCCGCGGGCCGTACTTTGCCTATCACTGCACTAGAGTGTAAAGAATCATTCTGCTCTAACAACAGTCAAATCGTCGAGCTTTTTTCAATTCATCATCATCATCATATCAGCCGTAAGACGTCCACTGCTGGACAAAGGCCTCCCTCATTGATCTCCAGGAACTGCGGTTGGAACCGGCCTGCATCCAACGCCGACCTGCGGTTCTTACCAAGTCGTCTGCCCATCTTATAGGTGGACGTCCTACGCTGCGCCTGCCGGTCCGTGGCCTCCATTTGAGAACTTTCCGGCCCCATCGGCCATCTGTTCTGCGCGCTATATGGCCTGCCTATCGCCACTTCAACGTGCTAATCCGTCGGGCTATGTCGGTGACTTGAGTTCTCCTACGTATCTCCTCATTTCTGATTTTTTCAATTGCTTACCAGAAAACAATATTTTTTCTTTAACATCAATTATTATTTTAATCGGTAATAATAACGGCATAATAATAAACAATAATCACTCGCGACTATACAATTTTAACTGCTCAATCTTCGCTTCCAGTTACACAGTTTTTGGCATTATTGCTCATATTTCTTCACAAAATATCGAGATGACACCGGTTCTTGCATTTTTAGCGGCCATTCCAACCTTTATGGATATCAAAGGTGTGCCGCAAATAGTTTCACACGCGTCTTGGGAAATCTGGTGATAAAATTGTTTTTATAAATCTACTCATTTAATAGTTAGTTGTGCATGGAAGAAATAAGAGGAGGCCTATGTCGAAAGACAAACTGTTACTAGTGAAACTAATAATAGGTAAAGTTAATAATAGGTAAAGTTAATAATAGGTAAAGTTAATAATAGGTAAAGTTATTAATTGGTAAAGTTAATAATAGGTAAAGTTAATAATAGGTAAAGTTAATAATAGCTAAAGTTAATGATAGCTAAAGTTAATAATAGGTAAAGTTAATAATAGGTAAAGTTAATAATAGGTAAAGTGATTAAAATTAGAAACTAAGGCAACACTGTATTCACACTAATATTATAAACGTGAAAGTTTGGATGTTTGTTTGTTACTCAATCACGTCATAGTGGCTGAACCGATTTCGATGAAATTTGGTGTGTTGATAGATTATCACCCTCAAACAAGGGCTACAGTTTGTTGACAAACAACGCATGCGAAGCCACTGGCGGAAGCTAGTAAAGAAATAAAGGCTTTTTTATTTATTTGTTATTTATTTTATAGTTGAACAATTTTGAGTATCTCGATATTTCGTAATGGAAGTGCCGATAATTTTTTTTGACATTTCACACAGCGCTATAATATATAGAAAACACCCAGACACGGAACAAATATCTGTTGATCATTCAAACATTTGTTCCGTGGCGGGAATCGAACCCGCTACCTCCTGCGTCTCAGCCAGCTATACGCCCACTGCGCCACGGAGGTCGTCAAATTGATATTCTCAACAAATTATCTTTATCAAAATTTCTAAACCCCAAAAATTTATCCATTTTACAGCTGAGATTTCACTAAAAAGGAAAAGTGCTGATAGTCTTCGCACCGGCTGATGTGATCTTTATCACATAAATATAAAAACCACCCCAGTTAAACATGCTTTTTATTAAACAAAACCACGTCCGAATCGGTCCATTCTTTTGGTAACTACGATGCAGAGATACACATACAGACGCAGGGAGACATAGGTGTCTCTGTGTGTCCTATTGTACACAAATAGATTACAGACAAAACAGCTTACAAAATAGACATGTACAACATTAACTCTAATATGAGTTTTCTTTCATTAAATCTTTGATGGGGTCAAACATATACACTAAAAAAATATATAAAAAAATATAACACTAAAAAAAACACTAACCCCTCTTTTTACGTCAGGGGTTAAAACTCACAAATCATTCGTCATGTCTGTCTGTCTGTCCGTCCGTATTTCACAGCCACTTTTTTCCGAAACTTTAAGAACTATACTATTGAAACTTGGTAAGTAGATGTATTCTGTGAATCGCATTAAGATTTTCACCCAAAAATAGAAAAGAAACAATAAATTTTGGGGGTTCCCCATACTTAGAACTGAAACTAACAAAAAATTTTTTTCATCAAACCCATACGTGTGGTATATTTATGGATAGGTCTTCAAAAATGATATTGAGGTTTCTAATATCATTTTTTTCTAAACCGAATAGTTTGCGCGAGAGACACTTCCAAAGTGGTAAAATGTGCCCCCCCCCTGTAACTTCTAAAATAAGAGAACGATAAAACTAAAAAATACATATATATGATGTACACTTGATGTACCATGCAAACTTCCGCCGAAAATTGGTTTGAACGAGATCTAGTTAGTAGTTTTTTTTATTATGTCATACATCTTAAACCGCAATTTACCTTTCATTCAATCAACTCAAATATAAAAAAGTTACAAGGTACTACAAGAACTTTTATATTATGTTACTTGCTGCTACGGAACCCTTCATGGGCGAGTCCGACTCGCACTTGGCCGCTTTTTTTAGTGAATCTAATGTTCATAACTATTATTCTAATTTCGAACTATGATTATTAAAAGTTATTTTTGACTTTGCTTGATTTTTGGAACATAATTTTGCATATTCGGATCAAACTGTGACTGTGACCAGGAAGGATAAACAATTAAGTAAATTGTACCTAATTGTTCTTGTCCGGTTTGGTTTACTTAATACATTATTATTATTATCAGCCCGTAGAGTCCCACTGCAGGGCAAAGGCCTCCCTTTGGGGCCACTCTGTATGCAGTCGCCGCCCGTTTGGAACACATTCTGTATTGGATTTCGCCCATAGTTCCTCTGACATGTTCAGCCCAGTCCCACTTCAATTTCGCGGATGTCAGAGCCACGTCAGCTATCTGTGTTTTGGAGCGCAGTGTTAAGTTTCTTATATGTGAGCCTAACTCTGAGGATGCTACGCTCCATAGCTCGTTAAACAAACACCGAGGCGCGACTTTTTAATATCGGTGAGGAACCAAGTTTGTGCACCGTATGTGAGAATGGGGAGAATGCACATGTTCATAGTTTCCATTTTAAAGATTTCCTTAACTCAATACATAAGTAAACAATAATACAAATTTAATTAAATATATTGATTTACCGGCTACTTGTTTTATCATGTGCCTATACACGGTGTCCTTTAAATCACTGTTTTCCCAGAACAAACGTTGTTCAGACTATTGTCTAGTAACAGTTTATAACATCAAATTAAAAAACAAAAAGAAATCGGTCTTAGAAAAATATAAAAAGATGCGAACTTGAAACGTTTATTATAACGTTACTCCCTACAACATAGTCAGCGCGTTGACCGGTAGCTACTAGGTACCTATCTAACTAAGGAGTAGGTAATACGCTACGGCTAGCGTATCCATGAACTTCATGTCACGGTTAGTTTTTGAACAAAGTTAGACCTATTTGAGAAGGTCTAGATTTTATTTTTTTATTCTCTTATTTGATGCTATAAATAAACAGTTATTAGATCATGGTTTGAGCAACGTTTGTTCTGGGAAAACAGTGATTTAAAGGACACCGTGTACAGGTAGTTATTTTAGTTATTATTATAAAACATGTCACATGTGATTTTCACATCATCATATCAACCAAAGGACCTCCACTGCTGAACACAGCTCTCCCCCATATATTTCCAAAGCGACCGATCTTGTGCTGCCCGTCCCTAACGGATCAGCAACCTTCATCAGGTCGTCTTTCCATCTAGTGGGGGTCGTCGTACGCTGCGCTTTCCAGAGCGTGGTCTCCACTCGAGAACCTTTCTGCCCTAATGGCCGTCAGTTCTTTGAGCTATGCGCCCTGCCCACTGCCACTTCAGCTCAATATCACATATCTACATATAGTTATGTTTATTTTCTGGTTCTACCAAAAGATTATCGTAATTCAACTTCAGTAATTATTTTGTATGTATAGTTAGACGGGACAATTTTAGACAGATTTTAGCATATTATGATATATCCTCGAAATCCCCACTGCTACGTCCCCACCGATGAGTAAAGGCCTCATAACCGGTTAATTAATATAAATATACGTGCATTAACACGGGCATATTCGGTATGTTTGTAGTAATTGTACGGTTATAAGGCCTCTACGCACCGGTGGGGATGTAGCGGTGGGGATTTTGAGGATATACATAATTATGTTTTTTAGCATCATAATAGCCGTCGAAAACAAAATCGGCGTCTTACCACAAAAAAATAAACACTGTTTAGCGTGTGTTTAAAAAAATGCTATACAAAAATTGTTATTTTTTTTAAACAATCGTTAAACAGTTGTTTAACTTTCTTGTGGTAACCAGGTTAATATTTTTTATCCCAACAGGACTTCATTAAAAGACAAACCCAAACGCTTCGTTAAAATTCCTCAGATATGTAAATCATGAAAGTTCAGTCCTTATCAGCTTAATGTAAGCATTTCGACATTTTACAAAGGGCAAGTTAGTGTCGACACTGTTTATTGTGTTCAAACTACTGTTCAAAACATGAACGTTACGTTACTTTAGAGTACCTATACTCGTATTTTAATTTATGTCCATTCTATGAAAGAATACTTATTTTTCTTGTGTCAATAACTCATTCCATTCAAATTCATATCATAAATTCGAAAGTAGCTCTTGTCTCTCTGTCCCTCTGTCTATCTATCTGTTTATGTTTTCACGATTAAACGGCTGAACCGATTTCGATAAAATTTGTTATAAAGGTACTTTACAAAAATATCTCAATGATTGTTTTATTTATTTTTTGAAAATAGGTACCTACCTACCTAAAAACAAGTGCAATCTGTGTAGTACTACTTGTCTTAATATGCACACCTGGTTGGACTATTTTGATATATTTTGATTTTTGTAACTAAGTACCTATAGTTTTATCAGATGAACATATGACAAGAAAAACATATGCCTAAGTAAGTAAAATACGAAATGATGTGTGATATTGCGGTAAATAGATTTTTGTAGATAAAATAATGTTTGCAACCATAATAGTTACATTTTTTTATATATATTATAGGCTTGCGTTTGACCACGATCTCGCCTGATGGTAAACGATGATGCAGTCTACGATGGTACACGCTTGCCTAGAAGAAACCTATTCACTCGCGACTTAAAGATACCCAGGTTGTAGCTATCTGGAAACAACAACAATAAAGGTCGAAGAGAACCACTTTGTGCGAATGGAGGTATTTTTACTTATGTTATATCAATTAGGAAGCGTTCATTAGATACCTGAGACGATTTTTGGACCCCCCCCCCCCTTCCAACCGAGTGTGGTGAGAAGTCGCGAGATTTGTGTCGACCCTCTCCCCCCCCCCCCCCTCCGTTTATCTCACGTGAGTTTTTTTCAAAATGTGTATTAATTATTTCAAGATTGATAGATAGATAGATATAGACATTTATTTCGACACATGTAACAAACACACAGAAACTGCATACAGTGGATAATTAAAGACAGACAATCAAAAACACGTTAACATAAACAATAAGTAAAACAAAAGATATGTACACACGGCTACACATCAAGCTATACACTTCCAGTATAAGCTGACCTCTCATTCTACGAAAAGCCTACACAATGCGAGATCAGCTTATACTGGAAATGTATAGCTTGATGTGTAGCCGTGTGTACCCAGTCACTATGAGCCGTGTGCCGAAAAAGAAGAATGGCTCAGCATTATGCTGAACAATATACTTATTGCTCAACGCTGTTTTTCAGCCAGATTACGAGTGAAGATTTCTTCTCTCGTAATCTAGATTTAGGTACAGTAATAAAATTAAAAAAAATTGTGATATTCGCCGAGAACCCCCCTCTCCCCTACGTGAGATTGGGTGAGATTCGGCTAGACCCCCTCCACCCCTGAACACCTCACGTAAACTGGACGGCCCTTACTGTAAACCAATGAGTTCTATACATATTTATAAATAAAAACATAAGCTTGTATGTAGGTATGTTTGTACCTCAAGAATGTATGTATGCGTCTGCGTTTTTGCCTCAATACTCTACATACATTCAATCAGTCACAACAAAAACTGCATAACTTAAAATTACAGCAATTACAAATAATTCTCAACTATTCGAAAACGCATAACTGTGTGTGGGCCATGAGATGCTTGTAGAACCTTACTGGTACAAATAATATGCAATTGAATAAGGAAGCTTTATATGGGTTCTGTAGTAGGTACTTGTCTGGTAGAATTTGATAAGACAATCTTTTACCAATTAAAAAAAACCGGCCAAGTGCGAGTCGGACTCGCACGCGACGGGTTCCGTACCATTATCTATAAAAACGAGAAAAAAAAATCACGTTTGTTGTATGGGAGCCGCCTTTAAATATTCGTTTTATTTTAATTGAATTATTTATTTTTAAATTGAATATATAACTAAATATTCTGTGAATATTTCAAGCGTCTACCTGTTGCCGTTATCAAAATCGAGCAAAAACGAGCAAAAAAATAACTTTTGTTGTATCGGAGCCCCCCTTAAATATTTATTTTATTCTGTTTCTAATATTTGTTGTTATAGCGGCAGCAGAAATACATCATCTGTGAAAATTTCAACTGACCAACTATCACGGTTTATGAGATTCAGCCTGGTGACAGACGGACAGACAGACAGCGGAGTCTTGTAATAGGGTCCCGTTTTACCCTTTTAAAATAAAAATAAAAAATGGCGACAGAAGTGACAACTTGAACAATTACAAGATACTTATGTACAGAGGTGTCGGTAACGGTAACAGTGTCGCGAGTTCAATGGTTTTTTCCCATCTCAAAAAATGCCCAACGCTCCTAAAGAAGTTTACACTTCAAAAAACCGAGTAATTTTTTTAATGTATATGAAAGATTTAGTGTTTTTTACAAGCTTTTTATTAACATGTATGTATGTTTGTCCGGATGGAAACTTGCAACTGAATTTTAAACCCGTTTCTCTCAACCGATTGAGTTGAAATTTGGAATACATATGTACCTTCGGTGATAATACAATAATATGGTACCATGGAGGTGGTCTCATGATGGAGACGGATGCTAGACAACGGAACTTCTGAATGGATTATAGTACGCTACTAGTGCTCATTTAAATCTGCTTGCGGTTCCGATTATGAATTGCCATCATTTTTTTTATATTAATTATATGGCAAACAAGCATGCAGTCCACCTGATGTTAAGTGGCTACTGCAGCCCATGGATATCCACATAGAATTCAAAACAAGCTATTATGTTGTCTTGATCTCTATGTGGATACGTTGCCATACTATAGGACTTAGCTGTTATGCCTATGTGCCAGTAATTACAGAAACATACCATTACCATCTAACCGGAATACAGCAGCACAAGTACTGCTAATTGGCGGCAGATAAAGGTAAGGCGGTGGTGCCCACTTCCTCGAGCCCGTTCACAAAAGCTCTACCACCAGTATATATAAGTAGATCCAGGAAATGGAAATACGACCCAATAATCCAGGAATGGTTACATAATGGCCTTTGTCGCCTACCTACAGCACAGGATCGGTCGGGACGTCCTATTCCTGATTATGATGATGCAGATGTTGGTTCCTATTTTATCTAAGGAACCCTAAGCCCCAACTGGATAAATACGCAGAAGAATCAGTAATCAATTTACGAGGCAGTGAGCGACGAATTACAGCGAACTCATAAATACTGACATAAACAGACCACCGAAACGACGTGCCTTTTATACAGTGAAAGGTTGTCAATTTGTTTATTGAATTCTTCGGCCGTTTATTTTGAGTGCCAATTTTTTGCGTAGATTTTAATTTACGACCGTGAGCTGTTGGATGTTACACAAAATGAATTTGTAGAGTCTACTTTCATGACCGGTTGTGCACGTAATCCACAACAATATTTATTTTTCGTTTTTGTAGTGACTTGTATTTTTGCGTTTGAAATTATTGGATAAAGCGCGAGATAGAGACAAATAGAGAAAGTTGGAGGAGGCTGTACCCAAAATGTGGCTTAACTTAAATGATTGTTCCGGGTCTGGTTGTTTCTCTATATTATAAGTATGTATTTACATAAAAAAATGTACATAAGTAATCTATCAGTTATCTGGTTCCAATAGTACAAGCTCTGCTTAGTTTGGGGCTAGATAGCGCTGTGTGAAATGTCCCGCAATATTTAATATTTATATTTATTTTTAATGTATGCATGTATGTTTTCTTAATTTAATAACAAACTAGCTGACCCGCCCGAGGCTTCAAACACGTTTTTTCGTGAAACATTACTCTCCTGCGCAGTCAGGTAATCGATCTTTTTAAGATATACTGTTTCATAGTACATTAATTTGATCTATCTCGTAAGGTTTAGCCAGCGTTTGGGATTTAAGCACACAGAAATATATTTTTCGGCTTTTCTGTACTATAAAATGTATGTATTATACATATAAACCTTCCTCTTGAACCACTCTATCTATTGCTGAAAACTGCATTAAAGTGTGCAGTTTAAAAGATCTAACCGAACAGACAGCGGAAGCGACTTCATTTTATAATATATAAAGAAGATAAAGAATAGTCATGGAATTAAAGGCTATATTATTATCATTATTATTCTCGCGTTCGACCACAATCTTGCATCGATGGTAAGCGATAATGCAGTCTACGATCACGCTTGCCTAGAAGAATCCTGGTCACTCGTGACTAGAGACACCCAGGCTGTTATTATAGGAAACACAGACTCGGCAAGGCGTTTCCTTCTTCAATCCAACAACGAAGTTAAAATCTACTTTTTGTTGCAGCGTCTTTGGCCACTTCCGGCGTTCGTTTTCCCTGACGATTATAATCCCGAAATCTTCATATCTATAGTTCTTTTTTTATGAAGGACTAACTCGCTGTTGGCCTCTGAGGCCAATGCAGCTTAACCAAACTTTTGGCGAGCGCAGATGGCACTCAGCCGAGTAAGATTTTATGAGGAGGTTCTGTCTAGGCAAGCGTGTTCAATACACGACCACACAATCACTTACCATCAAGTAGCGGTCAAACGATTGACTATCAACAATAAAAAAGAGATTTTTAGTTATATATTTTTGTCTTATTCAAAGTAACACAAATCCCATCAAAAACATAACGTAAAATAAGAGCCAAGTCCAATATATACCAATATTTTGGTACACGCGGCTACACATCAAGCTATAAATTTCCAGTATAAGCTGACCTCGCATTGTGAAGGCTTTTCATAGAATGAGAGGCCAGTTTATACTGGAACGTATAGCTTGATGTGTAGCCGTGTGTACCATCTAACACCAATATTACGACCATAAGTACCAATATTATGACTTCAACGTCAAAAGAAGTGAGATCTAAATGGGTGCCAAGTTCAATGGGCAGTTTTGAAATGTATTTGTAACAACATAAAATATTTTATAACAACTTAGAATATCATTTCTTCTTATAACTAAGATAATATATTGAAGCCTAAGGTCTGACTTGGCTAGTTCTCATATACATTCACGTGATATACGTTTACGTGATATATATTCACGTGAATACCTTAAAATCAACATAAAGACCGACTGTCATCAATTTTGAATGCTGATTCTTATATTACAGGCACTTTATGTAAGTGTTCCTAATAGAAACAATTAATTCAAAAACTATAATAAAATGATAAAAAATTACAAGTTTCTGATTTATTCCTTTGTATTCACACAACTACCTATCTGGATGCCAAATTTGAACTACCTAGCTCATCTGGAACTGGGTTAGAGTTTTGATCTATATATAGAGGCCAGTTAGTCAGTCAGTGATAAAAATGACGATTTTTGAACGTTAATATCTAAATAACCGTTTGAGGTGTGTTTATGAAATTTGACGCACATTTATGTATCTCGCAAGTCTCCATATATGAGCCAAATTTAACATGTTTATGTGAAATAGTTTTAAGAGTTATGAGGGGTTCAAAAGTGGCCCCAAATGGTTCATGTAATATTACACACGGTGCTGCTCGCCAGTTCTGTTAGCTTGCACTTAGCTTGACACGCTACCGCGTGTCTAGATTGATTAATGTATTGGCATTACGCCTAATACCTACTCAGTATTCGGTACAGATCTGCTATCTACCCTCATTTAAGTTGTATCCATAATCGGTCAAACGTCAAATAAAGATATCAGAGAGCGCTAACAAGGCAAGAATATAATGTAAAATTAGCCGTATATAGGGTGTACTATAAATTCTTATAAGCCACGACAAATCGACAGAATATTTTAACTTTAATGAATAGTCAGTGGGTGTGGCTTTAGGAATATAAGAAATTTATATAATACTAGCTTTCGCGTGCATGGTTTCTCATTAAGACATGTCTTAATTCAGGTCATAATCTATCTATATACCAAATTTCATAGAAATTGGTTTAGCCTTGAACACGTAACAAACAGATAGACAAAGGTTCTTTCGAACGTATAACATCAGTATGGATTTTAGAACATTCAAGATCAATGAAAAAAATCATAGATTAAAAATAATAATAACTAATATTGCTGGACATTTCACACAGATCTAGCCTCAAACTAAGCAGAATTTGTACTATGGGAACCAGATAACTGATAGAATACTTATACATTTTTTTTTGTAAAAACTTACTTATAATATATAGAGAAACAACCAGACCCGACAAATATCTGTAGATCATGCAAACATTTGTTCCGCGGCGGGAATCGACCACGCTACCTCCTGCGTCTCAGTCGGCTATTCGCCCACTGCACCACGGAGGTCGTCTTATTAAAGTAATATTTGAAATTACGTGCGTGAATTTACTATACTAAAGTTAAGGTTAAGGTTTTAGTAATTGATATTTATTGTATTAAAATCTATATTCATGTACCAATAATGAAGTATTTGAGTGATTTGGCAAATTAAAATGCTATTAAAAAAAGTATACATGATAACGTACTAGGCAAGACAAATTGCGTAAATTGCCACAAATTGTCACTAATTGGTATCCACGAGATGGCAAGAGGAGCCGAGGTGGATAATACTGGAGATAGGAAGATGAGATCCAAGTCACAGCGGGCCCCATATCGAGAAGGGTTGCCCGAGACAGATCCCAGTGGAAAATGCTGGGGGAGGCATTTGCCATGAAGTACACTGAACTGAAAGACTTATTATAACAAATACACAACAAAAAATAAATTTAGTCAAGATACAGAGGCTAAAATAAAATAAAATATAAGATAGTATTTGAGTTTGAAAAATAATTATTAAAAAAATAGATTTTGTTGTTGTATCTTATGTATCAGAGTTTATTAATAATTTTAAATGTTAAATAACTTTCTCGAATTTAAAAGAGTTAATTAATTTAAAAAGTTATTGTAGCAAAATTATTTTTAATAATTAATTTGAAATGAAATGTTATTAGTTTTTAAATATATGTATCTACATTATACATATCATTTAGTATCTTCAGATAAAAATTAGTTTTATTTTTTTAAACTTAAATAACACATAAATTTACACATTATAAATTAAAAAAAATACACATTAAACTTTTAATTATTTTAAAAAAGTATATATTCTAAGGGATAAGCTTTAAATTAAAAATGTATAATATATAAATTTTAAATATTTGAAAATTTGGCAAAATAAAAAACTATTTAAAAACAGTTAAAGTTAAGTATGTCAACCCACATTAACTTAATGATTGAAAATTAATAAAAACATCGGCTATTAATGAAGTAATAAGAATTTCGCATTCGCGATATGTGCAATTTAAATTTAAAGATAAGATCTTACCCGTGGTCTTTTTGCATAATCAAATTTAATAACTTCATTAACATTCAGAGAACACCTTAAATAAGGCACTGAATGAAATAGAACTTTCGTTATATGTATTGATGATTTCAAAATTATTTACCCAAAAATTTCATTTTCCGTCAATTAACTATCCATGTTCTATCAATTAACTAAATACTTAGCTACAATTACAATTAACTAAAATAAAAGAAAAAAAGTGATTGCTGCGATCATAACTGATGTAATAGAAGGATATGGGAATAAAAAGAAAGACATGTTGTGCTGATTCTAGGTAAAGTAGGATGTATAAAATGCCTTTTTATTGATGCGCTTGATCACTTCCTAACCTCTCTCACCTGATGATGTGATCAAAGATGGAGCACGCTTGCCTTAAAAGAACCTGCTTTATTCAATGTCTAGTTTACTTCAATACCTTCCTACCTAACTTATGCATCGCGCGACTCTAGGACGAGCGCAGTGCAGTAATACAGGGTGTCCATAACACAAAAAAACTGAGTGGCAAGTCTCCACCAGAGAACCTTTCTGACGGCCGATGTAATCTAGTTGTTCGCTTCGAACTGAGATCTCACGAGTCTCCCATAAAAAAATAATATTTGTACCTAATCTTAGACTATCTAAATAATGCCACGAAATACATAAAGAAAAACTTGACCTACAGTTTCATTCAAATTACAGGTAACGGGAGTTCATGTTAAATGGTTAAATTTTTTGGGGTAGAAATTGCAGTTATTCTGGATTTCAGTTCCCTATATTTGTAACACTAAAGCTACACGCATACCAAATTTCAGATCTGTGGAGTCACTGGTGTACCCTGTGGATTTTGTCAAAGTTCAGTTTTTTTAAAACTTCTAACTTAAAAACTACAAGGCTTAAACTAAAAATAAAAACAGGGTCGAAATTAACTCTCATGGACCTTTTATTAGACGTGTCATTTGACCAAATAGTCCCATTTTGTTGTTTTTTACCTCTCATGAACCCCATTATCTCAACAACCCCCCCTTATTTTTAGCTCATTTAGTTACACCAAAATTGTGCAACCACTACCTACCTAATATATCAAATTTCACAATGATCGGATCAACGCTTCGAAAGTTATCCTCGGACAAACAAACAAACATACATACATATAACGCCGATTTGCCCAAGTTGATTTAGAGATCTCGCTTCGCTCGATCAAAAATGACACCACAGAGGGCCAGCGCTGTAGTGGTGTTAATTTGATGCTACACAGCATAATGCTGAGTGGCGACCGTTTTTGCTTATACTACACTAGCTGACCAATCCGTAGCTTTGGACGCGTATTTTTTTAATAAAAACATTACCCTCCTTCTCCGCAGTAGGGTAAAAAGTAGCCTGTGTCACCCGGAGCTTCCCAACAGTTAAATATTTATTTTAATCGGTCCAGTAGTTTCGGAGCCTATTTAATACAAACAAACAAACAACCAAATCTTTCCTCTTTATAATATTACGTAGTAGTAAGTTTTTTGTAGATATTGATATGTTCTTTAATATTGTAGAACATAATTTTGTTCTATCATCAATAGTTTCCGCAGCGCATGCGACGAAAGACGTTTTGGAGAATTTTTTTACACCTTGAGTTCCGTTATTTAAGTTTTAAGTAAGGATCCCTAATCTTTTCTAGCAATAAATATAGCCTATGTCGTCACTCAGGGTGAATGTAGCTTTCCAATGGTGAAAGAGTTTTTGAAATCGGCGCAGAAGTTTTTGAGTTTATTCATTACAAACATACACACAAAAATACAAAAATACAAATCTTTCCTCTTTATAACATTATACTAGCTGACCAATCCGCAGCTTCGCACGCGTAGTTTTTCAATAAAAACATTACCCTCCTTTGCGCAGTTGAGTAAAAAGTAGCCTATGTTACTCAAGGTGAATGTAGCTTTCCAATGGTGGTAGAATTTTTTAAATCGGACCAGTAGTTTTTGAGTTTATTCATTACAGACATACACACAAAAATACAAATCTTTTCACTTTATAATATTAGTATTGACTGGTATAGATTAGTATATTAGTATTAGTAAAGAAGTATAGATTACCAATACATGATGTACCTATTGTGTTTAATGTACCCTTGTAGTTCAAAATAAACGGTTTTTACTTTACTTTTCAAAAAGGTTCTTGAGTGGAGACCACAGACTGGACAGCCAGCGTAGCGTAAGATGGCCCCCCTCTATATGAAATTCAGTTTGCTGGGTGCGGGCTGCACGAAATCGGTCACTCTGTATATCTAAGAGGAGATAATGGTATTGTAATTTTTGGTCGTAGTTTCTAGGCTTTACAACAACCAACTTCAACTTCCGCAAACGGCGGCTTAAACATTTCACTCCTTGTAATTGACGTTGCCATTGTCAGTGACGTAAGAATAGACCATTATAAACAATGTTGAAACGAAGATTTAAACGCTATTTTCTTGTATTTCAAGATAATGGGAGCGATTCTCACGTTATTTCAGCGTTTATTTTATACCGCTTTGCGTGGTCTGGATATTGCTATCTCTTCATCATCATCACAGCCTGACTTCACCCACTGCTGGGTTATAGGCCTCCCCAAGTTTGTGCCATCCGCCACGATCCTGCGCTAGTCTCACCCATTGACGACCTGCGTCTCTAACGATGTCGTCCACCCATCTCGCTGACAGACGTCCTACCCTTCTATAGCCATTCCTCCGCCACCAGCTCCACCTGTCATCACCACGTCCTGCCAAGTGTCTCGCCCAAGACCATTTGAGCTCCATAACTCGATTCCCGACGTCATGAACCTTCGTTCTTCTACGGATCTCGACGTTTGGAACTCGATCTAAGAGTTTGATGCCAAGCATGGTACGCTCAACGGCTCTCTGTGCAACTCTTATCCTGTACATAGCCTCCTGCGTGAGCGTCCATGTCTCGGCACCGTAAGTCATGGTGGGCAGAACACATATGGATATTACTTAGTTCATAGTTATTTATCAGTAAAAAAAAATTACAAGTCACTTCCTTGACATAACATAAAACAAAATTGATACCTCCATAGGTTGGTACAATAATAATCATAAACTTCATCATTTCAATTAAAAAATAAAGAAATATAAAATACAATTAAAATCATTCAATAATCAGGTTTGGTCAACATCATATGGCGTCAGTTCGACAAACCACCTTTTCAGCTTATTTGTGAAGGATTGTGTCGAGCAGGCGTTTCTAATATTCTCGGGTAGTCCGTTGTAAATATTGGGAGCCATCACATGCACCAGTTTCGACGCTTTGGTCAGCCGATGGGTGTTTGCCGGCAGTTTATCTAGCTACTTATCATCATCATTTTATTAGCGATAGTACGTCCACTGCTAAACATAGGCGTCACCCATAGATCTCCAGAGCGACCGATCTTGGCCTGCACCCAACGGCATCCAACGACTCCCACCTACCTTTATCAGGTCGTCTTTCCATCTAGTTGGGGGCAGTCCTACGCTGCACTTTCCTGCGCGTCTCTACCCGAGAACCTTTCTGCCCCAACGGCTGTCAGTTTTTTGAGCTATGTACCCTGCCCACTACCACTTCAGCTTGCTAATAGTATGGGCTATATCAGTGACTTTATATGTCTAAGAATCTCCTCATTTCTGATTTGATCTCTTAAAAAAAGAATCATCAAAACTCATTTAACCAGTAAAAAGTAATACGTATAGAAGTGAAAACTTGAACAATTACGAGATACAGAGACGTTGGTAACGGTAACAGTAACCGTGTCGCGAGTTCAATGGTTTTTTCCCATCTCATCAAATGCTCAACGCGCCTAAAGAAGTTTTCACTTCGTATACAGAAGTGACGGTAACGGTAACAGTGTCGCGAGTTCAATGGTTTTTTCCCATCTCAAAAAATGCCCAACGCGCCTAAAGAATTTTCCTTTCATATGCACAGGTGTCGGTAACGGTAATAGTGTCGCGAGTTCAATGGGATTTTTCCCATCTCATTAAATGTCCAACACGCCTAAAGAAGTTTTCCTTTCATATGCACAGGTGTCGGTAACGGTAATAATCACACGAGTTCAATGGTTTTTTCCCCATCTCAAAAAATACCTTACGCGCCTAAAGAAGTTTTCCTTCCATATACACAGGTGTCGGTAACGGTAATAGTGTCGCGAGTTCAATGGTTTTTTCCCATCTCAAAAAATGCCCAACACGCCTAAAGAAGTTTTCACTTCATATGCAGAGGTGTCGATAACGGTAACAGTATCGCGAGATGGTTTTTTCCCCATCTCAAAAAATGAAAGAAGTTTTTACTTCAGAAATAATATACGCGTCTCTATATATTTGTTTTGTAACAGTAAGGAAGGAAGGTCACAAATACAGGTCATCCTTTGTAAACAATGCGATGGTATGTCAACAGTTTTCCGGTTCAATAAACGTGGAAATACAATAAAATGAATAATAGTTATGTACGATAATTATTCAAAGCCAAGAAGTAAAATTTTATTTTTAATAATGTTATTATTTTTATTGTATTATTCTCTAAAGGTGAGTATAGACTACAACATTTACTTGTAACAGAACAACGAGCCGCTCTGTGATATGTTCTAGTGTATCATCCAAAACATCGAGCACGCTCGCCTCTTTGTTACAGCCTATTGTACCTAGTCAGGTCATAAGTATTGTCACACAGTAAAAACTTTTCTTTTAGAATGTTGGCCACAAAAAAGTTTATAGAATTCGAATTTCGAATTGATCATGAAAATAAAAATGTATTTTTTTTAGAATTTACTCATTTTTAAATATGGAGTGGACGCTTAAAGAAGACCGTGTTGCAGTTATTGCGTTGCATCGTTGCGGTTACGCGCCAATTCTAATTTTTGACATACCGAAAAATTTTAATATGACCAAAAGATTCGTTTATCGCACCATCAAACGATATAATGAAGACTCTAGTGTAGATGACAGGTCAAGAAGTGGTCGCCTTCGGTCTGTTAGGACTCCAGCAGTGATATAAGCTGTGAAGGCGCGAATTCAAAGAAATCCCAAACGTAAGCAGAAACTGTTGGCTCTTCAGATGGGGTTAAGCAGAACCACGGTGAAAAGGGTGTTAAATTAAGACTACGGGCTTCGGGCATATCGAAGAAAAACAGGACATCGTTTGAATGCTCGTCTAATGGACCTGAGACTGAAGAGATGCCGCGCTTTGTTGAAGCGGTACGCGGGAAAAAAATATCGGGAAATTCTTTTTTTGGATGATAAAATTTTTACCGTAGAAGAGAGCTACAACAAACAAAATGGTAAGGTGTACGCACACAGTAGTGAAGAAGCGAGCAACCGTATTCCGCGTGTCCAACGAGGTCATTTTCCATTCTCGCTCATGGTATGGTTGGGAGTTTCTTATTAGGGCTTAACAGAGGTACATTTTTGTGAGAAAGGTTTAAAAACGAATGCAATTGTGTATCAAAATACAGTCCTGACGAACCTTGTGGAACCTGTTTTTCATACCATGTTCAATAACAGGCACTGGGTATTCCAACAAGATTCGGCGCCAGCTCATAGAGCGAAGAGCACACAAGACTGGCTGGCACCGCGTGAAATCGACTTCATCCGGCACGAAGACTGGCCCTCCTCCAGTCCAGATTTGAATCCGTTAGATTACAAGATATGGCAACACTTGGAGAAAAAGGCGTGCTCAAAGCCTCATCCCAATTTGGAGTCACTCAAGACATCCTTGATTAAGGCAGCCGCCGATATTGACATGGACCTCGTTCGTGCTGCGATAGACGACTGGCCGCGCAGATTGAAGGCCTGTATTCAAAATCACGGAGGTCATTTTGAATAAACTTTAGTGTCATAAGAATCTATGTTTTGTTAAGTTCATTTTGGTATATAAATGGTTACATAATGAATAAACTTGTTTCAATTATTTTATATTAAACATGTGACAGAATTTATGACCTGACTAGGTACAAACCAATGAGCATATTGATGAGCATTTCGTCGAGCGTATTGGTGTAACATTTCGTCGAGCCTTTGCACGAGTGCGGGCGATGCGCGGGTGCGGGGTGACGCGGAGGAAGAGAGACGAACGATGCACGCGGTCCGCGTGGTCGTTAGTTGTTCAAGTTCACACGGTGATTTTACACGTGCATTGCATTAGCTCGTTATTTATACTTATTATCTATTTTCTATTCAACTATGTCGTGGGATAGGGAAAAAACTTTATTGTTTATTGAAAAATACAGGAATCATGTCATTTTATGGGATCCTAATCACGCTCAACATTACAATAATGTATATATAATAATAATGTATTTATTAATAACGTATGTATAATAATAATTACAATCTTTTTTCTTTTAACATAATTCATCAAGATAAACACAGCACACGCAACTTGTAGGTCCGACATTTAAAAAAAGAATGAAAGCAAGGTACAACGAAATGTTGGTAAATGCACACTCGCTGTGAGCATTTACCCGTAACATAACAACGCCGAGCATTCGCAGGAACGTTATATTACATGGAAATGCTTTGGAAACTGAGCTTTTGCCTGTGTTGTACCATTCGTAAGATCGTTACATTACACAGAAATGCTCGAGAAAATTTTGTACTCTATACTCACCTTAAGAGTAGTAGGGCTCCTTGTTTCTTTCTTATGTAATTTTAAATAATTGGATGTTATAGTTACTTTAAAATTAAGCACAGCTACCCTTTCCGAATAAGATATAAATTCATAAATATGGCTCTTCCATTTTTTGCCTACTAGAAAGCCGACTTCCAAACATACTTCCTGTTTCATAGTGGTAAAAGATATTGTTTTCTCGTTCGATAGTTTTTCCCCTTCTCTTCGTACTTCGGATAGTCTGAGTATGTTCCACTTTAGGTCCTTTAAGGCGTTTTCTAATTCTAGCAACCTATCGTCTGATTTTAAGGGGAGACCGGAGGGGAATCGCCCATACAACATGTACTACCAAGATCATTTCTAATTGGAGCATATTTCTACCTTCATAAGGTATTATTTTAATTTAAATAGTATTTATCTAGGTTCCCAACCATATATTAGATCAAAATACTTACCTAAAATGAAATAGAAGCGTATCGCAATCTGCATGTTTTTACGTCATAAAAGACCTGTTTTCAACCTAATTGTTTCGTATTAAAAACAACAACATCTTACGTATCCTAGTCATAGGAACATAGATTATATCGTCTAGTTACAGAATAATAACACAATGAGAAAAATACAACAAGTTTTCAGTCATCATTTTTGGTAATACGGAACACGGTCAAAATCAAATCAAATTTAGAATCGTTCTATTGCTATCACTGTCTCTCTGCGTGGCTAAACTTCGTCACTAAACAGGGATAGCGATATTCAGGCCGAAGTTTTTGACGCGGCCGAATCGAAGTTGCGCTCGGGGTTCGTCGGCTTCTTAATATCCTGACGTTAACGCTATCTTAATAATCGACGACCTCCGTAGTGCAGCAGGCGAATAGCCGGCTGAGGCTCAGGAGAAACAAATGTCTGCATGATCTGCAGATATTTGTTTCGGGTCTGAATGTTTTGCTATATATTATAAGTATGTATTTACAAAAAAAAAACAGTATATAAGTAATCTATAAGTTATCTCGTTCCCATAGTACAAGCTCTGCTTAGTTTGGGGCTAGATAATGCTGTGAAATGTTCAGCAATATTTATTTATTTATATATCAGGAAATAAACCCCCTGCTGTTTCAGCGAGAATTAATCATTATGCGGTTATCGCTGTATCCATTATGTCAAAATAGCCCATTCTCAAACACACATTCTGTATAGCTGGCTTTATCTGTATCGCTTTGAAATATTATGATTCGGTACAAAATGTAAATCAATAGACAGTACAATATTCATGTCCATTTTGCACCTGCTGTTCACCTAGATATGCAAATTTCGACCATTCAACCTTAACAAATATGACGTAATATTCATAATGTACAATTATTACCTGAAATCCTTCCAAAGAAAACTTTATAACATAAACTATATTCATCATAGGATGTCTACTAATCAACATAGATAAAAAAAAACTTAAAAGTCTAAAGAAGAACGGACATTTGTGACCCAGACATGAAATAGAAATATCTCAGTTTTCTTGTTATCATAAACACACTAAGATTGAGTTTTGAGCTTATCAATATTAAGTTGATTTCAGTGCCGTTTGAGATTATAAAGATGTAACTTAAAATAAAGGCACTAAATAAGACTCCCGTATACAGGATGTTTGGTAATATATTGACGATATTCAAGTGATGTCTTCTCAAAACTTAAAAAAAAGACTTCTCGAAAAAAAACTACTAGCTAAATTATCAAACTTTAAAGAAAATCGACTTAGTTTAGGTGAATAATTCGATATAAAACTTACTGTATATCTTAGAAAAGGAAAACAAGAGATATCTCGAGACGTCACCAATACAGTATCTGTAGTTAGATGGCAAGCATTATGCAATAGCACAACAAAAAACTTTTTAAATTTTCGCGAACTATACTCATATTTTTAAGATAAAACGGGTCTTTTCGCGCATAGATTTATATAAAAATCATAATTTTGACTAACCTCGACGTTTCGGTCAAGTTACATCGGCCGTGGTCACGAGAGACTCACGATGTGGCCGATGTAACTTGGCCGAAACGTCGAGGTTAGTCAAAATTATGATTTTGATATAAATCTGTGCGCGAAAAGACCCGTTTTGTCTTAGAAATATGAGCACAACATAAGTTTATTAAAGCGTTTGTTGTTACATGCCATAATAAAATTCACACTTCTATGGTAAACATTTCATAAATTTATATATTATGCTCATCAAAATAACCCCTTTCATTTTTATGCATATATTATCAAACACATAGGGCGTTTGATATAAATAAATAAATATTGCTGGACATTTCACACAGCGCTATCTAGCCCCAAACTAAGCAGAACTTGTACTATGGGAACCAGATAACTGATAGAACACTTACATATATACTTACATTTTTTTTGTAAATACTTACATATAATATATAGAGAAACAACCAGACCCGAAACAAATATCTGTATATTGTGCAAACATTTGTTCTGCAGCGGGAATCGAACCCGCTACCTCCTGCATCTAAGCCGGCTATTCGCCCACTGTGCCACGGAGGTCGTCAACATGATGATAGGGGGAACATATAGTGTTCCACTAGGAATATTTTAGGTCTAATGGAGCTAAAAGGTTGATGACTGTCTATTGTTGTGTCATTATCTTAATTGGCGACATGGTAAATAAAATAATATATTGTAACATATTCTTCCTGAACAGAATCAAATTGCAATATATAGCTGTTATCCATTGATATTTAGAATAGTGTTAAGTTATTTCTGTTAATTTAATACTAGCGACCCGCCCCGGCTTCGCACGGGTGCAATGCTGGTACTAAATATACTACAGAATGTCTTTATATACAACGTTCACAGCTTTTTTGTCATTAGACAATACAAACATGTTTGCTTGAGAAGTTACTCTTGTAACTTCGAATACATCTCACAGTCTTGAGTATTTAATTGAAGGAGTACCTATTTTGAAAGAGCGTTAAGAGTATGTGTCGTACATCACATTAGAAACCTCTAAAATTATCAGTGTTTCTCTGCTATATTATGCATGTATTATACATTTAAACTTTCCTCTTGAATCACTCTATCTATTAAAAAACAACATTATATTTCTTTGTGTAGTTTTAAAGATCTAAGCATACACAGGGACTGACAGACAGCGGGAAGCGCCTTTGTTTTATACTATGTAGTGATAACAAAATAAGATACATTCCTTTAGTGTCGGACCTGGGTAAATTTTCTATGGGTAGTTTTTAGATTCCAATTATTTTTTTTTATTTTTTTTATTGATGATAGCCAAGCGCTTGACCACTACCTCACCTGATGGTAAGTGAAGGTGTGATCGAAGATGGAGCACGCTTGCCTAGAAAGAACCTATTCACTCTCACTATTCAATTGTAGTATTATTACTATATTACTGTAATATTCATATTTTTATATAATATCAAAGCAAAAGAAATGCAATTCAACCTATTGGACCACGTTATTGCGATGCCAGTTTAAGTTTTTGTAAATATAAGAGTATTGATTAATAATTGACGGATAAAGCGCATGACGTACGCTTTTCGTTTCCATCCTGTATATTTTTTTTTAAGAAATGAAATGTTAATATATTTTTTACGAGTATACATTTATTATATTATAAATTTATATTTTCTTGTGCACTGTAACTACGAGTAGATGAATGCAGGTTATCAATTTTATTACAGATATTTGTAAGCAGTTATAATAAATCTCTTGAATGGTTTATCGTGTACTGCTCGTTATATTTTGACAGATAATAATGATTGGCAATATACTGACGATATTGAAAGGACAGTTTCTCAAAGCATAAAAAAAAGACTTCTCGAATAAAAAACTATTAGTTATATTAACAAATTTTAAAGAAAATCGACTAAGTTTAGGTGATTAATTTGATATCAAACTTACTCCCTACTCTTTCAATCGATCCAAAAATAAAGGTCGATTTAATATCTCTTTCGGAAATGGGTGCATCTGCGGTTTTGGGTTAGAAAGGGACAACAAGAGATATCTCGAGACGTCACCAATACATTATCTGTGGCAAGCAATGCAATAGCAGAACATAAGTAGTTGTAGATGGTGCTAGGTTTGAGTAGTGTATCTTATATTTTGCAATTCGTGTATTTTATGTATTGTTAATTTTATTTATTGAGTATATTCTCCTTTTAATTTGTCTACATGTTATTTATATTTTATTCTACATATTTATATTGTCTTTTCAAATGATCGTGTCGTCACCTAGGCCCTGTCAGAAAACCAGCGCTGCATCGTATCCACCGTGGTACGAAACAGCTTATGCTGAGACAGGGACCTTTTTGTCCCCACGCAACACCAGTATTGTCTGTCTGAGTGAATCTTGACTTTGCCTTTGTTTTTATTGTTTTTTATTGTGTGTGTCAAGTGGGTTCAAATAAATATATTTTCTTTCTTTCTTTCTTTCTCTTTCTACGTATAATAAAGTGTTTGTTTTGACATGCCAAATTAAGTTTCACATTTCTATGGTAGACATTTAACAAATTTATTTATTATGCTCATCAAAATAACCCCTTTCATTGTTGTGCGTATATTAACAAACAACCAATATAACATAAATCTCCCATACTCTATAATAGTTCAAAAACTTACATATATATAATAATTTGAAAATGTTGCAAGAGTAATCTATCGTTCAGTTTGAATTGGGTATTCTTATCTATATTATTACTATTTATTACATATATAAAAATCAATTGCTGTTCGTTAGTCTCGCTAAAACCAAAAAACGGGTGGACCTATTTTTATGAAATTTTTTGTGTGTGTTTGATTGGGTCCTTTGACGGTGTAGATTCACAATTGGACCCGGTTGGTGGTATAAATCTGCACACACTAGCTAGTACAAAATAACATAGTTCGCTAATAAATGTCATACGATTCTTACTTTTTTAGGGTTCCGTAGCCAAAGGGACGGGACCCTATTAGTAAGACGCTGTCTGTCTGTCACCTGGCCATATCACATGAACCATGATAGTTAGCCAATTTAAATTTTCACAGATGATGTATTTCTGTTGCCGCTATAACAACAAATACTAAAAAACAGAATACAATGAATATTTAAGGGTGGCTCCCATACAACAAACGTGATTTATTTGCTGGTTATAGCTCGATATTGATAACGACAACAGGTAGACGCTTGAAATATTCACAGAATATTGAGTTACATACCTAGTCAGGGCATAAATTCTGTCACTTGAGGAGGGCCAGTCTTCGTGCCGGATGAAGTCGATTTCACGCGCCGGCAGCCAGTCTTGTGTGCTATTCGCTCTATGAGCTGGCGCCGAATCTTGTTGGAATACCCAGTGCCTGTTATTGAACATGGTATGAGAAACAGGTTCCACAAGGTTCGTCAGGACTGTATTTTGATACACAACTGCATTCGATTTTACACCTTTCTCACAAAAATGTACCTCTGTTAAGCCCCAATAAGAAACTCCCAACCATACCATGAGCGTGGATGGAAAATGACCTCGTTGGACACGCGGAATACGGTTGCTCGCTTCTTCACTACTGTGTGCGTACACCTTATCATTTTGTTTGTTGTAGCTCTCTTCTACGGTAAAAATTTTTTCATCCGTAAAAGAATTTCCCGATATTTTTTCCCCGCGTACCGCTTCAACAAAGCGCGGCATCTCTTCAGTCTCAGGTCCATTAGACGAGCATTCAAACGATGTCCTGTTTTTCTTCGATATGCCCGAAGCCCTTAGTCTTAATTTAACACCCTTTTCACCGTGGTTCTGCTTAACCCCATCTGAAGGGCCAACAGTTTCTGCTTACGTTTGGGATTTCTTTGAATTCGCGCCTTCACAGCTTTTATCACTGCTGGAGTCCTAACAGACCGAGGGCGACCACTTCTTGACCTGTCATCTACACTAGAGTCTTCATTGTATCGTTTGATGGTGCGATAAACGAATCTTTTGGTTATACTCAAATTTTTCAGTATGTCAAAAATTTGAATTGGCGCGTAACTGCAACGATGCAACGCAATAACTGCAACACGGTCTTCTTTAAGCGTCCACTCCATATTTAAATATGAGTAAAATTCTAAAAAGTATACATTTTTATTTTCATGAACAATTCGAAATTCGAATTCTATAAACTTTTTTGTGGCCAGCATTCTAAAAGAAAAGTTTGTACTGTGTAAAAATAAATAATTATATTAAAGTAAAATTAATATTTACGGGGGGAGCTCCCATATAACAAACTTGATTTTTTCCCTTCGTGCGCGAGTCCGACTCGCACTTGACCGGTTTTATTTTTCTCATGGCAACGCCGGGTTAGGCCATACAGCCACAACGATTTGTAAGCTTGACTTATTGTCTAGCAATGCATTAGTGCACTTTATGGCCGTTGCAATTGCTCGCCCAAACATGGCCATACAAGTAGAGAAAATAATTAAACGTACTTTAATTGGAAAATTACGCTGGCTATTTACAAATAGACTGAGTCGATCCGGTTTGGTTGTCAATTTGAATTTAAGGTCTTGTCGTATGGAACATCGGCGCTACGCTGATTTATTGTCATGGGCATCGGATCGAGGTTCAATAAGTACTTGAGAGAATACAATTATATATCTATCTAAACATATTTATAAAACAAAGTCGGGTTAATTACACCATTTATAACACAAGAACGGCTTGACCGATTTTGATAATCTTTGATTTGTTGGATTTGTCTCCGCCCCGAATAGTAGAAATATTAAATTAACGCCAAAAAAAAATTTAGAAGAAAATTAATTTTCTCATACATAGCAATAGATGCAAGCCGATTGTTCTACCGGGGCGACGTAGATTGGCTACCCGCGTATTATGCATGTTAAGGCGAAACGAAGTTCGGCGGGTCAGCTAGTGTAATATAGAGAGAATATCTGCAGCGTAGAACGGCCACTCACTAGATGGAAAGACGACCTGAAAAAGGACATTTGTACTCTATTTTCACTGAAAACAGGACCATCATCATCATCCACAGCCCATAAGTACTCACTGCTGGATGTAGTCCTCCCTTTGTAAACGCCACCCTTCCCGGTCCTGTGCTGCGCGCATCCAGGAGTTGCCCGCGACTTTCTTTATGTCGTCGACCCACCGCGCCGACGTCCTGGACTTCTTAGGTCTGTTCTTGGCCACCATTCGGTCACAGATTTACTCCACCTGCCATCACCTCGTCTAGCCAACTGTCCTGCGCAGTTCCACCTGAGTTCCACCACCCTTGACCCGACGACTTGGATATTTTTGGAAACGGGGTATTTACCATGTGTTGTGAGATTTTGAGTACCCCGTATCCGATATATCGACGCAGTTGCATGCGCCATGGTCACGGGTAAACAGAAACCATGGTAAATATCCCGTTTTTAGTGAAAATAGTGTTCATAACTATGATAGTTTCAAGTAACTATGATGTATGTATTATAAATATTATATATATCTAAATTTTATATAATATAATATATTTAGGTATGAAATTTAATAGTATACTATTTATATTTTATTTAGGTATTAGTTGCACTCCCTTCATCCATATTTTAAGTGCACCCCCGACCATCTTTGACATTACTATATCCGCTCCATCCAAAGGTTGTCTGGAAGAAATCGCTTCAGAGCGATAAGACCGCCCATTGTACTATTTGCTTTGTCTTCTATTTTGTTTGTAATTTCTATTTTTTTGAATGTGTACAATAAAGTATTTTCATTCATTCATTCATAGTCCCAAAAGTTATGTACTGTTCAGTTATATAGTGAATGTGCATTGTGCACTAATATCACTAATATTATAAAATCGAAGTTTTGATGTTTGTTTGTTACTCGATCACGTCATAATCGCTGAACCGATTTGATGAAATTTGGTATGTACGTAGATTATAGCCTGGATTGACGCATAGGCTACTTTTTGTTGACAAACAATGCGTGCCAAGCCACTGGCGGAAGCTAGTTTATAGTTTTAGCTTGTTTATATTGTTTATAGCTTTTAGCGATAAGACCGCCCATTGTACTAAATCTATTTGTAAGAATTATGTTCTGTATTTTACTTTGGTGTACAATGAAGAGTTATCTTATCTTATCTTATATAGAAATATAAATATTATAGGATATTCATCGCGTGTGACACGGCTTTAGATAGTTCGATGGTGAATGACAAAGCACAAAATTATTTCACTAAAATGAACACCTTATTGATATTTCTATTTAACTCGACATTTTATATCGTATTTAATTAATACGATTTTTTAAAATTAATTAATTAAAATTATATTTGACGTGACCTTTTTGCGTATATGCTGTCCACGTTAAGTCAGCATAACATTAGATTGTAACGTTTTAAAATATCAACATGGAAAACTAACGCTACAGAAGCATCATCGTTACTTTTAACTGGATTCTCAGCTATAGATTTACTTGAATAATGTTTCTTTTATTATTTGAATTTACAACACGTTTGTTATTAACTTTCAATAAAATCAACATTAATGCTTTTAAGTGAGGTGTAGACCTGTTTACATGACCTAGTATGCCTAGCATCGTTTACAGTACCACGAGTGCTACAAGCGATTATAGGCGACGGTGACCACTTAACATAATAAAGCCCGTCAGCTGGTGTGTCTATATCATACTAATATTATAAATGCGAAATGAATGAACGGACACTTTAATGTACACAGAAAAAACAAACATAAACATACAAATACAAAGCGAAAGTGATTTTTTGTTGATTTGTTTGTTACGCTTTCACGTCGTAATGAGTAAACCGATTTTGATGAAATTTAGTAGTATTTATATAGATAATGACCTGAATTGAGACACATGCTACTTTTTGTTGACCATAAACGCGTGCGAAGCCGCGAGAGGCTGCTAGTAATATTATAAATATGAAAGTTTGGATGTTTGTTAGTTTCTCAGTCACGTCGTAACCGATTTTGATGAAATTTCGTGTTTAGATAATTACCAAAATAGAAACATAGGCTACATATTATAGACAAACCAAGCATGCAAAATCGAGGATGGCAGCTGGTGGAACCTACTAGCTAGCGTGTTTTAAAAAAAGTATTTCCCACCTTTTCTACCGCTATGCAGACGTAACCTGGTCAGACTATAAAAAAGATTAAGGTCTCATTCCAAACTGGACACCCAGTTCCTCAGAAAAGGAAAAATTACGGGACGTAAGAATTTATTTAATCCCTAGAAAGGAGAAATACATATTTTGATGAAAATGAGACTCGTAAACATTCGCATATTGATTGGATTAAATTGTAAAAATTCACACGTACAAACATAAACAATTTAATCAAACCAAGCCATAAACGGTTTAAAAAGTCCATGTTAGGAATTATATTATCCTAAAGATATAAGAGAATGCATTAATTTACAGAAAAAAATAACTAAATTAATATTGAGTTATCTAAAAACCGTTGCAAACGATCTATAGATCGTCTCTTACTATGGTTTTCAGTGCGTGGTCATTATTTGGAGTATATTAGTATTAGCATATTACAAAGTTAATGAGTTTTTTACATAAAGGTGGCCTATATTTAGCGGCGGACGTCCTGTTGTTGATATGATGATGGTGATTAACATAAATGCTAATTACAATGTTCTCTATTATTTGTGACATTTTGTTTTGCTCTGAAATTAAATACATATATGATGGGGATTAATTTTACTATTAATTCTAGGCAAGCGTGTACCATCGTAGACTTCATCATCGCTTAGCATCAGACGAGATCGTAGTCAAACGCTAGCCTATATAATTTATAAAAATAAGAAAAATAACAATTTACATAAACGATAAAACGGTACGTGATAAATCCCGTATTTATAACAATGATTCAATTTACATTTTCATCATTACCATTTTCAGATTTAACATAGGTAAGTAATAATTTTTTCACACCACCTGCTCGACAATGTCACATTATAAGTCATGTAAACCTCACCGAAAGCAAGCGATTAAATCCCTACGGCTGAGCCGGGAGTAAAGTTGTACTGAATCATTATGCCCGCGAGGGTATGGTGCATGATTTGAATTTGGAACCTCATATGTATTAAAATTTGAACTAAAGAGACCCACACAATAAGAACTTATTCGTAAATCGAACTAACCTCTGCACAGAATGCACCAACCTGGATTTCGTTATATTGTCTCACAGAAAGTGTGAAAATTAGAGTATTCTCCTCGTTGATAAAGGTGTCTGCATTTTCGGCGTGCTTATATCCCTTTCTGCACTTAGGATTCTAGTAACTCCCTCGCTCCGCTCGTGAGTTAACTCTAGAATCCTTCGTTACGTTCGGGATTCAATATAGCGCCCGTGACGCAAGACACTGTTTTATCCCCTCGTTTAATAATCTACTATTAAATTATTTACTTATACGCTGAAAGGCAAAATCTAGCGTTTATCCTGTAATTTTGTAACTAGATTAACAAGAAATAAAATAACTTTTCTTGATATTACGAGTAAGGAGTGGAACACTCTTCCGGCGTATCTTTCTTGACCATTATAATCTCGGAGTCTACAAGTCCAGAGTCCAGAATGACACCATCGCTATAAGGTGAGGTAGTGGCCAAGCGCATTTTTTATTGCTGATAGTCAACAGCAATAAAAAAATATCAGTTAGTTTTTCTGTCCCAAATTTGTGGCCATCAGTACTTCGAGTTCTGTGCCCACATACTGCCTCTGTTGGGGTTGGAGCTCTTGATAATTGGCTGGGAAATGTAGCTTCTCTATGTATCTCCTCATTTATGATTGAATATTATGAGGGCCACAGATCTGCCTACAGTGATAGATCACGTCAGGTTACATTCAACAACTAATTGTATTTAAATCATCGATATATCAATAAAATTAACATAATTCAGCAATCAAAATACATACCATACTAACTTTTTTTCGCTAACCTATGTTTTCCCACTGCTGGACAAAGGCCTCCCCCAACTCCCTATACCCACCGCGATCCCTGACAGATTCCCAACATTCCTTCTTTAATCCACTGATGTCGTCGCGCAAACGCTTTCGCGGCCGACCCCGTCGTCGCTGTCCATCCTCCGGTACCCAGGGTGTTATGATGTTGGCCCATTTCTCCGGAAGCATTCGACTTATGTACCTGCCCGGCCCAATCCCATACTAAATTATAACCCAAAAATAGTACAAAGTTCTCTAATCAAAATTGAAACGCTACTTATAGCGGGTTCCTATATCCGTAGTTGGTTACCGACGGATATATGAACCTGCCATTAGTGACTTGTCAAAAACAACCGTACAGCGTTATATATTCATTTATTATCTATGATCTTTAGTAGCACTTGCAATACAAATGAATTGTTTGCTTTATTCAGTAAGTACTTTGTTTAGCTGTTACTTGTGGGGTGTAGGTTTACAAGTGAGTGTTACCAGTGATCACGTATGGTACAGAAACGTGGTCTTTCACTATGAGCTTCATAAGAAGGCTCAAGGTCGCTCAGCGTGCTATGTTGTGTACTATGCTTGGTACTCTACGAAATCGAATGAGGAGATTTGTAGACGAACCAAAATCACCGACAGTGCACAAAGGATTGGCAAGCTGAAGTGACAGTGGGCAGGGCACATACCTCGAAGAGCTGACGGCTGTGGGAGCAGAAGACGACCTGATAAAGGTTGCTGGGAGCCGTTGGGCGCAGGCTACACAAGATCGTTTACTCTGGAAATCTACACTGAAAAAGCGAATAGGTTGAACTCCATAATATTGATTCCATTTAAGTTGCTTTAACTTAATATTATGTTTAGACAACTATTAAAGTACATTCATTTCTACAAAAATAAAACTGTTAGAAATTAATTAAAAAAATATGAACATATTTTATTGTTGCTACAAAAACACAGTATATAACTAAATTATAACTAGTTATATACAAGTAATAGACGCATGAATTTTACAGACAACATTTGTATTTATTTATAGTATTATCTATCGGTTTCCTCACTAGGCGTAGCCTGCATTGAGGAAACTAAAGCTTGGAAAGTCGGCACATAAAGCGTACAAGTTGTTCGACTGACAGATTCAATTAGGTTATTTAATAACGTTAGGTGATAAATATTAGAATTAGAGGTAAAAATAAAATAATGTTAAGTATAAATAAGTTAATAATGAAGATATTAAAAATATTATAAAATTAGGGGGTTTTTTTAACAAAAAAAATTTAGTTTTGCCTCAGTTTAGCCGTAGCTTAGTAATGCAAGTTATTTAAAAATTATACGGTTTACCTTATAAAATGTTAAACCAACCACTAAAAGAGGTTATTAAAAATCAACATTTTTGGTATATTCGAATCTAACTGATAACTTATTAAAGCCAACATGTTAACGAAGTAGAGACAACAAAATAACTAAGTTCAATATATACAATCAGGATAAATTTCCCTTTATAGTTCAACTATTTTTATTTTGTTAATTCAACAAATCATGTTGGCAGGTGCTATATTTACCTAAAATATAGGTTGAAAAAGAGGTTAAAACAACCTATTCGGGTTTTCAGTGTATGGAAGGAGAAGGCGGGGGGGAGGCTACGTTCAGCAGTGGACATCCTTTGGCTGATATGATGTTGATTATTTATTACAATTTATGAAACTGGACGTAAAAATGGTTATGGACCAAATAAATCGTCAATTAAGTTAAATACATCGAACCTATACGTATCGAAAATTACGTAAATTAATCGTAATGAGACAGATTTAAAATCTTTAAAGCTCAGGGTAATAATTTTGGGTAAAGAGTAGATTCTAGCTAAAGGAAATGTATTACTTATTACATTTGATCAAGCTCTCGCTCAGCTTACAGCTTGAGCTTTGTCCTCCTCCAGTGACGCTTCTTCGCGTTGTACCGGATAGTGTTTCCTGTATTCATTGGAACCCATTGTGGGATGGGATGATTTTGTTTCAGCGGCAAGCTTGCGCTTGGTAATAGATGTCTTGTGGGCCGACATTTTGCCTGCCTACCAAGTCAAATTTATCGTTATTTTATAGAAAAAAAGCAGATTTCTATCGCGATATTGGGTTCATTTTGATTATAGTACGTATTTATATATTATAGGCTTGCGTTTGACCACGATCTCGCCTGATGGTAAGCGATGATCCAGTTTACGATGGTACTCGCTTGCCTAGAAGAAACCTATTCACTCGCGACTTAAAGATACCCAGGTTGTAGCTATCTGGAAACACAGACTCTGGCAAGTCGTTCCACTCTTTGACGGTGCGCATAATAAAGGTCGAAGAGAACCGCTTTGTGCGAATGGGAGATATTTCTACCATATAGCGGTGGCGCACCGCAGAGCGTCTGGTTGTCCGTTGATAGAAAGGAGTTGGTGGGATTAGGTTGAAAAGTTCCGCCGCACACTCCCCGAAATGTAGTCGATAAAAAACCGAGAGGCTAGCAACCTTTTCTCGATGCTCCAGGCTGAGGAGCCTAGCATCAACTAGCTCATCGTTGCCTATGAGCTTCTTGGCTCTTCTCTCAATTGATTCCAGACCTTCAAGTTGGTACTTCGCTGATCCGTCCCAGAGGTGAGAACAGTACTCTAAACACGAACGGACTTGTGCTTGGTACAAGTTGAGCAACTGTCCCGGTGTGAAGTAGTGCCTCACCATTGCGAGTATACCAAGCTTTTTAGCAGCCAACTGGGCTTTTGACTCAATGTAGGAGCCGAAATTGAGAGTCGGAGTTAATTATGGTGTACAATAAAGTGTTTTCATTCATAACAATCAATGGGTGGGTTTCATTCATGATGAGTCTGATGACACGATTCGCGCTGCGTCGCCTGCGTCTTGCCTTTATATCCAATGGCTCCGTAGCATCTTATTACTCCGAGTTAAGCAAATGAACTGTTTACTTAATTGGCGGTTTGAATCAGTTGGTGACTTTTATAGCATTTTATGTTAAATGGCGAGAGCTTATTTTATTTTACGATTGTATTGAACTTTAGAGTATTTCTTTATTAACTTTCTATAAAAGTATGAATAACGAGAATCGATTAAAACTGATTTAAGTACTTTACTAATGCGTTGAAGAGAGTTAATTTTCCTGTTGTTTTTTGCATAATGCTGCTCAGCATTTTTATAGTTTTGAGTTATAATGATAACATAAATCAGATACTTAGCTAAGGCCTTATTTAAATGAGAAGCTTGGGATTAAAATTGCTTCAACTCGATCAAAAATGTTACAATTTAGACGTACTTTATTTTCTTTATTGTTATGTATTTAAAGTTTTGTTTTTTTCTTTTTTTCCTGGCTTGGTCGCGGAGGAACAGGCAATAAAATTTACGTTTTAAAGTGATCACTGTGATTTTAATGAGACTTTTTTGTGAACACATATTACCTAAAATTCCTTACGAAGTTGATAGTTTTCCAAGGTAGATATACAGCTGATAATATTTTTGTATTAGTACCTATATAAATACCTTTTAAGTTTACAAATTTGTGTATAGAATAAAGCATAATATTAAGTGTAAGTGTAATAAATAAACGATACATACATTTAAACCGACTTCAAAAAAGGAGGAGGTTCTCACTTGACTGTATTTTTTATGTTTGTTACCTCAGAACTTTCGACTGGGTGAACCGATTCCCGTATGGTCCCATTTCCATTTGGTCCAGTTCTGACAATGGCATCCGTGAGAAAAACCATATAAGTCTTAAATATCTTTAATTTTTATGTTATGTTTATTAGCTCAGAACTCCGTTATATATCAACCGATTTGAAAAAAAAATGTTTATATTTGAAAGGATATACTTTTAGATTGATCCCATGGAAATTTCATCAAAATTGGTAGAGTAGTTTTGTTTTTAATGTTATCTGAAGTCAGATATATTTTTGTTAAAAAGGTACTTGTAAGTATAAGAGAATACCTAATAAATAGTTGTAGAAATATCTAAAAATAGGTTCCCAGTATAAATACTTGTAATGAAACCTATTAAAAAATGCTTAGAACTTTATTTTCCGGTGGTAGATACCGACACGGGCTGTTATTAAATCTTAAATAATAATCTTAATGGTAACTAAATTACAACATATAAATTGCATTTTGCGTCCGCCCATTTAAAAGATTATGTCGTAAAGGCTTGTTTAAACTATCAAGCAGTTTGACGTTTTGACAGTAATGTGAATCTAAAAAAAACAATAAACTAAAGGTGTTTTATTGAAAGGATTTCAAAGTGGTCTTGAATCAAGCTTTCTGAGTTTAAAATAGATGACGTTGTACTGTGATAAGCTGTTAAAATAAAGTAATACATGGATGGGCACACTAAAAGTTTTGCACTTCTAGCTAATCGGAACTATTTGAATTTCGAATGTTATATTTTTAGAAGCGTTGCAATCTATTTAGTAAAAAAAAAATTTGGCGGTAAATCATTTGTCAATTGTTATGTTAATTATCACTCATCAAAGTTCTACGTACGCAACGAAAATGGAATTAAGTCGAAAAGATTTTAGAGCAATGATTTTTTATGATTTTAAAGGTTCTCTCTCTCCACAAGACTGTGCCGCTCGTCTTCAAAATGCTTTTGGAACAGAAGCACCTTATTTGAGCACCGTAAGGCGATGGTTTGCTAAATGTGAGAGAGGTCGGGTTTCTTTACATGACGAATTTCGTGATGAGCGGCCTTCAACTGCCGTCAAAGAAAATAATGTGGCTACTGTTAAGCGGCTAATTGAAGAAAACCAGCGGATTACCTATGAGACAATTCGAGGACTATTGGGATTGGTATGAGACAAATTGAGAAAATTTTACACGAAGAATTGAAAGTTCGAAAACTTTGTTGTCGTTGGATCCCTCATGAAATGACAGCGGAGAAGAAGCGGGCTCGTGTGGAATGGTGCTCACAGATGCTACTGAAGTACGACCACGGACATTCTAATGCTGTTTATAGCATTGTCACAGGAGATGAAACTTGGATTTATTGGTTTTGAACCTGAAAAAAAAACAGCAATCTTGTGAATGGGTGTTTGAAAATCAGAACAGGCCAACAAATGTGAGGCAGGCGAGAAACGTTGGTAAAAAAATGATCGCGTTTTTTTTCTCAGCTACGGGACCCATCTGCACAATTCCACTTGAAGATCAAAAGAGTGTTAATGCCGAGTGGTATTCTACCATTTGTTTACCCAGGGTGTTAGAAAAAGTTCGCGAAAGACGACCAAAAAGCCGCGTTCTCCTACATCATGACAACGCTTCTTCACACACGGCCAACAAAACAAAGTCATTTTAGCTTCCGAAAAAGTACAACTCGTCACCCATCCTGCACATAGCCCCGACCTAACACCCTGTGATTATTGTATTTTCCCCAAAATCAAAGATTTGATGAGAGGTTTCACTTTTACCAACTCCGAAGAGGCAGTGATAACGTTCAATCAGCACGTAGAAAACATGCCTTCAGATCTGTGGTCCTCCTGATTTAAAAAATGGTTCCATCGCATGAAAAAATGTTTAAAATGTAAAGGAGAGTATTTTAAAAAGCAATAAACATAATATTTTGGTTATAACATGTTGTTTTTCTAAGTTACGCAAAACTTTTAGTGTGACCTACGTATATATTTTGATATTGTTTGTGACTTTGACATAAAGGGATTTGTAAACAAAAACTCCACAAATCCCCTGCGCAGGGGATCGTCTCAAGAGATTTGTGAAATAAGCCAAGATAACCACTAAAAATAATAAAAGTACTTAGTAACATTCCAAAACGCTGGCTAAAAATAAGTTATAGAATGTCATTTTGTTGCATAGTTTTGCCCCAAAAAACGTAACTTCGGGGTGGATGTACCATTAGTACTTATTGCTCTAACCATCAAGCCAGTAGGAACTATTTTTTTATCCAAAAATGATACACAAGAGCCCTTCATTGATAAACTTGAAACGTGAAATGTCCAGCAATATTTATTTATTTATTACTTACCTATTCAGTAGAATTAATATTTTTAAAGAACGCTATAACGACAAAATTAAATGTAGGTACTTTTGTGCGAATAAATACTAGATCTTGAGATAATAATATTGTATATTATATCTCGAAATAAAAAAAGTCTCATGAACTGAATAATAATAAATAAAATAATGCTAGACATTTCACACGGCGCTATCTAGCCCCAAACAAAGCAAAGCTTGTACTATGGGAACCAGCTAACTGATCAAATACTTATATACTTTTTTGTAAATACATACTTACTATGTATAGAAAAATAGATTAATTGGAGTTTACATTTGAGTTTTTGATGTAACTAAAATCTGAATTTGGGGTTCTTTAGGTTATCCACAATGTAAAAGGTGCTTATGACGAACTCGTTTAAACTGTGTCAGCTTAAAAAGAGATTGTGCAAAATCAGCGGCATGGAATTAAGATTGATTAAGTATTTACGTGTAGAACACACTTTATTTTTCCGAAATCTTGTTTATTTTTTGAAATCTTTCTTGTCGTAATGATGAGGAAAAGTTTACATTTTATAACAAATTGTGCCTTTAAACAGAGCAGTGAGATAAAATTTATTTTTATCGGTATAATTCGCTTTTTTTTCCTATTTAGAAAAACACCGTATAAATTACTAATGAAATTTATAGATAGTCTCCGTCAGTTTTGGTGCCTGCAGGTTCGTTTTACCATCGCACTGCTAGCCATCAGCAGGGAATCCATCTACACACCTTGGAGACGATGTGGTCGCGCACCATGAGGATATTCCTCCCGCGAACACTTCGCTTGTGGAATGGTCTCCCTGCTCGATCGTGATCTATTCCCACCAAAAACTAATATCAATGGTATTTGTTTATTGTCGTTTATTAAATATATAAATGAAGTACAAAGACTATTCCCAACAATATCAAAACGTAACTTTAAGTACAGTCACAGAAATAATTTATTTTGCTTTTTAAAGGTAGGGCGCTTGTGCAATACAAGGAATTTTACTGTCCGGCAGTCCGATTTTTTACGGTCTGATATGGCGTGCCATATCAGACCGATTAATCTATTTTTCTATATATATATATATATATATATATATATATATATATATATATATATATATATATATATACTTGTTTGTGCACTATACGTAAATTTACCGTCCGATATTTCACCTTTCCCCATTCCAGGCAGTTTAAAAAATAATACTTCGTCCTGCCTCAATTTATTGTGGTTTAAGTAAAATGACCTTGTCAGGTACCTTTGACATAAAGGGGATGAACCCAATTTTTTTTTTCTACGTCTTCGTACGTAGAGTAGGTAATAAAGCCAGCAACTGCCGACGTTCCAAGAAACTCATCGTTCCTAGCGTATTTACGCGTGCGTGGCGTGTAGTTTCAAAGAGAGCTACCCTAAACTGCGCCGCACCTGCGTACAGTAAAAATCGGACTGCCGCCGGACAGTAAAATTCCTTCAAGTGCACAAGCTAATCATCGGTTTTTTTATGCCACACTGGACCGTAAAAAATCGTACTGCTGGACAGTAAAATTCCTTGTAGTGCACAAACGTGCCATACGTCCAGAATTTTCCGGAGATATCCGATAGGTAATATAGGTTCCGAGTTCATATGTCCGCTATGACTCATAGAAGACATATCATCTCGGAAATGGATCGGCACCGTATCGTCTTTCGCCTCGTCGTCAACCAGGCGTCAACCTAACTAACGTAAACACGTAATCAGAGCGGATCAGCAGCTCCTTGGCTACGGCTAGGTGACGCCGCGCTTACGGCTCGCCGCCCGCTGGTTGACGGCTAGGCGGCACCAGTTTCACCGCTCGGGTACGGAGAGACGTAAGCGCTGGGACGAGGAGCCGAAAGCGCACCGCACCGCGGTTGTAAGCTCCGGAGGCTAGGCGATTACGTTACGATTCCGATCAGTGTGCGTTGCAGTAGGGAGTTTCATACAAAGAATACTTAACGGCTTGAGCTGATACGGTGACGATCCCTTTCCGAGCTGATATATGTGCTATGACCGGCTCGGAGAAGAGAATAAATTTTTATCGCGTTAAAAAAAGAGTTTTGGGTCATTGAAAGAAGGTTGATTTGTTTTAAACTGAGCTAATGCGCTCAAGTCGGCTCCAAAAAATAAGTGAAATGACACAAAACTCTTTTATAAACGCGATAATAATAATAATAAATATTGCTGGACATTTGACACAGCGCTATCCAGCCCCAAACTAAGCAGAGCTTGTACTATGGGAACCAGATAATTGATAGAATACTTATATACTTTTTTTTGTAAATACATACTTATAATATATAGTAAAACCACCAGACCTGGAACAAATATCAGTAGATCATGCAAACATTTGTTCCGCGGCGGCAATCGAACCCCTGCGACCCCTCCTGCGTCTCAGCCAAGGTCGTCAAAAATGTGCTCTCCTCTCCGAGCCGGTCTGTGTGAATGGACTCTTACGCACCCACTACGAGCACGCATTTTGTTTGCACAGGCCTTAAATTATTACAAAAAGAGAACAATACATTTATTTTTATGACATACCATGATTTATTATTGTAATAATGACTAGTACCTAGTATCACGTAGGTGGTCTCGGCGCCATGCTTCGGATTCCGCACGGTACTTGGAAGATACGTGGGGGGAAAGACAAATGTACCAGTAGAGCGAGTGCCACTGTTGGTTTCTCTACGTTGTTGTGTACCAGAAACAGTGAGCAGACTGAAACTCTGTTATAGAATAGAAATTATAAGATATAGAATAATGTCATCATTTATTAACAGTAACGCTCATTGCATGGCAGTAAAAATATTAAATAAATTACCAGATGAATTAAAAGATTTACCTTTGACTTTATTTGAACGCCGAATTAATAAATGGTTGTTAACAAAATGTTTTTACATTATTACGGAATATTTTAATTATAAGTAAGTACTAGACATGACATTATTTTATTTTATCGACATTTTTATATTGTGTAGGAATAGTAAATTTTAATTTTTCATTATTTTCTATGTAATATTTGCACGCCAGGACACTATCTGGTAGAATGTTAAGAGCTTAAATTGTACATTAAGACCAGTGTAAAATTACCTAACTTTCTGCAAATAAATTATCTTGATCTTTAAGTATTTTAAAAAATTTATTTAATTTTTAATAAAAAAAATAATTAATAATTGACAAACAATATTTTAAATTATATAACGGTGTACTTGTCAACTGTATAAAGGCATTTAAATCTTTAAAAAAATATATTTCGGAGGCATGTGCAATCGGGGTAGAAAGTATTCATGACCTGCAACTTGTCACGTGAATGTTAAACATCTATGCAAAAAATGGGCTTGGACTTGCCTCTGGCTACCTCCTAGTAAGATATCTTCACGGTTCTGCGTACCGAAGTCATCATAGAAAATACTATAGTCAGCTATATATTTTTTTGTGATTTAAGTTTCAAGCTTTTGCCTGTGCAAACCTTCCAAATGAATAGATCGATTTCAATGGGCTTTCTTTGAAGGCCGGTGTTTGCTAATTATTTTTAATTTAATTGTATTGGAATTTGGTTTAGCTGGTTTAACATTTTTGAAAAGTTGTTTTTTTTCTTTCTACCATATTAAAGCATCTTTAATAACTCTAACGTCTCTGTAGGTATATTTTGCAGCCTGTGTGTTTCAACGAGTTTTTTTAAACTGCCAGCGATGAGCGAGTAGAGCTAGACACTAGAAACGAGTTGGCGAGCAGCGAAAAGTGAGTGTGTATTTCCTATAGTTGTCTCGCTGGGCTATAACATAGCGCCTTGTTTCGCGAATCGCTGAGCGAGTATCGATGAGCGAGAGTTGTAGTCGTTGCGACAAAGTAGTGGAGAGCGAGTTCTCGCCGGCGGCATTGTGAACGGCCAGCGATCAACTATTAATATACGTGTCTCTTTTACTGGCACGGAATCTATATCTTTTGTTCGTAACTTGAGCGAGAAAATAGTTGACAGTTAATCGATTACTCGCCGGCGGTGAGACAAGTGCCTTATGGTACTTGATTAGGTTAGCTTGCTCAAACTGCCCACTAGGATATAGTATAAGTACAGTTTTGTGTATGCTGTAAGCTTTGCAATAACTATTAATTGCTAAGTTTTATAGCTTGAGAGTTTTGATGAATCTCTCAATTCTGTTTCTAATGCGTGGGACTAAACTCTGTAATATTTATACTGGAAAAATTTAAAGCTCGCGGACTACATAGTCTCTCTACAAATACTGAAAATGCTCAAGAAACAGACGAAGCTTATCTTTAAATCTACATAATTGATACTCATAAATAAACTGGTAGGGCTCAACTATGTTTAAACTGGTATTCAAACTTGGTACAGAACCCATTAGAAATTTGTCAGACCCATACAAAAATTAAATAGAATTGCGTTATTGAAATGTTTACATTGTGTAGGTAGATACAAGGTAACATACATTTGGTGAACATAGTATATTTATCATTACATAGTATTGCCACAGTATAGATTAAGCCAAACGGTAAATACACTCCGGAGATATTTAATTATTTTCGGGCGTCCTTGCTAGTATATTAATGGGGTGAAGATATTTTTCCTTAGCTACTCAACAAATATGCATAATTGTCGAGAGCTACGTCACCAAAGGCCAGTAGAGTTGATCTAATACGAATAAACTAGTGGATTGCCTCGAACTGAGATCTCGCAAGTGTCCCATAAAAACCAAAATATATTATTTGTAATCTTGACTATCAAAATAGTGCTACGACATAACTAATTACTTGACCTACAGTTTCATTCAAATTACAGGCAACGGGAGTTCTTTTTTGGGGTAGAAATTGCAGTTATTCTGGAATTCAGACTCTCTCCCTTTATTTGTGTCACTAAAGCTACACGCATACCAAATTCTGCACTGTGGGGTCACCTGTACGGGTTACGGGTACCCTGTGAATTTTGTCAATGTTCAGTTTTTATTATGGCTAGTAACTTAAAAACTACAGTTGAAACTAAAAATAAAAAGGGGTCAAAATTTACTAACAAAGACCTATTATTTGACGTGCCATTTGACCGGATAGTCACATTTTGTTTGTTTTGTTACCCCTCTTGAACCCCAATATCTCAATAACCGCCCCCCCTCCTCCCCATTTTTAACTTAACTCATTTAGTCACACCAAAATTGTGCCATCACTACTTACCTATATACCAAATTTCACTATGATCGGATATACGCTTCGCAAGTTATCCTCGGACAAACAAACATACATGCGCCGATTTGCCCAAATTGATTTGGAGATCTCGCTTCGCTCGATCAATAATGTGATTATTATGTATGTAAATATTAAGTGAGACGGATTTAATCTGTATCCATAAATTTGAATTTGTCACCCTTAGGTGAACATAAGTGGAAATTGGGATATATTAAAGTATTTTGATTCATTCATTTTATTCTGGCCGATTCTGTATAAGATTATAAGCTGAACAAAACTAGCCGGTTAGCTCAAGTAGCGTTATATGAAGAATAATAGGTATGGCGCGAAAGCATACACTATTACTGAAGGTTTGGAAGAAGAGTCTCAGTAAAAAATGTAGTTTTACACAACTCTTCTACGAGCCAGAACGAACTGAGGAACTGTCGTTACGAAGCGTCTTTACTGTATTTCTATGTATATTGTTGGCTGTTTTTAACCAAATATGCCAAATATGTCGCTTAGGTGAGATTGTATCTGTAAAAGGCACTGGGTATGAAATACTTTTGTCTGGTTCGAGCTAGGCGGCTGTAGGGAACCAAATGCAGTCTTGTACTGATATGTACCGTTTTTTGTTTATTGTCGCGTAAAATCTACTTTAGAACTAAATGTACTAGAGTTGGTGGATATTTGTAGGTTATAGGTTAAAACTTGTGCGTATAATATTAACAAGTCAAGGATCACGCCAATACATTTTTGTATGGTTGTAAGGCCTGAGCGATGAGGATTTAAAAAAAACGAGTGTGCTTTAGACCACAGGACTGAAGTAAAACTTCTTTAGCTGTATCTATATGTATGTATATATATATATATATTATTTATTTGCAGTTTGTATAATTTAGGCTAATTTGAGATAAGAGATATGCGACAAATCAACTGGCTATGAGAGAAAATGTGTGCTCGCACCTCTCTCTCTTGCCCCTACAGTAATATACTAAACGTAACTCTCTCTCTTTCTATCTTCACTAACTTATATCTCGCTCACAACTTCCGTTCGCACTTTCCGTAACGCTTTCACCAGCTTACTCCCCAAGTCAAGCGTGCGTATAGAAGTTTTACTTCAAAAGTTTTTCAGATATTTATATTGATTAAAATGAAAAAAAAGGTTTGATTGTTCACTTGGAATTATTACATTTACTTTGATTCAGCCTTAGATATCTAGCGGCGCAAATATGGAAGTCTCGACAGAGCTTACATATTTGACCCTTTGGGGTCGAGACCCTAAAGTCAAAGTCAAAATCTTTTATTCGTTAAAATCACAAGGATCACTTTGAAACGTCAATTTTACTGCCTGTTCCTTCGCGACCAAGCCAGGAAAGAAAGGCAAGAAACAAGGCTGGTTGTTTTTTAATGATGCTTTTAGAATACATAACAATACAGAAAATAAATTACGTCTAAATTGTAACATTTTGAACGAGTTGGAGCAATTTCAATCCCAAGCTTCTATATCATCTAAATAATCCGATATTTTATAGTAGGCTTTTTTATAAAGGTTTTTTTAATTGCGTTTTTAAATTTAATAATTGTCAATTTTTGTACATCACTTGGGAGTTTGTTATGAACACCTTGCCCTTTAAACGATTTACGCTGGGTCCATGGTACCCATCGCGTTTTTAAAATTATTTCTGAGCGTCTGGTCGAAGCGACGTGTGATCCGAGATCTGGCGCTGATCTGGGTCAACGCATAAGCATTGCAATTCAGCGGGGCAATGCAGCCAATGTTTTGGGGATACTTCCGCTTGGTAGTGATCTGGAGCAGTTGAGCTATCTATAGATCGTTTGCAACGGTCTTTAGATGATTCAACTGTATCTTCTATAGTTTAGTTATATAAATATTTATTGTATGTTCTTTCTGTTATTAAAGGCACTTTAACAGGTAATAAAAATATATGTAAACATGAGCTTTTACGATTAATGACGTGCAATAATATATTTTTTGCACATGTTATCTTTATTTGATAATTATATGCCCGAATACTAATTTTACATCTCCAAATATTAATTTAAACATAATCAATGATTAATGAACAAGACGTATTTGAAAAGAGATTCAATTATTGCATTTAATTAAAAAAGTCACGCCTCATGCGGGATTTGAAAGGCTTTGCCTTCAAGAACATTTGATTAATCAATATGAATAATTGAAAGTGGGCTTACTGACCACTTTATCAAATTACAAGAAATCACTTAGAAAACTTTCGGGACTCCCACGTATCGGTGTTTCGACCGACAATGTTTCGATACCCGAATTGTCGGTCGAAACACCAATAAAACGGTACGTGATAAATCCGTGATAATGGATATTTCATACAGTGCCATCTAGCCCCAATCTAAGCAAAACTTGTACTTTTTTACTTAATAAACTTTCGTGATTAATTTAAATCATTATTATAAATACGGGATTTATCACGTTAATCAGTGCGAGGCGAGACGTTATTCGGAGTGGATCGCACTCACCCTGATGAAGGTTCACGAATTGAACCGAAACATCCGGTCGAAACACCGATAAGACGGTACGTGATAAATCCCGTATTAATAATAATGATTAAAAATTGTACTATGCGAACCAGATAACAGATATAGCATACTTATATACTTTTTTTTGTAAATACATACTTATAATATTCAGAGAAATATTTAGACCCGGAACAAATATCTGTACATTATGCAAACATTAAATTCGGGGCGGGAATCGAACCCGTAACCTTTTGCATCTCAGCCGGCTATTCACCCTCTGCGCCACGGATGTCGTCCTCCGTTAAATATGTTTAATTTACATTTTTTGACCATTAGTTTAATTTTTTTTAACATACAGTCAATGTTTGTGCATCCACCAGGTTCAATCTATTCTTAGCTAATTTAGAAAAATATCAATCATCTTTTACCGTCACTATACTACTAATCAGCAAAAAATCGGGTTTTTTCGACCACTGTGCACACACTGGAAATTAGTATTAACTAAAGCCTGATTTTCAGGAACGAAAGAAAAAATATTAAATTCGAATATCGTACTGTCGGCTTGGCGGTTTATAAATTGACACATATTTTTTTATTCGACTGTCTGTCTTTCAATGTTCTTTTACACACGGCTACACATCAAGCTATACATTTCCAGTATAAGCTGACCTCACATTGTGTAGGCTTTTCGTAGAATGAGAGGTCAGCTTATACTGGAAATGTATAGCTTGATGTGTAGCCGTGTGTACTACGTTTTTATCACAAAATATTTTTTTTATTGTATGTAGTCAAGCGCTTGACCACTACCTTACATGATAGTAAACGATGGTGAGATCGAAGATGGAGCACGGTTGCTTAGAAAGAACCTATTAATCTGCACTTGAAGACCCAGAGATTATACTGGACCGGAAAAAAACATACGCCGGAAGAGAGTTCCACTCCTAATAATAAATAAATAAATAAATTCAGAGTGTTTGGTAATATACTGACGATATTCAAGTGACGGTTTCTCAAAACATAAAAAAAGACTTCTCGAAAAAAAAACTACTAGTTACATAATCAAATTTTAAAGAAAATTGACTAAGTTTAGGTGATTAATTCGATATAAAACTCTTGCAATCGACATCCAAAAATAAAGGCCGATTTGATATCACTATCGGAAATGGCTGCGGGTTTTGAGTTAGAAAGGGACAACAAGAGATATATCTCGAGAAGTCACCAATACAGTATATGTGGTTAGATGGCAAGCATTATGCAATACTTAGCACAACATAAGTTTAATATAGTGTTTGTTTTACATGCCAAAATAAATTTCACATTTCTATGGTAAACATTTAACAAATTTATTTATTATGCTCATCAAAATAACCCCTTACATTTTTGTGCGTATATTATCAAACAACATATTTAGGTGCATTTCACATAGCGCTATCTAGCCCCAAACTAAGCAGAGCTTGTACAATGGGAACCAGAAAACTGAGAGAATACTTATATACTTTTTTTGTATATAATATGTACATACATATTATAGTATATAAAAACCATCCAGACCTGGGAGAAATATTTGTAGATCATGCAAACATTTGTTCCGCGGCGAGAATCGAACCCGTTACCTCCTGCGTTTCAGCCGGCTATACGCCCACTGTGCCACGGAGGTCGTCGATAATTATAATTAGTACCAATTTTTGTATGATTAATTATTTCAATATGTTGTTGATATTCTTATTCTTTAACAGTTGGCAAAAATACCAAAGATTGCAATGTCGGTCGTGACAAGACATTCCTTATCGAGAAAGCACAATGAGGAAGCCGAACTATATATTTTTTGCACAAGATGATCAAAATTCGTCTTCATATTGAATCGTTAGGGCTGCCAACTAGAAGTTTATTGCAAAAAAATATACCTCCTCTTTTGGTTAAAAAGTTCTGTTTAGGTTAAAGTAATGTTAAGCACTACCTATAATAACTGTTTGTCCGCATTACACAAAGGTTAACTGGAAGAGAATGCTATGTTCAGTGATCGGAGTAGGTTGTATAATTTCAATGTATTTATTAACTTATAAATAACATAACAGTTTACAGAAAAAAACAAATCGTTATAACTAATACATATAAAAACGGAAATACTGACAAGTTCAAAAGTATTATTATAAATGCGGGATTTATCACGTACCGTCTTATCGGTGTTTCGACCGACAATGTTTCGGTTCAATTCGTTAACCTTCATCAGGGTGAGAGCGATTGTCGATCATTGTATTATGAAATAACGGCAATAATGTTTGAAAATTTTAAATCAATCACGAAAGTTTTCTAAATAAAAGTTAAAAATTACAATACAATAGAACAATATATAACCCGTGCGCGATAAGTTGGGACCTGAGCGCGGTGACGTCATATTGGCGTGTTTGTACCGCCCGCAAAAAAAGCGAACATAACAAGCAACCGCCCGCGGCTTCGTCTTTGTTTTTTTTAACCTAATTTATTATGTTACTCAGGGAGGACGCTGCTTTTTATCTAATCTTTTTTACACTATTTGAATAAAATAAAAATACAATGTTTAAGTTTATACATTTATTTTATCTATTATTTACATTATCTCATCTTCGTCACTACTTAGTGGATTTATGCCTTCTAGAGGTTGTTCTTCGTCCTCAGTCTCACTATAATCACTTGACGAAGAGGTATCCGATAAATTAACAACATTTACTATAACAACAAAAACTACAACAACAAAACAATGACACAAACTATAACAACAAAAACTACAACAACAAAACATTAACACAAACGAAAACTAAAAGAATTCCAGAGCGCGTCGTTACGTGACGTAGGCCAGTACGAGACCAAAAACACTAATAAAAAATAGTGATGCGAACGGTACAATACGGGCGCCATCGGGGAAGTGCAGGGGAACCGGTCGGGGAGTCGCATTCCTAGCAGGTCCCAAGTTATCGCGCACGAGTAATACAATAAAAATATCTATAGCTATAAAAACATATATACTAACAAACACAAAACTATTATGTGCATTCATACGTAAAATATATTTAATACTATACTTTATAATTTACACACGTAAGTACCTACAATTTACTAGTTTGGGATAATATCTCCCTCGCATACCTGCGTCAACGTAACATGTATAATAAATATCTGTAAATACCTCAGTTTCAGGATATATGTTTTGAAGTTCGTTAAGTTGGCGTTGCGCATGGCAGATTAGAGAGTTTTGGCGCAAACGTGTCTCCGGGATTCCGGGATTTTAAAATTATAACGTAGGGCTGGGTGTAAAGTGGAAGTAGATAGATTGATTGAGGGCCAATGATCTCGAACGTATATGTTTATACAGGGTATATGTTGTGGGTCACCAATTTGGCACAGGACATTTTGAAAGATATCCGCTAGGAAATAAGGAGATTATGAAATAGCGAAATAGGAACCCCAGACGCAAAAAGAGGGGTGTTTTATCTGTTTGTCTGTGCTGTAGCATCATAGTTTGCTAATAAAATATTTAATTTATACTCATTAGGTAGAAAACTTTTAATTTATATAGTTTTGAGTTGATCTGTGATAAAAAACTGTCTCTCAGTTTAATAACGGTACTTCTGAAATATATATTTTTTATCAACATGAGTCTATACTCAATAGGTTTTAAACTGTCTATTTCTCACGATAACGCAGCCCGCTGGAACAAGATGTTTTTATACAAAACTAGCTGAAACTTTTTTCGAAAGCACAACCTGAAGATCTGGTTTACTCTATTCCGACTGAGACGCAGGAGGTAGCCGGGTTCGATTCCCGCCGCGGAACAAATGTTTGCATGATCTACAAATGTTTATTCCGGGTTTGGATATTTTTATAAATATGATAAGTATGTATTTAAAAAAAAAGTGTATATAAGTATTCTATCAGTTATCTGGTTCCTATAGTACAAGCTCTACGTAGTTTGGGGCTAGATAGCGCTGTGTGAAATGTCCACCAATATTATTATTGTATTATTAATATTTTATCTATCATAGAGAGAGACGTTTCTATAGCTATACTTCTATGTATCACTTGCAAACATTTTCGAGATGTTATAGTGAAGTTATATGCCAGTGTCAGCCCTATAGAAGGCAGACCACCCGCCGGGCAAGCTTGTATCGACGCCATATCTGCTGATTTATTGTGTTTGTCATTGTCATTACTGACGCGCTAAGTACGCCCCGCGGAACTGTCTGCCCTTACCTTTAGCTTTGGTTTCCCGATTTATTTTGCATTATCAGTACACATTTTGTTAACTGTTTTTGATTTAGCTTCGTGATTTGAAAGAGGGTATATATATTATTGGGTATTAATATCAAATGTAAATGTGGTCAGATATGATTATGGATGTAGTTGTGGGGTAATTTAGAAGTGCATACGTGGTGTAAATGAGGAGGGGGGGGGGGGGGGGGAGTGTTACAGTATACTTATGTGAAGCGTATGTAAGGAGGAGGCTTGCCTCCTCCTTACATACGCTTGTTAGGTACATAGTTTGTTAGTTTTGTCTAAAGGTGTACAGCCTAGTAGGAGGTTACCTTCTGGAACAAATTTTTAATTACTTTAGTCTCATTGTAAGAGTCATATGGAGTAGATTGTGTTTTTTTGCTACCATTTGCGATACGTAAAGTTGTCGGACAGTTAGGGGACTTTGCATTTTTCAAACAATATTTTTGTAGAAAATCTGTAAGGGCAGAACGTCATTACTTTTAGGAGGTAAAGAGCGTGGTGCCCTTCTAGCTGTATCATATATGTTACACTAATGCCATAATTATTTCTAGTTAAAATATGTATCATCATCATCGGTAGTTTAAATCATAGCCCAATGCCCCTCGAACGCCACCTCAACCGATCCTGTGCTATTCGCATACCTTACCCTCTATGCCCTTTAAATCGTCCATACACCGAGCTGATATCTGCCACAGCTCTCTCAAATAATAAATATTTATAATCATCACCATACCAGCCGTAGGATGTCCACCCCTGGACCTAGGTAGGCCTAGGTAGGCCTCCCCTATAAACTCAGGTCGTTTTTCCATCTTTCGGTCCTACGTTGCGTTTTCCAGTACATGGTCTTCACAGCACAGAACCTTTCTGCTTCAACCAAATGACAGTCAGTATATTTACAACAGTAAATAATAATTGGTAGGTAGTAGGCAAAAAAGTTTATGTCCTTTGTCCCCTATCTCAACTTTCCTCTCTGTGTAATATAACAGTATCTGTAAAAGCAGATAGGTAACAGTTTATCAATGGACTCTACTAAATGATTTACGCTCTATCTTGTCTATTCGAGTGTGTCGGTGCAGAGGAAACGTAGATTATCTGATTATACAATATGGTATTACGACTGCAGAAATAATAGACCTAAAGACGCGAGAGGAGACTAGGCTCCAACAAAGACACATAGTTGTCAAACTATCGCGTTTTTTAAAGATTCATATTAGCGCATGTACGCGAGGTCTTTATGAGGAAACACCAAGAGCTAGAGAATTGAAAAATAAGTATTTGTAAAATCTATGCAGTTGTTACAACTGCAGCTTGGACCGAAAATACCTATTAAAAGTACACAAAATAAACGATTCGTAGTCCCCTGATTTCTTCTCCAAAACTTGACCAATTTAACTACTTTCTTCATTACCTATATAAATTATAAATAGACTTTGACCGTGTTCCTATGTTTTTTTTTTATATAATCTAGTCAAATTTGTTTTCTGGATGTTTGAACACAGCGGAAAATCTGACAAATTTTATACATTTTTGAATGTTCATATCTCTTTTAATAATTTATGAAAAAAAAGGAATACATAGGGGCATGCCAATAGTGGCCATAGATTTTAGAGAATCAAATATTGCTGTACTGGCATTATCAAGGGAGGAAACAGGGGGCTACGTTTGTATGGAAAAACAGCCCTTGTGTTTCTTCTTAACATCTAATACTAATAAAAACTCTACGGAACCCTGGAAAGTTGCAATTCTCTAAGGCATTTGCCCCACCCAACTATTTTTCTCGCTCACGAAACGTACGACGAGGGCTTCTCCTTTTCGATTTCGCCCAAACTAAGCAAATCTTTTATCAAGGTACCCAGATAGAGGATGGAATACCTACTTATAAATTTATTTTTTGTAAATGCTATAGAAAAACACCCAAAATATTTGTAGACGATGTAAACATTTGTTCCACGGCGGATTTTTATTTTGATCTAATGGAAACTTTATTGGAACCAAAAAAAAAATATACATTTGAAAGGATGGTGTTAGATATCATGTAAGTATTTTATAATATTTATGTTTAATCATTAATTTTAGAGAGTTAAAAATATTGTTTGAGCGCTAACCCTTCGTCGACAGAGACACGTTCTCGGAGATCCGGATGACGAAATCACCTCCGCTAACCTGGAGGAGATTTCTAAGTCATCTGCATTAGACAAAGCAAACACTTCACATATACACCGACCTCGCCGGCGAGGTAGACAAGTCTTCAGTCGCCGCCTACACAAGGTACACTGAAAAACCGAATAGGTTGTTTAAAGCTTTTTTCAACCTATATTTTAGATTAATATAGCACCTACCGACATAATCCGTTATATTAACAAAATAGTTTTATTTTGTTGAACTATAAAGGTAAATTTAACCTGATTATTATATATTTAACTTAGTTATTTCGTTGACTCAACTTCGTTAAAATGTTGACTTTACTAAATTATCAGTTAGACTTACTTAGATTCGAATATACCAAAAATGTTGTGTTCTAATAACCTCTTTTAGTGGGTGGATTACCTATTAATTTTTAACAATTTATTTTTTGGACTAAACTAACTGTTTTTGTCTAAATGTACCTACTTTAATAGTTGTTTATACTTATGTTTAAACACATAGTACATTTAATTCTACAAAATTAAATTGTTAAAAATTAATATGTAGAAATAAATGTACTATAATAGTATATACTATAATTTATAGTACTTATTATTATTAGTATTTTTATTTATAGTGTTATCCGAACACATGCGGAAAATTCCAAGATTTTTAAAATCATCTCATAAATTCCAAGCCTAGACGGGACTTGAACCCGCGACCTTCCTCTTGATACGAGGACGCACTAACCAACTGTGCAACCAGGCAATTCACGTCTAGGTCGAAATTAGTGAGATGATTCTTATTATTATTTCTACAAAAATAAAATTGTTAAAAATTATTAGGTTAGCGCAACTTAAATGGAATCAACATTATGGAGTTCAACCTATTCGGTTTTTCAGTGTACAAACATGTACCTCGGCGTTTCTCTCCTATCCGCATCCTGATAACGGTCCAAGCCGAAGTTCGTACCTAAGTGGTGCCCTTGCGCTAGTTGCTAGGGCTGAGCGCCGTCTGCGCTCACCAGCTGCAACGGCCTCAGAGGCCAACAGCCATTCGAAAAAAATAACAAAAAAAAGTTTGAGGGTTCATCCAGTAAGTTTAGTTCAGTGTACATCTCACGCGCAGGTGTGGCCTGACAAGGCGTGCGAAGGCTGATTTTCTATGTGCCTGGAATAAATAACGACCTCCTGCGTCTGATGTAAACAAACGGTGCATTCAATCCGAAATATTCCTAAAGACCGTACATTTTGCGACCATTCAAGTCAATATTAGGTCTACGTGGAGTTATTCAGGAATATGCGTTAGCAGGTGTATCTTACCAGGGCGAAATGTAGAGCAAACAATTGCAAAAACTTTGTAAGTAGTATTGGTTCTCTGATATTTAACTTTCGACAACATTTTTGATCGAGCGAAGCGAGATCTCTAAATCAACTTGGGCAAATCGGCGTTGTATGTATGTTTGTATGTTTGTTTGTCCGAGGATAACTTTCGAGTCGTTGATCTGATCATCGTGAAATTTGATACATAGGTAGGTAGTGATGGCACGATTTTGGTGTGACTAAATGAGCTACAAATGTGGGGGGTTTTGAGATATTGGGGTTCAAGATGGGTAGAAAAAAAAATGAGACTATAAGGTCAAATGGGACGTTATATGAAAGGTATTTATTAGTACATTTAGACTACGTTTTAATTTTCGTAAAGTCCTTATAGTTTTTGAGTTATTAGCCATAATAAATACTAAACTTTGACAAAATGCACAGGGTACACCAGTGACCCCACAGTGCTATAATTTGGTATGCGTGTAGCTTTAGTGACACAAATATAGGCAAAAGTCAGAAACTCAGAATAACTGCTATTTGTACCCCAAAAAACGTAACCAGAATACAAGAGCTCCCGTTACCTGTAATTTGAATGAAACTATAGGTCAAGTTATATAATTCGTAGTACTATTTAAGATTAGAAATAATATTTTTTTGTTTTATTCGGAGACTCGCGAGATCTCAGTTCGGGGCGAACCACTAGTTACAAAATACATCACAAAACTTCTTCAAAATATTATTTGAAAAACATTTTTTTTTATAATTTATAAAAAAACCTAGTTATAGGTAACCTAGAATAAGTAGCTACATTTTTTTAATTTACCTACTAATGTGAATTGAAATAAAATTAATGTAAGTGCACCTAAGTGTGCTCTATACTTAGGTATACGTTCTTCAGAAGGTGCGTCTCCAGTACTAATAACATTAAAAAAACCGTCCAAGTACGAGTCGGACTCGCGCACGAAAGGTTCCGTACCATTAACTATAAAAACTGCAAAATAATCATGTCTGTCGTATCGGAGCCCCCCTTAAATATTTGTTTTATTTTTAATTTAATTATTGATTTGTTATGTGAATTTATAATTTAATATTCTATGAATATTTCAAGCGTCTAGTCTACCTGTTGTCGTTATCAATATCGAGCAAAAACAAGCAAAAAAAATCACGTTTGTTGTAAGGGAGCCCCCTTTAAATGTTTATTTTATTCTGTTTTTATGTATGTATTCTGTATTTGTTCTTATAGCGGCAACAGAAATACGTCATCTGTGAAAATTTCAACTGTCTGACTATCAAGGTTCATGAGATACAGCCTGGTGACAGACGATCAGACAGACAGTGAAGTCTTAGTAAAAGGATCCCGTTTTACCCTTTAGATACGGAACCCTAAAATGTTTTGTTTACGTATCTATTAAGCTTTATAATAATATTCCAATTGACATACGAAATAAGAGTGACATTGAATTTTTAAAGTATGTTAAAATATGTTTACTATTTAAAAGTTACTATACAATTGACGAAGCTTTGACGGATTCTGTAATCAAAATAATCCTGCGTAAAAACAGGTTAAATTTACGTTTATTTTTATTTGACTTGGATTCAATAAATACAACTATGTATTAATTATTATTATAAATACGGGATTTATCACGTACCGTCTTATCGGTGTTTCGACCGACAATGTTTCGGTTCAATTCGTGAACCTTCATCAGGGTGAGTGCGATCCGCTTCGAATAACGTCTCGCCTCGCACTGCACGCCGCTGCTCTCTGCGCGCGAGTGGACGGGCGGGGTGGTGGGGATTGGGTCAACGAAAGCACAGTGCGTTGACCCGCTGTGTCATCATCATTATCATCACTGCTGCTCTCTTCTGTAGTTTTTGGTACAGGCAAACACACAAAACTAACTATGTCTCTACCAGGTTCACTCACTCTTCTGTCACTTGCATCATGAAGACATGGCCTCCAGGCCGGCGGTAGAACCCATCCTCTATCCCTGTTAAAGTTCAGCACACGACTTATTTCTATCGCCTCTCGGATCTTGCGAGGAACGAAGAACTTCTCTCTCGCTAAAACCCGGGCCTTGTCGAAACGTATGTAGTGCGTTGAATCAGAATCTAGGGAATGTTCCGCGTGATAAATCCCGTATTTATAATAATGGTTGAAATCAATCACGAAAGTTTTCTATGTATTAATTAATTACTGTTGTAATATTTAGTGTTAGTTTTGTAGAAAATGTATCTATTATTATTAGTGACAGTGTGATTCGTTACGACAAGTTGTTCTGTATTATTATATTACTGTTATGACATATCTAAGTCAAAGTCATAATCTTTTATTCATTAAAATCACAATCACTTTGAAACGTCAATTTTACTGCCTGTTCCTTCGCGACCAAGCCAGGAAAGAAAGGCATAAAACAAGGCTGGTTGTTTTTTTAATGATCTTTTAGAACATGTAAATGTGATGTGTAATGTATACATGTAAATGTCAAATGATAAATAAACATTATCATTATCACTAAAGTTCAGCGGTCAACTTTTTAAATGTTGGCTTTGTCTAAGGGCTTGCCTCAACAGATCTTCAGCCCTCTTTGTTCCCTGACGTCCTTTTAACACTACATTTTAGGACAGCCTATCTATAGGTATTAAAAAGTTCATCGCACTCCATCACATTTTTACAGCACCAACTCAAATAATACAAAACAAAACATCCGTAAGTATATCAAGAAAAAGCGATAAATCGTGATATCATTGACAGAGTTCAAAATGCGGGCTCCACGATAAAAAACAACATCTAAAAATATAAACCGTGCTTTAGCAACATAAAAGTGCCTGAAAGTGTTTGATAAAAACTTGTTGTTACAAACAGTAACTTCAGTGTTAAATACGTAACCTTTGTGACGCCCTAACTGGCTAAAATCTCCAAATGCGCGCTACTAAAATGACGTCATCCCACTGCAGAAGCGTGACGCCGCCGCTGTCGCGCGCGTCATCCAGCGACATACCACTCTGCCACCTCTCCCCTGACGTGGCTCGCAGAACGCTATCCCCTGACCTCGTCAACTTCAACCGACGCCCATTATCCCCAAACACGTTAGAAGCCTACCGACCACTCTCGCCAGACTTCGCTCGGCGATCCAGATCACCAGGGAGACCAAGATCTTTGATGGAATCGTTGCTAGTGGCTAAGATGGAGGCTTTGAGCACTGGAAGACTGGTTAGGACGGATTCAATGGACAGTTGCAGCAGCTTTGGATCCATGTCTTCGCTGCCGAGTGACGTGTGCAGGTGTGATGACTGTCTGCTGGGGATCGTGGATTTTTACATGCCGAGTCCTGCAGATGCAAATAAGGCATTTCGAAAGGTAAGATTTAGTATCTAGTGGTTTGGTAGATGGGTTATGGTTGGGTATAGGTACTAAAATGATAATTTAACCTCTCTCCATATTGTTGTGCCCAACAGGGTCCATTATGATCATGTACCTACCTATCAATTACCACCTATTATTGCAATGTGGAATACAATAAATGATTGAGTATTGATTGAATATGAGTTAGTTTTACGCCATTGTTTATTGCACTAATTATCTTGTCAAGAAATCAAACTATCAAAATTTTCTTTCAAATCCATTCACCTATGTACGTAGGTCACACTAAAAGTTTTGCGTAACTTAGAAAAACAACATGTTATAACCAAAATATTATGTTTATTGCTTTTCAAAATACTCTCCTTTACATTTTAAGCATTTTTTCATGCGATCAAACCATTTTTTAAAACAGGAGGACCACAGATCTGAAGGCATGTTTTCACATGAAGGCATGTGCCGATTGAACACTATCACTGCCTCTTCGGAGTTGGTAAAAGTCAATCTCATCAAATCTTTGACTTTGGGGAAAATACAGAAATTTAACAACATTATTTTCGTTGACGGCTGTTGAAGGCCGCCCTTCACGAAATTTGTCATGTAAAGAAACCCGACCTCTCAAATTCAGCAAACCATCGCCTTACCGTGCTCAAACAAGGTGCTTCTGTCCCAAAAGCATTTTGAAGACGAGGAGAAACTCAGTCTTTCGGAGAAAGAGACCTTTTAAAATCATAAAAAATCATCGCTCTAAAATCTTTTCGACTAATTCCATTTTCGTTGCGTTACGTAGAAATTTGATGTGTGATAAAAACAATTGACAAATGATTTCCTGCCAATTTTTTTTTTACTAAAAAGGTTGCAACGATTCAAAAAATATAACATTCGAAATTCAAATAGTTCCGATTAGCTAGAAGTGAAAAACTTTTAGTGTGCCCCATGTACTTATTCGTGAGTAAGTAGGTATAAGTATTGTGATACAGTTAACCCTTGTCCAAGAGAATATTTTTAACAATTACCTTACCTTACATTCTAAAAATATACTGTGACTTAATTTCATATAGAGTCCACTACATTCAATGTGACCCCTTCCCGTTCTTTAAAGTTTGCATGAATAATTTTCTAGCCTCGATCATGCAAATAGCCGTATTGCATTAGCTCAGTCTACAAGTAGGTAGAGCTCATAGATAACTTTAGAAAGCGCTTCCTAGTGTATCGAACTCTGAGCTTTTCCGGCACAGATATGGACAGTAGCGCCATCTCTGTGCGGAGTTTATTATTTCATCGACCAGGCTTTGAAGTTTCGAAGCTGCTAAAAGTAGTTTAGTATGCAGTTTAAGCATGATGCAACAGATGGCGCTTATACTTATTACTTGAATACAGTTTTAAATTTATGAGACTTTAATTGATAATTTAATTTAATTTTTGGTAAACTTTTATTTTATAAAAGCGGTTGTCTGATAACTGTTTAGTTATTGCGGTTCGACATTTTTTTTAATCAAAGGGGCATTCGTTCTGGTCCGGCAGGCGTTGAATGGTTTTTTGTTAAAATTATACATTTGGTGCGTGCGTACTTACCTACTCTTGTTAAAAATATAGAAGGAAAAAATTACAAGGTAACAGTTAGATAAACTAAACTCCGTAGGTACTTACTTACATCGTACATAACTGGTTCAGTGGTCTGTGTGCGGTAAACAAATGGCTAAACAATCATTGCATACGTTATAGCAGAAACAGTATATATGTATTGTATTGGTCTGTGGTTATAGGTAAGGATGTCTGACAAACAAATTAAGTCATCAAGCATCATTATGCGTATATGTAAATATAAATAAATATAAATAATGTGAACATATTGTTATGGATATGACTAAATAAAATCTGGATCTTACTAAATAAAAATCAGAGACAAGTTCGTATCGCAATTTTACTCAAAATCTTATCAAAATCGCTATCACTTCACACAAATAAAGGCATTTATTTACTTTTATTGAGTTAAAACCATTGATTTATTGTTGTATTCGCAAGGGCTTAATTTTTAGCTGATATCTATTCACAATTTTCTTTTTCTACATTAATTCAATTTGGGTAATAATCTATCACTAAAAATGGTAGGTATATCCACCAAGATTTGCGAGTTTTTGAGTGTGACGATATTTTGGCACAGTTGCATGCACCATACGGGTAAACTGAAGTCTGCGAGGGGGTGGTTATTGGCAGATATATTGATCTACCACTATTCATCAGTAGTTTTTATTATTATTACTAGGGGCCCATTCTACTAAACTAATCGCTTCTCTAAGTATAATAACGGTATCGATCGTTGCAAAATGGCCACTTACTTACCTTTTGGAATTTTACTAACAAAATCTTTTTTCAATATACGAGTAGGTACCTAGTCCTATTTTTGGTCGACTAGCGCAACGATGCGTAATCGTACTTAGTGCCTAAATTATGTTTAGAGATAATGTTATACAAATACGTGTTTAGTCGCTAATTGCGTTTAGGGATCGTTAATGCAAGCTCGGCTGAGAATAATGACTGCCATGCTATGACAGTACCACAGAACACAAAAAACAAAACTTTGTTTTTTATGTTCTGTGGACAGCACCATTGAACATTTGACAGCTTATGACAGGAACATCAATCATAATTGTTAATAAATGACATGGCTCCATAATCGTATTCATATAGATTAGCAGAATTGAGCCTCTGGTTTCATTCTCGTTCGTAGGTAACTTTTGTAGTGAAAATATATATTATAAATTAAAATAGAAAGATGTATAGTAGTTATTGATTAAAACGGGTATTTATCGCGTAGGTATGCACCTTTTAAGTATATTTGTTATCCGACCGACGCGACGTTTCGGCTGTGTGGCAACAGTCGTGGTCTGCAACACAGCCGAAACGTCTCGGGGTAACAAATAAAAAAAGGTACCTATATTTGTGATAAATACCCGTTTTCATCAATAATTGTGTACAGTGATCGCGAATGTTTTAAAAATACTAGAAAGAGGTTTGTTGTTTGTAAGTACATAATTTGGAAACTACTGAACCGATATTCTTCAAATTATTTCACTCATATTACTGCACTATCCCTGAGTATTAAATGCTACATTTTACTTTGAGAAAAATCCATGCGAAGCCTGAGCGTTTCAAAAGTTATAGGTAGGTTATAATAGTACATACTAGGTAGGTACGTAAAGGTATTATTCTGAGCTACGCTGCCAAATGCAACTGCAGAAAGTCAAATGTGAAAAAGCGTCGGCAAGTTTGTATGACTTTCTGCAGTTACAGTGTAATGGTTCGTTACCAGCACTGGATCCAGGGGGGGGGGGGGGTTAAGGGCCTCAAGCCCTTTCCAAAAGCATCTAAGTCTAACCAAGAAGGTTACGTGACGGGTTTTTAATCCGCGCCACTAACTCAAGATGCATGATGCAGCCACATTAAACACCCCAATTATATGAAATACTCTTATTATAAACACAATTGTGACGACCTGGTGCAGTGGGCGAATAGCCGGCTGAGATGCAGGAGATAGCGGGTTCGATTCCCGCCACGGAAAAAATGTTTGCATGATCTACAGATATTTGTTCTGGGTCTGGTTGTTGCTCTATATATTATAGGTATGTATTTAGGTACAGAAAAAAAAATTTATATAAGTATTCTATCAGTCATCTGGTTCCCATAATACAAGCTCAGCTTAGTTTGGGGCTAGATAGCGCTATGTGAAATGTTCAGCAATATTTATTATTTATTTATTTTATTATTATAATTAGTCGAGTTTGTGACTTATTATTCGGTTGAGTTCGCTAAAGGTACTTTTGGACGGTGTGGTGTAGTGGCTGTGTTTATTGTTTTTTTCGCGATTTCGATGTTGGTCCCATTATATAAGTGATAAAGCCTACCCTCAGCTGTCAAGCCCCGCCCAAACCAATTTCCTGGATCCGCTACTGTTCGTTACAGTATCTGAAGGCGCAGTAGCTTGTAGACATAACAAACTTTGCACAACATTCAATCATTATCCTACAAAGAGTTTTATAATAAGTATTTCTTCTCGATTGATATTTTTCATAGGTTTCAAGTGAAACTTTAAAAATTACGGAGAATGAAACACATGATATATACTATACTATCATGTAATACATGATATCTAACAACGCAAAACAAAATACTTGTTATTGTATGAGTTTATGATATATATATTTATATTTATAATTTGGTATATTATTCTATGTATTTATCAACCGTGTTGTGGTTTTTATATATAATTTCCTTAAATTGTATAATTTGAGTAGTTGGTTGTAAAATGAAAATCTTTGTGTTTAAAGAGCTAGTTTTAATATTTTTTTCTCTGCTGTAAAAGTTAACCAATCATGTAAACCAATTATGAAAAATGATGGTTAAGACATGATCAATGAAGTACATAAATTTGAGTTCTGAATCTTTTGTAATTGCTGAGAAAAATGCAAATCCCTGCCGCCAAAATGTTCAATTGGTCGTCTTAACACCATAATATAACACCATAATGGACTAGGATGATACCACGTAATTGTTTGAGCAATTTAGTACGGACTGATAATGATAAGATAACCCAGTGAGGTTAAATTTAACTGGCGCTAGAGATAATTGCCTCATTAAATGTTCTATGGTACGAGTATGCCTGCGATTTATGACTACTTAAGTCTGACGCTGGACAGGGCACGAAGAACTGACGGTAGTTGGGGCATAAAGGTTCTCGAGTGGACACCACGCACTGGAAAGCGCAGCGTAGGACGGCCCCTCACTAGATGGAAAGACTACCTGATAAACGTTGCTGAGAGCCGTTGGGTGAAGGCCGCACAAGATCGGTCTGAACCTGTATAAATTGTATGATAATTATTTTATGTATTATTATTTATTATCAGCCCGTAAAGTCCCACTGCAGAGCCAAGGTCTCCCTTCCCTCTTTCCACGAAACCCGGTTATTGGCTAATTGGGGCCACTCTTTCTGGAATGCATCCAATTCATCCCTCCATCTCCGCCTGGGTCTACCACGGGGCCGCCGCCCGTTTGGAATCCATTATGTGGTGGCTTTCGCCCATAATTCCCCTGGCAACGTGTCCATCCCAGTCCCAGGGGCTAGTGTAAGCCAGCGCAAGGGGTGTAAATCTTTCGGGCCCCAAGCCAACCTCACCTGCAAGCGGTGCACCCTGCCGATCAGCGAACGAGACTCTGGCGACCGATCATGGTGGTATATTCACACACTTAACCAAGAAGCTAGTTAAATGAGGCATGGTCAATCTTGGGGGCCAAATACTCCTTAAAAAGTACCCCCACCAACCCGCATTTAGACAAGCGTGGTGGATAATCATGTCTAAACCCCTTCCCATAGGATGACACAACACAATTTTAATTAGTATACTTAATAAAGTTTTAATATATTAAAATGTCTATGTAATGTTAATATGTGTTTGTTACTTGTGTGCATAAAATATCTGCACCAAATATTTCCATTTCAGTGTTGTTTTGGCCAAGGGCTATCCACCAGACTTCAGGATCACTACAAAATTGCAAAGGAGAGAACTCCACCACTCACCTTAGTCGCTTCGCCGCTCCAGAGGAAATGAATTGGCCGCAGGCGCCAACTGAGATTGTATTGTCCTCTCTCGTCGCAGTTTTGGTCTGGTCTCCAAACAACTTCATTATTAATCTTAATTCTCCAAAAAAAAACACAACCGTACACAATCAAATCTTCACACCAGACCTCATTCCATTTTTAAATCTATTTTTCTTTTTCTTCCCGCACTGCGCGCACTAAGGAGGCTTCATGGCGCCTGCATGAAGGCCCGTTAGAAACGGCTTTACTCCCAAGGTTCGCGACAGCGTTCTATCTATTACAAAAAAGCAGTAATCCCAAAATCTAGCTCAAAAAAGTGTTTCATAAAAACTATTCGTGGGTTTAGTTTCAGTTTTTGTGATTTCAAATGTCTTTAACAAAGTTTCATTTACAAATTCGGCTTTACATTTTCAAATCACCTCATTTGCCTAATTTGTGTGACTAATGTCGATTCGGTCCGATACATTTTATGACACGCATTCTTGTCTTCTTTACCTTGCTAAACGTCTCTAATGTAAAGAAAACTAGACCGTATTAAATCGAGTTAAAGCTGTAATTGTTTTTCAGTAATGCTGTCCAGTGACGTCATACGATGCGTCTCGAATGTTCGGACAGGTTTTGTGCGTCATATTGACGTCATAGCTATCTATAAATGTAGACTTTCTTTGTCCATACTTGGAAATCTTCGGATGCCATTTTTGTAGGCTGATTTAAAATGGCCACGGCCACGGCCGTCACAACACAGAAATGATAATAAATTACCAGTGGCAAGGAGGGTACCTATCCATACTAATTGATCGAGCGAAGCGAGATTTCCAAATGAACTTGGGCAAATCGGCGTTGTATGTATATTTGTTTGTCTGAGGATAACTTTCAAAGCGTTGATCCGATCATCGTGAAATTTGATATATAGGTAGGTAGTGATGACACAATCTTGGTGTGACTAAATGAGCTAAACATGTTGGGGGGTTGTTGAGATATTGGGGTTCAAGGGGGGTAAAAATTATCAAAAAGAGACTATTAGGTCAAGTGGGGCGTCTAATGAAAGGTCTTCATTCGTACATTTCAATCCTGTTTTTATTTTTAGTTTAATCCTTGTAGTTTTTGAGTTATTATTAGCCATAATAAAAACTGAACTTTGACGGACTTCACAGGGTACACCAGTGACCCCACAACTCTGAAATTTGGTATTCGTGTAGCTTTAGTATCACAAATATAGGAAAAAGGCTGAAATCTAGAATACCACCTAAAAATGTAACCAATTAACATGAACTCCGTTACTTGTAATTTATATGAAAATGTAGGTCAAGTTTTTGGTGAATTTCGTGGTACTATTTTAATAATCAAAGATTATGATAATATTATTTTTTTTGTTTTTTGGGAGACTCGCGTGATCTCAGTTCGGGGCGAACCACTAGTATTACACATACAAGGAATCTAATGCTTTTATTGACAAATCACGTGTGCGAAGCCGCGGGTGGAAGCTAGTCTCTTATAATGTGAGTTCACCAATGTAGGTAACGAATAAACACGACAAAAATCGACATTATTATTAACGTCGTCATTATTAGACCACGTTATTATTCATATTATATAGAAAATTATGCATAACTTTGGAGGATAAATACATGTCTAATACTCTATGTGACTACCATTACAAAAAGTGTAATTTCCCGCGCAAATCAACCGAATTATGATTAATTAGGTAGGTAATTTAATGGAGTATGAAACAACAAAATTAGGCGCGGGACAAATACAAGAGGCGTCGGGCGGAGGCAAGGCGCGGGCGCAGCGAGGGCGCGGTGCCACTTCTTTGATATTTTTATACAAAATGTATAGGAGAGGTAGGGCGCGAGACATACTGAGATGGCGAAGCGCGGGCGTGGCACGGGCGCCACTTTCTCGCCCTCGGCGCACCCGCAGTTAGCAGTGGCATGCTCCGGTCCTGCTTGCCACTCAAGGGGACCGCATATCTTCTGATCTTTTGTAATTTCTCCAAATGCACCAGAGCTTGCAGATCCTCTTCATCTGACGAAGAAGACGTCATGTTGTCGGGATAAAATCAAACATTAGAATGCCCCAAATGCATCCACTGTGTTCGCCCGCGCCTCGCCTTTCCGACGCCGTTAGCGCGCCTGTTCTGCGCTGCACCAGCGCCGCGCCCGCGCCTCGCCCGCGCCTCGCATCCGCCCGACGCCTTTTGTATTAGTCTTAGGTTTATGACCATACCAGTCGGATTATCAACCACTATGATTAAACTTCTTGTGAATTTACGAATTTAAAACATTCTTAAATAATTCAATTCATTTTCTGATACAAATGAAATAACTGCGCCCCATATGTCATTCGGGGCAAAAAGCCGCACTTTTGTCTTCTTTCGTTGATACATTTAAACTGCCACGATATTAGGAACACAGTTATTGTGGTAACACATTTAAAGTGGGTAAAAATACGCAGTCGTTTGGGTAAAAGTTCGCATGTAAGGTAAAAGTGCGCAATCGGGTATAGTTTAAGAAAATTAACAAATAATACACATATGGGCTATAAAATAATTAACAAAATCAAGTCTAGAATAATGTTATGTTTATATGTTTTTTTGGAACTTATTAAATCAGTTATATCAAATATTATCTGAAATATGCAGACATCGTAAAACTAACAAAACTAAATATCTATTAATAACATTCTACTCGTTACAAACAATCACATCTAAAGAATATGCCCATTTCGTAATCCGTGCAATCTTCATGAAACCATTTTTGCATGCAATACTCGTACAATCGATCCAGTCCTCGGTTGGTGGGTCTTCATATTTCACAAATTGGACAAAAATGATCAGTTTATTGTCCTTTCTTGGTTTTTATTCTATTTTCTTTGTTTGCTGTTGCACTTGACATCCTTTAATTAGATCTTCGGAGAATAATGTTCTACCCGGTGTTTTTTTTGTATACCGCCTCGGCATTTTTATGCATTCTGAAAAAACAACACATCAAAACTTCAAAAATTAATCAATATTATGTATAATAAAATATGGATAAATGTATGTAAATGTGGGCAAAAGTACGCGTGCGAACTATTACCCCCATCGTTTTACCCCGTTCAGCCGGTAATTGAAATAATCCACACTTATTCGTAGCTTAGAAATAATTTAGGTTAAGTTAAAATATGTATGGCTAAACGAACGTCCAAAAGCTACATTTAAATCAATGAAAGCCACTGACCTCATAAAAAAACAATCTTAGGAACAACACACTTTTCTTTTACTTCACAAAACACAAAATTAAACGTTAATTTGATTGTTTTCTCAATGACTCACACAGCACGCCATGCACCGCTCAACTGACGTTGACACAAAATGGCGTATCGAACTCACTCAGTTTCGCTGAACAAGCTTCCCCGTCCACTCCCACGCAGTCCGAGAAAGTGGCAGTGCGAACTTTTACCCATGCGTCCTTATACCCCGAATGTATACGTACTATATAAGTAATGTACCACTTCATTAAATATAACATTTTGTTTTGTGATGCCTACGGAAAGTTCTATTCTATCCCATTTTTTACGGTTCCTTTCCTCAAAAAGAAAAAAAGGAACCCTTAGAGGATAACTTCATTTAAACGGATAACTCCGTCTGTCTGTCAAGACCCTTATTCTCAGGAACGCGTGGAGGTTAACTTACTTACTCCATTGGCGCAGGGACCCAAAGTGAGTCTTGGCCTCCTCTGAACTCTCCACTTTCTTCTGTCCATTGCCATATCTTGCCAGTTGTCGGCTTCCAGGTCGCGCAGGTCAGCCTCCATCCTGTCGTTCCAGCGATACTTGGGACGACCAACCGGTCGGCGGCCATTCGGTCGGCCCAAGTATGCTCTCTTTACGATTCGATCTTCACACATTCGCAGTAGATGTGCGAGCCAGCGGAGTCGGTGTGACTTATATTCTCCTATGATGTTGGGCTCGGCCACAAGATCTTCTATTTCGGCGTTTTTACGGACCCTCAGGCTACCATCTTCTCTTCTTACTGGGCCCAAGATTTTACGGGGAACTTTTCTCTCTGCTACTAAAAGCTGATTCTCCTCCTTCAGGGTTAGCGTCCAGGCTTCAGAACCATACAAAAGGATGGGCCGTATTACGGTTTTGTAAATTCGGATCTTGGTTCTTCTGCTGAGAAGCCCGGATACCAGCACCTTATGTAGTGCAGCACTGCACCGTAAGAAATTCTGGATGCGAATTGAATGAATGCGAAACGAATGCGTGGAGGTATTGAGTTCAAATTAAATCTAAATACTAAGGTCTACGGTCCCTTAGACCTGTACAAAAATCAAGCTTCTAAGTTAACGCAATCAAAAATACGGCATATTTTGACACTCGCGAATAAAACAAAATGTTATATATTATATAACAAAGTTACGTTACATAAAATGTAAGTTAAGCTAGATGTTTTCCTTTCCCCTAGTACCTGTAAATCACCCGGAAAATACAAAAGGTTACAGTAATCAGTGTAATTGTCCATCATTTAATAAATGATAAAACGCCAATAAAATCGCGTACAGAAAGAATCCTCAATGACTCGAGATAAAGTTGACTGCAGTTTTTAATAATCGATATTAACTTTCATTAATGATGCAGAGTTTGACACTGAGGGTAATTCTGTTTAAACAAAGGTTTGACAGCACCACTGTCACTCGCTCTCCGTATGAAACAGAGAAGGGTGGCAATGTGCTGTCAGACATAAATTAAGTTTAGTTTGTCAACAGAACTGTCCCCAATTTCTTGCTAAATTTGAAAAAATAAATAAAAATAATACTAATTAAATTATTAAAATTAAATAAATAAAATTTCTTGCAATTTCAGTCTTAAATTGTGCGCTCGTATCAATAGTGCACATCTCTTTGAAATTTAGTCACATTGAGACGTTTTAAAATGATTTTTATGATTGAAATAAAGAGAGTTTTTAGTTTTGACGTAAAAAGTAGTAAGCGTGCAATTTAAGACTGGCCGATAGAGTTAACACATTTGTAACATTTTCTTACAGTCCGACCATCATATCTGTTCAGTTGACAGCATCGCTAGTGTCTACTTAACAGCTACGGTTGTATCTAGATTTTTACTTGTCGGGATTAGTTCCAATTTAATTCACCTGAACAGATAAGTTGGTGGCACTGTACCTACATATATAGGGTGTTTGATAATACACGCACAAAAATGAAAGGGGTTTTAAAATAAAAAATAAATAAATTTGTGAAATGTTTATCATAGAAATGTGAAATTTGTTTTGATTGATTGATTGATTGAAAATATTTTATTGCACTTATAAAACTAGTACAAAGGCGAACTTAATGCTAAAGAGCATTCTCTTCCAGATAACCTTTGTGCATTGGCATGTAAAAACAAACCCTTTATATTAAACTTACGTTGTGCTATTGCATAACGCTTGCCATCTAACCACAGATACTGTATTGTTGACGTCTCGAGATATCTCTCGTTGTCCCTTTCTAACCCAAAACCCGCAGCCATTTCAAAAAGAGATATCAAATCGGCCTTCATTTTTGGATGTCGATTGCAAGAGTAGGCAGTAAGTTTTATATCGAATTAATCACCTAAACTTAGTCGATTCTCTTTACAATTTGATAATATAACTAGTAGTGTTTTTGTTCGTGAAGTCTTTTTTATGTTTTGAGAAACTGTCACTTGAATATCGTCAGCATATTATCAAACACCCTGTATTATGTTATCAAATTAAGTACTTACTTCCTAATTAACTATTAATTATAGCTATTAATTACTTAGCCGTAGGTGCTTTTTTGCAATAAATTAAGTTAATCACGTGATCAAGTGATCTGTGATTACCTTGATTTATTGCATAAATAAAAGTAACTATTAATGATCATGAATCATATCACAATGACTTACAGAGTGTTGGGTACTATTGCAATAGGAATAAAATGTAGATAAGGGATTTTTACCAAACGGAATGTAGGCATAATTATCATAATAATATACTAACACTGCAATAATACAATTACTAATAGTAGATTATTAAACGAGGGGATAAAGCAGTGTCTTGCGTCACGGGCGCTATATTGAATCCCGAACGTAACGAAGGATTCTAAAGTTAAGTCAAGAGCAGAACGAGAGAATTAATTGAATCCTGAGTGCAGAGAGGGATCGATATAAGCACGCCCAAGATGCAGACAGCTTTATCCACAAGGAGAATACTCTACTTTTTACAGTATCTGCGAGACAATAAAAAGCAAATCTAGGTTGGTGCATTCTGTGCCGAGGTTAGTTTGATTTACGAATAAATTCTTATTGTGTCTCTTGTAAGGGTCTATATGGTTCAAATTTTAATACAGAGAAGATTGCAAATTTAAATCACATTATGCCCGCGACGGCATAATGAAATTAAGTACAACTTTACTCCCGGCTCGGCCGTAGGAATTTAATCACCTGCTTTCGGTGAGGTTTACATGACATAATTTGACATTGTCGAGCAGGTGGTGTAAAAATAAAATTAATAATATAATTTTTAATATATCTGGACATTACACACAGCGATATCTAGCCCCTAACTAAGCAGAGCTTGTACTATGAGAATCATATAACTGATAGAATACTTATATACTCTGTATATACTTTTTATAGTAGTCTTTGTTTTAATTCAGGTCATAATCTATCTAGGTTTATACCAAATTTCATCGAAATTTGTTCAGGGTAATAAAATGGTACGTGATTAATTCCTCGAAGTACTTACATCACGAAAGTTTGCTTGGAAACCTCTGCATACTTATTGTACCATTACTCTGTATAAAGTATTCAATGACTCGACCGTAATGAGAATACTCGAGATTGACCATTTTTTTAAAGTAATTGTCTTAAATACTTACTTAACTAGCGAATTGACGTATGATGTGAGAAAATTAAAATTAAGTACAATGTATAATTTATGAGGCATTTATTGATAATTACAGAAGGCTGGTTAAGTGTGAATCGCATTCACATAGGGAGGATTCTGCCAACAAAAGTTGTACGATTTTTTCCTAATCTATGTATATCAATATATATCCTGGAGCCCTGATGGAAGACGCGGTCGGGGTCGGTCAAGAAAGCGTTGGCGAGACGATCTTGTTGCCTTCGAGCAGGAGTGGTGGAGTGTCGCACATGACAGAGATAGATGGAGAGACTTGGGGGAGACCTTTGCCCAACAGTGGGACAATATAGGTTAACAAAAAAAAACGTATATCAATATAAAACGCAGAATGAAATTATCAATATCCTACGTCATAACATCGAACAGTTGTATTTTTTTTAATTCGACGGATATGATTTACGGTGACAATTATAAGTTATTAAAACCAGTCTAAGCTTTAGGTCAGGCAATATTTTATGGATTTGCTTTATACATTGAAATTTTATAGTAATATTACCTAGGGACGTAAAAATGTATTTGGAAAAACACGGTGTCCATACTGAACGATAATAACTGAAATAAGAATTTTTGAATTTAAAAAATTAATAAATAAATAATCATGGACATTTCACACAGCGCTATCTAGCCCCAAACTAAGGAAAGCTTGTACTAGGGAACCGGATAACTGATAGTTTGTTTTGTAAATACATACTTCTAATATATAGAGAAACAAATATCTGTAGATCATGCAAACATTCGTTCCGCGGCGGGAATCGAACCTGCAACCTCCGGCGTCACGCGACTATTCGCCCACTGCGCCACCGAGGTCGTTATCGCGTTACATGATGATCTATTTATGGGATAGCTAGTAGTAATTCGGAAGTGTAAGTTTTTTGTTGAAAAATTACTTTTTCAAAACTAGCTATTATAAAATTCATAATCGGAACCGCAAGCAGATGCAAATGAGCCCAAACACTAGTAGCCTACTATAATCCATTCAGAAGTTCCGTTGTCTAGCATCCGTGTCCATCATGTGACCACCTCCATGGTACCATAGTATTGCATTGTCACCGAAGTTACTTATGTATTCCAAATTTCAGCTCAATCGGTTGAGAGGGAACGGGTTTAAAATTCAGTTGCAAGATTCCACCCAGACAAACATACATACATTGCAAGTTAATAAAAAATATTATTATTTATTTGGAGCCAGGTCGAGGTGTATTCGAGTAGTCGGGGAAAAGTGAAAAGTTAAAAAGTGTCAACGACCTTCACACGCGAGGCGCGGGCGCAGTGACAAAACGATTGGAGACAGAAGTGGCGCCTGAATTACACAGGACCCGTTAAAAACACAGGACGCTACTTAAAAACTATCCAGGACAACCCAGGACACTCCAAAAAGCAGGACATGTCCTGGGAAAACGGGACGGTTGGCAATCCTACCATAAAAGTACAAACACACAAAAGTTTCCAAAGAAGTGAAACTGCTATAAACTGTACAGTTTTTGCAAAATATGAAAGTAGAGCATTCACTGTGACATTTACCGACAGTGGGCAGTTAAAAGGAAACTATGGCTTTCGCCTCCTACGCATTGTATTACTTCAACATGTATAATAAATAATGCTGGACATTCCGCACCGCGCCATTTAGCCACAAACCAAGTTAAGCGACCCAGATAATCTATAATATAAAAACTAATCGCAAAATGTGTTGGTAAGCGCATAACTCAACAACGCCTGGACCAATTTGAGCAATTCTTTTTTTGTTGTATTTCTTATTGACAGTAGAAGGTTCTTATGAAAGAAAAAATTTAGAAAATTGCGCGCAAAATTAGAAAATTTAAGAATACTTAACCACCATATAAAATTATTTATAATCTAACCTTAGCGCTTTTATAATGTAACCTTATGACGTTTGACATAGAATTGACAGAATGCGTGCTGCAAATATCGTCAAAGAGAATGTAAAAAAAATGAATATCGATTGAAACAGATGCTTCGGTAGGAGTTATCCCGAGATATATTGTCTATATATATATAAATTAATTGCTGTTCGTTAGTCTCGCTAAAACTCGAGAACGGGTGGAGCGAATTGGCTAATTTTGGTATTGAATTCAATTGTATGTGGAAGTCATTCATTTTCTCATACATAATGATGGCCGGGGACAACAACTAACAATTCTACCAGGGTGACTTATATTGACAGCCCGCGTTATACATATGCATTTCAAGCCGATACGAAGTTCGGCGGGACCACTAGTTGATTATAAAGAGGAAAGATTTGTATTTTTGTGTGTATGTTTGAAATGAATAAACTCAAAAACTACTGTGCCGATTTCAAAAATTCTTCAGCATTGGAAAGCTACATTCACCTAGAGTGACATAGGCTATATTTATTGCTTGAAAAGATTAAAAATCCTAACTAAAACTGAAGTAACGTAACCCAAGGTGTAAAAAAGTGCCCTAAAATGTCTTTCGTCGCATGCGCTGCGACGAAAGAGAATGTTCTATTGATGATAGAACAAAAGTATGTTCTACAATATTAAAGAAAAAATCTACAAAAAACTTCTTTATTCTTTATTCTTTGTTGTACACAAGAAAATACATAATAAAGTACAGAAATAGAGGACATGTACAAAGGCGAGCTTAACCCTATAAAGAGTTTTCTTCCAGCAAACCTTTGAGGCTAGTGAGAGAGAGATGATTTTAAAGGTAGGTGCGTGTACAAGAATCATAAATATGTACATATATATCTTAAACAAATAAAACGAAATATACCAAAAGAAAGTAATAAAATGAATGGATATAATAAATAAATAAATAGACTAATATATACAAAAATAAATATATACCTACAATAATAACTTAAAAACTTCGTAATAAATAAAGAGGAAACATTTGTGTGTTTGTTTGTTTGTATTGAAATGGCTCCGAAACTAATGGATCGATTTAAAAATTCTTTCACTGTTGGGAAGCTACAATATCTCCAGGTGACAAAGGCTAGTTTTTATCCAACGAAGGAGGGAAATATTTAAAAAAAAAACTACGCGTGCGAAGCTGCGGATTTGTCAGCTAGTATAATATATAGAGAAACAACCCAGAACAAATAACTGTATATAATGCAAACATTTGTTCCACGGTGAGAAACGAGCCCGCAACCTCCTGCGTCTCAGACAGCTATTCGCCCACTGCGTCACGGAGGTCGTCTCCGATTTATTGATCTCATTCTTATGGTTATGTTTGTGACCTTGGTTTGTCTACGGATCTGCTCAATTCCAATTTTCGTAGAGAAACCACCAAGCAAACTATTTCCGTTGGGGCTGGACACTTTTTGAGTGGAGACTACTGGAAATCGCTAAGTAATATGTAGAACAAAAACACAATTCCTTAAAATTTCCTCGACAGACAGTAATTCCAAAGTCACGTCTCAAACTCACAAAAAACGCGTAGATACAATAAATACTATAAATAAGATCGTGAAACTTTGTATAGTTATTGATACAGTGTAAACTCTATATAACGACACTCAAGGGACTGAGCATATTTTGACGTTATAGAGAGTTGTCGTTAAAGGGAGAGAAGTAAAATCTGTGTGTGTCACAGTGATTTTCTCTTACTAGCCATGTTTACAATTTGAAAGTTTGTGAGCTACTAAGAATATGACCACGTATAGATAAAATCCATCACTTCTACTAACAACAGTCTGCAGCTACACGTGCAAGCAATCCCATTTTGTAAACATAAGAACGGATTTCTTAGAAAGTTTGGTGTGTATGATGCCGACAGTCGAGTTTATTATGGTCTAGGATAATAAAACGACAAAAGGATATACACAGCTGCGCAGTTTTTAGTAATTTGGCAACTTAAAAAGAACTTTTTATTACAAATTGTTGTCGTTATTCAGAGTGGGTGTAATGCTATACAGAGTGTACCATTGTATGCAAGACAAGCTAAACCAACCAAAGCCGAGTGATTTCGACGCTTTAGAGAGTTTGTCGTTAAAACGAGTGACGTTACATGGAGTTTACACTGTATATGATATTTATATGACGCAAGTGCTATGTGTTTCAAGTTTTGCTAGATATCATTATTTTATACAATTTAGTAACGACCTCCATGGCACAGCCGGCTGAGACGCAGGAGGTTGCAAATTCAATTCCCGCCGCGGAACAAATGTTTTCATGATCTACAGAATTTGTTCGGGGTCTGGATGTTTTTCTGTATACTATAAGTATATATTTACAAAAAAAGTATAGTAAATCTGGGCCTCATAGTAAAAGCTTAGTTTGGGACTAAAACGCTGTGTGAAATGTCCAGCATTATTTATTTATTTGTAATCGCGCCTCGTATTACTCCTGCTATTAGCGTAAGCTCGGTGGTCAGCATCTGCGTTATAAGGACGTGTTCAAAAGACACGTAAATGCCTGCGATATTGACCCTGCAACTTGGGAGGAGATCGCTTCACACAGGTCGTCCTGGCGCTCTACCATCTATAATAACATTAAAACTTTCCAAGAAAACCGACTTCATACACTCGATATAAATCGCCAGATACGTAAAGAAAGACCTAAGCCCTTTTATACGTACACGTATAAGTTATAACGCAGCAGGCCAACTCTATTGTGACACCTGTGATAGGATTTTTAAAACTAAATTTGGTCTAGCAAGCCCACGGACTTATTAGGCTCACGCTAGAATTTAAATATAAACGCAGGATAATTAAATTTATTGTAATTTTTATGCATTTAATAGCATTTTCTTTAAATTTAAATATAGTTAGGGTCGCCGTCATCGAAATCGATGAGGAAGACTATATATATATATATATATATATATATATAATTATATATCTATATACTCCTTCCCGCATTGCGCCTATTTTCACATATAGTGACATAGACATTAACACATGGTAGTATGTGCTCCTATATGTTTTGTATTGTGTTAATATAAGCATAATAACAATAGAAGCACCTTTTCAATTCAATTCATTTTATTTCAGACATGTCATCCATTTTGTTTATAAACAATAATGCAATCTCAGAACTATGTTAGTAGATAATTGTAGTTAAATTAAATATAAAACAAAAACAAACTACCGTAACATATTATGAGTAAAAAATATAGGTTATAAATGATTTAATTGTAATATTTTCTATTCTTCATTATATCAGTCATAAGACGACCACTGCTAAACATAGGCCATATATATTTCCAAAGCCAACGACTTTGTACGCGATTTCCTATCGCGAATCTATACTAATATTATAAAGAGGTAAGATTTGTTTATTTGTTTGTTTGTATTGAATAGGCTCCGAAGCCACAGGACCGATTTAAAAAAAAACTCTTTCGCTGTTGGGAAGCTACACTATTCCCGGGTCACATAGGCTACTTTTTACCCAACTGTGAAGGAGGAGGGTAATGTTTTTATTGAAAAACTACGTGTGCGAAGCTGCGGATTGGTCAGCTAGTAACAAATAATTAGGTTAAGTATTAGGAATTTAATCGTTGGGGAAAACAAGGGGTAAAAGTAACCACGAAACGAGTCATTTCATTTCTTTGTAACGTTTGTCCAATGGTAATCGTTAAACCCAAAGGATACATTATTGTACCGTAGGTTACATTAACGTACCTATGATGCAATTAGTACCTATTAATCTGATGATCCTTGACGGGCTAAGTACAAAATCGTCTCATAATTTTGCAAATAACTGTACCTAACGTTGCGAAAGTGCATGAATAAAATATATTGATGGACCTTTTCACCTTCCAAATACCTACCTTGGCTTATTTTTACCTTGCATTGATACTTCCATAGAATTTAAATACAAACATTGCAAAATTTGGTATTGTTTTCGCTGCAGGTCATGTGTTTTATACTTTGAATGAAGCAAATTTTTTTATAACTAGCTGACCAATCCGCAACTTTGCACGCGTAGTTTTTCATTAAAAACATTACCCTCCTTCTGCGCAGTTGGGTGAAATGTAGCCTATGTCGCCCGAGGATAGTGTGGCTGCCCAGCAGTGAAAGAATTTCTTAAATCGATCCAGTAGTTTCAGAGCCTATTCAATACAAACAAACCAACAAATCTTTCCTCGTTATAATATTAGTATAGATCATAAGTAAATATAATAAAAAATATTTCAATTAATTTAACGACAATCAGTTTTACGTCATAGCAAGAAAACGCAAAAGTCAGACAATTCATCAAAATGAGTTCATATTTCATTATACCTTAAGAAAACTATGTGCGTTGCGTTATTCATTTTTAAAGTAATTTGATAAACTTAGCTAGTAAACAAGCAATAAAACTGGAACGAGACGGTATTAGGTACCAATAATTACCCACTAACATGCACGTAAACCATTATAGATAACTCTATATAGCTCTACTAGGACAATCGCTATTAATGATTGACGTCACCGTAAACATGAATTATCTTAGCAATATTGCAGAATTTTTCAATTCATAGGCACGTTTGGCGATTTCGAAATGAAGAGCTATCAAACATCGCACAGAACTTACTAATTACAAGTTACACTAATATAGGTACTTAGTTATACAATGCTGTTAAAAAGCCAAATGATCCCTCAGTCAGTAGCGGTTCCGCGCGCGTCGAAAGCACACGTGCTTGTCCGTCCTACTCGTGGTAGCGCCAGTGTACAATGTTACTCCCGACCGGGAGACAGTCGCAAGTGCAGTGATCATGCCAGAGTGCACCGAACAGTTATTCACCATCCCCATAATAAGATACACCATGGATCCTGAAGACAGGACCGAGGAGCGACAGACTCTAACTAAGAAGATGTCTTTAGTGACGACAGTGAAAATTGAGACTCCTGATAGCGGTCGGAGACTTTCAGAGCCGACTAGGTATTACATCCCCCCACAGTGCAATAACAGACTATCTCCTAGAAGTGCTAGAAAGCGTGACGCGAGGAGAAACTCACGCTCTGACGTGAACGAGGATTCACCGCCGAGAGAATCTTTAGGTCCCAAACCGTGTAATTGTGAGGAGTGTAGAGCGTCAAGTCCTTTACCACCTGGGTATGGGCCTCAGACCTTATCTCCCGGTTATGACCAGATGAAGATATCTTTGCTGGAAGTGCCTTGGAACGAGGATTACACGGAGGCGTCGAGTGATGATCTCAGCTCGGAGTGGGATTCGGATGTTCCTGATCCACCTCCGCCCACGCAAAAGGTAATTTAGACAGTAAAATCGGTCGTTGTTATGCATCACAGTATCCTTTTTAGTGTGATAGAGCGACATAATTATTGTTGGTACATAATTATTGATTAAAACGGGTATTTTATGTACAGTGATCGCGAAAGTTTGAAAAATACTATTGTTGGTACTGTCTGTAATCTCAATTTGATGGTATATATGAGGCTTAAATTATAATAGTTACACTGTCTCCTTTAATTCGGTGAGAACTACGTTGCAAAAGCAACTACAAAACATACCAGCAATGTATGAAACGTAAAAATAAATTCGGTGATGAAAGTCATCCAGACAATACAAGAACATCAATTGCAAACACTATAAATGTCAACAAACGTTAAATATAGTCACCGATCAGGATATTATCATTATGTTTACTTAACGAGCACCATTTCATGTTATGATTGCTTCTTAAAAGAAATATAATATCTTAAACTTCGAAAAAAATCAATTATGCTGACATTTCTAGCTACTCCTCTCGTTCGCCAAAATACGACGTTTATATAAAACGAGAATGGAAAACCTTTTAAAACCTTTGGAAAACCTATAAGTTTGTTTTATGTAGGTGAGTAATTGTTTTATATTATAAAAAAAAAATATGATGGTAATGTTATCGGTCATATGTATCTTAACGATCTTTATCAATAATATTCTCAGATATAGATCTACATTCCTACAATAACTTCATTCAGTTGGTCGGTGTTGAATTAAACAATGTATGAGACACGAGAATACATTAAACTAAAGTCCATTAATATGTTAATTTTGAGAACAAAAAGTCTTTGGAAATGTATAAACAATATTATACACCCTTGACATAATATATGACTTGTAACGTCAACCTCCGACTCTTTGAACGTTGCAACCGACAGGAACTTCATATGAAGAAGACATTTAATATAGCTTACTAAAAAACATAGAAGTAATAAGTACTACATACAACGTTGTACGTAGTACATAATACTTCCATGCTAAAAACAGAGCACTTACGACTTTTGAATGTCAAGTTTGCACAATTGTGGCTCTAACCAGAAAGGCTCTTTAAACCAAGATTTGAATCGAATTGAGAACTAAACGACGTACTGGAAAAGTTACAATGAAAAAACAATTTACAATGTAGTGTTTTCTTTGATCAACTTTTGACACCTTTGACCCGAGACACTCACAGTATGTAACTAAGAATAAGAATATATTTAAATATATAGATAATTATGACTTCTAAGATACATTATAAAGAAAGTTTAGGTGTAAGTAGGTATTCATAAGTTGATATTGCTCGAAATTCACTTTGGGTATGGTTTTAAAACACTGTTGTTATAGAGTTTGTGGAAAATACTTGAATATTGATCTAGACGTTTTTCACTAGCATTTGAACTTCTAGTTTATTTTTACGATGATTAATAACCAATTTATTTAATTCCATTGATTTATTGCGACTTTGACCTATTTTATTATATCTAATTTATGACACTGTGTAAGAATTGGATTTCCTTTGCTTTCAGCGTGACTTTTTTAAATAAAAAAGCGGCCAAGTGCGAGTCGGACTCGCGCACTAAGAGCGTGCCATTGCTTATAAAAATGCCACAAAAATCACGTTTGTTGTATGGAAGCCCCCTTAAATATTAATTTTATTTTAATTTCATTATGTATTTTCAAAGTGAATAATATTCTGTGAATATTTCTAGCTTCTACCTGGAGCCGTTATCAATATCGAACAAAAAAAATCACTTTTGTTGTATAGGAGCCTCCCTTAACATTTGTTTTATTTTATTTTAATTATTTATTTTTAAAGTGAATATACAACTAAATACTCTGTGAATATTTTAAACGTTTACCTACATGTTGCCGTTATCAATATCGAGCAATAAAAATCACATTTGTTGTATGGGAGCCCCATTCTGTTTTTAGTATTTGTTGTTATAGCGGCAATAGAAATACGTCATTTGTGAAAATTTTAACTGTCTAACTATCACGGTTCTTGAGATACAGCCTGGTGACAGACGGACAGACAGACAGCGGAGTCTTAGTAATAGGGTCCCGTTTTACCCTTTGGGTACGGAACCCTAAAACTTACCTATATAATACGAAATATTGTTATGTAGTAACTTCATAACTTATATCGCATGCGGGGGGTAGGTAGGTACTTTAGGAGAATACGTGGAGAGGATATTAGACCACGAAACACGGTTCCTTCCAATAAAGGTTTAGTTGAAGGCGTAATTAATCGAATTAATGAAGGCGAACAAGTAATTTATAAAGTTGACAATGATATAAGTTTATGATTATTTTATCGGCGTTGGTAGCATTAGTCCACCCTAACAAAAAACTTAGAACAGTGATTACGAAGCTTGATAATTCAGGATAGAGGAGCCTGATAGTACCAGAAATTCAGTCCCAGAACCAGTATTTGATTCTAAGAGAAAAGGTTCTTGCTCTTGTTCTTCTTACTCCAAAACTCCCCTTCTTCGAACTGCCTTTCTTCATTTCTGCCGCTCGCTATGTTCGGAAACGCTACAGTACTAATAACAATAATAATTAGTGACCGACCGAAAGTTCGGTTTCTGTTTCGGCCAGTTTCGGCCGAGAAATTTAGTTACGACCTTAGTTTCGGTTTCGGCCAAAAAATGGCCGTAACTTTCGGCCGCGCCGATACTTGAATTCTTTCGTGAATAATCGTGCGTCGTTCGGCAAACTTCGCGGCTAGCTCGTGCTCGCCCGTCGCGGTAAATAAAAATCTAAAAAAAATTATATTAGCTTAATCTTACAAATATTGTTTACTTGTAAATAATTTAACACATTATTTAATTGATTCAATTGAGAGTCTGTGGTTATGGATGTAGTATATGTCTAAGTTTAACTGAATGTTATTTTCTGAAAAGTATATTTATTTTAGTTTATATTTCAATGACATAAAATAATAAAATATATAGAATAGAATAGAATAATCATTTATTTAGTACACACAAAATGACACATCAAATAATTTCAAGGAACAGTAGATACAATTGAATCCAATAAAACAGGTACGCATATATTTGTTACGCAATTAAATGATTGTCTTTTTATTTTATTTAACACTATTTATCTGTCTGCTTGTATAATATACATAGTATATATGCAAATGAATGTGTGAAAAATTCACTAGATTTTAATATACAATAGAAATTTTAAATAGGTTTAAGTAAGTTTCGGTTTCAGTTTCGGTCGAAAATGAGAGCAAGGCCGAAGGTTCGGTTTTGGTTTCGGCTGAAAAACCTGTTTCGGTCGCACACTGTATTGAACTACATGTTTTGTTTGTACGACATTAAATTAAAACACGGGTAGGGCTAATGGCTAGTCTATACTAATATTATAAAGAGGAAAGATTTGTATTTTTGTATTTTCGTGTGTATGTTTGTAATGAATAAACTCAAAAACTACTAGTCCGATTTCAAAAATTCTTTCACCATTGGAAAGTTACATTCACCCTGAGTAACATCAGCTACTTTTTACTCCACTGCGCAGAAGGAGGGTAATGTTTTTATTGAAAAACTACGCTTGCGGAGCTGTGGTTTGGTCAGCTAGTATTGATATAAAATAAGTGTTTTTTTTTCAAATTAATTACCATAGAAAACATTACATTTTCAAACAACTATAATATCAAGTCCTAAAGTATCAATGAAACAGGTTGACAAATCATCTATTATTTATTCATCATTATGTACCTGTTAAACTGACTACGCGGCATCGTCGCAAAAGCGTTGCAGATTTACGTTAAAAATTGTTTATTGGATATGTATCGATTACTGGATAAATACTCACTGGTATTAAACCCACGTCTAAAATCAATTAATGCGATTCCGAATGTGTATATAAAATTAATGTCGTACAAAACAGGTTGTATACCCAAACCTGTGGAAACCTGTTTTGCTTCCCTGACTTGTTAGTTTGATATTTCTTTGTTAAAAAAAATATAGATTTCAAAACTAGACTATAGACTGGTTTTGTCGTCTGGATTTCAAAAGTAACTAAACAAATAATCATCATCATCATACCAGCCGTAGGACGTCCACTGCTGGACAAAGGCCTCCCTCATAGATCTCCAAGAACTGCGGTTGGAAGCGGCCTGCATCCAACGCCGACTTGCGGTTCTTACCAAGTCGTCTGCCCATCTTGCAGGTGAACCTCCTACGCTGCGCTTGCCGGTCCGTGGCCAGCTAATAACAATATTTTAAAGCTTATTAAAAATTCAATAACATTTAGGTACTTACACGTGCCTACCAAAACAAGCTCCTTAACAACACTCCTCAAACGACTTTTTATTTTAAACTGCGTCAATAGGACCATATCATTCACTTTATCTACTTTTAAAATCAATATTACCTTATAGTCAGCATATTGTTTTGGTATCTATATAATATTGCGTCGTATATAAACATATTTTAAAATCAAATCCAGTTTGTGAGTATTTTGTTGAAAAAACCGGCCAAGTGCGAGTCAAACTCGCGCACGAAGGGTTTCTTACCATTATCTATAAAAACAGCAAAAAATCACGTTTGTTGTATGGGAGCCCCCCTTAAATATGTGTGTAATTATTTATTTTAAAGTGGATACATAACTAAATATTCTGTCAAGCGTCTACCTGTTGCCATTATCAATACCGAGCTTAAACGAGCAAAAAATCACGTTTGTTGTATGGGAGCCCCATGAAAATATTTATTTTATTCTGTTTTTAGTATTTGTAGTTATAGCAGCTACAAAAATACATCACCTGTGAAAATTTCAACTGTCTAACTATCACGGCTCATGAGATATAGCCTGGTGACATACGGACAGGACAGACAGACAGACAGCGGAGCCTCAGTAATAGTGTGCCGTTTTACCCTTTGGGTACGGAACCCTAAAAACACAATATTTTAAACAATTAATTATTAGACTTGACTGAATAACACATCTATCATCAATGTTGTTTTCTCAAGACGTAAATAGTTTTAGGAAACAGGTATACTTACCAGAGATTTTAGCATAAAATATTTCAAAATCTATATATTAAACATTCGTCATAGTTTAATAAGGGAAAAAATATATAATACTGGCTGACCTATCCGCAGTCAAAATATCGGAACACTCAAAGCTCGTAATAAATATGTATGCCGTTATACATAAGTGAAAATGGTTTCAAAAGTTCTCTAAAAAGTTTTACAACTGTGTGGATCGTCATGGTTTATATAATAGTGTGTCCCATGCTCCAGTTGAATAGATTTTATAAGAATATTCTTAACTAGCTGACCAATCCGTAGTTTCGCACGCGTAGTTTTTCAATAAAAACATTACTCTCCTTCTTCGCAGTTGGGTAAAAAGCAGCCTGTGTCACCCGGGGATAGTGTAGCTTCCCAATGGTGAAAGATTTTTTTAAATCGGTCCAGTAGTTTCGGAGCCTATTCAATACAAACAAACAAACAAACAATCAAATCTTTCCTCTTTATAACATTAGTATAGATATAGATGTAATGTATATACATATATATATATATATATATATATATATATATATATATATATATATATATATATATATATATATATATATATTATTATTTTTTTTTCTAACCTGTCTCGTCTCACTGCTGGGAAAAGGTCTCCCCCAAGTCCCTCCAAGCAACCCTATCTGTCGCTATACTAAAAATAATAAATAATAAAAAAATAATGTAATTTATTAAATAATATAATTTTCTGGATCTTTACGGAGACTTCGTAACTTCTTGTCGACTGCTACCAAGGTTACGCTTGCACAGACCCTTTTACTTCCAATCCTGGACTACGCCGACGCCTGCTATCTTGACATCACTGAAGCCCAACTGAGCAAACTTGAGCGCCTTCAAATTGGTTTCGGTACCTCTGTATTCGGTTCATATTTGGCTTGCGCAAGTATGACCATATTTCTGATTTTCGCACAAAGCTCAAGTGGCTCCCCATCCGTCTGCGCCGGAATGCACACATACTGTCCCTTTCGTATAACATCCTTTTTAACCCTTCTTCTCCCTTCTATCTTAAGGAGCGTTTTGAGTTTCTCCACCAGGCTAATGATCGCAATTTGCGTTCTTCAGATTCCCTCCAACTTAAAACTCCTGTCCATACGACAGAGTTTTATAGTCGATGCTTCACTGTAACAGCCGTACGATTGTGGAACGCTTTGCCCTTCTCTATAAGAACATCCAAGTCTATTAGTAATTTTAAAACAAAAGTGCACACCCATTATCTGTCCTTGTGTTGAAGTTGTAGCTGCTTGTTAATTCATCATAACCATTTTTAGAGTTGCTTATTTAAATTAAATTTTTGTCATTACTGGTAATTTAGGTTTATAGTATGTAGATATGTTTTTAAATTTATATAGATGCACCGCCGTCATGTGTTACATTTTGATCCTGTCCATACAAAGGTTGTCTGGAAGAGATTGCTTTTAGCGATAAGACCGCCCATTGTACTAAATCTATTTGTAAGAATTATGTTCTGTATTTTACTTTGGTGTACAATAAAGAGTTATTTTATCTTATCTTAATTTTAATTTTCAAATTATAATTTGTCTATTAAAAACCAACAAAACAAAATAAGAAAAACTGTCTTTTTAGCGTATCTATTATTATTTTTATTAGAACATTAAATTTAAAATTTATTACATAAATTCTAAATCACTATTTTAATACATGAATAAAAATATAAATACAAACGTTTGGTTTGATGGACAAATATTTTTTTAAGCTTTCACTTAATTAAATCTAAATGAATTGAGATGATATATCAAAATGGATTGAAGTCCATAAACTAAAATAGCACATGTGCTACTTTGTCCGGGATCCAACGATCGGAACCGGTCGCTGAATAAAGTTTGACATTTATTTCGAGTGCATTTTAAAATGATTGAGTTTCGAACTTTCTTGCGGACAGCAAAAACTGGGTCCTTGGCTTCGGTGAATAGGCTCTTTGAGGAGAAAAAGTCAAGTTACGAGGTGGTCAGGGCAACATTGATGTCTTTATTACACGCGGTAAAGAAATAACTGTTTGTACGTAGCACTTTCAAAAGATTTATAATGACAACTCTACTATAAACTTATACTAGTTAAGTATCATATTGTTTATATTAGAGATCGAATCAGAAATGAGGAGATCCGTAGACATAACAAAGTCACTGACATAGTCCAGTGGACAACACAGCGGGACACAGATCAAATAGAGTTGGGGAAGAAAGATTCTCGTGTGGAGATCACGTGATGGAAAGCACCGCGTAGGAAGGTGAAAAACAAACAAATAAATGTAAGCATAATGAAGTCTTATCGCTAAACAAAGTGAAGATGATGCTGATGTGCCAAAAGCATCATAATATACTATTATCTACCACATTGCAAACTTGATATTAAAAAAAAGAATGTATATACATATAATGGCTGTAAAAATATTTAATAATTTACCAAAGGACATTTAAGAACTGCCACTTCTTAAATTTAAACAAAAAATAAAATTATGGCTTTTAGATAAAACCAGAATACATTAGACACGAACACATTACAAGAATACAAGAACAACAATACAAGACAAGAATACATTAGAAGAATACTTTAATAAATAATGACATGTGATTAATTTGACAGAAAATAATTATAAATCGAAGTTGTCGATGAATATGTATACCTAGGACAAACTGTCCAATTAGGTATGTAAGTCCAACTTCGATAAAGAGGTCGCGCGAAGAATTCAACTCGGCTGGGCAGGGTTCGGGAAAATTTGCGATATCTTCTCGTCCAAAATTTCCCAGAGCCTGAAGACTAAAGTCTTCAACCAGTGTGTTTTGCCAGTGATGACCTATGGCACTGAAATGCTTTACTCATGGCCTCATGACCAAGCTCAAGGTCGCTCAGCGAGCTATGGAGAGGGCTATGATCGGGGTTTCTTTGTGTGACAAAATCCGCAATGAGGAAATCCGCAGAAGAACTAAAGTTGCCGACATAGCTCTCAAAATTAGCAAGTTGAAGTGGCAATGGGCGGGCCACATCGCTCGTAGAACCGATAACCATTGGGGAAGAAAGGTTCTCGAGTGGAAGACGCAGCGTAAACCAGCCCCCCACAAGGTGGACCGACGAATCGCGGGGAGCCGTTGGGTGCAAACGGCTACCAACCGCTCGTTGAGGCGATCTAAGGGGGAGGCCTATGTTCAGTAGTGGACGTCTTCCAGCTGATGATGATGATGAATTATAATTGAATACTAAATATTTGACATAAATAGTGTAATCTAACTCATAATACCTTTATAATTGAACAAATATGAAAGCATTGCAGGCTTATTGCACGCCCCTGAGTGGGGTAGAGTATAGTGAAACTAATTTAAATTAAATGTGACATCCTTCTGTATACCCTATATTCTGGCAACAAATGATTATGATTATGAAAAATACCGTCCCGAATATGCGTACCACGCCTTACTTTATATTTGCAAATGTCATAGTGATGTCCTTACAATCGTTACGTTGCCGCGTTGGTTTCAACATCGCTTCTCACGCGGAATGTTGATCCACGTAATACCTACATCATACCGTCTACAATGTAGGTCTTAGTGACTATGTTAACTGTGTTATCCCACTTTACGATGACAACGATACCGATCAATCATCGGTGCTTTCACTCAGATCGCACTATCGCATAGTCTGTGTACAGTTTACCGTTACTCTGTTCGTACTCGCAGTTTGTATGTAACTTGAGCCGTACTAGTGACCTCTTTTGGACTATTGTCCGTGTTCTTCAATGGTACGTTGACCGTGATCTGGTATTCAACTTTGGCTACTGATTTTACTATACACATTATTAATTTATATATATACTTTTTGCTGTCGACTAATTGTCACTTTCTTATTGGGTTAAGGCCGTCATGCACGCCAAAGATAATATATGTTTTCTAACAGAATAGCCTAAACAGAAATAGCCTAGAATTCAAATGGAATTTAGAAATTCAGTCCGATTTGCGCATACGATCGCTTAGCTGTGTACACAGTGAAAGTTTATCAATATTTGACTAGAATTGGACGATATATTTGGATTTATGTAATATCCTGCTTAGAGCCTTCTGAGTAAGTACTAGAAATTTTAAGAAATCTCTAGTGAAACTTAAAAAACAATATACATATGTAGATAAGCAATCGATTTTAAAGTTGGTATCATTCAAATTACGATTTGATATCATTGTTATTAGTGTAGTGATATATATAAAAAAAGTTGGGTTAGCTACATCATTAATAACTCAAGAACGGCTGGACCGATTTTGATGATCTTTGATTTTTCTTCGTCCCGAATCGCAGAATAACTATTAAAATATCGGATTCATTTTCTCATACCTAGATGCCAATGATGGCCGATTGACAATTCTACCGGTGACGTAAATTGGCAGCCCGCGTCATATGCATGTCAAGGTGGTACGAAGTTCGGCGGGTCAGCTAGTTATTGATAAAAGGCATAAAATAAACATACCTAGATATTAATTAAAACCCCATATAAATGTTGGTTGGTACTAGGTAGGTATTATTTTGCTTTACTAAGCGAAGCCGTGTTTGGTATTTACAAAGCCAAAAAATCTGTTCTTACAGGACGAGCATTTTAATTAATTTTATTTAAGACGAAATGTAAACCAATTTGAGCCGCTAAGTAACTGTCGTATTCAATAACGAAAACTTTACTTGAGGATTTAAACTACATAAATGAAAGTCAAAAACGCAATTGGTGAAACTTTTCTCGATACATATGTTTGTCTAAATCGGCTCTTCTAAAACATTCATATCGTTCATTCGCCGACTCTAGAAAAGATTTAAAGTATTTTTTTACATAGTTATGTAGGTAATTATTCTACCTAAATTAATGAAAAAGTATTTTTTTTTCATTTGTTGGTTCTCATGCAGTTCGAGATCTTATCGTTGGTCGCTTACGTCATTTACTCCTGCGACAATGCGGCGCGGCTATAATACCATGTTTGTCTCGTTCTTCATCTAAGCAAGTAAATAGCACTATCACTTTTTTGTATTTTTATATGCTCCGCCCAATCGTCGCCGAAATTAAATTTAGAACATAATTAGGTAAGTAAACAAGATGTGACAGTTTTCAACAAAGAAGAACACAAAAGAGGTTCTTAATTCAATATATATCACCACATTTATGCTATACGCTGTCAGTGAGTTAGAAAAAGTTTGAAACCAAACAAAAGTATTTTTTTCCAATATACACGTACCATGTGGGTCTGGGTACTATGACCCATTTGTACACGTGCTACTATTATGAAATGTACACGTGGTGGTTGTGTAAACGATTGACGAAAACGTTTCATAAACAGAGATGAAAATTTGCGGACTGTATTTTTTTTTCGTAGGAAACTTTACAAACGAATTAATTGGGTAAGTAGACTATATTATGGTGGTAGCGTGATAATTAGTGATCTAGATGATTAAGGAGACACCGGAGGGGAATCGCCCATACAATACGTACTACCAAGATCATTTCTAATTGGAGCATATTTCTACCTTAATAAGGTATTATTTTAATTTGAATAGTATTTATCTAGGTTCCCAACCATATATTAGATCAAAATACTTACCTAAAATGAAATAGAAGCGTATCGCATTCTGCATGTTTTTATGTCATAAAAGACCTTTTTTCAACCTAATTGTTTCGTATTAAAAACCACAACATCTTACGTATCCTAGGCATGGGAACATAGATTATATCGTCTATTTACAGAATAACAACACAATGAGAAAAATACAACAAGTTTTCAGTCATCATTTTTGATATTACGCAACACGGTCAAAATCTAATCAAATTTAGAATCGTTCTATTGCTATCACTGTCGCTCTGCGTGGCTAAACTTCGTCACTAAACAGGGATAGCAATATTCAGGCCGAAGTTTTTGACGCGGCCGAATTGAAGTTGCGCTCGGGGTTCGCAGGCTTCTTAATGCTTTAGCCCAGCGTGCATTAGACACATTGACTGTGGCAGCCGATGGGATAGTGCTGTATGAAATATACAGCGCTGATAAATAATAACTAACGTTAATTATAAAAGTTAGTACCTATTATTTGATTTAGAGTCCGCACATTATGTAGTCTATATCTATACTAATATTATAATGATGAAAGATTTGTTTGTTTGTATTGAATAGGCTCCGAAACTACTGGACCGTTTTAAAAAAATCTTTCACTGTTGGGAAGCTACACTATCCCCGGGTGACATAGGCTGCTTTTTAACCAACTGCGCAGAAGGAGGGTAATGTTTTTATTGAAAAACTACGCGTGCGAAGCTGCGGATTGGTCAGCTAGTTAAGAATATTCTTATAAAATCTATTCAACTGGAGCTCGGGACAAACTATTAGATACAAAACATGACGATCCACACAGTTGTAAAAATTTTTAGAGAACTTTTGAAACAATTTGCACTTAAAACGGCATACATATTTATTATGAGCTTTGAGTGTTCCGATATTTTGACACAGTAATTTCGACAGAAATATCTAGAACTTACAACTAGTTATAATATTTTGTAGGTTTTGTAATTTGACTAATGCTTTACGAATTTTCTTAAACCTCGCTTATAATATCAAAGTTCATGCAAAGAACCGTTGCATAGTAGAAAATGTCCGTCATTAAATATATAAATATTGCTGGACATTTCACACAGCGTTATCTAGCCCCAAACTAAGCAGAGCTTGTACTATGGGAACCAGATAACTGATAGAATACTTATATACTTTTTTTGTAAATACATACTTACTATATATAGAAAAACAACCAGACCCGGAACAAATATCTGTAGATCATGCAAACATTGTTCGAACCACTACCTCCTGCGTCTCAGCCGGCTGTTCGGCCACTGCGCCACGGAGGTCGTCATTACATTAAATAGTTTTTATCATTATATAAACATTAAAAACCTATCATCGCTAAATTAATAGAAATTGGGGTCGTGTACGTCACTGTATAATTAATATATAATATACTTAATTACCTCAATCACTACTATTTTATGTTATCCAAGAATTTTACAATTTTAAGTTAATGCACGTCAGCTAAGTGAGGGATATATATATTTCGAATTAGACTTACGATGATCATTTTATTTTGGTGGTACATAGATAAATACTGTAGTTTTATACAGGCGACCTATGTGGCGCAGTGGGCGAATAGCTGGCTGAGACGCAGGAGGTTGCGCTCCGGTACAAATGATTGCAATGCCATAAGTATGTATTTATAAAAAAAAATGTATGTAAGTAATCTATCAGTTATCTGGTTCGCATCGTACAAACTTTGCTTAGTTTGAGGGTAGATAGCGCTGTGTGAAATATCCACCATTATTTATTTCATTTTTACATTCCAGGGATGAAAAAATAATTGCAATATGTGCGACTCTATAAAAATTAAGGAGATTCCGATATTTTTTCGATTTTTCGTTTATGAAGTCGGGATTTAAAAAATTTACTTGCCTTTAGCCGAACGGTTTTCAAAACATTATATTATCACAATATATTATTTGCTTATTAATAATTTTATGCACAAAAACGTTAAATTGAACGTTCTTGTGTTTTATTAATTAATAAAACCTTGATTTAGTTAATTCTATTTGACCTTGTAGTATGCTAAGTTCCTTAGCTTCTTTTTGTGTGCAATAATGTATAAAATAAATAAAGAATAAAAGCGTTTTATCATTATATAATTTTTAATTGATCGAGCAAAGCGAGAACTCTGAATCAACTTGGGCAAATCGGCGTTGTATTTATGTATGTTTGTTTGGCCGAGGATAACTTTCGAAACTTTCGAACGTAGATACTGTCATCGTGAAATTTGATACATAGATAGATAGTGATGGCACAATTTTGGTGTGACTAAATGAGGTAAAAATGTGGGGGGGGGGGGGGGGGTGGTTGAAATATTTTTAAATTCAAGAGGGGTAAAATGAGACTATTAGGTCAAGTGAGACGTCAAATGAAAGGTCTTCATTATTACATTTCGACACCGTTTTTATTTTTAGCAAAGTTTGTGTATTTTTTGTTTTATTAGCCATAATAAAAATTGAACTTTGACGAAATTCACAGGATTCACCAGTGACCTCACAGTGATGTAATTAAGTGTCACAAATATAGGCAAAAGTCTGTAATTTAGAATAACTGTAATTTGTACCCCAAAAAAGAGTAACCATATAACATGAACTCCCTTTATTTATTTAGTGGCACTATTTTGATAGTCAAAGATTACGAATAATATTATTTTTGCTTTATGGGAGACTCGCCTTTCGTATAGGTATTGAAGACGGTCCAAGTCCATGATGATTATGCAATAATAATATTGTCTGCATCCATTATGATAACCTTTTGCCCTGTCGCTCTCGTATCAAATGTCCGACTTAAGGGAAGTTGAACTGAACTGGACTTTATTCCTCTAAAATAAAAACTGTTTGTTTTTGATAATTAAAGGAAATTTTCCTATCAGACGCGGTGAGATAGTGACGAGACAGTTTTATTCTCTTGGCCTTTGAATATTATACATGTACGTTGACTAAATTTGTCATAGGTATTTCTTTCTTTTCAACTTTGCTTCTGCTTACGAAATCGAAGGTTTTGCGTCAATTCGGTCTATTTATAATGAAGAGATTTGTTCAAGTCTTATTCTAACGGGGTCGGATGTCACTAAAGTCCAGTATGTAAATAAGTAACAAATTTCGTTTGTGGTTAAACCTGGTGTCAGATTTTTTGGCTGCTTTTGACGTGTATTAGAGGCTTTAGCCAGAGTACCTTAACTTACACTCGAAAACAAGAAAACATTTATTCAAATGAAAAACATTACGTAGCACAATTGATCTAATAAGAACGAACAGATAGTGAATGCCACGAGTAAGCTTTAGATGAGTGGCCTGTTATTCGCAACAGTTCTTGACACTCGTTATCTAGGTTCTATTGTTGACATTTTCTTTTATAATTATATTGGCCTACTAAACTGGAGGTTACAGGAAACAATCATCATCACCATCTTAGCCCGTCTGCACCCACTGTTGGGTATAGACCTCCTCTTTATTACGCCATTATGAAACAGGAAACAATATATTTTATATATAAATTTTACCAAAGAAGGTGTACGTCCTTCTAGAAGTAGGTACAGCATGCAATAATAGTTTGAAATCGAAATAGTAACATTATTTTAACACACGAATAAAATATAATTTTAATAAAACCGACGCTTAGTTCGGCCGAGAAAGCGTTGACGGGACAATCTCTACACCTTCGAAAGAGGATGGTGGGAAATATCGACGGATATAGATGGTTGGAAGGGCTTGGGGGACACCTTTGCCCGGCAGTGGGACGAGATAAGTTAGATTAATCAGCGTTGGGTGCATAACATACAACATTGTGCTGAGCTGAACGCCATGTTGGTACGCAGACTGAGTCAACTGATGTCGAACTGAGTCAAACTGTCTTACTAGATTCAATTGTAGCTACTATTCTTTATAATTGTTTCATGTGTAATTTTGTGTGTAACAAATAAATGATCATTTTATTCTATTCTATTAAAAAATATAAATAAATAAATAAATACTGCTGGACATTTCACACCAGATAACTGATAGAATACTTATATACCTACTTACTTTTTTTTGTAAATACATTCTTATATTTTATAAAAAATCATCCAGACCCAAGAACACATATCTGTAGATCATGCAAACGTTTGTTCCGCAGCGGGAATCGAACACGCTACCTCCTGCGTCTCAGCCGGCTATTCGCCCACTGCGTCACGGAGGTCGAAATATATTTACCTGCTACTAAAACAAGCTAAAATATAGGTCTTGAAAGTAGGAGTTTTTTGGTTGTGTTGACCGATGCACCAAAGATATCTAACAGATAGATCGAAGTATGCAAACTGTTTTGCTAAATTGACTTCAAAATTCGCATAGTCTTGAGTTTTTGTTCAATCGCGTCATCCCATCCATGTTGCTAATTAAGTCTGCGCTCTGAATTGATTCACACACGAAAGCTAAAAGCTTTGTTTTTTCTCTAAAATGAAGTTCTGTTCTAAAAAAGGTCGGAAATGAGTCGTTTGGAATGTCGGAGGGAAAAAGTTTGACGTCAGAGGAAGTAAGACTCTTTTGTGATCGTCTGTGAAATTTTAATGGTTCACGGATATGAATAAATGTTTTACAATTAACAATAGCTACTGTACTGGGCATCAAACAACGGTACAGTTTTGGTCACGAGTAACATAAATTCACTTTATATCCCACGTCAGGTCAAAGACCTTCCATGTTGCAGGAATCTGTGCCCGTACTGCATTTTACCATTCTGGAAGGTGAATAACCGTTGCCAAAGGCTATCTTTGTCAGAACGCGAATTTATATCATACCAAACTATTTTTTTAAGAATGCAGCTGTTTCCTCAATGCCTTAACAAAAATAATGTAAAATGCCACTTCTAATTATGACCTTTTAAATAAAACACCCGTTTCAATATCTAATTATAAAAACCTTACTGGGTTGTTATCAAAAAGCCGCCATATCATGTTCTGTGCATAATTACTACACATGTTATCATAGATAATTGACATTTTAAACATAGCCTTATATAGGATTGTACATGATACTAAAAAGACAGCGGTATGCTGCTGTGCATAATTTTAGTACACTGTTCGAATGCTGTGGATAGGTCCTAGAAAATAACGTAAAATGCTTGCTTTTAGAATAATTTTCTAGTTAGTATAACTATTGCGGTTTGCTTCTTGTCTCAAAAAGAGCATCATAATAAAAAAATGGTCGTCTATAAAGTCGGTTTACGGACGATAATTTTACGTGATAACGAGAGATGCGTCACAAGCCGAACACTTAGGCCAATCGTGCCTCTCTATCGCTTGTTCCGCGCTCTCGCTTGCACGCGCGGAACTTGGCAATGAGTCATGCTTTTTCGTGTGTGCAGCCGGCGTTCATCGATTTATAAGACGTTTATCACGTCAAAAACAAAAGCTAAAGAGGTTTTGCAACATTTTTCACACAATATAATTTGTTAGGAGATCTGTGCAAGCACCGAGTATCCACCTAAGGATTAAAATTATAAAGCAATTGCCGTTTTGAACATAACCTCTTTGCCTTTTACTGTTTTCAAAACTTTTCACAAGCGTAAATTGAGACTCTGCCGCGATTGTTTCTATTTTTAACAAATTACCTGAAAGATCTAAGCTTGAGCATCGATTCAGTTTTAAGATTATTGGTTTTATGATCCTCAAACTGTGCGGTATACGACAAGCAGTATTTTGCAGCCTCGTGTCATCGTGTGTAAGAAACTTGCCTTACATACTTTTTATGTATCGGTGCGGTTGTTTAGCCTACTTCCAGCAGATGACGAAAGTAGACTGAATTAATTCTTGAGCTCGCTTAGGGGTGCTGCAAGTAAATGTATGACACGAAAACTATTGACGTTTTCGTAATTTGACTACTCGTGGCCCAGAGTGGAGACCGCAGGTCGTAAGCCAGGCAGACCTGACACGCTGGTCCAATAACACAAGTAACTTTTTAACAAAAATATTCTCCTTCAGAGAACAGCAAAACCAAACTGCTGAACCGATTATGATAAAATTTCTATGGCACTAATCTGAAAGTATATTCTTTCAAATAAAAAAAGATTAAAGTCGGTAAGAAAAGTTTTAGAAGACATTTATATCAACCCGGAAATCGCGGTGGGATTAAAAGGCATATCCATATAATAATTCCGTAGAAGTGAATTTGACATCATTTGGTACTTTAAAACCATTTTGACGACCTCCGTAGTGCAGTGGGCGAATAGCCGGCTGAGACGCAGGAGGTAGCGGGTTCGATTCCCGCCGCAGAACAAGTGTTTGCATGATCTACAGATATTTGTTCCGGGTCTGGTTGTTTCTCTATACCTAGTCAGGTCATAAATTCTGTCACATGTTTAATATAAAATAATTAAAACAAGTTTATTCATTATGTAACCATTTATATACCAAAGTGAACTTAATAAAACATAGATTCTTATGACACTAAAGTTTATTCAAAATGACCTCCGTGATTTTGAATACAGGCCTTCAATCTGCGCGGTCAGTCGTCTATCGCAGCACGAACGAGGTCCATGTCAATATCGGCGGCTGCCTTAATCAAGGATGTCTTGAGTGACTCCAAATTGGGATGACGCTTTGAACACGCTTTTTCCTCCAAGTGTTGCCATATCTTGTAATCTAACGGGTTCAAATCTGGACTGGAGGAGGGCCAGTCTTCGTGCCGGATGAAGTCGATTTCACGCGCCGCCAGCCAGTCTTGTGTGCTCTTCGCTCGCCAGCTCATAGCTGGCGCCGAATCTTGTTGGAATACCCAGTGCCTGTTATTGAACATGGTATGAGAAACAGGTTCCACAAGGTTCGTCAGCACTGTATGTTGATACACAACTGCATTCGTTTTTACACCTTTCTTACAAAATGTACCTCTGTTAAGCCCCAATAAGAAACCCCCACCATACCATGAGCGAGGATGGAAAATGACCTCGTTGGACACGCGGAATACGGTTGCTCGCTTCTTCACTACTGTGTGCGTACACCTTATCATTTTGTTTGTTGTAGCTCTCTTCTACGGTAAAAATTTTTTCATCCGAAAAAAGAATTTCCCGATATTTATTTCCCGCGTACCGCTTCAACAAAGCGCGGCATCTCTTCAGTCTCAGGTCCATTAGACGAGCATTCAAACGATGTCCTGTTTTTCTTCGATATGTCCGAAACCCTAAGTCTTCATTTAACACCCTTTTCACCGTGGTTCTGCTTAACCCCATCTGAAGGGCCAACAGTTTCTGCTTACGTTTGGGATTTCTTTGAATTCGCGCCTTCACAGCTTTTATCACTGCTGGAGTCCTAACAGACCGAGAGCGACCACTTCTTGACCTGTCATCTACACTAGAGTCTTCATTGTATCGTTTGATGGTGCGATAAACGAATCTTTTGGTTATATTCAAATTTTTCAGTATGTCAAAAATTTGAATTGGCGCGTAACCGCAACGATGCAACGCAATAACTGCAACACGGTCTTCTTTAAGCGTCCACTCCATATTTAAAAATGAGTAAAATTCTAAAAGTATACATTTTTATTTTCATGAACAATTCGAAATTCGAATTCTATAAACTTTTTTGTGGCCAACATTCTAAAAGAAAAGTTTTTACTGTGTGACAATACTTATGACCTGACTAGGTATGTATATTATTAATATGTATTTACAAAAAAAAATGTATATAAGTATTCTATTAGTTATCTGGATCCCATAGTACAAGATCTGCTTAGTTTGGGGCTAGATAGCGTTGTGTGAAATGTCCAGTAATATTGATTTATTTATTTATTTTAAAACTCTACCCATACTGACTCCTAATTATGACACAAAAACATTATAGATGTAATGATATAATCTGCTTGTGATGAATCTAATAGATTGTAGGTACTTGAATTTGTTGGTGAGAAACATTCAAGTTTTTACAATCTAAAGACCTTATTATCTAATATATTGAACAAATAAATGTTCGAGGTCAAGATTTGCCAAGGGCAATGGAACGCAGCGTCCCAGGATTCCGGAGAACCGATCGGGTGAGGAATACCACGCTTGGTCCATTAATTGGCATTGCCGATGTGGGAGACAAGACCGCGAAGCTCAAGTGGGATTGGGCCGGGCACGTAAGTCGAATGCTTCCGGAAAAATGGGTCAACATCATAACACCTTGTGTACCGAAGGATAGACGACGTCTGGGTCGTCCGCGAAAGCGTTGGCGCGACGACATCAGCGGATTGCGGAGAAGGAATGGTGGAAATCTGCCAAGGATTGCGATAGGTGGAAGGAGTTGAGGGAGGCATTTGCCCAGCAGTGGGAAAATGTAACTAGCTAAAAAATATTGCTGGACATTTCACAAAGCGCTATCTAGCTCTAAACTAAGCAGAGCTATGGGAACCAGATCACTGATAAAATACATGAAAAATACTTTTTTAAAGTGAAAACTTCCTTAGGAAAGAAAGAAAGAAAGAAGAAAGAAAGAAAATACATTTATTTGCTCCCACAGACAGTGTTCAATAATACAATAACACAGACAATGGTGGTGTTGCGTGGGGACAAAATGGTCCCTGTCTCAGCATGGGCTGCTTCGAACCTTCCCAACCTTAACCGCGTTTGGCATTTTTTGCGATGGGAAAAAAACCATTGAACTCGCGACACTGTTACCATTACCGTTGCCGACACCATTGTATAAGTATCTGTAATGTAGTCTGCTTTTAAATTTTGAACACCCAAACACTGAGCGCTAAATTTCTCACTTCGGAGTACCACTTTTTTTTGTAAATACATACTTATATTTTAAATATACATCCAGACCCGGAACAAATATCTGTAGATCTATACAATCTGTCATCATGGGGATTAAATAGTCATTAGCTATTTTTTTTTCTACCAACTAACGTATCACTCCTAAGTCCAAACGTAAGTTCTGGTCATACCATACGCTCAACAACCTTTTCAACTCATGCTATTCTGAATTATACAAAGTGTCGTAAGAACTCATTAAACGATATACTTTAAATTATTCAAAAACATGCAATATCCGATTTCTTTAAAGTTTACATTGAACATAACCAGTTAACTTAAATCTTAATGTAAATTGCGATCGATAAGATGTTAAGATAAAGACTTGCTATTTAATTTTATAGACCGGTGGATATTGTTAAAACCCTACCTAATGAGGTACCAGGTTTTAACTTATTACATGAATAATGATACTATACAAAAAAACAAAAAACTTCGGCCTGCTAGGTTTTGTACGGTAAAAAGGGTTTATTTATTTAATACTTCATCGCACAAAATACACATTAAATTTACAAAAGGCAGGCTTAATATTAAAAGTGTTTTTTACCTGCCAACCTCAGAGGTAACAAAATAAAATTAAAAACTACTAAGTACTTAAAAACAATCAAAAGTTTACGAAATCTGACAGCTATTTATTGACAGGCTTGTTATTTTGTGTCCCCTATACGCCTGGTTTAGGTGCTACTGTGCTCTAAATATATAGGTACTTAAATAAAAACGTTCATTTTGATAAAAGTACATACATTAAGATTAAAAGTTAAATATAAAAAGGTATATGACTCGGCCTATGCTGAACAAGTTTTGCTCTGTCAGTACATAGATAGATAGATAGAAAACGCTTTATTGTAAATCACAAAAGGTTGTCTGGAAGAGATCGCTTTTAGCGATAAGACCGCCCATTGTACCTTTATTTATTGTTTATTTCCATTATTGTATTTTTATTTGGTGTGCAATAAAGAGTATTTCATTCATTTCATTCATTCATTCATTCACATTTAAATTAACCAAAACAAATACCAATACACGCAGAAATACAAGTGGCGGTGTTATCGTTAAAAGCGATCCCTTCCAGACAACCTTTGGATGGACTGGATTTCACGAGAACGTTGGACGGTAGCTTTTAATAAAAATAATAATATTGAATAAACAGTGTACTTACATAAGTAAAATAAATAAATATATACATATATATAAGTACTTATCAATGTATTAGGTACATAATAATATAACATTGTACATAAATATTCCATACTAAAAATAAAAAAGGTATATTATAAAATACAAGAAGTAGGTACATATACCTACTTAAATTATTGTTTTTATTAAAATACATTCTATATTTTTTTTAAAAAATAATTAAAAATTATATAATAGAACGGTGAAATAAAACCAAGAGCAGCGATAACGTAACGATAGATGAGAACATGAGAAATCAGCATTGTAGTGCAGACAGATGTTTAATTATAACTGTTTTAAATACATACATACATACTATGTATCCTTAAAAAATCTCCCTTCACTTGTATTACATACAGCTCTTGGTACAGCTAGGTATCTTGGTATAAAGGCTGCTACCCGATCAGGTAGTTAAGTAATAAGTCCGCTCAGTCTATTAAAATTTTGTTATTGTTGATTGCGCAAATGTCAAGAGAATAAACTGAGTTGGTGGGTAAATAAATAAGGTGTCACCCTGAAGGTACCGTAATTACTGTTTATTGTTTGAATACACTGCTTTTGCACGCATGCAAATTGTGTTTTGTGATATTGACAAAAAATGTAACTATATCAAATTGATGTTCTTACAACTTGTTTTTCATTAATTTGCGTAAAGGTAAGAACGTATTAGAGCGGCACTGCGCGGTGCTGCACGTCGCCACAAAGCCTCAAAGCGTCAAAATATTGTTAGAATGGCGTGTGTCGCAGTAGAGCAGCGCTGCAGTAGGTGTGGCTGCGCGTCGCGGCATAGTTGCCTGCAAAATAATATTGTGAAAAATAACACGCGCCGCCTGCGCCGCGTGGTACAGCAACGCTCAATAGAACATATCAAGCGGCGCGTCGCGTCAGTCTGCGTACTGCGCTCGGTGGAGAGGCAAAAAAGGTGACGTGCAGTGCTGCGCCGCTCTGCGATAGTTGACGTGAAGTGACGTGCAGCGCTGCGCTGCGCAGCGCGCTCTCTGGTCTTACCTGGGTGACTAAATAAAAAATGACATACTTGTAAATGTTTATTGAGTTTTATGACACTAAGCTAAAAATGGCTATTTTTATTGTTTTATCTTTTTTTAGACATAAAAATGTAACTAATGTATAATTTACTATAATTTCAAAGAAAGCTGATAAAAATGGCTATAATACGGTTTTTATTTTAAATCTCTAACTTCTATAGTTTAGAAAAAAATAAAATTTTAAAAGTGTAGTACTTATTTTTGCAGGCCAGTGTATATCAAATTGATGTTCTTACAAGTTGTTTTTCATTAATTTGAGTAAAGATAAGATAAGCGCCGCATTAGAGCGGCAAAATATGACTTTGAATGGCGCGTGTCGCAGTAGAGCGGCGCTGCAGTAGGTGTGGCTTCGCGTCGCGGCATACCTAGTTGCCTGCAAAATAATATTGTGACGTGCAGCGACGCGCCGCCCGCGCCGCGCGGTACAGTGACGCTCAATGCGGCATAGCAAGCGGCGCGTCGCGTCAGTCTGCGTACTGCGCTCGGTGAAGAGGCAAAAAAGGTGAAGTGAAGTCACGTGCAGTGCTGCGCCGCTCTGCGATTGTTAACGTGAAGTAACGTGCAGCGCTGCGCTGCGCAGTGCCGCTCTAATACGATCTTACCTGGGTGAATAAAGCGCGTCACACACGATGAAGATGCTAATCAAATATCGCTCGCCGTGCAATCCAATGCCATCACACACGGAGAAAATAATATATATTTTCATCTAACATTAGATTATACCTATAGCGAGCGATATTTTATCTATTAAGTATCTACATCATTTGTGACGCGCTGTGCTGTGGATCTTTTAAGCTAATTTGCTCTGCACTGTGCTTTATTTAAAACAGCGCAGTACAGTGCAGCACAGCGCAGTACAGCTAGCATGTTAATTAACCGCCCTTAGTGTTAATTTTATAGTTTGCATGAACTTTTCAATCTTCTTTCAAGTTTGTTTTTCAATATTTAAGTAGCAAAAAAAACAAAAGCCCTTGTAATTTCTACTTATGCTTGGTCATCTTTAAGTAGCAAAAGCAACAAAAGCGCTTGTTAATGCTACTTATGGATCTCAAAGGCTGTTGGAGTTCACCGGGCCTACTCCTGACACACGAAAAGTCTAGGCAATAACTTAAATAATAAATTAGTTTACACACCACCTGCTCAACAATGTCAAATTATATGTCGTGTAAACCTCACCGAAAGCAGGTGATTAAATCCCTACGGCTGCGCCGAGTGCAAACATGTACTGAATTTCATTATGCCCTCGCGGGCATAATGTGATTTGAGTTTGGAACCTTGATGGATATGAGTTTGAGTATTAAAATTTGAACCAAAGACACCCTCACAATAATAACTCTTTCGTAAATCAAACTAACCTCTGCACAGAATGCACCAACCTAGATTAGGTTTTTATTGTCTTGCAGAATGTGTGAAAAGTAGAGTATTCTCCTCGTGGATAAAGTTATCTGCAACTTAGGCATGCTTATATCCCTCTGCACTCAGGATTCTAGTATCTCCCTCGCTCCGCTCGTGAGTTATCTCTAGAATCCTTCGTTACGTTCGGAATTCAATATAGCGCCCGTGACGTAAGATACTGCTTTATCCACTCGTTTATTAATCGTACGTAGCATAGTCATAGATATTTACTATTTCATGTTTGTTTAACAATATCTTATACATACCTATGTATACCTTATACTCTGTACCCTGCAAGCCATTTGTTCTAATTACCTTTAAAACACAAGCCTAAAATAACTTTGCCCTTCATGGGGAGTGAAGAGCTACCTCGTCGTAACACAGTTTTAAACTAGCACGGGAGGTATGATCCGATACCGTACATTATTTACATTGTTTTTTAGGGTTCCGTACCTAAAGGGTAAAACGGGACCCTAGTATTAAGCCTCCACTGTCTGTCTGTCAGTCCGTCTGTCACCAGGCTATATCTCATGAACCGTGGCAGTTGTAATTTTCACAGATAATGTATTTTTATTGCCGCTATAACAACAAATACTAAAAACAGAATAAAATAAATTTTTAAGGGGGGCTCCCATACAACAAACGTGATTTTTTTGCTCGATATTCATAACGGAAGCAGGTAGACGCTTGAAATATTAACAGAATATTTATTTATAAATATATAATATATTTTATTTCGCTTTAAAAATAAATAAAAAATAAATTAAAATGAAAATAATATTTAAGGTGGGCTCCCATACAACAAACGTGATTTTATTGCCGTTTTTATAGATAATGGTACGGAATCCTTCGTGCTTGGCCGTTTTTTTAATATAATAATTAGTCGTTTATTGTTTGCGAATTGCGATACAATGCTATGAACTATCAACCCGCCTTCGTTAGATAAGCAAATATTGGCCAATGATAACATGCACAAATGGCATTTACCTACTTTCGTCAACGGTTTCTCGTTCAAAATGCCTTAGTGTTGAATAAAGTTAATTAGTCATGACATTGGTGACTACAGAGACGTGGCCCCATATTGCAGGCTGTCAAAATAAAGGTCGTTTATCGAGCTATGGAGACATAGCTCTCTACGAGATCTAATCATAAATAATGATTCGTGGACAAAATAAAGGTACTAACATAGCCCAGAAGATTAGCAAGTTGAAATGGCAGTGGTTGGGGTACATTGCTCAGAGAACCGCCGGCGCCGGCGTACAAAAATATTATCTTTATGCAGTGGCGTAGCTACCGGAGGGCTAGACAGGTCAGTGGCCTAGGGCCCCAAAACTCAGGGGGCCCCTCGGACTCTGACTTACAAACTATAAGTTGAACTAGTGAAAATTTCTCCCACTTTCAGAATATAAATAAATCAAATTCCAGGATTAAGTTTCAATGTTTTTAATTTTATTATGGAGTCGACTGTACCTATATTACGACGAATCTGGAGTTTTTTTTAAACTATATAGATCTTTCTTTGACCACAATCTCACCTGATGGTAAGCGATGATGTGGTCTAAGATGAAGAACGAAGATCTAGAAGAAACCTATTCACTCTTACCTTAAAGAGGCACGGATTGTATTATTTAGGAAAAACAGACGACGGAAAAGTGTTCCATACCTCTGCTGTACGCATCAAGAACGTAGAAACAAAACGGTGTGTGCGAATGGGTGGTATATCAACTAGGTACGGATGGTACTGAGCCGTGCGCCTGCTTACGGAGTACGATGAATCTGGAGTACGTCGAATTCGGAACACGATAAATACGGAACAAATGATTTTAAAAAGTTTAGTTGGGGCCCTAGCCTATTTTTTGCCCCAGGGCCTTTGGTTACCTAGCTACGCCACTGTCTATAAGGCTATTAAGATGATGATAATTTGCATCTCGCTAGACCCTCACAGACGCTAGCTAATACAACTTACCTACTAGACTATATCTAGTTCTATTTACAAACTAGGCTTCATAGGTATTTATAATCTAGACATACTCGTAATTATAACACTAAGTGCCCTTTCATATAGTTTTACGGACTAATTAAGCGGTTAGTCACGTACATGACATTAGAAGCTTCTAGGTGGTCTATGATATTAATACCGATGCCTTGTGATGTGAGCCTCAAAGATTTGTGAAGGGAAAACTTTTAAGAAGGCATGCTTCTTCGCTTTTGTTCTCGTAACTTCTACTAGGGCCTTACGTTACGTTAGAAAAATCTAAAAAAGTCTAAAAGTTTAAAAAAAATCGAAAGTGGCATAGATCATTAGCCAATCATGTCCACATCATTGTGGAATACCAACTCATTGACGTCATAGTGGTCAGGTCACCAGCGATAGAAATAATAAGACACCATTACGAGTCGAGCTAATGACAATTGGAGGCGTTCAGTGTTGCCTCTTGCTGGGTTTTTATGGATCTAATGAGTAAGACAATGCTTTTCGCTTTTCGCCATTAGCTCTATCTATACAGTTCATATCTATACTATATATATATTGTGTCTTCAGCACCAAATATTAAAGGTATATAAATGTCTTATAAACTTCGGTATTTTCATGATATGAATTGAAAATGTACAGCGCAGTTACAAGGCCATAATAGTTATATACATTAATATAAACTTATAATCGTCTCAGTAAGTAAGTATAGTTAAGTATATAAGTAGGTCATTTAACTTATTCGTGGTTTTTACTTATTCTTCTCACGCTTTTATTTTGTTTGTTTTGTTATTCCAACTTATTTTGCTTAAAAGGTCCGCTACTAGTAAAATGGCCATAACAGAAGACCAGGCGCCGGTTGTTTCTACCAGCACATTGCAAGCACTAATACTTCGTGCATATATTTATTCTATTCTATATAAACCACTAGCTGTTGCCCGCGACTTAGTATGCGTTACACCAATAAATGTGTAAGTAATCTAGAAAACCAGCTACACTCGCTGTTGCAACTTCACTTGACACCCCATTTTTATACCATGGGACCTGATTTTCGAATAAAAAGTAACCTATGTGTTAATCCAGATTAATCTACGTACATACTAAATTTCATCAAAATCGGTTTAGCCGTTACGACGTGATTGAGTAACAAACAAACAAACCAATAAACATTAAGTGATACCAACAGAGTGTTCATAATTTAAATGTATTACAACACCTTCAATAAAATATAAGACAACATTTTTGAGTTGCATTTTCGAATATAACTGCGGCAGCTTCTCAAATAGGCAAGTAACGACCTACGACTCGTAAACACGGCTACACATCAAGCTATATACATTTCCAGTTTAAGCTGACTGCTGATTGCTCTCATCCATCTATCTACGAAAAGCCTTCACAATGCGAGGTGAGCTTATACTGGAAATGTATAGCTTGATGTGTAGCCGTGTGTACAATGACATTATACCTGCTACGTTTTGTAAACAGTAAGTAGCAGACTATAAACAAACAGGCCGTAAACTCGCTATATTTGCCGAAAGAACATTAAACATGTTGTTGATAGAAACAGGTGCTAGAATGACACACTGTAGATATAGATAAAAGATTGGCGTAGAATGTGAGAATTAAAGAAATCGTATCAAACTTGTCATAAGTGCTTTAATCAAAACAATCGCTTTCAGCATTTTTGCTAACATTGGGTACTTGTGGTTAGAGTTTATTTTTTTGCAATCTTCTTTTGTGTTTGAGGTTAAGTTTATTTTTCTTGTTAAAGTTATACTTCTTTTGGAGAAACAGATCAGATTGTGTATTTTCAGCATGTGAAGTTTTGCGCACCGATCTGAAGTTATGCAAGTGGCCAATGACATATTATATTTATATTTTATACCCAGCTAATATTCACATGGTCCATACCAGCAAAAAGTTGTCTGCAATTTAGCGATAAGACCGCAAATTGTAGATACATAGATTTACATGGTTTTCCTATTTAATTGTTTGTTTTCATGGTGTACAAAAAGTATTTTCTATTCTATTCAGCTTAATATTGCAAGGTATTTTAAATATCTATAAGAAAAGTAGATAAATACAATTCATATAGATACAACAATTAATTTAAATCAAATGAATAAAATACAAAAGACACATTCAGCCGAAGATCTTAAGCGGCGCAAATATGGAAGTCTCGACAAAGCTTGAGCTTGAGCCAGTTTCTGGACGTCTGGTCGAAGCGATGTGTGATCCGAGAGCTGGAACTTATCTGGGTCAACGCATAAGCATTGCAATTCAGCGGGGCAATGCAGCCGTGTCTTGAGGACACTTTCGCCTGGTAGTGATCTGGAGTAGTTGAGCTATCTATAGATCTTTTACAACGGTCTTTAGATGATTCAATTGTTTCTTATATATTTTATTGTAAATAATTGTATATTCTTTCTGTTATTAAATTAAAGACACATTTTTTTTAACACCAACATAGTATACACTAGCTGACCTGCCTCCGGCTTCGCACGCATGCTTTGTCAATATAAAAATTATCCTCCTTCTGCGCAGTCAGGTAAAAAGTAGCCTATGCTACTCAGGGTTAATGTAGCATTCTAATGGTGAAAGAATTTTTGAAATCGGCACAGTAGTTTTTGAGTTTATTCGTTACAATCATACACACAAAAATACCAAAATACAAATCTTTCCTCTTTATATAATATTAGTATAGATATAGATTAACACATTATAATGAATCAATTAATATTTGTACGAGCTGAGTATTACAGGTGATGACTACATTAACTAATTTATTGAGCGAGTAACATATATAAAAATACAAATAACTAAAAAAAGCACAATATACACAGAAATAAATAAAAGACACAAAAATTAATTCCAAAACCAGAATCCTTATAAACGTATAATTTATTACATTTAAAATGAGCTTTTAGCTGTCTCACTTTGCAAGCTAATATATCCAACAGGTCAGATTTAGATATCTTAGATAGATTAAATATTATAGTATCTTATTCAATATAAATAAAAATGAATTAGGTTATTAACATTATCCATAGTCTTAGTGAAATTAATTTAAATACGCAATTTTTAAAAGCAAGGAGATCCCAAAACTGTTAATAGTGGACGCAAAAAATAAAAGTCACGGAAAAGATCGCTATAATTTTTTCCTAAGTTGCTATGATAATTTAAATTGTAGATAATGATTAGAAGTAACAGCCTCACAAACGTGACTCCCACACAAGTTATTATTATCACAATGAGATTGTGTTGGAGTAGCCACGTTTACGTGATGCTAATTTTAGATAAGATGATATATACCTTATCTTAATCATATCATCCTGAATTTAAATTGCCTAACTGCCCACTTTTATTAGGGTTCCATACCAAAAGGGTCAAACGGGACCCTATTACTAAGACTTCGCTGTCCGTCTGTCACCAGGCTGTATCTCATGAACCGTTATAGTTAGACAATTGAAATTTTTACAAATGATGTATTTCTGTTGCCGCTATAACAACAAATACTAAAAACAGAATAAAATAAATATTTAAGGGTGGCTCCCATACAACAAACGTGATTTATTTGCTTGTTTTTGCTCGATTTTGATAACGGCAACAGGTAGACGCTTGAAATATTCACATAATATTTAGTTATACCTATATTAAATTTAAAAATAAATAATTAAATTAAAATAATACAAATATTTAAGGGGGGCTCCCATACAACAAACATGATGTTTTGATAGTTTTTGCGCGTTACTGATAACGGCAACAGGTAAACGCTTGATATATTCACAGAAATTGAATATATTGAGTTATATTATTCACTTTAAAAATAAATAATAAAATTAGCATTGACGGGGGGGGGGGGGGGGGGGGCATACAACAAACGTGATATTTTTTCCGTTTTATATTGCCTGTTTAATGGTACGGAGCCCTTCGTGCGCGAGTACCACTCGCGCTTGGCCGGTTTGACCCTTGGGGTACATAACCCTAAAAACATACATTATTTAATTGTGATTATAATATGTTATTGCTATTCTATGTGTTTGCTTTGAGGAAGGGTCTATAGCTCTCGTACTATAAATATCAACTGTAGCCAATATGTAACCCAGGTCCACAAACATTTAGATTTATTATTTGGACTTGCGGTCGATTCGGACAAAATATATTGGGACACAATGTCCCAATTGACACTTTTGATTTTAATATTTTTATTACTGTCGATTCGGACACCATTAAAAGCAGCTGCATTGTACAGTCAGTTAAAAAAAACAGGTTTTTACCGAGGCGCGGCGGCGGCACAGCAAGATGACGAAATAGATGCATAGCAAGTTCACACTCTCTCTCTCTTTATTTGAGATAGTTTTAAGTGATCATTATATAGATGCCTAAGTATACAAGATGTTGATATATACCAAATATACGCTATGAATGAAACTTGTGGTTTTTGTAACATTGATGTAAGTCACCACACGCTCACAAAGCAATTTGATTTGCTTTATCACATTATATTATATTTTGCTTAAACATTTTTTACCTGACTGTACTCAACAGCTTAAATAATTTGATGGTGTCCGAATCGACTGTAAAAATATTCAAATCAAAAGTGTCAGTTGGGACACTGTGTCCTAATAAATTTTGATTACAAAAAGGAGTAAGTCAAAATTATAGTTTGAGTCGTGAATGCAAGGTAAACTACTTTAGTCAACCTAACAAGCGACTTTAGCATAATTCATAGACCGCGTTAAGTAGTTGATGTCAAAAAGCGCTCTATTTTTATATACGTCGTAAAAACGCTCATATCGTCCTCACAATTGGATGACGTATCTAAATAAGTATCGCCCGTGACCACTGTTTGGCATTTAAACGTTATTTTGGTACATATTAAGATAGCATTTGAGCTTGATAGCACAAAGAAACTCAGCATATACGAGTACAAAATTCATTCGGAATAAAACATGTTTTTCTGTTAGCATTCACATGTGCTCTAAACGGCGCGGCGTAGTTAAACATCGGAGAGCTCGTGGCTTAGGTAGCTTTGCACGTATTGACCATGCCTTTTCTTTGGAATATTCTGAGAAGATAATATACACTCACAAAAAACGACTCAGGACGCACGCTCACGGTTAAAAGTCTCTAGCAAAAAATTTTAAGCTTTCATTCTATTTCTGATTTTAACATCTCAAAGCTGTTAGTTTTAGCTTTAAAATGAGTGTAAATGCTGAGCAAGACTGATCCTTCTATAAACATATCTCAGGCACTGCAGCGGCTACTTACTTTTGCTATTGCTGTAACCTGCCACAAGCCACACACTAGCTACACGGATAAAAAGGATTTTTTGAATTGAGTTGTTTTTTTTTAAATATGTTGGTAACCTCCGCATCATCCTCCTATAGGTAAACTATCGAATGGATAGTACTCAAGTTTTTTTATACGACCTGGTGAATTTGGCGACTGGTGAACTGGTGATGGATCAATCCTACTCTGATGTTAAAAAGCCGGCGTACCCCGAGCGCAACTTTAATTCGGCCGCGTCAAAAACTTCGGCCTAAATATCGCTATCCCTGTTTAGTGACGAAGGTTAGCCACGCAGAGCGACGGTGATAGCAAATGACCGATTCTAAATTTGATCAGATTTTGACCGTGGTCCGTAATACCAAAAATGATGACTGAAAACTTATTGTATTTTTCTCATTGTGTTGTTATTCTATAACTAGACGATATAATCTATGTTCCCATTACTAGGATACGTAAGATGTGGTTGTTTTTAATACGAAACAATTAGGTTGAAAACAGGTATTTTATGACGTAAAAACATGCAGAATGCGATACGCTTCTATTTAATTTTAGGTAAGTATTTTGATCTAATATATGGTTGGGAAACTAGATAAATACTATTCAAATTAAAATAATACTTTATTAAGGTAGAAATATGCTCCAATTAGAAATGATCTTGGTAGTACGTGTTGTATGGGCGCTTCCCCTCCGGTCTCTCCTTAAGCGGTAACCATCGCCTACCTATATAACAAAGAATTACTTCATTGGTCGTGAACGTGCCCTACGATGCACTGCGATCCATTAACTTGATACTACAGGTGTAAAGTCTGATGTGCCTGAAATTTCACCAGCAACCGTACCGAAACAGAGCAAAGCTGCATCGCGGAAGAAATAAGCTCTTTGACAAGAAACTCTAGTACTCTTCTATTTTATCGTTTTCTCGTCGGATTGCATTTATACATACTCTCATCTATATATGGAAGTACCTGTTCATATGACTCGTACACATACAGTAGGTCCTACAAGGAATGTGCTAATACAGAAGTAAAATAAATTTGCAAATTGACTTGTAGCGAAACATGGACCGTCCAGTTAGAGCTCGAATATCCTTGTACTTTGATACGCTATTTCGAGTTTTATATGTAGACGATTAAGTTGAAAATGCCAAGGAGATTTCTGAATATTTTAAATAGTGACTTATTAGTTGTGATATTATGAGATTCAAGGATTTAATAGAAGAACAAAAAACCAAAGAAAGAAATGGTTAAAAACGCATCAATTTACCGAACCGGGCAAAGATGTATATGACAATTGTAAACCTCATTGTGTACCCTTAATTGCTCATAGGCAACGATGAGCTAGTTGATGTAAGGCTCCTCAGCCTAGAGCACCGACGAAAGGCTGCTAGTCTCTCGGTTTTTTGTCGAGTACATTTCGGGGAGTGTGCGGCGGAACTTTTCAACCTAACCCCACCATCTCCATTCTATCAACGGACAACCAGACGCTCTGCGTTGCGCCACTGCTATATGGTAGAAATACCTCCCATTCGCACAAAGCGGTTCTCTTCTACCTTTATTATGCGCACCGCCAAAGAGTGGACCGACTTGCCAGAGTCTGTGTTTCCTGATAGCTACAACCTGGGTATCCTTAAGTCGCGAGTGAATAGGTTTCTTCTAGGCAAGCGTGTACCATCGTAGACTGCATCATCGCTTACCATCAGGCGAGATCGTGGTCAAACGCAAGCCTATAAATAAAAAAAAAATTAAATCTTTACGTTTCGATCGGATCACTGTGCTTTTCATTGTAACGTTATTCATTGGAAAGGTCATCATAAATTGCCTTTTTAGTCAGTAATGCGGTACGGTTTCGGATTTGATGATAAAAATTCGTTTAAAAGACGCACCATCATCATATCACCCATAGAACGTCCAGCACGGCCTGCATCAAACGGCTCCCAGAAACCTTTATCGGGTCGTCTTTCTATCTCGTGGGGGGGGGGGGGGGGGGGCGTTCTACGCTGCTCTTTCCAGTGCGTAATCTCCACTCGAGAACCGTTCCGAGTACCTAATACTTTCTATAAGTGGCCTAAAACAGTTGTAGCTTTTCATTATCACCACCATCGTTGACGATAGCTTATTGAGCAGCTTAAATGATAGTCCACTGTTGCAACAAGCCTCTCTCAAACGCTACTCCAACCGATCCTGTGCTATTCGCATCTAGGTCTACCTTCTACGCCTCTCTCTACGCCTCAGCTACGGCCTCTATATATTTATGGTAGTAACATAAGTTTATATTATTTTAAATTGTGTTTATATGCCCAACATTTCTTTTAAATATGTAAGTAGGTGCTAAAAATCAGCGGAAGCTTAATTGGTTTTTGTGTTTAATTTATTGGTAATATATGTGGTATACAGGTATGCAGCCTGCTTGGAGTAAAGAGGATTGACAGAATCCGTAACACCACGCTGCGTTTAAAGACCGGCATTGCTCATGCAGGAAATAAAGCTGCCAAGCTAAAATGGGATTGGGTGGGCCACGTAATACGAATGCATCCGGACAGATGGGAAACGATCGTCACGCAGTGGGTGCCTGAAGATGGGCGACGGCGTCGAAGGAGGCCTAGTAGTCGCTGGCGTGACGATCTCTATGCCTTCGAGATAGATTGGTAGGATTTGGCACGCGAGCGAAAGTCCTGGAAGACAGTGGGGGAGACCTTTGCCCAGCAGTGGGATGACGTAGGATGAAAAAAGATATACGTTTAACATATTTTTGTCCGAAATATCGTTTGTTTCCCTTATAAATAATCAGTCACGATTTTAGTAGATTATTTATTTTCATCTGACAATTCCTGTACATTCAATTACATAATTCATGGCTATTTTGGTATAATTGATTGCAGAGCCGACAGTTACAAATGGCCACAGAATTCATTTCAATTCGCGTAGTTTTCAATAGAAGTATTTAGAAACGGTATGTGACAGGAATTTGTTAGTCGACTGTTAGCTTTCGTAATCACAAAGTCTAATAAAGTTAGTAAGTATGTAATAAAGTATGGCTCAATTATGAGACTTTGCAGCTCGTTTCTCGAATGTATTTGTAATATAGTGATAGAATTGCAATCCTCCTAGGACGCACTATACCTAGGGAGACGTTAAATCGCTTATTGAGAAACAATGTTTTGTTCAACAAATTATGTGCTTTCAATCTGTAATTCATATATGTTATAGTTAAGGATACGTGCTAGAACGCATGTGTTGTAAAAACACGATTCCGTAAAATTTTCTTGATCGAAAAAAAATCCAAAGATGACTCCAAATTTATCTTAAAACCGTTCTTATGCGATGAATACTACAATTTAGATCTTGAATCTTTGTACAGTAATTCTACACAACATAAATAAGGGTACCTATGTTTTAAATATTCAAAATACCTTTTGATTTTACCATAAAATGAAAATATCTAAGTTTTGCACTAATTAAACCATTCGCTCCGGACGCCCCTTCCGCGATTCAGTCTGGCCTCGGCTTTTAGACGGGGTACCCGTGATGTTTGTCGCTCCAAACGAACACGTAATTCTTAGATAGAATTTATATTTAGTTGGTTTTTGTAAAGACGCAGTAATGAGAAATAAACACAACAAGATAATGAAGGGACTGAATGATCAAAAAATCGGCAAACATATGAACCACGGCGAGATAGGACGTGCAGCGGCGCGCGGAGAAGCGGGGGTGAAATTCGTGCTTGGGCTGAGGTATAGTCAACTCATAATATTAATGTAAGTCCAGTGCTACTTTATCTGGATGAGATCGTTCATAAGATCACCGACTGTACCTCGCAATCTTGTATTTACGTATTTTTTATGGTTAATTTGTTTGTGCTTAAACTTTAAAAAAATAAAGTATTTTCTATTTTTAATTACTCTAAAAACACGCATTATTTTTTGATCAAAAACTTAACTTTTTGCATGAAACATAAATCTATACTATTTCTTGTATTGTTTTTGTTTGTATTGAATAGGCTCCGAAACTACTGGACCGATTTAAAAAAAATCTTTCACTGTTGGGAAGCTACACTATCCCGGGGTAACATAGGCTACTTATTACCCAACTTCGCAGAAGGAGGGTAATGTTATTATTGAAAAACTACGCGTGCGAAGCAGCGGATTTGTCAGCTAGTGTCTTAGTAGTGGGAAACATACGGTATTACTCTATACTCAAAGACCTAAGTGAATAAATAAAATTATTATTATTTATTACTAGCTGACCCGCCGAACTTCGTACCGCCTTGACATGCATACGACATATGACGCGGGCTGCCAATGTGTTGTCAATCGGCTATCATTAGCTACATCTATCATCGGCTATCGTTAGCTACATCTATCTATGAGAAAATCAATTTAATTCATAATTTGTATTGGCTTGCTAGCAGAATAACTATTAAAATATTGGAAAAATCTGATATTTTAATAGTTATTCTGCTATTCGGGGCGGAGAAATATCGAACAAATCAAAGATCATCAAAATCTGTCCACCCGTTTTTGAGTTTTAATGGTGTAACTAACCCAACTTTGTTTTATAAATAATAAAATATATAGATTAGATCGAAATTTGAATTCGACTAGTAGACAAATCCGTCCTAGATGGTAACAAAAGTTATGCTATAAAAATTTTAATGCGTTTTTACTAAAAACACGTTATTACTTCGTATTATCTATTAATGGTATATAAATTATCATTTCACTGATTCTCGTTAGTTGGTCTCTGTGCAGATGAACATTGTACCTATATTGTTTTCATTTCAGTCAAGCTCAAAATCTTATCAAATTACGTAGAGTTCTTGACCTCCTACCGAGTTTGATATTGAATGTATACAGGGAGTTTTTTCTAAGTGTGCACAAATTTGCACAGGAGGTTCAGACTCTGTAGTATATGCGATTATTGAAATAAAAACAATATGTTTTATTTTCAAAATAAATACCATTTTATTCCTTAAAACACAGAACTCGTGGACAATGCGAAAGTCATTCATTAAATTTTACTGCGCACGCACACAAACGTATAACTAAACACTCACGGTCGCAGAATGAAAAGGGTGTCGATAAATCACGCACTTTTTTAAATATTTTCAAATGAAAGTAATTAACTAATTAAGAGTTAAATTAAATATTTGACTTTTTATGAATAACATTATTTATGTCTAGAATGTTTTAAAAAACATTGTGCACACTTAGAAAAAACTCACTGTATATGCTTGAAAACATGAGTCTGTAAGTTTGTATATGGATTCTATAGGATATGTCTACTTAGCACCAACTAAGACTTTTCATTTCATGAACAATTAATGAATAGGTAAGATTCGAACTAATATGTTAGGAATACGAGCTACGCGTGACTTTGTATGCGTCGACTTAAATTGACATCTATATAGGGTGTTTGATAATATAAAGGGAATATTTTGATGAGCATAATAAATAAATTTGTGAAATGTTTACCATAGAAGTGTGAAATTTATTTTGGCATGTGACAACAAACATTTTATTAAACTTATGTTGTGCTATTGCATAATGCTTGCCATCTAACCACAGATACTGTATTGGTGACGTCTCGAGATATCTCTTGTTGTCCCTTTCTAACCCAAAACCCGCAGCCATTTCCGAAAGAGATAACAAATCAAACAATTATTTTAGGATGTCGATTGCAAAAGTAGGCAGTAAGTCTTATATCGAATTAGTCACCTAAACTTAGACGATTTTATTTAAAATTTTATAATATAACTAATAGTCTTTTTTGAAAAGTAAAATTTTATGTTTTGAGAAACCGTCACTTGAATATCGTCATTATATTACCAAACATACTGTATATAACGTGTCATGTATTAAAACTCTGAGACTATAACTTTTACATAAGCACAGTATTTCTAAGAGGACTTATTGCTAATAACATAATCTACCAGTCATCCTGGCTATGCAAAAAGATGGCGGGTGTATTATATTATTGTCTGACTGCGTCAAAGGCGGATAATATTTGCTTGTATGTATAAATGTCTGTGCATCGTGTAGACAGTAACATATGGACTTAGCGCATTTTTTAAAGAAAAAAAACGAGTGTGCTTTAGACCATACGACTGAAGTAAATCTTCTGCTGCTGCCTGCCATCGGTTGTGGAATAGCTGAACTTTTTCGTATATCGAAGCTGGTAGATTCAAAATACGAAACATCGTAAATACTTTTTTATCTATAACAAAATGAACTCTATTATACAGCGTGAAGGAGTGATTTGGTTTTTGCAGTTTGTATAATTTAGGCTAATTTGGGATAGGATATATGCGACAAATCAACTGGCTATGAGAGAAAGAGAGAAAGAAAATGTGTGCACGCACCTCTCTCTCTTGCCCCTACAGTAATATACGAAACGTTACTCTCTCTATCTATCTTCACTAACTTACTTCTCCCTCTCAACTTCCGTTCGCACTTTTCGTAACGCATTCACCAGCTTACTTCCCAAGTTAAGCGTGCGTAAAGAAGTTTTATTTCAAAAACTGCCTCCATACTCTGCATACTTATACTTAATACATATAATAAAGCCATTCGGCGTATTAATAGTCACTGGTAAGACGTATTAACATTTTACCGGGTCAAGGTCTGTAAAACTAAAATTGGCTGCTCTATAAACGTGTAATAGATCTTATTTACATAATCACTTGCAAAGTACAAATCTATTTTTATTATGGCTACACAATTATTTTAATTAGAAAACGTAAAGTCGCGCGTACGGAAAAACTAAATAGCTTTCATATTATTGCGTTACAATATTTTTATAGAGCAATATTTTTTTCTAATTTTTATTCCGTCGCGATCTATACAGTTTGAACGACGGACAAGTCAGAAGTAATTAAATATTAAAAATATTAAAATTTAAAGAACCATTTAGTACAGTAAATTATACAATCTGGTACACATACTCGTACACACGAATGATCCAGGAGTTAATATGGTTGGTTTCTATTTATCCTTTTAGAAAACGACGGTAAACCTAACTATAAATCCTAGCCACTACTGCCTTCTATATCTAGCCTCTATTCTGTATCTAGATAATGTTACCAGTAGGTTGAGTACAAACATTGCGCTCGAAATACTATAACGTATAAAATTTTCGTATACGTACCTTATTTTCTATGGATATGTGAACAGCGCCCCAAGCAGGAAGTATAGATAACTTAATTATTGATTAAAACGGGTATTTATCGCGTATGTACCTTTTTTATTTGTTATCCCGACGTTTCGGCTGTGTTGCAACAGTCATGGTCTCAGTCAGCCCGATACCATGACTGTTGCAACACAGCCGAAACGTCGGGATAACAAATAAAAAAGGTACATACGCGATAAATACCCGTTTTAATCAATAATTATGTACAGTGATCGCGAAAGTTTGAAAAATACTATAGATAACTTAGTTTTATAAACTTCCACTTCTGGTCACATCTCCATAAAACATAACGTATACGAAAACTTTATACTTTATAGTATATCGAGTGCAATGTTCGCACTCAGCCTACTGGTAACATTATCTAGATATATAATAGAGGCTAGATATAGACAGCAGTAGTGGCTAGGATTTATAGTTAGAATTATCATCGTTTTGTAAAAGGATAAATAGAAACCAACCATATTAACTCCTGGATCATTCGTGTGTACGAGTATGCGATAACGCTATGATTTTTACACAAAACCAGTAAACAGTCAGTAGCTCTACTCCAATGCTTCACAATTACAAGTTGACAATACCAGCACGGTCCGATGCGCATGAGCTGTTTTCATTTCAATACACTTTTTACCGAGTTCTTTGTTCCGCCTACGGTTTGCGTCATTCAAGAAATTAGAGTATAAAATGTTTACTAATGTAATCGCTGTTCCAATATCGTCTAGTACAGCGTTTCCCATTTGCCGAGTCGCGACCCGGTACCGGGCCATCAAAATAAAATACCGGGTCGCAGCATTCCCGACTTGAGTGAACACTAATTTACCTTAAAAATAAATGTAGAAACCGACTTGAAGTTGAACCAGACCTTAGGATAAAACTTTCGTCATTTTCCGCAAACTTAGATTCTTTAGTGAAATATAAGCAGCAGCTCCATACTTCGCACTAAACTTTAGTGACTAAATAGGCCGATACCAAAATATGTAGTATTAACAAACATTTTTACTATTAGTAAAAGCTTAGGTGTTATTCTACCTAATGGAACCAGTCTGGGTTTAAAAGTATTAAGTGGGTCACGAAGGGACAGTGTGAAAATTACCGGGCCATAGAAGAACACTGTTTGGGAAACACTGGTCTTGTAATTCTCACTGTGGTAATAAATGTTTGACAAATATTTTGCTTCTTGCAGGTAATCATCGAATAGTAGTCGAGTGTTAGGTGTTGTGGTAAGTGGAACGGTAATATTATAACGTTTAGGCTCAAAGTCGCTCAGCGTGCTATGCTCGGTATTTCTCTATGAGACCGAATCAGAAAAGAAGACAATGTAGCCCAGAGGATTAGCTAGCTGAAGTGTCAGTGGTCAGGGTACATAGCTCAAAGAACTGACGGCCGGCTAGTGACATAAATAGTGGACTAAGCAATAGCTTCCATTCTCTAGAAAGATATATCTTATCTATAGATCCCTTTCTTTATTTTAGAAAGAGACAAACTGCATACATATACAGAATGTTTGGTAATATACTGCCGATATTCAAGTGACGGTTTCTCAAAACATAAAACAAGACTTCTCGAAAAAAACTACTAGTTATATTATCAAATTTTAAAGAAAATCTACTAAGTTTAGGTGATTAATTCGATATAAAACTTACTGCCTACTCTTGCAATCGACATCCAAAATAAAGGCCGATCTGACATCTCTTTCGGAAATGGCTGCAGGTTTTGGGTTAGAAAGGGACAACAAGAGATATCTCGAGAAGTCACCAATACAGTATCTGTGGTTAGATAATAATAATAAATAAATAAATATTGCTGGACGTTTCACACAGCGCTATAGCCCCAAACTAAGCAGACCTTGTACTATGGGAACCAGATAACTGATAGAATATTAAATACATACTTTTTTATACATACAAAAACATCCAGACCCGGATCCATAGATCATGCAACCAATTGGTTGTATAATCTATGGTGGGAATCGAACTCGCTCTCCCGCGTCTCAGCCGGTTATTCGTCCACTGTGCCACGAAGGTCGTCAATGGCAAGATGGCAAGCATTATGCAATAGCACATCATATGTTTGATAAAGTGTTTGTTTTTACATGCCAAAATAAATTTCCCATTTTTAATGTAAACATTTTACAAATTTATTTATTATGCTCATCAAACTAACCCCTTTAATTTTTGTGCATATATTATCCAACATCCTATATATACCTAATATAGGAGAGAGAGAGAGAGAGAGAGAGAGAGAGAGAGAAAGAGAGTAAAAATAGAGTAAAAATCAGTTAAAAACAAAATTTAAAGCTTTATTCTACAGAAGAATGGTCGTACAGTTCCTTTTGGATTATATGATACATTCTGCAATTTTTCAAAGAGTTTGCATAACAACCATTTGTTTATGCACAGTGCATTGATAGGCAGCAGTAATGCAAAGCAGCAATGACCTTGTTGAACAATTAACACGTATTATTGCAAAAGTCACATTAAAAACTCTTTAAAAATAAATAATTTTATTTAAACAACTGCCGATTCCCGCGTCTTGCGTCACATTATGTACTTGACATATTTTGTAAGGGTAATCTTCTTCTTCTTTATTATATTAAAATCTCGTGTCACAGTTTTAGTGGTCGCACTGCTGCGAAACGGGTCGACCGATTTTTTTAACCAACTTCAAAAAAGGAGGAGGTTCTGAATACGACTGCATTTTTTATGTTTGTTACCTCAGAACTTTCGACTGGGTGAACCGATTTTCATGATTCTTTTTTTATTTAAAAGCTGGTGCTTCCCGTGTGATCCCATTTCCATTTGGTCTAGTTCTAACAATGGCTTTTTCACCTTCTTACCCCCCCCCCCCCCTACTTTTAATCGCAATTTTAGAATTTTTGTATGAACAATCTTCTATTTTCCAATATAAAAATCTCGCGTCATGGTTTTAGTGGTCGCACTCCTCCGAAACGGGTAGACCGATTTTAATGTTTTTTTTTTGTATATTGGGTAAGTATGAGTATAAGTTGTAAAGTATTTTTAACGCTCCTACCCCCACTCATTTTTGTTTTTTTGTATGAACAATTTCCATACAATGTAACCGTCGTTCATTGACGTGGTCATTATCAGTCATTTACATGAAATGTCGCGTCACTTCGATATTTCATTCTGCATTCAATTTATTTGTTATATTATATGGCAGAACAACATTTGCGGGCTCAGTTAGTATTTATTAATATACTAGTGGCATAGCAAATCATAAGCATTTCTTGCTAACTTTAAAAAAAACTCCTCCCAAATGCCGTTCGAAATATTCAACGCAAAATGAACTCCCATGTAAAAAACCGGCCAAGTGCGACTCGGACTCGCACACGAAGGGTTCCGTACCATTATCTATAAAAACGGCAAAAACATCATGTCTGTTGTATGGGAGCCCCATTTGAATATTTATTTTTTTATCTTAATTGAGGTTGATGCCGATCCTCTAAATTGTATGAGCGCCCATACAACTCAGAGGACTATCTTAATTGGCGTCAACTATTTTAGTATGGACCAACCCTTTAATTTTAGCCTGTTTTTATTTGTTGGAATTTTTTCTTTAAGTAAAGGGAAAATTCCGAAAATATATAATAAAAAAGTAAAAAATTAAGGTAAATTTTGGTACTTACAATTTTTTCGCGAAAATCTAAATTAATCCATATCTTTTTATCGTGTTGACTCAGGACCTTGATTTTTATAAACGTAATAGAGACTATAGACTTCAGTATATGGTATAAACCATGGTAATTTCAACTTACTAGGTCCACCCGTTCTTGAGAAAATCGGTGGTGACACACGGACAGATAGACGGACAAGAGTGAACTTATAAGGGTTCCTTTTTTACCATTTGAGGTACCGAACCCTAAAAAGGAGTACAGTAGACTGTGCTAAAATTGTGTTACTTATTGGGATAGTTTTTCTCACGAGTTACTCTGTTACTCGTTGCAACCTTTTTTAAACCAGGTGGATTTGACAACGAGCCACAGTGAAACACGCTGGGAAAAAATTCCAATGAGTAACACTGTGACACGATTGTTTCTGACTGGTTGGGAAGGGAACCCATCGTAGATACTCGAATATTCGACTGCACGGTCGGCCATGCCTTGAACATTTCTTCGTGGAACGAGCTGACACTGGCCAATGACAATAAAATGCTATCAGATCAACTAAACATCGATAAATGCTAGCTGTAGAAATTAAAATCGATTTAAAATATCACAGATTACATATATTTTAGAAAGGAAAAACGAATTCTGATCGTATTTTTATGGTCACGTATAAATATACATTTTCGTACTACTTGCTCAAAAAAGTGACATTCTATGCCACAAAAAGCAAACATAACAATAGTCATTTTTAATCTGTTAAAAACAGGGAAAGAAAATTGTACTGAATTTCATTCATCCTCTAGGGGGAGAATGTGATTTAAATTTGGAATACTTACCGAAACTTATACTGAACTACATCTGTGTTTACACCATTGAGTTTGTATATAAAGCATTATACATCTTTTTGAAAAAGGAATACGCATTTATTATGCAGTTATGATTATTAAATAAAACTACGAAAACCGACGAGGCCGTATGCTTGATGCCTTTGCTTTTCCGACAAAAAAATATTAGTCTAGGAATTTGCGCGTTTTTGTTTTCTTTAAATACATAAACGTTAAGTTTATTTTAATTTATTTTTATAAATAAGTTAATGTTCTAAAAATACGTTACGATGGTAAACCAAATACTCAAATCAACTCATCAACAATAAATGTACCAAACAAAAATGTAACTCTCTCTATCAATAATTGGACCAATGTTTCGAATGTTAACTTTTACTTTTAATTGTCATTATTTTTAATAAATTCTTATCTCATATTATTACTGTGTTAATTTTTTCGCAAATGGTACGAAAAGTAGAGTATATTCCTCGGTGATAAAGCTGTCTTAGTCTTGGGTGAACTTAAATCCCTCGCTACACTCAGGACTCGTGTTAAATCCCTCGCTTCGCTTATGATTTAAGTTTTTAACACCCTCGCTACGCTCGGGCGTAAACCTCGAGTCTTTCGTTACGCTCGCGATTTAAATCGTCCCCCGCGACAGAAGACACTGCTTTATCCCCTCGGTTAATAATCTACTATTTAATTATGAATAGAGCATGTTTTGCAAAATGAAAAGTAAATGATTACCGGTGGCAAACATGGGTTGTCTACCTGTGACCATCAGACCATCTGCCATACGTCACTTAAAACAAAAGGATGTTGACGTCAATAACATGCGAACCGTACGTCAAAGGACTCAAGTATTCAAGGCTTCAAAAACTACAAGTAATTTTGCCAATAAAATGTTACGACAGCAAATATTACAGTGCCTGGAAGTAGCTGTGGCATTAATGGCATATGGTAGACGATAGATAGATTAACTCTTTACCGTTCATAACACTAATAAGTACTAATAACAGAACACAAATTAACAGAATTCAAAAAAGAACATACTTAAAAACTAAAAACAACTTATCGCGATTTCTTCCTGAGAACCATAGGATGGAGGAACGTTAGTTCGAAAATTACTAGTCCTAATTATTTTTCAACTGTCCTTTGTGCACAAACTTAAACTTAAACCAATCTACTGACAACGCAATGGAAGTGGCTAGTTTATATTTATCCGTCGTGTATTATCCGAATTTATCCGTATACCTCCGTGGTGCAGTGGGCGAATAGCCGGCTGAGACGCCTCCTGCGTTGCCCGCCTTGCGATGACACAGCATTGCTGCTTGGCGGCAAAAATAGGTACGTTCGAATAAAAATACTTACACAGGCTGTTTAGTAATATACTGACGATATTCTAGTGACGGTTTCTCAAAACATAAAAAAGACTTTTCGAAAAAAACTACTAGTTATATACCTGTATACTATAGTTGACGATCTCCGTGGCGCAGTGGGTGAATAGCCGGCTGAGACGCAGAAGGTAGCGGGTTCGATTCCCGCCGCGGAACCAATGTTTGCATGATCGACAGATATTTGTTCCGGGTCTGGATGTTTTTCTATTTATAAGTATGTATTTACAAAAAAAAGTATATAAGTATTTTATCAGTTATCTGGTTCCCATAGTACAAGCTCTGCTTAGTTTGGGGCTAGATAGCGCTGTGTGTAATGTCCAACAATATTTATTTATTATCCTTAATATACTCGAAAAAAGAAGAATCTATATTTTTATTCAAGATATGCCGCAATACTTGAAGGTAACTACTGCGTGTATTGTGTATGGAAAGGAGACGTATTGTGTACATAAAGTATTTGTACGAGTATATTTTTTGTTTTATTTGCGTCACAAGGCTACATTTTAATACAATACGTGTTAAAATGTAAAAAAGGGTGTGTAATGTTGCGCAATATGAAGTTACAAATGCAATAAAATGTGCTAGGAATAACTTAACAAGTTATTATTTATTTTGTGACCAGTTTTTGTTACATAGAAAGCTAATAACCAGCCAACTTGGCAACAAAAAGTATGGCTGTCACGACTCGAGAGATAAAATCTATCTGTACATCGATCTTGCAAAAACCTCGAGACATCAAGTTCTAGAAAAGGGTCCGCCTTTGAACTAGCATAAAATACATGTTTTACTTGTGATTCATGTGGGAATTTATATGGTATTTATTTATGAACAAGTGAAGGTCCAGGCTTGTCTTGGTATCGGTTTTGTTGTAGAATAATGCTCAACAGCCACATGCAGAGTCCGTAACTGAAGAACTGACGGCCGTTGGGATAGAAAGATTCTCGAGTGTAAACCACGAACTGGAAAGCACAACTTAACCCCCTCCGACGACCTCCGTGGCGCAGTGGGCGAATAGCCGGCTGAGACGCAGGAGGTAGCGGGTTCGATCCCCGCTGCGGAACAAATGTTTGCATGATCTACAGATATTTGTTCCGGGTCTGGTTGTTTCTCTATGTATTTACAAAAAAAAAAGTATATAAGTATTCTATCAGTTATCTGGTTTCCATAGTACAAGCTATGCTTAGTTTGGGGCTAGATAGCGCTGTGTGAAATGTCCAGCAATATTTTAATTTTTTATTTTTTTACTATATGGAAAAACGAGCTGATAAAGGTAGCTGGGAGCCGTTGGGTGCAGACCGCACAAAGCTTGTGCGGTCTATGGTCATCAGTGGATATCCTATGGCTCATTTATAAAATAGCGTTCTTAAATTCGAAATTGAATCCGACATAAACCAAAGATTCCGATTCGACAGCTTTCTGACGTTAAAAATAGCCCCGCAGAACACAACTAAACTATTTGGACCATCAAGTTTCCAGACATTTGGAAAATCATTGAACGAAACAAAGTTATTTCATACATCATACTATGTTAGTATATTATGAGCTTAATTATGTGTAGGTTATTAATTAATATTCTAGATTTGTAGATGTATTTTTTGTAAAGTTAGTATTTCAATAAAAATTGCGGCTAATTTAAAAACGTGATAAAAAAACTCAACCTTAACTTGTTGCGTTAGAAACGACATGCATGATAATTTTAGCATTTTTAAAACAGTATGAGTTATGAATTTAAAATTAAAAGTGTCGCGTAGGTTGCGCTTCTATATGACGTGTGTCCATCATACTGTGATTACATATGCGATCGTCATCGACAGGAAACGGTATTTTGTAAAGGAATGACATGGATACCATTAGATCATAAATGGTTTGAAATATTAGTAATGTTTCCTATTTTTTTCTTTTTGAACGCCTTATGGTGCACGGAAAGGGAGGGTACGGATCATCAATGAGAGGGACAGACCAAATCAAAGCAGTACTTGACGCTTTTAGCATGAACCAGAAAAGCGGCAATACGAGAGGAGTGCCGAAGGATTGTCAAGCGAGCCACTACCCCCGAAATGACGACCACGACTACTCTACAAAGAGTACAACGACGAAGAAGGTTTTTATATTAATGAACAAAATACAATGATTTATTAACATACTAGTTGTTGCCAGCGGCTTCGCCCGCGATGTTCTGGGGTGCAAAATACATATATAAACTTTGACATCCCATTTTTATCCCATGTGAACTGATTTGTGGGATCAATGGTAGCCTATGTGGTGATCCAGGTTATAATCTACGTATAAACTAAATTTCATCGAAATCGGTTCAGCCGTTACGGCGTGATTGAGTAAGAAACAAACAAATAAACATCCAAACTTTTGCGTTTATAATATTAGTGTGATAAATAATGAATCATGCAAACGATCTATAGATAACTCAAAAAAATAAGCTCCAGCTCCAGAAGGAAGTATCCCTAAGACACTGTCTGTATTACCCTGCTAAATTGCAATGCTTAAGCGTTAACCCAGATAAGCTCCAGCTCTGGGATCACACCACACGTCGGTTTAACCTGACGCCCACAGGAAGAATTTTAATAACGTTAAGAACCATCGTACCTCATAAGCCTAATAACTAGTAATATTATGGTAAGTATTCTGGTCTTCTAGAATGTGAACTTCAGCTTACACAGTTTTATATATTGAGAGTTTTTTTCCTACACTTTTGTCGCATTATATACATGAGGCCAACACAACATGTATTTTTCTTCTATTTCACTTTATCAGCCGATATCTTAGTAGTCATTCTTTTGTTTTATTTAAATTTATTTGGGAACAACAAACAGTGACACTATAAACGTGTGGTAAGATACATTATTCATGCGAGAGAAGTATTACTTTATCGACATTTTGGTAAGACAGAGTCAAAAAATAGATGCAACTGGAGGGTCAGAAGGGCCTTATATCTATTTTAGACAGAAATTATAAATATGAATATAAGGTAGTGTTGGTAATAGAGCAACTTATAATGTACACAAAATAAATTAAACATTTTATGGGATAAGACAATACCCCGGGTGTTGCCGGTGTCAATAGGCGACGGTGACCGCTTACCATCAGGTGGGCCGTAAGCCTGTTTCCCCACAAATAAAATAAATAAATAAAATAAAATAATTTATACATTATAATATACAAATAACTTGAAAAAAAAAGAAGAAAATAAAGTGAATGGAAAAGCACAGATCGGAATTAAGCTAAGACAGAAGCGACTGTAGGCCTTCTTTACCCATATCATCTTTAACACATCACGTGCTAGCCGATTGGGGTATTCCTTTATCCAATTTATCAATTTGTTTTATATATGTTCTGACATTATTTATTTTATTACATAATATAATATTTTGACATTCTCAACTATATATGATTATATTTTGACACAACATGACATATCTACCATGACACATAGTATTGACAACACAATACTCTCAGGGTCTAGTGGCTGAATGGAGCGGTCTCGACAGAATATCAGCGCTTACCATTACGGCGGGCATAATGCTGAGTCGAGTCCCATTTACTGCTGTAGCACAAAGTATCTACCATTTACTGCTGTAGCACACAGTATCTACCATTTACTGCTGTAGCACACAGTATCTACCATTTACTGCTGTAGCACACAGTATCTACCGAGTTCTGCCTTATGTTTGTTTATGTTTTACGTTTATAGTGTTTAATTGTTTAATTTAAAGTATCTTCTCTCTCTTAAAATGTAACTGAAATTTATATTGTGTGCTAATGTAGCGAATAAATGATTGTCTATGTCTATTGCCTAAAAATGCAACAACACGTTGTACCTTTTTACACCGACCTTACTTCCCAACAGTGGGAACCCCATAAATCACCCGACATGGCAAAACCACTTTTACAGAACATGGTAGCTAATGTTACCGGTATATGGCTAGTATTCAAATATCGAGTACTTATCTGGTAGTGATCGCATTTTTACTTGCATTCGGGTCAGCAACAAACATGCAACGGACATGTTCAACAAATCGTGTTAATGTACTCTACTTGCAGTGCACGCTGATACAGACTGTCTCGATTGAAAATTATATTAATGGATACCACAGAACACAAATAGTGCATGCAATCTAACGTGTCTTTAATAGTACCTAAAGGGAACAGTTTTTATAAATTCTTCGTCGCTATAATCCGAACATCTATTCCCCTTTCTAATACATGCATAGTTTTTCCGAAAAGAAATCGGCCTGTAGCGCTTTTGGAACCATACTGTTTAGTGTATTTGCTATATTCAGTGGCGTAGCGTGGGTGTCTGCCGCCCGGGATGGAAGACAATTTTGCCGCCCTCTTATTTAGGTATTTCAATTTAATATAATAATATATACAGTAATTCTAAAGAACTTTTCGGCAAGAAAAGGCATCATTATTGTGTATTGTACAGGTTACAAATAAAACGGTCATATATGTGTTTTACAATATAATAATCAAATTTATTAGAAAAAATCTTACACGTGTGCCACTTACGGTATAACAGGTATAGAACACTTATGATTATACGAGTAAGTACCTTGACGATTATCAAGATTAAGTTTTTAGCGAATTGAATATAAAACGCAAATTGACCTTCAATTAGAACTACGACGATAATTTTTAATTAAAGATACTTGTTAGAATTGAAAACAAAACTTGTCTTTAACTAAAACTGTATTTTTACTTTTTTAAGAGCAAAGTCTTTTTTTTGCACTATCAATGTCTATAACATCACACACCTCTTACTCAATAGACAAGACAGCCAGATTGGTTAGCTTTACAATACTCATTGTTGATCTTAAATAGTTTTGGATCAATTTCAATTTTGAAATACTTCTCTCACAGCTGGCATTGCTTAACGCGCCAGCGAACACTGAGCGCAACTTCAATTCGGCCACGTCAAAAACTTCGGCCTGAATATCGCTATCCCTGTTTAGTGACGAAGTTTAGCCACGCAGAGCGACAGTGATAGCAATAGAACGATTCTAAATTTGATTAGATTTTGACCGTGTTCCTTAATACCAAAAATGATGACTGAAAACTTGTTGTATTTTTCTCATTGTGTTATTATTCTGTAACTAGACGATATAATCTATGTTCCCATGACTAGGATACGTAAGATGTTCTTGTTTTTAATACGAAACAATTAGGTTGAAAACAGGTCTTTTATGACGTAAAAACATGCAGAATGCGATACGATTCTATTTCATTTTAGGTAAGTATTTTGATCTAATATATGGTTGGGAACCTAGATAAATACTATTCAAATTAAAATAATACCTTATTAAGGTAGAAATATGCTCAAATTAGAAATGATTTTGGTAGTACGTGTTGTATGGGCGATTGTCCCTCCGGTGCCCCCTTAAGCGACAAAAATATGAAATGGTTCAAATATTTACAAGTATTATTATTTATTGTTAGATTTTGCCGCCCCCTAAAAGTGCCGCCCAGGGCGGGCCGCCCCTGCCACCTGTACTACGCTACGCCACTGGCTATATTCTTATGATACATATTAAAGTAACATAATATATTACCTGCAACAAAACCTTCCTAAATTATCGTTATACTTCTATTACAGGAATATAAGGAAAAAGTAAAGTAAGTATTAATAAGGGAATAAGTTATCATTATCACTGTTTATTTAAGTGCAATATTGACGTTTAAAATCTTCGGTTTTATACACGCCCCAAAGCTAAGAGAAAGATATTAGACTATTCGCAGATTTATCGTAGAACGTCGTAGAAGTCGTTATTCGTAGAATCTTCCAGTGTTACGTACGCGCCCTATTTTTCACTACTTAGTCTGCGTACTGATGAAGAGATTTGAAAACTATTTCAGAACAAAGAAACAGTGTGAGAACAGATTTGTGCAACTCAAAATAATTTAGTTCTACTTAGGTACAAAATCGAGATGGTAGTGTTTGATTAAAGATTGATAACGTTAAACGCAAACCAAATAATCCTTGAAGTACTCTTTTAATCTCACATTTTGCAGAACAATAGGATTTGTATTTTTCTCTCAGTCAGGTCAACATTTTTAGGGGTTATCTAAGCTTTCGTGCACCATGTACAAGTACCTAAAACAACCCAAAAAAATAAATACTATGGTATACATACGCCAACGCAGACGGGGGATCATAAAACGTGGGACAAGCGGCGATAATATTGCTATCTCGCTCGTTTTTGCAGCCCGTACGGGAGCCGTTAGTGATGCGCCGTATATATCGATAACCGTGCACAACCCTAGAGCCTTATTGTTTCTCCAAATCTGATCTGCCAAAAGCGTTGGTGTTTACCATAATACGATAGACGGACGAGGAGCATATGCCTGATGTATTTCTACCATCCAGTATTTATGTTTAAATGATGTTTCGGCAAGTAAAATATTTTGTATTTTTTTTTGTATCTTCAATCAATTGTGTCTATAATTTTTGTGATGTTTTTAATTTTAATAGAACTCACATAATACCTTACATACAATTATGAAATCACAAAATGTTGCATAATATTTTTCGAATCCGGGTTTTATCTTTATTAGTCAAGTTACAATTGTTATTCAAAAATTACCTTGTTGGAATAAAAGTTGACATAATGATACAAGTAATATATATTTATACTGTAATCACACGTGTTTATGTATTAGCAAGCTAATAGTTGTGATTCATAGCTCGTATATAAGTACCATGCAATACGGGTAATAGAGGGTGATTCAGGTTCAGGGTGACTTCATCATCATCATAACATTAGCCACTGGACGTCCACTGCTGTACATAGGCCTTCCCCATAGATTTCCAGAGCGAACGATCTTGTGCGGCATGCACCCAAGGACTCCTTCATCCAGCAACCTTTATCAGGTCTTCCATCTAGTGGGAGGGCATTCTAAGCTGCGCTTTCCTGTCGTCCTGGTCGTTGGTTCTTCAAGCTATGTCCCCTGCCCACTACCACTTCAGCTTGCTAATCCTTTGTGCCCTGTCAGTGACTTTGGTTCGTCTACGAATCTCCTCATATCGATCTCGCCGAAAAACCAAGCATAGCCATCTCCGCACGCTGAGCGACCTTGAGCCTTCTTATGAGGCCCATAGTTAAAGACTATGTTTCTGTACCATATGCCATCAGTGGTATCTGGGTGACTTTACGAGTATATCGCACTAAAACTACAGTATTTCGGTCATAAGCTCGTTGAGTCCAATGATTACTGCAAAGTTAGATAAATTACCTCATGGGAGAAGCCCTAACCGATGGGCGGAATATGTATCCGAACAGCCAGAGATGACATTAACAGTTGGAGACGAGCAGTGAACTAACTTCATCAAAAACAGTGTTGCAACACAGTTAAAACGGCGTCGGGATAACAAATAAAAAAAGGTACATACGCGGTAAATACCCATTTAAATCAGTAATTGCGGAAGTTTGAAAAATACTATTGATGGTCGCCGAGGCGCGAGTGGACGGTTTACAGCACCATGCGCAAGCGGTGCACATCCCTGGGGCGCAGAATACGGGCCAGCTCCAATGGTATACTGATTGCGTTTTCAAACAGGTTCGACTATGAGTATCTAAACCATTGTTGTATGGTACATGCGCAGTGCCTACACTAGATACTCACATACTTATATAATATTATTTACTGGTGGTAGAGCTATTAGCTTTTGTGAACGGGCTCGAGGAAGTGGGCACCACCGCCTTACCACCAATTATCTGCCACCAAATAGCAGTACTTGTGCTGCTGTGTTCCGGTTAGATGGTAACAGCTATAGTCCTATAGTATGGCAACGTATCCACATAGAGATCAAGACAACATAATAGCTTGTTTTGAATTCTATGTGGATATCCATGGGCTGCAGTAGCCACTTAACATCTGGTGGACTGCATGCTCGTTTGCCATATAAGTTGTATAAAACAATATATATATTTTTATTTACTTTTGTTATGTATAATTAAATCACACTTTTACTAACCATTTGACATGTTTAATTAAGTTTTTATTAACAATTAAGGATCTCTAACATCTGAAAATAAAATTAATTGAAAATTTCACCAAAAAAGTCATCAGCGATGAGGGAATGACGCTTTGTCGTCCAATACTTTAATGCCAGACAAAAATCTTTTATCAGTCTGTCAACAGAACTACTCAACAGAACAGGTGGGCGTAAACGTGTGTTCCCCACTTACCAGTTTTGAAATATGGTACAGGGAATATTAGCGCACATAATTCGTTTTCCTGTTAATTAACGGTCTCATGGATTATCCCAGGGTAGAGCCAGCTCTAGGAAATCAGAGTAAAACAATACGTATATTCCACCGTTGATGACGCAGTAAAATAACAGAAGTCCATATGTGAAGTTGTAGTCGCTTGTAAGGCAATATTTTTGCGGTTTCTGCTTTTGGTAGTTTGGTAATAAATTCCGGACTGTGACGTAATGGGAAGTTTTTCTTGATAATGTGTCCGGGAAAGTTTTTGATAGAATTGTGATATATCTAGTTTATTGTTTTATAAGGTGAGATGACGGTACAAGTTCATGCTCCACCTGATGTTAAGTGATTACCACTCTCTATAAAAGTTGCATTACCTCAGAGGCTACGTCCAAGCAAGACTCTGCCTTCATGGCATTACATTGCGCCCGTTACTTTGAGACAAATAGGCAATCATACCCTTGAAGTCGGGAACAGTCGGGATACAGCCATCCGAGCATTACTCATTGGCAAAAGAAATAAGTACGGTGGTAGTGCGAAATTTTATATTTTTCTAAATAACAGGTTCAACTCCGAATCCGAGTAGAAGCAATTACATGGAATGCCAAATGATCTTCGACTCTTTGGCCTTAGCATATTTCCTTATAGTAAAATTCGCTTTGTAATTTAGCAGGTAAATAAGATGCCATAGGAAGGTCTTGTTAGCGCCGACTGTGCGTCAATGCTGATCTTGACATACTCAAGCAATTTCAATAGCGCCTTCCAACGTCCACAAGCATTGACTGATAAAGTTGAGTAAAGTTGTGAGTTTAGGAATAGTTTTATCTACTTATTTGTATAGGCTTCGTGTATATCCTACTAAGAGTTTAAATTAGAAAGTAACTCTGTCTCTGTCTGTTTGTTACGGTTTGAACTGATTTCGATGAAATTTGGTACACAGATAGATTATGACCAGGATTGGGACAATGGTTACTTTTTACCTGACTGCGCAAAAGGAGAGTAATGTTTTTATTGAAAAACCTCGCGTGCGAAGTTACAGGCGAGTCATTCTTTTTTTGCGTACCTCTACCTCTAACTACCTCTGCTACCACCTCTCTGTTGCCTCAAAGGTTTGATGGCAGATTTTTAAAGTAAACCTTCTTTATGCACGCTTGTCTTGGGGAGTAAGCTGGTGAATGCGTTACGAAAATTGCGAACGGAAGTTGAGAGGGAGATATAAGTTAGTGAATATAGAAAGAGAGAGTTACGTTTCGTATATAACTGTAGGAGCAAGAGAGAGAGGTGCGCGCGCACATTTTCTTTCTCTTTTCCTCTCATAGCCAGTGCATGAAAGTAGTTCGTTTGATTATTTTTCGTAATTTCATTTTGTTCTTGAACAATTTTATAAATCAATATTTTGAAAAAAAAAGTTTACTTCAGTTGAGTGGTCTAAAGCACATTCGTTTTTTTTGGCTCGTATATTGTTTATCTAATATACAAACGTCCGCCAACGGCTTCGTACGCGTAGTTTATTGATGAAAAGTATTCTATGTCTCAATCCAGGTCATATTCTGTAGTAAATTTCATCGAAATCGGTCCAGCCGTTTAGTCGTGAAAATGTAAGAAACAGTCAGACAAACAGAGTTACTTTCGGGATTGTAATATCAATATAGATGTAGATTAAAAGTTATCGATTGTATTTATTTCTGTTAATAGATGGATTATCTGTATTTATTATATTGTTAGAAATGACATCGGGTGAGCCATTTATGCTGGTTCCATCTCCAGGGGGGCAATCACGCCAATCTTAAACGTGTCTAACGTTGGAACGCAACGTGTTTGGTTTGGAGTTTACGTTGGTTTGACTGATGTCAAAATGAAATCTTCCAAATACTTCAGAAGCCAATTCATTCACGTTTGAATGATTAGCGCGATACGAAATGTGCATAACGTCACGTTTCGTTTTGGTTTTACTTTGGTATTATCGTTCAAAATTGGTGCGATTGCCCCCCAGGTGGTACACACGTAGCCGTGTGTACCGTAGCGCATTGTGTAGGCTTTTCGTAGAATGGGAGGTCAGCTTATACTGGAAATGTATAGCTTGATGTGTAGCCGTGTGTACCAAACCTACCTATGATAATACAAAATGAAACTCGAATAATCTTTTGTAGTACAAAAACCACTAGTTTGTTTTGCTGACAATTATAGCAATTATAGTTCTATCTATATAATAAAATTATTGATGGTTAAATAACTACAGATAGGTACATATTTGATTACTTGCGGAACCGAACCGAAACGAGATAAAAACAAACTATTTATCATACAAAAGAGTTCAATGTACTCCATTCTCATGTTCTTTGCACATACCTTAGAAAATGTATGCTAAACGAGATGGGCAACTTTAGTAGTCAGCTCTTCAAAAAACACCAGGATGTTGGTATAAGCATCTGTATAAGTAATTACATTTATTACACTAAACCATACTAAGTTTATTCGAAGTATCTACTTGCCGAATGCGCGACGACAAGTGGGCTAAGATAAATAAATAATGCTGGTCATTTCACTCAATGCTATCTAGCTCCAAACTAAGGAAAGCTATGGGAACCAGATAACTGATAGAATACATATGTACTTTTTTGTGCATGCATACGTAAAGTATATGTACAACATATTTTATTACGACATTAATTTAAAACACACATCCGGAATTGTATTAACTGGTTTTAGAGGTGGGTTTGATACCGGTAGCTTGAATATTTATCCAGTAATCGATACAATTCCAAAATCGGCGGCGCCTTTACGAGTATGCCGCTTAGTCACTTTTAACAGATAGCTACTTACATGATGAATGAATATGATTTGTTTACCTATTTCATACAGGCTATTTCGTCGATATTTTAGGACTTATTTTACAACCATACTAGCCATTGTAGCACAATACCAATATTAGCCCTACCCGTGTTTTCATTTAATGTCATACATAACAAAAAACGTAGTATAAAGGAACACTCAGACCAGAAATAAATGTCTGTAGACCGTGAATCTAGATGGCCATTGGCCGGCTTGGGCAAAGATGACGGGATACTCGAACTCTACATTTATATTGCGATTTGGTCGACAGTCACCTTCCACCGGGATGAAAGAAAAAGGGGAAGGGAGGTCTTTGCCCAGCAGTAGGATCCAACGGTCTTCTTTTGATAAGATTATTATTATAAACAAGTAGATTACAGAAAAAAAATCTCGCAAAAAGGACATGCACAATGGCGAGCTTAACCCTAATACATTTTTAAGATAGAGAAAGTGATGAGTACAGAAACATTGGACAAAAACTATAAAACTACGAATAAATAACTACAGTCATTATTAGGTCTCTTGCGGGTGGGTGAAATTTTTGAGATTATGTCGGATTCAGCACAACCTTTAATTAAAATAAAGGCCACTAACGGCCACCCATTATAATTAAAATTATCACATTAAACACAATTAAAATTTTAAATTGTTTTTAATCGGGGTATGTTATTAGTTTTAAAGATAACTTGATTGTCTGGATAATACAGAGTCTATTGGTCGGCTGGCTATCTCACTGTTAGTTACTTTTCTTTACCATAAACGACAAACAATTTTTAAGATTTTTGAAACCATCTCATAAACTTTCAATCCGTACGGGACTTGAACCCGCAACCTTCCTCTTATTATGATGCACTGCCAATTGTGCAACCGTCTCTGATCACGTTAGGGTCGAAATTAGTGAGACGACTCAAAGCGCCGTTAGCTCCTCAGGAAAACTTTTTACAGTTTCTGACCTGCTCAATGCCAATGTTGTAGTTCAGTACATTAACAAAAGATGTCGCATTGCTTGTTTCTAATAGAAATCTTAAAATTTTCCGTAAGTGTCGGATAACACAATAAAAATAATATTAAGAAAAAATTGCACAAAATAAACCGCTAATTTCACAGAACTAAAATATTCCATTTTATACCGCTATACAGTTTCCTGTAATTATTACTGTGTCATGTGTCATATCATGTCACTAGGAATTATTAGGACCAGTTTTTCTTACTACGCAATTATGTTACGTACGTCGGTTTGTTTCTTTTCGTGGGAAAAGTTTCGAATTGGCATAGAAATGTAGAAAATTAAAGCAGGCGATTCGTCCTTACCTACTCGCTGTTGCCCCTTGTAGACTCCATAAAGTTAGTAAATCGTTTAAAGGGCAAGGTGAACGCTTTTATAACATACTCCCAAGTGTTATACATAAATTAATAGTTACCTAACAAATTTAAAAACGTAATTAAACAAAATCTTTATAAAACAGCATACTATAAAATATCGGATTATTTGGATGATGAAATTGGGATTAAAATCACTCCAACTCGTTCAAAAATATTACAACTTAGACGTAAATTATTTTCTTTATTGTTATGTACTCTAAAAGGAACAACCAGCCTTGTTTCTTGCCTTTCTTTCCTTGGATTGATCGAGAAGGAACAGGCAGTAAAATTAAAGTTTCAAAGTGATCCTTGCGATTTAAATTAATACAAAGATTTTGAATTTTGAATACTAAGTAGAAATAGTCACTTTTAATATTTATTCATAAGGACTAAGTACGTGTTGTGAAGAGCAAGAAGAGAGGCCTAATACCATAAAATAGTTTGAGCCCTGAAGAGCCAGTTTTTCCAACTGTCTCAACTAAGTTGAACGTTTTTTTTATACAACTGGAGTTTATATTTGCAGAACTTCCCCACAGCAGTATACCGTATGACATAATGCTGTTGAAGTAGCTGAAGTAAACTAGTCTGTAAACAGACGGATCTTATTGACTGCGTTTGCCACAGAACTAAGTATCTTCGATAACTTAGTTCGATGACCTATCAATGTGAGGGTCCCATTGAAGCTTATTATCTAGGGTTATACCTAAGAATACAGCAGTTCACAAGAGCCAACTCCTCGTCTTTGATTGTTATAATCTGCTATAATTCGTGTAACATTAGGTAGTATAAATCTAATACACTTTGTTTTCTTCTCATTTAGAAGAAGATTGTTTACATTGAATTATTTTACGACCTTAGAGATTTCATTACTTACATCATCAAAATAGATTGTCGTCGCTTTCATTTTAATAAAAGTGACGTGTCATGTGCAAACAATACAACCTCATGACCATCCCTTACAAGATGGGGAAGATCATTAATATATACTAAAACAAATATGGTCCCATAATTGATCCCTGTGGTACACCCATTTTACCCAGAGACCCCAGAGCACGCTTTCCATTTACGTCAACTCTTTGCATTCATTGCATATGTTATTTGAATAGTATTTGTTTTATTACATCAGCCTTTTTACTTATATAAAACCGCTGAAAACTGTGAATGGAAATATGGTGGGTAAACCAGTGGTATGGTTAGCCCTTATACATAAGGGCTTACCATGCCACGGGTTTCTCTACGCGTTTCCTACGCGCTCGAGCGTAACGCTAGGGATGGCACAATATTCTAGTACCAAATACACAACCTTTTTGATAAGAATGTTTATTCATTGTCACGTATACATTATAAGAATACATAAATAAAATAAGCCTTTACTGTATTTAATCTTAAATTATGTTTTATCATTTATAACAGTTTGTCCTTCGACAAAAGCCTCCTCTAAGGATTTTCACTTTATCCTGTCTGTGGCTGTTCTCGTCCATTCTGGACCGGCTATTTTCTTCAGGTCATCTTCCCAACGTCTTGTTTGTCTACCTTTGTGTCTTTTACCGTCTCTTGGGTACCATTTTCTTATTAATTTGGTCCATTTCTCTTTTCTTTCTCTAAGAATATGTCCTGTCCATTGCCATTTTAACTTTTTACACACGGTTTTTACGTCTCTGAAAATCGTAATGTTTTTTATTTAAAAAAAAAAACAATTATAAAAAAAAATGTATACATTATAATATAACCTAAATTTTCACAAGTAAAGGTGACTTACGCAACGATGCCTCATCGTAAATCGTATTTAATGCCTAAATATGATTAAAAGAGTTGTTAAGTCATATAAATAAGTCAAATTTAAACATCACACTTCAGTCGCTAATTATTAACTACGTACCTTACGGATTGTTATGCAAGCCGGGCTCAATTTATTACCAGCTAACAAATTATGTCCGACAAAACGTGATATACGTCTCGCCAAAGCTCGGCGCTCACGGCTGGCTTCTACAGATTTGATCCAAATCCTCTTACTTGAACGTCTATGTGTGCATGCGCCTGTTATCGTAATAAATTTAACTTCTGTAGGTACCTATTCTGTGCTAATACCCAGCAGTTGGTTAAGTTAGGCTGTGTATGATGATGATGATGGTGAATATTCAATGCCATTTATAATGATGCCATTACCAAGCTTTGGCCTGAAGGTATGACTCTTATACCTTGGAAGAAGGGTAGGCCTTTGGTGTGGGACGCCACGTGCGTCGATACTCTTGCGCCATCTCATCTGTATGGTACAGCAGTTGGGGCCGGTTCGGCGACAAATTCAGCTGAAGATCTCAAGCGTCGCAAATATGGAAGTCTCGACAGAGCTTACGTATTTGAGCCATTTGGGGTCGAGACCCTGGGTCCATGGGGTACCTGGGCCCATCGCGTTTTCGAAATTCTTTCTGGGCGTCTGGTGCAAGCGACGTGTGATCCGAGACCTGGCGCTTATCTGGGTCAACGCATAAGCATTGCGATTCAGCGGGGCAATGCGGCCAGTGTCTTGGGGACACTTTCGCCTGGTTGTGATCTAGAGCAGTTGAGCTATTTGTAGTTCTATGCAATGGTCTTTAGATGATTCAACTGTTTCTTCTGTTTTTTTTTATTGTAAATGATTGTGCTTATGTTCTTTCTGTTGGCTTTAGATATATGTATGATTATAAATAGAAGTGAGTAAAGTAGCTACATGCTTTGTTATTTAGTATCGTCAATTATCTTAATATTTGCACCTTTGGAATCTTAAATTGTACAAAAAATATCCAGGGCATTAAAGGCCCATCAGCTCTACACTCTTAGAAAATATTTTTTTACTTTAACCGTATGCTGTATGAATAATTTTCTATTTTGTTAATGTGTAGTTTTACCCAATTAATTTAATTGTATGTAATACTCATTACAAGGTACAAAACTACTCTTTTATTTTGTGCCTCCGGTTAGTTACCATATAAGTTTTTTTATACTACTTTTTTTATACTACGTATATGGCAAACGAGCATGCAGTCCACCAGATGTTAAGTGGCTACTGCAGCCCATGGATATCCACATAGAATTTAACACAAGGTATTATGTTGTCTTGATCTCTATGTGGATACGTTGTCATACTATAGGACTTAGCTGTTATGCCTATGTGCCAGTAATTACAGGAATATACCATTACCATCTAACCGGAACACAGCAGCACAAGTAATGCTATTTGGCGGCAGATAAAGGTAAGGCGGTGGTGCCCACTTCCTCGAGCACGTTCACAAAAGGTCTACCACCAGTAAAACCCACCAGTACTTGGAGATGGGACACGTTTATGGTCCACCTGATGTTAATTGGTAACCATCGCCTATAACAGAGTATTACCCACGTAGGCCACGCACGTTAAAAACGTGCCCTACCCTGCTTCTATCAACTTGAGGCATACAGTTGTAAAGCCTCATGTGCCTGTGCTTGTCAAGGTGGTGACACCTACTTATGTTGGATCCCCACGTTCACCAGTCTCTGGGGTTTTCAGATGACTCAGCTTCCATTCTTTTTCCGCCCCAAATATGACCCTTATGATAAAATTATTCTAGCAATTATTCTTGAATTCAAATTAATTGCTCTTTCCGAAACCACTAACAAAATAATACTGAATTTATACGGTCATGAAACCGCAAAAAGATGGCTCAAATTGACCTCTAATGCAAAAATGACGAAAACAATGACGGTAAGAAACCTTTGAGATCAGGCCAATTTTATTAATGAACTTGCCCGGGTACTGCTTTTACGAGCTTGTGGGATTTCCTTATACTTAAATGTAATTAATTAAGTTCCTTTTGAATTTTAGTTGGTAGTGAGCGGTCATTAACCTTAATCTTCAACAGAATGTAATAATAAGTTTTTAATAATTATAAATAGGACTTAATCCGGTTGGCTAGGTTTGTAGAGCCAAGTCTCAATCTCTATACATCAATCTAACAGATAATTATCTAGCGGAGGTTTAACAAGCTGAAGTAGCAGTGAGCGAGGCATTTAGCCAGTACCATCTTTACCATTATGGCACACGGGGCCCGTATCCAGGGCCCCTGTCGTCACGGGAGTCCCGAAAGGCCGATATATTCGCTTAAACTATACATTTTTTTCTATTTTAGATAGATATAACCCGACAAATGTAAAAGGAAAACTATGACAAAAGTTTAAAGAGTAAATGTGGGCGTTGTTAGCGACTTTTTGGTAACCCTGAGAGGAACAAGCCTCTGTCAACACTGTTTTATATGTAGCTTAGCGAATTTTAATCGGACACCAGACCAGTTTTTTAATCAATTTCTTAATAGTGAACATTTTAATAATTATAAATAATACTTAAAAATTACCTAGTAAGCAAAACTAATTTACTACACCAACTAGCGGTCACCGACACCAAGCACTTCGAATGTAAGATCATAGTAGAATTTTTTTCATTCACTTTACTTTGCAACAAGGCCCCAAATTCTTGTGTGCCCAAGGGCCCCGGCCATAGCTTAAGACGGCGTTGCATATAGCTCGAAGAATTAACGACCGTTGAAGGAGAAATATTCTCGAGTGGAGACCGCGCACTTTAGGACGCACTAACACACTTTAAGCGCAGCTTTAGGACGGAAAGCCGACCTGATAAAATTACTGGGAGCTGTTGGGTGCAGGTCGCACTAGATCGGTCGCGCTAGAAATCTATGGGCGAGGTCTATGTTCAACCATAGGACGGTTGAGACGTCTGCACCAAACGGCTTCTAGCAACCTTTATCTCGAAATGTACCAGAATAGGGGTTTCTCATTAATCCTAAAATTTTAAAGGAAATTGTACTTTTTTTATACTACTTAAATGGCAAACGAGCATGCAGTCCACCAGATGTTAAGTGGCTACTGCAGCCCATGGATATCCACATAGAATTCTAAACGAGCTATTATGTTGTCTTGATCTCTATGTGGATACGTTGCCATACTATAGGACTTAGCTGTTATGCCAGTAATTACAGGAACATACCATTACGATCTAACCGGAACACAGCAGCACAAGTACTGCTATTTGGCGGCAGATAAAGGTAAGGCGGTGGTGCCCACTTCCTCGAGCCCGTTCACAAAAGCTCTACCACCTTAACCTACTGCTTAAATGTTTCTAAATATATTTTATGCATATCCAGCATACATTTTTGCATAACATGAAAATGATAATATGAAAGTAAAATTATTATTACAGTTTGAATAATAATACGTATGTTTAAGTTCAGAAATATTTCAAGTTTAGAATCATGTTTTTACTGGGAATTGGAATGCTGATTTTCCTCATTCAAATGTATACTAATACTAAAGTTGTAAAAAATGGCTGATTATAATTTGAAGCTATTATTTTGTACTTAACGTAAAGCAATAACAATTCGACTAAAGTTTTGTGAGTCCGAAGTACGAATCTCGTATAGATTTGGCTTCAGACTGCAAATGCCGGTTGTACCACAACTGGGAGCAGGTCAATCCCTATCATCTGATAATATCGCCTGAATGAACAATCACTTATATTATTTAAGTTTTGCTCTTGTCAGTGTAAATGTAGAAATTCCCTCCTTTGTCTTGTTCTAACGCGGTCGCTTTTGCCTCCTTATACGACATGACAGCGTCTTCATCTGGCTCATGTAACTTATTTGTAGCTATCGTATTCCACTTTTTCTTTCTCTATTTGCCTTCCACGATAGTTCTCATAAAGCCGTTATGACGTAAAAGATGCCTAACCATTTCTCCCCATTTATTCGGCATAGTTGATGATACAATTTCAAAATTTTTAAGAACTTACATAAACGTTTAGAAAATTTAAAAATACCTAAATAGTAAACGATGTGTATGTACAAAATAACATTAGTTAGTTGTAAAAGACTTGGCGTATTGGCACTAATCATAACTAGAGGTTACGAGAGAGTTAGAGGAAGCGGGCCGTCCGTGGGTGAGACTAGCGCAGGATCGTGGTGGATGGCACAAACTTGGGGAGGCCTATACCCAACAATAGGTGAAGTCAGGCTATGGATGATGATGAAAATACTGGGTTATTTGCCCTCAAATAAATTAAAAAACCACCTTCCTATGTCGGCAAAGCTTCAAGACTTTACGATCTATAATAAAAATTCCATGGCGCCATTGAAGTGTCTCCTTAAATGGGAATAACACTTATAATTACGTCCATAATGCACTTTGAATTACTTAAATCGTTTAAATATAACGGTCTGCGTCAGAGAAGTACTTTCAACAAATTTTAATGACGTTTTACAATACGCCCTCTACATCTAGATTTAGACCAATGAGAGAGCTTTAAACCTCTGACGTTACATTGACGTCACAGTGTGGTCTTTACTGAGTATAGGCAACCTGACTCAGTTATTATACATTTATATTGGCAACATAAACTTGTGTGGCCCAGTGTGTAATATACTTCGATTGAACTGACATCTAATTTGCCACAAAAAATATCCAAGTGACATTTTGGTTTAGTGTTGACCTTATCGATATCGTTGTGAAGTTCTAAGTTGTGATAGTAGTGATGTATTCCATGAGTTTAGTGCAGAGTTCGACCTCTTTCAAAATTGAGAACTTTATGGATGTGGTCTTTTGCGTTTATGTTGCCAGCACGAAAAAGGTTAGTTTGCTTTTACCTTTTACCAGTTATAAACACATCGTCCCTTTAGATTTTTTATCAATTTTTAAAATATTATTTCTATACATCTATAAACAGATAAGCGTCGGGAATTACATAAGAACTAACTCATATTCTATTTTATAAACCTTTTATCCCGATTTCATCTTGTTATGGAATAAGGATTATGCGCAGCGCCTAAGAATGGGACGCCTTGACTGAGTCTGTGTTATGAGTCTGAGCCTGATAATTACAACATGGGTGTCTTCAAGTCACGAATGAACAGGTTTCTATGCAAGCGTGGTCCATAGTAGACTGCATCATCGCTTACGGCGAGATTGTGGTCAAACGAAGGCCTAACTATACTATTTACTATAATATTATAAAGAGGAAACATTTGTATTTTTGTGTGTATGTTTGTAATGAATAAACTCAAAAACTACTGGTCCGATTTCAAAAATTATTTCACCATTAGAATGCTACATTATCCCTGAGTAACATAAGCTACTTTTTATTCAACTGCGCAGAGGGAGGGTAATGTTTTTATTGAAAAACTACGTGTGCGAAGCTGCGGATTGGTCAGCTAGAAATTTATAAAATAAAAGTACCTGTATATTATGTTGCATGTATACCTTTTTTATTAATTTTCCTTGTATTTGTCAAGTGTTTTGTCTTATCATCATCATTCAACATTTTCATGTCCAGTATTGGCCATAATACTCCTCTAATCACTTCCAATTAGATTGAATTTGTCGTTTCTTTATGTATATGAAATTCCGGTGTGCGTATGCCGTAATTATTCTTCTCCTAAACGGCTTGACCGAATTTTATGATTTTTTACTTTTGGGTTCAACTGGGTGGTTTCTTAGCTACAGTTGGACCCGGCAAGTGGCGCTGTTGTCAAGATCCAGAAAATTGGCGGACGAAGACGTGGGCATTAAACTAGTACCTAATAAAGAAAAAGGCCATATAGGTAGGTATAAGTCTGTTCATTGAATCTGTCCATCGACACCTACCGTGTCATTTACGTCACTTCTTCAATTACTTGAGATTGTGGTTTACAGGAAGTGTTAAACGCGTCCACACAGCTTACCTATCGCGACTTTAGCCTCTAATATACGTAGGTTATCAGTTGATGAGACGCTAAGCTATACATACAATAATTGATCAAGTATAGGTATATATTGATGGTAAAACTGTGGCCTTTCGTTCAGCCCCTGGACAGCTCAATGACATTTTTTTTATAATAACATATTTACAAATTTTCTTGTATATATATTAGCTGACCCGCTCTAGCTTTAGACGGATTTTGTACCAAACAAAATAAAGCTTATAGCACTCAGGGAAAATGTGGCTTTCTAACAGTGATATAATTTTTAAAATCAGTCCAGTCCAGTACCTAATTTCTGAGATTACCCCCTACAAATAAACATACAAACTGGTGAAAAGGATAATTAATGCAGTCGGATAAAACAAACAACCGGCCTTGTTATTTCGGTAAGTCGGAGGTACATTGCTTTAGTTGTTATCCTAGGGAGGTACATGCGATAAAACTGACGTGTTAAAATGATCCTTGTGATTATAATGAAAAACAGAATATTGTATTTGAATAGTGATTAAGCTAACTATTTTAATAGTGACGGTTTACGATATCGCCTTGACTTACGTTTAATGTGATTATCTATAAAGTGGGTAATTTTTGCAGCTGAATCTGTTAATTACTACTGATATTAATAAATGTAGGGCAACCAGCTTAGAACTGGATGTAACAGGAAAACATAAGGTACCTACATACCCACATATAGGGATATAAATATCTTTTAATGGATGATTGTGGCATATTTCTACCTCAATATTGCGCATTATATTTTTATCAGGAATTTAGTTTTCTGAATTGTTTACTGCGGTTTTGTTTAACAATTAATTAATTTATAATTAACACTATTATGATATTGTAAAATATAACTATTCTTTTAAGCTTTGATAAAAATGCAAATTTTCTATTCTTTTTTACCTAAATATATGAATTTAATAAATTATGAACTGTCTCATTGACTGACACGTGATAATTCATTTAATAGACGTAATTAAAAAGTTTATACAGATTTTCCTAAGATCTTGTTGGGATAAGCGTGAGAAATGCTATTAAAAAGGAAATAATGAGCTAATTACTTTGTCTTAGCTAATCTTTTTATAGTGTAGGTAATACTAATTATCTAATAATTACCATTTATACACGTACTTACAGAAACAGTTTTTAGTTTGAAACCATTTCAGGATTCAACCAACTTCTACAATATTAAATTCCCATTCTGCTTTTTTTCTGTTTTCTTTTTTTGCGTTTTCTCATAGTCATCCTCTGTACACCAAACATTCCACAAGAGTTATGGGAAGTTTTTTTATTACCTAATAACCCTCAAGATACTTTTTTTTTCTAAAGGTTTCCCTTACTCTTATTCCAGCAATCAGAAAGATGGCGCAAACTCCGCAATATCGTACAATGGACGCCTTTCTTCCAAACCTACAAGAAGCAGAGATATCCTTGGATCCAGCTTGCAGGCCACCAAGGAAACTTCAAAGCAGGACCGGACCAGGGCACTATACTGAAGAAACTTTGTCCCCAAGAAGAGAAGTGTTTTCAGGTGAGGATCTAAAGAAATAAGGTGATGTAGGTTAGCGCAGGAGAAGGCGGGGGAATAAGCTATAACAGGAATAAGATTGAACAGTATGATGTTCTTCAAAAAGGGCGTTATAAAAATGTAAAAGGGTCGACAACGCGCGATTGATATATACTTTTGGTGTTACAAACGTCCATAGCCTACGGTAACCGCTTACCATCAGATGGATCGTATGCTTGTTTGCTACCTTACTAGTATAAAAAAGCTAAGATTTATAAACAAAAGTTTTAGTTAATAAAGATGAGAGGAAGGAACCTAGATGTGGGTGTCAGTCAAGTCAACAGACCAAATATCTTAGGATCTAGCTAGATACCTAGTCAATGTGGGACTCTTATTTTTGATCGTTCTGTGCTAGGTTGATAATAGAGTTTGAATATGGTGGCAATAAAATTTGCAACGCTGATGCTGCTATCATAGGGTTGCCATTCGTCCCGATACGTCGGGACATGTCACCGTTATTAACAGTGGTGTCCCGACGGACGTCCCGACAAGCTCTAAAATGTCCCGACATACATAATCGAGCGCGCCGCGCAGGACGCGCAAGCAGTTAACAGACAATTTTTTTTTATTTTAATGCAAATTTTAAATATTTTTTTTCTTCTTATTTGTTCTATTATATATATATATATATATATCTATATATATTATCTTATATGTGCTACACATACCTACTTTCACTCAATCCCCGAGAGCAGTGCACGTTTCTGGCGTCCGTGACGACACTATCTGGGATCAGCAGAATACCAGCGTTAAGTAGCTAGGTTCTAGCCTACCTTCTTGGCACATGCTGAGCTGATGCCATTTTGGCATGATTGGCATGGCATGATAAGTGGCTAGAGCAGTACTGGCGTTTGTGACGACACCATCATTATTTGGGGTCAGCAAAAAGCCAGCGTTAAGTAGGTACGCTTATAGCCTACCTGCTTAGCACATGCTGAGCTGGTGCCATTTTGGCGCGACTATTTATAATTAGGTAGTTGAAAGTTGCGTGGGATGTTTCTGTTATCTAAGCATTTACTTATTAGAACTTCTTGAGGTCTGGCATTTTTGTCTTAATTTATGTACAAAATAACGTAATTAACCAGAAGTCAAGGTATCCCATCATTTGTTACTTTGTTGATTGTGTATGCCATGTCGTCGTGTCAAATAAATGTTTTTCATTTCATTTCATTTCATTTCATTTCATTTCATTTCATTTCTATTTCGGTCAGATTTTCTATTATGTATCATCTACACAGTCTATCATCTATCTTGGGTATTTTTTCAGATGTGTAGGTTCCTTACATCTAGCTAGAGATACAGTTGTGTATGACATAATTACACATACATAGAATTTTTTTCCATGATTTCTGTTACACGCTGTATACAAAAAAGGACCCCAACTTGTGAATGTCCCGACCGGGCCTTGGGGATTTATGGCAACCCTATGCTATCATGACAATAATGAAATTTCTAATAATTATGATGGTTAACGCACTGATTGCAATTTAGTGACTACTTTGTTCCATGCACAGAACCTACGTGATAGACAGCATGTGGACAATATTAAAAGCGCTCTTTCAACAACTTTAGTTGACTCATAACAATTTCAAAAAACTTTTGTAGGTCGCACGTACTACCTATATTTATATTGTTGCTATATGATTTCATTGATTCCTAAAACACTATATGAGGTTGAAATGAGTAACATGCGCAAAGGTATTGATGAATTCTTTGAATCAAATTAATCACTGACGAACCTCACTTAGTTTGGTAGAGATCAGTCGCCATTCTCGTCAGAATCGCAAGCAAACGACTTTCCTCAAAAACGGTTTATACAATTCGTTAATTTATTTTATCTACAATAGAAACGCGATTTTTGATCGAGCGAAGGGATATCTCTAAATCAACTTGGGCAAATCGGCGTTGTATGTATGTATGTCCGAGGATAACTTTCGTAGCGTTGATACGATCATCGTGAAGTTTAATACATCAGTAGGTAGTGACGGCATAATTTTGGTGTGACTAAATGAGCTAAAAATGTTGGGTGGTTGTTGATATATTGGGGTTCAAGAGGGGTAAAAAAATGAAAATGAGGGTAACTGGTCAAATGGGACGTTAATTGAAAGGTATTCATTAGTGCATTTCAACCTCGTTTTTATTTTTGTAAATTATTTATAGGTTTTGAGTTATTAGCCACAATAAAAACTAAACTTTGAAAAAATTCCAGTGACCGCACAGTGCTGTAATTTGGTATGCGCGGCAAAAGTCTGAAATTCAGAATAACTGCAATTTGTACCCCAAAAAAGAGTAACCGTAATACATGATCTCCCGTTACCTGTAATTTGAATGAAACTGTAGGACACGTAGATTGGTTATTTATTGGTGGCACTATTTTGATAGTCAAAAATTCATATAATATTTTTTTATTTTAATGGGAGACTCGCGAGATCTCAGTTCGGAGCGAACCACTGGTATATTTAGTTTTAATTTTATCCTCCATAATATGAGATTTATATGACACATTTAAAATAGTTAAACTGAACGGTACCAAGTAAAGGAATTACCAATGTATAGAAAATATAATGGGGGATTTCCTTAGCAGGCATAGTTGAACCGATTTTCTGACTACATTCAACTATTAAAAATATGTTCTAGGAAACTTTATTATTAAGTTTTACCAAATTTCATTACCTTTGACCGAAGTCATTTTTATCTAGGGTGTTTTGAAACTTTTTTTACCAGACGTAATTAATGTTTTTTTTTATGTTTACTTTCCAGTTCCTAATGAAAGATATCCTTCGGCCGTTTGTTCCGGAGTACAAGGGCCAAGTCACCTGTGATGATGGAGAATGTATCCTTTTTGATAAAAAACAAAAATAATCATAATCAATTGAATGATGAATTACAAAAATTACAATACTTTATCTATATTAGTAATTTATTTTTCTACTATGATACACTGACGATCTTTGAAAAAGATAAAAAAAAAACTGTATTGTGAATGAATGAATATTCTTTATTATACCGTACAAGCTAGACACAACAGATATAAAAATAAAACAAATGAGTGGGCATAATGGGTGGTTTTGTCGTCTTATTGTGCTAATAGTGTTAATAATTTTATACATATTGTTAATCTTTAAATGGAATATTATTGAATTATTTATTGCCATTTTACGAAGGATAACCATTTTTTAATAAACATTTAGTTCACTTTAATATTCAGATTTATCAATATTTCTAAGTTAATGAATTTATGTATCTCTTTCAAATATTTCCTTAACTTCAAATCTACTATAGTGTACCTACAACTTCAAGATCTGCTGAGTGACTTCGACAGTCCGTGTGTCATGGACTGCAAAATAGGTGTTCGAACTTATCTGGAGGAAGAACTAGCAAAGGCCAAAGAGAAGACTAAGCTAAGAAAAGTGAGTAGACAACTAATATATACATTTATTTTTAATTACATTAAATACTAGCTGACCTATCCGCAGCTTCGCACGCGTAGTTTTTTAATAAAAACATTACACTCCTCCGCAGTTGAGTAAAAAGTAGCCTGTGTCACCCGGAGATAGTATAGCTTCCCAACAGTAAAAGATTTTTATAAATCGGTCCAGTAGTTTCGGAGCCTATTCAATACAAACAAACAAATCTTTCCTCTTTATAATATTATGAAAGTTTTTGTATGTTCTTTATTATTGTAGAACATACTTTTGTTCTATTATCAATAGGGTCCGCAGCGCATGCGACGAAAGACGTTTTAGGGCACTTTTTTACACCTTGGGTTACGTTACTTAAGTTTTAGTAAGGATCCCTAATCTTTTCTAGCAATAAATATAACGTATGTCACTAAGGGTGAATGTAGCTTTCCAATGGTGAAAGAATTTTTAAAATCGGCACAGTAGTTTTTGAGTTTATTCATTACAAACATACACACAAAAATACAAATCTTTCCTGTTTATAATCGTAGTATAGAAGTATCATAACATTAAGACACAAAAAGTTAGAGCTTTACCGCGTTGAAATTAAGTAGTTAACTTTGAATTAACCAAAATAACATATACCTTAGTATGTATTATGAAAAATGGGGATTAGAGACAAGAATTTTTTTATTTAAATTTTACACAGCTGTTAGCTACAACCAGTATCACCAAAGCGACAGTGCACAATCTTCAGATTGTGCACTTAGATATTTTTGACTTGTGTCTTAGATAATAATATATAGTACTTATAAACTACTTATTTACACTTAAACTATATAGGTCCTACTTTTTTATACTAATATTTTAAAGAGGAAAGATTTATTTCTTTGATTGTATTAAATAGGCTCCGAAACTACTGGACCGATTTAAAAATTATTTCACTGTTGGGAAGCTACACTGTCCCCGGGTGACATAGACTACTTTTTACCCAACTGCGCAGAAGGAGGATAATGTTTTTATTGAAAAACTACGCGTGCGAAGCTGCGGATTGCTCAGTCAGTTATTAATAACAAGCATAAACTATAAAGCCTCATAAAGGCTTTTAGTAGAATGAGAGGTCAGCTTATACTGGAAAAGTATAGCTTGATGTGTAGCCGTGTGTACCTGGAATTGCACGTATTACAAAAGGCACCTTAATGTTACAAACTTCATCCATAGGCTAAGGTATCCGTTTACCGTTAGGTGGGACGAACGCTTATTTGCCAATTTAGTATTTAAAAAAAAATGGTTTAAGACTAGAAAAACATTAAAAATTAAAAAATAGTTCGCTCTATCAGTTCATTATTTCCAGTCTCATAAAAATGACAGCATATGAAATATAGGTCTAAAAATAAACAACTCTTCTATAGTGACCTCAGCAATATCGCTTTAGAGTTCAATAATGTCAAATAATGTGTTTAAATAGATAAACCGGTATACACCAACTCTGTTTGACGTCAAAGGTCTGAAACGGAAAACATTATGCATAATGAAACCAACAGATTTATAAATACCCAATTAACTATAAAAATAGCAGAGCGATCCATTCAATTATTTTGTAATGACTACCTATCTTTGGTAAGGAAGGTAAATGGTTCAAAACCGGTAATTGGATGTGTTTACATTAATTTAATTCAATAGATAGTCCTTAGTAGCCTGTCAATAATACATTGAAATGTACCTTATAATACCTACTATCTCGCAAGCGTGGATTTTCAATAAAAACATTACCCTCTTGCGCAGTCGTGTAAAAAGTAGCCTATGTCCCAATCTCGGTCACAATCATCTATACGTAGGGACGTGGGTGTATCGGTACGTAGGGAGTGGATCTAAAAAATACCTCTTTTAGGGATGATTTTGCATAAAATTGAAACACGTATTTCTTTATGACGTCCTCCGTGGCGCAGTGGGTGATTAACAGGCTGAAACGCAGGAGGTAGTGGGTTCGATTCCCGCTGCGGAACAAATGTTTGCATGATCTACAGATATTGGTTCCGGGTCTGGTTGTTTTTCTATATATTATAAGTATGTATTTACAAAAAAAAGTATATAAGTATTCTATCAGTTATCTGGTTCCCATAGTACAAGTTAGTTTGGGGCTAGATAGCGCTGTGTGAAATGTCCAGCAATATTTATTTATATTTATTGTTTACCAAACGACTTTAATGTCCTTCTACAGGGTATAACCTCTCCTTGCCAAATTTCATTATGATCCGTTCAGCCGTTTAGTCGTGGAAAAGTAACAAACAAACATAGTTATTTTCGCATTTATAATATCTGACAAGTTAGTTGTTCGTTAATATGGTGAACATTCTAATTTCTATTTTATTAGTCTTTGTATTTATTTTGTTTTTATATTGTACGTCCGAAACTTGTACGATCTTTGTTGCACAACAGGTTTAACAATATAATATTTCTGATATATTTCTGATTCTGATTCAAACGCCAGGATTAAAACATAATACTTTTTAAAATGCTGGGAGTTCAGGCTTACATTCTGGTTACTAAATATACAAGCTGTTGTATCTTTATCCCCGGTAAGCAAATAATCATAATTTAAGTGGGTAGACTCTATATAGTCTAAACTCAAAGTATGTACATACTATATACCTCCACCTAAATATACTGTCTAAAAAAAATATAGAAAAAAATATATATAAAAACTAGTATAAATATAGTGTCAACCAATACCTGAAAAACAGCTATTTAATAATATACAGTAATACCTCGGAATAACACGATAGGTGGGACCGAGCGATAACCGCGTAAGTCGGGGGGTCAACTTTGCATATAAATATATGCATTTTTTGTTCTTTTGGATGACATAATTAGAGGTTACCAATAAAACACACTGCGTACGTAAAACAATTCCACGCGGAACACGTTCGAACGCGTCTCCGAATTCACGTAAGTCAGGGTATTACTGTATAAATAAAATGAATTCTCGAAATAGCGATTTATAACAATGAAAAAACTAGCCTTTTTAATTGTATCAATTGAACATCTGAATCCCAAATAGACGAATAGCCATCCACATGGGAAGATAGTTAACTAGTTAACAGTTTTTACTAAATTAAATATATACTTACGCTTAATTCCAGGACATGTACGAAAAGATGATCCAAATAGACCCCAAAGCGCCCACCGAAGAGGAACACCGGAGTAAAGGGGTCACCAAGCCCCGATACATGATTTGGAGAGAAACAATCAGTTCCACAGCAACACTAGGCTTTAGGATAGATGGTGTGAAGAAAGCTGATGGCACCAGTTCCAAAGACTTCAAGGTTACGAAGACGAGGGATGAGGTTGGGGAGGCGTTTAAGGATTTTACGAAGAACTGTCCTAATAGTGCGGTAAGTACTGAGTTTTAATAAAAAGTCTGGGCTTGTCATTCTGGCTTGCGAGTAGGGTTACCAGATGAAAAAATCAAAAGTCCGGAGAAAATGCCTGATTTCCATTGAAAAGTCTTGAGATTTTTTACAGTTTGAGAATTTTCTCTCAAACGTACTCGTTTTTATACACTGCGAATCTCGCTCACGCGTTGCAATAATTAAAGAAAAACTTTACTTAAAAATGTATCTTCACATTTAAGTATGATAAAACTGATTAAGTACCTACTTGGATAAATAAGTATTGATATTAATTTAGCAATTATTACCATAGGAAGATTATTTTTAGTTTGGTTAACTTTTTATTAAAGAGATCTTTAAAATGTAAGCTGTATTTTATTGAAAATTCTAAAAATCCTGAGATTTCATGAGATTTGCAAAATCCAGTCGCAATCCTGAGAAGAGTCCAAAAATGTTGAAATCTCAGAACCAATCCTGAGATATGGTAATCCTACTTGCGAGACAAGAGACTAATTTGCTAAAGTCACGGGTTAATTACGATCTTCATAATGGGAGAAAATCACACGAATAACCCAAATAATAACCCTTCAAGAAAGTTTAATTGAGTTACATTTAAGATATTTTTTTACAAGTTTTAATGGCAGTACAACATTAGTGAGTTAATCATCACTATACAGGCCGAAAATGAACGCTAATATGTTATTCCACTCTTCAATAGCTACATAGTTGCCTGTCTTTAGTTACGATTTTGATAGTATGTCAGATAAGATACAAATACAAAAAGTTATTAATAATTTTAACGTTCAAACCTTTTTTTTTCAGGTGAGATACCTAGAGCGACTAAAAAACATAAGAGCTACACTTCAAGAATCTCACTTTTTCCGAACCCACGAGCTCATCGGCAGTTCCCTTCTCTTCGTCCACGACAAACGGAAAGCCTCCATCTGGATGATTGACTTCGCCAAGACCGTTCCTGTCCCCGATAACGTAAACATCGACCATAGCTCCACTTGGAAAGTAGGGAACCATGAAGATGGTTACCTGATTGGACTAGACAATATAGTTTCTATTTTTGAGTCGTTGATAAAAGACGATAACGGGAATATAAGTTATGATAATGTAAGACAGGATAGTTTGGACACTTGATTTTCATTTGAGTGATACTCTTGAAATACTATCGCACTGACGTGCGCTGCAGTTGTTACTGCTTGCTCTGTGACGCTATGACGATGTACATTGTACTTGTAAATTGATGTAATTATAGTATTATTAAGTTTGAATACTCAGTAGTAGTAGGTTTAGTAAGACACCACCAATAGTTTATTGCTTGTGTAAATCTCTCGACATGAAATCCAAAATGTGCGCTACCGGTCTATGTGCCTACTCACATTTTTATTAGAAATGTGATATACCAACAAGTTAATATTTAGGTGTAGACACATATCCTCTTTGATTGAACAGGTATTCAAATACTTACGAATAAAAAGTGAGTGCTGAAACACGGTTTGGTTCATGTACACTGTACAAAATTGATATGTTTTTTACCCAAGTATATTTTAAATTATGTACTGTTATTTATATTTTTGACTCATTGCAAAACGTAATTGTATAATTCCAACCAATATTTGTATAATTCCAGACTTTAATTTCAGAATGATAAGAAGTATTATATAAAATACAATCTAATATTGATATTGATCAGTCCTTACGTTTATCTTATGGTATCTAAGCGACTGACATAAATGTAATATTAGCTTTTAAATCACTACCTACACTATATTAGTGTAATGACTCGACAGACTAGGCTATTGTTAGTGCAAAGTAATATATAAGGCTATTTCTGGAGGTACTAAATAAAAAATAACCATTACTCTGTATGTTTTCTTAGTTATTTACCTAATCATGCGTTATTTTCCACTGCCACGTAAATCATAATATAAATTATTAATAAATTTTATAAAATATATATTCAGTTCAATAAAATTTTGCCAAGCAGCAAGCAAGCTGGCTTGGCCAATTGTAAATACAGATTACGCGTGTTTACGCGTAATCTGTCTTTACAATTGGTCCACTGTACCGCAATCACCACTTGCTTATGGTTAGCTACATATAGTTGCTATAGTTAGTAGTTGGTTTGATTGACTTATTTAATTAAATACCTGTCAAAAGTGGCTAATCAAAAGTTTTGATAAAATGTTAGGCCCTTTTGTGTTTTACTGCGAAAAATCCAATTTTACCTACATACATAATTATGATCATTTTGCGTGGTGTATGTAACCATTCCATTACTAACGGAAACTGCACGGAATACCGGCTCTGGGCATCAAAAGTCCTACTAGTAAATTTTAGTACAATTATAGGAATAGGCATAAACGCATATTCCGATAATAGTACATAATGGTGATTAAAATTTAAAAAGAGGCAAACTTTGGACGGCTTTTTATTTAAAACTAGATTACCAACTAAATAAATTAACAATTAAATACTTATCTAAATTCACTATTAAGGCACTACACTTTGTCTTTCATACTATCTATTACTACATCCGTTAGACTGTTCCGCCTCGAGTCATCTTCAATATTACTACTAGTATTAGCACTTTCTTTTCTCATTTTTGAGAAGTATCTAGGAACTGGTCCCGTACTAGGTCTGTTATCGTTAGGAGCGGGAGAGTATCTACGTTGTCTAGGTTTTTGAACATCTTCGTTTTCAGTTTCTGTGTAAGGAGGTGGTGGTTGTGTTAGCATTGACATCCTGTTTTCTCTTGCTGCGGTAGCTGTTATTTGCAACTCTGCGCCAGCTACTACTGTGGCTAAAGTAGGCGTGAATTGCGGAGCCGCTGCCCTGACCGAAATCCTTCTACGCCTAGATCCTGGCGTTTCTTCTTCTTTACTGGGAGAATTAGGTATCGAGAAATCTGGTCTGATCGAGCCGCGTCGAGCAGTAGGTCTAGAAATCAAATCCATCAAACCAGGAGGTTCACTAGTGTCTGATCCTGTCGCTGTTTCTAATACTGCTAAGGCTCTCAGTAGATCGGCTACGCTTGTGTGTTCAAGGACTTCGACCTGTTCGGATTCGGGTAAAGCTGATATGTTTACATCTGGATCGAAAAGACTAGGACGGCCGCGACTGGTCCTATTTCTATAGTTTTCAAGCTCACCTAAAAAGCTACCACGGCCGTTTTGCGTGGCGTTTCTATAACTTTCTAAATCGCCTTCAGCGCTCTTTCTCCCGTTACGTTTGTTTTGATTAAATTGTCTTATACTAGCTTCGAGATCACCTGTAGTGCTATTACTAGGCGAGCTGTTTTTTCTTTCTTTTCCAAAAGAAGGGAATAGACTGCTGCGTCCCCGACGAGTCTTATTCTTGTAGTCGACTAATTCATCTGAACTTTCCGGTAGTACTTCATCATCATCATTTTTCTTAGACTTTCCAAACGTTGGGAACAAACTCAATCTTCCTTTCTTGGTCCTATTTTGGTATTTTCTGACTTCATCTTCGTCTACTGTGTCATCATCTTCATTACTAAGGCCACTAAAATTAAAACTAGGAAATATACTACGTCTACCTTGCTTCGTACTTTGTTTGTATTTCTCACCTTCCTCATCAGGATCGCTATAATCAAACGTTGGAAATATACTCCTTCTCCCAGATTTCGTCTTTTCTCTATAGGCTTTTGCTTCATCTTCGTCTTCGGAAAAGTCGAAAGTGGGGAATATACTATGGCGTTTAGCTTTTTGTTGATAAGCTTTAATAGCTGCAGTGTCTTCGTCTTCCGAAAAGTCAAAAGTAGGAAATATACTATGGCGACCTTTTCTAGTTTTTTCTATATAAGCATTTGCCATAGCTTCTTCGTCATCTCTCTCATTGAAATCAAAGGTTGGAAATATACTGTGACGACCTCGTTTCGTTTTCTCTTTGTAAGCATCCGCTTCGTTTTTCTCATCTGAACCAAAACCAAAGGGGAATATGCTAGCACGGCGAGGTTTCGCAGTTTCTTTTACATTTTCACCACCTGCTTGTGCACTAACCCTTCCTTTCATGGTATTCTTTAGATACTCAGCAGGATTTTCGCTAGTACTCGGCTTTCTGAAGAAAAATCGTGATAAAATGTTCTGCTGGTGTGGTTGCGGGCTGTCATCTATTTTGGATGGTAAAGATATCTTCCCACTTCTTGCATTTGCTTCTCTTCTATACTTCTCTGCCGAATCCCCATTGGTCCACGTAAAGTCATGTTCTCCTTTACTAACCGATTCTTTTCTGTAATTGGGAACTGCTACGCTCATAGCTCGACTGCGTTTGGGTGACCCGGGTATAACATCATGTCCTATGCTAAATAAGGGTGGTTTTTCATGGGCTAAGATATGTTCATCGTCGAATAAGTTAATTCCTTGAACTCTTTGTTGTGGTTGATCAAGTCCTCCTAGCACATTGACCACCCTAGCTAGCAGTTCTGCTGGTTTGACTATAGCTGAAGCTGTGAAAGTCTTTTCTTTGTCGATGCCCAGTAGGTCAGTATCAGATTGAATGCGTAACATGTCTTTGGCTGATAGCTGGATGTTTTCTGAGTTGGCTCGTTTGCGTTTATAGATTGCTCCTCGCGGTTCAACGTCGTAAGTCAGAATCGGGCAACTTTGGCTGCGAATGAGATGGGGAATATTTTCGACGTATACTGGCTGTAAACAAAAAAATAAGTAAGTATGTAATGTATAAATATTAAACAATACTCATTGTTTTAAGTTTTGTTTTTTTTATCCAACCTGATGATGGAACAAGCATATGGCCCACCTGTTAAGTGGTAACCAAAGTATTGCCTCGTAGGTCACGAACCTTAGGAACGTGCCCTACGATGCACTGCCCTGCATTAACTTTAGACATACGGGTATTAAGCCATATGTGCCCGTAATTTCACTGGCAACCATGCCCTTTAAACCGAAACACAGCAATGCTGCTTGGCGGCATAGAGAAAAATTATGCAATTAGTTGTGTCCTGCACTGAAAATGGAGAGCCCTATATGTCGCATCTCAACGAACTTATAAATTTTATTCTAATTTCATACTTATGCACCTGTAAATAAATTATAGTTACTATATTTATTAAAGCTGGATATGTAGTATAGTATTATTGTAGGTAAACTCGGAAAAGTACTTTGTGACTGGACACTTTGGTATTTTTTTCTATAGAAATAAGATCTGTATCATACCACATTTACAATGAATAAAATGGTTTCAAACTAGTGTTTGAGAAACATACCTTGATTTTGATGAGATTCGCTTCGTTTATAATTTTTCTGATAGCTGATATATCCTTCGTAAATCCTTGCAATATTCTATTCTGGGTGTTTTTAAATTGAAAAGCAAATTTCTGTTCTAATTTGTGAATTCTCTCAGATCGCATGCCGGTTGTGATGAAACCTGAAAGATAGATAAATACAAACATTAATATATATAGTTTACTGGATCTGGTTAACTTAAGACCTGGTAGTCACGATACTCTAGACTAGATAACTCTCATTCAGCATTCAACATAGATTTTACATAGTTGTTATGGAGAACACAATATAAAAACAATAATTTGTTTTTAAGTGCACAGCCAGTAATACTTTGTAAATTGGTCAGGTTCTTAGACAAAAACAACCGACAATTGTAGCAAAAGTTACATAATCCCATGGCAGAGGTATATTAGTTATAAGACATTAAAATAAGGGAGAGATTATTTACCTAACAACATGACGATGTAACCGAGTCCAAACGTGATCCAGACGATGAGGAAGATTTGATACGTGAAGAAATATCCCGATTTGAAGCCGTTGTTTATTGTGCCTGTAAATAGAGCAAAGATTTTACTACAGACGGTTCTGATGTATAGTGAGAGTAAACCCTTACCAATTATTCAAAATTTTCTCAATTGCTCTCAAACGGTCAAAACATCAGAAATCATAAAAAAATCCGCTGTCCTAAGACCAAAATAGACCACGATTTGTCGTGATTGGTTTTGACCAATAATACAACTAAATTTACCCGTATTCATCTTAATTAACTTAGCACTAAGTAGAATAATTAAACGATATACAGGTCTACATCTCGTGTCATCCTTCCGAGATTAACAATGCAATTGATAAACTTAATACCGATCTCGCAAATATTGCGCTATGGTCTCAAAATAACAGTCTTATACTAAACCCTGATAAGACTAAATATATGATTTTTGGTAGCACACATCAACTGGCAAGTATCGGCCCGAACGCAAGTGTTATACTTATGAATAAACCAATTGATCGAGTTTACAAAGCACGCAACTTAGGCCTGCAAATGGACTGTGATCTTCGATTTGAAGACCATATAGCTGACGTAGTTAAATCTTGTTTTTATAAGCTTAAAATGTTGTATAAAATGAGGCCGTACTTATCAGAAGAATTGCGTATTCAATTAGTAGAGTCACTTGTCCTTTCAAAGTTGAACTACACAGACGTGGTTTTTGGTCCACGACTTTTGGAGAGGACGGCTCGACTGATACAACGAGTACAAAATTCTTGTACTCGTTTCTGCTTCGACGTTCCGAGAAGGGGACATGTTACTCCTTTCCTTAATGCACATTCATTATTGAAGATGAGACACAGACGTAAGCTTCATTTAGCATGTCTCCTCTTTGGTGTAATGAAGCACCATGCCCCTGGTTATCTCTACAGTAAGATAAGTGAAACGTCAAACTGGAGATCCTGCGATCGCCGACAATGTTCGATGCAGCTTTCAACACAGCGACATAGAACAGTAGCCTTTCGAGGCAGTTTCCGCTACGCTGCATCGAAATGTTGGAACAACATTCCACCGCCGATAAGGAACCTGCATACTATTCACAGTTTTAGATTAAAACTAAAAAAATATTTATTACACTGGCAAAAGGAGCAGGAACTTAACAGATTTGATACAAGTGCAATATAACTCTATATACCTACCTACCTTTAACATTTACATATATGATTTTATGAATTGTTTTGATCATATTTAATACGTTTAATTTCTTACTTTTAAATATTTAACTAGTCTATATATTTAATATGACTTTGTTTATTTTTCTTGTTATTGTAAAACTTTTTCTGTTTGAAACTTATTTTAGTTTTTGAGAATTATTTTTTTACATACTTTAAAATCGCGTCCGCTATGTATATTTATTTTCAATTATTTGTCTCTCTTGGTCCTAAAGGTCTCAACGGAAGACCAGCGCAGGTTCTCACGTCCTGCACACGCTGAGTTGAGACCTTTTTTTGCAACCAATTTGTGTACCTAGTTTTAAGTTTTTATGTTGTTTTTATTGATATACTGTTTTATTTTTGTTGTTATTTTTGTATAATGTGTGTTGCAAAATAAAATATTTGATTTGATTTGATTTGATTTGATTTGAATAAATTCTATTACCTCGCTAAACTCATCCATGGCTGCGTGTAATGCATACAATTTTCATAAGTATTTAGGTCATGACAATTTTCTCCTGATAAACTCACATAGTGATTCTGTACGGCTTACAATAGGCGCCGTATTTCCTAATACAAATTACTATAAACTAACTACAATCTATTTTTGTGGATTTTTCACCTAGGTCCTATCAATTAAAGTTTAATTAACTCACATCAACATCACTTCATACTTGTGGAGGCTTTGGTCTTTAAAACCAAAACCCTGTTTATATTGATCAAAATATAACTCGTCTCTAGGCCGTAATAAGCAGAAATCATGTTTATAAATGATTGCTAGACTTATATTTACTCTATTCATAAACATAAATAAATAAAAATAAAATAAAAAAGCCTTTTTATTCTATAACTTAGTTACTAATTTCAATACATGCAATTTCAATTCAAGATGGTAATTAAATAATTGATTTTCTGATTGATTTTATTAAAATTAAGATTAAACTATTAATGAATGAATAAATGAATCAATGAAAACACTTTATTGTACACAGTATAAACAAAAAAAATACAAACAAAATAGAAAATATAAAGCAAATAGTACAATGGGCGGTCTTATCGCTTAGAAGCGATCTCTTCCAGACAACCTAAAATTAAATTATTAAGATTATTTTAAAATTATATATTGACTGCTTGTTTTTATTATATATGTATGTATTTTTATTATGTTATATATTTTTTAAGTATTTTTATTATTATTATTTTTTAGTTAAAAGACCCCTCTCGGGTAAAGGCCTCCTCCAGTCCTTTCCAGTGGTCACGGTCGAGTGCTACTTTAGTCCAGTCGTCTGTTTTTATATATTTCTTTGATTTGTCGGTCCATCTAGCTCGTAGCCTGCCAATTCTTCTCTTTCCTTTTGGTCCTTTCCAGGTGGTAAGTGCAGTGGCCCATCTGTCCTTGTGCATTCTGGTTACGTGTCCCGCCCATTGCCACTTCATTTTACGCGCAAGAACGTCTATAAATTTGGGTTTTGCTCATGTTTCCTCATGTCGTATTTTATCAATCAGTCATATTTTCATCATATTTCTTTCTATGGCTATTTGGCACTTGGCTATTTTATTTTTGGCTTCTCTTGTGTAAGTCCATGTTTGGCTGCCGTACGTAAGTCTGGGAAGAAGACAAGAGTCTACTACGTTTTTCTTTAGTTTTAGAGGCAGTGGATCTTTTACTACTATTTTCGTGCTCTAGAATTTCCTCCAAGTTTTTGATACTCTCCTTTCTATTTCTTCAATGTTGTTAGAAGACTTAAATGAAACTTGCTTTCCTCAATATATGTACCCCTGCACATATTCGAGTTGTAAGTCTTCTATTTACAAATTCTTCGGTACGATGTTTGTCATAGCTTGCGTTTTTTGTAAATTCATTTCCAATCCTCTTCTTTTGCTAGTATTATGTAAAGTCGTCAGCATATATTGAAGTTGTTGCACATCTTCTGCGAGTAAACTATATTGTCTGCAAAAGCTAGGCATGTAAGACTTTTCTTGTTAATTTGTAATCCTTTGTTTTCCCAGGAAAGTTTGTTTATGATTGAATGGAGTACGGTTATAAATAAAGTTGTTGAAAGCGGATCTCCTTGTCTCACGCCTCTCCCGATTTTAATAAACTTTTCTGTAGTATCTAGTTTTACTCTACTCTTGCAATTGACGTAAATGTTTTTAGTTATTTGTATATAGGCTTCGCTAACTGTGCTTGTTTTAAATTTTTCATAAACGAATTCATAAACATACCTGCGACTAAATCTCCGAAACCAATAGTCGTTAGTGTCACGAACGCGTAGTATACCGAGGCCACATAGTCCCATCCTTCGAACAGCACGAAGATGCAAGCCGGCAGGAAAATGAAGAATGTGAACCCTGGGACCAGGTACAGGAAGATCTGGCCCAGCATGCCAAGGTTGTTGAAGAAAAAGTCCATTTTGTCCGCGCGTTTCTCATTACGGCGTTTATACTTGCGATAGACTGTTATGAGCTGGAAATACAAACGGGAGATTTTTAGACTTTCTTTTGTTTTTCGGTAAACTAAGTACACACCGGTAAGTCACAGAAGAACTTGTTGTTAGAAAAATCCGAAAAAGAGTTCTTGTTAATATTTTTCTAGCAGTAATAGTAATAATAGTGATCTTATGAGATTCAAGGTTTAATCTTGTATGTCACATTACCAGGTTAGCATAATATAATTTTCTCAGATAAGAGTTAGTTAAGATGATACAATATAAGCTTATTTGTCGGGTGTGTCTATGTATCACTGGGATAGATAGATAGACATACTGGACTAGCTTACTCTAGTTTTTGATTTTCCCAATATTTCGGCGCAGTTGTATGCGCCAACAAATTCATATATCAAGGTAAATATCCCGTTTTACCCAGCGGAAGCTACTATTTTTCAGGTACTGTACAAATAAAACTTCAATAATTTTGTTGTCCGAAGACTCTTAACTAAGAACTTTATGTTACCTGACGGCCGAAGTATTCACCGAGGTTGGCGAGCAGGATACCGTTGATGGGTATACCGAAAAGACCGTAGAATATCATCAGGATTCTGGATAAGTGCGTGGTGGGGGCTAAGTTTCCGTAGCCTGAAATGTAATAAAACATAAATTGAAAATTTAACACTAATCGAATCTAAAACTCGGGTGAGATGAGCGATAAAATACAGTTGCAAGTAGTCGCATTGCTTTTAACAATATTGGTAAAAGATCTGCTTTCTCTTTTTTATAGATACTTAGGTAGTGAAAGTCTCCAAAGGGATAATTGTTTGCGCCAACGCTAGTAGATAAGGGGTTTTATTTTGCAGAACTCCAACTAATATTTTTCCTAAGGTCAGTTTTTAAACCAGCTACACCGAACAGCAGAGTAGTTATAAGAATATATCTTCATATCATACGGGCTCTAGGATAGTATAGGGCCTTTTATCTGGTCTCAGATACTACAGATGCTGCTAACATTCTCCCAGATGACCAACTTGCCGTCAGGTGCTATTTAGTAAATTGTTTCATAATAATACAAATAAACGTACCGATAGTACTGACGACAGTGTAAGAAAAGAAGAAGGAGTGGTAGAAGTCCCATTTGAAAGGCGGTTCCGCATCTTCCGTGGTGTAGTTGAACATGGATTTGCCGCAGTAGTCTGACAGCTTCCGAAGAATCGTGTCCTGCTTCTCAGGGTCATCGGGAATGTAATATTCATACAGAAGATCTGGAATACAAACACAGCAACTTTATTTCCTTGCTCTTAACTACTGAGTGAGGTCGGTACAATACGTTTTTTTAAACATAAGGCAGTTGAAAGGACATCTTGGAAGAATATTTTGACTAGATTCTTTGGTAAAAGACCAAGTCAGGAGTATCTTAAACCTACAAGCAGAGTCAGGATCTTAGCAAGTGGAGATCCGTGGATGGACCCTCCAGAAAATAGGCGTGATAGTATGAAAAATAGAGGTGCTATAAGTAAGTATACCAAACAGTTCTGAAAAAACTATTAGTAAATACTGGTTTTATCTGTGGCATCATAACTCTCAAACGAGGATGATGATATATACCTAGTCAGGTCATAAATTCTGTCACATGTTTAATATAAAATAATTGAAACAAGTTTATTCATTATGTAACCATTTATATACCAAAATGAACTTAATAAAACATAGTTTCTTATGACACTAAAGTTTATTCAAAATGACCTCCGTAATTTTGAATACAGGCCTTCAGTCTGCGCGGCCAGTCGTCTATCGCAGCACGAACGAGGTCCATATCAATATCGGCGGCTGCCTTAATCAAGGATGTCTTGAGTGACTCCAAATTGGGATGAGGCTTTGAGCATGCCTTTTCCTCCAAGTGTTGCCATATCTTGTAATCTAACGGATTCAAATCTGGACTGGAGGAGGGCCAGTCTTCGTGCCGGATGAAGTCGATTTCACGCGCCGCCAGCCAGTCTTGTGTGCTCTTCGCTCTATGAGCTGGCGCCGAATCTTGTTGGAATACCCAGTGCCTGTTATTGAACATGGTATGAGAAACAGGTTCCATAAGGTTCGTCAGGACTGTATTTTGATACACAACTGCATTCGTTTTTACACCTTTCTCAAAAAATGTACCTCTGTTAAGCCCCAAAAAGAAACTCCTAACCATACCATGAGCGAGGATGGAAAATGACCTCGTTGGACACGCGGAATACGGTTGCTCGCTTCTTCACTATTGTGTGCGTACACCTTATTATTTTGTTTGTTGTAGCTCCCTTCTACGGTAAAAATCTTTTCATCCGAAAAAAGAATTTCCCGATATTTTAATCCCGCGTACCGCTTCAACAAAGCGCGGCATCTCTTTGGTCTCAGGTCCATTAGACGAGCATTCAAACGATGTCCTGTTTTTCTTTGATATGCCCGAAGCCCTAAGTCTTCATTTAACACCCTTTTCATCGTGGTTCTGCCTAACCCCATCTGAAGGGCCAACAGTTTCTGCTTACGTTTGGGATTTCTTTGAATTCGCGCCTTCACAGCTTTTATCACTGCTGGAGTCCTAACAGACCGAGGGCGACCACTTCTTGACCTGTCATCTACACTAGAGTCTTCATTGTATCGTTTGATGGTGCGATAAACGAATCTTTTGGTTATATTCAAATTTTTCAGTATGTCAAAAATTTGAATTGGCGCGTAACCGCAACAATGCAACGCAATAACTGCAACACGGTCTTCTTTAAGCGTCCACTCCATATTTAAAAGAGCGTAAAATTCTAAAAAGTATACATTTTTATTTTCATGAACAATTCGAAATTCGAATTCTATAAACTGTTTTGTGGCCAGCATTCTAAAAGAAAAGTTTTTACTGTGTGACAATACTTATGACCTGACTAGGTATATTTTTTACGTTGTTGTATTAGAAGTGTTTTGGAGCGCAGTGTTGAGATTCTTATACGGTCTATGAGCCTGACTCCGAGGATGCTGCGCTCCATAGTTCGGATAGCTGACGTGGCTCTGACATCCGCAAAATTGAAGTGGGACTGGGCAGGACACGTTTGTCGTATGCCAGAGGAACTATGGGCAAAAGCCACTACAGAATGGGTTCCAAACGGGCGGTGGCCTCGTGGTAGACCCAGGCGGAGATGGAGGGATGAACTGGATGCATTCCAGAAAGAGTGGCCCCAATTAGCCAACAACCGGAATTCGTGGAAAGAGGGAAGGGAGGCCTTTGCCCTGCAGTGGGACTCTACGGCCTGATAATAATAATAATAATTAGAAATATTTAGAAGTGATTTGGTTCCCATCTAGAGATATCAATCTAGACTTTGGGCTTTATGTTAGTGGTTATTTCAAATTAAATGAGATGGTAAGAAAAAACAAATTCAACCAATTTCTAAAAATACGAGTGTGCTTTGGACCACACCATTGAAGTAAAACTTCTTTTTCAAAATATTAATTTATAAACATGTTCAATTACAAAATTGTCCACACGTGTGTAGGTCGATCAGTCTATGTTCATTCTGGACAGACGCATCTCGCACTCGCACATTAATATTTAAAAATATACGAAACGTAACTCTCTCTCTCTCTCTTTCTTTTTCTATCTTCACTAACTTAAATCTCCCTCTCAACTTCCGTTCGCACTTTTCGTAACGCATTCACCAGTTTACTCCCCAAGTCAAGCGTGCGTAAAGAAGTTTTATTTCAATAAACTGATAGCAAACAAGCCAGTGCTAGTAACGATGAAGTAAAAATTAAATAGCACATATGACGTAGGCCCAGTTACACCAATATAGAATTCAATGCATGAATATTGCCTTGCTCATTATGCCCTATTCAAGGCTATCATTAAAATCATTTTGTTTCACTTACGATACTGTTCAAACTAGATAATTTCCTGAAACAATGTCGTTTTACGGTTATCGTGACTCTCCAGTTAAACCATTTACTTCTCTAGAAAGACTAAGTGCTAAATATTTACTTAAAACACCTCTTAAACAAAGGGCAGTTCCTACTACTTAAGCAAGTAGGTTCTTATCTCACCTGTAATCGCTTTGTCACGACAAAAAATATGGGGCATTAATTAGAAAGAAAACTTTTTACGCATAACAATTTTACGCCTGAATCAACACAAATTACAACCTAACCTTATCTGAGTTCACTATTTAGAATCAGACGGTTAACTATAACCATTGGTTAGAAACATCTGCGAAAGCTTTTTGAATGGCATTTTTTCTAGTTGTCAGGATATTAAAATGAGATCATCTGTCTGAATTCTATAATACGGTCAAAGAGCGTCTTTGCTGTCTTTACCAAGGGTTTTGTGTTGGTGAACTCTGGCTTATAAGGTACTTTTTTGTTTTTACGGTGCAATAAAAACTGGATCATCTCGTTTACGTGAAATAACATAAAAAGTCTGTCTGTTTGAACTCGTGGTACCTGTTCTGAATTGTCTTGAAAATTACGAACATAAAAAGTGTGTTTTTGCCGTCTTCATACTTCACAGGTCGAATTAAAACAAGTTTAATGCAGGACGGACTTTTACTAAATGACGAAAATTTAACAAGTTTTCACACATTTTCTTGATGAGACTTTTATTTTGTATTAATTAATATAAAAAATCTTAAGCATATGTATACGTGACATAGGTACATAAGGCATTACGGCGATTGCTTGTTTTACCTATTGCTGCAACTTACCACCAGGCGCTGTATTCATCTTCAACTGATTTATAAAAATACATAATGTATATGATATTAAAAATTATGAGAGTCTGGAAGAGATTGCTTTTAGCGATAAGACTGCCCATTGTACCGTTATTTATTGTTTATTTCCTTTGTTACTGTATTTTGGTTTGGTGTGCGATAAAGTGTATTTCATTCTTTCATTCATCATTACATTATGTATGAAAGTATGTAAGTATGCATCCTCACGTTCTTCGGACACGCGTCGCGACGTGGAGAGGTGTCCATTGTGCGCATTGTGGTGCAGGGGAAGGTTGAGGGTACACAACCACGCGGTAGATCACCAATGAGATGGATGGACCGATTCAAAGCAGCACTTGACAGTCCCCTATACGAGTACACCAGAAAAGCGGCAATACGAGAGGAGTGCGAAGGATTGTCAAGCGCGCCACTACCCCTGAAGTGACGACCACGACCACTCGCCCACGTACACGACACGGCCAAGAGTGTAAGGACTGAGAAGAAAAAGAAGTATGTATTATAATGGTAATACAACTAGGCCTTTAATCTTCTTCTTCATACCCTTTTCCTACATTACGTGGGGTCGGTACAACATGTATTTTTCCTACATAACTCTCTATCAGCCGTCAACTGGCCTTTAGTACTGGCCTTTAGAACGAGTAGTAGCATTTTATAAATCAATAATTAAAGAAAAAACATTACTTAAAAAGGTATCTTCATATATAGCCGGCTGAGACGCATGAGGTAGTGGGTTCGATTCCCACCGCGGAACAAATGTTTGCATGATCTACAAATATTTGTTCCGGGTCTGGATGTTTTTCTATATATTATAAGTATGTATTTAGAAAAATAAAGGTATATACGTATTCTATCAGCTATCTAGTTCCCATAGTAGGTACAAGCTCTGTTTAGTTTGGGGCTAGATAGTGCTGTGTGAAATGTCCATCAACATTTATTTATTTATTTATTAACGATGATAAAACTGATTAAGTACCTAGTTGGAGAAATACTTGCGTTGTTGTGGGGCTAGCTTGTCTTGTGTTTTATTTTAGTTCTTGTTGACTCTCTCCGGCTTCACAGTTAATAGGTAGGCGTTATTATTATCATATTTTATTATAATATTTATTTTTATCCATAGTATATTTAATTGTATTTAGTTGTACAATGCTTAGTTAGTGGGCGGATATCCGTGGTCTACTCAAAGAGGCTCTAACGGAAAACCAGCGCTGGGTAGCCAGTGCAACCCAGCACATGCTGAGTTAAAGCCTTTTTCTGACACATGCAGTGAGTACGATGAGACACACACACACACTGCAATATTTTGCATTTTTATTTAATTTTAATCTATTAGTTAATTATTGTGTTTTTGTTCTTTTTGTTATGTCTCCTGTGTGTGTTTGTTCTGTTGTACTATTGGTGTTGTTCACAAATAAATGTTTTTGATTTGATTTGATTTTAAATAAGTATTGATTTTAATTGTGCAATTATTACCATAGGAAGATTATTTTTAGTTTGTTTAATTTTTATTAAAGTGATCTTTAAAATGTAAGCTGTATTTTATTGTACATTCTAAAAATCCCGAGATTTCATGAGATTTTCAAAACCCAGCCGCAATCCTGAGAAGGGTCCAAAAATCCTGAAATCTCAGGACAAATCCCGAGATATGGAAACCCTAACTATGGTTAGTCGCTTGTTCTGACGATAATAACTTCAGCTTGCTAACTGAATAATGTCATGAAAATAATCATAATATTGCGGTCGCGGAAGCAGTTCGCGGTTACAATGCGTTCATTGAACGGTGGGCCGGTGAGGGTGCGGTTCAATCGTTACTGCCATTTAATAGACTTATAAGGACTGGCCATTAATTGAATAGTATTGTGAACGAAGGCCGCGTCACTGTCAAGGATAAAAGCAAAGGTCGTGCTTTTGATAACGGTCACGGGTGAAGCTATCCCAACACTGTGCTTCATAGTGACCAAGTCTCTTGAAACCTTTTGAACGTTGTGATAATCATTAAAAAACAATGTTTAGTTAGTACGAATATGGATGGATTTAAGGAGTACTTAGAGTTGGTCAAGAAAAGGAAATTTATAAAGGAGAAATAATATGCCGATTCAACATTATGTCGGATAAGGGTTTGAAGATAAATATAAAATAATATGAATGAATAATTCTGGACAGTTCACACAATGTCTAGCCCCAAACTATGTATGGTATGGGAAGTCACTTTAAACATTTAAACGTATGGTCAGAGAGCACTATTTGAGTACTTGTCGCTAAATATGTATTTATTATTAATTAACATGTTTCTGATATAAGTAGTTACTATTTAGGTTCATTCATTTATATTATTTTTATTTTTTATATTATAAGTATAAGAAGTATATAACCCAAGTTGTAAAAAAGTGCCCTAAAACATCTTTCGTCGCATGCGCTGCGGAAACTATTGATGATAGAACAAAAGTATGTTCTACAATATTAAAAAAACATATCAATATGTACAAAAAACTTCGTAATATTATAAAGAGGAAATATTTGTTTGTTTGTATTGAATAGGCTCCGAAACTACTGGACCGATTTAAAAAATTCGTTCACTGTTGTGAAGCTACACTATCTCCGGGTGACATAGGCTACTTTTTACCCAACTGCGGAGAAGGAGAGTAATGTTTTTATTAAAAAACTACGCGTGCGAAGCTGCGGATTGATTAGTTAGTAAGAAATAAAGTGAGAATAAAAGGTAAAGAATAAGTAGTATGAAGTATATTAATCCAAGTTATTTGTTTTCAATAGACATGAGGACACTTATTTACACACGCACAGATCGATAAAACGATAAGAATTCTCAGTAACATCTAAGATATAAATAGCTTTAGTATCAACCTTTATGTTACAAGTAAACTAGTGAATGTCATCCGATTATCCGGTGAGAAAAGTTGTATTCTCATCTATTACTCAAGAATATATTATGATTTTTGTAAGTACAAGCTTCCGCCCACGGCTTTCCACGCGTGGTCTGTCAATAAAAAATAACCCATGTCTCAATCCAGATTATAATCTTTCTGCATACCAAATTTCATTGAAATCGGTCAAGAAATGTCGTTGAAGAAACAAGTGGTTCGCCAATTATCTTTGAACAATAAAATAGTGCTATGAAATGTACAACCAATTATTAACTTGATATACAGTTTCATTCAAATTACAAGTAACGGGGGTTCATGTTAATTGGTATTCTTTTTAGGGGTAGAAACAGCAGTTATTCTGGATTTCAGACTTTACCCTATATTTGTGTCACTACACGTAGATATACTATACTTCAGCACTGTGGGGTCACTGGTGTACCCTGTGAATTTCGTCAAAATTCATTTTTTAAGTTCAGATAAAGTTAGTTTCAGTTCTACAAGGTATAACTACAAGGACTATACTAAAAATAAAAACGGGGTCGAAATTTCCTAATGAAGACCTCTCATTTGACCTAATAGTCTGTTTTTGATTTTTTTTTTTGCCCCTCCTTAACCCCATTATCCCATCAACCCCCTAACATTTTTAGCATTTTTAGCTCATTTAGTCACACCAGTACCGTGCTAACACTACCTACCTATATATAAAATTTCACGATGATCATACTGAAGACCTCCGTGGCGCAGTGGGCGTATAGCCGGCTGAGACGTAGGAGGTAGCGGGTTCGATTCCCGCCGCGGAACAAATGTTTGCATGATCTACAAATATTTGTTCCGGGTCTGGATGTTTTTCTATATATTATATGTATGTATTTACAAAACAAAAACGTATATAAGTATTCTATCAGTTATCTGGTTCCCATAGTACAAGCTCTGCTTAGTTGGGGGCTAGATAGCGCTGTGTGAAATGTCTACCAATATTTATTAATTTATTAGACATCTCACGAAATGGGATCTAAATGTACATACATTTCGACTCCGTTTTTAGTTTTAGAAAGTTTTTGTAATACCTCTGATGTGGCCAACAAGCATAGGGCCCACCTGATGGTTGTAAGTCCAAAGGTCTTACTTGCATGTTACCGACCTACCCCATAAGTTGTATTAAACTACCCTTTTCGATGAACCCCATAGGCCCATACTATAAGGAAAACCTCGTAAAAAAGTAATATTATCATTGCATGCAATACCCCGGGTGTTGCCGGTGTCAATAGGCGACGGTGACCGCTTACCATCAGGTGGGCCGTAAGCCTGTTTCTCCACAAATAACATTAAAAAAAATGCAATTGTGTTAAAAGTCGGTAGATAGTAGATTTAACAAGATGCAAACCGATGTAGGATTTAAGATGCCCTTCAATTCGCATATATATTAGCTGTTCTCTTTATTTAACTTCTAAATATTGCAAAGAAATCCTCACAGATCTACATACTTAACTATAAATAAGCCTCGAAGAAACCTAGTTGAAGAAGAGGGCTTTATATTAAGTCATAGTGTCTTATTAAAATATTTATCAAAATAGATGCTAATATTTTAAAATTCCCCTACATCTTTTTGAGAAATTTGATTGTGCCATCAACACCATCCACCTTGATCCCGCGTTAGTCTGACCCATGCACGGCATTAGGAATAAGGTTATGATGAGTGATAATCATTTAACATACATAGCTTGGTACCTGCACAAAGCAGTAACTACTCTATTCGAGGCTTTAAACGTATCATTTAAACCAATAATAAATAATCATTTAATAACGATTTTCGGTACTAAATGCGTATTTTCCCGCTGAAAGGCATTTTGTCGTCAATGTCGGCGACATCTCTAATTAAAAGCTAATTTTCAGATCACGATGCTATTGATGGAGGCCGATAGTATTTGCACAAAATTGTCACACAAACGCGACAATACACTTCAATGTAACGATGTGAATGATTTTCCTTGAATGTCACAGGATTTCCGCGGAAGATGCTTGCTCGGAAGGTTTCATTCCGAGATCATGCATTTGGAACATAATGAAGGTACAAATGACCTGGTAACTTAAGTGTTAACTTAACTGTTAGTATCGCACTGTTTTTATCACATTATTTTCTAGTACATTTTTTCATTTCATTCTTAGTTCATTTCATTGTTAATATCTTTTTTTTGTATAGATACACCTATTAATTACATTTGCATGCTCGCGAAGCAAAAACATGTGCTCCTAACTTTTCATAACCTATCCTAATTTACCGTGTTTTAGCAAATGTATTGATTTCATTTATTTTAATATATATACGTGCAAGATAGGAGCTACCAAAACAGCAGTGCATGCACGGAACTTGCCCATCGACAAATTGATGTTTAAACACATCAAAATCTTAAATTCCCCGTAAATAAGTCAGGAATTTAAAAAACTCGCGAAATTAATTTCGAGTTGAATAAAAGTACCCATAACCCTTATTGTGTGACTTTGTCCGTCAGTACGTCGGTCGTCGTCACTTCAGCTACTACTGAAGCAACGAATATTTACTTAACATTTGGAATAGTCATAAATAATACTGACCCACCTCTATTGCAAGTAAAAATTGCAAGTGGTAGGGGTCCAAATTATAAGGTAGGGATACTATGTCAAATGGGGTATCAAAAAAATCACTTAATCTACACTTAAGTACTTGGTTTCTGAGTAACATAACTAGATGGCGCTAGATAACATATATATATATATATATATATATATATATACTAAACTTATAGGCAGATACGCGAGCATCGATGCGCAAGTCTCACTTGTAATTGACCGGTATTAGTACATAAATCAAAATAGGCCCATCATTTTGACATAATTTTGATACGAGGTTTTTCGTATTTACTTTAATAAAGTCGTCCAGTACGTGATTACCATATGAACCGAAATGCGTGGCACAACGGGAAAAATGTTTGCCATCTATCATCAAAGATTCAGCCAGGTCACCTGCCGGGGACGTTTGTTTGTTTGTCACCACGTCAGCGTCACATTTTCCTTATGCCTTCCTTACAACGGTAGCTGAATGCTAATTCAAATGTCGTCGGTGTGGATTATTTGGCGATATAGCAATAGTCTTAAAATGTATAGATATTATAAAATATGGGGCTAAAACACTTACTTTTCAAAACACTGTCCTTCCTCATACACATTATTTCATTTTAAATAATTTTCAAATGGTGGCAGATATGCCGACCCGGGAAGCAATATCAAATGGAGCTGAAGTACATATGAAACCGAAATATTCTGATGTCGGAGATGATGCCTAATACAAGAATATCTATTCTTAAATTTCATCAAGATCGTTCCAATCTTACAAAATTCACAGGATACACCAGTAATCCCACAGTGCTGAAATTTGGTATGCGTGTAGCTTAAGTGACACAAATGTAGGCAAAAGTCTGAAATCCAATAACTGCAATGTGTACCCCAAAAAAGAGTAACCACAAACATGAACTCCCGTTACCTGTAATTTGAATGAAACTGTAGGTCAATGTATTTGGTTATTTATTTAGTGGCACTATTTTGATAGTCAAAGATTACAAACAATATTTTTATGTTTTAACCTGAGACTCGCGAGATCTCAGTTTAGAGCGCACCACTAGTAATATAAGTATGGCTTAGTATGGACTTCAGTTCCGATAGAGTAAGTACATATCTATTTTTAATGGCCTAACATTAGAATTACATAATGATTTGGATTCATGAAGCCATGCTTTTGAGATGGGCCTGGCACATTGACAGATTAGAGGAGAATAGTTCGCCCCAAATAATGACCTGCTGGAAGCCGCAATAGAAGAGACCAAGGCGAAGATCGAAAAACAGATAAAGTCAAAATATTTTATGCATTAAAATCACAAGGATCACTTTGAAATGTCAATTTTACTGCCTGTTCCTTCGCGACCAAGCCAGGAAAGATAGGCAAGAAACAAGGCTGGTTGTTTTTTTTAAATGATCCTTTTAGAATACATTACAATACAGAAAATAAATTACGTCTAAATTGTAACATTTTGAATGAGTTGGAGCAATTTCAATCTCAAGCTTCTCTATCATCTAAATAGTCCGATATTTTATAGTAGGCTTTTTTATAAAGATTTTGTTTAATTCCGTTTTTAAATTTGTTTATTGTCAATTTTTGTACATCACTTGTTGTTTAAGTTGATAGTGCGATTGCATAGATGTTCACATGGCTATGAAAAAGATCACCACGGAGAACGAAAGCCAAGAGTGGACGCGATTGGCAATTTATAGCAGAAGAGGCCAAGACCCACGAATAAAAAATTTAAGCTTATTACACTATAACTGTCTACATTGTTGATAAAATCCCGTGGCCAAGTGTTTGTTAGCCTCTCGACAACTAATATTATCTCAATTTTGAAATAACAGTACAATTTTTGTATTATTTACTTTTATATTCCTATTGTTATATTGTATAATGGATTATAAAAAAAAATAACCAGCCTTGTCTCTTCTCTGATTCTTTCCTGACTTGGTCGCGGAGGAACAGGTGGTTGAAATGACGTTCCAAAGTGATTTTTGTGATTTTAATGAATAAATGAATATTGACTTTGACTTTGACATAATCTACGGATATTTGTTTTGGGTCTGGGTGTGTTTCTTTACATATTACAAATAAGTATATACAAATAAAATCGGCCAAGTTTGAGTTGGTCTATCACGATTCATGAGACGTTGACAGACGGACAGACAGCGGAGTCTTAGTGATTGGGTCCCGTTTTACCCTTTGGGTATGGAACCCTAAAAAGTATGTAAGTGTGTGAAAAGTCAAGAATTATTTATTTATTATCATAGATCTTTGGCAAGATTGCTTTAGTTAGTTTGAAGCTCCGTGAATGGTCCAATTGAGTTTTTCTATGAACACTGATTTATTGATAAGATTTGCACAAACCATTTAAAGTTTTTATTAATAGACATGCCGAGCCCTAAAAGAACCATTTAAAGACGCACTATGTACTCATCATCAACATCAACCGTAAGACATCCACTGCCGAACAGTAGCTCGATTACGACTTCTATCATCAGCTTGGTATACTCGCCAAGGTGAGGCACTACTTCACACCGGGACAGTTGCTCAACTTGTACCAAGCACAAGTCCGATCGTGTTTGGAGTACTGTTTTCACCTCTGGGGCGAATCAGCGAAGTACCTACCAACTTGAAGCTCTGCAATAAATTGAGAGAAGAGCCAAGAAGCTCATAGGCAACGATGAGCTAGTTGATGTTAGGCTCCTCAGCCTGGAGCATCGACGAAAGGTTGCTAGCCTCTCGGTTTTTTATCGAGTACATTTCGGGGAGTGTGCGGCGGAACTTTTCAACCTAATCCCACCATCCCCATTCTATCATCGGACAACCAGACGCTCCGCGGTGCGCCACCGTTACATGGTAGACATACCTCTCATACTCACAAAGCGGTACTCTTCCACCTTTATTATGCGCACCGCTAAGGAGTGGGACGCCTTGCATGAGTCTGTGTTTCCTGATAACTACAACCTAGGGTTCTTCAAGTCGCGAGTGAATAGGTTTCTTCTAGGCAAGCGTGTACCATCGTAGACTGCACCATCGCTTACCATCAGGCGAGATCGTGGTCAAACGCTAGCCTATAATTTATAAAAAAAAGTAGCTCGATTACCACGTCTATCATCAGCGTTAATTCCGTGAGCTAACTGTTGATTTCGTCGATAGTTAGTTTGGTTGATAAGATTTGAGCAACGCCCCTTTTGCGATGCGATACGTAAAACCAGCACTTATACAAATGTGGTCATTTTATGCATCTTCATTAGTCGTTAGTTAATAAACCAGGAATACCGGTACAGTTGATGCGGCTCGCAGCAACGTTAATTAAACCATTTTTCCACTAAGTGGGGGCGCTGCGACTTCCAGTGCGTGGTATCCACTCGAGAACCTTTCCGCCCCAACGGCCACTTTTTATTCAACTTTATAATTTGCTATTATTAAAACTATCACACTAATAAATAAATAAATAAATATTGCTGGACAATTCACATAACGCTATCTAGCCCCAAACTAAGCAGAGCTTGTATTATGGGAACCAGATAACTGATAGAATACTTGTATACATTTTTTGTAAATACATACTTATATTACATAGAAAAACAACCAGACCCGGAACAAATATCTGTAGATCATACAAACATTTGTTCCGCGGTGGAAATTTACCTCCTGCGTCTCAGCCGGCTATTATAGATGGGGGATGAAAATGTATTTTATGCATTATAATTCAGCAGGCAATGCAGCCAGTTTCTTAGGGACACTTCTGTCTGGTAGTGTTAGGAAGCAGTTGAGCTATCTATAGACCATTTGCAAGGGTTTTTAGAATATTCACCTCTCAGCGACAAGGTCGCCCATTGTATTGCCTTTTTAATTTAATTTTAGTGTTATATTATTTTTATGTGGTAATATTTTTTTTTACTAGCCCATACTGTCCCACTGCTGGGCAAAGGCCACCCCCTCTTCCTTCTACTTATCTCGGTCTAAAGCTCTATCCCGCCAGTCTCTTTGGAAAACGTCCAAGTCATCGCTCCAGCGATTTTTAGGCCTTCCTCAGCGTCGCTTTCCGTCTTTAGCAGTCCATATGCTTGTCTTCTTGGCCCACATATCGGGTTGCACACGGGAGACGTGACTCACCCAGTCCCATTTCAGCTTTGCAGCCTTGATGCCTACGTCAGTGATGGCGGTCTTCGAGCGCAGCCAGGAGTTTGGAATCTGGTCGATCCGCTTTGCACCCAAAATGCTGCGCTCCATCGCTCTTTGGCAAACTCCTAGTTTAAACTTCTGAGACTCGGTCGGTGACCAAGACTGGGCACCGTAGGTTAGGACAGGCAGAATACACAAGCCAATGAGTTGGCGTGGTAATATATCTTATCTTATCTGTAATGTAAATAATTGTATTTTACTTCTGTCAATAGATGATGTACATTATACGGATGGATAGATAAATGAAGGTTCATCGTCGTATTCAGCTCGTTTCAATCCATTTCTGAGCATATGCCTTTAATTGTTTATGCCATCAGATCCTGTGCCAGTGCGAGCCATGGTCTTATTGATCTCTCAAACCTATATCGGCACTAGACGTCCCTTCTGTGCCTAGTTTTAGGTCTCTACTCTGTTAGTGCTTTAGCCCACCGGTCGTGTCTACGTCTTCTTCTTTACTGATAAGCGCCGTAATAATTACGGATAGAGAAAAAATAAATAGTTGATCATGGCGTATGCAACTGCGTCGAAATATCGGAACACTCAAAAACTCACAAATCATTGTAAATCCCATTTTAATCGAAAGTAGTAAATTGTAGAAGTTTTGAATTTTGCATAATACTGGACTAAGAATAGGAATATTATAAGTAGATCTGTTTAAAGTCTTGTTTTAACTGATATCTTTCAAGTTTGAGGTACTGGGCTTAGCACTACAGGTAAAGTACTACCCACAGAACATATTGTGTTCTGTACCTAACAATATAATATAGTTATTATAAACGATTAAATTGTCGGACGCCACTTAGAATAACCTTGATTTTCTTCTGCAATTTAATTAACATAACATTTTGAATCCATAGTAATACTAGCTACCACCCGTGGCCTCACACGCATGGTTAGTCAATAAAAACATTACCCTCCTTCTGGACAGTCGAATAAAAAGTAGCCTATATCCCAATCCCGGTCATAATCTTTCGGTGTACCAAATTTCATCGAAATTGGTCCCGCTGTTTAGTCGTTATAACGTAAGAAACATACTTATATTTGGTTTGTAAATAGATTATGTCCTAGATTGAGACACAGGCTACTTTTTACTGACTATGCACGCATGCGAAGCCGCGGGCGAAAGCTTGTGTTTAAAAACAATGTTTTTTATAATTCCTGTTTTCATGGAAATTTATTACAGGTCTTTTACAAGGCAGGGTATTTTAATATTTTTAATTTATAGTTGTCTTTCCTGTCTATCTATGTGAAGTACAAAACGCTATTCAATATTCTAGCTCAAGTCAAGAAATCATTGATTCTGTAGCAAATATGTACCTTAATTACTAGTATATTAGTACTAATTGATCTGCTATTGTTAACTCTCAACTGTTCTTTCAATGTTTCCAATGTCTTAATCATTTATGAGTTCTTAGCTGCTTCGACCATACATTAGGTAATGTGTTTTAACTTATTGTCATTATAAATGTGATCTTAAAGTTGATAGGTTACTCGCTAGCCTCGTAAACATCAAAAATGTATTGGCTTGATTCTTGACGGTTAAAGTACTTACGTAAAAAAAACTTTTATTTCAGATCTTTCGTAGAGCAGCGCCATGATTCTGTTCCAGTCTCAATTAGCTCATTCATTTCGTATTCAGTTATAATTTTCATAAGAGTTTCAGTTATATTTTTCATGCTTTAATCATTACCTACTAGTGGTTCGCCCCGAACTGAGATCTCCTGAGTCTCCGATTAAAACAATCTTTGACTATCAAAATAGTGTCAAGAAATAAATAAACTAAATAACTTGACCTACAGTTTCATTCAAATTACAGGTAACGGTAGTTCATGATTATGGTTACATTTTTTGGGGTACTTATTGCAGTTATTTTAGATTTCCACTTTTACCTATATTTATATCACTTAACATACACGCATACCAAATTACAGCACTGTGGAGTCACTGGTGTACCAACCCTGTGAATTTTGGCCAAGTTCAGTTTTTATTATGGCTAATAACTCAAAAACTATAAGGACTTTACTACAAACAAAATCGGAGTCTAAATGTACTAATGAAGACCTTTTACTTCACGTCCCATTTGACCTAATAGTTAAATTTTCATTTTTTTACCCCTCTTGAATCCCAATATCTCAACAACCCCCCAACATTTTTAGCTCATTTAGTCACACCAAAATTGTGATATCCTACCTATGTATCACATTTCACGATTATCGGATCAACGCTTCGAAAGTTATCCAAGGACAAACATACATACAACGCCGATTTGCCCTAGTTGATTTAGAGATTATTTTGCAGTTATTTTTTAATTATTTTGCTCAGCATAGTGCTGAGCCATACCTACTCCTTTTTCAGCACAGGGCTCATAGTGACTAGATACGTAATTTTGTTTTCAATTCGCATTTTTGCATCCACCTTAAGTTGTTTCTGTGTTTATTACCTGTGTCGAAATAATTATCTCTATTTATGTATTAAAATCTTCGCTACTCAAGCATGCAGTTGACACAGAAATGACCTCAGAAGGCGCCATCTTTCTTCCGCTTCCACATTAAGGAAAACTAGATGATGTGTTGGCTAATGTATCGAAGAACAATGAGGTAAACGACAGATAGGTTCGCGAATATAATTACGCACTATGCACTATCGTCACGTAGTTATTGACGACATAGTGGGAACCTTAAACTATCATTGAATTATTTTGTGACGATTGTGAGATCATCAGGAGGTTATGACAAAAATTGAAACAAGTAGGTATAAATTAAAAATTAAAAAAAACCCCCGATATTTAAAAACCCGTAATAAATGATGGGATAAAAAACCCGTATGGGAACTATGGTGCTACAGCACAGACAAACATACACGTAGTCAGACATAGGCGTCAAACTTATATGGAGATACCAATTCTGAAAAGATTATACATTAAGGTAAGCGATAGTAATAATATTTTGCACTAAAGGGCATGTATTTCATGTGTAGTATGCGAAATGTCTGTATTAGCCACTGTCTAGAGCTTAGTGATGTCAGTGGATTTGCGTACCGAGTAAAAAACCTCATAACGTTTAATCATAGGGATTTCTAAGGTCGTGAACCAATAACGCAACTAAAACATGAAGCCCATAGTGGAATCCCCAAAAACCAGGGTATAAATAGATAAAAATTAGAGACTAAACAATGCTCCAAAGTCTTCAATCAGTGTGTGTTACCAGCGATGACATATGGAACCGAGACGTGGTCCTTCACTATTGGCCTTATGAATAAGCTCAGAGTCGCTCAACGAGCTATGGAAAGGGCTATGCTCGAGGTTTCTCTACGGGATGGAATCAGAAATGAGGAGATACGTAGGAGAACTCAAGTCACCGACATAGCCCGACGGATTAGCACGTTGAAGTGGCAATGGGCAGGCTATATAGCGCGCAGAACAGATGGCCGATGGGGCCGAAAAGTTATCGAATGGAGGCCACGGACCGGCAAGCGCAGCGTAGGACGTCCACCTACAAGATGGGCAGACTTGGTGGACTTGAAGACGACTTGGTAAGAACCGCAGGTCGGCGTTGGATGCAGGCCGCTTCCAACCGCAGTTCCTGGAGATCAATGAGGGAGGCCTTTGTCCAGCAGTGGACGTCCTACGGCTGATATGATGATGATGATGAATGCTCCAAACATTCCGGTTCTGGCTATTACCACAGTACGATTTACTTGTGATAAGACAGATGATCTTGAATCGTTGGACGTTGGTCTTAGAATACCTAGACTTAGGCTATTCCATTGTACGAGTATCCTGATTCATCTATGCGTTCAACACATACATTTTCTGCGAGAGGGTTTTTTTAGGTATGCTATTGCAATCCTTAATTGGGAGAAACTTTCGTGCCTACAATAAAAGCTATAGAGGTTATGAGTACGGTAAAAGGAGGTTTTTACATCATCATCATCATCATCAGCCGGAAGACGTCCACTGCTGAACATAGGCCTCCCCCTTAGATCGCCACAACGAGTGGTTGGTAGCCGTTTGCGCCCAACGGCTCCCCGCGATTCTTACTAGATCGTCGGTCCACCTTGTGGGGGGCCGGCCTACGCTGCGTCTTCCAGTCCGTGGTCTCCACTCGAGAACCTTTCTTCCCCAACGGTTATCGGTTCTACGAGCGATGTGGCCTGCCCATTGCCACTTCAACTTGCTAATTTTGAGAGCTATGTCGGCAACTTTAGTTCTTCTGCGGATTTCCTCATTGCGGATTTTGTCACGCAAAGAAACCCCGAGCATAGCCCTCTCCATAGCTCGTTGAGCGACCTTGAGCTTAGTCATGAGGCCATGAGTAAAGGACCACGTTTCAGTGCCATAGGTCATCACTGACAACACACACTGGTTGAAGACTTTAGTCTTCAGGCTCATGGGAATTTTGGACGAGAAGATATCGCGAAGTTTCCCGAACGCTGCCCAGCCGAGTTGGATTCTTCGTGCGACCTCTTTGTCGAAGTTGGACTTACCTAATTTGACAGTTTGTCCTAGGTATACATATTCGTCGACAACTTCGAGAGTATCGCCCCCAACAACTACCGGTACGGGCGCAACATGGATATTTGACATGATTTTCGTCTTATCCATTTGCATTTTAAGACCCACCTGTTGGAAGACCTTACTGAGGTCGTTGAGCATGGTACCGAGTTCCTCGAGCGATTCGGCCATAATGACTATATCATCGGCAAAACGAAGGTGAGTGATGTATTCGCCATTGATATTGATGCCAAGTCTGTCCCAGACCAAGAGTTTGAAAACGTCCTCCAATGCGTTCGTGAACAGTTTCGGAGAAATTACGTCTCCCTGTCTCACGCCTCTCTGCAAATGGATTGGTTCCGTACTCTGGTCCTGTAGACGGACTGGCATAGTGGCGTTACTATACAAACACTTCAACACTTCGATATACCTATAGTCGATTTGGCATCGCTGAAGAGACTGCAGTACCGCCCAGGTCTCGATTGAATCGAAGGCTTTTTCATAGTCCACAAACGCTAGACATAACGGCCGATTATACTCCTCGGTCTTCTGTATAATCTGGCGTAGCGTGTGGATGTGGTCTATCGTACTAAAGCCTTTTCGGAAACCGGCTTGTTCAGGAGGCTGGAAGTCATCGAACCTGCGTGCGAGACGGTTCGCAATCACTCTCGAAAACAGCTTGTAAACATGACTTAAGAGCGAGATGGGCCTGTAAATCTTTAATAAGGTTTTATCACCTTTTTTAAAGAAAAGCACCACCACGCTCTTATCCCACGCTTTTAGCGTGGTTCCTTCGAGGACGACGGAGTTAAATAACTTCTGGAGGACTTGAAGTACCGGTTTTCCACCCGCTCTCAGAAGTTCTGTCGTAACTCCATCCTCACCTGGTGCCTTGTTGTTTTTAAGCTGTTTCAGAGCAATCCTAATCTCGTACAGGCTGATGTCTGGGATGTCTTTGGTATAGTGTCGGGTTAGTTTGGCGCTGGTGTCCTGAGCCAACTGACCAACGGGGTTTTGTGTTGAGGTGTACATCTGTCCATAGAACTTTTCGACCTCTCTCAGAATCTCCGGTTTCGACGAAATGATAGTGCCGCTGTCGGTCTTCAGCTTAGTCATTTGGCTTTGCCCTATAGACGAATGCTTTGCAAACACTTTTGAACCTTTGTTCCTTTCTATTGCGACCTTAATACGAGATGTATTAAAGGTACGCAGATCGTGTCGCATAGATTTCGAAATTCGTCTATTAAGCACGCCGTATGCCGACATATCAGCTGAAGACTGCAATCTCATTTCATCCCGGTCCTCCATTAGCTTAATGGTTTCATGTGAGAGTTTCTGGTGCTTAGTTCGGCGGAGGGCCTTAAAGAACTTAGATCCCACCGCTTGGACAGTTTCCACCAACCCGTTGTTTATCTCGTCAATATCATTGCAGCTGGCTAGGCACTGGAAGCGATTGTGCAGTTCTAGCTGAAAGCTCTCGGAATTTTGGATTTGGGCAGGATTTGGACGGAGCGCAGACTTCATCAGACGTGCCCTTTCAAGCTTAACATCGATATTCAATGTGCCTCTAACAATGCGGTGATCGCTCCCGGTTTTCATCCTGCTGATCACAGAGATATCATTAAATATTTGCTTCTTGGTCGTCATAATGAAGTCTATCTCATTTCTAGTGAATCCGTCGGGGCTTATTCACGTCCACTTTCTGGCTGGCCGCTTCTCATAGAAGGAGTTCATCATGAAGAGGCCCTCCTTCTCCATGAAGTCGGCCAGTCGACTTTTGTCACGTTGTTAACGAGGGACTTGCGGACGAGAAACCCGACACCACCCTGGGGTAGTTGATCTCCCTCCCGGTAGAAGAGCAAGTTACCGGAGTTAAGGATCATCGTGTCCTGACCCTGTCTTCGGACTTCCGACAATCCTAGGATGTCCCAACGTAGCTTGCTCAGTTCTTCTTCCAACTCGACAATCTTCTCGTCAGCCCTGAGCGTTCGTGTGTTGTACGTTGCCAGGTCCAGTCGTCGGTGGTGGTAGCTGGATCGCTGCCGGGGATTCTTAGCACCCCCTGCTCCGCCACTGCCCTGGTTGCTACCACTTCCAGGGATGACGGAGCCGCCGGGGACTGGGGGCCGTTTGTGTGTTGTGTCTGTCATAGGGGGGGTTTTGCCATAATCACCACGCTTGGCAGGCGGCTTGGTGATGGCAGTGGTTGGTGTTTAGTACACAGAAGAATGCTGCTGCCCATTCCCTGGAACAACTCCCTTTGCTGGCTCACACGGCTCCCGCGGGATGAGAAGGGGTGGCCCTATTATTACGCCGGGACCACACGGCAATTTGTTTACGGTTTTTACATGACTATAGGAAATTATTACATTTTGAAACATTTGCCATTGCTTTGTCTGTCACGGAATTGGCGTCAAATTGCGTATAAGTACGGCGTGTATCAAAGAGTGAGCTAGATGTTAGAAGGATTATCAGTTACACAAGCTTTGAAGAGAACTTATCACCAAGCACTTTAAAAAATATCACAACAATACCGGTAATGATAATGAGACCATTCTAAAAGAAAGCGCAGGGGATTTGTGTTATTGCAAAGCTCTTTTAGTGGGTAAAGTACCCAAAGATAAGATTCTAAGATCCTTATTTCGAACAAGTATCGCATCTGCGGCGCAGTAAGGAACTTCGATTCCTGCTGAAGGACAAATGACTGTAGGATTTGCAAATGTTTGTTCCGGATCGGGATATTTTAGTGTTATGGTCCGTGTTAGAATACTTAAAAGTAAATAAAGGTGTTACGAGCTTCGATCAAAAGTTTTCGAAGTAACGTTACATAGGAGTAAAGTGTTGTCGATAAAATAAGGCTTAGAAGTATCGGGGCTGTGTTGGATGTAATAAAAAAAAGAACAAATCGGTTTCAACCTGGAATAGGGGACTCGGGACTATATTTATGACTGTTGGAAATTAAAATTAAGATTGTGTTATTTAGAAATAGTTTCTTAGTTAGTTCTTCCAAATTTCGTTTCTAGTTCTTCACTAAAAGACCTTTTAAAATCCAGATAGCTCTATTATTGGGAGCCGATTACAGGTAAAAGTCTACCTAATTAATCTGTTTCAATCTTGGATTTTGACATTGAAATTGATTGTATTTTAGAATTCTGACTAAAAATTATTACTACAATAATATTCAATTCAGCAGTTTTCAATTTACAAAAAATTTTAAATAGCAGACTATAGAATTGTTATTTTTTCAGTTTTCAGGGGCAGCAATTAAAGATTAAACACAGTTCCTGTTGCTGAAAACACGTGAAATTTAATTATATACTGAAATTATAGTTTTGTTTACGTGTCACTATTTGTCTGGAATCTCGTCCCAATTATTCCGTTCATGTTTGTGTGAATGCGCAGGTTTTAGTTATATTCTTTCTTGGTGTTGCGAAGCATTTAGTTAGACCTTAGTGTCATCTCACAGAGGCCTGTAGTTACCTCTGTGCTTATTCTCTGGGTCGGGTTGATGTAAGCTATGGTTTCTTTTTCACCTTTAAATGTTAATGTGTATGTTGATGTTGACGCAGTGTGTACGCTCGGACGAGTCTTGTTCAGACTGGTGTAACATCACCGCTGGAGTACCTCAAGGTGGTGTTCTGTCTCCTCTCCTTTTTTTAGTGTTTATTAACGCCATAACCCACGTTCTTACTTCGCACTACCATCTTTATGCTGACGACGTACAAATATATCGCCAGTTCAAATTGGACGAGATTTCAATGGGTATTGACCAAATCAACTCTGATCTCAACCATATCTACTCGTGGGCAAAGTTTTTTGGTCTCCTGGTCAACCCATCGAAGTCTCAGGTTGTACTTTTTGGGAGCCCTTATATGTTAAATCTTGTCGGTAAGTGTGGTCCACCTCTGGTTTTATACGCTGGAGCACTGATTAGCTATTCGGCCAATGCCAAGAACCTTGGCGTCTATTTTGACAATCATTTGTCTTGGGTGCGGCATGTTAATGAGATTAGTAAAAAAGTTAACTACTCTTTTCAATCTCTTAAGCGTCTCCAAAAGATTTTACCCTTTGAAACTAAAATTACTCTTGCTCAAACCCTCACGTTACCCCTTTTAGACTATGCCGATGTCTGTTTTCTTGACTCCACGGAGGATCTTCTAAATAAACTGGAACGTCTTCAGAATTTGTGTATCCGATTCATATTCGGGTTGCGCAAGTTTGATCACGTCTCCGTGTTTAGATCCCAGCTAAAACGGCTTCCCATTCGTCGTCGATGTGATCTTCATGTTGTGACTTTTCTCTTCAACACTCTTTTCAATCCTTTAGCTCCTTCTTACCTCCGTGAGCGCTTCGATTTTCTTGTCCTACCGAAGATGACTGTAGGTCATCTAAGTCCCTCCCTCTCAAAACCCCTCCTCATTCCTCCAGTCGCTATGCCGGTTCCTTCACTGTCCATGGAGTCAACCTGTGGAATTCTCTACCACACTCTATCCGCGCAAGTCCATCACTAAGCACTTTTAAGCTTAGAGTCAAAGAGCATTACCTGTCGTTGTAAGCTTTTAGGTTATTATGTATAAGTAGGTATATTATTTATATTTTGAATAATGTATTATGTTTATCTCTAATGTAGGTATAGTATAAAGGTATTATTTTTATTATTTTTTGAATATGGTTAAGTGTTGTATTTATTATAGTATATACTATATATTAGTATTTTACTCCAATGTCATTCTCTGTGCACGTACCCACCACTATAATCAAATATCTCTATCTTCAAAGGTTTGCTGGATGAAAACTCTTATTAGGGTTAAGCTCGCCTTTGTACATGTCCATTTTGTAAGCTATTTTTATCTGTAAATCTATTTGTGTACAATAAAGAATAAAGGATGTTATTATAAACCGTGAGGTATCTATCCTTTAGCCTTAAAATCATGAATGACAAGCAGTAGAATGACAAGGGCTGTATGAAAGCCTGTTTGCTACTTTAGTGGTATAAAAAAATAGTAGGTGCGTGTCATTATATATACTACCATGTACCACAAGTGGTATAATTTTCTTTCTTTAGTAACGCAAAAGTGTATCACGTATCTTAAAAGATGTCGAAAGAAGAAATACTTTGTAATATTTCTTGTGTAGTATATAGTGATTGAATTTTATGATCGTCAGCTAGATAGAGATCCATATATCCGTCATGGTACATAGTAGATTTATAAAATCTATAATATAAAAATGAATCGCAAAATGTGTTGGTAAGCGCATAACTCAACAACGCCTGGACCAATTTGGCCAATTCTTTTTTTGTTGTGTTTCTTATTCTCAGGAGAAGGTTCTTATGAAAGAAAAAATTAAGAAAATTGCGCGCGAAATCAGAAAATTTAAGAATACTTAACCACCATATAAAATTATTTATAATCTAACCTTAGCGCTTTTATAATGTAACCTTATGACGTTTGACATAGAATTGACAGAATGCGTGCTGCAAATATTGTCAAAGAGGATGAAAAAAAAATGAATATCGTTTGAAACAGATGCTTCGGTAGGAGTTATCCCGAGATATATTGTCTATATATATAAAAATTAATTGCTGTTCGTTAGTCTCGCTAAAACTCGAGAATGGGTGGAGCGATTTGGCTAATTTTGGTATTGAATTATTTGTGGAAGTCATTCATTTTCTCATACATAATGATGGCCGGGGACAACAATTGACAATTCTACCAGGGTGACTTATATTGACAGCCCGCGTTATACCTATGCATGTCAAGCCGATACGAAGTTCGGCGGGACCACTAGTATAATATATAAATGAGTTTATTTTCAGATAACAGAGTCAATTGAATTATTAATAACTAGATATTACGCATATTATCCTAGTAATATGTAGGTTAGTATGTATGTAAATAAATCTGTGGATTGGCACTGACAACAGATTGTTATCTGGCTTACAATATATCCTTTTACAAATTAATTATACCTACGTAATGTAAAATCCACGATTTGTCTTTGCTGTACAGAGTAAACAAAAGAAAATAAATTTAAACCTGATGCATAACAATTACCTAATAAGCGATTTCATTGCGTATGATGCTAAATCTGTGTGGTTAAAATTTTACATTTGAATACCTATTATTATACAGTGTTTTTTAAACTGTAACAGTACGGCAGCACCCATAGCCAGAGGAGATACAGGTGCAGTTTCTTTTGAAACATCAGCGCGTTTTCGAGGAAAAACATTTTGGCATTAAAAATTTTTTGGTCAAGTGTTAGTAGCGCCTTAAAATGAATCAAGTTGGTAATCTTTTTTGATGCCGATCGATGCAGTCCTTTGTAAGGATCATTTTATTGTATAGAATGAAAAAAATCTGAACAGCGAAAATCAGTCAAATTTGAGAAAAAGTATTCTTATACAATTGGACAAACAAAATTCCTTCTACAAACATTTTATTAGATTCTAATTGCACATTAAAGAAGTTTTAATACTGTAGCGATTAAGAAGTTTAGGAACTCCATGCTCTCATGAGCAATTCAAAAACATTTAGTATTTCAGAACAATTTTGAATTTCGAACATGGTTTTTACACCTGTCGGACTTTTATATCAGTCATTGCATCATCTTATTTGTCCTATCATGGCATTGTCAAATACGCAAAAAGTAGACTTAATTGAAGCATACTTCCTTAACCGATGAAGCCCAACTAATGCGCTGAAGTATCAGGAACGCTACCCAGTCCGCGATTAACCCTAATTTTTAACTCTAATTTTACTATTTCATACCGATGAAATAGTAAAATTAGATTTAAAAATTTGGGTCCAGTCCACGAGCGAGAAAGCAGCGCTAGTGTAACGCAAACTCTTTTTACGTCGTTCAGTATTCGAATTTCAAATTTATACCATCTAGGTTTTAAGCTTGGTACTCGATAAAATAGGGTTGCATTGCATGCAGTGCTCTATAGAGGTTAGATATCATTACTGGGCCATCACAACTTTGTTTTTATTACATCGTACCCTATCAGTACCTACCAGTCGAAGGTCTTAGCTCAAGTGCTAGTCTGTAAACAGACTCATTGAATTGCTTCATTTTTTATCGAGAATCGCGGATAAGACAATAGAATGATACATACCCTAATAATTATTGTGAGACGCGATGATACTGAGAGAAATTGTATGAAGTGGGATAATAAAGCTGTATTAACAGCAACTCCAATAGGTCTAACTGACTCTAGTCACAGAAATATATAGCAGTAGCGTCAATTTCCCAACACAAATTGAAAGTGAACATAAATAAAGTATCTGAGGTTGAGCATTCACATAATCTACATTCAAATCTAAGGGTGGTACAGATACAAGCAGGGCTAAATTGTAATTAGTTATGTACTATGAAATAAAGTTTATTTATAAATTTCTACACATGAAGTATGGATTAAAAGACTCACAAAGCAAGCGTGCAAATATAGTGATCCATAGGCGCCAATTTCAGAATATTTTGTAGTGTAACGATGCCTAACTAACAAGAAAAGTAGCTCTCTGATAATACTCCACTCCATACTTCTTTAGATATGAAATTGTTCATCAAAGTATCACATGTTAGGTACAGGTAATTATCAAGTTTAGAATCTGTCACATTGGTCGTGCAAAATCAATTAAGATGAAATCTAGATCGTCAACTACGCGAAATGGTAAGAACCCGTTGTGATATTCAATGAAAGACGGACTATCGCGAACTGATTTATAGTGTGTACATACACACGTAGTCATTACATTTTCTCCCTCTTGAAATACAAGGAAATGCATGTTCAAAAAATTACATAGCATTTTAAACTCACTAATAATAATAATAGGTAGAAACCTAAGTACCCACTTATTTACGTACACGTGACCTCGACTTCATAGTGTGTCGAGAATAAGCTGTAGCTGGCGCTTATCGACCCCCCACCGATTAACCGGCTCATTTACATTAACCGCGATGGACTGGGCATCGCTCGCCCCAGCTTTCGCATCACTGCTTAACCTGAACCGATGTATCTGAACTTGGAGATTGTTCTAAAGGCGTTGACCAACCTTCGTTAACCGCCGTCTCAGAATCTTTAAATTTAGACAATACTTCGTTGGAAGTTCCAGGATAATCGACTGAGGACTGAGGATTACGTGAAAAGTTGATCAACATGACGTTTGCAAGTCCGATTATTGTTAGTCTTCACTTGAAAAGAGACGGGACCAGTTTTATCAATAACGATTACCTCCTTACACTTAATATCCTTGTTGACATAATCCCGCACAAGCACGGCGTTCCCGGGCGCCGTGCTATATAGCGTGGCACGCCGCCGTGGCGCTCCTCTGCCGCGCAGCTCTGCGCCGCGCGCACCAAGTCAGCTGTGCTGGGCCGCAGAAGTTCCAGGCGATCGCGCAAACGTCTCCCGAACATAGCTACCGCGGGCTCTTTTTGGGTCGTACAGTGTTCGATGTTCTTATACGTGAATAGAGACCTACTTAACGCAACATCGTAATGTTCTCTCTCGACTGTAGGTTTCTTATGTATTTGTTTGACCGAAAGCACAGCGCCAGCGGGTGCTAGGCGGGTGGTATGGTGCAACGAGAACACGGTTTATTCCTTTGCTGTCTAAGTAAGAAAAATACTTTTTAGATGAAAAAGGAGGTCCGTTATCGCTAACAATAGATTTCGGTAATCCGAATCGCGCAAATGTCGCAGGCAGGAGATTACCACCAGCGCAGACGTACTAAAAACGCACGCAACTTTTAACCACTTAGTCTGAGCATCGATCAGAACGAAATATGTACGTAGTATGAATATGATAAGGGCGTAAAAAGTCAACGTTGAGCCGCGGCCACGACTTCCGCGGCCACGGCCACGAGTGCAGCGGTGGGGGCGGGGGTTGATCGCGCTGAGACGCGTAAGCACTGCATTCACGACACATTCTAAACCGTTTTATGACAACCTCCGTGGCGCAGTGGGCGAATAGCCTGCTGAGACGCAGGAGGTAGCGGGTTCGATTCCCACCCGAAACAAATATCTGTAGATCATCTACAGATATTTGTTTCGGGTCTGGATGTTTTTCTATGTATTATAAGTATGTATTTACAAAAAAAATTACATAAGTGTTCTATCAGTTATCTGGTTTCCGTAGTACAAGGTCTGCTTAGTTTGGGGCTAGATAGCGCTGTGTGAAAGGTCCAACAATATTAATTATTTATTAAACCCTCCCACCAAAGATAATTCCTAGCCGCTTGTTTCATTTTAATAATACCAACGTGTCCACTATGCAATTCTCTCGGAGACTAATAGGAACGGCTATGCGGTAACCCCAAACTAAACAACCGTGTTCCATAAACTAGTTGTATGCCCACGACTTCATCTGCAATTTTATATGATTGAGTGATCGGTGATCGTCTTGCGACTAAAAGAAGGTTTGATGTAAGCTAAGTCAGGCTTGGAGGGGTTCTCTAGTAAGCATTCTCCTATTCGTTGTGTTCTATAATATGAATTTGTCTCTTTGGGGACCTACCTAGCAAATAGTGATTAATGTGATTGAATAATTGTTGTATTACCACTCATATAAGTCAAGTTTGCACCCTCTAAGTCTACCGCGTGGTACCATTAGTCCACACTGTGATGGACCTAATCCCTTTTCCAATTACTAATAAACCAATTTCATATGTATTATAATTTTTGCTTATCAGATATATCATCAGAGTACCTAAACGGCGACCTCCATTGAGAACAAGCAACACAGAAAAACGCATATTTCTCAGACACAGACGATTCTATTGATATCGAACAAAATTATCATCATGAATACGAAAGTGATCACAATGATGAGGATGATCATAATGATTGTGATAGTGAGGATGATGGTCCCAATGAGGACCTGATGGCGATGTCCAGATCAACGCGTATGTGTATTATGGGTGTGATACTTAGGATGTTAAAAGTGATTACTCTGTTTTTAAGACAAAACGGGTCTTTTTGCGCACAGATTTATATCAAAATTTTTATTTTGACTAACCTTGACGTTTCGGCCAAGTTACATCGGCCGTGGTCCCGAGAAACTGAAGCGGGCGGGTGTCATTGTGATTGAGTGATGGATGACTCTGGTTATATCAAATCTGTTGAGGTACTTAAGTTCATAAATTTGAAACATTTTCTGTGTTACCAATGATTTCTCGAAAATATTTTCATTCAAAGTATTTTTAAGATTATTTTGAAGCATTTATATCCTTTTTACGTTATAAGTTACGTCTAAATTGTACATGACTATTAGCATACATTTGTATTATTATAGAGTTCCCGCAAATCAAACAGCATAACTAACTTACTTGAAGTCAGCATAACTGTCCCGAAGACTACAAAGAAACTAAACTGCTCAGAACCAGATGGAGATACCTTTAAGAGAAGATTTTCACCGTTCAGAAGTCCACTTCATGAAATTACTAATGAACTCAACAAGTCTACACACTCTAAAGACAAGGTTCTTGAAGTGATAGATTTAAGCAATGTTGAATTGTTGACGTTGAAAATTTGTCGTATGATGAGGTGACCATCATCGAAACACAGTTGTTAGAAATTATTACGCTGAACAGTAATGAAGAAGACGAGGTAGGTTTTGGGCCTCATTTCTCAATCACGAATTTCATAAAGTTCGAATTCGTGCGATTCCTACTTATATGTAACATTCACATCAATCAAAATAAACGATTTTTTATGCAGTTCATAATCACCAAATCGTTTATCATTCCAAGATTTGGAAATCGCTGAAAATTTACCTACATCCCGTGTCCACCTCAAATCCCAAAGAACACCTGTCGACTATCAAATCTACGTAATAGAGATTGTCTCATTTCGCACAGGAAATGGTATAAAAGTTTATTTCCTCATCATCGGCATCAGAGTTAAATAAAAAACTGACCTTTAGATTTCCCATAAGAATCAGCTCCGCGACCGTTTTCGTACTGACGATACATCACTTTAAGGTGTCCCTTTTCGCAACATTTATCACAATTGTGAAACTTGAAACGACACTTGGCTCCAGCGTGATCGTTCCGACCGAATCGCGGACACGGCGCCACCCGTCGCTCAACCGCCGCGCCGCGCCGACCTACCTGCGGAGCTACTCGCCCCAACAGCAGCTGCTGCTGTTGGGGCGAGCGGCACTGGGTGCGCACTGCGGCTGTGCGGTTCAAATCGTCGGGCGCACGCTCCCCAGCGCCGGCGATGCTGCCACGGATCACCGCCGACGTCGCCGCATGCCTGTACGCCGCGGCCAATGCTAATGCGAGCTCAATGACCGCTTGTAGCCCAACTCTTTTTCGGCAAAAAGCCTGAATCTCATATCCTCGGAGTGAAGACCGGATACAAATTGATCTCTGAGATTCACCTCCAAGGTGTTCCCGAAATTGCAAGTTTTAGCTAAATGCTTTAAACTTTGTAAGTATTCGCTAATGATTTCCGCCAATGCTTGCTTTCTTTGCCGAAAAACATAGCGTTCTGCGATCTTTGTGGCTCGAGATGTTGCTTCAGTATATTCTCAAGTTCATCAGACTTTTTATTTTTAGGTAATTCTGGTGCACACAGATCACACATCAACTCGTAACAATCTACGCCAACGTAAGTCACTAACACCGCCACATGTACATTTTCCGCGATGGAGTTCAGCACTAAAAACTGTTTAACTCACCTACAATACGCGTCCCAATTATGGGTACCGATTTCGAACGTCTCAATTTTACCGATAGGCAACTTTTTAAAAGAAGTTATGAGCAAATTATGTAAAAATATATGACTGCACCACATGTGATGTTCAATGAAAAAATTACTATCGCACACTGGTTTATTGTAGGCTACATATGTATAATATAGTCTTTCACATCGATTTCGATGATGGCGACACTAACTATAATTAAATATAAAGAAAATTCTATTAAATGCATAAAAATTACACTAAATTCAATTAACCTGCGTTTATATTTAAATTATAGCGTGAGCCCTAACACGGCTTACTAGACCAAACTTAGTTTTAAAAATCCTATCACAAGTATCACAATAGAGTTGGCCTGCTGCGTTATAAGTGTAAGCATAGGAGGACTCAGGTCTTTCTTTACGTATCTGGCACTTTATATCAAGTGTATTAAGGCGGGTTTCTTCAAAAGTTCTAATATTATGATAGATGGTAGAGCGCCAGGACGATCTTCGTGAAGCAAGCTCCTCCCATCCTGCGGGATCAATAATGCAGACATTAAGATGTCTTTTTAACACATCCTTCTAGCGCAGATGTTGACCACCGTGCTTCCGCATACCTTCAGCCATCTCTGAGTAAAACACAGCCTTGGGTAAACGGTGATCTTCCATGCGTAGGACATTTCCACACCATCTGAGCTCTTGTTGAATAAGGAGAGCTTCAATACCATACATTCCGGAACGACGCAGAATCTCAGTATTAGGAACGTGACCCTGCCACTTGATCTTTAGGATAGATCTTAGATACCTTAGAGGGTAAGTGTCAAGTTTTTAATGTCTGGTTGTAGAGGCACCATGTCTCTGAGCCACATAATAAGACTGGAACAATTAGCGTCTAGTAGAAGCTAATCTTTGACGCTAGTTTCAGGTCATGGGATTTCCAGACACGATCTGTGAGTCCTCCGAAGCTGGCAGCAGCGTTTGCAACGCGCGATGGTATCTCCGAAGCTAATGTGTTATCAAACCAATGCGTCACTTCCTCCAGAGGTTTCCCATCAAGATTTAGTGATGCTTTAACAGCTTCGCAGTTACGTCTACACTGTGAGTGTAGCAAATAATACTATGCTCAATAATATTAAGACATTACACCCGTGAATAGTGATAAGTTTTCTGATCCAATTCCGAGGTTTCTTAATGTAGTCTCTTATTAGGGTGTTTAAATCAATGATGCGAATAATGACGGTGACCGATCAGGATTTTTATTATTAGAAAAATTAGATCACTCTATTATTTTTTCCTTCCTGAAGTGGACAAATCCGAAACAATATAATAAACTTAGCAGATTTAATTAGTAAAACCAAACCTATACTTACCTAGTATAGGTTTTCTATTACTAGAGTAAGGATCTTCACAAACCTTCACAAAATTAGATTACGGAAAACATATCGGATTTTGAGAAGTATATCCTTAGGTCTAATCATCATAAGTATAGCTATTTATGTTACGATTTTTTTGATTATTGAACAGATATTTGATTTAACATTTTGGTTATCAGATTCAGGCTAGAACAGATATTTGACATATGAATTCTTGACATATTATTTGATATTTTATCTGCCATTTAGCACAGATTTGTCCCAGTATGTTAATTCTAGAACCACATACACACATGTTTACATTTGCAAGTGGGTCGATAACAGCTAGATACTGCAAATATCAAGTGTGTTGCACACTATAATGTATTGAAAAATGCATCTTTTCCCCTTATCTGATAGGCTACTGGATTTATTGATAAGTGGAGCATTCGTTTTAATGTGTTTGTTGTAATAAAATCGAAAGCTCTTAAAAAATGAATTACAGAAACCGAGACTTCCTTATTGTCTGTCACTATGTTTGTAAAGTTTGTAAACAAAGATAAATAATTAATAATTTGCAGGATTCATTTAACCTGAGAGCCTCGATTAAATGTAATTTTTACAAAAATACACCAATTCTTAATGTTAACCAGCCCAACTCAAACGCAGTTTATCGTTAATGATGTGCTTATTCCTATATGGAAATTAACGTATAACTTACGATAATAAACTTTGATACGCAAATATTATGTGTAAGCGAGATCGTAATTTAATTCAATATATAAGGGCAGGATTCTAATGTTGTTTAAGGTCAGATTGCAAGCATTACTTACTTTGGATTTCAAGTCTTTCTAGTTTATCTTCGGCCCTTTGCTGCACCTCCAATGGACTCTCGATATGGTAGAATATACTTGCACCGACCAGCAAATACATTATATGAAGTGCCAGCATGCACGCCAGTTGCTTTTTGGACATCATTTTGATAAGTTAATATTAATAAGTTAATTTTATAAGTTTAATATAAAAATAATTTAATTCACAGTCTTTTAGTTTATCACGTCACTAAATCACATGGGAATCCATATCGTCCTTTTTGAGTTATAGTGGAGCCACATATCTAATGTTGTCATCGATCGGTTCAAGTTCAAACTGAAGGAGTGTCCAAATGAGTTCTTATTTTTGTAGCACATATTATTCTCCTCATCGTGACGGTGTGCCGTGAGTAAAACGAACGCTTCCCGACGTTCGAACGCATGAGAGGATCCGATAGAATGATTCGCGGCGCGCGCGCTTGCGATTCGCGCCTACTTTACCGCGTCCTTTTTTACACGGCCAGCTCTAAATATTACTGTGACAACAGCTCGCATCAGCTTGTCGTAAAGGATAAGTGAGGTTATAGGAGACTGACGCAGTGAGGAAAGATTTCGTTTACGACCGAGGGATTAACGTGGATTTCGCGTATGATAATGGACTAAGAGTCGGAGATGATAGCGTTAGTTACATCACTTTTTTTGATAGCAAAATATAACCTTCGTGCAGGTACTAATATTTGGGGGACTACGTTTATCTCGACACAGGTACCAACGGGAAATGTAGAGGAGGAAATAATACAATGATAGGGAAATGTTAACAATTGTAGGTATGTAGTCATCATTGCAATCATTGCTTAATTCAGGTAGGTAGGACCGGGTGCGCACTGTAGGTAGAGGGTTTTGGTAAAATCTGGTAGGCTTGAAATGAACCGGAATGCCGTTCCGTTTCATGAAATCACCGTTCCGTTTTATAAAAGATCTCCTCATATCGTTCTGGTTCGGCGAAACACCTACCTTTTCAATTTAAAAAGCGCGCGTTCAACTGACAACGTTCTCTCAATATTTTTCACACAGATACAAATATTTTGTAATAAAATAAACGTCGCGAGTTTCATATAATTTTATTTAATAATCTCGGAGGTTTGAAAGAAAATGCTTCCGATTCTTTCGTCGAAAGCGGGACATAGTAAAAAAACCGTATATAATCAGAAGTTTTAAATATTTATCTTTTTATTTGAGTTTTAAACTACGTTTACATGACAATATATAGCAGAAATAGTCATAGAAAATGTACATATTTTAATAAAAATATGATATTTTAAATCAGTTTACCTTATCGTTCGGTAGTTGAGTCTTCTTCGACTTCTGAATAAAAAAAAATAATAAAGAAAAAACAAATAAGAAAGTTTTATTTATTAGAAAAATGTTTCAAACAATAGTCTGAGAAGTGAGCGTTACAAATTGAAACTTACAATATGAGAATAATTTATTTATAAATAAATAAGTACTTATTCTTGATATTTCTGAGAAGATTTAACTTCTTATAAAGTTTCCTCAGCACGCTGCACGCACGGTCGAGTTAGCCCCGAAAAGCGGGACTGAGCCTGTCACGCACGGGAAATTTAATTTTGATTTAAAAATCGGGGCTTGTCGCCAAAATCGGGACATCTGGCAACGATGATCCACAGCATAGTGTGTATCTACAGCATCATGTGTATCCGCAGCATCATATGTATTCACAGCATCATGTGTATTCACTGCATCATGTTTATTCACAGCATCATTATGTGTATCCACAGCATCATGTGAATTCACAGCATCATGTGTATCCACAGCATCATGTGTATTCACAGCATCATGTTTATTCATAGGATCATAATGTGTATTCACAGCATCATGTGTATTCACAGCATCATAATGTGTATCCACAGCATCATGTGTATTCACAGCATAATGTTTATTCATAGCATCATAATGTGTATCCACAGCATCATGTGTATTCACAGCATCATAATGTGTATCCACAGCATCATGTGTATTCAAAGCATCATGTGTATTCACAGCATCATAATGTGTATACACAGCATCATGTGTATACACAGCATCATGTGTATTCACAGTATCATGTGTATCCACAGCATCATGTTTATTCATAACATCATGTGTATTCACAGCATCATGTTTATTCATAGCATCATAATGTATATCCACAACTTCATGTGTATTCACAGCATCATAATGTGTATCCACAGCATCATGTGTATTCAAAGCATCATGTGTATTCACAGCATCATAATGTGTATACACAGCATCATGTGTATACACAGCATCATGTGTATTTACAGTATCATGTGTATCCACAGCATCATGTTTATTCATAACATCATGTGTATTCACAGCATCATGTTTATTCATAGCATCATAATGTATATCCACAACTTCATGTGTATTCACAGCATCATAATGTGTATCCACAGCATCATGTGTATTCACAGTATCATGTTTATTCATAGCATCATAATGTGTATCCACAGCATCATGTGTATTCACAGCATCATGTGTATTCATAGCATCATGTATATTCACAGCATCATGTTTATTCATAGCATCATAATGTATATCCACAGCTTCATGTGTATTCGCAGCATCATAATGTGTATCCACAGCATCATGTGTATTCACAGCATCATGTTTACTCATAGCATCATAATGTGTATCCACAGCATCATGTGTATTCACAGCATCATGTATATCCACAGCATCATGTTTATTCACAGCATCATGTGTATTCACAGCATCATGTGTATTCACAGCATCATGTTTATTCACAGCATCATGTGTGTCTAAGATGTGTAGCTCATGACGTTCAAAAGTACCCCGTCAGCTTTTTGTCGTATTGACACCTCCCCAAAGTGGAAGATAAATCCATGACGGGTTTCCTGTATTAAAAAATGTTATTTTCTGTAATTGCCTAAAGTGCACTCAGTTAAGAAGATGTGCTCTTTTGAAATTGAAATGGTTCATGTTGCAGGTGAATTAATGATTGAATTACCAATATTTTATCTTTTTTTTATACTTTTTGGTGGAACAAGCATAATGGTTAAGTGGGTGGTAACCATCGCCTATAACAAAGTGCTGCCTCGTAGGTCATGCACCCTAGAAACTGCTCTACAACGTGATCTACAAGCTGGAAACAAACAAATGTGAAATCAGTTAATGTATAATGGGCGGTCGTATAGCTAAAAATGTTCAGACATATATATATATACGTAGGTCACACTAAAAGTTTTGCGTAACTTAGAAACACAACAGATTATAACCAAAATATTATGTTTATTACTTTTCAAAATACTCTCCTTTAAATTTAAACATTTTTTCATGCGATCGAACCATTTTTTAAAACGGGAGGACCACAGATCTGAAGGCATGTTTTCTACGTGCTGATTGAACGCTATCACTGCCTCTTCGGAGTTGGTAAAAGTGAAACCTCTCATCAAATCTTTGATTTTGGGGAAAATACAGAAATCACAGGTTGCTAGGTCGGGGCTATGTGCAGGATGGGGGACGAGTTGTACTTTTTCGGAAGCTAAAAATGACTTTGTTTTGTTGGCCGTGTGTGAAGAAGCGTAGTTATGATGTAGGAGACCGCGGCTTTTTGGTCGTCTTACGCGAACTTTTTCTAACACCCTGGGTAAACAAATGGTAGAATACCACTCGGCATTATCATTCTTTTGATCCTCAGGTGGAATTGTGCAGATGGGACTCGTAGCTGAGAAAAAAAAACGCGATCATTTTTGACCAACGTTTCTCGCCTGCCTCACATTTGTTGGCCTGTTCTTATTTTCATACACCCATTCACAAGATTGCTGTTTTTTTTTTCGGATTCAAAACAATAAATCCACGTTTCGTCTCCTGTGATAATGTCATAAACAGCATTAGAATGTCCGTGGTCGTACTTCAGTAGCATCTGTGAGCACCATTCTACGCGAGCCCGCTTCTGCTCCGCTGTCAGTTCATGAGGGATCCAACGACAACCAAGTTTCCGAACTTTCAATTCTTCGTATAAAGTTTTCTAAATTTGGCTCATACCAATCCCCAATAGTCCTCGAATGGTCTCATAGGTAATCCGCGGGTTTTCTTCAATTAGACGCTTAACAGTAGCCACATTATTTTCGTTCACGGCAGTTGAAGGCCGCCATTTCACGAAATTCGTCATGTAAAGAAACCCGACCTCTCTCAAATTCAGCAAACCATCGTCTTACGGTGCTCAAACAAGGTGCTTCTGTCCCAAAAGCATTTTGAAGACGAGCGGCACAGTCTTGTGGAGAGAGAGAACCTTTAAAATCATAAAAAATCATCGCTCTAAAATCTTTTCGACTTAATTCCATTTTCGTTACGTACGTAGAACTTTGATGTGTGATAATTAAAAAACAATTGACAAATGATTTACCGCCAAATTTTTTTTACTAATAAGGTTGCAACGCTTCAAAAAATATAACATTCGAAATTCAAATAGTTCCGATTATCTAGAAGTGCTAAACTTTTAGTGTGCCCCATGTATGGCGGGAGTTCGAATATTCCTAAATAATACTAATATGAAACATTGACGTATTGTAGTTACCGTATAACTGATGATGATGCCACAATTATTATTAGTTACCACTTATTGTGAATGAAACAATATCCAATTAATACAGGTATTTTTCCCGTATTATTTATAAGTGTAAATACCCCAGTCTTGTATAAGTTATAAAAATAAATCATTAATTTAAAAAACCGGCCAAGTGCGAGTCGGACTCGCGCACGAAGGGTTCCGTACCATTATCTATAAAAACGAGCAAAAAAATCACGGTTGTTGTATGGGAGCCCCCTTAAATATGTGTTTTATTTTGATATAATTATTTATATTTAAAGTCAATATATAACTAAATATTCTGTGAATATTTCAAGCGTCTACCTGTTGCCTTTATCAATATCGAGCAACAACTAGCAAAACATCACATTTGTTGAAGCCCCCCCCTTAAATATTTATTTTATATAATAGCACAATTTTATATTTTACCTTATTTGAGGTTGGTGCCGATTATGCTAGTCCTCTAAATTGTTTAAGCGCCCATACAACTCAGACGACTATCTTATTTGGCGTCAACTAATATATGTATGTGTGTAGGACACTCTTTAATTTTCAACTTCTTTTATTTTTTGGAATTTTTGCTTTATTTGTGCTGTAAGATCTTGCTCTTTTCCAAATTTCGTGATTCTAGGTCAACGAGAACTACCATATAGGTTTTCGACCCAAAACCTATAGGGTACTTCCGGTTGACCAAGAATTATCAATTTTGCTTAAAAGCAAGCACAAGCAAAGGCACAATTCCGAAAAATAAAAAAAATTGTCGGTCGAAATACCGATAAGACGGTACGTGATAAATCCCGTATTTATAATAATGATTGACATTAATCACGAAAGTTTTATAAGTAAAATAAAAAAAAGTGAAAATTAAGGTAAATTTTGGTAAATTTTAGTTTTCGCAAAAATCTAAGTTTGTCCATATCTTTTTATCGTGTTTACTCAAGACCTTGATTTTTATACAACTAATAGGGACTATAGATCTCGGTATCTGGTATACATTTCAACTTCCTAGGTCTACCCGTTCTTGAGAAAATCTGTGGTGACACACGAACAGACCTATAGGGTACTTCCGGTTGACCAAGAATTATGAATTTTGCTTAAAAGCAAGGTCTTACAGTACAAGTAAAGGGGCAATTCCGAAAATTAAAATAAGTTGAAAATTAAGGTAAATTTTGGTACTTACAAGTTTTCACAAAAATCTAAATTTGCCCATATCTTTTTATCGTGTTGACTCAATACCTTGATTTTCATACACCTACTAGGGACTTATAGATCTCGATATCTGGTATAAATTTCAACTTGCTAGGTCTACCCGTTCCTGAGAAAATCGGTGCTGACACACGGACAGACAGACGTACAGATGGACAGATGGACAAAAGCGTAATGTTTTAAGGTTCCTTTTTTACTTTTTGAGGTACGGAACCCTAAAAACGAGCACACGTTGGTTCAGTCGTAGTCATGACCTCATGGGTAGGTGTGTTAGGTAGGGTGGTTACTTAAGAAGAATACAATGGCTGTAAATGGTCGGACGGACAGGCAGATGGACATGGCGAATCTAAAATAATTCCTAGTTTGGCGGCGTAACTCTAAAAAGGAGTTGTAACCACGTAAATAATTTGTAAGAAATGTATCTACTTTAATTTATTTTGGTGTACAATATAGAGTTATCTTATCTAATCTAATCTAAAAACAAATTAAGTATCAAAATAGCTAAACGTTTTTACGTTATGTACCGACACCTTTTTCTTTTATTTTGGGGTAACAGTAAATGATTAGGTAGGTATAGCAGTTAAGACAGTTTTGATATGTTATCTCGACAATTATAAAATGTGCAAATATAATATTTGCGTCAATAAAATGATATTGTCTTGTATTTATTTATCTTTCCTAATTTTTGCCTCTACGTCAGAGAAATACCTCGGAACTTAGTTCTCAGAACTCTTAAAAGTTGGCAGGGCTTTAATCAATAACGTACTAACCATAGAACGTCCTACTCTGAACACAGTCGTCCTCATACAGTTCAAGGATACAAAATGATAAATAATTATTATAAACTAGCTGTTGCCTGCGACTTCGTACGTGTTACACACCTAAATGTAAGTAACCTAGAAATAAGGCTGAACTCGCTGTTGAAACTTGACTTGACACCCTATTTTTATATCATGGGACATGACTTGTGGGATTAAAGGTAGCCTCTACGTACATACTAAATTTCATCGAAATCGGTTCAGCCGTTACGACGTGTCAAATAGATAAATAACCAAACATCCAAACTTTCCCATCACACTAATACCTATTAACAATGCAAAAGTTTGGATGTTTGTTTTTTACTCAATCACACCGTGACGGCTGAACCGATTTCTATGAAATTTGGTATATACGTAAATTATAACCTGGATCAACACATAGGCTACCTTTTATCTCATAAATCAGTTCCCATGGGATAAAAATGGGGTGTCAAGTTGCAACAGCGAGTTTAGCTTTATTTCTAGGTTACCTACACATTTAGTAGTGTAACGCGTACGAAGTCGCTGGCAACAGCTAGTTTATAATTGATCGATTGATTAAAAATACTTTATTGCGCTTATAAAACTAGTACAATGGCGAACTTAATGCTAAAGAGCATTCTCTTCCAGATAACCTTTTTTTTTACCTATAACATTAGTGTGACAATAAAAAAACATGTAATATTTTTAGAACAAGCATTTATAGCCCACCTGATGTTAAGTAAACATAGCCTTTATTAAAGTATTGTCCCGTAAGTCACGCACCTTAGAAACGTGCCCTACGATGCACTGCCCTGCGTCCATTAACCTGAATAACACAGGTGTAAAGCCTTATGTTCCTGTAATTTCACCGGCTAACCCTTCGAACGGAAACACAGCAATACTTGGCGGTAGAAACAGGTATGGTGGCAGTACTTCCCCGGGCGAGCCCTTTCACAAGGAACTCTACTACTCTTACCCATAAAATTATCTGTAGTACCTATAAAAAACCGGCCACGTGCGAAACGGACTCGCGCACGAAGGGTTTCGTACCATTATCTATAAAAACGGCAAAAAATCACGTTTATTGTATGGGAGCCCCCCTTAAATATTTGTTTGATTTTATTTTAATTATTTATTTTTAATGAGAATATATAACTAAATGTTTTGTGAATATTTTAAGCGTCTACCTGTTGCCGTTATCAATATCGAGTTAAAACGAGCAAAAAAATCACGTTTGTTGTAAGTATGGGAGCCCCCTTAAATATTTAGTTTATTCTGTTTTTAGTATTTGTTGTTAGAACGGCAACAGAAATACATAATCTGTGAAAATTTTAACTGTCTAACTATCACGGTTCATGAGATACAGCCTGGTGACAGACGGACAGACAGACAGACAGATAGACGGACAGAAAGACAGTGGAGCCTTAGTAATAGGGTGCCGTTTTACTCTTTGAGTACGAACCCTAAAAATTGTTCACAGAAACTCGTCATACGACTCATCGAGTATTAATATTAGCTATAAGAAGATTGTGAAAGTCAAACACTTAAAGTGTTTATGTTTGAAATAAATATAGGTTTTTTGAAATAAATATACATTTCTTTATGGTGTTTAGAATGCTTTATTACCTCATAAGAATTAACAATTCACTTACTGAGATAAACTTATACTAAATATACATTTACTGATGCCAAAAAGCGAAGTGATACAAAATAACAATAAAATTTAGACAATATAAACAAAAAACTTACGAAAATTACATTAAATTATTAAGAGGGTAGTTGCACAGTAAGCGGTGCAGTCGCTTATCCTAGAGCGCTAAGCGACTGCACCGAATAGATTTGTAAACAATTATAAGAATGAGTAAGAGAACAGAGGCTATGAAAAGTTCTTCAATATATGTTGCTTTAACAGTTTCTTAAAAATGTTAAAAGATTTTATTTCTTTAATGTCTTTCGGTAATTTGTTGTACATTTGTGCCCCTTCAAACATTATACTTCTTTTTCCATAGTTTGTTCTAGGTTTTCCTAAACAAATATTGTTTGCTTGTCTCGTAATGATTTTTTGTACACTAATCTTTTTTGTGAATATTATTTGTGTATGTATGTCCTGAGTTAGAATTTTTCTTATTAGAATGCATGTGTTATACTTATATATTTGAGACAGATTCAGTTTTGTTTCCTTATATATATAAGGAAATAAAGTTATTAAACTCTATTCCCATATGATTAATTAATCATATGGGAATAGAGTTTTAATAACTTTATTTTGAGTTGTTTGAAGAATTCGTAAGTTTGTTTTAGCCGCGGATCCCCAAATTTCAATTAGATAATTTATATGAGACTTTACAAGGGAATTATATATTGTATATCGTACCTGTTTTGGAAGGCATCGGGCAATGCCACGGAGTGTACCTGTTAGAGATATAATTTTACTTCGTATACTTTCAATATGCGATTTCCACGTGAGCTGATTGTCGAGAATTAGGCCTAGATATTTTTCTTTATCAACTCTATTTATTTGTACAGCATTAATATATAAAGGGTTGTGTTTGGCAATATTTTTGTTTTTTGCAGCGAATATTATATAATTAGTTTTAGATGTGTTGATAGTGAGTAAATTTGATTGCAGCTAAACATGTAGTACGTCAAGATCATGTTGTGCTTTTTTATTATGGAGCTTATGGAGTGGTCAGAGTAGAATAAACTAGTATCATCAGCAAACAAAGTTATGTTCCCTGTTATGGGTTGTAGAATTATCCTGTAACTATCATAATGTTGCCTGAAATTAATGATTTATTTATACACGGTGTCCTTTAAATCACTGTTTTCCAAACGTTGTTCAGACCATGGTCTAGAAAGGGTTTATAACATCAAATAAAGAAAAACGAAATCAGTTTTTGAAATACATAAAAAGTTGCGAACTTAAAACGTCTATTTTAACGTTACGTCCTACAACATAGCGCGCTCGCCGGCGCCGGCGTGGCGACGTCGCATAATATTTGCTGCGTGTGCGATTGACTTCAATTTTTACGTACAATTTGAAATTCTGTTTTTGACATGACTACAGACTTTTTTAATAAACTGGACAGGACGTCTGTCGTTCGCCTCTTGAATGCCGCCGCCGTATCACAACAAAAGAAATAATAGTAGGTAATACGCTATTTCTAGCGGGCCAATGAACTCTAGGTCACGGTTAGTTATTCAACTAAGTTAGACTTATTAGAGAAGGTCTAAATTTTATTTGTTTATTTTCTTGTTTGATGCTATAAATAGTTAGTAGACCATGGTCTGAACAACGTTTGTTCTGGGGAAACAGTGATTTAAATGACACGGTGTATTAATTATTAATTTTAGTATACCTAGTTACCTACACAAACATTGTATTTTTTGTATTTTTAAACAAAAACTCGAAAAGAGCCGCACACAAACTATTTGTGTACAATAAATAATAATGTTTATAGATGTCTGTAAGGACTATGGTACCTACCTACGCATCGATATGTAAAGTACTAACAAATATCCCAGTTGCATACCAATGTATACAGGGAAATCATTGCAAGTACGTTTGGTATATCTGCATTACAATACCACGGAAGGCTATGTCCTCACCCGAAGCCTTCTTAACTAATATATTGAATTAACTGTAATAAAGTTGGCAATAACTGTATTATTTATAGTCATTTTCAATATTATTGTCACCAAATTGACCCAAGCCAAAACGTGAAGGTTATCAATGCAATAAAGGTGATTTTATATTGTGTTTAGGAATGTAACATAAAAGGATCCACATTTTTTTATGATTATTATTACATCATTGTGTACCTACCGCCCGCCACCATGTCACCTGCTTTTTGAGCTTTATGACGTTCACTGGATGCGAGTTGATTTTTCATTTCACTAGAAATGTCGTAGAATAAGCTTTAGACCTATATGATTAAAAACCCTCTTCCAGATTAACATACTTTGAAGCTAGCAAAGCCTTGGCGTAGTGGTTACAAAGAACTGGTCATAGTCACCCTGGTCGTCCATCAGGTCGCTGACTAAACAAATAGATGTCGCAGGCACCACCTGGGTCACCTGCAAAAGGCCTATATACAGCAGTGCCTAGGTGCCTACTGGGTAATGATGTATATATAAAGGTTAAGGTCTGTTTGTTTTGTTGGTGCCTGACCGGCCCCCTTATTACTTAAGCCAAATTGCTGTCGTGTCGCTATCGCTAGTAAGGCCATCCCTTTTACACGTGATTTTTCACATTCCCATTCGTACGTGTGACAGGGATGGTCTGACTAGCGATAGCGACACGCCAGCAATTTGGCTTAGGTAATATGGGTAATAATTCAAATGCAGAATCTTAAACAAGTACGGTCACTATTCACCCATGAGTATCCTTCTGCGCGTTGAGATATTAATTGACATGATAAAAGTAAAAGGTTCTAGTTATTTCCTTATGTTAGACCGGCAGGTATCCGCCTACAAACGATGGATTTTCCAAACTACGATAAGCTTTTACTTAATATAGTAATATACCTATAATGTAGGTAGCACTTAGATAAAAACGCCATACGGCCCCAGAAAGTTTGTTATTATCTTACAATTCCAACAGATCTGCAGAATGGAATTCTTATAGTAAATTACATAATAATTACATAGAGTTTATGGTGAGGTAAAGTACAACTAAAGTGTGCAAGCACTACCTCACTCTCTCGAAGCCTACACAATGAGTGGTGTCCTGTAGATGCTCTGTCACTTATCCACTCTGTTATCTTTATATCATATGAGTTTATTTAGTTTTATTGTAACTACCTATTTATTAGTTTATCTATTATTTTTCAACCAGTGTTTATTGATGTGTAATATTTGAAAGTACTCTATATATATATATACCTAGTCTTGCCATAAATACTGTAACAAAGAAAAAAAAATATTTTTCTTGCAAATAACATTTATTACTTTTACAGTGTGTTAGTTTAATACATAAATATAAAACAATTTAATATATAAAAAGGTTATTCGAAGTGGTCTCGATTGGCTACAATACAGTCCTTTAAACGTTGAGGCCAGTTATCAAAAGAAGCACGCACTCTTTCCATGGGAAAATTCTTCACTGCCAATCGTATGGATTGTTTTAGGGACTCCAAATTATCATGGCGTTTAGAGCAAGCCGTACTCTCTAAAACTGACCATACATCATAGTCCATCGGATTAAGATCGGGACTAGACGACGGCCAGTCTTCAGCTCTGATGAAGTCCGAAACGTTCGTTTCCAACCAAGACCGCGTAGACCGAGCTTTATGACCCGGCGCCGAGTCTTACTGGAAGGACCATTCTTGGTTATTGAACATGGTGTTGTTAAGGGGCTTCACTACCTTCTCAAGAATGGTATCTTGATACACTTGTGCTGAAGTTTTGATACCCTTTTCCGAAAAGTATGGCTCAGTCACTCCATCATAGCTAATACCCCACTAAACCATCACTGAAGTCGGATAATGCCCACGTTGCACTCTGTCGACTAATTGGTAAGCTTCCTTAGAGCTGTGAGCATAGATATGGTCATTTTGTTTGTTAAAATATTGCTTAATTGTAAAAAAATTCTCATCCGTAAACAAAACTTTTCTGTGACCTCCCTTTGCGTACCGCTTCAGTAGATTTTTCGATTTTACCACTCTATTCTTTTTTAAATTATCAGTTAAGAAATGACCAGTACGTCTCTTATACCTAGGCTGCAAGTTCTAACTCATCTTTTAAAATACGCGACATGGTTCTAGGTTCTATCTTCATCTCCCGAGATAAAATCTTTTGCTTTCGGACAAGATTTCTTCGAATTCTCTCCCTTACTGCTTTGACCACCTTTTTCGTACGAACACTACGTGAACGGCCAGATCTTTTTCAGTCACAAACAGAGGAGGTCTCATTGTATCTATTAATAGCCCGGTACACAAACATTTTACTAATACCAAGCGTATGAAGAGTTTTAAAAATTGCATTTGGCTCCATACCTACTTTCTGTAATGCAATCACAGCGATTCGGTTCTCTTTATCACCCCACTCCATTTTAATATCGCAAAATTTTGTACAATGTATTGGCGCCAAAATGAGAAAACACAATGAGCAATCATATAAAAATGACAGATTCCAAATTCAAATGTAATTTTTTGTTTATTTTTATTTGTAACAGTATTTATGGCCAGACTAAGTATATATATATATTTATGTAGAGTACTTTTTATATATATATATATATTTGATGTTTCGTTCGTATTCTCAATATATCTTAGTTTTATTTTTTATTATAAAATTTTCCTGCTACATTATGTCATGCACTACCTACAAAAATATTTTTTCAACACTACGCAAAGGTTAACTGGAAGAGAATGCTTGCTAGCATTAAGTTCGCCTGTGTACAGATTTATGTATTTTGTTCAATAAAAAATTTTCAATCAATCAAACTATAAGAATGTACTATGTATGGCCCTTTTAGGCGCAGAACTAGAGAAGGCTTTTCAGTCACCGTTTAGGCGTCATATTCTGTTAGTCCTCCAAGAAACTCCAACGAACACAGTACGGTTTTCCAAAGAAAAGTATTGTCGCTACGCTTAAATAAATTAAATAAGTCTGTGTGGAAAATTGTTTGATAAATGTAGAGAGCATAGAGAGAGACAGACAGAGAGAGAGTTACTTTCGAATTTGTCATATAGGTATCCAATAAAACTAATGTAAATAGGCCATTAAAATTGCAAATATTATGGGTCTATTCGTATTAGAATTCAAAAAAACCCTGATGATTAAGATTTAGTGTAAATTCTGAGCACGTAGATAGAGAGTCACGAAGTGTTGCCCGCCGGTAAAGTGATGACTATGAAGCGGTAGGTAATGCCCAAAGATTTACCACAAACCTAAAAGTACCACTGCATAAGTGAAGGATTGCACACGTAAGAGTACAAACGGGAACGCATAGTAATCATCATTTACATGCTTTATATTGAGTCCTGCTGGTACTATGGGAAAATAGTTATATCTGTTGTCGCTCCTTTGTTGGTGATGCTAGTTTCTATGTGAAAATTGACGTTTGGCGATCAACTAGAATGTGTGTTAAACCCCAACTAGGATTGATTTTCGCTTGATTTTCATAGCTTAACATAGTTTTTGTGGAATGAGGTTCAGAGAAGCTTAGTTTTTTGATCGAACGAAGCGTGATCTCCAAATCAACTTGGGAAAAGCGGCGTTGTTCGTATGTATGTTCATTTGTCCGACGATAACTTTCGAATGGTTGATCCGATCATCGTGAAATTTGGTATATGGTAGGTAGTGATAGCACAATTCTGGTGTGACTAAATGAGCTAATGTGTGGGGGGGGGGTTGTTGTTGAGATATTGGGGTTCAAGAGAGGTAAAAAAACAAAATGGGACTATCTGGTCAAGTGGCACGTCTAATGAAATGTCTCCGTGAGTATATTTCGACCCTTTTTTATTTTTAGTTTTAAAAACTAAGTATTGACGTAATTCACAGTGTACACCAGTGAACCCATAGTGCTGAAATTTGGTATGTGTGTAGCTTTAGTGATACAAATACAGAGAAAAGTCTGAAATCCAGAATAACTGCAATTTCTACCCCGAAAAAGTGTAACCAATTAACATCAGCTCCCGTTACTTGTAATTTGAATGAAACTGTAGGTCATCATAGGTCATTATTAAAATAATATATTTTTATGGGAGTTTTTAAAGTACAGTTTACATAGGTACTCGTTGAAGCAAGCAGGGCGTTAGCCCGCCATTTGTGACCCATATGTCTGTGAGACCGGGTAGATCGAAAAAGTTTAATAACTTTTTTACCTGTTATCGAATTCACTTGCGAATTCGTGTCGAATCGTACCGTCAGTACACCCCGCATCGGCGAGGCAGGCGCACATCTTTGTGTTTTGGCGCCAACCCAGTGCGTGGGACCGGGGTCACAGATTACGTAAGTAAAGTTTTCAAAGTTAAATATTTTAATATTCAATTATTTATAAGTATATGTATCTATTTTTGGTTTAATTTTATAGTGTAGTTATTGTGATTGTTATTATTCTATTCCCAATGATCTTTTTGCATATCTTTATAAAATTTTCACTTAGTTCATACGTAATTGTTGCCTAATTTCTAAACCTTGTTTTAGCATGTCTTACGAACGTTAGAGCCGTCGTTTAGAAGCCCTTCTTCAAGAGGAATAAATGTCCGATGAGGAAATATCACAAAAATCATCGGTTAGTGAAGCTGAAAGTGACGACGAACCAGAAAATCCACTTCCAGATCACATACAAAATATGTCTAGAGCATGTAGTGCCAACATGCTCAAGCTGCTTGACTTTTGAAGAAGAATGATTTTTGAGGAGTTTTTTTTATGCTTTTGTGTTTAGTACGGGTAGGTACCTATTTGTTTGTTTTTTATAGATCTTATTGAGACTGATTTAGTTAGAAAAAAAAATATTTTTGTTAAAAATTTTGATATTTTAAAAGAGCATTAGAAAAAACTTGGTTATTTTTAATGTTTTATCTATGTAAGCGTAAAGATAAATAAATGATATGTGATATAAGATATACCATTGTATTATTATAAAAAAACATACCTTTTTATTATTTGAATAAGTAAAAGTTCCATGGAGTGAAACCATTTAGGAAAATCTCAATTTGAAAAACCTTGTCCTTAAGACCGGCGTCACAAACCACGAAGTCAAAGTCACGTCACAAATGGCGGGTTAGAGCTAGGGATCGCGTCACGCAACTAGCGCATTTTCCTCGCGCAAAGCGCATGTTCATCGCGTAGTAACTTAGCTTGGCTTTGGTGGAAATAGACACAGTTTAGTAGCTTAGCTTTATCTTCGCTCACCGCATAGCTGCTCGCACGTATCTGGTGGATAGGCACCCTAGCTGCTCGCACATACCTATCTGGTGGAAATGCACCCTTACACTAGGATTCCCTGTGTCGTTGGTATCAGAAAATACTTAAGGAAAGACATAAATTAAATTGAATGACTAGTTGTGATTTTATTTAATTACTAGTAGGATAATTAATATCTTCGTCCCAACTACAAACAATGAAGGGTGTCCAAAAAAGTAGTTCAAAAGTCTTGAGATGCTGTACACATTCTGCGCTGCTCCTATGTACTAGGTATGCTCTACGATTATTTAGATAACCTATAGGTACATATTCAAGTAGTTATTCAAAATCAAGCTTTTTATTAAATCCCTTTAAAAAAACACAACTACCTATCAAATTTACAGGATGAACTGGTTTTATATAAATAGATAGAAAACGGCTTAATGTAAACCACACTTAAAATAAAAAAAACAGTACAAAAAACAAATGACAATAAATAAATATTGCTATCGTCGAATCCAACTCGGATTCGCGTTTGGGAAACTTCGCAACGTCTTTTCGTCCAACATACCTCAGTGCCTTAAGACGAAAGTCTTCAATCAGTGTGTGTTACCAGTGATGACATATGGAACCGAGACGTGGTCCTACACTATTGGCCTTATGAATAAGCTCAGAGTCGCTCAACGAGCTATGGAGAGGGCTATGCTCGGGGTTTCTCTACGGGATCGAATCAGAAATGAGGAGATACGTAGGAGAACTCAAGTCACCGACATAGCCCGACGGATTAGCACGTTGAAGTGGCAATGGGCAGGCCATATAGCGCGCAGAACAGATGGCCGATGAGACCGGAAAGTTCTCGAATGGAGGCCACGGACCGGCAAGCGCAGCGTAGGACGTCCACCTACAAGATGGGCAGACGCCTTGGTAAGAACCGCAGGTCGGCGTTGGTTGCAGGCCGCTTCCAACCGCAGTTCCTGGAGATCAATGAGGGAGGCCTTTGTCCAGCAGTGGACGTCCTACGGCTGATATGATGATGATGAAGAAATATTACTGGACATTTCACACAGCGCTATCTAGCCCCAAACTAAGCAGAGCTTGTACTATGGGAACCAGATAACTGATAGAATACTTTTGTAAATCTACTTATAATATATAGAGAAGCAACCAGACCCGGAACAAACATTTGTAGATCATGCAAACATTTGTTCCGGGGCGGGAATCGAACCCGCCACCTCCTGCGTCTCAGGCGGCTATTCGCCCACTGCACCACGGAGGTCGTCATTACAATACACGCAGAAATACAAGTGGCGGTCTTATCGCTAAAAGCGATCTCTTCCAGACAATTTTTGGATGGACTGGATTTTACGAGAACGTTAAAGGACGCTAGTAATAAAAATAATTGAATGAGCTTACTTTAATAAAAGAAGCTGCCCTACCCCGGGTACGCATGGATTGTTATCAAAATAAAATATAGTATACTAGCTGACCAATTCGCAGTTTCGCACGCGTAGTTTTTCAATAAAAACATTACTCTCCTTCTGCGCAGTTGGATAAAAAATAGCCTGTGTCACCCGGAGATAGTGTAGCTTCCCAACAGTTAAACAATTTTTAAATCGGTCCAGTAGTTTCGGAGCCTATTCAATACAAACAAACAAATCTTTCTTCTTTATAATATTAGTATAGAGTATAGATAATAAGACGGGATACTTAGATACTGTACTTATAATACAGGAGCTTACTATAAGTGAAATAATTTTCAAAATCGGCTAATTAGGTGGCTAGGTCCTAGTTACGGAGATTATCTATTACCTACATACAAACTTACATACAAATTATTCCTTTTTAAAATATAAGTTTAGATATTAAAAATAATTTATTTCTGTATAAAATAAGCCACATCAGCACAACTTCTGAACCATCATGGTTATATATGAGTTATTGGAATAAATTTTCACTTACGGCCGTTGGGGCAGAGAGTGGAGCGGTTTTCGAGTGGACGCGACTCAACAGCGAAGCGTACATCCACAAGATGGAAAGGCGACCTGACAAAGGTTGCTGGGAGACGTTGGGTTCAGGCCGCCCAGATCGGTCGCTCTGGAAACCTAGTGGAATCCTAGTGTGGAGGTCAAAGCTAATGCATAATATTGTTAGGTATATAATTTTATTATTACTAAAGCTGATTTGTATAATTTTCAAATGATTAAGCATGAGAGGTTTGGTATCAAAATCAGTCAAGTCCAATTCACCCAATTTGTCATTATAGTGCAAAAACTAATTTTTGTTATTGGCAATATTTTTGACAACTCAGCTCAAGGCGGGTGATTCAAACGAGTCTTTTAAAACTAAACTAAACAAATATCTACCTTAGTCTCAAAAAAAGTCGGATTTCAAATAAAATCTGCCGGATTTGACCAAATTTGATAGTGAGGGGCGGATTTGGCCGAATTTGATTGTCATGGCTTTGGATTTGACTGTTTTTGATTAGTTATTTATGGATTTGGCCATTTTTGTATTTGTCGTGTATGGAAGGTCAGGGGTGGTAAATTTTGGTTTCAAATATTCAGATATTCAATAAAAAAAGTAAAGAATACATAATATAAGAACACTTTATTTGTTTATTTAGAACTAAAATTAAAACTTTGTGCAACTACACAATTAAAATTAAACAATTAAATTTGGCCAACTCTTCCAAATCTTCACAATCTTCTTCTTCATAAGAATGTAATGATTCAACTGGCCTTGACAACACATCGCTGAAATATTTTAACTCTGGTAGTTCATTCCATCGTTCACCATAATGAGTAGTGAGTAGATTTTTAACGTCTCCTAGTTTCGCGTCTTTAACTTTGACGTACAGAGGTACAGGGTCTGGGTTAATCTGACTAGCAGATTTTCCTTTCTTGCAAATGTTCTTAAAATCTCCCAGACGGTTGTGGTAACTTTCTTCGGCACGCACCACGACGTTTGTCTTTTGTTTGTTTTTTTTAATAAAAAATCTCTTACATTTTTTAATTGAGAAGTGCATTGTAGTTGTAGTTTTTAATATTTTTCCAGTTGCTTCTTTCCATTGCATAGCTTGCACGTCAGTACCTAAATGGAGCACAGTAGCCTGTTCTTTAAAAAAGTTTTCATAACCATCTGGTCCAGGTATTGATTCCACTTTTTTAATTTTCTTTTCGATTTGTGCAAAGACTCTGTCTGGGGGCAGAAAAGAATGGCCTACGATAGGCAAAACAATCTCGATCATTTGAATCCTATCCGGAGCATGATCCATAAGGTACTTAGAGGCCATACCAAGTACAGAAGAATTTTTATTCTGGCCACTGCAGCCATCTGCGACTAAGCGTATCGAAGTCACTTTTTCATGTTTCTCGACAACAGTACACAGGCAGTGAAACACGGCACTGGCAATTTCGTTTGATGCTTTTGGCAATAAGTCCTCGGTCCAAGTGTATGCAAACACATTCTCGCTATTTAGTTGGGACTTTGAGTGATCAACAACGATAGTGAAGTTATAAATGTAGAGTTGACGCGAGTAATAAATAATTTGATCTGGCACTTTCGGCATAGGTTGATTTTTTTGGCAGTCGAAACTAAGAATCAGCAAACTTTCATCATTTTCTTTTAATAAGTTGTAAAATGCTTTGGCTTTTAAACTGTGTACTCTTTTTTTATTCATAAAATCCTTCTTTTTATTACTGTCTTTCTCATATTTGATCTGTTCTTGTAATTGCAGGCATGTAGAACAAACGCCAGTCCGTGGGCTTCCGAAACCAATATTAAATGTAGTATTAAAAATTCTTCGAAAGTAAGATGCTTTAACAGTCTGAAATTGTGCCTCTGCTTGCTCTTTATACATTTTGTATAGTTTATTAATGTTCAAATCAGATGAAAGATACTGTCTGCATTTGATACTTCCTCGACAGTAGTGGATCTCGAGTGGTTTAAAACGCTTAATGAATTTTTGTATGTACTTTTTCTGACCGGCATATTTATGTTCTTTGTGATTGCCTCCCCGAGACTCACTAGCTGAAGCTCCACCACTTTTAAAATTACGAGCAATCACACCAATCACTCGTCCTTTTTTAATTCCTAAAATTTCAAGAAATGTTTTTCTGCACACGGGAATCAAGTTATTTCTTCTTCGACAATAATATACTATTTGCATTCCTTTCATTTTTCTTGTGCCTGTCTTAGGCCGGTGGCGACTTACAGCAGACGCCTTAGAATGTTGCAAAATAAAGTTGTCTTGGTCAATTTTAGATAATGATTTGTAAAATGCTGCATGAAATTTTACAATGTCAACTTTTCTTAGCAATGTGCATCTATATGATTTTGAGTAATGTTCACATGGGACTTTAATCTTTGGAGGAGCTTTTGGTGAATATCTAAAACAAAAATGATAAATGAAGCAAGCAAAGCATTTAACATTAGTAAAATACACTACATTTTACACACCTATCGTATAAAAAGTATACACACACGCATGCATAGGCACACACACCTCAGACTGTGCCTCAGACTTATACATACATAGGTGCACAACTCACTTTAATGTTATACACTTTATGAATCAAATTTAAAAAAAGTGGTTGTCTGTAAAGTCGGTTTACGGACGATAATTTTACGTGATAACGTCCACTGTCACTGTCCCACTGTCCACTGGCCCACTGTCCCACTGTCCCACTGTCAAAAACACCATCACACTCATAGTCTAATAACAATAGGGACATTATGTATCGTGTCGTGTGCCATGGACAAACACAAACACGACCACAAAGACAACCAGACTCGATAATATAAATACATTTTTTAAATTGTCCAGTAGTAAGTAGCTTAGGTTGTTAGTAATAATTTTATTTTAATACGTAGGAGCAATTTAGCCATCCATGATAATAATAACAAAAAATTAGACTTGATCAAATGCGAACTTAATGGAAAATATTGTTTAGCACCCCTGCCTGTCAAATGTTCGTCAGTAGGACTCGAGTTGATGCAACAAACTTTACTTACCTAGAAACTTTTTGTTCATTACGCTTCCACTTAGTTTTTTGTGTCAGCCGTTTCCTAGACATTTCTGGAGCAGTTTCTTTTATTTCTTCAGTTGATTCATCCTATTTTTCTAATTATTTTTATGTATAAACTCTAGGAATTCGATCACGACGCAAATCAAGCACTTCGACGTAAAAACAAAATGGCTGACACGCCGTACTAAATCCTTGAATCTGATTGGCTGTTATGGATTTGGCTCATTTTGTTTTGAAATAGTACTCGATTTGTCTACTTTTGATCCCAGAGTCACGATTTGCAATGAAATTTCATATAACAAACATGGATTTGGCCAATTTTGAATGACACAGAACTACAAAATGGAACGTTCTTAATTTAGCTGCATATTCAGTTTAAAAAGTAAGTTTTTTGGATTTGGCCGATTTTGATACCAAACCTCTCATATGTAACACATATGTTTAAAATTGTTCATGACATCTTTTCTGGTTTTAATAAAAAAAGTTTTTATTTTAATTTTTTTATACCTATGGAGAAGGCCTATGTTCAGCAGTCTACGCCCTGTTTGTGCCTGAGCTATGATAATGATGAATGCACGTCGAAGGTCGCGGCCAGCCATTAACTCATACGAACTTCTAAGCCTACTTATCTTGACAAACATGTAAAGTCCAATTGCAGTCCATAAACCTTGAACACACAAGAGAAACCCTCGAATCGCAAGTGACGTGCTTTCACGATATCTTCTAAATCGCAGATTAAAGGCTCAGTCGACAAATGTTTACACCTTGACAGTGACGAACAGTTTGACCAGCGTTTCAAGGTCATTAACATTTAGGAATTTGCAGGATTAGACCTACCATTCTTTTTGTTCCGTGATCGCTATCACAGGCCAATCTCCAAAGCTATGCTTGACAGTAATCTATACGACGAACGAGGCGACGACCTCGGTGGTGCAGTGGACGAATAGCCGACTGAGACGCAGGAGGTAGCGGGTTCGATTCTCACCGCGGACCAATGGTTGCAGGATCTACAGATATTTGTTCCGGGTCTGGATGGTTTCTATATATTACAAGTATGTATTTACATAAAAAAAAGTATTTAAGTATTCTATTAGTTATCTGGTTCCCATAGCAAGCTCTGCTTCGTTTGGGGCTAGATAGCGCTGGGTGAAATGTCCAGCAATATTTATTTATTTATTTAATTAAATGTAGGTACTACAAAATATGCCTACATGTTCTTATAAAATGGTATAACCATTTTCCTGTAATTTGTTTCTACAAATACCAAATTCCCATTTACAACACCCATTAGTTTACAAGGATGGCTCAAACTCGTAAACATAAACTCGTAGGTATAAACTGGCCTCATCGTAGCCTCTATAAAACTTTAGCTCGTTAACTTACAGGAAAGAGAATAAGACAGAAACCTTGATACGGTTTATTGCCAAAAATGAATCACTAACGCTTGAGATAGATATTTGAATAATTCTCAATGTATATACCTAAAAATGTTTTAACCCTCTTACCCCCCCCCCCCCCCCCCCCCATTTTTAGGGTTCCGTACCCTAAGGGTAACGGGACCCATTACCACAGACCAGTATAATTTAATACTAGTCTGTGCTATTACTAAGACTCTGCTATCTATACCTACAACAATAAACAATATTTAAGGGGGCTCTCATACAACAAACGTGATTTTTTTGCGTTTTTTATAGATAATGGTACGGAACCCTTAATGCGCGAGTCCGATTCGCACTTGGCCGCTTTTTTAATCTCGACTTTAGTATTGTTGTATGTACACTATCCATATAATTTATCCGTCGGTCGTTGACGTAAAGTCATTTACCTACATGAAGTGTCGCGTAGTATCCCGAAGTTCCCACGGGAACTAGAAATATCAATACCCGTGATGGACATCCTCGGACCTCTTACTCAGTATATACGCAGATTTGTGAAGCCATTCCACAAGGGGCTATTCAGAAGTAAGACCAAGCATTACGTTTGATACATCCCCACTTAACTATTGCATAAAAGCATTCACATGACAGGTCGTAGCCCATTGCTGCTAACCCGATGGCAAATGCCTTCTTATTTTTGGTCCCAGGATATGCAGGTTCCTAACGAAGTTTTCCTTCAGTGTGTGGACAAGTGTAAACAAGCAAACACATTTTTCGAGCAGAAAATTCCATCGGTGGAAGAAGGGCATATGAATCCTGAGTGATTTACATTGATCTATTGAAGATGATTTTAAAACAGCTAGTGGCTAGTTGCATGCAGTAATATCTAGATGTACCTAGATATTAGACAAATCCAGAATACTGCCTGAGGCAGGTTTTTAGATGCAGAATGCTCGCCCAGCACTTACCTATAAGATAAGATAAAATAACTCTTTATTGTATACTCCAAAATAAAATACAGAACATAATTTTACAAATATTATACTATACTATCCCCATAACTTAAAAATACATTTTTGATCGAGCTAAGCGAGATCTCTAAATCAACTTGAGCAAATCTGCATTGTATGTATGTATGTATGTATGTTTGTTTGTCCGAGGATAACTTTCGAAGCGTTCGTGAAATATGATACATAGGTAGGTAGTGATGGTAAAATTTTGGTGTAACTAAATGAGCTAAAAATGTTGGGGGGTTGTTGAGATATGTTGGGGGGTTCAAGAGGGGAAAAAAATTAAAAGAAGAGTATTAGGGCAAATGGTACGTCAAATTGAAGGTCTTTATTGATACATTTAGACTCCGTTTTTATTTTTAATAAATTATTTATAGTTTTTGAGTTATTAGCCATAATAAAAACTGAACTTTGACAAAATTCACAGGGTACACCAGTGACCCCACAGTACTGTAATTTGATATGCGTGTAGCTTAAGTGACACAAATATAGGGAAAAGTCTAAAATCCAGAATAACTGCAATTTTTACCCCAAAAAATTGACCAACGTACATAAACTCCCGTTACCTGTAATTTGTACGAAACTGTAGGTCAAGTAAATGGTTATTATTTCGTGGCACTATTTTATTGGTCAAAGATTAAGGCCGGCTTGCACAACGATCCCTAAACGCGTTTAGCGAATAAACATGTTTAAATTTTACGTATTTGTATGATTTGACAACTCATTAAATCATATTTATCCACTAAATACGTTTAGGCATCGTTGCACGAGTCGCCCTAAAAATATTTTTATAAAAAGAAATATTATGTAAACATTATTACAAATTATTTATAGGATGTACCTACGGTTGAATCATCTAAATACCGTTGCAAACTTTCCAGTTCGATAAAGCTCAAATGCTCTAGATTACTATCAGGCGGAAGTGTCCTCAAGACAGAGGCTGCATTACCCCGTTGAATTGCGCCATGCTCGCCAACTCTGGGATCACACGTCGGCGTCGCTTCGACCAGATTCCCAAAAAGCATTTGGAAAACGCGATGCGCCACCTTAGACCCAGAGTCTCTACTTTAGACTAACCTTATAACATAAGTTAAGTTCTAGGTATATTATTCGTATATCATTTGACTATACCAGTGTAGTAGAGTTTCTTGTGAAAAGGCTCTCCCGGGAAAGTACTACCACTATACCTATTTCTACCGCATTGCTGTGTTTCAGTATGAAAGGAATGATTTCTAGTGCAATTATAGGCACATGAACCTTTACACCTGTATGCTTCAAGTTGATGGATGGAGGGCAGTGCATCGTAGGGCACGTTTCTAAGGTGCGTGACCTACGAGACAATATATTGTTATAGGCGATGGTTACCATTTAACATCAGGTGGGCTATATGCTTGTTCTATCTCCAAGTAATATAAAATGAAAAATAAATAATCCATAGATGTGGCCAAATGCTCAAAGTTATCTATTAACTACATATTATACCTATATATAAAAATGAATTGCTGTTCGTTAGTCTCGATAAAACTCGAGAACGGCTGGACCGATTTGGCTAATTTTGGTATTGAATTATTTGTGGAAGTCCAGAGAAGGTTTAAAAGGTGAATATGCTATGAATTAAATAAAAAAAAAACAATTTGAGTTTTGCCTTTGACGTGTCCCCCGTCGTTCAGATATCAAATTGAAAGAATAGTTTAAAATGAAAGACGGCGACGTTTAAAATGAAATGTACCGGCGACGTACATTGGCAGTCCGCGCCATATGCATGTCCAGGGGCGGTACGAAGTTCGGCGGGTCAGCTAGTTTTGAATAATTATCAAATGCTTCAAGGGTTGTCAAATAAATCAGTGGCCAACTCTCGCCGGGTGACTTTCAAGATAGTCGTAGAATGGGAGGCTGTAGTAATTTTTTGTAATGTTCTCTTTTCTTTTATATTTTTAATGGTTTTTTAAAGCTTTCTCTGTCACTACACGTAATTATTAATACTAAACAGGTATTTATCGCGTTATCTTAATCATGCGCACCGCCAAAGAGTGTAATGCCTTGCCAGAGTCTGTTTCCTGATGGCTACAACCTGGGTTTTTTTGTTTTAAACTAAATAGATCTTCGTTTGACCACAATCTCACCTGATGGTAAGCGATGATGTGGTCTAAGATGAAGCACGAAGATCTAGAAGAAACCTATTCACTCTTACCTTAAAGAGGCCCGGATTGTATTCTTTAGGAAAAACAGACGACGGCAAAGCGTTCCATACCTTAGCTGTACGCATCAAGAACGTAGAACCAAAACGGTGTGTGCGAATGGGTGGTATATCAACTAGGTACGGATGGTACTGAGCCGTGCGCCTGCTTGTTCTTTGATGGAAAGGAGATGGCGGAATCAGATCGTAAAGTTCCTGGGCACATTCCCCGAAATGTATTCTGTAAAAGATCGATAGGCTTGCAACTTTACGGCGGTGTTCGAGACTGGGTCTTAGCCTCCGCCATATATTGCTCACCTATAAGCCTAAAAGCCCTGGATGTCTTTAAGTCACGAGTGAATAGGTTTCTTCTAGCCAAGCGTGTACCATCGTAGACTGCATCATCGCTTACCATCAGGCGAGATCGTGGTCAAACGCAAGTTATGTATAAAAAAATAAAAAATAACATTCTCAGCCCGTGCCGACCCAGTGCTAGGCATAGGCCTCTCTTTGTTTATGCCATTCTTCGCGATTCTGTCCCAATCTGAATAACGTACACACGGCTACACATCAAGCTATACATTTCCAGCATAAGCTCTCATTCTACGAAAAGCCTACACAATGCGAGGTCAGTTTATCCTGGAAATGTATAGCTTGATGTGTAGCGGTGTGTACGATCCACGGTCTATACTTAATTATTTTTAATATTGTTAAAAATACTTTACGACTAAATGACTATGAGCCGGACTAAAAAGTTCTAGAATGGTCTAGAACACTAAAATAAAAGCCTTCACCTTCGTCCGCACACTTAAGTAGGTAGGTACTACCTACACTTCCGTTCATCCGGATAGGTATATTCGGCATATCGAATTAGTATTCGAATCATAATCGTAATCGCCACTCGCTCGATGCAGCTAAGTATCTATCCGTATGATTGCTAATGTGATGAATGAGTAATGTAATACTAATGAAGGAACGGGGAATCTGTTTGATGTGTAAGAATTGTTTCAACACACTTGTTCGTAAAGTGAGCCATAGTACACACGGCTACACATCAAACTAAAGATTTGCAGTATAAGCTGACCTCGCATTGTGTAGGCTTTTCGTAGAATGAGAGGTCAGCTTATACTTGAAATATATAGCTTGATGTGTAGCCGTGTGTACATCGTTATTAGGGCCTTAAACTGAACTATACACACACTACACACGCGTGCGTAATAATTTATCACAATAGTGCATAATATAATTATCCCTACAAAGTTAAGTTAGTACCTAACTGCAAATTGTATGCGAGTAAACAAAGCAATTATTTTAATTTAACCGGGTAATACAGTTTTTGTAACAACAAAGCGATTTTATGCCGCTGAAAATCCTATTACATTTATGAAATAAATAAATGTATCCCTAATTAAGACGAAAAAACATTTATTATTATCAAATTACTTATAATTCACAATAATTTGTAATAAAATATTTGCCATTTCATCACTAAAATTATAATTTTGAAGTAGGCTGTATGGCTATATGTAATCAATCAACTTACATTTGGCGCGTGCAAAAAAAAAACTTGCGCTCCATTTCCCATTTTTTGTTTGTATCGCATTTGTTGCTGTGTGGTAAATAATTGTAAAAATGTCAAGTTTTAGTACAGAAGATTAACAATGGATAGATTTAACCCCGCCAGAAATACTAAATGCAGCACAAAATGCAAATTAAAGTCTAATACCTGCAAAGTCTAGAGAAAAGTACTTAGCTGCTTACGATAGTTTCATACAATGGAAAAGCAACAAAAAACCCAGGCATTTTCTGAAAATGTGTTTTGGCGTATTTCTCTGAACTCGCCAATACATACAAGCCCAGCTCCCTGTGGTGCATCTATTCCATGCTAAGAAGCATGGTTATGCTCAAACATTATGTTGATATCAAAATGTACTGTAACCCACAATCATGTACATCTCGTAGCATGAGTTATTTGGTGCCTTCTCCTTCCAGTAATTTGTATGCTTTACCTTTGTCGCCGATATTTACACAAGAAGTAAATGAAGATACTAAAGAAATGGCAATTGTACCAATGTAACACAAACTGTGAAATTGCCATCAAAAACAATCCAATATCGTTTTGAAAATTGTACATTCACCAACTGTTTTAATAATTAAACGATTTATGCAATACATATATGTTTTTGCCTCGCAAATGTGTTGAAAAAGTGCGTATAAAACTCGTGAGCAACTTGCTCACTAGACACTCGGCTGATTTACGCCCTCGCCTACGGCTCGGGCTGCAACCCACAGCGTCGTGTATCACTACACAACTTAGCTCACTTGTTTCATAATATACTAATATTCCGAATGAAATGAAAACACTTGAATAATTATGAATTGCAAATATGCAAATTTTATCAAAAAGCAGTTATTAGCTTATTTACGTTGAACTTACTTAGGTACCTACGCAAAGCTTTCAAACAAAAAACAGTGAAGAAAATAATTATTAATTGTGTTCTAGGGCCGCCGGTAGGATTTCCCGTCACGCTAGTATTAATGATATCATACACCGGGCTTTTTGCAGCGTCGACGTTCCAGCCGTTCTCGACCCGAACAGTCTAATACAGGGATTCCCAAAGTGGTCGGGGGTCGATATCGGTTTCCTAGGAGTCGACATAAACGAAAACTGATTTTGGGGGTCGATGAGGTCTAAAAATCGACCCCTCTTTAATTAACACAAGGTCTTATTTAAATCTTTCAAGATAGGTAGGTAGGTACTGTATTGTTTATGTTGTGTTACGTGTACTAAGAATAATTAATATTTTTGTAGGAAATAGCATTGTTGTAGTAATGTAAAGTCTCAAGTTCGTACACGATGAAAAACTCGGCAAGTCAGTGTGGGCAAGTTTGTGCAAGATAATGAGTTCGAGCGTACGTCTTTCAGGCGCGTTTGACTTGCTCTCTATTTGACGCTTACGCGATTAAATACGAACGAATTCATGATCAAGTTGCAAGTCCAAACATGTTCCCGATATTTTACTATTTAACGAGCTTGCACTTAGGTTGAAAGTTCATTTGCGTTTTGAAATTCATTGGAGCTTGAACGATAATAACTCATATAAGTACTCATTTATTTCAAGAGATAACAAAGTTATAATATAGCTAAATTAAGTGAAGTAAAGTGATTGAAAAAGAATTTACAAAATGCTGAGCTCCCTACGCGAGTTAATAGCGTAACCATACAATATCTGCAGTTTCTGAAAAGTTAACAGGGTAAGTACCAAACAGTTTTTATCCGGCACAGCGCATCAGCATTGCCATACAATGGGGCAATGCAGCCAGCGTCTTGGGGACGCTGTCTGCATTGACCCACTGTGTGATAGCGATCAGTTGAGCTATGTGTAGATTGTTTGCAACAGTTTGCAGTTGCCTCAGTTGTTTCAATTGTAAAAAATTACCAGTAAATTTAACAGTTTATTATTGTTTTTTATTTAGGTAGTTTCTTATTTTTTATTTACAGGATTACTGAAAGTTTTATGATGGCGGACACGAAAAAAAAAGCAGACAATACAGTTTGGACTACTTAAAGTTCGGATTTATTGCATCTCCATCAAATCAACACTCGCCGATGTGTCTCATATGTGAAAAAGTATTCAGTAACGATGCCATGAAGCCTTCAAAAATGGATGACCACTTATCAAGAGTACATGCTGACAAAAAAAGTAAGCCCTTGGCATTTTTTCAAGCACTTAAAGAAAAACTAGACAAAAGAACATCCATAAGATCGATGTTTGCGTCATCATCTATTAAAGACGATGATGGTTTACGAGCGTCCTATAATATATCTTTACTAATAGCGAAGTCGGGGAAACCCCACACAATTGGAGAGCAGCTTATCTTACCAGCCATTGCGGAGATCCTTAACAATGTATTGCACAAACCAGCACATGATATTTTAAAGAGAATACCTTTGAGCAATAACACCGTTCAGAGGCGCATAGACGAGATGGGACGGGATGTGGAAAACATTTTATGCATGTTATTACAGACCAACAAATTCTCTCTCCAGTTGGACGAGTCTACATTACCCGGCAATGAATCTCTGTTGTTAGGATATGTTCGATATATCAAAGATGAAAATATGTGCCAAGAACTGCTTTTTGCTACTTATTTAGAGACTGATACCAGAGGTGAATCGATTTTTCAGGCCGTGGAACATTTTTTTTACTGACAAAGCTTTTCCATGGAAAAACATTGTTTCTGTTGCGACTGATAGTGCACCGTCTATGGTTGGTCGTCATCGTGGTATTATAGCTCACTTAAAGCGACAACTGCCTGATGTACTGGTGATTCACTGCGTGATTCAGAGGCAGCATTTAGTAGCAAAAAAGCTGAGTCCTAGATTGCATAAGTCTTTACAATATGTAATAAATGCTATCAACAAGATTCGAAGCAATTCTTTGAACTCTCGTTTATTTGCTCAGCTATGTGAGGAAAACGACGAAGTCTTTACTCGATTACTTCTGCACACTGAAGTTCGCTGGCTATCAAGAGGCTCTTGCTTAGAAATATTTTCAGGCATTTTTGAATCTGTGTTGGAGTTTTTACAAGAAAAAGATCCGAATTTGAAAGAAAATCTGAACAATTGTAAAACAGATATTTATTACTTGACTGATATCTTTGGAATTTTCAACAAAGTTAATTTGCAGCTGCAGGGTGACGATCTTAACTTGATTAAAACAAAATCAATAATATCGGCCTTCGTGGGTAAACTAATCCTATATAAACAAAATTTAGGCAGAAAAGAATATTCGCAGTTTCCGCATTTGTCAAAATTACCAGAAATGCTTCAAGATGATGACATTTTATTATATGTCACTCACTTGGACGCATTACACAAGGATTTTACGGAGAGGTTTGAGGATCTTTTAAATTTACAAATTTCTCAATGGATAATAAATCCGTACAATACCACAGCCATAGAAGAAGCCAATGTGATAATGCAAGAAGAGTTGATTACCATCAGTACAGACGAAGAGTTTAAGCAGAGTTCAACCAAGGCTATCAGAAGTTCTGGTTGCAACGCAACACTGAAACACAGTATCCTACATTGTGGAACATTGCTGAAAAATACCTTATCGCTTTTCCATCATCATACCTAGTTGAAAAAAGCTTCAGTGTGGTAACAAACATTTTGACGAAACAAAGAAACCGTTTGAAAATCAACAAACGTGACGTAGATTTAAGGCTACAACTCAACAATATTGAACCGGATGTAGCTAGATTGGTAGATAGTCACCAGGTTCATTCATCATACTGAATGTTTTATTTTCTCTTTGCGAATTAATACATTTTTAAATATAATTTCCTACCTACTTAAGATTCTTTAAGTACTACTTAATTATAAATTAAACTTGATATTTACTGAATTGTATGTCTTTTATTTTATTTTGTTAAATTTTGATGAAGTCAACTTTACTCACTTAACCAAGTGCAAAGTTTTCCAATTGGTACCTTAGTACCTAGGTATTTTGTATCAATAGGAAAAAACGAAAGATAGGCCCCCTTATTCATAATAGTCTGCTAACTAATTCAAAGCATTGCTAATTCTCACTCTGTCTTCTTCTATTGACCTAAGTCAGAATGAAAAATAACACTCTGTATCAGCTGTTTTAAGTTAGCGGACCATTATGAATAAGGGGGCTGATCTTAAAAGTAGGTAATTTGGCCATGGTGGTCTGAGGTAACAGTTCATTTTGGAAAAGGGGTCACTTGTCCAAAATAGTTTGGGGATCCCTGATCTAATACGTGACGATGGTAAGAGTCCTGACGGTATGACTTTTGTACCTTGGGAGAAGGGCAGGTCTGTGGTATGAGACGCCACGTGCCCCGATACCCTTGCGCCATCTCATCTGTCTGGTACAGCAGTTGGGGCCAGTGCGGCGGCAAATTGAGCCGAAGATCTCAAGTGACGCAAATAGAAGTTTTGACAGAGCTTACGTATTTGAACCATTTGGGGTCGAGACCCTGGGTCCATGGGGTAGTGGGACCCATCGCGTTTTCAAAATTTTTTTTGGGAGTCTGATGGATGCGGCGTGTGATCCGAGAGCTGGCGCGTATCTGGGTCAACGCATAAGCGGTCTTTAGATGATTCAACTGTTTCTTCTGTATTTTATTATAAATAATTGTAGGTATAGCTATTCTTTCTGTTATCTAAGGCATTTTGCCTCATATACTAATGAATACTTACCTACCTACAAAGTTATTATTGCTATTGATTTTGGTAATGTTGAAGAAGATTATGAATTGTTTTCTAATTCAACTGCTGTTTTAATAAAAGCAAACCCCAAAACGCAAATAAAACAGCTCATTTCTGTGGTTCTTAGGATGTCAAAGACAAACAGACATACGGATTTTTACGAAATACCTAGGTCTTCAACTAGTGTGTGTTGCCAGTGATGACCTATGGCACTGAAACGTGGTCCTTTACTCATGGCCTCATGACCAAGCTCAAGGTCGCTCAACGAGCTATCGAGAGAGCTATGCTCGGGGTTTCTTTGCGTGACAAAATCCGCAATGAGGAAATCCGCAAAAGAACTAAAGTTGCCGACATAGCTCTCAAAATTAGCAAGTTGAAGTGGCAATGGACAGGCCACATCGCTCGTAGAACCGATAACCGTTGGGGAAGAAAGATTCTCGAGTGAAGACCACGGACTGGAAGACGCAGTGTAGGCCGGCCCCCCACAAGGTGAACCGACGATCTATTAAGAATCGCGGGGAGCCGTTGGGCGCAAACGGCTACCAACCGCTCATTGTGGCGATCTAAGGGGGAGGCCTATGCTCAGCAGTGGACGTCCTCCGGCTGATGATGATGATGATGGCATAGGTCTAAGAATATTCAAACCTTTTATGTGAGCAAACATATGCCTCAGAAGGTAGAATATTCCTTAAAAATACTGTCAAATTCTAAAGTAAAAAAGATTTCAAGACGCTATTCAAGACACATACTTACCATGGTTCACCAAAGCTAGTATAAGTAGGAAGTTGATTGTAACCGCTCATAGATTGCGCTCCGGGCATATACAACTTTAAATGTTTGATGAAAAAGATACATAGTCCTAATTGTTATACTTGTGGGGTGGTGGAGGATGTAACCACTTTTTACCGGAGTGTATTTGGAGTCAATCTATGAGAGAGGACTTGTACAGAGCGCTGAAAGTGAACCAGGTCGATGTGGGCCTGTTTCAGAGTGTGTTAGCTGAACAAACATCTTACTCGTCTAACATGTTCTACCGGTGCACATACGACCTGCTGAAGGAGGATGCTTTGTAGTTATTTGTTACTGTAGACAATTATGGAACTGACATCGTCGTAAAGAACGAGTTCATTAAAAAAAGTTTTTTTAAAAGACGCTATTCATTTATATATGACAAAAATTATCAATTTATTCAAAACCAGTAAAACGCTGTTTCGCTATTTAGCAGAAAGTTAAATTGATTGGTATCGATCGATGCATTAACAGCTGCACCTACCACTCGATCAGGGAATGATCAATCAACCGAATTAGCACCATGTGACATTGCTGTGGGTAGAAAATTAGGATACCTAAGTACATAAACTTAGAGTAAGAGCTAGCGGAAAAACGGTTAAAATGTTATTAGAATATAATGTCAATCGCAAGGATTTGAAAGTTAGGTTTGGGATCAAAGTTTACGTACAAAGCCTAGACTATCTATAATGCTCAAGGATTTTATTGAAAAGTCTTGATTAAACTACTGGATTGTGACTGAATAGGTCATGGAGTTCAGGTAGAGTTAGGTTGACTAAGGACAGTCAGCAACAAGGTGGATTAACATAGAAAGATCTCCCGATCCTCTGCTAATGAGGATCCGTAACGTTTTTAGTTGAGAATGCAGATTTATAAAGCTAAGAAATCCTTAACTTATAGTGCAAAAAAATTTACGAAGTTATGACCAATTTATTAGCGAAGTTCACTGAGCGGCCGCCGCGATAGCTGTGACGTCACTGGGACGGTCGCCGCCAGTTAGCCGTTGGCAGCGATACAACGCGAAGTGTTTTGTTGGGTTATTTGTGACTTTAAAAGAAACTAAGGGTCCGATTTGTGTCTAATTCACCTTTTCAACTATGTATACATAATGTATAGTGCTGAAATGTACAAACACTTCTATTAAAACGCCAGAAAAACTATTTTATAACGTGCTGTTTTAACGTGGTTTGGCCCAGTAACATTTTTTTTCTGTGCTACGCTATGTTTGCAGCCTCCCTTTTGAGCAGCACAGTCTAGACATTCCACGTTCAAAACCGTCTCCTCTTTTTCATCACATGTAAATGTGCAGCAATAGGCCTACTTTTTATTCTATGTTCAGGCGTTATTTTTAGTGTACGGAACACTAAAAATAACGCCTGAACATAGAATACCGAAAGGGTAAAACGGGACTCTATTACTAAGACTTCGCTGTCTGTCTGTCCGTCTGTCACCAGGCTGTATCTCATGAACCGTGATTATTAGACAGTTGAAATCTTCACAGATGATGTATTTCTGTTGCCGCTATAAAAAAAAATACTAAAACCAGAATAAAATAAATATATAAGGGAGGCTCCTATACAACAAACGTGATTTGTTTGACGTTTTTATAGATGGTACGAAACCCTTCGTGCGCGAGTCCGACTCGCACTTGGCCGGTTTTTGCTTTTACTGTACAAACATTTCCTGACCTCTGGAGAAATCCTACAGCATCATCTCCATAGGTTTCACGAGCAGATCTGTAAAAAAATAAATAAAGCGGAATAAATTATATATAAGTAAAAATATATGATAGTGAAGTAAAAAACAAATGATTATTTTTTTTTATTTATATTCAACCCATCGTACGTAAGTACATACCTACTGAATGAATGATTTGTAACAATGGGAGAGATGGTAATAATAATGAGAATGATCAGTAAGTGCAGAGAACCATGCACTGTATAAAGCGATTACTTTCGCTTTATACTCATACAGTGCATGGTTCTCTCATCAAAAAAGTCATCCGTGAAAAGATTTACATATCTAACAAGATACTATAAACACGAATAAAGATTCATAAGTTAAAAAAGTTTAAGTTACATTAATTCTTTTTACATTTACCTCACAGGTTCTGATTATATCCCTGTACCTATACTTACATTGTAGGTACTTTACCAACAACTAATAGCTTAGACCTAAAGATTACTAATAAGCACCTATGTACGTAGATAAATAAGCAGCACCCTTACCTTTGTAGTTTCCAACCACGGCTTTCAGCACTGGTGAACTTAGAATGATTACCTAGGCAATCAAATACCATGAAAGAATCCACTTTTGGCAGGTAATCTGATTGAGCTTGCACAAAACCAGGTTCTACTTTATTAGTACTTATATTTTTTACACACCTACTTATACTCTTTAAGTAAACCAATTGACAAATCTAGTGACCAAACGCGTCACCCGCCTCTCATTCGCGCGTGAAGTAGGAGTGCCGCTTGCGCTCCGTTCCGTCACAGTGACGTCACACGCACCGTCCATACTTTTAGCGGGAGGAATGACATGTAAAGTTTACTACCTAATATCTTAGTAACTATAGTGTGACCATTAGTGCTGTGCACTCCCTGAGGTATGCGCGCGGCGAGACGGGGGGGAGAATCCGCTGCTGCGCTCTGTCAGTACGCCGTCAACGCTCGTGGAGGCAGGTAGTGTTATTTGTATCGGACTGTCTATGTCAGACGCACATGACATAGACAGTCCGATACAAATAACACGAGCGTTGAAGGCGTACTGACAGAGCGCAGCAGCCGATTCTCCCCCCCCGTCTCGCCGCGCGCATACCTCAGGGAGTGCACATCACTAATGGTCACACTATAACGGTCCGATTTTGATAATTAAAAAGACATATCATTTTCATGTCTTAAAGAATAACGTGGATACTAGTTCTATTGAATTTTCTATAACATTACTGATCCTCATTAAACCACGTTGAGATCTTTAAACTCCAATAACTCTGTAACTAAAAGTTATTTAAATAGATAAAACTTTATTATATATAACTTATCAACTATAAACTAGAAAAATTGTGTTTTTATACAACGTATACATACTCATAATTGAATATGGGTTAGGTTAAAACTTGGTTAAAACTTCATTTTATTGTATACCTACTAGCTGACCCACCCGCGGCTTCGCATGCGTGGTATTTCAATAAAAACGTTACCCTCCTTTTGCGCACTCTGGTAAAAAGTAGTCTATGTCCTTTCATAGAATATAATCTATCTTCATGCCAAATTTCATTACGATCCGTTCAGCCGTTTAGTTATGAAAAGGTAACAAACAAACTAACAAACAAACAGTTACTTTCGCTGTTACTATGTATGTATTATACATACAAACTTTTCTCTTGAATCACTCTATCTATTGCTGAAAACTGCATTAAAATCCGTTGAGTTGTTTAAAAGATCTAAGCGGAAGTATTATTTTATGCGCAAAAAATGTGTTTAATTACGACATCACATTAGAAACCTCTAAAATTATCAGCGGTTCTCTAATAAGAAAGAGAGCCTTTCTCTTGAATCACTTTATCTAATAAAATAAACCGAATCAAAATCCGTTGTGTAGTTTAAAAGATGTAAGCATATCTAAGGACAGACAGACAGCGGGAAGCGACTTTGTTTTATACTACTAGTGATATAATTTCTACTGTAAAATGTGCTGCAGGCAGAGACCAGTAATATCAATAGACTGTCAATGTCCATATAAGAAATCGTAGCCCGCAAAAAGCTCAAAATCCCGTATTATTTGTAGATGGCGCTGTCTCATAGCCTGGAAACTTTAATAGCGGCAATTGCACCCAACAAATAATAATAAACTTCCACTAAAACACACCAAAATATTTCAATATGTTTTAGAATAAGTAATATTGCCCATAAAATAAGATTTAACGATTTTATTTTATATTGATGATTTACCACTTTCATATGCTTAATCACAGATGGCGTGGGAAGGTAGCACATCGTTTTTACCTAGATGGCGTTTAACACAAAATTAACACAAGTCCGAAACAAAGGGAACGAAAGAGAACCGTGAAGTGACTGACATTGACAGCCGGGAAGCAAGCAAAGTCACGCTTTTAGTATCTACCTAATTTTGTTACATGCTGTGTTGCCAAACCTCACTTCTCAAAAGTCGCGACTAGTAAGTCGATATTTTGTTGTACATAATGTATACGTATTGAGTTCATTATTTTAGTAGTTATGTTTCCAGTTCAAATTAATAGAACATATTATCTTGTAGTAGGTATGCATTTGCCGGGTGCTTATAAATACGTATTCTTATTTTACAAATATGTAGGTATTTCCGAATTTAAGTGATAATGGTACGATCATAGACGTATGTAATGAATAAAAGATATCTAACCTTTCCTTTCCTAAAAAAATCCCTATTTTGACGGAAACTTTCATGTTCTGGCAGTTCTGAGAAAATGCGCAAATCTCTAAAAATTGATAGAGACTAAAGTTTAACGAAACTGAAGAGCGGCAACCTCGCACAACGTAAAGGTCACAACGTCGCAATAATATTATCGCGCACATGTAATTGGAAATAGCGCCATCTATTTTTCTTCGTACCATTATGAGCGGTAGTAAGCTAAAGGTTGGCATATATTTAACGATTTGTAACTCTTAGCGACATCTCGCGTCCTAGCAGGTAATCAAATATCGAGTTACATTATCTTGTTTGAGACTGTCAGTCTATTTAAATTATATTGGTCTGTGGCTGTAGGTATGTGGACGATTCTCCTCAAATTATTATTTATATCAAAATTTTAGCCTCTTTCTTATCCTTGAGTTTAGAACTTGCCTTTCATTCCGGATTTATATTATGTTATTTTACGAAGGGTACATTTCAAAATAACTAATATTTTACGAGATATTAAAAAATGTACCGAGACGTGGTCCTTCACTATTGGCCTTATGAATAAGCTCAGAGTCGCTCAACGAGCTATGGAGAGGTCTATGCTCTACGGTTTCTCTACGGGATCGAATCAGAAATGAGGAGATACGTAGGAGAACTCAAGTCACCGACATAGCCCGACGGATTAGCACGTTGAAGTGGCAATGGGCAGGCCATATAGCGCGCAGAACTGATGGCCGATGGGGCCGGAAGGTTCTCGAGTGGAGGCCACGGACCGGCAAGCGCAGCGTAGGACGTCCACCTACAAGATAGGCAGACGACTTGGTAAGAACCGCAGGTCGGCGTTGGATGCAGGCCGCTTCTAACCGCAGTTCCTGGAGATCAATGAGGGAGGCCTTTGTCCAGCAGTGGACGTCCTACGGCTGATATGATGATGATGAAAAATTGTAGATTATGAACAATGACAAATTGTTAAAACAATGACCATGTGTTACGGACAATGTTAAAATCGCTAAAGAACCTCATGTTTAAATGATAAAAGAGCCTAGGTCACATCAACAATCTAGATTGACATTGCTTACCTATCGCATAAATGTGTTTCTTATAAGGGTTTTAAAGTAGCTAGTTAGCTTAACCCAAATTAAAAAGCGATATTAGAATAACACACAAACCAATATACCTAATTAAAATGAAAGTTTATGTTCACGCAGTTATAAGCTCACCATCAGCTGCAGTGTCGTGGCTAGGTAGATACTATCTAACATCTGCCTCAGAGATGCTTTGGAGACGAGCGAAACTAGTGGCTCTAATAGAGCCTCTTAAATGCCATAACATAAAGATCCTAAAAGTAAGTGCCCCATATTTTTGCTGTGTCACACATTTATGCTATTTGAAAGGCTTTTACCAAATCGTCTAAATCTGAACCGAATTTTATCCCCGAACAAGCTGGCTTTAGACCCGGGAAGTCTTTCACAAACCAAACCAGACTCGATAGAACGTAGGGCTTTTAGGCATATAGGTGAGCAATATATGGCGGAGAGTAAAGTTACAAGCCTATCGATCTTTTACACAATACGTTTCGGGGAATGTGCTCAGGAACTTTACGATTTGATTTATTTCTGATTATGATCTGCAGGTGCACGGCTCAGTAGGTACCATCCGTACCTATTTGATATACCACCCAGTCGCACACACCGTTTTGGTTCTAATGTGCACAGCTAAGTTATGGAACACTTTGTCTGTTTTTCATAAAGAATACAATCCGGGCCTCTTTGAGGTAAGAGTGAATAGGTTTCTTCTAGATATTTGTGCTTCATCTTAGACCGCATCATCGCTTAACATCAGGTGAGATTGTGGTCGAACGAAGATCTATATACTTAAAAAAAACTCTTAAACTAACACAGTTTACAGAAGATGGATTTGAGATACGTAAAGTCACAGTTGTTGTATTCGTAAACCTATCAGTAGCTTATGACACCGTTAACATCAAACGGCTACAAGTAGACTAATGACCTTACCCGGAATACGGGTTTTGTCCATATTTTGGATAAGATAATACACAACCGGCGCTTATAAGTTTTATCTTAATAACACCAAAAGCAGGTGGCGATGTCAAAAGAACGGGCTCCCTCAGGGAAGCCTACTGGCACCGGCATTATTCAACATCTATACTGATGACCAGCCTAGTACCGAACGAACATAATGCTTTCTGTACGCCGATGATCTTACGTTAGCCGCTTTATCACACAGCTTTGAAGAGGCAGAAGAAAAATTGACGGAAGCACTGGAGACACTCGACACTTACTGTAATATAAATGCTCTCCAGCCTATCCCGTCCAAGACCCAGTCATGTGTCTTCTACCTCCGCAACCGTCAATCTATGAGGACTCTCAGCCTATCGTGCAGGGTCAACATTGAGCACAGTGCGCACCACCCATGCCACGTTACCTGGGAATAACACTAGACCGAGCGCACCCTTTCAGAGCGCATTGCCATGTAGCAAAAATGAAGGTTGGTGCGAGAAAAAACTTGTTTTGACGCTTGATGTCCACCAGCTGGGGAGTAACGCCTCACGTCCTTCGAACAACTCACTCTCCTTCTCCGCTGGCGAATTTGCATGTCCTGTGTGGCATCGATCCGCTCATGCCAAGGAGGTTGATGCAGTGTTAACGATACCTGCCGCATCGTAACAGGATGCCTAAAGTAGGTACATATATGCCCCTAAAGATGTTGTTACCCTTGGCTGGTATAGCTCCACCAGGGTATCTGAGTATCAGATCCAACGTAAAGTAGCCTTCCGATCGGAGAGCCTTAAATAGGACACAGTCAGCTAGCATCCACTGTTTGAGCACCAGCCGCCACCTGCTTGTCTGAAAAGCCGCAGAGTTTACAGAGCCACTGTGTTTATCTGGATAAAAGTGCAGCGAAGGCGAGATGTGAACTCCGGCAGATCAAGCGCCCCCCTTGCCCTGGATTTTGTCTCCCCAGTAGAACACTTGCCCCCTGGGCACGAACTGCAGTAGCGTATTTGAAAATCACATAACAGACTCCGTACCCAGGTAGGCCGCTGTTGAAGGACCTTGGCAAAATGGGGCAAGTTGATCTAATCCATGTTCAGTGCGAGTGCGGGACTCCTATACAGAATATACTTCTTAAATGTTCCAGGTACGAATACGGTTCCAATATCCGTAATGACGTTTTTTGAATTTAATAAATTTAATAATATCATATTATTTTCTTTGCAATCAGTATCTGAAGAGGAAGTTGCTAAAGTTTTGCTGTCTATTAAAACAAATGCGCGAGGAATAGATGGGCTCTCCATGGATATGGTCTTGCTTACTTTACCTACTACACTGCCGTTGATAACTGCCATTATCAACAAGTCTATTCTAACTTCTACCTTCCCCAGTCAATGGAAAATTGCCAAAGTGAACCCCATATCCAAAGTATCTAGTCCAACTGATATCAATGACTTAAGACCAATCAGTATACTACCAGTTCTTTCAAAGATTATTGAAAGGATAGTGTACAACCAGCTAAGTAAATTTGTCGAGCTCAATAATATCCTGCCTAATGTTCAGTCTGGTTTCCGTAAGGGTAGAAGCACTACAACAGCTTTACTGGATGTTGTTGACAACATACTTGCGGATCAGGATCAGGGTATGGGCACGTTATTGGTACTACTAGATTTTTCTCGTGCCTTCGACTCGATAAACATCCCATTGCTGCTTTCCAAATTGTCATATTATGGTGTGGATGCCTCCTCGGTCAAGTGGTTTGATAGTTATTTGACAAACATATCTCAATTTGTTCAAATTGACAGGGAAGATGGATCGCAACTTTTGTCATCTCGGAAGATGGTTAGCAGAGGAGTTCCACAGGGGTCAATTTTAGGACCCTTACTTTTCATCATTTACAGCGCCGATATTTGTTGGCATATCAAACATTGTAAATTTCACCTGTATGCTGATGACGTACAATTGTATTTGCCCATGTGCCCGAGAAACGTATCCTCTGAAATGGTAAAAATCAATGATGATCTAGGCCGTATAGTGCTATGGTCACGGAATAATGCACTGGTCTTAAATCACACAAAGTCGAAATTTTAGGTGTTTGGCTCAAAAAGATTTATAAATTGCACAGCGGGTAATAGTTTTAATGTGAGCATTCTCGGACAAAATGTCGAACAGGTTTATGAAGCTCGAAATCTCGGTATCACTTTTGATAGTTTTCTTCGCTTTGAGGGTCACATTTTAAATATGTTGAAGACTTGTTTCTTTAGATTTAAATTGCTTTATAAGATCAATGCATTTCTCAGGGAGGAAATCCGAATTAAAATATGCGAAGCTTTAATATTGTCAAAATTTAATTACGGTGATCTTGTGTACGGTCCGCGCTTAACTGTGAAAACTACTCGTCTTGTACAGAGAATATAGAATGCTTGCTGCCGGTTCTGCTACAATATCCCGCCGCGAACGCATATAACACCATATTTAAATAACTCTTCTATTCTTAACATGGCTTCGCGGCGAGATTTACATCTAGGAGTAATGGTACATAGTGTCATGATATCTGAGATGCCAGAGTATTTGTACGCCAAGCTTGACCGATCAAAGACTAAGTACAGTTCGAGACCAACCCGTGACTTGCTACATTATAGTAAGCATAAAACTGTAGCGTTTAGGGGCAGTTTTCGGTACCAGGCAACCAAGTGTTGGAATAACATACCACCACCTTTTCGGCTACTAAAATCAAAATTTACATTTAAAAAACATTATAGGAAACATTTAATAGAAAAACAAAAAATTGGGTTGTCTGGTACAAATTGTTATATAGCGCCGTTCACTTGCTGACGCGAGGGTAAAGTTTCTAGTATATTTATATTTATTCGTATTATTATTTATAATTTACACTCTAACATTTCTTAACATTATTATGATTATTCCTTACATAATATATTTATTTCTTCTATCTACTTATCATAACTATCTAATTAAGCCTATCATAATTGTATGCAAACACATTCGTTCTTACGAGTTCTAATGACTTGCCTAAAAAAGGTTTCTGCAGAATAACAGCGCCGAGCTGTCGATCGGTGGCGAGGCATAATGCTGAGCTGGAACCCATTTGCTGCAGTAGCACATACACACCTACTTGCCTCTTTTTAATTTTTCCCTGACTACATTGTAAATTTATTATTTCATTCTATTGTTTCTATGTTTGTTGTATTTTCTGTGTTCTCTTGTGCTTTCTCTTTGATGTTATACCTTTTGATTGTATTGTGTGAATTTGTGTGTGCTGTGGTAGCAAATAAATGTCTGTCTATGTCTATGTCTATATACCACACTTGCTTCTCTGCCCTAGCTCCCCTCTACCTGCACTCAGGAGCTGCTCAATAAGGCAACCGACGAGGCTATAGAGGTAGGTACCCACTGGTCTACCCACTATACAACTCCAAGTGGTCCAAATGAATATAATTTAGAATTTGCTAGTTACAGCAAAAAATTACAATAACAAAAAAAGTGGAACACTTACAAGAATCACTTTGAATTACTCACCTCGTCGAAATGGGCCGCTTCTTGTCTATATTGAAGTGCTTTGGCCGAACGGGGGGAGCGTTGTAGATATTATTTAAATAAAAATTGTTGTACCTAAACGATATATTACCTATAGCTAAATTAATATAAGATAAGCCTCGTTTGTCTCTTGAAAGACGTCAAAAACCGGGACACAGAAAATATACTACTTGGGTAAATATAGTTAGTACCTACTTACTTAGGTAGGTACTTATTTCCTGATTGATTTGTTATAGATTCTAATTATATTAAATTTACCCCAGTGTCTTGTTACTGTACCTAATATAAGAATTGAAAATTTTTATGTGATACCTTTGTATTCAGGGTGTGTGGTAATATACTGACGATATTCAAGTGACGGTTTCTCAAAACATAAAAACGGCATCTCGAAATAAAAAACTACTAGTTATAATTTAAAGTTTTCAAGAAAATCAACTAAGTTTAGGTGATTAATTCAATATAAAACTTACTGCCTACTTTTGCAATCGAAATCCAAAAATAAAGGCCGATTTGATATTTTTTTCGGAAATGGCTGCGGGTTTTGGGTTAGAAAGGGACAACAAGAAATATCTCGAAACGTCACCAATACAGTATCTGTGGTTAGATGGCAAGCATTACGCAATAGCACAACTTAAGATTACTATGTGTTTGTTTTTACATGACAAAATAAATTTTATATTTCTATGGTAAACATTACCTACACCATTTTACATAATATGCTCATCAGAATAACCCCTTTCAAACATATCATTTCATAGTAAGGTGTACCTACCTATCTATGGTTTTAATTTATAGACGAGTACTTACCTGAGTTTTCAGCAATAAATAAAAGAGTTTGTAATATTCTCTAAATATCAATCATCATCATCATATCAGCCGTAGGACGTCCACTGCTGGACAAAGGCCTCCCTCATTGATCTCCAAGAACTGCGGTCGAAAGCGGTCTGCATTCAACGCCGACCTGCGGTTCTTACCAAGTCGTCTGCCCATCTTGTAGGTGGACGTCCTACGCTGCGCTTGCCGGTCCGTGGCCTCCACTCGAGAACCTTCCGGCCCCAACGGCCATCCGTTCTGCGCGCTATATGGCCTGCCCATTGCCACTTCAACGTGCTAATCCGTCGGGCTATGTCGGTGACTTGAGTTCTCCTACGTATCTCTTTATTTCTGATTCGATCCCGTAGAGAAACCCCGAGCATAGCCCTCTCCATAGCTCGTTGAGCGACTCTGAGCTTATTCATAAAGCCAATAGTGAAGGACCACGTCGCGGTTCCATATGTCATCACTGGTAACACACACTGATTGAAGACTTTCGTCTTAAGGCACTGAGGTATGTTGGACGAAAAGACGTTGCGAAGTTTCCCAAACGCTGCCCATCCGAGTTGGATTCGACGATTGACCTCTTTCTCAAATATCAATAAATATCAATAAACATATGTAATAAATAATAATATTTTGAGGAGAAACAGCGATGCACAGGTCATTTTCACATAACAATTATTGCGATTTTTGGAAGGTTCGTAATATCTTTTTCGTACCACTTGCTCAAAAAAGTGACATTCTATGCCACAAAAAGCGAACATAACAATAGTCATTTTTAATCTGTTAAAAACAGGGAAAGAAAATTATACTGAATTTCATTCATCCTCTAGGGGGAGAATATGATTTTTTGGAATACTTACCGAAATTTATACTGAACTACATCTGCGTTTACACCATTGAGTTTGTATATAAAGCATTATACATCTTTTTGAAAAAGGAATACGCATTTATTATGCAGTTATGATTCATCATCATCATCATCATATCAGCCGTAGGACGTCCACTGCTGGACAAAGGCCTCCCTCATTGATCTCCAGGAACTGCGGTTGGAAGCGGCCTGCATCCAACGCCGACCTGCGGTTCTTACCAAGTCGTCTGCCCATCTTGTGGGTGGACGTCCTACGCTGCGCTTGCCGGTCCGTGGCATCCACTCGAGAACCTTTCGGCCCCATCGGCCATCTGTTCTGCGCGCTATATGGCCTGCCCATTGCCACTTCAACGTGCTAGCTAATCCGTCGGGCTATGTCGGTGACTTGAGTTCTCCTACGTATCTCCTCATTTCTGATTCAATCCCGTAGAGAAACCCCGAGCATAGCCCTCTCCATAGCTCGTTGAGCGACTCTGAGCTTATTCATAAGGCCAATAGTGAAGGACCACGTCTCGGTTCCATATGTCATCACTGGTAATACACACTGATTGTAGACTTTCGTCTTAAGGCACTGAGGTATGTTGGACGAAAAGACGTTGCGAAGTTTCCCAAACGCGGGCAGCGTTTGGGAAACTTCGCAACGTCTTTTCGTATGTGAATAATAGTGAAGGACCACGTCTCGGTTCCATATGTCATCACTGGTAATACACACTGATTGTAGACTTTCGTCTTAAGGCACTGAGGTATGTTGGACGAAAAGACGTTGCGAAGTTTCCCAAACGCTGCCCATCCGAGTTGGATTCGACGATTGACCTCTTTCTCGAAGTTGGACCTACCTAATTGGACTGTTTGTCCTAGGTATACATACGCGTCGACAACTTCAAGAGCCGAGTTCTCAACCATAACTGGGGCAGGGACGACATGGACATTTGACATGATTTTCGTCTTGTCCATGTTCATTTTAAGTCCTACCCGTTGGGAGACTCGATTGAGGCCTTCGAGCATCGTGCTGAGCTCTTCCATCGACTTTGCCATGACCACAATATCGTCGGCAAACCGAAGGTGAGTGATGTATTCGCCGTTAATATTGATGCCCAGTCCTTTCCATTCCAGAAGCTTGAAGGCATCTTCCAATGCGGTCGTAAACAGTTTCGGAGAAATGACATCTCCCTGTCTTACGCCTCTTTTTAAGGGAATCGCCTTCGAGCTCTGTTCATGTACTCGGACTGACATAGTGGCGTTTTTATACAAACACTTCAACACTTCGATGTACCGATAGTCAATACGGCATCGTTGGAGAGACTCAAGCACTGCCCATGTTTCGATCGAATCGAAGGCTTTCTCATAGTCCACAAACGCGAGACATAGCGGCAAGTTATACTCTTCGGTCTTCTGTATGACTTGCCGCAGCGTATGTATGTGGTCTATGGTACTGTAGCCTTTACGGAACCCGGCTTGTTCGGGCGGCTGGAAGTCATCAAACCTGCGTTCGAGACGGTTCGCGATGACCCTCGAAAACAGCTTATAAACATGGCTCAAAAGCGATATGGGTCTGTAATTCTTAAGCAAGGTGTTGTCACCTTTCTTGAAGAACAGAACCACCACGCCCCCGTTCCATGCTTTTGGCGTCGTACCTTCAAGCAAGGCGGAATTAAAAAGCTTCTGAAGGACTTTAAGTACCGGTGATCCACCCGCTTTCAGAAGCTCTGAAGTGATTCCGTCCTCACCCGGCGCCTTGTCGTTCTTAAGCTGCTTCAAGGCCATCCTGATCTCATACAGGATGATGTCCGGAATATCTTCGGTATAATGTCGGGTCAGTTTGGCTCTTGGGTCGTTGGCCGCACTGCAAACAGGTTTAGTGACCGAATCGTAGAGCCATCCATAGAACCTTTCGACTTCCCTTAACACTTCCGCTTTACTTGACGTTATGCTGCCATCTTCCCTCTTCAGCTTTGTCATGCGGCTCTGCCCAATAGAATTATCTCTCGCGAACACTTTGGAGCCTTTATTCCGCTCTATCGTATCTTTAATACGAGATGTATTAAAGGTACGAATATCGTGCCGCAAGGATTTCCAAATCTTTCTATTGAGCTGCCTATGTGACTGAGCATCATCGGGAGACTGCAGTTGCAAAGAACGTCGTTCAGCCATGAGGTTAAGGGTGTCATCAGAAAGTTTCTGAGGTCTATTGGTACGGGGGGTCTTAAAGATCTGGGACCCCACCGTATGGACGGTTTCTACGAACCTGTTATTGATCTCGTCCACTGATGCATCTACTTCTAGACAGTCAAAGCGATTTGCAAGTTCGAGTTGAAAGCTCTCGAGGTTTTGGATATGTGCGCGAGTGGGTCGGAGCGTAGATTTCATCAAACGGGACCTTTCAAGTTTAACGTTCATATTCAATGTGGCTCTAACAATTCGGTGATCACTGCCGGTTTTCACCCTGTGAATCACAGAGACATCATTGAATATCCGTTTCTTGTTGGTCAAGATGAAATCAATCTCATTTCTCGTGGAACCGTTGGGACTCATCCAGGTCCATTTCCTGTGAGGCGGCTTCTGGAAAAAAGAATTCATCATAAAGAGTCCTTCTTTCTCCAGAAAATCGGCCAGCCTCTGTCCTCTGGGGTTCCGTTGCCCATATCCTAATTGCCCCACTCTCAACTCATCATCGCTTCTCATGCCTAGCTTTGCATTGAAGTCCCCCATAACAACAATAAAGTGAGTTTTGTTCGTATGTATGGCTCTACTGATGTCCTCATACATAGACTCTACTTCTTCATCTGGGTGTGAAGTGGTCGGCGCATATACCTGAACGACCTTCAGCGAATATCGCTTAGATATTCTGAGTGTCAGGTACGCGACCCTGCTCGACACACTGTCGATGGTGATAATGTTGTTGATGAGTGACTTGTGAACGAGAAACCCAACACCACCTTGGGACTGTTGGTCGCCCTCCCGGTAGTATAGTAGATTACCAGACTTAAGGGATATCGTGTCCTCGCCCTCTCTACGAACTTCTGATAACCCCAAAATGTCCCAGTGTAATCTACTAATTTCTTCTTCCAACTCAACAATCTTTTCGTCTGTCCTCAAAGTGCGGATGTTGTGTGTTACCAGGGCCAGTGGTCGTCGTAGGGTTTGGTAGCCGATCGTCTCCCGGGGATTCTTAGCACCCCTGGCCCCGCCGTTACCGTGACTGCTACCGTAGCCAGGATTAGCGGGGCCGCCAGGGACTCGGGGCCTGGCTTTATGTTGTAAATCCATGAGGGGGTTGTTGCCATACTCGCCACGCTTGGCAGGCGGGTTGGCGAGCGCAGTATAGGTGTTGAAACACGAAAAGACGCTGCTGCCCATCTTTCGGAGGTATCCCTTAGCAGACTCCTACTACATCCACGGGCAAGAGCGGAGGGGCAACATTCTATTGCCGGCGCCCCACGGCAGTTATGATTATTAAATAAAATTACGAATACCGACGAGGCCGTATGAGCTTGATGCCTTTGCTTTTCCGACAAAAAAATATTAGTCTAGGAATTTGCCGCGTTTTGGTTTTCTTCAAATACATAAACGTTAAGTTTATTTTAATTTATTTTTATAAATAAGTTAGTGTTCTAAAAATACGTTACGATGTTAAATCAAATACTCAAATCAACTCATCAACAATAAATGTACCAAACAAAAATGTAACTCTCTCTATCAATAATTGGACCAATGTTTCGAATGTTAACTTTTACTTTTAATTGTCATCTCATATTATTATTGTGTTCATTTTTTCGCAAATGGTACGAAAAGTAGAGTATTTTTCTCGGTGATAAAGCTGTCTTAGTCTTGGGTGAACTTAAATCCCTCGCTACACTCAGGACTCGTCTTAAATCCCTCGCTTCGCTCGTGATTTAAGTTTTAACACCCTCGCTACGCTCGGGAGTAAACCTCGAGTCCTTCGTTACGCTCGCGATTTAAATCGTCACCCACGACAGAAGACACTGCTTTATCCCCTTGGTTAATAATCTACTATTTCGCATTATTTAATTTAGTTTTACTTGGGATACCTTTTTCGTAATTTATATGGACATGTAAATCAAAGTCAGCTTATCCACCCATTTATTTAAAACTAGCTGACCCGCCCGCGGCTTCGCACAGGTGGTTTTTCAATAAAACATTACCCTCATTTTGCGCAGTTGGGTAAAAAGTAGCCTATGTCCTTTCCCAGTATATAATGTATCTCCTTGTAAAATTTTATTACGATCCGTTTAGCCGTTTAGTCGTGTAAAGGTAACAAACAAACAGAGTTATGTATGTATTATACCTACATATAAACCTTCCTCTTGAATCACTCTAGTTATTGCTGAAAACTAAGTTAGCAGACAGCGAAAGCGACTCACTCTAAACTATGTAAAGACAAAAAATCAATGTATTTTTTGTAAAAGTAAGTACCTTCTTTAATTTCAAGTAGTGTAGGTACAATATAGGTACTAATTTCAAGTTTCCAATCTGGAGACACCATGGACCTACAGGTCCATGAGAGACACACTGACTACTTGATTGTAGGAATGGAACGTTTCGGTATTAAGAGAAAAATCCACAGAATTGATAAAACACCGAACACACATTCAGCTGTGATTACAAGCAGTGCGCTGTGTTCCTAAAACGAAACCCGCGTCCCGCGCCCACCTCACCCCCACCCGCGCAATATTTGCTAGCTTAGTCATTATTTACCCGTTTTGGGGTATATGTTATAGGTAGGTAAAATACAACTCTAATGAAAACCAAACCATATAATTTTATATCTGCGTAAGTAAGCTAGGATTAGCATACAAAAAATCGGCTGTTTCAAATAACATTTTCATTGAGACGCATGGCAAAATGTGTATTTACCTATCTCATCTTAAGGAACAGCTGATTATTTTGTGATTTCAGTGTTGGTTGGCCTCTACGAAAAGAGTTGTTCCTTTAATCAGTTGGTACAATGGCCCCTCTTTCGGCTTATCTCACCCCAATTATAATAACCAGTTAAGGTTGCTCATTAAAGGACTGCTCATAAAATATGTATAACTAACATAATATACATAATAATTTCAAAGATTTAAAAATGAAACACGGTTTGCTAAAAACTTTTAATTTCCTTTTTACTGCGTAAGTAGTCAAATTAAATCACTTTCGGCAGTCATTCAAGTCTAATTCATCGGGCGCTCTCATTAGTCATCATTACACGTGCTTTTTCACATTTGAAATAGCACTAGCACGAATAGCAAGTGAATTACGGCATCTTATTGAAAAATCATTGCCTCTGATTTTTCACATGTAAAATAGCAGTGTTAGAGATCACATGAAAATGATTTTAAAAAAATTGCCTTGGCCTGATGGGACTGTATTCTACCCGGAGATTCTGACCCACAGATTGTGATATCTGTCATCCATTTGATGACAGTGACAGTGTCCGTCAGTCCTTGCCTTGCCTTGGCCAGCGCTTCCTTGCCTACGTCCGTCTGTTTAATTTTGATCAATTTTCAGTAAAATAATCTCAAATTTCAGTGGATCTCATCATGAATCATGAAAGCAGACAGTTTGCTGAAGACTTCTATCTTCGGGAACCCGTAGACGCTCGAATAAGGTGGTAAAACTAAGACATAGTTAACCAACATTACACAATGTTTTAGTGGTGTTTATTTCATAAATCCTTGTATTTTTTTAGGAAACCAAAAGAGGAGCCGAAAGAGGATGATCATCCAACACTTAGGGTGGAATTGCAGACGGTACGGTTAAACTCTGATTCCCAGAAACTCGTTTTGGATACATTGAGGTTTATCCATGGCTCTGACTTCAAACTTGGAAATGCCAGTGGGTACAAGGTAAATTTACTACTTATTCTATTTTTTACATACAGTTAAACAATTAAAGAAACATTACTGGCAAAATTGTCAGAAGTAATTTTGGTGAAATGTTTTACGATATGTTAAGAAAAATAATTCTAATGTTTTCTTGCATAATAATTTTACCAGGATACAATTAAGTATTGTGCGGTAAAACCTTAACATCATACGGTTAAGATAGACAAATAAAGCCCTTACATATTCCCATTGCTTTGTTCTATAAAAACTGTATTTTGTACGATTTCCCCTCTACCACCTTTGCCATTTCTGTTAGTCTGGTCCCACATTGGGTACATTATCAATAGTTAAAAATTTACCAGCCCATAATAACTATTTGGCTCAATCATGTATCCCTAAAATACTTTTTAGGATAAAGGCACTAACCTCGGTAACAGATACTGGATGGAACGAGGGAATTTGATTGTCCAAGGAGGTTGTGACTACTCCATAGCATCAAAACCTGATATCCAAACATCAGAAGCAAGGCTAAGAGCTTTTGCACTTGCTAAATTAGAGAAGTATGATATTTATTTAATTAAAATACAATAAACAAACAAACCAAGGTTTTATTAAAAAATATCTGTTTTAATAGTCTCCCACCACTAAAAAACACCTCATAAAGCCTCCCAAAATTGGCTTAAACCATTTTACTGCATGCAATTCTATATATCTAATCTACCAAAATTAATTTTGACGAAATTAGCAAAATTGGTCCTTCGTTTGTAACTCTCTTATCGTTACAGGTATAATTTTCACAAAGCACATTGTGCAGAAGCATTAGATGTGGCTGCCGAAAGTGTTGAAAAGGCTCTAGAAATATTATTCTATAAATATTATCGAGTAGACACCCATAATAAGCCAGAAGAGGTACCCACGATGCATGAACTACTTGAAATGCGAACTGATGAAGTAGCAGTCCTACAATCAATCTATGATACCAGCTTTCAAGTCAAAGAGAATAATGTGTGGAGTGTCAAACTGAACCTGCAATACCTAATCAATATGTATGAGAATAAAGAGGTGGCAAAAAGAAAAGACAATATAAACTACAATCAAAGAAATCAAAGAACAAAACCCAAAGAAGTCTGCAAGCTTTTTCTCAAAGGACACTGTAGATTTGGTGCCAAATGTAAATTTCTACACGAGGTTCAAGTCGAGAAAAATCTGGAAGAATCAGAGAGTTCTGAAAAACAGTCAGTAACATTTGAATTAGAAATACGGTTTCCAGAAGACAGTGTCTATCCATACCAACCTCCACTAATATTCTTTAAAGTAGAAAATCGCAAGGATGTTATCCCAGAGCTTACTTGCTTAAAAATAGCGGCCAGGTTGTTAGATGAAGCAAAAACCCTAGCAGAAAATGGTATACCTAGCATGTACTCCCTAGTAGAATTACTAAACAATGAAGAAGATATTATAAATTTTATACAATTTGATACTAGAACATTTTTAGAGCCTACAGAGGCTTTATTTCCACAGTTAATACAAGATGCTGTTAAAGAGAAACTGCCATCACATTATAAAAAAGGATCGGCTCAAACTAAGAGACACAATGTTAACTTTGAGGAGTTATTAAGAGAGAACAAGGAAATAGCTAAGAGATATTTGGAGAAACCTGAAAATAGTAGGTACGGCATCATGATGGCTAGCAGAAAAAAATTGCCTGCGTGGCAGAAACGAAATGATATTTTAAATGCTTTACGAAAATCACAGGTTAGTACTACTACATTACTTAATTATGTACTGTTAAAAGTGTTTGTAAGTCCCATTCAATAATACAAATGGTTTAGTAGTAGCCGTAGTAGTAGTGGAAATATCTTTATAGAGGGCGCTTCTAAAGGCGTTTGATAGGCTCTAGTTTTTTTAGTAATCTACCATAGATATTGACTGATCGACTAGATTAATAAATTATTAACAAAACTTTCTGCTGGCTCGCCCCAGCTTCCCACTGGTTTTTATCATAATAAAATAAAGCATAAAGGACTCAAGGATAGTGTAGCTTTTAATTCAATTCAATTTATTTCAGACTAGCACTAACATACAAGGCCTAGTCCATATTACGTACAATACAACAATATATCTACAATAAACGATGAAATAAACAAATACCAAAAATAACATATAATAGGTACACATAAAATAACAGACAAGATCATTCGACTCCTGAGACACTAGACGTGCACAGTGTGCGCTCTCCAGTGTTCCATGAAGGAACAGTCGAAGTCTGGCCTCCCTGCAATGAGTTGCAGGTAGCTGTTGGCTTTGTATCAGCAAAATAATTTTCAGAATCGGTTCAGTGGTTTCTGAGAGTTACATACCAGGGATGTTGCGAATATCCGCATCCGCAAATGCGGAGCCTCCGCATCGATTTGGGCCTCCGCATCCGCATTAATAGATGCGTCTGCATCGGCATCCGCAATAATCGATTTGGATGTTCATGCGGATTCATGCTAAGCAAGTCGCGACAAGAACGAACTTGGGTAGGGCTTGCGAGTAGCGTGCTGACTGACCAATAGGAGCGAAGATTTCAGTGACATACCAGGGATGTTGCGAATATCCGCATCCGCAAATGCGGAGCCTCCGCATCAATTTTGACATCCGCAAATAATAATAGATGCGTCTGCATCAGCATCCGCAATAATCGATGCGGATGTTCATGCGGGTGCATGCAATGCAGGTCGCGACATGAAAGAAATTGGGTGGGGTTTACGAGTGCCGCATGCCGTAGGCACGTGCTGATTGACCAATAGGAGCGAAGATTTCAGTGACAAGACCCGACGCGTTTGTTACTGTTTATCATTTGTATCTCGTAAATCAATCTTAGCGTGTTTACTTGCGCTTATCATATGAACATTGCAGTTTTTGAGTGTTATTGTCAGTATACAGAGAGTATTGTATGTTAATCGAGTTTTCTACAGCTAATAGTTTATATTTTTTGTTTTATTTCTGCACAAAAACGATGTTTCTTAAAAAAGAATTCGAAAATTTGCATCCGCATCAGCAATGTCAAAAAATCTGCATCCGCGACATCTCTGTTACATACAACAAACTACTTCTTTTTAATATTATAGTATAGATTCCTCAGGCATAGCTTGCTTAGTTGTTCCATGCTTAGAAGATGCGTACATCTAAAGGTCGGTTTCCTTCCGGTACAAAAGTAGCTGAAGTAAACGAAAGCCTTTTAAATTTGACACCTCCATATGGCGCAGTGGGCGAATAGCCGGCTGAGCCGCAGGAGGTAGCGGGTTCGATTCCCGCCGTGGAACAAATGTTTGCATGATCTACAGATATTTGTTCCGGATCTGGATGTTTTTATATATATTATAAGATTTATAAGTATGAATTTACAAAAAAAAAAAAGATTTATAAGTATTCTATCAGTTAACTGGTTCCCGTACATGCACTGCTTAGTTTGGGGCTAGATAGAGCAGTGTGAAAAATAAAATCTAGTAGGTATGTTAGACTAGCTTGTTTGAAAACGATGAAAATATATTTATTTGCAACCAAAAACTTATCAATTAAATTAGTATGAAGACAATTTTTGTAATTAACCTAAGATGCCTGGTATAAAAGCAATAAACATGAATAAACAAAGTTTGAGGCAGAAGGCACTACCTACGATCACAATTTATGCAGCGCCCTTCACACTCGTAGGTTTAAACTTAAATACTTTATTTCACAGATATTGGTGATAAGCGGTGAAACTGGATGCGGCAAAAGTACGCAAGTTCCCCAGTTTATACTCGATCACTGGTTAGAAAACTTCTCTAAAGATGGCACAGATCATGTAGAGATAGTGTGCACTCAGCCGAGGCGGATATCGGCTATAGGCGTCGCCGATAGAGTCGCTGAAGAAAGGGTCGAGAAGACGGGTCAAGTGGTTGGATATCAAGTAAGTATTAAAAAATATGGGCCTTTCCACAAAACAATAAAACACCCGTTGAACACCTGTTTAAAAATACCTTTGCAATAATTGGTAAGTAATGTTTTAAACAGGTGTTAAACGGATATGTAACTTTTTTGTGGTAAGGTTAAATATGAAAATATATGAACAAAATATGAAATGAAATACATTTATTTGACACATGACATACACAAGAAACAAAGTAACATATGGTGGGATACCTTGACTAATGGCTAATTACGTTAATTTGTACATAAAATAAGACAAAAATGGCAGAAGTCAAGAAATTCAAATAAGTAAATGCATAGATAACAGGAACATCCCACGCAACTTTCAACTACCAAATTAAAAATAGTTGCGCCAAAATGGCGCCAATTCAGCATGTGCTAAAGTAGAATATGAAAAAATATTGCTGAACAATAAATATTGCTGAACATTAAATAAATATTGCTGAACATTTCACACAGCGCTATCTAGCCTCAAACTAAGCAAAGCTTGTACTATGGGAACCAGATAACTGATAGAATACTTATATACATTTTTTTTTGTAAATACAGACTTATTTATTATTTATTTGGAGCCTGCACTGTCCCACTGCAGGGCAAAGGCCTCCCTTCCACTCCACTCTATCATGCGCGTATGTATGTATGTATGTAAATACATACTTATATATAGAAAAACATCCAGACCAGGAACAAATATCTGTAGATCATGCAAACATTTGTTCCGCGGCGGAAATCGAACCCGCTACCGTCGGCTATTCGTCCCCCCTTCTAACTTAACCCCAGCCATCCTAACTCCTTGAAATAACGGAGTATGACTTTAGGTTGGTATTTAACCAAAGGTTGGTATTGTTTTCACCTTCCAGATTCGTCTTGAAAGCAAAGTTTCATCAAAAACGCGCCTCACATTTTGCACAACCGGTATTTTACTTCGACGGCTGGAATACGATCCTCAACTGCAGTCAGTCACTCACGTCATAGTAGACGAAGTCCACGAAAGGTCTGAGGAGAGTGATTTCCTCTTGCTTATATTGAGGGACCTTGTCAAAGTGAGGAAGGACTTGAGAGTTATACTGATGAGTGCTACTTTGAACGCTAGTTTGTTTTCGGGGTATTTCGAAAAGGTTCCAGTTCTGGAGATACCAGGTAAAAAGATTTTTAATACAACGTATAAGGTGCTATGATTTTCCGGAAACCAAAATGTCATTATTAGGGTTCAGTTTTGAGATATGACCATAATAATTATATCGCTTTTACTGCCAAAGTCTTTAAGTTCAGAGAGAACAGGTTCTTTCTTGGCAATTGCTTCAAGTTGATGGACGCAGGGTAGTGCATCGTAGGGCTCATTTATAAGGTGTGACCTACCAGGCAATTCCCTGTTATAGGCGATGTTTACCCTTAACATCAGGGCCATAAGCTTGTTCCATATACATGTAGCATAAAAAAAGGTAAGCTTGGTCCATCTTCGAGTGAGATGTCGAGTGAGTCACATCTTCGAGTGTGAAGTGAGGTTAATCAAGAGCTGAAAAAAACTGATTTTTTTATCATACCTCAAAGATATTTTCTTATGAGTGTGATCAGATATTGTTATTCGTTCTTGAAGTGGATGCTTTTTGGACCATAAATATCCATTTTATTGAACGGGATACCAGGTTTTTTCTCTTATTGATGGCCGCTTTTTTGGGCCAATGCCCATTCTTTATTGTTTAGCGCCATCTATCGAAACAGGGACGCAATCTATCTATGTATCTTTTATGGTCACAATAATTATTTATATTTAGTGAATACGTTCAGGCAACCTTTGTGTTCACCGATTTGGAGAAATTATAATATGATGAATTGTTTTAGGTCGAACATTTCCCGTAGATCAATTTTTCCTAGAAGATATTATGGAGATGTCCAATTATGTGCTGGAAGAAAATGGACGTTACGCTAGAAAGGTTAAAAAGGGTTGGTAATTATTTTGTACTTAACTATTCTCTCTTTATTTTTAACCGCTGATGTAAAAAGAGAGGTGTTATAATATTAACGCCTGTGTTTATTTGTCTGTGGTATCGTAGCTCTCAAACGGATGGACCGATTCGGACGCAGTTTTATTTAATAGATAGATAGTTAAACTAGGGCCGTTCTTACCTATGTCAGATTTTTAAGCCCTTACGCAAGAAGGGCCAAGGGTTTTTAAAATTGTGTAAAAGTTTCGCGGCTTTCCTAGCCTGAATATGAAAGGAAGAAGACATTTTTATGACGACCTTCGTAGCGCAGTGGGCGAATAGCCGGCCGAGACGCAGGGTAGAAGGTTCGATTTCCGCCGCGGAACAGTTACGGGTCTGGATGTTTTTCTATATTAGGTACTAGCTGACCCGCCTAACTTCGTACCGTCTTGACATCCATGTGACGCGAGCTGCCAATATACGTCACCGGTAGAATTGTCAATCGTCCATCATTAGCTGCATCTATGTCTGAAAAAATGAATTTTCTCCAAATTTTTTTTGTTTGAATTTTTCCGATAACTTCATTATTCTGCTATTCGAGGTGGAGACAAATCCAACAAATCAAAGATCATCAAAATAGATTCAGCCGTTCTTGTGTTATAAATCGTGTAACTAACCCGACTTTGTTTTATATTATATAAAAGATAAGTATGTATTTACAAAAAAAAGTATATATCTATACTAATATTATAAATGTGAAAGTAAATTTGTTTGTTTGTATGTTTGTTTGATTCTCAAATTGAACGATCTGTTCAGCCGTTTAGTCGCGTAAAGGTATTTCACGACTAAACGAATGAACGGATCGTAATGCAATTTGGCAAGGAGATAGATTATATTCTCGAGAAGGACATAGGCTATCTTTTGTCTCAAAAAATAATCTTGAAGGGGGTTCAAAGTTTGTATGGGCAATCCATAATTCTTTAAGTTAGGGATCTGAAAATTCATATCCTAAATATGAATTTTCAGATCCCTAACTTAAAGAATTATGGATCTTTTGGTTTTTGCAAAACCAAAATTTTGTTTTATAGGTGAAAAGAAAGCTGATCTTGAACTAGAATTGGAACTCTGCGACGTAAGATCAGAGTCCATGGAACCGCCGAAACATACGATACACGACGAAAACCTATCAATTGCGCAGACTATTGCAAGATACAGTAAATGCAGCAAATTAACATGCAAGAATATGTACCTTATGGATTCTGAAAAGGTAAGTGAAACCGGCTAATTGAAATTTAACTTAATCTAATAATATAAAATTCTCGAGTCACAGTGTTTGTAACTAAACTCCTCGGAAACGGCTTGACCGATTATTATGAATTCTTTGTATATATTCGGTAGGTCTGAGAATAGGACGTAAAGTATTTTTCACCCTGAGGAAAATTCTTGTTTAGCGCCATCTATCGAATAGAGGAGATAACCTTTTGCGTTGTTTCTTAAGGTTTGAAGCTAAATCTTTTTAACATTGTCTCGACTAGGCCAAATTAATCACGTTACTAATAATTTTGTATTAGCATTGGAATACGTGTTTTGTTGAATTTTGTTGTGTTTTTGTCGTGTTTTTTTTATTGAGATAAAATATTACGTCAATTATACTTATAAAGCAAATTCGCGAATAGGACTGGATGTTTTTCTATATTTTAGAAAAACATCCAGACCCGGAACAAATATCTGTACATCATGCAAACATTTGTTCCGCGGCGGGAATCGAACCTGCTACCTCCTGCGTCTCAGCCGGCTATTCGCTCGCTGCGTCACTGAGATCGTCGAATAGAATAGAATAATCATTTAATTGGTTCACACAAAATGACACATGAAACAATTTTATGGAACAGTAGTTACAATAAATCCAATAAAAACAAATTTGACTCATGTGTCTGCGTACCAAAATGGCGTTCAGCTTCAGTTCGCGTTCAGCATAATGTTGAAGTTGAAGTTGATTAGTGACAAAATAATGTTTTATCTTTTTTTTTCAGATAAACTTCGATCTAATCGAACACGTGCTGAACTATATAGTGAATGGTGATCACAATTGGCCGCGAGAGGGCGCTATACTGATATTCCTCCCGGGTATAGCTGAGATTATGGGGTTACACGATCAACTAGCGGACAGTCATACGTTTAGTCCCAAGTAAGTGACAGTTGAATTCATTGTTATAAATACGGGATTTATCACGTACCGTTTCTCTGCGAGAACGAATGATGAGGAGATTCGTAGACGAACCAGTCACCGACAGCACAAAGTATTAGCAAAGCTGAAGTGGGTGGAGCTATGATATGTGCTATGAGCTATGGCCGTTGTGACAGCAAGGTTCTTGCGTGGACGCGCAGCATAGGACGGCCCCTCACTTGAGAAAGACGATCTTATAAAGTAAAGTAAAATACATGTATTTAGGACAACAGTACGGTACAGACAAAACAGAAGGTAATCAAATAAAATAAAACATTGAAAAATACATTAAAAATAACATTATGAAAATGGTAGGTACCTAATAAAATACAGAAAGACAGATATAAAAACAACAGAATTAGGAACGGTCATTATAGGCAGGTGCCTAACAAGAGCACGCATCAATTTCACTGGTGGTAGAGCTTTTGTGAACGGGCTCGAGGAAGTGGGCACCACCGCCTTACCTTTATCTGCCGCCAAATAGCAGTACTTGTGCTGCTGTATTCCGGTTAGATGGTAATGGTATGTTCCTGTAATTACTGGCACATAGGCATAACAGCTAAGGCCACAATAGTATCCAAGATAGTATGGCAACGTATCCACATAGAGATCAAGACAACATAATAGCTTGTTTTGAATTCTATGTGGATATCCATGGGCTGCAGTAGCCACTTAACATCTGGTGGACTACATGCTCGTTTGCCATATAAGTAGTATAATAAAAAGAGTTACCTAAATACGTGGGCGCTAAAAGGTTCTGTACTGTGTGGTGTCCCAAAAAGGATCAGTCTCAGCTTTGTGTTGGTCCACGCTTAGGCACTAAGTGCAGACCAACGCTGGTTTTCAGACTGAGCCGGTTATAGTGATCTCACGACCAGAGAGAGAGACCGCAGAAACATGAAAAAAGAGGCATTAGTAAAATACATACATATAAAGTACCTACGTATAAATAATTTAAATAAAATAAATAAATAAAGGACGGATGAATGAATGAATGAATGAAAATACTTTATTGTACAATTCAAAAGAAACAGACATAAAAGTAAAAATTCACAAAGCAACAAGTACAATGGGCGGTCTTATCGCTTAGAAGCGATTTCTTCCAGACAACCTTTGGATGGAGAGGACTTTTGTAACATTACAATAATGGAGGGGGGTGTACACACGGCTACACATCAATCTATTAATTTCCAGTATAAGCTGACCTCTCATTCTACGAAAAGCCTACACAATGCGGGGTCAGCACATAGGTACTAAAAATGTATATCTTGATGTGTAGCCGTGTGTACCAGCATTGACTAAACAAAAACTAAATTTTAGGAGAGTGCTGAACACTTACAATAAAATAAAACACTATACATAAATATACCTACAACAAATAATTTAAATATAAAAATATATACCTAGTCAGGTCATAAGTATTGTCACACAGTAAAAAATTTTCTTTTAGAATGCTGGCCACAAAAAAGTTTATTGAATTCGAATTGTTCATGAAAATAAAAATGTATACTTTTTAGAATTTTACTCATTTTTAAATATGGAGTGGACGCTTAAAGAAGACCGTGTTGCAGTTATTGCGTTGCATCGTTGCGGTTACGCGCCAATTCAAATTTTTGACATACTGAAAAATTTGAATATAACCAAAAGATTCGTTTATCGCACCATCAAACGATACAATGAAGACTCTAGTGTAGATGACAGGTCAAGAAGTGGTCGCCCTCGGTCTGTTAGGACTCCAGCAGTGATAAAAGCTGTGAAGGCGCGAATTCAAAGAAATCCCAAACGTAAGCAGAAATTGTTGGCCCTTCAGATGGGGTTAAGCAGAACCACGGTGAAAAGGGTGTTAAATGAAGACTTAGGGCTTCGGGCATATCGAAGAAAAACAGGACATCGTTTGAATGCTCGTCTAATGGACCTGAGACTGAAGAGATGCCGCGCTTTGTTGAAGCGGTACGCGGGAAAAAAATATCGGGAAATTCTTTTCTCGGATGAAAAAATTTTTACCGTAGAAGAGAGCTACAACAACAAAATGATAAGGTGTACGCACACAGTAGTGAAGAAGCGAGCAACCGTATTCCGCGTGTCCAACGAGGTCATTTTCCATCCTCGCTCATGGTATGGTTGGGAGTTTCTTATTGGGGGCTTAACTGAGGTACATTTTTGTGAGAAAGGTGTAAAAACGAATGCAGTTGTGTATCAAAATACAGTCCTGACGAACCTTGTGGAACCTGTTTCTCATGACATGTTCAATAACAGGCACTGGGTATTCCAACAAGATTCGGCGCCAGCTCATAGAGCGAAGAGCACACAAGACTGGCTGGCGGCGCGTGAAATCGACTTCATCCGGCACGAAGACTGGCCCTCTTCCAGTCCAGATTTGAATCCGTTAGATTACAAGATATGGCCACACGTGGAGGAAAAGGCGTGCTCAAAAAGCCTCATCCCAATTTGGAGTCACTCAAGACATCCTTGATTAAGGCAGCCGCCGATATTGACATGGACCTCGTTCGTGCTGCGATAGACGACTGGCCACGCAGATTGAAGGCCTGTATTCAAAATCACGGAGGTCATTTTGAATAAACTTAAGTGTCATAAGAATCTATGTTTTGTTAAGTTCATTTTGGTATATAAATGGTTACATAATGAATAAACTTGTTTCAATTATTTTATATTAAACATGTGACAGAATGTATGACCTGACTAGGTATATATACATAAACATACATACATACATATCTATAGCGACGGAATTATGGAAGGAACGATTAAGAAAAGAACGGACAGAGAATCAAAAACAGGTTGACGACTATCTATGAAGAGTAGAGAGCAGAATACAAACCCACCAATACTCGAAGCGCATTGTCCAGTGAGTGAAGCAGGCGTTATATGCATTTCTGGCGAAGAATGAGCTCCTTTTTGAGTACCTACTTGAAGGTTGTTACGGTTTTTAACGCTCGAAGTGGTGGGGGCAAGTCGTTCCAACACCGTGTGGCCGCGAAACGGAATGAATGATAATGGTTGCTATTGGGTGCAGGCCGCCCGAGATCGGTCGCTCTGGTAATCTATGGAAAGGTTACGTTCAGCAGTGCACGTCCGGCTGATACGATAGTATAAGCTGACCTCTCATTCTACGAAAAGCTTACACAATGCGAGGTCAGCTTATACTGTAAATGTATAGCTTGATGTGTAGCCGTGTGTACGTGTGGATTGAGTGAGCACCCTGTGAATTTTGTCAAAATTCAGTTATTATTATGGTTATTAACTTAAAAACTACAAGGTTTAAACTAAAAATAAAAACGGAATCGAAATGTTCGAATGACAAATACCTTTTATTAGACGTGCCACTTGACCGGATAGTCCCATTTTGTTTTTTTACCACTCTTGAACCCGAATCCCCAACCCCACAACATTTTTAGCTCATTTAGTCACACCAAAATTGTGCCATCACTACCTACCTATATACTAAATTTCACGATGGTCGGATAAACGCTTCGAAAGTTATCCGCGGACAAACAAACACACACACAACGCCGATTTGCCCAAGTTGATTTGGAGATCTCGCTTCGCTCGATCATAAAAATAAATAATATAATATTAAATTAAAGTTAATATTAATATAAGTTAATATAAGATAATTAATTAATTAAAAATCAATCTCACTTAGTTCTCACAGAAGTTTAGCCAGATCTACAAATGTATCAAGTGATGTAATTAATATTCATAACATGATTTTATGTCATTATTATAAATACGGGATTTATCACGTACAGTTTTATCGGTGTTTCGACCGATAAATTCGGTGTGCGAGGTGAGACGTTGTTCGGAGCGGATCGCACTCACCCTGATGAAGGTTCACGAATTGAACCGAAACATTAAGAGGAAACACAAGGGCCGTTTTTCCATACAAACGTAGTCCCCTGTTTCCTCCCTGGATAATGCCAGTACAGCAATATTTTTTATCTCTAAAATCTATGGCCATTATTGGCATGCCCCTATGTTTTCCTTTTTTTCATAAATTAATTATTAAAAGAGATATGAACATTCAAAAACTTATAAAGTTTGTCAGATTTTCCGCTGTGTTCAAACATCCAGGAAACAAATTTGACTAGATTATATAAAAAATTTAAAACATAGGAACACGGTCCAAGCCTATCTTTAATTTATAACGAAGAAAGTAGTTAAATCGGTCAAGTTTTGGAGAAGAAATCAGGGGACTACGAATCGTTGATTGTGTGTAATTTTAATAGGTATTTTCGGTCCAAGCTGCAGTTGTCTCTAACGCGCGTACTGCGCATACTGCGTAATACCTATTTTTCAATTCTCTAGCCCCTAGTCTGTTTCCTCTTAACGATCGAAACATCGATAAAACGGTACGCGATAAATGCAGTATATATAATAATGATTGAAATTAATCTCGAAAGTTTAAGTAAAAATGATTGTATGTATAATGTTCCAGAACTGGAAAATACATTTTAGTTCCGCTACATTCAACACTATCCAGTGAAGAGCAAGCTCTCGTCTTCAAGAAGCCGCGCTCCGGGACTAGGAAGATTGTGCTCTCAACTAATATAGCGGAAACGTCCGTTACTATCGATGACTGCGTTTTTGTTATCGACTGTGGAAGGATGAAGGAAAAGAGGTAAGAAATAAATACAGTAGAGTATAAGTTAAATAGAAGATGAGGCCACCTGACTACGTAGGGAGTTTGGCACTACAACTTTCCATCCCCGGTCGAAGATCTAGAGGTAGACCCAAGACAAGGTGGAGAGATGTAGTGTCAAAAGACATGAGAGAGTACCAAGTTTCCGATGACGACGTCGAGGATAGAGCGAAGTGGAGAAGAACGCCCAGGAAAGCTGACCCCCACCACCGTGTGGGATACATAGCTGGGAAGAGAGAGAAAGAGAGTATAAAAAATATAGGTCATAAAAATTAAGTAAAAGTTAAAATCTTGCTCTTGTATGTAACCTACCATTATTTGTCTGGTTTAGAAACCGGACAAATAATGGTAGAGCATGCATTAGCACTTTTTATGCCCTTGTCAACCCAAATTGTGGCACCGGAGCCGATTATATGAAAAGTACCTTTAGTGTTAGTATTAAGTAACCTAATTGTATAATCGTTTGTTAGAAATAAATACTAGTAATAAAAAACCCGGCCATGTGCGAGTCGGACTCGCGCACGAAAGGTTCCGTACCATTATCTATAAAAACGAGCAACAAAATCAAATTTGTTGTATGGGAGCCCCTTTATATATTTATTTCATTCTGTTTTTAGTATTTGTTGTTATAGAGGCAACAGAAATACATAATATGTGAAGATTTCAACGGTCTAACTATTACGGTTCATGAGATACAGCCTGGTGACAGACGGACTGACAGACAGACTGGCGGACAGACAGACAGCGGAGTCTCAATTATAGGGTCCCGTTTTACCCTTAGGGTTCGGAACCCTAAAAATATCCATAGCATCAATAGACCTTCAGACCCTTGACATATAATTTATTGCCCATAACTTTTGGTCATAAATTGGTAGTCCATAGCGTTAAAAATCTTATAATTTCTCGTCATACAAATCTATTAACAAAATATGTAATTCATATACAGTTTCTTGATATACGTTTTTCCGTATCCTACAAATCCTCAGGGAACACGCAAGTTATTTTCATATTAGGTCTATTTAAATAAAAAACTTCTTAAAAATAGTATCAAATGAGATTAGAATTTTATTTCACCTAGTTCAATTTAATAGCTTCACCTAACCTTCAAGTACCAAGATTAGTTGCACGCATAGACACGCGCATACGAGAATCTCGGATCAAGTTGGTCGAAGCCTGCCGCGAGTGCCACGCTTTTTTTTAATTGCTAATTTGTTAGTTGGTTGTGAATTTGCTTGTGATAATTTACGTTAAAGGTTTACGTGACGTTGAATAAATATTTTTATAACAAAATGGTGTATTTGGTTTTAAATTATAGTAGGTGTATGAATGATTGAATGAAAACACTTTATTGTACACCTTGTCACATACAAAATAGAAGACACAAAGCAAATGTGCAATAGGCGGTATTATCGCTTTGAAACGGTTTCTTCCAGACAATCTTTGTATGGAGAGGATTTAGTTATGTAATAGATATGGTCGGGGGTGCACTTTTAAGACTTAGATATGGATGAAGGGAGTGCAACTAATACCTAAATAAAATACAAATAGACATAAATAAATAATTATACATGATATGTGTAATATTTATAATACATATTTCTTCATTTTTCATTCATTCAACATTTCATAACAGTATTTCCATTTCTTTATTTTCTCGATGACAGTTATAATTTGATAGGTGTAGTGTTGTGACCAAATAGGTAATGATATCGATCGCGACAGTGACGATTAAATTTTGACTAAAATAAATAAATAAAGATTACCTGTCGTTATAATTATTTCGTTTGATTGTCGAGTACCTACCTATACCTACTTATTTTACAACAGCTTCGAACATTTTAAAGATGTATATGGCATTATCAATATCAATCAAGAATTAATACTTGTAACATCTTGTAATGAAATATAATCTAAAATATAAAAATGAATCGCAAAATGTGTTGGTAAGCGCATAACTCAACAACGCCTGGACCAATTTAGCCAATTCTTTTTTGTTGTATTTCTGATTGTCAGGAGAAGGCTTTTATGAAAGAAAAAATTAAGAAAATTGCGCGCAAAATTAGAAAATTTAAGAATACTTAACCACTATATAAAATTATTTATAATCTAACCTTAGCGTTTTTATAATGTAACCTTATGACGTTTGACATAGAATTGACAGAATGCGTGCTGCAAATATCGTCAAAGAGGATGTAAAAAAAAGTGAATATATTTTGAAACAGATGCTTCGGTAGGAGTTATCCCGAGATATATTGTCTATATATATAAAAATTAATTGCTGTTCGTCAGTCTCGCGATTTGGCTAATTTTGGTATTGAATTATTTGTGTTGTGATGTGTTTCATTTTCCCATACATAATGATGGCCGGGTACAACAATTGACAATTCTACCAGGGTGACTATAAGTCACCCTGGTAGAATTGTCAATTCATTATATATATTGCTGTCAATATATTGACAGCCCGCGTTATACCTATACGAAATGCCGATACGAAGTTCGGGGGGTCCACTAGTATTAGTTAATAAATTTGTACAAAAGTATCCGGCAGTAGTTTAGTTTCTTACATTTTGTAAAAAAATATCGGGTCTGTTTCTCCGACTCTGGTATAACCTTGTACGTGCGTAAGCGTCATATTTTTATGCGTACATAACGTAAAAAAGACGCTCGTTGAAGTTTTCACAGGAGCTGTCATCGAGAAAATAAAGAAATGGAAATAGTATAGTTAAATAAACACATAAACATTAATTTATGTGCGATACTACGACGTTTCTGATAGATTTTGATAGACCCTAGATTTAAATGTAGCTAAGGATGAAGTTTGCCGTATTAATATTGGTGTAGTCCTAGCGCTACGCTTGAGCGTAGGTCAAGATCAAAATCGGCCTGAACTTTACTTCTGTACCTATCTGTTTTGTGCCTTTATCCTGCCTTTCTTTCCAGGTTTGACTCGAACCGTAACATGGAATCTCTAGATCTAGTATGGGTCTCTCGCGCCAACGCCAGACAGCGCAAAGGTCGCGCGGGTCGAGTCATGAAAGGCGTTTGCGTCCACCTTTACTCCTCACACCGATACCAACACCACCTGTTAGAACAACCGGTACCAGAGATACACAGGATACCGCTGGAACAATTGGTATTAAAAGTCAAGATATTGCCGCTTTTCCAGCATATGAGCGTACATGAAGTACTGGGTAAGTTAATGTTTTGATGTAAATACGTTTTTAAAATTGCTTCCATGTGGGAGGCAATTCAAAAAACGGATGATAACAAAATCGGGGGATACAGTTTTGTGTTGCAGCTAAATGTCTATCATCTTCATCCAAAATTAAATTACACCACTGTATAGATGAAATATCAAAGAATTCGTTACGCTAAGTAAGACTCGCGCGCGGTGGAGAGGGAAGCGCTGCCAATTTGAGGTCATTTTGCTGCGTTTCGAGATTCAATTTAGTATGACCCGAAATACTTCTTAGTGTTCAAACATGATTATAACATAAAATAGCTTATTTTATATATTTTGTTGTTACGTACACGTATTCTCGTACAACACGGCTGTGTCCATGGCACAGTCACACCCCATTAGTTTATTTGGTTTTCTTTGACCCACTAAACTGGACGGTACACGAAACAATACAGGTAAAAATATATACAATTTTACCAAAGACACCGTCTTTCTAGAATTAAGCACAGAATGAAAAAAATAGTTTAAAATGGAAGGTAGGTACATAACTTTAACAGACAAAAGAAACAAAATTATAATTATATACTTACCTGCTAGTCCTGCTACTAAAATCAGCTATAGGTTTTGAAAGCAGGAGTTTTTTAGGGTAATACTACACGAGCAGTTCTTCCGCCACGAGAACCCGCTCGAAAAAGCAGTTGCAGACCATCATACTACACGGATTGTGGCTTACCGCTAGCTTTTGTTTATACCTCAGGATCCGGCCATTCCCACACTTGATAATAAAGTCAAACATGTTGTATACCACGAATCACTCAAGCGCACGACTGACTAGCATCATTTTCTCGCAGAAAATGAAAACGCAATCGCGGGAAACCGCTCGTGTAGTATAAATTAGCGGTTATCCGCTGCGGTTTAACGCTTGCATTAAGCGGTCGATTTTCTCCCGCCTTTCAAGCGCGAGCGGCCGCGGTGGAAAACCGTTCGTGTAGTATGAACTAGGTTATCCGCTGCGGTTTAACGCTGCATGCAGCGGTCGATTTTCTCCCGCCTTTGAACCGCAAGCGGCCGCGGCGGTAAACCGTGCAGTAGACTACGTCATACAAGGTTCACAGTAAATTTTGTCTGCTGCGGTTTATATGCGGATTTTCGCGGCCGGAATAACGCTCGTATAGTATGGGCCTAAATAACCGATAACCGAACCGTTGGAGTAAACTTCTTCTTGAGTGGAAACGTAATGTGAGGCGACCCCGGCTAGGCGGAGCGATGACTTAAGAAAAGCGGCGGATAGAAAGTGGATGAGGAGAGCCCAGACCGGGCAGTGTGCCTTGTGTCCAGTCGTGGACTAATGTGGGCTGATGATGAAATTTAAGTCGAAGGTCGATTTTTTTTTGTAAATGCTGTGAAGTTATTTCTTATGACAAATATAACTAGATAACGTAATCTGGTAACGTGATAAGACAGAAACACGATGGGTGTAATTTTTCTTGATAGATTTATTTTTTAAAGTTGGCTCTTCCAAAACTTATTTTAAGATTATAATCAAAAGTATGAACAGATGAAATTTGTTAGACAATCAATCTAGCTAAGTATTTTAAAGGAAGTGTTTGATTTTTATTTGATTGTTTTTAAGATATTAATTAATTTCTTATTTGTCGCTTACGTCATTTACTTTCAACCGTGTTTCAACGCGTGATCGCTATATTTGTGCAGATGTGTGTTATCCCGACGCTACTGAGGAGCAACTTAATAAACTGGAGCGATTTTAAACCTCTGCATCAGATATGTATACGGGTTACGAAAGTACGACCACATCTCACAGTACCGCTCAAAGTTAAAGTGGCTCAAAATCCGGTTTCGTCGGGACACTCATATACTCTGTCTTCTTTATAACATCCTTCAAAATCATCTGTCTCCTTGCTTCTCTTAATCTTAAAGAACGTTTTTCTCCTCTTTTTCTACCTGATCGTCCTTCTCGTTCTTCTCAACATCTGTTATTCAAGACGCCTGAGCATAAAACTTCTTTCTTCACTAACTCTTTCACTGTGACTGCTATCTGCTTGTGGAACTCTCTTCCAGTGGAAATCCGCAAGGCCGCCTCTATAGGAATCTTCAAATCCAAACTCTTTAAATACTTCATCTCTCTTCAAGATACCCAACAAAACTGAGCACTTTATGTATATATATTTGTGTATTTCGTTAATGTATGTGTATTATTATTATTTTTAATTTTTGTAAGTTTATTTCTAAGCTAAAGTTTGATTAAATTTCGTTTTTCTGGCACTACCACTTTCTCCACACTACACAAAGGTTAGCTGGAAGAAAATGCTAATTAGCATTAAGTTCGCCTATGTATCATTTTATTAGTGCCATACAGAATTTTCTAATCTATTTGTCTCCTTCTGAATTGTAATTAGACCAACTGTCACTTTCTTGCATCTACCTTCCAGTCCAGTCGGGCGCTTGCTATCTCGAGGCGATATGAATGACGGCGACTGATAAAATATTTATTGCACAAAATAAAAATAATCTGTACATAGGCGAACTTAATGCTAGATAGCATTCATATTTATATTAGCTAATGAGGGCAATGGAACGCAGCGTTCTCGGATTCGAACGGATAGATCGAGTGAGAAACACCACGCTGCGTTCGTTGACAAGCATTGCAGATGCTGATGAAAAGATAGCCAAGCTCGAATGAGACTGGGCGGGACACATTAGCAGAATGCACCCCTACAGGTGGGCTAATCTAGCTAAAACCTAGAGCTCTGATGGAAGACACGGTCGGGGTCAGCCAAGAAAGCGTTGGCGAGACGATCTTGTTGCCTACGAGCCGAAGTGGTGGAGTATCGCACAAGATGGAAGGACTTGGTGGATACATTTGCCCAGAAGTAGGACAATACATGTTGATTAAAAAAAATATAGCATTTACAATATTTGAGTATCCTCTTAAGAAAGTCTTAGGCAGCCTAGCTTCGACAACAGTTCTAGCACTGAGATTACTTACCAAATGGTTTTAACACTACTTTTCATTCACAGGTAAAACGATAGAACCGCCGTTGAAATCGAACATAGATGGCGCCCTAACCCGTCTTCAAGACGTAGGCGCTTTAGACAAACGACACGCCCTAACGGCGTTGGGCAAACACTTAGCCGCGTTACCAGTAGACGTTCGGATAGGGAAGCTTATGTTGTTCGGAGCGATATTCTGCTGTGTGGACTCTGCTTTGACTGTGGCTGCCTGTCTCAGTCACAAGAGCCCCTTTGTCGCGCCTTTTGGGAAGAAAGTAAGTTATTTTCATACTTTCGAGTATTAGAACCTGTTTTGTTATGAACGACATTCATTTAAAACATACATACGGAATCGTAACTGATTTTTAATACCGGTACCTTGAATATTTATCCAGTAATCGATACATTTCCAATAAACAATTTTTAACGTAAATCGGCGGCGTCTTTGCGACGATGCCGCTTAGTCAGTTTAACAGGTTGTACCTACTTACGATGTGAATGCGTATGATTTGTTTGCCTATTTTATACAGGCTGTTTCATTAATATTTTAGAAATTGATATTAAGGTGGTTTGAAAGTTTATAATTTTCTATGATGATTAATTTGAAAAAAAAAACCTATCTTACAACAGTATTAGCCCTAGCCGTGTTTTCATTTAATGTCGTACATAAAAAAACACTTAGTATAATATCTGAAAGGAACTCCTTACTTATTAGATGTATGAGAGTACTTATGAGATGGTGTTTATTCACAGTCAGAAGCCGATGCGAAGAGAAGAGAATTTGCGTGTTCAAACAGTGATCAGCTGACGACATTAAGAGCTTACCGAGTAAGTTACAACACTTTGTTAAGTACGAGTTTCTTACACGCGACTTCGTTCGCACTAAAGTTGGCATTAAAGTTAATGAAGTAGACAACAAACTTTTTGGGACTTACAATTGACAATAAATTAAATTGGAAAACACATTGATAATGTGTGTAAACGATTAAAACAATTTACATATGCTCTTTTTAAGTTAATTAAAGTATCAAATACATCCACTCTACTTAATGCCTATCATGGTTATGTATCGTCGATCTTGCGATACGGAACTATTTTCTGGGGGAACTCGACGGAAAATCTTAGTTTTTAGGGCTTAAAAAAGCTGCGTAAGAGCAATGTGTGGGCTACGTAGACGAGATACTTGTAAGGATCATTTTATCCAATTTAAGATACTTACACTTCCAGCAATATACATTCATGAAGTATCTATTTTTGTAAAAAGTAACCTCGAACTATTTGAAGGGTTTGCAGTTGGAAGCAGCTTCGAAGGTAATCTACATAATGTACCATGTAAAACGCAATGGCTACGCAGCAGTGTGTTCTGTATGGCTCCTATTATTTACAACAAAATTCCAAAGTCTGTTCGCTTGCTCTCCAATAATGAATTCAAGAGCAGGTTGAATGATATTCTAGTTAGAAAATCATACTACACTGTAAAATAATTTCTTAATGACCAACATTATTTAACATTAATTTATATAAATGTATTATAATTGCGATTACTTTTAATTCATTGACATATCCATTTTGGCATAATTATTATTATTATCTATTATTGTAATTATTATTATTCTTAAATATGAAAATCTTTTGTCATTTATTCATCAACTTGTAATCCATCACCTCGTTATCGTCTTTGTACCTGTTTCCCCTTAAGTATTCTTTGAATTTGGGTAACAGATAAAAATCGCTAGGCGCCAGATCTGGTGAATAAGAAGGGTGGTCAACCAATTCGAAGCCAGCTTGCTGAATGGCAGCCATCGCAACTACCGACCTGTGCGCGGGTGCGTTGTCGTGATGAAACAGCACGCCCCTTCGAAGTTTCCCTTTCCTTTTCTCTTTGATGGCATTCCTCAACTTGGGAATTAAAGCGGCATAATATTGGCCTGTAATAGTGGTTCCACGCTCCAGGTAATCAATCAACAATATCCCTTCTGAGTCCCAAAATATTGAGGCCATAACCTTGCCAGCCGATGCCACGGCATGAAACCTCTTCGGGGTCGGTGATGATGGCCGTTTCCATTGCGAAGATTGCTGTTTTGTATCGGGATCAAAATGATGGACCCATGTTTCGTCCATTGTTACGAATCGAGATAAAAAGTTTTCAGAATCTTCTTGAAACTTGTCCAACAATATCTTCGAAATGTCAATTCGATTTAGCTTCTGACTGTCGGTTAACATTCTCTGCACCCATCTTGCGGAGACTTGTCTCATATTCAAAGATTGTTTCAATATGGATTGAATACTTCCATATGAAATGCCCTTTTCTTGAATTTAGTATCGGATGGTAACTCTTCGATCGCTCAATACAATTTACTCAACTTTCGCAACATTTTCTTGGGTGACTGACGTCGATGGACGGCCGCAACGATGTTCGTCTTCCGTGCTCGTTCTCCCTACTCGAAGTTGAGAAGCCCACCTTGCGACAGTGGAATACGGCGGGCCAGACTCTCCTAATATTGCTTCCAAATCGCAATGAATCTGTTGCGTCGTTAACTTTTTTAAACAATAAGATTAATACGAGGAGGGATCAAAAAGTAGTGAGAACGACATACTCCTTGGTAAGAAAAAAAAATACTGGCAGGAATAGCTCAGATACACACTTGTAATATGAATAAAGAAAAAAATCTTCGATTCTCTTTTGTTTTTTCTGAATGTAGTCATTTGTTTGTTTCGTGTCGGAGCGTGTTCTCGAAAATGGAGAAAAAGAAGTGCGAGTCTTTATTAAATGCGTAATAAAGACTCGCACTTCTTTTTCTCCAAAAAAAATATGTATTATTATTATAAATATTGTGTAATTGTTATGTAGATGTTTGTACGCTTAAATAGCAGAACCTAGAATAGTTCTTTATTATAAGTTCAACCACCAATTATGTACCTAGATTCACGAACAATAAAGAATTATGAATTCGCGTGGACCGAGTACGCAGAAGAGTGGTAACAGGGCACGCGAATCATTCAAAGCAAATGTTTGCATTGAATAGGCTCCAAAAGTATTGGACCGATTTAAAAAAACCTTTCACTGTTGGGAAGCTACACTATCCCCGGGTGACATGTTTACTCAACTGCGCAGAAGGAGGGTCATGTTTTTATTGAAAACTACACGTGCGAAGCTGCGGATTAGTCAGCTATTATATTATAAGTAGGTAGGTATTTACAAAACAAAAAAGTATATAATTATTCAATCTGGTTCTTTACAAGCATTGCTTAGGGCTAGATGTCGTGAAATGTCCAGCTTTCTTCATTTATTTTTATTTCTTTCAGTTTTTCTACTTATCGCTCACTTTACTTTCCATTTACATCATCATCTTCATCATCATATCAGCCGTAGGACGTCCACTGCTGGACAAAGGCCTCCTTCATTGATCTCCAGGAACTGCGGTTGGAAGCGGCCTGCATCCAACGCCGACCTGCGGTTCTTACCAAGTCGTCTGCCCATCTTGTAGGTGGACGTCCTACGCTGCGCTTGCCGGTCCGTGGCCTCCATTCGAGAACTTTCCGGCCCCATCGGCCATCTGTTCTGCGCGCTATATGGCCTGCTCATTGCCACTTCAACGTGCTAATCCGTTGGGCTATGTCGGTGGTTTTAGTTCTCCTACGTATCTCCTCATTTCTGAATCGATCCCGTAGAGAAACCCCGAGCATAGCCCTCTCCATAGCTCGTTGAGCGACTCGTGAGCTTATTCATAAGGCCAATAGTGAAGGACCACGTCTCGGTTCCATATGTCATCACCGGTAACACACACTGATTGAAGACTTTCGTCTTAAGGCACTGAGGTATGTTGGACGAAAAAACGTTGCGAAGTTTCCCAAACGCTGCCCATCCGAGTTAGATTCGACGATTGACCTCTTTCTCGAAGTTGGACCTACCTAATTGGACTGTTTGTCCTAGGTATACATACGCGTCGACAACTTCAAGAGCCCAGTTCTCAACCATAACTGGGGCAGGCACGACATGGACATTCGACATAATTTTTGTCTTGTCCATGTTCATTTTAAGCCCTACCCGTTGGGAGACTCGATTGAACTTCCATTTACATATTTACATTTAATTATTTATTATTACAGAAATGGCAACAAGCAATGACTCAAAGTACACACGCGGCCGTTGTCTTCGCGAGTGAAAACTTCCTATCTCACAAAACGTTACTAATGTTAGCGGACATCAAACATCAGCTCCTAGGCCTTCTCGGGTCGATAGGCTTTGTGCCGGACATGCCCGCGCTCAGACGGAAGATGAGGAAGGACTCTGTACTGAGTTTGACAGGAGACGAGGTTGGTACACATCACAATCCCACTAATATTATAAATGCGAAAGTTTAGATGTTTAGATGGATGTTTATTCCTCTCTAAAGGCAACACTTCTGAACCGATTTGGCTGGCATTTGGAACATAGGTTGATGATGACCTGGAGTACTACGTTTTATTGTCTAACTACGCGTATGAAGCGAGCGAATGCTAGTGCTAAATACTTGTGCTAACGGATATCAAACATCAGCTCTTAGACCGTCTCGGGTCGATAGGCTTTCTGCTGGAAGATGAGAAAGGACTACTTAGTTTGACATGAGACGAGGTGGCTTGATTTTGTTTAAACACATTATAGGCTAGCGTTTGACCATAATTTCGCCTGATGGTAAGCGATGATGCAGTTTATGATTGAACACGCTTGCCTAGAAGAAATCTAATCACTCGCGACTTGAAGACCCCTAGGTTGTCCTTATCAGGAAACACAGACTGAGGAAAGGCGTATCACTCCTTGGATGTGCGCATATTAAAGGTGTACATCACAACCCCACTAAAATTATTATTTATTTGGAGCCTGTGCTGTCCCACTGCAGGGCAAAGGCCTCCCTTCCTTCCTTCCACTCCACTCTGTCATGCGCGTGTGTAGTCCAGTAGTCCATATACGAGTCGAGTTCATCTTTCCATCGGCGTCGTGGTCTGCCACGTGGTCGTTTTCTGTCTTTTGGGATGCACTCGTAGGTGGTTTTTGCCCTTAACTCCTCCGACATGCGACAGAGATGGCCCGCCCAGTCCCACTTTAACTTGCCTACTTGGTGCCCAACGTCCGCGATTTGTGTTTGGGAGAGCAGTTCACTGTTTCTAATGCGGTCTGTTAATTTGAATCCTAGGATATTAATATTATAATTTTGAAAAATGGATATCTGACTCATTAGCTCATTGGGTTGATGAGAGTGAGTGCTGAGACTTGAACGTGTTTTGTTTTATTTATCCTTTATTTAAATCTGTGCTGTACCAACAATGTGAGGTGCGGCAACATTATTAGGTACGCATTTTGACATTTCATAAACGTCAAAAATATGAACTGAATTATTTGTCGGAGTATAGTTAGGACTGTGGCAGGTCAGCGTTCCGAAGTTTCTTTTTTCAGTTTGGAAGGCAAATGTGTTTAACGCCTCAGAGGGCTTATTATGTCTTTAACAATAATAATTGTTGACGAATTCTGTGGCGCAGTGGGCGAATAGCTGGCTGAGACGCAGGAGGTTGCGGGTTCGATTCCCACTGCGGGACAAATGTTTGTATGGTCTGCAGATATGTGTTCCGGGTTTGGGTGTTTTTCTATAATTATAAGAATGTACTTACAAACAAAAATATAAATAAGTACTCTTATCAGTTATCTGGTTTCCATAGTACAAACTTAGCTTAGTTTGGGGTTAAATAGCGCTGTGTGAAATGTCCATCCAGATTTATTTATTTATATCTGATTTAATTGTCTTTTCAGCTTAATGCAAATGGGAACAACGATCGACTGCTGGCAGCCATCTTGTGCGCAGCGCTATATCCGAATGTTGTCAAGGTAATATATTTTTCGACGACCTCCGTGGCGCAGTGGGCGAATAGCCGGCTGAGACGCAGGAGGTAGTTGGTTCGATTCCCGCCGCGGAACAAATGTTTGCATGATCTACAGATATTTGTTCCGGGTCTGGATGGGTTTCTGTATTATAAGTAAGTATTTACAAAAAAATATATATATATAAGTATTCTATCAGTTATATGGTTCTCATAGTACAAGCTCATCTTAGTTTGGGGCTAGATAGCGCTGTGTGAAATGTCCAGGAATATTTATTTATTTAATTTATAATCTGAATTTCGATCGTAATTCATGAATATTTTATCCATCCTATCTCTATTTTAGCGTTTCCCCCGTTCTTCTCTATATTAACTATAACTATGCTAAATGTCATACTCCTCTGTGCGCGCAATAAGCTTAATAACGTTTTTTTTATCGAAAAATTACTTTAAAAAAAAAGGTTTTATAATATTCATTCGTAATCGGCCCCGCAAGCAGATTCAAATGAGCCCAAACACTAGTAGCCTACTATAATTCTTTCACAAGTTCCATTGTCTACCATCCGTCTCCATCATGAGACAACTTCCATATTACTCTACTATTGCATTGTCACCGAAGTTACCAAATTCCAGTGTTGCCAACCTCGTCTAAGCGTCCCCCCCCTAGCGTCTCTCGAAATTCCCCTAAAAAAAGTAGCTCATGAAAAATGCTTTAAAAAATTGTAACCCTAGTGTATGCCCTAAAAATACCCCTTTTCATTTAACTTTCTTCTAACTTATCCCCAAATTTAGGGGGAAAACCCCCAAGTTGGCAACACTGCCAAATTCCAAAAGTATTCCTTTCAGCTCAATCGGTTGGGAACTGGTTTAAAACTCAATTGCAAGATTTGACCTAACCAAACTAACAAACTAAAAAATCTGGGTTATCTGGTACCCATAGTTTATGCTTTGCTTAGTTTCGGGCTAGATGGCGCTGTGTGAAATGTCAATCATTTGTTTTAGCTTCTAAAAAGGAGAACAAAGTGTTCTCTTTACGTATTAACGTATAGATATTTTCAGGTCCTAACCCCAGAGAAATCTTTCCACATGCAAGCCGGCGGCGCCATTCCCCGCCAGCCGACACCAGACGAACTCAAATTCAAGACGAAAACTGACGGCTACGTGGCCCTTCACCCGTCATCAGTTAACTCACAAGTAGGGTACTACACCAGTCCCTACATGGTGTACCAGGAGAAAGTTAAGACGTCGAGGGTCTTTATAAGAGAGTGCTCGATGGTACCCCAATTGCCGTTGGTGTTATTTTCAGGTATGTATATAATTCAGTCCAGTTTAGTCCCACTATCCAAACATAGAGATCCTTAGACGAACGAAAGTTCATGACGTTGGGAATCGAGTTAAGGAACTCTAAATGGTCTTGGGCTCAAAGTGTCCCACTTGGCAAGACGTGGTGATGACGGGTGGAGCAGGATAGCGAGTGAATGGTGGCTGAGGAATGGCTGGAAAAGGGTAGTCCGGCAGCCTGACATCGTTAAGAGTCGCGGGCCGTCAATGGGCAAGACTAGCGTAGGATGGTGGCGGATGGCACAAACTTGGGAAGGCCTATACCCAGCAGTGGGGCAAGTCGGGCTGTGGATGATGATGAAGTCCCACTTCGAGAAAAAGGTCAGTCGAATCCAACTCGGCTGGGCAGTTCGGGAAACTGCGTGCCGTCGTCTCGTCCAAAATACCTCAGTGTCTTAGGACGAAAGTTTTTTTGATCAGTGTGTGTTAGTGATGACGTATGGTACAGAGTCGTGGTCTTTCACTATGGGCATTATACGAAGGGTTAAGGTTCAGCGTGCTATGGTGAGGGCTATGCTTGGTGTTTCTCTATGAGATCGAATCATAAATGGGGAGATTCATAGACGAACTATGGTCACTGACACAGGATTAGCAAGCTGATGTGGCAATGGGCGGGCACATAGCTCGGAGAATTGACGGCCGTTGGGGCAGAAAGGTTCTCGAGTGGAGACCACGCACCGGAAAGCGCAGCGTAGGACGGCCTCCCACTAGATGGAAAAGTAAAGATAAAGGTTGCTAGGAGCCGTTGGCACGAGATTAGTCGCTCTGGCAGTCTATGGGGGAGGCCTATTTCAACAATGTACGCCTATGGTCGATTAGTTTTTATTATATGAGAAACGAAGGTCTTATAAAAGGTCTAATATGTGTGCGAAGCGGGCTACGCGTTTCTATTGTTATTAAATTTCTTGATAAATATACTAGCTGACTTGCCCAGAGCTCCGCGAGCGTAGTTTGTTAATAAAAAAGTACCCTCTTGCACAGTTGGGTAAAAAGTAGCATGTGTCTCCTCAGTTATGATATACATACATTCTAAATTTCATCGAAATCGATCCAGCTATTAGTTAAAACGTAATAAGTAGACAGACTGAGAAACTAGAGTATAGGAATTTATAAAGGATGAAATAACAATGATGAGCGCAGCGAGTTTGAGATAAAACATTGAAATCTGATATATATTAACTACGAGCGAAGCGAACCTCCGACATCGTCGTTTAGTGGATGGGTATGGCCAAAGTCAGCTATCTATGCTTAAACTAATTTAGTCTTTAAGAAATTAACTAACAGTGTAGATGGATTTCTGGAGTCCCAAATTTTGTTATTATATAAACTAGATCTGATATTATTTTTAGGTTGCGGCTTAGGAGTGGAATTACATAACGGAACGTTTATAGTCTCGTTAGAAGACGGATGGATCATGTTCCAAGTGGAAAAACACGAGGTAATCATTATTACAATTAAAAAAACTAATAAAATCGGGGGATACAGTCTGGTGTTGCAGCTACATATCTATCATCTCCATCCAAAATTTAATTACACCACTGGATAGCTAATAGATAAAATAATTCGTTACGCTAAGTGAGGACTGTGACGCATCGCGCGCGGTGGAGGGGAAAGCGCCGCCATTTTGAGGTCATTTTGCTGCGTTGCGAGATTTCCACCCGTAGGACTTCTTAGTTTTAAAATACTATTATATTTTAATATACATAAAATAGCGTATTTCACACGTTTTCGCGTACAACACGGCCGCACCCCATTTTTAATTTTATATTTTACGTCTAAAACAGATAAACTGTGCAAACTTGTACCTAATATTTAAGATCTTTGTTGTGCCATAGTTTAACAATAAACTATTTCTGATTCTGATACTTGATGATTTTGATACTTGATGATGCTGTTACTTGATGATTCTGATATTTGATGATGCTGATACTTGATGATTCTGATACTTATGATTTTGATACGGTTTTTAAAATTACTAATAGTGTCATGCAGACGAAGGTATTTAACATTATTAGTATTACCACAGAATAGGAACAGAATTAAAGCTGAGTAATAGCAAGCAAAGGCTTCTAACACTGGAATAAAAGTGGCCAGGTACTACTCAATGTCAATTTAGTTTCAAGCCTATAATTAATTAATTATGCATAAACCATTGACACGATAGAAGAAGAATAAGCTAGCAAAAACACTGTCGAACGAACACATAATCACGCAATAAAAAATAAGGGTTCCTTTTGTTCACAGGTAGCGGAAATGTTGAAAACGATACGGGTCGAACTAATAAACCTATTGGAGGAGAAAATAAACGACCCTAGCCTCAACTTACTGCACCACGAGAAAGGAAACAAGATAATCAATACTATAGTCCACATAATTACTAAAGATTAGTGCGGTTTTTGTTACAGTGTTATCCGAAAACTTCTGGAAAATTCCAAGATTTGTAAAACCATCTCAAAAATTGGTAGCGCATCCTTTTATCGAGAGGAAGGTTGTGGGTTCAAGTCCCGCCTAGTCTTAAAAAAATTTGAGACAGTTTTAAAAGTCTTGAAACAAAGTAACTTTTTAACAAAAATATAACCGACTTAACCAAACTATTGAACCGAGTTTGATGATATTATGGGACCAGTCTGAAAGTATATCCTTTCAGATAAAAAAGAGTTCCAAATGATAAACGTCGGAGTAGAGGTACCGAAATAAAAAAATACGCTTGATTTGAAATGTTCCTCCTTTTTTTGAAGGTGGTTAAGAGGAGGTTCTCAATTCGGTTGTTTTTTTATTTTCACCGATAGTTCTTTATCACGTTCCGATTTCAATGATTCTTTGTTAGAAAGGGGGTGTCTCAGGGGTGGTCCCATATAAATTTGGTTTAGTGAGTTTTTGGTTAAGATCTGATGATGGAATTCATGGCAAAATCAAATTTCAATTTGCAAAGGTTGCAAAAGGTTCATTCTTTATATCGAATAACAGAGTGTTTTTACATACTTTCTGATGTACAAAGGCCTCCCTCATTGATCTCCAGGAACTGCGGTAGAAAGCGGCCTACATCCAACGCCGACCTGTGGTTCTTACCAAGTAAAATTAATGCTTGAGTTTATTTCTGAAATAAGTACTATCGAGAAAAGCCAAGGGTATCCAACTTTAAAATATTTTCGTTTGCATGTTTAGAATGCAGCTAGCCCAGCCCTTTTGTGATTTGACCAATGAGGGGCATAAGTCCCATTATTAGGGTTAGTCCTTTGTCTTTTAAAAACATTTATGTAACCTAAGTTTTCCGCCTTTAAATAAAGTAGGAAGGTAACTTATTTTTGACGTGATAAACGGCTTATAAATCGATGAACGCCGGCTGCACGCACGAATAAGAGTCACGTTCCGCCTGAGCACAGCGTGCAAGCGAGAGCGCGGAACAAGCGATAGAGAGGCACGATCGGCCTAACGAGCAAATGCGACTGCCCGTGGAGCGCGCCTGTTTTATAGAAGCGAAGGCTTCTATTCCTTATCGTGCAGGATTCAGCTAATAATACATTTATTCAGCAAAAATTCACAAAAAGTATTAGTGTGGACTTCAGTTGCTAATGGTCCCCCGCACTAGGGCTAGCCTGTATTAACATTACATGGATTACAAAAAACATACGCTTACCATTTAAAATCTAATCTACGAGTTTAACAATATGAAAATAACAAAATCTAAATTAACAAATAACAAAATATAACCGACTTCAGATAACAGTAGAAACCAAACTACTGAACCGATTTCGATAAAATTTCTATGGGACCAATCTGAAAGTGTACCCTTTCAAATAATAAAAGAATTTTCCAAATTGGTTGTTATATGACAGAGTTCTGAGCTAACAAACAAGAAAATTAAACAAAGGTCATTGGGCATTTTGTTCGGACATATGACCCACGGCGCACAAAAACGAAACAGGGCTAGGTATGTAGTTAAATGTATATGTTACTTAATGGTATGGGTCGCATTATTGCAGGATATGAGAGAACCGCAAAAAAAATTTTTTTAATTAATATTATAGCATTTTTAAAATAATTATTATAGCATTTTTAAATTATTATTATAGCATTTTTATAATGAACTAAGTAAAAACTATTGGCCTGACTGTAAAAATACTTTGTAAAACAGTTGTTTTGAACAATTTCCAGGAATACGAAAATAAAATCCATTTTGCGGTAATAATATTTTTATTCTGCATTATCAAAATCTATAGTTAATTCATCTAAAAAGGCTGCAGGCGCGTCTATCACGTCTTGATGCCTGGCCCATGACAGAAAGTATACGACGCTTACAACATGTGCACAGCTTCCGACAGTGCGACGGCCGTGTATACACGAGCAGTAATACTGTTGGATGCTATTTCTTCCAATATGGGTAGGATCTACTAAAATATAGGTGTAGTACTGCTTTGCACGGACGTGTCGTGACTGTATTCTGCCTCTTATCAATATCTTATTTTCAATCATTTCTTGGTGCCGGTATAGTTCGATAGTGTATACACCATCCTCACGCATGTGCTCGTGGCAATACGATCTTGCGATTCTCAAGTGGTATGATCCCAACGTAAACAATATTAATTCGTCAAATGTAAGCCGAGGAAAGTCATCAAAATCCGGATCATTGCCATCGAGTCGCACAAACGCTACTCTCTGCCTGTTTAAATTATGGTTAATCACATATTCTGCCATCTCATTGGGTTCATTCATTCGTTCATTTATAATTCTTATGAATTGTTCCGCATACATATGGTCCTCATATGGATGGCGAGTAGCATTAATTATGGCCGCAGTTATTTTGAAGTCGACCATCATGTTTCTCATGGCAACGTTAAAATATACATGGCGGAAGATTTTAAAATCTTTCTTGAATCTGCCGTTAATGGTTTCCACTACCCACCGGATCATTGTTATTAATCTAGATTTATTAGCATCTAGTGTCGTCAGTTGTTCTCCTCTTACTCTTGTAGGCGGCATGTGAGGATTATACCCGCATTCCTCAATTTTATCAATCGAATCCCGAAATCCACGATCCAATATAAAAACATCATTAACTCTCAAGAACCCATGAATCGGAGAATCTTCTTGCATCAGGTCACGCATAATGCTTGCGTCCGAAGTAGTCGCAGTGTAAGGCCCCGTAACATCTACTATGTAGCCGTCGGTACATACTATAAGGAAGGGTTTTACTAAGTTCCGAAACTTATGAAGACTGTAAGTTTTGCGCTGGAAAAGGAAATTCGAACTCTTTTGTAGATAAATATATGTTCCATCACATACGAGAATGGCCGCCGGTTCATTATAGTTACCACCAAAAAAATGGCTTGGAATTGCAAGATTCTTGGCCACCACATCTTCCCTAGTAATATGATTTAAGCCCAAATGCTGTGGAACAAAATCATTACTTAAGCATTCTCTTGCTATCGCCAACTTCCTTTCTAGGGTTCTCCTCGACATATTGAATTTAGTGGCTAATCGCTCATCTGGTTCACCGGTTCTTATTTTTGTTAAAAAAATTCCAAGAACTGTGGCAGGATGAACTGATCGATCACCCAGTGAAGGCGTTTGGTTCAAAATAACATTAAATTGATATTTTGTTTGTCCCGTCCAAAAGTGAAATTCATTGTCCTCTATTTCTTCAATATTTTCGAAATCAAGGTTGCTTCTTTGTTCGATACCCCATTTATATAAATTCATCATACCAACAACATGAGTACTGTCAAAGTTTTCGTGGGATGTAGTGTTGAGCAAGTCTACCCAATCATTCCTCATAAAATGAGCATTGCAAACCCGAGCTAATTCTGGTATATAAAAATTGTGATTGTGTAAGAGTTGGAACTTAGCATATAGTGGAACATTATGGGCCACTACATTTCTACAGTTTGTAAAAATACAATGTCTCGCTGTATTCGATGCTCGCTTATATCCTCTAGGCGTAACAAAACTAGGCTGCAATTGTACTTGATCTTGCACTGGTTGCTCTTCAACTGGCTGATCTTGTACTGGTATATTTTGTACTTGTTCATTTTGTACGGGTTGATTCCGTAAACGACGATCTAACCTTGACCAACAAGCATGGCACATGGCCCGTGAGCCATTAAAAGTAATCTGAAACAATTGAAAAAAAAAATATATATTCCTCCATTTATCAAGAAGTAAAATGAGCCATTACATTGAGCAAAGCAACATTTGTACAATCAAGAGCACGCGACGAGTCATACACATACGATGACAGTGTAGTGTACTTACCTCACGTGGTATTATTTCTTGCAATAATAAATCTACAAGATCCCTTTGTCTTTCCAAAAAGAGAACTGTCAATATGTGTTTTCGTCGACGTAAAACAGATCGATTACACGACACGCAACTATTTTGTCTTTCCATGTTAATGTAAACCAATCGTCAAGCAAAATCAGGGGTCCATAAAACACGCTCAAGTAATCAATAAAATGCAAAAATCGGAAACACGAGTTTAAACGCACAGATCGAAACGAAGGATGACGTACGACTGCGGGGCGGTCAGAGCGGGTGGGGCGCAGGCGGCGCGTCGCACGCGCACTTCGATACCTTACTGTTATTTTCTACCTGTCGAAAGTGCGAGCGAGAGAGACATACAATCTGTTATGCGATACAAACATTTTTCTTATGCTTGTACATACATTTTCACAATGCTGACAGTAAAATCTTTAGTTTTTAGTCTAATAGAATTATAGTTAGACTCACATACATACTGTTACATAACATTTTTCCTCCAGCAGATACATAAAAAAAATTTACATATTTAGAAAAGTGGAATTGAATACTTTACTTTAAAAGTGATTTGAACACTGTGCGCGAAAAAAAAAGTGGGTCAAAACCGCCCAATGATCTTTAAGGCTTAAATTGTTTTCTCATTGATGCCATTGTCAGAACTGGACCAAATGGAAATGGGACCACACGGGTAGCACCAGTTTTATAATCATCAAAATCGGTCCACCCAGTCGAAAGTTCTGAGGTGTTACCTCATAAAAACATAAAAAAAATACAGTCGAATTGAGAACCTCCTCCTTTATTGAGGTCTGTTAAAAACATACGCTTATCGTCTAAAATCTAATCTATGAGTTTAACAATATGAAAATAACAAAATCTAAATTAACAAATAAAAAGAGAAACCAAAATACTAATACAGTTTATCTCAGCTCAGCTGGTATTTGTTATATTCATACAAATATTCAATTTTTACTTGTCTTCTATCTATATATATATATATAAAAGAAAGTCGTGTTAATTACACTATTTATAACTCTAGAACGGCTGAACCGATTTGGCTGAAAATTGGTGGGAAGGTAGCTTAGAACCAGGAGAAGGACACACGATACTTTTATCCCGTTCCCGTCGTTCCCGTGGGACGAGACATAAAACGTCAAAGAGAATACAAGTCACTATAAAACGTCGTATAACAAAAACGCATCTGACATAGAATAACAAAACAGCTATGACAGCAAATGACAGCTAAACGTAATTTTGTCTATGGTTAAGTATGGTTGTGTAATGATGGCCGGGGACAACAATTGACAATTCTACCAGGGTGACGTTTAATGACAGCCCGCGTTATATGCATGTCAAGGCGGTACGAAGTTCGGCGGGCCCACTTGTAGCCTATAAAAGTTTGTAACGACAAAGGCAGCATAAGATGAAAATTCTTATCTGCCCGTAATTAGAAGTTTTTATTTAACTTGCTATGTTTGTTAGTTTGTTTAGGTACAAAAGTTGTAACTGAATTTTAAACCAATTGCCAACCGTTTGAGCTGAAATTTAGAATACATGTAACTTCGGTGACAATGCAACAATATAGTACACACGGCTACACATCAAACTATACATTTCCAGTATAAGCTGACCTCGCATTGTGTAGGCTTTTCGTAGAATGAGAGGTCAGCTTATACTGGAAATGTATAGCTTGATGTGTAGCCGTGTGTACCATGGAGGTGGCCTCAATGAAACTTCTGAATGAATTGCGAGTGCTTGGGCTCTTAGGAATCTGCTTGCGGTTCCGATTACGAATTTTATAAAAGCTTCTTTTGAAAATGTAATTGTGCTACAAAAAACTTCTTTTTATACTATTCTTCAAAAGTAGGTTTCATAATAATTAGTAGATAATCAAATAAACACACTTTTGTATCAATTAAATGGCGCAATTTAATATAAAAATACGTATACTAATAAGTAACTAAAAGTTAAAAATAGTTTGCCTTGTGATGTGATGCTGTGTAAGGCTCCGCGCAAACGAGCCACCGGCCACAGCCACGGCGCCTGCTGCGTCGCAGACACTGGTGTAGCGAGTGGCCGCCACCGGCCACACGTGCGGCGAATCCATACAAATGCGTGTCAACTGCTTGTTGTTGGCCACCAGCGGCGGTGCTTAGTAAATTTTTATTAAACGGACAAATACTCGTTTAATCATGTTAATTATGCAATAGTTTGAAAAATACTAAGTAGATTTTGTACAAATGAATGTAAAATTCAGTTTTACGATAAATTACTGTATTTTTGTGTTGACTGTTCGTATTGTGTGTATATTAAAAACGTCGTTTTGATGTATTTTTTTTTCAAGTAATAACTTTTTTAAAAGAGTCTTATGCCGTGAAAACGCTACAATATAATATGAACGTATACAATAAAATATTTACCTTGTTACCACAAAAAAGTTAAACAACTGTTTACCGCGTCCTTAAAAAATTCCTTACCAATTTATGTTTGGGAATTTTTTAAATACCTACTAGTTAAACAGTGTTTAATTTTTTTGTGGTAAGAAGTGTTTACCAAGTAAACCGTGAATTGATACCTGAAAGTAAATAAATATTTATAATACTAAACCGATAAAAATGCAGGTACTTACTAATAAGTAATAATTTAATTTAGAATTTTACTTTGGTTAAATGATTTCAGTGATATTATGATTATTTGTCCACAGGAAAGGATTGAAGGATTTGATCTTTGTATGAATTATGATTTAAAAATAAATTATTTTGTTACCGATGAATATGACTTTGATTAAATTTAATATAGACTTTTGTTACTTGGGGCGCGTTCAAGTATCACGTAGCACAATTTTTTTATTTTTTATTTCCTTACATTTGAAGCGCCGTAACGTCTTTACGTAGAGTAGTCTTTACGGAGATACGTAGGAGAACTCAAGTCACCGACATAGCCCGACGGATTAGCACAGAATGGCAAATGGCAATCGAAGTGGCAATGGGCAGGCCATATAGCGCGCAGAACAGATGGCCGATGGGGCCGGAAGGTTATCGAGTGGAGGCCACGGACCGGCAAGCGCAGGGTAGGACGTCCACCTACAAGATGGGCAGACGACTTGGTAAGAACCGCAGGTCGGCGTTGGATGCAGGCCGCTTCCAACCGCAGTTCCAGGAGATTAATGAGGGAGGCCTTTGTCCAGCAGTGGACGTCCTACGGCTGATATGATGATGATGATGAACGTCTTTCTGCCCCCCCCAAACGTGTGACAATTTTTACCTAAAAGTCACAATTAAAAATAAAAATGACGTACAATTTAATCGAGAGACCGTAAAACATAAACGAAAAGGGTTGCCAACTTGGTAAATTTTAATTCCCTAGTTTTTTATTTAAATAAAAAAAAACTTGGTATGCGTGTAGCATAAGCGACACAAATATAGGCAAGTCTGGAGTCCAGACTGCAATTTGTACCCCAAAAAAGATTAACCAATTGAAATAAACTCCCGTTACATGTAATTTGAATGAAACTGAAGGAAGTTAGTTGGTTAAATGTTACGTAATGCGTTGTACGAACTCCGCTCCCGCCCCTGTAACGCATCGTAACGTTTTATAAGACCCTCCCCCCTTAGACTTAGATTTACAATAAATTAACATAGAAAACTTAAATACGAGGTGGTACAATGGGAGGCCTTATCTCGCGGAATTGTATTTATAACTATTACAGTTTTTAAGCAGATAGGTTCAGTAGTTGTTGAGATATTCAGCTGTGACAGACTGACGGACAAAGTCGTACCACAAGGGTTCGGTTTTTACCATTTGGGTCCGGAACCAGGGTGTAAGCGATCCATAACACCCTCGAACTCTAGCGTGCTCGCTCGCGTTCAATAAATCTCGGATTGCTTTCAGCCAAGCTTGCTTTGATTTACTAAGTATTTAAAGCATTTTTATTCAACGTTTGTCATCCCACTGCTGGGCAAAGATCTCCCCCACTGTCTTCCAGGACTTTCGCTCACGTGCCAAATCCCACCAATCATATCAAAGGCATCGAAATTATCATACAAGCGTCTACTAGGCCTTCCTTAGCGCCGTTGCCCGTCTTCAAGCACCCACTGGGTGACGATCGTTGCCCATCTGTTCGGATGCATTCGTCTTACATGGCCCGCCCAATCCCATTTTAGCCTGGCAGCCTTATTTCCTGAAGGAGCGTGGTGTTACGAATTCTGTCAATCCTATTTACTCCAAGCACGCTGCGCTCCATTGCTCTTTGGCGAACCTTGAGTGGATTTTTGAGCCTCGGTTAAATACCACGTTTGGGAACCATTTTAAAGCAATATCAACTTAAAATAACTAGTGGTTCGCCCCGAACTGAGATCTCGCCAGTTCGGGGCGAACCACTAGTTATTTTAAGTTATACCTAGTCAGGTCATAAGTATTGTCACACAGTAAAAACTTTTCTTTTAGAATGCTGGCCACAAAAAAGTTTATAGAATTCGAATTTCGAATTGTTCATGAAAATAAAAATGTATACATTTTTAGAATTTTACTCATTTTTAAATATGGAGTGGACGCTTAAAGAAGACCGTGTTGCAGTTATTGCGTTGCATCGTTGCGGTTACGCGCCAATTCAAATTTTTGACATACTGAAAAATTTGAATATAACCAAAATATTCGTTTATCGCACCATCAAACGATACAATGAAGACTCTAGTGTAGATGACAGGTCAAGAAGTGGTCGCCCTCGGTCTGTTAGGACTCCAGCAGTGATAAAAGCTGTGAAGGCGCGAATTCAAAGAAATCCCAAACGTAAGCAGAAACTGTTGGCCCTTCAGATGGGGTTAAGCAGAACCACGTTGAAAAGGGTGTTAAATGAAGACTTAGGGTTTCGGGCATATCGAAGTAAAACAGGACATCGTTTGAATGCTCGTCTAATGGACCTGAGACTGAAGAGATGCCGCGCTTTGTTGAAGCGGTACGCGGGAAAAAAATATCAAAAATTCTTTTTTCGGATGAAAAAATTATTACCGTAGAAGAGAGCTACAACAAACAAAATGATAAGGTGTACGCACACAGTAGTGAAGAAGCGAGCAACCGTATTCCGCATATCCAACGAGGTCATTTTCCATCCTCGCTCATGGTATGGTGGGGGTTTCTTATTGGGGCTTAACAGAGGTACATTTTGTGAGAAAGGTGTAAAAACTAATGCAGTTGTGTATCAAAATACAGTGCTGACGAACCTTGTGGAACCTGTTTCTCATACCATGTTCAATAACAGGTACTGGGTATTCCAACAAGATTCGGCGCCAGCTCATAGAGCGAAGAGCACACAAGACTGGCTGGCGGCGCGTGAAATCGACTTCATCCGGCACGAAGACTGGCCCTCCTCCAGTCCAGATTTGAATCCGTTAGATTACAAGATTGGCAACACTTGGAGGAAAAGGCGTGCTCAAAGCGTCATCCCAATTTGGAGTCACTCAAGACATCCTTGATTAAGGCAGCCGCCGATATTGACATGGACCTCGTTCGTGCTGCGATAGACGACTGACCGCGCAGATTGAAGGCCTGTGTTCAAAATCACGGAGGTCATTTTGAATAAACTTTAGTGTCATAAGAATCTATGTTTTGTTAAGTTCATTTTGGTATATAAATGGTTACATAATGAATAAACTTGTTTTAATTATTTTATATTAAACATGTGACAGAATTTATGACCTGACTAGGTATATATATATATATATATTATTTGTAATCTTTGACTATCAAAATAGTGTCACGAAATGCTTAACCGTATTACTTGACCTACAATTTCATTCAAATAACCGGTATCGGAAGTTCATGTTATTTGGTTATTTTATTGGGGTAGAAATCGCATACCAAATTTCAGGAGTGAGTGTTACTGGTCACTGGTGTAACCTGTGAATTTCGTCAAAGTTCAGTTTTTTATGGCTAATTACTTAAAAACTATAAAGTTTAAACTAAAAATAAAAACAGGGTCGAAATGTAAAAATGAATACCTTTCATTAGACGTGCCACTTGACCCCACAGTCCTATTTTGTTTATTTTACCCCTCTTGAACGCCAATATCTCAACAACCCCCCAACATTTTTAGCTCATATAGTTACACCAGGATTGTCCCATCACTACTTATTTAGATATCAAATTTCACGATGACCGGATTAACGCTTTGAAAGCTATCCTCGGACAAACAGACATACGTCCAAGTTAAATTGGAGATCTCGCTTCAGTCGATCAATGATTTAGAAATTGTTGTAGGTATGTACGGTATTTAAGGTAATAGTGAATAGGTTTCTTCTAGATCTTCGTGCTTCATCTTAGACCACATCGTCGCTTACCATCAGGTGAGATTGTGGTCAAACGAAGATCTATCTAGTTAAAAAAATGTACTAGTCTGATTTTACACAAGATGATCCTGAATCAAAGTAGCCAAACACAGCAATCTTTGCTCCCTCGCAAAAAATAAATCCCACAAAAAGGCAAATCCCGGTAGGTAATTGTATTTTTGGCCCGTGAACGTGATACATCACCGTCGGACGGTCGTTAGGGCTGGTCGCGACAGGCGTTTTGTCCATTGCCGTGATTGATGCTGTCATATTTCACTGTGTAGGTGGGTTTAGCTTGTTTTTGATACGTTTGTGTGCACGAAAATTTCTGAGAACAATTTGTAGCCGAACATAGTTGCAACTTTTGAGAAATCATTGATGTGTAACATCTTTTCTCTCGGTTTGTGCAAGTGATTTTGCCAAAAGGGACGGAAATGTGTAACAGAAAACCAGGGAAGCGCGCGCTATTTGATTGCGATAATGGGCGCGCGCGCTGGTCAGATGTTACACATCATATGTGACTACTGTAAGGCTCGTAGTTTTTTTGTAGTATCCTAAACATACAGCTGATAGTAAATAGTACATTTTCATTAACTTATATAATATAGGTATTAAATTTATGTACATGACCATAAACATAAAATTCGCGATTGCGTAAACCTAGATTAATTAAAAGTAGGTGCCTAACGAAAGGTAGGTATATACGTAAAGGACACATACGCAGCGAACAGCAGTGATAACCAAGACTTCGGCACGGAAATACTACCACACCTACTGCTGCGTTGCGTTGCTGGAGACAATACATTGGTGGGGAGTAAAAAGCGATAGCTCCATTGCTTTTTTACGTAGTATTAGTCGTAATATCAGTGTTCTTTGCCTATAGGTAGGTACCACAAACAAATACTTATTTAATTAAGGTATTAACTAGTATTTTTATTTATAGTGTTATCCGAACACATGCGGATAATTCCAAGATTTTTTAAAATCATTTAAAAAATTTCAATCCTAGACGGGACTTGAACCCTCGACCTTCCTCTTGATACGAGGATGCACTACCATCTGTGCTACAAGGCAATTCACGTCTATGTCGAAATTAGTGAGATCATTCAGAATTACGACTAAAGCGCCGTTAGCTCCATCTACAGGAAAACTTATATAGTTCTTTGTACCTGCTCAATGCCGAACGTTGCAGTTCAGTACATTGACAAGAGATGTCGCGTTGCTTATTTCAAATAGTATTTTTATTTATAGTGTTATCCGAACACATGCGGAAAATTCCAAGATTTTTTAAAATCATCTCAAAAATTTCAAGCCTAGACGGGACTTGAACCCGCGACCTTCCTCTTGATACGAGGATGCACTACCATCTGTGCTACAAGGCAATTCTCGTCTAGGTCGAAATTAGTGAGATCATTCAGAGTTACGACTAAAGCGCCGTTAGCTCCATCTACAGGAAAACTTATATAGTTCTTTGTACCTGCTCAATGCCGAACGTTGCAGTTCAGTACATTGACAAGAGATGTCGCGTTGCTTATTTCAAATAGTATTTTTATTTATAGTGTTATCCGAACACATGCGGAAAATTCCAAGATTTTTTAAAATCATCTCACAAATTTCAAGCCTAGACGGGACTTGAACCCGCGACCTTCCTCTTGATACGAGGATGCACTACCATCTGTGCTACAAGGCAATTCACGTCTAGGTTAAAATTTTTGAGATGATTTTAAAAAATCTTGGAATTTTCCGCATGTGTTCGGATAACACTATAAATAAAAATACTATTTGAAATAAGCAACGCGACATCTCTTGTCAATGTACTGAACTGCAACGTTCGGCATTGAGCAGGTACAAAGAACTATATAAGTTTTCCTGTAGATGGAGCTAACGGCGCTTTAGTCGTAATTCTGAATGATCTCACTAATTTCGACCTAGACGTGAATTGCCTTGTAGCACAGATGGTAGTGCATCCTCGTATCAAGAGGGAGGTCGCGGGTTCAAGTCCCGTCTAGGCTTGAAATTTTTGAGATGATTTTAAAAAATCAAGGTATTAACTGTTTTAATCCCCGGCGCAAAAAGAGTGAAATAAGTTTGACTTCCATTTCTATCTGTGTGTCTGTGTCAGTCGTAGTTCCCAAACGAATGAACCGATTTTTTACTTTAAAAATTAATAAATAATGCTGTACATTTCACACAGCGCCATCTAGCCCCAAACTAAGCAAAGTTTGTACTTAATTATTATTATTACTTACTCCCATAATGGGAACCAGATAACAGTTAATACATAATTATATGATGTTTGATAATATACGCACAAAAATGAAAAATGATATTTTGATGAGCATAATAAATAAATTTGCGAAATGTTTTCCATATAAATGTGAAATTTATTTTGGCATGTAATATCAAACACTATTAAACTTATATTCTGCTATTGCATAATGCTTACCATCTAACCACATATACAGTATTGGTGACGTCTCGAGATATCTCTTGTTGTCCCTTTCTAACTCAAAACCCGCAGCCATATCCGAAAGATATATCAAATCGGCCTTTATATCGAATTAATCACCTAAACTTAGTCGATTTTCTTTAAAATTTGATAATATAACTAGTAGTTTTTTTTTCGAGAAGTCTTTTTTTATATTTTGAGAAACCTTCACTTGAATATCGTCAGTATATTACCAAACAACCTGTATATACGTTTTTTTTGTAAATAATTTGTAGAAATTACAAACATTTGTTCCTTGGTGGAAAAAGAACCCGCAACCTCCTGTGTCTCGGCCGGCTATTCGACCACTGTGCCGCAGAGATCGCCTAACTGTTTATAGAAAGTATGTTTAACTGATATGGTCTGTATTACGTGATTTTACGGGGTTTTAAATTTGAATTAAATTTTTATCTATATGTCTTATTTTTGTGGCTAGGAAAATATCCCTTATTTTTCCAACTTGCCAGCACTAAAATATACAGCTACCATTGAAAACACTGACACATTAAATCACCAGCCGGCTGTTATTGGCAATATTGACGGACCGAGGGACAAACCCCATTCGCGTCCAATAGTGCGGATCCGTGCTCGTAAAACGCACATGTTTTGGTCGGGCTACATGTGTAGGTACTTTAAAGGGCGAACTTTTGGGTTAGGACCGTCCGAACAGTTTTCCCGAAAGAAAAGCGTGGATAGGACATTATGTGACATTCGCTGTGGGTACCACAGACCCCTTAGATGTACTACGGTGGGTACGATGCACAATGAGACACGGACTCACTGTATAAGTTTAATTTGTTCATTATGTTTCCTGTGTTTGTTGGTTTTATACTCTTTAGTCACAAATAAATGTTTTTTTTTGTATTTTTTCTTGCTACAGTTCTGTGCTAGATTTAAAAACTCTGTCGTTTGAAATTTAATTACTATTATGGCAAATTATTTAAAAACATACGAAGTACATAAATAATATGGATATTATTAATTATACTTAGTCCACAACTTTAAATAGATTTAAATTATTTTGCCGCGTAGTGCCATCTATTATTGAGTAGCGACACTCGTATTAGATTTTATAAACAATTATATTTATGCTACTAGATGGCGCTCCAAAATCCTATTGGATTAAAATCAAGAAGTTCACAATATGATTAAAATCTAATAAGGATGAGCGATAAAATGTAGCAAGTACCCTAACATCACAGATACCTTACAGCTGTCTTTGCTAAACCAAAATAAGTTTGTAACGTAAAAATTCTACAGTAGGTACCTATTTCCTAATTTTCAAAAGGACCTATTCTGACCTACAAGTATTTTTTTTTAATTTATTTTATTTAGGGAAACCAATGGCGATACAATTTGTTTGGATAAATAGCTTAGAACTCAACGTAAGGCGTATTACAGGTTTCTACGTTTGAACATTGTGAAGAAATATGTCGGGAACAAAAACAAAACAAAAACAGCCTAGTTAACCTATTTTAGAGTTAAAATGAAAATAGTATTAGTAGGTTGTACACTGCACCTATAATAAAAGGAATCTAATGTAAGTTATTGTGTTTTATGTTGCATAAACATGACGACCTCCGTGGCGCAGTGAACGAATAGCCAGCTGAGGTGCAGTAGGTAGCGGGTTCGATTCCCGCCGCGGAACAAATGTTTGCATAACCTACAAATATTTGTTCCGGGTCTGATTGTTTCTCTATATATTATAAGTATGTATTTACAAAAAAAAATGTATATAAATAATCTATCAGTTATCTGGTTCCCACAGTACAAGGCTCTGCTTAGTTTGGGGCTAGATAGCGCTGTGTGAAATGTCCAGCAAAAAAAACTATAAAAATAAAATGAATAGAAAGCAAATAACTGAAATGTAAATACTTACTTGTTTATTCTTTCGAGTTTATTTTGTACATAAATATGGCTATTCAATCTTAACTACCTACTAAGTGATAAACCAGCTATACTCAGAGTATGTATAAATTTAACAAGGTATTATAGGTACGTTTTATTCTCAAAATGATAACAATTATCATTTACATGAGAATAAGTACACATAGAAAAGTTAAGATACTTCGTTGGAGTTATGTATTCTCAATTAACGTATTCAGGTAGATCGTTCGTTAGTTATATATCTACTTTATTTAGTAAACATTAGCTGTAATATGTTGAGCGAGTTTAGTTTTAAATGCGTTAAATGAGCTTACATTTTTTATATTAGAGGGTTATTTTATTATAAAGCTGTGCGCCTTCGTGAACTATTGTTTTTTAGCCATAGTTCGTACGACATTTTGGTAACATACGTTCGTATGGTCTAATGGTCAAACTGTGTCAGAAGATTTGTTAGAAATTAAATAGGATAATAATTAAGTATAAGTATTATAAATTGTAAAAATGTCCGTCGTTCTCTAAATTTCTTGAGAAAGTGCAATTTCAATGCGAGTCCACACTACCCTAGCTTGCAATACCGTCGGTCCATTTAGACCCGCGTCACGTACGGGCCAGGCGTAATTGGCGCCATTTACCGCCCCTGGCCGACTCGTTACGTCCGTCCGACGCAATATGTGGCTTTAGCTGATACTATTTACTAAAATAATCATAGAAAAATACTGGGCAATAGAATAGACTAAATATCACATGAGTGATTATATTTTTAACTCCGATGCCTAAATGGACTAAGTTATTTTATAGTTTAAAAGTCGTAATGTAGTTTTCTTTCAAAATCAAAATAACTATTAATTGTATAAGCGCCCATACAACTCAGAGGACTATCTTAATTGGTGTCAACTATGTATGTATGGGGACACCCTTCAATTTTCAATTTTTTTTTATTATTGGGAATTTTTCCTTTATTTGTGGTGACCTTGCTTTTTGCCAAATTTCGTGATTCTAGGTCAACGGGAACTACCATATAGGTTTTCGACCCAAAACCTATAGGGTACCTACTTCCGGTTCACCTAGAAGTGTCAATTTTGATTAAAAGCAAGGTCTTACCGCTCAAGTAAAAGGAAAATTTTGAAAAAAGTTGAAAATTAAGGTAAATTTTGGTACTTACAAGTTTTCGCGCAAATCTAAATTTGCCCATATCTTATTAACGTGTTGACTCAGGACCTTGATTTTTATACACCTAATAGGGACTATTAACTCAGTATCTGGTATAAATTTCAATTTGCTAGGTCCACCCGTTCCTGAGAATATCGATGGTGACACACCGACAGACAGACTGACAAGAGAATTGTTCTTTATGGGTTCTTTTTTAATGTTTTGAGATATGAAACTCTAAAAAAATACTGATTCTTAGCCCAACTAGATTTTAAGAAAGAGAATCTGGCAATACAATTTAGTTACCTACGAGTAGATTTTGATTGTTTGTTTTCCTCAGAAACATATCTCAGATTGGATAACAATTCCTAAGTACTATAAATAATATTGATCTGAATGCCCTCGCTTATCCAATTTCTTAACCAAGCCAAGATATACCTAAAATAATAATATACAAATCCCTACAAAATACCTATAATCTAGCAACATTATCAACGATCCGCTGGTCCCTCTGAATAAATCAACGAGAAAGCCGAAATCCTGCGATAAATCGTCCCAATTCTGGTCATCGCGACCCAAAAGGCGTTTTAGCGTTAACCCTGGGACGGACCTTTCCGCTAAATAAATCCCTTATCTGCATACGGCAACCTTGCTAGGGTCCAGCTTAATAAATTCAGGTTGGGTTTTGCGAAGTTTCCCAGGGGAACTGCCTAAAGATGTTAAAACCGGATGATATATATTTCTCGAGGATTCTGACTTAGAAAATTACGAGTATTTAGGTTGGCGCTTCATACGATGATCATTTTGATGGTGATGATCTAAAACTAGGGCTTCTATTCTAGACAAATCATGTACTTATGTAAGAGATTGTTTAAAACGCTTATATTGCGTGGCACTGCATGAACGACATTAATTTAAAACATGGGTAGAGCTGATGGCTAGTATTGTTTTAAAATAGTTGTTTTTTTAAATATAATGGATTTTTTTTTATTTCCAATCTACCTTAATTTTAAGTCCTAAAATATCAATGAAACGTCCTGTATCACTATCACTACATAGTATAAAACAAAGTCGCTTCCCGCTGTCTGTCCCTATGTATGCTTAGATCTTTAAAACTACGCAACGGATTTTAATGCGGTTTTTTTATGATAGAGTGATTTAAGAGGAAGGTTTATATGTATAATACGTGCATAATATAGTAAAGAAACACTGATAATTTTAGAGGTTTCTAATGGGACGTGAATAAACACATTTTTTTGCGCTTACATTGCAAACTCTACTACATATTGTACACTCTTAGGGATAACCCACAATAACCATTTTTTTATCCTTTACTTTTTACTAGAAATAATGGCTTATTTACGAAGTGATTTTAAGCGATAGGGCATTAATCCTTATCCAATTAAGTACTTTAAATACAATTAAATATAATTAATTAATTATATATGTACATTAAATATAATTAAGTGCACTTAATATACATATATATACAAACATACAATTAATTTATCAAGCCATTCTGTAGTATATTTAGTATCAGCATTGCACCCGTGCGAAGCCGGGGCGGGTCCTGTATAAAATAGGGAAACAAATCATATTCATTTGTTATGTAAGTACGAGGTACCTGTTAAACTGACTAAGCGGCATCGGCGCAAAGGTACCGCCATTTACCTTAAAAATTGTTTTTTTATGTTAAACTTGTAGACACACAAGCTGACAGGCCTCCTGAAGTTAAGTGGTCACCGCCGCCTATAAGCTTCTGCAGCACAAAAATGGTGTATTGGAAATGTATCGATTACTAGATAAATATTTAAGCTATCGGTATTAAAACCACCTCCAAAACTAGTTAATTTTACAATTTAACGATTTTGCATGTGTGTCATTAATGTCGTGAATGCGGTGACAGACTGTATAAACGGGTTTCTTCCATGATTTGTCTAAATTTGAGCTTATATTTTAGATAAATCGCTGCTTATGAGAACTAGTTGCCAGTGCCTAGTGTTTTTTCGAAATTCGACCGTACCTAAGTCATGGTTATTTTTTTAGCTTATTTTTATCATTCACCATTATATATATACTTTTAGTCTAAAATAAATACTTTAAACTTGAACTATCTCACACTCCTCCGCGTGCGAAATATGCTTAAAAAGGATGGTATAGGGAAAACGATTATGATAAATGATATGTGAATCGAACCCGCTACCTCCTGCGTCTCAGTCGGCTATTCGCCCAGTGCGCCACGGAGGTCGTCTACAATTTAGACGCTCTATAATTTTTTGCTACAGTTGTATATTTCACGTGTAAAACAATTGATTTATAAAATACTTCGTTACTGGTATTATCAACTCTAGATAAATATGAAGGGTCTGCTCATTTGAAAGGCGGTCGAGCGGGAGACCTTCCAAATCAATAGTAATTCTGTGGGTAATCCCAGGGCCTACTGAAAAATACATGGAAACTTAGTTTCGTCCGTTAAATGTATTTAGGTGATTAATTTTATGTTATTTCTGGTCGACGCGACGTGAGATTAGAGAGCTTGTGCTTATCTGGGTCAACGCATATACATACAGTGTTCCTTCAATTTGAGATACTATCATAATGAACAGGATTTAATTATTGATTAAAACGGGTATTTATCGCGTATGTACCTTTTTTATTTGTTATCCCGACGTTTCGGCTGTGTTGCAACAGTCATGGTCTCGGGCTGACTGACTGAACAGGATTTGATTCTTGTGGTTTACTCTTTTGAATGAATGAATTAATGAAACTTCTTTATTATACCTTACAAGCTAGACACAACAGATTTAAAGAAAAAAACAAATAACAGTAAGCATAATGGGCGGTCTTATCGCTTAACAAAGCGATCTCTTCCAGACAACCTTTGGATGGAGAACTCTTTTGATCAGTATTTTATTATATAAAACCGGCCAAGTGCGAGTCGGACTCGCGCACGAAGCACGAGATACAGCCTGGTGACAGACAGACAGACAGCGGAGTCTTAGTAATAGGGTCCCGTTTTACCGTTTGGGTACGGGACCCTAAAAATGCTTCACGAATAAAAACAAAAATTTAGGTGTCACTGTTAACTATAGTATTTTGGCTAATAAAATCAAACAAAACAATGTGTTTAATATAAAGAATTAGTCAAGACAGTTATTGTTAGGGTTTTCAAGCAAATATACTCATCTTCACCATTGTTAGACAACGGCTACGCGGCGACTCTCATAGTTAAAATTATTCTAATCTTCGACTAACGCTATTACAAATATACTAACATATGTCTAAATAATCACACTAATATTATAAATGTGAAAGTTTGGATGTTTGTTACTCAATCACCTCGTAACGGCTGAACCGATTTCGATGAAATTTGGTGTGTTGACGACCTCCGTGACGCAGTGGGCGTATAGCCGGCTGAGACGCAGGAGATAGCGGGTTAGATTCCCGCCACGGAACACATGTTTGCATGATCAACAGATATTTGTTTCGTGTCTGGGTGTTTTTCTATATATACGTATGTATTTATAAAAAAAAGTGTATAAGTATTCTATCAGTTATCTGGTTCCCATAGTACAAGCTCTGCTTAGTTTTGGGCTAGATAGCACTGTATGAAAAGTCCAGCAATTTTTATTTTTATTAATGATTTGGATTCAAAAATAGGCTACTTGTTATTGACAAACAACGCGTGCGAAGCCGCTGGCCAGATTTATGGTGGAATTTTATGGGATGCGAACTGACCTTTTCCTCTTGTCTTCTTGGCGTCACAGCGGCTGGCTGGCTCCCACAGTACAATGTCACCACAGACACTTTGTTTATGTTTATTTTGATTAGTTTCTTTTCTCACAGTTAAATTCTACCGGTAGATTGCTGCGATTGATTTTGATTGGATTTTGCTCTGAGATTACATTAGATACGTCGCGATCGCTGGATTATGAAAAAAACAGTACTTGTCTGTACTAAAACCGAATATATTCGAATATTTGATTGCAAGCCCGAACCGACGATATCAGTACTGTACAATATGTTACTAATAAGCGTGCTACGAGCGTGCTACGAGCATGCTACGAAAGTGCTACGAAACGTTTACTTTGTTACTTTTTTTATAAGAGGTGAATGAGAGAGAGAGGGAGATATAGAGAGAGATAATTCTTTATTGTTACACCAAATTAAAATAACTTAAGCTAGAAAACTTCAAGACATGGCGGCCTTATCGCTCAAAGCGATCTCTTCCAGGCAACCTTTCGATGGACCGGATTAAAAAGACGTGTGAGGAGGCGGTGTTACAATAAATATTATTTATTCTGAATTTTATTACAAGACTGAGACTTAATAAACAATTGAACATACAGTTTGTAATGGACCATCGTATCATTAAAAAGCAATTTCTCCCAGACAACCTCAATAGGGTTAATAAGTGTAATTGTAAACACCTACCTACTTATTAATAGTACATTACTGCAGCGGCCAGCAAAAGAGGCATTGATGGACGAACGTGTAAACGTGGGCCGAGGCACACATACGTAAGTCCATCAATGCTTAGTTGTGGCCAAGGCTTGTATAATACTTTTCTCAAATAATTAATAATTTTTCCTGCGTTAAAGTGTTCATTTGTTTTTTTTTCAATAAACAGCTTTCAGTTTGCAAGCCAGTTCGAAATTTAAATAATACCTCTGAAAAGTTACCTCCTTGGTTGACATGTTTTAGAGTAACAGATCGTTCCATTTTTAAATTATACGACAGATATGAGTTTACTCACAGAATAGATAAAAGTCAAGAACAAGAGAACGCGCGCAATACTGAAATGTCAACATCTACTCCAAGTAGAATACGCCGCCATTAGTCAGTCTGTGAACGTCGTCACGCGCGACGTTTTTACATTGTTCAATTTAATTGGATTATGCCTTCTTGTATTGATTATGTTCTGCAACGTATCAAATTCAGTTGGGCTCAAAAAAAATCAAGATGGGATCACATTTCATACGTAAGTAGCGCATATAGATGTTGTGTTATTTGTTTATTGCATAGATTGTTCGGTTTGTATTTGTCGTAAACAATGATCCTCCATTTTGCTGATGTTGCCAAATATCGAGTGTTATTACTTTCCCTACTCTGGAGTTCTAAGATTAAAAACTTTTATTAGTTAGTTTTAAATTATACTAGCGGTTCGCCCCGAACTTCTCGCAAATCTACCAAAAACAAAAAAAAATATTGTCAGGGCGATTGGCGCAACGGTGACTAAACGTATTTAGTGGCTAAATATGATTTAAAAAGTTCTCAAATCATACAAATATGTATGTCAAATTTAAACATGTTTAGTCGCTAAATACCTTTAGAGATCGCTTTGCAAACCGATCTTAATATTTGACTAATAAAATAGTGCCATAGTTAAATTAGTTGTATTTTACCAAAAACATTTACCCCTAAACGGGTAGATAGATAGATAGATAATTTCTTTATTGCACACCATTAAATATAAACATAACAGAAAATATACTGTTAAATCATAAGTACAATAGGCGGCCTTACCGCTAAAAGCGATACCTATACTTAGATAATATTGAAACGTTTTTTCTTATAAAAGTAGGCAATTTTTAAATTAAATTTAAATAAGTAATTATGTATACTAACGACTCTTTTCAATCTAAATAGTGTTTTTTATCGTTATTTTTACATCTGCAAAATTTCTCCTACCTAATATTGCGAAAGGGTTTGCCACCCTCTCCCCATCGTCTATCCTTTTCTAGCATTGCTATGGTTGTATTTCTATCTCTTTCTACCTTTGACCGCTTGACCATTGGACGGATAGGGGCCGTCACACGAGTACACATCAAGTTATAAATTTTCAGTATAAGCTGACCTCTTATTCTACGAAAAGCCTACACAATGCGAGGTCAGCTTATACTAGAAATGTATAGCTTGATGTGTAGCCGCGTGTACGTGTGTGTATGGGCGGGGAAAAAATCGCGTTACGTCTGTATTTTACACTCAGTTTGTTAGTGATTACGACTATTTTGAGTGTGATTTTGTTTGTAGATTTGATTATTGACTTTTTGTGTGAGTTGAACTAATGGAGTTCCTATTATCAGTTTAAGTACCGTCAAGTAGGCCATCTTTACCATATTTTTATGAGAAAATACTTATGTTGCGTATTTGTTTTACTAGGGGGGTTTAATATTCAGTTTTTATGTAATTCTCGTTTATGTAAAGTTTTTATCGTCGAATCCAACTCGGATGGGCAGCGTTTGGGAAACTTCGCAACGTCTTTTCGTCCAACATACCTCAGTGCCTTAAGACGAAAGTCTTCAATCAGTGTGTGTTACCAGTGATGACATATGGAACCGAGACGTGGTCCTTCACTATTGGCCTTATGAATAAGCTCAGAGTTGCTCAACGAGCTATGGAGAGGGCTATGCTCGGGGTTTCTCTACGGGATCGAATCAGAAATGAGGAGATACGTAGGAGAACTCAAGTCACCAACATAGCCCGGCGAATTAGCACGTTGAAGTGGCAATGGGCAGGCCATATAGCGCGCAGAACAGATGGTCGATGGGGCCGGAAGGTTCTCGAGTGGAGGCCACGGACCGGCAAGCGCAGCGTCCACCTACAAGATGGGCAGACGACTTGGTAAGAACCGCAGGTCGGCGTTGGATGCAGGCCGCTTCCAACCGCAGTTCCTGGAGATCAATGAGGGAGGCCTTTGTCCAGCAGTGGACGTCCTACGGCTGATATGATGATGATGTAATTGAGTAGTCTTTCCTTTTAGTTTTATTCATAATTTGTGTTCAGCGTCATAGTTACGGCACTACCACGAAAAATAACAATCAGGTAAGGATGACACAATTTTGGCAATTTTACCTACTACTATCTTCTCCTTGGATCCAGCTAGAACTAAGCAAATTAGGTAAATATAGTTTTCGTTGATGTGTTCCCAACATGGCCTGTTAGTTAAATTACCGTTATTTTTAAAACAATCAAAATTTTTAAATATCAAGATTTTGACAACTGTCTATGTTACCAGCTTGAAAAAAGTTTTGGGATAACAGTTATTCATTAGAAAGCTACTAAAATAGTAATAAAAATTCTACCCTATTACCACTTTGTCTAATTTGAGTTTTTATCATGCAAGGAAGACTAAGGTAAAGTTGATCCTTTTGGGTAAAGATGACGAATTTGACCGGTATTTTGTTTGTTCATAGTTTTATAAAAGAAAGGTACTTTGTATATCAGTGAATTTAGTATGTGTATGAATCACCTCGTTTTTGATTCTTAATCTTCTCTATAAAAATCTCGTATCACGGTTTTATTGGTCGCACTCCTCCGAAACGGCTCAACCGATTTTAATGAATTTTGTTTGTATATTTGGTAGGTGTGAGAATACGTCGTAAAGCATTTTTTACTCTACCCCCACCCCCCATTTTCTAATCGCGATTTTAGTATTTTTGTTTAAACAATTACACTTCACACTAATATTATAAATGCGAAAGTTTGGATGTTTTTTTTGTTTGTTACTCAATCACGCCGTAACGGCTGAATCGATTTTGATGAAATTTGATATATACGTAAATTATAACCTGGATCACTACATAATCTACCATTGATCCCATAAATCAGTTCCCATGGGATAAAAAGGGGTGTCAAGTCAAGTTGCAACAGCGAGTTTAGGTTTTATTTTTAGGTTACCGACACATTGACGAACTCCGTGGTGCAGTGGGCGATAATCGAGTGGTGGATAATCGAGTGGTGGATAATCGAGTGGTGGATAATCTAAAGATATTTGATCCGGGTCTAGTTGTTTTTCTATATAACATACCTAAGTATGTATTTACAAAAAAAAGTATATAAGTATTCTATCAGTTATCTGGTTCCCATATTACAAGCTCTGCTTAGTTTGGGGCTAGATAGCGCTATGTGAAATGTCCAGCAATATTTATATTTATTTATTTATTTAGTAGTGTAACGCGTACGAAGTAGCGGGCAACACCTAGTATCCATATAATTTAACCGTTATTCAAGAAGTCATTTATATGAAGTGTCGCGTCACCTTGACAAGAGTGTTTTATGTTCCCAAGGAACGGGAAATTTCAAGCGAGCGAAGCCGCGGGCGGGTCAGCTAGTAAGTTATAGATAATACTAGACTTTATAATTAAGCCATTATGTTACGTATCAATCAGTTATCTAATCTATCCAGAGATGTAAATTACATAATGTTTTCATGGTTATCAATTTATCTATAGATAGGTAGATGTTAAGTCCGACCCGTAGTGTGACTGTCCCTAAACTTTTGGGTACAAGGATGGATGTATAACGTGATACTCGTACCTAAGATTTCGCCCCCACACTAAGTAGTAACTCTACATTGCTTTGTTATGTGATTTTGATGTTTTATGAGATAAGTTTTGGACCTAAGATAATACTAACTTAGTTATTTCTAAGAATATTTGACCATCATCACATAGTATAAAACAGTATCACTGAGCGAAAACAAAATTATCTAATATACTCACCAAAATAGACCAACAAAAATGGCACCGGACGGGACATATGACGCGTAAAAAAAACGAAAAATGGAACAAATTAGTAACAAACTAGTATCCAATGAGAAAAGATCAAAAGGAAGGCAAATGAAAAGATGGGGGATTAAATAAAATTAACTGCTGGTCCCTATTGGAGAAGAGCTGCTACGACAGACTTCATTGGAGAGAGCTAGAGGAGGCCTTTGCCGATCGGCACTCTGAACTAAGACACATTAAATGACCTAAATTGAAATTTACGTAATGCAAAATGTCAGAATATAGAACTATTATTATTTTACATAGTATAAAACAAAGTCGCTTCCCGCTGTCTGCCATGTATGCTTAGATCTTTAAAACTACGCAACGGATTTTGATGCGGTGTCTTTTAATAGATAGAGTGGTTCAAGAGGAAGGCTTATATGTATAATACATGTATAATATAGTAGAGAAACACTGATAATTTTAGAGGTTTCTAATGTTATGACGTAAATACTAAAATACTCATTCAATTAAATACTCTTTCAAGAGTAATCTCTAAAGAAAACATGTTTTTATTGTCTAATGTCAAAAAAGCTATGAACGTTGTATATAAAGTCATTTTGTAGTATGTGTAGTATCAGTATTGCACCCGTGCGAAGCCGGGGCGGGTCGCTAGTTACTAATAAACGTAGTAAAAACTTGTATTCAGAAGTTCTTGGGTAACGTTTTGAGGAGGAAAATTGACTCTATTGAGCGTCTTGTCCAATTGATAAATCAGTGTCTTTGTTCAGTGTGTTTTTTTTCCGTTAAGACTTCCATTAACTGTAGCTATTATATTGCAACAAAATTTCTATTACTAGCGATTTTATCATTGTAAAATCAATGTTATAATAATTTATTTATTTAATACTTTATTGCACAAAAATACAAATTACATGTACAAAAGGTGGGCTTAATGCTAATTACATTTTCTACCTGCCAATCTCAGAGGTAACAAAAAAGGTTGGCGTGCTAACTTATAACAATCATCATCATCATCAGCCGGAAGACGTCCACTGCTGAACATAGGCCTCCCCCTTAGATCGCCACAACGAGCGGTTGGTAGCCGTTTGCGCCCAACGGCTCCCCGCGATTCTTACTAGATCGTTGGTCCACCTTGTGGGGGGCCGGCCTACGCTGCGTCTTCCAGTCCGTGGTCTCCACTCGAGAACCTTTCTTATAACAATATTAATGATAATTAAAAAAACAAACGAAACACAAATAACAATCACAGTTAGAATAAATACATAAACCAACTTGATATAACATAAATAATACATAGAATATTTATATATATATATATATATATATGACAAATATCACAAATATATATATATATATATATATATATATATATATATATATATATATATATATATATATATATATATATTATAGATATAAAACAAAAAATACTGTTACATACAAACACACATCATACTACGTATATTTTAACAGCTAGTGGAGGACTGCAAGAAATGACTGTAGACTAGTCGTCTGAAAACCGGTTTACTAGGCGCCTTTTTAGTATGAGTAGGGAGAGAGTTCCATAGACCGACAGCTACCACCTTAAAAGAGTTGCCACGGAAGGACGTTGAGTGTTTCATCATTCTTCTTCTTCTTCGAATTCTTTGGCGCAGTGTGCGAATGGCCGGCTGAGACGCAGGAGGTAGCGGGTTCGATTCCTACCGCGGAACAGATGTTTGCATGATCTACAGATATTTGTTCAGGGTCTGGATGTTTTTCTATATATTTTATGTTTGTATTTACAAAAAAAAGCATATAAGTATTTTATCAGTTATCTGGTTCCTATAGTACAAGCTCTGCTTAGTTTGGGGATAAATAGCTCTGTGTGAAATGTCCAGCAATATTTATTATTTTAACCGACTTCAAAAAAGAAGGACGTTCTCAATTCGACTGTATTTTTTTTGTTTTTTATGTTTGTTACCTCAGAACTTTAGACTGGGTGAACCGATTATGATCATTCTTTTTTTATTTGAAAGCTGGTGATTCCCGTGTGATGTCATTTCCATTTGGTCCAGTTCTGACAATGGCATCCACAATAAAACCATATAAGTCTTAAATTTGTTTAATTTTTATGTTTGTTACCTCAGAACTTTCGACTGGGTGAACCGATTATGATCATTCTTTTTTTATTTGTAAGCTGGTGATTCCCGTGTGATGTTATTTCCATTTGGTCCAGTTCTGACAATGGCATCCACGATAAAACCATATAAGTCTTAAATTTGTTTAATTTTTATGTTTGTTACCTCAGAACTTTCGACTGGGTGAACCGATTATGATCATTTTTTTTTTATTTGAAAGCTAGTTTTCCCGTGTGATGTCATTTCCATTTGGTCCAGTTCTGACAATGGCATCCACGATAAAACCATATAAGTCTTAAATTTGTTTAATTTTTATGTTATGTTTGTTAGCTCAGAACTCCGTTATATATTAACCGATTAACCGAAAAATTTGATTTTGTATGAAAGTGTATACTTTTAGATTAATTCCATGGAAATCTCATCAAAATTGGTAGTAGTTTAGTTTTTACTGTTATCTGAAGTCGTTTATATTTTTATTATAAAGTTACTTATTCTTTTATTTATTTATTCCATCAAGCAATGTTTATGTTGAGTTCATTTTCGATTCTGATTCATCAGTCTATGTCATGTGATCAGTGATCAGTGCGTGTTTTCTGTGTTGACTATGGCACAGAAACGTGGTCTCACACTATATGCCTTATAAGAAGGCTCAAGATTGCTCAGCGTGCTACGGAGAGAGCTAAGCTTGGTCAAATCAGAAATGAAGAGATCCGTAAACCAACCAAAGTCTCTGAGGGTGTTACTACACCAATCGATCGATAGTAAGCTGAAATCAGTCGACGATGCGGCATAGTAAGTAGGAACTGTCGATCGACGTCGACTGATCTTTTTTTACATCAATAGCTGGCATCGATCAGCGATCGATCGATTGGTGTGGTAACACCCTGATACAGCTCAGAGGATTAGCAAGCTATAGTGGCAGGGGGTGAAGCATATAACTCAAAGAACTAACGGCCGTTATGGCAGAAAGGTTCTTGATTAGAAACCACACACTGGAAAGCGCAGCGTAGGACGCCCCTCCCCACCCTAGATGGAAAATCGACCTGATAAAGGTTGGTAAGAGACATTAGACCGCATGATGATGATGATGAACTAGCCAGCAAAACCTCCATAAACAAAACAAATGCGTCCTCAGTTCATAAGCAAGTAGCCATCAGCAAAAGATATAGCAACCATTTGTAGAATGCGTTGTAGGCTCCAGCGGAGATTGGTAGCCGGTGTTGAATGGCCCACGTATCTCTGTTTACATCGGGCCGTTACAAATGCGTTACATCAAGACACTGCCGGTACTATCTCAACGTGATAGGGTGCAGGGCTGTATCTAACCAGAACGGTATATTATATCCTCACAAACTAGAACTGGACATACAATAAATAAATAATGCAGGACATTTCACACAGCGCTATCTGGTCCCAAACTAAGCAAAGCTTGAACTATGGGAACCAGATAACTAATAGAATACTTATATAGGTACTTTTTTGTAAATACATACTTAGATTAAATAAAGAAACATCTATACCCGAAACAAATATTTGTAGATCGTGCAAACATTTGTTCCGCGGCGGGAAACGAAATTATATATTCACTAAATCAAAAGCCGTGGTGGCCTACTGTACAACATCGTTTCAATTGGTTTTTTCGGAAGGTTGTAACTGAAAACCAGTGTTTGCTCCTCGAGAACTCCTCGAATTATTCGCTGAATTATGAACAATTTGTTACACCGCAACGCACACATTTTATTATGTTATTTTTACTAGTTAAGCTAGTGTCCCGTCCCGGCTTCGCACGGGTGGACCTTTATAGTTTAAACATTTTTTATGACTAATTTGTTTACTCCTTGGGTTACATTATTGAAGTTTTATTAGAGGTCCCTAATTTTTTCTAGTATTAAATAATGTTACTCAAGGATAATGTAGCATTCTAATGGTGAAATTATTTTTGAAATCGAACCTGTAGTTTTTGAGTTTATTAGTTACAAACATACAAAAATACAAATATTTCCTCTTTATAATATTACTAGCTGACCCTCCGAACTTCGTACCGCCTTGACATGCATATGACGTGGGCTGCCAACGTACGTCGCCGGTAGAATTGTCAATCGGCCATCATTAGCTGTGTCTATGTATAAGAAAATGAATTTTCTTTATAATTTCTTTTCACGTTATTTTTTCTGATATTTTAATAGTTATTCTGCTATTCGGGGCGAAGACAAATCTAACAAATCAAAGATCATTAAAATTGGTCCAGCCGTTCTTGAGTTACAAATGGTGTAGCTAACCAGACTTTGTTTTCTATGTACCCATAGATATTCTTTTTTTTATATATTTAGACCATTTTTAGCTATTTTTTGTATATTTATATATTATTAATGAGTTTTTTTTAATATTATGTTTGGTGCTACAAATAAATGATATACCTATCTATCTAACCTGAGTTTCGATTGGGAGGTTTGTGGTTTGAATCCCGCCCGTGACTCATAGATTATATGCATGCATATCCCGCTCGTGACTAATAGATTGTATGCATGCATATCCCGCTCGTGACTCATAGATTATATGCATGCATATAATCTATGAGTCACGAGCGGGATTCAAACCAAAAACCTTCCAATCGAAACTCAGGTTAGATAGATAGATAGATATATCATTTATTTGTAGCACCGAACATAATATTAAAAAAAAAACTCATTACAAATACAAATATACTAAAAATAGCTCAAAATGGTCAAAAAATAAAAAAAAAGAATATCTATAGGTATATAGAAAAGAAAGTCTGGTTAGCTACACCATTTCAAAATGTATGTACGCTGTCGTCGTGTTGAAAGTGGTGAAGAAAAATATCGCGAGGAAACCGGCATCTCCTAGAATCAAAACATATTCTATGCAAAACGTGGGAATGTATCTGTAATGTTTGGACTTGTCTCTAACTACCCCATGTAGGATATTCGAGGATGTCCATCGTCCGCTATTACATTATTTCAATTATCGTCGTGTTTTAATAATAATTGTGTGTGCACAGTGTGAGAAAACCTGACTTTAAAGAAATATTTAAATAGTAAAAAAGAAAGAAATATTTAAATAGTGTAACAACTTCTATAATCGTTGCATGCAAGACACCGGCCCAATCCCATTTCAGCCTAGCAGCCTAATTCCCTGAGTCAGCAATGCCGGTTTTTTTTAAAGTTGTTAGATTTTGTTAATAATTTTCTCAATACAATAATATCAGTACACTTGCCTGCTCCAAAAGGTAATTACTTTTTTATCATACAAAACACCAATCAATTGTCCTTATTGATCTATCACAGGTTCACAGCCGATGGGGCCGAAAGGTTCTCGAGTGGAGGCCACGGACCGGCAAGCGCAGCGTAGGACGTCCACCCACAAGATGGGCAGACGACTTGGTAAGAACCGCAGGTCGGCGTTGGATGCAGACCGCTTCCAACCGCAGAGATCAATGAGGGAGGCTTTTGTCCAGCAGTGGACGTCCTACGGCTGATATGATGATGATGATGAGGTTTACAGCTTCCATTATAACAATGACTTTTGGTATCTGACCGTGTAAAAAATCAAGTTCTATAAAAATCTCCCCTTGGTATAGTTTTGATCTTGTGTCCGGCATCCATCTGACCTATGACCTTTTCCAGCATCCCTCTTTCATTTGGCACGTGGGATTGACCGGACGAAAGCGAGCAGGTATTAGTTAGGGCGACCCTTGATACCATTTTGATCTCGTTTCAAAATCTGGTTGTCCTTTGACCTTATATATTTCACTGCATCTCGTATAAGCACGTGAAATTGATCGAGTAGATAGACATATTTAATAGTTAGTTCCCTTACAGTTTGGATTTTTGTGTTTATTTGACCTTCGACTTTATCAGCATCCCCGGTCAATGATTCACTATTGGCACGTGGAAGGGCTAGTTTTTGTCGTGTCCCCTTGATACAGTTTTGATCTTGTATATGTTTGAACTTTGACCTTCCAGCACTTACTAAAGCTGATTGGTTGGTAAGTAAAAGAAAACAGGTTTATGAAGAATCTGTGACCCATGATAAAAGAATACCGTGTTTGTTATGATGGCCATTGAAACCCCATTAATTGATTTAATATGTCTAAATGTTTTTAAGGTTATGATTAAACATTTCTTACTGACCTTTGATTTTAGCACTGGCAGTTACAGCCAAGCTGGCTCATTTAAAACTGTTATTTTGCTTTGATATTTGGATTTAGTTATTTTACTTGCAGTTTCCTCTATTATTCAAATATAAAATCACCCCTGACTGGTCCGTAGTTTTTGGGGATTAATATATTTATGTTATTGTTTTGAAAATATGGCAACCCTGTTTGTTTCAGTTAAATGCGCCATATGTATGTTTCAGGCAGTGACCAAACACCCCCGCCTGCCGCCGCGCGTCCGGACTCACGGAAATGGAAAGCACAGTGGAATGAATAGAGACGCATCATCTGTTCTCTTTTTTCAGATCTTTTTCAGAAGTTGGGAAAAATGTAGACTAGTTACTTTTTTACTAAGGAAGTTTTTGTGATTTATGTCAATCAGTATTGTAAAAAACATTCTTTATATCGGTGTTACTGGTACAACGGTACCTGATAAATCCTTTTTTTTAGACTGTATAGATCTTCTTTTGATCACAATCTCACCCGATGGGTCTAAGATGAAGCACAAAGATTTAGAAGAAACTTATGTACTCTTACCTTAAAAAGGTCCGAATTCTATTCTTTAGGAAAAACAGACGACGGCAAAGTGTTTAATCCTTTATTTGTAGTAATTGCAAATAAGAAACTTGTTACGTTTTTAATTTTTGTATAATGTTTATTAGCAACAAATATATTAATTGACTTAACGCTACATCATATGACATAATGAGCCTTGGTAATGGACCGTATAAAAGAGCAGGTTTTGTAAAATCTCCCCTTGAAATACTTTTGATCTTACGTCTGGTACCCAATTGACCTCTCACCTTTCCAGCATCCCTTTTTTCATTTAACACGCGAGATTTGACTGCTGAGCTTTACTATACACCTGTTCGTTTTCATCGGTTTATTATGGCTGACCGGTCGGACAACGGGCTTAGTTTTATGTGGTTAAAAAAAACAATGTCTGCATCTTGTTTCCAAGACCAGCGTCGCGGCATATTAACTTGGCATAGCATCATGCTGAGCTGAGTTATTTTACACCATGCTGTTATATTATTTTGTCTTCACTTAAGTAAGTCATAGTAAAAATGTGCGATCGTTATATTGAAACAAATAAATATTTCTGAATTATTGATTGGCTTCAAGAGGGGTAAAAAAAACGAGACTATTAGGTCGAATTGGACCTTTAATGAAAAGTATTCATTAGAAAATTTCAAACCCGTTTTTGTATTTAGTTTAATCCTTGTAGTTATTGAGTTATGAGCCATAATAAAAACAGAACTATGACGAAATTCACAGTGTACACCAGTGCTGAAATTTGGTGTTCGTGTAGCTTTAGTGACAATAACATAGGGAAAAGTCTGAAATCTTGAATAACTGCAACTTCTATCCCTAAAATATAACCAATTTAAATGAACCCTCGTTACTTGTAATTTCATTGTAATTGCGTGGAAAATCAATTTTATTAGTTAAAGATTATGAGTAATATTTTTTTTAAGTAAAACTTCTTTACGTACGCTTGACTTGGGGAGTAAGCTGGTGAATGCGTTACGAAAAGTGCGAACGGAATTTGAGAGATAGTTAAAAGTTAGTGAAGAGTTACGTTTCGTATATTTTTGAACGTTAATGCGCGAGTGCGAATTGCGTCTGTGAATAATGAACATAGATTGATCGACCTAGATTGGCTTGATTAACTTTCGTAATTTCATTTCGTTCTTATTTTTATAAATTAATATTTTGAAAAAGAAGTTTTACTTCAGTCGTGTGCTCTAAAGCACACTTGTTTTTTGGTTTATTGGAAGACTCGTGAGATCCGAGTTCGGGTCGAACCACTAGTTAAATTAAATATAGTATTTTTAGTATAGATACAGATAAGTACTGGCTACATCTACCACTGAATCGGAGTTTTAAGGTATGTAGCTCTTACGAACTTACTTTTAGGGCGACTTGCACAACGATATTTAATCGTATTTAGTGCATAAATAGGATTTAGAAAGTTGTCAAGTCATACACATACGTCAAATTTGAACATCATCATCATTATATCAGCCATAGGACGTCCACTGTTGGACAAAGGCCTCCCTCATTGATCTCCAGGAACTGCGGTTGGAAGCGGCCTGCATCTAACGCCGACCTGCAGTTTTTACCAAGTCGTCTGCCCATCTTGTAGGTGAACGTCCTACGCTGCGCTTGCCGGTTCGTGGCCTCCACTCGAGAACCTTCCGGCCCCAACATTTTGAACATGTTGAGTCGCTAATTACGTTTTGTGATCGTAGTGAAAGCTGGACTTATATTTTCTACACATCTCTATAGCACTCGCTGTGTCAACACACATTGTCCTCCACATTTACCAGGCTGATCCTAAGCACAGAGTTCATACCGTCCCGTCAAGTCTCGTGCCAAATAGTTATCCCTACATAGATTACTCACTTGTCGCTAAATTAGGCGCTGAATAAGTGTCTAGATTTTCCTTGAAAGATTGGTTTGTTTTTTTCTATCGTGCTCAGAAACAGAAACTTATGTTTCCTGTTGAGTTTGATGTATTGGTTGTTTAATTGCGTAGCTTGATGTTATTAAAAACATAAAACATCGTTTTATACCAAGGCCTCTCTTATAGATTTTTAAAGCGACCAATCTTGTGCATTCTGGAACCAACGGCTCCAAGCTACCTTTATTTGGTCGATTGTCCACCTAGTGGGGTACGTCCTACGCAGCGCTTTTCAGGGCGAGGTATCCTTACTGCCAATAGTTCTTCTAGCTATGTGCTTAAAAGTAACAACACAGATGACCTATGTTGCAGTCTAATTTGGTATGACCATTAGCATGTGGTTTTCGACGACCACTAAACTCCAAGAATCAAATAGCCTGCGGCGCGCAGTGCGAGGCGAGACGTTATTCAGAGCGGAACGCACTCACCCCGATGAAGGTTCACGAATTGAACCGAAACATTGTCGGTCGATACACCAATAAACGGTACGTGTTAAATCCCGCATTTATAATTAATATTATAAATGCAAAAGTTCGGATGTTTGTTTATTTTTTTTTGTTTGTTTGTTACTCAATCACGTCGTAACGGCTAAACCGATTTCAATGAAATTTAGTATATACGTAGATTATAACCTGGATTATCGTATAGGCTTCTTTTATTCACATAAATCAGGTCCTGCGGGATAAAAATGGGGTGTCAAGTCAAGTTGCAACAGCGAGTTCAGTTTTATTTCTAGGTTTCCCTACACATTTAGTAGTGTAAAGTATACAAAGTCGCGTGCATTAGTTAGTTTATAATGAAGAATCAAATTCATCACTAGCGGACACTAACTTTTTATGGAATTTATGATTATAATATTTAAAACGTTTCCTTATAATAGAAGGATATAATATAAATGGTTTGGCCAAGGGCTATCCACCAGACTTTTTTTTATTTTTTTATTATAGGCTTGCGTTTGACCACAATCTCGCCTGATGGTAAGCGATGATGCAGTCTACGATAAACCTATTCACTCGCGACTTAAAGATACCCAGGTTGTAGCTATCAGGAAACACAGACTCTGGCAAGGCGTTCCACTCTTTAGCGGTGCGCATAATAAAGGTCGAAGAGTACCGCTTTGTGCAAATGGGAGGTATTTCTACCATATAGCGGTGGAGCACCGCAGAGCGTCTGGTTGCCCGTTGATAGAAAGGAGATGGTGGGATCAGGTTGAAAAGGTCCGCCGCACACTCCTCGAAATGTGTAACCGAGAGGTTAGCACCCTTTCGTCGATGCTCCAGGCTGAAGAGCCTTGCATCAACTAGCTCATCGTTGCCTATGAGCTTCTTGGCGCTTTCTCAATTGATTCCAGAGCTTCAAGTTGGTACTTCGCTAATCCGTCCCAGAGATGAGAACAGTACTCCAAACACGATCGGACTTGTGCTTAGTACAAGTTGAGCAACTGTCCCGGTGTGAAGTAGTGCCTCACATTTGCGAGTATACCAAGACTTCAGAATCACTACGAAATTGCAAAGGAGGAGAACCCCACAACTCATCTTAGTCGCTTCGCCGCTCCAGAGAAAAATAAGTGGCCGCAGGCGCTAACTGAGATTGTATTGTCCTCTCTCGTCGCAGTATTGGTCTGGTCTCCAAACAACTTCTTTAATAATCTCAATTCTCGAAAACACAACTGATCTCAATTCTCCAAAAAACAACCGTTTATCGCACACCAAACAAAAATACAATGCCAAAAATACACAACCATTAAGTAAAATGCGTGGTCTTATCGCTAAAAGCGATCTCTTCCAGATTACTTTTGGATGTATCAAAATATTGAGTAGGTAAATATAATTTATTATATAAATTGTTACAATCGTGTGCAAACGATCCGGGTGTTCAAATTAATGGGTAAATCGCCGTAAGCCGACCGGGCGATATTTCAGGCCCTCACTAACCCCAACCTTCGAAACCTATCGCTTACATACCGTATAAAATGTCCATAAGTTTTGATGCTTTGTGTTATAGTTCATAATATCTATTGATAAATCACAAGAACCAAACTATTTATTACTAGCTGACTAATCCGCAGCTTCGCATGCGTAGTTTTTCAACAAAAACGTTACTCTCCTTCTGCGCAGTTGGGTAAAAAGTAGCCTATGTTACTCAAGGTAAATGTAGCTTTCTAATGGTCAACAAATTTTTGAAATCGGACCAGTAGTTTTTGATTTTATTCATTACAAACACACACACAAAAATACCAATCTTTCCTCTTTATAATATTAGTATAGATCACTAGTTGACCAATCCACAGCTTCGCACGCGTAGTTTTTCAATAAAAACATTACCCTCCTTCTGCGCAGTTAAGTAAAAAGTAACTTATATTACTCAGGGTGAATGTAGCTTTCTAATGGTGGAAGAATTTTTGAAATCGGACCAGTAGTTTTTGAGTTTATTCATTACAAACACACACACAAAAATACCAATCTTTCCTGTTTATAATATTAGTATAGATTACTAGTTGACCAATCCGCAGCTTCGCACGCGTAGTTTTTTTATTAAAAACATAACCATCCTTCTGCGCAGTTAGGTAAAAAGTAGCTTATATTACTCAGGGTGAATGTAGCTTTCTAATGGTGAAAGAATTTTTGAAATCGGATCAGTAGTTTTTGAGTTTATTCATTACAAACATACACACAAACATACAAATCTTTCCTCTTTATAATATTAGTATTACTGGCTTCCGGCCACGGCTTCGCACACGTTGTTTGTTAATAAAAAGTAGCTTGTGTCTTAATCCAGGTCATTTTTCTTCTTCATTATCATCGTGTCGATATGGTTCCTAGATTAAATATCAAATGTGGTTTTGCAGGTAACAGTCCAGGTATCATATACCAAATTTCATTGAAATCGGTACAGCCATTGCGATTTGAAAGCGTTAACAAATTAACTTTTGCTTATATAATATTATATAGTATGAGTATGATTTATTTGATCACCAAGAAAAAAGGATTTATGAATACGGCTTGCAAAGTTTGTGTGCCATGAAGATGTCAAAAATATAAAATTTAAAATTATACAGAGCAATCACACTATCACACTAATATTATAAATACGAAAGTTTGAATGTTTGTTTGTTTTTTACTCAATTACGCCGTAACGGCGAAACCGATTTTGATGAAATTTAGTATTTACGTAGATTATAACCTGGATTACGACATATGCTACCGTTTATTCCATAAATCAGTTCCCAATGGATAAAAATAGGGTGTCAAGTCAAGTTGCAACAGCGAGTTTAGCTTTATTTACCTACACATTTAGTAGTACGAAGTCGCAGGCAACAGCTAGTATGTAGATAAAACTATTAAATAACCCAAAAATTTATATTTAATTTGTTATTAAGTACTACATACTAAGTTAGTATATAACATTATATTTAAAGGTTGTCTGGTAGAGGTAGCTATTTTAACCACCAATTGCATAACATGTTTTGTTTTATGGTGTGCAGTGAAGTATTTTCCAAAGAGTTTTTAGGAAATGAAATCCAGCTTCTCCAATTATGTAGATATATTGTAACTTCTTACTTACTATTACAGCCAGAACTTATGTCTAGGTCGTATAATTATAACCTCGGACGTACCGCAGGTCCGCTTTGTATCTTGGTTCGGTCGAGAAGAAGGAAGCTCTTCCAAGCCACCAACATCCCGAAACCAACCGGAAGTTACTAAACATTTCTTATTCATAGACAATTGAACCTAGACACTTCTCATAGACTATACTAGAAACAACATAGCTTGATCTCATAGACACTAAACGCCACAACCACCCACCCACGGAGATACGAAGTTATAGGTCGAAGATAGGCTTGAACCTTACTCTACGAACTGAACGAGTAGTCGCAGTAGGCACAGGCTCCGGCGCAGATGATGGAGGCGCTGGAGTTGCACGAGGTGGCGATGGTGTCGGGTCTGGAATAATAGGATGATTTGTAGTTGGTTGTTGTGGACCAGTTGGTGGTACAGAGGCTGGGTCCATGTGGGCGGGTTTAACACGGTCCACACTAACGGCAACCTCTCTATCACCAACCTGTAAGATTAAAATTTTAGAATTTTTAATTATTAGGTATGGGCCAGTATAAGGTGTCTGCAGGGAGCGACGTACCGTGTCGTTCCTGAGCATCACGTGAGAAGCGGTGGCAAGATCTTTATAGATGAAAGAAGAGGGTTTGGAATGTCGTGACGCAGGCCCGTTTTGACGACATTTTAGTCCTTAGTTGGGCCACAAATTTGCTAGCTTCGGTAAATGAGGACCCGGTTGGTACTATTAGCTCCCCTGGTAATCGGAGAGGCTCTCCATAGATAATTTCGGCTGCAGAGCATTTGAGATCCTCCTTAAGGGATGAGCGGAGACCAAGAAGTACTACAGGCAACGCATTGTACCATGTGTCGGCGTGACACATGATGGCTGCGATGTAGCCGCTCCACCATGCCATTAGCCTGTGGGTAATAGCTCGTTGTTCTTAACCTAGCAGTCCCATAAATATTTGTTAGTCGCTGGAAAAGATTAGACTCAAACTGGCGACCTTGGTCGGTAGTTAGAGTAGAAGGCACGCCATAACGTGCAATCCACCCGCTCAGGAAGGTTTCTGCAACTTGGGTCGCTGTGATGGACGTCATAGGCCACGCTTCTGGCAACGTGAGAAACGGTCTACTGCAGTGAGACAATGGGTGTGGCCATTGGAGCTAGGCAGTGGACCTATGATGTCGATGTGGACATGCTTGAAACGCCCAGATGGTAAGTTAAGAATAAGAATAAGAGTTAGATTATGCAGCCGGTCAAATGCTGCGCGACGAAATGGCCAGGCAGATAGGGGCGGGGTTTGCCAGTAGACTTGTCACAGAAAATGGAAATGTTAGTACCGGGTATTGCAACTTTTTCTAATTTTAGTGATGTGCCCGTAGGCAGCCGTCCCAGCTCTTCATCTTCCTCCTGGGCTCTTGCGAGGGCTACAAAATCAGGCTCCAAGCAGATGGCCTCAATGCGGGACATAGCATCAGGCACCACGTTGTCTGATCCTTTTATGTGTTGGATATCAGTGGTGAACTGACTGATGAATGACAGATGGTTGAGCTGTTGCGGAGGCAGTCTCTCCCGATGTTGTTTGAAAGCATACAGCATGATTTATGGTCGGTAAAAATTGTTGTATGTTGTGCTTCTAAGATGTGCCGAAAATGCTGTACACTTTCATACACGCCTAGAAGTTCCCTATAGTAAGCCGGTTGAAGGGCTTGCTTGGCATCCAGCTTTTTACTGAAGAAAGCAAGGGGTTGCCAATCTCCGTTGACTTTCTGCTGTAAACAGGAGCCAACATGGGTACTTGATGCATCTGTAAATAAACCTAGAGGAGCAGAGACAGCAGGGTGAGCCAACAGTGTGAAAGATGATAAACACTTTTTACAAGCGTCGAACTGCTGCTCTAGTTCTGGCGTCCATGGAAATGGTTTAGCGTCTTTGCTTTTGACAGCAGTGACTGCTTCAATGAGTATGCTTTAGCTAAATCAATAGTACTGAAAATGGTAGCACCTGATAACGCTTGGTTGAAGTCCCCGATGTGACGCACGGGATACCTGTCCGGTATGGTACGTGCGTTGAGTGCGCGGTAGTCTCCGCAGGGACGCCAAGATGTGTCGCGCTTCTGAGCTAAATGCAGCGGCGAGAACCAAGGACTCTTGGATGGTCTCGCAGTACCGCAGCTAACCATGTCTGCAAACTCTTTCTTGGCGGCGCCCAGCTTCACGGGTCCCAAGCGGCTGGGCCGGCAGCTGACTGGAGGACCGTCTGTGGTGTGGATGTAGTGTAAAGTATTATGCTTTATTTCCCGTACAATATCAGGTGGTCGCAAGATATCTGGAAACTGAAACAAAATTTTGTTAAATTCTGACCCTTCTGCGGATATAACTTTGATGCTGGTTTGATCAGAGTTACAAAATTGAACTGCAGTGACTAGGCCGGTTATACCGTCAACAAGTCTCTTATGTGAGCAGTCTGGTAACAGGTTATAGTGGACCAGAAAATCTGATCCAATGATGGCAACATCAACATCAGCAACAACAAACCTCCACTGAAAGTCTCTGCGCAACCCAAAATTTAAATTAAAATTAATATTCCCATACGTATTTATTACACTACCATTTGCTGCGCGGAGTTGATAGGAAGTAGGTAAGCGTCGCCCTGGTAACAATTGTTTGGGAAAACAGCAGAGATTGGAGCCAGTATCAACTAAGAATCGGTATTTGGTCTCCTTATCTGTGACAAATAGGCGATGACTAGGTTGTAAGCAGTCAGCCGTCGCTGCTACTGACTGCTGTGTGCGTTTCCCGAACTGTTGCCTGTCCAGTGACAGGGGGGCACTTTACAGCCTTATCGTTGAAAATGGAATGATACCAACACATACCTTCTTTGCTGGGTTGAGATCTCGTGCGAGACCGTGAGCGTGAGCGGTTGAAAGACCTCCCTCTAGTCTGAGTGGATGCAGATAAACTGGCTACCTGCCTTGTCAGATTGTCCACCAGCTGCGTCAAACGTTCGATATCACCTGGCTGATGATGGCTGATAACTGCCCGCACTTGAGGTGCGGGGTTCACCTCCTGAAGTTTGTCGGCCAGGTCACCCAACTCTTCCAATGTGGCATTGGGCTGTGTCAGGAGTATGGATTGTGTTTGCTGCGGCAGCCTGTTGCTCCAGATGTTTTGCAGCAGCCGATCTGGAATACCACCAGCGGAGAGTGTGCGCAGGTGGCGAAGGAAGGAAGAGGATTTCCTATCTCCCATTTCCTCTTTCTCCAAAAGTCTGCGAACCTTTTGTTCATAAGATTCTGAGAACCTGTAGATGAGAGCATCTTTTAACTTTGTGTATGGATCGACATCAGGCGGTTTAATGATTAAATCTTCCACTTCTCCGGCACTCGCTGTATCTAAACGAGAGATTGTATGGTAAAATTTCGTAACCTCTCTAGTTATCTGGTTTAAATGAAATTGCGCTTCGAGGCTTGCGAACCACAACGCCGGCCGGTCCGGCCAAAATGGAGGGACTTTTATTGAAAATTTATTAATTCTATCGTTACCTCCGTCAGCGGGCTTCATCTTCTGCACCGAAACCTGTGTTTGTGCGTTTTTCCCCATATTAATATGGAAAAACTGAAAATATTACTGTATAATCTACACAAGTGGGCGGCTGTCGGCGTATTTTAAAATTTTTAGCTTGAAATTGAGACAGAAATAAATTTTTTTATCACAATGCCACAGACAATATAAATCTAACCTAGCTAGAGTCTCTACGGTTGCGTTCACGATTTTCATGTAATTCTTCTTGTCTTGTTTGTTCGAAAAATGTTTTTCTAAGGTCCAGGTCTGACTGAACTTGATGAAAACATGCGTGGCGTGGACGTACACGGAGGGCCACGTGTGGCGATGAGATGAGTGAAAAAAACCGTGGAAACTGTAATGAAGTTCTTTTCAGCGCCTGCTCTGCGTCGAATACTTTTGTCGTTGCTTGAGACTGACGGCGGCAGGGCAGAAAATTCGTTCAGGCACTTTTTCTCTCGTGAGTTTGGTAGGCGCACGTAGTCCGACGTACTTATGATTCTTGACGCACGTGGTTGCCTGCTATGCTTCTGATAAAATCGTCATAGATACCGGGCAGGGATGACCAGGGCGATGCCGATGGCTCGTACAATACACAGTCTTGTGTGAGGCGTGGGTGCTGGCTGGTTGGAGAGAGCGCGTGGTCGCTGGGTTGACTTGACACGCTCGGGGTCACCAATTTAGGAAATGAAATCCAGCTTCTCCAATTATGTAGATATATTGTATCTTCTTACTCACTATTACAGCCAGCACTTATGTCTAGGTCGTATAATTATAACTTGGGACGTACCGCAGGTCCGCTTCGTATCTTGGTGCGGTCGAGAAGAAGGAAGCTCTTCCAAGCCACCAACATCCCGAAACCAACCGGAAGTTACTAAACATTTCTTATTCATAGACAATTGAACCTAGACACTTCTCATAGACTATACTAGAAACAACATAGCTTGATCTCATAGACACTAAACGCCACAAGTTCGAGAATATTCTGTTTCTGTGGTATTAAGTCTATTTCTATGGTATTTTCTGTCTATCTATGAATATATAGACTTTTATCATTAGTATGAGTAATGAGTAGAAGTCGCTACCAGCGTCTGTTTTTTCAGACTTCTTTCGTTCTTTTTCGTAAGTTCTTTCTAGGCAAACGTACTCGTATTTTATCTTCGACCACACCATCCCTTACCATCAGGTAGTGGTAAAACGATTGTCTATAATAAAAAATACTTCGAAAATCTCATTTCCATTGATAAAAAATAGGAAAAAAATGCTGGACATTTCACACAACGCTATCCAGCTCCAAATTAAGCAAAGCTTGTATTATGGGAACTATAAATATTTTTTTAATACAAACAACACATATCTCTAGATCGTGCAAGCATTTTTTCCGCGGTGAGAATCAAACCCGCAACCACCTGCATCTCAGCTGGTTACTTTCCTTCTACGCCAGTTATAAAAGCCTAGTTAGAGAATGAGTAAGTTGCGCGGATGCCCTATCATCAAAATGTTTAGGAATCGCCTTCAAGTTCTTTCCCTCGATCCTTCTTCATCATGTTCTTACAGATTTTCACCTAGTCCAATACACTGTATTATTTCCCCTAAGACCTAGCAAGTCTCATGTGCCTACGAACACCAAATGCCTCGTTTATTTATCGATGTTTTCATAATTCAGCGAGGGGACACGCCGCACTTTTTATTTGCCTCGTCCTAGTTTAAGATTCATGATCTCGTGAGGTATTGGGATGTGGAAATGGGAAGTTATTGGGTTTGTCAGTTTTTGTATAAATAAATATAAATTTATGTTTTGGACACAGGTGGAAGGGAAGTAAGATAGATTACTCTATTGAATTAGAACACAAACGGAAATAATACAAAAATAACTAGAACTAAGCTTTGTCGGCGACTTGCGTAACGATGTAAACGTGTTTAGTGGTTAAATATGATTTAAGGGGTTTTCAAATCATACAAATACGTCAAATTTAAACGTGTTTAGTTGCTAATTACGTTTAGGGATCGGTGTGAAAGCCGGGCTAAGGAAATAACACATTGCACAAGGGTCACAATAGTGGTACAATTATAAAATAAAATAACTCTTTATTGTACACCAAAGTAAAATACAGAACATAATTTTTACAAAAAGATTTAGTAGAATGGGCGGTCTTATCAACCATATGTGCATACTTAACTATAGTAAGGTACAATTGTACCTTTATAGTTCCCTTAGTACATCCTTATACCCACGCATTTTTAACCAATTTCAAAAAAGGAGGAAGTTCTCAATTCAACTGAATTTTTTTTATGATTGTTACCTCAGAACTTTTGGCTGGGTGAACCGATTTTGATGATTTTTTTTTATTTGATAGCTAGTGCTTCCCGTGTCGTCCCATTTTCATTTGGTCTAGTTCTGACAATGTCATGAGAAAACCATATGTCTTAAATTTGTTTAATTTTTATGTTATGTTATGTTTGTTAGCTCAGAACTCCGTTGTTTATCAACCAATTTGAACATTTCTTTGATTATTTGTAATCAAATCCATTGATAATAGCTTTTTTTTGACAGAAAACCAGCGCTGAGTAAAACAAGCCTCAACATAATGCTGAGGCTTATGTAACATTTTCGGTACAGCCCTGTGCCGAAAAAGGAGTATAATAATTTCATTTTCATTTATTCATTTCTAGCACATAATAACAACTTTAAATAATATAATTCACAAAGATTTATAATTTAAATAATGGTTTGTATATACATCAAACAGAACCTACACTAAGTCCAGTAGACTTGTGCTGTAGATCCTGTTTTCCTTCAAGTGGGTTCCCAAATAAGTAGTAATAAGTATGGCTCCGATACTTTTTTTTTTGTAATTAAAATAGTTTTTTATTGTCCATTGTATGTAGTTTCTGAGGTTGTTACCTACTTGTGTCGAAATATGTAGATGTTTTTGTCTATTTATCACACTGATATTATAAATGTGAAAGTTTGGATGTTTGTTTGTTACTCAATCACGTCGTTGTGACTGAAACGAATTTAAAGAAATTTGGTAAGTTGATATATTATGAGCTGGTTTCAAACATGGCTACTTTTTGCTGACGCTGGCGGAAGCTAGTCTTTTATAAAACTCTTTTTAAAATTGGCCAGTTTCAAAGTTATCATCATTAAATGGTTTGATAGCTACCTCAGTAATCGTTTACAGTTAGTTGAAGTAACAGGAGTTGATGGAAATAGGGTATTATCTTCTTTACGTTCTGTCCCTAGAGGTGTTTCGCAGGGCTCTATCTTGGGGCCATTGCTATTTGTGCTATATTGCTCCGATATCGTAACTAACATACATAACTGCCAGTATCATACTTATGCAGATAATTTGCAGTTCTATGTGTCATTCCATCCTAGTGATACTCTACAGGCTACCCTAAAGATGACTGAGGACCTTAACCGCATTGCGCGGTAGTCAACACAAAATTCTTTAGTTTTAAACCCAGCTGAGTCAAAATATATGATATTGGGATCAAAGAAACAAATCTCTAACATAGCAGCAATGGATCCCAATATCAATATTTTGAGTGAGCCTATTGTTCACAGTATTGAAACACGTAACCTGGGAGTCGTCATGGATAGTGAATCACGTTTTGAAAAGTATGTTACTGAATCTGTGAGGAATTGTTTGTATAGGTTGAAGGTTTTGTATCGTATTCATGACTGCCTTAACGTTGACGATCGTATTAACCTTTGTGATTCACTTGTTCTTTCTAAATTGAACTATGCAGACACTGTCTATGGTCCTAGATTCAGAACACGTATACAACGTGTTCAGAACGCCTGTGCTAGGTTCTGCTTTCCCATACCCCCCATAGCGCATGTAACACCATTTATTAATAAAGCCAAACTGATCAAAATGTCATGGAGAAGACCTTCACTTTGCTATTCTTCTATTTGGCGTTATTAAAAGTAGAAAACCCGAGTATTGGTTTTGGTGGTTTCGTGGTGGAAACAGGTATGATACACGGGCTGCATCTCAACTTCTTCTAACAACACCATCACATGGCTCGGCAGCCTTTCATGGCAGCTTCCGCTATGCAGCTACCAAGTGTTGGAACACAATCCCACCGCCTCTAAAAAATATTAATAATGTTGATGTGTTTAGGTTAAAGTTAAAAAAAACATGTATTTTCATTACAACTCAACCAACCATGGTGATGGTAGGCATAATAGAGGCAAATCTCTCTATTTTTCTGACACTGCTTCTCAGTTTTTTTTAACTTTTGCAGTTGTCAACGTTTTCATTTGTCTATTGTACTTTGTTTATGTTCCAAATAAATAATTTTGAATTTTTTTTGAATTTTGAATTTGCTCACTTTGCTTTTTATTGGTCAGTCATGGTTTAGGTTTCCTTTAGTGTGCATATACTCGTATTGCTATTGTGGATGTTTTTAGTGTAGTTGGTTAGGGTAGTAGTATATAAAATTAATGTTACTTATAGTAAATAGTACCTACTGCTAATAGTCAGGTTCTGTTATGAGATGATTAGTCAGGTCGTCCGTGAAGTCAACACTGGCCTCAGCAGAAGACCAGCGCTCCAGCATGGTAACATGCAGCAGCATATGCTGAGCTGCAGGCCTTTTCGCCGTCACACTCTTGTTTAATTATAATGTAATAAAACACGTGCCTTTGTTAATGTTTAATGTAAATATGTTTAGTTTTTATTGTATGAGATCATAGTCATAAGATTCTTTTGTTAGGCGAATAAATATATTTTCTTTCTTTTCTTTCTTCTTTCTTTCTTTCATTATTTTCAGCCAGAGAGGCCTAATCCCAGCACTCTCTTTGTTTCCTGTACTAGTCTGAACCACGTACGACCGTCGTCTTAATGATATCGTGGACTCATTGCGCTGGAGGACGCCTATATTTCTGTGCCTAGTTCTTGGCTTCTGTCTTATTATTTTTAAAATTGTAATACTATAATAAACGTGAAATATCCGTCGTATTTTTGAGCCCCCAGAACTTATTTCATCTAGCCTCCACGACATAACAAAAAACTTAAGAACGAAAACGTATAAAGTGCCATAAAGGAGCTTTCTTATATGCCGCCGCAAAAATCTTCAAGATGGAGTAATCGGGCATTTTACATAAGAAAATAATATATTATTCAAAATCCACACTCGAGCTCACCGTCCCATATACTTATCGGTAATAATGCTCTCTTTCCATTGCTGCTGGTGGGAAACGCGGATAACCGTCAAAATATTGTTTTTGGAAAAAAATATTCCGTGAAAAACCTTAAAAAAAAAGATACATTCATCACCTTATTATCATAAACAAATTTAGTTCATAAAACAGATTTGAAGTCCTTAATCACGAAATAAAGAGATTGAAAATCATTCCATGATGATCTAGTCATCAAGAATTTGGAATTAATGATAAGGCACCTACAGAGTGTTTATGGATTTAGATTAGCAGGAAGGCCTTTTACACAAGACGAGGGCTATACAGTAATTTGTGTTGATGTTATTGCTATTATAAAACTGTCATCGTCTAGGGTACCATTGAAGTATGTAATTTAATATAATCGTTGTTTTTTTTATTTGTATTTCTTTGTATCACACTTTTATTTAATTTTAATTGTTTTGTTATTCTGTTCTTTTTTACTAAACGGACATGTTTAGACACATATGTAGATGTTAACAAATAAAATGGCCTTAACGGAAGACCAGCGCTGGTTGTTGCAACCAGCACATGCTGAGTTAAGGACCATTTTGCAACTATACTTTGTTCATTCATTAAGATTTGTTTTAATGTGTTTTTTTTACTTTACTTGTTTATTTTTTTTATGTTTTTATGTGTTAATTTAGAGTATTAAATAAATAAAATATTATTCTATTCTATTCTAATTAGTATCTAATAAGGTTTTGAAAAAATCTAACAACTCTAAACTAAGGGCGACTTGCGCAACGATCCCGAAACGTAATTCGCGACTAAGCATGTTTGAATTTGACTCTCGATCATGTTTTGGCACTGAATACGAGTAGGCATAGTTGCGCAAGTCGACCTAAATGTATAATTTTTTATTATGTCGTTATCAAACAAAAAAATTTTTAAGCACGGATTATATTTAGGGATATAAAACGTAATACTCGTATCTTTATAAAATAGTAAACATGCCCTGTCTACGTGCTTCTAGAGTTCATATTCTGAACTTTATACTCTGTGTATCTTACAGGAGTCGAGTTGCGAAAACTTTTAGTTTATTAGTGTTACTCCTTTCGAATCTCTAAACTGCCAGTGAAAGTGACGTCACAGCAGTTAAACGTTAAAAATATAGAAAACCCGTGAGTTGTAAGTTACCACATTTTACCATCCTCATCCAGCCCACCTTCAGGCTCTTTGAAAATAAAAATAGAAGCAGCGAGTCTCGGGCAAATCCTCTCCGCGTTATTATGATATTTCTTGATTCGAAACCCCTTTGACTAGGGGCTCTTATATCTTGAGGACTCAGAAAAACTGCTTTTAAGTTTGAAATTATATAAATAAATGTTTTGGGATAGGTACCTAACCCTTTGGAATTTTAATCGGTTTTTTGTTACGGACATAAAACAAGATAATGATCATAAAAACAACCAGACTTTTGAGTTTAAGTAAGGCATAATAATGGCACAGAATGTTTTTAATTTTTCTTCTTGTCTATTGTATATATTTATTTATTATGTATGCTTTCATTGTGTTGATAATCTATATAACGTAAGCTAAGACGAAATACTTCTATCTTCATTATTGTTTTTTTTTTATATTACTTATATTATAATGTCTCTTTTTTGGTAAAACTCATTATATATTTATCGCTTATATAATCATTTAAACTTTTAAAATAATTCACTTTACAGTATCTTCTTCACAGTATAGTTGTTTCTCTATATATTATAAGAACGTATTTACAAAAAAAAAGTATATAAGTATTCTATCAGTTATCTGGTTCCCATAATACAAGCTCTGCTTAGTTTGGGGCTAGATAGCGCTGTGTGAAATGTCCAGAAATATTTATTTATTTATTTATCTTCACTTTTGTAAGGATATACATGTAAGGAAAATACACTTGAGAGCAATAAAATCGCACATCCGCACATTTTTACTTAAAAGTTAAATTTTTTTTTATTTGGAGCTTACAGCAAATTAAAATCAAATTAAATTAAAGTGCATAATCTAGGCATTCGCAGAACTGATAAAGGGTTGACATTTACCTTTAAAAACAACTCATTAGCAACAAAACAATAGACCCCCTTATGTCGCTCGATCCAGGTAAGGCCGGCGGCGGGATTTATCACAGGTATAAAAGAGTGCATATTGAGGGAATGGTCATCATTTAAATCCTCCGTCGTCCGAGACACGTTCTCGGAGACCCGGATGACGAAATCACCTCTGCTAATGCGGAAGGTGAGTCATCTATATCAGACAGAGCAAACACTTCACAGAAACACCGACCTCGCCGGCGAGGTCGACGAGTCCCTTCAGTCGCCGCTTATACGAGGTACAGACATGTACCCGGGCGTTTCTCTCCTATCCCCATCCCGGCAACAGCCCAAGCCGAGGTTCGTACCTAAGTGGTGCCCTTGCGCTAGTTGCCAAAAAACTTACAGGGCTGAGCGCCATCTGCGCTCGCCAAAAATTCGGTTAAGCTGTCACGGCCTCAGAGGCCAACAGCGAGATTAGTCCATTCGAAAAAAAAAAAAAAAAAAAAAATGGTCATCATTTGCATACCAACGTACAGTGTGAAAGGTTCTCTATTGATATTGGCTTCAAACGGAACACGAAAATGGATACTACACCAGAAGTAGCCGCTCAAGTGGTTGCCCTTGTTGAATCGGGGCTTAAGCAAAGTCAAGTGGCTCGACAATTGAGTTTGAGCCGATTTACCGTTCGGCGTACCAGAGGTATCAAGAGACTGGTGGCTACCAACGGCGACAAGGATCGGGCCGTCCCCGTGCTACAACAGAGCGTGATAACCGCTTTCTTATAACGACATCTTTAAGAAATCGTCGTTTGAACGTAGTTCAACTGGGCCAACGACTTCAAGAAGTTCGTGAAGTAGAAGTTAGCCGGTGGACAGTCAGAAGACGATTGAGAGAAGGTGGCCTGACTGCACACAGGCCAGCAAACGGGCCGAAATTGACCCCAGCCCACCGAGAAGCCCGCCTTCAGTTCGCTCGAGACCATTTGAATTGGACCGAAGAGCAGTGGAGTGCAGTCCTGTTCTCTGATGAGTGCAGGATGTGCTTGCATGGCAACGACGGACGGGGGAAGGTGTATAGAAGATCGGGAGAGCGATTTGCCCAATGCTGCATAACAGAACGTGTCGCCTATGGCGGTGGATCAATCATGTTTTGGGGAGGCATGTGTATGGAAGCAAAAACCGAGCTTGCCTTCATCACCGGACCGAATACTGGTCGCCAATCAAGAGGAATGACTTCCATACGATACATTGAGGAAGTACTCGAGAGCCACGTCGTACCTTATGCTGGGTTTATCGGCGAAAACTTTCTGTTTATGCAAGATAACGCAAGACCGCATACTGCTGGCATAGTGATCGAGTACCTTCAAGAGGTGGATGTGACCGTTATGGAGTGGCCAGCTCGAAGCCCAGACCTCAATCCCATCGAACATCTATGGGACGAGCTGAAAAGAAGAGTTCGAGGCCGAGATGCTCCTCCATCGACTCTACAGGAGCTGCAACAGGCGATCGCAGAGGAATGGGAGGCTATTCCTCAAGACTTTATCAAAAGTCTAGTAACATCAATGAAAACACGGATGGAGTCAGTGATTCAGGCTAGGGGAGGGAACACTCGGTATTAATAACAAACTTTTAATTAATTTTATCTTTTAATTTCATAACTTTGACACCAATACTTGAATAAAGAATTTTTTACTAAACATGCATTTTTGTTATTGATTCACAAAAGCATTTTTATGTAATGATTGAAAGACAAATCAGATACCACTGGATAGGTATTAAAATAGACTATGAATCTGCATTACAGAAACATAATATTTTTTTGTTTTTTTTTTAGTTATGTCAAAAAATCATGAATGTGCGATTTTTTTGCTCTCAAGTTTATATTTTTTATTAGTCTTTAAATACGTTTGTGAGTCACCAAAGGCTTGTACTGAAAATCAGCGTTGTAAACTAGTGTATAGCACATGCTGAGCTCAGGGCTTTTCGCATAACCCTGTGCATGGCAGCATTTCTCCATGCATACACTTTAATTGCCGTGATATGTATTTTTCCTCCTGTATGTATGTGTGTATGTATTTTTTATTGTATATAATTATGTTTGTTTAAGTGTTGCGTCTGCTTCTTGTATACAGTTTATGTGAATAATTGTCTTCTTTTTTCTGTTTGATTTGTATCATGGTTCAGGCAGAAATTAGACTTGTATTACCATCTGGAACGTCAGGTTTTCCATGCACTATAAACAAAACAGCAACGAAAGAACAAGCTTACTCCGACCCCGTAAATCCAATGACCTCACGAACCGATTCGTACAGAACGAGATCACCTCCGCACAAACTACCTCCACCGATGACGTCATAAACAAACGTAAGCCCACCGAAGAGCAGCCTCGTAAACCGGTTCCCAATAATCCGCCGTCAGCGAAAAAAATAGCCATAGTAAAAACTCCTATCCGTACCTAATAACCCGAGAATATTATCACAGAGTCGTCGGGTCATAACCCGAAATTGGTTTCGGGGTCCGTAAGTCCCCAGTTTTATATGTAGCATTATGAAGGCCGTCAAACGAATTCACGTAGAAAATCGAATCTATATACGGTGATATTACCGTCTCTGGCTGCCTTCAGATAATAAAATAATATACCTCTTTTACGTTGCCGCGGTTCGGTTTGGACGGGCCGCGGTGACCTGAGCGTGTTTTATGAATTGGGCATGAAAAGTCGCGACGTTGATAGCTGATAGGGGTAGGGAGGCAGTAATTCGAAATAGCATCATGTAAAGAATTTCATCGTCTGTATCACTTTACCTTTTTCACATCTGGGAATTGCGTCTCCTCGGCATTTTCATGTCTTACGTAACGTAGGTAGTGGCTCAGTTGCATCTTTGCTCTTTTTTGTTGTTAAGAAGAAACACAAGGGCCGTTTTTCCATACAAACGTAGTCCCCTGTTTCCTCCCTGGATAATGTTGTTAAGAGGAAACACAAGGGCCGTTTTTCCATATAAACGTAGTCCCCTGTTTCCTCCCTGGATAATGTTTCCTCCCACATAAAAACAAACACATATATACTTACAAAAAAAACAATACCAAAAAAAGTGTCTCTAATTATGATAGGCGTTGTATATAAGCAGCAGCGAGCCGGTACTTCTACTGTGTTAGCTCCTTCTTATACAATAGTATTAACAACAAGATTAATATATTATCCCCTGACTCAGTTTAAATGCAAGAGAAAATGGTTGCAGTCTCTGTCTTATTATACGGAAAAACTCCTAGAAGTTTCAAAATAATCACACACAAACACACCTCTTCACGCATACACACGCACATACTCACCACCTCTCACCCACACTTCACACATTCACACTCACATACATACATATGAGGTACGACTACTTTAACTTCTCTCTCATTTAATTGTTAACTTTAGATTATATTGTCACTTGTTTACCTATAGCTTCTCTTTTACCTTACACTGCAACTTAAACTCACCTTGTTGTGGAGGAGAGCGTTGCTATCTGCGACACAGTATATATTACTCGTGCGCGATAACTTGGGACCTGCTAGGAATGCGACTCCCCGACCGCTTCCCCTGCACTTCCCCGATGGCGCCCGTATTGTACCGTTCGCAGCACTATTTTTTACTAGGGTTTTTAGTCTCGTACTGGCCTACGTCACGTAACGACGCGCTCTGGAATTCTTTTAGTTTTCATTTGTGTTATTGTTTTGTTGTTGTAGTTTTTGTTGTTATAGTTTGTGTGATTGTTTTGTTGTTGTAGTTTTTGTTGTTATAGTTCTTGTTAAGTGTTTTTGTTATCATTATGAAGGGTAAACCTTTGCATAGCGGAGAAAGAAACCTCGAGAAGACCGAGAGACTGAGGACGAAGAACAACCTCTAGAAGGCATAAATCCACTAAGTAGTGACGAAGATGAGATAATGTAAATAATAGATAAAATAAATGTATAAACTTAAACATTGTATTTTTATTTTATTCAAATAGTGTAAACAAGATTAGATAAAAAGCAGCGTCCTCCCTGAGTAACATAATAAATTAGGTTAAAAAAAACAAAGACGAAGCCGCGGGCAAACACGCCAGTATGACGTCACCGCGTTCAGGTCCCAACTTATCGCGCACGGGTAATACTTATGCAGGTAACATCGTTCCATTTTTAGGGTTCCGTACCCAAAGAGTAAAACGACACCCTATTACTGAGGCTCCGCGGTCTGTCTGTCTGTTAGACAGTTGAAATTTTCACAGATGATGTATTTTTGTTGCCGATATAACAACAAATACAAAAAACAGAATAATATAAATCCTTAGAGGGAGCGCCCATACAACAAACATGATTTTTTTACTCGTTTTAGTTTGATATTGATAACGACAACAGGTAGACGCTTGAAATATTCACAGAATATTTAGTTATATATTCACTTTAAAAACAAATCATTAAATTAAAACAAAACAAATATTTAAGGGGGGCTCCCATACAACAAACGTGATTTTTGCTGTTTTTATAGATAATGGTACGGAACCCTTCGTGCGCGAGTTCGACTCCCACTTGGCCGTTTTTTTTTGTAATTAATCTTATGTTTGTTGTTCCTAATAAAGATTTACTCTTCTTTTTCTATTCTTACTTTATATAATTATGATAGGCAATGTTACTAATAGCTAAGGATTGTGAAGACGACTACAGTCCAATGCCATAAAAATACACATCGACTAATAAAAATGTAGTGATGATTACTGTGTGATACACATCGAGCTCTAGAAAAATACTATAGTCTATAATAAGCTTCGAAATTGTCGATGTGTATTTTTGATAGCCTTGTACTTCTAGGTACTACTTGCTGTCTATAAAATGACAAAACAACAATTTGCGCAATACCTTCCCCTCATTCAAACAAATAGGTATTTTTTCTCAAATCCCTACACTCCGTTACAAAGTAAGCGAAAGCCGTACCAATAATAACTGTGCTTGGTCACGTAAGATTCCAATGGCAGTCGATACGATGATTGTCGATCTGATCGTAAAGAATATAAGCTTTTGCGTGTATCAGTTGTACGTGATGTGAGGAAAATGTGCTGAGCATTGAGTACTGCTTCTATCGCCTGTATTTATTTAGTTTAAACAAGTAACTTTTTGACAAAAATATAACCGACTTCAGATAACAGTAAAAACTAAACTACTGAACCGATTTCGATGAAATTTCTAAGGGATCAATCTGAAAGTATATTCTTTCCAATAATAAAAGATTTTTTTAAGTCGATTGATAAATGGCGGAGTTCTGAGCTAACAAACATAGCATTACGTAAAAATTAAACAAATTTAAGACTTATATGGTTTTTCCATAGATGCCATTGTCAGAATTGTATACCAAATGGAAATGGGTTCATCAAAAATCAAAATCAGTTCATCCAGTCGAACGATCTGAGGTTATAAACATAAAAAAAAATCCAGTCGAATTGAGAACCTCCTCCTTTTTTAACGTCTGTTATAAGTGAAAGTTTGTGTGTATGAAATAAAGCCGCAATAAACTGAATATTGATGTTCAAAATTCAATTATACACTACTTAGCTTGATGGTTATTGACGTTTCAAAGTGATCCTTGCGATTTTAATGAATTAAATATTTTGACTTTGGTGTGTAAAAAAAGTTGGTATACGTATATGTTATCATAAATCGTACCTAATAGTTGTATGTTAAGGCCAAAAAAACATGGAATTCAAAGTGTTTTTGTTAAAATTTCATAAATATGAACTAATATAATAAAGAGGTAACGAGGAAACATTGTCGGTCGTAACACCGATAAAACGGTTCGCGATAATTCCCGTATTTATAACAGCGGTTGAAATAAATCACAAAAGTTTTTTTAAGTAATGAGGTAAAGTTTGTGAGTTTGTTTGTTTGTAAGTAAGCGGTAATCTCCGGAACTACTGATCCGATTCTGAAAATACTTTCGCAAATAGAAAGCTACATTTTTCCGGATTGCTGTCTTTTATTTTGATACAAATCCGTGCGTCTGGCGAGTCAGTTAGTTATATATATGTATAGACCCTAGGTTATTTAATTTAATTTATTTGTAGGAACTAGCAGCTGATAAACTTATACATATAACAGATTGTTTACCAGATAGCCAATTACAGGTTTTTACGTTTAAACAACAATCTAGAAACAGAAAAAATGTGAACAACCATTCGATATCTCATATTACAGATACAATAAAGAAAGAGTGCTTACCTATACTATTATTATATTAAACTAGCTGACCAATCCGCAGCTTCGCACGCCTAGTTTTTCAATAAAAACATTACCCTCCTTTGCGCAGTTAGATAAAAAGTAGCCTATGTTATTCAGGGTGAATGTAGCTTTCCAATGGTGAAAGAATTTTTGAAATCTGACTAGTAGTTTTTGAGTTTATTCATTACAAACATACACAGTACATACACACATAAATACAAATCTTTCCTCTTTATAATAATAGTCTAAAAGTATAGATATTCTATTACTAACCACTAAAGAATTCACCATTCAACCGATGTCGTATCGAACTGACGCTCATGCAGTCCGGTCACAGTCCGTGCGCTTACACAGCTTATTGAAATTATCACTTGCTCGCCACACAGTCACGCACCACACGCTTCACGTGATCTTTTCTACCTCATACTTGCAAGATGTAGAATGAGCTACCATCTGAGGTTTTCCCGTTAGGCTACGACATGGCACGCTTCAAGAGAAATGTAAAGAAGTTTCTACAGTGTAGGGAACGCATCGACAATACCCCGGGTGTTGCCGGTGTCAATAGGCGACGGTGACCGCTTACCATCAGGCTTTCCATAAGCCTGTTTCCCCTCATGTAAAATAAAAAAAAGTTTTGCCTATAGTTTGTACCAACGATGGGTATATTTACAGGAGGTATGAACCTAGTTAGTTTAAATGGATCATTAATTCTAATTTTATTTAACATGACAGGACAGTTAATGACATTAGAGGTTATTTCTAATAAATACGACAAATCTGCTATTTCGCGCCGCTTAGCCAAGGGCAGGAGATGGAATTTTTTGCATAGTTCTGTATAATTGGAAGATGAAAATGGAATTTTGAGACGAAAACGTATTTAATGAATTTTATTTGAATACCTTCAATTTTATTCTTATAGCTTTATAGCTCTATCATGTTCATATAGCATGTATGTGGTTCCACTATTCTTATAGAAGTCTAGTTTTTACCTAAAGAAAGCCTACAGTAAAATACACACACTAATTTAAAAAATTGGGTAATCACCACACCATACCGAGTCAGCTAATTATGATAATACTAGCTGACCAATCCGCAGCTTCGCAGGCGTAGTTTTAATAAAAACAATACCCTCCTTCTGCGCAGTTGGGTAAAGAGTAGCCTATATCACCCGGGGTTAGTGTAGCTTCCCAACAGTGAAATATTTTTTTAATCGGTTGGTAGTTTCGGAAACTATTCAATGCAAACAAACAAATCTTTCCTCTTTATAATATTAGTATAGATAAAAAAATATAACCTGACCTGAAAAGTTATAAGCCATCTCCCATTCGCATACCAAACAAGTGATGCCAAAGCAGACACTTATAAAAAATACTGAAGGTACGTATGAACGGATTACTCACCCCGCCAAATTGCCTCAAAACATAAATTACAGTGTTCCCTTTGTAAAATCTTGGCTTTTTATCTTCAACAGACAGACAAACAAGTCATACGCAGTTAGTTTTACAGTATGGAAAAATCCTAAAAACTTGTCAAATATTTTCATTGCCATTTCTGATAAATCTAATTAAGAATCTTTTTATGTACACACGGCTACACATCAAGCTATTCCAGTTTCCAGTATAAGCTGACCTCGCATTGTGTTGGCTTTTCGTAGAATGAGAGGTTAGCTTATACTGGATATGTATAGCTTGATGTGTAGCCGTGAGTACCATGATTTGAGAGTTTTTTTTGTCAATATCCCGTTCTATATTATATCTTCATAACCATGATTATTTCATAATCTATGAACCAACATGTCTAAATCACAATATCAACACAAAATAATAAATAAATATTGCTGGACATTTCACACAGCGCTATCTAGCCCCAAACTAAGCAAGCTTGTAATAATAGAACCAGATAACTGATAGAATACATATTTTTTTTTGTAAATACATACAGAAAAACATCCATACCCGGAACAAATATCTGTAGATAATGCAAATATTTGTTCCGCGGCGGGAATCGAACCCACTACCTTCTGCGCCTCAGCCGGCTATTCGCCCACTGTGCCACGGAGGTCGTCAATACAACGATAGGTAAATACAATAATAGGTACAAAAGATTAAGTATAAACGTTTCAGCGATAATAGGCGCACGCACACGTGTACGAGGATCTCGGATCAAGACGGTCGATCGTTTAACCGAGATCACCTGTTTTCGCTCGTTGTACAAAACTTTATTTCTGTACTTATCTATTTTGTAATATCACCATCTTAATATATTTTTTTATACCACTAAGGTAGCAAACAAGCATACGACCCAGCTGATGGTAAGCGGTTACCGTAGCCTATGGCCGTTTGTAATAACAAAGCCATTATTCGCGCGTTGACGACCCTTTAAAATTTTCAAAACGCCCCTTTTGAAGAACCCCATACTGTAGTCCCTGGGGTAAACCTCGGCAGGGAGACCATTCCACAAGCGAAATGTTCGCGGTAGGAAATTCCTCTGGAACCTCACGGTACGCGACCAGATCATCTCCAAGGTGTGTGGATGGATTCCCTGCCGATGGCAAACGTCGCGGTGATAAAATGAACCTGCAAGCACCATATCCAACAACTCCTCAGAACCCATTATAAAAGCGGTAGAACACACACAGGGAGGCACAATCTCTCCTGAGACTTAAGGGTTCAATACCGGATCGTCAACAATTCTCACAGCTCGTCTTTGAACAGAGTCAAATGGCGCTAGTTGATATCCAGGTGCTCCTGCCCATAAATGACATCAATTCTCCATGTGTGGCCAGATATACAGAGTGTTTTTTTTAACTGTAACAGTACGGCAGCACCTATAACCAGAGGATATACAGGTGCAGTTTCATTTAAAACATTAGCTCGTTATCGAAGAAAAATATTTTGGCATTAAAATTTTTTTGGTCAAGCGTGAGTAGCGCCTTAAAATGAATCAAGATGGTAATTTTTTACTGATGCCGATCGATGCAGTCCTATGTAAGGATCATTTTATTGTAGTGGATGAAAAAAATCTGAGCAGCGGAAGTTAGTCAAATTTGATAAAACGTATTCTCATACAACAGGACAAAGCAAAATTCCTTCAACAAACATTTTATTAGATTTTTGCACATTAAAGAAGTATTAATACTGTAGCGATTAAGAAGTTTAGGAACTCCATGCTCTCATGAGCAATTAAAAAACATTTCGTATTTCAGAACAATTTTGAATTTCGAACATGGTTCTTGCACCTGTCGGACTTTTATATCAGTCATTGCATCACCTTATTTATCCTATCATGGCATTGTCAAATAAGCAAAATTAGACTTAATTGAAGCACACTACAAAAAATTACCAACTTGATTCATTTTAAGGCGCTACTCACACTTGACCAAAAAAATTTTAATGCCAAAATGTTTTTCTTCGAATACGAGCCGATGTTTTAAAATAAACTGCACCTGTATCTCCTCTGGTTATGGGTGCTGCAGTACTGTTACAGTTAAAAAAAACACTCTGTATATCATATCATCTTCTATTTACATCTCCTACTTCTTAGAGCCATAAGTCAATATATGTCATTACTACTATGTCACTTCTTTTGTGTTTTATTTTGTCCATGTGTCGTGTCAAATAAATGTTTTCATTTTTATACATTAGGTACTAGCTGACCCGCACTGACTTCGCACTGTTGAAATTTCCCGTTCCCGTGGGAATTTTGCGAAAACTATATAAGCACTCTTGTCAAAGTGACGCGACACTTCATGTAAATGACTTGACGTCAATGAACGACGTTAAATTATATGGATATTGTTCATACAAAATACTAAAATCATGATTAAAAAATAGGGGGGGGGGGGGGGGGGGGTGGAGGTAGGATGGGGAAAAATACTTGACGACCTATTTTCATACTTACCAAACATAAAAAAAGATTATAATCGGTTGACCCGTTTCGGAGGAGTGCGACTACAAAAACCGTGACACGAGGTTTTTATATTATATTAGATAGATACATAAAAACATGACATTAGTAGGTCATGTTATTAAAGTAAAACTTCTTTAGGCACGCTTAACTTGAGGAGTAAGCTGTTAAATGCGTGATGGGACCGTTACGAAAAGTGTGATCGTTCGAGACAAACGGAAGAAGAGAGGAGATAGAGAGAGAGCTACGTTTCGTATATAACTTGGATAAAAAACAAAAATGTGTCAGTGTCTTTTTGGATCTGGCCAAGGCCTTTGATACTGTCTCTGTTCCTCTACTATTACGAAAGCTGGAGGCGATCGGCATACGTGGGATCCCATTAGCCCTCTTCAAGAACTATTTATTCGACCGATCCCAAGTTTTGAAAATTAATGACAAGTACAGCTCTAAAAAAAAAAAAAAATGTTGGGGTACCCCAGGGATCAGTGCTTGGACCAACACTCTTTCTCATTTATATCAACAATCTCTGCAATATTAAACTAAAAAACGCAAAAATTATAACCTTTGCTGATGATACAGCTATAGTCTTTAAAGGTTCCTCGTGGGAAGAAGTTAAGTTGGTTGCCGAAAGTGGTATGCGAGTGGTCATAGACTGGCTCAATAATAATTTATTAACACTAAACCTAAATAAAACGAAATTCATACCTTTCTCTATTTATAACAACCACCAACCAAGCACAGACTTCACGATTAAGGCTCACAGCTGTAAGGGTTCTAACAACGCCAGCGCAAGTTGTGATTGCTACTCTATCTTGGCTACGGAAAGTATTAAATACTTGGGGATAACAATAGACAAGAACCTCAATTGGAAACTACAAATTGACACTCTGAAATCCCGAATTCGTAAACTTATTCCTATATTTAAAAAGATAAGACATTTAAAAGACGATATAACAAACAAAGTAGTCTACATAACACTATGTCAATCTATTATTACCTATGGAATCTCGGCCTGGGGTGGTGCGAGAAAAACTTCTCTCATTAAATTAGAACGCACGCAGCGTTCCATACTAAAAGTCTTATATTTTAAACCGTTCCGCTATCCTACTTTTGATTTATACTTAGAGTCAAAGGTGTTATCTGTGCGAAAACTCTTCATAAAACTCATTATTTTAAGACAACATTCTCAATTACGGCGTACTAATAATATTTCTAAAAGAAGGGCCCATGAAATATACAAGGTAAGACCACCTTTGCACATGGTTTTGCATTTTTAATGGCTCCACTACTGTACAACCGATTTAACAAAAAGATAAACCTCAAAAATAAAACTAAATTTGCTTGTGGCCGAGCGCTGGAAGACCTCTTATCTAATTATGACTATGAGAACACTGAAAATCTAGTAATGGCCATTAAATAGACGCTTATGGCAATATTTTTTTTTTGTTTTGTATGCGCATTGTTTGCATTTGAACTGGAATTGCAACATAAATATACAATTTAACTAACTTTCAAAACATAAGGCTATTATGATAAATGAATGTATGTACTAACTCACTTAATATGATAATTTAGATAGATAGTCTGGAAATACTATGAATAACATGATAATAATAAAAATTACTTTAAATAACATGACTTCGTAATTAATTTACCTAATAGTTAAAATAAGCGCAATTGAAATTTAACATATACATTTGGCGGTCTTATCGCTAAGCGGCGATCTCCACCAGACAATCTCAGGGTGAAATAGATAAGATACTTGTATACATATTGCAGTACGTGACATGACACACAAACATATAAGCTTTTTTCTATCCATACCTACTTTACCACTGAATTAATTTTTTTCTAATATAGATATTAATATATAAATGTATTATTTATATATGTATAATATGCTTACTAAATTACTGATATAAATAGTATATATATATATGTATATATGTTTATGTGTATGAATATAGACACGAATCTAGAAGTATGCATATTTTTTTCTTTTCTCTTATGTGTTGTTTATAGAGGTTTATTAGTACCTAGGTATTGTAAAATTAGAGAAGTACGTGTTTTTTAGTAAGTCGATAGATTATAAAATTACCTAGTTATTAAGTTCTGTATAATTGTTTAACTTTTAAAACTATGTATTGTATGTCAGTGTTGATTATCATACATAGTATTTATTTCAGTTATATTTTTAGTTTTTTCACATTTTGTCTGCTTTTCTGTCGTATACTACAATAACTACTGTATCAATTTGTGTACTCCTGCAGTACCATACCACTGTTATCTGTTAAACTGTACTCAAAAATGAGTCGTATGTACATGGTACGAGAATCCTTACCTTGCCGTAACACAGTTGTAAACTAGCACGGAAGGTAAAGTTCTTCAACTGTATACTTACCTAACTACCCTCATTGTTTAGTAGATTTACTTAAGATAAAAGATTGTTACATTATTTATAGTTTACTTATTAAGAAAATCAAGTAGGTAGGTATACTACTGTTTTATAAAAAGACAAATAAATTTATTCTTATTCTTATTCTTATAACTGTAGAGGGAAGAGAGAGAGGTGCGAGCACACATTTTTTTTCTCTCTTTCTCTCATAGCCAGTTACGATTCGTATATCTCTAAGAGATCTCTTTTTTTAGCGATATGACCGCCCATTATGCTTGCATTTATTTGCTTTATTTTATTTCTTTTTTATTGTTGATGTGTCTAGCTTGTAAGGTATAATAATAACCTCCCAAAACATACCTTTGCCTTATTGCAGAAGGCAGTAATTTTGAATACTTGCAGGATTGTAAAAAAGTTCTTGCAGACTGCCCTATCCACCGAATTGTCACCTACACTACCATGTACAACGGTTCAAAATGATACCATCCGAACCACTGAGGGGTACTTGGCTTAGGCCCGTGCACCTCTGGTATTCTCCGGTTTTTCTGAGCCGAGTTGATGAAAATCATAAATAAACAATAATAATAATCTAAGACACAGTGCAGGCCTATTGTCTGTATCATACTGTAGAAGCAAGAGAGAGCAGTGCGCGCGCACATTTTTTTTCTCTCTTCCTCTCATAGCCAGGGCATGATATAATATAATGACTGAGATATTCTCAGTCATTACTTAGTAAACCCTCCGTCGTCCGAGATACGTTCTCGGAGACCCGGATGACGAAATCACTTCCGCTAATGCGGGTGAGTCATCCACATTAGACAGAGTAAACACTCCACAAATACACCGACCTCGCCGGCGAGGTCGACGAGTCCCTTTAGTCGCCGCCTACACGAGGTACAAGCACGTACCCGGGCGTTTCTCTCCTATCCCCGTCCCGGCAACAGCCCAAGCCGAGGTTCGTACCTAAGTGGTGCCCTTGCGCTAGTTGTCTCATCAAAAATAAAGGGCTGAGCGCCTTCTGCGCTCTCCAAAAGCTCGGTTAAGCTGCAACGGCCTCAGAGGCCAACAGCGAGATAAGTCCATTCGAAAAAAAAGTCATTAGTTCGTTTGCGAGTTTGCTAGCGTTACGCGAACGATGATTTCAAGATTATTTTTCGTAATTTCATTTGATTCTTGAACAATTTTATAAATTAATATTTTTAAAAAGAAGTTTTACTTCAGTCGTGTGTTCTAAAGCATACTCGTTTTTTTAAACTATTTGTAGACAATTGTTTGACCTTATAGTTATGTAGATATCACGTCAAGTAGTTATGTGATGGGTTGAAAGTGTTGACACATGACTCTAATGTTCTGGATAAACAAACACTGGTATTGAGTCTGTTTTATTTCATACTCATGCTCATTTATTGAAACCGTAAGGACACAATAGAACACTTGGTTATGTCAATTATACTTATATAATTACATAGGCTTCATCCACCTAATAGCTCATTATCATTTCGGAGGTGCTAAAAACAGATTCAGCACTGGAATCCTAAAAACAGAGTCCTACAAAATAGCCAATCAAAATGCATCAAAAAATCAAGGCACAAAAACACAAACAGAGCCAGGAACTACTTTATTAAACCCCCCTCTATATTCATAACGCGTCAGCTACACTATCACAAATAATATCACCCCTGAAGATGCATTGGCAAAGAAATGTATCAGAAAATGTATAAAAAGCATTGTGGATGTCTGATAGGAGATATGTTTTACTAGATGCGACAAAATGTCTCATATAAAGTGCAAAAAAAGGATAAAAAATCATCGCTTAACTTAGCATAGGGGACACCAGTTTTCAATTAAATAAACTCGAATAGATATTGGACTACCTGTTAAGGAGCTACGATGCTAAAGCAACTAATGTGTTAAAAAGATAGGTTAAAGTCACATGAAACTGAAAGTGCAAGATTAAAAAAAGTAGCAGGAAGCGGCATAAACTAAGTAGTAAGTTCCACTAACCTAATAATAATAAATTTGAAGTTTTAAATAGGTACACACGGCTACACATCAAGCTATACATTTCCAGTATAAGCTGACCTCGCATTGTGTAGACATTTCGTAGAATGAGAGGTCAGCTTACACTGGAAATGATTACGCTTGATGTGTAGCCGTGTGTACAAATGCCAATAGTTGGTTAAGTACCGGAGTTAAATAGAATTAATAAACATATTGCTTAATGGCGGGTTCCTATATCCGTCGGTAACTAGCTACGACTCGTTTCTCCTTGAAAACGTGTCAAAAGTTTGACACTGGATTGATAATTTTTAAAGGAGATGCGAGTCGTAGTCCGAAACCGAAAATTAAACCCGGCTTGCAGAACGATCCCTAAACATATTTAGCGAGTAAACATGTTTAAATTTAACGTATTTTTATGATTTGACAACTCTCTTAAACATATCTAAGCACTATATAAGATTAGACATCTTGGCACAAATCACCCGAAGTACGTATTCCTTGCATAAAAATGTATCTTAGGAAATAGATACTTGGTACTTGAGTCCCATTCCGACCGCCAAAAAGTTCGGGCGTTATCGAGGAAAGTTATTGTTATCCCTGCAGAAAAAAAACCGTTAGTTCTAGGTCAGAAGAAGTTCCATCCGAAATAAGCTCTGGCTAGTTTTCATCGGATAGCGCTCAAAAAAGTAAAGCATTTCAGCAAGTCTCTTCTAGTAATCTTTCTAAACTCGATATAGGTAGTTATGTAGGCGTGTGCGGGCGTCCGTGTGATTCTTGTAGGGAGATATGGGATTTTCAAAGATATAAGCCAGCCCGACTAGACTGGACCAAGAGGGATCGCATTCAGCAGAATACTTCAAGCGTGGATAATGTAAGCAATAATGTGTATTAGATGGAAACGTTATATTACGTACCGGCTTACTATTCTCAATGGGTTCCTTACTACATCATTAATTCCAGTCCATGTGAAGGTTGTCTGGAAGTTACTTTAAGCGATAAGGCTCTAGGTGACGTATTTATAATTTGGTGTACTGATAAAGTCCAGTGTACCTACTGTTTTTATTTAAGCTAGTTCTTTTAAAATTTCCTGGTCTATAAAAAATATTAATCAATGAATTGATATCCACTAATGTAACCATCATCATCATATCAGCCGTAGGACGTCCACTGCTGGACAAAGGCCTCCCTCATTGATCTCCAGGAACTGCGGTTGGAAGCGGCCTGCATCCAACGCCGACCTGCGGTTCTAATGTAATAATAGATGAAAACGTACAAAAATATGATAATTGGAGAATTGTGTGTAGATAATTAAGTCTTTATTTAATTTAAGCTACCAATGAAGTGTAAAAACAATAAATTGGACGACCTCTGTGACGCAGTGGGCGAATAGCCGGCTGAGACGCAGGAGTTGATTCCCACCGCGGAACATATGTTTGCATAATCTACAGATATTCGTTCCGGATCTGGATGTTTTTCTATATATTATAAGTATGTATTTACAAAAAAAAGTAGATTAGTTTTATATCAGTTACCTGGTTCCCATAGCACAAGCTCTGCTTAGTTTGGGGCTACATAGCACTGTGTGAAATCTCCAGCAATATTGATTATTATTATTTAATAATGTGAAATAACTATTTATAATGTTAGATGTTATTAGTCTCAAAGTTAATTGTTATAAGATATGTTAATGTAAGTAGAAATAATAAAAAAAAACTGGCCTTCTGCGAGTCGGACTCGCGCACAAAGGGTTCCGTACCATAATCTACAAAAAAGGCAAAAAATCACGTTTGTTGTATTGGCCATCAATATTAATTTTAAATTGAATAATATAACTGAATATTCTGTGAATATTTCAAGCGTTTACCTGTTGCAGTTATCAATATCAAGCAAAAAACTATCAAAAAATCACGTTTGTTGTATGGAAGCCCCTCTTTAATATATGTTTTATTTTAATTTAATTATTTATTTTTTAAGTATATAATAATTTAATATTCTTTGAATATTTCAAGCGTCTACCTGTGGCCGTTATCAATATCGAGCATAAACGAGCAAAAAAATCACGTGTGTTGTATGGGAGCCCCCCTGAAATATTTATAGTATTCTGTTTTTAGTATTTGTTGTTATAGCGGCAGTAAAAATACATCATCTGTGAACATTTCAACTGTCTAACTATCACGTTTCATGAGATACAGCCTGGTGACAGACGGACAGACAGACATACAACGAAGTCTTAGTAATAGGGTCCCGTTTGATCATTTGGGTACAGAACCCTAAAGTTGGTATTGTCAGTAGTTTCTATAAACGTTATTACTTAGAATAGCAAATCTTATTTATCTAGACACCACTACCATTACACAAAAGTTAAAAGCTAATAAGCATTAAGTTCGGGCATTAGTGTTAGTGCTATAAAGAATGTTCTGTGTTATTGTATTATTAAACACTGTCTGCGGGAGCAAATAAATGTATTTTCTTTCTATCTTTCGTTTTTTCTTTCTATCTTATTAAGGAATTTGAACTCGATTGAATATTCCCTAATAACTTTTGAATTACTTAAAAAAAGTTAATAGGAAATATTCAATGGGGAGCAAACTCCATATAATATTTAGTTCATAGTAGCTACGGTATACCATCGTCCGAATATCCAATTCTCGGGTTATAGAAGCTTTGCCGCCGGCCGCCACTGGAGACACGTCATCGATGCACCCATGTTAATACTTCACACGCCCAACGCAATGAATATAAAAAATCGTGGATTTCTTACCAACAAATATTACAAGCACTAAACATTAAGAGTGATACGGTTGAACGGATTTAATGGTTCGTATAGGCATGTATACGAATACAATGTGTTTTGTTGCCTAGAATAGAATAGAATAGAATATTTCTTTATTGTACACCAGGAATACTTAAAAAAAACTAATTTATGTTAAATATAGTACAATAAGCGGCCTTATCGTTGAAATCGATTTCTTCCAGGCAACCTTTATTTTAAATTAACACATTAAATTAAAATACGGCTAGGGCCAATTGTTAATTGATCGAGTGAAGCGAGATCTTTAAATCAACTTGGGCTAATCGGCGTTGTATGTATGTATGTATGTTTGTCCGAGGATAACTTTCGTAACGTTTATCCGATCATCGTGAAATTTAATACATAGGTAGGTAGTAATGACAGAATTTTGGTGTAACTAAATGAGCTAAAAATGTTGGGGGGTTGTTGAGATGTTGGGGTTCAAGAGGAGTAAAAATAATGAAAATGAGGTCAAGTGTGACGTCAAATAAAAGGTATTCGTTAGTAAATTTAGACTACTTTTTCATTTTTCGTAAATTCTTTATAGTTTTTGAGTTATTAGCCATGATAAAAACTAAACTTTGACAAAATTCACAGGGTACACCAGTGACCCCACAGTGGTGTAATTTGGTATGCGTGTAGCTTTTAAGTGGCACAAATATAGGCAAAAGTCTAAAATCCAGAATAATTGCAATTTGTACTCCAAAAAAATTTTACCAAAATTACATGAACTTCCGTTACCCGTTATTTGAATGAAACTGTAGTTCAAGTAAATTGGTTAATTTTTCGTGGTACTATTTTGATAGTCAAAGATTACAAATAATATTTTTTTGTTTTGTGCGAGACTCGCGAGATCTCAGCTCGGGACGAATCACTAGTAGTGTTGATAAATAAGTATGTTGAAATTCATTACAGTTATAAATTTAAAATTTTCAAACCACCTTAATATCAAGTCCTTCAATATCAATGAAACAGCCTGTATAAAAACAAATCATATTCATACATCATTTAAATAAAAGGTAGGTCTCTGTTAAACTGACTAAGCGGCATCGCAAAGGCGCATTGTTTATTGGAAATGTATCGATTTTTGGATAAATAATCAAGCTACCGGTATTCAACTGGTGAAAGGTAGCCTGGAAGAGATCGCTTTTAGCGATAAGGCCGCTCATTGTACCGTTGATTAAATAAATAAATAAATAAATATGGCTGGACATCTCATCACAGCGCTATTTAGCCCCAAACTAAGCAGAGCTTGTACTATGGGTACCAGATAACTGATAGAATACTTATATACTTTTTTTTTTTTGTAAATACATACTTATAATATATAGAGAAACAACCAGACACGGAACAAATATCTGTAGATCATACAAACATTTGTTCCGCGGCGGGAATCGAACCCGCTACCTCCTGCGTCTCAGCCGGGTATTCGCCCACTGCACCATTGTGTATTCTCTTTTGTTTTTTTATTTTTAAATAGCTGACCCGCCAAACTTCGTACCGCCTTGACATGCATTAACGCGGGCTGCCAATGTACGTCAATCGGTCATCGTTAGCTGCATCTATGTATGAGAAAATGAATTTTCTTCAAAAAAATTTTGTGTGAATTTTTAGTGATATCATGCCACGAACAAAGGCTGACAAAGCAATGGACGTATTCTAATTATCACTAGATTTTAACAGCAAAAAAAATTATTTATTGTACACAAGAAAATACAGATAAAATACAGAAATAGACGTCACGTACAGGTTATGTGTAAAGGCGAGCTTAACCCTAAGAAGAGTTTTCTTCCAGCAAACCTAGAGAGAGATGATTTTAAAGGTAAGGTCTTTAAGCTATTAACCTTGATGGAGTCGCAGTAAACTACGGCGTCTTTCCAAATAACTGTTCCATCAATAATGCAGCTTCAAAGATACGAAACAAATGTGCAACATTAGAATCGAGGACCGTATGTTGCACATTTAATATTAAAATTATATGACCGTGTCGTCGCACCCTCGCCGCCCCACGTTGGGCGCCACCGCTTGCCTCACGGTGGGCGCCAAATGGACTATTTTTTACATTCAATTATAAGTGACCCCTCTATATGAATTGGTCTGTCTCTCCCTAATAAATGGTATCTGGATAACAACACGGTGTGGGTGGAACGTGATGGATAGTTGCTATTGGCGAATTGAACTGCTTGATTGAACCTGCTGCCATTTTGGGAAATAAGTTACATTTAAATATAAAGTAAGAACAAAAAGGTTCGAAGTTTATTTTAAGATAATCCATACTATACAATTAACATCTATAACCTACTATACAATTAATGACGACCTCCGTGCCGCAATGGGCGAATAGCCGGCTGAGACACAGGAGGTAACGGGTTCGATTCTCGCCGCGGAACAAATGTTTGAATATAATTATGAATGTATTCACAAAAAAAAATAGTATTCTAGGATTCTATCAGTTATCTGGTTCCCACAGTACAAGCTCTGATTAGTTTGGGGCTAAATAGCGCTGTGTGAAATGTCCAGCAATATTTATTATTTAAACCAACTTTATCTTTGATATATACAAGATCTAGGCACATTTTTACAGATTTCAATATTTGCTAAGAGACACGAAAAAACGCAATCCTTTTACATTAGATATTCTTAAAATTTCAACACCAAAGATCAGGGACTTTATCAAATATGACTTTCTAAAGCCTCCCAGAGGGTTCAGTTAACTCGATCTCCTGCCGCGTAGGATTATTGGAAGAAAGAGCTTTGGTGGATCTGATCCTGTCGCCATTGTCAATCCCATATGGCGAAAACAGTATTTGCCCGAAATTATAAAATATTCAGCTAGTAGTATTGGCTATTGATGTTCTTGTTATGATTTTGGAGAATTTTAGAGTGTTGGGACAAAGGGCTGGGGAAAAATTACTTTCTACTTTATGTCTGTGTATGACAAACTGTAGACAATATTTCTTGAATATCATAATAGACAAAGGGACATCTAATGACTCTAGACTACCTCTAGACAGACTTCTGAAATTGATAACACTAAACAATATATTTATTTTGACCGTGGACGTTTACGTTGCTAGTGTCTATTATATAGTCACGCTTAGCGCCAATTGTGTACCGGTCTTGTCCAGTTCACCAAGTCAGATAAATGGGTAGTAATACTATTTATTTACAATATTAAATCCAACCCATCTCTGCTAATGCCTGATCTGCCGCACACTCGTCCCGCATCCACGCGCAAATGGATCAATGGCATGGATTTTTTTATTCAAAATAAGTCCTTAAAAAAGCCGAGCCACCCCAGAAGCCAAATGGCCCAGAATTTGTTTAAATTGTCACGTACAGACACCGCGTGGTTACACAATCCGAGTGCACTGGTTCTTAAACTTTATTGAATGGTTTTTCTGCAAAAATATTTATTGGTTACTAGCTGTTGCCCGCGACTTCATACGCGTTACACTACTCAATGTATATGTAACCTAGAAATAAAGCTAAATTCGCTGTTGCAACTTGACTTGACACCCCATTTTTATCCCATGGGACCTGATTTATGCAATAAAAAATAGTCTACTTGGTATAATCTACGTGTATACCAAATTTCATTGAAATCGATGCAGCCATTACGACGTGATTGACTAACAAATAATCGAACAAATAAATAAAAAAACATCCAAACTTTCACATTTATAATATTAGTGTGACTAGCTTAGTGGCTTCGCAAGCGTTATTTGTCAACAAAAAGTAACCTATGTTTGAATCAAAGTCATAATCTATCAATACACCAAATTTAATCAAAATCGGTGCAGCCATTGCGACATGATTGAGTAACAAACCAAAATCCAACCGTTCACATTTATAATATTAGTGTGATTGCCTATAGTACTGCTAATAATATTTCTTAACTTAAAATTTAGTTAAAATAAGTATCAACTAATGAAATATGAAATGAACTAATTAAATTTTCCCTTATGCTAGTTATGTGATTACTTATTTATAAATCAATTATTTATTATAAAAAAATGGTGAAACAATAAATGAAATATAATATTTTTTTTCCATTTTTTACTCACAGATTTTAATCTAATGAATACCTAACATTGTTATTGAAGACCCGATATTTTGTTGGTAAACTAAATATCAAAACTAGAAAGAAAGAAAGAAAACATTTTATTCAACAACCACACAGTAATAAAGGAAAATAAAACACAACAACAATAAAATCTAACCTAAGCATTAACAAACTAACAAACTTAAAAGCTCTGTGTGGAGATGAATAGGTACTCAGCTCAGCATGATGCTACGGTATGTTAATATGCCGCAGCACTAGTCTTCCGCTGAGTCCAGTTTATGTTACCTCACGTACCTCTTGATCAAGGGTAGCCATAATAAGACAAACACAACTATTTGAGAAAACTAGATTGAGCACCACTTACACAGGCATACGGTGAAGGGTTAAAAATGCATCGTAGTTGCATAAAAACCCTATACAGATATAGGATTTTAAATTTTAAAATGTGCATTGTATTGAACTGCAGGGATCGGAAATCGATTGGGTCCGTAGCGACAAAGGGTTAACCATTAATAATAAAAACCCATTGATTTTAGATACGACAGCTTGCGTGTGGAAGTTTTTTGATGTAAATGAGTTAGGATAGGATGATACTTTCATTAGATATTAATATCTCAAGGTAATACGATCTCAATGAATAATTAAGTTTGATAGGTCATTTCTAGTTTCGAAGTTTTTAGGCTACCAATAGAACATGGCTTAACGACAATTCTTGTTACCACAAGAAAGTTAAACAACTGTTTAACGTATGTTTAAAAAAATCCTTACCAATTTTTGTGGAAGATTTTTTTAAACACCCGCTAAGCAGTGTTTCTGTCAGTCCATACTCCAAGAACTTGGAATCAAGCAGCGTCTTTCAACTGTGCAACCTCGCATTTTCACGTTCTTCGGGCACGTGTCGCGGCGTGGAGAGGTGTCCATTGAGTGCCTTGTGGTGCAGGGGAAGGATGAGGGTACGCGACCACTCGGTAGATCGCCAATGAGATGGACGGACCAAATCAAAGTAGCTCTTGGCGGTCCCCTAAACGAGTGCACCAGAAAAGCGGCAATACGAGAGGAGTGGCGAAGGATTGTCAAGCGCGCCACTACCCCCGAAGTGATGACGACGACCACTCTCCCAAGAATGTAACGACTGAGAAGAAACAGTGTTTAATATTTTTTTCTGGTAAAACCCTTTATTTTTCGCTAAGAGTGACCGAACCGAGTCTGCCGAACCACGGAAGCACTTAGCTAAAAATGTTGTCACCCGTCTAAGTAGTAATTGCGTAACACGTTGTTATGTAAGCTGATCGGTTAAGAACGGCTGAGCAAGCTAATCTATAAGCGCTTTTATTAGCTAAGTATGTATACAGATGAGATACCTTACCCAACAAGACAACTACTAATAAATGTGTATGGTTTTGAACTACGGCTGGGCAAAATACATGCTTTGCGTCAATTAAAATACAAATTACAAAATACTATTTGACACATATTTAATATACGAAATACAAAATATTTTTAAATCGTGTATTTTAAATATTAAATGCAAAATTTAGTCAGGTGTTAGGTACTTGACAACTTGACGCACAGTACCGGTACAGTGTGGCCAACTTTAAAGATTCACATATTTAGCGGTCGCCATTTTGCTTACGAATAGTTACGAAAACTATCGAACGCTATTTCCTGTAGAACGCACCATTAATAAGATCGCTAAATGTATTTATGTTCAGATGTATTTTAAACCATAAGTATTTGAAATACTAACTACAAAACACATCAGCGTCAGGTATTTGAAATACCAATTACAAATAACATTTTTACGAAGAAATTGAATTAGAAATAAAAAAAACATTTGTATTTTAATTACAAGTAATTCAAATACTGCCTACCTCTACTACTTCCAGCAATATGGCCAATGAAAAGAAGTATCTAATAATATTGAGGCAGCCTATTAATCAGCAATTTACATGGAGTTCACATTAAAATAAGTTTTTTTAACTGTAAAGGTAACAACTTCAACATATTGTTTTTAATTGGGTCTAATTGTGAACTCAGGCTGACTTTAAGAGTTCAGTCAAAAACGAACACCAAATTGTAATTAGATTTAAGAATTAAAATTGCAATGCCATATAAGAACACTAAATTAGAAAATAGCACACTGGTTTTTTGTATTATTTGAAATGATCAATCACCCACTGTGCGGTAATTTCGCGCCACGGGTATATGAGGAACACCCACTGGGATTTACAGGAACACAGGTAAGGGGGTAGACAATTGATAACACTCCGCAGTTGCGTAAATGCTGTGGCTTAGAGAACAAGTTTATAGGTCTGGATGGCTATTTGCTGTGGTGTTACTGAAAACCAGCGCTGCAGCAGCTATGGTTCTACAGCAAATGTTGAGTGGTAGCCGATTTATGATCACAATAATTTTGTTTGTAGTGTCTTTTATTTTGTATCGCAAGATTTTCAAGCCTAGCTAAATTACTAAATTTACTAGCTTCCGCCCGCAACTTCACACGCGTAGTTTGTCAATAAAATGTAGCTTTTGTTTTAATCTAGATCATATTCTATCTATAAATTAAATTTCATTGAAATCGGTTAAATCGTTACGACGTGATTGAGTAACAAACAAACATCAAAACTTTTGCATGTATAATATTAATGTGATTTTGTTTATAATTTGGACCCTAAATATGTAATGGATTTATAATAACTAATTAAACATTATGGATGTACTATCTATTTTTTTTTATTTGAACCTATCTCGTCCAACTGCTGGGCAAAGGTCTCCCCCAAAGTATCCCTATCCGTTGGTATCTCCCATCATCCTCTTTGGAAGGTGTCGAGGTCGTCCCGCCAATGCTCTCTCTGACCCCGACGACGTCACCTTCCGCCCTTTCCTTTATTATATAAATAATAAATATAAAAAATTACACATCGTTTGCATAATGACACCAGCATTTTCATATGTGTAGGCTACACAATACGCGTAATCGAATCATCGATACAGAATATAGAATCGAATACTTGGACGATCTATAATGTTATATTGATGATACTGGCATAGACTGATTAATGGTTTGCCAATACTGGATACAATGAAGACCCATGACCCTGAGTTTTTAGGGTTATAAACTCCGTGAATTATCGAATCGCACATTAACCATTGCTGGCTATTCTCAAGTCTTATGAAAATGCTCCATATAAAAGCGCCAATAGATAGCTTATTTTTAAACGATTAGGTTTCTTATGGAGTTACAGTACAAAGGTAGGAGTTAGGGTTGTCGCCAGAACGGTGACTTGTAATTTTGCGTGTGTATTATGTTGCGGAAAATGTAGTAAGCATGGGAAGTGGACTCAGTGTAAGTTTTTTTGTTGGAATAATATTCTTATGCAAAAATATGGTTATAAAATTGCATTTTATGTTTCTTTTATTGATAAAAATAAATAAATAGTGTATATTTAAAAGTTTTGAAATGTGAAATATTTGTGACATTTAGGTACATAAATATATCAAAAACATGTAAGGTGTACTAGATAAATATAGAGTGAGACACTTGGCAAAACGTGGTGATGACAGATGAAGCAGGCCAGTGACTGAATGGTGGCGAAATCGTCTGTCGCGGACCGTCAGTAGGTGAGACTAGCGCAGGATCGTGGTAGATGGCACAAACTTGGGGAGGCCTATACCCAACAATGGGTGAAGTCAGGCTATGGATGATGATGACTAAATCATAAAAAAATGACTGATTCTGTGAAAACTTGTTGAGTTTCAAGGATAAAATCACCTTCTTTTGTATTATCAAACATAATACGAACTACCCTGTAAATCTCATCATTATAATTATGTCGCTGTCGTCGAGATTTTACCACCGCACAATACCGCATGACATGTGGATGAGCTTTATTACGTTGCTGAGAATAGCAACGTAATAAAGCTCATCCACATCGACAATTGGGTATCGCGCACCACACGCTTCACGTGATCTTTTCTACCCCATACTAGCAAGATGTGGAATGAGCTACCATCTGAGGTTTTCCCATTAGGCTACGACATGGCACGCCTCAATAGAAATGTAAAGAGGTTTCTACACTGTACGGAACGCATCGACAATACCCCGGATGTTGCCGGTGTCAATAGGCGACGGTGCCATCAGGTGGGCCGTAAGCCTGTTTCCCCACAAATAACATAAAAAAAATCTCATATACAACCTGTTTTGTTATGTACACACGGCTACACATCAAGCTATACATTACCAGTATAAGCTGACCTCTAATTCTGCGAAAAGCCTACACAGTGCGAGGTCAGCTTATTTAGCTTTACTATTACAACTATGAATGCATATGATTCGGTTACCTATTTTATATATACTGTTTCATTGATATTTTAGAACTTGATATTAAGGTTGTTAGAAAATAAAAAAAAAATTCTTTGGTAAAGGATTTGAAAAAACTTATTTAACAACAATACTGGCCACTAGCCCTACCCGTGTTTTCATTTAATGTCGCACATAACAAAACACGTGGTATATAGATTTGTAAAAGGCAATTCTCTTTGTGTTATACTCGTCAGAATCTAGAATCTTCTATGAAGTTCCATTATTATGTATAATAATTCCACGGAACACAAAGATATCCAATACTCCTTAGATCCTGGATTAAAACCATATCAGCGGTTAAAGCTTTGAGCTCAGCATGTATTTCATTTTTGCTCTCCAAGCGAAATTATGTAGATAATGCTTTTTGTGGATAGCGGTTATTGGATTTCTAAGTTTATGCGTTGGGATCTAAGAGTCTACTATCATCATAGCCATATGACATCCAATACTGAACATAGGCCTCCATAGGTTAGCGACCATTCTTGTGTGGCCTGCACCCAACGGCTCCCAGCAACCTTATCAGGTTTTTCATCGAATAGAGGGCCATCCTACGCTGCGCTTAGTCTTACTTGGTCTGCACTCGAGAATTTTCCTGCTGCAACGGCCATCAGCTCTTCGAACTATGGGGCTTCCACTGCACCCACATTATACCTCAGCATGGCTATCTGTACTAATAAAGAAGGTAAATCAGTTAACTGTAAGCCAACATTTGCATCCTAAAAACCATCATCTAAAATAATTGTACCTGCTCTAAGTTTAATTCGTCACATGGTGAAATTTAATATATAAGTACTCGTAGGTGGTGCTGGCACAATCTTGGTGTGACTAAATGAGCTAAAAATTTTGGAGTGTTGTTGAGATGTTGGGATTCAAGAGGGTATTATTCCATTTATTTAACATCCAGACCAGAAACAAATATTTGTAGATCATGCAAACATTTGTTCTGCGGCAGGAATCGAACCCGCTAGCTCATGCGCCTCAGCCGGCTATTTGCCCACTGTGCCACGGAGGTCGTCATATGTATAACAAGACTGCTCGCGGGTTTGCACGCGTGGTTTGTCAATAAAAACATCACCCACTTTTAAAGGCAAAGGTTACCACATAACATCATGTGGGCCATTTCCTTCTCTTATTTTAACCTACTCCGTTTCACTGCTGGGCAAAGGTCTTCCTTAAATCTTTCCACTTATCCATGTCTCTGTTTCCATGTACTATATATATAAAATAAAAAAAAATATTCAATAATTTGCTGGTATCCGTATTTTAGTGGATATTACTGCTCTACATTGAACTCCTTGAACATACATTGAATATATTTACATTGAAACATTACAAAACTAGCTACATACGAGTAGTTTTACCCGCAAACCAAACGAGATGAAGCAACAGAAAACGTTTCGACGCATTTAAACAGTAATGCCGACTGTCGGTGCATGTTTACCGGTGCTTGTTAGCACACAGGATACAAAAGCATAGATGCTTTTTATAGTTCTGGAAGATGTTTATTATTTCTATTCTTGCTACTATGCTATAAAAATTGCAATTTATCGTAAGTAATAATCATTAAGACATTAAAAAGGATTTTTACAAGTCCTACATAGTTTACTGCGCTCTTTTATATCCCACTTAAGCCGCTAACATACTTAACTTGATTGTTACTGCTAGGCATATCAGTATGCTAAAATGTACTTCGTTAGCTGAGGAGTTACTAACATACTTAACTTGGTTGTTACTGCTAGGCATATCAGTATGCTAAAATGTACTTCGTTAGCTGAGGAGTTACTAACATACTTAACTTGATTGTTACTGCTAGGCATATCAGTATGCTAAAATGTACTTCGTTAGCTGAGGAGTTACTAACATACTTAACTTGGTTGTTACTGCTAGGCATATCAGTATGCTAAAATGTACTTCGTTAGCTGAGGAGTTACTAACATACTTAACTTGATTGTTACTGCTAGGCATATCAGTATGCTAAAATGTACTTCGTTAGCTGAGGAGTTACTAACATACTTAACTTGATTGTTACTGCTAGGCATATCAGTATGCTAAAATGTACTTCGTTAGCTGAGGAGTTACTAACATACTTATCTTGATTGTTACTGCTAGGCATATCAGAATGCTAAAATGTACTTCGTTAGCTGAGGAGTTACTAACATACTTAACTTGATTGTTACTGCTAGGCATATCAGTATGCTAAAATGTACTTCGTTAGCTGAGGAGTTACTAACATACTTAACTTGGTTGTTACTGCTAGGCTTATAAGTATGAGAAAATGTACTTCGTATAGCCGAGGAGTAAAATGAAAATCTTCTATTATCCAAATATAGTATAAGTTAATGTTTCCGCAACAATTACATATTTTTATGGAAAGATCCGGGAGAGACAATTGGTATATTATTCCTCACCAAACCAAATGTCTGTCACACCAAAGTATGACGCATCGCAACATATATTTCGTGGGTTATACCTAAAGTGTGACGTATACCGTCGTCTATATGGTAGATTGCCTACCAATGCCTGGTCTTTGTTATTATTTCGTCATATTTCAACTTTTAAGGCTGGGGACAGCGGACTTTTACAAGCGTAATCTCGTATAATCAAGTACAAATGGTCCGAAATTCCGAAAGCGCTATATCTGGGCGAACAAACGTTAACTTTTTACATGCTAGGATAGCGCGAAATTTTGCCACGTTTTTTCCTGTAAAGCCAATGTATCAAACTTTTTTTGTGTGTTTGAATCGATACCAACGCTGCAATATGCTTCTTGAGTTTCTACGGCGCCTAAAACGCGCGTCGTCTGCTCGTTTAAAATACGCCCACTCCAAAAGCCCTTAGGTTTGACACTAGTCTAAAACAGTAGGAATAATCATGGACACGGAAAATATTGGCCTGCTTTCCACGTAAATGGTACGTCAGAGCAGCGGTCGCGGATGCTGTAATTTCCCTCAGGATGCCTCTCAACAAGGATGACTGATGTCCGGGCGGACTGTTCCAACCTGAGTTTACTTTGTTTCTGTATATAAAACGATCTACTTTAAAATTCTATGTAGGTTTTTACATATAAAAAACATATATAGGCATAAATCGACGACCCCAGTAGCGCGGGGTGTAAATAACCAGTTGAGCTGCATGAGGTTGAAGGTTCGATTCTCGCCGTGGAACTTATGTTTGCATGACCTACAGATTTTTGTTCCTGGACTAGGTGTTTCTCTATACAGCGTTGTTATGCACGCCATTAATTTAAAACACACCCAGAGTCGTATTTACAGATTTTAGAGATGGATTTAATATCGGTAGCTTGATTATTTATCCATCGTCGCAAAGGCACCGCCGATTAAGTGTATAAAACACTAGCTGTTGCCAGCAGCTTCACCCGCGTTGTTTTGGGGTACAAAATTACATATATAAACTTTGACATCCCATTTTTATCCCATATGAACTGATTTATGGGATAAAAAGTAGCCTATGTGGTAATCCAGGTTATAATTTACGTACATATCAAATTTTATCAAAATCGGTTAAGCCGTTTCGACGTGATTGAGTAACAAACAAACAAACAAAACAAACATCCAAATTTTCGCATTTATAATATTAGTGTGACTTAATCGGCGGAGTCTATGCGACGACGCTGCTTAGTCAGTTTAACAGGTACCAACTTACATGATGAATAAATATGATTTGTTTGTTTATTTAGTAAAGAATGTTTCATTAATATTTTTAGGGTATGATATTAAACTAGTTGAAAATTTAAAATCTTCTATTTTAACGAATTTGTAAAAAACCTATTTTACAACAGTACAAGGTATAAGCCCTACCAATGTTGGCATTTAATGTCATACATAGCATTACATATTGTACATTATATATTTTTTAAAGTAAAATGTTTGGATTTTATTTGTGTTGTCATGATGAAATTAGCTAGAGATAAATTGTTTTTTACAAAAAAGTCAATAAGCTCTTAGAATGAAAACCACTAGAGCAAATTTAAGTAAGTATAGTGTAATAAATCGTGGCCAATAGGCAAATAAAACTAAAATATTTACGACCTCTATGGCGCAGTGGGCATATAGCAGGCTGAGACGCAGGAGGTAGCAGGTTCGATTCCCGCCGCGGAACAAATGTTTGCATGATCTACATATATTTGTTCCGAGTCTGGGTGTTTATATTATAAGTATGAATTTACAAAAAAAAAAGTATATAAGTATTCTAACAGTTATCTGGTTCCCATAGTACAAGCTCTGCTTAGTTTGGGGCTAGATAGTGCTGTGTGAAATGTCCAGTAATATTTATTTATTTATTGCAATAAGTTTGAGCCCGCAGTTATGTTTCTCTCAGTTACTTCATCATGCTGTTACTCAAAAATAGTAGGAAGTCAAAACGGTATAACTTATAAACGAGTAAAAAATCACACATGCTGTGGCAGGTGATAAAAAACTATCCCGTTATTAGTAGATACCGCTCCACATCACCTTTTCCCACACATCTACAAAGGGTTAAAAGACCGTCTCCATTGTAAAAGGATATCTAATTTCCTTCAAAACAAAATTGGCGTAACATTGCCAAGGTATTTTTTACTTTTTCTACGACTAACCCTTTTTGCCGGAGCTCTTGTATTTTTTTTAAACTTTTTAAGAGCGTAAAGAAAAGGCGGTTAGTTTATATCCGGCTTCTTTGACATTTGGAGGGTTAACCGATGCCTTCTCAATGCGTATTAATTATTTGGAGTGGGCTCTTGAACTGACGTGGATTGTGGGTGGTTCGTCCCCAGTTTTAATAACCTAGAAAACTTTCGTGATTGATTTCAATCATTATTGAAACAGTGCGAGGCGAGACGTTATTTGGAGCGGATTGCACTCACCCTGATGAAGGTTTACGAATTGAACCGAAACATTGTCGGTCGAAACACCGATAAGACGGTACGTGATAAATCCCGTATTTATAATAATGATTTAATAACCTAATTGCTATACAACAACTCCTTAATAGAACCTAGTTTATTTACCACCCATTCGCACACATCGTTTTGGTTCGATGCATTCCTGCTGTCCTACGTTCTTGATGCGTACAGCTAAGTAAAAATAAATATTACTGGACAATTCACACAGCGCTATCTAGCCCCAAACTAAGTAGAGCTTGTATTATGGAAACCAGTTAACTGATAGAATACTTCATCATCATCATATCAGCCGTAGACGTCCACTGCTGGACAAAGGCCTTCCTCATTGATCTCCAGGAACTGCGGTTGGAAGCGGATAGAATACTTATACACATTTTTTTGAGAATACATACTTTTAATATATAGGAAACAACTAAACCTGCAACAAATATCTGTAGATCATGCAAACACCACGGAGGTCGTCAAGAATACAATTCGGGCCTCTTTAAGGTAAGAGTTTCTTTTAGATCTTCGTGCTTCATCTTGACCACATCATCGCTTACCATCAGGTGAGATTGTGGTCAGACGAAGATCTATTAAAAAAAAAACTTTGCAAGCTTTGTCAGATTCTTTTTTGTATTATGAATAGGTCTTATTTGACCAGACTCTCACCTGATGGTAAGCGATGATGTGGGCTAGATGAAGCACGAAGACCTAGGAGACAACTTTTCACTCTTACTTTAGAGAGGGATTGTAGTCTTTAGGTAAAGTGTTCTGACGGCCTCATTACTCATGATCAAGCTTGGCTCATTTGGCTCGGAAACGTACTAAAGCGATGTTCTTACACCGTCAACTTAACCTGAACAGGAAAGTTTACCTGCAGAAAATGCGATCCTAACGCATTCAAAGCCATGGGCTTAATTTTTTTTAGTGGCGTATAGCCTCAAAATAAGCAGAGCTTGTACTATGGGTATTAGATAACATCAAAAAAGCATCCAGACCAGGATCAAATATCTGTAGATCATTCAAACATTTGTTTCGCTACGGCAGTCGAACCTTTTGCGTCTCAGCCGGATATTAACCCACTGAGCCACGGAGGTCGTCATTGCACGTAAGTCCTTTGCCTAACAACTGGCGTCGCATAATCATATCTCCTAGATTTTGAAACCAATCATGATATTGACAACTGGTTATCAAACCTTTGAACGTTATTATAAAATATCTATAGTAAGCTAATCTCCAAGAATTTCAAGGTAGTAAAGTAACCAACGTGATAAAAAATTTCTTTACTATTCAGAAGTTTAGCACTAAAATAATCCTGATTTTATGCAGCGATATAATATTCTCTAGTTCACAAAAGTGATATAAAACAGAATTTAGCAAAAAGTTTTCATCGTAACCTGCCCAAAAGTAGGTTACGCGTATAAGCGTAATTGTAAAAATCTCATCGATACTGGAAGAAAAACATTAGATTTTTAGTGCTACTTTTCACAGAAGAAAAGTATCAAATTCTGAGATTATGACAATGTAAGGGTTGCAGTAATAAATTTAAAACCCAAACGGCTTCAAAATTGATAAAGAACATTAATTTTTACACTTCATCAGACAACGTGGGATCATCAATATGGCGATTATTAAAAAATATCATTTCACGCGAATCAGGAAGCATCTGTCGACACCTGCTTTCAACCCTTGATTTATAAAGAGATCTTCCTCTTCCCATCTTCCCAAAAGGGGTTTTTTCGACACGGGACGAAAGTGTTTGCGCAAGAACAGTTACATGAGTCATGGTTTATCACCAGGTGTAGGGTTAAGTCTTCAGAGTTCTCACGGACTTTGCAATTTCTGAAGGGTTAAATTGACACTGCGCAACTGTATTTGTCTTGGGTTTTTGAAGGGTTATAAATCTTTATTTTGTTTGGAGAGGTCAATCACCTGTGATATTAGATACCTCTTAAGAATACGATAAGCTAATAAAATAAACCTACTTGAAATTTAAGTAAACTGAAGCTTAACTTTGAAATGAGAATAATCTGTTGTTAAAGCGATTATAAAATGTTTTCTGAACACCTTTGCATTATAAACGCATAGATAAACAGCATAGATGTAGCATTTGAAATTCAAAGATATCTATAAAATATCTCAGTTTGCAGGTCATGCGAAGCTTTTATTCCGGTAGACGGAGCGAGGTAAAGACGCGACGAGCGTCTATGATTGACTACCGCGGACTGTCGGTGTCTGCTCCGTGGAATTAGATGCCTACGTGGTTCAAGCCTCTGTGAGTAACTGAAAATGTTACTTCAACACCTATTTGCTCAATAATAATTGTAAGTATGTATGTAGTAGGTACACCATCACCCCAAGTAATATTCACATCCATTCCATCTACAGGTTGTCTGGTAGAGATCGCTATTTAGCGATAAGACTGCCAATTGTAACAAATAGATTTGAATTTTTCTAATTTCATTGTTTGTGTTATAGTGTACAATAACATGTTTTTATTTTATTTTATTCGCCCTGCTATGCATACAACAGATAGGAAATATTATTTAAAATCGTTAAAGCTATGGAACTAGATATTTTATATCTTAACGACTGGTCATTAACTAGAATAATGGTGTAACTTTATACGAAGCACAGATCATTTATTTTAAATTTGAATGGAACAAGGGTCATTTGGTGTAATCTATATAGTACATGTGAGAAAGCTTTTTTAAAGAAAAAGAAACCTTTTTTAAACTTACTGCGCGCATGTGAGAGATTTGGCAGATAGTGAAGATTAGCTAAAAAAACATACAACCGTAAATATACGCAGTCAATCTACGTCTTTTCTACAACTAAAATAATTAATGTCGCGTCTATCCCTCAATTGCAATACTCTTTGCCGCAGTAGTTCTGTTTTGAGGGCGAACAAATATGAGCATATTTTTTCTTCGCTCTTATAACAAGTTATGATATATGTATATACTTATTTGTGAAGGTTCAGCAAACAGTATTCGGCAAATAATATTGATACACCAATTTGCCTCATAAATGTTCGGTAAATATGAATTTTACGGTCCTATCTTGAACATACATATATGATATTTTTTTAATTATGTACTTAAATAAGTAAGTATATTACGAAACTTTACTTAGTAGGTAATACAAAGTGTCACAGAATTAGTATGTTATCCCGAGGGGGAGCCATTCTCGGAACTTACAAGAACAACAAATATGTTCTACGACTTTTGTGAATTCGATGATATTTATTAAAAAAATACTTTGTTAAAATCTGCTGATTTCGGTTAAAACTATATTTAAAAGTTATTATAGCCAAATACCTTAACACATTCACTGCCTACAAAATAAATAAAAATAATAGCTAGGTGCTAAAACTTTCTACGGCGAATATTGATTATGTACATATGTATGTTTGAAAATATGAATAAATGTATAATGTTATTATTATTATTTCAATAAAAAACACAGTTTTCAGCACCCAGTTGACTAAATTGCCAGTGGCCGCGCAAAGCAACGTTGACTCGCCTCAAATGCCTTTGTTTTACTAATTACTAAAAATGAACGGGACGCTCACTCGTATCCGAGTGGGACGCGCCACTACTATAGCCCCGCCACACTCAAATCCGAGTGGTGAGCACGGAATGTGGTAAGTCAAACATTACGTTTGCTTATGGTAAGAAAGGTTAATTTTTAACACAAAATATATATTTTTACATTTCGGATATAGAGCTCTAGATGACCTCCGTGGCACAGTGCGCGAATAGCAGGCTGAGACGCAGGAGAGCATGGGTCCGATTCCCGCTACGGGACAAATGTTTGCATGGCCTTCGTATATTTGCTCCTGGATTGGGTATTTTTTATGTTTAAGTATGTATTTACAAAAAGAACAAGTATACATGTATTCTATCCGCTAGCTTAGCTATTGCTTTGCATAGTTTGGGGCTAGATAGCACTGTGTGAAATGTCCAGCATTTTTTTAGCTCTCTTACATTTTCACTCTGCTGGGTAAAGGCCTCCCCCAATTCTTTCTACCTATCTTGATCCTTGGCAGATTTATTACTTAATATTAAATATACTTAATAATAAATAAAAAATGCTGGACCTTTCTCACAGCGCTATCTAGCCCCAAACTAAGCAGAGCTTCTGTTATGGGAACTTTATAGAATACTTATATACTTTTTTTTTGTATATACATAATTATAATATATAGAAAATTATCCAGACCCTGAACAAATATATGTAGATCATGCAAACATTTGTTTCGCGGCGGGAATCGAACCCGCTGCCTCCAGCGTCTCAGCCGGCTATTCGCCAACTATGCCACGGAGGTCGTATATATATATATATATTCGTATACGTATGTATTCGTATCTATATATATACACATTAAGTAGTGTAACGCGTACGAAGTCGCGAGCAACAGCTAGTCTATATATATATATATACCTACACATTTAGTATTGTAACACATTTAGTTGTGTATATATATAGATACGCGTTACACTACTAAATGTGCCTAGAACCTAGAACCTAGAATAAAGCTAAACTCGTAGTTGCAACTTGACTTGACACCCCATTTTTATCCCATGAGAACTGATTTATGGGATAAAAGGTAGCCTATATGGTGATCCAGGTTATAATCTATGTATATGCCAATTTTTATCGCAATCTGTTCAGCCGTTACGGTGTGATTCATACTGATACTCATTTATTCAAACCGTAGGGACACAATGGAACACTTGGTTACATCAATAATAGTACTTACTTAATTACATGTCTTTATCTAAGTAGAGGTGCCAGAAACAGACAAGCATTTCATATATACCTATTTACATTTAAGCTTAAAAATACTGACTATTAACTATGTAGGTACATACGATTATAGCTGCTGTAGAGGGGCATTGTCAAAGAATTGATTATAATTGATTGATTGAGTAACAAACAAACATCCAAACTTTCGCATTTATAATATTAGTGAGATTTTATTTCTTAAAGCTCAAACATAAAATATAATGCACTAAAAACGATAGAAGGTTTGTCCTACGCGTAACTTTTAATATTCCTCATTAGTAACTAGGTACATATTTGTATACAGGTAGTCGTAACTTAGTCAACGTAAGACATGCAATCTTTTTCCTACTGTTACAAATTTGACTATGCCACTGAGTCTTGGGGTCACGCACAACATAATACGATATGAAGTATGTATCACTGTATGAAATAACTTACAGTACCAACATAGTAGATACTAGTACCAACCTACCTAATAATTATGATGGTTTTTCCTTAACTTTTGCCAGTTTGCGTAGAAAGGGACTCATTTTAATCTGTCAAAACAAAGATTTGACTGAGAAAAATTTAAAAATCAAAAGTTATGACTTAACATTAAAATATTTACTAGGTACATATATAAACTAGATGTCGCGTAATGCGCGAGCTGCAAGCAGCTCGCATGTTTTTCTGTTTGTAGAAGAAGCAATCAAAGAGAATACCGAATGAATGAAGCAACCAAACAGGATATCCAAGAAAAACGCAATCAAAGAGGATAAATGCTTTGTCAAGCATCAAAGAGGTTTTCAAAGTGGAAGAACCTATCAGAGAGGATATCAAAATGGAAAAAGCAAACAAAGAGGATATTGAAGTAGAAGAAGAACTCAAGGAGGATATCGAAGTTGGAAAATCAATCAAGGAGGATATCGAACTGGAAGAAGCAATCATCAAAGACGGTATTTAAATGGAAAAAGCATTCAAAGAGAAGAAACAGCAGTCTAAAAGGATATTAAAGGGAAAGATGCAATCAAAAAAGATATTTAAGTAGAAAACGCGGTCAAAGAGGATACTCAAGTGGATGAATCAATCAAGGAGGTTATCTAAATGGAAGAAGCAATCAAAGGAGATATCCAAGTGAAAGCAGAAATTAAAGAGGGTATCGAAATGGGAGAAGTAATAGAAGCCATCGAAGTGGAAGACGCAATCAAAGATGATATCAAAGTGGAAGAAGCAGTCAAAGAGGATATCCAAGTGGAAAAAGGATATCAAAGGGAAAGATGCAATCAAAAAGGATTTTCAAGTAGAAAGCGCGATTAAAGAGGATACCCAAGTGGATGGAGCAATCAAAGAGGTTATCTAAATGGAAGAAGCACCCAAAAGGGATATCCAAGTGGAAGCACGAATTAAAGAGGGTATCGAAATTTAATTTACTAAGAAAGTTGCCTTATACCCCTCCAAAAACTAAAAAAAAAAATAATGGGACGTCTCAAAATGATGATGGCCTTATCTAAATAGAAGAAGCAATCAAAGGGGATATTCAAGTGGAATACGCAATCAAAGAGGATATCGAAGTAGAAAACACGATCAAAGATGATACCGAGGTGAAAAAAGAAGAAGAAGAATCTTTGAGAGGTCTAACTGTTATATTTTCTATTATATGTCCCAAATACTTGGCAAAATACTTGGAAACAATCAGTTTACAAAAGTGCATTTCGAGAATTTCAGTCTAAATCCTTCTGTTTGTATTGCCTCAAATAGTCTTGATATGTGTATTATGTGTTCCTCGAAAGTTTTAGAAAAACCTAGGATATCGTCGATGAACTTCACTGCAAAATCTGAGAGTTTATATTTTCTTATTATGTTTCTCAATATTCTTTGGAAAATAGCCGGAGCTGTCTTACCAAATAGAAGGCATGCCCACTGGAAATGGCCTTCTTGCGTGACGAATGCTGTCTTGAAAGAAGAAGAAGAAGAAGAAGAACCCCTGGATATACCTGCTGGACCAGCTCTGGACCTGGACTCCCTAGACCTGGACCACCTGGACATGGACTCCCTAGACCTGGACCCTTATACTTGGACCCCTTGAACTGGTCCTGGACCCCCTGGACCTGGACCCTAGACCTGGATCCCTATACCTAGTCCTGGACCCCCTGAAACTGGATTCCCTGGATTTGGACTCTCTGGTTATGGACCTAAAACCCCTGGACCTGGACCCCCTGGATTCCCATTGGACCTGGACTCCCTGAACCTGGAGATCCTGGACCTGGACTTCCTGGACCTGAACCCCAGGGGTACCCTCTGGACCTGAACATCCTGGACCTAGACTTCCTGATCCTGGACCCCCTAGATACCCCCTGGATACTCCCTGGACCTGGACCCTCTGAACTTGGACCCCTGGACCTGAACCTGGACCCCCTGGACCTAGACTTGGACCCTCTGGACCTGGACTTGTTGGACCTGGACCCTCTGGACCTGGACCTGGATTCCCTGAACCTGGACCTCCTAGACCTGGACCCCCTATACCTGCACCATCTGGACATGGACTCCCTGGACCTGGAACCTTAGACCTGGACCCCTTAAACTGGTCCTGGACCTCCTGGAATTTAATTCCCTGGGCTTGGACCCTCTGGTTTTGAACCTAGAACTCCTGTACTAGGACATTCTTGACCTAGACTTCCGGAACCTGGACCCCCTGGATTCCCCCTCGACCTGGACACTCTGGTCCTGGACCCCCTGGACCTAGACTCACTGGACATGGACCTCCTAGACCTGGAGCCCTTGACCTGGACCTGGACATTCTGGACCCCCTGGACCTGGACCACCTAGATCCCCCGGGACCTGGACTCCCTGAACCTGGATCTCTTGGTCCTAGACCCCTTGAACCTTGATATGTTATAGATAAGTAAGTTCTACGGTAGGTATTCCGTAAAGTAGTAACGCGATAGCCGCAGTAAGATGTTTGCGGCACAAATGTTATTTGCATTGCCGAATCCGTGGGCCAGTGCCGGTGTCACGTTGCTAAGCCAAATAAACTAGAGTTGTGATTGCCTTTCTTGAATAGTGCCGAATATTCGGCCATTAACAAACTATGGCAAAAAGTCGGTGGAGACGTAGGAGGTTGCGGGTTCGATTCCCGCTACAGAACAAATGCTTGTATGTTATTTGTTTAGGGTCTGGGGGTTTATCTTATGTATATATTCAGTTATCTGATTCTAGTAGTACAAGCTTGGCTTCGTTTGGGGTTAGATAGCACTCCGTGAAATAACCAGCATTATTATTGTTATATTTTACATCGGGTACGTATTTAAATGATCAGCAAATATTTGATAATTACATTATGGTTGACAAAGAGATTTCTTACCCATAGTTAAGACTTTTTTTATAAATTATAGGCCAGCGTTTGATCACAATCTCACCTGATGGTAAGCGATGATGCAGTCTATGATTGTACACGCTTACCTAGAAGAATCCTATTCATTCGCGACTTGAAGACCCCTAGGTTGTAGTTCTCAGGAAACACAGACTCAGGCAATGCGTTCCACTCCTTGGCGGTTCGAAGAGTAACTAGGAGGTCTAGAATTCATGTTTATATAGGTGTTCACGTTCTTCCGCTGTAAAAAACAATGAGAGTACTAGCCCATAAATGACGCTGATTGAGCTTAAGAAAAAGACTATCAACTACCTTTGAGCTTATAAAGCGTTCCTGTCGCACAAAACACTAACAAATCAACTGACAAATTAGCCTCAAAAATTCACATAGCTATGATTGACACGTCTCTCTACTAAGCTCTACCAGATTGTTTTTTACGGAAGCCGACATGTAATATTTTCTGCCAAATTGCACTAGCGACATGTAATGTCATAAATCGTAGCATTTCGGGTTAAAAATTGCCAAATACCGATCAGATTCCGACGTCGCTACAACTCTAAAATAAACATAATGTTTGTTTGAACGGAGCTACTGGCGACGACACTCGCAATGGTGGATAAGTAGTTGATAAGTAGAATAGATTCTACCAATATTTTACCATTCAAGACTCTGTAATATTGTTTTCTTAGTGAGTCAAAATAGAAAAATCATTATTCGATGCTTTTGTTGCGTCTTTGAGTTTTGACCGAATGGTGGCCAAGAACAGACCTAAGAAGTCCAGGACAAGCGACGGCGCGGTGGGTCGACGACATAAAGAAAGTCGCGGGAAAGTCCTGGATGCGCGTAGCACAGGACCGGGAAGGGTGGCGCTTACAAAGGGAGGCCTACACCCAGCAGTGTATACTTATGGACTGTTGATGATGATGATGCGTGTGGACCAAAGAGACTAATCCTATGTACTCCAGGCACCTGGAGTGCATAAGAATATTGTCCTCGCCCCTAATTTCTGGCAGGAATTGTGTTTTGACGCTATAAAGAGGCCGCTAAGAGAATAAGTACCTATTCGAAGAAAGGAGATAAGAAAACCTTATATAGGTACTTTTTTGTAAATAAATACTTATAATACATAGAGCATTAATACATACACAATACCAGACTCTGATCAAATACCTGTAGATCACGCAAACATTTATTCCGCGGCGGGAATCGAACCAGCAATCTGCTGTGTCACAACCGGCTATTCGTCCGCTGCGCTACGGAGGTCGTCAATGAACGTTTTATTATTATAGATACCGATCCAATACACTGAGGTTTTTAATCCCCGACGCAAAATGAGAAGTTATAAGTTTGATGCCTATGTCTGCCTGTGTGTCTGTCTGTGGGATCGTAGTTCCCAAACGAATGGACCAATGCGGATGCGGATTTTAATGGAAAACTATTTTAACTAGGATGGTTCTTAGCATATGTCAGTTTAACGTGCTTCTTATGTGTCAGAAGTGTTTCTGTTTTAATTCATGTTTTTTAGCTAAATATTTTTCTATTCTTAAACTGTGCACCCTATTTCCTCGTTACATCAAATCTAAAGAAAATAGTTCTAATTAGAAGGACAATTTTGAAACATCTAACTTTAATTTAAATTTAAGTAGCCATGGATGAAAGCGTAATGTTTGTATAGGTGATTCTCACCATTTTTATTTTTATTCGAATATGCTATGACGAGTTTGGAAACTACAGATATTTTAGCTAATCGGAGATAAGGTTCAAAATGATCTACTTTTCCTTGGCAACAGTGTCTAAAACAAATCAAACATCACAGAAACCAAAATAAACAGGAATAGGAAGCCATATTTTCCACGGATACCCACCCCGGTATCCGTGCGTCCGAAAAATAGTAGATAATCTAACTTTTTCTAACTCCCCTACAATATCAATTTAAACCAGACCTCGATTTTCTAATAAAATATTCGGGTACAAAGGTTTTGTTATACTGGTGTTGGTAGTTGGGGGCGTTAGATAGGGAAAATGCAGCAAATCATTACTGACAGTTGACCAAAACGGGGTTCGTGCCCCTAAAATATGTATGAGGCTCCGAAAGCCGAGTTATGGTGTCCGAATGTTGATAAGCCAGGATTGGGGCTAGGAGATTGGATGGGTATGAGGGTACCAGGGGACGCGTGATTAGGAATGTCGCGAATTGCTGTTTGGAATTGCTTTGAACTTTTATGATTGCTTTTGATTTAGTAGTTTTATTTGGGTGTTCTTATTCAATTCTTTTTTCTATACTAATATTATATAGAGGAAAAATTTGTTTGTTTGTATTGAATAGGCTCCGAAACTACTGGAACGATATAAAAAATATTTCACTGTTGGGAAGCTGCACTATCCCCGGGTGACATACGCTACTTTTTACCCAACTGCGCAGAAAAAAAAAGAATAAAAATAAATATTGCTGGACATTTCACACAGCTCTATCTAGCCCCAAAATAAGCAGAGCTTGTACTATGGGAACCAGAGAACTGATATAATACTTATATAATACTTTTTTTTGTAAATACATACTTATAATATATAGAAAAACACCCAGACCCAGAACAAATATCTGCAGATCATGCTAACATTTGTTCTGCGGCGGGAATCGAACCCGCTACCTCCTGAATCTCTGCCGGCTATTCGCCCACTGCACCACGGAGGTCGTCTGTAGAAGGAGAAGAAGGAGGGTAATGTTTTTATTGAAAAACTACGCGTGCGAATCTGCGGATTTGTCAGCTAGTTAATTATAAAACACTAGTGTGCCCGCGACTTCGTCTGCAATTTTCTGGATCTCGATAACAGTGCCACCAGGTCCAACTATGAATCTAAACCATCCAGGGACCCACATTTTTTGTGTGTGGGAAACACAAACACAAAATAAATTATCAAAATCAGTCTAGCCGTTTTTGGGTTTAGGCGAGACTAACGAATAGCTATTGATTTATATAAATGTAGACTAGCTTCCACCCACTGCTTCGCACGCAAGTTTTGTCTGATATTAATTTAAATAAAACCGGCCAAGTGCGAGTCGGACTCGCTCGAAGGGTTCCGTACCATTATCTATAATAACGGCAAAAAATAATGTGTGTTGTATGGGGTCCCACTTAAATATTTATTTTATTCAATGGCACAATTCTATTTATTATTTGAGATTGGTGCCGATTAAGCTAGTCCTCTAAATTGTATGAGCGCCCATACAACTCCGTGGACTATCTTAATTTGTGTCAACTATGTATGTATGGGGACACCCTTTAATTTTCAACTTATAGGGCACTTTCAGTTGTTAGCTTGATTATAATTTAATATTTGATTGCAATTTATTGATTTAGTAGTTTATAATTAATGAAATATTGACGGAAGTAAACTATAATTATATTTATATTTCATAGAACATTGTTTAAAATAATTGGTTATTTATTTAAAAGTTATTAAATAAATAATACAATTTAAGAATAAATTTTTAAATGAATACCTCAACGGAAATCCGGTTGCTGTCGACAAGTTGAAGTTTTACAAACTTGGGGAATGATGTGTCATTCCAAGGGTTTTTTTCTTGATCGTAAATTCGACAGCACCCGGCATTCGTTTTGGAACTGTGAAGCCTAACGGTCTTATCTGTAGTTATTATTGTATCTCCTGGTCATAAAGATTATACAGAAATATAACAACTGAAAGTGTTTTTTAATATTAGATTCTTACACAGTTGACCTAAAACTGTCAATGTTGGTTAAAAGCAAGGTCTTACAGAGCAAGTAAAGGGAAAATTCCAAAAAATAAAAAAAGTTACAATATTAAGGTAAATTTTGGTACTTACAAATTTTCGTGGAAATCTAAATTTGTCCATATCCTTTTATCATGTTGTCTCAGGACCTTGATTTTTATACACCTAATAGAGACTAGACCTCAGTAGATATCTGGTATAAATTTCAACTTGCTAGGTCGACCCGTGCCTGAGAAAATCGGTGGTGACACACGAACTGACGGACAAGAGAGAGATCGTATAAGGGTTCCTTTTTTACCTTTTGAGGTACGGAACCCTAAAAATCACTAAATAGTGGTATGAGAGTATAGAATAGAAAATGCTTTATTGTAGACCATACTTAAATTAACAAACCATATTTAAAACATTTAACTAGATACGCGGTAATACAATTGGCGGTCTTATCCCTAAAAGCGATCTCTTCCAGACAACCTTTGGATGGACTGGATTTTACGAGAACGTTAAAGGACGGTAATTTTATAAATAAAAAAGAGGATTTAACCGTGGACGCGAAATAAAATACTTAAAATAAAATAAATAGATACCAGGGTAGGTAAAATTAATGGAGGATCACTGAATCACTGGCATTACCTTCTCTCGCGAGGCGCACACATCGTGAGAACTTTGAACATAGATTGCACCAAAACTAAATAAAAACAAATATATCTTTACAAATGTCATTGTTGCCACAACAAAGTGTCTAAATCCCTTTAAATCCGAAAAATAGGTTTTCATAAAAATGATTATAAAAACGCACTCGTTGACTTTACGATACAATGGTTTTGGGATCGATACAAAAAAATGTGCAGAGTTATATCAGTCAGCTACGTAACGTGAAAGTATGAACTGTCCGTGTGGTGACAAATAGTGAAAAATATGTGTGAACATAAAATAAAGTAATTATTATGAATACGGGATTTATAACATACCGTTTTATCGGTGTTTCGATCGACAATGTTTCCCGTATGTACATCCCGTTTTAAAATAATGATTTAGATGAATCACGAACGTTTTCTAAGGAAAATAAAGTATTGGGAGAGTGTTCTTATGTTGGCTTCGCAGAGGTGTTTTGTGTTCACTTACATGACAACCACTGACGGAAGAATATTTAACATAAACGATGTTGTTACCGCTTAACACAGAACTTCAAAAATGAAGACCTAAAACATACTTATATTTATTTATTTGATCATCAAGCAATGTACACAATAACACTAAACTATTCATAAAAAACTGGCCAAGTGCGAGTCGGACTCGCGCACGAAGGGTTCCGTACCTGTAAAAACGTATCTGTAAAAACGTTTGTTGTATGGGAGCCCCCCTTAAATATTTGTTTAGTTTTAATTTTTTTTAAAAGTGAATATACAACTAAATATTCTGTGAAAATTTCAAGCATCTACCTGTTGCCGTTATCAATATCGAGCTAAAACGAGCAAAAAAATCACGTTTGTTGTATGGGAGCCCCCTCAAATATTTATTTTATTCTGTTTTTAGTGTTTGTTGTTATAGCGGCCACAGAAATACATCGACTGTGAAAATTTCAACTGTTTACTATTAGGGTTCATGAGATACAGCCTGGTGATAGACGGACATACAGCCAGTCAGAAAGCGGAGTCTTAGTACCTAATAGGGTCCCGTTTGACCCTTTGGGTACGGAACCCTAAAAATAAAACCGAAATGCCATTATAATTATAGGTACAGACAGCACGCTACTAATGATTATACTAATACTTGAATTACTTCATAATCATCATCGATAATTAGCGATAAGACCGCCAATTGTATCCATAGATTTACGTAGTTGTTTTTTATATGTATTTGATTCGTGGTGTGCAATAAAGTATTATCTATCTATCTATCTATCATCATCCTCAGCCCGACTTCACCCACTGCTGGGTATAGGCCTCCCCAAGTTTGTGCCATCCGCCACGATCATGCGCTAGGCTCACCCATTGACGGCCCGCGACTCTAACGATGTCGTCCACCCATCTCGCTGCCGAACGTCCTACCCTTCTACAGCCATTCCTCGGCCACCATTCAGTCGCTACCCTGCTCCGCCTGTCATCACCACGTCATGCCAAGTGTCCAGCCCAAGACCATTTGAGGTCCATAACTCGATTGCCAATGTCATGAACCTTCGTTCTTCTACGGAATTACTTATATTTATAAAAATTGCGTATAAGTAAATTATAAACAGGAGAAGTTAAAATTATGTTCATAGACCTACAACATCAACCTTCCTTTTACAAAATAATTACAAGAAAAACTATAATGGCTCTCGAAATGTACCTAGTATTGACGCAAAGCCACTGTTCAGTTTCTGCAGTTGAATTGAGGGTAGTTGATAAACCACTACTATCCTTTTTCAACGGTGGACCGCGCGCGCCCGCGCCTTCCCGAGCACCGCGTCTCGCGGTAAACCAGGAATCTTTTGCGTGTTGAGGTAAACAAACGTTCTGTTTGGTATCAATTTGACCGTGTCATATCCTCACGCTAGGCGTTCTAGCATCGTGCGTGTGGACTCATTGTCGTGCAGTGCAATTGAAATTCACCTGGACTGCCTGTGGCGTGCCGTTCACGCCAGGAACTTCTCTTCGGTCCCCACAAAGTCCAACAAAGGTAGGTGTTCATTTGCCCTTTTAGATACTGCAGGAACCAACTTTCCATCCACACATCACTTTAAATGACCCCTTTTTAAAACTCAAAAACCCTGCCAGCAATCCATTTTTAAAAAAAGATGTATAGATCGCACAGCCACATTATTGCGTTCACACTCTATAGATTCTCGTGGTGTGTTATAACTCTCAGATTAAAATTGTCGGTAGCGTTGTAAGCTACCGAAATACTAAATACAATTGATTGTTATACTTTTTATAACATTCGCTCTGTGAAAGAATTTGAAGTGTCGTACCGAGCTTAAAGTTAACATTTTATATATGTTATTGTTACTTCAAATTAGAGGCTTCTGATTTTTTTTTTCTAGAGAAAAGTAGAGCCAATTGTCAACAAAAAAAAGACCTCCGTGGCGCAGTGGGCAAATAACCGCATGTGGCGTAGGCGGATGCGGGTTCGATTCCAGCCGTGGAAAAAAAATTTCTGATCTTCAGATAATTGTTGCTGGTTTCAATGTTTCTCTTTATATTAGAAGTACATATTTACAATAATAAGGATATAAGTACCTATTCCATCAGTTATCTGGTTCCCATAATACACATTTTGCTTAGTTAGGGCTAGATAGTGCTGTGTGAAACGTCCAGTTTGTATATATTTTGTGAACCAATAATTTAATGTTATAATTTCATCTTCTTAAATCTGCTGCAGCACGTATAGAAAATGATATATAACCACCCATTCTATATTTTCTAATGGTGCAATAATTAATTAAATTAATAAACACAATCAACATACAAAAAGTTAGACTTTTTGCATTTTAATTTCTTTTCTTATTATATTAATTTGAGTAAATAATCTACACTTATATTTCTAGATTAGATTAAAAAATCTTTATTGCACTATTATAATAACACATAGGCAAACTTAATGCTAATTAGCATTTTCTTCCAGCTAACACTTTATGCATCATATAGAGATACAGTTTATTGTTGTTTGTAGGTAACCTCAAAAACTAGGGATTATTTTTAGAAAATGACTTCACTGATAGAAAGCTCCATTAATCCTGAGTGTTAAACTATTTTTTGATAAAAATTCATGCGAAGCCGGGGCAGCTAGTACTAGATCAAACTTAAATCACCTCACTTAGCCTACAAAGTTCTGGAGGTAAACTCATGAATTAAACCTATTAAATTCATGGATTTACCTCCGAAACGAAATATACACTTCCCACGAACATCCAGCAATAAATTCACTATTTCAATAAACGCGCCAAATCACCAAAATACGAATGTAACTAAACTATCTATTAAAAAAAACACTCCATATAAAAAGCACAATCTATACAAATATAATTACGTTTGTATACTTACAATAATATATCATTCTATTTTACCCCAAAACACGTCAATTTAACCCTGTTTCCCTGATTGGGGTATTTTTTGCCCAATCGACAATATCACAATGTTTATGGTGTCATGAGTCGAGTTGTGCGAAATGTTTCGTAATGCGATTTGAGTTCTCATGACCCTAAAAAGGTGATGTATTATTTTATAGGAATGATTAAGAACAACAGAAAAACGTAGTAAGCTTAAGGATAACACTATAATCAAATATCTCTATCTTCAAAGGTTGGCTGGAAGAAAACTCTTATTAGTGTTAAGCACGCCTTTGTACATGTCCATTTTGTAAGATAGTTTTTTCTGTATATCTATTTGTGTACAATAAATGTTAATTAATTAATTAATATAATTATGTTCGTTTAAGTGTTTCGTTTGTTTCTTGTGTACAGTTTATGTGAATAAATGTCTTCTTTCTTTCTTTCTTCTTTCTATAAAGAATAAAAGATTTAAAAATTATGCATTATAGAAATATATGGTTTATGTGTACATAATTTCCATACAACGTTTATTTTAGTAAATTCTTTATTTACTTAAATACTAACCATATATTCGTAGTGTAGATATGCAAAGATCTTCAGCGAATTCAAAATTCAAACACTTTTTGCAACAAAAAACCGTTATGAAAATCATAGACAACAAACTAACCCCCACTTTCTGAACGAACAAAAGAGATTTAACCCTTGCATAGATCACGGACCAGTTTTATTATTTTATTAATGTGAATGTTGCAGTTTTGCGTATACCTGATCTTTGACAATAGATCCGCTATTCAATTTTTGCATAAGGGGCGCATAATACTTAACTGCATTGCATTGAAATGTATGTGGTAGAGGCAGATGCTAAGCATCGTTAGAAATTTGATGAAAAACTATGGATCGACAGTCATTGGATTAGTAAGAGTTAGCGTACAGTATTTTAAATTGAAAAATGCGGAGCTGTTATATTTCAGACATGTAATATTACCAACTTAACAATGTAAACATGTTTATAACCTAGTTTCACAAACAAATAAATAATTCTAAATTAAAAACAAATATACTGTACAGTAGGTAGCACTATTGAAATAGCATGCCCCAAATCGTATTTTGAAGTGGAACTTAAAATGACCTGATAAATCTATGTGGGAATAATACAAATGGCTGAAGCACCTCTTTTCTTATCAACAGATCAGCAATCTGCATAATAAGAGAAATTAAGCGAATAATTCAAGTACAAATAGTGGCACATGTCAAGTACAAAATTAGCATTCAATCTAATCTTAGATCTTTGAGTGCAAGTGCTCTTGTCGGTGTTTTATTGTTGTTCGATTTATAAAAAAACCTTACTATTTATAATAGTGTATATTTTAGTAAACAATACACAATATTAGTTTTTTATAATAAGTAAATAAGTAGTTTCAAAAAAATATGGTGTCACAGTTTAGAGTTCAGAGTAGAAACGTTTTTCTAAAATTTATGTGCCATCGTTTACGCTTCAATTCAAATATCGAACGTATAATTCCAGCGTTTTGTTGCAAGCGATCTGATTTATGACCAGAGACAAAGTTTAAAAATCGAACGTTGTTTTTTAATATTTGTGTTCGGAACGGGTGTTTTATTTGTGTCAAAAAATTCGCAAGGGTCGCACAGACAACGGCACTTCGATAAAGGGTTATTACTATTACTAAAAAGTTAGTGTAGCTATTGTTTGGTAATGAATTATTGGGTCGGGGTTTTCAGGTACATTTTGCAAAGTGAAGGGTTGACTTTGATGTCGTAGAAGGTGACAGTCTAAAGGTTCACACGTGAAAGTGCAGTCAGGGAGTTGCGAATTTTCGACTATCTTTCTAAACTGTTACCTTTGTGAATTTGACTACAATTTTACAAAAAGAACACTAAATTTGAATTTAAAAATAAATTTTTAATTTCAATTTTGGGCTTGAACAACTGACGTTCCAAGAGTCTTAAAGAAAGTTAATTAAAAATAGGTGAGTATGAATATACTCACCTAACATACCACGCGTGCAACCTCAACGTAACCCAAAACCCGTCTCAGGAGTTTCTTTTGTGTGCCCCTTAACCTTGTAATAATAATTACACCTTTTGTGTGTTAACCCTTTAACGCGCCGGTAATTCTTAAACCCGCTACCTGACCCCGCGGGGTCTACCTTACTTCCTGATCCATTCCTTTTTCAAACTTTATCTGGAGTGCGTGTGCGCAAGTGATGTTCGATTTTTAAATCAATAAGGTGTTGTGCGAAAATGTTACAGTGCGTTCAGTTTAGTTTTACTGTGCTCTCACTGGGTAAGTAATCAGTTTTTTTTTATTATCTATATCCGTCAGCGCTTTTACGTCGTTATCCAAATAGAACGTTTACTTTAAGTAATGCTCGCAAAAACCTATATTTTTCCTTATTACTCCCCGAATCGTAATAAAGCCTTAACATGATTTTATTCATATGAGACGAAATAACAAACATGAAACCGTTAGGTTACGTCAGCAGTTTCCTTAAGACAATAAAAAGAGGCCGGACTCGTCACAGCTCGAATGTCCTCGTGCGAGCCCGGTATCCATGCAAAGGATGATTCGCTGTTATTTCCAACATATTCCAATATATTATTTTTTATTGCCCTCCCTACGCTCGGGAGGGGGAGAGTCGCGTCATGCGTGATATTTGATATAAAGTCGGAACTCAACTTCGTTATGCGATATTCTTTTTTCAAAGCACAATGGTTCGACTGAGACGTAACATATTTTTGAGGAGATGCCTTGGTATTTTTCTTCGAGTTGCTCGGATAGGTCCAATTATTCTCGACATGGAAATGTTTACGATGTTAGTTTGTTACAGAAGTTGCCCGGAGAGATGGTCTTTTTAAAATAAGTTACCTTGTTAAGATATATACGTAGTTGATGTTTATTGTAAAATTGCTAATTTACTATTTTTCTGAAAATACTAGCTTCCTACTCTTATTTTGACGACCTCCGTGGTACAGTGGCCGAATAGCCGGCTGAGACGCATGAGGTAGCGGGTTTGATTTCCGCCGCGGAACAAATGTTTGCATGATCTACAAATATTTCTTTTGGGTCTGGTTGTTTTTCTATATATTATAAGTATGTATTTACAAAAAAAATATGTATATAAGTATTCTATCAGCCATCTGGTTTCCATAGTACAAGCTTTGCTTACTTTGGGTCTAGATAGCTCTGTGTGAAATGTCCAGCGATATTTATTTATTTATTTTGAATTTAACTAACAAAACCTCTTGTATTCAATGAAAAGAACTTAATACATATAGAATAATAAAATTAAGGTATTATGCACTGTAATATAGAGTTACACTTCACCCGGGTAAGTAATCCACCATAACTATTTCTGAAGCCAAGCATTGCATTGCTAGGTTTTGGATTGAAGGTTGTTTGAATGTTGGATAAACTTGAGTTAATTCAATTGATATAGGCAATGATAACCTTGTGTATCGAATGATACCTTTGATATGCCATTGTTTAAGCACTATTTGTCTGCATCAGAGAGCTGAGTCATCTTATTTTGTTATTATATCTGTCATTGTTATTGTTTGTATTACAGCTGTTTCATAACTGTATTTTATTTTTTACTAGCTGTTGATAGCGGCTTCGCACGCGTGTTTTGCCAATAAAAAGTAAGCTATGTGTTAATCCAGGTTATGATCTACGTACATACCAAATTTCATTGCAATCGGTTCAGCCGTTCCGGCGTGAAAGAGTAACAAACATCCATACATACAAACTTACGCGTTTATAATATTACTAGCTGACCAATCCGCGGCTTCGCACGCGTGGTTTGCCAATAAAAATTAGTCTATGTGTTAATCCAGGTTATGGTCTACGTACTTACCAAATTTCATTGCAATCGGTTCAGCCGTTTCTGAAAGAGTAACAAACATCCATACATACAAACTTTCGCGTTTATAATATTAAGTAGGATTAGTAAAGTAAAGTAAAAATTTATTTATTGACATAATTAAATATGACATAGTATATTTGAATCCATAGGCTCCGGAACTAGTATAAAACTGTGTTTCAGGTGCCAGTGGCTTCTCCCATCATATGATTATATTTAATTATGTCTAGCAAAAATAGGTTAGTTAAGTTTAAGCATTAGTTTAAAAAAGAATAAATCATATACATAGCAAAATAAGTATTTATAAGAAATACTTAAGCTCTCTCAAATTCAAGTCTGTTGCATACATAGGTACTATACTCATGTGCTTCTTTTGCTTAGTAATTAGATTATATTTAAAAAACTTTCGTGATTAATTTCAATCATTATTATAAATACGGGATTTATCACGTACCGTCTTATCGGTGTTTCGACCGACAATGTTTCGGTTCAATTCGTGAACCTTTTCACGAACTGTTCACGAATTGAACCGAAACATTGTCGGTCCAAACACCGATAAGACGGTACGTGATAAAACCCGTATTTATAAGAATAATTAGATTATCGTAAATATGTTTATATATATTGTGTATAATTAACAGAATCTATGAATATATGTAGGATGTATGTATGTATTTAGTGTTTAAGATATTCGCGTATGTGGGTAGTGTAGTGATAGGAACTTCCGGGTATAAAAAGAAAACTTCAAAAATAGAAGCTATTTAACATTGCTTCAACACCATCGTAATAAAATTCTTTGAGCCAGGTAAAGTATTTTAATGTTATAGAATGTTTATGTACTACGTATCTATATATTATGTATATTTATTTATTTTAATAATACCTTCCCTAGTATATATTTATTTTTATTTGCTTATGTAAGTACACTGTTAAATAAAAAGCTTAAGTTAATAATAATAATAAATAAATACTGCTGGACATTTCACACAGCGCTATCTAGCCCCAAACTAAACAGAGCTTGTACTATGGGAACCAGATAACTGATAGAATACTTATAAACATTTTTTTTGTAAATACATACTTATAATATATAGATAAACAACCAGACCCGGAACAAATATCTGTAGATCATGCAAACATTTGTTCCGCGACGGTAATCGAACCCGCTACCTTCTGCGTCTCAGCTGGCTATTCGCCCACTGCACCACGGAGGTAGTTATAAAGCTACCGTCCTTTAACGTTCTCGGAAAATCCAGTCCGTCCAAAGATTGTCTGGAAGAGATCGCTTTCAGCGATAAGACTGCTTATTGTACTATCGCGTGTCTAGTTTTAAATGTTTTAAATATGATTTGTTAGTTTAAGTGTGGTATACAATAAAGCGTTTTCTATTCTATTCTATTCTAGTCTATGTCTGGATTCCAGACAATACAAATTCTACCTGCTATGTCAGGTGGGCCACGGGCCTGTCCCGTTATTTCATCTTACAAGAACATTTCAATTCATACCTACTTATAAACCTATATTAAGTAGAGCTAAAACACAAACTACATAGTTTAAACTATACAAATTCTAAATTTAAAACCAAGCTGAACCGTCGGCCATGTCGTGCAAATAAAATCCGCAGTAAATAGGAGGTGGGGTGGGGTGGCGGTCAGTCTCCACTGGATCCGCCCCCTCTGGCCGAGTGGGGTTTGTTCGGCCGACCGTTGTACAAGTAGGGTTAAGTCAGGGGTGTAGCTTTTTGTTAATATTTTGCAATACTTTTAGCAAATTAAAACGACTTCAATGGTGGTCGATTTGAATAATCCGTTGATGAATATGTTAAAGAAAAATATGCTTGATTACCTAATAAATGTTTGTTTCTTATTTAAGTGTGAAGTTATTATTTAAATTCATGTTATTTTTATTTTTTATATCATAAGTATAAGTATGTATAGTATGTTAGATACACCATTACACCCCAAGTAATGTCCACATAGTTCATTCCATCCAAAGGTTGTCTGGTAGAGATCGCTATTCAGCGATAAGACAACCAATTGCAGCACATAGTTTTACGGTGTTCTTTTAAGCTGTATTGCTTTCTTGAATGAATGAATAAATGAAAATACTTTATTGTACCCGTCAAAAGAAACAGACTTAAAAATAAAATTTCTTAAAGTAACAAGTACAATGGGCGGTCTTATCGCTTAAAAGCGATTTCTTCCAGACAACCTTTGGATGGAGAGGACTTTTGTGACATTACAATAATGGAGGGGGGTGTACCTACATTAACAAAACAAAATCTAAATTTTAGGAAAGCGCTGAACACTTACAAAGAAATAAAACAATATACATAATATCTATCTTGGTGTGTAACAAAGAATTATCTAATCTAATCTAAAATGCTAATAATTGATAAAATAAAATAGTTGATATTAAAAACAGTTAAAATGTTATATGTAACTTAATTATAGCCAGCGGCTGTTTTAATGAGATAGTTAAGAAAGTGTATAATAAATTTAATTCGAGTATGGAAAATTTAATTTTAACAGTCAGATATGACTAAAAGTTATAGTTTTGAATTGATAATTGTAGTCAAACGTAACAAAAAAAACAGCCAAGTGCGAGTCCCACTCGTACCATTATCTATAAAAACGGCAACAAAAAAAAACATGTTTGTTGTATGGGAGCCCCACTTAACTATTAATATTATTTTAATTTTGTTATTTATTTTTAAAGTAAATAATATAACTCAACATTTTGTGAATATTTCAAGCGTCTACCTGTTGCCGTTATCAATATCGAGCAAAAACGAGCAAAAAATCAGGTTTGTTGTATGGGAACCCCCCTTAAGTAGTTATGGTATTATGTTTATAGTATTTGTTGTTATAGCGGTAATAGAAATATACCATGTGTGAAAATTTCAACTGTCTAACTATCACGGTTCATGAGATAAAGCCTGGTGGGTGAGAGACGGACAGACAAACAGACAGACAGCGGAGTCTTAGTAATAGGGCCCCGTTTTACCCTTTAGGCACGGAACCCTAAAAATCATAATAAAGTTAATCTTTTTACTTAGGTATACATTTTAACATAATTATTCTAGTGTTTTAAGATAGACTTTGCCTAGAAACAATTTTCACCTTTCTAATAACCCCCTGAATTGCCCTGAATTAAACACACACACCCCACATTAAGTCGCCGAGACAGCGAGGCGGACGGCTACAAATGTCGCGGTCAGTGGCTGCCTAGACTCCCTACCCACCCCATAGCATCCTACAGGTTAAATAACAATACTACAAGTCAACTATCACTTCGGGTTTGAGTTTGTCTATACGGCTCAACTCACTTGGTTAACTCACCTATTTATTTGTATTATTTACTGTTAATACTTTAGTTATTTGTCATTAGTTTTGTGTTATTTAGTTATTTCCTGGCATTCGAGCAGCTAGTAGTGGGTATAATGTAGGTACCCACTACCCACTATACATTTATTCTGTTTTTTCACTGTTTAATCATATACCTACTGTTTGTAAAACTATTAATATTTTATTTATTTATTTATTTAATACTTTATTGCACAAAAATACAAATTACATGTACAAAAGGTGAGCTTAATGCTAATAGCATTTTCTACCTGCCAACCTCAGAGGTAACAAAAAAGGTTGTTGTACTAATTTTTAACAATATTATTGTTTATTAAAAAAAAACAAAGAAACACAAATAACAATAAACTCCGATTACAGTTAGAATAAATACATAAACCTACTTGATATAACAATAATAATACATAGAATATATATATGAGAAATATAACAAATAGATATAAAACAAAAAATACTATTACATACAACACACATACATAGGTACTACGTTTTCATATATTTTAACAGCCAGTGGAGGACTGCAAGAAATGACTATAGACTAGTCGTCTGAAAACCGGTTTACTAGGCGCCTTTTTAATATGAGTAGGGAGAGAGTTCCACAGACCGACAGCTACCACCTCAAAAGAGTTGCCACGGAAGGCCGTTGAGTGTTTCGGGGTAGCGAGAAGGAGAGAATCAGTGGATCTGAAGTTTTGTTCATGGGTGTCAGAGAGGTAGGAAAATTTGCATTTGCAAATTTAAATATTGTTCACTTCTTTAATTAATCTGTGGATGATGTCTTGGGTCATGCAATTATTCATGTTACTATTAGCACTATGTTCTACTTCTTAATGTATGACTGTTTATCATCCCAAATAAATAAAATAACATGAGAACATTTACTTAGAGTAGTATAACATAACCGTTCGTAGCCAATCAAATTGATTAAAAGCCCTTCTGGCTTGGTTTATTATGATGAGTGATCGTTATCGTCTTTAAAACTGTGCATTTTGTATATCTTTACATAGTCTAACTTTTTATTAGCTGCAGTAAAATGACGTTTCTAAATGTCATTCCGTAAAATAATGTTGCCAGCCTAATCTCAATAGGGATGTGATTCAGTTCACAAAAATTAATTAAATAACATTATTATGACGTTTTTGTTTCATTTTGAATGTACCTCCCTATACTTCCACTAAAAAAGATCAATCCTCTAGTATAGTAATAATAATAGGTTAAAAAAATACATTACAACTTAATATTAAATCTCAAAAAAAAAAACCAAACTGATTATTCATTTATGATTCACTCATTTAGCTACATCCCTATTTATTTTTCTTCAAAAACCGGCAACCCACAAAACGTCATTTTACTGCAGCTAATAAAAAGTTAGACTATAGTAATTTTGCCTAAATCAAGCCACAGGTATCAAGCCAATTTGAAAGCGTTCGGGTGGCATAAAGTCTGAGGCCAGGACAATTCACAATTTTGTCTCAACTTTACTGATAGCTGAATTGTGAATTGAATGTCTAATAATTATGCGTGGATTAGTATTTAGAGCTTGATGAAATACTAAGATGTACTCTTCATTAAACTCCTCCTCTTCCTCTTTCACATTCTATGTGCAGGCGTTAGTTGTATTTATATTAAGTAATTCTAATCTTACCTAAAGAGATAAAGACCCTCCCTTCACTTCTTCCATTCTTCGCGGTCTAGGGCTTCTGTCGACCAGTTCGCATAATGCGCGTCAAGTCCGTCCCGCCATCTCCGCCTGGGCCGGCCACGCGGTCTCGCGCCTTGTGGGATCCACTCGGTGGTTATCTTAGACCAAGTCATCGCGCATTCGACATACATGTCCTGCCCAGTCCCACTTCAATTTAGGTGTCTTTTGCGTGACATCGGCGATTTTTGTCTTAGAGCGCAGTATGGTGTTTTTTTACGCGGCCTGTAAGTCAACTCCCAATGTACTACGCTCCAGGTTTGGACTTTTGAAGTGCCGTCGCAGACCAGACTTGTGCACCGTAGGTAAGAGTAGGTACCATATTAAGTAATTACTCAGTAAAATATTTCTTGTAATTATATCTATGTTTTTGTACACGTTTGATCTTATATTTTCTGTTGTATATCGTATACGATACAGGCGAGCCTAGTGTGGGGCATTGCCAAAAAACTACTATGCAAATTTGATAAAAAAAAATTAAGCTCATCGCCCTAATAGCTTCGGTATCCCTCATTTTTAATAGCGCGTAGAGTTGAAGTGAAACACTGTAGATTCAGTACATCCGTAGCGTTGGCGCTACGCCGTAGCATAGCGTAGCTATGGATAAGCAATATCATCTTGTGAGGTCACTTAAATATATTATGTGTTTTTCTTTATTAAAAAGTAAGTCAGTGTGAACTTTGGTATAAAAGTCTTTAGGTCACCAGCAGGTCTTTCGCGTCATGACCTAACGGCTTTTATAGCTGAAACTAACATTAACTGTGATAGTCTTAAACCGGTGGAGATCGGAGATCAGTGGACACCGTGAGCTAAGCTGCCTCCAAAGCAGCATAATAATATCATAAAAAAAGGTAGAAGGGGATAACAAATTAATGTTTTTTCGAGACTAATGGAACTAGCAAGTCTGGTAACTTTTTCTAATGTTACTTTCTGTCCTCTATTAACCTATCATTAATCCGTTTTAAAAGTTTATAGATGATATATCTATATATACATATTTTTAAAAATTCAAGTAAGTTACACCATTTATAAATCAAGAATGGCGTGACCAATTTTGATGATATTTGATTTGTTGGATTTGTCTTCGCTCCGAATAGCAGTATAACAATTAAATTACAATAAAATTCGCGCAAAAAAAATGTGTGAAGTAAATTCATTTTCTCATACATAGATACAGCTAATGATGGCCAATTGACAATTCTACCGGTGACGTACATTGGCAGCCCGCGTCAAATGCATGCCAAGGCGGTACAAATTTCGCCAGATCTATATAAGATATCGATATATAAGATATGTTTGGTCATACAGTATAATTGCCATATTTTCAAACAAAAAAAAACCTCAAACGTCTTACGTCTTTTGTTCTGAAAAAAAAAAGTTGCATAAAAATCGCACTGATGAGGCCGAACATGCAAGTTACCTACTGACCAGCTGCATCATAGGAGTTGTTGGGTGCAGGCCGCACAACATCGGTCACTCTGGAAATCTATGGGGAAAGCTTATGTTACAGCAGTGGACGTCATTTAGCTGTTATGATGGTGATGTTTTAATGGCATGCTTTACTTTCAGTGTGATAATACGTTTTCTAGAGTTAGGTTTAGTAATGAAATTATTTTCAGTACAGTGTTAGTTTTCTTTATTATATCTTAGAGAGTTCTTAATAGTCAAAAGAGTCAGAGCGCTAAATGAAATTATTTATAAAAATCACCATACGTTTTGCATCATAAACATAATCGACAACCCTTTTAGATGATCAAATAAAGTAATTTATTAGAAAGAGGGTGGAATCAATTAGAGCGAACGGATTTGAGAGAACATTGTAACTGGCCAGATAGTCTATAAAGGCAAATGGCGCGATCCTATATTTAGACCTACAAGTCCAGTTTATGTTGACCTCTGTACTTTGTCATAGCAATATTTTTATTTTAAAACTATATATTTTTACAAGCTTTTTTAGGGTTCCGTACCCAAAGGGTAAAACGGCACCCTATTATTGAAACTCCGCTGTCTGTCCGTCTGTCACCAGGCTGTATCTCATTAACCGTGATAGACAGTTGAAATTTTCACAGATGATGTATTTCTGTTGCCGCTATAACAACATAACATATAAAAACAAAATATTTTTTTAAGGTGGGCTCCCATACAACAAACGTGATTTATTTGCCGTTTTTATAGATAATGGTACTGAACCCTTCGTGCGCTAGTCCAACTCGTACTTGGCCCGTTTTTTATTAACTTGCAATGTATGTATGTTTGTCCGGGTGGAATCTTGCAACTGAATGATAAACCCGTTCCCCTCAACCGATTAAGCTGAAATTTGGAATACATAAGTAAATTCTGTGACAATGTTAATAAAAAGCTTGTAAAAACATGACTACCAAATATAATTTCCGACATCGACGCGAATATGTAACTTCATCGATGTCTCAAAATTAACTTCCTAAAAAATCCTTACCACTTTTCAGGATTTTTAAACAGTGTTTAGCTTTTTTGTGGTAAGACACTATAATTTTTTTTAACCACCAAACTTTTATTAAAAATATATTTTTTCGCAGGTGGTACGTATGTTCAAATTAAATCTTTAATACGGTAAATTTTGTTTAATTGAATTAACGATATCTCTTCACGTTTTTTATCGTATATCGTTATTTTAACGTCAAGGGTCACGCCAATACATTTTTGTCTGGCTGTGGTGCCTGACAGATTAATCTTCAGGGGGCTACCAATTAGCGCTGCTGTCTGTACCCAAAAAGTATTTAGTCAAATTACATACATTACATAATGCTACCATATATAAGGCTACAAGAAAGGGGTCAAATACCCTAGTCATCTCTACAAAACTTGGTAGTACAATTTTTTTTGCTGATCTTGATAATATTTGTTACTTAAGTAGATCGACCTGAATTGATACATAACCTAGGTAGATTTTTTTTTCTAACAAAATCCACTGCTCTTAGTATATAATAGGTGTATCTTATGTTAAAACTTACAGCCAATAAAGGATTTACATTTTATAATTCAAATACTTATACATTGACGACGTAAATCACTTATCGCGCTAAATAGGACCATGATTTTAAATATAAAGAATTACAATATAAAAAAATCTTAAGATAAGTATAACTTATACAACAACCATAACCACAGACGCACACTAAAGATTAAAGATATACGAGTACATTCATACATACATAATATACTCTTTATTGCACACCAAACAAAATCAAACATAAAAATACTTAAAAAAACTACGAAAATAAAGGTAAAAACAATGGGCGGTCTTATCGCTAAAAGCTTCTTATTAACCGACTACAAAAAAGGTCAAGGTTCTCAATTTGACTGTATTTTTATTTATGTTTGTTACCTCATAACTTCGTCAATTATCAACCGATTTAATTTTTTTTCTTTTTGAAAGGATATACTAACTTAATCATGAAAAGTAAAAATTTCATCGAAATCGGTTCAGTAGTTTGTTTTTCTGTTATCTGAATTCGGTTATATGTTTGTTAAAAAGTTACTTGTTCTTTGTACAAGCTTCCTTTTCTTATCAAACCACGCGTGTGAAACCGCGTGCGGAAACTTGTTAACTCTTAAATGTTACACAGTTTTTTCTACAAATCTAACAAACATGTACTTAAAACAAAGGAACATATATATTTTTGTAATATCATTTGGAAATGGTCGTCCTAGGACGACCAGCAGCGAGATGGGTGGACGACATCGTAAAGGTCGTGGGCCGTCAGTGGGTGAGACTAGCGCAGGATCGTGGTGGATGACGCAAACTTGGGGAGGCCTATACACAACAATGGGTGAAGTCAGGCTGTGGATGATGACGATGATTTGGAGATGCAACAAGCCTTCAGCCCATCTGATGTTAAGTGGTAACCATCCGCCTATAACAAAGTATTGCCTCATAGCTCATGTACCTTAGAAACGTTCCCTACGAGGCACTGTATTGCGTTCATTATCTTGAGGCATACATGTGTAAAGCCTATGTGCCTGTAATTTCACTGGCAACCATACCCTTCCAACCGAAACACAGCAATGCTGCTTGGAGGCAGAAATATGTCTGGTGGTACTTCCCCTGACGAGCCCCTACACAAGGAACTCTAATACAATTCTTTTTCTACAAATCTAACAAATATGTATAAACAAAAGTACAGTTTTTTTCGCATTAATTTGGGTTATTTTCAATTTAAATCGTAAATCTTTGTCCAAAAGTTCGAAAGCTGGCCACTTACTATCTTCGAACCGTTTGTCTTGCACGAGTCATTTATTTTTGAAACTTTCTTCAACTCGGAGGACACATGTTTATTTGGGGCAGATACCTATCGAAAGTTTCCTTTAGCCAGAGACATTTAAACGTTGAATTTTATTACTTTACGAGTAAAACTTAAAATATCGCGCCTGACACGCAGTGAGCCCGTGGCGAAATTGGTATCGCATCCTCGTAGAGGAAGGTTGCTGGATCAAGTTCCGTCCTGCTCGTATTTTTCTCATATAATCTTAGTAATACCTATTTTACTTCATTATGTACTTACCTAAGGAGTACTCGGAGCTACCGTCGAGTGGCAGATGCAGCAACTACCATCACTTGGTCTTCAGAATAAGAAATGGTCTCGTTCATATTATGACACACTACACTAACAGTAACTACGCACTGATATTCACGTATCCAGGGCTGTTGCAACAGAGTCGAAACGTCGGGATAACCAATAAAAAACCAGCCAAGTTCAATTCGGACTCGGGCACGAAGGGTTCCGTACCATTATCTAAAAAACGGCAAAAAAAATCACGTTTGTTGTATGGGAGCCCCCTTAATTATTTATTTTATTCTGTTTTTCGTATTTGTTGTTATAGCGGCAACAGAAATACATCATCTGTAAAAATTTCAACTGTCTAACTGTCACGGTTCATGAGATACCTACAGAATGGTGTCAGACAGACAGACAGACAGCGGAGTCCCGTTATAACCTTTGGGTACGGAATCCTAAAAACGTATATCCACGATAAATTTAGACAACGCACCTTTGCTAATAGACGATTTTATCACTCGTGACTAGCTAAGCTTTGAAGAGATAAGAATTCACAAAACTCTGATAAGCTGTGACCATGTCACATGGTGAATCCAACCAATTCCAATTCAGTTATTTACAGACTCTCTCAAAAATATCTCCCTCTGATAAAATTGTAACTCTTCTTTTCTCTAACTTAATTTATTCAAATTTTGAACTCTACCTCTACCGTAATAAGATTGCAATTTTTAAAACATAGTTGTAAGAATTATGATGATCGGTCACCATCGTTACCTTAGCTTAGCAACGCCGTATTAGTCTATATAGCTATGTGTATAAGGCATGATTTCCCCTGACAAAAGTGCGTCGGTTATAAATAGCCAGACGTTTTTCTTGATATATTATAAATGCTGGAACGGTGTAGTTTTGTAATTTGATGTGTAAGACGGAATTGCGATCCTCTGTACTTATTGATACGCGAACTGGAAAACGCAGTGTCGTACGGGTCCCCACTACATGGAAAGACGGTCGGATAAAGGTTACTGGCAGCCGTTGGGTGCAGGCCGCAAAAGATCAGTTGCTTTGGAAATGTATGCCTATGTTCAGCAGTAGACGTCTAGTATATGATGTTGATACATGTCAATGTTATATTTTTTTGTATACCTCTGTGATGGCAAACAAGCATACGGCCCACCTGATGGTAAGTGGTTACCGTAGCCGATGGGCGTTTGTTACACCAAAGGTAAAAAAACTGTGTTGCCAAACCTTTAAAAATATTAAAAAACCTTTTTTTAAGAATTTTACTTAGAAAACTTTGGTGATTGATTTCAATCATTATTATAAATACGGGATTTATCACGTACCGTCTTATCGGTGTTTCTCTCCTCCTCGCACTCACCCTCGAGACGTTGTTCGGAGCGGATCGCACTCACCCTGATGAAGGTTCACGAATTGAACCGAAACATTGTCGGTCGAAACACCGATAAGACGGTACGTGATAAATCCCGTATTTATAATAATGATTTTTTGAAGAATCTTTATTAACTAGATTCCTTTGAATTTGCGTATAAAAATCGGATCTTCATTTTATTTTATTAATTTTTTATCGTCTTGAATGTATCTTGATTGAAAATTTTATGTTACTAGCGTATATTATTATAAATGCGAAAGTTTGTATGTTTATTTGTTACTCAACACGTCATAACGACTAAACCAATTTCGATGAAATTTGGTGTGTCGATACGTTGGTTATTAGCACTAGATAGGTTGGATTAGCACACGCTACTTTTTATTGGCAAACCACGCGTGCATAGCCGCGGGCGGAAGCTAGTATTATTATATTTGCATTATTTATAGTTAATTTTGGTTAGTTCTTAGCTAAAATAATATAAAAAAATTATACATACTTAATGTTCCAATAACGGCCCTACTAATGGAAAGACGACACAATACGGTTGGTTGCTTTGGGTACAGGTAGCACAAGATCGATCACTCTGGAAATCGATGGAGGCCTATGAGCTACGTCCTATAGCTGATGATAATCCTCCAAAGTACACCCGCACTACGTATCTTCGTAAATTTCGCTCCATCCAAAAGTTGCCTGGAAAAGATTGCTTTCAGCGATAACGCCGCCTATTATGTTGGCTTATTTATTCTAGCCTAGTACTTTTTTTATGTTATTTTTGGGGAAACAGGCTTACGGCCCACCTGATGGTAAGCGGTCACCGTCGCCTATTGACACCGGCAACACCCGGGGTATTGTCGATGTGTTCCCTACACTGTAGAAACTTCTTTACATTTCTCTTGAAGCGTGCCATGTCGTAGCCTAATGGGAAAACCTCAGATGGTAGCTCATTGCACATCTTGCAAGTATGGGGTAGAAAAGATCGCGTGAAGCGTGTGGTGCGTGATACCCAATTGTCGATAATATGTGAATGAGCTTTATTACGTTGTTGAGAAGTGCGGTGGTAAAATCTCGATGACGGGATGAGATCAAATAGCTCCTCAGAACATTTCCCATTATTTTTTTCTAATTTTTTTTATATATTATAGGCTTGCGTTTGACCACGATCTAGCCTGATGGTAAGCGATGAATATATATATTATATATTATACAGGCGGTAGAATACACTGAGCGATCCGATGTCACAGCGTTGACTCAGCGGTTCCAGCCTGTCGGCGAGTTTGGGATCACCGATGATTCTAATGGCTCTTCTCTGAAGGGAGTCTTAGAAACTGAAAGGAACTTCGTTTCTGAAGGACTTATTTTTGTATGATTTTTGTTTGTACGGTAATTCAATAAAGAGTTATTATCTTATCTTATAATCATGAATGTTGCAATGGGGACATACATAAATAAAAAAACACCCTTAAATAACGCAGCCACATCTAGTGACCCTTACCTCCGAAACAGCAAAGGTAGCGGGACAGTTAATATATTTGAAGTAAGGTAGAAAAAGGGTTTCAGTACTACCTTTGTGTGGGGATGCCCTTTAGTGGGATCTAATAAAACCTTGTTACGGCCAAAGGGATACCATCCCAATATTGAATGTGTTCTTTTACATGATACGGAATTTGGGACTTCTCTGTGATATTAAATCGGGGGCTTTTGAGTAATGTATGATGTTACCTTATTGTTGGCTTCATAGAAACTTACACGTGTTGAATTCAAGTATATGGATTGATTTAGATTGGCTTTTGAGAGTAAAAAAAAACGAGTGTGCCACACCACTGAAGTAAAACTCCTTTTTCAAAATATTAATTTATAAAATTGTTCAATTACAAAATTGTCCAGACGTCTGTAGGTCGATCAGTCTATGTTCATTCTGGACAGACGCAGCTTGCACTCGCACATTAACGTTTAAAAATATACGAAACGTAACTTATATCTCCCTCTCAACTTCTGTTCGCACTTTTCGTAACGCATGCACCAGCTTACACCCCAAGTCAAGCGTGCGTAAAGAATTTTAACTTAAAAAAATTGTTTATGGCTTTACTACACCTGTTTGCTTCAAGTTGATGGACGCAGGGCAGTGCATCGTGGAGCACGTTCCTAAGGTACGTGGCTTACGAGACAATAGTAATTTGTTATAGGCAATCGTTACCACTTAACATTTTATTCAAATAAATTCTAAATTCGAGGTTTTTCATCATTAAAATCACAAGGATCACTTTCAAACGTCGATTTTACTACCTGTTTCTTCGCGAACAAGCAAGGAAATAAAGGCATGAAAAAAGGCTGGTTGTTCTTTTTAATGATCCGTTTAGAATATATAGGTAAAGAAAATAAATTACATCTGAATTGTATCATTTATGACCGAGTTGGTATATGCTTGTTCCATCTCCAGATCTTATCAGAATTAAAATAAAACTTAAGTAGGTATTACTTATGAGGTGCATTATGAATCATCATTATCCACAGCTCGGTGGTCTTATTACGGCAGTCAATTTTTGTAGTATCGCACTGTAGGTGTGACATGTAACTTTTTAACAAAAATATTATCTACTTCAGATAACAGTAAAACCAAACTACCCTACTAATTTTGATGAAATTTTCATGGAATGAATCTAAAAGTATATCCTTTCAAATAAAAAACTAATTTTCTAAATCGGTTGATATATAACCGAGTTCTGAGCTAACAAACATAACCATAACATTAAAATTAAAAAAAAAATTAGGGTTTATATGGTTTTCTCAAGAATGCCATTGTCAGAACTAGACCAAATGGAAATAGGACCAGACGGCAAACACCAGCTTGCAAATAAAAAAAGAAACATCAAAATCGGTTCACCTAGTCGAAAGTTCTGACGTAACAAACATAAAAAATACAGTCGAATTGAGAACTTTCTCCTTTTTTGAAGTCGCAGCCATTGGCTTACGTAATAAGGCTACTGCTTTACTCTCTGGGCCTTTCTAAGTTTGTGTCATTCACCAAGATCCAAAATTATCGTGTTAGATTACTATCCTACGATTGAAAATGTATCTTCTATAATGACGAACAAAATTTTTATATGACTGTCAGATTGATTAAAATTCTAATGTTTCTCAATTTCTAAATTGCATCTAACATTAGTGTCATATAGTATTTTTAAAGTGTTATCCGAACACATACGGAAAATTCCAAGATTTTTAAAAAATCATCTCAAAAATCCCAAGCCCAGACGGGACTTGAACTCGCAACCTTCCTCTTGATACGAGGATGCACTATCCAACTGTGCTACCAGGCCATTTCACGCCTAGGTCGAAATGGCCTGGTAGCACAGTTGGATTGATGATTTTTAAAAATATCAGTGTCATATCAGATAAAAGACGTCCAAATCCACATAGCTTTCTCTCTCAACAATCTATACTATATGAATGCACGTGTGACTTCTAGTAATTTAACTAAATTTTACACAGTTAACTAGCTGAACGCCCGCAACTTTATCCGCGTGTCCACTTCCCAAACTGGTTCATTTGAATTACATATACCTAAAAGTATCCTGTGTTCATTCTTTTCATAATCTCTCCACTCTTGCATCAAATCTTCTTGATCACGTTGACAAAATCAACTACGTCAAATACACTTAGTGCTCTCAGACCATAGAAATGAAGACACGAAGTCACACATGCTTCTATCAATAAAGTACAATTTACTCGTAAAGTCCAGGCCGAATATACATATTTGCAGAGTTTGTACGCATGCGCCGGTGGCCGAGACTACCTGACCGCGACCGGACACTGATCAATATTAAAGTCCGAGGGAGGATGCTGGGGATGTCTGTTTGTCTGTTGGATCTGTATAGAGTTGTTAGTACCACCAGGGTTTCAAAGTTGGAGCAGGACGGTCCCTATCTCACCGAGACGCCATGACAACGTCGCCGGCAAGGTAGCCTTATAATATATAGATTTATTTATTTCTGTCACAAAAAAAAAAAATAATGTTATCTAATATATAAAATTCTCGTGTCACAGTTTTCGTTGCCATACTCCTCCGAAACGGCTTGACCGATTTTGATGAAATTTTTTGTGCTTATCTGGTATCTATGAGAATCGGCCAACATCTATTTTTCATCCCCCTAAATGTTAGGGGTAGTCCACCCCTAAATTTTTTTTTTATTTTTAAGACAAAATTTTTAATTTCTATTTTTTTATGATACAACATACAAAAATACATACAATTCTCAATTTTCACCCTTCTACGATCAACCCTTATTTTTTAATTGCAATTATTTATATGGCAAAACAACGTTTGCCGGGTCAGCTAGTACTTTATAATTTGGCTACTATATTGATTACCTTATCTGAATATCTTCGGTTGTCCGCGATAGACACAGCTAAATTGCCAGCGACGTTGCCATGGCGTCTTGGTAAGCTAGGGTTCATAAAGTGCCATCGCAGTATTAAACTCAATAATCACATTCATAGTTCTCCGAAAATATCGACCTCTGTGGCACCGTGGGCGAAGAGCCGGCTGAAACGCAGGAGGTTTCGATTCCCATCGCAGAACAAATGTTTGTATGGTCTTCAGATATTTTTTCCAAGTCTGGGAGTTTTTCTGTACAATTAAGTGTGAATTTACAAAAAAAAAACGAGTGTGCTTTAGACCACACGACTGAAGTAAAACTTCTTTAGCTCCATCTAGACGCATACAGTAAGTACATAAGTTATTTTCTGTTGCTGCCTGCCATCTGTTATAGAACAGCTGAACTTTTTCGTAAATCGAAGCTGGTAGATTCAAAATACGAAACGTCGTAAATCCTTTTTGTATCTATAGCAAAACGAACTCTATTATACAGCATGAAGGAGTGTTTTGTTTTTACAGATTGTGTAATTTAGGCTAATTTGTGATAAAATATATGCGACAAATCAACTGGCTATGAGATAAAGAGAGAAAGAAAATAATTGCTCGCACTTCTCTGTCTCTCTTACCCCTACATAATATACGAAACGTAACTCTCTCTCTTTCTCACTAACTTATACCTCCTTCTCAACTTCCGTTCGCACTTTTCGTAATGCATTCACCAGCTTACTCCCCAAGTCAAGCGTGCGTAAAGAAGTTTTACTTTAAAAAAAAAAGAACAGTGGCAGTCCGCTGAGTGCCGACAGAAGTGAAAACTTGAACACATATATATAGATGTGTCGGTAACGGTAACAGTGTTACGAGTTTAATGTTTTTTTCCCAGCTCAAAAAAGCCCAACGCGCCTAAAGAAGTTTTCAGTTCAAAAAAGTATTTAAGTATTGTTGCAGATATTTGGCTCCCACAATACAAGCTTGACTTAGTTTAGGACTAGATAGCGCTATCTATGGGATAATGTATCTATGAAACACGCCCCCAATCGCCAGTATGATAAAGTACTTACTGTACGTATCGCAAAGCGAATGATCGTTGACTCAAAGTTTTACTGCATATACAAATTATATCGCTGGAAACACGCTCGAAAGCTCGCAACTTGCCCGTGTGAGAAGGCACTGTAATCGATTAAAATTTCTAACAACCGTAATAAATATTTTAATACTATTCCACAACTTCATAAACAAAATTTAAAATATAAAATCTTAATTATCTTCGACCTCTGTGGTGCAATGGGGAATAGCCGGAAGTATTCAATCAGTTGACTGGTTCCTATAGTACAATCTTTGCTTAGTTTTAGGCCAGATAGCGCTGTGTGAAATTTCCAGCATTATTTATGAAAATGTCAAATAAATAATTGAAGTGGTATTAACAACTCCTAACAAGCCCGTCTTAACTCACCTTTCTGCGGACACTACGGGGGAGGGTCCAAGAGAAATGACGACCCTTAACTAAAACACACACATATACATGCACGGCGATTCCACCCACACATAGCCACTTTCCTTTCACTCGACACAGCTTGTGCATGTAGTTGTGTGTCTGTGAACGAAGCGAGGGGTATTTGTATCTGTGTGTGTCCAGTTTCCGCGCTCCTGGGTTTTGTTAATTTAATTAGAGGTACAAAAAGATTAAGGCTGAGGACGCAAGCATTAGGAAACTGCTTTTGTTGAGGTTACTCTTTGTAACTTTGTTGTTGTGTTTAAGCGAGGATAGGTAGGACGATACCTACTTTCTCTGAATTATTTGTTCTGTTTTACGCAGAAAACTTTCGGGATTTATTTCAATAATTATTATGTATACGGGATTTAGCACGATGTTTCGCCCGACTATGTTTCGGTTCACAATTGAACCTTCATTAGTGTGACTTCGATTCGCTCCGCAGTGCGAGGTGAGACGAAGTGCGGAGCGGATCGCACTCACCCATTTATATTAATGATCATTAGTGCTCTCAATTTTAGGGAATTGAAATTACTACTGGATTTTTTATGATTAGCACAAAGGATTAGCAAATTCAAATTCAATCTTTTATTTGCTAGAATATACAAAAATAAGACAATATCTTAAATCTATGCTTTGTATTCAACCTGCACAAATATTACTCGTAGCATGCCTGCATGCTACGAGTAATATTTGTCAGTAGGTATTTATTAAACAATGTCAATATCTTGTATTAAAACTAAAATAAATAACAAATATTAATACGATAAAAACAATGTCTAAAAGCCACAGCGTCAGTTTTTTCTTAAATATATTTCCTTGCAACAGTTTTAGTTCTTGAGGTATTTTATTGAATATTTTTATTGAAATATTGTAAAAAAAAATCTTATAAATATCCTTATGGCATGGAGGTTGGTATAACCACACTTATATTATAAATGCGAAAGTCACGTCGTAACTTCTGAACAAATATCTATGAAATTTAGTATGTACGTAGATATCAACCTAAATTAACACATAGGGTACTTTTTATCTCCTAAATCAGGTCCCATGAGGTAAAAATGGGGTGTCAAGTCAGATGCAACACCGGGTTTGACTTTATTTCTAGGTTATCTACACATTTAGTAGTGTAACGCGTATAAAGTCGCGGGCAACAGCTAGTAGGTTCATAAACTTAGCCTTTTTTTGTCGAGTTTTAACAGTTTTTAACGTTTCTTGAAGTAATCAGGAATAGGCTTGAACAAAAACACAAAATCCGTAATATGCTTAAAAGGAAGCGGCGGAATTTTACATTTCTTGAAGAGTGGTTAAAACTATAAATAAACATATTTATTCTTATCATATTTATCACACGGATGCATCTTTTTTTGTATTTTGAACTGACAGAGTTACCCCTCAGCAATATACCATAACCTAGTATAGACGACATATGACCATGATAGGCAGCTAGGGCTGCCTCCAATGAAATAGCCTAGCTTATTTTATTCAGGGCAAAGACAAACCTTCAGAGCTTTTGACACACTAGGTGAACATAGTTTTTCAGTTCAAATGTCTAAAGCAATCCCTAGAAATCTAAAACAGTCAACTTTACCTACTTTATCATTTTTATGGCTAATGTCAAGAGCCATTGGATTGGTATTATAAGAATTCGATTGCATATCTTGGTATTATCAATATGTATGCATATATTATTTTTCTCAGTCCAATTAAGAGGAAACACCAGGGGATAGAGAATTGAAAATTATGAAAAAAAGAAAAACAAAGGGACATGCCAATAGTGGCCATAGATTTTTGAATAAAAAACTACGTTTGTATTAAAAAATGGCCCTTGTGATTCCTCTTAAAAATAAATAATAATAATAAGGAAGTTAGTTAAAGTATGTTGGGAAGATTCTTTATTTTTAATTTAAATTATGACAGTAGTGTCATCAGTAAAATGAATACAATTAGGTGACATATTTTCTGGAAGATCGTTAATAAATGACAGAAACAACAAAAGACCTAAGAGGCTACCTTGCGGTACAACGGAATTATATAGAATATGCTCTGACCTAATCTTCTGCTTAAATATTTTTTTTATCAATTTGTAGTAATTTGGTCATTTCTGTGTATTGTTTTATATTTACTAAGTAGCAGCAGCAAGTAGCATCCAGTTATAGTTATGTAAGTAGTATAAGTTTATAATGGTTGACTAGATCAAATGCTTTTTTTCAATCCATGAATAAGGAGACTACTGGATTTTCCATATTTATGCACTCAGTAACTATTTTAATGAAATTAAAGCACGTCAAAGATCTTGAGCTTGCTTTGCGAAAAACAAATTAATCTGGGATCTGGGAAATTGATTTGGGGCTAGTCATTAAGATCTGGCATGTAACATTATAATATTTAATCCACTTTGTATACTTATTACTTAATAGGTACTAGCTAACGCTGTGTGAAATGTCCAGCATTATGTGTTTAGCTAAAATAAGTTATTTAAATGATAACGAGTATGCTTCAAGTCTTAAAAGTGTTTCTTTTAAGACTTGAAGACCCGATATTTATTCGAATAAGATTAACTTTACATGTACCGGAGGTTTTCAGAAAACTTACTTGTTTTTCTGACATGCAATAACCAATGTTTGCCTTCAAAACAGTAGCCATTCCGACACCGCGATTCCTTTCGCATATAAAAAGTAAGTCGATAGCTTACCGGCGAAATTTATACTTTTAGATATTCGAAATATGTTCACACTACCACCGTAACATGATCCACCTTGCCCCCTCCCTCGTTCTTTGTGCAAGTCAGAACGGAATTTTTGTTAAGGCATATGAGGGGTCTTTGTATGATGGCTGACTGAATGCAGAGTATATCGTATAAATTCAGCCCACGGGTGAATATAACCGTTGTAGTATCTGGGTTGTTTTCACATAATAGAGCCATTTTCTTTTGTTTTTGTTACGTTGCCTCGCGTCTCTCGTTATAGGTACGCAGACAATGAAAACAAAAGGCGGTGTCTTATTTCCAGTTTTACTTTCGTTTTTTTTATGATATTGTGTGGTTTTAGGACGAAAATATTTTTGGAAGAGATATGTTGGAGTGTGAAAAATATACGATAGTACTCAGAAACTGCGGCATGAATTCACAAGTCTTTTATAAAATAAATTTGTGCAAACATATATATTTTGAATTCATAATGTTCATAAAAAATAAGTGAGGAAAATATGCTCATACTTTATTTTATATCGTTTTCAAAAACTATGATTGTTTTATAAAAAAATCATTCACATCAGAAATCAGTCAAAAGTCTAAAACTCCCTGTTTTTATTGAAAAACTACGAGTGCGAAGGCGCGGTCGGGTCTGCTATCTATACTAATTTTATAAAGAGGAAATATTTGTATTTTTGTATTGTTGTGTGTATGTTTGTAATGAATAAACTCAAAAACTACTGGTCCGATTTCAAAAATTCTTTCACCATTGGAAAGCTACATTCACCCTGAGTAATATCGGCTAATTTTTACCCAACTGCGCAAAGGGGGGTTATGTTTTTATTGAAAAAACTACGCGTACGAAGCTGCAGATTGGTCAGCTAGTTAGGTTATAAGATGATTATGTTATATTGGGTAGATAGTTTCTTACAGAATATAAATCACATAGAGAACTCAACAACTACCTAGGCATCTTGTAAATTGATCTAGAAGTACAGTCGTCGTCACAACTACAAACAGCATTCCGGCGAGTCCGGCTCTAAATGGTCTCGCTGCCATTGGTAACGTCTGGAATTTAGTTCCATTCAGTTACCGCTTCCTCTTCTTGCCTTTGGCAGCTGGTTGGTTTCGGTGACCGTAATTTTGAATAATTGCAGGATAAAAACTAAACCTAAAAAAAAAATAACGCACATAGGTACTTTTTTAAATTATTTATACTAGCTGCCGCCACTGGTTTCGCACGCGTGGTTTGTAAAAACAATACCCTCCTTCAGCGAAGTCGAGTAAAAAGAATCCTATGATTAACCTTTTGGTTTTCGTTTATCGTGTCCATCCAAAGGTTGCCTGAAAGAGATAGCTTTTAGCGATAAGACCGCTCATTGTACCGTTATTTATTGTATATTTTATTTTTTACTGTATTTTTATTTGGCGTGCAATAAAGAGTATATCTATATACTTATGTCCTAGTCCCGGTAATAATCTATGTTGGTATCAAATGTCATTGAAATCAGTCCCGGCGCTTAGTCGTGGCAACACAGATAGAAAGACAAAGAGACAAACAGAGCTACTTTCCAATTTATAATGTTAGTAGGTATAGGTTCTCTTTGTAATGACAGACCGAGTTCGTAACAGTATACTGCGCTCTAAAACGCAAATCGCGGATGTCGGGCAACAAGCGGGTAAACTGAAGTGGGATTGGGCAGGCCACGTCTGCCGCATGTCGGATGCGTTATGGGCTAAAGCCACCACAGAGTGGACGCCTCTAAACGGGAAACGACCTCGTGGCAGACCGCGGCGAAGATGGAGAGACGAAATTGATGCTCATTTACAGGATTGGTCCACGGTGGCTCAAAATAGAGAAGACTGGAAAAAAGGAAGGGAGGCCGTTGCCCTGTAGTGGAACACTACAGGCTCTTAAGAATAATAATAATAGGTTTACAGTAACATTACCGTATATTATAAACTAATTACCATAGTACTGAACTTAAGGGGGCACCGGAGGGACAATCGCCCATACAACACGTACTACCAAAATCATTTCTAATTGGAGCATATTTCTACCTTAATAAGGTATTATTTTAATTTGAATAGTATTTATCTAGATTCCCAACCATATATTATATCAAAATACTAACCTAAAATAAAATAGTAGCGTATCGAATTCTGCATGTTTTTACGTCATAAAAGACTTGTTTTCAACCTGATTGTTTCGTATTAAAAACAACAACATCTTACGTATCCTAGTCATGGGAACATAGATTATATCGTCTAGTTACAGAATAACAACACAATGAGAAAAATACAATAAGTTTTCAGTCATCATTTTTGGTATTACGGAACACGGTCAAAATCTAATCAAATTTAGAATCGTTCTATTGCTATCACTGTCGCTCTGCGTGGCTAAACTTCGTCACTAAACAGGGATAGCGATATTCAGGCCGAAGTTTTTGACGTGGCCGAATTGAAGTTGCGCTCAGTGTTCGCTGGCGCGTTAAACCAAATTGAATATACATTATGTAATACTAAACTTTTATAAATTTGACGCGGAAAAGTAGCCCACCTGTTAACTTTAACATACCTATTAGAACTAAATTTTTTATAACAAAAATTACAAGAAATACTTTACAAAAAAAGTGAGTATTACACATTTTTAGAATATTTAAATTAATGAAAAAAGTGCCGCTTGAGCTACAATGTTTCCTTGATCGCATTTGGAGTGTGTGTGTGTTTATGTGTGTAAAGTAGGTACTAGTGTATGGTGTGGGATGTATTATTATTGTTAACTTGTTCATTTAAGTTAATGTGTCTGTACTATCCAACTTAATTATGTTGTATCTGTATGTTTGTTACTTGTGTCGAAATAAATGTTTATATCTATCTATATATAAGTAAATAAATAAATAACTATTGCTGGAAATTTCACACAGCGCTATCTAGCCTCAAACTAAGCAGAGCTTATACTATGGGAACCAGATAATGATAGAATACTTATATACACCTTTTTTGTAAATAGGTACTTATATAGAGATACAACCAGACCCGGAACAAATATCTGTAGATCATGCAAACATTTGTTCCGCGGCGGGAATCGAACCCGCTACCTCCTGAGTCTCAGCCGGCTATTCGCCCACTGCACCACGGAGGTCGTCGAAATAATAGTAAAACAAACCCCGGATATATTACAATTTGATTTATTGTCCTGCAAAATTCCAAAGTGTGGCTACACCGGCGATCGGAAACTTGCTAAAATACAGCGCAACTTGTTACCGGTCGGTTTCAGTACAAATTCGTAATACCATTCCGCCTTCGAACTAAATTGTTGGCTAGTGTGTAATTTCTTTTGATTGGGGTTGCTGGCGCTTTTGTTAGTAATATTACAAAGACATGGTGATAATAACATAAATATTAAAGATTGTACATCACACTTAAATTAACAAACCTATTAAAACATATAAACATACTAGCTGTTACCCGCGACTTCGTACGCGTTACACTACTAAATGTGTAAGTAACCTAGATATAAAGCTAAACTCGCTGTTGCAACTTGACTTGACACCCAATTTTTATCCCATGGGAACTCATTTAGGGACTAAAAAGTAGTCTATGTGTTCTAATATAGGTACATACTAAATTTCATCGAAATCTGTTTGACATGATTGAGTAACAAACAAACAATTAAATAAATAAACAAACATTCAAACTTTCGCATATATAATATAAGTGTGATAACACGGAAATAAAATTGGCGGTCTTATCGCTAAAAGCGATCTCTTCCAGGCATCCTTTGGATGGACAGGATTTCACGGGAACGTTATAGGAAGCAAATATGTAGTTTGTGTTTAAACTTTAACTTTTAACCTCCGATGAAAAAGAGGTGTTATAAGTGTGACATAGCTGCCAGATGCGGCAATTTGAATGCGGTATTTTTTCGGTCATCTAAGCCTAAATTACTTAGTTTGGTTGGCTTTACTTTACGTGCGAGTGCTCGGCCTCTTTGTGTGATAACTATGAGTAAAATTTCCGTAAGAATTAGTTCTACTGCGGGATCATCATACAAACAATGGCCAACCTCTGGAGGCTAAGACCCAAAGACTCGAACACCGCCGTAAAGTAGCAAGCCTATCGATATTTTACAGAATAAATTTCGGGGAATGTGCCCAGGAACTTTACGATCTGATTCCGCCATCTCCTTTCCATCAAAGGACAAGCAGGCGCACGGCTCAGTACCATCCGCACCTAGTTGATATACCACCCATTCGCACACACCGTTTTGGTTCTACGTTTTTGATGCGTACAGCTAAGGTATGGAACGCTTTGCCGTTGTCTGTTTTTCCTAAAGAATACAATCCGGGCCTCTTTAAGGTAAGAGTGAATAGGTTTCTTCGAGATCCTCGTGCTTCATCTTACACCACATCATCGCTTACCATCAGGTGAGATTGTGGTCAAACGAAGATCTAAAAAAAAACCTGCTCTCATGTCTCTCTGCCCAACTGCTTGCACACGAGAAGACTTGTACCAGGCAACACTCTCTGTTGCCTGGTACAAGTCTTCTCGTGTGCAAGTTGGTTTGGATGTGGAAGTTGCTCTCTATTAGGCTAAACAAATTTAGAAGTCAAACAGCCATTGGCACGAAAGAAGAACAAGTAACTTTTAACAAAAATATAACCAACTTAACCAAACTACTGAACCGTTTTTGATGAAATTTCTATCGGACCAATCTGAAAGTTTCCTTTCAAATAAATCATAATATTTGAGGGTTGCCCTCAAATATTAGTTTTGGCATCTCATAATCAGATAGTGACTTGGTGTCAATTCGACCACCTGGGAAGTATACCCTTTTTTAAAGAAAAAAAATATTTTTCGAATCGGTTCGGGCGTCTGTGAGTAATCGGAGAACGTATATATAAAAAAAGTCCGACAAAATGATAACCTCCTCTTTTTTGAAGTCGGTTAAAAATACAAAAGAAACAGTTGTACACACGGCTACACATCAAGCTATATATTTCCAGTATAAGCTGACCTCTCATTCTACGAAAAGCCTACACAATGCGAAGTCAGCTTATACTGGAAATGGATAGCTTGATGTGTAGCCGTGTATACTAAAGGCCTTTGCAAACAATCTATGAGTGCTGTTTGCAGAATAGTTTGACTTCGAAGACTTTTTTTTATACCTTATAGGCTTGCGTTGGACCACGATCTCGCCTGATGGTAAGCGATGATGCAGTCTACGATGGTACACGCTTGCCTAGAAAAAATCTATTCACTCGCGACTCTAAGACACTCAGGTTGTAGTTATCAGGAAACACATACTGCGGCAAGGCATTCCACTCTTTGGCGGTGCGCATAATAAAGTTCTATGAGAACCGCTTAGTGCGAATGGGAGGTATTTCAACTGCGGCTCTTCTGAAATCTATCTAGTTGTCCGATGAAAGGAGATGGTGGGATCAGGTTGAAAAGTTCCGCCGCACACTCCCCGAAATGTACTCGATAAAAAGCCGAGAGGCTTGCAATCTTTCGTCGATACTCCAGGCTGTGGAGCCTTGCATCAACTAGCTCATTGTTACCTACGAGCTTCTTGGCTCTTCTCGCAATTGATTCCTGAGACTGGTGAGCTATCCTGACCGACCTCGCTTCACGTGCGAGTTCTCGGCCTCTTTATGTAATAACTATGAGTAAAAGTTTCGTAGTGGCTCCAGTCCGCAGGTGGGGCGGCCCGCTGTCACGTCTTGCAAGTGTCCAATGATAGCGGGGCCCTGAGGAGGGTCACGGTACAAAGAAAGTTATTATTTTGCTTTTAAATGTTTGTATTTGAAGACGGTCTTACCTAAATCAAGCGGACAGATTTGGGTTAAGCCGATTGTGGTAACAAACTTAGACTTGCATAAAAATATTGTCATGTGGCGTTTTAGTTTTGTTTTGACTTGAATACATTTTTAAAATTGCTTCTTTATTCTTTATTGTACACAAGAAAATACATTTTACAGTACAGAAATAGAGGACATGTACAAAGGCGAGCTTAACCCTATAAAGAGTTTTCTTCCAGCAAACCTTTGAGGCTAGAGAGAGAGATGATTTTAAAGGTAGGTGCGTGTACAAGAATCATAAATATGTACATATATCTTAAACAAATAAAACGAAATATACCAAAAGAAAGTAATAAAATGAATGAATATAATAAATAAAATAAATAGACTAATGTATACATAAATAAATATGTATATACCTACAATAAAATAAAATTACAGAGAAAGATAGTGCTCTTTAACTTTCCGTTTGAAAATGTTAAACGACGGACTAGCGCGAACTTCATGGGGCAGGGCATTCCAAAATTTCACCGCATAAACGGAGCCACCATAGCGGCTTGAAGTGTGTTGAGGTGTTTTGAGGAGAAGGGACTTAGAGGACCGGGATGTCACACTGCGAGGGACATGGAATTCGAAGCGTTCACGGAGGTAGGGAGGAGAGAGTGGACAATATAATACTTTAAATAAGAGTAAATGAACGTGAAGATCATGACGAAGACGAATAGGGAGCCATTTAAGTTTGGATCTGAACATGGATACGTGATCGAACTTGCGCAGTCCGAATATAAAACGGAGGCAATTCAAAAAACGAATGATAACAAAATCGGGAGTTTGGTGTTACAGCTACATAATTATCATCTCCATCCAAAATTAAATTACATCTGGTTGGTTAAAGGATCAAAGAATTCATAACGGTAACTAAGGACTGTGACATCACACGCGGTGGAAGGGGAAGCGCTGTCATTTTGATGTCATTTAGCTGCGTTTCGAGATTTCGATTTAGTACTAGTGGTTCGCCCCGAACTGAGATCTCGCGAGTCTCCGATTAAAACAAAAAAATGTTTTTTGTAATCTTTGACTAACAAAATAGTTTCAGGAAATAAATAACCAAATCACTTGACCTACAGTTTTATTCAAATTACAGGTAACAGGAGTTCATGTAATTTGGTTACACTTTTTTGGGGTACAAATTGCAGTTATTCTGGATTTCAGACTTTTGCCTTTATTTGTGTCGCTTAAGCTACACGCATACTAAATTAAAGTACTGTAGGGCCACTGGTGTACCCTGTGAATTTTGTCAAAGTTTAGTTTTTATTATGGCTAATAACTCAAAAACTATAAAGAATTTACAAAAAATAAAAACGGAATCTAAATTAACTAATGAATACCTGTCATTTGACGTCCTACTTGACCAGTTATCCTCATTTTAATTTTTTTACCCCTCTTGAACCCCAATATCTCAACAACCCCCCAACATTTTTGGCTCATATAGTCACACCAAAATTGTGCCATCACACCTACCTATGTATTAAATTTCACGATCATCGGATCAACGCTTCGAAAGTTATCCTCGGACAAACATATATAGGTACATACAACGCCGATTTGACCAAGTTGATTTAGAGATCTCGCTTCGCTTGTTCAATGGCACGAAGAACTTCTTAGTGTTCAAACATAATTATAACATACTTAAAATAGCGTATTTTATATTTTATATAGAAAATATTACCTGTTACGTACACGTATTCTCGTACAACACGGCCGTGTCCATTACACAGTTACACCCCATTGTTTAGTTCGATTACTTATAAAATAAAACACTTTTAACACAACAGAATCTGTTTTCTTCTGTGTTTACTTATGTAGTGTTGATTGATTAAAAATAAATTAAACACAATTTTGTTTTCACCTTTCTCAAAAAGTGGTTAACAAACAAAAATATCACATAAACACTAACTGAAATCTAAAAATAAATTTCTGAATCTTCGTTTTACAAACCGTTACCTATGCAATACTCGCACGCGTTCACGCAAAAAAAATGCAACAAATAATAAAAAGGGGTGTTGGGTGGACCCCTACCACCCACTTCACCCTGTATCTCTGCACTCGCCACGCTAATCTCTGAATTTAACAAACGTAATTTATACACAAACCTTTCAAACCAAAATAAACTATAGCAGAAAAAACATAAGAGTGTTTTCAGAGAGTTGCGTTTAAGGATTTATTGGTAAAGGACTTTCTGAGCGGAGACAAGGGGAGTGAGTTTCACCTAAAAATGTGGGAACACTGATGAATGTCCACCATTAGATGTTATTTATTTAGACTGCGGCTAAAAGGGACCGGTTTAAGTTCACCTAAAGTTTACTTAGGACGGAGAGTATTGGGTTAAACTGAAGACGTTTTCAGCACGAGATAAATTACAGTCAGTTACAGGGGTCCAGTTTTTCGGGTTTCCCTTTATGATGGTATTTGTCATGATTTGCTTACTACTTTGGTTACTGTTTTGAGAAAGATAAATGAGGGTATTTCTGAATTTATTCATCATCATCATCATCATCGACAGCCTGACTTCAGCCATTATTGGGTATAGGCCTCCCCAAGTTTGTGCCATCCACCACGAACCTGCGCTAGTCTCATCCACTGACGGCCCGCGATCTTTACGATGTCGTCCACCCATCTCGCTGCTGGTCGTCCTACCCTTCTATACCCGCTCCTCGGACACCATTCAGTCACTGTCCTGCTCCATCTCATCACCTCGTCTAGCCAAGTGTCCCACCCAAAACAATTTGAGCTCCATAATTCGAATCCCAACGTCATGAACCTTCGTTCGTCTACAGATCTCGACGTTTGGATGCAGTCTGATGCGTGATAGATCGAGTTCCAAACGTCGAGATCCGTAGACGAACGAAGGTTCATGACGTTGGCGAAGTCGCGGGCAACAGCTAGTTTATAATATTAGTTAGGATGAATTGAGTTCTTTTAAAATATTAAATGTATAAATTTCATGACAAATAGTATTAGATAGGTATTGCGAGATGATGCATTTTACAGAGGAGCATTTTATATATTTTAAAATACTCTTGGCTATCTCAGTTAGTTCTACTGAAACTGAAGACTACATTTATCTTATCGACTGCTCGAGTTAGTCTCATACTAACTGTCTTCGATACATTCTCTTTTATTTTTTTATTAAATACCACACTTGTTATTTTATACACATCATCTCATGGAATGAAAAATAAGATATTTATATGTATATTTCGGGGAGTGTGCGGCGGAACTTTTCAACCTAATCCAATCGTCTCCATTCTATTATCGGACAACCAGACGCTCCGCGGTGCGCCACCGCTATATGGTGGAAATACCTCCCATTCGCACAAAGCGGTTCTCTTCGACCTTTATTATGCGCACCGCCAAAGAGTGGAACGCCTTGCCAGAGTCTGTGTTTCCTGATAGCTATAACCTGGGTATCTTTAAGTCGCGAGTGAGTAGGTTTCTTCTAGGCAAGCGTGTACCATCGTAGACTGCATCAACGCTTACCATCAGGCGAGATCGTGGTTAAACCCAAGCCTTTAATATATATATGTATACATATATATATAGAAAAAATAAGAACAAAAGTCACCGATATAGCACAAAAGATTAGCAAGCGCCAGTGGAAGTAACAGGAGGCAGGGCACATAGCTCGAGAAACCGTTGGGGCAGAAAGCTTCTCGAGTGGAGATCACTGAAAGCGCAGCGAAGGACGGCCCCCCACTAGATAGAAATAAGACTAGATAAAGGTTGCTGGGAGCCGTTGGGTGCAGGCCGCATAAGATTGTTCGCTCTGAAAATCTGTGGGGGAAGCCTATGTTTAGTAGTGGACGCCCTGTGGCTGATATTGCGAAGAATATTATGTAAATACACAACCCACTACACAATCATCACATTTTATTAAGTTTAAATTCGAGTTCCATTGATTGATTGATTGAAAATTCTTTAATGCACAAAATACATAAACCTGTACATAGGCGAACTTAACTAACTGGAGATTTTGTGTGAAACCTACAAGACTGCAGACCGTCTTGTAGGTCTTGCATATATTGTAGAAAACCGCTCTTTGAGGTAGTTAAGTGATTTGTGGTCATGTAGGATGTTATAAAGTTCGAGTTCTATTCGAGTTGGTTTCTAGGTTTCGAGTTGAGTTCACAGTAGGGACATTGGACAAGCGGCACGTACCGATCTGTCTGTCGGTATGTCAATAGGTGACTAATGGATACCCACGACTGATGGTCCACACTGATGGATCTCGCTTTAAAAATGGTACCTCACCTTTATGTGAACAATGCGACTAACTTGAGAGATTAGATTTTAGTTTAGAGGTTGCGGGTTTGATTGCCACCGCGGAATAAATATTTGCAAGACCTACAGATATTTGTTTCAATGTTGTTTCTTTGTATATTATAAGTATGCATTTACAAAAAAAAAAAGAATATAATAGAATACCCCGGGTGTTGCTAGTGTTAATAGGCGACGGTGGGCCATTAGGTGGGCCGTAAGCCTATTTCTCCACAAATAACATTAAAAATACGTATATAAGTTATTTGGTTACCTTCGGTCGTACAAGCTTTGCTTAGTTAAGGGCTAGATGGCGCTATGTGAAATGTCCAGCATTACATATTTAGTTGAATTAGAAATTCGAAGCTTTTTAGTATTCCGTACCCAAAGCGTAAATCGGAACCCTATTATTAAGATTCCGCTGTCTGTCTGTCTGTCTGTCCGTCTGTCACCAGGCTGTATCTCATGAAAAGTGATAGACAGTTGACATTTTCACAAATGATGTATTTCTGTTGCCGCTATAACAAAACATACTAAAAACAGAATAAAATAAATATTTAAGGGGGGCTTTTATACACAAACGTGATTTTTTTGCCTTTTTTATAGATAATGGTACGGAACCCTTCGTGCGCGAGTCCGACTCGCACTTGGCCGGTTTTTATTTAGTTTTGAGTCTGGTTGAATCGGAAATGAGAAGATCAGTATACAAACCAACGTCACTGACATAGCCAAGAGAATCAGCAATCTCAAGTGGCAGTTGGCAGGGCAGATAGCTTGAAGAGCTGCCGGCCGTTGGGGCAGAAAGATTTTAGAGTGGAGACTACGCTCGGGAAGACGTAGGCTTTATCTGTATGAAACGATATACTTTTTATGTTCACATCGTAAAACTGAACCATGATAATGGTGTTCGTTTTTTGGAAAATCATAAGACCTTATAATTATATTAAAATTAAAGTTATTCCAGGAGTGGTGGCTGTTTTATTTCTTTTTTGGACGAAACTCCATACATTTTTCCCATACTCTTTTAATTATTCGACGACCTCCGTGGTGCAGTGGGCGAATAGCCGGCTGAGACGCAGGAGGTAGCGGGTTCGATTCCCGCCGCGGAACAAATGTTTGCATGATCTACAGATATTTGTTCCGGGTCTGGTTGTTTTTCTATATATTATAAGTATGTATTTAGAAAAAAAATAGTATATATGTATGTGTTCTATCAGTTATCTGGTTCCCATAATACAAGCTCTACTTAGTTTGGGGCTAGATAGCGTTGTGTGAAATGTCCAGTCATATTTATATTGCTGATTGACATCTATTATGATTCCATAATTTATTTCATTTCATTTATTCGTATGCTTTGACAATTTACATGTGCTTGGACAAGTCAGATCAAGCAATTAAAATATGTTACATAATTACATAATCCATAGATACATATGGTATTTATATACCTATGGTTAATAAATTTTATAAAAAAAAGAGGAAGAGTTTTAAATAATAACAACTTAAAATAAGGTCTGCATAAGCATCGTCAAATTATAAATAATATCGAGAAAAAATAAAAATAATATATTTATTCATGTCAGGTAATCACTAAAATTCATCAAATTTAAATATTGTTTTATCAGCAAAAGCTTCGTCCAATTTATAGTAACTTTTACAAATAAGATGTCTTTTTATAAATGATCTAAATGAAATACTTTATAATAACGAATTACTTATAATCTTAGATGGAACTTTCATTATTGCACAACACACTTTGTTTTATTAAAATCACTTATACCGCAGAGTGAACTACAATCTCCTAGATGTATCATATAATAATGTAAATACGGGCAAACAGCACACGTTGTGTTATTATGTCGTATTTCAGTCTAATGTATACTATTTTTTAATACATCTACCTATCAACTCGCATTATGGACGAGTGAGCTGGTACGGTTGGCAGAACAAGGCCCAAAACCACAGAATAATTATTACTACATTAACTACGTATATAACGTCAACGTAACCGAGGTTTTATCAAAAAATACACAGCTTTTTATTGAAACTGAAGTTACAGAAGTCTCAAAATTCGCTGACACCCGCGGCTTCATACGCGTTGTTTTTAATAAAAACATTATCCTCCTTCTGCGAAGTCAGGTAAAAAGTAATATATGCCCGATCCCGGCCATAATCGATTTATAAACCAAATTTCATCGAAATCAGTGCAGCCGTCTTTGAAGTTATAACTACTTCTTTTGGTGCGTTTAGAAAACTAAAATGAGAGTAATTTTTTTACGATGCGCGCGCACACCAACATTCAAAAAGCGACATTTTTTTATACTACTTATATGGCAAACGAGCATGCCAACCCATGGATATCCACATAGAATTCAAAACAAGCTATTATGTTGTCTTGATCTCTATGTAGATACGTTGCCATACTATAGGACTTAGCTGTTATGCCTATGTGCCAGTAAATACAGGAACATACCATTACCATCTAACAGGAACACAGCAGCACAAGGGCTGACATGATGAAGTTAGCTGGTAACTGTTTCATGCGCGCGCACACCGACAGCCAAAAAGCGACATGATGAAGTTAGCTGTTAACTGTCTCATGCGCGCACACCGACAGCCAAAAAGTGGCATGATGAAGTTAGCTGATACCTTTTACAAACAAAGAGTTGTGGCATGCGGGATGAAATCTTTAGCTATTTTTGGTGTGTTACGCCAAAGAAGTATAACTTCTTACGTGTGTACATAAGTACACACAAACGTTTATTTTATGTCTTTAGTCTCATGCCTGATGAGCTGTGGGCCAGATACCTACTAATCTTACCTTATAAATTTTCGGATTGTGGTCGTTAGGAAAAACAGGTGACGGTAAAGTGTTTCAAACCTTAGCTGTACGCAGTCTTTCAAGAAAAAAACCCATAGTATTTTTTTTACTAGTCCGTATTGTCCCACTGCTGGGCAAAGGACTCCCCCTCTTCCTTCCACTTATCATGGTCTAGAGCCAGATTCTCGCCAGTCTCTTTGGAAGACGTCCAAGTCGTCATTCCAGCGCTTTTAGGCCTTCCTCGACGTCGCATTCCGTCCTTAGGAATCTATATGCTTGTGACCTTGGCCCACCTGTAGTAATTATTATAAATTCAAATATCGAAAGTCTTTGTTTGTTACGTTTTTATAACTAAATGGCTTGACCGATTTCTATTATATTTGGTATAAAATAGATTAAGACTGGGATTGAGAATGGCTACACACAGGCTACTTTTTAACCGACTGCGTAGAAGGAGTGTAGATAATGTTTTTATTGAAAAACGTGCGAAGCTCTTATTAGGGTTACGCTCGCCTTTGTACATGTCCATTTTGTAAGCTTTTTTTGTCTGTAAATCTATTTGTGTACAGTAAACAATAAAGAAGCTGCAGGCGGGTCAGCTAGTAACAAAATACTAATATTATAAATGTGAAAGTTTGGATGTTTCTTTATTTAATTGATTGTTACTCAATCACGTCGTAAGGATAAAATTTAGTATATATGTACACACTGCTACACATCAAGCTATAATTTCCAGTATAAGCTGACCTCGCATTATGTAGGCTTTTTGTAGAATGAGAGGTCAGATTACACTGTAAATGTATAGCTTTATATGTAGCCGTGTGTACCTATGTAAGTTATAACATAGGCTTCTTTTTATCGACCAACCACGCGTGCAAAGCCGCGGGCGGAAGCTAGCAATACCATAGTGGTTAGTTTTTTTGAAAATGAAATGGAAATTCAAAGATTACCCGTATGACTGTATGTTACCTGTTTTTCCAGCAGTACCGAACTCACCCGTCCCCAGCAAATGTTGTGGTGAATTTCATATTTTTGTAAGTATCTACTTCGTCTGTTTATTCTACATGTGTTTCGGTTCACATGAAAATTTTCTTGATTTTTTACGCTTTCATAGGCTTTATGTGCGCTCCTGAGAGCTCTTTGCGTATGAAATATCATATTACACCACTTTGAGCTGAGTCATTTAGCTTGTATTTTATTACCGTTTTACTATTATTTCTGTATAGGACTGTAAAAGAACATACTTTTTTATATGACCAAAAATAATCATTTCATTACCCATGCACTGAAAGTTGGTCATTGTGAACTCGATAACAACTCTGTAAATGCTATTGACGTCCCTAAGACCGAAATTAATTTGTGAATAGAATGAGGCTCATTGCATTTATATTAAGCGAAACCGAAATTCAATGATGCTATTAAGTAAAGTTCAATCAGAAGGACTTTTTATGTTAAAATGATCTTTTGACCCCTAGATTTACTGTCATCCGGAAAATCATATCCCTTAGCAAAATTTAGCATTGAAATTGTATGCATTGGTGGAGATTCTGTTGTTTACGCTGACTAACTAAAATTGTGTAAAAGACGAACGGTCTTATTTTGTTTACACTAAAGATCAAATTAGAATGACATTTTAAGTGACATTTCTAAAATTAAGTCATTTTTACTAAGATGTCATGTTTGCGGGTAGGTTTAATCAGCACCAATTTGACTGCTGACTAAGACTAGCCCAAAAACACGCAATCTTAGTAAAACATACTTAATTTTAGAAATGTCACTTTAAATGTCATTCTAATTTGATCTTTAGCGTAAACAAAATAAGACCGTTCGTATTTTACACAATTTTAGTTAGTGTGAACAACAGAATCGCCGCCAATGTCGCATAGATTGTCTTAATAAATTTCTAAATGATAATTTAAAAATATAAAAGGTCACATATGGACCAAAATTGTCCTCTAATATGAACCTTGTACACTTACGTTCAACTGTTAAAATTGCTAATAGACTTTACTCGTTCTGATTTTAAAATGTCACTTTGTAAACGTCAAAGTAGTTTAGACGTTTGTTCAAATTCCTTTAAATAATATTTTATGCACACCAGTAAAAAGTGCAAAATTGCTTGCGAATTCCACTTTGAAATGTCCGATGAAGCAACATTTGAAATATTTCTTTGAATGACGAAATCACCATCTGTTAATTAATCGAATTTGGTTCGTATTTCGGAGTTGAAAGGTTTAAAGTTATTTGCTTTTAGTTTAGGACATTTGACGTGTTGTTTCAGGGTAAACTTGCCAGTAGTCGGTCCATAACAAAACACATAAATTAAGTGCTCAATAATAAATGGAAATGTCCCATGCAGAGGACAGGGCATTAGGGCGGGATTATGAGGAATGTAGCCCTCTCGCACTCCCGCCTCGGACTGGCTTCTATTCAATTCTATTGTTTTGTATTCATTCAGATTTCTAGTTTGAGTTGTTTATGAAGAACAAAAGAATAGAGCTATACCTACTGTTTTAATGTTTCCGAAATATGATTTTTTTAAATTTGTATATCGAATATAACAAAACATTTATTTGCCTCTTAAAAGTAAATTTGCTTTTATTGTTGCCAATACCATAATAAATATGATAAATAATCACCAACACAACTACAATAAATCTTCCACCATTCATACCATTGTTTGCAAACCGCTATCATCCAAAAACAGGTCCACACGCGACCAAATATCAACAAAAAATAAACGTGTATTTAGGGAGAAGAATCTGTAAAATGCCCATGTCAAATTCTGACCACTAAGTGGCCAAATATATCGTCTGTGTCAAACTTCTTTTGTCACACGAGTACCTGTCTCGAATGGACAAAAGGCAAATGTTTACCGATCCTTTGAAAGTCACACCAACATCCAAGGTCCATCGACAATTTATACGCTATGAAAAAGATACAAACTTGCGCTTATCGACCGATGTCACGCGTTCGAGAATGGGGACGCTACCCTATTCTTGTTTAGTGGACAAACTGGACAGGGCACGCGCCGTGGGGAGTTGGAAACCGGTCAGTCATTGGTCAGTTAGGGGATTTGAATTAAGAATGCTTTGGTGGTAGGGATTGGCTGTATTGCCAGGTGCAAAATTACCGTTTGAACTTAGAAAAAAAGTTCGGCAACTAAACTTTATGTAAACTAAACTTGAATTAGTAGGTTCTAAGTTGACATTAATAAAATGTGTTGTAGGTATTCGAAATTCCAACTTATATCGTCACCAATCGATCAATTAAGTACTTACCTAACTGATGATAATATATGTTATGTGCAGTTATTACAAAATTAGAATATCAAGTTAATAGAACTTTCAGAATCGATAGATCGTAATTGTCAAGGGTGAGTCTGACGAGGCGTGTATCAAATGCGAGTGGATTTGAAATTTAATATGTTGCATGCGTCACTCGAATGCTTGCATGGATTTGCAGGCATTCAGCCGATGCTCGAAAGATTTTTTTACTTTTGGTTTGATTTTACAGTTTATTTTATAAAAAAAAATGTTATAATGGATACAGTTTTTCTTATATACATTTTCTTATGCAAATGTAGCAATTAACACAACAAATATACACATCCTTGTGGGTTTGTCTTAAGAATATCAGTTACATTCACTTTGAATCGATTCAATTTCTACATAGGTAGCTTTATTTTCGATATATCACGTGATATTTCCATAGCATGTGTCAAATCTAATACATTTTCAGACTTATCGACTAGCGTCATCGCTAATCGAATGTAACTTGGTCTCTCAACATATCTTATTACTCGTAGGTTTAACATTTTGTCGTTCATAATTTTAATCGTAAGGCCAGTCGTTCTCCTTCGCATCTTTTTAGGGTTCCGTACCTCAATAAGAAAAAAATAACCCCTAAAGACGGACAAATTACACAGCCAGGTAATTAATTGTATTACTTGCCTGTGTTTGTCCGTCTGTCAAGACCCTTTTTTTCAGGAACAAGTAGAGGTATCAAGTTAAAATTAATATTAAATATTTTGGTCCTTGAAGCTGTAAAATAATCAAGCTTCTAAGTAAAATCAATAAAAAAATTTGGCTATTTATGACGAATATTTTGTTTGCAAATAAATCAAATCCTATAGGAAACTTCCAGTTGACCGAGAGTCATGAAATGTAGCAAAAAGCGAGGTCTCACAGCTTATTTAAATAAAAAAACATCCGAAAAAGGTAATTTGTAGTTAAAATACATAAAAAAAATTATGGAACCGTGCACGAGTCAAACTTGCACTTGTCCAGTTTTTTATGTTTGTTTGTGATAGTCAAGTGCTTGAACACTATCTCAACTGATAGTAAGTGCTGATGCAGGCTTGCCTATAAAGAACCTATATACTCTGGACTTGAAGACTCGGATATTATAATATTCAGGAAAACAGACGCTGAAAGTAAGTTCCACTCATTACTTGTACTCGTATCGATTAAGTGACCCAGCACAATGGCCAAACTTCAACTGTCATAATTTTTTTTTTGCATAATTTTAGCTTTTGCCCCTTCTTCTTCTTCTTAGCGTTTTAACAGTTCTACGTTTCCATATATACTATGTTGGACAGGTGTTTGGCCATGACAATAGTATTAGGTGAGGCGGCTATTAGGTCTTCCATTGTGCAGGTGTTCGGACACAAAGGGCACATTAGCAAGTGCTGCATTGACTACGCGGGATCACCGCAGTCGTACTGCGTTAAGTTAGAGTCCCTGAATCCCCATTTGTACTAAGTCTGCAGCGACCAACCTGGGTGCGGAGCCTGTTTAAGGACTTCCAGAATGGCCATGGCTGATGGAGCCCTCCTGATGGAGACATATAAACTTAACTATGCCAAATCTCACACTTCTCCGTGCGCGCGATAAGCTGAGAAAGAGGCACAAAGTTTTCTTTTCACGTAATGTTTTTTAGGCATTAATATTAAGTTCCTACTGATATGTTGCCGTAGATTTGACTAAATTTCAATGTCAAAAAATATTCACTATTCCGATATAACTGATAGAACGTCACCTCGCAAAACAATAATATTCGAAAACCCATCTCATTTGGCCGTATCACTAAATTACAATACTGGGCGTTTTGGGAAAACAAAAAACATTTATATCAATGGCGGGGCTGTTCTAAATTTTACTAGTCATTGACAGGCCGTAAAGGCGCGGCATGGCCCAGGAGACTCGTTTGGAGAAGTAAGTAGATAAGAAAACTGGAGGTACTGCCCCCAGCTAGACTGTGACCAGGAATGAAAGTCTAAAGAGCTGTACATCCTTTATATTTCATTTTTAATATTAGCCATTTATGTTTATAGAAATCATACTCTTATGCTATGACCACCCGGTCTGCCAGACCGTTATTGATAGAGCGAGATCTCTAAAGCAACTTGGGCAAATCGGCGTTGTATGTGTGTATGTTTGTCCGAGGATAACTTTCCATGCGTTGATCCGATCATCGTGAAATTTAATACATACGTAGGTAGTGACGGCACAATTTTGGTGTGACTAAATGAGCTAAAAATGTGGGGCGGAAGGGGGGTGGGAGGGGGGGGGGGGTTGTTGAGATATTGGAGTTCAAGAGGGGAAAAAATGAAAATGAGGGTAACTGATCAAGGGGGACGTCAAATAAGAGTTATTAATTAGTACATTTCGACTATTATTTTATTTTTCGTAAATCCTTTATAGTTTTTGAGTTACTAGCCATCATAAAAACTAAACTTTGAGAAAATTCACAGTGTAAACCAGTGCTAATACAGTGCTATAATTTAGTATGCGTGTAACTTAAGTGACACAAATATAGGCAAAAGTCTGAAATCCAGAATAACTGCAATTTGTACCCCCAAACAAACTTAACCATATTACATGAACTCTCGTTACCTGTAATTTGAATAAAACTGAATGTTATTTTTATTAGTTATTTGGTTATTTTTTTGTGAAACTATTTTGATAGTCAAATATGTATTACAAATTATATTTTTTGTTTTAATCGGAGACTTGCGAGATCTCAGTTCGGGGTGAACCACTACTCTTTAACCATTCTACCATCGACTTAAGGAACTCAAATGGTCCCACCCTTCTATACCCACTCCTCGGCCACCTTTCAGTCACTGCCCTGTTCCATTTGTTATCACCACGTCTAGCCGGGATACTTGGCTAGACGTGGTAATAACAGATGGTGCTGAGCAGTGAGTGAATGGTGGCCGAGGAGTGAGACGTTCGGCAGCGAGATGGATGGACGACATCGTAAAATTCGTGGGCCGTCAGTGGGTGAGACTAGCGCAGGATCGTGGTGGATGGCACAAACTTGGGGAGGCCTATACCCAACAATGGGTGTAGTCAGGTTGTGGATGATGATGAATATTCTACCTTCTCCGACAAGGTCGGGCGCACATCCAACTAGCAGGGACAAGACGACACTTATAGCACCAATAAAATGATACGAAATTTACGAAAATACTAATGGATGAATAAAAATTATAATCCTAATAATCAATTTTACTCTGCCACTTTCCAAGTATTAAAATTGACAAAATAAATATTAATTTGAGTATTATCATCTCTGTGTTCGCTATCTTACAGGGTCAGAGGTAAAGTTTTCGGACGGTGGTTACCCAGGGGACGACCCGGGTTCGAACCCTGGATAAAACTTCGGGTAATTCTCACGTACTATCCCGCATTTGTCAGTTGAGCCCTCGCTATGTATCTAAAGATATTTTTTGTTTTTATTGCGACTCTAAAGATATTTTGTTGTGAAATTGTATTATCGCTCCCAAGTCTAATCGCTAGCAGTCGATGTTGTTTGTCTTTCACATTGAAGAACTGTAAAGGTAGTGTGCCTTACTGTGAGAGTTAATTTATAGTTTAACAAAGCTAGCCAACAATTTACAAAAAAAAAAACCTTACAGCCGCAGCGTCACACGCGACGCGTGTTTTGTCAATAAAAACCTTACGTTCCTTGTGGGCAGTCAGGTAAAAAGTAGTTTTATCCTAATTCCAGTCATAATCTATCTATAATCGGTATATTTATTTAAATCAGTCAAGTCGTTTAGTCGTGAAAATGGAACAAACAGACAGACAATCTGAGAGAACTACTTTATTTTTTTATTAGTATTGATAAAAATCCCATTTATCAAATATATAAAAATCTCGTGCCACATCAGTGTTTGCAACAAAACTCCTCCGAAACGCCTTGACCGGTTATTATGAATTTTTTTCTGTAAGTATATTTGGTAGGAATGAAAATAGGTCCTACCCCCACCCCCCATTTAATCGATATTTTAGTATTAATAATAGAACAATATCCATATAATTTAACCGTCGTTCATTGACGTGAAGTTATTTACGAGTACATGAAGTGTCGCGTCACTTTGACAAGAGCGTTTTATACAGTGTTTAACCCGAAATTCCCACGGGAACGGGATATTTCAAGCGTGCGAAGCCGCGGTCGGGTAAGCTAGTATTATATAGTACATAGTACTTAAAGTTACTAACTGATAATCGCTATTTTACGAAATGGGACATCTTCGTATAGATATATACCCAAAGCTATATTTATGCAGAAATATCTTACTGTAAAACATAAAAAAAATACTAAAAAATAAGGACATTTATTAATACTACAGGTAGAGGCAAACGTGCAGCTCGTCTAATATTTATATTGACTTAGGTTAACCCTTGCTGGAGTCCGTCCATCAGACCCTAAGCCCTCGCGGGACCGGCCAGGTACACACTGAGCTAGGAAAGTGATAGAAGAGACTGAAAAACTTATATATAAACGTATATAAGTATTCTATCAGTTATCTGGTTCCCATAGTCCCAAGCAGAGCTTATCTGCTTAGTTTGGGGCTAGATAGGGTTGTGTGAAATGTCCAAAAATATTTATTTATTCATTTTAATATCAATATAATAAATAAAAAATTACTAAATAAAAGTTTTTCCCCATCTCAAAAAATGCCCCACGTGCCTAAAGAAGTTTTCATTACTTATATACAGAGGTGTCGGTAACGGTAACAGTGTCGCGTGTTCAATGGTATTTTCGCCATCTCAAAAAATGCCCGACGCGCTCAAAGCAGTTTTTGCTTCAAAAAATGCTTTACATTTCACACAACACCATTTAGTCCTAAACTAAGCAAAGCTTGTACGGAAACCAAATAACTGATAGAATACCTATATGCTTTTTTTATTAATAGTTACATACACAGAGAAACAACCAGGCCCAGAACCAGATCTGTAGACCGTGCAGACATTTGTTCCGCGGTGGGCATCGAACCCGCAACCTCCTGCGTCTCAGACTGCTAATCGCCCACAACTTTTTGCAATATTTTTGTATGAACTAATTTAACTTTTATTTTTTCTCTTTTTAAACGTTTGTTATCATCATCATCATTACATCAGTGATAGGACGTCCATTGCTGAACATATGCCTCCCCCATAGATTTCCAGAACGATCGATCTTGCGGCCTGCCCCCAACAGCTCCAAGCAACCTTTATCAGGTCGTCTTTCCATCTAGTGAGGGGCCGTCCTACTCTGCGCTTTTCAGTACATGGTCTCCACTTGAGAACCTTTCCCCAACGGCCGTCCGTTTTTCGAGCTCTAACAGCTTCCAGATAAACCAACAGCTTCATATAACAGTTCTGAAACTACAAACTATATTGCAATAACATTCTAAATTCTAAAATTGAACTTAATTTTGTTTCAGATAAAAATTCTGAATATGATAAAATCCAGAGTTACGAACACATATAAACGAGTTCTGGAAATTTGTATAATGCCTACAAAGAAGCGAATGGACGAAAAACTCACATCGGGTAGAAATAACTATCAAAAAGCCATCAAGTATGAAATTGTGCCTTAGGAAACCTTGTACGGAGGGTAAGTGAATTAGCTGGACACACAATCATTTAACCGCGATATAAAATAGACTATCTTCATCTCTAAAATGCTCTGATCGTTATGCCTCATATCGAGACCAGCTTAGCGCTTAAACGTGAAACAGACACACTTTCACATTTATAGTCATAAACAGAAATAATACAGGTATTAACTTAGCAATATAAAATACAAAAAAAAAAACACAATTAAGCCATCTAAATACATCAATAGACAAGCTTTCGTTCTGTATACCTTTCATCGAAATCTTCGGTCTTTCGTTAGCACCGATTCTGATATGCGGACATGACAAAAAATACTTCCAATGGTTATGAATTAATCCAGATAAACACTAGCATATAGATGTTTTTGATGGATTTGGATAGCACCAGATTTGACCACTCTCAATTTTGGATGAAACTTTTTTTTACTAGCCTACATTTTCCCACTGCAAGGCAAATGCCTCACTCAACTCCTTCCACCTATCGCGATCCTTGGCAGATTCCCACCATTCCTTCTCGAATCCACTGATGTCGTCGCGCCAACGCTGAAACTTTTAAAGTGTTAAAAGTTCACGAGTAGAAATGGTACGAGTATACTACACGTATGAAAGTTTCATTCCTATATCATGAAGTAAAACTTAATTAACCCTAATGCTAAGAGATTATTCAAAGCTTAAATGGCTTTCAATTCGTCTTCGTCAGAATACGCATATCCTTTCTCTTCTCTATTCTATTCTTTTCAATCCCTTCTCTCCTCACCATATGAAAGATAGATTTGAATTTCTCCATTCTTCAAGTAATTATACTCTTAGGTCATCAGAAAATTTGATACTCAGAACTCCTTCGCACAGCACTTCCTTTTACAGCGCTTCTTTTACTGTCCAGGCTGTTCGGCTGTGGAATGCTCTGCCCGAAGAAATATGACGGTGATCCTCCTTACACACCTTCAAGTTAAAGTTGAAACACTATTACCTGACGATGTCATCTTCCTAGCGTTATTTATTTACTATTTATGTTCTTATTTTATCTGTTACTATAGTTTGCTATATGTATATACCTATATATTAGTCTATTTTATAAGTATATAAGTATTAGGATTAAAACTTCATCATATTTTTATTATACCTTAAAATATATGTGTAAATGTATCCTCTAAAGTACACCGCACTCCGTATCTTTGTAAATTACCTCCATCCAAAGGTTGACTGGAAGAGATTGCTTTCAGCGATAAAACCGCCCATTGTATTGAGTCATTTGTTTTAGCCTTGTACTTATTTTTGTATTATTTCTGTTTGTGTGGTAATTCAATAAAGAGTTATCTATCTATCAATTATTTATGTATGGAGGCTGCATATTCCCCGGAACTGCCATTCTTTTTTCAATATCGCGTCGCGTTTTAAAACTTGTTTATTTATGTATACAGGGTGTTTGTTTGTACAATATATTAACGATATTTAAGTGACGGTTTCTCAAACATAAAAAAGGCTTCTCGCAAAAAAAACTACTAATTATATTACCAAATTTTAAAGAAAATCGACTAAGTTTAGGTGTTTTATTCGATTTAACACTTAATGCCTACTTATTCAATCGACATTCAAAAATAAAGGTTCATTTGATATCTCTTTCGGAAATGGCTGCGGGAAGGGGTTAGAAAGGGACAACTAGAGATATCTCTAGAGGTCACCAATACCGTATCTGCGGTTAGATGGCAAGCATTATGCAATAGCACGATATAAGTTTAATAAAGTGTTTGTTTTTACATGCCAAAATAAATTTCACATTTATATGGTAAACATTTCAATTTTTTTTAATATGCTTATCAAGATTACCTTTTTAACCTATTTATTTTTTGTGTGTATATTATCAAACAGCCTATATTTATGGATTGGTGACTTAATAAACGAACACATATTTTAACTTACATAATGTCCATACGTTTGTTGTCATAGAGATAATATAACTAGAATATAACATAATAATCAGTTCGAAATCTTTAACATGTCCAATATTTCCATAACGTGACACTTAGTATGTATCCAATATGTAACTTTTTCTTCGTATTTAAGTTCATTTTCAAGATATTGAAAAAAAAATTAATAAAATAATTAACATTCCTATTTTATTTATATTTTTAACCGACTTCAAAAAAGGTTCTCAATTCAGATTTGAAAAATAATTTTATTATTTGAAAGGATATACTTTCAGATTTGTCCTATAGAAATTTCACCGAAATCGGTTCAGTAGTTTGTTTTTCTGTTATCTGAAGTTGGTTAAATTTTTTTTCGTTTAAAAATTAAGTACTTTTATTTTAACGTATGAACTATTATTATATAATTCTGGATTCGGATATTCAAATTAACATTTAATTTAATGTTAATTTTCAAAAGCCGATTATAAACGAGGTTATAGACGGTTTGACTAATAATAGAAATAACAGATTACCCAGTTTGGTTGGACAAAACCACCCGACGTGATGTCACAACCCGACCACCCAACCAGTAAAAATAACGAAATGTTTGGCAAGACCAGTTTACACACAGTGCAATATAGTTGTTCATAGTATGAAAATCAGGCAAACGGTCTATCAAACTGGGTCGTCTAAAGATGCTATAAGTTCGCGACCAACTAACTTCATATGCATTGCAATAAAGCAATAATACAAGGGTGCTAGTTAGGGTTTAAATCGCTGCTATCTTCAACTGTATAAACTTTATACAGTTTCTGACCTAAGAGCCTTTACGCGTTTAAGATACGTCTTGTGCATAGGCACAAGGCGTATTTTATACGCGCAGATGACGCGTGCTGACGCGTTTTAACGCGATTGTCAACATAAGAAATTACATTTAGGAATTTACGGCGCCGTAAACGCGCGTTTAAAATACGCCGTGTGCATAGCCCTTATGACCAAAATTTCAAATAATACTTTTTTTTCAGTTATATTTATACCAAATTCTTAGATTTTGGTTTTGTCTGTGAGTTTCTAACTCTACTTTAAGATCCAAGGGTCATCCGTACAGTCAGCAATAAAATATGCGCGGCGGACGGTGGGATGTAAAAATGTTGTTTTTAGGGCCCTCAATAATGTATCCTTTATGTCACGTTAAGTGCTCCTTCCCTTTACCTATGTATGTCTATGTTTGTCAAGTTGCTACATTTTATAGTGCAATTGGTTTTATTAAAATAGAAGATCTGTATGTATCATCATCATCATCAACCTATAAAGTCTACTGCTGAAAGCAGGTCTCTCCCAGGGTGCGCCATTGAGCCAGATCCTCAGCTCTTCTTATTCAATTTTTGCCGGTCACCGTGCGCAAATTGTCACTACATCTAGCCGGAGGACGTCCTACACTTCACTTGGCTAGACGTGGTCTCCACTTCACAACACGTTTATCCCAACGGGTATCGGTTCTGCCGCAGATATGACCGGTCCACTGCCGCTTGAGCTATGTCGATTACCTTGTTTCTCTGTCAGATAACCTCGTTTCGGATTCTATCCTTCAGAGAAATTCTGAACATAGCCCTTTTCATAGCTCGCTAAGCGACTTTCAATTTATGACCCAGTCCCACCGTAAGTGTCAATGTTTCGGCTGTATAGGTCATCAAGGGTAGGACGCACTGGTTAAATATTTTCATTTTTAGGCATTGTGGGATGGGTGATGAGAAGACCTGACGATGTTTCCCAAACGCTGCCCCGCCCAGCTGAATTCGCTGTTTTACTTCTTCCTCGAGATTGTATCTACCCAATCGCAGAGTTTGCCCAAGGTTGTCATACTCCTTCACAACCTCGAGAGGAGTTTCAGCGACTGCAATCGGCTCTGGGGTAACACGATCATTGATAATTCGCAGGCCGATGCTTCTAGAAGCAGCAGCTGTATGTATACATAAATATTATAAATTCAAAAGTAAACGGCTTATCCGATTTTGATGAATTTTGGTATAAACATAGATTGTGACCTGGATTGAGATATAATCTACTTTTTATGGACAAACCACGCGTACAAAGCCATGTGCATTAGCTTCTAATCTATAGTGTAGAGTTACATAGAGTGGGGCCAGAGTCTCGACATTCAATAAATTCGTTGTTAAACTAACTGATAACAAATATCGTTAAATTTGACATTATACAGAGAAATGTAGACAATACCTTGCATCCGAAAGTGCTCTATATGTCGTCATCGCTTTAATGTCGAACAATCTAGGTCACTTGTTTGGATTGTCATTGCAATGTCAACCTAAATATTAAGCACATACGGAGATTATACGATTTACAAGAGAGTAGTGCTAGGTATCTTTATACATAAACTAGCTGACCCGCCGAACTTCGTATCTTAACATTCATATGACGGTAGAATTGTCAATCGGCCATAATATCTACATCTATGTATGAGAAAATGAATTTTCGTCATAATTTGGTTTGCGTGAGTTTTTCCGATATTTTAAAAGTTACTCTGCTATTCGGGGCGGAGACAAATCCAACTAATCAAAGATCATCCAAATCGGTCCAGCCGTTCTTGAGTTATGAAACTTATATATGGTGTAAGTAATCCGACTTTGTTTTCTATATATATAGATCTAGATAAACGTACGGGTTGCAAATGATTAGGTATACCCTAGATATAGTTGCTAGATGTTGACTGCTGACATGTTCTTCCGGCCTTATTCAATTTTTATTTGGGGTTCTTCTATTCATCTTTCTTCTTTATTTTTCCGGTATTTATGAAACATTCATGTAAGACTCAGTATTAGTAGTTCCTTGTTAAATACCTTGTCGCCTAAGGGTTATGTTATGTTATGTTGGTGGACTCCCTTTTCCGCATTTGAACTCTTAAGTGGTCCATTATGCGTGAGAGAATTGGCTATATAGATAGCCAGCCTAACTCCGACCAGAAGCGCAGAAGTTTCCTGGGGTCCTCGCAGGCTTCACGGAGTGACCTTGGATTGTCCAGGATTTCTGCACGTTGTGCTGTTACCCCCACGCATTCCAGGACTACGTGGGCTGCTGATTCTTCTTCGGTGAGATATCCCCTGCAGAGTGGGCTGTCTGTTGCTCTCATGATGTAGAGGTGTTTGTTGAGGGGACAATGTCCTGTAAGGGTCCCCACGATGATTCGAAGGTCCAGTATCTGAAGGTTGAGCAGTCGTCGTGTCAGTCATGGCGAGACAGCCGGCAGAGCTGCCCTCGACTGTCTGCAGTCCATGATCTGTGTCCAACGTTCGTTGTGTAGGTTTAGAGTACGATGTCGTATCCATGTTCGTAGTTGTGTGTGTCGCCTAAGGGTTTTAAAAAACCTAATTTTGTGACCTTCCCTTAAAACTTTTAATGATCTCCTACCCTTTTTTTTAATTTATTACTTGAGGAAATCCACCTTCCACCTTGGGGTGGTGTTGGCGGAAGGTTATGTCACACAATTACTGACTAAAACCTCAGGGAGTTCCATCTGATCACCATTGGTCTAGGCTTTGTAATCTTCGGCTTCAACGGTGTTGGGTCTTCGAGCTTCATCTGGTTTAAATTTCATCGCCTTATCTCTACGCGCCACATCTAGGCTTCTACTTGAGTTATCCATTATACACTTCTCACCAAAGTAGATGGAATAACATAGATGTGCATAGGCATATAAGCAATTAATACTTACTTAATCCATCAGAAGGGATGCCTTTGACCCGTGGGATGACCCTTGCTTATCCAGTACTATAAATGGCAAAGCGCGTGTTGGACCACGCATAGTGAAAGGTACCGTAGTCAGTACGACTGTATCATAGTAAAAATTTAAAGGTTATTTTGCGGTTGGTTTTCGTTATTTAGTATGAACTGTTTAAAAATTCAACTACAGACATTAGTCGTCTTCTGCTCATAATCTAGTAATGTCTACTCAGCTTTGATAATTCTAAGAGTTACACAAAGCTTGTAGTTTTACTAATAGCTTTATACTACTATTATGGGTGTTTTAGGTGCACAAGAATAGTGGTTTGGCCCTGGGAATAACTGCTTATGAAAAATACCTATTCAACGATACTAAAAGATGGAGTGGGTAAGTTAAAAAAACGAGTGTGACCTGAAGTAAAACTTCTATTTCAAAATAATAACTTATAAAGTTGATAAGAACAAAATTAAATTACGAAAAATAATCAATAAATCACCGTTCGCGTAACGCTAGCAAACTCGCAAACGAACTACTGACTGAGATATATATATATATATATATATATATATATATATATATATATATATATATATATATATATATATATCTCAGTCATCATATATATATATACAGGGGGTGGCGTAATGAGTGGATAATAGGGTACCTGCGGGTAGGGGCCATTGTGGCGGTTCAGAAAAATATTTGTTATGCTCAGTAAAAGTGCCTCGGTTTTCGAGATATTCGACATTTTCGAAATTTAAGAAATATTTCACCCTTCGTCACTATTTTTGGCGCCAAGACTGCAAATGAAATTTTTTTTCTATCTATTTTTTGGATAGTATTCTTGGATAGATGTGCTATCGAATGAAAACTATTATTTTTATAACACAAGCACAGTTATGTTTTTAAAAAAAGATTTCACTAAAATTTTACTTGCTTTCGTTGGTTTTCCTGACCTTTACCCTTCTGTGGTGTAAAAAAAATGTATGGTCATTTGAATGCCAAATTTAAAAAAAATTAGCCTATTTCATTGAGATTCCGAAATGGTATATTACATGGTATTTCCACAAGTTGATTCAAAAGTAATTCTTATTATAATGGGTAGAGCTAATTATTATAAAATTACAAATAGTACTAAAATTTACTTCATTACTTAAAATCACCTAAAAACGTTAGTTTAAAATTCGGTAATGAAATAAAACAAAACAATAAATTTTAAATGCATTTCATTTATTAAATTTCTTATCACAAAAGGTGTTCGAAAAGGCCACCACGTGCTCTGATGCATGCTCTGCACCTTTTGATAAAAGATCTTTTAATCCTGTTCGCAATTCTTTGCTCTGTGATTTTCTGAGCAGCTAATCGCACACGCTCCCGTAGCTGGTCCACTGTATTGATTGGGTCTTTATAAACCTTTTCTTTAAGGCATCCCCAGTAAAAAAAGTCCAATGGGTTGAGGTCTGGTGAACGAGGTGGCCACAAAATTGTCCCCAAACGACCGATCCATCGTCGACGATATGTTTCATCGAGGTATTGTCGAACATTTCGGGCGTAATGAGCGGGGCAACCATCGTGCTGCAGCCACATTCTTCTTCTATCTTCTAATGAAATATATTCTAATAAAAGTGGAAGTTCGTGCCGAAAAAAATGTAAATACGTTTCAGCAGTCAATGTTCCAGACAATTCGAATGGTCCGATGATTTTGCCATTTAGAATTCCAGTCCATAAATTAATTTTGAACTGGTACTGGGACCTGTCTTCTCTGGCCAAATGAGGGTTTGTACGCTGCCAACTGTGCAGATTGTGCATATTAAAATACCCATCTTTTTTGCACGTGGATTCGTCGTTCCACAAAATTTTATCGAAGAAATCGGGATCAGCGTTCATTTTTCTCAGCATTGTTTGGCAAAATGCAACTCGTGCAGGGTAATCTCTTGGCTGCAAACATTGCACGCGCTGGTAGTGAAAAGGATGTAATTTTTCTCTTTTTATAATTCGGTGCACTGTTCTTGCTGACATGCCAGTATTAGAGGCTATTACGCGCACAGATGTGGTCGGATCAGAAGCAATTTCATCAAGTACGTCCTCTTCAGTATGTACTTGTGGTCTCCCAGAACTCGTGCCACCGATGCCACTTCCAGAAATTCGACCTTCCATGTAAGCATTGTCTACGCGAATAAACACACGATAATCGGGATGGCGTGCATTGGGAAATCTTTCTTGATACAGCGCTGCTGCTCGATTGGCGTTACCACCACACTCGCCGTAGATTAAATGCATTTGCGCATATTCAGACGCAGTGTATAGCTGAGGCATTGCAATCAATATGCAATACCAAAAAATCCAAGTTACAAAACAAATCAAGTCCGAGATCACAGCACAAAATCGTTAGGTTCACAAAATTAAAACGTCCAAATCGCTAGGCAAAACAAAGTCCGAAATCACTGCACAAAATCGACGAGTATCAATACAAAACAGGATAACACGTTGTTGTACGGGAGTAGTATGATAGCACACTGACTCGAAAATCATAAAAATGCGTTACGCGAAACGATAGTTCTCTTTCACTCATAGTATGAAAGAGCAAGATAGACATAGTGTCGATTAACGCTGGGCCGGGAACCAATCTGTTCCAAGAATTACTAGTAGTTCTGCGAACAGTAGACAATTATTGCTAATAATAGTTAAAAATATTTCTTTACATTACGCCTTGATAAGTTTGGTAGGAATTAATTTTGAATCAAATTGTGACAATGATATGTAATATACCATTTCGAAATCTCGATGAAATAGGCTAATTTTTTTTAAATTTGGCATTCAAGTGACCATACATTTTTTTTACACCACAGAAGGGTAAAGGTCAGGAAAACAAACGAAAGCAAGTAAAATTTTAGTGAAATCTTATTTTAAAAACATAACTGTGCTTGTGTTATAAAAATAATAGTTTCCATTCGATAGCACATCTATCCAAGAATACTATCCAAAAAACAGATAGAAAAAAAAAATTCATTTGCAGTCTTGGCGCCAAAAATAGTGACGAAGGGTGAAATATTTCTTAAATTTCGAAAATGTCGAATATCTCGTAAACCGAGGCACTTTTACTAAGCATAACAAATATTTTTCTGAACCGCCACAATGGCCCCTACCCGCAGGTACCCTATTATCCACTCATTACACCACAACCTGTATATATATATATATATATATTTCATGCACAGGCTATGACAGCACGAGAGAAAGAAAATGTGCGCACGCACTGCTCTATCTTGCAGCTACAGTGTGATACAGACTATAGGCCTGCACTGTATCTTAGATATATGAAACGTAACTGGCTATGAGAGAAAGAGAGAAAACAAATGTGTGCTCGACCTCTTTCCCCTACAGTAATATTCGAAACGAAACTCTCTCTCTCTCTTTCTATCTTCACTAACTTATATCTCCCTCTCAAATTCCGTTCGCCTCGCCCGATCACACTTTTCGTAACGCTCTCATCACACATTCACCAGCTTATTCCCCAAGTCAAGCGTGCGTATAGAAGTTTTACTTAAAAAAATACCTCTTACTGCCCCCCCCCCTTATATAGGGGAAATACCCTACAACCAGTTCTTTTATTTAACAACATACTAGGCGTAACTAAAACGTATAATCATGACAAATTTCAGCTTATCAGTGCTAATAGTCTACGAGTTAAACAACTGTAATGCCTATGTTGGTCGGACGGACAGACAGACGGACGTCGAACATGGTGAAACTAAATAGATTCCTAGTTCGACAACGGAACCCAAACACAGTGTATGTATGTGTATGTGAGGAGGACCGACTGTAAGGTTTCACGTTAATGGATATCTTTAAATATACCTTAGTTTGAGCAGTACTGCGAAGATAACGTCTCGTAAGTGATTGACGATCTAAGCAATTTGTAACAAATTGTCTTGTCTAATAACAACTTGTTACTGAATGAATAAAATGAAATACTCTTTATTGCACACCAAACAAAAATACAGTAATAATGGAAATAAACAATAAATAAAAGTACAATGGGCGGTCTTATCGCTAAAAGCGATCTCTTCCAGACAACCTTTGGATGAACAGGATAAACAAAATCAAAAGACGGCGTTGTAAGAGTACCTACAGACATAAATAGAACCCACAAAATAAAATATACCTATTGAATATACTAATAAACATAAACTTAAATACATACAAATAATATATAAATAAACTACACTACATAAAGAGGATAAATAACATAAACACTAACTAACAGTTACGAGAAAACGAAAGGAAATGGTTGGATACCTTGACTTTGAAAATAAGAAGAGATTGGGACGACCTTATAGACAAAGGTAAGGCGTTCCACAGTCGCACAGCTTGTACTGTGAAGGAGTCACCATAAAATTGTTAACTATGGACGTGTTATTGTTATTAGTAACACCAAAATTGTGCCATCATAACCTCCCGTAGCATCAAATTTCAAGATGATCGAATTAACGCTTTGAAAGTTATCCTCGGACAAACAAACATACATCTATACTTAAATACATACATACATACAACACCGTTTTGCCCAAGTTGATTTGGAGATTGGAGAAGGACCAATTGACGGGTTCTATTTATGTCCGAATTTGTAGATTCTTCTCAAGTACGTCTCAAGTTGAGACAGGTACTTGAGACGTAGGTAAAACCTACGCTAGCCTATTTTAATTTGAGTCTAACAGGAAGAAAAATCTGTAATACAGCCAGCCACATTTAAATCAAGCCAAATATTACGGAAAAGATGGAAAATATTTCAAAAAGATATCTTAGGTACACACGGCTACACATCAAGCTATACATTTCCAGTATAAGCTGACCTCTCATTCTACGAAAAGCCAACACAATGCGAGGTCAGCTTATACGGGAAAAATACAGCTTGATGTGTAGCCGTGTGTACATTGTATTCATACGATTAAGCTTTTTATAGAAAGACGTCGACACCGTATGTATCTTTGTTACTTTTGTCGAAATAAATATTTCTATATATCTATCTAAAGAATGAATGAATGAAAGAAAATACTTTTAATATACACCTTACAAGCCAGACACCACAGATATAAAGAAATAAACAAATAAATATAAAAATAATGGGCGGTCTTATCGCTTAACAAAGCGATCACTTCTAGAGATCGCTTAAAGAGTGCCTGGCCAAAGAGTTTTAAATCAAAGAGTCCTTCCTGGTCCTTCCTAAACCCACTTAAATATGTGTAGAAGGCACCTACCATCAAAGCTCGTTAAAATATGTCGGAAAATATTTACTTATTTCTATAATTTATAGGCTCGCGTTTGACGATCTGGATATTTGTAGGCATTGATACATTATTTATCATCATCACTATCCACAGCCTGACTTCACCCATTGTTGGGTATAGGCCTCCTTAAGTTTGTGCCATCCACCACGATCCTGCGCTAGTCTCACCCACTGAAGGCCTACGACCTTTACGATGTCATCCACCCATCTCGCTGCTGGTCGTCCCACCCTTATATACCCGTTCCTCGGCCACCATTCAGTCACTGCCCTGCTCCATCTGTCATCACCACGTCTAGCCAAATGTCCCGCCCAAAACCATTTGAGCTGCATAACTTAAATCCCAACGTCATGAACCTTCGTTCATCTACGGATCTCGACGTTAGGAACTCGATCTAACAGTCTGATGCCGAGCATGGTACGCTCCATGGCTATCTGTGCATTTTTTTTAAACTAAATATATCTTCGTTTGACCACAATCTCACCTGATGGTAGACGATGATGTGGTCTAAGATGAAGCACGAAGATCCAGAAGAAACCTAGTCACTCTTACCTTAAAGAAGCCCTTACCCTTAAAGAGACGGCAAAGCGTTCCATACCTCAGCTGTACGCATCAAGAACGTAGAACCAAAACGGTGTGTGCGGATGGGTGGTATATCAACTAGGTACGGATGGTACTGAGCCATGCGCCTGCTTGCCCTTTGATGGAAAGGAGATTTATTATATATACCTTATATTATGTACCTATAAGAACGTTTTAATTATATCACCTCGCTGTTACAAAAAAGGCAACCATTTCGCGATTCTGTGCCCAAATAACCAGATCTTTTTCTGCCTAATTAATATAATCCGTCTTCGCCGGAATGCACACATACTGTCCCTTTTGTTTAGCATCCATTCTAACCCTTCTTCTCCCTTCTATTTTAAGGAGCGTTTTGAGTTTGTCCACCAGGATCGCAATTGGCGTTTTCCAGATTCCCTCCAATTTAAAACTCTTGTCCATACGATAGAGTTTATGGTCGATCCTTCACTGTAACAGCCGTACGATTGTGGAACGCTTTGTCCTTCTCTATAAGAACACCCAAGTCTATTAGTAATTTTAAGCAAGAGTACACACCCATTATCTGTCTCTGTGTTGAAGTTGTAACTGTTTGTTAATTCATCATAACCATTTTTAAAATTGCTTATTTTATTATAATTAAATTTGTGTTATTATTAGTATTTTAGTAGTATGAAGGTATGTTTTTAATTTTATATAGATGGACCGCGGTCACGTGATAAATTATAATCCTGTCCATATAACGGTTGTCTGGAAGAGATCGCTTTTAGCCATAAAACCGCCCGTTCTACTAAATGTATTTGTAAAAATGATGTTCTCTATTTTACTTTGGTGTCCAATAAAGAGTTATCTTATAACTACGCATCTATAAATTTTTCGTCAAAATCATCCCAAAGTAAACTGGGAAAATATATTTATATATATTTTACTGTATGGATCTTCGTTTCACCACAATCTCACCTGATGTTAAGCGATGATGTGGTCTAAGGTGAAGCACGAAGATCTAGAAGAAACATGTTCACTCTTATCATAAAGAGACCCGGATTGTATTCTATAGGAAAAACAGACGAGGGTAAAGTATTTGTGTTGTGTTAAATATGAGTATTGGTTTCTTGTCAGATGAACATGTATATTCGCAGTGCGGTTCTATTCAACAGGGATGAAGAGCGATATGGTTTTATGGTTATACTTCCGTAAAGATTATCCTCTACAGGAAATTATAAGGATAATAGACTAATATGAAATAGGTGGGTTTATGTATCTATAGAACAGATAACCTAGTAAAATGAGTATCTATTATTGCTTATCGGGCCTTATCACACTGGCGAGTTGCGAGTGTTTTTCTAGCGAGGCGGTTTTGCACGCCGCGTTCGTTCAATAGGTATACATACACACGCATCCCGCCACATATTAACCATACATAATCATTGTAGAAGTTATTGTAAGATGAAAGAGTAGCAGAGTTCTTTATGTAAGGGTTCACCCGAGGAAATACTACACCATACCCAGAGCTGTTCATAATACATGCTTTACGTTAATTAAAATACAAAATACTAACTCGCACGTATCTAAAATACGAAATACAAAATATTTTTAATTTGTGTATTTAAAATACAAATTACAAAATACAGTCAGCTGTTAGGTACTTGACATTGACGTACAGTACACATGCAGTGTTTATACAAGTGCAGGTTTGCTTACGAATAGTTACGAAAACTATCGAGTGCTATTTTCTGTAGAACACACCATTATTAAGATCGCTAAATGTATTTATGTTCAGATGTATTTTGAAGCCTTAAGTATTTGAAATCATCATCATCATTTCAGCCGTAAAACGTCCACTACTGAACACAGGCCTCCATGGATCTCCATGATGGGTAGTTGCCATACTCACCACGCTTGGCAGGCGGGTTGGCGAGCGCAGTACGGGATGTTGATACACGGAAAGCCGCTGCTGCCCATCTTCCGGAGGTTACCCTTAGCAGGCTCTTACTGCATCCACGGGCATAAGAAGAGGGGTAACATTCTACTACCGGCACCCCACGGCAGTATTTGAAATATTAACTACAAAACGCATCAGTTTCAGGTATTTGAAATACCAATTACAAATTACATTTTTGCGAAGTAATTGAATTAAAAATACATAATACGTATTTGTACTTTAATTACATGTAATTTAAATACTGTCCACTCCTGACCATACCATGCATTTTTGCCGCCAAACAGCAACGCTGTGTTTCGGTTTGAAGGGTTGGGTTGGCGTTGAAATTACAGGCACATGAGGCTTTACACCTGCATACGTCAAAATAACGGCCCTAAGAAGAACTACATAGGTACTTTTTATAAATAATAATTTATTAATATAAAATAATAAAAAAAAAATTTTTACTCCGTGCGCCACCTTCCTTAAAGGTTTTGTTCATTACTTATAAAAAGGTGGCCTGGAAGAAAACACTTTTAAATATAAGTTCGTCCATTGTACTGTGTTTAGCTGTATAAGTAAAACTAGGTATCTATCAATATCATCCTAGATCTAGAAGCGTACTGTTTTTGACACAAACATGTGTTGTTGCAGTACCCACAAGAATGAATAATACTGTTTCAAAATTTATCGATTCTAGTTGTGGCTTGTTGCCAAAATGTATAGAAACTAGTACAAACTATTCCCACACATTAAAAATTTAATACTCGCGTACCCCCAGGAGAGATCGAAATTTTGCAAAAAGCAGTGCTCCTTGAAACTTCGTAATCGATACGGCCTCAGGGCTTTGGGTATAAATTAGAAGTACCATCGATCACTGGCGCCCTTTGCCCATCGGCTCGTAGTTTATTGATAGCGTGAGCGATAGTTTACTGAGTTCTGTTACGAAAGAACATTTGTCAGTCATATTATTATCTGGCTTAATACCTTAGACTTAGCTCTGTTGATTGCTGTTATTCCAAATATAACCTTTGGGTAAAGAATGTCATTTACATCTCATGATGATGTAAAAATCTAAAGCAGTCTACACACCAAAGCAGCAGACCCGCCGACAGCCCAACAACATTGTTGTTGGCGGCATGTTTCCGCACGTTGCCGGGTAGAAGCGCGTGCAAGTCGTAAACGTGATAGTCAAAATAAAGCCGCCGGGCTGTGTCGGCGGGTAGGCGGCTTTGGTATGTATATTGCTTTAGTCTTCACCAACCATCAAAGATGATTTATACAGAGTTTTTAGTAGAAGATTTCTTTGTAAACCGCCTGGGAAAGTACTAACACAAAACCTATTTCTGCAAGCAGCATTGCCTTATTTCAGTTTGAAACCAGGGTATGGTTGCCGGTAAAATTATAGACTTTATAACTTATACCTCAAGTTGATGGACGCACCTGCGAGGCGATTCTTTGTTATAGACGACGACACTTGTCGTCGTCTATAACTAGTACTAGGTTGACTGAACACATACGTGCAATGAAGAATGTTGACTCAAACAGTTCTGCAGTGGCGGAACATTCCCCAGATTCTGATTCGACGCACTACATACGTTTCGACAAGGCCCGGGTTTTAGCGAGAGAGAAGTTCTTCGTTCCTCGCAAGATCCGAGAGGCGATAGAAATAAGCCGTGTGCCGAACTTTAACAGGGATAGAGGATGGGTTCTACCGCCGGCCTGGAGGCCAAGTCTTCATGATGCAAGTGACAGAAGAGTGAGTGAACCTGGTAGAGACATAGTTAGTGTTGTGTGTTTGCCTGTACCAAGAACTACAGAAGAGAGCAGCAGTGATGATAATGATGATGACACAGCGGGTCAACGCACTGTGCTTTCGTTGGCCCAATCCCCACCACCCCGCCCGTCAACTCGAGCGCAGAGAGCAGCGGCGCGCAGTGCGAGGCGAGACGTTATTCGGAGCGGATCGCACTCACCCTGATGAAGGTTCACGAATTGAACCGAAACATTGTCGGTCGAAACACCGATAAGACGGTACTTGTTGTCCCGTATTTATGAATCACGTTGGTAAATTTATTTATGATGCCGATCGATGCAGTCCTTTGTAAAGATCATTTTATTGTATCGGATAAAAAAAATCTGAACAGCGAAATTCAGTCAAATTTGATAAAAAGTATTCTCATACAACAGGACAAACAAAATTTCTTTTACAAATATTTTATTAGATTCTAATTGTAGTAGAGTTGTAATTGAAGCATACTTCCTTAACCGACGAAGCCCAACTAATGCGCTGAAGTGGTATCAGGAACGCTACCCAGACCGCGATTGAGGAAGTATGCTTCAATTAAGTCTACTTTTTGCGTATTTGACTATGCCATGATAGGACAAATAAGATGATGCAATGACTGATATAAAAGTCCGACAGGTGCAAGAACCATGTTCGAAATTCAAAATTGTTCTGAAATACGAAATGTTTTCGAATTGCTCATGAGAGCATGTTATGAGAGAGTTCCTAAACTTCTTAATCGCTACAGTATTAATATTTCTTTAATGTGCAATTAGAATCTAATAAAATGTTTGTAGAAGGAATTTTGTTTGTCCTGTTGTATGAGAATACTTTTTATCAAATTTGACTAACTTTCGCTGTTCAGATTTTTTTTATCTAATACAATAAAATGTTCTTGACAAAAAACTGCATCGATCGGCATCAAAAAAAGTTTTACCAACTTGATTCATTTTAAGGCGCTACTCACACTTGACGAAAAATTTTTAATGCCAAAATGTTTTTTTTTAAAACGAGCTGATGTTTTAAAAGAAACTGCACCTGTATCTCCTCTGGTTATGGGTGCTGCCGTACTGTTACAATTAAAAAAAAACAGTCTGTATATCTATTATTATATATTTCTATTATTCAAAAATACAGACAATTTGTAATCATTTCTAATAAAAAGCGCATCATAAAGCCATGGATTACTCCTGGTCTTCTGAGGTGCATTCGACACAAAGACTCACTGTACAGAAAATTTTACAAAGACAGAGAAAATCTAACAAAAAAGACTATATTTACCCGCTACCGCAACATTTGTAACAATCTTCTAAAAAAGTTAAGCGCGATTAAGAACGTGACGAGCTTAGGAAGGCCAGGAATAATCCAAAGGCAACGTGGAGTATTATCAAGGATATGGCAAACCTAAATAAAAACAATCTTCCTCTGAGGAGCTACTAACACTGTCCGTAAACCCATCCACCTCTCTAAATATGGTTAACAGTTTCTTTGCAAATGTGGGAAAAGACTTGGCCTCTAAAATACAAACTCTCCTAATTCAGCTCCTCTCGACTCAATGGCTTTATATCCCACTGACAATGAAGAGATAGAAAACATTATCTTAAACCTCAAAACAAAATGTGCCGCTGGTTGGTACGGCGTTCCTACATCTGTCGTTAAGGGTTCCAGACACATCCTAGCCCCCATTCTCAACTATCTTTATAATCTATGCATGTCTACCGGCACCTTTCCCTCGGTATTTAAGAAAGATTTAGTTCATCCCATTTACAAAGGAGGTGACAGAGACAGAGTCAATAATTATCGGCCAATTTCAGTTCTCACCGTATTGTCAAAAGTGTTTGAAAAAATTTTGAACAACCGTCTCATAAAATACCTTAATGATAAAAATATATAGGCAGATAACCAATTCGGCTTTAGAAAAAACAGGTCGACTGAAGACGCTGTTACTGAACTCACTACTGCGATTGCCAAAAACCTTGACAAGAAGCTTAAAGCAATTGGTATATTCATTGATTTATCTAAGGCACTGTCTCTGTCCCTATCCTATTGGATAAACTCGCGGAGATTGGTATTAGAGGTATTACTAACAGCCTTTTTGAGAGCTACCTCTCCGATCGCAGACAGGTAGTCGTAATTAATAATTTGTCTAGCAAGGACGAGGGTATTAGTTTTGGTGTCCCGCAGGGCAGTGTTCTTGGACCCACTCTCTTTCTTATATACATTAACGACTTGTGCAATTTGTCTCTCCCGAACTGTAGTATATTAACGTATGCTGATGATACAGCTCTTCTAATCTCAGGTCACGACTGGGCAGACGATTTTTGTATTTTTTATGTCTATAGATAAAAGATATAAAAAGCGGAAGGTCTATGGTTAATCAATCAGTCATTAACTAAATTCGCCGAACTGCTAGCCTATCATAGAGTCACCCGTCAAAAGGGGAATTTAAGATGGTTTCTTTACCAGGTGCTACTTTTATTTTCGCGTGCGCATTCACATTGGGATACACTTTATCAGTACCCAAGCTACATCCGCTCTCTGACGAGTTCATCGACCTCATCAATACCAAGCAAACCACCTGGAAAGCTGGTAGGAACTTCCCTCCCAACACGCCTGTAAAACACCTTCAAAAACTTCTGGGTGTGCATCCTAGCTTCAACATAGACTCACTACCACGCATGGAACATGACGCAGATCTTATAGCCAGCCTTCCGGAAAACTTCGACCTGCGAGAACAATGGCCCAACTGTCCCTCTCTGAATGAAATCAGAGATCAAGGATCGTGTGGAAGCTGCTGGGCGTTCGCTGCAGTTGAAACTATGACCGACCGAGTCTGCATCTATTCTAATGGCAAAAAGCAATTTCACTTTTCTGCGGAAGATCTTGTGAGTTGCTGCCCTGATTGTGGTAGCTGCCACGGAGGTGATCCTAGGATGGCTTGGACTCACTTTAAAAATAATGGCATAGTGTCGGGTGGAAACTATAATAGCAACGAGGGTTGCATACCGTACTCTTTACCTACTTGCGAGCATCTGGACCCTGACTTTATAGGGAATTATTCTAAGACGATATGCGTCGATGATAAATTTGTGGATACGCCGAAATGTTTGAAGACCTGCAATAAAGGTTACGGATCGGCTTACAAAGATGATAAGCGCTATGGGACAAATGTTTACTCCATAGCAAATAACGAAGATCAGATAAAAGCTGAATTATATAAAAATGGTCCAGTTGAAGGAGTGTTTGTAGTGTTCACTGACTTTTTTAACTACAAGAGCGGGATTTATGAGTTTGTTGAAGGTGATTATGTTTATGGGCATGCTATCAAGATTATAGGCTGGGGGATGGAGAAGGGCACCAAGTATTGGCTGGTAGCAAACTCTTGGAATACAGACTGGGGTGATGAAGGTTTCTTCAAGATCCTTCGCGGCGAAGACCACTGTGGAATAGAAAGGTATATCGTGGCCGGTGCACCAAGGATTTGAGATAGCTATTTAATCCGGTATTCAGCCAATTTCTGTTGCATTGCTGTCATTGGCCAGGCATCCTTTACACACCTACAGTGCGTATATCACGCATGTAAAAGACTGAAAGCGATAGCGACGCGATGGCATTTGGCTTACATAATAATGCCACCGTTTTGTAATCTGTCACTATCTTAGTATAGTGTTTGATAACTAACCGATGTTAGTTTTTTTCCACTAATCCGCATAATACGTTAACCTCATAGATTACCTGTATCAAGTGTTTGAAAACAATTGAAATTATATAAATCTAGAAATATTACTAGATGATATATTATTTCCTGCGATACCTACTCTAAAATAAAAACTATTTATTCCTGAGGCTCCGTTGTCTATCTGTCTGTATGTCCGTCTGTCACCAGGCTGTATCTCATGAACCGTGATAGACAGTTGAAATTTTCACAGATGTTGTATTTCTATTGCTGCTATAACAGCAAATACAAAAACAGAATAAAATAAATATTTATAGGGTGATTTTTTGCCGTTTTTATAGATAATGGTACGGAACCCTTCATTCGTATTCTCTATATATCTTAGTCTTATTTTTTTATTATAAAATTTTTCCTGCTACATTATGTCATGCACTACCTCCAAAAATATTTTTTCTACACTACGCAAGGGTTAACTGGAAGAGAATGCTTGCTAGCATTAAGTTCGCCTATGTACAGATTTATGTATTTTGTGCAATAAAGAATTTTCAATCAATCGATCAATCAACCCTTCGTGCGCGAGTCCGACTCGCACTTGGCCTTTTTTATTTTTATGTGTACAAATGGTATAATTAATCTGGTCTAGTGTTTTAGGTGCTACTTTTTATTTAGTCTCCAAACATTTTCATCAAATCAGCCATATAACGTGCTCTGAACATAGGCCTCTTCCATAGTTTTTAATTCCGACCAAGCTTGTGCGATCTGCATTCAACGCGACTTTCAGCTTCAAAAGTTTTGGACCAATTCAGTACTTACTTGCTTTTTAACTAATGTAATAGCTAAGGGTCAAACACATGATATACGTTTCAACATTGTCTGGTACTAAAAGCTTAGGGTTTGTGTCATAAGCACTATACAAAGCTAAATCTTGTGATGATAGATAGCTCATCCAATATGTGTATTTAACTCGGTCCTTAAAATTAGTCTTCTCATTTGAGAATAAATAGGCATCATACTCTGAAATGGAAATACTGCAAATTGCATTGATTACTGCTAGTGCTCAGTGTTGACATAAACATGGACATCTTCGGGCAGAAAACTTTGGGAATATAAATCCAGGATAAGATTCCCACGAGAACAGAAGATGAAACAATGTAATGACTTCTTCTTTCTTCGTAGAAAATGAAAAAAAAGCTGATATTACAGGGTTTTTTTGAAATATCTACCTTCAGCTCAATGGGTACTTAACCATGGTAGCGACATTATGGTGTCTTTAACTCCGATATCTGTTCCATCTACCAAGAATACGAGGCTTATTATAGAGGCTAGTCTGGTATGGGTATGTCATGCGTAGGGAAGAAAATCATGTGACTTAGTGTTAGATGTGAGTATGGATAGATTTAGAACTAGAAGAAGGTCAAAGAAGAGATAGATGGACTGTGTGAAGAGTAATATGGATAGGAGGGAAGTGACAGCAAAGATGACGGCTGATAGAGAGATGTGGAGGAGGAATACATGTTGTGCCGACCCCGCGTAATGTGATAAAGGGCAGGAAGAAGAGCCACGAGGCCTATTTTGATCTAAGCAACACAACCTGCAACATGAAGAATCTACGTCTTATTCAAAATATTAGTGACTGTGCATGGTGTATAGTCCAATTAGGACCACAGGGTTAAAAATTTTAATTGTCGAGTGACACTGCTTAGGCATTTTATAGTCGCGCAAAATGTTGTCTCCGTAGAAATGTAAACGTGGCTTTACTGGCATTTCTAAATTACTGTCGCTTCTTGAAAATCCAACTTAAAGGGCTCTACTGATTAACAGTCTGCCGCACTAGCCTGTCAGTTAATCGCAATATACCATTTCACGATTCGCAGTTGCCTTCAAGAACTTTATTTATTTTATTTGAGAAACAAACAGTACAATAACATATACTATAAAAATAGGTATATAACTTTATTTATTTGCTACTTACCTACTTATAACAGTGTTAATATCCATATCGACAAAATACAAAATAATGGTTTAAGTTTATGTACCTACTTTTATTTTAGTTACTAGCTATTATTTATTAGAATAAACATTACATTTAAGTATCTGAACCGGTTAATCTACACTGCACTAAGATTGATCATCATTTGCACTAAGGTTAGCTGGAATAAAATGCTAATTAGCGTTAAGTTTACGTAGTATTGTACCTTTGTGTAGAATTTTCTGATTTAAATATTTACGCGATGGGTTTTCCGTAATCGCCTAGTTCTTCCTTCAATTACTACTTGTTAATTCAGTGCATAATCTGAGGCGGCGTGCTGCTACCGCCGCAATGTTTCTGCCAAGGCGAGGCTGAAAACCAGCGTAGCTGAGCCCTCGACCTTATTAGCCACCACCTTCTACCTGAGTGCTATCTACAATAATGTATTAATGTTTCTTAGAATTAAGCCTACTGTTAAACTTACCTAGCTTTATTTAGTACTTATTGTACCTACCTACTTGTGTTAGCATAGGTGTGTAAATAAATGCCTTGTATTTATTTTATTTATACTAAAAACGGGATATTTACAATGATTTGTGAGTATTTGAGTATCCCGATATTTCGGCGCAGTTGCATGCGCCATGATCACGGGTAAACTGAAGTCTTTGCGAGTAGGTAGTTATTGGCAGATATAACGATCTACCCTCTTTCTTAGTCTCTTGCTAGGAATGAATTCGCTAATTCTATTACTGCCACCGGTTTCATTCTCGATCATAACTCGATTCCGACACACAACACTCACGGTATCAGGACGCGTAATTGACACTTCACTTCTTCGGTTCTTACACATTCTCACCACAGGATTCCAGGCTCCAGATAATTGAAAACCATCTTCACGATTAAAATTCTTGTGTTTGGCAATCTCAATTGCCTCTTGAACCAGTCTTGGCATGTAATGTCGCTCAGTTGAGATAACTTGTGGGTTGTGTAGCTCGATCCAGTGGTTTGAGCCTGAGTCCAGCAGATGTTCCGCTATGGCAGACTTTTGTCTGTCAACATTCTTCACCGCCCCGATATGTTCCTTCACCCGACAAGATATAGTGCGTTTGGTTTGACCAATATAAGAACTCCCACAGCTACAGTCTATTTTATACACTCCTGGTTTTTCTAGTGGAAAACAATGTTTTGGTGAGCGCAGGTAGTGTGTAATTTTCTTTAAAGGAGTAAATAAGTGAAAATTTTTGTAGAATGTTTACGATTTTATCTGTCACTCCTTTAACATATGGTAGAAAAGCAGGTTTTCATTCCACTCTGCAACTGTGGGCTTTAGGTCTTGGTCGAGCTGGTAAGGACCGCAGTTTATAACCGTTCTTCACCAACACATTTCGGACATGCGCCAATTCACTCTGAATGTGATCCTCATCACACAGGTCGAATGCACGTTTGGTAAGTGATGTTACCACCGAATTAAGTTGTCGAGGGTGATGATGTCAATCCGCATGTAGGTATCAGTCCGTATGTGTAGGTTTTCTGTAAACTGAATGGCCCAAACTACCATTCTCTCGAACCTGAACCAATACGTCCAAAAACGCCAAACGTCGATCACATTCTTTCTCGTACGTAAACCTGATCTTACTATGTACGACGTTGAGGTGTGCCAAAAGAAGTTCCACTTCGGCTGTTTGTCTTTCCAAAATACAGAAGACGTCATCCACGTACCTCTTCCACAACTTGATTGGTAAAGGGGCAGACGAGATGGCTATATTCTCGTAATACTCCATCCAAATATTGGCCACCACGGGAGCAACAGGACTACCCATGGCTACTCCATCTATTTGAAGATAGTATTGCCCTTAATATATGAAGAAGTTGGTGAAAAGAACATGCTCCAGAAGCTTGACATACTCTGCTGGAATACCGTCTTGCTTTATTTTTGTCTCAACTACCCTCATACAATCAGCCACGGGGACATTCGTAAAGAGGGATTCTACGTCAAAACTGAGCATCATCTCATTATCATGTATCTTTGTATCCTTAAGGATCTGTATGAAATGCCGCGAGTCTTTTACAAAAGCCGATGTTCGTCCCACCGTCGGTTGTAATACTTTAGCTACATGTATTCTAATTCATAAGTAGGAGAATCAATTTGACTCACTATAGCTATAGCTCACTATAGCACACTATAGCTCACTATAGCAGGGCATTCTGCTTGTGTACCTTTGGCAGACCATACAGTTTAGGCGGCTGGACGTTTCTTGGTCGTAAGAGAAAATTGGTAACTTCCTCACCTATGGCGTGTTGACACTCCTTGATTAACTTTTGGGTATTACGTTGCGTTCAACTTGTCGGATTATAGTTAACTAGCTTGTAGGTATTGGTGTCACTAAGCAAGCGATGGATTTTATCCTCGTATTCAGTGACGTTCATCATCAATATCGGGATACTCAAATACTCACAAATCATGGTAAATATCCCGTTTTTAGTATAAATAACCATGATAGTTTCAAAAGTTATATTGTATTTATTTATTTAAAGTTGCCATAAAAACGCTATTTTGATTACCATAATTGGAGCTGTGGCTTATCCATATACTTAGTGAACATTTATTTCTATGTCCCTGTGTTAGCTGCTTGCACCAGTGATTGTCTAATGATTAAACTAGCGATCTGTTCGCCGAGTGGCATAAACTTGGAACGTTGACCACAATACTATTTGATACCTGCCCAGTTCTATTCATCCTATACAGCGCTGATATTGTAAGTTGCATCCAACATTGCAAGTTCCATATCTATGCCGATGACATTCAGATGTACTTATCTTTTAAACCAGATGATATAAGAGATGCAGAAAGTAAACTTAATCAAGATTTGGAAAGGGTTCAAGACTGGGCTGTATCAAATTCCTTACTATTAAATGCTAGGAAGACAAAGTAATGTTTGGTACTAAAAATCAAATTATGAAAATAAGTAATTCAAATCCACAGTTGGTTATTAGTGGGGAGATAATCGAGCAAGTCTACGAAGCTAAGAATCTTGGTCTTATTCTAGAAGAACAGTTAAGGTTCGAACACCACGTATCCGAGTCTGTTAGAAATTATTTTTATTGCTTATAAGTTATATATAAAGTTAGAAACTATTTGAGTCCAGGCCTCCGCACTATGCTCGTGGACTCATTGGTGCTTTCCAGGTTTAACTACGTTGACTGTGTGTATGGTCCCCGCCTGCTCTCTAAAACATCTCGTCTAATACAGAGAGTACAAAACGCTTGTGCGCGATTCTGTTTTGATGTTCCTCCACGTAGCCATATAACACCATTCCTGAATGAGCATAATATATTAAATATGAAGCACAGGAGAGATCTGCATCTTGCAACTTTAATGTTTGGTGTGGTGAAGACCCAAAACCCGTTCTATCTCTATTCTAAACTTGATTGGGCTCGAGATCACAATAGGTAGGCAATACGTGTGTCATCGTTATTATTACGTACACCGCAACATGGCTCTGCTGCATTTCGTGGTAGTTTTCGTTTCTGTGCCACTAAGTGCTGCAACTCTCTTCCCCCACCATTACGTGACCTCTTAAGTAAGCCTAACTTCAGGATAAAATTTAGGAGACACTTAATAGACTTGCAAAAGTCTGGTCCGTGATTGCTTAGTATAGGTATGAAATCAGTTTTCTATACTTACTGCTGTTCCATCGAACCTGAATAAACTTTATTCCTACGTTTTTTTAATTTTCTAGTTCTCTTTTTATTGTTTTGTCTTTTATAGTGACATTATGGCACATAATGTTTTAAATTTTTATTTATTTTTTTGATTCCTAACCACTGTTAATATGGGTACTTCTTGTCTATTGTACATATTGTTCATTGTGTTGATAATCGCAAGCTTTATCCAAATACTTCATCTTCATTATTATTATTTTTTATATGTATTATTTTACATTTTATCGTGCTCTTTTTTGGTAAGAGTTTTTGTGTATTTATCTCTTAAATAATCATCATTACTATTTTTAATCATTTATATTTTTGAATAAGTACACAGTATCTTCACTTTTGTAAGGACATTTTTTTTATTACTCTTTAAGTACGTTCGTGAGTCACCAAAGCCTTGTGCTGAAAATCAGCGTTGTAAATTAGTTTAGAGCACATGCTGAGCTCAGGGCTTTTTGCATTATCCTGTACATGGTAGCATTTCTCCATGCATATACTTTAATTGCCGTAGTATACAATGTATTATTTTCCTCCTGCGTGTATGTATGTTTTCATTGTGTATAATTATGTTTGTTTAAGTGTTTCGTTTGTTTTTTGTGTACAGTTTGTGTGAATAAATGTCTTCTTTCTTTTTTTTTCTGATATGCTCAAAGTTACAGTCAGAATCAGACCAAAACTGAACTCCGCCTCTAGTTACGATTTTACATGCAATGCATCAATTAATTTATGCATTACCAGTGAATATGTATAAATGAGTATAAAACATGGCCAGCCAAAAGTAAGATAGTCATCAACCAAAATATAGTTCAGATTCTTGTCAAGTTATTTGACGATCGAGGACGGCAAAAATGAGTGCTTTGGTCGGTGTTGTGTTGGCGTGTGCGCTTGTCGTCGTCACTGCCAATCACTATCCACTCTCTGATGAATTCATCAACCTCATCAACTCCAAGCTAGCCACCTGGAAAGCTGGCAGGAACTTCCCTCCTAACACGCCGATGACGCACCTCAATAAACTACAGGGTGTTGATTCAAAATTCAACGTAAAATTTGTGCCGAAGATCAAACACGACGCTGATCTAATAGCCAAGCTTCCAGATAACTTTGACCCGCGTGAAAAATGGCCCTACTGCCCCTCTTTATTCGAGATCAGAGACCAGGGATCGTGCCGTGGCAGCTGGGCATTCGCCGCCGTCGAAGCGATGACTGATCGAGTTTGCACCTACTCTAATGGCTCAAAGCAATTCCACTTTTCCGCCGAAGATCTTTTGAGTTGCTGTGCAAATAACGGAGGCTGTCACGGGGGTAATCCGAAAAGGGCTTGGGATCACTGGAAGAATAACGGTATAGTATCGGGTGGCAACTGTCACTCCATACAAGGTTGCAGATCCTATTCTATTCCTTCTTGTGAGCTTCATGAGCCTGGATACAAAGGGAATTCTACTGGAATTTGCGTCGATGATAAAGAAGTTGAAACGCGAAAATGTAAAAGAGCCTGCGATGGTAGTTACCACGTAGCTTATGAAGAAGATAAGATGTATGGAAAGCGAGTTTACACCGTAGAACTACAAATTCACATCAAGGCTGAATTGTTCAAGCATGGCCCAGTTGAAGCTGTATTTTGGCTGTTCACTGACTTTTTCAACTACAAAAGTGGAGTATACCAGTATACTGGAGGAGATTTTGTTAATTTGCATGCTGTGAAACTGATGGGCTGGGGAGAGGAGAATGGTACGAAATATTGACTCGCTGCTAACTCTTGGGGTACCGCCTGGGGTGATAATGGTTTCTTCAAGATTCTTCGGGGTGAAGATCATCTCACGATAGCTAGTAAAATTATTGCTGGTAAGCCTCGGCTGCATAGACGAAAGTAATCAGATTGATTAACCCTTTCATTGAATTTAAATGATCTTAAAACTGTACATTTTCAAAAATAAATTTCGTAATGTATTCATCGGATGTTTATTTCTTCTAAAAATACTTAGAGATGATAATGAGGTACCATGTCTATGTGAGGGTTAGATGCTATTACAGAACATCTAGTTCTGTTTAGCACTCCATAACAAACTCTTTGAGATTCACACCATTCGAATCAGTTATTTGTTTTTTCTTGCGAATTAGCACTCCATATTTTTGAGTGAGGCCGTTTTGGGAATGAACATAGGAGCTTCTCTGCCACTGCACTTTGCTAATCCATGATAGATAAACTACACTGTTTACCTGCCTGCCGTCAAATTGACAAATTGCTATCAACTACTTTGATCGGCCAACAGTTAAAATAAACAGCGTTGAGATAAACGAGTTAAGGCGGGGTCATCCTCCGGGAGCAAAACTCCGGAGGTTCTAGGCGATACAGGATTAATTAGGGATGGGGTGGTCGTCGGTAAAAGGGACAGTCGGTTGTAAAATTGTTTGAGTATTCTATGCAAGACTTCTACACCGTTGGCTGTGCTTGAGAGGCGCATCTAAATCTCAAACAGAACTCCACCACAGCGCCTCTCTAGCATATTTTATATTATAGTCATAGTATATATCATAGTTTGATATTAGCAGTTTTTTAGAGTTTTATTCTCTTCTAATTCTAGTATTAGTGGAAAAACTACAACTTCTAATCATCAAACCTAAGTTGATCACAATATAAGTTGAACAGTGTATCTATCTTAGATTTTAATTATTTATTTATTTATGATGTCTTTTTGTTTTGTGTTGTGTTGTTTGTTTTTCAAAGTATGTATGTAATATTCGTAGCTATTTATTTTGCAATTCGTGTATTTTATGTATTGTTAATTTATTGGGTATCCTTTCCTTTAATTTGTCTAAATTTTATTTATATTTTATTCAATCACAATCTGTTATACTAGAAAGAAACTAAACGAATAATTATATATCAATAAGTATATTCATTTTATGAGTGAAACAGCTTACAACTAATACCTACTATACAGACCTATCACAAAATACAGAAAAAAACCATTTACTACGTAGAGATCCTCCCTCACTTCTTTTTAATATCGAAACCTAATATTTTTATTTAGTCAATTAAAAGAGATCATCTCAACAATCATACACTTACAAAAACACATAGCCCATTCCATCCAAGGTTGTCTGGTTACCATAGCTACGTAGCGCAGCGATAAGGCCGTCACATTAATTTTAGTTTTTGTATCTTTATTGGTTTAGTTGTACGAGCCTCCGCCCACGGCTTCGTACATGTGGTTTGTTAATAAAAATATTACCATCATTCAGCGCAGTTGGGTAAAAGTAGTCTATATCTCAATCCCGGTCATAGTCTTTCTATTTAGCAAATTCTATCGAAAGTGGTCCAGCTATTTAGTCGTGAAAATGTAACAAATATACAGAGACAGAGTCTCGAATTTATAATCGTAGTACAGATGGCATCACCATCATCCGCAGCCTGTTTTCACCCACTGCTGGGTATAGGCCTCCCCAAGTTTGTGCCATCCACCACGATCCTGCACTAGTCTCATACACTGACGGTTTGTCAATAAAAATATTACCATCATTCAGCGCAGTTGGGTAAAAGTAGCCTATATCTCAATCCCGGTCATAGTCTTTCTATATAGCCAATTCTATCGAAAGTGGTCCAGCTATTTAGTCGTGAAAATGTAACAAATATACAGAGACAGAGTCACGAATTTATAATATTAGATTGCATCACCATCATCCGCAGCCTGACTTCACCCATAGTTGGGTATAGGCCTCCCCAAATTTGTGCCATCCAGCACGATCTTGCGCTAGTCTCACCCTCTGACGGCCCGCCTCGTCAGTAGCTCGTCGTAAAGGTATGGATGGTATATCCTACAATAAAATATGTAGTTTCTATTAGCAAAGGTTTGCCTTTTTTTAAAAGTTTAAAGCACTTTTGCGTGCAACAGTCCTAGACAGGGGGGTAGTCCAGCGGTTGCGTAACTGAATTACCTATCATTTTGATTGAACGTTTGAGAGCCTCCAGAGTCCCTATTAGGAGAACCGCTATTTACCTGGCACGTTAGGGGGATACCACTTTTGAATAGTCCCGTCTGTATTTTAAGGCTGTTTTATTTCTTTTACTTATAGATGTAGGTACTATAAAGCTAAATGCAGCTTCATTTATTATTTTCTCTTCGTTATTCTATGGTGTTCTGCGCGCTATATGGCCTGCCCATTGCCACTTCAACGTGCTAATCCGTCGGGCTATGTCGGTGACTTGAGTTCTCCTACGTATCTCCTCATTTCTGATTCGATCCCGTAGAGAAACCCCGAGCATAGCCCTCTCCATAGCTCGTTGAGCGACTCTGAGCTTATTCATAAGGCCAATAGTGAAGGACCACGTCTCGGTTCCATATGTCATCACTGGTAACACACACTGATTGTAGACTTTCGTCTTAAGGCACTGAGGTATGTTGGACGGAAAGACGTTGCGAAGTTTCCCAAACGCTGCCCATCCGAGTTGGATTCGACGATTGACCTCTTTCTCAAAGATGGCCGATGGGGCCGAAAGGTTCTCGAGTGGAGGCCACGGACCGGCAAGCGCAGCGTAGGACGTCCACCCACAAGATTGGCAGACGACTTGGTAAGAACCGCAGGTCGGCGTTGGATGCAGGCCGCTTCCAACCGCAGTTCCTGGAGATCAATGAGGGAGGCCTTTGTCCAGCAGTGGACGTCCTACGGCTGATATGATGATGATGATGATGATTCTATGGTGGCATTTTTTTGTAGTTTTGGTTTGTTTTCGGATTTTCACCTTTATTTGTGATGACCTTGGTTCTTTTCAAATTTTATGATTCAAGGTCAACGGGAAGTTCTCTATAGGTTTTGATTTATTTGTGTGTGTCAAAATATGCGGCATAAATGGCCGTATTGTTTGATTACGTTGACTTTAAAAGCTTGATTTTTAACAGCTCCAAGGGACCGTAGTCTAAACCCGACTTGCACAACGATTCCTAAAAGTATTTAGTGACTAAACATGTTTAAAATGACGTATTTGTATTTGTATGATTTGACACCTCCTTAAATCATATTTAACCAATACATACGTTTAAGCATTGTTACTAAAGAAGTCGCCCTGAATATTTGATATTAATTTCAACTTGATACCTCCACGCGTTTCTGAGAAAAAGGCTCTTCAAATATTTGTTCCGAGTCTGGATATTTTTCTATATATTATAAGTATGTATTTACAAAAACAACGTATATAAGTATTCTATCAGTTATTTACTTCCCACAGTATAAGCTCTGCTTAGTTTGGGGCTAGATAGCGCTGTGTGAAATGTCCAGGAATATATATTAAATATTAAAATCTAAAGTGTATTTTTGTTTGTTTCAGTTCTAACACAAAGGGTGATACCGGAAGACCGGAAGGTATTGTCGCTATAATCCAATATCCAAATGTGCAGTAAAATAAGGGTATTTGGGCACAATACACGTCTTAAACAAATATAAGAAGGCTATGGCCGGTGACCTTTGTCCCTTTACGTCTGTGTGGGTAAGGGACAGCTGTAGGCACGCACTAACACTTCGAACAAGTTGTATTGCAAATGTGACTTTGTAGAGCAACAAATACCTGAGAAGTGACATAATAACCATTATGTCAAAAAATCGCATATATAACATTTTTTTATAAGGACCAAATAATAGTGAAATAAATATTTCTATATTCAATTAATGAAAATTGAATAAAATGTTTCCTAACCTACACTTTTAATGATGCTTTTTGACGACAACTTTTAGCTTGGAATATCTCCTAACTCATAGGAAGACTATTGCTAGGCTTCCCAAGAGTGCTACCGATACTTTAGCATGTCAAATTCAAAAACGTTTATTCATTGTAATCTTCAGGATCATTTTGGAAAGTCTTCAAGTAGACGCGTTAGAGCGTGCAACTTTTAGCTTGGAATTTCTCCTAACTCATAGGAAGACTATTGCTAGGCCTCCCAAGAGTGCTACCGATACTTTAGCATGTCAAATTCAAAAACGTTTATTCATTGTAATCTTCATGATAATTTTGGAAAGTCTTCAAGTAGACGCGTTAGAGCGCGCAACTTTTAGCTTGGAATATCTCCTAACTCATAGAAAGTCTTGACTATTGCTAGGTCTCCCAAGAGTGCTACCGATACTTTAGCATGTCAAATTCAAAAACGTTTATTCATTGTAATCTTCAGAATTATTTTAGAAATACTTCATGTAGACGCGTTAGAGCGCATAACTTTAAGCTTGGAATATCTCCTTAGTCATAGGAAGTCTTGACTATTGCTAGGCCTCCCAAGAGTGCTACCGATACTTTAGCACGTCAAATTCAAAAACGTTTATTCATTGTAATCTTCAGGATAATTTTGGAAAGTCTTCAAGTAGACGCGTTAGAGCGCGCAACTTTTAGCTTGGAATATCTCCTAACTCATAGGAAGTCTTGACTATTGCTAGGTCTCCCAAGAGTGCTACCGATACTTTAGCATGTCAAATTCAAAAACGTTTATTCATTGTAATCTTCAGGATTATTTTAGAAAAACTTCAAGTAGACGCGTTAGAGCGCATAACTTTAAGCTTGAAATATCTCCTTAGTCATAGGAAGTCTTGACTATTGCTAGGCCTCCCAAGAGTGCTACCGATACTTTAGCATGTCAAATTCAAAAACGTTTATTCATTGTAATCTTCAGGATAATTTTGGAAAGTCTTCAATTAGACGCGTTAGAGCGCGCAACTTTTAGCTTGGAATATCTCCTAACTCATAGGAAGTCTTGACTATTGCTAGGTCTCCCAAGAGTGCTACCGATACTTTAGCATGTCAAATTCAAAAACGTTTATTCATTGTAATCTTCAGGATTATTTTAGAAAAACTTCAAGTAGACGCGTTAGAGCGCATAACTTTAAGCTTGGAATATCTCCTAAGTCATAGGAAGTCTTGACTATTGCTAGGCCTCCCAAGAGTGCTACCGATACTTTAGCATGTCAAATTCAAAAACGTTTATTCTTTGTAATCTTCAGGATCATTTTGGAAAGTCTTCAAGTAGACGCCTTAGAGCGCGTAACTTTTAGCTTGGAATATCTCATATTTAAATAAGGAGTCTTGTCTATACATTCCTAGGTCTCCCAAGAGTGCGCCCGTTAGGCCCAGCCACCTTCCGATACAATAACAGAACCTACAGAACCCTTTCTTCTGCGACCCGGTCCGCTTATAAATTGCGGTGTCCGACTACCAATGGATTGTTTGTACAATCTTGTACGCTTAGTTTGTTTTGAATAAGCTAGTTATGTGATATGTTTAATATAAGAATATTTGAAAGTTAAAGCTTGGATTTAGTCGCGCAGGTTCATTTTAAATCAGTTTAATATTATAATAGTACTTTTATGTCATTGTGTTTTTACTAACTGGCTTTAAGTTAAGTCCATGGTTAGTTTTTTAATCTGTATAATTGTTCGCATGGCGTTAGTTGATAACCATATTTCTTAGCAAGATTATCAATATCTTATTAGGCGTGTTTTATTACAGTTTGCTTGTGGAGATAACTTTAAACCTTTGATATTATATAAAAAAAGAAGAATAGAATAGAAAGAAGTTAAAACGTTCAAATTAATCGAAATCGGAGTAACGATACTACAGACACAAAGACAGACCATGATTGCATCATCATCTTCATAACATCTATAAGACGACCACTGCTGAACATAGGCCGTCTTTCCATCTAGTGGGGGCCGTCCTACACTGCGATTTCCACTGAGTGGTCTCCACTAGAGACAATGTTTTATAACTTACTAGTAGCACAATGGTTTAAATTCGACTTTCACAATAATATTAAAATTACGAAAGTTTAGATGTTTGTTTGTTTATTTATTTGTTTGTTTGTTACTCAATCACGTCGTAACGGCTTAACCGATTTCGATCAAATTTAGTAATTACGTAGATTATAACCTGGATTAATACATATGCTACTTCTTATCCTATAAATAAGTTTCCACGGGATAAAATTTGTGGGTTAAGTAAAGTTGCAACAGCGAGTTTAGTTTTATTTCTAAGTTACCTACATATTTAGTAGTGTAATGCATACGAAGTCGCGGGCAACAGCTAGTAATTCATAATTGTTCTAACTTTTTATGTTAGATTAGTATCGTCTCTTTATCCGTCTTTCCATCTCCATATAAACTTTGACTATGCCTAATCTCACACTCCTCCATGCACGCAAAAGTGTTCTCTTCACATATTATTATTATGTCGATAATATAAACAGTATAGACCACACCTATTTTGCATCAAGAAAAAAAAACAAATTAATTGATTGAGCGAAGCGACATCTCCAAATCAACTTGGGCAAATCATCGTGAAATTTGATACATAGGTAAGTAGTGATGGCACAATTTTGGTGTGACTAAATGAGCTAAAAATTTGGGAGGGTTTGTTGAGATATTTGTTTTTAAAAACTCTCACACACAGCAGAACAGCGTTTCTAGTTATACAATCTTAGGTTACAAATAACTAGGAAATATTGAAACTTCTTTCCATCCTGCAACACGAACGCATATCGGGTGAGGTATGCCGAGTATTCTCATATGAAAGTAGTTTGTCAATATTACTCGCATATTTCTGCAGAGGCTGACCTTTGTGCTCAAAATGTTCTGTTGAAAAATACTGTAACTTCTGAAAAGAAATTCAGGAATAAAAATAAATAAAAATAATAATCATTATTTTAAATACGAGATCATTTTATCGGTGTTTCGGCCGACAATGTTTCAGTTCAATTCGTGAACCTTCATCAGGGTGAGTGCGATCCGCTCCGCACTGCGTCTCGCCTCGCACTGAAGCTAGTGCTTTAGTGCTTCAGTGCGAGGCGAGACGCAGTACTGAAGCTAGTGCTTCAGTGCTTCCTTTTCATTTACTTGCTTCATATACATTGTACACAAGGGATTTCTTCCAGACAAATTTTGGATTGAGAGAATCTCGTCGATGATGGTGTAAGGAATCTAACTGTTCTCGAGGATAAGTAAATTTGGCGACCTCCGTGGTGCAGTAGGCGAATAGCCGGCTAAGACGCACGAGGTTTGCATGATCTACAGATATTTGTTCCGGGTCTGGTTGTTTCTCTATATATTATAGGTATGTATTTGCAAAAAAAATGTATATAAGTATTCTATCAATTATTTGGTTCCCATAGTACAATCTTTGCTTAGTTTGGGGCTAGATAGCGCTGTGTGAAATATCCAGCAGTATTTATATTTAATGTTTATATATTTATAAAGTTACTGATCGTGTTTTTCTCGTGGTCTCCACTCCAGAACTCGTTTATCCCAACGGTTATCAGATTTGACGCAGATATGACCGGCCCACTGCCACTTCAGCTTATAATATACTTAATAATTATTTAACTTCTTCTTTACTGTTCATGGCTGTTTGATTTTTAAATTTGATAAGCCCAATAGAGAGAAACTTCCACATCAGGACTTTTACCAGGCAACAGAGAGGGCTCTGTTGCCTGGTAAAAGTCCTGTCGTGTATAGGTGGTCAATTATTTAACTATTATTTAATAATACATTTCATCACATGCTCTGAAATTTGGTGATTGTTAGCTCGATGTGATAATGCGATTTACAAAAACTACGTGTATACCTAGTCAGGTCATAAGTATTGTCACACAGTAAAAACTTTTCATTTAGAATGCTGGCCACAAAAAAGTTTATAGAATTCGAATTTCGAATTGTTCATGAAAATAAAACTGTCTACTTTTTAGAATTTTACTCATTTTTAAATATGGAGCGGACGCTTAAAGAAGACCGTGTTGCAGTTATTGCGTTGCATCGTTGCGGTTACGCGCCAATTCAAATTTTTGACATACTGAAAAATTTGAATATAACCAAAAGATTCGTTTATCGCACCATCAAACGATACAATGAAGACTCTAGTGTAGATGACAGGTCAAGAAGTGGTCACCCTCGGTCTGTTAGGACTCCAGCAGTGATAAAAGCTGTGAAGGCGCGAATTCAAAGAAATCCCAAACGTAAGCAGAAACTGTTGGCCCTTCACATGGGGTTAAGCAGAACCACGGTGAAATGGGTGTTAAATGAAGACTTAGGGCTTCGGGCATATCGAAGAAAAACAGGACATCGTTTGAATGCTCGTCTAATGGACCTGAAACTGAAGAGATGCCGCGCTTTGTTAAAGCAGTACGCGGGAAAAAAATATCGGGAAATTCTTTTTTCAGATGAAAACATTTTTACCGTAGAAGAGAGCTACAACAAACAAAATGATAAGGTGTAAGCACACAGTAGTGAAGAAGCGAGCAACCGTATTCCGCGTGTCCAACGAGGTCATTTTCTATCCTCGCTCATGGTATGGTTGGGAGTTTCTTATTGGGGCTTAACAGAGGTACATTTTTGTGAGAAAGGTGTAAAAACGAATGCAGTTGTGTATCAAAATACAGTCCTGACGAACCTTGTGGAACCTGTTTCTCATACCATGTTCAATAACATGCACTGGGTATTCCAACAAGATTCGGCGCCAGCTCATAGAGCGAAGAGCACACAAGACTGGCTGGCGGCGCGTGAAATCGACTTCATCCGGCACGAAGACTGGCCCTCCTCCAGTCCAAACTTGAATCCGTTAGATTACAAGATATGGCAACACTTGGAGGAAAAGGCGTGCTCAAAGCCTCATCCCAATTTGAAGTCACTCAAGACATCCTTGATTAAGGCAGCCGCCGATATTGAAATGGACCTCGTTCGTGCTGCGATAGACGACTAGCCGCGCAGATTGAAGGCCTGTATTCAAAATCACGGAGGTCATTTTGAATAAACTTTAGTGTCATAAAAATCTATGTTTTGTTAAGTTCATTTTGGTATATAAATGGTTACATAATGAATAAACTTGTTACAATTATTTTATATTAAACATGTGACAGAATTTATGACCTGACTAGGTATATATATAAGTAGGTAGTTATGGCACAATTTTGGTGTGACTAAATGAGCTATAAATGTGGGGAGAGGGGGGGGGGGTTGTTAAGATATTGGGGTTCAAGAGGGGTAAAAAAAAACAAAATGAGACTATCTGGTCTAGTGGCACATCTAATGAAAGTTCTAACTAAACTTTGAAAAAGGTCCAGTGACTCCACAGTGCTGAAATTTGGTGTGCTTGTAGCTTTAGTGCCACAAATATAGGCCAAAGTCAGAAATCTAGAATAACTGCAATTTCTACTCCAAAAACCATATATCATGAACTCCCGTCACCTGTAATTTGAATGAAACTGTAGGTCAAGTAGGTTGATTAAATATTTTGTGGCACTATTTTGATAGTCAAAGGTTAATATTAATAATATTTTTTTATGGGAGACTCGCGATATCTCAGATCGGGCCGAACCAGTAGTGATAGTTAGTAAGTAAAAATTATATCAATATAAATCACAATAGTAGGTACATTGTTATACAAGGGGTGCGATCAATTGCACCCGAGGCGTACGAGCTAGTGAAAGCGAGCGAGGACGCTAAGGAGTCGAAGGTGCTTGAAATGGGGAATAGTAATAAATCAAGATATAGTATTTTATTAGAATTACTAACACGACCACTTTAATTTTTCATGTACCATAATCGTGTTGCAAAAGATGACAATTTTTTATAGTATGTTTGACTTTTCTTTTAATAAAACAATGTCCTTACAAGAAACAGTATTGGTATCATCACTCTTCCATATAATAAAAATCTGACTCCAATACACTATCCGGTAGTTCGGTACAATATTGTTCAGTGGTATTATGAAAGATCCCACAAAACATGTGCTTTTTATTGAACGGTCACTGTTTGGAAATGAAATAAAGAAAATATAGGGAAAAGATGCAACTTTTGTTTTGGATCCAGTACAGTGTGTCAGTACTGTAGGAATAGTTTTTTTCTTTTTTGGGATTCGTTGGATGAGTTTCGAGTACACAAAACAACGAGTGTGTTAGACCACACGACTGAAGTAAAACTTCTTTTTCAAAATATTAATTTATAAATTTGTTCAAGAACGAAATGAAATTACAAAAAATAATCAAGAAAAAACCGTTCGCGTAACACTAGCAAACTCACAAATGAACTACTGACTGATATATAAATTTATATATATTTAATGCACTGGCTATGAGAGGAAGAGAGAAAGAAAATGTGCGAGCGCACTGCACTCTTTTGCTCCTACAGTGTGATATAAACAATAGACCTGCAGTGTGTCTTAGACATACGAAACGTAACTGGCTATGAGAAAAAGAGAGAATAAAAATGTGTGCTCGCACCTCTCTCTTTTGCCCCTACAGTAATATACGAAACGTAGCTCTCTTTCTTTTTATCTTCACTAACTTATATCTCCCTTTTAAATTCCGTTCGCCTCACCCGATCACACTTTTCGTAACGCTCTCGCCACGCATTCACCAGCTTACCCCCCAAGACAAGCGTGCGTAAAGAAGTTTACTTCAATAAAAAAATCCTGCTAAGCCCGGAAGTCATCTAGAATTCTATAAAGATAAGGTATTTTCTTTAATTAAATAGTATCTACAATTTCTATAAATATTAATAAGTAACTATTAGTGAAGTGTAGTATAATTTTTTATTATGTACACACGGCTACGCATCAAGCTATACATTTCAAGAATAAGCTGACTGTTGTCTGTCTTGTTGAGTATGCTTCAATTAAGTCTACTTTTTGCGTATTTGACAATGCCATGATAGGACAAATAAGATGATGCAATGTCTTATATAAAAGTCCGACAGATACAAGAACCATGTTCGAAATTCAAAATTGTTCTGAAATACGAAATGTTTTTGAATGGCTCATGAGAGCATGGAGTTCCTAAACTTCCTAATCGCTACAGTATTAATACTTCTTTATTGTGCAATTAGAATCTAATAAAATGTTTGTTGGAAGAATTTTGGTTTATCGTTATGAGAATACATTTTATCAAATTTGACTAACTTTCGCTGCTCAAACTTTTATCATCCGCTACAATAAAATGGTACTTACATAGGACTGCATCGATCGGCATCAAAAAAAATTTACCAACTTGATTCATTTTAAGGCGCTGCTCACGCTTGACCAAAAAAAATTTAATGCCGAAATGTTTTTCTTCGAAAACGAGCTCATGTTTTAAAAGAAACTGCACCTGTATCTACTCTGGTTATGGGTACTGCCGTACTGTCCCAGTTAAAAAAAACTCTATATACAACATTATAGAAATTATATCATATCTACCCAACGTGATAAATTTAAGTGGATAAAAACTGTGGACTACTAAAGTGGAATTCACTGATTGGGGCACTGCGTAAAGCTGCAAACTGGCACGCGCAATCATTTAGAACTCTAGTTCTAAATAATTGTGCGTGCCAGTTAGAAACTAAAGGTACAGTAGTTTAGAAACTAAAGGTACAGTAGTTTAGAAACTAAAGGTACAGTAGTTTAGAAACTAAAGGTACATTAGTTTAGAAACTAAAGGTACAGTAGTTTAGAAACTAAAGGTACAGTAGTTTAGAAACTAAAGGTACAGTAGTTTAGAAACTAAAGGTTTCTGCAGAATAACAGCGCCGAGCTGTCGATCGGTGGCGAGGCATAATGCTGAGCTGGAACCCATTTGCTGCAGTAGCACATACACACCTACGTGCCTCTATTTAATTTTTCCCTGACTACATTGTAAATTTATTATTTCATTCGATTGTTTGTATGTTTGTTGTAATTTTTGTTTTCTCTTACTCGTGCTTTCTCTTTGATGTTATACCTTTTGATTATATTGTGTGAATTTGTGTGTGGTATGGTAGCAAATAAATGTCTGTCTATGTCTATGTCTAAAGTCACAACTTGGAGTACTAAATTGAAATACGGGACGGGACTGCCGCTACAAACTTAAATCCTCAGCAAAGAACTCAAAATAAAATAATTAAAGCCCGCCACGGAACAAATGTTTGTATAAGCTACAGATATTTGTTCAGGGTCTGGATGTTATTCTATATATTTATTTGTATGTATTTACAAAAAAAGCATAAAAGTATTATGTTAGTTATCTGGTTCCCATAGTACAAGCTCTGCTTGGTGTGGGGCTGGATAGCGCGGTGTGAAATGTCCAGTCATATTTATTTATATATTAAGCCTACCTAATTCCAACAAAAGGATTATACGAAAAAAGTAAAATATTTAATATGGAACAACTTTATATCTATTACACTTGTATTCTATTAAAAATATAACTACTAATTCCATCCAATCCAATATACAGCTCCAACATAAATCAAATATACATAATCTAAGAAACATATTTAAATTACATATATCTAAGACTCGAACTAATTACGTAAAGAAAACGATTGAGTTTGAGGGCGCACAGCTGTACACACGGCTACACATCAAGCTATAATTTCCAATATAAGCTGAGCTCTCATTCTACAAAAAGCCTACACAATTGGAGGTCAGCTTATACTGGAAATTTTTAACTTGATGTGTAGCCGTATGTAATTACCTAACAACATAAAAGAGTGTGTAAATATAAAAATATATAAGAACAAACTTAAGAAATATGTACAAACATAGATTGCAGCACTTACTTTAAAATAAGGACCCAGAGGGTAAGAATAACATTATGAGATATCTATGAAAGTATCTTATTTTATGTGAACAATGTAGTTCTTATCACACTGTCACACTAATATTATAAATGCGAAAGTTTGGATGTTTGTTTGTTTGTTACTCAATCACGTCGTAACGGCTGAATCGATTTCGATGAAATTTGGTATATAGGTACATAGATTATAACCTGGATCACCACATAGGATACCACGTATCCCTTAAATCAGTTGCCATGGAGTGTCAAGTCAAGTTAGCTAGGTTACCTACACATTTAGTAGTGTAACGCGTACAAAGTCACGGGCACCAGCTAGTGAGAAATAAAGTTCTTTAAACGTGTGTTACGGCATTTTGTTTATATTAGGTACCTACATCGTAAGTGTACTCTAGGTTTTATTACAATCTAGCAAAATAGGCTAATTAGTAATTTTATGCTTACTTAGTTTACTAACAGAAGATTAAGAATGTGTCCACTAGCGCTTTGCTTACAGTGTAACGGCTTAAAATTTTATTGAAAGAAGTATCCAACGTAATTCATGATTGAAGTGATATTTCGAATAGATTAGATACATATTCCGTTTTATTAAATACTAGCTGACCAATCCGCAGCTTCGCACGCGTAGTTTTTTAATAAAAACATTACCCTCCTCCGCAGTTGGTTAAAAAAAGCCTGTGTCAACCGGAGATAGTGAAAGAACCCACAGTCCCACAGTCACAGAAAAAAAAAATTCCCAAAACCGAAAGAATTTTTTAAATCGGTCCAGTAGTTTCGGAGCCTATTCAATACAAACAAACAAACAAACAAATCTTTCCTCTTTATAATATTACGAAGTTTTTTGTATATATGTTCTTTAATATTGTAGAACATACCTACTTTTGTTCTATCATGAATAGTTTCCGCTGCGCATGCGACGAAAGACGTTTTAGGGCACTTTGTTTACACCTTGGGTTAGGTTACTTAAGTTTTAGTAAGAATCCCTAATCATTTCTAGTAATAAATATAGCCTATGTTACTCAAGGTGAATGTAGCTTTCTAATGGTGAAAGAATTTTTGAAATTGGACCAGTAGTTTTTGAGTTTATTCATTACAAACATACTTACAAAAATACAATCTATCCTCTTTATAATATTAGTATAGAGTATAGATAGTATAGATTTTCTGTTTGCAATAGTTTTGACAAGTAATATTTTAATGAGCTTTAGTGGCCATCCCTAATATCAAAGTATAAAATAACCAAGTCCTTTTTGAAAAATGGGAGCAATGTATTTACGTGTCTTCCGAAGTACGAAGCTGCTCATTTTAAAATACCACTAGATTTTAATTAAATGCTAATGAGTATGTTCTGACCCAGCAGTTTGTCCCACAGTTTGTGACTGGGCAGGCCTAATTTAATCCTACTGAAAAGCTTTACGGTATCTGTGCCTAATGTATGCACACCGGATATACCCTTGAAGCCTTGTGTGGACGGTCCAGCTACTTGGCAAGGGTGAAATTTGCAAGTTTATTTAAAAAGTAAATACATACGACTAAACAGTCGTATGTAGGTATATTTGTATAATTATATGGTCAAAATTAGCAATCAACCAGAATAAATATAATAAGGGAATGGATCAATTAAGTGGCTAACACATTAAGTAAAAAAATATAAAATAGATATCAAACAATACTGTGTTGGATTAATGAATATAAATATTTTTATTTAAAAATACTTTAAAAATTAAAAATAATTTAAATTTTGCAATTGTTCAATTCAGACTGATTTGTAGTGTACGTTTGACTTACACCAAAATCAAGAAGTGTTGCTCTCATTTCTATTTGCTGTGATTCTGGACTGCGAAGATAATATAATTTTTATAAGAGAACCCGTAAAATTATTTTAAAACCAAGAATTGAAATAATAAAAAACACTGCATTAAAATACATAAGTATTTAAAACTGGAGTACAACCGTAACAAAATGTTCTACGATGCTAACAGTATGCGGTCGTATAACGCATAATGTATAAAGTGCTAACGACGACCTCCATGGCGCAGTGGGCGAATAGTCGGCGAAACGCAGGAGGTAGCGGGTTTGATTCCCGCCGCGGAACAAATGTTTGCATGATCTACATATATTTGTTCCGCGTCTGGATGTTTGTCGATAGGTATATTATAAGCAGTTATCGGCGTAGGTAGATTGATTTGGGGTTAATGATCTTAAACGTATATGTTAATATGGACATGCCTCCAGTATTTCGGGATTTTTAAATTATAAAGTGGAGCTGTGTGTAAAGTGGGCGTAGCTAGATTGATTGAGGGTCAATGATCTCAAATGTACATATTTATATGGGCATGCCTCCGGGATATTTTCTCGTAGGAGACGTGTTTTCTTGATAAATTACGTAGTATATTCACAAATTTGCACGCAGAAATTCCCGTAAGCTTCAATTCAATTGTGTGGGAATGCACAGTGAGCAAAAAAACAAGCATTCATTTTATTAATCGACAGATAAATAAAAATCTATTTAAAACTTTTTACTATAGTTTCTTTTAAATTTCAAATATAGTAGTTACTATATCACTAGTTTAATACTAAATTGAAACCCGTAAATAACTTAAATTTCCGGGGAAAAAGGCATGTCCATGATATGTTATCATCATGATTTATGATGAAAATACATAAAATCAATCTACCTACATACTGTATTTAAAAAAAAAATTAGCTGTTATATGGTTCCCATAGCTCTGATTAGTTTTTCTTAGCACTGTGTGAAATTTCCAGCAATATTTATTTATAATTGTCCCACTATCCCATGAACTAAATGCATGCAAACGCAGCACGGACCAGCCGACCCTTTGCGGGCAGTTCTCCCCGCCGCGACCACTACACCCTCCCAGCCCCCTTGCACAACAAAAAACAACGTATCAACCAACAAAATGCACAACAATAACAACCTTAAAGCGTCAGAGATATAGCATACAACCGGTTGAGGAGTTAACTCTGGGCAGAGAGACCGAAAAGACAGGGCGACTGGGGGGCGGTCGAGGATCGACCCATGGCTAGTATAGGATTGTGTAGTTTTGATTTCTGTATTGGCTCGGTTATGATAAAATATCTTTTGGATTCAGTGGGTTTTTGAAGAGATTTGAATAATTTCGGGATTTACGATGGTATTTTGATGCTTTTTGATATTTATGTACGGAGGAGGATACTACTGTATTTAAGATAGGTATTTTGTAACTTTTGAAAAAAGCTGTATTTTATTTATTAAGGAGAATGTAACAATTGTTTGTATTCAAAATAAATAAGTGTATTGTAATAATATCGTAAAAATAAAATCTATATACAATGAAAACATACTTGTGTATACCTATTATTGATCGAGCGAAGCGAGATCTTCAAAGCAACTTGATCAAATCGGCGTTGTATGTATGTATGTTTGTCCGAGGATAACTTTCGAAGCGTTGATCCGATCATCTTGAAATTTGATTCATAGGTACAAAGTAGTTATAGGTTCATGGGATTGGGGTTCAAGAGAGGTAAAACAAAAAAGAAAACGAGACTGGTAGGTCTAGTGGGGCGTCAAATAAAAGGTCTTTAATAATATATTTTAACCCTGTTGTTATTTTTAGTTTAATTCATGTAATTTTTTAATTATTAGCCATAATAAAAACAAAACTTTGACATAATTCACAGGTTACCCCAGTGACTCCACAATTCTGGAATTTGGTATTCGTGTAGCTCTTTAGTGACACAAATAGAGGAAAAGATCTGAAATCCAGAATAACTGCAATTTCTACCCCTAAAAATACTAACCAAATACATACTACCCCGTTACCTCTAAATTGAATGAAACTATAGGTCAAGTACTTGTGTTATTTTTTAGTGGCACTAATTTATTTGTCAAAGATGTGAGGCCGGCATGCACAGAGATCACTAAACGTATTTAGTGACTAAACATGTTTTAATTTGAAAGGAGAAGTTCTTACTCGCTGGGCAGAACACTATAACAGCTTACTCAATGTGGATCGTTCTGCTGACATAAACTATTTAGCATCACTTCCTGCCTTACCACAAGCCGTAGATCTGGATCAGCCTCCTTCTCTTGAGGAAGTTATCATCGCCATCAAAGCGCAGAAAAACAATAAGGCTGTCGGCATCGATAACATACCAGGAGAACTATTAAAATATGGCGGAGATGAGTTGCACTACAAGATTTGGCAATTTTTCCAGCGCATGTGGGAAATGGAGTTCGTTCCTCCTAGTTTTGGCGTATCACTAATTTGCTCTTTGTATAAAAATAAAGGTGATCGATCTGTTTGCAACTCTTATAGGGGTATATCACTTCTGTCTACTCCAGGAAAAACTTTTGCCAGAGTACTCTTAAATCGTCTTATGGAGCTCTCTGAAAGTATATTGCCTGAAACGCAATTTGGGTTTAGACCCAATCGCGGCACATGCGAGGCCATATTCTCTCTTAGACAACTGCAAGAGAAAAGCAGGGAACAGTGTCAACCTCTGTTTCTCTGTTTTGTTGATCTGGAGAAAGCTTTTGACAGTGTACCTCGCGAAGCTTTGTGGATTGTGCTTTCGAAACTTGGTTGCACCGACAAATTTATACGCTTGATAAGACTTCTTCACGACAACATGACTTGTTGCGTAACCGTCAATGGTGAGCAGACAGAGCAATTCCCTGTCACTTGTGGTGTAAAACAAGGCTGTGTATTAGCACCCACTCTTTTTGCTCTGTACTTTTCCGTTGTCGTGAGGGAGACTTTACAAGCCAACACCGAAGGGATCCGCATACGTTTTCGCACAGATGGCAGTATCTTTAACCTGGCTAGGTTAAAAGCGCACACAAAGGTATCGTATGACCTCATTACCGAATTGATGTATGCTGATGACCTATGTTTCGTTGCGGAATCTTCTGAGGGACTCCAGGACTTGATGACTCGGCTTGACGCTGCGTGCTGTAGATTTGGCCTCAAAATTAATATTACAAAGACAGAGGTGATGGCCATGGACACTGTTAACCAAGCTCCACTGAATCTGCAAATCGATGGAAAGCCCATAAAACAGGTCGATACATTCAGATATCTGGGAAGCAGCATAACAACAAAATGCGACCTTGACTCGGAGATCAACAGCAGACTTGGCTCCGCTATGGCTGCTTTTGGTAAACTACGAGTCCAGGTATTTCGCTCCCATAACATCAAATTGAGTACCAAGATTAAGGTGTATATGGCTATTGTACTTCCTAACATCTTGTACTCGTCAGAGACATGGTGCCTGTATCGCAGACACATACGCACGTTAGACAGATTCCATCTGAAATGCCTCCGCGACATTCTTAACATCAAGTGGTCGGATCGGGTCCGTAATACCGATGTTCTACGACGGGCTAATGTCTGTGGCATAGAGGCATATTTGATGCGGCGTCAGCTGCGTTGGTGCGGGCACCTGTCTCGGATGTCTGATGAGCGAAGGGCGAAACGCATTTTCTTCTGTGAACTAGAACATGGTAAGCGGAAACGCGGAGGTCAGTTCCTACGTTTCAAAGACGTACAGAAGAGGCACATGAAGAGGTGTTGTATCGATCCGTCGCGCTGGGAGGCTCTCGCTGAAAAACGACCTGAATGGAGGCGTCATGTTCAGGACAAAGTGTACGAGTTTGAAGAAGAAAGGAGGCAAGAACTAGACTTAAAACGAGATCAGCTTAAAAGTCGACCGCCGGCTAATATCAATTACAACTACATTAATGGCGCCTTAACTTGTGTTCATTGTAACCGGACTTTTAGCGCAAAAATAGGGTACATCAGCCACATACAGGCTAAACACCTAGGCCAATAATCACAAAGTCAAGTCTCTGTAGCCGAAATCGGCTAGGAGGATTATTATTATTATTAAATTTGACGTATTTGTATAATTTCACAACTCATTAAATCATATTTAGCCACTAAATACGTTTAGACATCGTTGTACTAGTCGCCCTAAGAATAATATTTATTTTGTTTTTTGGGAGTTTCGCGAGATCTTAATTCTGGGCGAACCACTAGTAAAATACAAATAAAATGATTTATTGTTAACACATTTAGATACATAGTTACTTTTATTTTAGTAATATTCAATTACTCAAATAATTGTAATCTGTACTATTCAGATAATCTACAAGATATATAGCCGTTTTTTAAATCCGCTTATTTCAATTAGTAAAGATAAAATTAACATTTTTTGTATCGTGTTTTGTCGTAAAAAACGTAGTTACTTTCGAATTTATAATTAGATCAAAACTAACAATCCGTACTTGTAGGAAAAAAGTAAAGGAAATTTCTAGAATAATCCCCTTAGCATCACATTAGCGAAGCCATTAAGGCACTTGTCTCACCGCCGGCAAGTAAGCGATTATCTATCAACTATTTTCTCGCACAAGAAATTAACAAAAGATTCTATGTTCATACTGCCGGCGAGAACTTGCCCTCCACTATTTTTCGTAGCGACTACAACACTCGCTCAGCGATACTCGCTCAGCGATACTCGCTCAGCGATACTCGCTCAGCGATACTCGCTCAGCGATACGCGCTCAGCGATGCTCGCTTGGCGGTCAGAACACACGCCGTGAGATGATGAGTATCGTCCGCCGCACTCGCTCACTCGCTTTACAGCCCAGCGAGACAACTATAGGAACTACACACTTGCTTCTCCATGCTCGCCAACTCGTAGTAGTTTAATGACACCTTTCGATTTTTTTTTATTATTCATATCCTTTCATCCTTTAACTGTTAGTAAAAAATAATATCTATAAGTTCTATAACTAAGTCAGTACAATGGGTAATTCATCATCAATTCATTAAATGATTAGTGTACAAATAATCAATATCTATACTAATATTATAAAGAGGAAAGATTTGTATTTTGTGTGTACGTTTGTAATGAATAAACTCAAAACTACTGGTCTTATTTCAAAAATTCTTTCACCATTGGAAAGCTACATTCACCATGAGTAGCATAGGCTACTTTTTACCCAACTGCGCAATGAAGGGTAATGTTTTTATTGAAAAACTACGCGTGTGAAGCTGCGGATTGGTCAGCTAGTATAATATTATAAAGAGGATAGATTTGTATTTTTGTGTGTATGTTTGTAATGAATAAACCCAAAAACTACTGAACCGATTTATAAAATTCTTTCACTGTTCGTAAGCTACACTATCTCCATGTAACAAAGACTACTTTTTACCCAACTGCGCAGAAGGAAGGTAATGTTTTTATGGAAAAACTACGCGTGCGAAGCTGCGGATTGGTCAGCTAGTAATCAATAAAATAAATCCAATAATTTTTAAATTTGACCCTTTCCATTTCTACGAGTTTAATATTCGTATCCTCAGGATCATTTTACCCTCACCTACGGGGAATTACCGCGATGTCATAGCTATTCAAATTAAACGAACATGAAAGTTGAAATAGGTCTATCCTTTTTCTAAACATGACATCGGCAGTGTTTACACGTAGCCATAACGTCTCGACGTGAAGAAATGCCCCCATGTGTAGACGTTAACTTTAGCTACACTTCGCTGTGTGGTACAAAATATATTACGAAATAATGACTAATATTAAATGGGTATTTATCGCAAATTTACCTTTTTATTTAATATATCCCGACGTTCGACTCTTGCAACGGTCGTGGTCGCGGGCATGCTTGTATTAGTAATTATTAGTTATATATTACTACTAGATTTTGCCAGCGGCTTTGCTCGCGTTGTTCTGGGGTGCAAAAATACATATAAAAACTTTGACATCCCATTTTTATCCCATGGTAACTGATTTATGGGATAAAAAGTAGCTTATGTGGTAATCCAGGTTAAAATTTACAAACATACCAAATTTCATTCAAATCGGTTCAGCTGTTTCGACTTGATTGAGTAACTAACAAACAAATAAATAAATAAACATTCAAACATTTGCATATATAATATTAGTGTTATATTAGTAATTATGTAAAATGGCCGCGAAAGTTTAAAAATACTGTTGTACGAAACAGTCAGGTAATACTAATATGTCTTCCCTAAGATTTTCAAATTGGACGGGACTTGAACCCGAAACTCGTTCTTGATTCAAGCGAGGGTATCTGTATCCAGACGGGTAGAGGGCTCGTAGCGCACTTTAAATAAAAATAACTGTTAGGGATTTCTTCCTGCCTATATGGACTCTGACGTTATTCTACTGAGATCACTCGACATAAACAAGCAAAATGTAACACGATAACATTTGACTAAATCTAGGGTGGACCCACAAGGTGGACCGACGATCTAGTAAGAATCGCGGGGAGCCGTTGGGCGCAAACGGCTATCAACCGCTCGTTGTGGCGATCTAAGGGAGAGGCCTATGTTCAGCAGTGGATATCTTCCGGCTGATGATGATAATGCTGATGAGGGATGTAAAAAATTTATACAACAAATGTTATATAACTACAGTATGGGAGCATCATAACAGTCAAATACGGCAGCAAAAAATTGGTGTATTATGGTAAAAATTATTTGAACAGTTCATTACACTAAAATATATATTAATCGCTTCAATTTATGACTTACACAGTCCCCTGGGCCCGCGAACCGTGACAGGCTGACGCGGGTCCGGCCGACACGCCACAGTCCGAAATAGATATTTTGCCTGCTGTCGCCTTGTTGGTACATTTGCAAACAAATTTTCTTTATGACGTGAGCGTTTTTGTTACTAATGGTTTTTCTTACATTTTTGTTTTTACTCGAATGTTATTGACTTTTCATTACATTTTTGTTATTTACTCGAATGTTATTAACACAAAATAAGGCGTAATGTAGTAATTACACGCTATTTGTCAATCCATGTCTAAATCCTCGGGGCGATCTCAAATCTACAACACCTAAGACCACGACTGACTTTTTTAATACGCCGTTTTTTTGGCGAGTTATGTAAAAGCAAGGCGGAAATGGTAAAATAGGGATTAAGAGTTTGGATTAACTTTAAATTCTTAGTCTTAGTCCTTATTCGCTTATTCATTTCCTACTTCTAAAAATAACTTAGCTAACTCATCATACACAAAAAGTTGAATAACAAAGTTCAGTTTTCAAAGTTCCAATACCGTAAAAAGTCCCTTCTAAGTCATTCCAATAAGAATATAGAGACACTAAACAGCGCCATCTATCGTCGAGTAGCGTGTGAACTGGTGGTTCGGGAAAGATCTGTTGTGCATTTTCACCGTTGAGGGCGCTAGTAGGTGGTACTCTAGATTATTTTAATTTTTGTTTTAATTTAACCTTTTACTAAGGATGTCATTTTTTGTGTACTAAGTACCGACGTGGGCGTCTCATAGACCGGTGTCTTTTTGTAAGTTTTACAAAGGCATGACACCATAAAGATTAAATTAGCGTTATTAAAAAAAATATTTACGTATGTTCGTAGGTTTATATGGTTCATAATAATTATTTCAAACTATTTTTTGTAGTCATTAAGACTTACAATGCAGTTAAACTATTTTTTGTTTATTCCATTAACCTGATAAATTATATAATAGTTGGGTTATCACCATAAGATTAGCTATAGCACGTTTACTTCTCAACAAAGGCCTCCCCAGTTCCAAAACGATCTAGTGTGGCTTCTACGCAACGGCTCCAAGCAAACTTTATTAGGTCCTCTTTCAGGTTTTAATGGGAGGGGGGACATCCTGCGCGTTACCCGAGTGAGTGGTCTCCACTTTAAAAAAAATATTAGTTTGCTATGCGCATTGCTACGGGCAATCCAAGAATTCATAAGAAAACACAAAACAAAGTTCACTCCTAACTTCAAACAACCAGCAACTTTATAAATCTTTTGCTAATCAATTTACTCATCAACACTCCACCTGCAAACTTTAAAATAATATTGTAGCGATATTCAACTTGAAAGTTTCAAGTGAAAGCGGCGTGCAAAGTGAAAAATGTGCAGCAAACTTCGTGCAAAGAGTGAAAGCAGCGCTTTAACCTTGTTTAAGTGATCGTTTCACTTTGCGCTTAACATTTTTAGCTTAGTTGATGAAGGGGTTACTTTAACAGGTATTTAGTAACAGTTATTTAAGCAACACCTTAAGTTGCGAAGTATAAGAGTCAGTGTTTTATGTAAAATGTAACGTTCTTGTATTACTTGTGGATTTAATTTGGTTTAAGAGGAGACCGGAGGGGAATCGCCCATACAACACGTACTACCAAGATCATTTCTAATTGGAGCATATTTCTACCTTAATAAGGTATTATTTTAATTAATTTGAATAGTATTTATCTAGGTTCTCAACCATATATTAGATCAAAATACTTACCTAAAATGAAGTAAAAGCGTTCATGCATTCTGCATGTTTTTACGTCATAAAAGACCGATTTTCAACCTAATTGTTTCGTATTAAAAACAAGAACATCTTACGTATCCTAGTCATAGGATCATATATTATATCGTCTAGTTACAGAATAACAACACAATAAGAAAAATACAACAAGTTTTCAGTCATCATTTTTGATATTACGGAACACGGTCAAAATCTAATCTAATTTAGAATCGTTCATTTGCTATCACTGTTGCTCTGCATGGCTAAACTTCGTTACTAAACAGGGATAGCGATATTCAGGCCGAAGTTTTTGACGCGACCGAATTGAAATTGCGCTCGGGGTTCGCCGGCTTCTTAAGTTCAGTACTATGTTCATTAAACGGTAATGTAACTGTGAATCTAAGTATTGATAAATGAAATAATATATAAATAAAATGTCTTTCATCTTTTATCGAACTTAAAATCTTATGAATAAAGTATTATTTATTTTATTATAAAACAAAAAACCGGGTTTTTTCATGTCTGACCAGCGCAGTAAGAGTTTTTTGAAGTTATAACTTCTCTAAGCGCATTCGGGCATTTTTTGAGATGGGAAAAAAACATTGAACTCGCAACACTGTTACCATTATCGTTACCGATACCTCTGTATATGAAGTGAAAGCTTCTTTAGGCGCTTTGGGCATTAAAAAAACATTAAACTCGCGACATTGTTACCGCTACCGACACCTCTGTGTATAAATATCTAAGGTGTAGTCTGCTTTTGAATTTTGAATACATAAACATTGAGCGCTGAATTTTTTTTAAATGTGACATTCAAATTAACGATTTTTCGACTTATTTCTTTACCTTGCTGCTTGCGAAATTTCATCATTTTTGATCAACGGAAAGTACCCAGTTTTGATTTATTGGCGAGTGTCAAAACATGCGAGATAAATGGCCGTCTTATTTGATTGCGTTGACTTAGAAGATTTTTTTACATCTCTAAGGGACTAGACTTATGTATTGGAAATTGTAGTTGGAATTATTATTTCAACATGATACCTCCACGCGTTCCTTCTGTTATTGCAAAGAAGCATAAAGCTGAGGCAGAGCCTGTTTGGCCACGCGTGACACGGTGCACCTACCTACTACCTATTGCTGGGGTTGGTACGTATGTGTTCTAGCTGTAGGTCTAAATAATCTCATGGTATTGTAATTTTCCTGTCTATCTACCTATTTTGTTTGTGATCCGTTCTATGTTTCTTTGTGTGTATCAAATAAATAGTTCTATTCTATTCTATTCCTGAGAAAACAGGTATTAAAAGACAGACAAACAACGAAGTGATCCTATAAGGGTTCATCTTCTGTCCCTACCCAATATTCATCCTTATGGTGGTGGGATTTTAATAGATCCATGTAGTTTATCATAAAAATTAATTTTAGATACGAATAAGATAATTTTTTGGTATCACTTTTCTTATTAGTCAACTGAATGTAATGGAATACATCACCTGGAGTAAGTCATGATTCATTGTAGGTGCTCTTAACTATATATTTATTAAAAGTTATAAAAAAAACTTAATTATATCCAAATACTACTTCAGTTTTACCTACTTTCAGTTTCTTATGTGTACCTAAGTGTGTTATAGACAACGCATGTAATTTATTTGAAATATGTAATTTATTTAAATATTTTCAGTGAACTTTTTTACATGTGATTAAACAATGTGAACACTGGAAAATGCATTAGTAAAATACTGTGTCGCAGTTTCTAGTGCCCGTACATACAATTAAATGAGTTTGACTTTCCTGATTATAGGTAAGTAAACAATTTAGAAATTTACAAAATTTTGATTTAAATAAGACAACTTAAATAAACTTACATGCTATGTCATGGTAACTCGGCTTTTTGTAAGTATGACCATGTAAAACACTGAACCAAAAACATAGAAACCTCATCACTCCGTCAATCTAACTCGAACTGTCCCATTTCCGGCAAAAACCAGATTATCGTACCAGTTAAAATGGGCGGATAGCGCGGCGGCGGCCATTTCCGCACCCGATTGATTCGTTGATCAATGAGATTGATCAATCAGGTTGCTTGAGTGTGTTATGACGTGGATGTTTGCTATGTGTGGACATGGTTAGGAGAGTTTCGGTTCGCAGTTTTGTCTTTATAAAGAAAGGCGGTAAAATAAAAAGATTTAATTTGTTTAGTTTCAGCCTTTGAAATTTATATAAAATTTACACAATAAGAGACTTTTTAGGAGTAAGTCGAGCGCAATGTAACGTCATGTGTCGTCATGCAGTCTATGAGATAATACAATGGTTATAGTTGTTTTAGGTGCTGGTAACCACTCAACACAAGGTAGGCTATTGGGCTTGTGTGTGCCTTTACCGCTGTTTTAACTTAAACGAGGTGAAATTAGAGTTCCTTCGAAAGACTCCAGCAGGGTACGGGTAGGTATTGAAAGGTACTCGCAATGCGTTCGGTGGCTGGTTCGCTTAATGTTAAGTAACACTTCACTTGTGTGCACGCTTTTAGTTTAAATAGATCACAGCAATATTTGGATTGTTTTTGATAGCAATTTTCAGTTCACGATGAAAACTTTCACATTAATTTTTAGATTTTTTTTCTGGCGCATGCACAGCTCTATTCAAGGTAAGGCAGCTATCTTGATTCCTTCTTCGAAAGTAGATCAGCGTGCGTTCCGTGTTGTTGTGGCGCCAAATTTGAATTTGCGTATTGTCGAGAGGTATTGTGAAGGAAGGGAAGGATTTAGCCAAAGTCTGAACAACCGCATTAAACTTTACCAAAAAACAAGCTTCATCCCGTGGCATTGCACAAACGATTTGTCAATAAAAACATTAATCTCCTGCGAAGTCGAGTAATAAGTAGCTTTTGTCTTAATACCAGGTCATAATCTATCTTTATACCAAACTTCATCGCAATCGGTCCAACTAGACGTTTAGTCAGGAAAACTTAAAAAATTGGATAGACTGTCAAATATTAGTATTGATACATTCAAATTTAACTGAGAAATCTGAAAGACTTGGCTGGGTATAATAATCGTTATTTCTTATAAGAATTTTACATAATTGTGAACATTAAATTTAAAAAAATCTTGTTTATTTTATGGGCATTTACAAAATGTTACTTAACGGTAAACTCTCCAAGCTTCTACTAGTAGCCAAACGAAAACCAAAACCCACAGATTGTAACAACTAGAGATATTGTTGATATATAATATCTTTAAATGCACACTACAAAAAAATTATTAACAAACAATAAAAATAATGTCTAAATCATAGGTACAATGGGTGATCTTATCGCTAAAAACGATTTATTCTAGGCAACCTTTGGATGGGCAGAATCTACATATGTGAACACATGAAGACTGTGGTAAATAGTTCTAACCTTCGAATCTTAAGTATATAGCAGATTTAAATGAAATGAACGATGAATGATGATGATAATTTACTTTGGGGTTCCTAAAATAAACATGCATACAAATCGTTAATATAAATAATAAATTACATATGTATTAATATATTGAAGTAATCTCTGTGAAGATAGTTATTTTGATATACCGATTCCTATTAGACATATTTTTTTTATTTTGGCTTATAAGACAAACACAGATGCCAGAAAATCCCTCAAATTGGAAGCTAAACGCAATTTTTGAAGTCAAACGCCTACATTAACGAATTTATTTCGCAGGTTGCGAGGGCTGAATCATATAAAATATATCTGTATGGAACACCCTCGAATGAGTTCAGATATTTGGATGATATTTGAGATGATTGTGTTGAAGTTAAGTTGAAGACTAAAAGTTTAGCTTTTATAAATTTTCAAATAAATAAATAGCACACAACAACAAAAATAACCTAGTATTTTCGGTGTAATTGTATTCTGTATTGCATTTTGAAAGGTGTTGTTACACGTTATTACAATTGTGTTTAATTGTTATGTGTAAGGTGTTGTTATACATAACATTTACACATATTGTAATTTATATTCTATCTACACATCAAATCTACACATATTTGGCACAATCAATTCAAAATTTTTATACTAGTCTGGGGAGGAGCTACCAAAACAAAACACTTGGAACTCGAAAAAGCACAGAAGTCTTTATTAAAAGTGATGTTTTAAACCCTACTGATACACTACAGATTTGCTCTACCGAGATTTAGGACTATTATCAGTCAGGAAACTCTACATCCTAAATGCCGTGCATGGACCTTTTGTGTACAACCCCGAAAAACTCAATAAGCGAAGAAAAGATAGAGTAGCTACTAGAACTACTGCTTGGTCTCTGTTTGCATCTTGACAGTATACCACACAATCTACCTACCTCTACAAGACTGTAAATAAAACTTGAAATATATACCCTATGAATAAACTAAATGCATAAAATCCCCTAATGAATAGCTATTGTGACTAAGCCACGAGGAAGCTGAAAAGCTCCTGGAAATTGTTTCGTAATATACACATACACACAAACTTCACACAATCTTTATTTCACACCTGGTTGCTCCTGAAACACCCGTGCACATACACCTGGGAACTTCTGAAATAGTCATGCTTCTTAGCAGACTGTTGATATTACACACTTATTTGCCCAATCAAAAATTTAACGTACTTACATATTTACTTTCATTAAATTATCCTAAACAGGAATAATCTTACATAACCTACATTCAATTAATTTTACTGAACTTAAATTCTTTAAGCAATTAATTTCTTTAATTCTTTCTCAATTCTTTTTTCGTTTTCTTCTTTCTTTTACCGTTAATTTCTCAATTTTGATATTTATTTATCAACTAGCTGACCAATCTGCGGCTTCGCACGCGTGGTTTGCCAATAAAAAGTAGCCTATGTGTTAATCCAGGTTATGGTCTACGTACATACCAAATTTCATCGCAATCGGTTCAGCCATCCCGGCGTGAAAGAGTAACAAACATCCATACAACCATACATACAAACTTTCGCATTTATAATATTAGTAGAATATCGATATTTGTTTGTATTATACTTAACGTGATAACCGAATTTACGGAAGAGCGAGACCCTCTAACAGGTATTTTATACTTATAAGAGGGGCCCAAACCCATGAAATGTATATAAATTGTTTACTGAAATAAATATATTTGATTTTGATTTGGGCTTTATGGGCACTGACTAAAATAAATAAAACAATTCATGCTGGACATTTCACACAGAGCTATCTAGCCCAAAACTTAACCAAGCTTCACTGAAAAACCGAATAGGTTGTTTTATCCATTTTTCAACCTATATTTTAAATTAATATAGCACCTACCGACATGATTTGTTGAATTAACAAAATAAAAATAGTTGAACTATAAAGGTAAATTTGACCTGATTATATATATATATATAATCAGGTCAATATAACTTATATAACTTAGTTATTTTGTTGTCTTTACTTCGTTAACGTAATGTTGGCTTTACTAAATTATCAGTTAGGCTTACTTAGATTCGAATATACCAAAAATGTTGTATTGTAATAATCTCGTTTAGATAGATAGATAGATAATTCTTTATTGTTACACCAAATTAAAATAACTTAACCCAGAAAACTTAAAGACTAATGCATGGTGGTACAATGGGCAGCCTTATCGCTCAAAGCGATCTTTTCCAGGCAACCGTTAAGTTGCTACCGTTTAGTTGTTGGTTTAACCTATTAATTTGTAACATATTTATTTTTGTAGAAATAAATTTACTATAATAGTTGTTTAAACATAATATTAAGTTAACGGAACGTAAATGGGATCAATAAATATAAATAATAAATATTTCTGGACATTTCACACAGCGCTATCTAGCCCCAAACTAAGCAGAGCTTGTACTATGGGAACCAGATAACTGATAGAATACTTACATACTTTTTTTTTTAAATACATACTCATAATATATAGAGAAACAACCAGACCCGGAACAAATATCTATAGATCATGCAAACATTTGTTCTGCAGCGGGAATCCAACCCGCTACCTCCTGCGTCTCAGCCGGCTATTCGCCCACAGCACCACGGAGGTTGTCTGAATCAATATTATGGAGTTCAACCTATTCGGTTTTACAGTGTTGTATTATAGATAGATAGATAGATAATTCTTTATTGTTACACCAAATTAAAATAACTTAACCTAGAAAACTTAAAGACTAATACATGGTGGTACAATGGGCGGCCTTATCGCTCAAAGCGATCTCTTCCAGGCAACCTTTGGATGGACTGGATTGAAAAGACGTGTGAGGAGGCGTTGTCACAATAAATACCTATTTACGTAGGATAAATATAAATAAATACCTAAACCTAAAATATACCTACGTATACTTACATAAATATAAAATATATACATATATACTTTTACAATAAATATTGAAAGGATATACAATGTTTACTTTAAAGAAGCCGCTAAGTATAGTTTGCAGACCTCATTTTTAAAAATAGGTAAAGATTTAGCAAGTCTGATAGAAACGGGCAAGTCATTTCATAATCCGACAGCTCGTACCGTAAACGAGTTACTAAATAAGTATTATAGAAACCAGATAACTAATAAATAACTAAAATATTAAACCATTTAAGACCGAACGGATAACGCGTACAGTCGTACAACTTTGCATCTATCCTACAAATTGCCAACTGAAATTGTAAAGAATCTAGGGAAGTTTTCAGAATTTTCTTAGCGAACAGATAACTTGAAAGTGGGTTTGTTACACACGAGGGCGCAGGAATAATGAGACAACTAGTTTCAAAGGACCTGAGCTTGGACAGGGGTCTTGTTCTGTGCATTTTTAGACTTTATTTCTCCCTTTATGAGTTTTTCATTACTTATGTCGAGCTTTTGTGTTGAGGCAATCTTATTTTTCGGTACGGCTCTTGTTAGTGTGACTGACTGTTTTACACTATCGAAGTACAATAGCGTGACAAGTTAATACTTCTTTACCTGTCTTCGTGTAAACGGCTTCTTTTTGGACAGTAGAGAAGTTGTAGAGAGGTACATATTAGGTACCTTTTGTACATTTTATCAGTATTTTGTGCAATAAACTATTTATAAAAAAACGAGTGTGCTTTAGACCAGATGCCTGAAGTAAAACTTCTTTTTCAAAATATTAATTTATAAGATTGTTTAATTACAAAATTATCCAGACGTCTGTAGGTCGATCAGTCTTTGTTCATTCTGGACAGACGCAACTCGCACTCGCATATTAACGATTAAAAATATACGAAACGTAGCTCTCTTTCTTTTTATCTTCACTAACTTATTTCTACCTCTCAACTTCCGTTCGCACTTTTCGTAACGCATTTACCAGCTTACCCTCAAAGTCAAGCGTGCGTAAAGAAGGTTTACGTAGTACGTAGTTTCACAGTGTATGTTACTTCTCTAATACATTTATCAATCTCTTTTAAAATCTCTCTCTGCAAAATAAAGAATACTAGCTGCCAGTGAACGGTAGTTGAAATTCGAGAGTAATTAATTTTTTTGTCAAAATATTTGCATTTAACTATGCCAAATCTCACACATCTCCGTACACGCAACAAGCTTAGAAAGGGGTATAAAGTTTGTTACCCACGTATTAATAGATTTCATCTATGCTTTGCCAGCAAAGTTAAGAAAATTATTCAAATAAAAAAGTGCAAAACAGACATCTGGACATGATTTGTTTATGTTTATAAGATAAGATAACTCTTTATTGTACACCAAAGTAAAATACAGAACATAATTCTTACAAATAGATTTAGTACCATGGGCGGTCTTATCGCTAAAAAGCGATCTCTTCCAGACAATCTTTGTATGGACAGGATCAAAATGTAACCTAAATTACCTATAAGAACACAAATTTAATTTAAATAAGCAACTCTAAAAGTGGTTATGATGAATTAACAAGCAGCTACAACTTCAACACAAGGACAGATAATGGGTGTGCACTTTTGTTTTAAAATTACTAATAGACTTGGATGTTCTTATAGAGAAAGGCAAAGCGTTCCACAATCGTACAGCTGTTACAGTGAAGGATTTATAATTTGCTGAATTTAACTAATGATTCTATTATAGAATAAACATTAAACTAAATAAATTATTTTTTTTTTAAATTACGAGCCTTTATTCAAAAACAGTGTAGTTCTTTTTTCAAAACATAATTTTTCTAAAAGTGTTGGGAATAAGTTTCTATACCTCATTTTTATATAACTCTTGAAAACTGCAAAACAAAACGAAACAGACCTCACTAGCTAAATCACAGCCGATAATAAGAGGATCCTAAAATTCATATTGCAGACACCTAATGCAAATAATAATAGCCCTTTTCGTCCCCCATCTAAGGGTAAGTGGGTGGAGTGAGGGAGATGGTAGATAATGATAGAGACGTGAGATGTTAATGGATGGACACTAATGGCGTCATACGACCATTGTCGAACTAGTTAAGGACTTTTGAGGTAAAGTAAATATGTCATTACTTCTTACCAAAATCGTTTTAAAATTTGTCGGATCTGAATGTTTTTGTATATTATGTATTAAGTATGTTTTTACCAAAAAAGTGTATAAGTATTCTACCAGTTATCTGTTTCCCATAGTACAAGCTCTGCTTAGTTTGGGGCTGTATACCACTGTGTGCAACTTCCAGAAATATATATATTTTTATATTCTATAACTTACTAGCTTCCGCCTATGGCTTCACATGCATGGTTTAGCAATAAAAAGTAACCTATGTGTCAATCTAGGTCATAATCTATCGACATACTAAATTTCATTGAAATTGGTTCAGCCATGACGTGATTGAGTAACAAACCTCTAACTGGTGGTAGAGCTTTTGTGAAGTGCTCGAGGAAGTGGGCACCGCCGCCTTACCTATATCTACCGCCAATTAGCAGTACTTGTGCTGCTGTGTTCCGGTTAGATGGTAATGGTATGTTCCTATGATTACTGGCACATCGGCATAACAGCTAAGTCCTATAGTATGGCAATGTATCCACATAGAGATCAAGACAACTAATAGCTTGTTTTGAATTCTATGTGGATATCCATCGGCTGCAGTAGCCACTTAACATCAGGTGGACTGCATGCTCGTTTGCCAAATAAGTAGTATAAAAAAACAAACATCCAAACTTTTGCATTTATAATATTAGTGAGATTCTAACAAATATAAGAAAACTTAGTTTAAAATAACTACAAAATGTACTTTTGGGCCAAGGCTCAGCCAAATACATTTTTGAATGGTTGTGGTGTCGCTTAATTTTGGTAGATAACTAAGATTATAAGTAGTTACGAGTATATTTGACCTAAAACCGTGACTTAATGCAAATATTATATATAGGATTTATCACGTACAGTTTTATCGGTGTTTTGCCCGTCTACTCGTGCGCGGGCTGCGGCGCGTAGTGCGAGGCGAGACGTTAATCGGAGCGGATCGCACTCACCATGATAAAGGTTCACGAATTGAACTGAAACATTGTCGGTCGAAACACCGATAAAACGGTACGTGATAAATCTTCTATTTTATAATTATGATTAAAATACACCACGAAAGTTTTCTAAGTAAAATAATATTAGCTGTTGAAGGCTGAGCGACATTGAGAGACTGATTCACGTTACTTAAAATACTTATACTATTTCCATTTCTTTATATTCTCGATGACAGCTCCTGTAAAAACTTGAACGAGCGTCTTTTATACATTATATATACATTATTTTATAAAAATATGACGCTTACGCACGTACAAGGTTATACCAGAGTCGGAGAAACTGATAGGGATGGAGCTATCGATAAACGTAATACGATAACAGACCCGATATTTTTTTACAAAATGTAAGAAACTAAACTACTACCGGATTTGACAGCTGGGCAGCAATCAACACGGAGAATCACAAAATACACAACGTAACGTATGGATAATGTGAAAAACCTCAGTGAACAGAAATGTAGTTACTAGCACAACCGTCTTGTTGCGAGTAACAGATTAAAACAAACACAAAATGGCGGTGGGCCATTGAGTGTTCCCACCTTGAAAAAATATATTTGAATTTTGTTGTATTTGTCTTCGTTCAAAATATAACAAACATATGCGATAGATATCATTACTTATTTGGTCACAACACTACAACTATCAAATTAGAACTGTCATTGAAAAAATAAAGAAATTGAAAAAGTATAGTGAATTTCAAGCTTCAATTAAAAATGTCATAAAAGGTACTGACAAGACAATGGTATGAGTTGACTGACATGCGATTGTACACTTTAATTACCTCAAGATGATTTTGTAAATTAGTTGAACAGAATACCAAAATATATTCAATTCATAATACAATCTAATATGGGTCTTATGGGTCAACGGTCGTTATGTTTTTTAAATTTGTATAACGTGAATTGACCTCATGGCTACGGTGTTTTGTAGACTGCTCTTTTATGATTGAAATCTACGATTAGCGCATTCCAACTACGATGAATATTCGTGCTGTGTCATGTGACAAATAGATAGAGACATACATTGCGAACCTTCATTGAATCCTGAAGATTTGGACGCAGGATTAGCATTTACAAAAATTAAGGTTAGTCCACATTACATTGTATAAACTAGGCGTCACAAAAGCCGACGTCAGTCCATCAGTCAAGTTAAGGAAATAAAATCATGTGAGTTCACATCTCCATCAGTAGCAGGACATTAATCATTTCCTAGGGAAGGCTATGTATTGTATTATTACACGTCTTTGTATACTAACCTAAATAACGAGAACGTTGAGAAATGAGATAGAAAATAAGATTTGCAAACTAAGTAAAAAAATACAGCTGAGTAGGGTATAAACAAACACTTAATAGCAGAATTATTACAATCTTATAATACTACTAGGTTCCGCCAGCGGCTTCGCACAAGTTGTTTGTCAACAAAAAGTAGCCAATGTTTGAATCCAGGTCATCTTCTTCTTAGCGTGTCAATAGCTACTTATATTGTGTTAGATAGGTACTTGGCTACATTGACGGCGTCATGTAAGCCATTTTTAAGTCAACCATTGTGCAGGTGTTCGGGACAAAAAGTAGCCAATGTTTGAATCCAGGTCATCTTCTTCTTAACGTGCCAATAGGTCAACCATTGTGCAGGTTCGGGCATAAAGGGCACAATCAGGGTCATAATCTATCAACACACCAAATTTCATTGAAATTAATTCAGCCATTATGACGCGATTGAGTAACAAACAAACAAACATTCAAACTTTCGCCTTTATAATATTAGAGTAATACTAATATTATCATAACTGCTGAACATAGGCTTCCCCCATAAATTTCTAGAGCGACCGATTTTGTGTGGCCTACACCCAACGGCTCCCAGCAATCTTTATCAGGACTTCTTTCCATTCAGTGGGGAGCCGTTTTACGCGAGCCGTCCAGTGCGTACTGGAAACCGTAGCGTCTTCACTCGAGAACTTTTCTCCTCCAACGGCAGTCAATTCTTCGAGCTATGTGCCCTGCCCACTTTTCAAGCTTACTAATAATATAAGGAATTAAAATTAGTATAAACTGTATAATTTCAGAAACTAATACACCGGTTTTGATAATTCTTTCACTGATAGAAAGTTACATTATTCCTGAGTGTTATAAGCTATTTTTTATATTGATTACTATCTGTACGAAGCTTGCGCGGGTCAGTTAGTACGGTGCCGCAGATTTTCCCAAGAATGGTAAATTTAAAGATTTTTTTAAAGTTATTTTTATACCGTTACAATTTAAGACCTCCGTGACGTCTGGTTGTTTCACTGTGGTATTATAAGAATGTACTTAGAAAAAAACTTACATAAGTATTCTATCAGTTATCTGGTTCCCATAGTACAAGCTTTAGATTAGATTAGAAAATTCTTTATTGCACTTATAAAATAATAAATAGGCGAACTTAATGCTAATTAGCATTTTATTCCAGCTAGCCTTTGTGTAGTGTGGAGAAAGTGGTAGTACCAGAAAATGGAAAGTTGGACAAATTTTAACTTAGAAATAAAGTTACAGAAATTAAAAATAATAATAATACACATACGTAACGAAATATATAAATATATCTACATAAAGTGCTCTATTTTGTTGGGTATCTTGAAGAGAGATGAAGTGTTTAAAGAGTTTGGATTTGAAGATTCCCATAGAGGCGGCCTTGCGGCTTTGCTTAGTTTATAGGGCTAGATATCGCTGTGTAAAATGTCCTGCATTATTTATTTATTTTAATTGTTTATAGTTAAGATTCAGTGTATACCACGTCTAGGTATCGTTGGTCATTGGTAGATGGAGCGAGGACCTGCGCGCTGTACCTAGGTGGTTTTTTTTTTTATATATTATAGGCTTGCGTTTGACCACGATCTCGCCCGATGGTAAGCAATGATGCAGTCTACGATGGAACACGCTTGCCTAGAAGAAACCTATTCACTCGCGACTTAAAGATACCCAGGTTGTAGCTATCTGGAAGCACAGACTCTGGCAAGTCGTTCCACTCTTTGTCGAGACTGGATGAGAAGAGCTGAAGATCGGGCTCACTGGCGTACCATTGGAGATATATTAAGGAGTCCAACAGTGGCCTGTAATCTGCAATATGTATGGTTGATAATGATGACAGCTTATTTTGGATTAAAAGATCAACAAATTTACCAAAAAAGAGATAAACAACTGTTTAAGGCGTGTTTGTAAAAAAATGTATATAAATTATTTAAACACGCGCTAAACAGTGTTTTTGTGGTAAGGTGTTTGTGTTTTAAAATATTTATTATTGTTCAAATAAACCTCGGAACCTTCGCAAGTAACCTTCGCAACGTCTTTTCGTCCAACATACCTCAATGTCTTAAGACGAACGTCTTCAATCAGTGTGTGTTACCAGTGATGACAAATGGAACCGAGACGTGGTCCTACACTATTGGCCTTATGAGCTCAGAGTTGCTCAACGAGCTATGGAGAGGGCTATACTCGGGGTTTCTCTGCGGGATCGAATCAAAAATGAGGAGATACGTAGGAGAACTCAAGTCACCGACATAGCCCGACGGATTAGCACGTTGAAGTGGCAATAGGCAGGTCATATAGCGCGCAGAACAGATGACCGATGGGGCCGGAAAGTTAAAAGCCGGAAGAAAGGAGGCCACGTACCGGCAAGCGCAGCATAGGACGTCCACCTACAAGATGGGCAGACGACTTAGTAAGAACCGCAGGTCGGCGTTGGATGCAGGCCGCTTCCAACCGCAGTTCCTGGAGATCAAGGAGGGAGGCATTTGTCCAGCAGTGGACGTCCTACGGCTGATATGATGATGATGATGAAGTAAACTACATCTAAGAATTCCATCAGTTACCGCTTCTGTAGTAGGTACTGGTTTTGTGTGACGCTTCAGGGTACATATATATAAAACGACTGTTCTTAGCGCTGTGAAGACTTAACGTGGACAAACTATACTTAATTTTTTTTCTTTTTGGTCATCAAAACCTTCCTTGCCTACAGTTCTCCAATTTCCACCTTCCTCTTAAACCTTGATATTATTCACCTCCATAACTGCACACATTAAAATACAGTACATAAACTAAAATACATAGCATAGATTAATTAACAAAAAGGGCTATACACGCCGCGTTCAGATTGCGGGCGGGCCGACCGCCAATGATTAACGAGCGACCGTTCCTGTATCACATGATTAATACATAGCATTGTGCGTGTTTACTGCTTACTGTATGAGTATATATTGTGGCTACAGTCTGGAATATGAATATGACAAAAATAAATAGCGGGGAGGAATGATTGAGCGTGCCTTTGCCTTTCTTATGACTTTTCGTTTGAATACTGAACTTTTGCTGTAACTAATTTTTGGTTTATAGTGTACAAATTACTTGTCTAATCTAGTATATTCTAAGATTGTCTGGAAGAGATCGCTTTTAGCAGTAAGGCTACCTATTGTGACAGTGCGTATTAAATTATAATGTTTGGAGAGGGTTTGGTGTAAAAATCTTAGTTGTACATCAATCAAGCTATCAATAGTTTTCTGTAGTGCCCCATTTTATTGATGGTATTACTATGATTACTTAGGGTACATATACTTACCTAGGTAGGAGTGGTTTAGTTTTTTTGCGATTTATTCTTTACCATGTGTAATAATAATTACTATCTTGTTACGTAACAAAATTTTAATTATTATTAAGTAATTGCTGTAACGTAACAAAATAATAATTATTATTACGCATGGTAACAAATAAATCACAAAAAAAACTAAACCACTCCTACCTAGGTAAGTACGCTAAGTAATTAATTAAATTTGAACCTTTTTACTGCATGTGATTTGGAATGGAAATATTACTATAACCTAATTATTATTTTATTTAATTATTAATAACTAGCAGACCCGCCCGTGGCTTTGCCCGCATGGTTTCCGTTGAGTCGTTTCAGAACCTATTCGAGACATACTTTCAGACGGACAGACCGACAAAAATTCTAAAAACGGTCGTTTATGATTAGGCATCGTATAATAACTATTTTTTAGTTAAATTTGCTTTGTTGTAATTCTTCTTCTCAGTCGTTACTCTCTTGGCAGTGGTCATGGTAGTCACTTCACGGGTAGTGGCGGGCTTGACAAATCTTCGCCACTTTTTTCGTATTGCCGCTTTTCCGATGCACTGGTATAGGGGAACGTCAAGTGCTGCTTTGATTTGGTCCATCCATCTCGTTGGTGATCTACCGCGTGGTCGCGTACCCTCAACCTTCCCTTGCACCACAAGACGTTTAACGTACACCTCTCCACGCCGCGACACGTGCCCGAAGAACGTGAGGATGCGAGATTGCACAGTAGAAGAAAGACGCTGCTTGACGCAGAGTTCTTTGGGTATGGACTGGTTGGCATGGAATTCTGTTCATGATACCCCAAGCATCTATTCTCTTCTTCTTGCTTTGTCTGTAACTCTGCTGCGTAGAGAAAGATGGGAAATACCAACGCTTTGACGAGCCGGGTTTTGGTAGCTTTCTTGATATTGCGATTCCCCGATATCTTTATCAGCGTGTCCATAGCTGACCTTCGTATCTCCTAAACAGAAAGAGTTAGGCAAACCTTTACAAAATAATAATACAAATTTTTGGTATAAAAGATTGCCATACAACGCTTGTTTTATCAACGCACCATTGTAATTAGTTTTTTAAAATCATTATTCATTATCTGGAACGATGCACCGAAATATCAACTGCAGCCCCTAGACTCCTTGCAACGCAGAGCTGTTCGTATCGTCGACGACCCAGTAGTAAATAAAGATCTGGAGCCACTGAGTCTGCGCCGCGACATCGGAGCGCTCAGCGTTTCCTATAAAATATATAACGGCGAATGTTCTGAAGAGCTGTTCAATTTAATTCCTGCGTCCCACTTCTACCATCGAACCTCCCGCAACCGGCAACGAGCTCACCCACATATTGTAGATACGTGGAAGTCTCACACGGTGCATTTCACTCGCTCGTTTCTTCCACGCATCTGCAGGATGTGGAATGACCTTCCTGCGGAGGTTTTTCCGGTGGGCTTCAAAATGAACGCCTTCAAGAGAGGTGTAAATAGGGTATTAAGTGCTAGGCAACGCGACTACAGTACCACAAGTGCTGCAGGAGTTTATAGGCAACGGTGACCACTTAACATCAGAAGGCCCGTCAGCTTGTTTGTCTACAAGTTTAATATAACATTTTCAAATTCCGGCAGTTTTTATCTAAGAACTTGCCAAACTAATAGATTTATTGCTATCAGTAGTGTGTATTTTTATAATTTTGTGTTTTTTTTTCTTTCTTTACTTCATTAATCCCATTTCTTGTCATAATTTACTGGTGTTAATTTGTTATTGTTACTACCTACATAATTTTTAGCGCATGCGGTGTTTACCTATAATTGGTTGTGCAATTAGAACCTACTTAAATTATTCTATAGTTAAGCATGAAATATTGTTACAATCGTTGGTAGACCTAATAATAAAATAAAATAAATTTCAAAAAACAGGATTTATCACGTACTGTCTTATCGGTGTTTCGACCGACAATGTTGCGGTTCAATTCGTGAACCTTCATCAGGGTGAGTGCGATCCGCTTCGAATAACGTCTCGCCTCGCTAGTTTATTTTTATTTAAATAAATAAATATTGCCGGGCATTGCACACTGCGCTATTTAGCCCCAAACTAAGCAGAGCTTGTATTATGGGAACCAGATAACTGATAGAATACTTATATACATTTTTTCTTGTAAATACATACTTATAAATGGAAACAACCAGACCCGGAACAAATATATGTAGATCATGCAAACATTTGTTCCGCGGCGGGAATCGAACCCGTTACCTCCTGCGTCTCAGCCGGCTATTCGCCCACTGCATCACGGAGTTCGTACTTATATCTATCGTTAACTGACATTTGTAATCGATATATTTTTGACAAACCAATATTTAGCAATGTAATAAAATGGTGAACAAATGAACACTGAAATACTGAAATACAATTTTATTATTGACACTTAATACATATACGTTAATAAATGATACGCTGATATATTAATTAACTATTATCTTACATAAATATGGTACCTAAGATTAAATTAACCTTAAATGTAATAACCAGCCTATTTAATGTCACACAAAACCATAATAATTTTCATTAATTATATATATATATCAAGACATCAACAGATTTTAAAAATGATTTTAAATAAACAATAAATTCTTGTCCAAAATTCCCCAGAGCCTGAAGACTCAAGTCTTCAACCAGTGTGTGTTGCTAGTGATGACCTATGGCACTGAAACGTGTTCCTTTACTCATGGCCTCATGACCAAGCTCAAGGTCGCTCAAAGAGCTATGGAGAGGGCTATGCTTGGGGTTTCTTTGCGTGACAAAATCCGCAATGAGGAAACCCGCAGAAGAACTAAAGTTGCCGACATAGCTCTCAAAATTAGCAAGTTGAAGTGGCAATGCCACATCGCTCGTAGAACCGATAACCGTTGGGGAAAAAAGATTCTCGAGTGGAGACCACGGACTGGAAGACGCAGCGTAGGCCGGCCCCCCACAAGGTGGACCGACGATCTAGTAAGAATCGCGAGGAGCCGTTGGGCGCAAACGGCTACCAACCGCTCGTTGTGGCGATCTAAGGGGGAGGCCTATGTTCAGCAGTGGACGTCTACCGGCTGATGATGATGATGATTATGATGAAATAATAAATGCTGGATACTTAACACAGCGCTATCTAGCCTCACACTAAGCTGAATTTGTACTGTAGGAACCAGATAACTGATAGAATACTTATACTATATAGAAAAACAACCAGACCCGAAACAAATATCTGTACGACAAATATTAAAATCCTTTTGCATGCCCAGAATGACTGGTTGATAATGCTTTTAGCATTAAGTCCTCCTAGAATTACTAAATATTTTTGTAGGTTTAGTTATTTATTTATTTTTATCCTACATAAATAGGTATTTATTGTAACACTGCCTCCTCACACGTCTTTTCAATCCAGTCCATCCAAAGGTTGCCTGGGAGAGATCGCTTTGAGCGATAAGGCAGCCCATTGTACTACCACTATAGTCTAAGTTTTCTATCTATCTATATTTTGTGTTGGTATAAAATAAATCAAAACATAATATTTAAACACCCAAACGAAAACATCCGACTATTTGCATTTCTAATTCGTACATACCTTTCTAGGTGGCGCGCCGTCCGAAGGGGTGTGGGTTGCAGACTACCCCCTTACGGGAATTTTGGCGGTTGGCATTCCGCATGGTCATTCTCGGTCATAATTCTGCTCCAGGATGACTTGGTATGTGAAATTGTTTTAGAGAATTTTGTTTGCAAAATATAAAAGAATTTGTGAATAAATGCAACAAAAAAATGTATACAAATACTAGATATTTTATTGTTTGTTTTCCAAGTAAAATAAAATAAGTGTTATAAATATAAATAATAAATTAAGCGGAAAGAAATCTTTTGTTGTAGTTATGATTTGAACACGTCTTTTGCAAGATTTTTTTTACTTGAACCTATTTATATTCAAACAATAGAAACGCATAATACCTTTTTAACAATATTAGTTTTAACAATAAGCTAGAAAAATATATAATACTACCTGACCAATCCGCAGCTTTGCACGCGTAGATTTTCAATTAAAACATTACCCTTCTTCAGCGCAGTTGGGTAAATAGCAGCCTATGTCACCCGGGGATAGTGTAGCTTTCCAACGGCGAAATATTTTTTTTAATCGGTCCAGTTGTTTTGGAGCCTATTCAAACAAACAAACAATCAAACCTTTACTCTTTGTAATATTGGTATAGATAAGTTATCTGATTACAAGATTTGCTTAGTTTGGGACTAGATAGCGCTGTGTGAAATGTCCAGGATTATTTTTGTATTTTAACTATCGTCTAAATGATCAATGGTTGCATTTTAAGAATGATTTTCCAAAATTCTTATCATATTTCATATAGCATAACCTTAGTTAGTCCATGATAGTGATAAGTCAGTGAAAGCTGTTCTTTTCTCTTATCTGCTTACCAATAAGAACTCCTACATTAACAGAGACTACCTATAAAACTTTATTCTTAGATCAATTATTATTGAAAAAGACTCCCAGAATTTCTAGAGAAATAGAGAAATACGCAAAGAGAAAACTTGTTACACAGCAAGTAACATAATATAAAAGTTCTTGTAGTTCGTTGTAACATTTTTGTATTTGAAATGATTGAATGAAAGGTAAATTGCGGTTTGCGATTTATGACGTATTAAAAAAACTACTTAATAGATCTCATTACCAATTTTCGGTGAAAGTGATGGTAATGTACATCATATACTTTTTTTAAGTATTATCATTCTCTTATTTTAGAAGTTACAATGGGGGGGGGGGGGGGGGGGGCACACACATTTTACTACATTGTAAGTGTCTCTCGCGCAAATTATTCGGTTTAGAACAAAATGATATTAGAAACCTCAATATCATTTTTAAAGACCTATCCATAGATACCCCACACATATTGGTTTGATGAAAAAAAACATGTGAGTTTCAGTTCTAAGTATGGGGAACCCCCAAAATTTATTGTGTTTTTTTTCTATTTTTGTGTGAAAATCTTAATGCGGTTCACAGAATACATCTACTTACCAAGTTTCAACAGTATAGTTCTTCTTTCAGTTCTTATAGTTTCGAAACAAAATGGCTGTGACATACGGACGGACAGACAGACAGACATGACGAAACCATAAGGGTTCCGTTTTTTGCTATTTGGCTGCGGAACCCTAAAAATGAATTGCGATTTATGACGTATTAAAAAAACTACTTAATAGATCTCATTACCAATTTTCGGTGAAAGTTTGCATGGTAATGTACATCATATACTTTTTTTAAGTATTATCATTCTCTTATTTTAGAAGTTACAATGGGGGGGGGGGGGGGGGCACACACATTTTACTACATTGTAAGTGTCTCTCGCGCAAATTATTCGGTTTAGAACAAAATGATATTAGAAACCTCAATATCATTTTTAAAGACCTATCCATAGATACCCCACACATATTGGTTTGATGAAAATCTTAATGCGGTTCACAGAATACATCTACTTACCAAGTTTCAACAGTATAGTTCTTCTTTCAGTTCTTATAGTTTCGAAACAAAATGGCTGTGACATACGGACGGACAGACAGACAGACATGACGAAACCATAAGGGTTCCGTTTTTTGCTATTTGGCTGCGGAACCCTAAAAATGAATTGCGGTCGAATTTCGACCACTGGAAACTAGTCATAGAAAAGCAGTACTATTTTTGTATTTTTACACAATCTGCATAGTTTAAAGCATTGACCAATAAGAATTCCTGGCTATAGTTAAATGTAGCGAACCTCCCTTTCTGCTAATGGTACAATTCGCTGGTGGAATTTTGATGTTCACTATTCCGCATGGTCATTGCCCGTTTTCACAATTTCACACAAGCACCACAGTCTGGGCTGGCTAGTATGGAAAAGGATTTTTTTAATAAAATTTTGATACAGAGATTAATATTTAACAGCAATTAAAGACTATATTATAAAATTATGACTTATAACATTTTTTTCTAGACCGTCTTGTTACGTCTTTGTGTGTATGTTTGTAATGAATAAACTCAAAAACTGCTGAACTGATTTAAAAAATTCTTTCACTGTTGGGAAGCTACAGTATCCTCAGGTGACATAGGCGACTTTGTACCTAACTGCGCAGAAGGAGGGTAATGTTTTTATTGAAAAACTATCCGTGCAGAGCTGCGCATTGGTCAGCTAGTTAGCGATAAATTACAGTTTACTGCTTATATTTACAAAACCAACTGAGGAAATCCAATAAAGTTTTAGTTAAATAATTAAACATACCTATGTTAAAAGGCTAGGGTTAATGAATGATTCAATCTAACTTGTATTTTATAGGTCTAATAATAAATAATATCTATATACATAATACATTAAGAGAAAATTAGGTACCCATTTTAAGACGCGCACGGAGGAGTTTAAGATTTGGCATAGTTAAAATATTGAGAGGGAGAGTCAAATGCTAAAAATAACCAGATAAAAAAGTTATGAATTACGGTCGTGTCTCGACCACTGTTCACTGAAAACTAGTTTTTTGTAAATCGTATAGGTAATTGTATTATGTACACCAAAAATCCAGGTAATATTCACATAGTCGATTTCGTCCAAAGTATATCAAAGTAAGAAGCGAATTTAACGATAAGACCGCCTTTTATATAACACTAGTTGTTTCCCGCGACTTCGTACGCGTTACACTACTAAATGTGGAGATGTGGACTAAATGTGGACTAAACATGTGCTCGCTAAGCTCGCTGTTTCCACTTGACACATTATTTTTACCCCATGGGAACTGATTTATGGGATAAAATGTAGCCTATGTGGCATGTTAATCTACGTATATACCAAATTTCATCGAAATTGGTTCCGCCGTTACGACGTGATGGAGTAACAAACAAACATCCAAACATTCACATTTAAAATATGAGTATGATGATAGTTTCATATTGTTTTAATTTAATTGTTTGTATTATGTACAATAAAGTATTACCTCTTCTGTTCATACAAGTATGTACAATATAACCTTAATATTAGACCCTAAAAACCGTGCAAGGTTTGTCTTTATTTATGGCTAGCTTCCGCTAGCGGCTTCGCACGTGTGTTTTGTGAACATTAAGTAACTTATGTTTTAATCCAGACTATAGTTTGAAATTTGGTATATCTGTATACCTACCAAATTTCATGGAAATCGGATAAGCTGTGACGTCGTAATTGAGTAACAAACAAACAAACAAACATCCAAACTTTCGTATTTATAATATTAGTATGATTCCTCTTTATCCGACAGTTTTCTGGAAGGGATTGGTTTAAGCAATAAGACTGCTCATTATTTATTTTGAAATTATCTTTAAATTCTTAATCCTATGTCTTCGCGGGTTGGGATTTTCTATTTACGTATTTGTTATAAGTATTGTAGGTATGTAAGGTGGTGGGATTATGTGTGAATTTTCTATTATTCTTTTGTATATTCGTGTTAACTAGCTGTATACTATTTATAGTAAATAGGTCGTCTAAAGGCATTTAAACGAATATAAACTCTAACAAAATAACAACAGTTTTAAAATAAAAATAGTTGTAGCACTTGCTACGTCGGAGATGTGCTACGTCGTAGATGTGCTACGTAATTTTTATAATCAAGATTGCTCCATTATTTTAATTAAGTAGATCCAAAGTAAAATCTTTTCAAATCTTGAGAAATAAGGTAAAGAATAAATACAAACTGCGCTTTCGTTGTAAACGCATACATACGTTTTTAAATGGCCATTTATGATTTAATAATCATTTATTCTCAAGAAGTAACTTTTTAACAAAAATATAACCGACTTCAGATAACAGTAAAAACCAAACAACTTTACCAATTTTGATGAAATTTCCATGATAACAGTCTAAAAGTATATCGTTTAAAATAAAACTAATTTTCCAAATCGGTTGATATATAACTGAGTTCTGAGCTAACAAACATAACATAACATAGAAATTAAACAAATTTAAGACTTATATGGTTTTCTCATAGATGGCATTGTTATAACTGGACACTATACACTGCGTGTATGAGGATCTCGGATCAATTTGGTTGAAGCTTCTTGATCCGAGATCTTTGACACATTCCGTGACACGAATCTTAGTCCGCTTAATATAGACAATAACATCGCGTATGTACACGAAGTTTTTAGCGCGCCAACGCAACACAAATCTTCGCCCGTTAATGTGGTCCCAGCAAAATCTATAATTTAAAAATGAATCGCAAAATATGTTGGTAAGCGTATAACTCAATAACGCCTAGACCAATTTGGCCAATTCTTTTTTTGTTGTATTTCTTATTGTCAGAAGACGGTTCTTATGAAAGAAAAAATTAAGAAAATTGCGCGCAAAATTAGAAAATTTAAGAATACTTAACCACCGTATAAAATCATTTATAATCTAACCTTAGCACTTTTATAATGTAACCTTATGACATTTGACATAGAATTGACAGAATGCGTGCTGCAAATATCGTCAAAGAGGATGTAAAAAAAATGAATTGCTGTTCGTTAGTCTCGCTAAAACTCGAGAACGGGTGGAGCGATTTGGCTAATTTTGGTATTGAATTATTTGTGGAAGTCATTCATTTTCTCATACATAATGATGGCCTGGAACAACAATTGACAATTCTACCAGGGTGACTTATATTGACAGCCCGCGTTATACCTATGCATGTCAAGCCGATACGAAGTTCGGCGGGACCACTAGTTCATAATATTATTAAGTATATTACCAAAAGGCCAGTATAGTGGTAATTTTGCAACGATATCATTGCCATAGCTTCTAGTGAAGTAATTGATTTAGGAGAGTGGGGCTTCAGGCTTTATATTATTTTCTTATCTTTTACAGAATACATTTCGGGGAATGTGCCCAGCAACTTTACGATCTGATTCCGCCATCTCCTTTCCATCAAAGGACAAGCAGGCGCACGGCTCTGTACCATCCGTACCTAGTTGATATACCACCCATTCGCACACACCGTTTTGGTTCTACATTCTTGATGCGCACAGCTAAGGTATGGAACGCTTTGCCGTCGTCTGTTATTCCTAATACAATCCGGGCCTCTTTAAGGTACTCGTAAGAGTGAATAGGTTTCTTCTAGATCTTCGTGCTTCATCTTAGACCACATCATCGCTTACCATCAGGTGAGATTGTGGTCAAACGAAGATACATATAGTTAAAAAAAAGCTCACTCCATACTCTCAAATTAAGATATTTGCAGAATGTGGGTCTACACTTGATATTTTACGCGATTCGTTTTAATAGGCACTAACACTAAAATGAATAATTAAGCAATGTTATTGTGTAAGATTGTTTGTATCCTGGAAAATTAGATTTTATGTTGGTTTTTGTATTCATATGTTTGTTTGTTTTCTTACAATTATTTTCCTAATATTTATGCAAATATACCTATACTACTTGTAACTTCGAAAGTAACTCTTTGTGTTTCTCTCTGATAGATAGCCTGGAATAAAACAACTACTTTTTATTGATAGATAGATAGATAATTTCTTTATTGCACACTATTAAATACAAACATATAAAATAAAATACACTTTTAAATCGAAGGTACAATGGGCGGCCTTATCGCTAAAAGCGATCTCTTCCAGGCAACCTTTGGATGGACAGGATCTATATGAACAAATAAGGACCATGCATGCGTGCGTGCAAAGCCACGGGCTGAATCTTGCAGCGTGTATTTAGAATGTATTTGATACTTCTCTCCTGGCTCGAGCAGTTAAAGCTACCAGTTAATATTTTTTTAGCTTAAAAATACATATATTAACAGAAATATTATATAATTATTTTGAAGTCTTAGGGATACTTCCACTTGGTAGTGATTTGAAGCAGTTGAGTTATCTATAGATCGCTTGCAACGGTCTTAAGATGATTCAACTGTTTCTTACGTATTTTATAGGTTTGTAAATAATTTTATAATCAGTTGTTACGGTGTTTAGATGGCTTAGTTGTTTTATTTGTATTATTATGTAAATACTAGTGGTCCCGCCGAACTTCGTATCGGCTTGACATGCATAGGTATAACGCGGGCTGTCAATATAAGTCACCCTGGTAGAATTGTCAATTGTTGTACCCGGTCATCATTATGTATGAGAAAAGGAATGACTTCCACAAATAATTCAATACCAAAATTAGCCAAATCGCTCCACCCGTTCTCGAGTTTTAGCGAGACTAACGAACAGCAATTCATTTTTATATATATAGACAATATATCTCGGGATAACTCCTATCGAAGCATCTGTTTCAAACGATATTAATTTTTTTTACATCATCTTTGACGATATTTGCAGCACGCATTCTGTCAACTCTATGTCAAACGTCATAAGGTTACATTATAAAAGCGCTAAGGTTAGATTATAAATAATTTTATATGGTGGTTAAGTATTCTTAAATTTTCTAATTTTGCGCGCAATTTTCTTAATTTTTTCTCTCATAAGAACCTTCTCCTGACAATAAGAAATACAACAAAAAAAGAATTGGCCAAATTGGTCCAGGCGTTGTTGAGTTATGCGCTTACCAACACATTTTGCGATTCATTTTTATATTATAGATTGGTATATTCTTTCAGTTAATATATTAATGCACTATTGCTACCTTAGTACAATAAACTTGAAAATTTACTTCTGACTAACGGCACGCGGAGGAAGACATACACGAGATCTAGATATTTTTTTATGAGTGGGTATTTAATTAGCATCTTTGATCACAGATTCTCAGCATCTTCACAAGCTTTCAAGAGTCAAAGTACCTCGCCGCAAGATGTATAATTAAATGAAAGGCAGTTTTAAAAGTATTATTGTTCACGTTTTTTGTTGAAACTTACCATAATAGCGTTTGTAAATATACAATAAGCGATAATGCTGCCGATTTTAGCACTGAGTATTCGTTTAAGTTTAATAGGTTTAAGAATTAATTGTTTTTTTTGGTGCAAGAATAAAGAGTTATCTATTTATCTTTATTACGTATAACAAGGTATGTATTTGACTAAAAAACACAAAAAATAAAATTGGTTTTGTATTTTGCTAATTTGAAATTATTTCAAAACCAATTCGCACAAGCAAACCCTCGCTCGACAATTCATTGAAATTTGCCAAATTACTCAAAATGGCGGCAACATTCGTCCAGAGACTAATTACATTAAAATCACCGACAGCGCCGCACTAAATCACTGTACCTATTACATACCGAAACGGCCTCATCCTCCACCACGGAACAAATGTATAAATATTCTAAATATACTGAAATTTCACATGAAAATTCTACACACCATTTAAATTTTAGACCAAATTTTGCCAAATTTTCCCAGCGTTAGTGACTATTTTGGCGCGCTCGAATGTTGAGAGTTAGGATGTTGCGGTGTGGGGTGGGTCCTCACAATCCTTTCTGTTAAACTATTCTCTTGAATAATTGCTGCATGGTCCTGAAGGGTTGAGTATTCATGGTGTCCCATTGTGGTCTGGGTTTGGGGTCCTATATATACGCACTCTAGTTCGTGGTGGTCAATATGCATTTTGAGAAAAATACAATTATTATCGGGAATTGGGTATATACATTGCTAATATTGAAGTCTTTCATAGACTCTTATCTTATCCAAATTCAAATGAAGCTAAAATAATTTATAGTACTGTGTTACAAGTTTCAATTTTTGATGGGTATTTCAGATTCCCCTAACTGCTCAAAGATTGAAGAAGACGTTCATCATGTGTTGACGGTGTGTGTTCGGAATGAGTCACTTAGACAAGATCTTAGTCTTAGGTTTGGTTATGGGGTATGTTCAATAGTATTTTAGCGGTCCCGCTTTCCGAGGAAGCGGAAATGCTGGTCAAACTGTATCTACACTGCCTGCTGATATAGTTTGACTAGGATCTAAATAGCGAAACATGTTCATTCTGGTGTCAAATTTAATTTTTTGCTATAAATGTATCATTTTTGTATTGGGGTGACATAGTCACTGTGTGTCAAAACCCCTCATTAAAAATAAAGAAAAAAAGTGTTGGGACAACAAGGGACGTGACCGTCCTAGACACCGCTAGGCCGGTCTAGGCTTCACTTATTTTCTCGGACGATTGGAGCATGCGGTAGTGTTATGTGCATTCAGTTTAATTGCTGTGGTCGATTATGTTGTGGTTTTGTAATTATTTTCCCGGAATACTTTTGTTTTGTTGAAATTAGTTGTATTTTTTAATAAATGTTGATACTGATTTGTTAGAATCTGCAGTAATGTTTTTTTTTATAAATCTTACTTTATTTCAAGTATGAGAGTACCTATCAAAATGTGTGCACTTGCATTTATTTTATGGACTCTATACGTATTGGCTTATTTTTCTAAGTAGTTATTTTTTATTTGGTCATATCTATCATTTTGTTACTTATAAGGCTGACATAAACTTTTTAATTTTTGGTTAAAACGGCTATTTATCACGCATGTATTACCCGTGCGCGATAAGTTGGGACCTGAGCGCCGTGACGTCATATTGGCGTGTTTGTACCGCCCGCAAAAAAGCGAACATAACAAGCAGCCGCCCGCGGCTTCGTCTTTGTTTTTTTAACCTAATTTATTATGTTACTCAGGGAGGACGCTGATTTTTATCTAATCTTTTTTACACTATTTGAATAAAATAAAAATACAATGTTTAAGTTTATACATTTATATAATCTATTATTTACATTATCTAATCTTCGTTACTACGTAGTGGATTTATGCCTTCCAGAGGTTGTTCTTCGTCCTCAATCTCACTATAATCATTTGACGAAGAGGTATCCGATAAATTTACAATATTTACTATAACAACAAAACAATGACACAAACTATAACAACAAAAACTACAACAACTAAACAATAACACAAACGAAAACTAAAAAAATTCCAGAGCGCGTCGTTACGTGACGTAGGCCAGTACGAGACTAAAAACCCTAGTAAAAAATAGTGATGCGAACGGTACAATACGGGCGCCATCGGGGTAGTGCAGGGGAAGCGCTCGGGGAGTCGCATTCCTAGCAGGTCCCAAGTTATCGCGCAGGAGTAATACCTAGCTTTATTTATTATCCCGACGTTTCAGCTGTGTTGCAACATAAACATCTTGTTAAAAGCCCAAAATAATGCATAAAATGTATATAGGAGAGTATTGAGAAAGGATTCGAATCTGTTCATTATATCGAATCTTCGATAGTGATCGAAAATAGTTTCATTAGTTTTATATTGTCTATTTACTCCGTACCTAGAAAACCAAATGCATTGACCATAATATTCCAAATATGTCGCAGACAGATTGGAACTCGTAACCAAGCCTCTGGGTATGCCAGCTCAGCCAAACCAACAGCCGACTTTACATTTTTTTTATTGATGATAGTAAGCATTTTGAAACTGCAACTACGCTTTGATCATGAGCTCGAAGATGGAGCACGCTTACTTAGAAAAAATCTATTCACTCTGGACTCGAAGACTTCAATATTGTACTAGTCTGGAAAACATACGCTGCAAGTGAGTTCCACTCCTTGTTATTGTTATCTGTGCACAAATAACAGTTTGTAAATAACAAAAGTATGCGAAAAAATGACAAAAAGTATGCGTACGCTCAAATTGGCGAAGAAAAATATCGTGCAGAAAGCGGCATGCCCTAGAACCAAAAAATCGAAACCCTTGCAAAAAGTGAGTATAAACGTACTTGTAAAGTTTGGACATGCCTCTGACTACCCTTCTGAGGATAAATCTTTATGAGTCTGCGTAATGACTACGCTTATTTAAAATAAGTTCACATCTGACGGTGTTTGAGTGCGTCATACATAAAAACAAAACTTTTGAATTTATTATTTTGTTCCATTAACGAAATTATTAACCATATCTGAGATTTTTTGGACTCTATTTATAGATATAAAAAAAGTATTATGTGGGTTTTAAAAGTATTTTTTTTTACTAGCCCATACTGTCCCACTGCTGGGCAATGGCCTCCTCCTCTTACTTCCACTTATCACGGTCTAGAGCTATATAAAGTAAAGTAAAAAGTTTTTACTTCTCACAGAAAATATACAATTGCAATCAACTCGAGCTAATATAGATTTATAAATATTTTGAAAATAAGAATAATATAATAAATAAAACATACTTAAACAGTTGCGCTTAAATTTTACAATATATATTTTAAATTTTTGTATTTATCAGATTAGTTACAAATTATGATGTGACAAGCTCGATAAGACCCTGCCCTCCGAACTAGTTTGAGACTGTATCTCATCAGGCAAAATATAGATAAATATATCCCGCCAGTCTCTTGGGAAGACGTCCAAATCATCGCTCCAGCGCTTTTTAGGCCTTCCTCGGCGTCGCTTTCTGTCTTTAGCCACCTATCGGGTTGCATACAGGAGACATAAATAAAAAAAAAATATTTCTGGACATTTCACACAGCGCTATCTATCCCCAAACTAAGCAGATCTTATACTATGGGAACCAGATAACTGATAGAATACTTACAAGCATATACTTTTTTTTGTAAATACATACTTATAATATATAGAGAAACCACCAGACCCGGAACAAATATCTGTAGATCATGCATGCCTTTGTTCCGCAGCGGGAATCGAACCCGCTACCTCCTGCGTCTCAGCCGGCTATTCGCCCACTGTACCACGGAGGTCGTCGAAACCAAAAGGTCATGACCCGCCCAGTCCCCTTTCAGCTTTGCAGCCTTGATGCCCACGTCAGCGATGCCGGTCTTCGAGCGCAGCCAGGAGTTTGGAATCCGGTCGATCCGCCTTACACCCAAATGCTGTGCTCCTAGAAGTATAATAAATGTTAATCTATTCACCCTACTCTCGTTTGTATCTATTTGACCCTATGGTTATAACCCTATTCAATGATTGTATGAGCACATCATGTCATTGAGATGAATCATAAACTGGTTTGATCGTCAGTCAGGTGGGTTACACGTGGCCCTCGCGGTCAACTAAGGGATGCTGTGTTGTGATAAAGATAGGTCAATTACAGATCAAATGTCATTTAGAGGGTTGATAATGGGATAAATTGAATGAAATAAGTTTAAGTAAAGTTTTGTTTACAGGCAGTCCCTGCATCCCACTGGGTCGATATCCAAGTTTGAGAGGCAAAAGTAATCCTAGGTAAGGTAAGTCCCAGGTAACAATATAATGCCTACCTACTTAGAACATCAACTAATGATCACCTTCACCACGTGCGCTCACTTGCTCTCTGTATGAATTAATGAAAAAATAAATGAATGGATAATATCGAAGGTTGCAAGCCTCTCTGTTTTTTATCGAGTACATTTCGGGTAGTGTGCGGCGGAACTTATCAACCAGATCCCACCATCTCCTTTCTATCAACGGACAACCAGACGCTCTGCGGTGCGCCACCGCTATATGGTAGAAATACCACACAAAGCGGTTCTCTTCGACCTTTATTATGCGCACCGCCAAACAGTGGAACGCCTTGCCAGAGTCTGTGTTTTCTGATAGCTACAACCTGGGTATCTTTAAGTAGCGAGTGAATAGGTTTCTTCTAGGCAAGCGTGTACCATCGTAGACTGCATCATCGCTTACCATCAGGCGAGATCGTTGTCAAACATGTAAATGATACATTTATTTATTGCTACATAAACAATATAACTAGATACCTATCTAGTTACTTTTCCGCCGCGGAACAAATATTTGGATGATGTACATATATTTGTTCCGGGTCTGGTTGTTGCTCTATATGTAGAAAAAGCAACTATTTATGTATTCTATCGGTTATCTGGTTCCCATAGTACAAGCTCTGCTTAGTTTGAGGCTAGATAGCGCTGTGTGAAATGTCCAGCAGATTATATTATTATTATTATTATTCCATAAATAATACAAAACGTGTTTATGCAGATATGGTTACCTGATTGGATCTAACTAACGATCCCTAGGCAAAGCCAGTATCGTGAGGACCTGAGTACGATTAACAAATTAATACAAAGCTCAAGTGGCTCCCCATCCGTCTTCGCCGGAATGCACACATACTGTCCCTTTTGTATAACATCCTTTTTAACCCTTCTTCTCCCTTCTATCTTGGAGGAGCGTTTTGAATTTCTCCACCAGTCTAATGATCGCAATTTGCGTTCTTCAGATTCTCTCCAACTTAAAACTCCTGTCCATACGACAGAGTTTTATAGTCGATCCTTCACTGTAACAGCCGTACGATTGTGGAACGCTTTGCCCCTCTCTATAAGAACATCCAAGTCTATTAGTCATTTTAAAACAAAAGTGCACACCCATTATCTGTCCTTGTGTTGAAGTTGTAGCTGCTTGTTAATTCATCATAACCACTTTTAGAGTTGCTTATTTAAATTAAATTTGTGTTATTATTGGTAATTTAGGTTAATAGTATGTAGATATGTTTTTAAATTTATATAGATGCACCGCCGTCATGTGTTACATTTTGATCCTGTCCATACAAAGGTTGTCTGGAAGAGATCGCTTTTAGCGATAAGACCGCCCATTGTACTAAATCTATTTGTAAGAATTATGTTCTGTATTTTACTTTGGTGTACAATAAAGAGTTATCTTATCTTATCTTATCTTATCTTAATACAATAAAATACAATGATTAAAGAATAGAAAATAAATACTATATATAATACATAACTAATCAAACAGTTTACAGTTTTATCTCCAGCAACTGCTCATAACACAGCTTAAGCTTATTATTATTCAAACATGTACAATCTAAAAAAACATAACTTCGAACTAACAGCTATGCAAGAAGTTCGCTCTCAATGCAGGTAACACTTCATGAAAGTCGGGTGAGAACTTTTGAATTCAAAATTTACTGGGTCTGGTTGTTTCTCTCTATATTTTAAGTATGTATTTATAAAAAAAATCGGCCAAGTGCGAGTCGGACTCGCACACGAAGGGTTCCGTACCATTATCTATAAAAACGGCAATCATGTAAAAATAAAATATTTGTTTTATTTTAATTTAATTATTTATGTTTAAAGAGATTAGGTATATAAATAAATATTCTGTGAATATTTAAAGTGTTTACCTGTTACCGTTATAAATATCGAGCTAAAACGAGCAAAAACTCACGTTTGTTGTATGGGAGCCCTCTTAAATACTTATTTTATTCTGTTTTTAGTTTTTGTTTTTATAGCGGCATCAAAAATACATCATCTGTGAAAATTTCAACTGTCTAACTATCACGGTTTATGAGATACAGGCTGGTGACAGAATGACAGACAGACAGCGGAGCCTCAGTAATAGGGTGCCGTTTTACCCTTTGGGTACGGAACCCTAAAAAAGAGTATATAAGTAGAGTGGAGTAGAGTAGTAAGTGTATCCGTTATCCTAGTTTCTTCAGTACAAACCTTGCTTAGCTTGAGGCTAGATATCGCTCTGTGAAATGTCCACCATTATTTATTATTTTATTGTTAATTATTATACAGTTAACAATTTTAACACCAGCAACTGCTCATAACACAGCATAAGCACATTATTATTCAAACATGTACAATCTAAAAAAAAACAACTTCGAACTAACAGCTATGCAAGAAGTTTGTTCTCAATTCAAAAATTGTTATCACTTCATAAACAAAAAACTCAATTGCTTCCATATTCCATCTCATTGAATATAATATAATTCCATTATGAAACTTCCGTGCAACACTAGTTTGCGAACGTCTATGAAACTAACCATTTGCAGGAAAGCTTAGTTCGTCACTGGCAGACTAGGCCGGGAAGCGATCGTAGGAAATACTACCTAACGATAATATGAAAGACTGCCTGCCCACAATAAGACGACCTACGCGCAGTGGGCGAATAGCCGGCTGAGACGCAGGAGGTAGCGGGTTCGATTCCCGCTACGGAACATATGTTTGCATGATATACATATATTTGTTCCGCGTCTGGGTGTTTTTTTATACTACGTATCTTGTTATGTACGACATTAAATTAAAACACGGTTTGGGCTAATGGCTAGGTATTGTAATAAAATAGGTGATTTACAAATTCATTGCCTAAAAAAAATTAAATTGTCAAACAACCTTATAATCAAGTCCTAAAATATCAATGAAACAGTCTATATATAATAGCTAAACAAATCATATTCATTTATCATATATATAACAGATATTATAGTTAACATAGTATATATAAATAATGATTAGTAGATTTATAAGAATTTAACATACATCATTAACCTAACTAAAAAGTTTAAATTCATAAGTCGATAGTATTATATGGAAGAGCAACGACGCCCTGCCGTCATACAGTGAAAACTAGTACGGAGGGTAGTCACTTGACTATGTATTCATCATAACTGCAAACTTAAGTTACAGTAGAAAACATGATTGCGTATATAGTGTAAGTCTAGATTTTAAGTTTGTAAACTTACTTTATCGAAATAAATTTTACTTTACTATAATAAAAAAAAAACATCATGTAAGTAGGTACTCGTTAAACTGACTAAACAGCATCGCTTTACGTTAAAAATTGTTTATTGGAAATGTATCAAATACTAGATCAATTTTCAAGCTACTGGTATCAAACCTACATTTAAAATCAGATTATACGATTCCGGATGTGTGTTTTAAATTAATGTCGTATATAACGAAACAGGTTAGTAAATATTAGTATTAACTAACATTATTTTGTAATACAAGCTCTGCTTAGTTTGGGGTTAAATAGCGCTGTGTGAAATATTCAGTAATATATATTTATATATATAGAATAAGGATGACTAAGCCAAGAAGCCATGATAAGTAACACTATCTAACTATAATACAGAAGGCGAGTTGTTTACCCTTGACTTCGTTCACGTTTCTTAGTTAAAACAGCACCAATTATCGAAAATCGAATATGTACATCCATCGTTCCGGTAAGCATAGTCATATTTGAACCAACATGTTTTTATATTCCAATCTCTTTGGTTAAATCTGAGTGCCTCCCAAACACAGACTTTTTATCTAAACCTTTTTACCGACAGCTTAGTAGACGCGACGGTGTTTCAACTTCTATTTTCAAATCTATGGCGCAGTCCAAGTGTCTTGTCAATAAAAAATAACCTTTGTTGTAATCCAGATCTTAATCGATCTACATTCAAAAACTTCTAGAAATCGGTTGAATATTTTAGTTGCGAAAACGTTACTAACAGACAGACAGAGTAGTTATTTTCGAATTTACACTAATATTGTACAGACATACGAGTACATTGTATACATCTTTGTTGCTGTCTTCAATGGTATTCATACCATTAATGCAACATTATATCCGTTCCAACAAGCGTTTGTTGTTAATACTCGCAAAGTGGGAACTGGTGACCTGTAATACAGGCTCCTATGAACCTCCTTCGGGCACCAGTCTCTCACAATGGTTGTTAACACCATACAAACTTGCCTTTGTAAATTATACTTAAAAAAATTGTGAGAGAAAATATATGAGTATATTATTATTATTTGTATACATGGATCATGGATTGTCACCGCGGAGATAGAGAGAGACCACAGATTTCCACTTGCTTCGACACAAACTACTTTTAACTCGACTACGCAGAAGAAGGGTAATGTTTATATTGACAAAACACGCCGTGGGCAAAAACTTGCATAATATGTATAATTTCTTTGTTCGTTATCATCAGTTTTGTCTGATTCCGGTACCCTGTGAGGCAGGTTAGGTGACGGTCACCTCCAGATCTAGAGGTATTCATGCGAACTCTAATATTATGCTCTATGCCTTCTAGGAAATCGAAGAAGATGGTACTAGTAAGCGATAGTTGAAAGTCTTTAATTAATTGCTTGAACGTACTGATAAAAAATAAAAAATATTAGAGGAAGTGGCAAAAGTGGCACTCCGGGAGTGCCAACAGATGTCAAAACATGAATAATTACGAGATATTTATATACAGTGTCGGTAACAAAACGGTACAATGTCGCGAGTTTATTGGTTTTGCAATCTCAAAAAATGCCTAACGGGCCTAAAGAAGTTTTCACTTCACAAATATCAAATTTAAAGTGCAACCCAAATATATCCAAAAATATACATTTCAATTTAACCCGCATCTTTGCCTTTAATCGGCATATTCATAGCTGATTTTTTTGAAGTTAAAACTTCTATAGGCGCGTTGGACATTTTTGAGATGGGAAAAACCATTGAACTCGCGACACTGTTACCACTACCGACACCTCTGTTACACTATTGTAAAGCACGGAACGTGCTGTGTAGGACGGCCGGAAGTTAAAACTCCTTTAGGCGCGTTGGACATTTTTGAGATGGGGAAAAAACCATTGAACTCGCGACACTGTTACCGTTACCGACACCTCTGTTACTCTATTTTAAAGCACAAAACGCGCTGTGTAGGACGGCCCCCCGCTAGATAAAAAGACGACCTGATAAGGGTGGCTGGGAGCCATTGGGTGCGGCCAAGATCGTAATAAAATAAATGTAAGCACCTACTTTCCGTTTACCAATAGTATACACGTAAAATAGTTGCGACATACATATAAGCTTGCGAAATAATAAGGGTTCCGTTTTTAGGGTCTCGTACCCAAAGGGTAAAACGGCACCCTATTACTAAGGCTCCGCTATCTGTCTGTCTGTTTGTCCATCTGTCACCAGGCTGTATCTCATGAACCGTGATAGACAGTTAAAATTTTCACAGATGATGTATTTCTGTTGCCGCTTTACCAACATATACTAATAACAAAATAAAATAAATATTTAAAGGGTACTCCTATACAACAAACGTGATTTTTTGAAAGTTTTAGCTTGATATTGATAACGGCAACAGGTAGACGCCTGAAATATTTACAGAATATTTAGTCATATATTCTCTTTAAAAATAAATAATTAAATTAAAATAAAATAAATATTGGAAGGGTTCATACAGCAAACGTGATTTTTTTTTGCCATTTTTATAAATAATGATACGGACCCCTTCGTGCGCGAGTCCGACTCGCACTTGGCCGGTTTTTTAGCATTTAGCAACGGAACACCAAAAACTACATATTTCTGTTTATCGACAACTGTGTCTGTTTATCTTTCTTTAGCAAAGGCACGGGCAAACGCCTCCGATGTTTTCAATATCCAATAACAAAGATTTTCGCATAGTAATTGTGTTTCAATAAAATTGTACTTAGTAGGTACTCCAACGCCTAATCTATTTTACGTACCAATTCGTATCAGTTTCAAAGAAAGATATTAAATTCAAGAAACTAATTGCATATACTATAACAGGTTGTAAGCACAGATTAAAAATGTCTGGGTATTTTTCACGGCGTAACAGCGGGCTAGACCGTTTGCCTTCCAGAGACGGACTAGTGACGAGATAATACCTATTGCTTATTTCAAAGAACGTTTATGATTAAACTAGACTCAAGCAAGATGAAAAATCGCATGATCATCATTTTACAAAATGTGAATAAATATTGATATAATTTATCTACTTTTATCGGTTTCGTTACAATGTGTTTTTCCGTGGGCGAGCTGTTAACCCTCCGCACAAGGATTATAACATCATCGGTGAAACGAAAGCGCATCGCCTTCGCTGGCTCGGCCATTTAGAGAGAATGGGAGAGGATCGACAAGTTCACAACGCCTATCTTGGTTGCCCCGCCGGCCGACGACCCGTTGGACTCCGCACAAGGAACACAACATCATCGGTGAAACGAAAGCGCATCGCCTTCGCTGGCTCAGTCATTTAGAGAGAATGGGAGAGGATCGACAAGTTCACAACGCCTATCTCGGTTTCCCCGCCGGCCGACGACCCTTTGGACTCCGAACAAAGAACACATCATCGGTGAAATGAAAGCGCATCGCCTTCGCTAGCTCGGCTATTTAGAGAGAATGGAAGAAGATCGTCAAGTTCACAACGCCTATCTCGGTTTCCCCGCTGGCCGACGACCCTTTGGACTCCGAACAAAGAACACATCATCGGTGAAATGAAAGCGCATCGCCTTCGCTAGCTCGGCTATTTAGAGAGAATGGTAGAGGATCATCAAGTTCACACGCCTATCTCAGTCTCCCCGCCGGCCGTCGATCCGTTGGACCTCCGCGGTACCGCTGGAAAGATGTAGTGGAAGCGGACCTGCGAGAGCTACAAATGGAAAACTGGCGGGAAGCTGCACAGGACAGACCAAAAAGGTGACTGCTTTTATCGGAGGACAGGACACACTTCCGGTCGCTGAGCCATAGCAGTAGTAGAAGTATAATTTATCTGATAAACATGTAACAATAAATCCCACTTTTGTTTATTTTTTGTTTTAATTTAACGTAAAACAATGCTGAGTGGTGACTGTTTTTGCTGTCTCTAAATTCAATATGTTCTATACTCTATTATTTGTTGTACATTTGTGATGTAAAATAAAAGTATTTAATATATTATTATTAAACAAAGTCGACTACGTAGTATTATAATACTTTGTAGTAGAACATTATCTGAGACTTATAAAAAATAATTTATACTTTGATAAAATGTTCAGTCAAAATATTGTACTAATGAGCATCAGGTGTTTCTCTTTTAATGTAAAAAACTTGTTTTTTAGTTAACATAATATTACTCAGACACAATATATATAACTCTTATTCCACCATCCTCTGTCATAACACTCCAACTACTCACAAAACGATCGAAACAAAACAAAACTTCAAACACTAACGACCACCAAACCGAAGTTGGCAACTAAGTTCGACCCTGCGCATTGGCCGGACGGAGCCAACCCTTCTCCCCTCCCCCAACCCCCTCCGAATTAATTGCAATCAAAAGGAAGGACACGAGTGTAGTCCACCCCTAACTTGGTGTGCCATGTTGAAAATTTGCCCGAGTATTTGCATTTGTGTGCGTGGGTTGGTGTGCGTACGGAATAAAATTGTGTGTGTGTTCGTTTAGTATTTGCAGTGAGCTATCATACTTTGAGACACTAGTTTCAGTCGGCGGTTTTAGTTGCTTGATTGCTTATTGTGAATATTGTGAGGTTTGAAGTGATGTAAATTTATTCGTTGTGGGAGAAAAAAGGAATATTAGGTGCCTATCTTAAAATAATTATATATCTCATGAATATACTGATCCCCAGAATGGACATCCTTGAATCTCTTTTGTATTTTAAGCATTGAGTTTAACATTTTTTTTTTACTTTATAAATAAAAATGTTTTACAATATTTTGCCAATATTTTCATTGAACGAGTCTGGGTCCCACATTCCTCAATCAGAAATTAGAACCATTCGGCCTTGTTCAAATATTTACAATCGTTAGGGGCGACTTGAGCAACAATGCCTAATCATATTTAGTGCCTAAATATATTTATGAGAGTTTTCAAATCATACAAATACGATAAATTTAAACATGTTTAAACAAACAAATTTAAACATACATACCTCAGTACCTTAATACGAAAGTCTTCAATCAGTGTGTGTTACCAGTGATGACATATGGAACAGAGACGTGGTCCTTCACTATTGGCGTTATGAATAAGCTCAGAGTCGCTCAACGAGCTATGGAAAGGGCTATGCTCGGGGTTTCTCTACGGGATCGAATCAGAACTGAGGATATACGTAAGAGAACTCAAGTCACCGACATAGCCCGACGGATTAGCACGTTGAAGTGGCAATGGGCAGGCCATATAGCGCGCAGTACAGATGGCCGATGGGCCGAAAAGTTCTCGAATGGAGGCCACGGACCGGCAAGCGCAGCGTAGGACGTCCACCTACAAGATGGACAGACGACTTGGTAAGAACCGCAGGTCGGCGTTGGATGCAGGCCGCTTCCAACCGCAGTTCCTGGAGATCAATGAGGGAGGCCTTTGTCCAGCAGTGGACATTCTATGGCTGATATGATGACCATGAAACATGTTTTGTTGTTAAATATTTGAAGGGATCGTAGTGAAAGCCGAACCTAGTCTATGGACGGCCTATTTACCAACTAGACTTAACTCGATTTATGCCTTACTATTTATTTATTATATTAATAATATACAGTTTAGACGTAATTTATTTTCTTTACTGTTATGTATTCTAAAAAGATCATTAAAAAACAACCAGCCTTGTTTTCTTGCCTTTCTTTCCTGGCTTGGACGCAAAGGAACAGGCAGTAAAATTGTCGTTTCAAAGTGATCCTTGTGATTTTAATGAATAAAAGATTTCGACTTTGACTTTGAATAAAATGTATATAGTAAATTAACATATATTCATTGAGATTCTACCACGATTAGCCACTACAACTTAGTTGACACATCATAGCCTAATAGAAAATTTAATTTGCAAGGGGCCTCCTTGTTTCTTAACATAATATTTTTTTTGTAATCTCTACCATATTTGCCGGTACACAACAGCCCGCAAATCAAGTGTTCAGAAACTATAAGAGAATTCCAGGTGACATCGCGCAATGATTTAATAGATTTTCGGACATCCGATATTGAGTGCCAAGAAATGTGATTAAAAGAATAGTCACAACGTACACACGGCTACACATCAAGGTATACATTTTCAGTATAAGCTGACATCTTATTCCACGAAAAGCCTACACAATTCGAGGTCAGCTTAAACTGGAAATGTATAGCTTGATGTGTACCCGTGTGTACTCTTATCAGACAAGCAATAACGTGACCCAGTTGAAACCAGCCATTAGCAAATATCTAGAAAGCACACCTCTCATATACGATTCTACGAAACTACATTAATATTTCAAAGTCGGGGTACAACTTGGGGTCCTTTCTAAACAGCCCTTGGTCTTCTAAAGTTATTCCAACTTTGCTACCAAGTTCCTCGCTTTGGGGCCAGGGTAAAGATTACTTTGTAAGGGATGGGGCACGCCTTATCTTAAGTTTGTTAGTTTCTGCTTTTTGATAATAAATGGTGTTTGTGTTGTCCAAAATCTGTGCGGTTTATTGGGCACTTGGGTGTACTGCTGAGTTTCATTAACTTCAATAAACAATACCTACACCATAAACCAACAACCGTAAAAATATACATAGGTATATAATACAGATTTTTATAGAGACAGAAAACACTTTATTACGCACCTTATAAAAATCAAATAGAACAATATCAATCTATGCGATGCAATTCGTAGATTTATCATTAAATGTTTTTTTTAATTGTAGGCTTGTGTTTGATCACAATCTCGCCTGATGGTAAGCGATGATGCAATATTTATACTAAAAACGGGATATTTACCATGATTTGTGAGTATTTGAGTATCCCGATATTTCGGCGCAATTGCATGCGCCATGATCACGGGTAAACTGAAGTCTTTGCGAGTAGGTAGTTATTGGCAGATATAACGATCTACCCTCTTTCTTAGTCTCTTGCTAGGAATTAATTCGCTAATTCTATTACTACCACCGGCTTCATTCTCGATCATAACTCGATTCCGACACACAACACTCACTATCTGCCAATAACTACCTACTCGCAAAGACTTTAGTTTACCCGTGATCATGGCGCATGCAACTGCGCCGAAATATCGGGATACTCAAATACTCACAAATCATGGTAAATATCCCGTTTTTAGTATAAATAGTGTTCATAACCATGATAGTTTCAAAAGTTATAGCGATGATGCAGTCTACGATGGTACACGCTTGCCTAGAAGAAACCTATTCACTCGCTACTTAAATACCCTTACGTTGTAGTTATCAAGAAACACAGACTCTGGCAAGGCGTTCCACTCTTTTGCGGTGCGCTTAATTAAGGTCGAAGAGAACCGCTTTGTGCGAATGGGAGGTATTTCTAACATATAGCGGTGGCGCACCGCAGAGCGTCTGGTTGTCCGATGATAGAATGGAGATGGTGGGATTAGGTTGAAAAGTTCTGCCGCACACTCGTCAAAATGTACTTGATAAAAACCGAGAGGCTAGCAACCTTTCGTCGATGCTCCAGGCTGAGGAGCCTTGCATCAACTAGCTCATCGTTGCCTATGAGCTTCTTGGTTTTTCTCTTAATTGATTCCAGACCATCAAGTTGGTACTTCGCTGATCAAAAATAAAACTGAATAGTCATTAAACTTTTGAATGGAATAAGCTATAGCTATAACCACATATTAAGAGCCGTAACTAAGTGTACTGAATTTTTTTGTACCCATTTCATCATTGCTTTATATTTTTTTATAAAAACAAGAACTGTTCAAATTAAGCCTAAGTCTAACCTGTTATTATCCATATATTTGCAAAATTTCAACCACTTATGATTACATTAGTAAATAAAAGTTACGGTAACATAATTTAAAACTACCAACGGTATCATCACACTTATATTATAAATGCAGAAGTTTAGGTGTTTGTTTGTTTGGTACCTAATCACGTCGTAACGGCGGAACCGATTTCGATGAAATATGGTATGTATTACCCGTGCGCGATAAGTTGGGACCTGAGCGCGGTGACGTCATATTGGCGTGTTTGTACCGCCCGCAAAAAAGCGAACATAACAAGCAGCCGCCCGCGGCTTCGTCTTTGTTTTTTTAACCTAATTTATTATGTTACTCAGGGAGGACGCTGCTTTTTATCTAATCTTTTTACACTATTTGAATAAAATAAAAATACAATGTTTAAGTTTATACATTTATTTTATCTATTATTTACATTATCTCATCTTCGTCACTACTTAGTGGATTTATGCCTTCTAGAGTTTGTTCTTCGTCCTCAGTTTCACTATAATCACTTGACGAAGAGGTATCCGATAAATTTACAACATTTACTATAACAACAAAAACTACAACAACAAAACAATGACACAAACTATAACAACAAAAACTACAACAACAAAACAATAACACAAACGAAAACTAAAAGAATTCTAGAGCGCGTCGTTACGTGACGTAGGCCAGTACGAGACTAAAAACCCTAGTAAAAAATAGTGATGCGAACGGTACAATACGGGCGCCATCGGGGAAGTGCAGGGGAAGCGGTCGGGTAGTCGCATTCCTAGCAGGTCCCAAGTTATCGCGCACGAGTAATACGTAGATTATAACCTATATTAATACATAGGATACTTTTTGTTGACAATCAACGCGTGCAAAGCCGCTGGCGGAAGCCAATGTTTTTATAAGTTTTACCCCATAGTCTGGCTATGCCCCACCTGCTTATCTGTCCTTTGTGCCCTATGACCTGCACAAGGGTGATCTCAATAAGGACTCCTTAAATACAATAGACGTGGTCAGGACTGAACCCATAGTTGCAAATTTTAATGTCTTATGCTATTGACACAAAAGAAAATATATTTTGCACGCAAGAACCTTGTAGTCGGGTATTTTTTTATTAATAATATAATGATTACAAATATTTTATTATTTTTAAACTTTCGTGATTATCACGTATGTACCTTTTTAGGGTTCCGTAACCAAATGGCAAAAAACGGAACCCTTATGGATTCGTCTGTCTGTCTGTCCGTCCGTATGTCACAGTCATTTTTTTCCGAAACTATAAGAACTATACTGTTGAAACTTGGTAAGTAGATGTATTCTGTAAATTGCATTAAGATTTTCACACGAAAATAAAAATAAACAATAAATTTTGATAAATGATGTACCATGCAAACTTCCACCGAAAATTTGTTTGAACGAGATCTAGTAAGTAGTTTTTTTTAATACGTCATAAATCGTAAACCGCAATTTTCATTCAATCAACTCAAATATAAAAAAAAGTTACAACGAACTACAAGAACTTTTATATTATGTTACTTGCTGTTACGGAATCCTTCATGGGCGAGTCCAACTCGCACTTGGCCGTTTTTTAGTAGTTATTCCGATGGTTCGACTAAGTTGCAACAGCCGTGGTTACGAGTCAACTCAACTCTGTCCGTCCGTGACCACGGCTGTTGCAACATAGTCGAAACGTCGGAATAACAAATAAAAAAGGTACGTACGCAATAAATATCGGTTTTAATCAGTAATCAAATACAAAAAGTTAAGAATCAGGCTGTAAAGTAGGCGAAAACCTATACTAGTCTTAAAACCTTTAGGTTTGTCTAGACACCTTTATGGCTTAGGTTCTGGTAACGAATAGTACTTTAATTACCAAGATCAGTATTATTTAAGGGTATTTTTCTAAAAGTTAATATAATAAACTTTCTTCACAAACAATCAGCGTTTTCATTCACCCAACAATAAGAACAACAAAACTTCTTACCTGTCTGTTTATTTAATAATCTCAAATCAATTCAAACCAAACTATTCAAGATAAATAATACTTGAATAGTTCTATAACAGTAATAATATTCCACGATGTACACTCGATGTCACAAGTGATAAATCAGTACAGTCGTGTACATAAACAAATCGTTGTAATCTGGTTCGGCATATTGTTAGTAGCGATATTATCTTTCTGTCGGTTTAACATGGAGCTGCTTTGGTGTTGTTTAGTGGTAGGGTGACTGTGGATTGAGTAATAAAATGGAACATTGATTATTTTTAATAGTTTTTATTTATTTGCCATGACTCAACTTGTTTAACCTTTTTTTGTCTAATTTTTCCTGGTTTCTGGTTTTTAGGCCCGGAAATGGACGTCCAAACTTAATTTAATAGAGTTAGTGCCTAAATACGATAAGAGAGTTGTCAAATTACAAATATAAGTTTTTAAACATGTTTATTCGTTAATTAGGTTTAGGGATCGTTGTGAATCGTAAGCCGATCGTAAGTCGGGCTCAATCCCTACAATTTTTAATAATCAGAACAAGAGATTAGTCAATGTATTTTAAAACTATTAACAAATCAATACAATATGTCACCACCACTATAATCAAATATCTCTATCTTCAAAGGTTTGCTGGAAGAAAACTCTTATTAGGGTTAAGCTCGCCTTTGTACATGTCCATTTTGTAAGCTATTTTTATCTGTAAATCTATTTGTGTACAATAAAGAATAATTAATTAAAAAATATGTCGTGGCGTAGAACATTAGCCATAACTTATACAAAAATATTTGTATATATGTAAGATAAGATGGAATAATTGCTGTTTAACTAACATAAGTAATAATAATGACATAATCGTAATAAATAAGTAGAGGTGTTAACGTTATATAATAATTATATAATAAAAGCCTGAATATAAAATTATTTTCATGACTAAAATACAAAAGAAACAGTTAAATATCTAAAGATCGTTGCAAACGATCTATAGATAACTCAACTGCTCCAGATTACTACAAGGCGGCAGTGTACTTAAGACACTGGCTGCATTGCCCCACTGAATTGCAATGCGTTGCAATGCGTTGACTCAGATAAGCACAACCTGGAATCACACGCCGCTTCGACCAGATGCCCAGAAATATTTTTTAAACGCGATGAGCCCCGGTACCCCGTGGACCCAGGGTCTCGACCACAAATGGCTCCAATACGTATGCTCTGTCGAGACTTCCATATTTGTGCCGCTTGAGATCTTCGACTGAATTTACCGCCGCACCAGCTCCAACTACTGTACCAGACAGATGAGATGGCGCAAGGGTATCGACGTACGTGGCGTCCCACACCAAAGGCCTACCCTTCTCCCAAGGTACAAGAGTCATACCGTCAGGCCGCTTTCCATCTTCACGTAACAGACCTTTCGGTTCGAGAACGTCTGGAACGTTGACGCTGCTAAAAGCCCGGCGTATATTATCGTAATAAATTGATCGTGTTACAAGAATATCACTATCATAAAATTAATAGACGACCTCCGTGGTGCAGTGGGCGAATAGTCAGCTGAGTCGCAGGTAGCGGGTTCGATTCCCGCCGCGGGGCAAATGTTTGCATGATCTACAGATATTTGTTCCGGGTCTGATTGTTTCTCAATATATTATAAGTAAGTATTTACAAAAAAAAATATGTATATACGTATTCTATCAGTTATCTGGTTCCCATAGTACAAGTTCTGCTTGGTTTGGGGCTAGATAGCGCTGTGTGAAATGTCCAGCAATATTTATTTATTTATTTATTTTTAATATGCAATTACGAGGAAGAGCGCCAGCTTATATCCATTGAACCACGTATTAAACTGTGTCTCTAAGGTCTGAACAAATATGTATGAGTTTGAATAAACTACCACAAAAATGTATTATATTGACAGAAATGTATCTGTTGATAGTATTATTATTTATTTATTAAACTTTAATTTTAAAAAGATAGACACCCTACTTACGTATACGTGGCAAAGTCAAGAAGCTAGCGAGATTTTGACCAATTTATAGCGTGCCAAGTGGAAAGATAAGCTAATACGGCTTAGAGGCAGGGGTTTGTATTGGCGAACTAATTTTGCATACACGAGCACATAGGATAACCCTCGCGTTTGAGTGCATTTAAGTGTAAGTTGATTCAGGTAGATGTTTCATTTGCGTGATTGAGTGACGGCTCATTTATAATGATTAGTTTGGATGAAATAATACTTGTCTTGTTATAGCGCAACACTCAAGTGGCTCTCTATCCTTCTACTACGTGCACATATTCTATCACTTCTTTTTAACATTCTCTTTAATCCCACTTCACCTTTTTATCTAAAGGAGCGTTTCGAATTTCTGTATCAGGCACACTCTCGAAACCTTCGTTCTTCCGAAGCTTTACAGCTTCGAACTCCCGTTCATAGTTCACAATTTTATGTTGACTCCTTCACAGTACAAGCTGTGCGACTGTGAAACGTTCCAATCTCTTCCTATTTTCAAATTCAAGGTATACAACCATTTCCTTTCGTTGTCTCGTAACTGCTAGTTAGTGTTCATGTTATTTATCCTAAATATGTAGTGTGATGGCGTGACGACTTGGATGTGCATTTACCAGACTGGCCCACTACAGCAGGGGACAGAAAAAACTGGAAAGAAGGGAGGGAGGCCTTTGCCCTGCAGTGGAACAACACAGGTTAAAAATAAAATAAAGTAAATATGTAGTGTAGTTTATTTATATATTATTTCTATATGTACTTAAGTTTATGTTTATTAGTATAATCAATAGGTATATTTTATTATGTGGATCCTGTTTACGTATGTACTCTTACACCGCCGTCATTTGATTTTGGTTTATCCTGTCCATCCAAAGGTTGTCTGGAAGTGATCGTTTTTAGCGATAAGACCGCACATTGTACCTTTATTTATTGTTTATTTCCATTGTTACTGTATTTTTGTTTGGTGTACAATAAAGAGTATTTCATTCATTCATTCGTGACGATATAGGTAGATCCTACCCCATACGATTATGCTGTTTTTGAGTACATCAGAATTGAGGAACCTTCTTATGATTTTAACGAATTAATATTGATTTGTTCTATGAATTTATTATTATACCCTGTCAATAGCATAACCCTTGACCAAATCTAAAAGGTTTTGATGGATTTTTTTCATGTTATTTGTGGGGAAACAGGCTTACGGCCCACCTGATGGTAAGCGGTCACCGTCGCCTATTGACACCGGCAACACCCGGGGTATTGTCGATGCGTTCCCTATACTGTAGTAACCTCTTTACATTTCTCTTGAAGCGTGCCATGTCGTAGCTTAATGGGAAAACCTCAGATGATGGCTCATTCCACATCTTACAAGTATGGGGTAGAAAAGATTGCGTGAAGCGTGAGGTGCGTGATACGCAATTGTCGATGATATGTGGATGAGCTTTATTACGTTGTCGAGAAGTGCAGTGGTAAAATCTCGACGACGGGATGAGATCAAACAGCTCCTCAGAACATTCCCCATTATACAGGCGGTAGAATACACTGAGCGATCCGATGTCACGGCGTTGACTCAGCGTTTCCAGCCTGTCGGCGAGTTTGGGATCACCGATGATTTTATTGGCTCTTCTCTGAAGGGAGTCAAAACGAAGCAATTGGTACTTTGGAGTTCTGTGCCAAAGATGGGAAGAGTATTCTACTTGCGGCCGAACTTGCGCTTTGTACAGCAATAGCCATTGTTGTGCCGTAAAATACTGTTTGGCACGGTTAAGGACTCCAAGTTTTTTGGAAGTTAGCACAGCTTTTGCTTTTAAGTGACTTCCATGCTAGAGCTCATTAGAAATTTCGACTTCCAGAATCCCTATACTCGCCGAGACGTGGAGAGGAATGCCCTGGAACCGTGGAGCTATTGTGAAAGGGCCTTCCTTGGGGTGAACGCACAGACTAGCATCTTGGTTGTGTTAAAGGTGACCAGATTAAGGTTACCCCAGTCTGACACGTGCTCCAAAGAGCCTTCAACCTCAGACACAAGCCTTTGTCTGTTGTCTCCCACTTCAGACTGAGAGACATTAGGGCGGCCAGTGTAGTAAGTATCACCCGTACTGTCATCCGCATGACAATGAAGGCCGCTTATGTGCAGCATATCATTGATGTGAAGAATAAACGGTGTGGGCGATAGCACTGACCCTTGAGGTACACCAGAGTTAATGGGCATTGAGTCCGAGCAAGAACCATCTACAACGGCTCTTATGCTCCGCCCGGATAAGAAACTGGCGACCCAACTGCAAAGTCCCCCGGGGAGGCCGTATGAGGGAAGCCTCGAGAGAAGCACCTTGTGCCACACCCGATCGAACGCCTTTGCGATGTCTAAACTAACAGCTAGAGCCTCCTCCTTACTCTACCGCTGGGCTTCCGCCCAGCGGTGAGTGAGATAAACTAGAAGATCATCAGCTGATCGCCCATTACAAAAGCCGTATTGGCGATCACTGATCAGCTGGTGTTCCTCAAGATACCTAAGAAGCTGAGTATTAATTACTCGTTCCATCACTTAACAGAGTATGGAGGTAATTGCTTTAGGCCGATAGTTAGATGGATTGGTTCGAGCCTCATTTTTAGGGATTAGGTGGACATGAGTCACTTTCCAAGAAGACGGCACGATACCAGTGGCATAAGACTATTCAAAGAGGGACGTAAAGACAGAACACAACTCAGGAGTATACTTTTTGAGCACAATGGCTGGAATGCCATCTGGCCCACTCGACTTTCTCACATCAAGGGAAAGGGTTCCTTCCGTACCGTATTCTGATGAAAACGTACCTCTGGCATGGAACTCGGACAGCGAGGTATCCGAGGATCTTATCAGAAATCATACTCTCTTTGAGAATTGGTAAAATTTAATGTTTGGATTTGCCGTGAACTACCTCCTTAAAATATATTTTTAAAGATTTGGATACTGTGCAGCGATCTTCGGATGTCCACTTAGGGAGCGTTTGAAGTCTAAAGCCATACTAGGCTATCCATTTGGATCAGACATGACCTATACACGGATTATCTATATTTCTAGGTACATTTATTTTAGGACTATTATGAACCGTCTGTTGCAGACAGTTTAAACTACGTAGTAATAGTTTTCTTTGGTTTAAACACTGTCTGGTCTCGAAAAATATTTTTAAGCATAGCTACGAGTATATATATTTAAAACAAGTTTCAGGCTTTTAGAGCGCTGCTTCCTACGCGTGGTTTTTAAATAAAAAAGTAGCCTATAACAAACAGATAGACAGAGTTGCTTTTAAATTTATATTAGTATGAACAGTATGTCTAGCCCGATCCAGAAGTGATGGACGGAACACCTAATTTTTTTAACATTGTGTTAAACTGACTACTGATAATTGTTCTCTCTGGATCAATCTACATTTCTAGTGCAATTTAAAAGTCGATTAACATACAAATATCCAGAGCCGTAATTAAACAGAAACTTTCAACATACCTGTTTATATAGCACACTAATGACTCGAAGGCACGCTTGGACTGAGGGGTGTCCAGTAAGGGACGAAAATTTCCTAAAGGGTTTACCCTAAAACGGGGGCAGAGACGATAATTAATGCCTTAAAACGACTGTACTTTAACCCTTTTGTACAGACAATTTTAGACTTTAGTTTTAACGGATTAGGGATCAAAGCTTTTATGTATAGGTCGTCACGTTTGGTTCAATTTTATAGTCTGGGGTGGCAAATAATAAGAGGACCGTACATACAAAGTTGGTGGCTGATGAATGACACTCGGAGGGCCCATTGCCCTTCGGAGGTTTTAAGTGGGTTGGATAAGAAATGTCGGATATATAGTGAAATATTTCGCGTTAGTTTGTTTGTTTATGGTGATTGTGTGAGTAATTAAACTCGGCAATGGGTGGACTGAGAGTGTTTTGGTTTAGTGATTATGAATTACTGTTCAGAATAGTTTCTTTATGTTCCCTGCGTGTATTTAGGTATAATATATTGTAACGATAGTATCATTTACGATAATACACTTCCATAAATTTACAAAGAAGATGAGTATTAGTATATCTAGTGTCGTTATCATTATCATACATGTATTAGCCAGGACATCTGCTACTGAACATAACATGCTGCCTCCATTATAGATTTCTAGAGCAAACATTGTGCAGCCTGAACCCAACGGCTCTCAACAACACTAATTCGGTGGTCATTCTATCTAGTCGGGATGTCGTCTGTAGTGTATTGAGTGCGTGGTTTGTTTTCTTGTAGACTCCATAAAGTTAGTAAATTTAAAGGGCAAGGTGTTCGCTTTTATAACAAACTCCCAAGTGATGTACAAAAACTGACCATTAACAAATTTAAAAACGCAATTCGTTTTATTTATTAAACTAAATCTTTATAAAAAAGCCTAGTATAAAATATCGGATTATTTAGATGATAGAGAAGCTTGGGATTGAAATTCATCCAACTCGTTCAAATGTTACAATTTAGACGTAATTTATTTTCTGTATTGTACGAGTAATGTATTCTAAAAGGATCATTAAAAAAAACCAGCTTTGTTTCTTGCCTTTCTTTACTGGCTTGGTCGCGAAGGAACAGGCAGTAAAATTGACGTTTCAAAGTGATCCTTGTGATTTTAATGAATAAAAGATTTTGACTTTGTTTCATACTAGCTACTGTGTAATCTGTGGGCGCGTGGACAAGTCAGGCTGCAATGAATGGTTGAACCAGCTGCCTGTGTTTCACTCCGATACATCTAAAAATCCATTCAAATAGTTCTTTTATATTCTCATAGGGAATATTTAAAGATAAGTCCAAATATTTAATTTAATATCTTTTGCATATAACTCATAAGAGTAAGCAATCGTGACGTGACAGATAAACTCATCATAATAGAAGACTATGCTTCCCCCATATATTTCCAGAGCGATAGAACTTGGCGGCCTACTCTCAACGGCTCCAAGCAACCTTTATCAGGTCGTCTTAACATCTAGTGGAGGGGCTGTACTACGCTGCGCTTTCCAGTGCGTGATCTTCAATCACGAACTTTTCTGCCCCAATGGCCGTCAGTTCTTCGAGCTTTGTGCCCTACCCACTGCCACTTCTACTTGCTATTAATAATATATCGTTTATTTCCGGCAACATGCAAGAATACAATACATCGTCCGCTGCGCTTTCCAGTTTGTGGTCTCCACTCGAGAACCTTTCTTTCTTTTCTTTCGCGCCAATTCTTCAAGCTGCGTAATGCAGTGGGCATTGCGCAGCTTGAAGAATCAGCCACTTCAGCTTGCCAATTCTTTGTGATATGTATGACTTTGTACACTGTTTAATACAACACGCACCATCGAAAGACGCCGCAAAACGTAATGTGGATTTTCATTTGAGACAGACAAGCTTCATTTAGTTTTCATCATCATCATCATCAGCAGAAAGACGTCCTCTGCTGAACATAGGCCTCCCCCTTAGATCGCCACAACGAGCGGTTGGTAACCGTTTGCGCCCAACGGCTCCCCGCGATTCTTACTAGATCGTCGGTCCACCTTGTGGGGGGCCGGCCTACGCTGCGTCTTCCAGTCCGTGGTCTCCACTCGAGAACCTTTCTTCCCCAACGGTTATCGGTTCTACGAGCGATGTGGCCTGCCCATTGCCACTTAAACTTGCTAATTTGAGAGCTATGTCGGCAACTTTAGTTCTTTTGCGGATTTTGACACGCAAAGAGACCCCGAGCATAGCCCTCTCCATAGCTCATTTTGCTTTAGTATAATGTTTCTGAGAGCGATTACAATTGTTCCAATATATACCAATAATTGATCAACCCGATGAAGAAAACAATATTTATTTTTCTGACAGTTGCTTTACTAGTAAAAGAAAACAATACATATTTACCTTGTAAACAAGCAACGATCGCGCAATTACACAAACAAATGCCAAACAATTGATGAAACGTGTGATATTGCTCTTTCCACAACAGAGTAACAAGTTAATTTAAAAAAATAAATAAACTCCAATCCTCTCTATTTGTGTCGGGGGTAAACTAGCTTTCTAGAAAAAAAATTAACAATAAACTTGAAATATTTAAAAAATCAACGTGGCAATGGGCAGGCCATATAGCGCGCAGAACAGATGGTCGATGGGGCCGGAAGGTTCTCTAGTGGAGGCCACGGACCGGCAAGCGCAGCTTAGGACGTCCACCTACAAGATAGGCAGACGACTTGGTAAGAACCGTAGGTCGGCGTTGGATGCAGGCCGCTTCCAACCGCAGTTCCTGAAGGCCTTTGTCCAGCAGTGGACGTCCTACGGTTAATATGTTGATGATGATGATGATTATTTAAAAAAAATAGCGATACAATCACCGATTGTGTATCTATCATACCTACTTCTAAATTTACTAACGCATTAAAATTGTGTAATTTGAAATGTTATTGTATTTATGGTGTGCAATAAATTTTCTATCTAGCAGTTGCAAAATAGCATGCACAACTCTATTGCTCAACTACCGAGCAACAATTGCTTAACACGTTCCCAGCGGCACAGATTTATCTGTACTTTCCATTACTGCATTACGGGTCGTTTTAAACCTTGTCCTAAACCAGAGATTGTGGAGGCACGAGGCATATTAAACCCCACGGCCCGTAGGAGACCAAAATCCTTTTTTGGCACCAAATAAGACAAAGTGTACGGTTTTATTTTTGTTCGCGGCACGAGGTCTAAGAAACCCGGCATTGGCTGGTATACCATAGAACTAGGAATCAATAGCACATCTCAGATATAAAGTTATCTCTTTCCTACACTGAACCAGATGGAAGTTATGCCTCCCGCACGACAGAGCCGTTTAAGTTTTTTCTTACCGCTATAAAGACGAGACACGGACAGGATGTTTCAAGCCCTGTTTTGCACTTATCGTGTTAAAAATTTCCTGTGTAACCAACACCTTAGTGAAGAGTGCGTCAGGCTTACATACTCAGCACATGCCGAAGAATAAATGATTTATCCCGCAAAACCCATCAACGGGATGACTAGTCAGCAATTATAAAGATTCAGCATTATTTTTTAGCAAATGGCTATAATTAATTCTAGTTTGCTCCATGAAATTGCTCAACTTCCGAAAAACAGTTGCTTAAAAATTACCCGTGTAACCAACACCTAAGCAAAGAGTGCGTGAGGCCTACATACTCAGCACATCAGCCTGCCAAAGAATAAATGATTCATCCTGCGACCCCCATCAACGGAATGACTTGCAGCATGATATCGCACCATGTGCTAAGGGTAAGGATTAGAGACGCTAATTATCTATACTAGGGATGTACACATTCGGAGTTGGCGAATGGTATTTCGAATTCTTATAAGTAGATTCGGAGTTAAGAGAGATTTATTGAATAGTGAAGTAAAATAGCTTTATCATGCAAACATTAAAGTAAATAGAACAGAATAAGATTTATTTGCAACAACATAAGTAACTAACACATAAATAGATGACATAAAACAAAGACAAACATATAGAATCAAACTATCTCATCTTGTTAAATTATTGTTACGAAATGGACCCTTGCAACAATAATAATAATAATAGCATTTGTATTAGGGCGAGAAACTAAAAATTAGTATACATTTAAATAAAATCAAATAATATATTTTTTTTTTTATTAAGGGCTAGCGTTTGACCACGATCTCGCCTGATGGTAAGTGATTATGCAGTCTACGATGGTACACGCTTGCCTAGAAGAAACCTATTCACTCGCGACTTGAAGACCCCTAGGTTGTAGTTAATAAGTAAACTTTCGTGTTAGTGAAATGGTGTTTAATAATTTAATTTATTTTACCCAAAATTTTTAATCACAATAACATTATAAATGTGAAAGTTTGAATGTTTGTTAATTAGCAGAATTTCCGAAGGATATAGGTAATATAATTCGTATATGAAAACTAGCCAAGCCAGACTTTAGGCTTTAATATATAATCCTAAGTTATAAGAAGAAATTATATTTTAAGTTGTTATTAAATATGTTATGTTGTTATAAATAAATTTCAGGACTGACCATTGAACTTGGCACCCATTTAAATCTCACTTCTTTTGTCGTTGAAGTCAACAACCAAGGCATATATCATAATATTGAACTTGGCTCTCATTTCACATATATGTTGTTGATGAGATAAATATTGTTGGAGATTACACACAGCGCTATCAAGCCCCAAACTAAGCAGAACTTGTACTATAGGAACCATATAACTGTAGAATATTAAATACTTTTTTATGAATTGTAATATTAAATGGTTATTTAATTAACTGTAGTCTCCAAGAACGGTCTCCTATCTTTCGGAGTCGGAAGGTAAAACTTCGGTACATCCCTATAATAATATTCAGCCCCTTGATTATTATGTAAGTTTTACTAATGGCTTGTTAGTGTTTTGAAATTTGAGACGCGATACTGAAAGGGTTATATTTTATGGCAGCTTTTTAATTGGCTTAATTGGAAAAAATATTGATTGAATGAAAGACTAAATGAAAATGTGTGAAATATTCAGCATTATTTATTTATATACGTCCTCTAGTACATATTTTAAACTGGCAGAAATAAAATATATAAAGTTTGTTATTAAAAAGTTGCCTATGTTTTAGTCCAGTTAGAGCTTTTATACATACTAGCTGACCCGGCGAACCGAACTTCTTACCATCTTAGAATCAATTGTGATGTGTTCATGTTAATTTTTGCCCGTCTTTTGTTTCTGTCATGTATCTGATACATGACAGAAACAAAAGACTGACATGACACAAAGGGCGATGCATGAGAAAGTTACTTTATTTAATAATTTTGTTTTATGTGAATTTTCCGATGCTTCTAACAGTTATTTTTCTATTCGGGGCGGACGCAGATCCAAAAATCAAATATCAATAAAATCGGTTCAGCCGTTCTTGAGTTATAAATGTTGTAACTAACCTAACCTAACGTTTTATACATTTACTAGTTGACCCGCCGAACTGTGTACCGCATTGACATGCACATGACGCGGGCTGTCAATATACGTCCACCATCATTATCTGCATCAATGTATGAGAAAATAATTATTCTTCATAATATCTTTCTTGCGTGAATTTTTCCAATATATTAATAGTTATTTTGCTATTCGGGATGCAGACAAATACAACAAATCAAAAACTATGAAAATCGGTCAAGCCGTTCTTAAGTTATAACTGTTCGAACAAATCCGACTAATATGCTTGTAAGAAATCTATATTTTTATATTAAGAAGATAAAAATATAGATTTCTTACAAGCAGTAATAAAATATATAAAGAAGTTTGTTATTAAAAAAATGCCTAAGTATATCTCAATACCAGTCATAAACTATCTATATTCTAAGTTTTATTGAAATCAGTTCAGCCGTTACCACGTGAAAGCGTAAATAGCCAAAAAAACAAACTCATTTTCGCATTTAAAATAATAGTATCTTATAGTACGGTATATTAGAATATCTGCTAACAATATTTTGTTCACACGTGTATTCACTAATGAGGTTCTTTGAAATCGATAGTCCTGTTCCTTTATGGAGAGAACTAGTAACGCCCGCGGCTTTACTCGCCAGAATGTGTATTACTAAGGGTCCAATTCTATTAATAATAGACATTGTCACAGAAAAAAGGGAAAGTCATGAGCTATCTTCCTTACATTACAAAAGTAGAAAGAGAGACAAGAAAAAAATTATTACAAATGAACTCAGGACCATACGAAAAACCTTAATTTTAGCATTCACCTTTCTTTCTCCATATAAACCTTAACTATGCCAAATCTCACACAACTCCGGTGTGCGCAGAAAGTTCCAACAAAATGACAAAACGTCATACCCAATTATAAAAAACAAGTGTGCTTTAGATCACACGACTGACGTAAAACTTCTTTTTAAAATAATAATTTATAGAATTGTTAAAAAACGAAATGAAACTATGAAAAATAATCAAGAAAACACCGTTCGCGTAACACTAGCAAACTCGCAAACTCGCTATTGACCATTTCATGCACTGGCTATGAGGGGAATAGAGAAAGAAATTGTGCGCGCGCACTGCTCTCTCTCCCTCCTACAGAGTGATACTGACAATAGGCCTGCACTGTATCTCAGATAAACGAAACGTAACTGGCTATGAGTATGATGGCGAAACGAAACGATATATATCTCCCTCTCAACTACCGTTCGCATCGCCCGATCACACTTTTCGTAACGCTCTCGTCACGCATTCACCAGCTTACTCCCCAAGTCAAGCGTGCGTAAAGAAGTTTTACTTCATAATAATAGCACTAGAACTTGCATTAAGTTGAAATGTTATTTAAAATTTTGACAATACTTATTCTTATAAACGTTACACAGTCGTTACACATTAGAATTTCAACTCGAGCCATTCCAGCATTGCGGGTAGATTAACAAATCCCAATCACAGGAGATTCGCGCATTCATAGCAAAGTTTTCCGCCCTAGAACGGGACAAAGCATACACATACATCTCATGTGGATAAGGGATAGAGTTATGGTGTGAGGGGGGGTTGCCTACATGGGTCTGACATAATGATATATTAATTTCTGTCGCGGGCTTCTATTGTTTTGTTAGGTATATGCGACGTGACATATAGTCATTACATTTTCATAGTTTCATAAAGACGGATTGGGCTTTGTGTGTTTAATGATCGAAATATAAAGGATGTGTGGTTTATTGTGATGTGATCTAGGTGTTTGTGTTGTTAATGTGTGCTAGTATTATACTTAGAGTAAAATTATAACCCGTTGTCACTGTAATTTATTTTGTAAACGACCTACATTCGAATTATTATTTGACGACCTCCGTGGCGCAGTGGGCGAATAACCGGCTGAGACGCAGGAGGTAGTGGGTTCGATTCCCACCGCGGAACAAATGTTTGCATGATCTACAGGTATTTGTTTCGGGTCTGGTTGTTTTTCTATATATTATAAGTATGTATTTACAGAACAGTAATCTGGTTCCCATAGTACAAGCTCTGCTTAGCTTGGGGATAGATAGCGCTGTGTGAAATGTTCAGCAATATTTATTTATTATAAACACGAATGGGCTAGAAATATCAATAAAAATGGATTAATAGACGTAATTAAAAAATACTTAGGGCTCGTTTCTAAGATGTATCTGCGAGGCAATGCTTTGTTACACTTAATTTCAAGTGGGCCATTTGCTCGTTCCTTATCCATGTCGTATAAAAAAAATGTTAATTCGTAATCGGAAAATAACGTTTACGCCATTTAAATCAACTACGCAAACAAAACAGTGCACATGAACTAGAGGTAAGTATATTTATGCCATTGCAGTGAGATTTTTTTTGCTCACCTGATGTCGTTACTACTGTGTATAGCAGTAATTTCATTAACATACAAGCTACGTTCAACTAAGACTTGGCCTTCATGGCATTGCACTACATCCGTCACCCTGATATAGGTAAAAAAACCGGCCATTTGCGAGTCGGACTCACGCACGAAGGGTTTCGTACTTAATATCTTTAAAAACGGCAAAAAAAAACACGTTTGTTGTATGGGAGCCCCCCTTAATTATTTGGTTTTATTTAAATTTAATTATTAACTTTTAAAGTTAATATATAACTAAATATTCTGTGAATATTTCTGTTGCCGTTTTCAATATCGAGCTAAAACGAGCACAAAAATCACGTTTGTTGTATGGGAGCCACCCTTAAATATTTATTTTATTCTATTTTTAGTGTTGTTATAGCGGCAACAGAAATACATCATCTGTGAAATTTTCAACTGTCTAACTATCACGGTTCATGAGATACAGCCTGGTGACAAACGGACAGACAGACAGACAGACAGACAGCGTAGCCTTAGTAATAGGGTGCCGAATAATAGTAATAGGGTTTACCTATTAGGTACGGAACCCTAAGAATCTAATTTCCTATTAATTTAAAATATTAAAATAAGAGAGTATAAAAAATAAATTACGATCTCTTTATGAAAACAAATAACGTATCGTAGCCATGTTGTAGCATGTAACGCCTATGCATTTCGTAGTTCGTAGCAACCGCGTAGCAGTATATTAAGGCCGGCTTGCAACGATCCCTAAACGTATTTAGCGATTAAAGATGCCTAAATTTGCCACTAAATACGGTTAGGCATCATTGCGCCCTAAGTCGCAGAAATTGAAATAGATTATTATAAGTATGAATTTCTACAAAAAGTATTATTAAATCATTAGTTATATTGTATTTACATAGTACAAGATTTGCTTAGTTTGGGGCTGATAAGTGCTGTGTGAAATTTCCAAAACAAAATTTATAAAAAACGACGTCGACGACCTCTGTGGCACAGTGGGCGAATAGCTATTTGATACGCAGGAGGTTACAGGTTCGATTCCCACCTCGGAACAAATGTTTGCTTGTCCAATGTTCCAGAATGTTGCAGATATTTGTTCCGGGTCTTGTTGTTTCTCTATTTAATACAATTATATTTTTTTTATTTATCTAAAAAATCCACAGCTCTTAAAAATAAAAGTTTACAATGCTAATGTGTCTATCCTACAGCCAAAAAACGGATTTACAATTTACAGATCTAAAATTAAATTAAATAACGACGACAATCGCCAAAAAGAAACACATCCATCTAATTATATTAAAATCTATCTATCCAAACTTTTATCCATCTTTAAATGTATTTATCTATCCACATCTAAATACACAAACATACACATTTGTAACATTAATATCTGTCCATTTATTTAAAAGTCCACCCATCTATTACAATTTACCAAAACAGCATTTTTTTATTTATCTACCATTAAGTCTATATCTATCTACACATTATATGTATCTATCCATCTTACCATCTAAAAGGAAAACAGTGATTCAAAGGACACCATGTATAAGCTAGCTGCTAATAAAAGTTTCAAGTCAAAAGATATCCGCCCCAAGATCGCCCCAACACAACTATTGCACAATGAAGTAACCGGGCCACGGTTCGCGAGGCAGGCGTTACTTTGCCACGAGCACTTCACATCGCTGGCTAATTTACACGACGCGGTACAAAGAAAAATACGCTAATTAAAAAGTGAGTCGTCAGAAAGTGTCATGGCAAACGGAAAAGTCGGGCGAGCTGTGTGAGCTTTGTGCTTTTCGTTTGAGATTAGAGATGTGTGCTTGCAATTGACAATGATGGTTTGTGGCGGTAATTGGAAAGGTTTTTTTTTTGTTTTCAATTGACTTCAAACAAAAATGGGTGATATTTCAAATTTCAGAGTTTGGATTCGTGTTTGGATGTGGCTTCGTATTTTTCTACTAGAATTATATTTATTATTTATAAATAGCAATAGGTAAGATCATCTTTAAAGTGCATCTCATTGATATTTAGGATACGAATTATTTATTGTCAAATGTAGTGAGATTGAAGTGAGGACTGAAGTGGGATTGGGCGGGCCACGTCATCATCATGTCGGATGCGTTATGGGCTAAAGCCACCACAGAGTAGACGCCTCTAAACGGGAAACGACCTCGTGGCAGACCGCGGCGAAGAAGAAGTAACGAAAAAATGTTTTTTTATAGTACTTAGGTATATGGCAAACAAGCATGTAGTCCACCAGATGTTAAGTGGCTACTGCAGCCTATTGATATCCACATAGAATGCAAAACAAGCTATTATATTGTCTTGATCTCTATATAGATACGTTGCCATACTACAGGACTTAGCTGGTATGCCTATGTGACAGTAATTACAGGAACATTACCATCTAACCGGAACACAGCAGCACAAGTACTGTTATTTGGCGGCAGATAAAGGTAAGGCGGTGGTGCCCACTTCCTCGAGCCCGTTCACAAAAGCTCTACCACCAGTAAAATTGACATGAAATTGTAGCTCATTTACAGTATTGGTCCACAATAGCCGAAAATAGAAAAGACTGGAGAGAAGGAAGGGAGGCCTTTGCCCTGCAGTGGGACACTACAGGCTCTTAATAATAAAAACAAATGCGTGAGTGAACGTAGCGCTTAGTGAAACTGCAGCACACCTCTCAAAATAATTTGATTGCATACACCAACATTGTAATGCCTTCTATTCGCGGCACGTATGGGGACCTGTTTAGTGGTCGGCTAGTCACCACCTGCCTCAATAACTCTAAATATTACAGGATTGGCAGATGCCGTATCTCATTTCTCTGATAACTCATACTCTATTTCATAAGCATTACTCTAACAATAGCCCGAACTCTAATCCATGTGTGGCAATAGTACTACCATCTGTCTCACCTCCTTCTTGTTATAGTGATTTTTATGTGAACTAAACAGGTATCTTACTCGTTGGCTTCGGCCCCGGTAATGCCTTTGTAAAGATCAATACCTAAAGCCTGTGCTAAGTAATAAATGTGTGGTGCTAATAATAATAAAAACATAGTCGGCAAATACAAGAAAACTCGTTATGATGTTCAGAAACAAACAATAAACCTACTTGTAGACTATATATCTGCCTTTACTGCAAGTTCCTTATCTGAACAAATAAACACCATAAAAGTTATATAAAAATACAACAAAGACTGCACCCTCTTTTCTGTATTAAAACACAATTTAATTCACTCATAATCCAGACTCCAACTATGCACATTCTAACATAATAATGCATTGACGTAATAAGCTCATATTGCAATAAAATAGACTATAAAACACGACGTCTCGTCTGAAGGAAATGATGCGAGGAAAGACTTTAATGAGCTGATTCCAGTGCATTGAAAGACTCAGAAAGACTCATGTCAATGCGAGCGTACAACAAAGGTCTTTACATTATGGTTTTTAAAAGGAAAAACGGAGCGTAGCCTCTTTGCTTGATAAAGATGAGAGGCGTTCTAATTTTAAATAGTTCGCATTTAGAGAAATACTGGCCGGTTAGATTTGTCAACGTAAGAAGTTTTGAAGCCAACATAGAGTCGAACTTCTAAGATAAAACTAGTCGGAATTAATCCCAGAAATAAGTGTCGAAAAAGGATGTAACAATACAGAGTTCTATTCCAGATATAACTCATTAATGTACTTATTTTTAATTTTGGAACAAAAAATACATAAATAAACAGGTAAAAAAAAAATACAGTAGCAGTGGTCCTATCGCAAAAACTGAAAAAAAAAGAATATGATGAAACTTTTATAAATCGAATCGAATTTATTTCAAAAACATTGTCTATTTTATGGTTCTATTTTTTTAATGCTCTATTTTTTTCAAAGTTTCTCATTTTGTCTCTGTTCAATTGTTTAGGTTACGAAAATGTATAATGATGACATTACAAACATAATATGCACATGAAATACATTTATTCGAAACGTATACCAGAAAGCAGAAAATGTAACCTTTTTAAATAAATACGTCTTATTGTTCCAGGTCCACGTATCGAACTGAATGTGAACGGCATCAAGAATTAAAAGCCTTTTAATGACAGCCCACTTGGGGCTTTGGACGGCGTTCAGCTATACGGAGTGAAGCAACAAGATTTTATGAGAGTGTAAATGTATTATTTAGAAAAGTTGACCTGTACTTGGTACTTAAGTTTAAATAAAACCGGCCAAGTGCGAGTCTGACTCGTGCACGAAGGCTTCCGTACCATCCCTATCTATATTTCATATCTATAATAACGAGCAAAAAAATCACGTTTGTTGTATGGGAGCCCCCTTAAATATTTGTTGTATTTTAAAATAACTAATTTATTTTCAAAGTGAATATAAGACTAAATGTCCTGTTAAGATTTCAAGCGTCTCCCTGTTAATTGTATCAATATCGAGCAAAAAAAAGATGTTTCTTGAATGGTAGCCCCCTATAAATATTTATTTTATTCTGTTTTTTGGTATTTGCTGTTATAGCGGCAGCAGAAATACATCATCTGTGAAAATTTCATTTGTCTAACTATCACGGTTCATTGGATACAGCCTGGTGACATACGGACAGACAGACAGCGGAGCCTCAGTAATAGGTTTTACCCTTTGAATACGGAACCCTAAAAATATGTATCTATGCAAATGCGGTACAAAATCTCAATGAACATACTAGAAATGCATTAATAATAAGTATAAAATATTACATCAATTTTAGATCATTTAAGGCCTTGAGATGGCTCAACTGTTTATTTAGTATTTTAAAATGAGAAAATAAATACTTGTATATTCTTTTTGTTAATTATTGTTTGGATTGTGTTTATTTTTTGACTAAAGCTGTGAATAATGTAGTAATGAATGCATTAACACCTTCAACAAGGTACTTTTTGTTCTTTAAAGTAAGACTCCTAGACATGTATGTAACCTATTTTTGGATCCTGAATCTGTCAAACCATTCTACAACATAAATAGGTTTGTAAAATCATTATATCCGACAACCTCTGTGGCGCAGTAACTGACTGAGATGCAAGAGGTTGCAGGTTCAAACCTGCGGGGAAAATGTTAGCATTACCACCAGCAATATTTATTCCGGCATTGTAATTAAGTTATTCACGTGAATACACTTATAATACTAGTCTTATAAGTGTCTATAATACTTTCAAAACACGACCTTTAGTCGCTTCTGTCTTAGCGTAATTTCTTTCTGTGCTTTTCCTTTAACTTTTTCATTTTCCTGTTTTTACTTTGTATACCTAATTTTAATTTACTTATATAATTAAGTACCTATAGTTTTGTCTTAAATATATATCAGTCCCTTCTGGCCCTCTCATTGCATCTACATTTTGAGTCTGTCTTACCAATATGTGAATAACGTAGTGGGTTAATTATTAATACTTCTATCAAATGAACACTGTATCTTACCTAACGTTTATAGTATAACTGTTTGTTGTTCCGAAATAAATTAAAATGTATAAACCGTCTTGTTCGTACTTTCTGATGTGTAACATCTTTCCTCGCGATTAGTGGGAGTGAATTTGGCAAAATGGAGGGAAATGTGTAACAGGAAACGGGGGAAGCGCGCGCTTTTTGATTTGACCAATGAGCGCGCGCGGTGGTCAGATGTTACACATCATATGTGACTACTGTAAGGCTCGTAGTTTTTTTCTGATGTATTTGACTGGTAAAATAAATATAAATTGTAATTTCTTGCATAATACCATTCCCTTTAAGTGCCGTTCTTAAAACCATATGTGGTTTTATCGGTTGAGAGAGTTCAACCGAACAAATGGAACGTTTCCGATGACTGATGCCAAATATTCAAACGCTGTAGACTTATTTTTATGTAACCATAAATGTAAAGACTTTCAACTAGTTATACGAAAAAATGGGTACTAGTAATTACTAGTGGGTCGCCCCGAACTGAGATTTCTCGAGTCTCCCATAAAAACAAATAAACATTGTAATCTTTGAATATCAAAATAGTGCCACAAAATGTTGTGTGCACAGTTTCATTCAAATTACAGGTAACGGTAGTTCATGTTAATTGGTTAGTTTTTTTTGGTGTAGAAATTGCAGTTATTCTTCATTTCAGATTTTTCCTATATTTGTGTCCCTAAAACTACACGCATACCAAATTTCAGCACTGTGGGATAACTGGTGTACCTTATGAATTTTGTCAAAGTTCAGTTTTTATCATGGCTAATAACTTAAAAACACCAAGGTTTAAATTAAAAAAAACGGGGTCGAACGAAATCTTAGACGTGCCACTTGACCATAAAAGTTTATTTTGTTTTTTTTCCTTCTTGAACCCCGATATCTCAAACACCCCCCCCCCCCCCCCCCCCACACACACATTTTAACTCATTTAGACACACGAAAATTGTGCCATCACTACTTACTTATACCAAATTTCACGATGATCGGATAAACGCTTCGAAAGTTATCCTCGGATAAACATACATACATACAACGCCGACTTTCCCAAGTTAGATCGCTTCGCTCGATCAAAAATCTACTTCACGTACTTACCAAAGTTCGGTACTTTAGTACAGATAGGAATAACAAGAAAATCGAACACTATTAAATACTTAAAAAACAACTATTTTCATTATTCCCGGAAACCTGAGTGGTGGTTAATTAGTACTCCTTTACCCTATCAAAAGGCGGCTGAACAATCGCGACACTAGCGACCCTTAACTCTATAGAATAACTCACAGTAGTTTCATACAAAAATATCACTTCTAAAAAAAGAAAAAAAAAATTTACACGACGCATGTCAACTGTATATTTCCATTTCCTATTTTTAACGATGTCAAACTTTTACTTATTAATAATGTCCTTATATATTAATAAATTTCGTAATAAATTATTAAAAACGTATCGATATGTTATAGTCAAAACTTATGACCGGTCAAACCCGAGTTTGACTATAAAAATCAGCCAAAACTAGTTTTAAATCGTTAAACTAGTAAAACGTCGGTCTAAACATACCTTAGACTTACTCTTAATAGGGTTAAGCTCGCCTTTGTATATGCCCATTTTGTAAGCTATTTTTGTCTGTAAATCTATTTGTGTACAATAAAGAATCAGACGGATTTGTCTTTGAGCCCCAGAATGAGATTAATGAACGAAAAAGTCCAAAAATTCCATTTGTAATAAAAAAAAACTGACATCTCTGTCATCCCTTTCACATGCGGGTACGTACTGTACGTGTGAAAGTGATGGCCTGACTAGCGATAGCGACACGACAGCAATTTGGCTTAGGTAATAAGGCTACGGGCCTCTATAGGTAAGAGTGAATAAGGTTTCTTCTAGATCTTTGTGCTTCATCTTGGACCACATCATCGCTTACCATCAGGTGAGATTGTGTTCAAACGAAGATTTATATAGTTTAAAAAAAATAAAGCTACTATATTAGCCAACTACCCTCATTTAGTCTTCAAAGTCAGAAAAGTCAGTGTTGCCATGATATAAAACTACACAAATCACATGCTTTCTGAATGCTTAAAATTGTTGTACATTGCTTTTATAAGCCTTATCAGAACGCAATAAAGCTTGTTTTATACTACAACTCGATTTGAAATGATACACGCTTACTACTTCTCCGTAATTGGCATCGGCACGTGATTCCCACAATTGAGGGAAATGCAATAAAAACTCACAATCGGCGAAAAAGTGGCAACTTGAGGCCACTCGGTTCTCCCAGCGCTAATTAAGGTGTCGCGGTATCGCTGGCAATTATAGTTTTGTAGAATCCTCAGCTAAAAAAACATGTTTTTATCGCCCTCGAGATATATGACGTCATATCACGTAGACGGAAAACTAAATATTATCTTTTAAACTAGACTCATTATTCAGAAAAGATATGACATTATTTTAGTAGAATGCTATTTCCAAATTGTAAGAAATTATACCAAAAAAATAGAAAAAACAGGATCTGGTCGTTATTTATCACAATTTCATACAAAATATACGTATATTACGTTTGTTCCGGGTCTGGTTCTTTCTCTATATATTATAAGTATGTATTTACAAAAAAATATATATGTAAGTATTCTATCAGTTATCTGGTTCCCATAGTACAAGCTTTGCTTAGTTTGGGGCTAGATAGCGCTATGTGAAATGTCCAGTAATATTTTTTTTTATTTATCATCGGATACAACAATCTTCGATCCCAGTTTGTAACAGTAATTAAGTAATGTCCATGTATGATGGCGCTTTAAATAAAATTTGTTATTATTTTTGTAGAACAATTTAAAAACTGATAAACTGATTGTTGATTTATCTATTTTTATGAGTGTATTTCTTGTTATTATATTTTATTCATTATTTAAATAAGTCTTGTAAAATAATGTAAAATATAAAGGGTTTTACTGCAAACTGTGACTCGAAATTCAGCTCCCTGTACATAACAAAAACAACTTTAATCTATAGTGATAGCTGTATCTTAGTTAATGGCTTGGCTACACCGAAATATTCGGAAGCACTATCTAGAAACAGTAGTGCACATTAAGTACAAATTCAGATTACAAGAGCGACGTCTTTGCCAAATGTTTTAACTCAAATCCTACCAAATAGTATAAGAGATAGATTACCTCGATACTTAAGCTATCCAAGAAATGCTAAAAAGTGTTCAATTTCTAATAGATTATTAGGTAGGTTTAGTTCAATATATTTTAAAAGTAAATAATTGATTAAGCGCTTGTTGGACCACGCCCAGTGAAAGGTTTCTTAGTCAGTACGGCTGTATTTTAGTCATTTTAAAATACTAAGTTAATTTTGCAGTTGATTTTCGGCATTAAGGTAGTAGAATAGTATATTTAGATATTTTGTATATATGACGTGTTTGTTTTTTTGTTTTAGTAGTTATGTTCTTAAACATGCTTTTCCTTTCGTTTCATCGATGAGTATATTTCTGTTTTTCTGTGCGCACGTACGTCTCAAGCCAGATTAAATTGTTATTTTAGTTAAGTTAATTTTTTGCTTGTAATGTGTGTTTTATAAAATAAAATAAAATAAATATATAAATAAATTTAGTCAAAACATTATATGAAAATTATTGCAAACCCCACTACAACTTTGATAATTCTTCTCACAATAACAGCATATATGTGCTACTATTGACACTGTTTATCTATACAAGAATAGTAAGAGGTGTGGGGGGGGGGGGGGGGCATATACACACGTCTAATACAAAAATGGCAAAATTGAAGTTTTATATTATGTCCATAACTGTAAATACCTTATTGCGGTAAACTACACAACACTATTAGTTAGGTATATAGGAGAGGTTCCAAAATTATGACAACCTCCGTGGTGCAGTGGGCGAATAGCCGGCTGAGACTCAGGAGGTAGCGGGTTCGATTCTCTTCGCGGAACAAATGTTTGCATGATCTGCAGATATTTGTTTTAAGTATGTATTTACAAATAAAATAGAATATATAATTACTCTATCAGTTATCTGGTTCCCATAGTACAAGCTCTGCTTAATTCGGGGCTAGATAGCGCTGTGTGAAATGTCCAGCAATATTTATTTATTATTATTTATTTATTTTAAAATCATATTAAATATTTTCAAGCCTAAACGGGACTTGAACCCGCAACCTTTCTCTCTTTATTATTTGAAATAGGAGAGGTTTCCTAAGAATCTCCTCATTTTTGATTCCATCTCGTAGATTATTACCATGTATAGCTTTTGGCATTGCATTGTTCCATCACCTTCCCCAAAATATATCATCATCAACCTATAACAGTCCACTGTTGGACGTAGGTCTCTCCCAGGGTGCGTCATTGAGCCCGATCCTCAACTCTTCTCATCCAATCCTTGCCAGCCATAGCGCGCGAATCGTCACTCCATCTAACCGGAGGGCGTCCTACACCTCGCTTGGCTAGACGTGGCCCAGAACACGTTTAGACCAACGGTTATCGGTTCTGCGGTAGATATGACCGGCAAAATGTATATTTCAAGCAATTTTAGCGTGAATTATTTAATTTTCTGTCTCCTACACTATGTGCTGTAGATGGTAAGCTAAGCTCGTATCTAAGTAACAGCTCAGTAGCGTCCGTTGGCCAATAGCGGAGCAAATGGTCGTTTGTATGCTAATACTGATTCCTGCACTATTAATGTTTACATTTTCTTTAAAATTGTTCAAAAAACCTATGACTATGTGTGGGTTCTCAATCTGTGTTGTTTTAAGGGTTCCGTACCTCAAAAGTAAATAAAGAAAACCACGTAGGATCACTTCATTGTCTATCTGTCTGTCTGTCTATCAATACCCTTTTTGTAGGAACGCGTTGATGTATCAACTTGAAATTAGTATGAAATACGGTCTACGATCTCTTGGAGCTATAAAAAATCAAGCTGATAAACCAACGAAATCAAAACATACTGCCATTTATGTCGCATATTTTGACACTCGCAAATATTTTTTTTTTATACTACTTATATGGCAAACGAGCATGCAGTCCACCAGATGTTAAGTGGCTACTGCAGCCCATGTATTTCCACATAGAATTCAAAACAAGCTATTATGTTGTCTTGATCTCTATGTGGATACGTTGCCATACTATAGGACTTAGCTGTTATGCCTATGTGCCAGTATTTACAGGAACATACCATTACCATCTAACCGGAACACAGCAGCACAAGTACTGCTTTTTGGCGGCAGATAAAGGTAAGGCGGTGGTGCCCACTTCCTCGAGCCCGTTCACAATAGCTCTACCACCAGTAAATGAACATATTCTATAGAATACATACCTACTTCCCGTTGAGCTAGAATCGTGAAACTTGTAAGAAGCAAGGTCTCACAGCAAAAAAAAAGGCTACATATGTAAAAAATCCAAAAAACGTCAATTAGTAGTTATATTGGTGGACTCCCTTTTCCACATTTGAACTTTTACGTGGTCCATTATGCGTAAAGTTTGTAGTTATACCACATAACAAAATATTCTTACAGAACCCTCAGTGCGAGACACATTCGCGCACCGTTTAGCACCGCACCGTAAGATGTGGAAGTACCATGCGTTTCTGAGAAAAAAGATATTGAGAGAGACGGACAACGAAGTGATCCTACAATTGTCACTTTTTCCTTTTGTGGTACGGAACCCTAAAAATCCATTACTTTGTGTATGGTGATAATCATAGTACTGCTTGAATATAATATTTATATAATCCTCCTAATATAATTAGTATTGCTTGAATATAATACTACCGTACTACAAAAGCGATAAACAACCTGTTTAAAAAAATCATTATTTTTCAAATTTCATTATTTCTAGGGAATTTTTTAAACAGGTGTCCAACCGGGAGTTTAACTTGTTTGCAGTAAGACCCATATAGTTTCGCTAATCTTCTATAGCAATAAACTTAATAAAATGAATGAATTAATGAATTGATTGAAATGAACGAAACGAATGAAATTAATGCAATACCATAAAAGAAACAAACTTAGAAATTAAAATACACAAAGCCACACAAATACGCACAATGGGCGCTCTTATAGCTTAGAAGCAACTACTTCTTGATAACCTTTGGATGGAGAGAATTTTTGTAATAATACAATAATGGAGGGCGTACTTTATCAAAACAAAAACTAAATTTTAAAATTAATTTTAAATTTTAAACCCGAGTTCGGTCACAAGTATCCACTAGTACCAGGTGCGATCACCAGTGCGTCAAAGCGCGCTTCAAACGGACAAGCTTCTATCAAATCAGTTAGATTACAATGCAATTTGGTTAATGCTAGTTCTGAGATCGATTACTTTGTCTCTGTCCGTTGAGTGGAAAAAGGTCTATTTGAAAGTTAATGAGTAGAATTGGCTGGTAGGAGATGTCTTTTAGTCGCTTCAGAAATTATTTCTTAGCAAACTTTTATTTATTTAATACTTTCACTTGGTCTTGACCAAGATGCATGACTTTTGACTGTAGTTGGTAATTTTATTACTTTTAAAACGCATTTTTTACCTATCAGCTTTTTTAGTGACATGCAGTAGTTCTTAGTACGATTTTATTTAAATGGAAACAACAACTTCTAGACTGAAAATCGCGCTCATTTTCTAGCTATTAGAGGAAAAAAGGTTAGAAACAATTTTACATACTACGGGAAATTAATCACATTCATATTAATTCATTATGTTCTTGTATATACAGTACAATATTATTTTGTTAGTAATACCGGTCTTTATATACCAGCTATTGATTTGTTACTTAATAATAATAATTAAGTATACATATTCCTGGACATGTCACACAGCACTATCTAGCCCCAAACTAAGCAGAGCTTGTACTATGGGAACCAGATAACTGATAGAATACTTATATACTTATTTTGGTACAAGAACCCAGAACAAATAATTGTAGATCATGCAAATATATATTTATTTGTTTCGCGGCGGGAATCGAACTCGCTACTTCCTGCGTCTCAGCCGACTATTACCCACTGCGCCTCGTCGTACTTATAATTTACGAATACTTAACACATATTAAACAAGTTTTTAGTTATTTGTATTTCTAGATAATATACTATTTGAGATTTTTCAAACTTTCGCGATCACTGTACATAATTATTGATTAAAACGGGTATTTATCGCGTATGTACCTTTTTTATTTGTTATCCCGACGTTTCGGCTGTGTTGCAACAGTCATGGTCTCGGGCTGACTGGAGTACTTGGAGCTACCGTCGGGAAGTGCGGGTAGCTGCAGCATCTACCCTCACTTGGTCTTCAGAATTAGAAATGTCCTCGTTCATATTACGACACACTACACTAACCGTATCTACGCACTGAGTCGACCGATTACGACGTCGTAATCGGTCCATGACCATGACTGTTGCAACACAGCCGAAACGTCGGGATAACAAATAAAAAAGGTACATACGCGATAAATACCCGTTTTAATCAATAATTTTATTTGAGATTTATTGATATAAGGAAGTAGGTGTCTACTTTTAAAGATATTTATTCTTATTTTTATCTTTAGACAAATGGACTTGTATATATATCTGAATTGATAAATTAGTTATTATTATCAATTTGGATATAAAATATACAGGTTTAGCACACAATTCACGGGTTGTAATATGTAATAAAACTGTCATAAATTATTTAAAAAGCATCTTCAATAACTCAACACATAATTTTAATGATAATTTGTCAATATTAACCCTCTATAACCCAAGCGGTCTATCACGCCTTCTGTTGACAAAACTTTATTACCGAATTGACAATATTACCCCAAAAACGTCCAATAGTTTTTTGTCGACCCACCGCGCAGTTGGTCGATCATTTCAATAGACTGATCTAGTTTTGTGACCCCAGAATGCTTTACAAAGGTGACAATGGAACTTGTTATACTGGTTTAGGATTTACGTAGCTGTTCTTTAGTTAAATCAAAATTAATTTAATAGATGGTGTTTGGCATGAGCCCATTTAAAATATATTATTATTTGAGTACTAATGTTACCCACATTAAAAATAATATTCTTGCTTTGGTACTGTTTTCCGGAAATTTGTTAAATATTCTAAAATAGAACTACAATTTTTTTTTGAAGTATTATCATTATATGTTTATATTTAGCAAACAATATTGCACCATGCTTTGAAATATTAATGAATAACTTTAGAAAAACCCCGAAACAAAGCAAAATTTCGTTCACTGCACTGCAGACTCCAGTCCGTCTAGCTACGAACAATAGGTCACCATTGTTACCAACGTCCATTTTAAATGAACAAAATGGCGGCGTTCCGAATTCAAACATAAAAGCGAAACTCCGGGATTTGAAACAATGCTCTCTAATCCTCGAGAAGGGTTAAATGCATGCTATTGGTCAACAGTACCCCCCGACAACTTTGCCGGTGTGGGTTGAAAAGTTTTCGCGCTAATGTTGTTGGGTTTTGCATGTGTTATAAATTGTAATGACTTTTAGAATTCGTACACATATCCGTTCGAAAGTGTGAAAAATAAAATGTCATTTAAATATATATTTTTAAACTATTCAAACACAATAATTTCAAGATAATGCTAATTATAATAGCATCAATAAAAAAGACAGCATATACCTGTAAATAAAGGTATATAAATGTTGTCTGGAAAAGATCGCTTTTAGTGATAAGGCCGCCAATTGTACTATCGCGCGTATTGTTATTTGTTTATTATATTGTTTTTTATTTTAAGTGTGATTTACAATAAAGCGTTTTTTATCTATCTATCTATCTATACCTCATAATTTTTGACCGTAAATTGCCATCATCACATTAACAATATCCTAACTTAAGTTTTCAGAATCAAACAACCTCAGAGTACCTACTTACGTTCAAATAAAGCCAGTTTGAACTGGTTAAAACTAGTAACTACTATCACATAAAAACAAACAGTCCAAAACTTGAAGACAATTCATCGAACCCGTCAACCGCGACAGGGGAATCGCAATCAAAACTTCCCTTCGGTGAGTACATTGTACTGACGCCTCCGCGGCCCACTTTTCTCCCAGAGACCATTATTTGAATGTCTTTCAACCCGTGAGAAGGGTCTAAAACACCCGGACTCCCGCGTCCCGCGTGTGCGTCTCTGATAATGTAATTAAAACAACACCTTTATTCGCTTTACACAGTTTTAGTTCAGAATTGAGATGTTTGCCTTATTTGAATTAAACCTTAAAGTTTAGTATATTTTTATATAAAGACGTTGAATAGCGTAATCATTTTAATTCAAACCCATTTCGGACACCCAAATCGTCCACTGTCACTGTCAAACGAGTCCACTGAAATAAATCATATCAGATATCATCGACAATTGGGTATAGCGCACCACAAGCTTCACGCGATCTTTTCTACCCCATACTTGCAAGATGTGGAATGAGCTACCATCTGAGGTTTTCCCATTAGGCTACGACATGGCATGCTTCAAGAGAAATGTAAAGAGGTTATTACAGTATAGGGAATGCATCGACAATACCCCGGGTGTTGCCGGTGTCAATAGGCGACGGTGCCTGCTTACCATCAGGTGGGCCGTAAGCCTGTTTCCCCACAAGTAACATAAAAAAAATAACTAAGTAGATACTTTTAGGCAACCATAAATGTACATTTGACTTTACTAGAGGAATATAACAGCATGCCAAAAGAACAACTCGTAGTAAAATTATTTAAAACCAAAACCGGCGCTTACGAAAAATATAATCGACGAGGAAACAAAGGACTGTTCCGCATTAACTCGAGAAATTTTGAAACTGTGAGTTTTCGCAAAATTTGGGGCATTTCGGTAACATTATACCCGTACATTAGGGCTAAGTGATACCGTCACATTTGTTGGATTAATTCATCATCTGAATTGCCGTGGCCAGACTGATGGCCCGGAACGCCCCCACCTTCCCCCCTAAAGGGGAGATAACTTTCCCGACCGTTACGTATGGGATTTTAATTATGCGTTGTTTCGATGGGTTTGTTTGAATATTTCGGTGAGGTCTGAATGATGTTTTATAAAATGATAATCTCATTGTACAATGAAAGAATATTTTCGTGAATAGTTTAACTATATCTGTTATTTCTAAAACGTACACTACAAACAGTTTTTTTTGACAGTCAAAAATTTTATGTTCCTACTAATAACCATAATCCTCAACAAGTTATTTTTACTATGAACTAAATACGGATGAAGATATTTATTTTTCCTAAGAATTAAGTAATTCTCTTACAGAGAAAACTTAAAAATAACGTAATACTAGCCTTATAGCGTTAATGTATAATATGAAATTGTATGTATGTATATAAAATGTTGCGTAAAACAACAATCACAACAATAAAAAAAATATGTCATAGTGGGTAGGTACATACGGCTGCACATCAAGCTATACATTTCCAGTATAAGCTGACCTCTCATTCTACAAAAAACCTACACAATGCGAGTTCAGCTTATACTGGTAATGTATAGCTTGATGTGTAGCCGTGTGTACCTAAATAAAAAATATAACAATAGTAATCCAAATATCCAAAGTATTTTATACCAAAACGTTATTCCATTAAACAATCATAAAACTAGGATTTAGCACAAAGGATATTGCTAAAAACAACGCTTTTAGCTCCAACACCCATTGCCCTATGTCCTCCGAATTAGCGCCCCCAAAGGGGTGGCCTAGGGGGAGCCTCCACAGGACAGCCAGTGTAAGGATAAATGGGAGGGCTGGCTCTTCTGGTTAAGTGTAGATTTTCCGAATGCGGTGTTGATGACGGCTTGGTAGTGGTTGAAAGTGGGAAACATTTAGGTTATCGATAAAATTGGTAAAGTTTTTTGAAATAATTTATAAACACAAACCTGACGGGATATTAAATTCCTTCTGTTGATATGGGGACGATACCAATTTCGTTGTTGGGATCTTTTTTTATCTAAAAGCTTTTCGCTCCGAGATCTCGCGAGACTCCCATACAATAAATATATTATTTGTAATCTATGACTATTGTATTACTTACCATCTTACTTGACCTACAGTTTCATTCAAATTACGGGTAACGGGAGTTCATGCTAATGTCCCATTTTGTTTTTTTCTACTCCTCTTGAACCCTTGTATATGAAGAACCCCCAACATTATTAGCTTATTTAGTACACCAGGATTGAACTAGCACTACCAACCTATATACCAAATTATACGATGATCGGACTTACGCTTCGAAAGTTATCCTCGGACAAACAAAAATACATACATGCATACATACAACGTCGATTTGCCCAAGTAATCCAAATTTATATACGTACGTAATATACGTAGTATTTTTGTAAATTGTTTTTGTTTTCAAATTTGTTACATTACAATATAAACTTTTAACTCTAAAGTTTCAAACAAACATAATATCTAATTAAAGTCTTATAGTTTTTGTCTAAATAAGAACCCTATGGATTATTATTTTAAAGTACCTTAATCCCAAACATTTTTTTTTGATAGACCGTCATCCTGTCTCGGAACAGAAGATAACGCGGAACTAGGAGACCTATATCCAGCAGTGGGTGAATGTGGACTGTGTAGTTAAAAGACAAAATCATACTATAATGATAGAAATGTTTTTATCGATACTTGTCTTATCGATAGTATTGGGCACATCACTAATGGCGGCAATTTTCCTAGACCGTTGGACAGCGGGGTTGTAAATACTCGTGTAAAATTGTCCACATTCCCTCCCTGCTTTTGTGTTGTATATTTCTTTGTTATTTACCTCCGGGGTGTTACCTACCTGGGGGTTTTGGTGTTTTAGTTGCAACTCTCATTGCTAATGGGTATATGAGATTTATGAGTTCCTTGCTTTGTCTGGTGGAGAATATCAGTAAAATGTAATCTGAAAGTTTATTTGCCAGAATACAAGTCGATATATTAGAACTAGCTGACATGCCCGCGGCTTCGCAAGCGTGGTTTGTCAATAATGACATTACCCATTTGTGCAGTCGGATAAAAGTGACCTATGACTCAATCCCGGTCATCTAGTTACACTATTTATAACTCAAGAACGGCTGAACCGATTTGGCTGAAAATTGGTAGGGAGGTAGCTTAGAACCAGGAGACGGACATATGATACTTTTTATCCCGTTCAATCGCGTTCCCGTGTGACGTGACATAAAACGTCAAAGAGAATACAAGTCACTATAAAACGTGGTATAACAAAAACGCATCTGACATGGAATAAAAAAAAACAAGTGACAGCTAAACGTAATTTTGTCTATGGTTAAGTATGTAACGTGACAATTTTATGTCACGTTACATCCTTCACTTAACTTAACATTTACTATTTTAAACAATTTATCTTCACATATTACACTCGTATACAAACAACATGCCACGACATCTAGCGGTATGGCGGCGTACTCACTGCCCGAACACTCGTTTCGCAACTATCGAAATCCAAGCGCTTTCTCAACGCAGTTCGCCAAGTTTACCGCAGATAGCGTTGCATGCACCTTGTAAAAATCCAATACTTAATTTTATTGATTTATAATCAAATTTATATATTAAAAACATCTTTATTTAGTGAATTAAATAATTCTTTTCTTATTAGAAACAAAATATAAATAAAATTTTAAATAATAAATGGCCGAATTCAATTAGCATTTTTGACTGAAGCAAAACTGATGGAATCATCAAACTTTTTCCTGAGTGACACTGGATAGTATCAGATTTTTCTATATGGGATCACCAAAAAGATTACATCAGCCATTTCTAGAAGCCTTTAGAACATATTCGATTTTAATAATTAATAACACCGGTAGTTTTTATCGGGTATAAAAGGACAGTGCCGTCTGTGCTCATCCTCTTTTCCACGCCTGGTTTCAACTGTGAAACTTCTGATCTACGTACTACAAACTTATATTTTTGGACAGTGATTCCTCTGTGCTTTCATTGTGTATTCGTGTTACTTCCAAGTCGGGAAGTCAATTCACGGTCTTCGTTGCTGATCTTTCTGATTACTGCTGGATATCTACACTTTGACGCACGTCAAAACCTGCCACCGGAGCCGTCGAGAAGCGTGGTGATTCTGCAGTTACCCTACTGGCTGTGACCACGCTTTCACACCAAGTCTACCGCCCCGAGCTCGTTCGCTAAGCGTCCTGCTAGCTGCCTTGAGAAACACCAGGGACCACGCCTGCCCACGAGGTCTACCACCCGGCTCAAGCTCACTCCAACTCTCCGAGCAGACGCCAGGGACGTTTAACGAAAATAACACGAGGTGTATCGATTCCAATATTTTATCCGGGTCAAACCCAAGTAATCTTCCTCTCTTTTTTTCTGACGCTAACGTCAGATGGCGCCCACTTATTTAAACTAAGACAAATCTGTTAGACCAGGTGCTCAACTTTCTTTAATTGCTGTACTATAGGCCATAAGCCCTAATAATCTAAGCTCTTCAAGCCAGCGTCTGTCTATACTACTTTCGATGTAAAATATTTAATCTAAAATCTATAATCTATAAATCTGTAATCTGTAAATCTCTAGTCTAAGTATATATTCACCGTAAACCAAGTCATTTGTGATTAACCTCTGTTTATCTTGCCACATGTATAGGAAATATAATCTACGAACCTACTCGCTCTACCGATTTCTCTTGTTTTATAATTATGTGTATTGAAATCAAATTTAGTTTCATTTATCTCTAATATCTAAATATAACTGTTACAAGTATGTATGTATGTAAAGTATGAAATCGGGTTAGTAATGATGGCCGGGGACAACAATTGACAATTGTACCAGGGTGACGTATATTGACAGCCCGCGTTATATGCATGCCAAGGCGGTACGAAGTACGGCGGGTCCACTAGTTATCGATATATGTAGCAAATTTTATAGAAATCGGTCTAGCTGTTTAATCGTCAAAACGTAACAAACAGACAGACAGAGAGACAAAGTTACTTTAGAATTTATATTACTCACTAGTAACCACTAGTAACTCAGTAGTTCACTACCACTGTAGTGAAAAATTCACAGGGTACACCAGTAACCCCACATGGCTGAAATTTAGTATGCGTGTAGCTTTAGTAACACAAATATATGTAGGTAAAAGTCTGAAATCAAAAATAACTGCAATTTGTACCCCAAAAATAGAACCAAATACATGAACTCCCGTTACCTAAAAATTAAATGAAACTGTAGGTCAAGTTATTTGGTTTTGGCATTATTTTATTAGTCAAAGATAAGACCGGCTTTCACAACGATCCCTAAACGTATTTAGCGACTAAGCATGTTTAAATTTTACGTATTTGTATGATTTGACAACTCCTTAAATCATATTTAGCCACATAATACGTTTAGGCATCGTTGCGCGAGTCACCCTAAGAATATTTTTTTTTGTTTTGAGATAATCGTTAGATTTCAGTTCGGGGCGAACCACTAATACATACACATTAATAATTTATGAAAAACATTTAATAAAGACACTATTTACACTAACTTTATATAACTGATTATTAACACTTATTTAATTTAACAGTCCAGGTAGGTAGGTCCAACTTCGAGAAAGAGGTCAATCGTCGAATCCAACTCGGATGGGCAGCGTTTGGGAAACTTCGCAACGTCTTTTCGTCCAACATACCTCAGTGCCTTAAGACGAAAGTCTTCAATCAGTGCGTGTTACCAGTGATGACATATGGAACCGAGACGTGGTCCTTCACTATTGGCCTTATGAATAAGCTCTGAGTCGCTCAACGAGCTATGGAGAGGGCAATGCTCGGGGTTTCTCTACGGGATCGAATCATAAATGAGGAGATACGTAGGAGAACTCAAGTCACCGACATAGCCCGACGGATTAGCACGTTGATGTGGCAATGGGCAGGCCATATAGCGCACAGAACAGATGGCCGATGGGGCCGGAAAGTTCTCGAGTGGAGGCCACGGACCGGCAAGCGCAGCGTAGGACGTCCATCTACAAGATGGGAAGACGACTTGGTAAGAACCGCAGGTCGGCGTTGGATGCAGGCCGCTTCCAACCGCTGTTCCTGGAGATCAATGAGGGAGGCCTTTGTCCAGCAGTGGACGTGCTACGGCTGATATGATGATGATGATTTAATAAAAAATATTTTTGTTGCAGAACAATTTGTATTGTTAATAAATAACATTAAAATTGAGAATATCTCATTGAAATTTCTTGGTATTAGTTTGGAACTAATTTTGCAGTTCGATAAAATTTCATGTAATGGTTCATGATAAGCTGCAGTGGCAGTGGGCAGGGCACATAGTTCAAAGATCTGACGGCCGTTGGGGCAGAAAGGTTCTTGAGTGGAGACCACGCACTAGCATCACTACGAGCACGCGAAAGCGCAGCGTTGGAGGGCTGATACGAGATAGTTTGCTTTGGAAATCTATATAGGAGGCTTATGTTCAACAGTGGTCGTCCCGTCGCTAATACGATAGCAATGAGACAAACAAATACAATGAAACGCTTTTGAAACTAGGACACGAGTAAAGCATATTAAAAAGTCAGTTTGTTTTATGAAATACTAGCTTCTGCCAGCGGCTTCACATAAGTTGTTTGTCAAAATAAAATAACCTATATTTGAACATAGGTCATAATCTAATTACAAACTAAATTTCATGAAAATCGGTTAAGCCGTTACGACGTGATTGAGTAACAGACAAACATCCAAACTTTCGCATTACTAGTGTAATGATATTTTGTCGCCAAAAAAATTGGATCTATTCCCATCTAATACCAAAAACTAATACCAATGGTATTTGTTTATTGTCGATGTATATTTTCTATTCCCAAGGAATACCAAATCAAACTTTAAATATATAAATGAAGTACCAAAGCTATTCCCAACGAAAACCAAAGCATAACTTTTGGTATAATCACAGAATATATATATATCGTAAGCAAATTAAAATATTATACGTTTTCCTACTACACTATAATTTGTTTGATAAGACTGATTTTGATTAAATAAGTACTACTTAAAACTCATTTAAAAGAATTTTTATTACTGACTGTATCTCGTACCATATAACTTGTTTTGGAATTCGTTTCTGCATGGTATTCGTTAGGAATAGAATATTAATTACGATAATAAACAAATACCATTGGTATTAGTTTTTGGTATTAGATGGGAATAGATCAAAAATAAAAATTTCAGTAGTAAGCAAGTCCTAAATACTACTAATTACCATTTAATCGACCTAACCTAAGCTTTACATCTCAAATGTATCGCAATATGAAAACACAATACAACGTTGGCTAGGCTGCTCACGAATCTTGCTGGTTAATTGCGAAGCACAAATGAGTGGCGCGAGTTACCCAGGTTATTGCCGACCGACCGACACCTGACGTAAGAAACTACGGACAATGAAGCCTCGAATGAAGGTAAGAACACAACGTAAGAAGAGAAAAAAGGTCAAGATAAGATAATGTAAAATGTAAGAATACCTATAAAGGTACCATTTTTTCTTTGTCACGCCTTCTTTTAGCACGACCAAGATGACTGGTAGATAATGCTATTAGAATTAAGTCCTCCTAGCACAATTCTGTTTTGTGTGAAAGAATTAATTAAATAAATAAAAATAAGATACATAGTTTCAATTCCACGTTCACAATGCGTAGATCTAACATATAAAGAAATAAATATTGGTTGACATTTTACTCAGCGCTATCTAGCCCTAAACTAAGCAGAGCTTGTACTATGGGTTTCAGATAAATGATAGAATATACTTATATACTTTTTTGAAAATACATACTTTTAATATATAAAAAAACATCCAGACCCGCAACATATATTTGTAGATCATGCAAACATTTATTCCGTGGCGGGAATCGAACCCGCTACCTCCTGCGTCTCAGCCGGCTATACACCCACTGCGCCACGGAGGTCGTCAGTATGGGACACTACCGTTAACTGTTTTCAAGTGTTAACTATAATTTGGGTGATTTTAAAGCTCTATGCATATGGTCTAATCATCGCTTACCTTTAGACGAGATTGTGATTAAACGACGATCTTTATACTTTAAAAAAAATTAAGATAGATAGTCAGTTTGTGTGTGTTATCATCATTGTCCTCTAACATCTACGTCTTTGATTTTAGTTTATCTTGTCCATCCAAAGGTTGTGTGGAAGAGGCCGCTTTTAACGGTAAGACAGACCATTAAAAACAATATATCCATTGCGGGACGTTTCACACTGTGATATCTAGTCCCAAACATAGCAGAGATCGTACCTACTATGGGAACCAGATAACTAATTGAATACATTTGTTTTTGTAAATATATACTTGTAATTATATATAAAAACATGAAGACCCAGGACAAATATCTGTAGATCATGCATACATTTCTTCCGCGTCCTGCATCTCAGCCGGCTATCCGCCCACTGCACCACGGAGTTCGTCATTGTACCGTTATTTACTGTATATTTCCTTGTACTTTTATTTGGTGTGCAATAATGAGTATGTTATTTATTTATCTACGAGAAGAGATTTGGCGACGACAGTAATTGTTGGATGCACTTACGTTCAAGGCTTATATGGCCCCTGAGGGAGCCACAGTTGCGGCCGCATTTTCTATTTTCCAATTTATAGCATTTTCAGGTAAATGTCTCTATAGGCAAGGATTATCTGGCATACGGCAGACGTGCCCTGTCCAATTCACTTCAGTCTCTCAGCTTTTTATGTGACGTGAGAGATTTTAGCGCAATATGGTGTTATAAATAAATAAATAAAATTCGTTTATTGCAGGCATAAAATATAAACGAAAACAAAATTAAATAAAATACACCAGAATTGAGAGCCTTTTCCTTTTTTGAATTTTGTTAAAAATACAGAATATGACACGGAGCAGATGCTCCGTCATTGTTTTATTACGAAAATAAAGTAAGAAACACATAAAAATATATAAAATAAATGCGGTTATGTTTTATAAGCTTTTTCTTAATTACCTACTAAGCGGCTAGTGGCTAGTTTTATACGTTGAGCGATAAAAATAAAGGTAACCACTTAAAATTGATCGTGCGAAGTGAGATCTCCAAATCAACTTAGACGAATCGGCGTTGTATCTATGTATTACCCGTGCGCGGTGACATCATATTGGCGTGTTTTTACCGCCCGCAAAAAAGCGAACATAACAAGCAGCCGCCCGCGGCTTCGTCTTTGTTTTTTAACCTAATTTATTATGTTAGTCAGGGAGGACGCTGCTTTTTATCTAATCTAAAAGAATTAAACTAAAAGAATTCCAGAGCGCGTCGTTACGTGACGTAGGCCAGTACGAGACTAAAAACCCTAGTAAAAAATAGTGATGCGAACGGTACAATACAGGCGCCATCGGGGAAGTGCAGGGGAAGCGGTCGGGGAGTCGCATTCCTAGCAGGTCCCAAGTTATCGCGCACGAGTAATAGATATGTATGTTTGTTTGTCCGAGGATAACTTTCAAAGTGTAAATCCGATCATCGTGAAATTTGATATACCTACAGATTGGTACAGATAGCATAATTTTGATTGATGTGATTTAGATGTGATTAAATGAATTCAAAATATTAGGGTTCAAGAGGAGAGGAAAAAATAAAAATAAGAAAATAAGGTGAAGTGGAACGTTTACTAAAAGGTTATCAGTACTTTTTGACCCTGTTTTTATTTTAAGTAGAAACTGTAGTAGTTTTGTAGTTTTTAAGTTATTAGCCATAATAAAAACGGAACTTTGACGAAATTTACAGGGTACACCAGTAACCGCACAGTGCTGAAATTTGGTATGCGTCTAGCTTTAATATCACAAATATAGGAAAAAATCTAAAATCCAGAGTAACTACAGTTAATACCATATATAAGAATAACCTTAAAACATTTAATAATTAGACATCTAAGGGCGTCCGCTGCCAAAACAACGCCACCGCGGCCCTCGCAATGCAGCGGACGACCTAAAACATCGAAGGGTACAATTCCCGCTGCTAAACAAATCTTTGCAAGATCTACAGATGCCTATTTGTTTCGGGTTTGAGTGGGTTTCTTTGTAATTACTATAAGAACGTTACAAAAAAAATGACATAAGTAATAAGTATTCTATCAGTTCCCATAACTCTGCTTAGTTTGGGGCTTAGTAGCGCTGTTTTAAATATTTAGCATTATGTAATATGTTTTTTAAAGACGAAATACATTTCAAAAGTGCTAGTACTTCAAAATCAAGAATTTACCTGTCGTGTAAACTTCAAATGTACGTCGCATCTTATAACAAAACGTCTCCCTTTCACCTTCTACTTTCGCTTGGATAATCTTATTTTTGCTCCCGCCAAAGTGGTTTAACCCATTTCTCTTTCTAATAAGGTTTAAAATTGCGTAGAAACTGTGCAGGAGTTAAAATGTATTACCTTTTATTGTGATCCTCAACACGGATTAAGAGAGAGCGCGGTTTTGAATTTTGATTCGGATTGTAGCGCTCAACTTGGCCGTTTAAATTAGACCCATCGCGGATTATTTGTTCTCCCTGCTTTAGTCCAATTGTTTAAAAGTTAGAGGGGGGAGAGATATCAAGATAGGGTGGTCTGTACGTAACTATGCACACCTATTTTGCCTATTGCTTTGATTACATTCTACAGAATGGTCTTTAATGAAGATTTTGAATGTTGAAGGCGTGGTTTCGGATGTTTAGAGACTTAAGTAGGTTCTATTATTGTCTAAGTATAGGGTTTAGATGCTTTGAAAAGTTTCATTGGTTTTGTAACCAGTGCGGTGCTAAGAATATTTTGCGATACAAAATTCAGAACTAAGAGCGGTTTCAGATTAGTGTTTTTTCGGCGCGTATCGGCTCGAATCGGATTACGCGACACATTTTTGCTTCAAAAAACCGAACACGCGCGTTTATTCCGGCGTGCTCTCGAATCGGTGGGTTCAGACAGTGGCAATATAGATTCCGACAAAAAACATTGCTTTTTGCGGTACTTATTCGCCATCGCCTGCAAAAACGAATACTAAGTAGACGGTAGACGTAAAGTGGACGGACGGACGTCGCGTTGACGCGCTTATGCGAGCCTGTAAGCGCGTCAACGCTCGTATTAGTTGCGTGTGTGGCAAAATTAGTGTTGCCAGGTGTCCCGATTTGCGCGGGATGTCCTGATTTTCAGCTTACCTCCTTAGTCTATGTTTATTCTATGCTCCTAAGTAAATTGTTGGATGGGTCTGTGAGGGGGAAAATAAATACCTACATTTTACATGGGATACATTTCATTACAAAAATTTTAAACAATTATTTACGCCTACAAAATAACTAAACATCCGATAAAAATAAATGTTGTTTCATAAAAAAACAGCTTTTTAGCTATTTATATGTAGCTATAAAATCAAAATCCCGATTATTTAACATTCCGTTCCGAAATTTGCCAAACCTGCACCGGGCAACACTAGGCAAAAGGCGCACCTATATACACCCACACGCGCTTTCAAACACGAGCTAATACTCGCCAAAAAAACCCTAATCTGAAATCGCCCTTAGGTTAATCTGGACTAGAATAGATGGACTTATGCTTAACTCTTTCAAACGCGTAGCACGTCTACGCAATGCTACGACCTCGTAGCATTGCCTTAGATCTACAAAAAGTTGATTGGTATGTATGTAAAAAATTACCATCTATATTAATAGCTCCAAAACTACTAGACCGATTTAAAAAAAAATCACTGTTGGGAAGCTACACTATCCCCGGGTGACATAGGCTACATTTTACCCAACTGCGCAGAAGGGGGTCATGTTTTTATTGAAAAACTACGCGTGCGAAGCTGGAGGTTAGTCAGCTAGTTATTAATATTTGAGTTATCGGTATACACTATTTCAACAACATCTGTTGCTTCGCGTCACGTGCCAAGTAGATTTACCTGTCAACTTATTTCTTTAAAAGGAGGTTATTAAATAACTTTTCAATCGAATTCTTGACCGACCGGTTTCAACGTCCAAAGCACGCTTTCATTACATCCATGTGGCCAGTTATTAGGGTGTTTTAACCCTTTACTACCTCCGGTACGATGTGACCTCTCCGACCCATTTCTACAGTTTTGTTAAAACTACAACCCTTACGTGCATTGTGGGGTTAAAATCTATATATTTCATAATATTAGTTTATTTTGTAACACATGTTCTCACCTATTGTTTGTGTTGATGTAACGATAATTTATTATAGTTTTGATATAAAAAAATAAATAAATATGCTGGACATTTGACACAGCGCTATCTAGCCTCAAAATAAGCAGAGCTCATACTATGTGGTTCAATGTGGGAACCAAATAACGGTTAGAATACTTAGAAAACATTCGCGATTGATTTCAATCATTATTATAAATACGGGATTTATCACGTACCGTCTTATCGGTGTTTCGACCGACAATGTTTTAGTTCAATTCAGTGCGAGACGAGACGTTATTCGGAGCGGATCGAACTCACTCAGATACACGACTTGAACCGAAACATTGTCGAAACACCAATAAGACGGTACGTGATAAATCCCGTATATATAATAATGATTTATAAAATACTTATGTATATTCTTTTTTTTTTGTAAATACATATTTATAATGTATAGAGAAACAACCAGATCCGGAAGCTGTAGATCATGCAAACATTTGTTCCGCGGCGGGAATCAAACCCGCTATCTCCTGCATCTCAGCCGGCTATTCGCCCACTGCACAACGGAGTCGCCGCCGTCGTCGTATACGTTAGATATCTTACTTAGTAGGTCTGTTTTTATTAGGATTTTTATTTTATTTCGTAACCGTTTTGTCACTTTCGCGTGTATATTACAAACAAAACCAACTGTTTAATTTCAAAACTCCAATATTTTTGTAGGACCAAATACACCACTTAATAGTGCAAAAAAATATTACAAAAGCATATTTCAATATGTTTCCAAAATGCGAAACTCAAACTTGTTTTAAACCAGTTTTTCAAGTAATAAAACCCTTACACTTGCAAAATGCAACTCGCAAAAAATTGCATTGTCGGACAGCAGATGGACAAAATTATAATGGCTACCGAAAATCAATAGTCTAACGTTTCTAACGGCCATTTTGAATGGATTGTATTATATGAAATAGAAAAAGTGAAGACTTGATTTATTTATTAAGAGTCTAAATAATATTTATTTAATTTACACTGATTAACAATAAAAACTACAATTAAATTAAGTAACTAAAACTAAATTTAAAATAAACCTATAAATAAAAAACTGCATTTAAGTCTCCATCTGCAGGTAAGGTGCCAAAAAAACTGGCAACATTACCTTTTTTAATGGCTAGGCTGATCCGTTGGCAGAGGTAAGTTGGTCACCTGTAGTGTCTATGAGGCTTATTATTTAATACTTTCACACAAAACAGAATAGTGCTAGGACTTAATGTTAATAGCAATATCTACCAGTCATCCTGGTCGTGCTAAAAGAAGGTAGGGCGTAAGGTATTTCAAAGCTAATAATAAATACAGACCCTTAATGACTAAATAATAAATGCCTAAAATTATTATTAAAATATATCTATATAAATACAGTTATCTTAAATAAAAACTTTTCAAAAGCTTTGAAAAAGAAAACTGACGGAGAAGTTGAACCAGACATCTGTGTAATGTGCAAGTATACATTTTTATGAGTATAAATAACTTTAAAAAAAAATTATTTGTTTATAGTGTGACCATTAGTGCTGTGCACTCCCTGAGGTATGCGCGCGGCGAGACGGGGGGGGGGAGAATCGGCTGCTGCGCTAGTGTTATTTGTATCGGACTGTCTATGTCATGATGACATAGACAGTCCGATACAAATAACAGTACCTGCCGCCACGAGCGTTGACGGCGTACTGACAGAGCGCAGCAGCCGATTCTCCCCCCCGTCTGCATGATGTCATGCATGACATAGACAGTCCGATACAAATAACACTACCTGCCGCCACGAGCGTTGACGGCGTACTGACAGAGCGCAGCAGCCGATTCTCCCCCCCGTCTCGCCGCGCGCATACCTCAGGGAGTGCACAGCACTAATGGTCACACTATACTAGCTAACCCGCCGAACTTCGTACCGCCTTGACATGCATAAGACGGTAGAATTGCCAATCGGCCATCATAAGCTACACCTAGCGTGATTTTTCCAATAATTTCAATAGTTATTCTGCTGTTCGGGCCGGACACAAATCCAAAAATCAAAGATCATCAAAATCGTTCCCGCCGTTCTTGAGTTACAAACGTTGTAACTAACCCGGCTTTGTTTTATATATATAGATAATCCCAATGTTTCCCACTTTTCTTCATTCTTTACTAGCTTCCTCCAGCGGCTTCGCACGCGTGGTTTGATAACAAAAAGTAGCCTGTGTTAATCTAGGTTATAATCTTCGTACATACCAAATTTCATCGAAATCGGTTCAGCCGTTACGACTCGAAAGAGTAGCAAACATCCACACATGCATCCATACAAACTTTCGCGCTTATAATATTAGTGGGAAGTGGGATTACACACAAGAAAATACATATAAAAATACAGATATAGAGGACATGTACAAAACAAGCTTAACCTTAAGAAGAGTTTTCTTCCAGCAAACCTTTAAAGCTTTTTCCCACTCCAGAGCAAAAGATTCCTTCTTTCCATAGATCGCTACTTTTTTCAAAAGCTATATAAAATACGTGTCCTGATGAAACTGGGTTCCTCTTCTAATATACAGTATCAAAATCTGATTTTGATTTTACATTTTTGAGTGAATTAATACAATATAGTTTTTTGAAATAAATTGTCAGTAACTGTTGGAGTTTGATCAATTGAGTTTTTTCATTTTGATCCATAAGTCTGAATGTGGACCTGAGCATAATTAAGGTCATACATTTTAGTACAAAAACGTACCCTAGAACAGCTACACTGCATTCATTTAGACCTTGGTCCATACTTATTCTAAAATCTCTAACAGAAAACATAGCACACAAAAAAACAAATCAGTTCTCACCCAAAATTATTTGCTTGAAATAAACAAAATCACTAGGTTAAATAAACATTCTGAGCACCCCTCTACAAACTCGCCCTACATGACCACTGTCCACTGGTGGGCGTGGCCTAACCTGTCCGAAACTGCCCATTGGTCAGATAAAATGGACTACACTATAACCCCATTTTTTCCAATAAGGAGCCCTTATACGAGCCAAGGGAAAAGATCTTGTTGGGATTCCTCGTATTGGGAAAAGTGTTGAAATTTTTGTAGTTGTATGTATGTGTTTATGATAGTGTTTTCTGATTGGATAGGCAAGGCGTCAGGTTCAATTCTCTATACTCAATCGTTTGGTTGGTTTGATTGAACTTTTATGTCATTAAAGACTACTGTTTTGTTGGCTATACAAATGCATGTAGGCCCAAATGACGATAATAGACTTTTTATAGGGTGGAGACTGGGCCTGCGGCCTATATGACACTCGACCCTTTTTATTATTGCTCTGGGAGTATGGAACATGGTCTGAGACAACAACACAAAATTAGTTTATATGCATTTTAAAAGATATAAATAGTACAATTGCAATTTAATAGTAGAGAATTTTAGGGAGACACAGATTAATATATAAAATGATAATATACAAATGAAGTATATAATTTAACTATAAAATAATAACAGCATGTAGATTATCTGGGAACATAGCATCACTCTTGATTTATATAAACATAAATCATTACTTTTATCTATTTCAACGCCATCTGTTAGTTTCCACGCGAACTCCTTGTAAAAATCAATGGGTTCCATTAGAAAACAAAGTTGTAATATTTATTTAAAAAAATCTTCTTAGATAGTATTTAAAACTATTCTTATTGGAGTTTATGTGGTTGAATAAGCAATCAATTATTGTTCTATGTACACGTTGAGATATTTATACGACATATATTTAAATCTATGTTTAACACACTTGCAAAATAAACTATCACCATGCACTGAATGTATAAATAATATAATAATTAAATTTAATTATTACTTATTCTTATTTTTTTACTTCAGCCCTTTCATGTGAAAACTTTAAATTTTTCTAACACTTATAAATAAATGAGATTTAATAGGTTATACTTAGTAATAAAATATTTTCTTTTAATTTCGATTCAAATTGCGCATTTGAATGCACAAATAATCAAGTTTTGAAATGTATTTTCAAAGCTCAAACGCAAAACTTTTGAGTTTGCTTCCGCTACTCGCCGATAGATGGCGCTACTAGTTGCACGTAGCAATTTCGTAGCTCTCGTAGCGAGGTCTTCGGTCGGACGCTATGAAAGTGCGCCAGTGTAAAAGTTTTATTTTTATTGGACTTTAATATTTCCAATTATGTTTTTAAATTTTGATAAAGTTATATTTTTTCGAGGTCTGATTTGAATAACTTTATTACGTGTTCTGCGTTGTGGGTGGGAGTAAGTTTTTTAATTAGGTAGTATTTTTGTTTCTTACTACGATTCACTAGTAAACCTAGTATCAATTTCTAAAGCGCCGAAATACTTAATCAAAACAAAGTTTTATATATCTACAGTGTAGTAGATTGCCTTCAACAATCACTGACAAGATAATATTTTTTATTTCATAAGATAAAATAAGATAAGATAACTCTTTATTGCACACCAAAGTAATATACAGAACATAATTCTTACAAATAGATTTAGTACAATGGGCGGTCTTATCGCTAAAAGCATAAGATTACTGAATAAGGAATAATTCTAAAACAATTGCATTCCACCTCCGTGGCGCAGTGGGTGAATATTCAGCTGAGACACTGGAGGTAGTGGGTTCTATTCCCGCTACGGAACAAATGCTTGCACGATCTACAGATATTTGTTTCGGGTCTGGTTCTTTCTCTATATATTTTAGGTATGTATTAACAAAAAAAAAACGAGTGTGCTTTAAACCACACGACTGAAGTAAAACTTCTTTTCCAAAATATTAATTTATAAAATTGTTCAATTACAAAATTGTCCACACGTCTGTAGGTCGATCAGTATATGTTAATTCTGGACAGACGCAACTCGCACATTAACGTTTAAAAATATACGAAACGTACTTCTCTCTCTTTCTATCTTCACTAACTTTCATCTTCCTCTCAACTTCCGTTCGCACTTTTCTTAACGCATTCACCAGCTTACTCCACAAGTCAAGCGTGCGTAAAGAAGTTTTACTTTAAAAAAAAGTATTTTAGTATTCCATCAGTTATCTGGTTCCATCCATCAGTTATAGTACAAGATTTGCATAGTTTGGGGCTAGAAAGCGCTGTGTGAAATGTCCAGCATTATTTATTTATTAGCATTACCTGATTATATCGGGTAACGTTACGACCCGTCCCGTTATCGTACAGACCCGAAGCAGATTACCAAATAGTTACTATGCCGACAACTGACGGTACAGTTAGAGCCAAAAGTAGGAAAGCAGCACCAACTAAGACTAGGCTTACTACATAGTAATTCTAATTGACCTTGTCTAAAATTCGGATTTTCAGACTTTGTTCAGAATTTTTAGATAAGCTTGCTTATTTATTTAAAGAATACTAGCTGACCAATCCGCAGCTTCGCACGCGTAGTTTTTCAATAAAAAACATTACCCTTCTTCTGCCCAGTTGGGTAAAAAGTAGCCTATGTCACCCGGGGATAGTGTAACTTCCCAACAGTGAAATATTTTTTTAAATCGGTCTAGTAGTTTCGGAGCCTATTCAATACAAACAAACAAACGAACAAATCTTTCCTCTTTATAATATTAGAATCGATCACGTACGGTCCCCGCAGTCATTGCTTGGATGGGTGACCGCTGTTAGCTTTTTCTGTCTTATCCACACTAAAGAAAGCACTTGTCGGCTACTTTTCAATAAAAATATTCCTTGTTTAGGTTACATAAGATCTACCATCATACCTATTTCTGCCGCCCAGAAGCGTTGTTGTATTTCGGTTTGAAGAGTATGGTTGCCGGAGAAATTACAGGCACATGAGACTTTACCCCGTACGCCTCTAGTTGATGGACGCAGGATAGTGTATTGTAGGGTACGTTTCTAAGGTGCATGACGTACTAGGCAATACTTTGTTAAAGGCGATGGTTACAACTTAACATCAGGTAGGATATATGCTTGTTCCACCTCCAGGACATTTGCTAATAAGTCAAGGCTTGCTATGCAAGTCAGTAAGCTAAATTGAAAGCCTACAGGCAGCCTTAAAATAACAGGCAGAGCAGACGACCTCCGTGGCGTTGTGGGTGAATAGCCGGCTGAGACGCAGGAGGTAGCGGTTCGATTCCCACCACGGAACAAATGTTTGTATGTTCTACAGATATTTGTTCCGGGTCTGGTTGTTTCTCTATATACCTAGTCAGGTCATAAATTCTGTCACATGTTTAACATAAAATAATTGAAACAAGTTTATTCTTTATGTAACCATTTATATACCAAAATGAACTTAACAAAACATAAATTCTTATGACACTAAAGTTTATTCAAAATGACCTCCGTGATTTTGAATACAGGCCTTCAATCTGCGCGGCCAGTCGTCTATCTCAGCACGAACGAGGTCCATGTCAATATCGGCGGCTGCCTTAATCAAGAATGTCTTGAGTTACTTCAAATTCGGATGAGGCTTTGAGCACGCCTTTTTCTCCAAGTGTTGTCATATCTTGTAATCTAACGGATTCAAATCTGGACTGGAAGAGGGCCAGTCTTCGTGCCGGATAAAGTCGATTTCACGCGCCGCCAGCCAGTCTTGTGTGCTCTTCGCTTTATGAGCTGGCGCCGAATCTTGTTGGAATACCCAGTGCCTATTATTGAACATGGTATAAGAAATAGGTTCCACAAGGTTCGTCAGGACTGTATTTTGATACAAAATTGCATTCGTTTTTACACTTTTCTCACAAAAATGTACCTCTGTTAAGCCCCAATAAGAAACTCCCAACCATACCATGAGCGAGGATGGAAAATGACCTCGTTAGACACTCGGAATACGGTTGCTCGCTTCTTCACTACTCTGTGCGTACATCTTATCATTTTGTTTGTTGTAGCTCTCTTCTACGGTAAAATTTTTTTCGTCCGAAAAAAGAATTTCCCGATATTTTTTTTCCCGCGTACCGCTTCAACAAAGCGCGGCTTCTCTTCAGTCTCAGGTCCATTAGACGAGCATTCAAACGATGTCCTGTTTTTCTTCGATATGCCCGAAGCCCTAAGTCTTCATTTAACACCCTTTTCTCCGTGGTTCTGCTTAACCCCATCTAAAGGGCCAACAGTTTCTGCTTTCGTTTGGGATTTCTTTGAATTCGCGCCTTCACAGCTTTTATCACTGCTGGAGTCCTAACAGACCGAGGGCGACCACTTCTTGACCTGTCATCTACACTAGAGTCTTCATTGTATCGTTTGATGGTGCGATAAACGAATCTTTTGGTTATATTCAAATTTTTCAGTACGTCAAAAATTTGAATTGGCGCGTAACCGAAACGATGCAACGCAATAACTGCAACACGGTCTTCTTTAAGCGTCCGCTCCATATTTAAAAATGAGTAAAATTCTTAAAAGTATACATTTTTATTTTCATGAACAATTCGAAATTTGAATTCTATAAACTTTTTTGTGGCCAGCATTCTAAAAAAAAATTTTTACTGTGTGACAATAAACAACGTCGTAAGTAACACACAGTAAGAACTTTTCTTTTAGAATGCTGGCCACAAAAAAGTTTATAGAATTCGAATTTAGAATTGTTCATGAAAATAAAAATGTATACTTTTTAGAATTTTACTCATTTTTAAATATGGAGTGGACGCTTAAAGAAGACCGTGTTGCAGTTATTGCGTTGCATAGTTGCGGTTACGCGCCAATTCAAATTTTTGACATACTGAAAAATTTGAATATATCCAAAAGACTCGTTTATCGCACCTTCAAACGATACAATGAAGAATCTAGTGTAGATGACAGGTCAAGAAAAGGTCGCCCTCGGTCTGTTAGGACTCCAGCAGTGATAAAAGCTGTGAAGGCGCGAATTCAAAGAAATCCCAAACGTAAGCAGAAACTGTTGGCCCTTCAGATGTGGTTAAGCAGAACCACGGTGAAAAGGGTGTTAAATGAAGACTTAGGGCTTCGGGCATATCGAAGAAAAATAGGACATCGTTTGAATGCTCGTCTAATGGACCTGAGACTGAAGAGATGCCGCGCTTTGTTGAAGCGGTACGCGGGAAAAAAATATCGGAAAATTCTTTTTTCGGATGAAAAAATTTTTACCGTAGAAGAGAGCTACAACAAACAAAATGATAAGGTGTACGCAAACAGTAGTGAAGAAGCAAGCAACCGTATTCCGCGTGTACAACGAGGTCATTTTCCATCCTCGCTCATGGTATGGTTGGGAGTTTCTTATTGGGGCTTAACAGAGGTACATTTTTGTGAGAAAAGTGTAAAAACGAATGCAATTTTGTATCAAAATACAGTCCTGACGAACCTTGTGGAACCTATTTCTCATACCATGTTCAATAATAGGCACTGGGTATTCCAACAAGATTCGGCGCCAGCTCATAAAGCGAAGAGCACACAAGACTGGCTGGCGGGGCGTGAAATCGACTTCATCCGGCACGAAGACTGGCCCTCTTCCAGTCCAGATTTGAATCCGTTAGATTACAAGATATGGCAACACTTGGAGGAAAAGGCGGGCTCAAAGCCTCATCCGAATTTGGAGTAACTCAAGACATTCTTGATTAAGGCAGCCACCGATATTGACATGGACCTCGTTCGTGCTGCGATAGACGACTGGCCGCGCAGATTGAGGGCCTGTATTCAAAATCACGGAGGTCATTTTGAAAAAACTATAGTGTCATAAGAATCTATGTTTTGTTAAGTTTATTTTGGTATATAAATGGTTACATAATGAATAAACTTGTTTCAATTATTTTATATTAAACATGTGACAGAATTTATGACCTGACTAGGTATAAGTAAGTATTTACAAAAAAAAATGTATATAAGTATTATATCAGTTATCTGGTCCCCATAGTACAAGCTATGCTTTGTTTGCGGCTAGATAGCGCTATGTGAAATGTCCAGCAATATTTATATTTATTTATTATTTAAGAGCTGAGACTCCAGCAATAATCATTATCATCTTAGCAGCTATAGGACGTCCATTGCTGCACTTAGGCCTCGTCATAGATTTCTAAAGGAACCGATCATATGCGATCTGCACCCAACAACTCCCAGCAACATTTATCAGATCATCTTACCGTCTAGTACGCTCGTCACTTCCGTCTTACGTGTCCAGTGCGTGACAAGAACCTTTCTGACCGTTGGGCCAAAAAGGTTCATGGAGGCAATCAGTTGATCGAATCATGTGCTCTGCCCGCTGCCACCTCAGCGTGCTATATCGGTGCTATTCGTGGAACATTATTGGTGCGTTTCGGATAGGTGCTCATCAAATCGGTGCCGTTTGTAGAATACCTCATCCTCTAGGCTACGTCAGTGACTTTGGTTTATGTATGAATCTTGTTTTAAGCTGTTTGAATGTTGTCTGGTAGAGATCGCTATTTAACGACAAGACCGCCAATAAATTGTCAAATAATTGCAATAAATGTAGCCATAAATTTACGTTGTTATTTTTTATTTGTATTTGTTTTATGTTATGCAATAACGAATTATCTATCTATCTATATTCAATCTATCTATCTTCTTATTATTAATCTTCATACAAATTTTACAAAAGAGTTTTAGAGCCGCTTCAGCCTGTCGAGTCAGTGAATTATTACTGTTGTTTATTTCCTTTGTAACTGTATTTTTGTTTGGTGTGCAATAAAGAACACATTGGTCGAATAAGCGGGACTTCAGACACTATGAAGTTTTAAGCGACTTAAGGATGTCACCTAGCTTGCCGAATGCAGCCCATCCCAATTGGATCCTTTTAGAGATCTACTTCTGCTGAAGCTCTTTACCAAACGATAGAATATGTCCAAGATAAACTAGTCGACTGTCTCCAGCCTCTCATTTCCCACTGTTGTTACAATGGGGTTCGTGGGACATTCGAAAGCAACTTCGGCATCAGACTGGTAGGATGACTTCCAAACGTCAAGATCCGTAGACGAACGAAGGTTCGTGACTTTGGGATTTGAGTTGAGGAGCTCAAATGGTCTTGGGCAGGACACTTGGAAAGGTGTGGTAATGCAGATGGAGCAGGGCAGTGACTTTTTTATTCATTGTTCTTTTTTATGCATGTTTTTATACATTATAGGCTTGCGTTTGACCATAATCTCGTCTGATGGTAAGCGATGATGCAGTCTACGACAGTTCAGCTTGCCTAGAAGAAACATATTCACTCACGACTTAAAGATACCCAGGTTGTAGCAATCAGGAAACAAAGACTCTGCCAAGGCGTTCCACTCTTTGGCGGTGCGCATAATAAAGGTCGTAGAGAACCGCTTTGAGCGAATGGGAGGTATTTCTACCATATCTATAGCTGTGGTATACCACAGAGCGTCTGGTTGTCCGATGATAGAATGGAGATAGTGGGATTAGGTTGAAAAGTTCCACCGCACACTCCCCGAAATGTACTCGATAAAAAACGTCAATGCTCCAAGCTGAGGAGCCTTGCATCAACTAGCTCATCGTTGCCTATGGGCTTGACTGAATGGTGACCGCGGAACGGATATAGAAGGGCAGCGAGATGGGTGGATTATATCGTAAAGGTCGAGGGCTGTCAGTGGGTGAGACTAGCGTAGAATCATGGCGGATGGCACAAACTTGGGGAGGCCTATACCCAGCAATGGGTGAAGTCAAGCTGTGAATGATGATGATGTTGATGTGCGATAAAGAGTACTTCATTCATTATTAGTTGTTTAAAATACCTAGAATATGTTTAGCGATATTTTGTTACTTGTAAATTTCACTTAATAAAGACCTTTGAAAACAACAGCTGAGAAACGTATTTCAGCGAATTATTCCAAGGAACTTCGATGTTTGAATGTGGCTAGTTTACAGTAACAATGCATTTACTATATCAATACGGATTAAGATGATATTATGCACAGATATTGTGTGCTATTTCGTGATTTGAATGTTTCATCACGCAAGCAAAGCCACTGGTTAATAGTAAATTAGCCTTGTACTAAGTTTATCCCCTTTATGCCTAAATGTGGTAAATAAATTAAACATCTTAGTTTAATTAACAAATCATGGATATTTATTGAAATAAAAATAATAAAAACAGTTCATCTTTCACGTATTTACTTACATACACAATAAAATTTGTCTTAGTTTTGTTTATCTATTCTGTGTCCATCTGTCTTGTACAGTCACAACATATTATTAATGTAACTTTTTCAATAAAAACACCTAAGTATATATCTACAGTTTTGAATCGATGTTGAGTAATTACAAAAATATTTTTCAATATCAATCATCATTTCGAATTAGTTTTATTGAAAAATATTTAAATAAAAACTTTTGAAAAGTGCTTAGGACCGGTTCAAGCGACATAACGAAATGGTGGCCACAGGTTAGTACTATCGAGAATACATCACTTGTAAAGGTCCTAAGTTAGTGTACAGGCGACGTTGTAGGACAACTATAATTTACTTAAATTATCTAATATAAATTCTATTTTAATTTACATTAAGTACGTATACTGAAAGATTTCGCTTGGACTAAATTTATGTACGAACGAATTCCGAAACGAATCAAAACACGAATCACATGAATACATGAATTTTAAAAACAAAACTGGAATACATGTGTCAGTCTTAATCAAAATAACTAGCTCTTTCAAAAACTAAAAATCACATGATAGTTAAAGATTTCGTTATCTAAACCGCTATTCGAAAAAGTTAACTCACGGCCGGTTCCTATACTATACTATACGTCGGTTACAACCAACGACACGTTTGTTGTTGAAAAAATCTTTTGCCATTTTTTCAAAAAGGAACGTGTCGTTTATCGTTATCGGTTACTAATGTTTATAGGAACCGGCCTACAGACAGCCGCGAATTTTTTATGAAACTTTTTCAAAAGTGGCCAAACGACACTGGTTTAATTTAACCACTAGTTAACCATACAAATACCGCATTAAGAATAACGTCTACACTTAATATAGATTCCAATTTCGCTTTCTACATTTCTTACATAATTTTATCGATAACAGGAATCTCACCGTTTTCTCCGAAACTTGGTTGTAACTTATAATTTTCAAAATTTCCTCTATATTATGAACATCAATAGGTACTCGATTTACACAATACACTTAACACCTACATAAATTTATTTACATAGTTTTAGCTAAGATAGGAAACATTTTACTTATTGTACAAGATACACTAAAATTACAAAACAACTCCTCCGATGACACCAACTACACAGACTATTAAGATCCTAGAAAATACTGGGAAAAATCTATAATAATTGACACTATACACAGCTTAACTAAATCGTAGGTTAAAATCAACATAGCTAACTTTGGCATTGGTTTCCACATTTTTTTTATAAATAAAAACATGACAAAACAATCGAAATAGCACAATAAAAGATAGTGGCATAAGCCTCGGAAAAACGAAAACCTAACCCAAGTAACATCAACAATACAACGATGAACATATCATGCGGATCCACACTGAGATATGTCACTTATTACAAGTTAATTACCTAATAATGCCCGTATGTCCACATAACTTTGGGCCGAAATTGCAGTGCCTAAACGTCAAACTTCAATTCTTAAGACTAGAAATTGAAAAGAGTCCGAATATGTACAATCACGAACATATCGTGTTCACTCAGATCTAGGCGTAACAATTGTTAAGTCTTAAAAGATCTGGCTCAGTGGCGCAGGCGGTGGCAGTCGCAGCCCACCCCACGGGTAGAGTCACGAGGCCTCGTCCCGACACGCGTTCGAGTCGTCGGAAAGAGCTAAGGGAGCACCATTGCTTTGATTCACAACACATTTGCGCATATGTTTTTCGAGGGTTGACGGTACTGAGAACGGCATCTCGCAGAATCGACAGCGGTAAACATCCTTCCCCAGCCTGCCGTGTGTCTTCATATGCCTTGTCAGTTTTGAGCTTTGAGCGCAAGCGTATGAGCACAATTCGCATTTGTACGGCTTTTCGCCGGTATGTGATCGCCTATGGACAGTCAGGTTTGAGCAGTTCTTGAAGACCTTTCCGCAGTATTCACACGTATCGTTTCGTCGGCTTTCTTTTGATTTCAGGAGTGGATTCTGTAGCAGACCATTAGTACTATTTTTCAAACCATCGAATATATTATCTGGAGGTCTTTGCGCGTGCAAAGTAGGTAGCCACCAGCCCTCACCCCTCTCCATATCAAGTTTCATGCGTTTAGATGCTTCAAATGGGTTCTCAAATGGGTTGAACAGAGGATGAGGTTGCGGAGGCATCTTTGCGAATTCTTCCTTCAAACGTAATGTAGCAGGTGGCATACCGTTAGGTTTCTCACCAGGAAGACTGTTGTTGTTATCGCGGTCCTTAGCCAATTGCCAGTTCATATTTTTTCCAGATTCTTGCAAGGCTTGCTTAAAAGCTTCACTATATTGAGCAATGTTTGAGAGGCCAAATTTATCCATAAGCTCACCGACAACAGAAGCTGAAGGCGGATGAGCGGGCATGATAGGGGCCTGTTTCCTAGTAGGGGCAGATGGAGCACTACTATTCGAAACAGTTAAATCCTCAGCTTCCTCCATATCCTCAGCATCCTCAATTTCCTCTTCTTCTTCACCATCTAATTCTTCATCATCCAGCTCATCATCTGTATCATCCTCACCGGTATCCCCACCCGATTCTCCTTCTTCGTTAGTAACAGAGGATCGATGAACTTTCATGTGCTTTTTAAGTTTGGACGCTTTTTCAAAAGATTCATCACATTCAGAGCATTTGAACGGTTTTTCGCCTGTATGTGAGCGTCGATGGACGATCAAGTTGCTTTCTAGCCGGAACTTCTTACCACAGAATTCACAGGAATGTATCGCGTCTTCGCTATTGCGTTTAACGGGCGGAGTGCAGGACGACCTCTCAGGAGGAGGTGCATCCGCCGCCCGTGGCTCGATGCGCCGCTCTGGTGACGTGGAGCTATGAGGCCGCGTTGCGTCACGAGGCGCGTCCACCGTTCCGGGTCCGGCGCCCACCGGAGGAGTCAGGCCGACTCGGGAGGGCGACGGGGAAGCGAACGGAGGTGAATGCTTCCTGGGGCTAGGAGAGCTGGAATTGCCTGTGGCCGCCCCTGGACTGGTCGTACCGGCCAGTTGCCGCAAGCGCTGCGAGTAAAAATCCAGCTGGGGTTCAAGTGAAAGGGGCTGGGATACTGGTGGGGGTCTGTCGCGACCCGAGATCGAGGTCGGCACAACCGGGGGCCGGTCGGCTGGAGATGGGAAAGCTTGATGAGGTGGCATAGAGTTTGCCGCAACGGCTGCCGCTGCCGCTGCTAGGTTGAGACCGTGATGGCGGAACTGCTCAGATACGAGCTGTTCCATCCTAAAACGGTGGTCGTGATGATTTGGTCGCGCGAAAAGGGGCGCGGGAGGTACCGACGGATGAGCGAGCGGTGGCAAGCTGCCAGGTAACGGCATTCTGAGCAAGCCACCAACCCCAAAAGGGGAATGCATATCCGGTGGGGGTAGGAGCGGGTGGTGACGCATCGTCGGTGGCGGGAGGGGGGCACTGGTTGAAGAGCAGCCTGAGCTCGATGAGGAGGAGCTTGACGACGAATGGTTCTGCTTAGGATGGTTCTGCGGAAGGGTCTCCTGGTAGATCTTCACGCCGTGCACGTGTTGTACGTGCTGCAGCAGCCGCCACGCGGAGTGCACGCGCGCCTTGCAAGTCGAGCACACATAGTTGCTGGGTTCTGCGGACAACGAGAAGAAGCGTAAGTTCAATCGCTCTCAAAAGCAATATTAACAGGGGCAAAGTGTCTAGTAATAGCTCTCACATATCGTTGTAGGGCCTAGGGAACGCGCGCGGAGCGCATGCTAAGCAGTAGGTCCGAGGGTCGGGCGACGCAGTGAGTGATCGCCTCTCCGTGTTCAGCGTGATTCATGTACCTCGAAAATCTTATGAAATATACGCGGGCCCGGATCACGTACGCACGCGCGGGTTAAGACTGTTGATATTGAAATCTATAGGTAACGTTACACCGGTAAGAGAAAAATTATAGCGGTTAAAAAGATGTTGGTTTCGTTTACTCGAGCTGGGTCACGAATTTACACGTACACACGTTCACTACGTACTCTCAAAAGTATACGCATAAGATATTTTTTTAGAAAAACACGAAGCGCTTCTAGAATAATATTTAAAAAATATTTAAAAAATTATTTATATAATATTAATATTTAAATAATATGTAAAAGTGCGAGTCGGAATCGCCCATGAAAGGTTCCGTAGCAGCAAGTAACATAATATAAAAGTTCTTGTAGTTCGTTGTAACTTTTTTTAAATTTGAAGTGATTGAATGAAAGGTTACTAGATCTCGTTCAAACCAATTTTCGTTGGAAGTTTCCATGGTAATGTACATTATATATTTTTTTTAGTTATATCATTCTCTTATTTTAGAAGTTACAGGGGGGAGGTGCACATATTTTACCACTTTGGACGTGTCTCTCGCGCAAACTATTCGGTTTTGAAAAAAAATATATTGAAAACCTCAATATCATTTTTGAAAACCAATCTATAGATATCCCACACGTATGGGCTTGATGAAAAATGTTTGTGTTTCAGTTCTAAGTATGGGGAACCCCCAAAACCTATTGTTTTTTTTTTAATTTTTGTGTGAAAATCTTAATACGGTTCACAGAATACAGATACTTACCAAGTTTCAACAGTATAGTTCTTATAGTTTCGGAAAAAAGTGGCTGTGGCATACGGACGGACAGACAGACAGACATGACGAACCCATAAGGGTTCCGTCTTATGCCATTTGGCTACGGAACCCTAAAAATACCCGTAGTCTATTTCAAAAGTATATTCACTTTTCAAAGTACCAAGTTAGACGAACTACAATATTGTGCTATATCTTGTACCTAGTAGATTAATTATAATCAACAAAAAAAAAATGTAGCTCTAAATAGAATCAATGAAATTGTATTAACTGTATCAATTTGTATCTTTTATACAAGATAAGGTCACGTGGTCAAGGCGCAGCCGGCAGATTTGACAGTAATTTGATTGCTCATTGTGAACTCAAGACACATTTTATTCAGGCAATTGCGACTCAGATCTTGTAGTGATGTGACAATTTCATTTTATCGACAAAAAAGTCCAATTTAAATAATAGTTTTAGTCTAGTTTGGTTACATATTGGACGCAAAAAGCATAAGACAGGACGAAATGGATATCTCTAGAGGAAGCCTTTGTCGAAGGTCAAGCAAATTAATTGAACTGGTTGCCAATAACAAAGTTTTAGATGAGTATCGTCAACTTGTAGCATAACCTTAAAATATTATTTAAATAAATAAATAAATATTGCGGGACAATTCACACAACGCTAGCCCCAAACTAAGCAGAGCTTGTATTATGCGAACCAGATAACTGATAGAATACTTTACATAGGCTGCTATTTAAGAATCCGGAACTGGCCACTGCATAAATAATATTTAAAAAGAAATTATCACGTTTAAAAATGGAACTCTTTGGCTGTAGAATGCAGGTTATTTCGTCCATCTGTCAATTGTTTTCATTGTGTGGCGCGATTTCAAAAATTGCGTGTCATTATCACAATGGATTTATCTCGAGAAAATTTTCGTGCGATGATTTTTTATGATTTTCGACGTGGTCTAACTCAACAGCAGTGTATCGATCAACTCAGTTCGACTTATGGGGATAAAGCACCATCGAAGACTATTGTGTATCACTGGTTTAGTGAGTTTAATCGTGGACGTCGTATGCTCACGGACGAAATTAAAGATGGTCGGCCTAAATCAGTTATTGTGCCACGAAACATCGACGCAGTGCGTAAACTAATAATGCAAGATGTGACATATCGAGAGATAGAGGCGATCTTGGGCATTAGTATGACGAGTATACATAAGATATTACACTAACACTTGGCTGCAAAAAAAGTTTGTTCGCGTTGGATACCGCACAACTTGACAATAGATCAAAAACAGGCTCGTGTCGATTGGTGCAAAAAAATGATAAAAAAATACAATCGTGGTGCATCAAAAGCTGTATATAATATCTACACAGGTGATGAATTCTGGATTTATGCATATGACCCCGAAACTAAGCAACAGTCAACAGTTTGGGTCTTCCAACATGAGCCGAACCCAACAAAAGTTGCTCGTGCGAAAAGCACTTTGAAGCAAATGGTCGCCTGTTTTTTTGGTATAGATGGACACGTGGCTACTGTACCCCTAGAAAATTGTAAATCTGTTAATTCAGAGTGGTACACGACCATTTGTTTGCCAGAAGTCTTTGCAGAAATCAGGAAGAATAATCCACAACGCAGAATCATTCTCCATCACGACAATGCAAGCACTTCACACTTCGGGTGAAACGACCCGATATTTGGAGGGTGAAACGGTGGAATTAACGGGTCATCCGCCATATAGCCCTGATTTGGCACCCAACGACTTCTTTTTATTCCCACTCGTGAAGAATAAATTACGTGGTCAACGATTTTCAACCCGAGAATAAGCCGTTGAGGCATTCAAAAATCATGTTTTGGAGATACCGTCTTCCGATTGGGAAAAGTGCTATGAAAACTGGTTTCACCGAATGCAAAAGTACATTGATCATCATGGCGAATATTTTGAAAAGCAATAAAACAATATTTAACAGTCAATGATAGTTATTTTATTTTATTCCGGATACATAAATAGCAGCCCTCGTATATACATTTATTTTTTGTAAATACATACTTATAGTATATAGAAAAACAACCAGACCCGGAACAAATATCTGTAGATCATGCAAACATTTGTTCCGCGCCGGGAATCGAACCCGCTACCTTCTGCGTCTCAGCCGGCTATTCGCCCACTGCGCCACGGAGGTCGTCGTCAATTTAATAAAATTGTAAGTATATAATTGTATTTTTATTTATCAGATCCATAGTTCACAGCACGTAGGCTCGTTTTGTTCACGATCTAATTTTATAAATCAATTTTAACAAAAAATACCTTACTAAAACTTTATGATGATCACCCCAAAAATTACTGATGAGGTAAAACGTGCTTAAATCATAATATTTTGTAAACATTTGGACTACTCTTTTATTTATTTATTTGATCGCCAAAATAGTATACACGGCTACACATCAAGCTATATATTTCCAGTATAAGCTGACCTCGAAAAGCCTACACAATGCGAGGTCAGCTTTTACTGGAAATGTATAGCTTGATGTGTAGCCGTGTGTACACATTAAAACAATTTGAGGTATCATTTATGCAAGGTAAATGTTACTATAATTTACAGGTGAAGATGACATACATACCTACCTCATGATTAAAAACTATTATTTATTATATATATTTGATTCTGTTTTTGCATGTACTGTCTAATTATTATTTTTTTAATTTCATTCATTTTAATCATCTTCGTTTCTTAAGTCTCATCTGTTGTAAATGTATTGCGTACTATTTAGCAAATAAATGAATGTCTATGTCTTATAATAAAATATAATTGTAATAATAATAGTTAAAAGTAATTTATAAAATATATATCAATTGAAGAATATGAGAAGGGGCATCACTAGCAAGGCGCGGCTTGATAAGTATCTTGACTGTAAGATGATTATTGAAATGTAACGGTCAGATTGTGACCGACCGGAAAGACGTATACAGGGTGTTCCCTCATCACTAGTGTTTACTGTTTTTTGTTTTGTTACGTATGCTTTGTTTGTACACCACTGTCTTTTGTTTTAGTGTTATCCTATCCTGAATAAAAGGGATCGCTTTCAGCGATAGAACCGCCTATTGTAGTTTTAGTTTTGTTTTTTATTTTATGTTTCTCTTTTTGATTTTCATTTCAAATAAAGAGTATATAAATACCTAGAGCATTTTTGCTTTTTTATTCTTCGGTTAAAAATTAATTGAATATCAAAACGATCACTTTAAGGCCAGCAAATGGAATTCGCTGTTATGTCTTATCAAAAAAATTATGTTTACTAAAAAAATATGACATATTTTATAGAGGAGTTTTAAATGTTTAAATGTTAAGCATATTCGTCGTGAGTCATTCATCTGCTCTATAATATTATTAATATACTAGCTTCCACCCGCGGCTTTGTATGCGTGGTTTGTCAACAAAAAGTAGTTTATGTGTTAATCCAAGTCATAATGTTCGTATATACCAAATTTCATTGAAATCGGTTGAGCCGTTACGACGTGAAAGAGTAACAAACATGAATGAAAGAATGAAAATTATTTATTGCACAAAATAAAAATTATCTGTGCATAGATGATCTTAATGCTAGATAGCATTCTCTTCCAGTTAACATTTGTGTAATGCGGACAAACATTTATTAGAGGTAGTGCAAATACTCACACATACATTCATACAAACTTTGGCGTTTATAATATTAGTAGGATGGGGTGGTACTTATATGTCCGTATATAATAAAGAATTTTTATTCATTCATGTTTAAAATAACTAGTGCAGAAACTGGTTTTCTAAGTTTAGACACCCTGTATGGAGATTTATCGTCATATCAATATTGTGACCTTTTTGTCCACGCCATTGTTCATTGTATTGCGTTTTGGTCATCATTCTGTACTGTCTGTAAAAAAGCTATACTAATCACAATAATATTAAAAACGCGAAAGTTTAGATGTTTATTTGTTTGTTTGTTACTCAATCACATCGAAACGGCTAAACCGATTTCGATGAAATTTGGTATGTACGTAGATTACTTACATAGGATACTTTTTATTTCATAAATCAGTTTCCATGGGATTAAAAAGAGGATGTCAAAGTTCATATACGTATTTTGCACCCCAGAATTACGCAGGCGAAGCCGCTGGCCATAACTAATAATTTAAAGTCAACATTTTTAAAAACAATTTTTTTTTATTATTTTCTTTATTAACTATGTTTAAGGTATCATTTAATGTTGAGATTGGTTTTAAAATACGTTCTTGTATAGTTTTATAATATAAAAAAATATATAAATAAAAATTCTTAAAAAAACATCACTTATGCTCTGAAAATTAGTTATTGTTATCCCCATAACTGCTCCGATAGTGTGATTGACGGCCCTAGGGCCGGAAGTAAACTGGCCACATTCACAATAAAATGTTACAGTGAAATACATTTTCTATATCAAATCCTTCTGTTCTATTTTATAAATGGAACAGACCACAGTCCGGTTGTGTAATAGATTAAAACAATGGACATAGTAAACGCAAATTTTCTTTTTAGCAACAAGCTGTTATGAAAAAAGTGGCACTCCGGGAGTGCCAACAGAAGTCAAAACTTGAACAATTATGAGATACATACCTAGTCAGGTCATAAGTATTGTCACACAGTAAAAACTTTTCTTTTAGAATGCTGGTCACAAAAAAGTTTATAGAATTCGAATTCCGAATTGTTCATGAAAATAAAAATGTATACTTTTTAGAATTTTACTCATTTTTAAATATGGAGTGGACGCTTAAAGAAGACCGTGTTGCAGTTATTGCGTTGCATCGTTGCGGTTACGCGCCAATTTAAATTTTTGACACACTGAAAAATTTTAATATAACCATAAGATTCGTTTATCGCACCATCAAACGATACAATGAAGACTCTAGTGTAGATGACAGGTCAAGAAGTGGTCGCCCTCGGTCTGTTAGGACTCCAGCAGTGATAAAAGCTGTGAAGGCGCGAATTCAAAGAAATCCCAAATATAAGCAGAAACTGTTGGCCCTTCAGATGGGGTTAAGCAGAACCACGGTGAAAAGGGTGTTAAATGAAGACTTAGGGCTTCGGGCATATCGAAGAAAAACAGGACATCGTTTGAATGCTCGTCTAATGGACCTGAGACTGAAGAGATGCCGCGCTTTGTTGAAGCGGTACGCGGGAAAAAAATATCGGGAAATTCTTTTTTCGGATGAAAAAATTTTTACCGTAGAAAAGAGAGCTACAACAAACAAAATGATAAGGTGTACGCACACAGTAGTGAAGAAGCGAGCAACCTTATTCCGCGTGTCCAACGAGGTCATTTTCTATCCTCGCTCATGGTATGGTTGGAAGTTTCTTATTGGGGCTTAACAGAGGTACATTTTTGTGAGATAGGTGTTAAAACGAATGCAGTTGTGTATCAAAATACAGTCCTGACGAACCTTGTGGAACCTGTTTCTCATACCATGTTCAATAACAGGCACTGGGTATTCCAACAAGATTCGGCGTCAGCTCATAGAGCGAAGAGCACACAAGACTGGCTGGCGGCGCGTGAAATCGACTTCATCCGGCACGAAGACTGGCCCTCCTCCAGTCCAGGTTTGAATCCGTTAGATTACAAGATATGGCAACACTTGGAGGAAAAAGCGTGCTCAAAGCCTCATCCCAATTTGGAGTCACTCAAAACATCCATGATTAAGGCAGCCGCCGATATTGACATGGACCTCGTTCGTGCTGCGATAGACGACTGGCCGCGCAGATTGAAGGCCTGTATTCAAAATCACGGAGGTCATTTTGAATAAACTTTAGTGTCATAAGAATCTATGTTTTGTTAAGTTCATTTTGGTATATAAATCGTTACATAATGATTTAACTTGTTTCAATTATTTTATATTAAACATGTGACAGAATTTATGACCTGACTAGGTATATACAGAGGTGTCGGTAATTGTAACAGTGTTGCGAGTTCAATGGTTTTGTCCCCATCTCAAAAAATGCCCAACGTGCCTAAAGAAGTTTTTATTTCAAAACTCTTTTTTTAATTTCCTCGCATTTGTCATGTAAGTGATCTATTACTCGGGTATAATATATCACTTATCACTTATTTATTATTAAGTAACAGAGCAAAAAAAAAATGCCTACGACTTTATCAATCCACATAATGGACATCCTTGATGGAGATCTCTTACTCAACACCTCCGTGGTGCAGTGGGCGAATAGCCTGCTAAAACGTAGGAGGTAGTGGGTTTAATTCCCACCATGGAACAAATGATTGCAAGAACTACAGATTTTTGTTCTGGGTCTGGATGGTTTTCTATATATTATAAGTACGTATTTACAAAAAAAAGTATATGTGTATTCTGTCAGTTATCTGGTTCCCATAGTACAAGCTCTGCTTAGTTTGCCCAGCAATGTTTACCTTATTCAGTACGTAGCGTGAAAATCTTATACTAGGGTGTAGTCAGAGCCAAATCCAAACATTACTACACATTCGAGAAAATAATACCAGCGTACTAGCGTGCGATTTTTTGCTTGCTATCTGTACAAGTATTCAGTACGTCACCTAAATACCGTCAACAAAAAACTCCAAATCGATTGATCAGCTTACACGGATTTAGTTCAGCTTGTAATTTTCATTGATAGCATCTGGTCAATGATATCTGATGGCATTGGTGTTAATTATATTAAGAAGTTGAGTGGGATTATGGTTGGGTGGCCTTATTGCTAGTAGCATCGTTTTAGTATTAATATAGTTCTTTGGGAAAAGGTTCGCCCGGGGAAGTACTACCACCATACCTAATTCTACCACCAAGCAGCATTGCTGTGTTTCGGTTTGAAGGGTAACAGATGGAATTACAGGCACATGAGGCTATACGCCTTTATGCCTCAAGTTGATGGACGCAGGGCAGTGCAGTGCACGTTTTTAAGATGCGTGACCTTGTAATATCACTCATCTTTTATTTAGTCTTTGATCGTGATTTTCACGTTATCTACTGTAAATACTTACGTGGGAAGAAAGATTCTGTGTTTCCTTTTACCATACTTCAAAATCTTCATCAAATAATGATGAAGATCACGATCAAAGACTAAATAAAAAGATGAGTGATATTACATTACCCCAACAATTCCATGTTTTTCATTTCATTTCAAAACTACCCGCATAATGACCATAGTGTTTTATCCATGGTGTACTCATGTTTAACAATTTTAAAAAAGCTAACACAAAATGTGGGTAGGTAGGTAGTTAGGTTTCAAATAGGTAGGTATTATTGAATGCGTTTTGTTGCTAACTTTAATAAATATTAATAATAATAATTTGCCAGACGGATTAGCACGTTGAAGTGGCAATGGGCAGGCTATATAGCGCGCAGAACAGATGGCCGATGGGGCCGAAAGGTTCTCGAGTGGAGGCCACGGACCGGCAAGCGCAGCGTAGGACGTCCGACCACAAGATGGGCAGACGACTTGGTAAGAACCGAAGGTCGGCGTTGGATGCAGGCTGTTCCTGGAGATCAATGAGGGAGGCCTTTGTCCAGCAGTGGACGTCCTACGGCTGATATGATGATGTTGATGAATAATAATAATTCATTCAGCAACAAGTTACTAGTAGGGCACATATATAACCCTTAGCTAGATTATGCTAAGTATTTGTTTTTTCGTATGTATTCATGTAAGTATATCTTATTTTTATAATATAATGTGTTTACTCACTCACATACACTCAATCCCCGAGAGAGGCTTCTGGCGTTTGTGACGACACCATCATTATTTGGGGTCAGCAGAAAACCAGCGTTAAGTAGGTACGCTTTTAACCTACCTTCTTAGCACATGCTGAGCCGGCGCCATTTTGGCGCGACTATTTTTAATTTGGTAGTTGAAAGTTGCGTGGGATCTTCCTGTTAACTGAGCATTTACTTATTTCAATATCTTGACTTCTGGCATTTTTGTGTTATTATATGTACAAACTACCCATCCGCAGCTTTGCACGCGTATTTTTCAATAAAAACATGACCCTCCTTCTGCGCAGTTGGGTAAAAAGTAGCCTATGTCACCTGGGGATAGTGTAGCTTCCCAACAGTGAAAGAATTTTTAAGTCGGTCCAGTAGTTTCGGAGCCTATTCAATACAAACAAACAAATCTTCCCTCTTTATAATATTAGTATAGATTAACGTAATAAGCCAGAAGTCAAGGTATCCCACTATCCACTTTCTATCTTGTATATGTCATGTCGTGTCAAATAAATGCTTTTCATTTCATTTCACTTAACATCAGGTGAGTCAGGCTTGTGCAAAACCAGGTGGTATTTTTTTTAATAACCCATACTGTCCCACTGCTGGGCAAAGATCAAAGTCATAGATGGTATTAAATAAAACCGACCAAGTGCAAATTGTACACGCGCACGACGAGTTCCGTACCATTATCTATAAAAACGGCAAAAAATCACGTTTGTTGTATGGGAGGCCCCCTTAAATATTTATATTATTGTGTTTTTAGTATTTGTTGTTATAGCGGCAACAGAAATATATTATCTGTGAAAATTTCAACTTTCTAACTATCACGGTTCATGAGATGCCTGGTGACAGACGGACAAACAGACAGACAGACAGCTCGACAGCGGAGCCTCAGTAATAGGGTATCGTTTTACTCTTTGGGTACGGAACCCTAATAATCGTATGGTAGCTCTATACTAGACCAACATGCCTCTCTTCTCATAGATAATCCTAAAATATAGTTTCACAATGTCGACCGAAGGATTCACAAGTAAACCGACCTCCCGGAAAATTCCATTCTACTACCGAATAAAAATATGTTTAATAACCGTTTCGATTTCAAAAGGCAATCGGTGATTACCGTCCATTGTGAAAGAGCCAGTGGGGGTGAAATTTTTAAACGGAAGGGTAGGGGGGAGTCCAGACTATCTCCCCTAACCACCCCAATGGGGGGACGTTTAGAGCGGGCATTCTTGGGAAAGCTTATCCGGTTGTATTTGCTTAGACAGTTTATATGTGGGTAGGTTTTTAGTCAGATTGGTCATTATGCGGGTGGTTTTGTAATTGTCATCATCAGTCAAAGGACGTTCACTGATGAACATATGTCATAGATTTCCAGAGTGACCGATATTTGCGGCCTGCACCCAACAGCTCCCGGCCTTTATATGTTTTATCAGCATCATCATGTTTTGTAATATGGCTAGATTTCTGACAATCGTTGGGCGTCATACAGTGAAGATGCTATAGTATTTCATGTTAAGGCCAAATATCGCTCTCCATGCAATCCAATGGACCATCACATGACGAAGATAATTTTTCTAATATCGTGTCACGGTTTTAGTTGTCGCTCTCCTCCAAAACAGGTAGACCGATTTTAATGTTTTTTTGTATATTTAGTAGGTCAGGAAGTATTTCCCCCCTCCTACCTTCACCCCCAATTTTATAATCGCAATTTGAGTATTTTTCTATAAACAATATCCATATAATTTAACCGTCGTTCATCGATATACTCATGGTATGGTTGGAAGTTTCTTATTGGGGCTTAACAGAGGTACATTTTTGTGAGATAGGTGTTAAAACGAATGCAGTTGTGTATCAAAATACAGTCCTGACGAACCTTGTGGAACCTGTTTCTCATACCATGTTCAATAACAGGCACTGGGTATTCCAACAAGATTCGGCGTCAGCTCATAGAGCGAAGAGCACACAAGACTGGCTGGCGGCGCGTGAAATCGACTTCATCCGGCACGAAGACTGGCCCTCCTCCAGTCCAGGTTTGAATCCGTTAGATTACAAGATATGGCAACACTTGGAGGAAAAAGCGTGCTCAAAGCCTCATCCCAATTTGGAGTCACTCAAAACATCCATGATTAAGGCAGCCGCCGATATTGACATGGACCTCGTTCGTGCTGCGATAGACGACTGGCCGCGCAGATTGAAGGCCTGTATTCAAAATCACGGAGGTCATTTTGAATAAACTTTAGTGTCATAAGAATCTATGTTTTGTTAAGTTCATTTTGGTATATAAATCGTTACATAATGATTTAACTTGTTTCAATTATTTTATATTAAACATGTGACAGAATTTATGACCTGACTAGGTATATACAGAGGTGTCGGTAATTGTAACAGTGTTGCGAGTTCAATGGTTTTGTCCCCATCTCAAAAAATGCCCAACGTGCCTAAAGAAGTTTTTATTTCAAAACTCTTTTTTTAATTTCCTCGCATTTGTCATGTAAGTGATCTATTACTCGGGTATAATATATCACTTATCACTTATTTATTATTAAGTAACAGAGCAAAAAAAAAATGCCTACGACTTTATCAATCCACATAATGGACATCCTTGATGGAGATCTCTTACTCAACACCTCCGTGGTGCAGTGGGCGAATAGCCTGCTAAAACGTAGGAGGTAGTGGGTTTAATTCCCACCATGGAACAAATGATTGCAAGAACTACAGATTTTTGTTCTGGGTCTGGATGGTTTTCTATATATTATAAGTACGTATTTACAAAAAAAAGTATATGTGTATTCTGTCAGTTATCTGGTTCCCATAGTACAAGCTCTGCTTAGTTTGCCCAGCAATGTTTACCTTATTCAGTACGTAGCGTGAAAATCTTATACTAGGGTGTAGTCAGAGCCAAATCCAAACATTACTACACATTCGAGAAAATAATACCAGCGTACTAGCGTGCGATTTTTTGCTTGCTATCTGTACACGTATTCAGTACGTCACCTAAATACCGTCAACAAAAAACTCCAAATCGATTGATCAGCTTACACGGATTTAGTTCAGCTTGTAATTTTCATTGATAGCATCTGGTCAATGATATCTGATGGCATTGGTGTTAATTATATTAAGAAGTTGAGTGGGATTATGGTTGGGTGGCCTTATTGCTAGTAGCATCGTTTTAGTATTAATATAGTTCTTTGGGAAAAGGTTCGCCCGGGGAAGTACTACCACCATACCTAATTCTACCACCAAGCAGCATTGCTGTGTTTCGGTTTGAAGGGTAACAGATGGAATTACAGGCACATGAGGCTATACGCCTTTATGCCTCAAGTTGATGGACGCAGGGCAGTGCAGTGCACGTTTTTAAGATGCGTGACCTTGTAATATCACTCATCTTTTATTTAGTCTTTGATCGTGATTTTCACGTTATCTACTGTAAATACTTACGTGGGAAGAAAGATTCTGTGTTTCCTTTTACCATACTTCAAAATCTTCATCAAATAATGATGAAGATCACGATCAAAGACTAAATAAAAAGATGAGTGATATTACATTACCCCAACAATTCCATGTTTTTCATTTCATTTCAAAACTACCCGCATAATGACCATAGTGTTTTATCCATGGTGTACTCATGTTTAACAATTTTAAAAAAGCTAACACAAAATGTGGGTAGGTAGGTAGTTAGGTTTCAAATAGGTAGGTATTATTGAATGCGTTTTGTTGCTAACTTTAATAAATATTAATAATAATAATTTGCCAGACGGATTAGCACGTTGAAGTGGCAATGGGCAGGCTATATAGCGCGCAGAACAGATGGCCGATGGGGCCGAAAGGTTCTCGAGTGGAGGCCACGGACCGGCAAGCGCAGCGTAGGACGTCCGACCACAAGATGGGCAGACGACTTGGTAAGAACCGAAGGTCGGCGTTGGATGCAGGCTGTTCCTGGAGATCAATGAGGGAGGCCTTTGTCCAGCAGTGGACGTCCTACGGCTGATATGATGATGTTGATGAATAATAATAATTCATTCAGCAACAAGTTACTAGTAGGGCACATATATAACCCTTAGCTAGATTATGCTAAGTATTTGTTTTTTCGTATGTATTCATGTAAGTATATCTTATTTTTATAATATAATGTGTTTACTCACTCACATACACTCAATCCCCGAGAGAGGCTTCTGGCGTTTGTGACGACACCATCATTATTTGGGGTCAGCAGAAAACCAGCGTTAAGTAGGTACGCTTTTAACCTACCTTCTTAGCACATGCTGAGCCGGCGCCATTTTGGCGCGACTATTTTTAATTTGGTAGTTGAAAGTTGCGTGGGATCTTCCTGTTAACTGAGCATTTACTTATTTCAATATCTTGACTTCTGGCATTTTTGTGTTATTATATGTACAAACTACCCATCCGCAGCTTTGCACGCGTATTTTTCAATAAAAACATGACCCTCCTTCTGCGCAGTTGGGTAAAAAGTAGCCTATGTCACCTGGGGATAGTGTAGCTTCCCAACAGTGAAAGAATTTTTAAGTCGGTCCAGTAGTTTCGGAGCCTATTCAATACAAACAAACAAATCTTCCCTCTTTATAATATTAGTATAGATTAACGTAATAAGCCAGAAGTCAAGGTATCCCACTATCCACTTTCTATCTTGTATATGTCATGTCGTGTCAAATAAATGCTTTTCATTTCATTTCACTTAACATCAGGTGAGTCAGGCTTGTGCAAAACCAGGTGGTATTTTTTTTAATAACCCATACTGTCCCACTGCTGGGCAAAGATCAAAGTCATAGATGGTATTAAATAAAACCGACCAAGTGCAAATTGTACACGCGCACGACGAGTTCCGTACCATTATCTATAAAAACGGCAAAAAATCACGTTTGTTGTATGGGAGGCCCCCTTAAATATTTATATTATTGTGTTTTTAGTATTTGTTGTTATAGCGGCAACAGAAATATATTATCTGTGAAAATTTCAACTTTCTAACTATCACGGTTCATGAGATGCCTGGTGACAGACGGACAAACAGACAGACAGACAGCTCGACAGCGGAGCCTCAGTAATAGGGTATCGTTTTACTCTTTGGGTACGGAACCCTAATAATCGTATGGTAGCTCTATACTAGACCAACATGCCTCTCTTCTCATAGATAATCCTAAAATATAGTTTCACAATGTCGACCGAAGGATTCACAAGTAAACCGACCTCCCGGAAAATTCCATTCTACTACCGAATAAAAATATGTTTAATAACCGTTTCGATTTCAAAAGGCAATCGGTGATTACCGTCCATTGTGAAAGAGCCAGTGGGGGTGAAATTTTTAAACGGAAGGGTAGGGGGGAGTCCAGACTATCTCCCCTAACCACCCCAATGGGGGGACGTTTAGAGCGGGCATTCTTGGGAAAGCTTATCCGGTTGTATTTGCTTAGACAGTTTATATGTGGGTAGGTTTTTAGTCAGATTGGTCATTATGCGGGTGGTTTTGTAATTGTCATCATCAGTCAAAGGACGTTCACTGATGAACATATGTCATAGATTTCCAGAGTGACCGATATTTGCGGCCTGCACCCAACAGCTCCCGGCCTTTATATGTTTTATCAGCATCATCATGTTTTGTAATATGGCTAGATTTCTGACAATCGTTGGGCGTCATACAGTGAAGATGCTATAGTATTTCATGTTAAGGCCAAATATCGCTCTCCATGCAATCCAATGGACCATCACATGACGAAGATAATTTTTCTAATATCGTGTCACGGTTTTAGTTGTCGCTCTCCTCCAAAACAGGTAGACCGATTTTAATGTTTTTTTGTATATTTAGTAGGTCAGGAAGTATTTCCCCCCTCCTACCTTCACCCCCAATTTTATAATCGCAATTTGAGTATTTTTCTATAAACAATATCCATATAATTTAACCGTCGTTCATTGACGTGAAGTCATTTACATAATACATAAAGCGTCGCGTCACTTTTACGAGAGTGTTTTATACATATAGTTTTTATACCGAAGTTCCAACGGGAACGGGAAATTTCAATCGTGCGAAACCGCGAGCGGGTCAGCTAGTTACTTGTATATTTTTATCCTCCATTGGATTGTATGGTGAGCGATATTTATCACACAAGTGCCCCGAACTGAAATCTTGCGAGTCTCCCTTAAGAACAAATAAATATTATTTGTAATCTTTGACAATCAAAATATTGCCACGAAATACATAACCAAATTACTTGACCTACTTTCAGTTCAGTAGTTGCATTATAATTAAAGGTAATGGGAGTTCATGTTAATTGGTTACTCTTTTTTTGGGGCAGAAATTGCAGTTATTCTGGGTTTCAGACTTTTCCCTATATTTGTGTCACTAAAGCTACACGCGTACTAAATTTCACAGTAGGGTCACTGGTGTATGTACCCTATGAATTTTGTCAAAGTTCAGTTTTTATTATGGCTAATAACTTAAAAACTACAAACTAAAAATAAAAACGGGATCAAAATGTACTGACAAAGACCTTTCAATAGACGTGCCATTTGACCAGATAGTCTAATTTGTTTTTTTTTTTTTTTTACTTCTCTTGAACACCAATATCTCAACAACCTCCGTTTTAGCTTATTTAGTCACACCAAAATTGTGCCATCCTACCTACCTGTATACCAAATTTCACGATGATCAGATGAACGCTCGAAAGTTATATTCGAATAAACATACATATATGAATACATACATATATACATACATGAATACATACATATATACATACATACAACGCCGATTTGCCCAAGTTGATTTAGAGATCTCGCTTCGCACAACCTACTGGTCTTTACAACCTCTTATAGTCAACTGATTCATGATATAAAGGAAATGATCTGTACTTGACGTGTTTTTAGTTTTTTTATTGATTTCAAATTCTTAAAATTAAGAAAAACCACTGCCAACAACCATGTTTTGATTCCATTTTCAACTTTTAACCCCTCAATTTTTAAACTATACAAAAATAGTGAGAATGTTTTTATAAGTGTCACAGTGTGCCAAAAGTCATACAATAAAATTCAAACTTAGAACTGAAAACGCTGAACCGCCACGGCTCATAGAGAACATTCGTGGACCGGAAGCCGACGGCGCTGCTTCCGGCGACGACAACAGTTGTTCGCACCCCAGCGCCTCTCGCGGACACTGAAGTAAGCTATACAGCCAGCCAAGTGTGAACCTGAATAGGTGTTGCTGTGTGCGTATTTTGCAAGATGCAACATTTTTTAATTGTCGAGTCTATTTGTTACTAATGATGTAGTAGATAGCAGTAAAAAATAGTGGCACTACGGGAGTTCCGACAGAAGTGAAAACTTTAACAATTACGGGTGTATTTTTGAATCGTCAGAAATGGTGTCGGTAACGGTAACAGTGTCACGAGTTCAATGGTTTTTTCTCATCTCAAAAATGCCCAACGCGCCTAAAGATGTATTCACTTCAAAAAGTGTTTATAGCACCTGATTAAAAAAAAAAAACAAAACATGACTAATATGTATACGACAACTTCCAAGGCGCCGTGGGTGAAGTGCCGGCTGAGACACACCAGGATGCGGGTTCGATTCCTGCCGCGGAACAAACAATCTACAGATATTTGTTTCGGTTCTGGGTGTTTTTCTATTTTTATGAATGTATTTATAAAAAATAAACAACTATTATAACCTATCAGTTATCTGGTTCCCAAAATATAAATTTGACTAAGTTTGGGGCAAGATAGCGATGTGTGAAATGTCCAGCTATTATATTATTTATTTTATCTAAGCCAGGAACTCACTTTCACTTTCTTTATTCTTTATTGTACACAAAAAAATACACTAAAAAGTACAGAAATAGAGGACATGGACAAAGGCGAGCTTAACCCTATGAAGAGTTTTCTTCCAGCAAACCTTTGAAGCTAAAGAGAGAGAGATGATTTTAAAGGTAGGTGCGTGTACAAGAATCATAAATATGTACATATATGTAAAGGGGAGAACTGAGGGGAATTGCCCATACAACATGTACTACCAAGATCATTTCTAATTGGAGCATATTTCTACCTTAATAAGGTATTATTTTAATTTGAATAGTATTTATCTAGGTTCCCAACCATATATTAGATCAAAATACTTACCTAAAATGAAATAGAAGCGTATCGCATTCTGCATGTTTTTACGTCATAAAAGAACTGTTTTCAACCTAATAGTTTCGTATTAAAAACAACAACATCTTACGTACCCTAGTCATGAGAACATAGAATTTATCGTCTAGTTACAGATTAATAACACAATGAGAAAAATACAACAGGTTTTCAGTCATCATTTTTGATATTACGGAATACGGTCAAAATCTAATCAAATTTAGAATCATTCATTTGCTATCACTGTCGCTCTGCGTGGCTAAACTTCGTCACTAAACAGGGATAGCGATATTCAGGCCGAAGTTTTTGACGCGGCCGAATTCAATTGGCGCTTGGGGTTCGCCGGCTTCTTAAACAAATAAAACTAAATATACCTAAAGTAACTAATAAATTAATAATATTATGAATCTAATAAATAAAATAACATATACCTACAAAAAAATAAAATTACACAGAAAGATAGCGCTATTTAACTTTCCGTTCGAAAGTGTTAAACGATGGACTAGCGGGAACTTCATGGGGCTGGGAATTCCAAATTTTCACCGCATAAACGGTGAAGGAGCCACCATAGCGGCTTGAAGTCTGTTGAGGTGTTTTGAGGAGAAAGGACTTAGAGGACCTTCCTGTCTGTAAAATAATTGTATATGGTTCATTTTCAATAAGCCTCACTTTGACACTGTCCACCAATTACATTACGCGTATTTTATTGACACAAAATTTAAAAAAAATCTGCATTTTATAACTGGGTCTATGCAATATTAGTATTATAAAAAGTTTCAATTCTGGGTTAATAGACGGTCGTAATTTTTCAAATTACGCCCGTCTATTAACCCAGAAAAATAAAAAAAAAACAATTCTACCTCACTGGCACAATCTAACATTTTATAAAGTCAATTTTTTTTTCATACATGTTTTAAAAATAAAAGAAACAGTTATGATTGGCTCGATAGCGAGGGCTAATTTCCGTTCGCAATGTTACAGTCTTTTACTTTTTTTCATAAATTATAATCTATTATCATCTATATTATTATATACCTATACAGTAAGCTTAATTCGAAGCAGTATCTGTAGGCCGTGAAAACCCCCCATTACTTAAAAAAAACTATAAATCTTACTAGCTCTATCACACAAAAAAACACGTTCTACTTAACCCTAGCACTATCCATAGCCAGTCCGTTATTATCGCAACTAATTTAAAAAAACGTTCTATTTTTGAATCTATGCAAAATGTGTAATAAGGAGGTTCGTTCCAACGAGACTCGCCATCGACTTGTTATGCGGCGGATGTCCGTCGCGCCGCTGCTGCGCTGAATGACCGCCTTCCCCTTCCGCCACCCGCTCTTACCCCTTAACTTGAGGTTACAGTGATAGCGAGTAGCGGGTAACTCGCTTTTTACTAGGGCTTCTTGATAAAGGGTTATTTTTTGGCAATGAAATTGAACTATTATTAATTCTACTAGCTATTTCCGCGACTTCGTGCGCGTTCGACTACTAAATGTGTAGGTAACCTAGAAATAAAAAATTAGTCGCTGTTGTAACTTGACTTGACACCCCATTTTTATCTCATGAGACCTAATTTATGGGAAAAAAGTAGCATATGAGTTAATCCATCTACGTACCTATTAAATTTTATCAAAATCTATTGAGCAGTTAAGACGTTATTGAGTAATAAAGAAACAAATAAATAAATAAACATCCAAACTTTCGCATTTATAATAAAAGTGTGATTATCTCTTTTGGTTTTCTATCCTAATGTTAAATGGTATATTAGTGCAGGGACCATTAGCACTTAAATCTACACTATTTGTGAAACTCTTAGTAAATATATGTATTTGTATAATACATAGTTTATTCTATCACGTCGTAATTTAAGTTAATTTTCTGGTAAAATTATTTTCAGATTCTTACAAACAAGTAACTTTTTAACAAAAATATAACCAACTTCAGATAACAGAAAAAACAAACTACAGAACCGATTTTGATGAATTTTCTTAAGGATTAATCTGAAAGTATATATGTACTTTCAAATAATCACATAATTTTCCAAATCTATTGATAAATGACGGAGTTATGAGGTAACAAACATTAAATAAAATCTGTCGAATTGAGAACCTCCTCCTTTTTTAAAGTGGGTCAAAAACGTGTGTGTGTATACTTTCGAGTATGTATGCACGTAAGAAGTTATACTACTTTGGCGTAGCAGAACAAAAATAGCTAAATATTTCATCCCATATGCCACAGCTCTGTGTGTAAAAGGAATGAATGAATGAAATACTCTTTATTGCACACCAAATAAAAATAAAATAATGGAAATAAACAATAAATAAAGGTACAATGGGCGGTCTTATCGCTAAAAGCGATCTCTTCCAGACAACCTTTGAATGATAAATGATAAATTAAGTCTTGAGTTTCCACGGAAACTTGAGAGACAGTTATCAGCTAACTTCATCATGTCGCTTTTTGGCTTTCGGTGTGCGCACGCATAAGACAGTTATCAGCTAACTTCTTCATGTCGCTTTTTGGCTTTCGGTGTGCGCACGCATAAGACAGTTATCAGCTAACTTCTTCATGTCGCTTTTTGGCTGTCAGTGTGTGCACGCATGAGACAGATATCAGCTAACTTCTTCATGTCGCTTTTTGGCTGTCAGTGTGCGCACGCATGAGACAGTTATCAGCTAACTTCATCATTTCACTTTTTGGTTGTCGGTGTGCGCGTATGAGATAGTTATCAGTTAACTTCATCATGTCACTTTTTGGTGGTCGGTGTGCGCACGCAACGTAAAAACTTTACGCTCATAATTTAAACGCACCAAAAGAAGTATAACTTCAAAACTAAGATTTTTTTGCTTCAATAACTGTTTTTGATATAATATACAAATAGATTAAGACCTGGATTGAGACATATATGTACTACTTTTTACTGAGAAATCACGCGTGAGAAGCCGCGAGTAGAAGCTTGTAATTTATAAAACTGGAAAACGTTGGAAAAGCTGGAAATATTTTGAAACTACTAGAGTTCCTTGTGATAGGGCTCACTTGGGGAAGTGCCATCATACCTATTTCTGCGGCTTAGGAGCACTGCTGTGTTTCGGTTTGAAGGGTATGGTTGCTGGTGAAATTTCAGGCACCTGTATATCTTAAGTGGACGTAGGGCAGTGCATCTAATGGCACGTTACTAAGGCATGCGTAACCTTCAAGGCAATACTTTGTTATAGGCGATGGTTACCACTTAACACTAAGTGGGCCATATGCTCGAAGTAGTAAAAAAAGGCACTCCGGGAGTGCCGACAGAAGTAAAAACTTAAATACTAAAATAAAAGCAAACTACACAACAGTTACTTATATACAGAGGTGTCGGTAGCGGTAAGAGTGTCGCGAGTTCAATGATTTTTTTCCCATTTCAAAAATACCCAACGTGCCTAAAGAAGCTTTCACTTAAAAAAAATGCTAGCTAAAAAGGGCATGCAATATAATGGCACAACCTACGAAGTCTAAAGTAGTCATTGAAGTTCTCACCGGCTTTAATTAAGAAGTAGAAACCTACCATAATGTATCACCTGATTCTTACCCATGTTTTAGCAAATAAATAAATTAATCTTTGATCTGTGACCCAAATAGACTAAAACACGCGTATTTCTATCACTATAAACCAACCCTATCATAGTGGTGCGAAGTTATAACCCGAATGGTGCAAATTGTGACCCATAACTGCGAGACATGTTGCTGGCTAGTGAGAAAAATAATAAATATTTTAAATCGAAAACCGGATTACCGTAGGCACAAATTTTTTGCTTGTCTAATTTGGATTGTGTTTTTACCTTATTTAATGTTATATAAGTAGATATATTCAAACACATAGTCGAATCTACATAAAAATATAGACAACAAAATTTCATGGTAATAAAATAGCTATTGTTACTTAGCTACTTTATAACAGTTCTTTTATATGTTTGAGCTGTATTTGTAGGCTGTAGGTATATCATTGTTTTTAGGGTTCTGGACCAAAATGGTAAAAACGGAACCCTTATGGTGCGACTTTAGACGTCCGTCCGTCCGTCATAGCTAATTGTCTCAGCAACTACTACAGCTATCGGCTTGAAATTTGAAATAGTTATATATAATACTGACCTTTTTCTATAGCAAGTAAAAAAGTAAAAAAAAAGAAAGAATTTTGATGGCCAAAAGAGCCAAAATGGTGGGAACAACATTCAATGTCAAATGTGTTAAATGGGGTATCATATCAATGAGATTGATGTAAACATTCCAAAAACAATTTTTAATTAATTTACAACTTTGATGACAAAATGACGTAAAAATACTCACCTATTATATACTGAAGTCTCTATCTACAAAAGTTTTTAAAAATTTTAAAAGTTTTCTTGTTTTCCCGGTCACAATAACTATTATAGATGGCGCTGCTTAATTAACATAAATAAACCTATCTAGGTTCGGAACCCACGGTGCGCGAGTCCTACTCGCACTTGACCGGTCTTGTTTTTACTCACTAGTGTCGTTCTTCTATCACATGTTAGATGGCTCTGCTTCATTAACATAAATAAACCTATCTAGGTTCGGAACCCTCGGTGCGCGAGTCCTACTCGCACTTGACCGGTCTTGTTTTTACTCACTAGTGTCGTTCTTCTATCACATGTTAGATGGCGCTGCTTAATTAACATAAATAAACCTATCTAGGTTCGGAACCCACGGTGCGCGAGTCCTACTCGCACTTGACCGGTCTTGTTTTTACTCACTAGTGTCGTTCTTCTATCACATGTTAGATGGCGCTGCTTCATTAACATAAATAAACCTATCTAGGTTCGGAACCCTCGGTGCGCGAGTCCTACTTGCGCTTGAACCGGTCTTGTTTTATTGTTGCTGCTAATAAAAATATATGTTTTTTTTAAATAAGTTATTGAGGTTTGAAATAGTTTATCATAGCCATAGACTGTACAAATTTATAAAATTTAATTTCCATTACATACCAAACAACTAATTGATTATCCATATTTTAACATTTGCACAATAATGACGAATCCAATGTTGTCTGGGTCGCTTACAAGCAACTGAAAAAATAATTTAATTTATCCTATTGTTTAGTGTGGATGCAATAGTTGACCGATTTGACCGCCAGTAAACATACACATGTGTTCTTGTACAAAGGACACATGTATATTCTGTAAGGCGACGAGTGACCCCGGCCCATAAGTCATGCCGATGTACTTTTCTTTTAATATTATTGCCATTATTTGTATAAATTTATCATTGAAGGCAAAATGTCTCTTATTTTCTTGGCATGTGTTGTGACCGAAGGGAAATAAATGTTATTTATGTTTGTTTTCATTACAAATAGGTTTTTAGAGTTTATATGTAGGATAGCGGAAAAGCGTGACAAATTACTGCACCCATAAAATAACGGTCGCCACTAAAACCCCGATTTCTGTAAAGTATCGTGTTACTTCACAAATTGCTTCTAACAACCTTCGAAATCAGTTACGCCCCTATTTTGGAGCGATTTGGGAGTGCGTTTAACCACTAAAATTATCGGGTATTTATAGTTAACTTTCTTTTTCAGCTTACAGAAAAATAGCTCAAGTAAAAATTCACATACGTTTATTTTTCTAAAGTTTGAAGGGTAGCCTTCCACTCACACTCAAACATAAGCTCATGGACGCGTGCATTCTCCCCATCCTTACCTATGGCGTTTAAACCTGGTCTTTGACGGATCAACAAAAGTCCAAACTCGGGGTTTGTCAGCGAGACATGGAGCGCATTCAAATTAACATACCGCATTAGAAACAGTGAACTGCGCTCCCAAACACAAATCGCGGACGTTGGGCACCAAGAAGGCAAGTTAAAGTGGGACTGGGCGGGCCGTGTCTGTCGTATGTCGGAGGAGTTATGGGCAAAATACACCACCGAGTGGATCCCAAAAGACAGAAAACGACCACGTGGAAGACCACGACGCCGATGGAAAGATGAACTCGACTCGTATATGGAAGACTGGACGACACACGCGCATGATGGAGTGGAGTGGAAGGAAGGGAGGCCTTTGCCCTGCAGTGGGACAATGCAGGCTCCAAATAATAATAATAATCTATATAATTAACTTCCGCCCAAGGATTCGCACACGTTTTGAATAAAAAGTAACATATCATTCAATCAAGGTTTTAATCTAAACCTAATTTCATCGAAATCGGTTCAGTCATTTCGTCGTAAAAACTTAACAAACAGACACAGAAAGAAAAAGTGACTTTCGATTTTTTTATATTAGTATGAATATAACTTTGAACGTAATAGCAGCGCAACTGTAATACAGCAGCGAATAGCCGCAGCATGGCTAAAATGTCGAGAAGTAACCGGTGTCACCTGCGACAAAAAAATGCCAGTAAAACTTAAAGGTCTTATTTATAAGACTATCATAAGACCAGTCTTAACGTATGGAAGCGAAACTTGGGCCGTAACGCAGAAGTACGTACATACCATCCAAGTCGCCGAAATCAAGATGTTGAGGTGGATGTGCGGCATCACCAGGCTCTATAAAATCCGTAACGAGTACGTGCGAGGAAGCCTGGGGGTGTGCGACATCGCTGACAAGATGCAGGAGAGTCGGCTGCGATAGTACGGTCACGTGAAGAGGAGAGAGGAGGCCACCTGACTACGTAGCGAATTTGGCACTACAACTTTCCATCCCCGGTCGAAGATCTAGAGGTACACCCAAGACAGGACAAGACGACATCGAGGATAGAGCGAAGTGGAGAAGAATGACCAAGAAAGCTGACCCCACCACCATGTGAGATACATAGCTGGGAAGAGAGACAGTATGAATAGAACTTTAGAAAAAACGCATTTTACTAAAAGATAAACTTTGTACTAAAGAAAATCTCAAAACGTGCCTCCAGTGGATGAACGTGAAGTAATTCATCTCAAAACAAGACACCAAAGTGATGTTCAAAATTGGTCCACAAGATGTGTGGGGCTATTTTAAACTCATAACCCAACGACACATGTGTCGACCATTATCACATATTACAAAAAATGTAGGAAAAACAATAAAACGGTTGGGGTGGCGTTGGACGCTTTAAAATTGATTTTTGGCGTCCGATGCGAGTAAGTGTCTTGTTCTGATTTGACTGCGGTATTTAAGGACTTGGATTGGATTGTTTTATAAATTGGTAGTTACTAGTCTATGAAACACAAACAAGGTCATTTAATTATCAACTCGTCAGTTCATTTGACAATAAGCTGTCATATTTTAATGTCTATACACTCATAGCCACTAAATGCACCAAAGGTCATAGTAGTTACATGGGTATGTGAATACACAGCTCCCACTAAGATCAATCAAAACACGAATTTTAATCAACGAATTCCGCTAATCGGTCAGCTAACCCCTTGTAACCCCACAAAGCAACTATGATAACTATTCAATGCAACCGGTCACGTACTGACATTCCTGACCTACACGCTATATCGATAAATTTAGCACATTTCCCACTAAAGGGTTCCACTCCTCAAGGCAATACATCAAAATAAACCCATGATATATTAACACACAGCGTGCATTATCATATCATTCTTCCTAAATCAGCTATCAACGGACTCTTTTCACTAAAAGGGTGAGGTTCACTACAGAAAAGGTTGACCCCTCATAAAGACTTATCACCTCATATACAAAATAAGGTTCTTCTAATCCGGCTCGAAGTAACTGATAATATAATTTAAGATTTAAGGGGTAAGGATGAAGTTCGAATGTGCGCGCCCACGCAGATGGGATCTCGTCAAAGTTAGCGGTAGTTTTTTTCACAACAATCTTCTCTCGGACTTAACTTACGTTATCTCGCCTACGAACGTCACAACGAATAGAAACCCGCACGTACATAATAAGGACGATATTTCTAAAGAAATTTAAATTCGCCCGCAAAGGTCCCGAGATAGGATTAAAGATTGGGCGCAGAGATGGCCCTTTTGTGGCCGACCCTTAAGAAAACATGTCTTGATATGGAAATATCTCGGCCCTAATCGAGGAATCATTCGCGGGGGCGATCATTTATCAAGAAAACGGCCTGCGAATGCGTAATTAGCTCATAAATAGAAAAGATTTCTTCGGGAACAGTATGTTGAAGTTTATTGTGCATGAGTGGATGATAAAAGCGCCGTTGTTTAGCCATCTGACCGACCGTTTTGAGGTGCAGTAGACCGTGCAGCGGAGTTTTAAAGGATAATTCATCTGGGGTTCTAGATGTAATCGATATAATTCTACTGTCCTCAACCCTATCATTCGATACCGTATTAAAAAACGGTCACTTTTGAGAAAGAAATAGGGGAAAATTCAGATATTCATGACACATTTATTGAACGATACACATAATTTGAATACGAGACACCTAGCCAGCCCGACAATCCTTCATTAATTTGTAAGCCAAACAAAGAAGACCAAACACTGGACGGGACACACACTTGGACTAATATTTGTTTTTATACAAACACAACGGCCATTGGTTCACGAACTTTTGTGATGTAAATGTAGCAACATACTTTTGTGGACACAAATTTTTCACCGCCACCGATATAAATAGATGGAAATTCCGACTAATTACAATAAATTTAAAACTGTATCAGTTTATAAATATTCAGTTGAAAGGACACGCGATAGGCACGAGACAATTCTCCCCTCACCTTTTACATAGTCGCAGACGTCACGGCTAAAATTAAAACCCACTTAAACTGAACATGCTACTTAGGCACCTTCCTTACAAAAACTAAAAATACACTACTATTGTGTTACAAAAAAGTTCCATAGGTCACGGCGATGAGCGTACCACGTGTCAGAAACACGCTAACATTTTTTTTCTTTGAAAATTATAAAAGACCGCTTCGTACAATAGGCCTTGGTAGCATCTTTCACAATTATAATATCACAATCGGTAATAATAGAATGCGATAAACGCCAGCCCCTCCGTTGTAACTTCAAATTTTATCCTATTTGTTGTAAAGTTGAGTTTCCAATGAGTTTTGAATGATCTTAGTCTTTTCAAAGTGTGGATCATCGGTTAACATAAGGGTCATCACAAAAGCAGATGATAACAATGCGCGCACGTCAATCGCGCTCTCATGCAAATAATTTTTTCGTCCAAAACATCCCCTTTATCTGCCCTTACAAAGATGGGGTTAATTATTACGTACAGAATACAATTAAAAGTGCATTTTTTCTAGTTTTAGGCACGAGGTCGCGACTTACTGTCACCATTAGTTATTATCTTATTTTGACAGTTTAAAAAAAAACAAAAGAGTGAGGTTATAGCTAAATGGATTTATGGATTTGTATCTTTTGTTTATAAATATCAATTTATGTGATATTTTATTGCATCGGGGTGGTATCGGTTTGACAGCTAGAAGGGGTTAATATTAACGTTTAGGATAACTCAATAAGCAGACACAACTGGTGTTGGCAAAACCTGCTATTGACGGGGCGATGTGATTGCGCAACTGGATAGTATGACGGGTATCAAACTATTCCACAATATATTTTTGTTGCTGGTTTGAACGAAATTGCGGGTAGTAGCTACTGATGCCTAATGCATATTGAAGATGATATACTACGTGTTTTGTGTAATGTACGACATTAAATGAAAACACTGGTAGGGCTAACGGCTAGTATTGTCGTAAAATAGGTATTTATCAAAATCATTACCATAGAAAAATTTAAATTTTCAAACAATCTTATTATCAAATTATAAAATACTGGCTGACCAATCCGCAGCTTTGCACGCGTAGTTTTTTAATAAAAACATTACTCTCCTTCTCCGCAGTTGGGTAAAAAGTAGCCTGTGTCACCCGGAGATAGTGTAGCTTCCCAACAGTGAAAGAATTTTTTTAAATCGGTCCAGTAGTTTCGGAGCCTATTCAAAACAAACAAACAAATCTTTCCTCTTTATAATATTACAAAGTTTGTTGTAGATATTGATATGTTCGTTAATATTGTAGAACATACTTTTGTTCTATCATCAATAGTTTCCGCAGCGCATGCGACGAAATACGTTTTAAGGCACCTTTTTTACACCTTGGGTTACGTTACTTAAGTTTTAGTAAGGATCCCTAATCTTTTCTAGCAATAAACATAGCCTATATATCACTCAAAGGGAATGTAGCTTTCTAATGGTGAAATATTTTTTGAAATCGGCACAGTAGTTTTTGAGTTTATTCATTACAAACATACACACAAAAATACAAATATTTCCTCTTTATAATATAATAATAGTATAGATCAAAGAAACAGACTGTATAAAATAAATAAATAATAAATATAGCTGGACATTTCACACAGCGCTATCTAGCCCCAAACTAAGCAGAGCTTGTACTATGGCAACCAAACAACTGATAGAATACTTATATACCTTTTTTTGTAAATACATACTTATATTATAAATAGAGAAACAACCAGACCCGGAACAAATATCTGTTGATCATGCAAATATTTGATCCGCGGCGGGAATCGAACCCGCTACCTCCTGCGTCTCAGCCGGCTATTCGCCCACTGCACCACGGAGGTCGTCAAATAGGTGATCCAATCATATGCATACATGTTTATTGGAAATGTATCGATTACTGAATAAATATTCAAGCTACCGGTATCAAACCCACCTCTAAAATCAGTTAATACGATTCCGGATGTGTGTTTTAAGGTAAAGTCATACATAGGAAAACACGAAGTATACAACGCAATTGGCAAGTTGCAGTAATAGTGCAGTAAATGCCTCAAGTTGATCCACGCAGAGCAAGGTAGGGCCCGTTTCTACGAGTAAAGTGTGTGACCAAGGCAATACTTTGCTGGAGGCATTGGTAACCACTTAATATCCGGTAGGCTATATACCTGGTGTTAGAACAAGCAATTGGCCCTTTTTATGTTAAGTGGTAACAATGATCTATAACTAAGTACTGCCTCGTAAGTAACGCAACTCAGAAACGTGCCCTAAATTGACTCATGTGCCTGTAATTTCATCGGCAACCATACCAAACCGAAACACAGCTAAAAAATAGGTATGACGGTTGTTCCCTGAGCGAACCCTTTCACAAGGAACTCTATCTCTCTACTAAGAATGATTAAGAACTGACGGCATCGGTTTAATTTCCACAACGTCATGGCTTCACAGAAATTAAAACTGTCCGGTAACAATTTCCAAACGTTTTCATAACAAAGAGTTTGAATGCGGGCAGAATGCAGCGTTTTCGGGCAAGAACTATTGTGCAAGCGTAATACAAAAGTGTCGAATGACAGCACATCTGCTTGCAAAGGGTTGCGTTGGATTATTTCTCAAGCGGGGGTGGTTAAGATTGCTGTCTATACAGTTGTTCGGATTTCTATAAGCTTTTAAGTTTTAAACGGTTTTTGAGAAGAGCTACTGGTTTTTAATATTGCTTCAGTTTTTAAGAAAAAAAAAAATGGGGAGCGGCTGTGTCATGGACATGGCCGTGTTTTGTACAATACATAAATTACACTATGTTATATACGTTATAATCATGTTTGAACATTCAACAAGTCCTTTGGATCATACTAAATGGAAATCTCGAAATGCAGCAAAATGACCTCAAAATGGTGGCGCTTCCCCTCCACCGCTCGCGACGTGTCAGTCATCACTAGCGTAACGAATTCCTTGATCTTTATGCTATCTAGTGGTGTAATTAAATTTTGGATGGAGATGATAGATATATATGTAGCTGTAACACCAATGATTATCCCCCGAATCTGTTATCATTCGTTTTTTTTAATTGTCTCCCAAAATTAAAGTTGAATAAAGATAAAAGTTAAGCTTTTAAAAGATAAGATTAATGTTTTAGGGTAAAAAACTACTAAGAAAAAAAAACTTACTTTCATAGTTTAATTGAATATTAAATAAACAGTGTACTTACATAATCAAAATAAATAAATATATACATACATATTTATGTACTCATTAATACAAGTCTTATTAGTAGTCTCTCTGTATAATGTTCCTTAGTGGTTTTCTTTTTCTTTAATGGGTATAATTTTGATTTACAAGCACCCTGTACTGATAATGTGACAGGATTTGGTCCAAAATGTATGGATGGACCCTGACACAGCATTTTCTCCCATTGTTGCACAACATCTTGCATTAACAAAAGCAACAAGGGAAAGATAAAAATGTCGTCTTAACCGTCATATGAGTCATTAATAATACTAAATACTGGCTGAGCTACGTCATTGGAAAACGGGTTTTAATAAAATGATCTTTATTATCTCCAACTTTGGATTCAAAATGATTTAAAAAGGTTTTAGTGTGCGTTGAGTTTTGTCAATGAAAATGTACGTCAGAAAACAGAGAGTACCTTATATACTTTGTGCGTACGTGCCACAAATTTATACTTTACAAAGATTTTTACTGTTTGTGTTTTATGGTTAAATGTGCTACTTTTAAATAGATATTTTAAGGCTCGAACGAAAGTGCCCATCTAAACAAACTGAATGCCTGCTTCTTCTCAGTCTTTATCTTCAGTCTTCAGTCAAGACTCATTGCTACTGTAATGAGCCCCAAACGTATCAACGATTCCTTTGCGCTTATGCAAGCCCGTTTTGTGCATGCCTTGAGTAAGCCTCTGTAGGAAGAATTTGTTAAAATTTATAGGTCTGTGATACGCTTGCGATAGGCTTACACAAAAAAATCGCTGACGTATGTGGGCTTTATTAAAGAGAAGACATTTGCTTTTGTTCCAACTCGGCTGGGCAGCGTTCGGGAAACTTCGCGATATCTTCTCGTCCAAAATTCCCCAGAGCCTGAAGACTAAAGTCTTCAACCAGTGTGTGTTGCCAGTGATGACCTATGGCACTGAAACGTGGTCCTTTACTCATGATGTATGCCTCATGACCAAGCTCAAGGTCGCTCAACGAGTTGTGGAGAGGGCTATGCTCGGAGTTTCTTTGCGTGACAAAATCCGCAATATGAGAAAATACGCAGAAGAACTAAAGTTGCCGACATAGCTCTCAAAATTAGCAAGTTGAAGTGGTAATGGGCAGGACACATCGCTCGTAGAACCGATAACCGTTGGGGAAGAAAGGTTCTCGAGTGGAGACCACGGACTGGAAGACACAGCGTAGGCCGGCCCCTCACAAGGTAGACCGACGATCTAGTAAGAGTCGCGGGGAGCCAAACGGCTACCAACCGCTCGTTGTGGCGATCTAAGGGGGAGGCCTGTGTTCAGCAGTGGACGTCTGCCGGCTGATGATGATGATTTGTTTTTGTTTGAAGTAAGACTGAAGTTTTGTTTATTGCTAGAACGTTAAATAAAAAATATTTTGTATATATGTACGTTGAAACGTCAATTTTACTGACTGTTCCTTCGCGACCAAGCCAGGAATGAAAGGCAAAAACAACGCTAGTCGTTCTTTTTAATGAACCTTTTAGAATATTTAACAATAAAGAAAATAGATTACCTTTAAATTGTCATATTTATAAACGATTTGGAGCAAATTCAATCCTAAGCTGCTCTATCATCTAAATAATCTGATATGTTATAGTAGGCTTTTTTATAAAGACTTTTTTAAATTACGTTTTTAAATGTGTTAATAAATGACAATTTTTCTACATCACTTGGGAGTTTGTTATAAAAGCGTACACCTTGCCCTTGGCCACGATTTACTAACTTCTACAAGTTTACAATTGGCAACAGCAAGCTTATCTTCATTTCTAGTATAAAAAATATGATTATCGCTATTTTTCTTAAATAAACTAATATTTTTGTAAACATACATCAGATTTTCATAGATGTATTGACAAGGGAATGTCATAATATTTATTTCTTTAAACTGATGGCACAATGATTATCTGGGGCTCATATTATAAATTGCACGAACAGTCCTTCTCTGCAGCACAAAAACGGTGTTTATATCTGCAGTACTCCCCCACAGCAGTATACCGTATGATATAATGCAGTATACCGTCTGTAATAAAGGGATCTTTTTGACTGCGCATACCGCAGAACTAAGTCTTTTCGACAACTTATCAATGGGAGGGCCCTATTGAAGCTTACTGTCTAGGGTTATACCTAAGAATACGGCGGTGTCCACAAGAGCCAACTCCTCGTCTTTGATGCTTATATCTACTTTAACTTGCATTCTTATTACGTATTCTGTGTCACTGGACCAAGACGCGATGACTTACGTAAACATATTTGGTCGCACGTGTTTTGGTGACCGACTATGGAATATTCCGACAAAAACGACTGAATCAGAACGTTACTCATACTAAACAATATTAATACACGTTGATACCAGTTAGGACTTACTTGAAAATAGGCAAACTTGCATAACACAAAATTTGACACAGGGTTCTATTTTGGTAGTGATTTTTTTTTAAATTTCATCATCATCATCATCATCTTCCACAGACTAACATCACCCACTGCTGGGTATAGGCCTCCCCAAGTTTGTGCCATCTGCCACGATCTTGCGCTAGTCTCACCCATTGACGGCCCGCGACTCTAACGATGTCGTCCACCCATCTCGCTGCCCGACGTCCAACCCTTCTACAGCCATTCCTCGGCCACCATTCAGTTGCTACCCTGTTTCACCTGTCATCACCACGTCTTGCTAAATGTCCCGCCCAAGACCATTTGAGCTCCATAACTCGATTCCCAATTTTTTATTTTAAATATGAAAAAAATAAAATTGAAAAACATTAAATTGGTTTATATAAATAAATAAAAAAATATATATAAATATTGCTAGACATGTCACACAGCGTTATCCAGCCTCAAACTAAGCAGAGCTATGGGAACCAGATAACTAATAGAATACCTATATACCTACTTTTTTTTTGTAAATACATACATATCATATATAGAAAAACATCCAGACCCGGAACAAATATCTGTGGATCATGCAAACATTTGTTGTTCAACGGGAATCGAACTCGCTACCTCCTGAGTCTCAGACGGCTGTTCGCCCATTGCGCCACGGAGGTAGTCATTTGTCATTTTATCATATGTTACGGTTAATAAGTATGCGAGATTTAACTGCAATTTTGAGGACTCAAATTGAGCACGTATCTTCTTTAGAGTTATCAGGTCTGTGTGTTGTATTACACAGGTTTTTCTATGTGTTCACGCAACAGATACCCCACATGATGACGAGGACATCTGACTATAACAATCGCATTAGTACAGTAGAAAAGTTTCTTGTGAAAAGGCTCCCCCGGGGAAATACTAACACCATACCTATTTCTGCCTCCAATCAACATTTCTGTGTTTCGGTTTGAAGAGTATGGGTGCCGGTGAAATTACAGGCACATGAGGCTTCACACCTGTATGCCTTAGGTTGATGGACGCAGGGCAGTGCAACGTAGGGCATGTTTCTAAGGAGCGTGACCTACGAGGCAATACTTTGTTATGGGCGATGGTTACCACTTAATATCAAGGTGGGCCATATGCCTGTTGCGCCTCCAGATAGTAAAAAAAAGCTTCAGAGTTAGGTACTCTTCGTTTCTGATATCTTCGTCTCAGAGATACCAAGTATTGGATCCAAACTATAGATATCCAACAAATATATACCATGGTAGCCATAGTAGTGTCTCTCTCACTCTCCACTCACATTCCTCTGTCGTGGCGCAGTGGGTGAATAGCCGGCTGAGACGCCAGAGGTAGCGGGTTCGATTCCCGCCGCGGAACAAATGTTTGCATGATCTACAGATATTTGTTCCGGGTCTGGATGTTTTTCTATATACATATGTATTTACAAAAAATATATAAGTATAAGTATGTATTTACAAAAAAAATGTATATAAGTATTCTATCAGTTATCTGGTTCCCATAATACAAGATCTGCTTAGTCTGGGGCTAGATAGCGCTGTGTAAAATGTCCAGCAATATTTATTTATTTATTTATTATATATTTTTTTTTTTTTTTTTATTGATTTTATTATTTATTTATTATGTACTAGCAGATCCGACAAAAAAAAAGCTGATCCGCCCGGCTTGGCGCGAATTATTAAGAAATTGTCAGTCATGGTTTGTATGACTTTTGATCTAGTGATCTTTAGAAGGTGCTAGATATAATGTCAGATAATTATAATGTTAATGTTTTTAATCTTATCATCATCATCATCATCATCAGCCGGAAGACGTCCACTGCTGAACATAGGCCTCCCCCTTAGATCGCCACAACGAGCGGTTGGTAGCCGTTTGCGCCCAACGGCTCCCCGCGATTCTTATTAGATCGTCGGTCCACCTTGTGGGGGGACGGCCTACGCTGCGTCTTCCAGTCCGTGGTCTCCACTCGAGAACCTTTCTTCCCCAACGGTTATCGGTTCTACGAGCGATGTGGCCTGCCCATTGCCACTTCAACTTGCTAATTTAATCTTATAGTTATATAAATATGTCTGGGTGTCCGTGCGGTCAGCACTGGACTCAGCAGAAGACCAGCGCTGCAGAAACGCTGAGCTGAGGGCCCTTTCGCCACCACACTTATAATTTTTAGTTAGTTTATATTTTTTGTGTCATTTGTTGCTGTGTTCATTTGTGGTGGTCTAAATAATTTTTTTTTCTTTCTTATTTCTTTATTTCAATCTATAAGATGTGTTATACTACGTGTTTTTTATGTACAACATTAAATGAGAACACGGGTAGGGCTAATTGAGGCTATTTTAGTAAACAACCTTAATATCTAGTCCTAAAATATGAATAAAACAGCCCATATAAAATAGATTAACAAATCATATTCATTATGTAGGTAATGTTAAACTGACTAAGCGGCATCGTCTTAAAAGCGCCGCCAATTTACGTTAAAAATTGTTTAGTGTAAATGTATCGATTACTGAATAAATATTCAAGCTACCGGTATTAAACCCACCTTTAAAATCAGTTAATACGTTTCCAGATGTGTGTTTTAAATAAATGTCGTACATAACAGAACAGGTTCTATACTATATACGAGTATATATTACTCTTGATTTAATTTTAACTTTTATTTATAAATAATTATAAGTTATCTTCACCTGTTAACTAAAGTAATATTTAGTTTGTAGAAATTATAAACCAGCAGGATCTGTAAAATACAGTTTAAAAGCTATGCTGTGCTATGCTATGCTCTGTTTAGTCTAATCGGTCAAAACAAACAAAACCTGCTGCACTGCGTTTTGTTTAAAACAGCACAGCGCAGCACAGCACAGTCTAGCGCAACATAGCTCAATGTTGATTAGTAACCCTAACAATATTAAATTTTATTATATATAATTTACTCACCGCTATGCATAGTGTTCGACTCAGCATCAGCACAGGTTCTCTTTTTGACGTCATCAGGAGAGCCTGACGTGTCCATATGCTCCTGCTTGATCTTAGGCTTGATGTCTTCATCAGGGGAGCTTGATGGCATTGGGGAGGTGGATGCTCTTCGCTTCGGGGTGATGGTCCCTCTTTCAGCATCTAAGGTAAATTAAATTCTTGTTGTAAGTGAGACATTTTTAGGCGTATAAATTCTGATTGCAATGTCCATACTATTTTTCTACTGTATTGGCATATTACTAAGCTAATTTAATCTATCACTACCTACTATGTGGTCAAACATGGTCAGACAGCACTATCTGTCATACATCGCTCACTAGGTTATTTATTAATTTATACATTTTTATAATTGTATATATATTATTATATGTAGTATAATATTAATATTTATGTAGATATATTATTAAATTGTATGCATTTTATTTGATATTATCTGTAATAACACCGTCGTCCTTATTTGTTCAAATAGATCCTGTCTATCCAAAGGATGCCTGGAAGAGATCGCTTTTAGCGATAAAGCCGCCCATTGTACCTATGATTTTTTTTATGTTTATATTTAATGGTGTGCAATAAAAAAATTATCTAATCTATGTGCTACAGAAACACTTAGTACGAAAATTTTAAATTTTTGGGTGGGAATCATGATGTTATCGATCTTACGATACATTTTTGATAATTATGCGATTTAATGGCAACAAAATGGTTTTTCAAATTAAAATTCATTTTTTATTAGTAAAAGTTTATATCTAAAATTTCCCCGATGCATAAAAAACCTCTAATAAATTTCCATTTTACGGGTGAGATACCTTCGCCAAAAAGGAAACGTGGTGATAGTCTTCGGACGGGCTGACCAGACCAGATATCACTCATAGATAAGAACCATCCCAATTAAACTAGCTGTCTATTAAAAAAAACGCATCTGAATCGGTCAATCCGACTAGAGGCTAAGTTTACATAGACAGATAGACAGACAGACATAGGCGTGAAACTTATAACACCCTTCTTCTTGCTTCAGGGGTTAAAAATATTGTCCATATTATTCACAGCCTTATTACTGTCGTAAGTACTGATTTAAACTGGGATTTTTTTTATTATCCCGACGTTTCGAATATGTTGGAATAGCCGTGGTCGCGGGTGGACTTGAATACTTGGTACTACCCTCACTTGGTCTTCAGAATTAGAAATGTAAAATATGAACGAGGACATTTCTAATTCTGAAGACCAAGTGAGGGTAGTTGCTGCAGCTGCTACCACTACTCGACGGTAGCTCCAAATACTCCAGGCTACCCACGACCACGGCTATTGCAACATAGTCAAAACGTCGGGATAACAAATAAAAAATGTACATACACGAGAGATGCCCGGTTAAATCAGTAGTTATGTACAGTGATCCCGAAGGTTTGAAAAATACGAGTTTCTTAAGTTCTAAGCTTACCATCCAACAGTCTTTTCGGCGTACTCGAAGCACCGCCGTCTTCTAGCAGATCAGGCGGCGCTATCGAAGGGCTGACGAGGGGTGGCGTGTGTATTCTACTGCTAGGCGGTCTTCTGGCAGTGAGGAGGGACGGTCTCCTCGCACTGCCGGTTGACACCTGGCCAGGTCGCGAGCCATCTTCCGGGTCAGAGTTTGGACCTGCAAGAGACGTTTGTTCGATTCACTCTTTCTTTGTTAAAAATTGCGGTTATGTAAAAACGAACAATAATAAGCATTTTTACAGAAGCGTTTATTCATGTTTGGGTTTATTTATTTATATTCCTACGGCAACTTTTGGTCATATAAATACAAGTTTTTATTATAATACTAGCTTCCGCCAGCAGCGTTGCCCGCGTTGTATGTCAACTAAAAGTAGCCTATGTTTGACTCCAGGTCATAATCTATCAACACATTAAATTTCATTAAAACATAAACGAAAAGGGCTGCCGACTTGGGAGATTTTAATTCCTTAGTTTTTTAATTTTAATAAAAAAAACCAATGTTACGTAACGCGTTTTTCGAACCCCCCTCCTACCCATGTAACGCAATGTAACGTTTTACATGACCCCCCTCTTCCCAAATTGCGTTACGTAATACTTGAATTCCCCGTCAGCTATGACGACGTGATTGAGTAACAAACGAACAAACATACAAACTTTCACAATTAGAATAATAGCGTGATGTATTTTATCTTTATGGGCCGTAGAATCAGTTCATTACAATCCTGTAACTATTTGATTGTTGCCTGAATCAAATTTATTATGATTATTATTAATAAGAATTTGTTTAACTTTTGACTCCTGAATATTATTTTGTATCTTCTAAAATCAATTAAAATTAAATCAATAAAACCTGCAAATTATAAATACTTAACGCGCCGGCGAACACTGAGCGCAACTTCAATTCGGCCACGTCAAAAACTTCGGCCTGAATATCGCTATCCCTGTTTAGTGACGAAGTTTAGCCACGCAGAGCGACAGTGATAGCAATAGAACGATTCTAAATTTGATTAGATTTTGACCGTGTTCCGTAATACCAAAAATGATGACTGAAAACTTGTTGTATTTTTCTCGTTGTGTTGTTATTCTGTAACTAGACGATATAATCTATGTTCCCATGACTAGGATACGTAAGATGTTGTTGTTTTTAATACGAAACAATTAGGTTGAAAACAGGTCTTTTATGACGTAAAAACATGCAGAATGCGATACGCTTCTATTTCATTTTAGGTAAGTATTTTGATCTAATATATGGTTGGGAACCTAGATAAATACTATTAAAATTAAAATAATACCTTATTAAGGTAGAAATATGCTCCAATTAGAAATGATCTTGGTAGTACGTGTTGTATGGGCGATTGTCCCTCCGGTGCCCCCTTAACGAATACTTTACTTACCTGTACTGTAGCAATGATAAGATGTTAGATCCTTATCACAGCTAGAGACCTTGTGCTGGATGAACCTGACTATATCAGCCAGCGCGAAGGCTCGTCTGCAGGCTCCACATGTCAGGGTGTCTGCAGGCACCCCGGGGATCGGGGAGCCACCGCCTTCTGCCGCGCTGTCCGCATCCGCTGGGGAAAGAGAATAGTTTTTTTTTATATTTGTTATATTTATTTAACAAAATCCACAGCCCTTATTATATAGAAACCAACTATTTATACGACCAAAAACGGATTTACTTTATTTTTATAATAAGAGTATTTTCTAAAAGTCAGTCTTATTTAACCTTTAAATACGAAAAACAAATAACGTATATAAGCACAAAAATGTTGGTAAATACATAGAATATAATTTGTTACATCATAAATTCATTAATATGGACCACCTCCTGCAGCGGGCGAACAGCCGGCTGAAGGTAGTGGGTTCGATTCCCGCCGTGGAACAAATGTTTGCATGATCTACAGATATTTGTTTCGGTTCTGATTATTTTTCAATATATTATAAGTATGTATTTATAAAAAAATATATGTAAATATAAGTATTCTATTAGTTATTTGGTTCCCATTTAGTTTGGCGCTAGATAGCTCTATGTGAAATATCCTGCAATATTTATTTATTAATATATTTTACTATAATAACTAGTATTTTGTGTTGCGTTGTTATTAACTATAAGTGTATCCATAATTTTTAAAGTTTCACTTTTAAAAGTTCCCCATTGCTTTACATATTTTTGTATGCAAAAAAACATTAAGAATGAGGATGTTTAAGATTAAATAAATAAACATTTATTTACAACACTAAACAAACAATTGAGAATGAAAAAAGTCAAGTGTAGAGTGGTGCAAAATTAACCCTAGCTCAGCATATTAAAGTATTTAAAAAATAAATACATATATCGAAGAATCAATATATATGTTGTTCTCCTCATCGATGTCGATGACGGCGACCCTAACTATATTTAAATTTAAAGAAAATGTTAGTCAATGTATTAAATATTACACTAAATTAAATCATTCTACGTTTGTATTTAAAATCTAGCGTAATCTCTAAATAGCTAGGTTTTTAAAAAAATCCTATCACAGGTGTCACAATAGAGTTGGCCTGCTGAGTTATTAAGTGTAAGTCTTAGGTCTTTTGTTACGTATCTTTAAGAAAGAACCAAATTAGTTTGTATACGAAACAAAAAAAATGTAAAAAGGCGAGAATTAAAATGTTTGATTTTAAAAACACTTGAAAGAAATGATGTTATGTGTATGATAGTTTGTATCAGAAAAAACACGATGTAGAGTTAGAGATGCCGACTAGATTTTACGTAAGCAATTCTACGATTATCATAAAGTCTGTTTAAATTGTACTTTTTTGTCAATGATAAACTAATCACACAAGGCCATTCATCGACCAACTTATTTAGTATTTGAGCAGCTGTCTAAATGACACCCTTTCTCAATCTTTTATGTCAAGACGCTCCATGCTAATTACAGTGTTCAATGGTTCACAGCATTTGGACACTGCGACATATGGGCAATGACACCTCAAGTCTCAACCCTTAAAATTGCATATAATTATACGGTGTTGCAGTCACGGTTTAAAGTGTCAGATGTGGGATTGTCCACTTAAGATATAATTCACCGTCTTACAGTATGTTTGCGGTCCGGTCTTGAATGGGGTCCTTTCGTACTTTTGTGAGCACAAGAAAGTTAATCGGCGTTTTTTGTCTGCTTTAAACAGATGTGTTAATATTTTGTATGTTTCTTTGCTGGTGGCATAAGAATAACTTGTTCCTCTTTGCTGTTTTGAGTTGTTTTGACAACTTAGTTGTTCTGCTGTTCTTTTATCCTTGCAATATTGCTTTGGGCGGTCGACCAAATGTTTGAGTAATATTAACTATAATTTTACTACTCCTTTTGAGTTACTTTCGCTTGTTACAGTTTGTATAAAATGTGTATGATGTATTTTATAATGCACTTAATAATAATTGTCTAATTATCCATTTTAAAAATATCAATTTTAAAATGTTATTTTGTTAATGTAAATACACATTTCCCTTCAGCTAGCCTTAACAAAACTGCTCTAGAATTGTTATGCTGTGTACACATGCTTTGGGATACAATCTAGGTCTATAAGTGGTTAATTGTATTTTGTCTGTGTTTTGTGTGCCATAATAAATAAATTAAAATAAATTAATTTATACTTTTAGGCTTATATGTGAGCAATATATGGCGGAGACTAAGACCCAAGGTCTCGAACACCACCAAGTCTATGGAATGTGCCCAGGAACTTTACGATCTGATTCCGCCATCTCCTTTCCATCAAAGGACAAGCAGGCGCACGGCTCTGTACCATCCGTACCTAGTTGATATACCACCCATTCGCACACACCGTTTTGGTTCTACGTTCTTAATGCGCACAGCTATGGTAGCACACTTTGCCGTCGTCTGTGTTTCCTAAAGAATACAATCCGGGCCTATTTAATGTAAAACTGAACAGATCTCTAGATATTCGTGTTTCATCTTAGACCACATCATCGCTTACTATCAGGTGAGATTGTGGTCAAATGAAGATCTATCAGTGATCCTCATGTCTTGTCAAATGATTATTATAAATACGGGCTTTATCACGTACCGTCTTATCGGTGTTTCAACCGACAATGTTTCGGTTCAATTCGTGAACCTTCATCAGGGTGAGTGCGATCCGCTCCGAATAACGTCTCGCCTCGCACTTCAACTTTAACACTTCACTTCGTCTTGTCAAATGCTCTGTCCATCTTTACTGAAGGCTAGCAATATAACCAATATTTATTAATTGTCATCTCCAGCATGTAAATTGCCTAATAAACAAGCCGACAAGCATCGTCGCCTTCAAATTAAAGCCGCGTTCAGATTCAAGTCTCGGACAATTGCCTGCGCACATCAAAGAGGTTCGCGAGCTAATTTCACATAAGTACTATGCAGACGCCCTTACATTCCGTCCGTACTTGCTATTATTATTTTTCCTTCAATTTCTTTGTAAAGAAAGTAGGCCGTACTTCTATAATGTACACAGGGGTTCAGTGTAACCAGAGTACTAAATTAATATATCAAAAAACTACGCGATTCGGTCGTTTTGTTTACAATGCCGTACCTAGTTTGCTTAAGGGTATATTATGTAAATGTGTAGCGGTGTAGACATTATTTTTGTACAGATTTGTTCAGTCAACGATGATGGCTCGTGGCAAATGGATTTGTTTTTGTGATGGGAGCGTTCCTTGCTTTATTGGACTTCTCCCTTTGTTAATTTAAAATAAATACTGATATCCTAAAGCAGTGTCACAATCATTTAATTACGCGGTGTTGCTATATTAAAAGTTAAATTGTGAAGTTTATTTCAAACACAAAGTATTTGAGTAATAACATTAAATGACACTAAAAAGTACGCTTTTTCCTAAGTTTAATCAAGGTATAGCTGTAGTACAAACAGCTGGTATAATCTCAGAATCTCATCCTTTACCCACCCGTCACGGCCAATCAATGACGCGTATACCTAAACATAATCGAATCCAATCCATTTACATGAACGGAATCACAGTGGGTCAACTCACAAATATCGTGGCCACACCCACCGCGTATGAATGGACATTGGTCAGTGGTCATGCGCGTTGGACATAAATTTCACACCCACACTTTCGAAGCTGCTTCCACAATTGTGTAAACTGATGGGTGACAAAGGGATGGTAATTTATGACTGTTGTAGGTGTGATAACTGAGGGTCATTGTTGGTTCATTGGGATTTGAAGTTATATTTCATCATCATCATATTATCAGCCGTAGGACATCCACTGCTGGACAAAGGCCTCCCTCATTGATCTCCAGGAACTGCGGTTGGAAGCGGCCTGCATCCAACGCCGACCTGCGGTTCTTACCAGTTATAATATGTTATTTATTACGTAGGCATATGTGCCTGCATAGTGAATGATCATGTTGGTGTGGCCCATGTGCTAATTTCATAGTTATGAATATAATTAATCATTGGTTATTGTTGTTTTTTAGAGATATTTCAACAAAATTGACACCGTTGTTTATTGTTATTTGAAATGTGTTAAATTAAGTAATCCTATTTTAGGTCTTACTTTTTTTTCCTAACCTATCTCGTCCCACTGCTGGGCAAAGGTCTCCCCCAAGTTGGCCTCACTATAAGACTTAAAAAAATGTGTACTATATTTTGTATTACGCTGTTGGATTACGGAAATAAATAAATAAGTTAAGAAGTTAGAAGATATATTAGTTATATTAGTTATATTAGAAGTTATCAGTTATAAGTTATATGTATGGTTCAACTAGTTTAAGAAAAACATAAAATGCCAATTGTATGATTGAAAGTTAACACATGTAACACATCGATACGAAAAGAGAACACGTGTGATTTAGTGTCGCGTTGAAAGCATAGCCACAAAGATTCGTCGCCTCAGGTGACGTAGGGTGAGCCACCCTCAAAAGGACTGAGGACCGAAAAGTTTAAATTAGCTCGTTACACACGGTAACATGCCAGTTATATCAGAGTTTTGTTTTTTCGTCACAGTAAAGGTCGCAGTACGGAGAACCAACACAACTTCTGTGTTAGCGCAAACTTTCAACTCGGCCGTTGCATAAATTAATAATGAGTATTTTGTCGTGCGACTGCTTTATGCCACTGTGTTAATTTGTTCAGCGTTGTTATAGTTGTAGTAGTTGCGTGCTTTTACATTGGACAACGATTTTGTATTAAATTCGTGATAAAATTGGATGATTGATAACCGACATCAATAATGCGATGAATTTGGGAACAAAAAAATATGTCTATTCTGACACGATTGTGACCACCGTGTCCAATATTAATTGGCAGGGGATCAGAGACACCCCAAATTTGGTCATAGAAATATAACGTTTTCTATAACAATGCGTGGAGAGTAAAAATAATATGAATTGCCGGCGAATGTGCGGGGGTGTTATTGGTGTACGGTATTTATTGTAATTTTATATTTGATGGGAGGTTCGTTTGAGTTTCTGCATCGATTTGGTGAAAACGTTTTAACGTTTCATTTTAATATAGAAATAAGAAATTTACACCAACTAATAACTGCTAAAGGTTTGGTACACGCGGCTACACATCAAGCTATAATTTCCAGTATAAGCTGACCTCGCATTGTGTAGGCTTTTCGTAGAATGAGAGGTCAGCTTATACTGCAAATTATAGATTGATGTGTAGCCGTGTGTACCAATTGGATTTTTGTTAAACTTAAAAATAGGAGTTAAAAATATATATTATGGCCATTACAAACACTTTTATTATTTAGGTGAACTGGCGACCAAATATAAGTACTCGTTTTTATTGACCGCGTGCTTGACACTACAAATTGACATACAAACATTTTTTTATATTATTTTTATTTTGTTAATAAGAATCAAGAATCATAAACTGACAATTTTCAGCGGTTACATTTACAAATGGTAGAACTTAGTACTACTATAATCACAGATGATGACTGCATGCATTAATATTTTATGTCAAGCGGGCAAATTTAATTGGATTTTAATAATAAAATATAAATTTAACAACAATATATTTTTAAGGAATACGCATGAAGAATATTCGAGTAAAGACTTAAAAATCAACACGATAACTAACTCTAAAATTAGGTATGTGGGTATCTGCGTAGCTTGGTAGGGAATGTGATACCTTACCTACCAAAGTACGCAGCCAAAATATTTTAATCCACTCGAGAACCTTTCGGCCCCATCGGCCATCTGTTCTGCGCGCTATATGGCCTGCCCATTGCCACTTCAACGTGCTAATCCGTCGGGCTATGTCGGTGACTTGAGTTCTCCTACGTATCTTCTCATTTCTGATTCGATCCCGTAGAGAAACCCCGAGCATAGCCCTCTCCATAGCACGGACCGGCAAGCGCAGCGTAGGACGTCCACCCACAAGATGGGCAGACGACTTGGTAAGAACCGCAGGTCGGCGTTGGATGCAGGCCGCTTCCAACCGCAGTTCCTGGAGATCAATGAGGGAGGCCTTTGTCCAGCAGTGGACGTCCTACGGCTGATATGATGATGATGATGATGAATATTTTAATA